>CAKASE010000056.1:0-4800000 GCA_916720795.1 Danaus chrysippus
TTTGGTCGACATATTTTGTTTTCTTTTGGACCAATTATGTCTAAGAAAATGAATCGTAATCGATCTAAATTAGAAAAAGATTACGCCATGTGAAAAATAGATTGATATCTAGCCACAATAGATACCCTAGGGTGTCCGTAGCACGAGTACGTTGTCGTTAGATCGAGAAAACGAGTCGAGCAGCAGTAAATTTTCTCAACACGCACCCGCATCACACTTACTTGTAAGTGATTCATGAATGATAATTTTGAATAACATTTTAGTAAGACTCAAAGCTGTCGATCAGTTTAATAATAGTGTCGTAGAGTTACAACATAATTATCAGGAAAATGTGCTGAATCGGTCGTAAGAAATGTGTCTATAGGTCACAATCACATAGTTAATAGTAGCAACGAATCACCAAACGTAAATAGTTTAGTTAACTTGAGCGATGTCTCTCAGACTACGACTCACGATCAAGATACCACTGTTCGCTATCCGATACTATGTCAGTTTCGTATTTTTACCATTATGACAGAAGCCCTTAAGAATCTCGCACTCATAAAATCGCTTCATTATTACGTGTCAATTTTTGATCCTTCTGATTGATTTATTCTGTCTAGAGGTAGATCGCGCAATGATAGTGGACAGTGGAAGATCATGAGTGTTTTTCCCGGGAAGCATCTTATTTAAAAGGCGACGCCAAAACATAACTAAAATTCATAGGTCACAAATGGCCGTACATGGATATTTTTTAAAACTCATTTAAGACCTCTCTGTCCTCAGAAGTTGGACTCCGTTAACATTTCGTTTGCATGTATGAACACGACATACGCTGGGAATGTGAGACGTACATTATAAACGTTTACGATTGGTTAAGGATTTATCTGCAGAACTTCGAATTGTAATAATAAACAAACCAACATTAACAACTTTCAGAATAAAATTATACTCCCGCTGCTAAGTCGTCTTAATACGCGCATTTATTAAAAGTACAGGACACTGTGAAGACGCATGTTTTGTCAAGAATAGGTCAAGATTAAACTAACTACCAAAATGTAAGTATATGTTAACCGAAGCTGGTGAGAAATATCGATGTGGTTCCTGCAGTTGATAGTGCATACCGATTAACATATTTATCAATATTGGTGATCACAACATATCACTGGTCTTTCTTCTGACCTTTTTAAATTACTTTATTGCCAATCCAAGTACATGACGTACATTACGAGACTTTAATGAATACGAAACCTTTGCCTTTCCTCACAATACAGTAACTATTGAGTTCAGCAATATTTCATTTTAAGATCTAATAGTAGTACCGTCAGCCTGCATGAATAACGACAGATGTTTTGAATCGTGTTGGAGTAATGTATGTAAGAGTAACAACAACAGTATATCACTCACGGGGATCAGTCAGATTAATCAAGTACAGCCATCGAAAACTCTTTATTAAAATCCCTCTGCCAGGTAGTAATCTGCAATCATCAATGTTTGTATTGTCACTTTTCTCGGATTTCCTCGTGTACCGCTGCCACTACAGTACAGTATAGGTGAGAGGAACATCAAACTTACTAGTTCAATTCCAATAACTTATCGCCCATACAATTTATTTTTACGGGAAGATAGTACAAGTTAGCGAAATAATGAAAGATCTCTTAGAAAAAGGCATCATTAGGGAATCTCGATCCCAATATGCCAGCTCAATAATTTCAGTGACGAAAAAGATTTTCGAACACTTATTCGCAATACAGAGAAGAAAAGATATCCGTTTTCATTTATTGACCATTAAATTGATTTTTTAGGATGACATAACTTCGTCACCGGCCCTGATATGGCGACTTCATGAAATGAGAATCAGGGACGACTGTATTCGCTACACAGGCTTCGTTACGTCCGCGTCAGGAGGGAGCTACGAATACTGAAAGATGCCATATGGTTTGACAAACTCATCTATTGTTTACAAACCTATTATCAATTAATGATATGCTTCGGGAATTCATTGATTTTGATGACTTGCTCGTTTATATCAACAAAGTACTTCTTCTGAATTTTAATGCTAAAAAAAAGGTAAAGGTAGAATTCTATTTTTTTTTTCGATCAATATTAAAATAAAATACTCGTTTCTGAATACCGAATTTGAGAACTTAGACAGACATATAAGTGGTGGTCAGGTTAGCCCGAGCGCTAGAAAGGAGGAGGCTCTGCAATTACATCATTACATGAACTCATCTGCAATTTTATTTTTATTTTATTTTGTTTATTGGAGAAAAAAAAAAAACAGATCACAGGAGTATAACAAAAAAAATATAAACAACAATACAGCATATTAAAGACAAAATACCTGTGTCCTCAAACATTTCTCACCAAGAAATATAACTAAGTAAAAATGAGAGGATGCTTGGGCACGTACCTCACTAATAAATAAATTTGAAAGGCGATGTGTAAACCTAATCTAGTATGTGAAGGGAGCGATGACGAATGTGCAGAGAATATCCAATACTTAAAACAAACTAAACTAAATTCCCAGTCAATGTAAATGAAAAACAGGACTGCTAGGTGGTTTATTCTTTTTTCAATAATACGTCCCGCAACTTGCTGTGAAACGCGGCAGAGTTATGACGTAGAATATCAACCTGAGAAAATTCGTTATGAGTACGACATATTTTTCGTATTGGGGCGCGTAATCCCGCATTCGTGTATGATCGCGGTACATGAAATAGAGATTAATTACAATAGTGAAATAAGGTCAGGGCCTTAAAATATTTCCACCACAATCTAGTTGGCATCCAGTTTAAAATTGTAATCCAATGTAATGTAATGCTCTTAAATCAGCTCAACCAACCACTCAACGTGTGATGCCATGGAATTTAGAATGGTGCCCAGATACTGGTGCTATAGTATTCGATGGTGAAATTTTTGAACTGTTTTGTCACTTTGCTCATTTTCTTTTAACGACTGTTCTCAGACGGGGACATCCCGCTGGCCTGCAGCTGGTGGAGGTTCGAGACACCGCAGGCGTCTCATTGACCGGCTGCCGGGTGGGAGTTCAAGACGCAAGTCTACTCATCACCACTGGCGTTTGTCGCCTTGGCGTTAGTCGCCTTTGACGTGTGTCGTCAGTTTGCGTTAGTCGCATTGGCGTTTGTCGCCTTGGCGTTAGTCGCCTTTGACGTGTCGTCAGTTTGCGTTAGTCGCATAGGCGTTTGTCGCCTTGGCGTTAGTCGCCTTTGACGTGTGTCGTCAGTTGCGTTAGTCGCATTGGCGTTTGTCGCCTTGGCGTTAGTCGCCTTTGACGTGTGTCGTCAGTTGCGTTAGTCGCATAGGCGTTTGTCGCCTTGGCGTTAGTCGCCTTTGACGTGTGTCGTCAGTTGCGTTAGTCGCATAGGCGTTTTGTCGCCTTGGCGTTAGTCGCCTTTGACGTGTGTCGTCATGTGCGTTAGTCGCACGGGCGTTAGTCGCCCTTAACGTTTGTCCTCAGTTGCATCAGCCGCCATCAGCGTTGGTCGCCACTGACGGGAGTCGCCACTGACGGGAGCCGCCAGTGATGGAAGTTGCCGATTGCGTGAGTCGCATTGGCATGAGCTGCACTTCTATGGTGTTGGTAGCCCTTCAAAGGCGTGAGTCACCCGACAATGGTAATGTACTGTGGGGATGTGAAATTGTTGGGATACCGTCGATTTCACACCTTTTTCTTTATTTTCACTTTATCTGTCTTGGATGCCGTTTAGCTTACATTACTTTGTTTATTTGAAAACCATTTGGATACTACACTCATGCAAACAATAATGTTTCCGATAGTAATGGTGATGTTATTTCAAAATTCAGGATGACAATGTTAAAGGCGCTTCGGCCGGATCGTCTATGCCAAACCTTGAAGACGAAGATCGGGAAGGTGGCGCAGTAGGCGAGGCTACTACTGAAAAACAGAGAGAATGTGGCCGAGGACGACCAAGAGTCAGGAGAGGCCGAGTTAGGAAACTCCTTGGTCAAGAAACAAAATAGAAGCCGAGTTAGGAACTCCTTGGAAAAGAAACAAAATAGAAGCAGTGCGCAAAAAGAAACATCTGCATTTTCTGGTGGTCCGTCGTCGAGGCAACATCGCTCATGGGTTTTCGACTATTAATATTGGTTTAGCAATTAGTCTAAGGCTATTTTAAGGATATTACTCTGTAAGTACTTTAATTGTTGTTTAACTGGAGTTAGCAGGTTATCATTTCATTCCTTTATTTACCTTTTATATTTGTTCATTTTAATTAATATCGCATAGTCAAATTGTCAAATGCCTTACTGTTATTTTATTTTTTAAAAATCCGAACGAAGTTCCTTAATGTATATTAATTAATAGATATTTTATTATTTAATTATACTTATAATTTGTCAAAGATTGGTAGCACATAATTTTTACTTCTCTAATAATTATATTCTAAAGATGTATCGATTTTGTTTATTCATGGTAGGTTAAATGACACTAATATGAGAAAGTTGTTCTGGCGTGTGTTATTCTAAATCACGTTAAAAAAAAAAATCACGATAAGTTTCTTAGCAAATTTTTGTAATGTTCAAAAAAAATGGATTTTGTTATATATCTTAAAATATTTGTACGTTTATATTTTTTCCAGTTATATTATAGGATATATTGGAGTTTTATTTTTAAAGATACAATAGTTTATTTAGTGAGAAAATGATTATTTCTATATTTACCACGGCTTCGGGTTAGCACGTATTGTGAGTGTTAATTAATTTTTCCAGTAACAATTTGTAATTTTAAATACTATTTCAAAAAAGCTTGCATAATTTTCCTAGAGCTCTTAATAAACAGTTTAAATAATTTATCGGTTGGATAGTTTTACGATAAAATACGCACACTTTACTTTGAACGAAGTTTTAAACTGTACATATGTCATTCAGGTATGTTATACAATAATCTTTTCAATAAATAATTGAAGTCAAGATTGATTATTATGAAAGAAATAAAGTTCTTCACACTATTCCTATTTTGAAAAAAATATAATGATTGGTAATAGAGAAAACAGTGAGAAAATATAGCAAAACAAAAATTCAATCTAAATATATTTTACTATTCATATATATAGTCAGTGGTGGCCTAGTGGTTAAAGGGTCCGCCTCTCGTTGCCGAGGGCGCTGGTTCAAACCTGGCAAGTACTAATGTGATTTTCGGAGTCATATGTACTTTCTGAGAGCAATTAGACACCACTGACATACGGTGAAGGAAAACATCGTGTGGAAACCTGGACTTATAGTTTCACAATTATAAGTTTGAAATCACCAACCCGTCTTGAGCAAGCGTGGTGATTAATGCTCAAACCTTCTCCACGTGAGAAAGAGGCCTTGCTCATCAGTGGGCGTTGATAGGCTGATGACGATTCATATATCTCAGTGAATACACAAGAAATAAAATTTAATATATGCATATTATAACAACATTAATGTTGTAATTTTGTAAATATGGGTCGTTCTAAGATCAAAGATAACTAACATTTCTTTTTATTGAGCATTAAAAGGTCGCGAGTAGTCTAGTAACTTTATAGTTTGAAGAGCGTCTGTTCTCACGATCTTTACGACTAGGAAGTTCCTTTAACGAAATTATAAAATAATATTATTATAAATTTATAAAAACGTACAAAGATTCTTCAAGTGTACAGAAAATTTTACCAATATTAATTGGGATTCCGAAACAATATTTAATGCAAAATTTATTGCTTATACTTAGTACTTTGCTTTATCGATATTTGAGGACGTGATATTTGACGATCATATATGACAAAATAAAAATTAATATAACATAAATATTAATTGACTTCTAAGTAAAGTTAACCAAAAGTTATGTAATTGATTACGCATCGTATGAACACCCTACAGATTAGGTATACACACGCACACACACACACACTAGAGCGCGGCGGCGTGTTGTTGTATCAGCACGCCGCCGCACGCGTCCACACATGGAACACTTGGAACGTGTACACACTTTATTTATTTATACGGAAATTTGGTCAAAAATTAAGTACCTATTTTTTTTACATAATTCGAATGAGAATCATGTACCGAGTATGCTCCTTAAATATTGATAGTAATTCACCAGTCACCCTGTATATAGTATTTGTTAAAAAATTTCGTCATTAAGAGATAACAAGTTATTTTGACATTAACTTTTAATCTGTAGTGTTTTTTAATAACAGTTATGACAAGTAACGACAGAAAACCTTTTTCAATATTATTATTATCATTTATTGTCTCCGTATTTTTCATAAGTACAATATTTAGTTTAGTACAATATTTTTCATAAGTAATAATTCAAACACATAAAAATAATAGTCCATGGAAACGTAAAGACTACAAGCTTTAGCTTGTAATCTTTACTATTAACAGTAGTTATCCTTACCTGGTGCGCACACCTGGTATATGTTGGAGTTGTACTCGAGGCTGGCGCTGTTGCCTACTCGTGTGCCGCGACTCCGCTAGTAGCCCGGCTCCTTGAAGAACGGCTCCGGCACCAGGATGAGCGACTGGATGGACACCAGCACCTGCAGGACACACATTAGAGACTTATCTCTAGTTCAAATGCTGAGTTTTGACGCAAAAAAATCTTATTGTAATTAGTGATAAGTAGGTATTTGATAAAATAAACGGAAACATTTATCCAAATATTAGCATTAAATTTGAAGTATGGTTTAGATAGTTTGAAAAGTTTCTGTATATTTTTCTAAAACCACAGAATGAATTTTGTACTCAGAATATTACTCTATTTCAAACTTCTCCCAGTTTAAGATAACATACGCTTTTTAGTTCATGTGATATCTGAGCCTTTATACTCGTATTACGAATATATGTTTAAAGATAGTTTAAAATTATAATCTGGCAAAAATAGAAGACTCAAAGATAAAATTCCGAAGACAAACACTCACATTTAATTAATTTCCCTGTAAACATTATCAATGTTTATAAAACCTATTGAAATAAAGATCTACAATATAATCATGGAATTTATTTATCTTGAAGTTACTTAAGTATATAATAATGATATATATTTACTTATGCCCTATATTGCTTACATATTAATTATAGAGCAATATATAATCAATTTACGTATTATGATAGATGTTGAATGAAAGGTATTGAAAATAGAAATTTTTAAAGTGACTATTGTTAGTATCTTACCGATAAGACAAACAATCGATATATAATATATACAAAACTGTGTATATTGTATACAGTTATACAATATATACAGTTGTATACATACATAACTATGTATATACAGAAACATTCTCATAAAATTCATATTAATGGCAAAGTAAAGTATGTATTTTTAGACTATTATTTATTTTTAAGTATTATTGTTACTGTTTTATTATCACTTCAATAAAATAAGGTTGTATATACATATAACTAATAAATTAAATTAATCTTTAAAAGAAATGCGATATTCAATTTTTTTATATAATCGCTTCGATCTTGTAACTGCACAAAATAATTTTAATAACCTTAGAAGTTTACAATACATGTATCAAATATATAAAAATATTAGAGCTTTAAAGCGTTATAGAAATTACAGTAAATCAATTACGCAAAAATATGAACATTAGCACTCGAATGTCTCTTTACTCCATATTAGTACGTTTATGTATATGAAAATGTAATTTTTAAAATTTTTAATCAATTTAGAACCATATGTAAAGTAAAAAATAAAGTTTATAAATATAATATAACAATACTATTATATTTCAATATTTAAAATTAAAACGTTGTTTTTATATGGCAATATTTAAAATAACTATTAACTTAATAAAATTATTTAATGAACCTATTTATTCCGGGTAAGGCTCGTGACAATTTGGGTCATCTTACATATATATAACCAATATATTTTAGTGAATCTATAAACTCGTTGTAATTAAACTATTTACTGCTTACGAAAATGTATGTATATTGTACATATATACTTGGATACTGTCTTCTATAATGATATTAATTTGAAGCAATATTATTTCAAAGCGTGTTCAATAACTTACTATTATTCATATTATAAACTATATCACTTTACACACAAAACACAAGAATCCTTTGACTGATTACATACTAAGAGAGTTGGCTTGCCTTAGGCTACAAATTAATGTATTGTTAACATCTCTCTGACAAGTAATGTAATATGAACATTTGATTTAATTTAGTTTCAATAATTAAGTCTTCCAAGTCAGTCACAGTTATGTTTACGTCCATACTAGCATGTCCTCTTCATTATTTACAAAGAAAAATATGAGTAATCACAATTATCTGATTCTATTAGATGTTTGTGACATTGATCGAAATAGACGAAATCTATTGGCTTGTTGTTAAAATAAATTATCTTTGAAGTATTGTATTCGATTTTTTTTGTATATTATTAATATTTAGCCAAAACAAATAAAGAACACTACCAATAGAGGATAGATTGTTGTTATTTATAAATTTTGGAATCGGAACTCTTTTATATATTACAACTAGTAAACCCGGCGAACTCCGTTTCGCCACCAGAAGGCTTTTATATAACATTTCGTTTGGTGATTAAAAGATGAAGATTTTTTTTGTTTTATATTTGAAAAGGAAAATTTTTATTTCATTTCACAACAGCAATGAATTCATTTCGATTACAAAAATTAAGTGTTATTTAGTTGAACTTCTCTAAGTAAATGAAAGAGAATCCAAAGTAAGTAAAGTAGATACCGAATCGAAGCGTTATACGTGTCCGCAAATTATCCGTTTCATTGAAGTGCTCCTTTGTAAACCACATTTTTTGTTTTTTGGTCTAACTTTAACACAAATAAAGCGTATGGTTTCCAAACTCGTGAACACGCAAAATATAACTGCCCATGTGAAAAACAATGATTTTCTAAATTTATCCCGCAAATACTAAATGGTTTTAAGAGTTCAAACTACAAACACAATACCGGTTTGTCACAATGAGTAGCTGTCAAACAATGTATCATGCGACGACACCATCTACTTAAAATATTGATTTGTAGTACATGTTATATATGATGGCGCTGTATGTGACAAAAGATTTTTCCCCCTTTTCTTGTATCTTTCGTTCTGAAGTTATAGCGTCAGGATGGAAAACCGGACTTATTTTTTTATAGTAGATTTCTTACAAATATCAAATTGTTTTCCATAGGTCATTACATATCTGTCATTATACGTCAATTGCATAGCTGTCAATTGTGTTTCGTTATTCCACGTTTTATAGTGACTGACGTTTCATGTCAAGTCCCACGGGAAGGCTGTCGAACGGGATAAAAAGTATCCTATTGCAATTTCCTGGTTCTAAACTACTTCCCTGCCAATTTTTAGCAAAATCGGTTCAGCCGTTCTTGGGTTATAATTGGAGTAACTAACACGAACGAACACGAACTTTCTTTTATATATATCGATTATTTAATATTCATATATGAACATATGTAACTCTGGTGTACAAGATATTTGTTATTGCTATATTATAGAAGGCATGCCAAGAATATTAAACTTTTGCCATAGGCTCTTTAAATTAAAATAAATTTAATTTAAAATTCACATACATATTTAGCCAGTTGTTATTAAAAAACTTATCTAGCATCGTAAAAAAAACTTAAAAATATTATTAATATATATTTGTTGATATGAACTTTGCTTAGTTGTAGAGAGAATGATAAAATCAGCTAATATTTTTAGACAATGCTAGAATAAATTATTCTTCATATGATATTGTGTACTTTGCTAATGCTTATCAAGTCAACCGAAAAATTGTTTGACCTCTCTCTAGATATGAATTACCCCACTTTTTTAATTTTATATACTTTTATATTATCTTATATATTACACACAATTACACATAATAAACAACACTTTGGATTGGAAAATGATAACAAATTAAAAGCAGCAGACTCACGAAAACTGTAGCATCATCATTAAGTCGCTTTAAGTACAATAAAAACAAAAAATTGAAAAGTATTAATATACACTTTACAGGGTCTTTATGAAAACTAAAGAAATTCAGTGTATTACGTTTATGCTTACAAAAGAACAATGATCACAAAGATTTTTCAGATCATTGTTTTATGAATATTCTGAAGTGACAAAGTTTTATTTATTTGAGGTGATGATAAAGTGTTCTTAATATGTATTCATTTGCACATTTATTTTACTAACATGTGTAATTGGCGGCCGTAAATAAGAAATATTATTTAATGGGTGGCTATTTAAGAAATAGTAAACAAAAATGTTAAGAAAAGTAAAAATAAGTCATTGGTAAAGTATGGGATTATGTTTCTATATTAAGACTGGTTACAGTCAAGTACAAAATTACTGTAAAGATTTTGAGAAAATGTACTTAAACTTAAAACAACACAATCTATCGCAATACACATAAAATCCTGTCTAAGTGGACACAGAAAACAGAAAAGATTTCTGCTAGAGTTACCAACTTTATAGCTTATACCAATTTCAGTAGGTATTGATAAATTTTGAATGTTTTAAGACTGTAGTCAATATGGTGATCTGTTTTCTTAAAATATTAACTTTTAATGAATATTTTTTAATGTGTCTTATCTTTTCTGAACATTTTTCTTATTCCACATTTACTTAGTTTTGTATAAATGTATATGGGGCCGTTCAAGTATTACGTAAGCAGATTAATTACAATTATTAACCCCCCCATCCCCCTTGTCAGCAAAAGTAAGCAAAGCTCTTACCCCCTCCCCCCATACTTACGTAATCATTATCAATTACTATACATATATTTTTTTTTTTCAATATAAGTCCTGAAAAAAATTATAATTGTATTTTTTATGGATCTATTCGATGTGACGATTAAAAATTAATAATTTCCGATGACGTAATCGATACCTAGACTCCCCTACCCCCCATGTCATCCAAAATAAGCAAAGCAAAGACCCCCCCCCCCCCGCCCCTCAATAGTGCTTACGTAATACTTGAACGGCCCCTATTCGATCACACTTTTTTATATATTATATACATAGATGGTACAAATTTAAGCTTATACTCTTTTTAATCTTCTGTTAAATTTTAAATATTTTTACAATTATTGAAGATAATTTTCTATTATATTTTATAAATATAATAGAAAATTATCTATTATATTGTATAAATGGTAATTTATATAAATATGTAAAATGGTAATGTATATTGTATAAATGATAATTTATAAATTTATTGTATAAATGATAATTTTCTATTATATTGTATAAATGGTACGATTTAGACGTAATTTATATAAGTAAAATTATATAAAATGGTTATTAAAATAGAAAAAAGTATACCTAGCTGTTAAGAGACTGTGAATACACGCAGATGTGACACAGCGTATATGACGTCTCTTTGCTTTATAGTCATAAATAAAGCTTAGATACAGAGATATATCTTATATCTTTAGTGAAATATGATCCTTTTGCTTTAGATCATTGAGGTGAAATTTCCTAAGCAGTGGTTTGTTTCCCACTATGCGTATATCAAAACTAACTTATAGTAACACTTAAACTTCTTAATCTTGTAAAAGAAACGGCGTTTCTTTTCACAATTCCTACAATCTCAAGACTACATATTATAATAATTAAAGTTAAATTCATAATAGTGGTCAATTTATAATTACTGAATTTTATACATCCAAGTAAGCTACTCTTTTTATACAAAATGGTTAATATAAAATATAACAGAGTATAAGTAATTGTATGTTCACTAAGAGATTTCTCAGAAACTGAATTTTAGAAAACAAAGCTACATAAATTAATTATTATTCACGTTACTGCGTTGGTTTGATAAAACGTGAACAAGACTTTCAGTCTCAAAACTGTGTCATTATTGAAGGAAATAGTTTAAAATAATTTAGAAATTAAGGAATTATATTAATGACTAATTTAAAATAGAGACATATCAATAAATTATATAAATAAATTCAAGTATTTTGTATTTTTAAAAATATTTATTTTTGAAAAAGTATTCAGCATGGTTAACATATCTGTAGAATTTTATTACTATTACTAGGCTGAACTCAGTATAATATGTACATATATTTTAGAGTTAGGTTTATTAGACATTTCGTGGGAATTCTTCTAATATATAACTGATCATATAACTGTAATAGTATTTAACTTCCTACATAAACAATTTCTGATTAGAATGTAAAAATAAAAACAAAATATATTAAACAAATTCATAGATAAAAGTAGGTAATTAAAGGAGTTTAATGACACCTGAGAGGAACTTCAAATAATTAATTATTATCAAAATGCTGACAATTAGAAAGAAATTTTGTCTTTAATGACAAATATGTCGGGAGGGAAGATAAGGAAAACTTTTAATTAAATTATTGTAACTTCATAGTAACGATAGCAACATGAAGTATCTATTTTAAAAACCTTATCAATTAAAAGAATTAAATCTTATTTATTGTTCAATAATATATTAAAAAATATATATTTTAAAACTCTTTTATATCAATGGGGTGTGGAAGTTAATACATTTACAATCAATTACATCATTCATCATAATAAATGAATGTCCACAAACTCTGACTCAGCTGATCAGGAATTCACAACCATGTCTACAATTTCACGCTGACAAGTATTCATTTGATAGCGCAGTGGTACTGCTAGTGGATTTAACGGTGTGACGTTGAGGATCACGGTTCAAACCCCAGCGGGATTAGAAAAAGCAAGTAAAGAAATTTAATTTTAAATTTAAATTTGAAATCTACAACTAGTACCTATAACAGTAAATACATAGAAATAGTACTAGTGGTTTAAGCCTGTGATTAAGTGTTGTATCCTATACTAAAATACTCGTTATAAAACAACTAGTCCAGTGACACAAACACAGCTTTGTGTAGATACAAATTAAATCAAGAAAAATACAAAACGAAGTTTAAATATTGAACAATTCTCAACTGATCGATCATCGACCCCGGTCATTAGCTAATGAGTAATAACTCATTAACACAGGCGCGTCGTATTCAATATTATTTAAAAAGTAAAATTTTATTTTATTTCTTTGAAATGAAGTGTGCCAGCTGTTTGAAAAAAAAACTAGGTATGGCAACGTTATCAAATGTACTTCTATGCAATGCTACAATCTTTTTTGTTTGAAATGCATCAATGCTACTTCACTAACACCAGAATACGAAAAAGTTTGGTTATGTCCAGAATGTTCGGCCCAAAGAAGAAGACAGGGTGAGCTCAACCCCGGTACGTCAAACAATAGACTCACAAAATGTCACTCTACGGAAAAAATCTGACTACACGCTTGTTACCAGTAATTCTAATATAACAGACCTTATTAACGAGGTACGCCTGCTGACAACTGAACTATCCTCTCTAAAAAAACAAATTGGATGAAGCCACAACATCAATGCTCCGGCTCCGCTGTCATGAACGTCTAGATATTCTAGCTACCTCGGTATCGGAAAATGAGACTCGAATTAAATTGCTTGAAAATCGAAACACGGAAATCGACATCCTTGAAGGCACAGTCTTCGAACTACGTTCCGAACTAAACAACCAAACACAAAACTACTTGTTAAACGAAATAGAGATCTGTGGCATCCCTGAACATAACAACGAAAACGTCACCCACATAACATTACTTGCTGCAAAGAAACTTGGCGTAGATCTATCTGAACAAGAAATAGATTCAGCTTCTCGAGTGGGCCCGCGTAATCAGGCCTCTCGACAGTCGTTAGAACAATCTGAAAATCTACCCAGACCACTTGTTGTACGCTTATTAAGACGGTCTAAGCGAAACGAATTACTAAAAGCAAGTAACGTTCGAAAAAACGTCACAAGCACCGATCTGGGCGTATCGGGACCAACATGTAAAATATATTTTAACGAACGACTTACTAAACAAAACAGGCAATTACTTCGTCACTGCAGAAACATATCAAAAGAGAAGGGCTACGCTTTCTGTTGGACTAACAACGGAAATATTTATATTCGACAACGAGAAGGAAAATCGGCCATTGCTATTCGATCGGAAGAAGACTTGGGCAGACTATCTAACAACTAAATATGTAAAAAATCAGTTTAGTAAATTGCTCAACTGTAAACCTATATACAAAATGTCTACTTTGTGAGTATACGACGTGTTATACAAAAACTTGAAAACCAACACAACAGTCACAAAAAACCTATGTAACAAACACCTAGTTAAATGTAAAACTAAATTAATAACTAAAAACACATACTTGCCGACACTAAAATATTGTAATTTTTACTTATGCTTTGATTACTTATTTCTGAGTTTTTATAAATTTTGTAATTTTTATTACTCCCTAAAATATTGTTTGGAAATTTATCTTAAACATAACGCAAAGTTCTTCCTATACTGTGCTATAAATCGTGTATGTATTTTAATGACTATGGAAACATACACCTTCAATTTTGTTTGTTTAAGTATTTGTAATTCAGAGAATATTACTGTTAAAATACAACACAAACCTATCACAAAATTCATTGCATTTTTACATATATATTTTTTACACAATTATGTATTCGCTTTGAGTATTATATTTCATTATCTTATTTTTATATCATCGCATTATATGTATTATCATTATCTAATAATTTTATCACACACAAACCTAACACAAACCCGAATCATTAACCTTCTTAACAGTGTCAATATTTATATAACTGATGAATTTAATAGCGTGACTCCATCTAATCAAATTAAGAACGTACTGCCTAAATTAATAATTATTATTTGCAATGTTACTAAACAGTGTTAGCTATAATCCGGAATTAATCAATATTAAATGTCACGCAATTTCTATGCCAGAAACTTGCAAAAGTACAATGAGCCCTGATCACAATTTTATCATATTAACCTTAAATATACGAAGTCTAGAGAAAAACTTTAACTGTTTTTATACTACACTATGTCGCTTTAGTATCAAAACAGACGTTATGGTCCTAAAGGAATGTTGGTTGAATGACACTTCTATTATACCTCACATCCCTGGATATACCGCACACAGCACTAAAACAACGAGAAATATATATATATATATATGTAACTATATATTTACCTATATTTATTTTTATTACTATATTTTATTTTTTAACTAAGTATTATAATTACATTCTTATCATAATAACACAAGTATTCGTTAAAGACGTACAATTACACTATATAACTAACACATAACACCAAACACATACGTTATATAGACTACAAGATTGGTGAATTGTCGTTTTTAGTCCTGGCCTAGTTTATCAACCTGTGAAATCATGTGTTCGGACCCCACGATGCAGGTCTCCTAGTGTGGGGTCCAAAGACAATGGAAATTTTAAAATTTGTTGAAACATAATGCACCTCAACCTTGATGTATTACTGTGTAAGCATTGTGTTTTTTTCTCAATAAAGTTTATTATTATTATTATTATTATTATTATTATTATTATTATTATTATTATTATTATTATTATTATTAATTGTTTCCTTAACCAACAGTCCTAAGTACGAGAAACACAATACATAAGTGCTTTTGTAGTTTATATCAACACAAAATACTTTACCACTTCTTATTTATTTTACTGGAGTTATAGTTAATAAAATTCTTTACAAAAAGACAAACTATAGTAGCGATGTATAATTTATTTCATTAATAGTGCTGCAAGTAAATCGTAACTCATTATTATTATCTTTTAAGTTGTTATCCTATCACACTATCCTGAGGGGATAATTTCGTGACTGATCTAATATCGTGGAACTAGTTTGTTGTTATCTTAATTACTAATTATTTCCCGCAACTACATCTATAAATTGTTCGACTTTTTTTAAACAAATGCAAATAATACTCTATTTATTCATCTCATTACAGAACAGTAACTTTAGAGATACCTGTAGTTTCTAAAAAACATTTTTTGTTGATATCATTAATTAAATATAGGGCACAAAAAAGTTTTGTCTATATAATGCTAATAATTTAATCTTTTACGCAGCAATAAGGTCTTAAAATAAGATTTTATAATTAGAAATATATATCATACAACTATACACTTGAATAATTAATAATATGTATTTTATTGCGAGTTTATAACTAGAAATAAAAAGGCTTTCACAAAAATTTTAAATTTGCTATTACTATTTATTTAAAACGAAATTTAAAATTTTTAAATGGGAAAAAAATGTATATTATACATTGATTAAAATGTGAGCTCATCTCAATTTCAATAGGAATAAAAATATTTTTATTTTTCATATGCATATAAATTTCTATTGAATGTCGTTTACGACAAGGATAACGTTTAAATAATAAAAAATATTGTTATGAAAGAAAGCGGAAAAACTTATCTACATCTTCGTGAAACATTCAAAAAATAAACAAAACGTTCAAAGTTACGGGAAATGTAGAACATTAAATAGTTAAACCTGATATCTAAGATTTTCGCGTGTATTCATTTAAATGAAACTAAGATTTTTGAGACGAAATGATAAAAAATCATCTCATCTGCACTTGATCACGGTAGCTGCAAAGGAACCAAAATGTTGGGAGTATGTAGTTCGAAAATTTTAGTTAAACATATCTGTTACAATTAAGAGATAAAAAAGTACTTAGTGCAAAAGTACCAATTGTTATATATGTATACCTCATCTTATAGTCTAACCGGAGGCCTCGAAAGCGATTTTGATTTGGGATTTGGATATCCACTTAACGGTTAAATTAGTAGTCATAATATTTTACTTTTTTATTTTATTTTCGTAATAAATTGTTCGTAAAAGTTTCAAACTTAAAGAAAATTTAGTATAAGCAATAAAAAATAGTAGATATGTATATTTATCCGATATGATTTTAAAAATTAGCATAAATTACGTTAACTTATTGTTTTAGTTAGATTATAAGGAATTGTTTCATATCCCTGATACAGAGGCCCTTAATTTGAGAAACACGCCTTTAAATCAACATCATTAAAGATTTAGAATGGGAAATCAAATAAAAGTCGTATTATTCTTAGTAATTTGTAAACGAAACGGATGTTTTATTGAATTCCGTTCTTTATGAACGCACATAAGAAAAAAGCATGATGAAATAAAATTAATATTGTAAGGGATGGATCGAAAACAAAATACTTGAATACAGAATAATCTTTATAAGTTTAAGGTACATAGTTCCAACATTGAAGGAAAGGTTTGGAGGGACGGCATGAAATTATCCCTTTTCATATAAACCACAGACGTTGTATTAACGTTTTCATAGGGCTAAAGAAAATGTTAAAATAGAGTACGTAAGTGTATTAGTTTTTTTAACCCGCTACTTTGATGATTAATTGAAATTATTTTATAAGTAACACATTAATTACTATAATCAATCAATAACCAGAGCTTCCACTTTTTCAGAAAATTATGTCACAAAACTATTTTACGTATTTACTAAGCTAACCCAGTGGTGTAAAATAGTAACATTAATGGCTGGTCGCAGTATACTAATGCAGGCCTAATGATAATTGACGCTTGATTAAATCTGAAGTATTTGAGGGTACTTTGAATATTTAAATGGTCAGGGTGAATTTAGTTGTCAAAATTTATTCTTTATCATCAACTTATAGAATATTTTAAATGACAATAATTTCTCAGCAATTAAACTTTATGTAAGAAACTTTTCTACGAAAGGGATTTAACAATTCAGAATATATGGAACATAAAGTATTATAATTTCATCAAAACGATACTTTAAAACAATAAGATAATCTTAAATACTTTCTTTTATCGAGTAGTTATCAAGCAGTTTGCCTACATTTAAAGTGATATGGTTTAAATTATGTTTCCATCTCTCCTAAACGTGCTTCGGTAGTACTTAATTCACAATCATAGATCAAAATAAGAATGCTATTAATGTATATTTTCCATGCAACTAATCAGTTTTAAGTATTAAGAAAATTATATATAAAATTTATCTTTTTTAAAAACATTTACCTATGTTTGCATAAATATACAACGTGTAACGTAATTAACGCACACCCTCAAACAGAACAATTAGAATATAATAATATAAACGCAATGCATACATCAAATATTATTTATATGTGCGTTAGCATTTTTTATTTGTGAAATTAGTTATCCCAATTTCGTGCAAATAATAGGGTCAGCTATTCACCAAGACTCCACTGCACACGCACACACAGACAGACACAATGTTCTCGCCGTGAACGCGCCCCTCTCTCCGAGTGCCGTCCGACAATAATAAGAAGTAGGTAATAATAAGAACACGAAATAACTACATTATGATTTATGATTCTTCTTTCCATCACACTTTTCAGGCTTAAGATTGTCGACATTGAATTGTTTTTTTAATGTGAAGCCAATATTTTATAATAATTGATTTGTAAATTAAATTTGTAAATAAGAATTATTAAACAGCTGATAACGCGTGATTTGATTAGACGTTTTTTTTTTTTTTTGATGACGTAGTGGAAACTCTTTTTACGAGCCGTCCAACTGGCCTTGGTGGGGCCGGAATGGATGTGTGAGGCTCGGCCTGGGCAGGCCCCTACTCACTAAAACCACTGCGAAAGCCATCGGCCGCTATGTCGGTGTACCCCGGATCTGTCAGCGACAGGGCACACCAGCGACTGGCCGGTCCTGGCAAAGACCGGACTTACTCCCTCGGAGCATGGGGGCGATCCCGGCAATTAGGACCACCCCGACGACGCCGGGCTTTCAAAAGGGCCGGGTTACCACGCCGACCCCAGCCCGGAACACAGGGGTGCTATTGGAGGCGTAGGAATTGCCTCCGTCGCACCCCCGTACGTCGCCTGCGGGGGGAGGGAGCATCAGCCGCCCTCTCCCTTTCCCGCTGAGATGCCTCCTTCGTGGACATGACCGTCTCACAGAAGGAGGACACCGCCAACCAGGACCCATCACTCTCGAGCATCTTCTCCACGACACTCGAAAGCGACAGGTCCACTCCGCCGAGAGCCACCACAAGGTCTTGGCGCTGCGCAGCCCATCTCGGGCACACCTCGAGGGTGTGCTGGGCCGAGTCCACCGCAGCGCCGCACTCATGGCAGCCTTCTCCCGGCTCTCTCCTGGCCGTCCGACACAGGTAGTAACCAAAGCACCCGTGCCCGGTTAAGACCTGCGTCAGACGGAAAGTGAGGGGTTTGCGTTTCCGCCTCAGTGATTTGATTAGACGTACCTCAACCTACCTCAATACTGCAGTGTTACTTTTCACTTTTACAAAGGCGGTTATTATCTTATTTTTTAGTTCCTCGAAACTTGTTGTCTCTGTGTTATAAACTAGCGATTTAATTTGCCCCCACAAAAAAGTCGAGTGGCGTCAAATCAGCTGATCTAGGCGGTCAATGGACACGTGCGTAGGTATTTGATGTGTGCCGATTGTCGCTGTTAGTGTTGCGTGCGTAGGATGACTGTAATTTACTTAGTTCTATCTAAATTTGAGAAAAAAAAATGACCTACATAAAAAACTATAAAAATCTATCCAGATACCGATTCTGAACAAACTACTTTCAGGGTGTGCGTTAATTATGTTACACGTTGTATAAATCTTCATGAAGACTATATATAATTTAAGAGACATCGTTGTATAACACAAATGTATGGATAAAATAATGATAATAATCAGAAGATTCCTGTAAGCATAAAAAGAAAGGTTTATTTACGCTTATCTTATAGGATCAACTTCATTATCCTACCATCTTTATAACAGAAAAGAAACATATTTTCAGAAACGATAGTATACATAAATTAATTGGGATAGTTCGGAAGGTGACTCGATTAGTTGTTGTTTTAATAGAACTCATACTAGAATCCTCGTCTTGATGAAATTAAATCATATTAATAAAATTAGTTCAAGTCAATGTCATGTTAAAGAATAAAGGTCAATTTGAAAAGTATGTGGTTTAATCCCGAAAATATTGCTATTATTAATTAATAATTCTCCTATATTGGACCATGTTAATGTAATTTTATAAAGCTATAATCTTATCAACCTTCACAGGAGGGAACTAATTAGAGTAGCGGAATACAACGTAACATAATATACTGTGAAGAATAAATATGTTAGCAAGCTTTTATGCTCTCACCCGAGCATTAAAACTAAAGTGATAATATGCTTCTGCATTTTACAGAAACTTAATTGAGTTATAAAATTCAGTTCTAGATTTAACGCAAAAATTATTCATAGCACTGGCTTACAATCAAATCTATTTAATGATATGAAACTTTCGCGTGACCACTTTGAAACAAAACTAAGTTTTGGATAATGTAGTTTTTATGACTTTTTCTTTTTAATCCTGATGTAGTACCCTGACGGCTCAGTTTGTCTATTGTATGTTCACACACAGTTCACTTCCACGCATGTCTATTTTTAAATAACCGAAATATTATGATCTTTAACCTTTGCGTCGATGCTCTTCTTTATTTGTCTAATGTATTATAAGCCACAGTCACAGTCAAGTTTGTATAAATCCGCTTGTTGGATAGTAATGGCACTAGAAAACGGTCTGAAAATGTCCTTACTTTTTTAATGTATTCGGTGAAGGAAATAAAGTATTCCATCACCTAACGTGTCCCATCTGTTAAAGCGTTCATACTTCTCGAACTATCTCCCGTACAGAAGCAAATCTGTCGTTATATTATAGATAATATGGTAGAAATGTCGTATCGAATCTCAAACGCTTGAATCGTACCACAACCTCGAGTTTCACGTGAAGCTTGTGCTCCTTCGGGAGACACATCAATACAAATTTAACCAGACAGTTATAAAGTTAAGACGAATATAAAAAATACAAATACATACTATATTCCACAATATTTTTCTATATCCTCAGTGAGGAATTTGTCTGACTTTAATAGTTTTTCGAAGAAGAAATTCTGATAGTGGTGATGCTTTACAAATGTCTGCTGTCCAAACTATCTGAATTTAATAAATCAAATCAATAAAATATAATTCCTAAAAAGCTTACATTTTTTAAAATTAATTATTAGGTTAAAACATAAGAAATTATATGAAAAAAATAAATATGTTCAAAGATTAAAGCAGTTTACAACAGCATTTGATAGTCAAGCAGAGCTAAATGATATTATTATTTCTTAGAATCACATTTCATTTGTTGAACTTGGTGGAGAATTTCGTCAATGACAATAGAAATAAGAATATGAGAAGCATTTTTAGAATATATAATAGCCGGTCGATATTATAAAATTGCACAGAGTTGTTAGAGCATCTATAGGAATAGTGAACATTCTGATTAGTAAGTTTTGACTAAAAGTTCGAAAATATTTTGGGTATTTCACAACTTAAAGGAATTTTGTTTAATCATAAATTTTATTTTAGAAACAAACTTGGCATGACAAAGCAATTTTACTATATATCTATATATATAAAAGAAAGTCGTGTTAGTGACTCCACTTATAACCCAAGAACGGCTGAACCGATTTAGCTGAAAATTGGCAGGGAGGTAGTTTAGAGCCAGGAAATTGCAATAGGATACTTTTTATCCCGTTCCCGTGGGACTAGACATGAAACGTCAGTCATTATAAAACGTGGAATAACACAATTGACAGCTATGCAATTGACGTATAATGACAGATATGTAATGATGACAATTAGATACTTGTAAGAGATCTACTATATAAAAATAAAAATATTTAGGTATTGTGTTTGTAATAAATAAATACGGGATAAATTTAGAAAATCATTGTTTTTCTCATGGACAGTTATATTTTGCGTGTTCACGAGTTTGGAAACCATACGCTTTATTTGTGTTAAAGTTAGACCAAAAAACCAAAAATGTGGTTTACAAAGATGCACTTCAATGAAACGGATAATTTGAGGACACGTATAACGCTTCGATTCGGTATCTACTTTGGATTCACTTTCAGTTATTTAGAGAAGTTCAACTAAATAACACTTCATTTTTGTAATCGAAATGAATTCATTACTGTTGTGAAATGAAATAAAAATTTTCCTTTTCAAATATAAAACAAAAAATTAATCATCTTTTAATCACCAAACGAAATGTTCTACATATAAAAGCCTTCTGGTGGCGAAACGGAGTTCGCCCGGTTTACTAGTTTTTAATAATTTAAAGGACGAGGATAGCCAAAGTTTAACAACATTTGGACCTATGAAAATGTATATAAGTAAAAATACTTTAGCATTTTAGCTATTCCAAAATATACAGATATGGAATAACAGTGAACTTGTTTTCATTATTAAAAATTAAATGGTCCGCGAAGTCAAAAGGCTGTATTAATTACCATTTTAATTATCTTTCCGTTGTGCCTTTTAATTAAAACCATTCATGTACATGTAGGTTCATTATTATGCGTTAATGGAGTGTCTTCAACATTAACTGAATCCAAAAATATATATTTCTCATTAGAAGTATTTAAATGTTTAAAGGATTCATGTATTTGTCTATGAGTTTCTTTTATTGTTTAACTACTTATGTCCTTTCATTAAAAAAGAAGCTATGAAAGAATGTATATTACCGTAAAAGTCTCATGAACGTTAAATTAAAAAAAATATATGATGGATAAAATTAAAAATTCCTCAGACAGGATACGCCAAGAAAAATATGTGTCTAGAAAGAGTCCAAAAATGCAATTTTAATATCTTCACCTCCACAGTACCGTGCACCTCATTCACTTTAATAAGTACCCAGACCCTAATCATAAAAGAGATAAATCTACAGTTTATATAATACTAACTTACTTTAAAATACACTTCACTCAATACGGGTCGACGATAATAATAATTCAATTCGGTTAATGATATGGTAAAGCTGTCATCTATTAAAAGTAAACAGAAACAATTTTAACCGTCTTCTACCGTAGGAGCCTGTCAGCCAATGAGACCGTAAACACTTCTACTCTCTGTCTATTCGCCATAAAAATAAAACTCTCAAAAATAGTCTTATATACAAGAATTATTTGAAGGTGCATAAAAACCTATGCAAGTTTTTAAATTCAAACATTTCAAAAGTACTTAAAGTGAATTGGTTTTAGAAAGACTATTCTATTTTAGCTTTCATGCCATTTCAAATATTTATTACTATTTTATTTTCATTAGTTTTTCAACGCCAATCACTAAATTGTAAATAAGCGAGTTTATTAAGGAGTTATAGAAAATTACTTCTTTAAATAAAGACCTATGTGGTAATGCTTTGTATTTAAATTAATTATATGTGATCATATATTTAAGCAAATCTCTTTGCATGCTTCTGAACGTTGATTGTCTTCTTTTGTAATAATTTACCTTAACCCGGTTAAGACCCCGCTATGCGCTGAATTGAGGCCAATTAATGAAAAATATCAAAAAGGCTTCACTTTGCAAAAATAATGCACTTCCTCTTTGAGTTTCGAGATTTTAAAAATTTGATATTGTTACTGTAAATAAAGTGTATTTTGAATATCAGAATAATATTAACAAATTAATTTACATCCTATACAATTAGACTCTGGTTCAAGAAACTGTATTTAATATTATTATTTTAAAGTTGAATCTATAAATTTATCATTGACTGAATATTATTAAATTATTGTAGTGTTCCATTTTTATTATCGCCACCAGTCCGGTGTCATTACCATCTATCTGGTGACCTACAGGTATATGAGCATTGTGATGGCAATACGTTTAGCACGGCCATTGGATTGCTCAAAGGCTTGATAATGTTATTGTCACAGTTTCCTACAATTGACAAAAATTTATATAACATCTTACCAAACGTGATTCAAAAACGTGCTCTGGGCTAATAAACTATTACTACTAAACTCATGTTAAAGATTTAGGAATTTACAAAAACAATTCTTTAATCTAGGATGTCGAATTAAAAGAAATTTAAATCGAAACATATTTATAAATTCCTTTGTTCGTTCTACAATTGACTGTGCCGGTGTTTATTTTTCTCTTTGAAATGAAATTTCACTCCATAAACACTATCGTTTGCTCAGCTCTTATATCAGATCTATATTCGAGATGTGGAAATTAGATCTTGTCTCTAGCTACAGACATCAACTACATTGGCTATCAATTCAGAACCGCAGAAATCTTAGAGTACCTCGTCACCTAAATTCAATTTCATTTAATACCTGTACACCTGATATTTCAGACGTGGTTTATCATTATTGACAAATGTTCATGACAGATGCCTTCGCTCTTCAAACAAATTGATATTTTATACTCATCCACATCGATAAAGCTTTATGTTTGATTAGTGAGAATTAACAGCTGTGTCAAATTACAAAGCTAAATAAACTTAAGACAATCTTTAAACTGAGGAGGGGTGCTTCATTAAAATTATTCTTATCTATACTATGATAAAACTCTATGTTAAATGATTAACTAGTATAACCTTATTCTTATTACATACTTAAAAAGTTTATTTATAAAATATATTTAAAATTAAATTAATATTATCTAACCAAAATGCTTCTGTATTTATTCAACGTCCTACAACTTTGAGATAAAGATCATAAACACATCTCACCATGACTGTTTCGTTATTGTATGGGTGTTTAGAATACATTAATTATTAAGATTACTGATATAAGAAACATTTATTACGCATATTTAAGACGAATAAGTAAAAACTACCAACAATAATAGTAAAAAAAGTAAGTGTTCTATTCAGAGTAAATTATTTTTTTATCACGTTTGATATACCAACTTGTGTGATTTTGATGTAGAGGGATTTTTGAGTGAAAATATCATTATGTATAACAAAAAATATCATTATGTATAATATTATCATGTATAACAAAAAAGAAATTTCGGAGTATTTGTACCGATAATTTTGTCAAAATCTTCAAACGCAAATCTTGTATTTATTGATTAATTCGTTTAGTGATATTATTCATCTATGTATACCTAATAATCGCGTCAAATTACTATTCTCAATTTATGTTAGTGAGATGTACATTTTATATAATAAATATTTTCAGCAAAATAATAATCAAAATTGTATAAAATAGTTAATTAGACAAAACTATTGGGGAATTCAAAATCTAACTCCGAATTACAAAATGTATTTGACACAAAAATCCTTGCTTTAATTTTGTTATTTCGTGAAGTTCAAAGTCGTCACGAATTATAACTTGGATTTTCGTAAACTTGCAAACTCCTAATTCATTTTAAATCTGCTTATAGTCTTAAAAGATGAATAAGATGAAAACACAAAATCATTTTTGTATCACGCAAAACATGAACAGTGGGAAAAGGTTTAGCTACTATGACAGACTTTAAGTAATTTTATATGTAACGGTGCATTTATCAACAAATTTTCCAAATACAGTCCGTACTGTTATTGTATTAATATTATCCCGAAGTATTATCTATTTATAATTTATAAATTAGAATCTTGTGTTTAAATGATTTATTTGAAAAAAAAAAATTAAAATATTTGTAAAGGAGCACCAAAAGTGAATCGATCGTTAATAACAGCACTGCAATGGACCTTTAATATATGTCTGCGGCTGGCCAGTGCGGACGTGTTTCAAATTTAGACATAGAGTAAAACGCTTTGAGGTCAGCGATGGTACTGCGGAAACTCTTTAAGTGACTATAAACCATTTTTAGTGCCAATATAGGAAGATGTTCCTTTTATAAGCAGAGCTGTTCCAAAGCGTTAGTATAGATGCAGTTATTATATGCTAGTTATTTAGTTATTGTTTGCATAGATATCTCTTTGTGTGTCAAATGATATATAAAAAGTAATTACTTTTAATATAAATAAAAGCCTTTTAAAATTAATGCTAATGTATAATTTTTATAATTTTGTTTTAAATTGTTACATAAGAACACAAATAATACCTTGCATCTATAATTTTATAATCCAATAACAATCTTTATTATAATATTTGATCACATATACATTATTTTTTAGTCGCATGATTTAACAGATTTTTCTTCGATAGAATTAATGTTTTTCCTAACATATTAGTTATGTCCCGATATAACTCATATAAGCTCTCGGGTACTCTAATGGTCATCGGGAATCCGATATCGCAATTTTGAAGTTAAGCCTCTACCATTAATAACATTAATATCCTAACTTCTATAAATGAGGATAATGAAACCTTTATATTATGATTATTAACCGTAATATTTATTTTTATATGCGAGTTATCGGCAATGGGTTTCATAATTTTCAACATTTTCCATACCAATTTTGTAAATGTAGTTTGATGAGTTGTATAATGATCTAAAAATTCTGTGCTACTTGTGTAATAGCATGAAAAAGGTAAAATACATTTGTTATTATTCATACAATATAGATTTAATCTCAGTTAATTAATTGTAAATAATACAATAAATAAAGGAATAAACCCACAATAAAATGATCTGTTTCCTATCTATATTCTATACTCGTATCTACATCTATGTATTTCCTACCTATATCTATTTATTTATATGTGTACATCTGAATGACCACCTATTTATTTGTGTACATCATAAGTTGTGTGAATAAATATATAATTAAATAATTTAAAATAACCAGCACCTCTTTAAATCTGGCAATAATAGATTTAGAGACAATTAAAATCTTGCATACACATTATCACTCGTGACCTTAGCCAAATTATCACTACTATAATATTTTATTACATGATTGCAAAATGTAATAAATGTATGAAAAAAATTAAACAAAAATATATATATCTGATATTATCGTATAGTTTGATTTCCTTAATATTTAGTATTTTAAAGTGAATAAGGTCTTTTTAATAGTACATTTTTTTTTATTTTATGTGATAAACTCGATTAATCGATGAACGCTGACTTCATGCATTAAAAAGCATGGCTCATGTTTCGTTTCATCTTAGCCGATCGTGCAAGCGAGCTCACGGAACAAGCGACAAAGATTCACGATCAGTCTAAACGCTCTTGCTGCTATTAAAGTATGCAAATCTATACTAATATTATAAAGCTGAAGAGTTTGTTTGTTTGTTTGTTTGTTTGAAAGCGCTAATCTCCGAAACTACTGGTTCGAATTGAATAATTCTTTTTGTGTTGGATAGTCCAGTTATCGAGGAAGGCTGTGGGCTATATAACATCACGCTACGACCAATAGGAGCAAAGATATAGTGGTAAATGTGTAAAAAACGGGAGAAATTATTTCATCTTTGAAGCCTTCCGTTGCGTGCGCCGTGAAAACGGTTCAAGATACAGAAAAAATATGTATTAAAGAATAATAGCTCTTTTAATGATCTAAAAAACAGTCCACGACAGTATATGTCTATCTTTTAAGATTAACTCACAAAAACCGTTTTTATGTTACCTATTTTGGTCGAAATAATTTGTTTAAGTTGTATCAACATAATGATATAAACCTTTATACAAATAAACAAATAAATATGTTGTTGGTTAAGAGTACTTCATTGTGAATTAAAAAAACATAGGTTTTATCCTGAAAATTCTACGGGAACTCGACCATTCCGAAAACCCCGCAAGAACAGGAACTATGTGGGAAGAACCAAAAATCTGCCGGAAGTCACTATTCCACGCGGACGGAGTCGCGGCAAAAGCTAGTTACTTATAAGTCTTATCAATAAAAATTATCGATAAACTGGTTAGAAAGACAATAAATTTTCCTTACCATTCCTTTTTCTCGCGTTAAATCACTGAAATAAAGTGACAACCTACCTAATGTAAAGTTGTAGTGCTATTGCCTATGCTTAAATGGCAACCGGCTCTCTCACTCATTGCTCGAAAAGTAGCCAATAAAGACTACTTTCCACCGATCTTCTGTAAAAGGTTGGTTCTTTCCCGGTCAAACCAGCCAATTTTCGAGCTCTAATCATTTGATCGCAGGTAGGTTCTACCACATTAAATGAACACCGACCGTCATGTCTAACCCTGATTTATAATTCACACCCCACGGTATTCTATACGCTAGCGGTGGCTATATCAAAATTTTACCTAACGTCAATTTTACACGCTTTGGCTTTCATATGATAATAATGATGGTCACGATTATATAACTTTATGTTACATCATTTCTCTATTATATTTTTTTGCACATCATATTAAGTCAAAGTTAAAGGGTTTCAGCCTCACGTTAAATTAAAAATTAAGCCAAAAATAAAATTAACACAAACTAAGATATCTTTTTAACGATTTAATTTAATATATTGCTTTCCTGATGGTTAAAAATGTAATAGTTTATCGCATTATTGCCTAAGTTCTTCATAATTTTCTCATTAAATAATACGAAATTCTTCAGGAGCAAAAAAAAAGGTCTTTTCTTTACAATATATACTTGCTAGCAAAGCATTTCGGTAATTCTTAAACAAATGAATATAATATCTGTTTCACGGAATTTATCGTAAGTGAGTTTGAAGTAAAATTCATTATCAGTTTATAATAAATGACTTTTTTTTTTTTTTTCTACGAGGGGAATCTTTTAAAGACTTCCTGCCGCGGGGGAAACGCGACAGGGTCGTGTGGGATTTCCACCCACTAAACCACCTCGGCGTTCTCTGCGCTGTGCTTAGACTAGTGAGCGGGAACGGCAAGCCATACTTCCGCTCACTACGCACGAGTCTTAATAAATAAAGACCATTGTGCATAAAAGTTACAGTGTGACCAACGCTGCCAAGTTGTTAAAATTAAATGTTGCAGTCACAAAATAATAGGCCACTGATTTTTTTTCTTTCATAAAAAATATTCGTTATTGAAATAGTTATTTACTAAACGTATTTTTAAATCTTAGTACTGGATTATAAAGGCTTTTTAAAGTTTTGATCAGTATGTGTTACACAAAAACATTGAATTTACATATTTTAATCGTGAAATGTTTTTGGAACTTTAAGTTATTACTTTTTTAATATGACCTTTTTATGTAAAAAAAAACAATAATTTACGCTTTTTTGATTAAAATTATTTACAAATAAATATAAAAATGTATAAATAAACTAAATTTTGTTGAAAAAAAAATAACAACGCATTCCTTGTTGTTTGATGGTGACACTGCACGCGTTAAGCACCTTATCGAATAACAATACCATAGAATTGCTTACATAATTTTGGAATTAGTTGATACTTTAACACTGCATAACAAAAAAACACTGTAATGAAATTGGTTTTCAAATGACTAAAACAACACTGATATCGGTCAAACTAATAATATTCTTTAAAACTACAAATTTTAGACATTGTAACTGGAAATATTAACGAAAGACTGTTCTATATTATCCTATTCCAATGGAGATTATCTTTAAACAATTTTTACTGTTGTTTAACTAAGGGTCTCAGTTTAAATAAAATTAATGAATAAGACTTCATTAAATATTTACAATAAATATATGCAGTTATTTTTACGCTTATAATAAAGTCAGCAAAAATTATATTTCTTGTATTCACTCTCTATAGAAATTATGAGAGATATCAATAAATTTAAAACAATTTTTAATCAAAAATCGAATGTCAATGAAAGTACATATAAAATATTGTCATAAAATATATTAATGATTTAAACATTATAAGGATAGTCTTACAAAATACAATGTTGTTTTGTTCAACAGAGACTGAAAATTGTGTGATGTTACTTTTGACTTCTCTTCATCTTTTGAAATTTAACATCATAATTAATAAACTTATTCAATAATTTTGGTATCATTAAAAATGTATGTCTTCATTAAATAAAACTTACATTCAAAAAAGGAATTTTAATACCACAAGATTTCAGCTTGGAGCTCAAATGTTGTAGCAAGGGAGATATATATTTATGGCGAGGACGTTTACTAATAAATAATATTATTACAATTCAAAATCCACGATTATAATTATACGAGTAAAAAGATATGTAGTTATACCTATGTTCACCAATCAAAATAAATAAGAATAAATATTTTTTATGTTTATTTATCTCATCGTTAATCAATTCGACGTTCCATTATGTAACGTTATTAAAATTATTATTTTTACTTAATAACTTGTGTGTTATCACAAAAATGCATGACCTTCCTATAAATAATAAATTACTTTTCAATTATTTCTAACATTTTCACTATTGAGACGAGACGAGACGAAAGAGACGAAACCTCTTAGCATTCAATGGATTCACCGTGCGGGTGCCGGGTCCATCGCGTTGCAGGGAGAGGAGCTTCAACAGTGCCTGGGACTTGCGACCCAGGTGTAGGTTTAAGGGGCCCCTTAACTAACGCGCGTTATACGCTCACCTCCACTGTCCAAGTTCCTCTCCCTACCTAACCAAATTTGAAAAGAACCTACTAGGGCTGCCTTCGACGTACGTTCCAAGAATGAATTAATGTTAGTTCTGGACAGGCCCAAGTCTTTTAGTAGGTTATAGAGAGATTTAGCTGTTATACCTCTCGCTCCCACCTCTACCGCGTACAAATCAACGACGAACCTATTTCGAGTTAGTTCGTTAGTGAGCTCGTAATACTTATTGACCTTGATTATTATAAAAATATGTATGTATATTGCTCTATATTTCTGACTTGACCTAAAGTAATATAACTTTTTTATTAGAACATTTTTTATTATTACTTAATGAACTTCATGTTATTGAACATCGTATTTTATGTTCTTTAATTCCTGTCAAATTCACAAATTTATTTTAAGGCTTTACACCGAGGCTATGACTGGAAATATAACAAGATTAATGAGAAGCTGTTTATATTTGTCACCATATAGAAAAAGTAATAATTCTTGAACTAACCTGAACCAAAATAATTATTAATTAACTTTCTTTGTCTTTTTTACTTTATCCCCTACTTGAACCAATATTCGTCACGCAATAAAAACCTATAGAAACCAATCAATCAAGTTGATTGACTGATTGGATGAGAGTATTAAAGAAATACAAATTGAAATAGTTCTGTTCAAACAAAACAGTTAAAAAAACTCGGAATTGTCATAAATGTACCATTATTGAAAAATTCTGCTTTTATTAGAAAATTTTTACTCATTTTTAGAGTTAATTAAATCATATTAATAAATTAATATTTCCATCACAAAAAAGGTAAGCTAAGTAATAATACATTTATAATTTGGAAGGCTTATATAAAAAATAATGATACAAAAAATAATAGTATGATATAGGAATTTAATATTAAACTAGTGAAGTTGATAGTGACGACTTTTATAAATACTACGGGTACAATTATGTGTTTTCCGTTCATACAAAAACTTTTTTAATATATCAAACAACGCAGACATGGTCACTGCTACTAGTTGGTTGAGTAATTTTAATTTTAGAACAAATTGAATAAACAATCACTAGCTGTCATCACTGTAAAAGTTAAGAATTATAAAACATATTTCAAAAGTAAGTATTATTACAGTTTCATTTTAGTAGATTTTGTGGATATCTTATACCTAGTCATTGACCGTCAAAAATCCTAACAGAATAGTATTTCAACAAAGTAGTTCATCAATTATTGTTAGAAAGCATAAGTTTGCATGTTTTCATTCACAAAACAAAATACAATTTTTAAGAATTTTAACGTAAGAACTATTAATTATAATGTAAACCTATGTTCATTTACTGCTATATAGAATCAACAGAAATATTGTCATTTCTCACCTTATATGTATGTATGTTTATGTACCGAAAAACATATTAAAAAATATTTAATATAAACATATATCAAAAATCGTAGTTCATATATATATAAGTAATTACCTTGACACTATTTATATAATTTAGAAATTTTCACCTTAAATTATGTTAAGTCTGAAGTTTTGACTTTTTAATATAAATAAATTAATTAGTATAATAAACTCAAAGCTTTTGTCTTACGCAGTACAGAAGAATATGTAGCTTCTTTTATTGTTGGAATATATTTTTTACTACCACTGTGGCAGAATTTTTGCTATACCCTGATATATTAAATATTTGATATAATAACAACAATGGATAAAACATTTTTCAATCTACCAATCAGAGAGTAAATCATCTTTACGTGTCACCAAAGTCAAGTAGTAATCCGTATTAGAATCTGTCAATGCATATTATGTACCAATTACTCAAGAAACATCTCTTTGTTATGTTCTACGATATTTCGCAGATGTGTTTTTGCAGCTGACCTTATTAAATACATTATGTAACTTCTATATGTATTGGTAATTGTAACATTAGAATTTGAATGGAATCAAAAAATATATAAATTGGTATTTCAGAAGGCATTAAAAGAATCGAATACAACAAAGAACGTCTTGTTTTCTGCTGGTAGAATAAATGTGTATATTCGCTAAAGTATAATATATAAATTGCCGAGAGGCTGGCTCGTTTACTTGATTTGAAAATGACTAAAATCATATTAACCAAATCTTAGTTTAGACTTATTGAATATTGTACTAAGGATTGCAAAACAATTAGATATCATTTGCAGCAAACGTGACCGATACCCTTAGTCCAAACGAGATAATAATTTGTCTTAAAATACTGCCAAGAATCTAAAAGGTCAATAATCTAAAAGGATACGGATAATAGAGGTAAAAGACATCTTAAGACGATTAAATGTGATGGTATTTAATGATACACACTCTTTTTTTAAGGTGTACCTAGTTATAAATATATATCGGCATTATAAACCCACTCATACTGGGTTTAGTTTTTATTGTGCCCTGTTTAATATTCACACATTGCACAACTATTACAAAGTTTAAAAGCGACCACGGTATCTTTGTGTTGTGAAATCAAGTTTCAGTGATTTTGGTTCCCATATATTTTGTAGGAATGATATCACAGATATGTTTAAAGATATATTCATTATATTACACTTCATGTTGTGAGGAGATAACATTCTTAATACTTAACGTAGTCTAAAGGTAATATCAACTCTTTGTCTTAAAACAAAGAGATTATTTTTGAACAAACTTTCGTTATCACCTCTGTTCCTATGCTTTATTACTAAAATTGAGTACCCGCTTGGAAATATCATGTTTTCTTATGAATACTTATAGTTATTTAAAAATACATACAAAATTTCAATTCATCACGTCTCATTTTTCTTCCAGAAAAATGTGCCAAATTCTACTAAAAATTTAAATACTAAAACATATTTTAAAGAAAATTAGTTAAATGAACCAGATTTTTTCACATTAACCAAGTTAAATTTTATCATTAAGGTTAAAAAAAAACATTATACAAAGTTTTCACACAAAAGATCGCAAAACTTTAACATTTTCTTTTGTGCTCTGCATGATCTTCTCGTTTTAAACCAGTAATCGCCTAGCATAGTTTTATGTGGAGTCGTGGCAAAATGACATTTTTAGGATCTATCAATAGTATAGGTTTCACATTAGATTTTCCACAAACAAACTCTGATCTTTCTGGCCATACTCTTGTAGTATAGTGCTTTTCTGTGGCTCTGCTTTCCCACATACAAAGAAAACAACAGTATTTAGTAAATTCACAATATACTGTCCGCAAACATAAAAAAACTTATTTGGTGCATTTAAGCAGCTGCGACGACCACTTAGTCCAGTATTCATAATAGATTTCCAAAGAAATATGTACAAATATAACGACGTTATCGAATAAAAAACTGACTACTAAACAAAAAAAAATAATAATAAAAAAGTACAACACAACTATTTCGTTTACGCCTAAAGTGATAAGCCTAGAGTAATAGAAAAAATAATTTGGCATGAACCTCGAAAACTAGACGTGATAGATACCACATATGTTTGGAACATTTAATCTGTGACTCATTAGCTATTCATTCCAGCTAACACTTACGTGGGTACCAAAATCGTGTAACGCAGTAACGCAGCATTTCTTTTTAAATCACAGTGAAATGAACGAATGACTGAATGAATGAACAAAGGAACGATCAAACGAACCAACGAATGAATTAATAAATAAATATAGAGGCTGGTTACAAACTATATAACTTTAAACTCCAACATCAATGAGTATACGATATAATTGAAACGTTCCATATGTTTTCAATATTGTTGCCGATTAATGACTTTATAAATAAACATTATTTTTTTATAAAAGAAAACAAAGAAATTCGGTAAAAATATTCAACTACACTTACTAAGTAGCAAGCTTTGATATGTAATGATATTTAAAAATTCATTACAACATAAACAATAAGACAAATAAAAAAGATTTTTAATTAATCTACCTGTGATCACTATTACTGTAATTTAAAGATGTTATTTTAAAATTTATTACAATATACAGAGTGACTGGTCAATAACTATCAATATTTAAGGAGCATACTCGGTACATGATTCTCATTCGAATAATGTAAAAAAAATAGGTACATAATTTTTGACCAAATTTCCGTATAAATAAATAAAGTGTGGACACGATCCAAGTGTTCCAAGTGTGGACGCGTGCGGCGGCGTGCTGATACAACACCACGCCGCCGCACGCGTGTTCACATGTGCGTGTTCACGCACGTGTTCACACGATGCGTAATTAATTACATAACTTTTGGTTAACTTTAATTAGAAGTTTATTAATATTTATGTTATATTAATTTTTATTTTGTCATATATGATCGTCAAATATCTCACGTCCTCAAGTATCGATAGTAATTCACCAGTCAGCCTGTATATGTATATACATAAATTAAATTTTATTTAAATGTGTAGTGATGAGAAACAACAAAATCAATAGATATTACTTTGTCATAACAATTAACGATGCTAGATGAAAATATATTCAAATGATTGTTCACAGTCCTTATTATCCAACATTGATAATAATTTTACATAAGTAGCAAATTAACGATATATCCTGTTACTTCAGCGCCCCAAGAAGTGTCGTAGACAATATGAACTATTCAAAATATCTTAATATATGCTTAGCATAAATAAAGATTCTAAAAATATGAAATTACAATAAAGGAAGACGAACTCCCATGAAGTTGTGTGGTAGAAAAACGGCTTGATTATTTTTATATTACTTGGAAAGACATCCTACGCAGTCATACTTTCAGCATTAAAAGGTCAACCCACACATTATGTATTTAACTTTTTAGTATGTTGTAACAATTATACTAAAATAATTTTAGTAAAATTATATGTTATTATTATACAATTGTTAAATTTTGTAAGATTATCTGTTTAAAAATTGTTGTATTTACAATAACGACAAATTAGTTTCCACTTTTTATATTTATCAAACAAAGTCAGGGTTTTATTTTCAGTTTACAGGAACAAAAAGGTAAAGAAGAAATGAAACATTATAAAACCACTCTTTTGGAAGTAAATGCACGGAAGTCATTCTCTGCTAATAGTTTAGCGTATATTAAACAGTAATACTAAATTAGAAAAAGAACCTAGTAGTGTCTTTTTCTCATTTATTATTTCAAAAACCGGTAGGGCACTAAGCCACTATGTAGCTTTTCATTGTTTTAATTCTGAACCAGGTAGTAGTAGTAGTCCACAATGAATCCTATAATGATGCCCGTTGACGTAATCAAATCTCTTACAAAATACTACAATAAAAATATTATGACAAATGATTTAAGTACTAAAAAAGAAACAAAATTCGTCTACTCTATTCATCACATAAGTTTAAATTAATAACTGTAACAAGCTATATAACTGGCTTTATGGTAGCATCATTTACACTTATTTAATTTAATTTAAATTTACACCGTGTAAATATTCTTTTAAATAAAGTATCTCCACGTTTAAACACTAAACAATTTAATATAACATTGTGATGAGACTCCATGGAGTAACAAATTTGATTTGATTAACTCTCATACGTTCAATACGTATGAAATTTTATAAAATAAAATATGTGATATACTTAAATATATTATACTTGAAAATAGTACATCATATATTAATCCACTAACTAATTATTATTTGGTACATAAAATTAAAGTGTTTTAACTGATCATGCACACTGAAAGTGGAATTAAAATTATCTAGTCACATTTTTTATGACTTTTAAATACTTATCCATGTTATTGTAATAAACAGAACATTATAAGTAAATATGAGCACTTTATTAAATGGGTAATTCTCAAAAAATTTCGAAATTGTAGTCCTGAGTGTTTGCTGCTAAGTCTGATGATTTAATTATGGTTTTTACTTTTTGATTTCAATTTATGCTATCCTATACTACTGTCGCTAATTAAGAAAATTTGAAATTATAAATTAAAAAATATATATAAGCAGCAGCAACTCCGAAAATCATTCCCTCATCTTGTCCCTTACTCCAAAACCCTTTACTAAAAAGTCTGTCTGTCTGTCTGAATAAGCATATTAGGATTAATTACATTTTGTTACCTTCTGTTATTTATTTTTTGGAATAATTTTTGTTTGTTTTCTTTAACTAGAAGTACAAAGTTTTAAGTTAAATTTGTTTAGAACAAGAAAAGTGATGTTAAATATATTAAAAGTTACATAATTTCATAACATTATTATTTGTTTCTATATAACAAATATTAAAAAATCATTCCCTCACTCTTTTACTCATTCCCTCATTTCAATTTTATTTTTAACTCATTTTATATCTACTGTGGACAAAAATATGGAATACTGTGCCTTAATAATAAACCTTTTATAGCTACATTGTACATTTCTGCAAAAAAAAAAAATACTTTATATGTACAAAACATTATTTTTTTTCAATATAGGTACCTGAAAATTCGACATTTGATAAGAAATACCCAAATATTTAGAAACCGATTACTACAAATTACTTGATAGGCTTTTTATATTCACACCTAGAAACACAAGAATAAAATTCTTGAATTACAAATGAAATGTTTTGTTTTTACGCCGACTAACGAGAACATCAGACAGAATTACTATAAAAAGATTTTTTAATAGAAGAAATGCGGCTGCAAATACGTGGTTAGATGCTGTGATAAATGAAAACATAAAATGCTCTGAAGCTTAAATGGAATTTTTCACAGTTGTTAATAAGGAACTTAGAAATACTACATATGTTTTCCATGTACAGATATATATGTTTAAAACAATGTTTTATAGGACTGTCATTATTTCATTGAATAGGTGACAATATAAAATCCTGTATGTTGCCATTGCCATGACATTTATTTTTATTTGCCTTGTAAGTTCAAGTGAGGAAAAAAAATAATAATTTAATTAATCTAATCTTAGTTAAAATAGTTTAAAATGCTCGAAAATTTTATTAATTCTCTAACAAGTAAACTAATAATTTAATAAACAAAACATTTCTTTACAATAATCACGTTCAATTGTCACCTATTTAAAACTTTTTATTTAATGAATTCATTGTTATAAATTATTAGAAAGAATTCTTAAAATGAAAAAATATTACGTTACAATTTAATTTTTCTAATCTATAGCAATTCAGTTGCAAATCTAATAGCTCTATCCGATTGTACGTGACTGGAAAGAATCAAAAACGACATCAAACCTTGTCATAGTAATGTAATGATGCTGCATTCAAATCTAGCTGAATAAAATAATTTTCCACTCAATATTCATTAAGAAAAAATAAACACTTAAAGTGTTATTTAAGTGTAAATTTCAAGTAGAAAATGGCTAGCTTTCTAAACTGAGCCTAACATAACAAGGAGAATACATAAACATTTCAGACTTGTCTTAACCTATGTATATAGAAATGTTCTTAACTTTAACTTGTTTTGAAGTCTGAAGTTACGTTTCTTGTCAAGTGACAATTATCTGTTTTGGGAAAAGGTTGTTGAAGTTGAAGTGACTTAGTTTAAATGTAATACATTTAAACTATTATCTTACACACATTATATGGAAAAAATCTATAAAAAAGGCATAAACACAAAATATATTTCGATCTACATCGTTAACATCTGCATCATTTCTATTTTATTCCAGTTATTTGTCCAATAATTGAAACTTTAAAACAAATTGAAATATGTACAATGTTGCATCCTCTTCTAAATATAGTTCGGTATTGATGATATTTTAATGGAAACTGTTGAGTTCAATGTTATGCAATCCATTACATTTTATTTATGTTGATACGACTCGGATAATATACATTAAAATTTATGAGTTTGTATTTTAAAGTTCTTTTTCAGTATACAATTTTTAAAACATCGAGCATTTTTTACTATAAGGATATTTTTTATTGCGTAATTACGTGATTCAACAGAACTATAGTAATGGTCACGTCTTTTCTATTTTTATGTGCGAAAACTTTAGATGCTAAAATCCCATTAAATGGTAATTTATAATGCATTTATTTATTACATCTTATACAATATTTCACGTAACATATACATATAATGATTTGCCTTCGCCCGGGTTTTCAAGTTGTTTCATATATCCAAATTAAAAACATATGTTTATTTACTAAGAATGTAAAACTAGAATAGAAAAACATCGACTCTTAGAAGAAATTAAAAGAAATGTTGTTAAAATACGTGATGTTCTTGCTCAGCGTTTATTTTAACAAGTACGACTACCGATATAAAATTACTGAAACCGATATTTATAGCTTCAAAATACAAATTGACGCTTCAATGTTCCCACTAGTAAATAAGCATAGATTTAACATTATAATAAAATATAAACATAAAATATATTTTAATTATTAGTTACTTCTATTTATATAACTTCTAAAGTAAGTGAGATGATTGAATAACTTTATCCTGACAAAACCCACGGCTACATATACATAGGCACGTATTATAGTAATCAATATGTTGTTAATTACATAGGTATATGGAAAAGTAATATGGGCGAACAAAGGCCAGGCCAAGTGTTTATGACTAAAATTAAACTATTATCAAAATAAGTTAGAACAAAAGAAATCACAAGGTTGTCAAACTAAATATAAGATTTTAATTTAAAATAATATATGGAATAAATACTAAATATAATGAATTTCTTGGTTTCTTCGTGAATCGGCTTTTTAGTTTGACAAGCGCTCTTAAAAACTATTTAGGGCCTAAATTTTTTTAATGGTTCCTTAATCAGCTCAATAGCTAGTGTCAAGCCAGAAGCATATAGTCATGATCTTGTTGTATATAAAAGGTTTTGGACGGACGTTTGTTTTATCACGGATTTAAAATTGAATGTAATTTAAAATTGAATTACTTAGTAATAGTAAAATTGTGAAAAAGTTATATTTATAGAACCGAATCACCGAAGAAATAATCTATATTTTTGTCTACTTTTACAGAAGTTTTATTATTTACTGCTAATATATTGTGAGAAAGAAGTTCATGAACAGTTTTTTTTATTATAGGTTAGATGACTTAAATCAATTTAAAAATTGTGACCATTATTGGTGATGAACGAGGAGAAGTCTATCAATTAAAAATATATATCGAAAATTGTGTAAAAATAATAAAAAATCAAAATCATACCGAGTCAATCTTCATCCTAAGTTTGTCAAAGAGTTAAACGCAGCGGTGACAGTGTCTTACGAAACTTTTTCACTGAAAGTATGTATAGTCAATCTAGCGTCCACATCAAATAAAATTTTTAGCTGAATAGTTAATTGTACAATAGATTTAAGTTATAAATCAAGAAAGCAAATTGCTTTCCAAAGTCCAATGAAAGAAGTTAATTTATTATATTAAAAATATACCCAAGTTTTGTTTTAATCAATAAGTTTAAATGTTGTGCTGTTGAATTGTTTGAATACGATTTAAAATTAGTTTATTTATACAATTTGGGACTTAAATATAACATACTTTAAAAGTAAATTTAATTTACATCATTTCAAATAATTGTTATAATAAAAACAATTTAATATAAAAGTTGTTTAAGGTGTTACAGCATTGTTTTAAGGAAAAATATTCAATTTAATTTGAATTCTTTCTTAAAAATATATCAATAAAAAGGTGAAAGAAAAGCAGCGTGCACTGCTTTTAGTACATGTATTAGAAGGCGAAATTATCTCATAATTACATTGCTTTACCTAAGAAAATTCTCAAAATATACAATTTTATAGTAAAATGGAAGAAACAATGTATCATCAATATTATGGTTAGTATAAAATACGAAAAAAACTGTGCTTACAAGAACGTATTAAAAATATGGACACTATAACGTATAAACGTTGTCGGGACAACTGATGCTTTTGAAAGATGTGCACTTATATGACAAATAAAAGAAATGAAAATAATATACTGATCATTAAAATTGTCAAAAGTGGATATATCGAAATCATAGTTTGATATAAAATATCACTTGGGAAGAGGGAATACCAAATTAAAAAATGAACTGTCAAAAATACTTTGTACTTTGATATTAAAAAATGATTTCGAAGTGCTCAACAAAAGATTTTTCAATAGAATATTAATCAAAATAAAAGAATACTAATAAAATGTGACGTTTATCGAAACTATGAACATTATATCAATTCGAAATCAGTTTTATTAATTTCTTCCAAATACAATGACGCTAAATTTCATTCCAGACTTGTTTTTGTAAGAAACGAATGGTACTTCGGAAACAAATATTTTGCTACATATAAAATTAATATACATTTTTATTGTTATTTAATAATTCGTCTCCCACCCGTACTATCAAGTTTAATTAATTTTTTTTTATCATACACGAGTGATAATAGGTTGAGATAGTTTTGTATATAATCACTATCCTACGCTCTGCGCAAGAGAACGCCGAGGTGGTTTAGTGGGTGGAAATCCCACACGACCCTGTCGCGTTTCCCCCGCGGCAGGAAGTCTTTAAAAGATTCCCCTCGATAAAAAAAAAGTTTTGTATATAATCGTAATATCCTTAGAAGTCACTTAGGCTAAATTTTAAATTTAATCGACTCCAAAATGTTGTGAGATCTCGATTCGACTGAATGATTTTAACATTACTACCCCTTCATCTATTTCACGAATTTTTAAACTATCTTTAAATGAACATTGGGTATTATCAGGATGCAGTCTCGTTTTTACCGAGTCAGCTTTTGATAAAGCGGTCCACGGGAAATCGAATGAAACCTCATAAGAATTACGACGCGTATCCCAATGGGGCTTTAACGTTATTAAACGGGGTTTCACGTATATTAATTTATTTAATAATCGATCTACGTATATATTTCGGGACATGATTCTAGGAAATAAATCAACTATTTGATGACACATAAATTTGCAGAGTGAATAAATAACGTGGAATTCATTAATTGTACAATAGCTAATAATGTTTCAATCAATCACCACAGTTGCGAGCGGATCTCAATTTAGGTCAGCAGGTTGTACACAAACAACCACTTTACTTTGTACCTAAAAGCACTAATTTAAACTAATCTCGTAAATTGGTTAGTATAGTGTTGGGTTATAGTATTAATTAATTATTTATGTGTTTGATTTAGATAACACATATGTACATGTATGTTTTGTATGGTAATGGTAATATATATAATGTGTTATTGTTGAAACAAAATAAAAAATAATCAATTCTAAAAATAAAAAGTTCGATTCAATTGATATTTTCAATAAAAGCTTTGGAAGGATCGTATAAAATTAGTTCTTGTACGTAAACGTAATATTGGATTACCTCTTATGTAAATAAACTATTGAATAGACATAGTTAGTCCGCTAAAATTTAAAAACTGACAAAATTAAATAACACTACTTGATATTCTATGAGATAAAAGCATAGATAGAGGTGATAGATAGAGGCTCGAATATGGGCTGGCTCGACCGGGGAAGTACCACGCTCTCACAGAAAATCGGCGTGAAGTAGTCTTTAATGGCTGCGTTTCGTCCGGTCAGTGAGAGTGCCGGTTGCCCTTTCCCTTCTCCCACCCTTTCCTGCCCTTTCCTTTCCCACCCTTTCCCAGCATTTCCTTCCCATTTTCCCCAAACAAGGACGGCAACACATCTGCCTATTTACGTTGCAGATGTCAATGGGCGACGGTAACTACCTACAAGACGGTAACAACCATCAAGAAGGCCGTCTGCTCGGTTGCCCCCTTTTCCCATAAAAAAAAAGAATTATAAAATTGCTTCTAAATTTAGAGTAATATAACATTAACAAAATATAGTACACATTACTGATGCTCTAATATAATGTAATCATTCACCAAATATAGCAATGTTGCAATATTAGAGTAATTGACATTTTAAACAAAAACGACTTAAGATATTACAGTAATCTAAAAGTTATCTAACCCAAACTTAAACTGGTTTCTGCGAACATGTGAATGTTAAGATTTGCATGCAGTTTAAGTTTAAACAATTTCACAATATATGTATTAGAAATATGTTTTTATTTTGTTGATTGAGATTCTTTTTATTTATCTTCTTGTCATTTTCAATTTTATTGTTACTACTGTTTCAGTATAACCTTATTCCAAGCTTGTCATAATTCTACAGCATCTATGTATATTATTCATAGACCTACATTGATACTATGTTGATACTTGTGTGAGAAGATTTATGAATGACATATTTCAAAAGCATCGTATATTGTGTGCCGATGTGAACTTCTATGTATGTAAGGTCGTGTATAAAATATAATACATCAGAGTGCCTAGGTCTGTGATGTAACCATGTTAGACCAGAGAGAATTAATATTTAAAAAAAAGAAAAGTTAATTACTCAACTAGTTTATTAAATAGCGTCTCAATCAAATAAATAATAGCAATATTAAAGAATAGAATTCTTAAAAAACTTTTTTATTTGTAAACAAAACTAAAGTTTAGACTTCATTTTGTTTCAAAAACAATTCGGTAGACGCATTCGGCATTCTAAATAGCTTTAGTTAAGGCAAGTAATTAAATTTACTAAAATCTCTATTCTTTTTAGGTAATAGGTATTTATTCGTCCAATTATTATAAAATGAGTCACTTACTCATCGATGTAAGATCTAAAGACAGAGACCCAAGTCCAGTTATATTTGACAAGACCCTAATCTCATTTAAAGATCCTTTTTCGTTTAAGTAGTGAAGGCTCATGGGAGGAATAGTCACATAGCTTTCCGTAACAGGTGTTCGTGTTATATTATACATGTGAGGAAATTAAATAAATCTTAACTTTTGACTTTATGCCTGCTCTATAATTATTTTACAGTAATCAGATTCACGGAAAGACGAGATGCAATCGTAATCCGATATTAGCTAGTTGCACCCTGAAATATAGTAAATTTTATACATATTTTATGTTACTTGTGATAAGTTCAAATAATTATTTTCCTTAACTTTCCTTAACTTTAAATCTAAAAGAAACTAATAAGTTTTCAGGTTGAGGTTAAGTGGAGGACCCGGGATGGCAGACACGGGGAGTCTGCCATCCCGCTACAACAAGGTCCTCGAGTCGGATGACGTGTCGTACCATCCTGGCACGTCTCTGGATGACTCTGCGAACCCATACTACTTTGGGTTCGTGACCGGTAAGCCATACCGGGAGGCCGCGGGCTGGGCGAAAGCGTTACCGCGGCCTCTTTCCACCTTATGTGGCGAGGAGTAATTCCGCTGGTTTTTTAGTGGGTAAACTGGGTACTTAAACCTAGGAGTCCCACATAACCACATCTGCCGACCCCGGGTAGAGTGGTATGCGTAAAGCATTTTTCCAGCGACAACAAAAAAAAAAAAAAAAAAAAAAAAAAAAAAGGTTGAGGTTAAGTCACAAAGCCACAAGTCTGCTTATCTAAACTCCAAAAGACTCGTAATACTTTTTGTAATCTTCTATATATATAAAAATGGATTGCTGTTCCTTAGTCTCGCTAAAACTTGAGAACGGCTGAACGGATTTATCTTATCTTAGTCCTAAAATGTTCGTGGAGGTTCAGGGAAGGTATAAAAGGTGAGAAAAATTGATTCATTTTCGGAAAAACCCTAAAAACAGCCCTTTTCTATTTCCCATACAAATGTTTTCTTTGACATTAGATTTGACAACTAACTAATATTTCAATCATTCTGTTCGATTGAAACAGGAAAAACCTGATTATTTATGGCCTCTAGGACGGAATAGAGTTCGCCCGGTCAGCTATACATATATTACTAATGTCTAATGATGAAATTAACGCGGACGAAGTCGCGGGCAAAAACTAGTTAGAGATAATTAACAAATGATACCCTTTTAATACATCGATAAGTAAGAGGGGAAATTGATAGAAATTATCAAGATATATTTGTTAATTGTTAGAACATAAGTATACCTGATTCAGCTGTAAGTTCTGTTATAAATGATTTTATAATGCAGTTATGTAATATTATCCAAATTTATACCAACAAATTGATAAAAATCTCTTGATAAAAAATAATAAAAAACCTATTCTATTACAAATTGTCTCTTACGGCTTTTAAATAGGCGTTCAATTTGTTTGACTATGATACTCTAGAATTAGTCACTGTTTACAAGAAAATTTCGCCACTGCTGGCTCAAAAGATTTTTAGGATACTTAATGTAACCTCGTCGTTTGAAGTAGGCAGTTCTTTCACGCTAACAATAATATGAAGTTTAAAGGTTTGAATTCTGATATGGATGAGGGTGAATCATTAGCTATCATAAAATTCAGAACGTTGAATGCAAGTCAGGCTTAGGAAATTCGTATCATATGACAAGGTGTAGTTCAGTCAAAAAACCATCAGTCAAGTAGTATTTCTGTCATATAAATTTAATTCGTATAAAATATACCAAATTTGTTTTGTAATCTGCTAATGAAACTGTTAATTTGATCGTTGTTTACTTAACTATTTACTCTACTCTATAGTACTCTACTCTATAGTACTCTTGCACCGTCTCAAGCAGTTACATATGTCGATAACTATGTATAAACGTACAGACAATTTCACCTAGAAAGAATATTCTTGCTTTTCTTATCCTTACTTGGAATTGTAAACTATTTATTATATTAAAGATTATATAACGTGACTAAGTAACCTTTCTTAGGTGACCACTTTATAAATAAAACTTTCAAATATATTGCGTCTTTTAACTCAGTACATTTTCTATAAAATATGTGGTTAAATCAGTTAAAATTATAGATAAAATTTAAGATGAATTAAATTTAGTTTACCATTTTTTCTCTTCTAAATTAAACCTTTAAGTATTTTAATCATCAATATCTATTTATTTACAAGCGAAATGTCTTTAGTTTCATTAATATTTTCATTGAACTTACAAGATGTCATGTTTTTGTTGTGAATTTTAAATATTTAACAAAAAATTGAATATATTTCTATACAAAAGTGGTACATATCCAAGGAGAAAATACCCCTTCATCATGTAATACCTTCCAGTAATTAATTTTTTTGCATTAAAAAGCAAATAAAATCATGGACATTTTAAGGAAAAGTATACAAGGAAAGTTTTAATTAAGCTTACAGAAGAGAAAACTATAACCGAGAAACTAGTAAAACAACCGTCTTTAAAAGAATACAAATTTGCTCTTACTAAATATTGCAGCTAGAAAATTTCTTCGAGGTTTTTCAAGATTTTTCAGCAAAAAATCATAATAAAACTTGATTTTCCGAACGAATATTTCAACGAGAAAATGAGAGAAAACCAAGGTTCATTCTGAATTTTATGTAAATTTATATGTAGTAATTTATTTGTATCAACACTTATTTACTGCAAAGTATAATAGTAATAATACGACATGTAATTCTTGTTACCGAACAAACAAAAAAAAATTCCAATTTACTAATTGTTCAACTGATTTGATGTGAAAACCCCACGAACAGTTTTCTTATAATTTAAAAATAAAATATTTTCCCAAATTTATGTAAACTATCTATAAAATTGTAGCAATTTATTTTAGTTATTTATTAAAAAACATTTTTTTTATAATAAAGCAAAATATTTCTGTGTAAGTTGACAAGTGTTACTTTCGACTTTATTTTTTTTCAAATTGTTAATCCTCTTAGACTTGAAATACACACAAAGTACCTAATACTCGTATCATCATTTTGAATCCTTAATTAATTACTAGTGAAGAAATAATATGGATTTTATTTTAATTAAAATTATATTAGCCATCCTCATGCTTCAATATGTGCCGTATTCAATTTACGAAAAGTTCCTATTCATTCAAATAAATTAAAAACTGATATTCTTTTTACACTTAACACAATACATCAAAAATATTTTCATACAGTTTGTTGTTTATTTGAGTATCCATTGTCTTTTACATTGTTCTACAACTTTCTTACACATTTTCAATAGATTCTTCGTATAACCGTACAAATAAAACGTACCTACTTCATGACAAATAGTCCCCATAAAGATACAAATGGTCAGAACAGTAGTCTACATGGAGATGTAATATTTTTTCTTTTGATTATATTTCTAAAAAAATCCGTTATTTAAATATGATATTTTCAGTTATAATGTTATGCAATATTAAAAAAAGGTTAATACATACATATAACAAACGGCTTTCAACAGGCGTTATAATCTTTCTCATTATTTGTATAATTGTATTTAATAATTTTAGGGACGATATTTTATATATAATTTAAAACTATTGTAGTGTTATCTTTTTTTAAATAAAAGTAGTTAATATACGGCAGTAATCTATGAATACAAATTGATATATCTTTTTATTTACATTTTTACAAATGATTTGTTATATTTATTCTAAAAACTACCAAAAAATAACTTTTAATAATGTTGTAATATTGATAGCACATTTGTTGCAACAAGTGGCAGTTAAATAAATTATCGAATATTATCTCCAATCACATTTCTTACTATTTAAAAGTGTGACGAAATATTTCTAACTTAAATAATGATTTCATATCTTATAGTTTAGTCAAAATAATATCCCTCAAATATTTTATAATAATATAGTTATAGGAATAGTTGGAAAGATAATTTTACACGAAATTTACTATTGTAATATTGGTATAAAATATTACAAATATGTATTTGCAGGGCAAATATTTTACCATATGTTGATGTGAAAAGGGCAGAATAACGAAGTTAAGAATTTAAAACAATGAAGACTAAATTTATACTCTTTGCTTTACGGGCGCATCAGAAACAAGTTAGAAATCCAGCACAAAATTTATTTAAAGACTGCCAGAAAATGTCTATAATTTATGTAGCACTTTGTCCTTCGCTGCTCTGTAAAACGCCTTATTCATAAACCGTCTGCATCGATAAAAAAATTCAAGTAGAAATAATGAAAGCTTGTATTGAATAAAATGATATATTTAATTTAAAAGCTGATGCTTCATTTAGGTATAATTGGTATAATAACAATTATGTTGCTTAATGACATCTAAGACTTTCGGAGTTGAATCAATTAAATATTCATTTAAATGAAATCAATATGATCTGAATAATATTGATTTCATTTAAATATTCATTTAATTTCTTCATTTCTTCGCGTATTTTATTATTTTATCTCTACAGATTCCCGACGTTTCGGTTACTTTGCAGCAACGGTGATCACTTGCAGATGAGAGGTCTATGTGAATTATATTCAATCGATATTATTCTTAACTTAATAGCTTGGTGAATTAAGAAGACTTGATATTTCCATATTAATTAATAATCTACTGTGCCTTTTACAGACAACTTCAAGTATTTGTTTATTATAGAATATCTGGATTATAATGTTCATGGTTATTTAATTATTATTGATAAATGCAAACAATGAAATTATTGTCTATCTGAGGATCACATTAAAAAATATTACTTTGTGTAAGATGTTAAAGCAACAAAAAACAGTGAAATTTAAAAAAAAATCCGAATTGATTGTACTTATTTAAAAATACGTGAGTTGAAAATAGCAAAAACAAAAGAAAACTATGGTGATAAGAATGAAAAAGAGAGTGATTAGGTATACAAGTTCAATAATGTAACTTATTGTTACCTCAATAGACTTGCACTGTGCACTTTAAATTGTAGGACGTTCTTATTGCAATTATGCATAGTATTAAAAACTTTATGTTTCGTAAGATATACATATTTAGAATGCTTTGACCAGTTGAATCTGCAATAAGTAATTAGGTACGCATTTCAAATACCGGAATTTTGTCTGGTGTTAATTTTCGAAATGACGTTCAAAAGGTGTCGGGATGATTTGATTGTACGAAATTCCAAAACAGTATGAAGTTGTCAGAGATCATACAAAGCATATATTTGTCTACTAACTAATATCAATAATTTTTAAATAATCTTTCAAACAAAGTTTGAGATGAAATAACTTTGTACATTTGCTCATTATTGAGGATTATCCGAAAGAATGAAACCCGCACATTTTTAACACGCCTATATTACTTTGGGCTGTATATACTCGTAGGTATGTAACGGAATCTTTGAGCACGATTTTCACCGGTTTCTAAACATCTGATTAACTTGAAACTTTTGCATATGTCTCAAGGATCAATAACAATGCAATAATTCGTTAACTATTTCGCATTATCCTTATTAGGGCCGCCAGGATTAATATATTCTTTTCATAGTTCATCTATGAGAGTGTGAGGGACAGAGCTAGTAGTGTGCGATCTGCGCATGTCCACAAAAAACTTATTGATAAATCGTACTAAAAAATATAAAATAAATATTATGTCATTACAAGCGTGTTTTTTTAGTTTTTTAAAACTTATATTTATTATTTTAAAATTTTTGTATTTTGTTACAATACAATTTTTTTTTACTAAAAATTTGTTGAACTATTTGATTAAAAATATTTTGTTATACCAAATAACAATTTAATTTCATTTTATAATTTATATACTGTTTAAAGCAGACATACAAATTGGGAATTAACTTTTCAACTGGATCGTTAATTAACGGTATGAAACGAAAGGTTTTAAACAATTTTATCGTAAAGACAGGTGCAACGGGTTTGTAATCTTCTATATATATAAAAATGGATTGCTGTTCCTTAGTCTCGCTAAAACTCGAGAACAGCTGAAGCGATTGGGCTAATTTTAGTCTTGAAATACTCCTGGAAGTCCAGGGAAGATTTAAGAGGTGAGAAAAATGCCGGGAAAACCCTAAAAACAGCCCTTTTCTATTTCCCATACAAACCTTTTTTTGGACATTAGATTTGACAACTAACTAATATGTCAATCATGATTGAAACAGGAAAAACCTAATTATTTATGGCCTCTTAGACGGAATAGAGTTCGCCTGGTCAGCTATACCTACATATATTACTTTTGACCAAACTAACGCGGACGAAGTCGCGGGCAAAAACTAGTAACTTAATATTTTTGAATATTTTGATCATTTACAAATTAAAATTAACCTTTTTCAAAAATTCAATAAAATTAAAAATATATGCAACTTTTTCCTCCGTCGAAAGGTTTCTTTCAAGTTTTAGCATTATTATTTTATGGGTTTAAATTTTTACATTTTATAGTAAACATATATGCATTTTTTTTACCATGAAGATATTGTATATATCGGCGCTATCAGCTTTAATAACGGATGCGACATGAAAATAATTTGAACCTGTCATCAATTCTTATTAAACCTCATTAGTATTTATGATTATTGTTAAAAGTAAAACGAAATCAAAGGTTGTTTAAAAGGAGAATAGAACTATGTTTAAATCTTGATATAAATATAACGTCTGGACACACGACGGCAGGGTTGAGAGTTCAGTGAGTGCGTATCATTGAAGTGTGTGATTATAAAGAACCTTCGACAAATACAGGAACATTAAGAACAATTGAAGTTTCATTTTAAAATATCATGGAACGTACTAGAACAACTGAGATAAGTAACGTCAGCGAGGCTGGCGTACCTCTCTTTTAAAACAACGAATTTGTAATAAATCCGATATATATATAATTACGTATATTTTTCTTGTCTATTCATAGACAAACTCCAAATATTGTTATCTGTGGTTCATTTTAAATTTTATAACATATAACGAAACTGTTACCAAGAAGAGAACTTGTCCTTACTTCTCCTGGTGCGTCGTCGTCCATATAATATATATATATATACTAGAAGACCCGGCGAACTTCGTATCGCCCTATAATCAAGAAATATCTATTACGTTTTTATATTTATATTTTTGGAGTTTAGTTTGGAAGTGCGACAGAATGATTGACATAGTAGTTAGTTGTCAAATCTAATGTCAAAAAAATAACGTTTGTATGGGGAATAGAAAAGAGCTGTTTTATGGTTTTCCCAGTAATGAATCAATTTTTTTCAGCTTTTATACCTTCCCTGAACCTCCACGAACATTTCAAGACTAAGATAGGATAAATCCGTTCAGCCGTTCTCAAGTTTTAGCGAGACTAAGGAACAGCAATCCATTTTTATATATATAGAAGATATATATATATATATATATATTCTATATCCGTATGATTCGTCCTCACCCTATAATCTTCTCTAAGTATAGCATGCAGCTACAATGATTACACTAAACTAAGTTTATAATACTAGGGGGTTTATTAGATAAAATTAGTGGAGTGTACGGAACGCTATACTGGCGAATCAGACCATTATATTGAGATGATCTTGATTCTTGGCAATTAAATGTATGATTTAGACTAAATTCTTTTGTTCAATAGACCAGTTGTTTTGGTGGTTTTATGAAAAAAATATTTAGATCGGACCAGTAATTTAAATTTTACAGACGGATAACATAACAAATGTCCAAAATAAAACGGTTTAGTAAAAGACGCTAGGGTCGCTTCAGTCACCTCGCACAGAGATTTATACGAGTGAATCAATGTTGTGTTAGATATAGTATATATAATTCTTATTACAATATACATATAAGTAAGTTTCCGAGCACTATTACAACACCCTGTATACATCACACTCACCCTCTCACTAGTGAGTCTTAAATTACTTTTAATAATACATACAATATACTTTAGTATACGTCAGTGGTGTCCTAGTGGTCAAAAGGTCCACCTCTCATTTATGAGGGCGCGGGTTCGATCCTGGCTAGTACCAATGTGATTTTTCCGAGACGTATGTACTTTCTAAGAGTATGTAGATAATAGATTTCACTGATTATTGCATTCCCAAAGAGGGTTGATGTCAGGCAGGCGGCCGGCCGTAAAAACTATCAGCCAAAACTATACACAACATGTAAGAGAGACCCTGCCTTAAGCTGGGAAACTGCCAGGAAGAAGAAGAAGATGAATATTATAGACGGTGAGTGTACCTGAGAGTACGTGTAGCTGTCTGTGATTAGCTCCTACACCATCCTACGTACTGATGTACCAAACGATTATGAAATATATGAAAGTCGATAAAATGGTTTCAGTTATAATTATTTCATACTAGCTTTCCGCCCGCAGCTTCGCCCGCGTGGAGTTCGGTTATTTCGCGTTTCTAAGAGAACCTTTCAAAAGTCTGGGATAAAAACTATCCTATGTTCTTTCTCAAGGTCAACTCTATGTCTGTACGAAATTTCATTAAAATCAGTTCAGTGGTTTAGGCGTGAAAGCGTAACAGACAGACAGAAAAAGTTACTTTCGCATTTATAATATTATAGTAGAGATATATATAATACGATATTTCTTTGAAATCGTAATATTTTAATTACTTATTTTTGAAGATATTTATCTTTTCTTCTGCTCTATTAGTTTTTAAATTTCATATTTTAATTTATTTAGCCAGATAAAGCATGGAAATAAGACTAGTATATTGTTTAAATGTTATGATATAGTATATGAGAAACAGTGTTTATCATTCTTGGTCACATTGTTATATGTAGAAGTAGCTGTACATACCTGTACCATTCCTTTTGAAGCACCAGTAGAAGAAGTACGGCAACTCACAGTCTGCTATGACGAACCTGGAAATAATAATTTGAACCTGTCATCAATTCTTATTAAACCTCATTAGTATTCATGATTATTGTTAAAAGTAAAACGAAATCAAAGATTGTTTAACAGAGAATAGAACTATGTTTGAATGTTGGTATAAATATGACGTCTGGACACACGACGGCAGGGTTGAGAGTTCAGAGAGTGCGTATCATTGAAGTATGTGATTATGAAGAACCTTCGACAAATACAAGAACATTAAGAACAATTGAAGTTTCATTTTAAAATATCATGGAACGTACTGAAAGAAGTGACATTAGTAACGTCAGCGAGATTCTTTGTAAAAACAACGAATATGTAATAAATCCGATATATACATATATATATATATATATATGTGTGTGTGTGTTATTCCATAAAAACACGTTCCATTAAATTCTTATAATCATTTTCAACTTTTGAGTATTTTTTTCCACTTTGTCCACAAAATGTATCGGGTCGGCTTAACGGATTTTATGTCTATCTTACAGAGAGGGTAGTAAAGGGGAGAGTTAGTTATAATGTTAAAATATTTAAACTTGTATTCATTTAGTTCTATTTATACACGAACATGATGAACTAAAAAATAAGTTCGACTTATTGTTGCTATTACCATTTAAACATATATTTAAATAGTTTTTAAATTTAAAACGTCTATATCAGTGATTCCCAAAGTGGTCCAGGTGGACCCCCAGGGGTCCACGGGAGACTTGCTGGGGGTCTACGTAGGCGTGAACAAAAAATGGGGGTCCACGAAAATTTATCTGCTTTTGATAGTAAAGAGTAAAAATGTAAGCATAGTTTTTATAAGGGCCTACCTACATTGTTTTAAGTACCTAACTAAGCAGATAATATTTTAATAAGGCAAGCGACTGTTACTTTTCCAAACTTGCGTATTCGATATTACGTACAATTTCGTATACAGACTTGCAAAGCGCTATCCGCCCGACATTGCTTAATGCTTGTTCAGACATGAACTTGATCACCACTATAAATACTTGATGCCAAAGGCAAACACTCATTCATTTGTGTCCAAAATTACTAAAATTTTATTTTACCTATCGGAATATAGAGACAGAACTCAGAAGTGACACAATTTTTATTTTTTGGCGAATTTAAGAATGTGGTAGAAATGTAGCAGCAGGGGGTCCACCAAAACCAATAAAATTTTGAAAGTGGTCCACGAGAAAAATAAGTTTGGGGACTACAGGTCTAGATTCACAATTTTGTCCGCTGGACAATGTTTTTTCATTATTTTTAATTTATTAGTAGTTGTTTTTTTCGACATTAGATTTGACAACGAACTAATGAAACGGGGCTCTCTGATTGGTCGGTAAACTGTTCATATAATTTTTTCGCTATTTTATTATTATTAAATATTGTCATTTGTCTTTCTAACTTCTAAGAACACGTGAATAGGTTTTAATTAGTTTATTAGTAAACAGTGCATTAATTTATTAACAGTGGATTAATTTATTAACAGTTGATTAATTTATTAACAGTTGATTAATTTATTAACAGTTGATTAATTTATAAACAGTGGATTTACTAACAGTTGATTAATTTATTAACAGTAGATTAATTTATTAACAGCTGATTTACTAACAGTTGATTAATTTATTAACAGTTGATTAATTTATTAACAGTGGATTAATTTATTAACAGTTGATTAATTTATTAACAGTTGATTAATTTATTAACAGTTGATTAATTTATTAATAGTTGATTAATTTATTAACAGTGGATTAATTTATTAACAGTTGATTAATTTATTAACAGTTGATTAATTAATTAACAGTTGATTAATTTATTAACAGAGGATTAATTTATTAACAGTGGATTTACTAACAGTTGATCAATTTATTAACAGTTGATTAATTTATTAACAGTTGATTAATTTATTAACAGAGGATTAATTTATTATTTATTAACAGTGGGTTAATTTATTAACAGTTGATTAATTTATTAACAGTGGATTTACTAACAGTGGATTAATTTATTAACAGTTGATTAATTTATTAACAGTGGATTTACTAACAGTGGATTTACTAACAGTTGATTAATTTATTAACAGTTGATTAATTTATTAACAGTTGATTAATTTATTAACAGTTGATTAATTTATTAACAGTTGATTAATTTATAAACAGTTGATTAATTTATTAACAGTGGATTTACTAACAGTTGATTAATTTATTAACAGTTGATTAATTTATTAACAGCTGATTTACTAACAGTTGATTAATTTATTAACAGTTGATTAATTTATTAACAGGGGATTAATTTATTAACAGTTGATTAATTTATTAACAGTTGATTAATTTATTAACAGTTGATTAATTTGTTAACAGTTGATTAATTTATTAACAGAGGATTAATTTATTAACAGAGGATTAATTTATTAACAGTGGATTTACTAACAGTTGATTAATTTATTAACAGTTGATTAATTTATTAACAGTTGATTAATTTATTAACAGTGGATTTACTAACAGTTGATTAATTTATTAACAGTTGATTAATTTATTAACAGTGGATTTACTAACAGTTGATTAATTTATTAACAATGGGTTAATTTATTAACAGTGGATTAATTTATTAACAGTTGATTAATTTATTAACAGTGGATTAATTTATTAACAGTTGATTAATTTATTAACAGTGGATTTACTAACAGTGGATTAATTTATTAACAGTTGATTAATTTATTAACAGTGGATTTACTAACAGTTGATTAATTTATTAACAGTTGATTAATTTATTAACACTTGATTAATTTATTAACAGTTGATTAAATTATTAACAGTTGATTAATTTATTAACAGTTGATTAATTTATTAACAGTTGATTAATTTATAAACAGTTGATTAATTTATTAACAGTTGATTAATTTATTAACAGTGGATAAATTTATTAACAGTGGATTTACTAACAGTTGATTAATTTATTAACAGTTGATTAATTTATTAACAGTGGATTTACTAACAGTTGATTAATTTATTAACAGTTGATTAATTTATTAACAGGGGATTAATTTATTAAGAGTTGATTAATTTATTAACAGAGGATTAATTTATTAACAGTGGATTTACTAACAGTTGATTAATTTATTAACAGAGGATTAATTTATTAACAGAGGATTAATTTATTAACAGTGGATTTACTAACAGTTGATTAATTTATTAACAGTTGATTAATTTATTAACAGTTGATTAATTTATTAACAGTGGATTTACTAACAGTTGATTAATTTATTAACAGTTGATTAATTTATTAACAGTTGATTAATTTATTAACAGTTGATTAATTTATTAACAGTGGATTTACTAACAGTTGATTAATTTATTAACAATGGGTTAATTTATTAACAGTGGATTAATTTATTAACAGTTGATTAATTTATTAACAGTGGATTAATTTATTAACAGTTGATTAATTTATTAACAGTGGATTTACTAACAGTGGATTAATTTATTAACAGTTGATTAATTTATTAACAGTGGATTTACTAACAGTTGATTAATTTATTAACAGTTGATTAATTTATTAACACTTGATTAATTTATTAACAGTTGATTAAATTATTAACAGTTGATTAATTTATTAACAGTTGATTAATTTATTAACAGTTGATTAATTTATTAACAGTTGATTAATTTATTAACAGTTGATTAATTTATTAACAGTGGATAAATTTATTAACAGTGGATTTACTAACAGTTGATTAATTTATTAACAGTTGATTAATTTATTAACAGCTGATTTACTAACAGTTGATTAATTTATTAACAGAGGATTAATTTATTAACAGTGGATTTACTAACAGTTGATTAATTTATTAACAGCTGATTTACTAACAGTTGATTAATTTATTAAGAGTTGATTAATTTATAAACAGAGGATTAATTTATTAACAGTGGATTTACTAACAGTTGATTAATTTATTAACAGTGGATTAATTTATTAACAATTGATTAATTTATTAACAGAGGATTAATTTATTAACAGTGGATTTACTAACAGTTGATTAATTTATTAACAGTTGATTAATTTATTAACAGTTGATTAATTTATTAACAGAGGATTAATTTATTATTTATTAACAGTGGGTTAATTTATTAACAGTTGATTAATTTATTAACAGTGGGTTAATTTATTAACAGTGGATTAATTTATTAACAGTTGATTAATTTATTAACAGTTGATTAATTTATTAACAGTGGGTTAATTTATTAACAGTTGATTAATCTATTAACAGTGGGTTAATTTATTAACAGTGGATTAATTTATTAACAGTTGATTAATTTATTAACAGTGGATTTACTAACAGTTGATTAATTTATTAACAGTTGATTAATTTATTAACAGTGGATTAATTTATTAACAGTGGATTAATTTATTAACAGTTGATTAATTCATTAACAGTGGATTTACTAACAGTTGATTAATTTATTAACAGTTGATTAATTTATTAACAGAGGATTAATTTATTAACAGTTGATTAATTTATTAACAGTTGATTAATTTGTTAACAGTTGATTAATTTATTAACAGTGGATTAATTTATTAACAGTTGATTAATTTATTAACAGTGGATTTACTAACAGTGGATTAATTTATTAACAGTTGATTAATTTATTAACAGTGGATTTACTAACAGTTGATTAATTTATTAACGATAATAATGAAAGTTAGAGAATGATAAATAATCATTGGGACTCGACACTAGAAGAGGCTCGACATAGTAGATCAGCAGCTAAGGTGAGAGATCTTTTGCCATTCTCATAGCGACGTGTGGTCTCTCAAATCCTCAGATATTATGGGAAAAGTCCCAAAATGATATGTCTGACTATATTTTGAACAGACTACAACAAAATAATCCCAATGTCACATATTATTATTTAGTTTATAACAAGGCGCTAACTAAGATTCAAGACCAAGTGATGGCTATATCTGGGAAGACATTATCAGATTTTGAAATGAACCGGCCACAAGGAATCGGAGAAGTCAATAGTGATTTAATAAGAGAACTGGACTACAATGTCTCTTCTTTACAGCAACAAATATCAGAGTCTGTTCCTCGATTGAACACGGAACAAAAATTAGTTTATGATATTGTTGTGCAAAGAATCGATAATGGTGAGGATGGATTGTTTTTCTTAGATGCGCCAGGAGGCACTAGGAAAACTATTCAATAAATTTACTTTTAGCCCAAATCCGAAAAGACAAAGGAATAGCTGTTGCCGTAGCTTCCTCTGGGATTGCGGCGACGGTGCTCGATGGAGGCCGCATGGCACATTCAGTACTTAAACTCCCATTAAATTCCAGTTTGTAACATTACAAAAAACAGCGATAGAAAGCGATCGAAAACAGCGAATGGGCATATAGCTGCTTGCCATCTTTTCTATGTTCGGAGCCTCAGTGACCCTTATCCCTTACGTAGGCGTGAACAAAAAATGGGGGTCCACGAAAATTTATCTGCTTTTGATAGTAAAAAGCAAAAATGTAAGCATAGTTTTTATAAGGGCCTACCTACATTGTTTTAAGTACCTAACTAAGCAGATAATATTTTAATAAGGCAAGCGACTGTTACTTGTCCAAACTTGCGTATTCGATATTACGTACAATTTCGTGTACAGACTTGCAAAGCGCGATCCGCCCGACAATGCTTAATGCTTGTTCAGACATGAACTTGATCACCACTATAAATACTTGATGCCAAAGGCAAACACTCATTCATTTGTTTCCAAAATTTCTAAAATTTTATTTTAACTTTCGGAATATAGAGACAGAACTCAGAAGTGACACAATTTTTATTTTTTGGCGAATTTAAGAATGTGGTAGAAATGTAGCAGGAGGGGGTCCACCGAAACCAGTAAAATTTTGAAAGTGGTCCACGAGAAAAATAAGTTTGGGGACTACTGGTCTATATAATGAGGATTTAAACTTCAACTAGATGCTGATATTCTCATTTTTATACACTTTATATATAACTAGTAAACTCGGCGAACTCCGTTTCGCCAACAGAAGGCTTTTATATAACATTTCGTTTGGTGATTAAAAGATGAAGAATTGTTTTTGTTTTATATTTGAAAAGGAGAATTTTTATTTCATTTCACAACAGAAATGAATTCATTTCGATTACAAAAATGAAGTGTTATTTAGTTAAACTTCTCTAAGTACCTAAATGGAAGTGAATCCAAAGTAGATACCGACTCGATGCGTTATACGTGTCCACAAATTATCCGTTTCATTGAAGTGGTCCTTTGTAAACCATATTTTTTGTTTTTTGGTCTATTTTTAACAAAAATAAAGCGGATGGTTTCCAAACTCGTGAACACGCAAAATATAACTGCCCATGTGAAAAACAATGATTTTCTAAATTTATCCCGCAAATACTAAATGGTTTTAAGAGTTCAAACTACAAACACAATACCGGTTTGTCGCATGAAATTAACTGAGAAGAGAACAATGAGTAGCTGTCAAACAATGTATCATGCGACGGCACCATCTACTTAAAATATTGATTTGTAGTATAGTCAGGATGGAAAACCGGACTTATTTTATATAGTAAAAGATCTCTTACAAATATCTAATTGTCATCATTACGTCATTACATATGTCATTATACGTCAATCGCATAGCTGTTAATTGTGTTTCGTTATTTCACGTTTTATAGTGACTGACGTTTCATGTCAAGTCCCACGGGAATGCTGTCGAACGGGATAAAAAGTATCCTATTGCAATTTCCTGGTTCTAAACTACCTCCCTGCAAATTTTCAGCTGAATCGGTTCAGCCGTTCTTGGGTTATAAGTGGAGTCACTAACACGACTTTCTTTTATATATATAGATGAGATCTTAGATTTACGAGTCCTATTCATTTAAATGAAACTCATATTTTTTACATATACTACGCGTTTATTATTTCTGATAAAATACTACTCCTGACGTTTCGGTTACTTTACAGCAACCGTGATCATTAAGACGAGATGTGAATGTCTGTCAGTTTGTCTTTAATACCAAGAAATGTGATTAATAATAACAGTATGTTATTTTTATCAAAAATAAAGTGGCGTAGTACATCCGAAAAATATTAGTTTCATTTAATTGACTATATATATTATATTATAATTATTACTATTATAAAACACAATTCAGTATTTGAAGCTGCGACTTTCCGTTCATTGCGTTTTTGTCGCTTCTCCATCTAAGCCATCGTATTTGGTAACCCTAGTATAAGTTTCATTTATCAAACTCAGTAAGTAACTTTTCACTTCATTCATAATCTGTTTGTGAACTATCGTGCGAACAACAAAATTAACGAACTCTGCAACTCATAATGAAAACTTGTAGTAAATATTTAAAAAAGTCATTATAACAATTGTTTGTAAACTAAATTAATATTTTTTTTGAGTAATGTATTTAATCCCTACTAATATTATAAATGCGAAAGTAACTCTGTCTGTCTGTCTGTCTGTCTGTCTGTCTGTCTGTCTGCTACGCTTTCACGCCTAAACCACTGAACTGATTTTAATGAAATTCGGTACAGAGATAGAGTTGACCTTGAGAAAGAACATAGGATAGTTTTTATCCCAGACTTTTGAAAGGTTCTCTTGGAAACGCGATATAACCGAACTCCACGCGGCGAAGCTGCGGGCGGAAAGCTAGTTTATTATATGTAAGTACCTCCTCTCAATGATGATCGAGTCCAGTATCTGTTTCATGTTGATGCAACTCTTCTCAATCTGTAATGATTTTAATAAACATGTTTTATATTATATATTTAGGATTCTAACAAAATCCTTATAAAAATATAGTTTTCTTATAAAGCCAGAACTTTTAAACAACAATGAAACCTTAACTAGAGCAAACTAATTATTATCTTAAACCAAAACACCTTAAATGAGTTAAATTCTATTTACAATAATTCAAATCGTGTTCACAACATATATATTTTCCCGCGTTCAAAGAGCACAAGCCAAGCTAAGCGTCATAGCTCAGCCATAAGGACATAATGAAAGAGAAAGAAAGAGTGTGAGACAGAGAGAGAGATATGTATAGTAAATATCGCTCTTCAAACTATTTTTAGACCTTTTGTATAAAATGACGAAAGAAATGTGATATAGAAGTAAAATTGTTGGATCCACAGACCTGTATATACATATATATTATATACTTTACTGTATACATAATATGTGTCGGTTATATATACATTTTGAAGTCAAAATTAAAAAAGTGAAGCTAGTTCAGCCATTTGATTTAAAGAATATGAGTTACCTGGAAAGTTTTACGAGAGTTACGAAAATTTTCACTTTTATAGATTCCCGGGGAACTTACCAAGTAACAAACTATATAACTGCAATACTTTATAAAGCGATATGTTTTACTAAAATTTCACACTTTAAGTTAAACTTGCCTTAATGAGTTTAAAATAATTATTATCTGAACACAAAACACAAACTAACTTACAGAACAAGAAAATCTCAAAGAACTCAATTTGATTTGCAAAACACAAATAGCGTCACTACTTTCCCGCTCAACAGTTATTTTTTTTTTGGTTATGTTCGTTCCGTTCAGAACAGGCAAAGAGAACAAAGCCCATACAGCCATGTCTTTTGTATTTTGTATCTTTAATTATTTTTAAATTACTTAATCTCCTCTTTATTCTTGACGCAAGTTTTTATATCAGGCCTAAGCTATGTCTTCTGTTAATTTTCTTCTTAAATATTTTTTTTTTAATTTAAGGCCGAAGACATGTCTTCTTTTAATTTTTCTTCTGGAATCATTTTTTAATTATAAGGCCGAAGCCTTGACTTTAGTTTTTTTTTGTCAAATTCTTGGTTTTTTTTTACATTCCGTTTTTTTTCAATGTCAAGTCCTTGTAATGTCATTTTTAGTACAATAATTAATTTGTCAAAATCGATATAACAGTCAAATTCTGAAAATAGCTGAAATAGCTGAAAGCAAATGTCTTAAACAAAACGAACAAATTAGTATTATATACATATGTACAAATAACAATTAGATTTCATTTATAGTAGAAACAATAAAGCTATAAACTGGCAAGAAGCATTCTTGAATGCTTAGTATTTGCTGAAGGCGGCGCGGGATTTTATTTATAATAGGAAATTACTAAAGTTTTGGGTTTTATTTAAAATTAAGTTTAACTTTTGAAAGATATATTAACTGCAATAAATAAGTTTATATATTTTACAATTGCTAACTCTTCCATGCTTAAGTTACAAGTAGTGACACCTATGTTTTACATTTCAAAGTAAAATGATTTTGAACAGTATTTTAATTTAAAAAATTTGAAATAACTTAGTGACTTCTTAAGTTAAAATACCATAAAATTATTAAAAAGTAAAAAATATTTTCTTAACAGTCTATTAAATTATATTTATTTGTAATGGTAATCTAATAACGAAATCATTGCCTTTATTGTCTAAGGAGCTTACGTCAAACGTCAAATGAGAGAAGTGTTTGTTTTTGAATTTTAACGGCGCACCGGTACCGTATAGCTCTGTAAAGTCGGTTTAAATTGTTTTATTATTTTGTTACTAATATGTTATTGTGAATTTATCAAGATGGATAACTGTGACGACATTCGTGACGAGGATTTTATCACGTTTCTTCATGGATTAGGTGTAGAGACGTATAAGAAGTCTTTTGAGTGGATGTTAAACGATCTAGACTTTTCTGGAGTTTTGCAGTGGATTTACAACAATTTGGATCATTATAATGCATTAACTGCTAGAGAAGAGTGCAGGTTAAGTATTTCAGATAACGCAAAACTCTAAAAGTCGCCTTGGTAAAATCGACACGAAGTATTGTGTTACGACACTTAGTTATGAGTTCTATAACTGTACTAAAACAAATAGCTAGTAATATATAATTTAATTTTTAATTTAAACATTTTAATCTTTATCATTAACAGATATGCAGAGTTAGAGAAGGAAGGAAAATTATTCTCACGTGAAAACTTATAAACACAAATCCAATCAATACAAGATGATTTCGAAGGTTTAGTCCTAGCTGGGGTTTAGATTCTTTAGAGGACGCTAAACTTGATATTGAAAGGCAGAAAGAGAAGCTTGCAATGTTACAAATTCATGAAAAAATGCTTAATGAAATGATCACTCAAGAAGAGTAAGTCATTATCATCAACTGTATACATTTTAATGATATTTAACATAGTGGAAGCATTTAAATTGTTGTTTAATTTAAAATTAGATATGAATAAGGATCCTAAGCTTCTCAGAAATATTTAACATTAATTATTAAAAACACATAATCAATATTTATACATTTTTATGTCTATGAAAGAGGTCCTCACACTAGATTATGCTAGATTAGAAACAGTACAGAAATAATGTAATCTGGATGTCACTACAGCTAGCGAGCAATGCTTGCAGTTGGCTGAAGAAGTTGAAAACATTACCAGTAGCTTTATGAACAATATTACAGAGGTTTTGAATGTTTATGGCTCCAGCATCAATGATAAAGTATGTTTAATGCTATTGATGATTATTTGCAATAGTATACTTAAGAAATCATTAGTAAAAAAAAACTAGAATAACTATTAAGGTGACCATATAAGTATAGCTTATATTTAAAAGCATACATTAAGTATCTTTGTAAGTTAAGACTTGGTAATTCTTAGTTGAATGACCAAAAGTTTTGGCCTACTTTATTTTATTAACTATCACTTAAATATACAAAGCTTTGTTCTAATAACTCTTTTACATGACAGTGAACTTTTTTCTATTTTACAAGTTTATTATGTCTTTATACATAAATACATTTATATTGTTACACTGAACTTGTGTTGAAAGTCATAATTATGTTATCAAAGTATGAAAATGTATCATATAATGTTATTCAACATATATTCCAGGAATTATCAAAACAGTTCTTTACATTTGGTCCTCTAGAATCGTATCGACAGACACAGTCACTGTTTAAGTCTCATTTTGATTTGTACACCAATAAGAAGTTCAACGACCTCCAAACAGATGTGAATGAGGATGATTTACGAACAGCCCTCATTGAAGCTAAGGATATGGAGGAACGGTAAGGTTTTCTTATAATATACTATATGATATTTTATATATATAGATTACTAGCTTTTGCCGCGACTCCGTCCGCGTGGAACAGTGACTTACGGCAGATTTTTGTTCTTCCCACATAGTTCCCGTTCTTGTGGGGTTTTCGGAATGGTTGAGTTCCCATAGAATTTTCAGGATAAAACCTATGTTTTTTTATTCACAATGAAATACTCTTAACCAACAACATATTTGTTTATTTGAATAAAGATTAATATTATTATGTTGATCCAACTTAAACAAATTATTTCGACCAAATTAGGTGCCATAAAAACGGTTTTTGTGAGTTAATCTTAAAAGATAGACATATACTGTCGCGGAGTGTTTTTTAGATCATTAAAAGAGCTATTATTCTTTAATACATATTTTTTGTGTATCTTGAACCGTTTTCTCGGCGCACGCAACGGAAGGCTTCAAAGATGAAATAATTTCTCCCGTTTTTTTACACATTTACCACTATATCTTTGCTCCTATTGGTCGTAGCGTGATGTTATATAGCCCACAGCCTTCCTCGATAACTGGACTATCCAACACAAAAAGAATTATTCAATTCGAACCAGTAGTTTCGGAGATTAGCGCTTTCAAACAAACAAACAAACAAACTCTTCAGCTTTATAATATTAGTATAGATTAGCTTTTCCCTTTAGTTTGAGCTAGGAATTGGGCATATAATATTAAAAGTAGGTATGTGTATGTTTTAAGTGACCTACTTTTTTATTGATATCTTATTAAATTTTAGATATACATATAACTGTATAGTTTTATCAATATCTAAGCAGTAAGTTTTTGTGTTAAAGAGTATTAGAAATCTATATACCTTACAAACATTTATACTTTTTTGGGACTCTTTGCAAATCTCATAATATATCTTATTCTTATGTTTAAACAAATGAATCTAGAAATAAAAGATTTCCCAGTCTATCTTGTGAAATAGCAACAAGTAACTATACAATCAGTCACCCAAGTTCTTCAATATGAATAATAAATTTTCTCATTCTATGTTTCAGTCTCTCTGATGCCGTCTGTACATACATAGAATCCAAAGCAGAGCTGTGCGGGGAGCTTGCCAAGTTGATGCTTGTGTCTAACTATAGTCATGTACATTCAAGTGAAATTAGTAATTACGTATGTATATAAATGGATTGGTAGTTAATAAATTTCATTCAATATTATAACGCATATAGATATTGTAGTTAAAATTCATAAAAAAAATAAATGTTAAAATGTATAGAATCTTCTTCTTAATGTTCTTTCTAATTACTCGGAGACGCACCTTCACCAATTTTTTTATGCTTTCTCCGAGAAAAGCTCTAGTCACTAGTTTAGTGAATCCTTAGATTTTGGTAGAGAACAATTTTTTTTGAACATGGGTTTCGTTTTCCGACCCTAATTGAAACTGATGGTCCAATCAAAATAATTTTGGATAAAAGTTAAACACCACACCAAACAACTAAGCTATCTCAAAATTCTTGACGAGATAGGACATTAAGTTGCTGAAATTATATCCATGAATGACCAGAGTATAGCAGTTTTCTTGTTTCACTCAATAAATTTATTACTAACTTATATTTCCAGGGTTTGTTCATTGGAGGCTCAAAGTGCCATCAGTTTACTGGAACAAGAGGAGTGTATATTGGATCAACAGTTACTGTCCACAGTCAAACAGTACAGCGAGGCCCGGAGCAGGCTGGCTGTGTCCACAAGAACTACCTCCGCTATGATGATGAGGAGGTCAGTATAAATTGGTGAAGTTACATCACATATATGGAAATGAACCAGGAAGGAATTAATGATTTAGAGTCTCTAAATGTCGGTCTATTTGTTTGAAATTTTAATACATTGATATTTTTTATATTGTCTATCATTGTTTATGTATTTATTAATTTGTAAAGAATTAAATTACTATAGTATATATCGGAATTATTACACATTCATTGTTTTTAAAGAGAGAGACGCCAGCCTCGTTGACGTAACAAATGTCACTTCTTCTAGAACGTTCGATTATATTTTAAAATGAAACTTCAATTGTTCTTAATGTTCCTGTATTTCTGGAAGGTTCTTCATAATCACATAATTTAATGATACACACTCACTGAACTCTGAATTCTCAATTCTGCCGTCGTGCGTCCAGACGTCATATTTATACCAAGATTTAAACATAGTTCTATTCTCCTTTAAAACAATCGTTGATTTCGTTTTACTTTTAACAATAATTCTGAATACTAATGAGTTTTAATAAGAATTGATGACAGCCTCAAATTATTTTCATGTCGCATCCGTTATTAAAGCTGATAGCGCCGATATATATAATAAAAATATATTAAATTCGTGATTTTTGTATTGTTGAAGCAAGATTCAATGACGGAACATATAATAAAGTGATCTAAGTACATTGTGCTTGACATCATAATTTTAACAATAACGACAAAGCAGACCAGCACAGTGGTTCCAGAAGTCATTAGTGTTTTAAATGTCCGCTCCCACATATGATTGCAAGCAAACTGTGCGTGTAATATATTCCTATCACGCCTAACAAACGCCCTGATGGCCTTGAAGACCTGAATCGATTTCTAAAAAACATAGCTAAGAATACTCAACGGATATACCTTTTAAACAAAAAAACCGCATTAAAATAGGCTCATCCGTTTGGGAGCTACGTTACATCAGACAGACACATACACACACACAGACACATAGACACGTCAAAATTATAACCCTGTCGTTTTTGCGTCGGGGATTAGAAACACAACAGTAATGAATAAAATTAGTAATGAATTTTGTATTTATTTTCCAGACAAATCTACAAAGACCTATCACACCTAGTGGATGTATGTCAGCAGGCTGTAACGTTAGATCGTCTCGTGTACTACGCTTTAAGACGGGAGCTACGTACTATGGAGGATGTAATACAGTTCGTGGCTCATCTACGCTTGTATGTGATACAGGAGAGCGAAATAGTTGCTGATAGGATCGTGAGTATATGCTTTTTATAAGGCTACTACTAGGGCTACAACCTACTAAATGACTTGAGCCTGTCCAGAACTCACATTAACTCATTCCTGGAACACACTTCAAAGTCAGTCCTTGTAGGTTATTTTCAAATTTGGTAGAGGGAGGAGCTTGGACAGTGGAGGTGAGCGTTTAACGCGCGTTAGATAGGGTCTTAAACCTACACCTGGGTCGCAAGTCACAGACACTTTTGAAGCTCCTCTCTTTACAAAGAATGGACCCGGCACCCGCACGGTGAATACATTGAATGCTAAGAGGTTTCGTCTCTATATAGTTTGTAATTAATTGATATACACCCAAATTTATTATTTGGATAAAAACTTTACTTTTAAATAAGGATTATCGTATAAAGGCATAGATAGAATTTGTTTTAGGATAGAACTAAAACAGTTTAGTGCTGCCATCTAGTTAAACTTAAACACACATATAGTAAAATATGTCTAGATTTTATTTTTTTATAAATTAATTAAAAGCATTATAATTTTATTCTAACCTACTTTATTTAAGTTTCTGATTTGTTTTTAAGTTTTTTTTATAATTCTGATGCAATTAATTTTATACATATTTATTTTTTTGACATATATGTTATAGTATGTAAATTTATAATTTTTCAGGAATCAATGACTGATATATGCAAAGAACAGGAAAATGTTGAAAGAAATCTACAAAAATCAAACAATTTATTACAAAGTTTGTCTTCAATACTTGGAGTAAATAGTACAGATGTGTTGTTATATGTTAAGACTTATAATGAATTGATGAGTAGAGGTAGCTAGTTGAAAGAAAATATAACTGAGGAATATAAAAGAAAGGAAAATGAATTGATGCAATAGTAAGTATGATTTGAGTGTAATTATATATAAATATATATTTTTTGTGTCTTAGGAATTAATCTAGGTAAAACTACATATTTACCAATATAACAATCATTTAACGAGACGATTTTAGAAAAGTTATTGAAAGATACTATAACTTTTTTGTATAATCACAAAAAGAACATTTTTTTGATAATCATTTGGGCTTGTAAAATAGTTTTTTAATAATCTCAAATTAATAATTTTAAACGGAGTAATAGATGCAAATTAATATGTATTTGACAGAAATACCCCTCTAAATACAAAATACCGTAAATTTTATGTTCAATCACCGTTTGTTTTATATATAATAATAATTATTTAACGAGACGATTTTTAGAAAAGTTATTAAAAAAACATATGTTTATGTGTAACCACAAAAAGAATATACCCTTTTTGCCTGCTAGCCATTAACTAAAATATTTTATGATAATTAGTAACTTGCCCCCTTTGCCAGAAGTAATGCGACATGCGATAGGGTAACATAAATATTAAATTTCAACTATTATACAACAATAAATTTTCCTAAATAATTAATTTAGTTTAAAATTCATAAAATATAGTCCTATATCATAGATTTCTTAAAAGGTCAAAAATTCCTTAAAGGCTCAGTTCTTTAGGCCGAACCAATTAAATGAATAAACTTATGTATTAACACTCAACATACTGACTTAGCATTAATATATAATATTAATAGCTAATATAACTGTTACTTCCAAGTGTCTTATATATATATATAAGACAATAAATTTTCAGTAAGAAGTCATCGGCCCAGTTGTACAAAACAACCAAACTGCAACAACACAGTCATTTCAGCCATGAGACACCGACTGATACAAGACAGAGATGTTGTGGATGAAAGGATCGTTGAAACAAGCGTTATGTTCAATGATATTAAGGTAATGAAAGATACTTACCTAAGTATCTACTTAGGTAACTTCTTTTAGGTTACTTCTAGTAAATTAGATAGTTACTTATGTAACTAGTATTTACTATAATATATTAAGATTATGGTGTCATAAAGTGATCACATTGTGAATTTTAATAATAATATTTGAATGAACCTATTATTTTTCCTATTACTACGAGTATTTTATTATTTTTAATGGTCGAAAAGATGTTTACCGTTATCACGGTTGGTGAAAAGTAACAGTAACGTCGGGAATATGTAGTTTTTAAAAATAATATAATAACGCGTATGTAGTAATCAGAAAATTTTTAGTTTTTATTAAATGAATGTAGGCGAAAGTCTTAGATCTCATTATATATATGTATATATTTTGCATTTTAAAAGCAATTAAATTGACTATCATGACAAAAAATTATAGATAATAATTTGAAATATTGAAATTATAATTATTTTTTTCAGAAAAAAAACGATAAACATAATATGAGGAAGTTGTGGCAATGGTTTCTTACGGACCAGTCAAAGCTGTTAGCAGCTATCAATAATATAAGAGGATGAATATTGTTATACTATAATATATAATAAATAGGTTTAATTATTGGTATAATTTATTTAGTATTCTGTATTTGTTTAATCAGTACTATATATTTTTTATTACTAGTTTTTGCTCGCGATTTCGCGTTATTTTTGGAATTAGTAACATATGTATAGCTGACTGGGCGAACTCTATTCAGTTTCATTTTAGAGTTGTTTTTCTCCTTGCGAAGGTCAAAATAAAGATGATTCATATTGAACATAATTTAATTATAATTTATTCAATAACATAAGTATAGGAATATAATCTTATGGTACATACAGTACATACACATTGATACAGTCAAAAATATATAAAAATGACTATACATAGTACAACCTCAGTGAAGCACCGTTTAAAATATTATAAATTAGGTAAAAATGTTCTTCATTACTTAAAATATCCTTAGAGTACAGTTTTTTTTGTAATTTTATACAAATTTTCAGTCCCAAGTAGGTCTTGGTTTTTTTCTAAGCAGAGTGTTTTCCGGTGATATGTGTATCGGATTTGTAAAATCAATTTCTATATTCTCTGGTATCGTTTGAAAGTATGCGCTCCCTCTTGTGTTATCTGAAAAGTATTGAATTGTTTAAATTAGATATTTATTGACCAAGTTATTTATATTATAATTTCCTCCCCATTTTTGTCAGCCCGCCTTATTTAATTCACAAGACGTCACTAAAATGTTAAACCAAATTATTCTAGCAGCTACATAAAAGACTAACAAGAATCTACAAATACGAATTACATAAAAAATCTTCTAAGTTATGTGTATATATTTTAATAATTCATTAAAAAGTGCCCATTCATTTAAAGGTATAGCAAAATGCATAATAAAACTAAATAAATACGTTAGAGTTCCTATTTTGTAATTGATACTGTTCTAAGACTTATTCATAACTGTAAAAGTTCAAAGTTTGTTGGACGATGTAAACTTGTAATACTCGTATTAATAGTCAATGTTATATAGTTACCAGTTAAGTTGAGCCTAGCTATGATATCCTCCAGGTGTTGTCTGTGTAGGGTCGTTCTGACTGTGAGCCGATCACGATAGAGACTGCGACGATGACGGACGGAGCCGCGGTTCAAGAGAGGCAGAGTGAACACTAACTCGGATAAAGGAGTTAGATCCGAACCGAATTCCTACAGACAATAATAATATATAAATATATACAGAGTTTTTTAAGCTATAGCTGCATTTGCACTGTAGTTGTGGAATATTATGCGAATGTCATACGAAGTTATTATAAAGTGTGTGTACGATATACAATAATTATATGGATTGAATTTAAAATGTGTTAATTAATCTCGAGTCGTGATCTAGCCGAAGATGGATTGCGCTGTGTTTGTATTTACATTGAAAGGTTCACTTGGTAGGAAAATATAATTTTTTGCGTATAATTTGTAATGTTTGTAGTTTTCATGTCTCTATTCTAAGAAATGTTAATATTTGACAGTTTTAGTATTAAAAAAAAATAATATTAAAGTTACGCGGATTTTGCACTATCCCCGACGACATATGTATATATAAGAAAGCTGTCAAAGTAGTAAACACTAGTTGTATGGCTTATGTAACAAAATTTGAGAACAAACGATTCTAAGCACAAGATTCACCACTTTCGGACCAGTTATTGGGAAGAATGGATGTACAAACTATAGTGACTCCTTATTCACTGGTTTAATCTTAGAGGACTTTATACAACTATTTTAAAAGGAAATGGTGCGATCGGTGTAATTAGAGATATTGTTTTAAATATTTCTAATTTCTCTTTATAGTAGCTGATAGTATTCATAAATTCTAGTTTTTGTACAATTTTTAGCGAGAAAAAGAAATGCTTATCCCCAAATATGAATAATTTCTACACTTATTAATGCTTACACGTATTAAGCAACATACAAACCAGTGTTACCATATCGAAAATAACAACGACAGTGTATTTTTTTTTAATAATTTTGGAACAATGAAATCGTAAATTATGTAATATAATAATAGTATAATAGTATACATATATTCACCTAGTGCAGGTGATATCTGCATTCCCGGAGAGTCTCCTCACACGCTCCTTGTACTTGGGGCACACCATCGTAGCGAACTGGCAGGGGCTCATGTGGTCGCTACAACCCTACATGAATTAAACTTAGTATATGAACTAGTGTATACATGCGACATTGTCTATGTTTGATACGCTAAACTTGAATGTTCTAGGAAATGTTACTGTGTTCTTATAAAAATTAATGTTGTGTAAAAATCGTCAGTTTGTTTTTAATTGAAAACCAAGTATCTAAGTAGAGAAGTTTGCAAACAATTTTTTTAATGCTATAGTTTTATTAGCACTGAAACTGATCAATATTTTGCTAATTGTTTTTATTTAATTGACGAAAGAAACTGGAAAATAATTATAATTTTTTTTATAGATTTATATTTAAAAAAAACAATACAGTAATTGAAAATGTTTACGTAAGCATGGGGGGAGGGGGTAAGAGCTTTGCTTACTTTTGACAAGGGGGATGGGGGGTTAAATAATCGTAATAAATCTGCTGACGTAATACTTGAACGGCCCCTAACATAATTATGACTTTTACACAAGTTAAGTGTAACAACATAAATGTATTTATGTATGAAGACATAATAAAATTGTAAAATAGATAAAAATCACTGTCATGTAAAAGAATTATTAATAAATTTAAGTGATAGTTAATAAAGTAGGCCAAAACTTTTGGACATTCAACTAAGAATTACCAAGTCTTAACTTACAAAGATACTTAATGTATGGTTTTAAATATAAGCTATACTTATATGGTCACCTAAATAGTTATTGTTGTTATTTTTTTACTAATGATTACTTAAGAATACTATTGCAAATATTCATTAATATCAATAAACATACTTTATCATTGATGCTGGAGCCATAAACATTCAAAACCTCTGCAATATTGTTCATTACACTACTGGTAATGTTTTCAACTTCTTCAGCCAACTGCAAGAATTGCTCACTAGCTGTAGTGACATCCTGATTACATTGTTTCTGTACTGTTTCTAATCTAGCAATATCTTGTGTAAGGACCTCTTTAGTAGACCTAAAAATGTATAAATATTGATTACGTGTTTTTAATAATTAATTTTAAATTAAACAACAATTTAAATGCTTCCACTATGTTAAATATCTTTAAAATGTATACAGTTGATGATAATGACTTACTCTTCTTGAGTGATCATTTCATTAAGCATTTCTTCATGAATTTGTAACATTGCAAGCTTCTCTTTCTGCCTTTCAATATCAAGTTTAGCGTCCTCTAAAGAATCTAAACCCCAGCTAGGACTAAACCTTCGAAATCATCTTGTATTGATTGGATTTGTGTTTATAAGTTTTCAGGTGACAATAATTTTTCTTTCTTTTCTAACTCTGCATGTCTGTTAATGATTAAGATTAAAATGTTTAAATTATATATGACTAACTATTTGTTTTGGTACAATTATAAATGTCAAAACTACGTCTTGTAACACAATACAATATTTCGTGTCATTTCTACTAAGTCAACTTTTAGAGTTTTGCGTTATCTGAAATACTTAATCTGCACTCTTCTCTAGCAGTTAATGCATTATTATGATCCAAATTGTTATAAATCCACTGCAAAACGCCAGAGAAATTTGGATCATTTAACATCCATTCAAAAGACTTCTTATACGTCTCTACACCTATTCCATGAAGAAACGGGATAAAATCCTCGTCACGAATGTCGTCACTGTTATCCATCTTGATAAATTCACAATAAGATATATGTAACAAAATAATAAAACAATTTAAAACGACTTTACAGAGCTATGCCGTTTGCCGTTAAAGTTCAAAAACAGATACTTCTCTCATTTGACGTTTGACATTAGCTCCTTAGAAAATAAAGGCAATGATTTCTGTATTAGATAACCATAACAAATAAATATACCTTATTAGTTGTTAAGAAAATATTTTCTCTTTTTTAATTTTAAAAGGTGCTATAATTTAAGACGATATTACTTTTTTTAAATATCCTGATATAAAATACTCTTCAAAATCATTTTACTTCCAAATCAAAAACATAGATGTCATTACTTGTAACTGTTAGTCATTTAATTATAAGTCTTACACACTAAATAACAAACTAAACTGTTATGCAGTTAAGTACACGAAAAATAAGCAATAATTTAAAGTTTTATTGTTGATTAACTTAAATTATATATATGGAAAACGTTTTAGTTATATCTACATAAATAAAATTAAGTCTTACCTGAGAAGACAATTGTTCAGAGCTCAATCTAAACGTTGTAGTGATTTTTCCTACCAGAATCTTGGCGTCGTAGAAACCATATGAAAATAAAGAAATTTCTGCTATAAGAGCGTAGTCGGGGACCATCATTGCAATAGGACGGAACAATGCTTTCAGACTACCTGGTAACTCCTTTCTGCCTGTTTAGAAAGAGAAATATACCGAATGGTTATAATTTTAATAGGTATTACTAGTATGACGCCTCTTTATCTTATTTGTTAATTTTAATAAACTTACCCGCATATCCAGGGTTCATAGTGATAAAAACTGAACAGGAAGCTTTTAAGGGAAGCTCACAGCCTTCGAAAATGAACTTTTCCTGACGAGCTATTTGCGCCTTTTGTATCGTCACAACCTTTCAGATGAAATTTACGTTTTGTAAAGTGAAAGGGAAATATGGTTTATGGAAGTTGAAGTGAGTGAGTGGTACATAAATGAAATCAACTATTTCAAAATTATTTATAATTCTTTAAATGAATAATGTTTTCGGATAACTACGCGTCTTTTATTATTTTTAAAACAACATACTCCCGAAGATTCGGTTACTTTGCTGCAAAATATACTATGGTATAGTATGTTGTTACTAAAAATAATATAGTAAGGCGTAGTAATCCGAATCTTTTAGTGTCATTGCAATGAATACACGCGAAAGTCTTCGATCTTATTATATAAATATATATAGGTACTTGTTGAGCGACGACAGATAATACTTCAATGTCAATTCTATTAAACTCATCGAAACAAGCCCAGGCACCGGATCTGACATATTTTCATACAAATTATTAAATTCAACACAAGTTTAAATGTATTAGTATACCTATATAGGTATATTTATATATATTTACGCTGCTAGTCCTTTGAAAAACTTTCCCATAGCCATATAGTCGAGCTGATCTGAACAATTGAATACCACACATTGAACAGCCAGTGCTTTGGCTAAATCCTGGAAATAAACAAACTCCACATAATCAATAGAAGACAAGTGTTAACTATGTATATATACTTATACTTAGCTATATATAACAATATTTTTTTGTTCTTATATCAGCAAAAATTAAAAATAAACCTAACCTTAGTTGTCTCAGTTTTTCCTGTACCAGCGGGACCTGCCGGTGCACCACCGAATTTGAGATGCATTGCGCACGTCAAGGTCAAACAACATCTATCAGTTAGCGGCGTGCTGACCAGACGACTGCTGAAAAAAACACATATATAAGTGTCATCGTGGGAGCATAGGATCACATGAACATAGGCAGTCGAGACAAAATTATTGTAAACCCTGACACGTTATAAATGGTTTATCTTGACCGTTAAATGTTAATAGTAGGTAATAATTGAAAAGAAAGCTATGGCATAAATGAGTTACCTATTTACCAAGTACATACTCGTTTTGATAAGTGAAGATAGAATTCAGTGCGCGAACTTTACATTTATTCTGACTGAACTGACGATAGTACAATGAAGTGTCTAATCTTTCCTCGTCTTGATATATCTCCGGTAATTAACCTTCCTCAAGCGGTATTATTTCTTTTACGATTTCGTAATATCCAAATGGAAATAAATTCTATTTTAATTTGTAACAAAGATTCTAAAATCAATTCCATTTCCCAGATAATATTAATAAAGTTGTTTCAATCGCATTTTACTGAATGTTTGTAAAAAAATATATATGCTACATAATCAATTATTATGAAACTAGAAACTTTCAAAAGATTAAATAAATTATTTTCAATTGCAATCGATCATATTGTATATAAAGTCCAACTAAATGAATAATAAATATATTTAAATTAGTAGAAAAGCCTTATGAAGTCCGATAAAGCTACATCAAACTATCATTCTATATATCTTTTTATATCCAAAAACTCAACATTACCTCAACTGACATATCTATTAGAATTCAGTAACATTCTTGACACTTTCATCAACTAGTGTCTTTGTAACATCACGAGCATGCACTTCGATAACTATCAGGGCACATAAAACTTCGCGTTGGAAGAAAGTTAGTTCACCTTTAACTTAGGCACGAAGACTACAACCATCCAACTATTGAACAATTTTGCTTATTACATACTTCAGTATAAAGTAATATGTGATTATATTTCTTTTTATAGAAAAAACGCCGTCTTTTTTATGTATCATGAAGTAGTAAGACAATATTTAGATCTTTTTAATACGCTACCTGTTTGAGCATCTCTTCAAAGTATTCATCCATTCTGTATTCTGATATAGCTTGTTCAACTCCCGCCGTCCAAGCTGTTTGTGATCCCGTAATCACAACCTGCCCCGGCCATCTCAGTACCCACTGATCACGAGGTAACTCCCATAATTCAACCATTGAATCCACCAAGGTCAGACGGACTAAGAATAAAATACAGTTATTTCATTAATTATATATCATACATACCTAATATGCCAGATAGTTTATTTAGTTTAACATTTATGTATGTTTCTATATTTCTTTGTTATATTCTCTTGCTTATACTTACGTGATAATTTTAAGTTAAAAATATAATTGGATTTCTCTTTCTTGGCTGTCCATTCACCATTTTACTTTCCGTACAGGTGATAATACATATATTGCATAAATTTATAAAATCTGAATGGAAAAATTCAAAGATTTAATGGTTGAGTTATTTTTAAACTGTTACCTATAGATAGAATCCAAAACGATCGGTAGAACTATTTGTCTTTCTATTAAATAAAATAATATATTAACCCATATCAAAAAGACACTATAAAAATATAATAAATCAATCTGGTCTCACTCGTATGTGGCATAGTGTCTTCTAGTAGAAGAAGCCACTGTTCGACATTTGAAGTAGGATAAAATTTGTACTTCAACTCCACGATTTCACCTTCACTTGAATGCATTTGAGTTATCTTTAGATCCGGTTCAAATGTTACCTGACGGTATTATATACAAAAAATTAAGAAACATTATATTAAAACTAATTTTTTCTGCTTACAAACATACTATACATGAATGCTATAATTATTATAACTTAATTATTTATTACCAGAAGTAGAAATATTTGCATTACTATAAAAGAAATTTGATGCACAAAGGATATCATTCTCTTAAAAAGTGATGAATGTGGTGTAGGTATAATAAAAAGGAAGAAAGGAAAAATTATAACAGTAAATTAAGATATTATACATATATAGATATAAACATAAATGTACACAAATATGTACTTACTATATGTATAATAAATAAACACATACATTACACATCAGAAGACAGATATAATTAAGTACCTTAGCAATATTCTCGAAGCATTTTCTAAGATGGGATTGCAGTGCTCTTGGGTTGAGAGATTGGGATAATATTTCTAGCAATTCATCATCACTAAGGAAGAAGAATCTCGGGAACCGTACTCGTTTAAGTTCCATATATTCATTCAGACCTCGTGATCCAACAGCCAGTACATGACGAGCTTCAACCAGGCTGTCTAGAAGACGGCTATCCGAACATATAATCATTATCTATAAACAAAATAAATATATTATCATTAATTATAAAACTAAGGCTACATTTACACATGCTTTGAATAAGCATGCTTTTTTTAAGCAACACTTGAACACACATGCTAGTAAACAGCATGTGCTTAATTAAAGCATGCTTTTATGCTTGAAATAAGCATGTGTACCAGTTGCCTAATATTTAAAACATTTCACATGTAATTAACAAGCATTTAAAAAATACTATTAATATTTGAGCTGTGCTACACATGACTAAATATCGTGTGTATAAAGTTTAAAACTCGTTTGAAAGTTTGCCAAATACAGTTAGGAATATAAACCTTTGGACATGCTGCTGCCGATAACATAATTCGCTTCCATATTCTCTCCAAAGTGCCGTACTTTTTACCTTCAAGCGATAATTGTCGCGATATATCTTCAGAAATAAATATTGGCTCTAAATACACCCACTCCTTTTAAAAAATATTGATTATGGTACACAATGTATGCAATATAATAATATACATAAAGAAATACTTTAAAACATACTTTTGACATATAATCCATTTTTCAACAACGTTTTGTGTAAGCCGAAGCTTATCATCCCATTCCTGTATTCGTAGCTGGACAGCTGCTTTTCAAGGACTGAATCCTAATTGTTGAGTAGTCAAAAGATGTTCATCCAATAGTTGGAGAGTTTCGTCAGCAATCTTCATTATAAACGTGCCTGTAAATTAGATTATAGACGCTTGATAACTATGTATTTAAATAAAATGTAACTTTATTAATTCTCAACTGGAGTGCTATACACTTCTGCTTAGAAGTAATTTAGAACAATTTATTTAATTATCTTTCTTAGATATTAGTCAAACACAAAATAATGACATGAGGCTATAAGGGACAGTCTCAACACAATCCTGCATGCATTGTTGGATCGCTGGGATTCACCAATCTTAGCACACTGGATACGACTCCACGTCAAGTAAAATATATGTCTTGTTTTAAAATTAGTTAATTAGTTAATCATAAATAAAATTGTTTTTGTTTTGTAAATTTACTAACCAATTTATTTATTAAGTTTAATTTGTACTAACACTATATATAAATTAATTATTGTTATATTATTATATACATTCGAATGTTCTACCAGTGTTTTTATATGGAGACACTTCCATCGTCTTGGCCGCCCAGTCGTTAAGCATTTCATCGAGTGCCTGTTCTATGACATACTCTTTGCTTGCTAGTTCCCCAATCTCAGCTATCAATTCAGCATGTTGAGCCACTCCTTGCTTCAGACACATTGCAAACGTCTGTTTCTCGTTCATTGTTACTGTTATACCTATATTTCAATATACATATTATCAAAAAAAAAATTATTTTCTTTCAACATTTTATTTGAATTCAACCAGTTATTTTATATATTTGATATTTGTGTGAAAAAATTGGCACATTAAATTAAATTTCAAGAATAAAACTAAGTCAATCATAAGGTTCTGGTGCTTCAATTTGAAAACCTCTTGATATAACGAAAGAATACGAAGACATTAATGTATAAAATAAATAAAATAATATCATTTAAACAAATAAAACGGTGTTTCTTTTAAAACTACAGCTTTATTACAATTCAACTAGTGGATTTTTTTACCAAAGATAATTTGTATTGCTTTTAAATGTGAGGCATAAAATTTTAAAATACATTCGAAATACAGCTGGTAGACGGAACGTTCCAAAATAACTTATGTATGAATGTTACAAACCAGCTTTTTCCATGAATACATTCCAGTGCCGTTCTTTCATTCCAGGATTCCTAACAGCTTGGATAACTGGTATCAACGATTTAAACTTTTCCATATCATCCTGTTAACAAAGGTATAATAATATTATAGTAATATTGTCAATAAAGTCACTAAACACATTGAAATCAGGTCCATATATCTTTATAATATGTATAATTTACCTATTTTGTTTGTAAAATTGTGTAAAACATTACAATAAAATATAAACATAAAATATATTTTAATTATTAGTTACTTCTATTTATATAACTTCTAAAATAAGTGAGATGATTCAATAATTTTATCCTGAAAAAACCCACGGCTACATATACATAGGTTGTTAATTAGGTATATGGAAAAGTAATATGGGCGAAAAAAGGCCGGGGCAAATGTTTATGACTAAAATTAAACTATTATCAAAATAAGTTAGAACAAAAGAAATTCACAAGGTTGTCAAACTAAATATAAGGTTTTAATTTAAAATAATATCCATGGAATAAATACTAAATATAATGAATTTCTTGGTTTCTTCGTGAATCGGTTTTTTAGTTTTTCAAGCGCTTTTAAAAACTATTTATGGCCTCAATTTTTTTTTATGGTTCCTTAATCAGCTCAATAACTTACGTCAAGCCAGAAGCATATAGTTAGGATCTGATTGTATATGTAAGGAGTGACTTGATAACGATTCTAAGGAGTAATTGGATGACGTTTGTTTAATCACGGATCTAAAATTGAATGTTGTTACTTAGTAAATGTAAAATTGTGATAAAGTTGTACTCGTCGAACCGAATCACCAAAGAAATAATCTATATTTTCGTCTACTTAAACACCAGTTTTATCATGTAGTGCTAATGTATTTTTAGAAAGAAATTTATGAATAGTTTTTTTTTAGTAATAGGATAGATGACTTAAATCAATTTAATCATTGGTGATGAACGAGGAGAAGTCTATCAATAAAATATATATGTATATCGATATTGTGTTAAAATAATAAAAAAATAAAATCATACCGAGTCAATCTTCACCCGAAGTTTGTCAAAGAGTTAAACATAGCGGTGACAGTGTTTTACGAAACTTTTTCACTGAAAGTATGTATAGTCAATCTAGCGTCCACATCAACTTTCACAAACACATTGTTTCTAATGTCTTATTTCACAATTTATAGTTCTGATTACAAATGAATATCGATAACACTTTATTAATACAGTCCTTAAAAAAGCGAACTGACTTAAAATGCATTAGTTAGTCCATATATTACATAGTATTGTTTTTATCCTATCACAAATAAATTACATCTACTCTCACGATATTTGCTAATGAAAATTATCCACATAACTATTTTCATTCAAAATGTTCAATAAATTTTAACATTTTCAATAAAGCAATTTTTGAACCATTTAACATTAATAAGTCACTCATAATAAATTTAAAATAAATATCTTATATACTAATAATAATTAATTAATTTATGAGAGCTGGTAATATTTCATGACGATTCTACCTTATTTTAGAAATATACCAAAGTTTTTACAAGCTTTAGGTCTTTGTTTTAGAAACAATGATTAATTATGAACATATTAAAAAATAAAAACGAAATTATGGTACACGTAATAAATAACAGAGAGATACAGGAATGCCTCTCTGTAAAATAAAAAGAGGAACAGGAGATGTTTAACTGGATAATAGTAAAATAGACCTAAGTTATAAATCAAGAAAGCAAATTGCTTTCCAAAGTCCAATGAAAGAAGTTAATTTATTATATTAAAACTATACACAGTATTTATTGTTTTTAGTCCAATCGAAAAATGTTAATTTTAATGTTGTACTGTTGAATTGTTTGAACACTATTTAAAATCAGTTTATGTATACAGTTTAGGACCTAAACATCATATACGTACTTTGGAAGTAAATTTAATTTAGGTTATTTCAAATAGTTGTTATAAATAAAAAAAGTCTTTAATATTACAGTTGTTTAAACTTAGAAGTATTATATGTAGTATTGTTCTAAGGAAAAATATTAAATTGAATAAGAAAAATAAAAATGAAACTTTCTGAAAACTATATCAATAAAACCGTAAAAAAAATCTGCGTGTATTGATTTTATCTCATAATTAAATTGCTTTTCCTTTGGAAGTTCTCAAAATATACAATGCAATATGAAAGAAGCAATGTATAATCAAAATTGTGCTTACAAGAACGTATTAAAAATATGGACACTGCTTATACATTATCATTGATTTATTATTAAATACGTGTTCCAGGAAGTATTTTTTGATATGGTCGTGACAACTGATGCTTTTAAAGTGTGCGCTTGATATAATATGAAAAATGTAAGAATTGAAAATAAATTGAACACTAAAGTTGTCAAACGTTGTTATATCGATAAATATAGTTGGATATAAAATCTCACTTGGGAAAAGGGAATAACAAAAGATATTGTATTTTTTTCTTCTTTCTAGTAGTATAATGCTGTGGTTATTAAAATGTATGTGTATAAAAGATAGTGAAAATTTTATTATTATTCAGAATAACTGTATTAAAGGCTTTTAAAAAAATCAGTATATTATATAGAACTCAGAGTTATTTGAGTTTTAGGAAGTTGAATAAGAAAAATAGATACCTAGAATAATTATTGAAGATCAACGTACCTACTACATTTCTGGTGCATTGTGATGATTGTGTGTTTACTCAGCTGTTTTTATTTTTTTATCAAAATTTTTACTTTTTTATCAAAATTTTTATTTTTTTATCAAAACTTTATCAAAATTTTTATTTTTTTATCAAATTTTTTATTTTTTTAACAAAATTTTTATTTTTTTAACAATTTTTTTTTATTTTTTTATCAAAATTTTTATTTTTTTTTTATCAAAAAACTTTTATTTTTTTATCAAAACTTTTATTTTTTTTATCAAAATTTTTATTTTTTTATCAAATTTTTTATTTTTTTAACAAAATTTTTATTTTTTTATCAAAATTTTTATTTTTTATCAAAATTTTTATTTTTTTATCAAAACTTTTACTTTTTTATCAAAATTTTTATTTTTTTATCAAATTTTTTATTTTTTTAACAAAATTTTTATTTTTTTAACAAAATTTTTATTTTTTTAACAAAATTTTTATTTTTTTATCAAAATTTTTATTTTTTCCTGTATCCTATATGTACGAGGATCTACTGTATACTGGGTTAGTACTGGAAAACATTTATATTATACTTGTGTGAATTAGTGCACCTGTTAATAAATTTTTTTGCATTCAAATACACAAAATATAGCAAAATTTATTTAATTTATATCAAAAAAATCAAAATTTATTAAGATTTTTTATCGTTAGTATAATCTATGACACATCGTTATAACATGTTTTATCATAATAGTTATAATAGACTGTCGAAGCCTCAAACACTAAATGAATTTTACAACCGAGAGCTGTTTCGAATGACTTTCTTTACCAGAAATATAGTTTTTCTTAGTAAAGTACGATCGATTATGCGATTTGTTATACTAAAGTTTACCCTGTTGACTATTTTGCTTAAAGAGAAGACGCTTTCATCCGAAAACCAAAGTTTTAATTGTTCTTTGGAGTTGTTAACGGAAAAGCCCTCATTTAAAAACCAAACTTTACCAATATCATTGGCCTTTTCATCTATTACAGATGATTTGATTTATGAGAGTGTGTGATTATAATAGACACTTTCGTTGGTGGCTATGCAGACCGATTCTGGATCGGCAAGATCGGCCGCATCTGGAACAGGCGCATAACGCAACGGATGCGCCTGCTGGCATGTTATTGCTGTCCTGCTGTTTGGCTCTTTTGGTGGCGAGTTTTTCGAACCACGCTGTGTCGTGTAGCTTGACCCCGTGTGCAATCCGAAGCTTCCATCGATCCCTGTCTTCCGCGAGTTTCTCCCATTCCCTATTCTTGATACCAAAGGAAGTGAGATCTCGCTTGACACAATCTTTAAAGCGTAGCAACGGACGTCCTACATGTCTCTTGGCATTCGCTACAGCACCCAGAAAGACCTTTCTAGGTAGTCTAGAAGCATCCATACGGTGCACATGTCCCACCCAGCGCAAACGACGTTGTTTAAGGAGGGCGCTGAGACTAGGCAGTTGTGCTTTCGCTAGGATTGCTTCATTTGTGATCCTGTCCTTCCACGTAACTCCCAAGATATTGCGCACACAACGCATGTGAAAAGCGTTAAGCCTGTACTCTTGTTTTGCATACGATGTCCAGGTCTCTGCTCCGTACAAGAGTATGCTCAAGATACACGCTTGGTAAACAAGTATTTTAGTTCGGACAGTAAGGTGGTTGTTGTCCCATACTCTTGTTCTAAGCTTCCCGAACATGGTCGCCGCTTTACCGATGCGTATATCGATCTCCGCACTAAGCGACAGATTGCTCGTTACGGTCGAACCGAGGTAGCAAAACTTACTTACTACGTCCAAGGGAACACCATGCAGCAGTATGACTGGTTTTTCAGCAAATCCTTGGGCGAATATTAGAGTCTTCTTAGCATTGATGGACATTGAAAATAGATTGCACGCATGAGAGAATTTATCCATCATGGTTTGAAGTTCATAAGAAGACGTGGCAATAAAGGCGGCATCATCAGCATAAAGAAGACTATCCGCGAACAGATCTACCCGATTGCGCTTTGACTTTAAGAGAGCAATATTGAAGAGTTTCCCGTCAATCCGTGTGTGCAGATGCACACCCTGCTGTTTGTCACCAAAGGCTACTTTTAAAAGCAACGAAAAGAAAATGCCGAACAGAGTAGGTGCCAGTACGCAACCCTGTCGCACGCCTCTGCGCATATCAAATGGTTCCGACATTTTTCCGTCAAAAACGGCAGATCCTTTCGTTTCTTCGTGGAATGATCTAATGAGTTTGAGCAGCTTTGGAGGACACCCAACTATCTCGAGCAACTCAAACAGTCCCTCTCTGCTCACGGTATCGAAGGCCTTGTTTAAATCTACAAAGGCTATGATGAGCGGCGTCTGCTGCTCCCTGCACTTCTCCTGGATCTGACGTAATGTAAAAATCATATCGGTGGTTGATCGCCCGGCCCGGAACCCACATTGAGCCTCAGGATAAACGCGATTGGCAAGACATTGTAGTTTACTAAGAATCACTCGACCTATTAGTTTACCAACGACGCTCAGAAGGGATATGCCGCGATATGAGTTGCAATCACCGCGGTCACCTTTCCCTTTGTAAAGGGTGATGATATTGGCGTCACGCATATCCTGAGGTACCGTCCCCTCGGCCCAGCACTTTATTAAGAGAGTATGCATAAGCGGAGCAATAAAATCTAATTTAAGCAGCTCAGGGTAGATGTAATCTCGTCCAGGACTTTTGCCACATTTTAGTTGTTTCATGGCGGTTTGAAACTGCTCTGCTGTAGGGTCATCGTCTAGCTCATACCAGGTGGGTAATTTTGGAATTAAATTTTTAATTTGTGGCTCAATACTGATTGGCTGCGAGTAGAGTCCAGTGTAGTGTTCGACCCATCTTTGCATTTGTCGTTTACTGTCACTGATGACAGTACCATCAAGTTCTTTTAGTGGAGCAATCTTTTTAGGAATAGGGCCGAGTGCTTTTTTAATTCCACCGTAAACACCGCTGAAATCACCTGAGTCTGCACACCGCTGAATAACTGAAGAGAGATCACGCCAGTATCTGTTCGCATAGAAGCGTGAGCTGCGCTGTAGTACTGACTTGGCCTCTGTAAGTACTTTAAGAGTGGATGAAGATGGGTCTAAGCGGTGGTTAAGGGCAGCAAGTCGTTTTGAGTCGAGCAATGGTTGTAGGTGCTCTATATTTTGTGAAAACCAGTCCTCAGTATTCGCTGTTCGATACCCGAAAGCTTTGCCTGCAGACTCCGTAAGAATTTCTTTGACACGATCCCATTCCTCCTGCAGTGGTGCGTTCTGGTCCCAAGACAAGGTCTTTGAGCATACCAACTCCTTAAAGGATTCAACTTTTTTGCCAATCCTGATTTGACTTAAATCAATTTTCTTGTTTCCAGGAGGTTTAGACGAATAGATTCTTTTGCGAACCATTGCTGTTTTTGTCACTACAAGAGAGTGGTCCGTGTCACAGTCAGCGCTCTGATATGTACGTGTATGAAGGACAGAGCGAATGTTATTCCTTCGCGTTAGGATCAGATCCAGTTGATGCCAGTGACCCGAACGTGGATGCTTCCATGAAACTTTATGCATAAATTTGCCTTTAAAGTATGTGTTGGTAACACATATTTTGTGATTTGAACAAAACTCCAGCAAACGCTGTCCATTCTCGTTCATTTTACCGACACCATGGTTACCAAGGCAATCTGGCCAAGCGACGTTATCTTGACCGACTCTGGCATTAAAGTCACCCAGGATGTAAAGGTGATCACTAGTAGGCACCGCACCAATGGTTTGTGTGAGTTGATCATAAAACCGATCTTTGACTTCCGATGTTGTGCCTAAAGTTGGTGCATATGCACAGATCAAGGTAACGAAGCCACAGTTACTCAAGAGGCGAAGAACCATTATGCGCTCTGATATTCCTTGTGGTGTTTGTATCGATGAGAGTAAGTCGTTGCGCACAGCAAAACCCACGCCATGCTCGCGGTGTTCTTGCTGATCCTTGCCTACCCAGAAAAAAGTATAATGACTTTCTTTTATAAATCCGTTGTCTGGAAGCCTCGTTTCTTGCAGGGCCGAAATTGAGATGTTGAGTCTCGCCAATTCAGCATCAATTACAGAAGTTTTGCGCAGATCTTGTGCACAGCCTGTACCTCCGCAGGTATCCGGAAGGCCTGTCCTCATTGTTCGGACATTCCATGTTGCTAAGCGCATGGAGAAGTATGTTTGTTTTTTATTGGTTTTATCTTTCTTCTGTTTTTGTGCAGGTGAATAATTTACAGCATAGACTGTCTAGATTTAACCTAGTATTTCCTACACCCATTGGAAATAGGTCAATGCTGAGACGGACCAATACCTTATTGGCCGGGGGCTGCCCAGCTAAAGCGGGCGGTAATTGGTCAATGGACCTACGATGGGCCCTCCCACTGTCAAGAATGACCCCTAGCGCCCACGCTTACGCCTATTAACGCAGACTTATAACTGGTAACTGCCATTCTTCGTGTTAGTTTCACCGCTGATGGACTGCGATGGCGGAGTGTCCTCTCCACAGATGTTCACTCTGAAGCCTGGGATACTATTTAGGAAATGTAGGTTTTCCCACCTTCCTACATTTCCCTCTCGACCTCGCCAGCTGGGCCCACAGGAGTGAGGAGTCACTACGTGTGGAACTGGTTTGGTTGCAGGAACTGGCTCGTGCCTAACGGAGATTCCAATCCGGGTTTATTTCGAGTTTTCCTTCTCTGATGATGGCCTTACAAGTTTAAAACTGCAAAATACGGCCAACATCCAGTACCGCAGTCGCCTCTTACGACACCTGGTACTTGAGGGTGGCACTATTCTCCTCTGCCGATGCCACACGGCCAAAATATTATATTCCAACAACTATCCGTTTTAATCGAAACATTTGAGTTCTATGAGTTATTGTTTTAACAACCAACATTTTATACTCCTATCCTAGGAAGAAGCGGCAATTAATTTTTATGGCTTTAAAAAAGTCACGAAAATACATACGTAAGTATAATTTGAATATTATTCGCAAATTTAGAGTACAAAAATGTCGATCTATTTACAATCATATCTCAATTTTCATATTAACAATGTTTCCTCACTCTATGTATGGAAGTGACCCGTTTGATATTTAAATTAATTTAAATTTTTTTTAGAATTTTCTGTTCAAATATAAATTATGTTTATTTTATTGTAAGTACATATTTGTACATTTATATGACATTTTATATTATATCTCATAAGTATTTTAAGTTCCTAGATATTAATATAAATAATTTACATAAATTTGTAACATAATGTACAAATAATAATCTTAATCTATCAAAAGTCATTACTTGTATATTTATCCATATTACAAAGACAATACAAGAATATAAACTATCATATACATATAGTATATACTATTCAATTATATAACATTTTTCCTTATCCCTAGCAAGTGCTATAAGTTCCTTATACATGTAGCATGTTGTTCATGGTACCTGTCATGTAGTGCATGTAATCTCGCTCGAGGTATCACGAGGGCTGGCGGCGGGGGAGGGGAGTGTCCGGGAGGCTCCGGGGCCTGCTTACTGTGTGATGTACACCGGGACTACAATAGAATAGAATACAACTAAAACATACATACATATAGAATACACACTTCATGAACAACGAGCATGATTCAACATTGAAGTTACACAAGAAGCTTCACATGAAACATTAATTAGTTTAAATTGTATTTGTAATAAATATAAGAATGACTCTCTGTCTAAGATATGGAGGATGAAAAAGTTGTCTAATTAAGTGAGGTCATAAATCATGAGTGTTTTTAAAAACAACTGGGAGCTAAAACATATCGTGTTAGAATGCCTGTGGTGACTATTGAATATTTAATTCAATTGATTTTTTTCTTACTTTTGATGGTACCTAATCAGTGAAGCATTCTGTATGCTACAAGTCTGCTTCATTTCTTTCAGCAATCAATGCTCGTCTATCAGCTCTTTGCTTTGATGGAACATTACCCTGGAAGAAAAATTTCTATTGAATTTATACTATAACTGATGATCTCTTAGAAAGTACTTGTGACTCGGAAAAATCACATTGGTACTTGCCAGGGCCAGGATCAAATCCGCACCCTCGTGCATGAGAGGCGGGCCTTTTAACCACTTTTATCTGACGATATTGTTTAGAAATTTAGTACATATAGCTACTATAATTTTTGCAAAATGTTTTGTATTACATTATAGATAAATTACCTGATGTAAACTTGGCATTCCCTGCATGCAACCAATAACAAACATTTGATTCGTAGGATTCTTCTGACTGCAGCATCTTTTCGAGGCCCAGATGGTCACCACTATGATAATCAGAGCTCCTACTACGGTGAATGTTATTAATACAGCTGAAAATGAAACATATTTGATATAAGTTTTATGTTAAATTACATGACATTTGACATAAAAAACCATACTGATCTGAATGCTGGCGTTGATCAAGTTATTCCTTTATTGATAGGTAATATTATAATCGACATATTTTTTAAAATAAGCAACACTTTTAAGAGATAGTGAATAGTAGTAGTTCTGTATATATGGATATATTGAACCCTGTGGTATACTTTATAGTGTAGTCGTTCCAGATTACTCAAGTCTCATAAGTCTCTATTTACCTTTCAGATTGACTTGACAACTTCGTCCCGCGTACCATTTGAAACATTCACATATCATCGCGTTCTCACGATCGAAGCAGGTACCATGATAGTTGCAGCCCGCTCAGCCTATTGCGTCAGCTGAAAGTTTTTATTAAAAATTACAATTTAAAACATAATCGTGTCATTATTTGTACAATTTTATTATCATTGGAAATCTTACAACGCTTTCAAAGTCAAATTATATATAAGGGTGATGTTTTGATGTCTAAAATACCCCATATATTTCGTGCGACAGAGTAGCATTAATGAAATCGACTTACCCTTTGAGTGTTGACGCTAAGGTCTGCAAAACCTTCTAAACAACTACAAGTGTAAGTTCCACGAAGGTTGAAACAGCGTGAGTGTTCGGAACAGTCATTGAACTGACCACTTGTGCATTCGTCGAAATCTGAAAAAATTCAAATGCTTCTTAGATTTTTATAGTATATAAGTAACAGTGGCGTGCACGATAAAATACGAGAAGTAATCAGAAAATATTAATTTAAATGAAATATTGATAAAATTCGCGCAAAATGGTAGGGACAGCAGTCCGATCAGAACGAACATCTATATTATACTTTATGAACCTCTCAACCACCTTTGAGTCACGAAAGTACCTTAAAACGATTACGATCTGTTCACCACAGCTTTCTAAAAGTTGTTTAAATAAGGAATATCCAAAACAATAACATATATTCTTATTATTACCTTTGAAAATAAGAAACAAGGCAAACAAAATAACTTATTTGTGTGTACACAACCTGCTAACTAATTAAAACAATAACATTACCTTTCTTTTAGATCAAACTCAACTAGTCACACACCTTGACTTTACTCTTATTTTAATTTTATTACCAAAAGGCCAATATTGAAAATCTACTCGTAACTAATTTCAATAAACACATATCACCAGCACAGAGCTCACAGCTATAATTTTACACAATTCGTTAATAAATTAATCCACTGTTTACTAATTAAAACTTATTCACTTGCACTTAGAAAGACAAATAACAATATTCAAAAATAATAAAATGGCGAAAAAATATATGAACAGTTTACCGACCAATCAGAGCGTCCCGTTTCATTTGACAATTAACGAACGAACGAAGTTTCGTTTTAACATTGATAGATGGCACTTATTAACAAATCATAAATCAAATATCGTTTTAAATATCTGTTAACATTTGTAATTCGTAATGTATGATTAAAAATATGTAAGTAAGAATTTAAAAATATAGGTTTAGTTGTTATATGCGTAGGATATACAGTGCTTATTTGCATCTATGTTTTGCACGCCACTGAGTAATAATACAGCCAAACTTGTGGTTGTTGTAAATGTTCTTTATTTATAATTAACTGACTTGAGAGTTTTCACTTACCACTAACATTAAGGCTCTCAATAAATTCTTCAGATGCATAAATTTCTGTTCCACTAAGACTATCATTATTATTCCGTAGATATTTCTCTATAACTTCCTTCAGTCTGCTTTCATGAGCGTTATCGGAAAGCTAAAGAAAAATTCGTTTAAGTTAAGCTGCAAACAACATATTTCAAGTCTTTACTGAATGGTTACCTGAACGTAGAAATCTTTGATAAGTCCCTCATATGCACCGTCTTTTGTTGTTATCTCAATAGGATGGAATCCTGTTATGTGGACTCCGTGATAAACATCCTGTAAGTCTGATTGCATTATCATTCAATTTATTCCTTCATGACTAGCCAATGACAAACTCTCATATTTTTTAGTAGAATTGTCCGATAAATTCTTATGGAATTTGAGCACCTTATTGTTTCTAGATCCTAATCTTACTGAGTACGTGTATGTTGCCAAAATTGAGCACATTTAAAATATTATGTTGAAATAGTTAAAATACTAACTCGTTGTGTATTTTTAGTATAATAGAAAATAGTAATATCTTACGTTTACACGGTCGATCTGGGAACATTCTAGCGAAACCTGGTCTACACACGCATTTCATAACACTATCGATCCTCTGGCATCTTTCATTTCTCGAAGCTTTACAATCTGGTTGACATTCTTTACCATATCCTATATGAGTGAAAATTAATTCATTAAAACATATTATGGCATAATAAGTTCCGCGAAAACTTCATTCGCGATTCATTCTGAAGGAATTTATATTTAATCTATACTAATATTATAAAGCTGAAGAGTTTGTTTGTTTGAAAGCGCTAATCTCCGAAACTACTGGTTCGAATTGAATAATTCTTTTTGTGTTGGATAGTCCAGTTATCGAGGAAGGCTGTGGGCTATATAACATCACGCTACGACCAATAGGAGCAACCGAGCAAAGATATAGTGGTAAATATGTAAAAAACGGGAGAAATTATTTCATCTTTGAAGCCTTCCGTTGCGTGCGCCGTGAAAAACGGTTCAAGATACACAATAATATGTATTAAAGAATAATAAAACTTTTAATGATCTAAAAAACAGTTTTCGACAATATATGTCTATCTTCTAAGATTAACTCACAAAAACCGTTTTTATGGTACCTAATTTGGTCGAAATATGTACTTTGTTTAAGTACTCATTTAAATGAAACTAATATTTTCAGATTTTACTTCGCGTTTTTTATTTTTGATTATGAACTACATACTCTCGACGTTTCGGCTACTTTTCAGCAACCGTGGTCACGGGCAGATGAGATGTCGTCCGTCTCGAAAAACCGAAAATATTTGTTTCCTTTGTTGTTTTAAGTATTGTAGACAGAGAATTAATGTTTATTTTAATTAAAGAGGAAAATATAATTCATTGGTTTTGTTACATGAGAGCTTGTAATACTATGTACAATGTACATTCATTAGTTGTTGATATGATAGCGTATACTATCCGATTAGTTTATTTTTGTTAAAAAATAATTATATTTCCGAGCTTAATATAGGGGCAGACAAAATTTATATTCAGTCTGTTTAAATATTATTTTATATTATTTATTATTGACATTACTGTTAAAAAAACCTTTCAATTAGTAAACTTTATTTTGGATTATAATACCTACCAAGTAAATTTTTAACTCTTATATAATTAGCATTAATCATGGTTATTTTTTTTTTAATTAAATTTATCAATATTACATCCTAGTAAATAAATATTCACTAATTAATGGAAGCAATTTTTAATTTTAATATGACTCTAAGATTACCTACATACGTATAAAAAACGGTACCTACTGTACAAACAATAAAGTGATAACATACGGTTGTTAAAATAACGTCCATTTCCAACGGTTCGATAAATCACATTAACTAATTAAAATATAATACATTAAATTAATGCTTGAATACTGTATGTAATATTGTAACGGAGTAATCAAAGCCTACCTTTCAACAAAGTTAAACTAACTAACTTTATATAAAATTTTGGGAGTTTAAATTCGAGTAGTATGTGGTTCGTACAAGGGTCGTCCGTACCCCTCCTCGACCGCTGCTGTGGTCACCCCACTGGTCTGCTCGCGCTGACATCATCATCGTCATCGCCGATCAGCTGACCAATAGGATGCGTTGCGCGATGCGTTGACACAAAAGCGTCGACATCGGGGTATCGATTCTTCAAACTCGAATGGTGATCTAGTGAAATGTTCAGTGGACCGTATTTTTACCGTAAATATGAATTTTAGACATAAATTTATTTTGTTTTGCAAAGTTCAAAAGGATAAAATAACTTTTCTAAAATAACAACAATTAACCGTAACGGGGATTTTAGGACAACAATTTCAAGTTAGCTCGCCTACAAAATGTCAAGTAAACTGTATGATATCGTGGTCAGGTCAGTCATATTTTCTAAAGTATTCATATTGTGAATATGTCTTTAACACTGAAAAGTTGAGCTGTTTCCAGATATAAGAAATTAATGAGTTACAATTATGGTTACATTCACTATATTATGAACATAAATTTAAAAAAATCTCGAAAGCAAAATTAATACATTTCTAAAATTATAAAGTAAAGTGATATGAACTAAAGCAGTTTAAATAATCTTTTATTATGTGTAATATATGTATAATCTGTGTATATATTGTAATGGTATTAATTATAATTAGAAGTCCATGCATAAAAAAGTACATTGATAATTAATAGAACGTCTCAGATGTGTCGCGGCTTGAACACAAAAAACATATTATGATTTATTTGAATGTCACGTGACTGATAGCGACACAACCAAAGAAAACGGATTAATGTAGACCGAAACATTAACATATTGTAAGATAACATACAAGAATATTATATTAGGAAAATAAGTAAGGACTTGAAGTTTTATTCTAAAACAATAGGTAAAAAAACTTTTTTAAGTCAAACGGTTTTACGTGTAACATACATTACAATGTTTAAGATAAAATATGTAGGGTACTAAAGACCAAAAAATAATAAAATAGATACAGTCGTGGGAATTATAAACATATGCACAGACTAGACTAAAATAAAAGCGTGGGGCATGTCAATTGTCTACAAATTATCGACTTAATGTGTGATAGAAGAATCGTTTAATTCGTCGTTAGGCAGTAGGCAGTTGGCCCGTAGACGGTGAGGAAATAACTTACTATTCTTGCTCATGGAAATTACAACTGCCTAATTATAGTGTAACATTACAAAACAAATATTTTAATCAATGATTGTATTTTATTTTGCCCCACGATCGACTTTCAACAAGTAATTAGTAATGACCAGGGCCGGGTTATGCCTGTCGGGGCCCCTAGGCAATGCTCATCCAGGGCCCCCTACCCTCTTCTAATTTTTTCGTTAACACAACAAAATTCAAAATTACACCGTTTTTTACTAACCTGGGTATATCATCATATTATTCAATAAAAATGTTGAATCAAATGAACAGAATGTTTATTTATGCATTTAAAACAAAACATACATAGCTTAAATATTAACTCTTCTAACTTTTTTGATACAAAGTCGTTCAAGCTATCCTGAAAGGTAATCTTCTCCAACACGTCATTTTCAATTGCCATTATAGCCAATGAATTTAACCTTATGAAAGTAGCTTGGCCATAGAATATACATACTTGGTAGGTACCAGTATAGTAAGTGTGCATTCACAACAAAGAGTTTTGAGCGTTTTTAATTAAATTACCGCGATAAAATTGCTTGCAATTATATTACTGCGTTATAAACTTTTAAACTATAATAATAATCATAATAATAATATCTAATAAGGAATGCGTTCCGAAATGTACTAAAATAGCGTCGATGTAATGTACAGAGCAAAGGAGATCATTCTTTTTGGGCCTTTTTTAAAAGTGCCGGAAAACAAAAAAAAATGGTACATATTTGTAGAACTAACCATTTGGAACAATAGTTAATATGGTGCAAAAGTTGTAGGACCCAAGATATAGAAGTTATTCAAGTTTCAAGATTCATCATTTTGGTACTTTATTTTTTTCTGAAAGTGCCAGGAAACATAAAATAATGATTGATATTGCTAGAGTTAAGCTTCTCAAGCAAATCATTATAGCCATAATCTGTTAGAAACCTGTCGTTTTTATGTAATACTAGCGAACCCGACACACGTTGTTCCGCCAAGTATCTGAACGCATGCAACACATTTCTTGATGATTTTATTATTTGTCTAACCTAATGTGTATATCGGGGTGCCATTTTTATATATTAAAAAAATGGCCCTAGAAGCACTTTTAACTGATTTTGTACCATTTCATGTCGGATTTGATCATATGACGCGAGAGCAAGTGGCGCAGAGGAACCTCATAGTGCCAGAGTGATAATTTGGTAATCCTGATAGTCCGATTGAAGAAAGAAAGGCCATTTCTATACTTGATGGCACTTACATATATTTACGGAAGAGTACTAATTTCTTTTTTCAAAGAAAATCTTATAGCAACCATAACTTTCGAAATCTTTTAAAGCCTTTTTTAAATATTTGTTGCAATGGAACCATAATAGCGGTAGATGGCCCATCGCTGCAACAACCTCCGATGCCCAGATTTTAAATGATGCACTGAATAATGTATTTCACTGGTTTTACCGGCCTGGTGACATTTTTATATTAGACCGTGGTTTTAGAGATGCTATAGAAAATCTGGAGTCATGCGGTTATGTACATGCTCTGCGACACTTGCTCTCGCGTCATATGGTCAAATCCGACATGAAATGGTACAAAATCAGTTAAAAGTGCTTCTAGGGCCATTTTTTTAATATATAAAAATGACACCCCGATATACATATTAGGTTAGACAAATTATAAAATCATCAAGAAATGTGTTGCATGCGTTCAGATACTTGGCGGAACAACGTCTGTCGGGTTTCTAACAGATTATGGCTATAATGATTTGCTTGAGAAGCTTAACTCTAGCAATATCAATCATTATTTTATGTTTCCTGGCACTTTCAGAAAAAAATAAAGTACCAAAATGATGAATCTTGAAACTTGAATAACTTCTATATCTTGGGTCCTACAACTTTTGCGCCATATTAACTATTGTTCCAAATGGTTAGTTCTACAAATATGTACCATTTTTTTTTGTTGGCCGGCACTTTCAAAAAAGGCCCAAAAATGTATGAAGCCTGAATGATCTCCTTTTCAAATTAATTTTTTACTGTTTAAGAAACATTGCCCATTCTTTTCCCTGTAGCACAGGGGCCCCTGAACGTGGCAGGGCCCCTAGGCAGTTGCCTATAATGCCTAATGGATAAAACGGCCCTGGTAATGACATGGCAATGACTTAAGGATAGGTTAAGTGAAATCACGATATTTAATCAATAATATTTTTATACGCGACGACGGAATGTGTTCAAAACTTAATGTTATGTCCGTAATAATGGTGAATCCTAATTTATAATTTATTAATATATACATTCTACGTTGCATTGCTGTGATAAATAGAAATCGTTTGAAGCGAGATAACAAAGTGCTTTTCGGCTAAGTGTCTGTGGAATTAGCTTCGCTGAAATATAATTTCACTTTTTTGAATCTCTCTCGTCTGCTGGTAACAGTGTTTATTGAAATTAAATTTTATATTTTTATGACATATTTTTTTAATCAAATTAATACTATCATTCAAATGTTAACTCGTAATGTAGGTACGGATAAATGTGAAAATACATTTAAATACTACTTGTGGGATTAAATATACAATCCTCGTTGATACTAACATAAAACACAGCAGAATAGTAAGAGAATTAATTCTAATTTGAAACAAAAGATTACCTTTTTGTTGTAATTTAAGCTCAGACTTGAGGTTGATGAAATACTGCGCTATTACTTTATATAAATTTGTCACTAAATATGTAGTTATATTATCTCAATTCTTACTATAATAATACATATTTAAAAATGATTTAGTTTGCTAACAAAAGTATAATGATTAAATTAATTGTTTAAAAAATTATGTATTTTTGTATTTGATTAAATTCTTATCTATATTATAGCCCTTGTATATAATATAAAATTGTTTATTAATATAAAACTAACAACTTGATCACTCATTCATGTGGTTGTTTTTCTCATTAGATTTTAATGACTAAGAATCATCACACAATTACTTACATTATTTTTTTCTGTAAATAAAAGGAAAGAATATATTATATTAATTAGTCCACTTTGATTATTGTGACAAGAACGTTCATAAATTACATTTTATAAATTGGGAAGGATCTTGTTATATATAGGAAATTTATGGAGAATTGTAATCTTGTACATCTATGAAGCTTGAATAAATTAAAATAATTTTGAAATAGAAAAAACACAAAAAATGCTTTTATATTCATGTCTTATAATATCGGATAAACAATATAACAAAAATATATTTTGAAGACTTGCGAGTCTTTGTACCCCACACCTTTTAAATATTATTGGTTAATAGTGTCCCGTGTAACTAAATAGTGTAATAATTATTTGATCATCAAGTCATCCCTCCAGCTACTGAGATCATTCAAACATTTTTCCAGTAGTGGGTTTCCACCTAAACGGGCGATATGTAAGAAACCTAGGTTGTATACTTCAATTTAACTTGGCGGGAGGCGCTACCGGGGAAAATTTACCACATAGTGCATACTTTCGAAAATATTTATTTTTTTAAGTAATTTTGTGCAGCGCCGTTTTAGATACCTTTCGACAGATTTTCGACGGTTCGACTAATAAAGAAAATCGTGAGATTACTTGAAGGCGTTGGCTGTGTCTCTTGTATTGCCACAAATTAAGTGTAAATCTACAATCTTAAACCTGCCTACATACATTTATGAAAAGTAAAATAATACTTTTACTTGGTGGTAATGGCGAGCAAAATAATAATATTCCGAATAAACAACAGGAAAGAGCCCTCCAGACACACTAGCAAATATTTCGTTTTGTGCACAAAATGACTAAGCTTTTGGGCTATGTTTTAAAATTTCAAATATTACATATACCAAGCGTTTATTAGTTTCCAACTGTCTTGTTTAATTGAAAATGTAACACAATGTTTTTATTGATATATAGGCGATATTATTATTGAAGAGGAATAAAATATTCCATTAAAATTATTTGTTTTATTTTATGACTTTTATCACATAGTTCACTCCTCCTGTTCCTCGTAAAATTCCATACTTGTTACCGATAACTGTATGTCTTTGAGTCTTTCTTGCCTTGTTATAACTTATCAGATATTCTCGTCTAAATAAAATTATTATTTTTCACATACTTTTAAGTGTATTCATCTTACTCTTGAAGATAATGAAATATAACCTCACTTTTACTAAACCCCCTATAACTCAGCTATCTGATTGTCAATTTCTATAGAATTTTTAATGAAGAAATTCTTAATTTTGAACCTTTTAATTAAAACTATGTATTTTCATGTTCTTACATTGAGGGCCCAGAATTGTATGCAATACTTTCGATCTCCTTTATTACAATCAATATTTATAATTCAAAAGAAATTAAAATGTATTTTTATTGTAATTATAACCATATTTTGTTGTAGAAAAACAAAAAATTCAAAGTGTGATGGGCTATTTTAACGAAAATGACTAAGTTGTAACACGGAGATTAAATTAAATTTGTCTTTAGAACTTTAATCCTGCAAGTAAGTCATTTAATTAATTAATTTAGTTAGCACTTAGTAAACTGGCAGGACTGCGTTTAATACTTGCAATTACTTATATATATTTCTAATTCATATAACTTACTAGTATAATATTATTAAAAATATATATTTTATGTATGTAATGAAATGACATTTCATTAAACTCAAAGGGCAATGTCCATTTTTGGCCTAGCGTGAACAAGCTGCTATCAAAAAAACAAGTTTATGAAAAAAATATATATTTTTTGTTAGCCATTCTATTGTTGTTTAAGTGTACATTTGTATTTTATTGAAAAAATATTTTTAAAGTATCTTCATTGATTTGCTTTATTGATCCACGTTTTGTGTTACCAGCAAGATTAATTAACGATTGCGTCAAATCGAATCATCTCGCAGTACTTAATACAACTATAAGTATTTACAAAAATATAATAATCTTTGTTTTTAATTAGTTTCGTCATATAAAACTTTTTATAAACTGAAATCTGAAGAATGTTAAACTTAATCATATCTGTTTTCGATCGATTTTTTAATGATTTTTTTCTATTGCAACACTAATAAAACAAAAAAATACAAATTGACATTGATATGTCACAGACTGATTGTTTACATTCGCTTTGTTTACCTACATTGAGAGTGTTGATTTATTGTGGATTTTCTTTCAACGATTGTTTATTCATTATGGGCTCCGACCTATCTTTTTCCAATGACCCCTGCACATCTACGGACCCCGAATTTCGCTCAAACGATGACCCTGGCTTTTGTATTATGGACTCTGATCAAGGCATAAACGATGACCAACACTCACGTAATATGGACCCCGAAACTAGCTCCATTGCTAACCACGGCTTGAATATGGACATTGAACAAAACCAAAGCGTGTCTCATGATAGTCTGCACAAGAAGAAGTGACTTCTTAACCAATCCGTATCTCTAAGATGCATAAACTGTGGAACTGATTTGATAGAGCGAAGGCGACGTAGTCTAGATATTAATCAGGTTTAGTCTATTATAAGACAGTGGATAGCTCCTCGACGAGTAAGTGTCAATTCAATTAATTATTTAAATCACTCGTTTTTTAATAGATATGTATTGTATATTCTATTCCTATAATGCAAAATGAGGTTTTATTGTTTTATATAATTATAATCCTTATATACTGTTGTATTATAATAAAAGAAAAGATGTTTACTCCTAACACATTACTTGACTTTGTTATCAAAAATAATTTAAATAGAAGGCGGGCAGATTTTCAACCTATAAATGTAACATGGACAGTTTCATATTTCCAAGAATAGAATATAAGGATTTTATAAAAATTGCATGTGGAACATACCAACTAAAACAAGCTTGTTCATATTATGGGCAGCACGTAAGATGCGATGGTTCCTGTACTATAGAAGTATGTAGAAATATAGCCAGCGACCTATTGGTTGACTACCCGATTCCTTTGGACAAAGCAGGCATGTAAGTTGAAATATATATATATATATTATACGAAAATAATCACAATGGTAAGGAAGCTATAAAAGAATATTATTGTAATTGCATGGTTGGCCGAAGGACAGTGGGTAACTGCGCTCATATAATGACTATTTTATGGTTTTTAAGTTGGGCAAGGTATCAGGAACACATTTCACCACCTGTCCAATTTCTTGAACACATTAATAACATATGATGTCTCAGAATAAAAATAAATCATAAAAAATGTTGTTTTATTTCTCTTTAACCTGTTTTTCCTCACATGACAAAAATCTCTTTTTAAACATTTTGATACAAAATTTAGTTCATATTCTCATTATAACTAATTACAAAAAATATGATAAAATGTCTGTTCACGTCAGGCCAAAGTCCCCATACTAAGTGGACAATCTCCTTTTTAAGAGTTAATTCATAGAGTATTAAAGTACCGTGTGAAAAAGTGATTTAATATATATTATTTTGTATATAGAAGATATAACAATGCTTTTAATTCTTCTTACTAAGCAATATCACATTTTATCTATAGAAGAACTTGTGATTTGTTTCTTTGTAAACCAGTGATTTAAAACCAGTATTACTTTAAACTGTATATTTATGTATTTTTTTTATCCATGTTACTGTTACATTGATAATTGTTATTTCTTAATATTAAAAAAACTATAAAAAATATATAATAGCGTTAAATGTGGAAACTTTGGAAATAGTGTGCCTTTATGAATACAGTTCCTTGTACAAATATACGGGATACTATTAATGAAAAATGTCGCCTCAGCATTTTTGCAGTTTCCAAAGCGTAAGAGGGCTTACAAGAAACGGTTTACGTGGCATACATACTAACACAAGACATTAGGCTTAATTCTCATAAAAAACGCATAAGCTTGTTCATGTTGAGAAAACTAGCTTGTTTTTGCATTTTTGAGACTGATCTTCTCATTAATATGTTGTAATACATATTTGTAAGACCTGAATATTATATTGCAATATTAGTTTTCTACTGTCACAAAAACGTCGTCATAAAGGTGGATGGTAGTTGATTAACAAATTCTATTTAAATATTTTAGTGATATTTAAATGAAGTTTTTAAGTTTTTCGGTCCTACGCCTTAATTTTATATCTGCATGTTTACAACGTTTCGGCTCCTTTTAAAGCTCGTGATCACGTTTAATGTAAAAGAACTAAAGCGTCGGGAATATATTGATATATAATAATAAAAGCACTGGTAGTATCCGAAAAACTTAATTTAATTTTTAGCTCAATAACAAGTTATCACAAATTAGGTGTATTTAATTTATACTTTTAATTATTGTGATTGTGTTTAAAAGGCAGTGAGTTATGGCGTATAGTAGTAAGTTAACACAAAGGCTGAGATTAGTTAAAAAGAAAATCAGTGTGAGTTAAGTTTGCATCTGTGAACTTCATTGATCTGTGTCAAATTGATGTATAGATAGATTCTATCGTAATTTGTAATACAATAAAAAGGTAAACAAAGTTGAAGTTTTTATTTAGTGCTTCTAAATATAGTGTTAGTAATGAATACTACGTATGATTAAGTAAGGTATTAGTAAATTTTCCTTTAGCGTGTAAAAGTTCTAATACAAAACCTGATAGCGTTTCTTAAAAACTTAGTTCAAATAAAGACTTACAAGCTGTGGGTAATAAGAACAAACTTAAATATAAAATGAATTTAAAATATCAAATTTACGTTATTTAGCTGATATTGTGATAAGAACAATCTTATTTTACTTTGTAATAATAATGTTTTATATAATATAAACGTTTGACCTATTTCTTCTAGGTCAAAGTAGTCAATATATTTATGTTAATACTGAATTTGTTTGTAACGCAAAACAAATTTCCACTTTGTAACAATCAAAGATTTAATTTTCATTGTTATTAACAGAATAAACGCCCTTTTGAGTAAATAAAATTTACAATTATTATCTCAAAAAATCCTATAATATATAAAATTGCATTAAATAAATGTATATTAAAAAAATATTAATAATATAAATAAAAGCATAATTTTCCATACATACATATATAAATATGTTGCGTGTGAATTTGTGTAAGACTTACTTGCAATCAGACTTCCCTACTTGCATATGTGAATACGTAAATTTCAAAGCAAAATACCTCTATAATAAAAATGTAACAAGCCAGCAAAGTCAGGAGAAAAAGTAGTAAACTATATAGTTGTAAGTATTTATTTTTAATTTCTTTTTTTTAAAGTCTAATGTTTTTTTAAAGTCTAATTTTAAAGTCTAATGTGAGTTATCACATTAGACTTTAAAATCCCGATGGCACAAATGAAAACCCGATTAATAAATAGGACGCAGATGTCGTTACTATTTAAATGGCCCATAAAATAATATCCAATCGAAATAACAGCAATAAAATGTAAGTTCCATCAGGGAAGGATTTGTTCAAATGTCCATTTAAAGCTAAGGCTTCGAAGAAACGGTGTTAACTGTATTTGTTTTGGGGTGCTTACAATGTTACCTTCAAATAAAATTTTGTGTTTCGATTTTTATCACTTATTTCAAAGGTATGTTATAAAAAGTGATGTTTCAGAAACACTGAGTTTCTAGCCTTACCTAAACTTATCTAATTATGTTTATAATAAGAATAATACTTTCAGCTTTTATATATGTTTGATATAAACTAATAATCACTTTGCCATCATTAATTATTTTTAAGCATACCTAATACTTACTTGACGAGTGCGTTGATGTTGATAATTTTAACGAAAAAAATCGAGCAAAGAAAATTACATTGAAAAAATTCTTTAACCCTTACCAAAGTAAATCTTAACGGGGCAACTGTTTTAATATCAGATTAATATTTAACCGATCGTTATGAATCTGTAAGCAAATGTTATGCTCGCGCTAATGTCGATATTTTCGAAGGAAAATGAGGCATTAAATCTATTCCAAAAAGGTTTGATATAATTAAGAGAAACGAATTGTTGTTCCTAATCCTATATTTGGTTTAAAATATTATAATAGCATAGAAAAAATAGGTTTTGTTCGTTACTTATATCAATTGACAGAAATCCAATTAGCGAAATACATATTTCAATATAATTACTTTGTGCTGCAATTTTAATTGTCATTTTATTGTACAGATACAATGAATCGAAACATTCTCATATAGACAGACATGCAAGTGTAATAGTTATCTTTATAATATAATGTACTATCTTGATCAAACCAGCTTAAATACGAGCAGTAGTACCGAGTGTTTTCTTGTTTATGTTACTTATTTTTATAAAATATAAACAATTAACAATTATTACATAAATAATGGGCATTGTTTTATAATAATTAATAAATAATTGACTTTATACGATGTACTGATAACCGTAACTCACGCTTGACCTTGCATTGGACCATATACATATGACTGTGAGCACTCTTCGCGCTCTACCTCAAAAACGGTTGATCCTATGAAAATAAAAGTGAAACAAAAATTGTGGAGAATTTTACACTCTACAACTTTTGTTTTGGGTAAAAATATCATTTAAGCAATAGAAAGTAAGATATTCGCGAAAAACCAATTTTTATGACCTTTGACCGTCAATATCTTAAGACGCGGACACGATATCATTTGTGGCTTTTGAGACAACATTTAGAACGACAAAACAAAGGTTTATACCAATTTACAGCTTATTATCTTTCATTCCGAGGTTGACCCCTTTTTTCACCTAATATGACTGGGCTAATGTACATATAATGAAATAGTTCTGTTATCCTTTTTTAATTAACTGTCAAATTACCAACTAATATTCATTTATGAAACCATATGTTTGGACAAAATTTTGTTTTGAATAAACATTTCGATTTTATAGTTTGTGTTCTCAGGAAACTAAGTTTAAAAGCTTTTCATTATTATGTGAAAATTGAATTCCATCTTATGACTTCTTAAATTTATACTTATAAACACTGAAACATTGATATTTCTGCATATTTTTATATACTCTTATTTTTAAGAGCACGATAAATAATCGCCAGTTGTCTTATCTATTGAAAATAGAATATTTTTAATATCCATAGCCGGTAAATTTATTTATTTGTATCCGTGTTTACGAGCGATGATCTGTGGTTTGTCAAAACGGATTAATGGTTGCGTTCGTGTAATAAATTTTCACAGTTTCTGATTTACTGCTAACATAACATCATCAGTTGATGTTCGTTAATATTTTGGAATGACTCTAGATTTATATCAACGTACTTCTTATAGGCGGTAGACGTTATCTTTGGTCAATAAATTGTAAATGCAAATATACATATACTTTGGAATTTGGATAGACCCTGGAAGTTACACGCCATTATAAAACATCGACATAAAACTCCTTCGTTTGATGTTGGACCTCTAAAAGCTTTATTTTGAAACTGCGTTTTTAAATTATCTGATTCATGAAATATAGATATAAATACTTTCTCTAGTTACAATGAAATGTATACGCAATTACAATTCAATAAGTGTTAGAAAGAAAGTTAAATTTCAATCAATAAATTTAACCCAAGAAAATAAACGGAGTAAGCCAAATAAATCCATTTTAAAAGAGGAACAAAATCTATGTTGGTCCTAAACTTTGTTTATTGTCACGTAAATGAGGTTTTACTTCTGTAACTAGAAAACACTAATGATTATGTTCAAAGTTACATCATTCAAAGTCTCGCTAACGACCTTTTCTAGTATTAACCTTCACATGATGTACGTTGATTCACCGGGTCAGAGTCTGTTTTAAATAACAAACTTTCTGTCGGTAAGTAATTGGTCTGTAACTCAACTTAAGTAGGTTAGATATATTTTATAAGGTTACGGATATATGAGATTTTAATTTAAATAGAATTAAATTGAGAACTTTTGGAGTATAGTATGAGAAACACATTTAGTAAAATATTACTGTATATGTGAGTGGCAATTTACAGACAATAGAAAAAGGTTTAATGTTATTTTTTTGTATCACGACTTACTTCCTGATAAATAATATCCAAAAGTTTAAGATATTTCAAATTTAAATTTTATTTCATTAAGTAATATTGTTAAGTTTTTAAAATAAATAATTTATTTTATCGACTTTTTTTTTGTTAACGCGGTGAAAGGTTTTATACCTACCCCTCCGTCTAGGGGAGACTGAGGCGGTTATGTGAGATTCACGAGCCAGAAGGGCTCCTTCAACCTTACTTTATTTCGTCTAACAAAGTCCAGCTTTAATATATAAAAAAATACTTACACACCTGTGTACAGCTGTAAAGTTTCTCCAGGATACGTAGAATTGTTCTGGAAGAAGTACAAAAACTTTTGCTTTCATACCAACAATTTTTATCAAGAAAATTACGTATAGCTGTCATGCTATCTTCGTTGTGCCTATTCCTATTTTTAATTAAATATTTATAAGTTAAACATAACTAGTTTATTTAATTATTTCCAAATATCAACTAGATGGTCACTTCCGAGATTTATAGAAAAATATTTAGAAGGAAACTATAGAAAACAATGTGAGGTATTATTTCATCCAATGTGACGTATTGAATGGATAAATATTATACGTTTTTGTTTTTTACATTGTACAGAAAAATATTACAATGGTTCAGTGATGAAAATTTAATTCACTTGAAATTATTTTTATATAGAATTTACATTTTGTTTTAAATTTATAATATTATATTGTTATTACAGAACTAGTTTTAGCACTTCACTTCACTAGTGTAGTTAATAAATAATTTTAGATAAAATATTTAGTATAAAAACGTTATATATTTTATAAAATAATTTTTGTAGAGGTAGTTTCGAAGTCTAGCGTTAAGGGATAATAACTTTTAACAGATAATTATTTACAAGGATCAACTTATTTAAATACTCACACCTAATAACCAACTTTTAAAACATAGATTTGATAAAGCCTAAAAATATATTCTTTGTTCTGGAACTTTCTATAAATTAACATATGAGAAACCGTGGTGCAAAATGTTGTACGAAATAGTATTTTCTGAATATTCTGTCTAAGCCATTTTTTAGTTCCAGGTACTGAACCTTAGCTTGTTAACCAGTTGCAACGAAAATCAAATATCTTTTTAATCTAACTGAAGATAACGCTTGACTTATTTTTAACATATGTATTATCCAAAATCCCAGTGTTACCAGAATTTACTTATTTTCTAATTGCCAAAAATATTATATAATAGGCTAATAATCGTGTCTACAGTAAACTTAAATTACCAGCTAGCTTAAACTGACGGCCATTCTCAGGTACCAGATGCTAGGTAAATAAAAATTGTACTTTTTTACTTATAGTCTGATTTATGATTTACAGATATGTAAGAATTATTGTAAAAGATTTCAAATTAAAACTGCCACACACCTTCCGTTGGCACTGTTTTTAATCAGACACTTTAAATATCGACAGCAAAAAAACACAATCTTATTTATATGAAGTCTGAAACTTAATTGATTTTCAAATGAAATATGTAGGGGAGTATTTAAATGTATTTTGTAAGTATTATTAAATGTGGGACTATTTAAATCTAGTTGCAACCTTGCAGATATGTTTGCTTTTGCTATAGACGCTAATAGTTTCCTATTATATCTATATACATTTTTTGTTCATCAGTAAATAAGTAAGGTTTTATGGCCTAAGGATCTTATTCATATACAGTCTAAGAGAAACTCCCTTTTCCCAGTCGGTAAAAAGCGAGCAAAGTTTTTGGTTGTCACATATGTGTATTTACTGACTTCTGTATTAACTCTAACAAAGTTTGAAAACGCGGTAAGCCTCTAGTACTTTGTTAAATGTTTAGAATTTTGTTCAAAGTAAAGTTACGTAGAGTGTCTAAATAAAGCGACTATTCTCTTCATTTTAATTTTATAAAACAATATTATAGAATCAGGAATAATAAATTGATCATGTAGTGCTTATAAATATGAAAAATAAATCATTCATATTCATTCATTCGTCTTTAAAGTGTTATAGTCCAGTCATTTAAGCTTAAATTAGGTAAGAATCTCGGAATTCGAGATACCCAGCTGTAAGTCTGTAAATAGTTGCATATATACACCCTAAAAGTTGTCTCAAAACCTACATATGGTAGGGTGTAAGCAACTATTAAATTTCAAGGTTCAAAGGTCACAAAAATCGGTTTTTTGCGCTTTTTTGGAAATATCTCATTTCCTATGGGTTTTTTGTTATTTGTATGTATTATCAAAATTGTAGAATACTAAATTCTCTACAAATTTTGTTTCAAAAAATTTTTTATACGGTGTACCGTTTTCGAGATAGAAGGCGGAGAGCGCGCGGTCACCGCATCACTTCAGGTCAACCGGTGCCTCCGGACGAAAACGCGCCATATATAGTTGATTAACTATCAATAAATCAATGATTATAAATATTGCATTAAATCTATATCTATTCAAACGTTATTGGCAGTCTATAATGCTCCGAAATCTGTGAAAAGTCTCGATCATCTTCGTTATACGCATTTCGTCAAGTCTACAAAACTTAATAAACCTGCTTTCAAATATTCCACCAACAAGTGCAGCTGCTCATCAACATTTCAACCGTGTATATTATCAAGTTCAAACTTGGTTAGGACATGATTTGGAACCCCTAGGTATGGGGTTGGGCAATGCGAAATGATTTTCTGGAGCCTATCATGACAATTTTACCACCTGCTCCAGAAAATTTGCTAAATACAATTTTCTGCAACTGCAAAAGTGGTTGTGGTTCGCGATGCGGATGCAGGAAAGCGGGCTTGCAATGCTCTTTAGCTTGTGGCCAATGTAATGGGCAAGCTTGTCTCAATGCTCAACAGCAACATATCAGAGCGACATTAACGAAGATGGAACCTTTGATCCCGAAATCATGGAAGAACTTGAGACAAATGTGGTTGAAGAAGATAATGAAGACCAGTTTGAAATTTACCAGCAGCCAGAAGACGACGATGAAGAGGAAGAAGATGTTTAAAATTATAAATTGTAGTTTTTGTACCCTTTATTCCATTTTTTTACTTTCAATAAAAAATAATTTATTCAATGATATTTTTTAATAAAAAGATTAATTCATAATTTATTTGTTTTTTTTTCATCATGTAAGAAATTATTAATATTAATTAGGTTAAAATTCAAATATAATTCTTATATTTTCATTAACAATTCTGCAATTACAAGTAAGTGTTGTTAAATAAATTAATACTGAATAAAAAGTGGATAACTTAGGAAAAAAATGATAAAATATAATATAATAGTTAATAAAAATTTACAAATATTTATAATCATTGATTTATTGATAGTTCATCAACTATATATGGCGCGTTTTCGACCGGAGGCACCGGTTGACCTGAAGTGATGCGGTCACCGCGCGCTCTCCGCCCTTTATCTCGAAAACGGCACACCGTATAAAAAAATTTTTGAAACAAAATTTGTAGAGAATTTAGTATTCTACAATATTGATAATAAATACAAATAGCAAAAAACCCATAGGAAATGAGATATTTCCAAAAAAAGCGCAAAAAACCGATTTTTGTGACCTTTGAACCTTGAACTTTAATAGTTGCTTACACCCTACCATATGTAGGTTTTGAGACAACTTTTAGGGTGTATATATGCAACTATTTACAGACTTACAGCTGGGTATCTCGAATTCCGAGGTGAACTTACTATAATGACTGGACTATTATGGGAAAAAAGACATCGTAATAAGTTTAAAATTACCAGACACAAAAATATATTCAATTTTGATTTCAAGTGTAGTGTTTGCTTCGGGCGATGAGAGTACACGCTAAAAACAGATTGTATAATAAATACAGTATGTATATTTATAATATTGAAGTTTTCAGTTAAATATTTTTTGATTCCCTAAAAGCACTAACGAGGGATTATATGTTGGTGGAAAAAATAATATGTTTTTGTGAAAGAGAATTATTAATAGCAAACATGGTATTGCAAAATATTATGATTGGTTTTGTTTATATTCAATGTACATTGAAAGTAAAATACTATATTTGTATTTTTTGTAAACGTCCCCTTTGATTGCTTTAAGCCGTCGACTACCGCTTAATACGGTTTGTTAAAAATTGATCCAAAAATAAGTCACTAACAAGCCAGTGGTAATACAAAAAACAAAACCCAATCATACAAAATTGCCGAAGTATAGGTACAACCCAAAACGTGACAGCACAATGACATAAGTTTATGAAAAAGTGCAAATAATTCTAGCCCTTATAGCTTTAAAAAATAAAAAGAACAGGGCTATAATTGAATGTTTATGTCAAAACTTTGAAAATCTTGACAACGCGTCCGACACGGCTACCGATCGCACATTGAAACATTCTATATAAAACATTTCACAAGCAAACACCAATCGTGTATCGAGGGTATAAGCTACTAATTACCTTGTCAAATATGTCATTGGAATTTTTATCTTTTTTTTGCCGATACAAGAAGGTTTTATGCTGTCGCCGTCAAGCTTTTTAATCATTGGACGGGATCGAGTTGTTAAGATAATGATGCTATATTAATTATTTTGTCCTCAAAGATATTTACAGGAAGTCTTAGTGGTGATACCGTTATTGACTTCTTCACCTTTAAAAATGTTTATCTCTTCGATTGAGATATCCCAATATTATAGAAGCCAGATCAGATAAAATTCCTTAAAATAAACAATGGTATACAATAAAGACGACTTACAAGTATCACATTACAATTTGTTTTTTTTTAAATTAATGTAGGTATGTTCTTAAACCAAGGGTTTGGATTTTATCTACAGGAGTTGACCTTTTAATTTTTTACGCACACGCGGGATGTGTTAATAATTCGTTACTATTACTAGAAACTATTAACAGTAATTGTACACTATTTATACACTTTTGTTTTCTTCAATATATAATTTGTATTACCTGAAACGGACACTAACCAATATATTTACTTAATTATTATTTCAAAGACTTATTTAATTTCTAATAGTCGTTTACTCTAGTCAAGTGGAAAGATATGAATTCTAACGGTGCAGATATTGATGAAAATAATATTTGAACAATATCAAAACATTTACTTGTTACTCGTATGTATCTAATATCAAAGTATGTTTTAAATTGTCTTTGTTCCTTTACATATTTTACTCTGTTTTATAACAAAGATATTAATTGCTATATTCAGTTTTAGGTAAATGATTTTTAGAAATATTGATTTATACTCTAAGGCTATAAGTATTTTCATGGCACCTTTTCAAATGACAACAGCTCAAAATTTTAACTCTTGTTTTATAACAATCGCTAAGAGTAGTTCTAATTTAATTCTTATTTTAAGTTATTTTCACTTCAAAAGTTATTACTTTTTCATTTTACAAATGTTATTTTTCATATTTACGTAATTAAATGTGTTGTTCCTTATATATATTATAATAGGTATCCTTCCTAATAACGTTCAATATGTTTTGACAAGTGACAATTAATGTCACATGTTTAGGTAAAGAGGTTAATTCAAGAGAAAAAACATTTCCCGTTAATAATTTTACAACCGAGTTTTTAATGGATATTTAAAAAATCCATCAGTCTAATATTTTAATCTTTTAAATAATATAAACAAAATATTTATGTACTTTATATTCGTAGATTCTTTAATGAAAATTAGTTTTCGTCCTAGAAATGTATTGAAAATATTAAATAAAATTTTGGGATACTTATGATAATTATGGATAATAATGAGATCTGAGATTTTCGCGAGTTATTTAAATGAATCTAATATTTTGCGGATATACTACGCGTCTTTATTTTTGATAAAAACTACATACTCCCGACGTTTCGGTTACTTTACAGCAAGCGTGATCACGGGTAGACGAGATGTGGACGTATTTGAAGTTAGAAATGAATAAAAAAAATGATCAGACTCCTAATTGTGTGATTTTTAGGAAAACTAACATGTATTTTACTACATATTGTTATATTTTTACTATTTATATAATATCTTTATTGACTTTTTAAGATATACATCTATATGTTTTGATGTATGTATATGTATATATTTTACCTTGTAACCAAATGTTCGCTATTTAGAGAATAAGACTTAATTGGGAAGGAACACTTTGCCGCCTCTCTGGAGTTGAACGGTACCATTTCAAGAGCCGCAGTTTATATGCGAGATACATTCAAATGAGAACAACTAAACACAACTACTTGGGATATTAAGGAACTTATCAACATCATTATTTAAACAATGTTTAAAACCCGTAGAATTGAAAACAAGTCCCACTTTTTAGATTTGAAGGTAATTTGATATTATATACTGGGTTTTCACCAAAATTTTATGGAATAAGCTATGATATGCAAGCTGATAAAAATTTTTGTTTTCAATTATTTATATAGATAACAATATTAGTTAGGTCTAAAACCTTTACCTAAAAATTTTAGTTCAATAAAACGCAGACGATCATACTATTTATTTTACTTAAACATTGTAAAAAATCTTCAATATTTAAAAATATGGCTAAAGTGTATGTAATTAAAAATTTACTTTTAACAAAAATACAAACTGATTATCAATATACAGAAGGATATACTTATAAGGATAGTAACCTTTTTGAAAAATGATTATTTTAATAGTAACAAAATCATAAAGCTATTGCAAACAGTAAATAAGTTTATTATAAACAACGAATAACTATTAAAATTTAGTGATATGCATGAGAGTACATTACAATACAATTCAGACATATCTTTTATATTGATATAAAAGATTAAAACAAGCCCACTATTAAAGATAAGGTTACCATTAGGCTCATATTTACGTTCACAGCTGTTGTATCCCTTTAATTATCAAGACATCTCGATTCGTGACTTGAATTGACAAAAAAACTTTTATCTTCCTTAATGATTATATACCGCGGCGTTTTATTTAATATTCTCATTTATATAGTTCGAGTTTTAATAGTTGTATATCCACGGTCGTTAAAACTAATATGTTAGTTTTAATTAGAACAGCAATCAAATTAAATACCATATAATGAGGTCCAAATAATAGTAAAGAATGGCTGAATCTAAAATAAATGTGCTTGAAAACAAATAAAAAACACCATTCAATCGCTCCTTCAAATAAAGCATGTTTTTTTTGGTGTGTTGGTTTCATTCATTCATTGAGATCAATTGACGGTTCATTGACTGCGCGAAGTATTTTAACAAGCAAAAAATAGGCACGTGTGTAGAGTAGCCTGTTAAGGTTTTATATATTTCTTTTAAGTTTGTTGTTTAGATAAAGAAACAATGATTTGTTTTCGGTAAGAGTAGAAGTATTGTTTATGTCGTCTCATATTTTTTATAGAGCATAGTGTTAAAAAATAAGTAAATAATAAATATTTGTCCATATATCATTTCTCAATAGAAACAATTAAATCTATCATAGATTAGAAAATCTCATTAAACAATCTTACAATTTAAAAAGTACAAAGAATTTTCCCTTTTATTTTATTTGTCAGTAAGTTATTGTGTACAAAAAAGTTAAAAGTAGGGTACGGTTGAAACAAAAAGTCTAAAATTAAAAAAGATTTGCGGCTTCAAGAAATTCGGCTTCAGTTCAAATGCCTTACATAATTTGAAGGAATGATAAATGGCTGTCGCGTGTGAGTACGTCAATGCTCCCTGTACTCCGATGTAGGTTGATAATGATAAATTATCAGACTTATAAACATTCAAATTTAAACCTTAATATTACAGCATAAAGTTAAATTTATACTGATAGCAGCTAAAAGAAGCACGCAAAAAAAAATTGTTTTGCCTTTTCGTGATTGAACTTCTTGACTTATTGCAACCCATTAAAAACACTTACAAAATATTAAAAATCTAATATTAGAATTGAATAACATGTTTTGCTTTATAATTAAATTTATATTTAATAAATTTTGATTAATTTTTATTGTAAATATATCTTATTCTGAAGAAATGTCGAACACGCAAATGTTATATCACCTATTTAACGTGTGAGCATATATTGGACATTTATTAAAAAACAGTCGAAAAGAAAGAAAGAAGAAGTTGTTCACTAATATTATAATAACAGCAATGTTAATTAAAAACAATTTAAAAACGTAATGTATTAAAAAAATATCATATAAGGAAAAACATGAATCCATTCACTATTTTATCTAAATATGTTTATGACAAATCATTTCCGACACATGTGTAATTTTCCATTATACGCCACGGGCAAAAGTATTAGGCACCCTACAGTAAGACAAGTTTTAGGGTGTTTTAGCATAGCGAGTGTAAATAAAACTGCATTTATGATTACAATGGTTTATTTTAAGAAAATAATTAATATTTTGTAGGTCCACCTTTTGACTTAATAACCGCAGCCACTCTTTTTGGCATTGACTCTACCAGCCTGAAACATTCTTCTCTTGATATATTTTTCCATTCCTGCTGTAACGCGGCCAATAGAGCTTGTTTATTGCTAATCGAGTGCCTGCGGATATTTTTCTTTAAAATGGACCAAATATGCTCAATCGGGTTGAGGTCTGGTGATTGTGGTGGCAAGTCCAAAAGATCAATATGATTTTCAGCAAACCACTTCATGGTATGCGCGGACTTGTGGCAAGTGGCGTTGTCTTGCTGAAATTTCAGGCCATCGGTGTTTGTATCACCGAAAATTTGCGTTATCGACGTTGCTAGTGCTGTTTCCAGAACTTCAGTGTATTTAACACTATTCATTCGTCCCTCACACAACACCATTTCGCCCACTCCGTCGGCAGCCATGCAGCCCCAGATCATTATTGAGCCTCCACCATGCTTAACAGTGGCAACGACACATTCTGGGTTGTATTCTTCGCCAACCCTTCGCCTAACATAAGTCACACCGGGTGTTCCAAACACCTATGCCAAACGAAAAAAACACATTTATTTTCAAAGTTATTATTTTTCTTGCAGTACGTTATTTAAGAAACATTTATGTGTTTTAATATTGTACATAAAATAAATAACAATACCTCAAAGTTAGATTCGTCTGACCACAGTATGTTGGACCAATCTTCCACTGACCAATCTCTATGTTTGAGTGCCCACTCCAACCGATTTTTCTTATTGTGTTCTGACAGCCACGGCTTCTTCCTTGCTTTACATCCTTTTAATCCAGCTTTAAGAAGTCTTCTTCTCACAGTATAAACACTCACTGAGCTGCCTTTTGCCTCAGATAATGCTGCAGCGAGCTCTAAAGCAGTTTTTTTCCTGTTTTGTAGAGACTGCCTAATCAACAATCGATTTTCCCGTTCAGTGGTAACTTTTCTTCTGCCTGTTCTCGGTCTATTTTCATGGGTGCCAGTCTCTTTGAAGCGATTTATAGCATATTGAACTGCACATCGCGAGCACTTCACTTCTCGGGCTATTTTAACCTGAGACATGCCTTGTTCATGTAAAATCTTAATTCTTAGACGCTGTTCAGCACTAAGTTCAGATTTTTTCGGCATGATTAAGACGTTAAATGTTAGTCTTTAGAATTGTGATAGGAATAGTTGCGTAGAAGACGTGTATGTTCACTGCAAGCACTGATAACACACTATAACACGAAACGCAAAAAAAGCAAATTCGAAGAAACACCGCTTAGGAGCACACCTGGATGTCATAAATATTTTCTTTTATCTTAATTTGGTTAAAAATTGCCGCTAATACAATAGCTAAACCATAAAACACAGACTTGACCGCAATATAATGAGATAGTGACTAACAATAGGGGTGCCTAATACTTTTGCACGCAGCGTAATTTCTATTTGCAATATAAGCACGTATATTCAAGACTTTTGCATAAAATATTATTTTAGTAACAAATATTTTTTGTTCAATATTATCGTAGATTTTTAATAGATCTTATAAATCTTCAAAATCCACTAGATATCAGCACTTTTATTTGTATTTATTTACACTATTTATTATGACCTAAAAAACCGAATTACATTAAATTTCCGTTTATTTTGAGTATTTTAATATTATAAGATCAATATACATAAAAATAAAATCAGTCAGATCTCAAGTTAACGTCTGTCAAAATCTTCAACAACGAAAGATCAACGTGCACTGCACGTGCACTTTTATGTGTCTCGTCAAAGAGACAGGATTATTCCTTTTGTCCCAAAGTCAATTAGCAGTGTTTATACATCCTGCGTGCAATTTCCAGTTTCATTGTGTGTCAATCACTATCATATATTTTAATAAAACATTAATTAATTGCCACATCATATGCATTAGAATCTATTGTGGAACATTAAATTGAATTTGGTAATATATTATCTAATAACTAATCCTTTATATAGTTGTGCATTTGTTTCATTCGAAATGTAATGTACTTTTGTTGAATGAAACGTCACCATCATTTAAATTTTATCACACAGCTTCTGACCTTACTTTATTCTGGAGTAACAAACCAAATGTTTGCGGTAACTTAATCCGGATACGGAAGGGACGAAGTGTAACTTGGCAATTATAACTTTATAGCGCTAGTGGACAAACTTACTTGAGTATACTTAGTTCTGTTTTATCCAGAGTTATAATGATCCTATTATTATTAACAGTGCCTATATTATATTAATGCCTTTATGGTAACAGAAATCTGATCTATGGAAATTTTATAGAACAAATTTATCGTTATGCTTTTTCCAGGTCAGTGACTTTTCATTTAATTTTCAGAGTTGGTGATTTTGCCAAATTACTGTTATTCTTAAAATACTGAAATCATAATCGTCATATATATAGAACATTTTATTTTCATCTGTTTTTTTCTATTTTCGCTCTGTATATTTGGTAAGAAAAGTCGTAATAAATCTGTGAATAATGTATCGTTTTGAGAATACGCTCACAAAACTATCACAGTGAATAGTAAATGTAATTCTGTTGCACATTAATTCCGCTATAAATTTCGCGAACTAATTAATTCTTACTAGATGCGTGGCCGCGTTCTTTGTTAACTGTAATTTAAATTAGCTGGGCCTTATTGAGAAATGGTTGATATAAATAAACTACCGGCCACCGATTTCGTTAAAATTTATCTCGTATTAATTTCCGTGTAGTATTTTCGTGAATTTGTTACTTTAGTAATGTTATTGAGGTTTCTATGCAAGTATAATTTAGTTGTATGTTTTGAGCTGTCGGCCTGTGATCACGGTTGGTGTAAAGGAACCGAAATGTTGTTTTTACATAGTAAGACAATAATAAAAAATGCGTAGTACCTATCCCGAAAAACTTAGTTTAATTTAAACGAGTACGAGAAAATCGAAGACATCATTATTCTTTAACTTTCATATTTGTAGTTATATGTAATTAATTAAGTTGCTTATATAACTATTTTTTGTTTATACATTATTAAGTCTTTTTATTAACAATTGCGATTTTTTCTATTTGTACATACATTCTCTGTGTGAAGATAGCTAAGGACTAATATAATTTTTAATACTTTCCGAGCAAAATGACTTTGTCTGAATTAAGATGCATTGATTTTGTAGTAGGTATTTTAATTTATTATTCTTTACGATAACATTGATCGATAATCTTTTTATTTGATATCAAAGCTAATTAAATAATTATTTATTTTTTCCTTAAAATACCTTTATATTTTTTATATAGATAACTATTTATGTACACAGAGTGAAAAGTACTTACATATATTTTATTTAATTGAATTTAACTGCTCCGTCCTAAATTAATCTAGTGTGTAATCTGTAATTCTTTCTCCTACCAAAAATATTTTTTTAACCTATCACTTTTTCAGGAAAAATTTGCTTAGTAATAAAGAATGGTAGAACTATCTAATTTAAAAATAAGACAAAATATCTAACAGACGTATTCATTGTTTTATTAAACTCATTCGGAGAGCTTATATATTGCATTCAAAATAGAAGGAAGGATATTGTTATGATCTCTAGTTACGTTTTTCTATTTATGGATTTTGAAATGTTTACTTCTTAATGAAGTTCACTTAAAATTGCATTTATTTTAACAACATGCTTTAAAGTAAAACCAATTAAACGTTATAATAACTAAAGTGCATTAATTTTTAGGTATATTAATATCTATATAAATGGATCAAAAATAATTTTATAAGCCCTATCAGTAGGTTGCAAATTGGCAACCGAATATGTCTCATAAAATAACATACAATACTGGCATTATTATAACCAATTTCAGTCAATTGTACCAACAATAACCATTACTATTTTAGCACTCAGGTAGAAATGAAGTCGCTTCTGTTTGTTACATTATCTATGGCTTCCATTATAATAAAAAATATATAATTGTCAGTGTTTAATTTTTATGAATTGCCATTAACCCGTTTTCGTAAATTGATTTATGTTGTACTTTGAGTACAGACGAGCGTTATGAAAAGTTTCGTATTTTAAAATGTCTTATAAAGCCATGAAATAAATAATAAAATCAGTATTACATATGAAAAGAAAAGACAAAGATAATATACATATATATATATTTATCAGTGGCGGCTGTACCTTAAGTGCACTCTAGCGCTGAACCACCAATTCAAAAGATTTAAAAATTACAAAATATTACTTCATCTTTATTTTTAAATTACCATTTTAATATTTATTTCCTAAACATAGAAAAACGTATAAAAAATTAAATTTCTAATTATAGTCAAAAAGTTTGTACGCTTTACTGAACTAATATCTCGTGCGCTTCGGCGAGTGCACGAGGACGGCTAATACATCTTGTATGAGATACGTATTAATACGCCTGACGCGTGAGACAAAAGATAGTTCATAGAAATGTACCGAGTAACGAGTCGGTTCTCGAGCGCCGCACGAGCGGCCGAAGGTTACCGAGAGCACCCGATGTGTGACGAATTGGAATTGAATCAAAACTTTTCTCCGAAATACCATGCGCTTGCTAAATGCACTTTCTATGCTTAGTATTGAAAAAAATAATTATATAAACAATACCCGATTTTAATAAAAAGGTGATTAAACATTTCGCTTCATAAAAATGTCGTCGCATTGATTTAATGTTTAAAAAATAAACATATTTTATGTAAATTAGTTTTTTGTTGCATTTTCTAATTTTAATATTTTATTAAAGTGCACCACCAGTTCGATAACCCACCAGCCGCCACTGATATTTATACAATAAGACTAATGTCTTATTGTTATCAGAGGAGATCAATATTGTTTTAATACGTTTTTATTTAAATTCCTATATCTAATATAACTTAACTTAAATTTACTGTTTTTATTGGAGTTTTCAATTTCATAGGTTAATGGTTTGAATACTGTTAATTTTATTATCTTTCAAGAATAAATCCTTTCTACAACTTTCAAAATAAAAAAATTCCATGTTCATGGATAAAATATATTTTTACCTAATGATTTTTCATATCCCACGAACAAAAGATTTGCGAAATATTTCACATACGTAACGAAAGTGAAGTGAATGTTTATTTTATTGCTATTCATCAGCGTAATTAATACGAAATGAACACTTTCCCAACTTGGCCCATACCTGATAAAGCCTGCACAAGAGAATAATTGATTGGAAGAGCAATTACATTCATCAGAATTAGAGGTACGTCAATAATGAGAGATTGACAATGCATCGCATTTAATTAAACGATAAAATCGAGCTCATATAAATGTAGTGTCATTTAAATAGCAGAGACAGGAAACTGGTTGAGATCTGATTTACTGATAGATTTAAGACAAACTTAGAAACAGAATATTGACATTAATTGAAACCATCATTAGAGATGTCGATGAGATAATAAGTACAGCTGAAAATTGTCCTTAAATTAATATTGCTAAGCATAAAAGCTCACATTAATTGTTATGTTGATGTATTTATTGTCTATGCACATACAAATGTTGCACATATGAGATCTTAACGCTGACAAGCACTTTTATTACCAGATAACCTCAAGGATGTAAAGAAAGTAGAAGGGCTCGTAAAATTTCTCCTCCTTTAATGATAATCTTAAGGTTACTAATTATATGAGAAAAAGTTTCGTTTAATGAAAACATAGTGTCAATGACTAAGAGATATGTCAATAATAGCTAATTATAATTCTCTTGTATCAATACTCGTATCATTAAATGTGGAAATATAAATCATTATCCAACGTACCTGAATATAAAGAATCGTGTATACATGCTTCAGGCTTACGAAACAGCCGGTCGGTGAGCCAAATCCTAATAAATACGGTAAAGTGAGACATCAAGCATGGGGAATTAACACATCAACAATAGCTTGTCCCACTTGAAAACTTAAACTATGACTAAACTGAAACTTAAAATTGAAAATTGAAGTCAGACTTTAAGAATTTCACTTTCGTTTTTATGGTTTGTATACAATATTTTATTGGGGAAGTTGATTTTCGTACATAAATATTCAAAATACATCATCATCATCAGCCTATCAACGCCCACTGCTGAGCAAAGGCCTCTTTCTCACGTGTAGAAGGTTTGAGCTTTAATCACCACGCTTGCTCAAGACGGGTTGGTGATTTCAAACTTATAATTGTGAAACTATAAAGTCCAGGTTTCCTCACGATGTTTTCCTTCACCGTATGTCAGTGGTGTCTAAATACTCTTAGAAAGTACATATGACTAGGAAAAATCACATTGGTACTTGCCAGGTTTGAACCCGCGCCCTCGGCAACGAGAGGCGGACCCTTTAACCACTAGGCCACCACTGTCTTAATACATAAGTATTACAAAACAAAATACATAAGTATTACAAAACAAAATACATAAGTATTACAAAAATCCACAACGATCAGAGATTCGCCATGTTATACAATATGCATCTGTTTTTCTGTTTATTTCGTCTAGTATCTAAAACAGCTAGGCCAATTGTACCAGAATTTTCACTGGCACATAAATCATGTTATTATCAAGAAAGTTAAGCTACTTCTACTTAAAAAACTATTTATCTTTGGAAAAATAAACAAAAAATTGTGGGCCTTCTATCTTACTGTTAAGAAAAGTAAATGATTAAAAATAGAATATTTGTGTCACGCAAACAAACGCTATATTCAAAGCTTCAAATTAAAACAGAATTTTAAAAATTTCAATAATTCTGCCACATTAAAACATTATACATTTGAAAAAGAGAAAACTATTCCCTAGAAATACACTTCATAAGTAGTTTTAAATCCTTGTTATATACGTAAATTTGAATTTGTTTATACTACAAAATAGTAGTAGTTTCGTGTGGGTATATAATGTTTTATATGCATTACAATTAGTCATCTAAAATTTATTATAATAAACTTATATATAATTTGTGGTTAACTAGTTTTTATCATAAACGTATGTGTTACTAATATTTAGAAATATAATTCAGATTAAACCCTTTTAATAAAGTTAAGTAAGTTTTAATTAATTATACACAGTATGTATTAAGTAATATTCGATTTTAACACACTTTATAAGTTATTTATTGTTCAATAAAACCAAACCAATAACTTCTTCATATACAGAGATTCCATAGCTAACCACTAGTCTAACGTAGAAATACTTAATATCCTTTTAATAATATTTGAAGTATAAAATAAAATGCATTAATGAAGCAACTCCATTTAAACATCGATTAAATGAAAATAAGATTTTCGGATACTACACACTTTTTATTATTTTTTATAACCAAATCTCGTTGTTTCGGTTTCTTTACTGCACCCGTGATCATGGGCAGACGAGATGAAAGTGTCTGCCTTTACCAATTAAACTTCGATTAAGAGAGTTGTAATTCGAAAAGATGTTTCCTTTGAACAAAAACAACCTACAAATATATTTAACACATAGGAGAAATATAAATTTTACACAAAAATTTGAGAAATGTTATATTTATTTATGATTGCATTAAAAATGTTTCACTATACTAGATACTAGTTGGGTTCATATGTATAATACTACTCCTTTGTCTTTACAGATTCGTATATCGTAGCATGTAATTTTTTTAATACATTAAACTGAATAGCTACCGACGATTTTAGATTAATGGCGCAATCATTAACTTAGTACTTAAAATCATAAAATTTAACCGACTACATTTACCATTCGTATTTTGATGTTCAACTATCAGAAGTTATTACATTTTTCATCATTTTTTAAATACATTTATTATCGGATTCAATGACAAATTCGTTGTTTTTAAAAAGAGAGAAGCCGACCTCACTAACGTCACTAATGTCACTCTTCCAGTATGTTACATGATATCTTAAAATTAAACTTCAATTGTTTTAAATGTCCTTGTATTTCTCGAAGGTTTTTCATAATCATATTCTTCAATGGTCCGCACTCACTGAACTTCTGTCGTGCGTCCAGAGGTCATATTTATACCAAAATTCAAACATAATTCTATTCTAGTTTTAAACAATCTTTGATTTCGTTTTACTTTTAACAATAATCACGAATGTTAATAAGTTTATTTATTAATCATGGATGACAGGGTCAAGTTATTTTCATGTCGCATCGTTATTAAAGCTGAAAGCGTTAATATATAATACACAATATGAAACTACTAAATCAATAAACATTGCATCCTGGATATTTTTCATTTTCATAAAAAAATGTTAAATAGTATAGGGATCGTAATAGTTTTGGGATGAATCTAAAAAGACCATCGGAGTTCTACAAACACCTAAGAGTTTCCAAGAGACATATACTGGGAAAATCCCATGATGACGTCGTTACATCACTCCCAAAAGACAATGATGCCCCAGAGCTAGAGTCACGACTTCAATTCCATAAACAATTTATGATCGGAGCGCAAAATAACAGAGTAGGGTTAGGATCAAGTAGGAAAGTCCAAGATACGGATATATTGAAGTCTTTTATTCGGCAAGACGAGAACGATAAATACAAGATCCATGCAATGAGTTTAGAAATGCAGAACGAGTGGTTAGACATAGGAGATTTTTTTTTTTTTTTTATATCATAGGGGGCAAACGAGCGGGCGAGCCATCTGGTGAGAGATAGTCATCGCCGCCCATAAACACTCGAGGAGCCAGAAGGCGCCCGAGTGCGTTGCCGGCCTTGAGATTTGAGAGATTTTTGCATTCCACTAGCACTAAAATGGCGCACTTTAATTCATGACTGGTCGCCAGCCTTGCTAAAATTTTATCTCAATGCGTTCCAGATGACTCTCCCAGATCAGAGTAATTTAGTAAGATGGGGTAAAGGTACCGAAAAAACTTGCTATATCTGCGGAAAGGCAGTTGGAACTGCACAGCATTTGCTGGTGGGATGTAGGGTTCTCCTGGACAGCGGTCAATACTCGCGCCGTCACGATAGGGTTTTAGAGATCATACGTGAAGCGGTTAGTCTTTCGGTAGCCAGAGCGCAAAGGGAAATAACCACAAACGAGCGATCAATAGGTTTTGTGAGAGAGGGCACCAGGGCTATAAAATCAAACATCAAGCCTTACTCTATCCTTAAAGCGGCTTCGGATTGGACTATCATGATGGATACGTATGAGAAACAATACAAAATCCCCGAGGATATTTGTGCGTCGGCCTCCAGACCAGACATATTTCTATATTCGCGTCTTTTAAAGCGCGTTGTGATGATAGAGCTTACGGTGCCTTGGGAAACCAACATCCCCAAAGACCATGCGATCAATGTCAATAAGTATTACGAGCTCACTAACGAACTAACTCGAAATAGGTTCGTCGTTGATTTGTACGCGGTAGAGGTGGGAGCGAGAGGTATAACAGCTAAATCTCTCTATAACCTACTAAAAGACTTGGGCCTGTCCAGAATAACATTAATTCATTCTTAGAACGTACGTCGAAGGCAGCCCTAGTAGGTTCTTTTCAAATTTGGTTAGGTAGGGAGAGGAACTTGGACACTGGAGGTGAGCGTATAACGCGCGTTAGTTAAGGGGCCCCTTAAACCTACACCTGGGTCGCAAGTCCCAGGCACTGTTGAAGCTCCTCTCCCTGCAACGCGATGGACCCGGCACCCGCACGGTGAATCCATTGAATGCTAAGAGGTTTCGTCTCTTGTAGGATATAACAAAACATTTTAATAACATAACGACAGAGATTGAGAAGTATTAAAAATCAGTAGCCGTTAATATATATTAAAAATAACGTTAACAAATTTTAGTTCATTTTAAATAAAAAGTTTATTTTAAGATTAAATATCAAAAAGAAAAAATATATAACATCATTTTAAGTACTAAAATTATCGTTATTTTTTATGGCCATTTTTTTATTTTTTATTGAAAAATAACAACTATTTAAAATTTTGTTATTTGTCCCTAAAATTCCCAGTTCCGTCGAAACTTTCATGTTACTTGAGATGATTTTTTATTCTATCATAATTATTTTAACGTCTGGCGTATAATATTACAACGAGTGAAGTTGGCAGTTATATAATAACACTCCATTTAAAACTATTGGATGTCAAGAACTCTTGTCTGCGTTTCTAGAGTTTGACCTATTTCCTTGTAAGAATAATTGCATTGTAAGGCATTCAGATTATGCAATCGACTGAGAGTGCTGACTTACGAGAAGAAAAGTAGATATTAAATTTAAAGATAATAATACAAATTTATTTAGAAAGATAAATTTTATCCCAAAATATATGTAGCTTGGAGAGAGATGAAATATTTAAAAAAAAAATCAACCATTCCATTCAAAAATATTTCAAATATATAAATACATATAAATAAATAATTGCAAATATATTTGCAACCATATAAGTAATACTGCAAATATGGAATACTGCAATAATAGATTGTAGTAAATAACAGTGGCGTTAAGAGAAGCAATTAACTGAAGGAAGTGGAAAGATATAATGAACAAAACGTTGAGAATCTTTCAATAACACTACCTTTAGTAATAAATATGACGACAAAGAAGAAGGAGTAATACTGGAGCCATTTGAGTAATTTTCAGCATTACATAAGTTATTATTTTTGACTTCCTATAAAAACCGTTTTAATAATAAACGTATTGCGCATATAGACATAATTCTTGTTGATAAATTTATTTATAAGTAAACCTTAAATCTGTATATACTAATAAATAAATTAATTCATTTAATTATTTTATTCAAATGTATAATTAATATTAATTGACTATTAACTCTGTTATTTAGAGACAACCGTTTGTGTTGGCTTGTTGTTTTTGAAACTAAACAAGACACAGTAATTACTTCTACTCAGAGAACGTTTGAACAGAGCTCAATAAAGACATAATAGTACATATGTATACAACAATGTTCAAACAAATGTAATAAATTCAACAATATTGTATAGGTTGTTGTTGGTAAGCTATTTCACAATAGGCTTTATGAAATCTTGAAATTTAATACAGAGAGGTATACTCAGACGTAATTAAGGATACGACTTCTTTAACTTTAATCTTATTTGAAGTTTTAGAAATTATTATATTATTTGGAAAAGTTAAAATCACCTCACTGGAAACCTATATTAAATTATATAAAATTCAATATTTAGTTTTTTATGTGGTAGTTTTTTAATCGTCATAATATAACACTGTTAATTAAAAAAAACTGACATATTGGACGCTTCAAAAATCCTATTGAATTCACTTTATTACAGGTTTTAAAACATTGAATTGAATGAAAAGCTAATATTAATTCACTTATACGTCTTTTAGAGACGATTGTTCCTCTAGTATCTATTGGATTTTTATTATTTATTTATTATACTTTTGGAATTATAAATTTTTCTAACCCCATTCCGTTGATACGAGAAAACTTTTTGAATTCAATACAATTTAATCTCGTTTATTACTTTTCATAGCTCTTTAACGGTATGCTACAAAAGAGTTCGTCTGCAGAGAGACGTTTTGACTAGATAATCTTCTATATATATAAAAATGGATTGCTGTTCCTTAGTCTCGCTAAAACTCGAGAACAGCTGAACGGATTTATCTTATCTTAGTTTTGAAATGTTCGTGGAGGTTCAGGGAAGGTATAAAAGATGAAAAAATTGATTCACTACTGGGAAAACCATAAAAACAGCCCTTTTCTATTTCCCATACAAACAATTTTTTTGACATTAGATTTGACAACTAACTAATATGTCAATCATTCTGTCGCACTTCAAAACACGGAGATTTATGGCTTACAGGTAAACTCCAAAAATATAAATAAAAAAACGTAATAGATATTTCTTGATTATAGGGCGATACGAAGTTCGCCAGGTCTGCTAGTGTCTAATAAATCCAGCGAGCTTCACGCATTCAAAAGCACGATTCATTGTCACGTTCCGTCTGAACCGAGCGTGCGAGCAAGGCGAGTAACAAGTGATAGAGACACTTTAGTTCTTTGTATTAAAAATAATATAAATTAACTCGGTGATAATAATGAAAACAATAGTTTGAAATATTTTTATTAACGTTATCATGTCAAATTATAAACCGTAAACTGATTTTTAGGTATAAATTTAAGGCTTATAATATCTGGGTTTCGCCTCCTACTTTGAATAATCTGCATACGAAGATAAAATTGAATAAAGATTCATAAATAATTTTCTGGCATATCCTATGCAAAATTGTTAATTAAAAAAATACATACTTATTTATTTTATTACTTAATGTTAACCCTTTTGTAAATATTCTTATGTTGACTAAATAAATTTTCAATTGAATGTTTTTATAAAAGTAAGCAAGTTAGTCAATTTTAATTAATATTCAGTTTGAGATAAAGATTAATTAATTTTTTTAGAGACACTTCCGCCATGCAGTTGCGGCTTTAATGGTTTTATCATATTATTTCTTAAAATGCAAGGAAATTTTGCTGTTATACTTAAATACGGAAGGCTAATAAACCAGAATTATAAATACTAATTATTGTATTAAACTTTTCGTAACTTATATCTTATTAGCTATTTACATAGATACTTTTTTTATTCGGTAATATGTTTGTTATAAAAGTATTTACAGATATAAAATTATTCTTTTTTAGAAAATTAAATACACCCTATTGTTATGATGAGATGAAAGCTTTTCAACATATCATATATTCAACTTACGGGTAGGGGGCCCATTGCGTAACAGGGAGAGGAGCTTCAACAGAAAATGGGATTTGCGACCCAGAATATAAACATTATATCTAATTACATGTAGGTTTAGTTACAGAAACTATTTTACAGCTATACAGATTGCAATAACGAAAACAAAGAAAGACTTTACAGACCGTTCACTAGCTAATTTATGATTATTTCTTAGTACCATATTAAATGGTTTCAGAGTGTTTTGTCTGTTTTAATATGTAGTAGGTTATGTCGTGAAAGTAAAAGGAGCTCAACGGAGCACTAAAGAGTTATACGGTGGCGCCAATAAAAATATCAACTTTTTGCATACGCCATTTTGCTGTTATCGTCAGTCTTAAATATACGTTGTGCATTTTGTATCCCACTCTTTAATTATCAAATTGAAATTTGTTTACAGAGATATAGAAGTTGATATTAAATAACATTATTTATAGAAAAAAATAGGGGACTGTTTAAAAAATGTTTCACATAAAAAGTTATGAAATATTAATAAAAATTCACTCTAAGCTTTCAGCATGCACCATCTAATGATACATAAATGTCACGAGGTCGCTATTTCGCTAAATGTATATATGAATACCACTAAAATTATGCGGCAGATTCTTATTTTTATATATTCAGCGTATTTCATCCAACTATACAAAGTAATATGTTCGAATACAATCAAATCTAAGTTACTATATAAATCTGGAATGTTCTTGATGTAAACATAATACAAGATATTGCCTTGTCTATTTTTCAGTTGACACGGGCTAGTATTATATATTTCATTTTAATTACTTTGTCAGATTAAACATTGAGATTTCATAATAAGGATTTAAATTGTATAGAAAAAATAAAATGCTTAAATTAAATAAATATTTTTTTAAATTTTATTTTGCGTTTTCAAATAAAGACGTGTCTTAGGACAAAAGGAATAAAATGTGTATAATATAATTTTTTCATAAACAGCCTGAATTAATGAAGGTTTTTTTAATTATTTGATATTTAGTGTGGATTATATTGGGCTAAGTGCTTAATTATCTTGGGACAAAAACACATCACCGGTGTTATTTTAATATCTAAAATTAATTTGAAAATAAACTAACACCAACCAGGTCTAAATTGACTATTTCTATTTGAATGAGCTCCTGTCAAAAGGATTGATAACTCTAAAGTCTAAACAAAGTGTGTTTTTATGGAGTACGTTTATAATTATAATTTATAATTATACAATTATAATAAATATTTACTAGTTTTAGTGAAAACTATTTGAAAATTTTCCGTGTAGTTTTGTTTTCCTGACCTAAACAACTGTTCATTTTCTATTAATTCTAATTTGAAAACACGCCTTTTTAATCCCATTATGGCCCAATATAGACTTGACATGGTTGTTCACTCAAATTAGTTGCGACAAATATAGTATAAAACAATTGTCATGGTGATTTCATAAAACTCATTACTGTACAGAAAAGCATTATCAAGCCACAAAGGTATATATTTAAAATTTGCTTTGAATAACTTATATTCTATTTATTTTAACAGTTACTATAATGTTGATTAGACAACATCATAATTTAAGTAGTATGAAGATTAAAAATTTATATGAGTTTCTTAATCTATATCTATACTAATATTATAAAGCTGAAGAGTTTGTTTGTTTGTTTGTTTGTTTATTTGTTTGTTTGTTTGTTAGAAAGCGCTAATCTCCGAAACTACTGGTTCGAATTGAATAATTCTTTTTGTGTTGGATAGTCCAGTTATCGAGGAAGGCTGTGAGCTACATAACATCACGCTACGACCAATAGGAGCAAAGATATAGTGGTAAATGTGTAAAAAACGGGAGAAATTATTTCATCTTTGAAGCCTTCCGTTGCGTGCGCCGTGAAAACGGTTCAAGATACACAAAAAACATGTAATAAAGAATAATAGCTCTTTTAATGATCTAAAAAACAGTCCGCGACAGTATATGCCTATCTTTTAAGATTAACTCACAAAAACCGTTTTTATGGTACCTAATTTGGTTGAAATAATTTTATAAAATCTTTATTCAAATAAACAAATAAATATGTTGTTGGTTAAGAGTAATTCATTGTGAATTTAAAAAAAACATAGGTTTTATCCTGAAAACTCAACCATTCCGAAAACCCCGCAAGGACGGGAACTATGTGGGAAGAACCAAAAATCTGCCGGAAGTCACTACTACACGCGGACGGAGTCGCGGCAAAAGCTAGTACTATATATAAAAGAAAGTCGTGTTAGTTACTCCACTTATAACTCAAGAACGGCTGAACCGATTTATTTTATCTTAGTCTTAGAATGTTCGTGGAGGTTCAGAGAAGGTTTAAAAGCTGAAAAAATTGATTCATTTCCATGAAAACCCTAAAAACAGCCTTTTGCTATTTCCCGTACATACATACGTTTTTTTAATATTAGATTTGAAAAGTAACTAATATGTCAATCATTCTCTCGCACTTCAAAACATGGAGATTTATGACTTAAAGGTAAACTCCAAAAATATAAATTAAAAAAAACGTAGCAGATATTTCTTGATTGTAGAGCGATACGACATTAACCGGGTCTTCTAGTATAGTATAATATAAGTTTCTTAAAATAGGTAAAATAATAGACAGAGATATACATTTTTGGTGGAAGCTCAATCAATAGTACGACAATAAGGTATGTACGTATACTTCAAAGGTCAATTAATAATAAATATTATACTCGTAATTCATAACACTTATGCACAATCAGATAACCCAACTGAAATAAAGTAAGTCAATATTCTCGGTTTTGAAGATCCACCTATACCGTTTAATAGGCGGCGAGATGTATTATGTTTAATTTAATCTGAACAACAAGACACCAGACCAAGGCGATCAGGAATAAAATACGGTGCCATTTGGTCCCATTCGGTGCTTCAGAGGCTATTATAAATATAAAGGGGACTATCGTTTTGTTATATTTATCGTAATAGACAAAAAAATCTAAATAATTACTAGGTTTACTCAAAGATATCCAATTATATTAGTACGTGTGAGTATACTAGTAGTATAGAATGACTTTAATTCATTTCTTTTAATAGTATATTTTTATATTTGACAAAAACAAATGTAAAAACGAATCATTTTATTTTTGTGTTCTGAATCGCTTAACGTTGCCAAATACATATGTACATAAATGGATAAATTCCTACATCCAAAATTCAACATGGGTGTCATAGGAACGTTGGAATAGTAAATAATTTAAAACCTCAAATAAACAAAACATCCAACCAGACTCGTCTAAATCAGATACTGCTATTGTAGTGGTAATGATTTTAGTCATAAAAAATGGGTTTAAAGACACAAAGATTAAATAAGGTAGCTTGAGCATGCAACCGTTATATCATTAAAAATAATAAGTTTACAGCAAATAAGTCGGGCACACAAAAAGCGTTAAAAAATAAATAGAGACTCATGATGACAATATAAAATGATAATAAACCTGTCGTTAATTTTTAACTATTACATGTTCTTACTTCTAAATATTACTTCTAAATATTAAAATATTTTGAAGCAACAGATTAAATGATTTAAACCAATTAAATATATTATTTTAAAAGTATTCTTATACATAAGCATAAATATTCTACGTAAGCTTGTAGAATATTTGGAATCAGTTTTAAATTAATAAAATATGTATAAAAGAAACGGTTACTTTAGAAAAGAGAATGAAGAAACATTACATCATAAAAAATATATGAAATTGCAGCATAATGTTCGCATTTTAAAAAAGTAAGATCATAAAGCATAAAAAAAGTATTTTTAAAATCGGAATCTTAAAGACTCTTTCATTTGAATAAACATTTTTAATAATCGATAGAATTTTCATTTTAAACATAATCCGGAATAATCAGGAAGTTTCTTTGTTTAAAACTGAATTTTTCGACGAGGATTTTTATTATCTTCGCATTTACATCTAATACGATGTTGATATTTGTTAAATTTATGAGTACAGGTCCTGATATTAAAATCGTTTCAGAAGTTGTTTGAACTTAATAAAGTAGGATTGTTTCAGTATTTTTAGTACAGTAGGACCTCGATTATCCGGACTAATTGTTGTCGGTAGGCATCCGGATAATTGAAAGTCCGGATAATCCAATGTATGAAGAAAAACGGGCTTTTTGCATATGTACATATGTAGTCAGTACCACACATATGTAATGTTAGGTGTTTATTTAAAACAACAAATACATATGAGCGAAAATCAACGTTTATTAAAAAATTGTACATAATGTACGTATAATTTGCTTACAATAATTACGTATGTATTTGGTAATTTGCATTAGGTAATCTTGAAATACAAATAAACCACCACACAATAGTCAGTGGTGGCTCAGTGGTTAAAGGCCCGCCTCTCGTTGCCGACGGCGCGGGTTCGATCCTGGCCCGGGCAAGTACCAATGTGATTTTTCCGAATCATATGTACTTTCTAAGAGTATTTAGACATCACTGATTAAAGTTGATTCCCAAAAAGAGGATTGATGTCAGGCAGGCGGCCGGTCGTAAAAACAAATAGCCAAAACTATTCACATCATGTAAGGCAGACCCTGGCTATAGCTGGGAAATTGCTAGGTTTAGGCAGACCCTGGCTAAAGCTGGGAAATTGCCAGGAAGAAGAAGAAGAAATACAAATAAGCCACGAGTGGCGTGGCGTTATGCAAGTTCTGACATGTTAATATTAGAATAAACTCGTCGCGATTGGCAGTCCGGATAATCGCGAATTCGGATAACCGAGGTCCGGATAATCGGGGTCCTACTGTATTTCATTATTTTGTTATTGCTAAGTAGTTTCTTAGTTTGACAAATTATTAATCAAATTTTTCAAAATCTCTGAAATAAGACAGATAAGAACCTTTTTTTTTATTAAGGAGGAAAGTATTTTTAACAACATATAAAGATAAGCTACGAAATAAATATTTCTTAGATTTTTTTGAAACTAAATGGTATTGATTTAAATTGGCTATCGACTAATAAAAACCTGTGGAAGAATTATCATTTAAGAACTATAATAATACTCAGTTATTGATGTATAAACCAAATGTATGATATTTTTCAAAAATGAAGTCATAGGTTACATACATATCGGCACTTAAGATCTTCAAACAGATAGATAGACAATACATACCTGTTGGATGGACAAGTACATACAGAAAAGATTGTCTTTGATCATATACAATAAGCAATATTAATGTGTATCATAGTGCCTGTTATCTACACGGTAGATATAAATGATTTTAATATTGCTGAATACATATTAATAAGTTAACATAAACTCTATTATGGAATAACTCTGTTACATACGAGTATAAATATATTGTGATTACACTTCTTACTTCCCACTTTCTTTCAGATAAGTTAAAACAAATCATTAATTTTCTCCCAGCAAAAGGTTATTTTAAAAGATATGGTAAAGTAATTTTTTTATAAAAGTTCATTAGATAGAATTAAAGTTGGTATAAATAATCAAAGAAGGAACATAGACGTAGACAGAGTGTCATGCATTAGTTCGTCCGATGGGAGAAAAGGGATGAAGGAATAAGTAGTCGTGTAATTTTAGAGCACAATATTAGAAACTTGCTACTTCACATACACCTGTGCTGATAAATAAATGACTAGATTAGTTTTAATCAAAATAATGTTAAAGTGTACAGACCCATAGGTAATCATAAAATTTATATATATTTTATAAAATTTAATAATAAGATTAAGTTACTTCAAACCTGTCACTTAATATCTCCCTTTAATCACTCTTTAAATTTCCTACAAATATCCATTCTCCATAATTGAAGAAAGCTGTTAATCCTAAAAACATTGCTACTAACTAAAAAACTACAGACGTCCTATACTATACTTCGCTTACCGATTTGCGGACTGAACTCTAAAAGCAGTCTGCCCAAACGACCGTCAGTTCCGCAGTACATGTAGACTATTGGCTTTTTTTCCTGATGAATAACTTTGTCGCAAAGATCTCTTAAGAGAAACATCGAGAGAAATTTTCTGTAGCTCGTTTTAATCTTTCTTTTTGCCACGTTTTGTCTCCTTGTCTAGTAAGAACTTATAAGAATATGTAAGACTCACTGATTGAAAACTTTCTAAGCTGAATTATGCACGGTTAGAGAGCATATTTACATTGAGCTATTAGTCGACGTATAACAATAATATTAGTTAATTATGTAAAACGTGATGAGTAGCTAGGGTGAACGGACGTCCACGAAGTTAATAATGAAGTGACAGCAACCAGAATGGGTACACACGTTAGGGCGCACATTGCTGTGTCGTTTATTTGATTTGGTAACTTTTGTAAAGCTAAATGAAAATTGCTCGCTTAAATGTAAGAGTTTGATATATGGTAATAAAGTAACTGAACAGGGAAAGGGTAACCTGCTCTCTCACACATCGGACGAAACTCAGCCATCAAAGCCTTCTTCATGCCGGTTTTCTGTATCAACCAGGTCAAGCCAGGCAATGTTCCAGTTGTAGTGACTTGACCACAGCTAGGCTCTAATACATGAGAAGGAGTCTGTTTTTCAAATACTACACATCGCTTTGAGAAGCAGACCACGCTTCATGGCCTTATCTTAAGCTTTCATATTTTTAGCTTTCCTAACATACTATGTATGTAGTTTCTAAAATAAAACGCGAAGTAAAATCCGAAAATATTAGTTTCATTTAAATGTGTACTCGCGAAAATCTTAGATCTCATTATGTGAACCAGTACGGACTGGAAATTGCCAACAAAATACGCCGGTTGGAGTACCTCAAGACGAAGAAAGCTAGATTATTAACATCCTTGAATTTCCTCAAGAGATGCCGGGATTATGACATCATACCAACATGTGTCAAAATATCACCTAAAAAAGACATCAAACATAGCGGCAGGATACTCCATCAGGCAAGTAAAAGGTTACTTTGTCATCTTATTAGACAACATCGATCGGATGCACGGCAGTTAGATTTTCAAATTGATTTGCTGAGTCATGAAATACAAAAATGTTTGTCAATGACAGATTGGCAAAAATGTTTTGATATTATTAATAAACGTGAACAATTAACGTATAATCAATCTAAAAATAATAAAATTAATAAATTTAAAAAATTAACGGATAAAATTATAGATCGAAATAACAATGGCAATAATTATAATATTAATTTAAGTCGGGCAACACAGTCACCGGTGACTGTTGTCAATCTGTCAAAGCAAACTTTAGATAAACAAACCGTTGAGATCCTTAAAAAAGGTTTAAATTTTGCACCTGCACCTTCAAAATTACCGTTCGAAGACATTATCTGTAACGTTGAGGAATGTCTTCATAAGAATCATGTCACGAAAGAAGAGTCTGAGGCAATCCGGCAGGACGTATCATATGTTCTGCGCCGGAGCAAATTGCCTCGACAAAACATCTCTCGTCAGGAATCAGTTGCACTAAAACACCTACGCAACAATGAAGACCTGACGGTCCTCCGTGCAGATAAAGGGAACGCGACCGTAGTAATGGATACGAGTGATTATGATAGTAAAATAACTGAAATTCTCTCGGATAATTCTGTCTATAAAAAAGTTAACAAAGACCCGACCAGTAAAGTTTTAGCGGAAACAAAATTATTAATTAATAAATATAGTTCTAAACTCAATCTGGATATCAAATCACTCGTACCATCGTGTTCAAAACCACCAAAATTGTATGGGTTACCTAAAATCCATAAACAAGATGTTCCATTACGGCCAATTGTAAGCCAGATTGATTCACTAACTTATAAACTGGCTAAATTCCTTTCAAAGATATTATCACCAATCCGGGGCCACACAAAGTCATTTGTTAAGGATTCCTACCAGTTTGTCAATGACATTAAACACCTAAAATTGACAGACAATGACATTATGGTCAGTTTCGATGTACAGTCATTATTCACTAATCTACCTGTTCTTGACTGCATTGAGATTGTAAGAGGTAAGTTAAAGGATAATAAGATGCCTATTGAATATGCAGAATTGTTAAAGCACTGCCTAACATCTGGCTAACTCATGTGGAAGGATGAATTCTACATACAAGTAGATGGAGTAGCAATGGGTTCGCCGGTTTCCCCCGTTGTCGCAGATATATTCATGGAAGACTTCGAGGTGCGAGCCCTTAGCTCTCCTACAATAAGACCCTTAATTTATAAACTCTATGTAGATGACACTTTCACAATATTAAATAAAAACAAAACATCTGCTTTCTTGAACCATCTTAATTCTATCAATAATAAGATCCAGTTTACTATAGAATTAGAGGCAAATAATTCTTTAGCTTTCCTTGATATACTAGTCATCAGGAATCCTGATAATACTTTGGGACATACTGTTTATAGGAAACCCACACATACGGATAGGTACCTCAATAGTAAATCACACCACCACCCTGTACAGTTAGCTACCGTTGGTAAATCTTTGTTACAGAGAGCACAACACCTTTGTGATGCTGACCACCTAGAGGCCGAGCTGCAGCATGTAAGACGTGCTCTGACCATCAACAGCCTGCCGTGCCTCGCCAGCATCGCAAGAACCAGATGAAGCCACCTACAGTTGAGCGACAACCTGCAATTCTACCATATGTGAAGGGAGTTACTGACAGAATAGGCAACATCTTGAAGAAGGTTTCAATCAAGACTATTTATAAACCACATAAGAAAGTGAGCCAATTCTTGAGACCAATCAAGAGTAACATTCCTTTACAACAAGCGGGTGTATATAAACTTGATTGTGACTGTGGCTTGTCATACATCGGACAGACAAAGAGAAGCATCGGTACAAGGGTTAAGGAACACGTTTCAGACGTCAGGAATAGGCGCGCGTCGAAGTCAGCAGTGTGCGAACATGCATTGGACAAACCAGGCCATTACATTAGATTTGATAAACCACAGATCCTCGCTCGTGAAGACAGATATATACCAAGGTTAATCCGCGAGGCTATTGAAATTAAAAAACACCCAAATTTCAATAGAGAAGATGGCTGGAACCTATCAAACACCTGGGATCCTCTTCTTAAAAATATAAAATCCCATGTCCGTGACCACACCGCAGGACCTCGAGACACCGTGAGCGCATTTTGCCGGCATCCAGAGCGGTACGCAAGACAATTAAGAAATCGATGGCGGTAGGAGATAAAATGACCAGACCAACTGACAGACACTCACATCTCGTCTGCCCGTGATCACGGTTGCTGAAAAGTAGCCGAAACGTCGGGAGTATGTAGTTTCTAAAATAAAACGCGAAGTAAAATCCGAAAATATTAGTTTCATTTAAATGTGTACTCGCGAAAATCTTAGATCTCATTATTTCATATGTTTAATTTATTCTTTCTATTAAAGAGCACATATTAAATTAAATCAAAACATACCTCAAATTGGTTATGAACTAACAACGCTCCCGTTAATGTTGATTTAAAGATATAATTTTATTTATTAAACCAGAAGATGAACCCCAGAACAAAAAGAAAACAAAAAAAAATTGAAACCGCGCAAAACTAACGCTAGAATTTTTTAAGTGCGTTCAGTAAAGGAGAACATAAAATAAAGGATTACATTTATTCCACATCAGTAATTTTGTCCACATCATCGTGAGTCGTAAATTCTGGGAAAGAGTATTATTATAGAAAGAATATAGAACATATTATAAAACATAATTGAAGCAAACTGAATAGTATAGTATGAATACAAAATATTTGTGTTTGTTATAAACCGTTAATAAAACCTTTTATTACATTCTACTTTTTCAACAAAAACATACAATTTTGCGAGGAAAAAGCTGGCTTTATGTATGAGTTTGTGTTATTTAGTCAAATATGAAAGATATTCTCTTAATTGAATTTGATTTTTGTTGTGTCGGGATTAATTTCTATTCATTATTATATTTCCCAGAATAATGTAAATAAAATATATGTCATTCAAATGTATTAACAGTGAACATCGAGTCAGTGGTGGCCTAATGGTTAGAGGGCCCGCCTCTCGTTGCCGAAAGTGCGGGTCCGATCCTAGCCCGGGCAAAGTACCAATGTGATTTTTCCGAGTCATATGTACTTTCTAAGAATATTTAGACATCACTGATTAATGCTGATTCCCAAAAGAGGGTTGAGGTCAGGCAGGCGGCCGGTCGTCAAAAACAAATAGCCAAAACTATTCACAACAAGTAAGGCAGACCCTCGCTAGAGCCGGGAAATTGCCAGATAGAAGAAGATCGAGTTTTATCTGATCCATGGCAAATAGAATTTACAATAAATTGTAAATTGTAAATTGTAAATATTAGCGAAATAAATTTCGCTAATATTTAGTGGTTCATATCAAAAATATTATACTCGTATGATCTCATGTAAAATTTTTTAAAACTTTTAAGCAAAGCCTTTAAAAGTTAGCTATAACTTAGCCTTAACAAAATGAGATCCAAGATTTTCACAAGTACTCATTTAAATGAAACTAATATTTCCGGATTTACTACGCGTTTTTATTTTTGACTATAAACTACACACTTCCGACGTTTCGGCTACTTTACAGACACAATGATCACGGGCAGACGAGATGTGAGTGTGAGTGAGAGTTTCATTTAGCTTTAACAATTTTGATAGTTGCAATAAACGGTTCCTTTTGTTTATAATAAGCAATAATGTAAAGAAAATTATTATACGGTATAATAAAAATTTGTCATGAACTTTCAGTATGCTTAGTCTAAGTGGGCACAAACACGATACTTTAGATACATATATCTTCGAGTATTATAGTATTAACGTAGTATAATGAATGAGAGAGAAAATTTGGATTAAGCATATATAGCGAATAATTTTTAATAAAAATAATAAACTAATTTAAAAGATATCAATTTATAGGCGAAGCTTTAAAGACTAATGATAAATTTCTGTTAGTTTCACATGGCCAATCGAAACCTCTTAACATTTTTAGCTACATATAACTTATTTACTTCTCTAATATTTATGGTAAATTAAGCACAAGGTGGATCTATAAATCTTACTATGGATACCCAGTTTTTGATATGATACTAAACTTAGATGTCTTTCAATTGGTAATTTAAAAATGGTTGAATGATTGGATTGGAAAAAAATAAGTGAGATAAGGTGTTGCTTTCGTTTGACTATAAAGGTTTTTAGAGTACCGATAGATATTCACCTACATATGAATACATGTAGAAGCATTCAGTGTAAATATGTAATAAAATTTTTGTTGTTTCAACAAGGGAGCAATAAAGTTTTGTTTGTAATAACAACTACAGAAACTTTCACAATTTTTGATTGAAAACCTATTCAAATTTTATTCCGTCTATGCATTCATGTTTTTGACGAAAAGCATTTAGTATTAAAATTGACAATTATAAATAACCTTTATATTAATTATAATAACATTCTTTGTGTGGTGAAGATATAGGCGAATATACTTATTTAATTTATATCATACATAATTATGAACTTAGAGCCTGAGCTCTTATTAAGTTTTATGACATATGTTATATTGTACCATACTACCAAAACTGGTATGTTAAATTTGGCATTAAAAATATAAAAAAAAACTGGATATAGACCTCCACAAGCCATTGACCATTCTAAGCCTTATGTAATATAAATAAAAAATCCCAGTTGTATATAATTCTTTTATTGTCCGAAAAATAAGAAAACATTTTTAAGGGACCCTCGTTCAGTGCGGTATCTGTCAGGGACTGCTTTTGATTTGTCTGTTATAAATTTCAATTAAATACAAACATCCCTTTGAGTACAAACTTGAATTGAGAAACATTATACGTTTGTATCATTTTTTATTTAATTTTATTGGAAACTACGGATATGAGACACTATTGATGCAAATATCTATATATGTAATTATCTACCAAAAAAAGTAAAAAACAAATAATCTGCTGTTTTCTATCGTTTAAAAAAGGAAATATAAACTTAAAAATATACGTAATCTAAAACGAATATCTCAAAACAATATAATATTATAATAGGTTACATAACATACGTAATAGTCGTGATGAATGAGACTCGAGGTCCCGACAGCTCAATTGAAATCTCTATACAACAAATACAAGAGCACATTCACTTATTCATATAATTTATAGTTCTGTAGGAAAAACTATTCTTTATTGTTCCCATTCCTTGTGGTGAAAAGCAGCTAAGATGTTGGATTGTGTTCTTAACATATTTATTGCGAATGTTTTTACGTGTTGTGGTTATTGAATAACTTATTTGCAATAGATAAATTGGTTTTGTCAAACCAAATATTATATTTTTAAAGCATGTAACTGAACATAATTTGAGAATACTACCGTAACATATTTTCGATTTATTTCGGTTAAATAAATAAAAATTGTGATAGGATTTGTGACTTTCTTTCGTTAGTTTTGAAAGAAAGTCGCTAAGCCCTACTAAATTAAACTGCGACAGAACTTTAACATCGTTCTTATATAAATTCCAAAGAACATTGAGAAAACAACCATGTCCCTAGGTGTAAAATATCCAATCTGGAAAGGAAAATCCTCGTAAGGGATCTTATTACACAAACGTGTCTCGAAATCAAACATCACTTCTACATATTTATAAGAAAACGAAGGATTACTTTAAAATAGCCGTTAAAAATATTTTCCGTAAAATAAAATGCGTAATTCATGTACGTACATTATAATAAAAGGCTTATATTGAGTTTTGTAAGCGATAACTTTATCAATAACAGCTGCATAGCTTTGGTTTTCAGATGTATAAAAAGGACCAATTATTTTTTTTTAAATAAAAAACTTCTTAGTTTAATGAGTATTTACGAGCATTGTTCCAATTTATCTTATAAAGATGAGGATTATTAAATCTTTCAAATTAGTTAGGTGCCAGTCTGTTCATAGTATGTACTATTAACATTTTAATCAAAACGTTGAACGATATCCAGACAAGAAAGAAGAATTAACAGATCTTAGTACATATAATTTATATTAATATTGTTAATAATTCACTCAGAATGCTTTTCAATTTTTTCTATTAAGTAATTCAGTATCTCTTGAAACTACCGATTATTTTAAAAGTAATTTACATATTACATTTTTTAACTATCTATGAAAAACCAGTTGATTTCTAACTGCTATCAAATGTGTTGAAATAATGTTTGAAATAATTACTTATTTTCACTAAATTATTTATTTAAAAAAAATCTTAGCTTTGCCATTGTATAAAAATTACCTAAGAGATGCCTAAGTTAGCATTAAAAATTAATTTTACTGTCCACTGCTTATATTAATGTGTAGTACAAATTTTCAAGCTGTAGTTAATTAGATGCATTAGAAAGAAGCCAGTATTAATGCAAATCACAATCATTATTGATAGTAAAGACAAAAAACAACTGTATTTTGACACTTGTAACACTTTCAAATAATCTTGTAGTTCATCTTGATAGTATTTCCAATTAAAATCTCCGGTTGAATTCTCATTAGGACAGGAGTGTCATTCCGCAATCATCTCGAGTCACACTCATAACTTAAGTTTAAGGCCTCGGCCTCGAATTTTGCGGGCAGCGGAGCGGCAGCGGGAGCGGCAGGATCTTACGCGTATAATCAAATGGACCGACCCTCGAATACAGCGGTGCCCGCTGCCCGCTATTTTGGAGAAATGTATGCGTTTCCGTGCCGGCGCCGCCGCCGCTCCGCTGCCCGCAAAATTCGAGGCCGAGGCCTTAGTAAATGCTACAACTGCTTTAACTCTCATGTTTTGGAAGAAAAAATTAATAAAATTTTAGATTTTCTAAAATTGACGATTTTTGAGTTTTTTATTAAACTGTAACGTTTGTAATAGTTTTTAAATAAAATTTAAATCTAATGTAAATAATAACTTTTCCAACAACCTTGGCTATAAGTTTTTATATCATAAGCAAGTTTTATTAAAGTATTATTATCCATGAAGTATTATTTTTTCTTGCAGACCGAAACATTCAGAGAAAGAAATAATTCGATAAAGTGACAATGAATACAATACAAAATCTTTTTGTATTTTATAAAATATTCGTTTAAACTTGAAATATGTCTAATCCAACCTTTTTACTATTTATATATTCAAATACAAATCTATATTAATAAAGAGGAAAGATTTGTTTGTTTATTTGTTATGAATAGGCTCCGAAACTACAGAACCGATTTCAAAAATTCTTTCACCTTTGGAAAGATACATTATTCCCGAGTAATATAAGCTATATTATATTTAAATAAAAATTAGGGATCCTTACTAAAACTCCAATAATGTAACCCAAGGTGTAAAAAAATGATCTGAAAAATTCCTTACGTCGCGTGCGCTGCGAAAACTATTGATGATAGAACAAAATCATTTACTACGACTTTGCAGAACTCATCATTATCAACAAAAAGTGTCGCGAGAGTGTATGTTTAAATATTATAGTTATGTCACAGTAAGCGGTTTTTTATTCTAAAAATTTTATTTATATGCCGCCGCTTGAAAAGGCTCTTTGTTTGTACCTTGGTATTAATCCTTATCAAAATAAATTACTTTATGTTCAAGACGGCTTCAATACCTTTTTATAACTTTTTGAATTATTCAATTCGGAAATTTCATACGGAAGATATCACGAGTTTAAAAATGCAAGTATTAGAAAAAAGCCGCGTGGTTGCCGCTCACAACGCTCAGCTAGCCAGCATGCGATGTAGGCTCTATGTAAGCGTCACTGGGGTACGGGGAGGAGAGTCAATGTAATAAAATAAAAGGCCGCGCGGTCGGCTCCCTACGCAGTGGTCGTGTGCGTGATCGTATGATTTTAGCTTGAAGAAATTTTGAATTCGTTTAAATTCGTTTCGTAGATAAATAAGTACCTGATAATAAATATTATATTTTAATGTAACTATTCAAACAGCTTATAGAAGTAGTTTATAGGTATTCCTGTTCAAAATTTAAGCAAAAATTTAGTAAAATGTAGTTTTCTAAAACCATATTTTGCATTTTCTTTTATTGAGTACCTACTACTTACATGATCATAAATATTATATTATAATTATTCAAAAACCTTAGTTCTTTATATAGTTCAACAAGCAAAGATTTAGTAAAAGCCTGTTTAATTATTTATTTCCTTTTATTTTTCATTTTATAATGCCCAAAAATGCCAAAAAGATCAAGATCTCAACTTTTTAACATAGTTCCCAGGCGAGGGCAATAAAAATACGGCGTAATGAGGAATCTTCATCAGAAACTGAAAATGGCCTTGCAAGTCGGAGAGAATACGCATGGCATTCGCGTGCTTGAGAGTCAAGTATCGAGCGTTCGCAGCGGCTTGCTGAACAAAATTTGAGAACATCCCAAGTACGCGCGCCAGAGTCGAGTATCGAGCGTTCCCAACGCCTTGGAGATCAGCGAGATAGACAGATGTCAACGACTAGAGTCCGTAATCGAGTTTTAGCTTATAGTAACAGATTGGCTTTTGGATTGGATAAATGACTTCGTTTAGCGCGAAAGAGATTCGAGAAGAAAATTTTATGCCGAATTTTAAAATACAGGGACAAGTATATCACCTTATAAGTAGCCTTTTACCACCATCAGGTCAAAATCCACAATACCTGCAGGTATGTATACTTCATTTCAGACGCAGATCAGCTATACCACCATACAAATTATGCCACCACATGAATTGACGTTAAAAATTGGAATTCCAATAATGCTTTTAAGCCCTCCGAGCATGTGCAATGGAACGAGACTACTTATTAAGGAATTGAAGGACAATTTAACTATAGCGACCATTATCACTGGCCCAGCAGCTGGTCAATTAGCTCATATACCGAGGATACCGGTGATCCCAACTGACCTGGCAATCCCTTTTAAACGACTTCAGTTTCCGATCAAATCGTCTTTCGCGTTAACTATTAACAAGTTCCAAGGCCAAACCTTCGAATTATTAGAGATCGACCTACGAAAAGAATGTTTCACTCATGGCCAACTGTATGTTGGCCTATCACGTGTCGGAGCTCCTGAAAATCAATTTATTTAGTTGCCATAAAATAAAACTACTTCAAATATCGTTTACAAGGAAGCTTTGACTCACTAAAACTAAGGGCTTTTGTTTTGTAGATGACATGATATTTTATAAAATTAAGAAATAAAAAATACAAAAAAAAACATTAATAAAAAAATTCCAACTTCCTTAATAATTTTAGTTTTTTTTTAAACCCGACGCAAAAAAGAAGGGTGTGTGTGTGTATGTACCCGTGAGAAGCCGGGGCGGGCTGCTAGTTAATAAATAAAAAGATAAAATTTTCTTTCTCCCGGCCCTTCAGCGGTGTTACTTCCAAGAAGGATTCGCGACAAACTGATCATTTCATAAAATAGCGACTCCTTTATCCTCAGTTACATGCTCATTTTGTGAAAAATAGTTAACGAATTGGACTTCCTGAGCTCAGGTAAAATTAAAAGTAATAGTAGGTATAAGAATGAGATACAAGATTTACAAGGCATTATTAAATTGTAACATAATTGATCGCCTATATATATTGATATACTAGTTTTTGCCCGCGACATCGTCCGCGTTAGTTTCGTCATTAGTAATATAGGTATAGCAGACCGGGCAAACTCTATTCCGTCTTCAATAACCCGGTATTGGTATTTATTAAATTTCTACTGTTTCAATCGAACAGAATGATTGACATATTAGTTAGTTGTCAAGTCTAATGTCAAAAAATCGTTTGTATGGGAAATAGAAAAGGGCTGTTTTTAGGGTTTTCTCGGCAATTTTTTGAATTTTTCTCACCTTTTAAACCTTCCCTGGACTTCCAGGAGTATTTCAAGAATAAAATTAGCCCAATCGGTTCAGCCGTTCTCGAGTTTTAGCGAGACTAAGGAACAGCAATCCATTTTTATATATATAGAAGATATACACTACAAAACACGTTTAGCATAAAAAAAGAGTTATATCAACCAAAAAAAGTACGGAATACAAATTCATCTTCATGAGCAGTACACGTTAAGTAGTACATAGGTTTTGTTTCTTTTGGATTGCGTGACCATGTAATATTTAATCTATACTAATATTATAAAGCTGAAGAGTTTGTTTGTTTGAAAGCGCTAATCTCCGAAACTACTGGTTCGAATTGAATAATTCTTTTTTTGTTGGATAGTGCAGTTATCGAGGAAGGCTTTGGGCTATATAATATCACGCTACGACCAATAGGAGCAAAGATATAGTGGTAAATTTGTATTATTCTTTATTCAAATAAACAAATAATTATGTTGTTGGTTAAGAGTACTTCATTGTGAATAAAAAAAACATAGGTTTTATCCTGAAAATTCTACGGGAACTCGACCATTCCGAAAACCCCGCAAGAACGGGAACTATGTGGGAAGAACCAAAAATCTGCCGGAAGTCACTATTCCACGCGCACTAGCTAAAGCTAGCGCGGCAAAAGCTAGTAATATATAACTGTGTGGTAAAGAAATGCAAATTAACATTAAACAAGTTCGTTGATGTCGGTGCCGACAAGTTTTTATGTAACGAATATAATACTCGTACAGATATATACAAAATAAATTCTATAATTGAACTGTTAAAATACAAATGTGTAAAAAATGTTAGACATTATTCAATATTTTCAAATAATCCAAGTTATAACAAATGAAAACTACAATGTTTGACACCGTTGTGATATTATTAAATAAGCATTAAATTTCAATCCCTAACAAAATGTTTATATGTAGTATGCTGCATGGGCACATATTTATTAATTATTACCTTGAATTTAACTTTAGTTTTTTAAAGTGATTGAAATTTATTTTGCGAAAAGAAATTTTCTTTTTGATACTATTTAAATATAGTTTATATTCTGTTATACTTTTGTTAGACGTATATTAGACGTATAATTCATATTACAACTATTTCACGATAATTCAATTTATTAGAATCACTTTCAAAAGGTAGCAGTATTTTTGACTCTACAATACCTCTAACAATAATGAAATGTAACTCCGATCAGATAAGATATTGATAAGATTTTTTTTATAATATTATTGACAAAAGCGTTTTTTTAAGTTGCTGGTGGCTATTTAATGACAGCTGAGATTTTTAATATAAAAGTTGACTTTTTTAATCAAGAAGCACCTAAAAGCTTATTAAGGCCTTAATTACTTAAAAGATTACCTAAAACTTTATAACAAAGTTACATCGACATTAAAACTTTAATTTATAAGACCAAATTAATATTCTAGACTATGATCATGATCCATTGACTATAAATAATATACAAAATATGGACCATAAAAAACGAGATTAAGTAATTGAATCGTCTGAAAAGTTTGTGTACGAAGTATAATATATTTGCGTTTCGCCCAGACGTGTCTTGAACAGTATAAAAAAAGGATAGCAGAAAAATATATGTTTGTTTAGTATTTTTTGGTTTTATACATTTATTTTGTTGATTGAAATGGTATGTTCTTATTTTGTAAAATATATCAATAGTCATCAGTATTATTTTTAAAAATAAAGGATTGAAAACATAGTAAAAAAAATGAAACGTATACATACTTGAGATGTTTTCTGTATTTATATAAATTGTTTTATTTAAAAAAGTGTGTTGTTATTCTAAAAGAATAGAAGATAGTCAAGCTTTTCCTAATTAAGACTAGAAATGAAACTCACCCTTAGAATGAGAAGTTACCGAATATAATACAACAATTGAATATTCCTATTAACCAATATACCACAACACCATAATTTTCTGTAACCAATATTTATACAAAAAAGACAAAAACCATTGATGCAATCAGGCTTAAAACATTTTCTCTTGTTTTTATAAAACTTTAGGACATGTTTTGGCTCCGTCCAGGGCACAATGAATTAATGCCTGCCACTGACACTTCGATAGACATTCTTTATAGTGACTGTTAATGGAAAATGTAATTTATAAATCTAATATGAATATAACTATGTGTTTATATATTATACAGTAACGTGTTTTTTGCATATTTGACTTTTTTAATTCATTACTTTCATATTTACAGCGCCCAAGCGTTCTTTTCTTGACATTCTGAAGTTTAAGTTGTATTTTATATTAATACCTCTATGTATAACGTTGATATATTTGTTATAAAGAAATGAATATGTATAACGATAACTATAATTATTCTTATTGATGGTAAAAAAAGTTTAAATCTTATTGTGGTTTTCTTTGTTCTAAAATATGTCTAATCAATATCATAATTTTATGTACATAATTATGTATTTATGAGAAAAAAGTTGCCTGTTGAATATGTTTCATAAAAAAAGCTTAATATAAAATATAATATTTACTTGGGAAAAAAAAATTAGTTTACTTACTATCTTATAATTCGAAAGGACGAAGCAGGTTTTTAAAATAACTTGTAATTTTGAATAATAAAAAAAAAATATTTTCGTTAGAGATTAAAGGAAGAAAAAATTAAATTGATTCTGTTCGCTTGGCTTTCTTGTCTTAATGAGTTTTTTCAAAGAACAATGACTACAGTTAACAAGGAATACAGTGCAGTCTTTACTAGGTGTCATATACTCGAAAATGAAATTTTCCTTTAATTCTAAAATTTTGAGCAAAGGAGTAATGAATTCTAATAACAAACATATTTCAATACAAGCAATAATTTACTCCAAGGAATATGAGTCATCTATCAGAAAGTCGTAATCTTTTATGGACATTAATTTAACCTTAAACTACAGAATTTTACCTACATACAGTCTCTATTAAAAATATATATATTTAAAAAAATTAAAAAACATGCCCTCAACGACCGTTCCTCATACTTAATTAAAGTATTTATAAATCAATTATATTCAGGACTTTTTACTTTGTTTAAAAATTAAGTTTTTGTTTGTTTTCATGTTAAACATTGAGGCAGATATTTTAAAAGCTTATTGGTGAAAATAATTTCATTCATATAACGTTGTAAAACCATTCAACACGATCATATTTGTAGTTTTTGTTTATTTTGGAGTGTATAAATATAATCAACTATATCAACATTCCTATTGATTTAAGTTTATAAAAAACTGATGATCTATGTGACAATACTCTCCAATAATTATTACATTTCAGATAAGAAAGATAACATATCTAATAATATATTCAACTAATAATAACAACTTTAATATACTTTTTTACACTATGCCCCAAATAATAAAAACGATCAATGGAACAAAAGCGCATGATCCAATTTATTACAAGATTTATTAAATAAATAATCAAATATCACAAATACCTTAAAGCACCGTCAAGTCCCGCTAAACAGCTGCTGCAATGATCTTTCACTTGCCCCATCTCCGTAGCTTGTCTGTAATGTGACATGCAATAGGTGTATTGATTATTTCAAAATAATAAAGCACTTAAAAAGCTGATAAATATGAAATAATACAGATCATAAACAGTAATAATTTATAAGCTAGAGTTAATTCCACATTTTCCCGGAGTTCAAATGCACACATGGCGTATAAATTACACTTTACATGAGATATTTTGACTACGACAGTACAAGATGCTACTATTTTGTTGAAGTTAATATTATTGCACTGTGAATTTTGCACTAATCCCATTAGTACATCTTTTTTCATAAAGTGCCATGAATGTGAACAGGGCAGAAGTACCACAGACATCTAATCCATCTCGAGCTTCACATATAAACGATCTTAATATTCTGCAGTAAGCCTTTGTATAATACTCATAAATATAAATTATCGTACATAACCTACATATGTAACATACACGTTCATATTTAAAATTATAAATTATGCTGTTTTGTGAAAAAAAGCTTGGGTTGGGTCTTAACAACAATCTATGTATTTACCTTGAACTTCATAAATATATTAATTAATATATATCACTCAAACAAAATATGAATATAAATTTTAAAACCATGTGATTTACTCGTGGGAAATAGCATTTAAATATGTATATAGGATATTAACAAAACTTCAGACTACATAATTCAAAAAATGTTGTTGCCGTACTTTGCGATGGAAGGATATTCAAGCTTATTGACCGTATCATTTTTGATAATGAAACTTATCAACCGAGGTATAGTTACCAAACAGTAATTAACTTTCTATAACGATAACGACCTATGAAACACCACAATTCAGAGAAATAATTTGTTTGTTTCGCTTTGCAGACAGCCGCTTATAATCTTCAGTTGAGATATGAATTATACTACTCTTTTCTTTTACATATGCAAAAATCTAATTATTTAGCTATTCCTAATGATCAACACGATTTGAATGTTTAATATAGTATACGTCACTACAAGTGTACTATACCCCTAAAAGACTGTCACTGGACATTAGATTATTATTAGTCCTTTCAAATACAAAAACAACCTGGTTTTTATATATATATATATATATATTCCGAAACCCCATTTTTGTGAAAAATTCGTAAATAGTTTCTACTTACAATAAACAGTTTAATCAGATTGACCCAATTCCTTTCACTTCGTTTAAAATAATGTTCATTATTTTGAAATAGAAACGATACTTGACCTACAACAGAAAATGTTAAGATATAGCAAATGAATTTACAGCTACTCTGAATTAGTGGTTATTTCAGTTTTAAAATATCCATGTAACTTCTTTGGGCAAGTATTTAATTGTCGTTAAAATCTAATTCCAAAATTACGAAAGATCATTCAGGAACAGTATTATGAAGCGATCGAGATAACGTCCTATATAACACGATTACTTTTCACTTATAAAAAGTCATTATGTCTTATTCAAAACCATCTCAGCATTAGCTTAATAGGTTTATACGCATACGCATATGTATATATGTATATATAAATGATAACATTGGCTTAGTAATTAAATTATGAAGAAAGGTAATACAACTGAAAGCCAAAAACTTATTTTTTTCTATTCTGCACACAAACCAATAAACTGTTAAAGCAGCGGACACAAAGGAAAATTTGAGACTCAATTTATTTTTACAATGAAATTGAATATGGACGCAATACGGAGGATGGACAAGCGATTCGACCGTCTATACAATTTTATTCTGTTAAGCTTAAATATAAAAGACTTTTCAATTGGTCTTGCAACATTGAATTCTACGAGATCAATTGCTCTTTTTCAATATCGCTCCGGCCTTGAAACGCTTTTACCAACAACTAGTGTCACTATAAAAATATTTAAAGCTGAGTATAAGTATATTTGTTTTTAGAAATTCCATTAAATATTTAACGAATGTTACAAATAGCGCAATATGTATCGTACTAATAATCATAAACAATAATGCTTAGAATTATTTTTATGGCTGATTATAATTAATTATAACACTGAGACACTGTAATTTATAGTTTAAGTTTCAAATTGCATTCGCAAACTATAAATAGGTACTACCTACTGACTACAGCCATTTTGTAGGATATTATTGAAATTGGTACCGTGAAATTTTATGCTATATTTAAGCCTTAAGATACTTCACATCGTTCAATAATATCAGCAAAGTAATAATTATTATTACAAAGTTTATATTTATACAATTTTCAAAGATTTCTTGCCAGAAGTCGCAACTATTCCATATGTATATGGGTTAACAACCCTCATTTACAAATAAGATAAATTATTGTGTATATATTTATATTTCTAATGATACATAATCCTATCCATAAAGTAAGTCAATCACTTTCATAATAACAGTATAATATCATCATCAGCCTATCAGATCCCAAAGGCCTCTTTCTCACATGGAGAAGGTTTGAGCATTAATCACCACGCTTGCTCAAGATGGGCTTGTGATTTCAAACTTATAATTGTGAAACTATACGTCCAGGTTTCCTCACGATGTTTTCCTTCACCGTTTATCAGTGGTGTCTTAATATTCTCAGAAAGTATATATGACTCCGAAAAATCACATTGGTACTTGCCAGGTTTGAACCCGCTCCCTCGGCAACGAGAGGCGAGCCCTTTAACCACTAGGCCACCATTAACATAATAAGATGTATTACGTATGTATAATATGTATTAATATGTATTACCAAGAAGGAAAGAAATTCAAAACCTTAATATTAATTTTCTTTTGTATTATTATATAGATTAACTGACATGAATATTGTATCCTTGAAACAAATTACATTATTTCAACTATATTTGAACTATGCGCTTAAAAAGTGCATGCAAAATAATATGCATAAATATTGAAGAATTATCGTAATTACAAGATGTACAAGAGTAAGTAATCTGAAAGTACTACATAACTCTTTACGTTGTTAACTATAATCTGTTTATTATGAAGTGACAACAAATAACTTTTTATCTTTACTTTATCAAAATTTAATTATCGTAGTGAAAATAAAGTCACAACAAAAATATCGGAAAAATTTAGATTAAAACGAATAAATTGACATTACAAACAACAGTATTAAATTCTATTTGATACTTTGTATAATTAGAATATGGGGTTAGGTATAGCAATAGGAAAGCTGATATAGTAAAAGCATTGCTCGTACCAATTAAGCTTACGTGAGCTTCACCACCTAATGCAAACTAAACCAAAACAAGCCATTATTTCATAGTGTCATATATTTGAAATTCAAATGACATAGCCCCTTTTGACAATTACTATAAATAACAGATGATTCGAATTTTTTGTGTATTGAATATGTATATACTTTCATCCAATAAAAATATTTGAAACAAAATTTGAAACAAAATAATTTAAGAACTTGAATCACAAATATGTATGCTTAATTTGTTTTAAGTTAAAGTTTCTTTCTCAGCATTTTTGTTTTTGGATTTTATCAAAAGACAACAGTTCTCAAATTTTCTGATTTGTTTTTATATTCGATAATAAATTATGTTCTATCTAAAAGATTTCCTCTTATAACGGCTTAAAATAAATAAACGTAGAAAAATATGTAGGTATTAAATTCTATAAATCAATATTTTAAACATTAATTGAAATGTCTTTTGTATGGAAGTTTCAACTGTGAGTTAATATTTTATTGCTCGTCTTGAAAATATCATTGGAATTTTTTTAATTTGTATTCAATTATGTGGTTTTAGTCATACAAAAATTTAACTAAAACACTTTAAATGAATTTGAGAAAAACTGTTGTTATAAATAAAATAAGTTCAAATTTAAACTATTAATAAAAACGTGTTTTTGTACATAAAGCTGAGACAAAATTGATAAATAATGATCTAAATAACAATGAACTTTTCTAATAAACAAATACATATGTTACGGGATTTTGGTTCTGGTAAGAACAAGGTTTTTCGTAAAAAACTCGAATCGCGGCTACTACCACTTAAAATTTAAATGTTTCTTATTGCATGAGAATCCTCTTTAAATAAACAGGAAACTAAAATGAAAACGAAATCAATGGATACTTTGATTTATTTATCCAGATATCATAAAATAATGAGTTCATCATTTTGATATAATTAACTCGCTCTAATAAACTACGAAACAGAAATAATTCTTCTACCAAATCTTTTCCTATTTTATATAATCTATACCTCAAACCCAATCGTTTACACGTCATAAACGTGAATCTTCTGAAAAGATGCTGTCCATATAAGGAGAAATAAAGAAATCATATTCATATTTTATACGTCTTTAAATTGAAGGGTACATACTTGTACTGACTAAGGTATGATATAGCGCGGCGGGGGGGGGTGTATAGTGGTGTGATGTATCTTAGAGGGGGGGGGGGAGGAGAAAGATTACTTTAAGAGCATGTTTAGATATAATTTTTTGTTATTCTGAGGAATTTGAGAATAAACAAGTAAGCTCCGAAGAATTTGTGCAATTTGTAATGTTCTCTAAAAAAAATCACCTTTATCACATGTAATTAAATTAATTCAATATTTTTGTTAATTTTCCTTCTACTTGGTTTTATATACTTCTAATTCATTTTCAACCTATATTTACTATATATACGCACGTCTCAGCTGTAGGCTTTCCGCTATTTTTTTACGTCCTGTATGAATTTAAATCTCCGGCCACGTGAGTTTTATTTCGAACTGTTGGAATCCTTAATAATATAATATGTTTTGGTAGCCGGATTGATAACTAAATATAATGGAAACGACAAGTCTTATAAAATTAATAATTATCCCACTGAAGGTATAGAAAGTAGGGAAAAAGTAAGGTTCCATAACTTTCTAAATGTATAAACCGTTAACTTTTACTAACTTTTTCTTAGCGAGTAAATATATTTTTCAAATTCAACTTCGATTTATGGATGCCGTCTATACGGGAATATTAGTAAAGTTGGAAATCTCTCATGACTGAAGTAAAAGTTTCCCCCTTTACAAATAATGTTATTGACACGGCAAATTCATAGCTTTTATTTCGTTATACATACCTCTTATAAAATTAGTATAATATGAATTTTAATTAATTTCTTTTAGTTTAAATAAATGTATTAAGGTTCACAATATTAATACAAAATTATCAGACATTGTGTAGATTACTTAAGGTATTCGAACAGAAGAAAAGAGGAATACGAACGAATATACAATAATCACGTTTACAAGTAATGTGTTTAATCAAACTAGCGCCCAGACCACTACTAAGTTACTACTAAATCCAAAAGAAATGACTTACATACTATTTCGAATCCGAATCGTTCAGCTTGTCTTTCGTTTTACTAAGTTACACTACACTACAGTAGAATGGCATTTCCTAGAATATCCCTGTCAAATAGCTGCCATCAAATCTTTTATATGATTCCTTTTGTCTCTGTTACAATGACCATCTTTGAAATATGTCTCACAATCTATGTCTTTTTATAATAATAGAAACAGTTCAATAAAATTTCAATAAATGTTGTCGTAAATGCTAAATACATATGTATATGTATTACTTTAATAAGTTCCCTACAAAATAATATGGAACACAATAAGTAATCTGAAGATTAAAAAAAGTAGGTGCTTAATATATAAAAAAATCCATTGTCAATGTCTATGGAATTTGTTTAAAAAGAGCAAAAATGTAATAATAAAGAACTATTTAATTGATTTTTTTTTAAATAAAATAGACTTTCCAAGAAACTTTAAACTTCTTTGAATAATCATAGATAATAATAAAATAAACCTTATCTAAAGGAACATTTATTGACCATAGGATATTTGTCGTTTCAGGAAAAAAACAAAACAATTTTGGTATATAAAGAAAGTAAAACAAACTATCATGCTTTAATCTCAGAAGAACGTCCTCAATTTTGCCTTACAAATTAAAATTCTCCGGTCCGGCAGACCCGATTTGCGGTTTAATACATTAACTTTTTGGTAACATATATAACAGGCGTATTATCAGTAATTCCCAGAACCAGAAATGGCTTTCAAATACAATGCTTAATATTAAAATAGACCTCGTTGGAGGAACAGGAATGTTTTATTTTTGTGGTTTCTATCTACGTAACTAAAGAACATGTTTATACATTGTTAGATCCCATACTTCTCCTCAAATTACCAAGAAATAAGTAAAACTATAATAAAATATAAAGAAAATACTTATTTTCTTGATATGCTGAATCAAAAAAGAGAAAATTTTAGGATACTGTTCTTTAAAAGAAATGGTAAGAACTTTTAATCACGATAAAACTGAGTTTAAAACTGTAAACTTTATTACACATCACAACTCCATGAGCATAGACGTGAAATCGTTTATTAAAAAACAAAAATCACATCATAATAAATATCTAACAAAAGCGCTTCAAGAATGTCTATCTGCTATGGCTATATTAGAACTTATTGTTGGTACAAAATCAGATATTTCTTAGCATATCGCATACATAAAAATCTTAATACATACAAAATTTTATTTTAATTAGCCTATGCCCTTTTACGTGATTGAAAAACGAACATTCATATACATTAAATTTAATACTGCGAGAGGATGAAATGATAAATAGTAAAACATTATTCATAATTAACCTACCTAATGAATTATGTTTGAAAAGAAGGTTCAAATTTGTCATAATTCTCTTTAATACATCTAAACCCAAAGCATTTTTAGCATCAAACTGAAAGTGAAAAAGAAGTGAAAAAATCATTTTTAAAAACAATATAATTCAATAAATTAAATTTTTCAGCTATAAACTCGAGCGGAAAAAAGACAAGTACAAAATTTTACTGAGCTTGAACAGTTATTAATAATATTGGAAACAAATTTAAAGATTGTGCTTGTACATTTTTAAAACTTCATTCGTTTTGCATTTAATTAAAATAAATTATCATTGTTCTATTATATGTAGTATTAATAATATTGTTCTATTATAGTATTAAGAAATTTCATAATATTATGATATAAGTCGTATGATAATATCTTATTCTCTTTTAGGGGTTGATACTTTTTTATGCATTATTCTTTCATGCCCTCGATCTTTTTGATATTTTTTAAAGCGAACAGTGAAATGAGGAATCTTTAACTGCCCCGTGAAGTTCATGATGTTAAAGAGATGGTTCAACAATCGAATCGAATTCAACAATCGAATTAGTTTAAGGAGGTTACTTTTTTTAATAAGTTAAATTACATGTTTTTTTTCTTACACACCTTATCAACTGTCTTTTTGGGGTCACTTAAAAGCCCATGCGTCTAATTGGGTGTTTCTTTAAACCGCCTAGTTAAGGGTTAAAAACAGAATAAAATTATTGTGATATTCAATATAATTATCTCGCATCTCATAAAGTCAAGCGACACCTCATTTAAATTAGAAATGAAGTGAAAAGTTAAAATGCCCACGCCATATGACATGAACCGGTTATACGAATTTCACTACCTACATTGACATTTAATCCTAAGGCCTTGTAATTTTCAACTCATAATCATATAATATCTGAATAAATGGGTTCATAATGTTCGCTAGAAAATCATAAGCCTTAACACAATACAATGAATGCATTTATGTTATTAGTGAACAACGATTTTGTAATTGAGGTCGTTTAATAACTTCGACTGTTTAGTAGTGGGTACTAAAGAATATTTTTTTAATCGGAACAAATTTACAACTAATGTACTTAAAAATCATATATAATTTTAAAGTTAATATTGAAATATTTGTCATGCATATTTAAATATGAGTTTAAAAAATATTAACATAATATGTAATTCATTGTTTCTCGTACTAATGATTTCGTAAAAGATACAAGATATATTTAAAGAGAAACAATAATTTTAACGATGTAGGTAGGTCTCAAGTTATCTATTTTAGCTGTCTATGATTATTAATTTGTCGTATTAGTTATATTACAGCATCTTTGCAAACTAAAACAAACTTCTATTCGTAATACTTTAATTAGTTTATATTTAATGATTGATTGAATAAGCATAGCTTTCTATATCAAGCGAATGTTGAACATGTTGACGAAAACTGACGCACTTGTGACTTGGAACAAGATTTTTTAATGACGATATTTTATTATTATTACTAAAATTTATACAAGTAAACTGTATAATGAGGATAATTTTACTTTTTAAAAGATTATCATCCATATGCAAAGGTAATCATATTTTATACAGCTATTCAGTATAAAATGATTAAAATTTTGTTTTCGCTTTATCATCGTAATTTAAGGGTAAATATTTGGGAAACCCTCACAACTAAATTGTTTAAAATGGAAAAACAAGCATAAATCTACATATGTAGATTATCCAAAAAATATAAAAAATTATGTATGAAAAAGAAACCTGAAAAATTTAAGAATTCATTCTAAAAATTCTTTTGAAACGAACAAAATCAATGTAAGTATGTATATAGGGTAAACTCTACATAGCACCCATAAAGGAACTGATAGTATTTTGTATATCAAAATTATGGCTGCAGATATCGTAATATACAGGCTGTATCGTAATACAGCGCCGTCAAATATAAAAAGAAAACTTTATAGTAAATAAAATTTATGCTTATGTGAATGCTGTTGCTTCATTTTTGTCAGAAGTTTTCTGTTTGATCACTGATACTCCATCTTATCTTAAAAAAATCTTAGATGACTGTCATGAACTATCCTTATTTTCTAATAAAAATATTATACTTAAAATGTTGCTTCAATCCCCTTCCCGTTTCATGTGCCCCTTTATCTTAAAATCTACCCAAATCTGGAACTAGTTATACAATTGATTTACAATAATCCAATTATTTATCAATGTACCTCAGTATTAACGATCCTGACAAACGTTTTATAATCACATATAAACTAAACACAGCTGTCTAGATAAGTAGCTTATCTAGATATCTTATGATTAATATGTCTGTTACAAACCGCTTCCTTCAAAAGTTAAACCACGTAGCCGCTGGGATGCTATAAATCATGTAAAGTTAACTTCTGTAATAGCTTTGGAACTACAACTTTAAAGAAATCACAAAAAATACATGGTATTATTTCTTTAAGAAATCTTTTATTTCAACCAATACTAAACAGAAAGTTACATATTATAATAAATCATTAAGTTTTTAATTCATTGCTAGCTGGACATATTTTACACTATAATAATTATGATGTACAGCATAATATAATTGTGTTAAAGTTTGATAGACTTTATCATTTAAACATAAACTAACACTGGTTAAAAAGGTTGACTTTACTTACACTCATTTATATATTTGCCAATGCCACATATCCGCCACTAGTTTTCCTTCGCCTTTCAATTAGAAGCAAGATTGAACTCCAAACATAGTTTAATTAGTGTATTTGAAAATGATTAACTGGTTTATTTGTCGTCTATGTATTTCGAGTTACAGAAAATATACTCCTAAACCATCTTCAAATATATTATTTTTTTATTATTCAGGATAAATTATTTAGGTTGTCTTTCATACTTACACATACGGCGTGCAGCTTAAATAATAGTTAAAAAACCAACTTCCAATAAAAGCTAAATGTAAATAACGCTAAATTAAATTGAATATTGCACACAAATGCCTATGGGTAAATATTACGTTCGACATTAGATACTCGTGGCAACAAATTCAACAACTCTCGACAAGTACAATAAATACTCATGTTTAGCGATATTAAATAAATTAGTTATATCTTTGAAAGAACTGCCTAAAGAAGTGAAAACATATAATATACTTACTTATTTTAACTGCATTTATTACCAAAATTGGAAGAATAAATAAAAATTCCGTGTTATTTTATGCCCATTCAATTTTAAAAAAGGCCCAAAAAGAATGATCTCCTTTACTTACAGTATAAAAATCTTTCACCATTATTTATTTTTAAAGGGATAGTGTGCAATCAGTTTAATGAGAAAAAAAGAATCGCAAATGTTAAACATTATGTGAAAACCCCTTATACAATTTTACTTTTAATATAACGAACCTTTGTATCTTCATACAAAGGTTTTGATCTCTATGGAGCAGCGTTATTACATTTTTATTATTTACTTTACTAGTCTGCTTTGTAAGTTCAAATATTTATATAAGTTACAATTTTTTTTATTCTTAGAAAATATACTTACTTACCTCCTACTCCTAAGAGCAGGAAATCGTACCTGATGCTATATAATATTTTTATATGTACATATAACTAGTCTAAAAAGACATCCAAAATGAAGATTCCAAAATAAATGGTAATGGAGAAAATTTATGTTTCGCTTAGATGTTTCAAAACTCTTACCAATATTTCGTTATAATATTTTAGTTTTATCTAAAAAAAAAACATACATACACCTTGAACGATTTGCGTAAAATTTAAGTATAAAAGTTCCGGCCGGCCCCATAAACAGACCAGTAAAGAACTACATATATGTGTTAAAAAAACATGAAAAAGTCACATACTCTTATCCTAGTACAAAGTTTTGTCACAGAAAAAATAATTATGATGTAATCTTATTAAATGTTAAACGTATCAATTATTGAAACATAACTTTTGATTGTGAAACTCAATAAAATATGAAATTAAAATAACCGTTACGATTTCCTTGTAACGTTTTCTTAATTTCTATATAATAATAATGTCTATATATGCACTACATTAAAACGAAAAAGGGTATTGTTTATTAATGAATATTAATGATATAGATATTATAATAAAGTCTAATTTGAAAATGTATTTAGTTCTAACAAATAATTGATATCTATTTAGCGAACTTTAATAGAAAAGTTATAAAAAACGAAACTGGATAAACATAGGTGCCTTGAAATAATAGTATAACGTGTATGATAAATGCTGTTATTATTAAAAATATTCATAGAGTAAAATTTTATATGTTTATACAAACAGTATTCCGGAAGTTTCGCTTAGGCCTCGGCCTCGAATTTTGCGGGCAGCGGAGCGGCAGCGGGAGCGGCAGGATCTTACGCGTATAATCAAATGGACCGACCCTCGAATACAGCGGTGCCCGCTGCCCGCTAGTTTGGAGAACAGTATGCGTTTCCGTGCCGCCGCCGCCATAAAGCTATTTTATAAGAGGCCATAAATGTTATATTTGTTTGAGTTATGTGTGTACCATAATAATCCCTCAACACAGCTGTAGACCTTCCCCCACTTCCCTGCACTCTTCTTAAACATATTTTGGTCACAGTCGTAAAATGCAACGGGATAAAATGATTACTTCATAAAATCTTAAATTGATATTTATACAATTTTACCCATGTAATTTATGAAATCTTCTTATCGAGTTTTTAGTTAAAAGCGCATAAAAACAAAGTGCATACAATTTTAATACTTTAGTAAATGACATTAGTTACAAAGTATACATTTCATATAAGACTGTAACACTGAAAATTGATTTGCTTTCAGTCTTCATAATGTTGTAATCTATCATATTGTCAATCACAACTTGTAGCTAATGGTAGTTTGTTATCGGAAACTATCGAAAGAGAAATAATTACAAACGTTACTTAACGCTCTGAAGGATTTTGATGAAGTTAACGGTATATTTACTGATGCCACTATTGAGATACGTAATTATTGTATTTTTCTGGGATAGAATTTTGGATTTAAATTTGATATGAAATGAATATAATACACGTATCATGGATTTATACGACTATTGAGAATGCTTTATTACCTCACATAATAATAATTAATACAAAATAATATTCCTTGTATAATATTGCAATATAGATGATATTTGTTCCATTTTATTTTCAAGACTATCTTTTTGTATACACTTACAAAAGAATAAACATAATTAATATTTGAACAGGGAATTCTGTTATTAAAAATATATATATATAGTGATATATCAAACGGTAAGTCAGTGGTGGCGTAGTGGTTAAAGGGTCCGCCTCTCGTTGCCGAGGGCGCGGGTTCAAACCTGGCAAGTACCAATGTGATTTTTCGGAGTCATATGTACTTTCTGAGAGTATTTAGACACCACTGGCATACGGTGAAGGAAAACATCGTGAGGAAACCTGGACTTATAGTTTCACAATTATAAGTTTGAAATCACCAACCCGTCTTGAGCAAGCGTGGTGATTAATGCTCAAACCTTCTCCATGTGAGAAAGAGGCCTTTGCTCAGCAGTGGGCGTTGATAGGCTGATGATGATGATGATGATATCAAACGGGTCACGTCCACATATCAAGTAAGAAAACATTGTAAAAACTAAAATTGAAATATGATTTTAACTAGATCGGCATTTTTGTACTTCAAATTTACGAATTAGAAGTCAAATACAAATCACGGAATAATATTCAAATTGTACTTACATATGTATATATTTGCCTGAATTTTTTTTAAATCATTAAAACACATTCAAATGCACAATATAATACATATATTTTGCAGATTATCACAAAGAATAATAATTTGATGCAGTTTCTTGCTATAATAGCACATAGTAGAAAAATTGTTAATTAAAAGAATAACTCGTACAACTCAAATATTTCGATTAAAACGGATAATTGTTTGAATATAATATTTCTAAAGTTTGCTTTTTTAAATGAAGGTTTTTGTGGTTAACAACTCTAAGGAACAATTAAAACTTTGGTTTTCGGATGAAAGTGTCGTAATGATAATAGTCAACGCAGTAAATTGTAGTAAAACAAATCGACTAGTAGATCCGATAATGTTAATTTTATGAAAATACTAGAAAACGTGGCGAACTTCGTATCGCCCTATAATCAAGAAATATCTATTACGTTTTTTTATTTTTATTTTTGGAGTTTACCTGTAAGCCATAAATCTCCGTGTTTTGAAGTGCGACATCATTGACATATTAGTTAGTTGTCAAATCTAATGTAAAAAAAACGTTTGTATGGGAAATAGAAAAGGGCTGTTTTTATGGTTTTCCCAGTAATGAGTCAATTTTTTTCAGATTTTATACCTTCCCTGAACCTCCACGAACATTTCAAGACTAAGATAAGATAAATCTGTTCAGTTGTTCTCGAGTTTTAGCGAGACTAAGGAACAGCAATCCATTTTTATATATGTATATAGATAGAAGATAAAAGATTATATGTACTATAAGTCTACCTGTTCATCATCGTTTCCTTCACCTTCTTCATCACTGGACACTTCCAGACCATTTTTATTTCCTTTATCTTTATCTTCATCATCATTTTCTTTCTGCTCTTCTTGTACAGCTTCTTTCATCGCGTCGATTTCAAACGGATTTTCAGTTTCAGTTTCTCCATCCTGAATGTGATATTTAGTTTATTATTATTTTATTAAACAATTATTATGAAGAGTTTCGTGAATAATATATGTTTACCTTGTCTTTTTTTTCTTCGCCGTCCCAGTTTAAATCATCGGGCATTTCAAAGTCTTCGGGCTCAGGTAGTTCTTGTTGTTTTCCATGATAGGGATCAACCTTGAAAATAAATTATTTACTATATAGTTAACATCAACACTTAAATATGTAATAACGAAAGATTCGTATAAACTAACCTGATCATCGTCAACTTCGGGTTCCATTTCATTAATATCTTTCTTTTTCCTTTCCTTTCCTTCACTGCTCATCTTTTCCTAGTTCTTATTCTTTAGAGCCCATTTCTTTCTCACCTTTGCCTCGTTCTTATTTTGTTCTTCGTCTATATTTTCTTCGTCTTCGGATCCCCATATTTGTTGATCGAGCCTTTTCATTAAAGAACAAAAAATAGGGAATATTAAAATAACTTTACACAAAATTAGTTAATATTATACAGAGTGGTTAACTAGAGCTGTAACGTTCATACAAATGCAATTTAACTATACCGTGTTTTTAAACAGCTTATAGAATCTTACTTATACAATAATGAAAATAAAGGCATCCTTTTATTTTCCTAATATCTTTCTTAACATATGTATATATTGGACGTTCTAACTCTTGCTAACCGACTTTATGACAATTTAACAATATTAGTCAATTTCAAATAAATTGGTTCTGCTTTCAATTATACATGTGACTAAAAACATATTAAAAAATATTCGATATTTAAGATCACATTTTACAATAATTATTGTAATGTGTGGCAAAAATAATGATGATATTCACTTACTTTTCGGCAGCATTATCTGTATCTCCCATTTGTTTATCGGCATCGTCATCATCATTTTCTTCATCTGATTGTTCTGGAATTTAAAATTTACATTTATTAAATTTACAACCCTATTTTATATGCTTAAAACTTAATTTTATATGACTATATTATCAACCTTTCTGTTTAACGTCTTGTAAATGAGAATCAAAGTCGTCAGTCATATTGACTCCTTCTCTTCTTCCTTGCAATCTTTATCTTGTTCGTTCATTTCTTCACCCGGTTTATGCGCGTCGTCCAATTGATCCTTTGAAAACAAAACCAATAATTTTTTTGTGTGTAATAAATTTTGTCTACAACGCTAAAGTCAATGATCTTTCAATAATTCTATCTATCCCTTTCCCACACCTGGTTTTCTTTGCGTTCAGAGACATCTTTCTGTCCCTCTCCCTCACCAAGTCCCATACCGCTGTCTCCAGTAGTGCCTTCTCCCTCACCCTCCTATGAATCTAGTTCTGAATGTTGGCAGAAACTGTAAGGAAATAAAGGAAGTTTCAATTTATTACTTGACTAAAACATTCTTAAACAATAACTTATTTAAGGATAATCGTAACTACAATATGAATTAAAAAGCTTCAGTGGAACAACTTATTGAAATTATCTAATTTGTGTCAATTTATGAAAGTTTTTATAATATTTTATTATTTTCTGTACTTTAGATATTTATAGTTTTATACATATTTAAATGCAACCCCAACTTATTCATTTTAACATTGTGGTATATTTAATCTAAATTGTATCGATATAATTACCCTTTCCATGCCAGATCCAAGAAAATCTTCAAAAGCACTAACAGTATTTTACAGGATACTCTATGCACAGCAACTTTTTGGGATACAAAATATTGGACAAATATGTAGTATAACTTGCTCCAATATCGGTACCAATCTCATAACAACAGTTCTAGCTTCTTCCATATCAGACTGAGTCGCAATATATTCCACATAGTTAATCAAAAGTTCGCGCAATTTCTTGAATCAGTCGAAATGTTCTCTTGGAGTAATACTTTTAAATGATCATCTTCTAAAATTTCTTTGGTTCAACTTTTTCACCTTCATGTATAATTTCATCAGTAGCGTTTATATCGTCCATATTCTCCGCTTGTTTCTCTTTCGGCAGATGTTTTTTGTACAACGATTGCATCACAAGTAACATCGTAGCCACAACATCTTCACTCTGCTCTAACACTGTGCCGTCAGTTTCATCCATTTCTGGGTCTCGGTTCATCCAATTTTTCAAGCTCTGTTTTATATCTTTAATGTAAGCCACCATATTTTCAAGGCTTCTTAGCATTGGATGATGCGGTGTGAAGTCTTCTATGACCGCCGTTTTGAAAACAAACTGATATGCGATAATAATTTGCTCACTTTTTTCTATTATAACGTCCAAATTATTCTTAGCTTCGTTTGTAACTTCTATATGACTTTGAGAAACTAGAGGTAACTCAAAGGATTCTTCGATTTGTTTTGGGTTTCGAGATAATTTGTTTAACAGTGCCTTTTGTTTATCAACTAGAGATATAATTGACTTAATTTTTTTATTAAGAGACTTCCATTCATCGCTATCCTTGAAACAATCAGCCAAAGGTGACTTTGATAGCACTGTGTCGAAATCTGGCTCAGAATCAGTATTTAAATGTTTTTCCGGAACAGACTTCAGAACGACGTTGAATCGTTCTAGAAGAATGCTCGTATGAGCGTAGCATTCCACTAACACATTGAGTATTTCTTCAAGCGAAGTTATATTACATCCTGTAGAGTCTATTTCTAACGCGTTTGTAAGACTCGTAGCTACGGTTCGTAAATCGAAAATATGTTTCGTATAACGCGAAATCGACTTCTTCTGAGTGTTAGCATATTTCTGGAAATAAAATGTATATACTTCAAATTTTAGCACAAATTATTATTTAACACAATTTATAATGTCATGGAATATCAATATAATGCGGATTTAATTTCTATTTCTATTATATCATATAACGGTTACACTTTTAACAATACACTTATAGCAAAAAGAAATATAAATATACTTTACAAATAACAAAATATTAGTGATCACACAAAAACATGGACAAAGTCGAATGCTTTTGTTATATAGTTGTAAATACCTGCTTTTCAAATAGCTCATAGCGGCCTCCAAATCGACGAGTAGTATTGTGAAATTATACATGTCTTCAGAAGCCGATAGTATAACGAGACCCGTGCGATAATTCAAGCCGATATTGTTCAAATATTTGAACAGATCCGATAGAGCTTTACGCTTCTGCTGCGTTATGTTTTTAGCTTGACATTTTTGTTTGTCCTTCGGCAATGTTGAATACACCTACAATATAGAGTATTATTATTAAAATGTTTTGTATTTGTTACAATCTTAGGAGTAACCAATTATCGACAGCCGTTTGCAATGACTACAGTATGTTCACTTTATTATTTATGAAGACATTTTTTTCGGATATAATAAGTCTAATTTTTAGAAATTATTTAAATGAAATAGAAATGACAATTCACATTTATGTAAGAACTAATATAGAAATTGAAACAAGCTTACGTGTATAAAATAAATATTCGTTTTGTTCACTTGTCTCTATAACTAAGGTTACAAAGTCGTCCAAGGCCTGTAGTAGCGCGGGGTAGACCGTGTTAGCGATGCTACCCTTACATAATGTTCGAGCTTTGTTCAACAGACTCGGAATCTTTGCCAGGAGACTGTTCTCTTGTATTAAATGACAAGGCTGTTCGAGCTGGTATTCGTATTTCTGTAAAAGGGAATTCAATTATTAAAACATTATTGCGTAATGCGTATGTTGCATATTTATAACTGTAACTAATGTTTTTTTTTTAAGACAGAAAAAAAGCAATTGTTGCTAGCTACCTTTACAGCTAAATAAAACAGAAGACAGGCGAAATCATTCATAACCACCAAATCTTTTATCATTATTATATTTTAAGTGTAATAAAAGTGACGTGTTTATATACCTTAATGTTTCTGTTCAGTACTACATGGTTCTTAAGATCTATCATGTATGCTCCGCCCGCGGCGTTGCTTGCAGTGCCAGCCCTCTTTGGTCTATCCCAAAATACCCACGAGGTCGATAGACTCACTCGCCGTGTCCACGAGACAACTCGATACCAATCTCCTTTAGAACTTTCTGTAGACAATTTTTAAAGTAGGATATTTACTCAGACTTCACAAACACATCAATTACCTAACATAATATAAGATGATAAAGTACACAATAATGGTTTATATTACAAACATTGACTTAGAAATTATCGAAGGAATTTATAAATAAAAAACATGGAGTCCCTCCGTACAGAAGAAGTGAAAATTCGTGTTGTTTCAATGAAAATAGGAAGGTATAAATATCAATTTATAGTGAACTCATATTGTTTCTTTAAGACAAACTTAATAAATATTGCTTACAATTCACAATTGATCCATTCATTTACTATCGCTCTGTCTCTTTCTATTCTCCCTCCCCAGAAGCGTTGAACGTTTAAGGCTACCTTGTTGGAAGTAGCATTAGACGCTTCTCTACAATAAATATATCAATATGGCTAACCTCAAACTCCTTGGTATGTTTGTGTAAAGCTTTATGAGCCTCGTCTACTGCGTCCTTCACACTCCAGTAACTGAGGTCTCTGTCCCAGGTGCAGATTTTGACCAAGTCCTTCAACTTCTTTTATATGGGCGCACGCTTTTCTTTAACATGTGAAGCCACTTGTGGAGCGAATTGACGATAATAATTGTATGTATTCCACAACAATGATAGGAGCTCAACTAAAACAGAACATATATAGATAGAAGTAAATTATTGGATATTGCAGAAGACCCACAGTAGTTGCAGTATAAGGTATAGATTAATAAACTGAACCTAACTAAACTTTTATCAAATAATTAAAGGCTTTGTTAGGGAAAAAGTTTTGATTTTTGACATTAAAGAAATTATGGTGATAAATGTATGTATGTCGTCTAAAGAATTTAAAAAGAGAATAAATTATCTATCTACGAAAAAGATATCAAGTGTAGTTATTTTTGTTGAGGTCTAATAAGTAAATAACTTACTATAAACTATTCACTATAATTATTATTTCTAAAGTTCTTAGTAACATATATTATTTAACCAATGAATCTCACCGCGTCTTTGACCGGCGTCCAGATGTATTAAATGGCAGTGATACTCATAAACAATGTCCAATCTCACATCGAACTCCCCTAGATAGTACTTGTCCATGAAATCTTTTAACACGGACACGACCTGCGCCGATGACATATCAGTCTCCTCCAAGTAAGATGTTATCACCGCATACATATAGATACAGTATTTATGAGCTTCGGCCTGTTGTCTGAAATGTTAATTAAGTATTATCCAAAACAGTTAAACTTTTAATACCTACTAAAAATTATTGTTCAATAGAATAGTTTTATGACTATCTTATTCGTAAGTAGACCAAGTTGTAGTAAGAAAAAAACATTATTATTGAGAAAGATTAATACTGGAATAATATTATATACTAAGATTATTTTGTAATGTGATAAGTAGTTCTTACTTCATAATATGCTAAAAGCCATTCAAATTTTGTGACGTCTAAGTGAAGAAATAACATAAATCAATGACATAATTTTCACCTTTGATACAAGTTGTTAAGACACTCCTTTCAATGAGTCATTTCCAGCTTCCTCCAGTTAATGATCTGTTGTCCTACATATATATCCAGCCAGTGATATATCAATCATATTGTTTCCTTTGTGGGCGTTTTTGTGTCATTCTTCAATTTTATCTCTAAAGAGTTCTAAACCTGTCAGGAATCTCGACACTGGACTGGTAATCGGAAAACCGATTATTCTGTCTACTATTATTATAATCTAGAATGATAAAAGATATACTTATAAATCATATATCATTTCGATATTGGGGATTCTGATACCAACGATATAAACGGGAGTCAATGGGAATGTGTGAATATGTGTTGGTCTGTCACATTAAATGTATTGAACGGATTATGAAGCTTTACAAAAATGTAGTTTGACTTCACATAACATTATTATCACTTCACTCCAAGTAGTTAACCAACACATAACACACGTATATAGTGTAGAAGTTTAGTGACATAGACGATAGATGTCACTGAAACCTCCTTAATATATCTATTATATGAGATAAAGACTATGCAATTCGCTCTGAACTCAATACTGAAGAGAACGCGGTATGAGTCACGAAAGGAAACTAGTATGTATTACACAATTATACATACATCTTTCAATGTCGGAAAGTCTGGCCATTGATCCAATAATTCATTTGTCGCTTCTTTGACACTTTCTAGGAGACGAAGACATTCCCTTGTTTCGGAAATACAAGGTGACCGGTAGAAGTCAACTTTTGAACCTGTTCCACCTGAAATATACGAAAAATTATAAGGTTATTCAAAAATATAGTATCGTAACCTCGTATTTAACCTCGTATAGAAGGATTATTAATTTAAAGTTTTCTATTTGAATTGAAATTTCGGACAGTTGTGTTGAAAAAATAGGAATAAAATTACAAAGAAACGACATAGCACATTTTGGATACTCACTAATTCCATCGACTTTGTCTTTAATATGCGACACTAGCACCATTAAGCTTGGTAAAATAGTTCCTTCGAAAGTCACATCCAACGTCTCCCAAGCACCTTGTATAACCCGACTAAATGTTGGATAACGCAATAACAATGGGGTGACATCATCATTCACAGCCAACTTCTTTGGGGTGGATAACCACTGCGCGTTCGTTAGGTTCCGTACGAAGTTTGAATGCCATCTGTATATCAGGGAGACATCGTCCGGGGAAAACAATAGTTTGGGTTTGATATTCCTCGGTTTATCTTTCCTCTGTTCGAGAGTCGGCGGTTTAAACTCAGCGAAGTCGGAGTATGAAGGGAACATTTCACTTATCTCTTCCTTCGCCAGAGTTTCTTCGTCTTCGTCTTCACATTTCGATCTGGAACTGGATATTTCGATATTTCGATCTGGATATTGTTAATTATATAAGTTCACACCTTTATAAAACTGGTGCAGGACGGTTCCTTGGGACGGAACGTATTCCCTGAGGCGTATTTATGTTCCCTCAATGCGGTCTCCTCTTTGAGATTCATTATAATTTCGCAGTAGGGATGAACATTTTTCAGTTTTTCCCTATTATCTTGTTTAAAACAATCCACCGTCACGTCGGACGCCTTCTCTATGTTCCTATTCTCACTGATACCACCCGTTATTACCCCATGAAGGTAATACACGCTCAGTAATTTATTAATTATTAAATATATCAACATCTTCCTCTATATATTTCACTTTGAGTCTGTACTTTTCAACGTGGTCTATGGGACTTATTTCTGCCATTATTCTAAGCCCTAAGGAATCGAAGACTAGTCAACAGTGATAATTCCCCAGTTAATATTTTCGTTTTATCTCTCATATTGTTTTCGTTTGCGATAGAACTTGTAAGCTGCTTATATATATCGTTAGATTTGTTCAACATGTCTATAATATTCGCGTCTCCTATAAAATATAATTATGTATATGTATCTCTCCAATTATGACGTCACAATTATCTATAATACTCTCATTTCCTGTATAATTTTCTAAAATTATATATGACAGACAATCAACGAGCTGTTCGTATTTTTTATTTCGAATATAGCGTCTTTTTTCTTTTAAGAAAAATATTATGTTAACAGATGTGCATGTGAAGATTTAATTATTAATTTGAAAATATAAGAAAACAATATTTACAATTTGCAATCCAATGTACCGAAGTTTTTCCATAAAATATTCAAAACAAATTGCAACTGCATGGAATAGTCCGTACGGTCCTTCAAAGCAACACTTTCATATGACATGACTGAATATGAGGCTGAAAAAATATTATTAAAACATTAAAATTACTGTAATCTAAAGCAGTTACCGAGAAGTTAAAGCCAACGGGCAACGAAGATATTCTAAAAACGAGAGAAGATTAGTTAAATAGAATTATTGTAAATTAATAGTGATAGTTGAATTATACGTACCCATTATCGAGTTCTTTATTTGTTTCAAGAACTGTTCTTATAACTTGCAACTGATTCAGTAAGGCGGGGGGAAATCCTTTAATAACTTTTTCTAGATGAATTAAACTCGACATACCTAATTTCTTGTATGACCCTAGATGATCCGGCGGACTTCGTACCGCCCTATAATCAAGAAATATCTGTTACCTTTTTATCTCAATGAAGTTAATTTCTTAATAATTATGTACAGCTGATTTGAATGACAATGGTCTTTCTTCTTCTTATATATTATATGTATGTTTAAATTAATACTATAATAGTATAAGTCTTTAGTATTTCGATAATCTGTCCCGATCTCAACTAATAACATTCAAAAACAATTAAAAAATGTAACATTTATATTTTTATGTACAGTAGAAACTCTTTTAATCGGACTAATTATTATCGTGGAAAGGCATTCGGATAATCGAAAATCTGGATAATCGAATGTATGAAGATAAGACGGTTTTGTGCTTATGTAGTTCATAATATGTTATATGTTTATTTTAAAAATAAATTACAATATGTATTTGGTGATATGAAATTGGTAATCATGAATTATAATAATAAGTATAATTTGGTTTAGAATATTTGTTAATTGTCATTTGACGTACGCCACTCTCAACAACACCACTCTCTTACGCTTGGACATTTCTTCTTGTCCGTAGTCCGGATAACCGCGAATCCGTATAACTGAGGGCCTCATAATCGAGTAACCGTAAAACCCGGTACGATCGATCCTGGGAACACGGGTTCGATACTTTATATGTTTTCGTCGATTTTGCATTAAGTTTTCTTTTTTTTAAGATTTATTCTGCTATTCGGGACGGAGACAAATCCAACGAACCAAAAACCGTGAAAATTGGTCTAGCCGATCTCGAGTTATATGTGTAACAAACACGACTTTCTTTTAAATACAATATAGAGTATAATCGCATATTGTCGTTTTTCTAGAGATGAAATGACCAGTAAGAAAAATGCACGACCAGTAATAAAATAACTTATTGTGATGTCTCATAGATTATAACAAATATTACTGCCCAGGCCGAGCCTCACACATCCCTTCCGGCCCCACCAAGGCCGGTTGGACGGCTCGTAAAAAGAGTTTCCACTACGTCATCAAAAAAAAAAAAAAAAATATTAGTAATTTAATTTAAACAAATTCTGATATATTTTCTATATTCGAATGCAAAATATACTTTTACAGGTGCACTAATTCACACAAGCATAATATGAATATTTTCCAGTACTAGCCCAGTAAATTGTATACGGATTTGTTATTATGATATAATTTGAGAAATAAACGTACATATATTTTTAATATTAGTTGACCTTTTTAATGTGCATTAAATTCACGTTGGTATTGAATAGAAAAAATAAATATATAATGAGAGATTTTAGTGATTACGAAAATTGAAAGCTAGACACACTCTTTTAAATATTTCATATCTAAAAAGTAGTTGATGTAAAAACTGCTCTGATATCAAGCGGACCTTGATATCTCTACCAGGGGGTTGGGTCAGACCTGTAGTTGCTGTAGTTCAAGCTATGGTAAGCAACAAGAGGGCAGTGGCGTGCACACAGATTAAAGGTACGGTAAACCGTAAACAGAATATGTTTGAAAAATAACACCAATTTTCATCATTTTTTCCCATAAAACATTGATAATAATTATCATTAAAATCTTTCGCAAGTATTGATTTAAATTTAGAAATGAAACTAAATGAAACTAATGTTTTTAACGGGCAGACGCGATGTCTGTCGTGATCAAGTTTGCTGCAAAGTAATCGAACCGTCGGAAGTATACTACGCGGCACGAAACCTGACCTAACATGGCGTCCTCTGCGCAGGTTTAGTCGTTGTGAAAATCACGTAGGTACTATCTAAAAATAAACAGTAGGTACGTAAAAAAACAACTGGTTAATTATTTTGTCTTTAGCATTATTAAAAAACCGTAAACATCGTAAATAATTTTTCGAGCTTGTCTTTTTAGAACTATATTATTTTTTCTTGGCAATTTAGTAAAATTCGTTAAAATCTTCCTATAATAACAAAAGAAAGAACCCACAAAATCAACAAAACAAAAACATACGACGGGAGACGCGGTGTCACTGCGCGGGGCCACGCATCCACCCGTTGCAATGGTTCTACAATAGTAATGGCGGCCTTGTTTCATGTTTGCTACAGTAAGTACCTAGTAACGCGTTCCTCGCCTCAGACCGCACATCAAACGACATCTATTATTTGTTACTGCGCAGGGTCAAGATTCGGCCCGGATATTATATGTAGTTTTAAAACATAATAAGATATGTACGCGAAGTAATCAGAAAATATTAATTTCATTTAAATATTGATAAAATTCGCGCATTATGTTACAGTAGTCCGATCAGAACGAACATCTATACTATCTATAGGTACTTTATGAATCTCTCAACGAGGTACCTCTGAGCCACGAAAGTACCTTAAAAATTAAAACGATTACGATCTGTTCCTCACAACTTTAAAAAGTTATTTAAATAGGAATATCCAGTGGACATTTAAACATTCTAATTATCATTTGAAAAAAAAAACAAACAAGGCAAACAAAGTAACTTGTTTTTGTGTACACAACCTGCTAACTAATTAAAACTATCATAATACTTTTCATTAAAATGAATAACATTACCTTTCTTTTAGTTCAATATTAACTGGTCACAAGTCACAACACACACGCCTTCACTTTACACTTATTTTAATTTTATTACCAAACGACAATATTGAAAATCTACTCGTACCTAACTAATTTCATTAATCACATATCACAAGCACAGAACTCACAGCCATAATGTTCTATAATTCGTTAATAAATTAATCCACTGTTTACTAATTAAAACTTATTCACTTGTGCTTAGAAAAACAAATGACAATGTCACAATATTCAATAACAATAAAATGGCGAAAAAATATATGAACAGTTTACCGACCAATCAGAGAGCTCCATTTCATTTGACAATTAACGTACTTTAAACAATACAAAATAATCAGTGCTTCCAGTGTTACCATGGCGCACAGGTAGTAAAGGCGGGAAAGTTGAAATAAATTCATGAGCTTATTTGTATTGGGTTTATATTCATTAAATTCGTACTATTATTTAACAATAATTTAGTTTAAATAGAAATTAAATTCAATTATTGAAGTACAAATGGTCAAGATTTTTTTATGTTTATTGATTGCACTTTGTTTTAAAAAGTATTATTAAATAATTAAATACTATGAAATATTATCTTAATAAGTACTATAAGATAACAGTATTTAAATAAATTTTAAATATTACATATTTGTTATAGATAAACCTTTGACAGAACTGAGTTGATTTTTAACATACTAAAATAGGATAAATTACTTAATTTAGTACTTCAATCAAGTTGACAGACTGAATGAGGGCTTCATCACTCTTTTCACATGTTTGTACGTCCTCCGAGCTTTCGTAAATTTTGTTAGTAAAAAGCTGAAGCATGTACTCTGTAGGTTTTTATTGCTTGTAGGTAATTTTTACAGCAATATCCGTTTACACTCATGTCAATTATTCTGATGCGAATCAACGCAACGAGCATAGGCAGCATCATTCGACTGCGGAGTTTCGTTTTGACAATAGACATCACACTAAATCCTCTTTCAACATCAGCATTGTTAATTGGTAAAGAAAGAACTCTTATTAGAAAAGAAGCTAATTCTTTAACCCCTTGCTGCATGAATTATGAAAGAGATGAAATAAATTTTTTTTTTTGGCAAAAATGTGTTTATTGTAGCTTAATTAGTGAGATCAAATCAACAAAAAAAAATATTAGCTTATAATTCAAAAGTTAGTAATCAACGCCATATGTGGCTTCGTATGCATTCTAGCCATATACGCTTCGGTCAAATATGGCTTCGTATGCATTTACGTGTAAAGTATTTTATTCCTCGTGAAATTCTTTGTAACAGTTGCGTTTGTCATTATAGCACAAATAAACATTACATTTTTCACATAATGTAAAAGAACGAAATTTAGAACAATTTTGGCATATTTGTCGGGCATTCTTCTTCCAAATCGGAAAATGGCTAATCCCATCGGTACGCACGGACGCCAAAGGCAAGTCTTGATGCCTAGCTGGCGTTTTTCGTGTCTTTTTTGCGGGAACTGGAGATTCAGGAATACGGGAGGGAGTGCCACCCCGGCTTGGATGTCGGAGTTCCAAGAATGCTCGATGGACGACCACGTTTCTTGGTCATAACTGCTTTTCCTGCTTTATGCAAATGTTCGGAAACGGCCAGTTTGAAATCATAAAGTGGCATGTAAGAGTCAGCATTGATTCGGCGCCATAACAACCAAGCATTGACAAGTGTCATGTCCACCATGTGAAAAAAAATCCTCTTGTACCATTGACGAGACCGCAAATGGATTCTATAATAACCCAGCATAGAATCTAGTAAATCCACTCCTCCCATATGCTGGTTATAAACATCTACAGCTTGGGGTGAAGGTATGTAAACATATTCTTTATCTTAGCGAACGTAACGCCGCTTTGTTGTTGTGGGTTCACTTCCAACGTAGGCTGAAAGAAAAAAAAAGAAGAAAAATCTGATTCTGACTCCGGTATAATGATATGTCGTTTAGGAGTTAAACTAATGGAGCCAATATTACAATTATCGTCACAATCCGAATCAACATCATCGTCACTAATGTCACCATCACCTGGAATGATGTTTACATGCTTTGCAGTGCCATAAAAGCGTGCTGGGTCCATTTCTAGAACAAAAAAGAAAGAAGCCTTAAATGCATACCAAGCCAAATATGACAGTACCACTTTTGACCATAATGCATACGAAGCCAAATATGGCAATTTTGAAAAAGTAGATAATTACGTCGAAATATGCAAAACAAAGCAAAAATCAAACATTCACCGTTTATAAGAAAGATAAAAGAATACTGTGGTATTTTTTTCAACCGTTTACTCACCTTTTTGATATGTTTTTTTTTAAATTAAAAATTACACTTTTTTCGCTGCACCTGCTCCGCCGCACGCGCTCAACATAACCTTAAAAATATTTGACAGCTGACATTTGACATGAATGAGTTAATTACATTCCGTTTCACCATAAAATTCCGGATCTGTTGTTGGTTAAATTTTAAAAATCGGACATACCAGTAGCTTGTAAAAAAAATGTAAACTTGGTCATCCATATATGGTTTCGTATGCGGTAAGGGGTTAAAACTTTGGTTTCCCGATGCATCTCGAAAGTTCCATATCGCAATCCAAAATTTAGTTATTTCAACATTTTTGTCTAACTCAATTGATATATCACGTAAAAAAATAGAGCCAAATCGGATACCTGTAGCCAGGGGATAAAATAACATCACCGCTCGGTTAGGAATAGAATAATAGAATTGGCGCTAAATAGCCCCATCTGGCAACACTGAGTGAATTAATGTCATTTTAAATGTCTATTAAGATTTGTATTTCGTAATGTATGATTAAAAATATGTAAGTAAAAATTAAACAATATAGGTTTAGTTGTTATATAAGTAGGGTATGCTCAACAAGGTACATTATTATTACAGGTATCATTTTCAATAATTTACCGTCGAAAAACGAATATAGTGAAAGCCGAAAACAAAATGATAATATGCAAATTTTAGCCTTTGATTCATTTATCGAAATAATATAGTGTTATAAAACAAAAATACAAAGTTATATTGTTAAATTTTGGCGATAGTATCGTAACTTCTTTATTCTAAGATTATATTTTAGGTTACATATTATTTAATGGTTTATTATTTTCTCTTTATGTAATCTTGGATTTATATTACTCTACAAAAGTCCTATGTATCTACAGTGGTAACCATCACATATTTTGTATCTGTTATTTCACTGGTTAATATGAATAAAAATAAATAAATCTGAAAGAATACCGTTTACTATCACGTTGCCGAAGACCATATTACTGTATTTATGTACTAGTTCTGGTGATGACTGAAATGATATAGTGATGCCTGTTAATGCCGTCTACATTTAAGGTCACGACTATGACTATGTTCAAAATGAATATTTAAATTTTCAAAGTGAAGAAAAAGTGATAAATAAATTATACTTTTTAAAGGTTTTATTTGTTTACTTTAATATGAATACAAACAAAGTGTAGCGGAGTAACTTAGATTATGTGTTGTATTGTAAATTTAAAATATCCATTTCTATACATACATATTTGTTTATTAATTGTTTAAAATAAATAAAAATATTTTTAATTCTTGCGACGGACAAACTTCTTATTAAATTGTACATATGTATATAGCGAGGATGCGAGCTGCGTCTATTGTTCGCGTCGTCCGGGCCCGCGCACCTGTAGCCCCGCTGGCCCCCGCCTGCCCCGCTAGCGGCCGCGGGCACTACAGTGTTGCCAACCGTACGATTTAAATTGTATTTATACGACATTTTTGACTCTTGTACGATGTACGATCGAGTTATCGAAATCTTACACAAAATATACGATTTTTTAAATGAAGTCTTACGAAAAAATAAATCTCCAATAAAACTATAAGGAATGTGTAAAACTAAAATGTATTCCAGAAACACTAAATAAGAATTTGTTAGCTGCAAAACATATTAAAGAAAAAGGATCGTGTATAAACTTCAAGCCATCTGACGATATGCTGAGCAAATTAAATTTAAGTATGTACAAAAAATATAATGCTTTTCCCGCATCTGCTGTGCCTAATAAATCAGATAGTGACTAAAGCAATTCATTTTTTTTATGTTTTCAAAATATATGTAATTAATGAATATCTTAATTCCACATATTAATTGATGATTAATGTTAATTGAAAATTAGAATTAAATTCCGTTTTTATTTGATATACTTACGCAGTTTTATTGAAATTTCATCGCGTACGATTATTTCCTTGAATTTCAAGACAAAATACTATTTTTTTAGTGTATAGTACGATCCTCTAAAAAATAAAGTTGGCAACACTGGGGAACTGCGCCGAAGTCCGTACTCGACACTCGTCAGTCCGCATAGACTTTAGCTGTGTAACGTTTGTCCGTCATCGCTACGGCGACACTCGCACGCGCACGCTCGCTTACGAAAGATAATCTCCTGTATTAATAGCTTTTAAGTAGTTTAAATTGCTAAACTTTGTTAAATTCGCTAAAAATATAAATTTATACGGCAAAGAAATATAAAGACAAAATACTATTTTAATATTGATAGAATAATCGCTTAACTCAATTATCAGATTAAGATACTATCATTTAGCTCATAATAAAGCATGTACGTGAATAATTGTTCAATATTAATTTAATCCATAATGTGAAAAAAGATATAAACATTATTAAACTAAATTTGTAATATAATAACTATAATGAAACTTGAATAATTTTTATATCCTAAACAATAAATTTCTAGTTCAACTTTTTATAAATAGAATAGTTTTTAAAAAATAAACGCAGAATAGAAATGCTGTGTGTTATATATTTATAGTAAAATAAAAGCTTCAAAAATATTGTAACTACTTATTATTATTTCAATTAATATTACCGTATATTGTTCTCTTGATAGTTACCTAGAAGGTTAAATAAATATTTTTTATTTTAAAACTTTTCTCAAAAACTATCCGAGATATCTTAAACCCGGTAGATGACCCGATGGACTTCGTACCGCCCTATAATCAAGAAATATCTGTTACCTTTTTATCTCAATGAAGTTAATTTCTTAATTATGTACAGATGACGCGAAAGACAATGATCTGTCTTCTTCTTATATATTATATGTTTAAATTAATACTATAATAGTAAGTATATTTGTTGGCGCAAGTGCCTGTTAAAATTGTGAAGCAATTTAGTATATGGAGGTTACGGAACGATTTAGATGTAAGGCGCTTTGTTTATTGTAATTTTAATTTTTTACTTACCCTGTCATAAAAATATGTAACACAATAAAATTATCATTGCAACTAATCTACGCCTTTTAATATCTCCTCATTAAATACTATCAAAATCCGCAACAATATCTAACAAAAATTAAATTCCTATTCCCTCTTGTGATAATAGTCAGTATAAATAGTGTTCAACAACGTGTTTTGCACACAAAAAAGAAATGAAGCCTTACTATATAATTATAAAATAAATTAAAAAATATTTATTGTTTGTTTATAGCGTTAAAAGTTTCAAATTATACGAAGTGAGGTTCACGTCGTAGCAGAAGTTGAAGAAAAATTATGAAACTCACAAAGACATGGAATAAAAAATGGAGAACTAAACTTAGATCCTATATCTAAGAGTCCTTTTCCCGAAATTTCCTAAAAATATCATGTTTCTTGTTTTATTTAGTTAATTTTTGATACACACGAACACGCGTTCGTTTCGCAGAGTAAGCAGCACTCTATATGATACTTTATCTATATAGTAATGCTAACCCGGAACTCTTAAAATTTAATGTGTTTCGCATACTTGATAAATTATGAAATACTAGCTTTTGCCGCGGCTTCGTCCGCGTGAAATAGTGACTTCCGGCAAATTTTTGGTTCTTCCCACATAGTTCCCGTTCTTGCGGGATTTTCGGAATGGTCGAGTTCCCGCAGAATTTTCAGGATAAAACCTCTGTTTCTTTTTTTCGAGGTCGAAACTATATCTGTATAATTTTTAAAGTAAATTTAATTATTTTAAAGAACTTCTGCATATACTACATTTTTTGTTTTATTATCTTGTGGCAGAAAAACATATTGATGTTCGCCACAACCCGATCTTGAGAACGATCAGCACTCGATTCCCGTTGCCGGTTCGCCAAAGTTCGGAAATTCTGTGAGGCTAAATGCTGCGAACGTTCAACGCTTGATTCCCTTGCACGGTTTTGTTCAGTAATTTCTCGTTGAGTAGCCAACCTATGCATATTTTCATCCTCAGTTTCATTGCTGCGCAAGACTCGCAGCCGCTTTGCAGTAGCAGTCTGCCGAGAAAGCTGAGTTCTTTTTCTCGGCATTATAGTGATGAAGAAAAACCGTAGAAAATGAAAATTTAACAAAAGCGTATCTCGTAATAAAAAAAAAGAAACGTAAGATTAATAATTAGGAATCTAATTACTTTTATTTTTAACGATTATGTCAAAAGAACAACCGTAAAATGAAAATAAGGTAAACTAACTTTATGCTTAAACATTACCCTAATCTAATGAGAGTAAATAGGTGGACCACACCTATTTACAGGTTTTATCTAAAGAAAAAAATAGAAACTAAATACGTTAAACTAAACCTTCATCTAATAAGAATAATTTAATCAGAAATTAAATAATTAATAATTAAATTCAGATGGTAAAGTTTTTTTCTAAACTTGCATAGGACTTTTAATTCTCTTCTATACCAAAAAATACCAAATTATTATTTTTTTGCCTGTTTTTCTAAAACTCGTAGCCTTTTTTCTTGACTTTCCACTTTTTCCTTTAATTTTTGATGATTCTTTTCTATTGTTGAAAACTTCTCTTCAAATATAGTACTAATATTTTGCGTGACCTGTTCTGTAACGTTCTTTTCCTGATTCCCGGATTTCCTGTCTTTGACTTTCCAAGTCATTTTTTATTGTTTTTAGTGCGTCTAAAATTTCTTCCATGTTCGTTATATTATATTGTTCTGAAACTCGTGGTGCCCTCTTGTGGTTGTTGGTGAAATTACTTGGTCAGTTAGTATTGATATTTGGTGAATCCAATGATCGATTAGTACTAAGCAACTGACGATTTGTTTAAGACAGTGGCCGTGAGATGGTGCTTTTTGGCAAAATTAAAATCGAACACGACTTAATTATTGATTCCATTCTTTTTAGGTTATGTCGAAATCAATAATTTATTAAAATAGAAAGGCACAATTGGTCGAATGCAGAATTAAAAACTTAGGTTTCAATTCACTGTTAGTTATTAAGTCTCCTAGTTAAAACTGAGAAAGGCGGTAATTTTAGATGTAATGTGGTTTCGTATTATTGTTGTTTTAAAGCACTTTTTGTGAGTTTTTCACTGAAACTTCAAAATATTATATATTTCCTTGACTTTTTGTACTTTTATTTTCACTCAATATTTGTTTAATTTGCGGAAATAGTTAATACAGAGCAATTATACACGGAGTCGATGTTAACAGTGGCACAGTGGCGGCTCCTCCACAATTATATATAGTAGTTATATAATACTTACGAAAATAAAATATTAATATAATTTAACGCGCGATGACTTTTGATTTCATGTATGACTTTGGTGTTTCTACACCGATTTACATGATTCTTTTTTTGAATAGGTTATAATGTTAACTTTTTTTAATAAAGCATGAGTGATAGTGTTGTAAACGTTAGAGTAACAAATACAATCAGAAATCTCCGAATTGATAAGCTATCGGGAGTTTCACGTGTTATTGTGAGTCAACCATAAAAGTTAGACATATGCTGTCCAAGAATAATTTTTATATAATTTTAAGGAAAATATTTCCGTCATACATGATTTCTATGTAGCTTTAAACTATAAGCCTGCACACGCGACGGAAGCTTAAAAAATGGAGTAATTTCTCCCGTTTTTCCAATATTTCCCTTCACTGCTCTGCTCCTATTAATCGTACGATAATGAAAGTATACTGTAACCTGCCCAAGAGTATGAAAAATAATTGTGCTAAATTTCGTTAAAATCCGTCGAGTAGTTTTTGTTTCTATAACGAACATACAGATAGACAGACAAAAATTTTACTGATTGCATTTTTGGCATCAGTAGCGATCCCTAACCACCGCCTGCTAGTTATTTTTTAAATATATTTTATGTACAGAATTGACCTTTCTACAGATTTAATATAAGTATGATTAAGCTACCTAATGAATTATGGTTGAAAAGAAGGGTCAAATTTGTGTCACAATTCTCTTTATTACATCTAAACCCAAAGCATTATAGGGATATCAAATTGAAACTGAAAAATAAGTAGAAAAATTATTTTAAAAATGCAGCCTTAATATAATTCAATCAATTAAATTTTTCAGCTATAAACTCGAGCGGGAAAAAAGACAAGTACCAAATTGTACTGAGCTTGAACGGCTATTAGTAATATTGGAAACAAATTTAAAGATTGTGCTTGTACATTTTTAAAACTTCATGCGTTTTTTAAAACTCTTTAAGAATTTTGTGTTTCATATTCTAGATTCTTTTTGCACCAAAATTTTTAATCGGACAGTGAAATGAGGAATCTTAAACTTTATTTATAAAAACATGCATCAAATTAATCCGCGGTAATTTCAAACACAACTTATATACATAAATATATCAAAACCAGTCGTTCCCTCTATTTTGAACAAAACAACCAACAGCCCAGAAGTCGTAATTACTCGGTCTTATATTTTTTATCAGGTTTTATTTCACTCGTTATCTATGTTCATAAGGGTGGATTTGTGAAACTCAAAATCTTCAAAGTAATTAACTTTTTGTATAGATGTTCCAATGCGTTATTATGTCATAATGTCATCCTAGAATCAAAATGGGTTGGCCGAATATTTTGAATGATTTCAAAAAAAATATGATTATCAAATTAAATTCCTTAACATTACTAACTTTAATAGTTGTAAATAAAGTAAGGATTCATGATTAGGAGATAAAACATAAAGCCACAAAGAATCAAAAACGATACAGTATACATTATATGTATTTTAAACTGAATATACTTCATAACAAGGTAAATAGTACTTAATTACACTACTGCTTAATTTGCGATGAGTGTCGCTGCCATTATTACCCAGTTACGTCTGACTATACAAAAGCAACTAATATATTTAAAAGTAAGAGTTCTTTATGTAGAATAAAATTTGTACGTAGTTACGTTAAAAACTTATTGATGTACTATAAGTTATTTCACGGTAACTATACCCAAACAAGCCATGAGTTTAGCAAACTTATAATATGTTCGTTCCATATTTGTATCCTTAAAAGTTATTTCAAGTATTTTAATCGTCCTTTTTAAGGAAGTACTTAAAGTTTTTACTTCCTTTTATACACTTAAAAGTTCGTAAAATTTAGAATGATAAATTTGTTCTATGCTATACTTATATACTTCAAGGTTTACAACCCGGTTTACTACCGCCAAATATATACATACATTTTTTAATTACAAAGATACTTAATGCAGTTTAAGCGTCTAGACGGCTCACTTTTATTTTTTTCTTAAACGATTGCAATTTTGTATTATTTTAATATTTTCATGGTTTTCACGTTTTATTACTCCAATAAGTGATAACAGGTACTGATAATAATATCAATATTAATATTTACAAGTGATAATAAGCAATTTTTAACTTTGAAATTACTACACGATGAATTACAGGAAAATAATTTGAAATACTATGTATATAATTATCTATGTATATACTTAACTCAAGTAAAAATCATGGTACCGTTTAATTCCACCACTTTTCATAATGAAACTTGTTTAATAAAAATATCTAAAAGCCTCAATGTTCTTTGTGTGACCTTTATTTTCATAATATTGAACGTTACTAATATTTTTATAGAAAATCTTCAATTACAAGATAATTTTGAAGTCCTTCGAGAAATATAAGTTTCATTTATTAAACGGTAAAGTTGAATGGCTATTCAAATTTCTTAACTTCTTTAACTTTCTTGAAAACATTAATTCTCCTTATAAAATATATATACATTGCTCTTTCATTGTTTTAAAATATATTTAAATATTTTTGCAAGGGAAGAGTAATATATAGATATAATAATGACACCTCCCTCTGCATTTATCTGCTAAAGTGTATAACTGTTTTGTTTATCTACTTCAGAAAGGACTAAATAAATAAAATAGCAATCACGAGGTTCCATAAAACGCAGTTTCAAAACCTACTGTTAAAGAGTCACTACTTACTGTCAAAGAAATACTTTAATAATCTATGGTGAAACTGGTTAAGACTAGTCTAAATAAGAAGAAGACAAAAATTTTTATACGTTAAAAAAAGAAGAAAAAAAAATACCATCACATATCAACTTCAAATATTAATTAAGGATATATAAAAATTGATGTTGAAATTAATTATTATCAGTGTACAGATATGTCAATACGTACATTATATAAAATTATGATTTTCAATGAATGAATTAATTACTAATAGAGTAATTAATATAAAAAGATACATATTTGATTGTTGTGAAAAAGACAAATGCAATCATAAAATACAAACAGACTAACCAAACAGATTTGTTTGTTATGAACTTTCTGTTATCATTGGTATGATTATCATTATTATAAATATTTCCATCTAAGTAGATGGATCAAAAATATTATATACTCTACATATTTGTAATAAAAATATAATGAAAATGCAGGAGAAAAGAGTTTTATAATATTTAATATTAAAAAAAATCATTACGACTTTCCATACAATATCTCGCATCTCATAAAGTCAAGCGACACCTCATTTAAAATTATAAATGAAGTGAAAAGTTAAAACGCCCACGCCGTATTACAGTGACCCGGTTATATGATTTTCACTACCTACATTGACATTTAATCCCAATGAGAAACGGGCCTTGTAATTTCCGACTCATAATCATATAATCTATACTTATAATAAATCTGTAGAGCGATAAATTCTGTACATAAAATATATTTAAAAAATAACTATGAAGGGGTGGTTAGGGATCGCTACTGATGACAAAAATGCAATTAGTAAATTTTTTTGTCTGTCTGTCTGTCTGTATATGCGTTATAAAACAAAAACTACTGTCCGGATTTTAACGAAATTTGCACAATTATTCTTCATACTCTTGGGCAGGTTAATGTATACTTTTCATTACGCTACGATCAATAGGAGCAGAGCAGTGAAGGGAAATATTGGGAAAATGGGAGAAGTTACTCCATTTTTTAAACTCTCGTCGCGTGTGCAGGCTTATAAGTTAAAGCTACATACAGTATATAATACATACAATATAGTTGACGCTTAGAAAGTCGGTAATTTTGATGTAATGTGGTTTCGTATTATTGTTGTTTTAAAGCACTTTTTGTTTACATATATATACTAGGAGACTTAATAACTAACAGTGAATTTAAACCTAATTAACTCTGCATTCCACAAATTGTGCCCTTTCACTAATAAATTATTGATTCCGACATAACGTAAAAAGAAAGAAATCAACAATACGTTAAGTCGTGTTCGATTGTATTTTTTCTAAAAAGCGCCATCTCACGGCCACTGTCTAAAACAAATCTTCAGTCGCTTGATACAAATCGATCATCGGATTCAACAAACATCAATACTACTGAACCAAGTAATTTCACCAACAACCACAAGAGGGCACCACGAGTATCAAAACAATATAATCTAACGAACATGGAAGAAATTTTAGACGCACTAAAAACAATAAAAAATGACTTGGAAAGTCAAAGACAGGAAATCCGGGAATCAGGAAAAGAATGTTACAGAGCAGGTCACACAAAATTTTAGTACTATGTTTTGAAGAGAAGTTTTCAACAATAGAAAAGAATCATCAAAACTTGAAAGAAAAAGTGGAAAGTCAAGAAAAAAGCCTATAAGTTTTAGAAAAATAGGCAGAATTTGATTTAAGAATTAACAATAATCCAGCAGAATCAACAACAAAATATAATACTAACATTGATGCAATTTTTTCAAGAGCTTTAAATAAAATAGAATCCCAAACATATGTTTCCTACTTCAGATACCACAAGTCAATTATTACGTAAATTGAGCCTACTGATTAAGTTTATATAACATTATATATATTTGTTTATAATAAAAAAAATATTATTATAACTTAAAAAAAAAATATTACAATTCCTTCACTAATTAATCTTAACAATTTCTAAGATTCATTTTATATGTTAATGAAAACGTATATGTCTCTTTATGTTGTCTAAACTTTTTTAAAGATTTATTATATAGTGCTCGATACATAAGCTGAGTTTGGCATTTGTGTGACTACATTAGTCTATGATAAACTATTGTCTCTGTCTTAAAAATTCAGTTATGCTTTCAAATTGTTTGCAAAGAGTAAATTTGTGTCGTTTTATACTATATATAATTGTAAGTGTAAGGTAGCTTCAGTAACCGTCGATTAAAAATACACAATGCCACCTACAAAAACACCATCTTTATCTCGAAATTCGAGAGATGCTAAAAGGATGAGAAATGCGCGCTCTCAAGAATCGGCAGAGGAAAGAGCATACCGGATAACTCTATGAGAGTTAGTGCCTCAACCTATCGAGCCGATGAAAGCTCTCCAGAGAGAGTGATGCGATTAGCAGCTGACAGAGTGAGACGAGCTACATCACGGGCGTCTCAAAGCTCTTCTCAACGAGAGCAGGGGCTTACCACTGACCGAGAACAACACGTGTTATCCCGAGATGCTGAAAATGCGTCACAACGAGAATTGCGTCTCACAGCTGACCGCGAACGTCATATTTTATCTCGAGAATCTAAACTTTTACTCAATATGATTTGATGACCGTTTGACAAATAATAGGGTGTACCATAATATTATTCGATCTCTCGAAGTTGAACATGGGCATGAACAACGACTAGAGTTGGTATACGAATATTACAATTCTTTGAAACAAGAACGATTAGCAAGTTTGTCTAATGAAAGATTAAGAATCGAAAATATTCGGTTTTTTGAAAAGGACGAACAGCGAGAGACCCGTCTTACTGCAGAGTGATTTCGACATACCCTTAATAATTTACATGTACACATAAAAGATCAAGCTAGAAATTCGGTGGCGTGGTCCGACAAATATAAAAGTGCGTTTGCTTCTAACCTCACAATTGATTAGGGATCATTTTCTTTAATAGGCTATATGAACGTGGTATGTCGTTTTTGTAATGCTTCAAAGTGGAGTAAAGAATCAGCTGATTTCAGTTTTTCTGAAGTAAAATATATTTGTCTTCATTCGAGGACCCAAGGGAACCTTCGAAATCATTTCTTTTAAGGGAACATATACAACAGTTTTTAGATAATATTCGCACTTATAATAGTGGATTTCAAATGACATCCTTTGGCGCTCAACAAATCTCAGAAGGTCCTTTCATGCCTACTTTAAAGTTACAAGGTATTGCCATCATAATTTGAACCTTAGCACATTATTATAAAGTTTAAAACCAATAAATATTTTTAAGTTCTGTGTCTCATAAAGGGTTAAGCCTCATGTGAACGTGATCTAAACCATTACCAATATAAATAATAATAATAAATATTACCAATACATTAACTTAATATACAAGGAGTCGAGGGCACAGCTATCTATACTTTTCTGCCGGAAGTCACTATTCCATGCGGACGAAGTCGCGGGCAAAAGCTAGTTGATAATAATTTAATGGTTACGTTAGCATAGGTGTGTATTTCAGATAAAATGACGTCACTATTGAAAGCTAAAAAATCATCTATATACATATATTAAATTTGTAAATTTCATTATAAGTACTCTGTTATTTAATTTTCAATTTATTTACCTCACATTTGTTTTATACAAAGGATTCTTGAATGCTATACATATTTTTAAATATTACCTTCTCATATCGGCCAACGCATAAAAACTGAGTATTGCATGCAATTAATATAACGGTATATTTGTCATTTTCATCCTTGAAATATAATTTGTACATATTTATAATCACAGTTCAAGAAAAGTTCCGTGGATAATAAGATACCTATACTAAAGTTAAAACATTATTAAAATTGAAAAAAGGCGAAATTGATTTTAAAGACATTTCATTCTAATTTCCAACACTTTATTTGTTTTCCTTGTAACAAACTTTTATACGTATATGAAAATTTTTCATGGGAAAATTGGATTAGTGAATTAAACATAAGATTATACCTTGAATATAATCGAGTAAAATAAAATACTTTTTGACTTTGAATGACAAAAAGATGACAACAATCGTATCATTTTATACTATTCTTTCTTCCTTAAGAAACTTCTACAGGTTTCATTTTTTCTTGGGCTGTGTCATTTCTTTCATTATCTCCTTTTATATAGTTTTTTCTTTCATTTGTATATATGCTGTTAGCACTCCACGACGTAATTTCCGCGCCTTAACAAAGGTTGTCAACACTTCCGCTAGTGTCGGCGTCTGATCGGCGTCGGGACGTGACGACCCCATCGCCCACTGGTGTATTCCGGTGCAATCAGTCACGGGGGGGAGGGCTGAGGGTACAGCCCTGGGAGTAAGACGGTCACGGATCTGGCAGGAGGCCGTCCGTGGCTGTCTTGGGGGGGAGGGGATACTCGGGTCTCTCCGGAGGCCTGAGTTCGCTTGTGGTCGGTTGGTTTCCTCTCTGTCTGCCGTCGGGCGCTTGCGCTCGTCGGTGGGTGGTTGGAGACTGGCCGCGTGGGCTTGGGTGGGAGGGGTAAGGGGTTAACCCTCTCGCGATTAAGCAAGCCCGCCAGGCGGGGGGACACTCCTGGTCACTTGGAGTGAGCCCTCGGGGGGGGAGGTGGCCGTTCGCGGCCCGCCGCCGGATCGTCGCGGATGCATGCTTCGGCGTTTCCCGTGGCGATCCACTTGGCGGCAACGGAGAGTGACCGCTGGTGTTTTAGTGGGTAACATGGGCCCTTCTGGCCGTGAATCCCACATAACCGCCTCTGTCTCCCCTAGACGGAGGGGTAGGTATAAAACCTTTCACCGCGATATAAAAAAAAAAAAAAAAAAAGTGTCGGCGTCTGATGAGCACAAACATTTTTGTAATATTCAGCCCAGTCCTTTGAAGTTATATATTGCTCACATCTTTTTCTTTTATTTACTTAAAAATAGAACCAGATCTATCGATAGAAAAATATGATACTTATAATATGAATTTTCTATTAGACTTATAAATACAATTGTACGTTTAATTACATTTTCCCGAAGTAAAATTAAATTTATCATCACCACTTCTAAGACACAACTTTATTTTGACTAAAAAAGTACTCTAAAATAAAACTACTTTATTGTCTGTAAAATGCCTGTTAAAGTAATTATGGATATTTGAAGTTTCACAAGTGTTAATATGGTTGTATGAAACAACAGTTTTCATACACTTTCTACATAATTATTATTTGATATCATAATATTAATATATAAAATGATAAACGACATTACGTAAAAGTTGAAAAAGAAACAAACAATAAAACCTTATTCCAACTATACCAAGTCTTACGGTTAGCCTCACAATTGAACATAAAACTCAGAATACTAATTGAAGAAGATAAAGGAAAAACGTATCTTTGTGTGTTGTTTATTTTTTGCTGCGAATTGATAAATTATGATACCATTGAATATTATTGTTCTTGTGCCAATTATATAGGGTGGCAACCGGAGGTTCCAGGAAAACTACGAAGCATACTTATATGTATATTAAAATAAGAATTACATGTTAAAACTTATAACCTATACCTAAAACTACATCATTGCCCCAATGTTAGGAAGACTATGGCATTCTATTGCTTGTGTAGTATATGTGGAATCTTCTGGTTCACAGTTCACACGGCTTGGTGTTGGCTCCGCGGAGTCAGCGGCGTCACTCGTCATACGATATTTTTCCGATACAAAGATGTCGCCCAGGCGATGTTCATTTTTTTCTTCATATGTAACGCGTACGTAACATGCCTCTATTAAGTCGAATGCTGAAACACATGAAAAAAAAATGTTATTAGCTAGGTTCATATCTTTCCTACATAGACTTGAAAATTCTGGTATTAAGAAATCAAGAAAATATAATATACTATCATGAAAAATTACAACCAAAACACTCTTTAATCACTACGTTTTAGTTTATTACAGATATTATATATTTAATTCATATTTAATCCTTAAAACCCTTACCCATAAAGGTAATATATTAAGCAATTTTTTTTTTATTATTCTTTATTGCACACAAAAAAAAATTAATGTACAAAGGGCGGACTTAACGCTATGTCAGCATTTTCTACCAGCCAACCCAGAATAGTGAAGGAGAGTAGTGAGTAGGACGTGCACAGAAGTAAAGAAAAATTTAAAATATATACATAGTATAGAATACATAAATATACATATACATAATATACATAAATATGCACAAACAAATACACATACAAGTACATAAATATTTAACATATATACACAAATATATAAATATATTTACATATGAATCCAATTATAATAAGAGTATAGAAGAAAAGACATTGTAATCGTCGTAATATGAAAACTATTGAAAAATAATGGATATTAGCAGAGATTGAAAAGATAAAAGCAATTTAAGTTAAAAAACAAGTAGTGAAATTTAATCTTCCGAGTCGTAACTTTCAAAATATTCTTCTTCTTCTTTATCATTGTAAGTGGATGTAAACTGCGTTAATAACGATGTGTCGCATGTTGCCTTGTTGGAATCAAACGGATTCTCTACTGTTAGTTACTGTTACTGTGATTCTGTATTAGAGTACAACCAGCCTTGACGAAAATATTTTAACATATATTACAACTACATATAGAGATGTATATATACGTGGCGTACTCATGCAAATTATAATATTTTCACAAACGATGACTAGTTCGATGATTTGGTGAAAACGATGATTTGGTGAATCGCTGAGATCTTCTGCTCTCTTAGTAAATGTGATAAATTCCTAAAACAATGAAATTTCAAAGAGTTTGTGTTAACAAAAGGACAGACAGATAAATAGCTATGTAGGTATATTTTCTTTACTTTTATGATCTTTCAAATCAACAGATTCTTTGGTTGAAAATGCTGTATAGAATCTTTTTAAATACTCATAATGGTCACTATTAAATTAATGGTTTCCGTGAAAAATGTAATAGAAAATGTGAGTGTTAAAATAATATTATTTCTAAAAACAGCAACGGCTATATAATAATGTGTGCATGTCTGGGTTGACAATTTTGTAGTAATTAGATAAATATCAAGATCTCTGTCTAACGATCCGCGGTACACCGACATAGCGGCCGATGGCTTTCGCAGTGGTTTAAGTGAGTAGGGGCCTCCGCAGGCCGAGCCCCACACATCCCTTCCGGTCCCACCAAGGCCGGTTGGACGACTCGTAAAAAGAGTTTCCCTGCGTCATCAAAAAAATAAGATCTCTGTCTAATAATATTAACAGCACTCAATCACTTTAACAGACAAACAACCCTCACACATTCAAATTCAAATACATTACATTTGTCTAATTTAATTTATTGCGAATAAAGTAATCAAACAGTACGGGCGTATTGCATTGTTTAAGTCCAAGATGCGGATATATTGAAGTCTTTTATTCGGCAAGACGAGAATGATAAATATAAGATCCATGCAATGAATTTAGAAATGCAGAACGAGTGGTTAGACATAGGAGATTTTTGCATCCCATTAGCATTAAAATGGCGCACTTTAATTTATGATTGGTCGCCAGCATTGCTAAAATTCTATCTCAATGCGTTCCAGATGACTCTCCCAGATCAGAGTAATTTAGTAAGATGGGGTAAAAGTACCGAAAAAACTTGCTATATCTGTGGAAAGGCAGTTGGAACTGCTAAGCATCTGCTGGTGGGATGTAGGGTACTCCTGGACAGCGGTCAATACTCGCGTCGTCACGATAGGGTTCTAGAAGTCATACGTGAAGCGGTTAGTCTTTCGGTAGCCAGAGCGCAAAAGGAAATAACCACAAACGAACGATCAGTAGGTTTTGTGATAGAAGGCACTAGGGCTACAAAATCAAACGTCAAGCCTTACTCCATCCTTAAAGCGGCGTCGGATTGGACTATAATGATGGACACGTATGAAAAACAATATTAAATCCCCGAGGATATTTGTGCGTCGGCCTCCAGACCGGATATATTTTTGTTTTCGCGAATTTTAAAGCGCGTAGTGATGATAGAGCTTACGGTCCCTTGGGAAACCAACATCCCCAAAGACCATACCATCAAGGTCAACAAATATTACGAGCTCACAAACGAACTCACTCGAAATAGGTTCGTAGTAGATTTGTACGCGGTAGACGTGGGAGCGAGAGGTATAACAGCGAAATCTCTCTACAACCTACTAAAGGACTTGGGCTTGTCCAGAACTCACATTAATGCATTCTTGGAACGTATATCGAAGGCAGCCCTAGTAGGTTCTTTTCAAATTTGGTTAGGTAGGGAGAGGAGCTTGGACAGTGGAGGTGAGCGTATAACGCGCGTTTGTTAAGGGGCCCCTTAAACCTACACTTGTGTCGCAAGTCCCAGGCACTGTTGAAGCTCCTCTCCCTGCAACGCGATGGACCCGGCACCCGCACGGTGAATCCATGGAATGCTGAGTAGTTTCGTCTCGTCTCACTATCAAATAGATAAAGACCTTAAAACAATAAAGAATCGCCACTAAATATTATAATGAATTATTAGTTATTCAGTTATTAAGATACAGAATAATTTATAAACATAATAGCTTAGATGATTATCATCATAATTATTATGAACGAATAAGTACAATATTTTATTACTCACTGATAAAGAGGCAAAATTTTGGAGATCTAAGAAAGCTGACTGACTGACTGTGAATAAAAAAAATGTCACACATATGTCAGATGATGCTAACCATTTTGGCTTTAATACGACATGGAATATACGTATTTTATATATAACATTTTATAAGTTTTCATATGAAACTTATCTATTTAACGTTAAAACTAGTTCAATTATTATTAAATATACAGTGTTATATATTTTAATAATTTCTATTACCTACGAGTACCGAATAATATCTTACCTCTAACTTTTTCTCTAAAATTTTGATATTCATAAAAAACAATGATATACTTAATCTTAAATAAAAGTTTTATTTCAATCCTCATATTGCGTTTACTTTATTTATGAGACCTTGAGGTATATTGCTATTAGGAGTACTATATTAGTGCTTAATTTGTTACCAAGTTAAAAAGATATTTCTAAACAAATAAAAAAAATAAGGACCCTTTCTAATAGCATTATTAACTTTTCATTGTATTAAGTACAAAAGTATAAAATATTATTTGACCAATAAAAATAAAATAAGCTAAAATGTTCATTATAATACAAATACATTTATCTATACTAATGTTATAAAGCTGAAGAGTTTGTTTGTTTGTTTGTTTGAAAGCGCTAATCGCCGAAACTGCTGGTTCGAATTAAATAATTCTTTTTGTGTTGGATAGTACAGTTATCGAGGAAGGCTGTGGGCTATATAACATCACGCTACGACCAATAGGAACAAAAAGATATAGTGGTAAATGTGTAAAAAACGGGAGAAATTATTTCATCTTTGAAGCCTTCCGTTGCGTGCGCCGTGAAAACGGTTCAAGATACACAAAAAACATGTATTCAAGAATAATAGCTCTTTTAATGATCTAAAAAACAATCCACGACAGTGTATGTCTATCTTTTAAGATTAACTCACAAAAACCGTTTTTATGGTACCTTATTTGGTCGAAATAATTTGTTTTAGTTGTATGAACATAATAATATTAATCTTTATTCAAATAAACAAATAAATATGTTGTTGGTTAAGAGTACTTCATTGTGAATCAAAAAAAAATATAGGTTTTATCCTGAAAATTCTACGGAAACTCGACCATTCCGAAAACCCCGCAAGAACGGGAACTATGTGGGAAGTCACTATTCCACGCGGACGAAGCCGCGGCAAAAGCTAGTGATATATATAAAACTAGAAGACCCGGCGAACTTCACCGGCGAAATTGTCATACAAATTGTTTAACAGGTACCTTTAAGGAAATAGGAGGAGCATATATTAATTATTATATAAGAACAATATCTATTGATTTCAAATTTTTCACTATAATAAACTAAGTTTTGTAGATGAGTATTCTAAGATACTGTTTTATGTTTTTAAAATACTTGTTAAATATACTTATTCTGTTTAAATATGTACATAAGTTATCATTTTTATATTTAAAGAGTACCTAACTGTCGAAAAGTGAGAGTAAGACTTACAAAAGTGTAGCGTCGTCATTAATATGTCAAACCAGTGTTTAGTATAGTAACGTATTAAAATCTGCTTTTCTTATAAATTTATTTGTTGTACTAGCTTTCCGAACGAGACTTCGGTTATATCGCGTGGAGTTCGGTTATAACGCGTTTCCAAGAGAACTTTTCAAGTCTGGGATAAAAACTATCTTATGTTCTTTCTCAAGGTCAACTCCATCTCTGTACCAAATTTCATTAAAATCAGTTCAGAGGTTTAGGCGTGAAAGCGTAACAGACAGACAGAGTTACTTTCGCATTTATAATATTAGTAAGGATTTGAGATTTATATCCTTTTTTACACTAGCGGAATTATTATTAACATGTGAGGAAGAAAAGTATAACTGTTGTTTGTCGCCATCGACGTGTCAAATACGTATTTCTTCTATATTATAATCTGCTTTCAAACATAAATCACCGTAATTATTGTTTCCAATATTTACTTTTTAAAACTATAGTTAATATCTTTGGGTATCGAGTGGGGTGGGTAAAATCACATTGCTCTTCGTCGAAGCAAGGGAATTGAAATTGGTCAGTTTCAGTGGACAGACGTTACAGTAATAGCTGAAGGATTTTAGTCAAGATATGTATATTGTACTATAATGTAACTATAATATGTATTACAAGTAAATAAAATGATACTCGATGGCTAAAAGGAGAGTTATTTTATGTAAAATTTTAACACTAAATTTACCGATTATCAAGGTTAATTTTATCATAATTAAAAATATATTAAGTATGTATTTTATAACAAAATATTTTGTATCATTCCTTACGTAAACAAAGATGACGTTGATGGACCGTGACGTGATATAACAACGGTTGCAGCAAAGGAACCAAAACATGGGGAGTGAGTAGTTAATAAAGTAATAAAAACCGCGTAGTCTATCCGGAAATCTTAGTTTTATTAAATCCTATAAATTACCATTTTTGTATAAATTAAGAAGTCTGCTTAAAAACTCCCATTATTATTTTATTGTTAACATTAAGGCGACATTAAGTTGTTGAAGTTGGTTAAGTTTTGGTGAACAAAATGTAATGTACATTACATGTACACATGTTTCATAAAATTCCAAAATATGTACATATAAAATACAACGAAATCAATGGTCTTCTCACTTGTTGAATTGCACTGATTAAAAGCTCCTATTTGATGATACATATATTATACAATTTTGGTAAATTCCGCACCTTTCAAAGACCTATCTTTAAATTCATACACTTAAACACATTATACTGAAAATTGTTTTATGACAATAAAAAAAAGATGCTGAAAAAAAACATACACTCAAATCATTATTTAAATTGAAATATTTAGGAAGTAGCCAAGAATTATAAGTCTAAAAATAAATGTAAAAGTGGAATAGAAAGACCTCACATTTACTTACGGTGTGGCTCGAACTAAAGGCATTTTTTAAATTAAATATATAGATACTACATATTATATGTAACACTAAATATAAAATACAAATATCAAGTCATAACAAGATAGCATAGTTTGCGAAGTGTCAGAGACGCATTTTCCCCGAAATTTAAAGTTTGAAGCGTGTTGGCGTCGATTATGGTTTTAATGAATGAAAATCATTTTGTCAACTTTCAGATTCAAATTGCATTTTAATTTTAAATAATTAAGCAGATCTGCTGATAAATAAGTAATTAGGTATATATTTGTTATTTTTAATGTTATTTATTGTGAGTTTTATTCTCATTTTGCAAATGTAAAAAATTATGATATATTAATATTATGATTTATATTATGTTTGAAGCACCTGCAAAAATCTTCCAGTGGAGCCGGGATACCAAGCCGACCCCAGCCCGGATCACAGGGGTGCTGTTGAAGGCGTTGGAATTGCCTCCGCCACACCCCCGTACGACGTCTGCGGAGGGAGGGTGCATCACAGATAACTTCACCTACACTATCAAGCTTCAGAAATGCAAGATAATAAAAAGGTTTGTACTGATTTATTTTAAGAAGCTACGTAAGTGTACTTAAGATGTGCTCAAATTCATTTATATTTATTAAATGCAAACAATTAGCCACTATTATTGTGTAACTAAAAATTTATAATTATATATACCTGCGTAATATTATTATTTTTAGATTAAAATATTTAATCAATAAATTGTAAAAATATGAGTGTTTCAAAAAATTTATTACATTCCACATCTGATACGCTTGTAGTCGTCGTTCAATGTGAATCTTATTAAAGAATGGAATTCAGAGATATTATTTAAATATAAAAATACGTAATGAATTATTATTTGAAAATATTCAAATGAATATTCATTTCAAATTCCTTTGTAACAATTTAATTTCGGTCATAACAGAAATTTCTTTTACCTGACAGTATTAAAAATGTTACTTATTTGACTATTAGAAATCTCTGTTCAATTAAGGAGCATGTACAATTTTAATTAACGAAAATAATACCCGATCTCAGCTACTTCATTTTTCTAAATGATAACGGTCCTTTTATTGTAGAAAAAAACTATAACATAACATTAATTTCTTTATCTTTATTAAAATCTTAAGTTAACGTCACATCTGGAAATCCATCTCGAAATAACATTGAAATATTGCGTGTTAAGTCACAGCGTATATTAGGTACAAAAATTAAACTATGTATCTTAACCTGACAAGAAGTAAGTATTACTTTTAAACGCAAATCTTAATGTTAATGAGAGATAAAGATTTAACAAATTTAGGTAAGAAATAAGTGTCCCTAATCATGACTTGAGGCTTGTGATTAGTTACGGTTCCAATAAACATCCCATATAGTTGTTGGTCATTCTGATTTTGCGCATCATAAAAGCGTCAATTCAGTAAATTACGTTCAATAATTTTTATAGAATACAATAACAAACCTTATCATACAAATTCTTTTATTTTTATTCATACAATTCCTTTTATTATCTTATAAAAAACCCAAAAATCCAAAATTTTGCTTTGAAAATGTTAAACTATGAAAAACTCATAAAAGAAAAAAGATAGTATGCTTTAATTATGACTGACCCCACTATTCGACCCCTGATATTCAATATATATGTATATTTCAGTTAGTTACATATATGTTTCCAAACATAAAGAAATGATAGCATTAAAGAAAATGGAAATTAAATGAATTTAGAACAATGTTAACATATTTCAAGGAATAGTTTTTCTGTGCATATCGTATATTCTTTAACGAGTAGCAAATAAAGCAATATGTAATATACGACCTACATTTAAAGACCATTTTTTTTGATAATATTTTATTCGACAATTATATACATGATAATTAATATGTTATTGAACAAATTAAAATTATTTTCGAGTGTAGGTCGTATATTACATATAACTTTATCTGCTACTTGTTTATGAATTATGAAGATACGATACATTTGTTATACCTTTTGAAACCGTCAGTTTTATTTTACAAGCACTCTTACCCTTTAGTTAATTCGTTACGATTTTTTTTTACTGTGTCATAAAATTATCATCGCCCTGATGCTGTAAGGAGATTTTAAAATTTTACTCAAAAGAATAACACACTTTTTCATTCGTTTTTTCAAAAAATGTATGAAATTAAAAGTTGATACATCTCATACATTTCGAGCAGTAAGCACTTAACTGTAGGTACATAACTATTTTTGTATTTATAAGATATAAATGAACAAAATAGCCTTCATCAGTTTTTAATTTTTTACAGTCATTTAACATATCGTAGAACATACTCAAAATTTAACAATCTTCAGAAAAAAGTAAATAGCATAGTTTAATTTTTATAAATTTAATTCATTCTGATCCTCATGGAGGTAATTTATAATGAAAAATATACATTTAAAATAATCTTTATATAAAATGTTCAAAAGATTTACACGATGAGCTAACTGAACCTTATACCAAACAATATGTCGATTGATTATAAATACCAAAACTGATTACAGGTTTAATAATTTCGAAGCTAAATTATATAATAAAAATTAGAGAGACGAACAAAACATACATACTATACGCATAACAATTAACAATTATTCATTAACAATTTTCCATTAACTATCTATTTGTTTGAAATTTGAATGATCTAAATCTTCCATTCCAATCCTGAATCTTCCTTCCAATGATTTGAATCTTCCATCTTAAAACAGTTATCCGCTAAGCCCAATCCCGGTTACCTGTAAGAGAAAAAAACTTTAATAATATGTAAAATGTCACAAGCTAGATCTCATAGTGTATTTAACATACTCGTGTTCATTTACTTATAAGAGTTGCAGAAGCAGCTTTTAAACCATATAATGTGAGCAAAGTTAAAAATTTTCATAAGCATATTCTATTTTTGTCTTTAATTAATGTTTTGTAGCATGAACTTGACGTTCTAATCTTATAATTAATTAAGATTTAATTTGAATTGAAACAATTTTTCATTCTTTAATCTGATGGATTTTTTATTAAATCTATATAACATTTAATGAAAAGAAATTATAGTAATTTAGAAACTCGTCTTACAAATCAAAAATTTTTGTCGGTGTTTATTGGTCAGAAGTCATTACCATTGGCATTTGAAGCGTAATTCTCAAACACAAAAACTCATGAATGCTGCTAGAGATTTTAAAACGGCTAACATTGATAGTTGCTGGGTTACTAACTGTAGAATAATACAGGTTTTATAGCAAAAAGTCAAGAATGGTTAGGGGACACATGTTAAAACTTGTATCATAAATGAAAACTTCTTTATCACAGAGATTTGATTAGAGCTCTGTTAAATGCATTAAATATTAAATTCTACAATATATTCCTAAATCGAAAGAATTAAAGTAAGAAATAATTTTCACTAAAAAGACCTTTGATAAACTTTTTAAAAGCAACTCTTCTATAAATGTACGGAAATAAAATTTTCTTTGAAATGGTATTTTTAAGGCAAAGAATATAAATTGCAAATCTCTAACCAGTACATACATTTTAATCACTATCTCGTAAGGATGTGGCCTATCGATTGGCCTACTTTATGTACTCATGCCTTTTTTCCTCCTTACAATTCTTATCACAGTAAGTCTTATAGGCTGTTTCGTTTGTTACTTTCTAAGTAAGTTTACTGAAGATATGTTATTTATTGGTAACATCTTTTATGTGGTAAAAAGTAAGATGATTCTTAAGAAGGTTCTTTTTTCTACATTTATTATTGTTACATTTTATTTTAACTTCCTATAATTATTCTCTGAGCAAAATCGGTAATACATAATATAAATCTTTATCGATTATTATCTCACCTTTGATTTGATATATATTGGTAAGTAAGTAAGTAAGTTATTTGATATGTACATATTTGGTATATATTAGTAAGTATTATCTTCTTCGTCTTCTTCTTCTACCTAGCTTTTCCCAGCTTTAGCATGGGTCTGCCTTACATGTTGTGAATAGTTTTTGGCTAATTGTTTTTATGCCGCCGCAGGCCGCCTACCTGACATCAGCTCTCTTTGGGAATGCATTAATCAGTGATGTCTAAATACTCTCAGAAAGTACATATGACTCGGAAAAATCCCATTAGTACTTGCTACATCGAACCCGCGCCCTCATGCATGAGATTCGGGCTTTTTAACCACTAGGCCACCACTGACTTGATTAGTAAGTATTGTGTAAACTTGTAATATTAAAATCATTTTTGCGAGAAAGATTTAACAAACACTAGAAATATAATACTTTCAATTATATTTCAAGTCAAAAAATATATTATGAGGATTAATGGCCTTATGTTTATTGCTATTTTTAGTAGTAAGTAACATTTGTTCAGATAATTTAAGTTCTTTTATGCATATTACTTTAACCTAATATAAATCGTATTAACGTCTATTTTATAACCTAAATATTTTTTTAATTGTTGATGACGTGTCAGAGAGCTTGATACATAATATAAGTCATTCTTAATACCTGTTTATCATTAAAATCCGAGAATGTTAAAATATCCTTTAAAGTGATTTAAAAGTTCCTCAGAATTCAACAATCAACAGCCTTATTTTACATAAAATTATTATATCAAAACAAAACAGAACAGAGCAATACAGGAATGATAAAAGTCATATGGCCCATTGGCTTATTTTCTGAACACTTCAAATGTTTGTTTGGATTTCATTTCATCCATTGTTTTCACATTAGTAAGCGTACCTTTTATATTAAAATATTCTCATTTTTTCTTTATATAAATTATAAAATTTTAATCATAGAAAACCCTATTTTTTATTAATATATAGTTTTACTGAGTATTTTTAATACGACCAATAATACAAATGGCATATAGTTTAATATATTCTTAAATAAGATATAATATTTTACTTTAACACATTCTTAAATTGGAGTACAATCAATGTTAACCAACTACAATATTTCGATTAATAAATTGTGTTGTTTTTCTACTAATACGCGTGTTTTAGTATCTAATACCAACGTTTCAGTAAAATATTTCACTGACCGTGTTCACGATTACCGTAAAGGAACCGAAACAACAGAATTAAGTATTTATAAAATAAAAAAGAAGCGTTGTAAGCAAAAAGCTTAGATTATTTTTTACAACTTTATTATACAAGTGATATTAACGTTTGTATATATAGGTGGTACCAGCTTTAATAACGGATGCGACTAGAAAATAATTTGAGGCTGTCATCAATTCTTATTAAACCTCATTAGTATTTATGATTATTGTTAAAAGTAAAACGAAATCAAAGGTTGCTTAAAAGGAGAATAGAACTATGTTTAAATCTTGGTATAAATATGACGTCCGGACGCACGACGACAGACTTGAGAATTCAGAGTTCAGTGAGTGCGTATCATTGAAGTATGTGATTATGAAGAACCTTCAAGAAATGCAGGAGCATTAAGGACAATTGAAGTTTCATTTTAAAATATCATGGATCGCTCTAGAAGAAGTGACATTTGTAACGTCAGCGAGGCTGGCGTCCCTCTCTTTTAAAACAACGAATTTGTAATAAATCTATACTAATATTATAAAAGCTGAAGAGTTAGTTTGCTTGTTTGTTTGAAAGCGCTAATCTCCGAAACTACTGGTTCGAATTGAATAATTCTTTTTGTGTTAGATAGTCCAGTTATCGAGGAAGGCTGTGGGCTATATAACATCACGCTACGACCAATAGGAGCAAAGATATAGTGGTAAATGTGTAAAAAACGGGAGAAATTATTTCATCTTTGAAGCCTTCCGTTGCGTGCGCCGTGAAAACAGTTCAAGATACACAAACAAATATGTGTTAAAGAATAATAGCTCTTTTAATGATCTAAAAAACAGTCCGCGACAGTATATGTCTATCTTTTAAGATTAGCTCACAAAAACCGTTTTTATGGTACCTAATTTGGTCGATATAATTTGTTTAAGTTGTATCAAGATAATAATATTAATCTTTATTCAAATAAACAAATAAATATGTTGTTGGTTAAGAGTACTTCATTGTGAATAAAAAAAACATAGGTTTTTTCCTGAAAATTCTACGGGAACTCGACCATTCCGAAAACCCCGCAAGAACGGGAACTGTGTGGGAATAACCAAAAATCTGCCGGAAGTCACTATTCCACGCGGACGAAGTCGCGCCAAAAGCTAGTCCGATATATATACCTAATATATGGTATAGTATAAAAATAATGAAAGACGGTAATAAAAGTATGTAAGGGATTGACAAAATAATTTAGTTTTATGAAATACTATTAATGATTACCAGAAAAACTATCTCGCAAAAACGGAAACAACTTGATTTATAGACTAAGTAAAAGTACTTTTTGTATAGGGGTGCATATTTCGCTCAGATTATAAATTGCAATTTAATGATAAACAGTCTTAAAGGTGTCAATTTTTTTTTAATAAAATTTTGAATAATTTTATAAATCATTCAGTAAAGCCATTGAAAGTGAGACTAGATATATATCTACTATTGAAACACGTATATACGTGTTTCAATATTTACATACAACTTTATTATTAAAAATAGGAATATTTTAAAGGTCATTTTATGCTTATGAAGTTCATATATTGTGTTAGCTAAGAAACAAATAGTCAGAAACTAAAGAAACCAAAGTTTGACTGAGATTAATGTTAGACTTGCAAAGAAATGGGATAGTAAATAATTTTTGAAATATAGATAAAGTCAAGTTTGATTGACCTTGTTTATTGCGGAAGTCTCGTCTTGAATTATGAAAATTATTCTCAAACTTATTCGTTTCGTCAGAGAATATTTTGTACCTTTGTAAAATAGAAAAGGAAAAACTTTTATGGTACGTATTACTAGTATGTTTCTTGAACTTATTACAAATACGCCATACCATGTTTTTCTTCTCAAAAATATATTTATTTGTTAGTACAATGTCGGAAAAGGTTATAAGGATATGATAATTTTTGTGTACAAAATATAGTTGAATTTTCGTAACGATTCTGATACATCCGGTACAGATAAAAAAAATATTTAAGTGAAGTGAAGAATTGATGGACCTAAGATTGTATACTGATCTGCAAAGTTATGCTTTACAAATTTATTATATTGTAATAAAAATCGGGACATTTTTTTTAAAGTAGCCATTGTTGTGTTTAATGTTCCAGCATGGAATTAATAGTAATAACAGTGAATAATTTCCAGAATTGTACTCTGTCATTACTATTATTATATTCAACTTGTAACTGAACAACAACAGACCTGAGCATTAGTTAAATCTAAAACTATTAACCGTAGGCTACAGTTCCCTAGTTACCTAGTTACGTAGTTGTAATAATAATATGTACACATAAGTATAATAAGCATGCAAATAGAAATATTAAAAAGTTAGCGAAGAACTTAATTTTCTTTGTTTGAATTTTGTACAAATCTTAAATATACAAAAAACATTCAAATGATTATTAATAGAGATTATTTCACTGGATGAACAACATTCAATTTAAAGACACTATATCATTAATTGTAAAACAGACAATTGATTGACAATTCCTATCTACTTTAATATTGTATCCATTATATTCAATATTGATTGCTAGTTTTCAGTAAAGGTTGTGATATTACCATCATCAAAGTACATTGTTCGTATGTTGAATGAAAAGTGACAATACAAACTCGGAGCGTAAGTGAGATTGGGTCGAACCTTTGTCATATTTACAATGAATCATTTTATATTTCGAAAGTGTATATGTATATATTCGTACATACATATTCGTAAAAGACGATTGCAATAACTTAAGCTTTTAAATTATATTTTATGCTTTGTAGATATCTCATCATTAATAAACCTTTTATTATTTATTTTAACATCTTTACCGAATTGGTTGAGACAAAATTGGAAACAGGTGCGTCTTTAATCATAGTGGAATCAAAAATATTTACCATAGATTTAAATTTTAAATAATCTTAAGTCATACCCGTAGGATGACATATTTTGAGATAAATAATGAAAAACAGCTTTATATCCAAAAAAATTTATTCAAATCCAATTGAATATCGAATGCATCATATACATTATTAATCATAATTATTGTGCTCTTGTCAAATTTGGGATCATTAAATAATAAATTAACCTGACGGTATTCAAACTCAAAAAAAACTCAAACTCAAACAACTTTATTCAATATACATAGAAGCATTACACTTTCTTATTGATGGTCATTTGAGACACTACCACCGGTTCGCAAAAGAAAATACCCTGACCTGAGAAGAACCGGCGAAAGAAACTCAGCAATTATTTGTATTAATATATGTTTGTAATAAAAGTTTAAAATAATATTGGGTCAACTTAGTTCCTTGAGGTATTCCCATAAAGCTACGGTAAAAATGTGTGATTGACAGCCATATAAATAAGATTATACAATATACAACTTACTAAATATGATCCCAATCAATCGTCTTACCAGAAAACTTTCTAGGCTATAATGAAAACACCAATACTAATTCTTCAACAAGCGAATCGATTGCATCAAATGCCTTTTTCAAGAAAACACCAGTATATGATATACATATATGTCATCAAAAGTCCAAATTGTCCTCGGCCTTTCATGTTACCAACAATTGCGAAATTAGACATTGTGGACTCATTGCTATTAAAAAAATGTTGCTTTTCTAATCAATTACTTAAAATTACTTCATTAATCAATTACTTAAAATGTTTGAAAAGGCTCATCATACAAAAAGCCTGCCTGCATCTTTCAATATCATCATCACTTTTGCTTTTTTTCATTAAAGTTGGAACTTACTGATTAAAGGTGACTTTTTTAAAATAAGAAATTACTGGTTTTCTGCAAGGTTAGAACAGCTTTTATTTAATAATTATAGTATTTGGACCTGCTCTTTTATTTTTATAAGAATACATGCAGTGTTGACATTTGAAAAAGCATTTGATTATATGGAATAAATTATCTTATAATGATTTGAAGCATAATATCTTGGGATCGTTAAATTTTTTATCACAGAAATGTATTGCATTTGTACAAGTGTGATTATTCAGAGTTGTCAATGCAGAACTTTAACTGTTCTGAAAATTTGCTAAGAATCAAGTAAATATATTTAGGATTCAGTTCAATATCACTCTCGACTTTATTTATTATTTAGTAATATTGTATAATTTTTATTTTCATATTAAAGTAAAATGTTTATGATTCATATACATATTTTAAGAAAGTAACATGTCCGTTTTTATTACTCGAAATAATATCATATTAAACAAATAAGTCATAATAAGCAGCAAATAAATTTAAAGTATATTGTTATAATGAAACCCATTATGTTAATGGCGAGTCAGGCTCTTTTTAAATGTCATAAAAACTTCAAACCATGAGATCATATGCAAAGGGATTAAATCGTATTCACATTTTTTTAAGGGTTTGCGCAAAAAGAATTGTTTAATGTAAACATAGTATAATGAAAAATTTAAAACCTTTTTTCATCCCTTTACTAAATTTAAATAAAATATTTATACATTTATCAAAACTTTATGTTATTAAGAACTTTCACCCTTTGAAAATAGATTACAAAATAGTGAATAAGTTCTTGGGAAACTTGTTTCGGTTTTTTTTTTCTCATTTTTTATTATTTGTGTCTTCTGAGAAATCTTTTAGAGAATTTAAAAGGATTCCACGTTACTGTTTTGCATAATGGCTATGACTGAGTTACCGCCAAGGGATACAAGTATATTGCAAATGAATGTAAATCGGTAATTCCATCGCCCTTAATTAGAATGAATTTGAACTAAAATCCCAGTCGTAAAGATTCGTTGCGGTGTTTAATTTTCAAACAATTACAAAAATCTAAAGAAACAAATAATTACAGTGCTTTTTTTAAAAATACATGACTAAATTAAAATCATGAAGTTGTGATGGCCTAGTGGCCAAACGTGTAAAAGCATACAGGAAGGAATACATATTAATATATTGATAATGCGTGAGGAGTGATGCATAACCTAAAGAAAGTTAAGAGTCTGGTTAGTTTAAAATATATTTTTTGAGCATAGGTTACAATCAGAGTTATATTTGATATTCTGCTGAAGTAGGGTAACATTTTACAGGATTGTTTAACATCTTGAGGAAATGTATAAAATATTCCTTCAGCAAGCTAAAGTTTAAGATTTAAATAAATTGGAATCAGAATATTAAGTGAATGGGGTACGGGTCTTGTCTATAAAAATATTAAGTTCTGATTAGACTAAAAACAGCTAACCTAATACGACTACCATAACAAAAGTTAATAAAAGTACAGGATTTTTTCTATTAATGTAATTGCAACGAGGTTAAACGTTTCTTACACCAATATAATATTACTACCATTATTTGCCTAGCTTCAAGTTATACTTATGCAATTATGCATAAGTGATATCACTTAAAAAAAAATTCAACGCCTCGGTTATTTTGAATGTCCAAAATAGTTTATTCACCGTACGATATAAAAAGAATTACAATTTAAAAGATTCAACCGCAATGGGGTTGAATACTGAGGATGAGAATGTGGCTTCTCTCTGCTGAACTTTATCTATACATTATATTATTGGCATCTCAATACCTTGTGAATTACTTCAAAATTTATCATCATAAACTGTGTTCAGATAAAAGAATATATATTCAACGAGAGTATTAAGAAATTACAAAAGATCCAATGGGAAAATATATTAATACGTACATATGTTAAATCAATAAATATATATTTATAAACTACTTTCTTTGACTATATAACGCGATGTACATATTTTATTATTCTAATCTTGTTTTCATCTACTTACTTTACTCTCATTAAGTGACAAGTGAAATGAAACTAGTTTTTTTGCGGCTACTTTACAGTAACAGTTATCACGATTACTTTGAAATAGCCGAAACGTGGGGGTTATGTAGTTTTTATCAAAAATAGAGTCGCGTAGTATATCCGCAAAATATAAGTTTCATTTCAATGAATAAGGCTCGCGAAAATCTCAGATCTCATTAAGTTACAAGTGTCTCTTTACCGATATCAACTTTTTAAATGATTGGATTCATGTATGCGTTTTGAGTGAGAATTTATTTAATTAATAAATTATACCAATGAAGTAATATTAATATGATTGAAATATTATAATAATATATGTCATTCATATTACATTTTAATTATCATATATTCATAACGATTCTTTAAAATAAATTCAAATCTTTTAACTGGCTTAAGTGTTAAGAAATATAATGATGGTTGTAATTTTTCTACTTTCAATCAAAATATATAATTTAATCGTTCTCTAGTGGAATATAACAAACGTTTTATTTTATTTCTTAAGTAATTCATGAGAGAACCAATTTGTCGATTCAGACGTTAACTAATTCGTTTAAATTATTTAATTAATTCAGAGACTAGTTCGTACATTTCTCTTCTTAATTAATTCTTGTTTTGAGTTGAATAAAATTTTCAAATTGTTTGATTTTAACGGTTTGTTATATAACTAATATTCAATAAAAATATATTATTTATATATCGTTTATTGCAATAAAACAAGATATAACAGAAAATAAAACAATAGAAAAAACATAAAGTCGGACTTATCTCTAAAAGAGATCTCTTCCCGTCAACCTATGGAGGTGAGTGATAAGAGTCGTACAGCTATAGTCCGTTAGACTTTAGCTGAGCTTTGCATTTGTGTTAGTGAAAGTAAAAGTAGAGTTAGACAAAAAACTTTTAGAATTCAATTTTATTATATTTTACATAGATACATAACATAAGTGCTATAAAATAAGCAAAAGTAGTAAAAGTCCAGATGGAAATATTTTGAATATTGTGGAAAAAAATTTATTGATTAATTAGTATTTTGAAAAAACTACAAATTCTTATTCACTTGACATTGCGTTTTCAACATTTGATATTGCTATCAGTACAAAAGGTGAAGTGAGGAAGGTGTGGGGCGAAGTAAAAGCAGTACAAACCGGTTTAAAACTAGAAAATAACGTTTCATTCAAAAATTTGACATCTCACCTACACTATCCGGGTGCACTCACACAAATGCAAAGCTCAGCTTAAATCAAACGCACTATATTAAAGCAAGTTATTATATATTTTTTTCAAATGTCTGATAATGTTAACGATCGTGTATTTGTGCTATTTCAAAATTAAGAGAATTGCAATTTTTTGAATGTCTATGTCTATTATTCAATTATAGTAATATTTTTCAATAATAAAAAATACGAAGTCCATTAATTAAGCGTGAAGTTAATTGACTTATCAATAATGGAAGTGGAGTGATATGATTTTTTTTATTTGAGAGCCCTTTCATTTAAAAGTTATATATTTTATTACAAACTTGTATTAAACAACGATACAAAGAGATTATAATAGGTTTATTAGTTTCTTATTTCGTATTTAACATTTAGTATTAATTTTTTTATTCAATTTAACAAAATATATTAAACATTTGGTTTTCTACGATAGATTTTTGTTTAAATTTAATAATAGAACATGTAAGAACACATAAGCGCATACTAAATAGTCTGGTCAAAGGAGACACGGGTCACAAAATCCCTTAATCACTATAGCTAATTCAAATATAGTTGAATTCGTTTCGCAATTGCGTGAACCAATTATAATTATAATGATACATATTTAGTTATGTTCTCAATACAGCTCATATATTGTACGAGTACAACACAGCGTATTTTCAAGGAGAAATAGATGGATAGTCGACAACCAACTGAAAAGAGAAATATTTGAATAGGCATGTGAAATATTGAATAAATATCGAATCATTCATCCATATACTTTGAAATATGTATGCTTGTGTATTATTATTTATTTATTCATTTATATACATATACTACATAGTAAGTCGCTGGAGAATTGATCTCAGATAAAGAGTGATAGTTTATTAAGTAATACTGTAATTCACAGTAATCATTTCAAGCGAAATAATAATTTTCTTGAATTAATGCTTATGATCCTTATTACATAAAATTATTAATTAAAAAGATACATAAGTTCCTTTGTAAAAGTTATGTTGTTTAGTTGTTTTCTCCTAAATATTTATAAATAAGTAAAAGCTCATGACACAAACAAAATTATATCGTTCAGTTTTATAAGAACAAAACTTTTATTTTCATTTTTGGATTTATTAATTTTTGTTCAAAAAAAATTATTTTAGAACAAAATTGTAATCGTATTTTTATTGTATGATGACCAACATTAAAAACGGGCTTTAAATTAGGTTATCTTTTTCTGTTTAAGAGCATGCTAACCTATTAAAAAATAGTTTCAAATTGATGACAATTAATTATGTGAGTTCTTTAAATTCATTTATCAATAACTTATGATACCACTTTGTTATCAACTATGCCATTTATATATTTTTGTATTTTCTATTATTCTTTTTACTTCGTAGTATAATTCTTGTAGGGAAATTAATAATACATTGACAAATCTGGTATATAATATATGTAATATTCTTATATTCTGCTATATAATTTAATATATCTGCTTTATAATTCTGCGTTAAAGGTACCCATTTCAATAATAACAAAAGTTTAAATATACATACCAAAACAACTTCTAACATTTCGAAGAATAAATTTATATTTTACTTTCTAAACACAACTTTATAACAGTTGTGTAAGAAGGGTCTCAAAATGTTAAAGATAAATTTCTTAGTTTACTTTTATCTTTTTGTCAAAAATTGCAGAGTTTGATTTGAAAATGTTTTGTGAGATTAGTTACTGGAAGTTCGATGAAAATGAGTACGAAACTAGCTATTGCAGGTGGTTTTGCTTACATATTATAAAACCTCTTTATGAGGTTTTCTTCATCATCAATTTATAATTGAAAGTGTAATGATAAGTTTTTTATGTGGTATATAATAGAACTACCTCCTTTTTGAAATCGCTTGAAAAGTTGATCATTTTTCTTCATACGACATTATTTACCAAATAATGAAGGTCTAATTAAAATCAATAGAGCCGTTTCAAAGATTAATCAAAACAATTTACACACCGACTGAAAGAAATTTAATGAAAAACATATTCGATATGGGTATAGTTTATATTTTCAAATGCAAAAAAAAAAAGATTGAAGTTTTTAAGTTACAAACGGGATTTCCAGTTTATTTATCAGTGTATCTACACTAGTACATTGTCTAATGTACTAGCGTTAGCTTTACGACACAATATCAAATACGACGTAATAATATTACGACAATAATCAAATATTACGACATAATATCAAATTCATATTTGCGCAATTTGTATAACTGATAATTAACAAAATACAGGCAAATGGTTCTGTTAAATAACATGTTATTTAAAGGCCCTGTCATATATTAAAGTATTTTCACTAATTGGTTCTATAATAAACAATATATATTATGTTTGAATAAAAAATAAGAAATATATAATTCGATCACCAGATTAATTGTTGATTTTATCATCCATATTATTATAACATTTTTGTTAGTGGTATTTTTTACGTATTATTAATATTTAAGCTTCTAAAATAATAAATAGATTTTAGGATTATAGTAGTGTTTTAGTACGGGGTTTGAGTACTATTTAGGAAAAGAAAAAGATATTTTAAACACTACAGTAATAGAAAAATTGAAAAAAACTATGTATAATCAAAGTTCGCGAAGCGGCTGTGCTGGCCACGGCCGGGGTCGCACAAGTGGTGGGTCGTATTCGGCGGTTGGGACTAGAGGTGGCTCTCAACAAGTCCGAGGCCATACTCTTCCACGGCCCGCGACGGGGGCCGCCTACCGGCTTTTCCATTGTAGTGGGAGGAGTCACCATCGGGGTCAAAGGATCCATGCGCTATCTGGGTCTTGTTTTGGACTCCCGATGGAACTTTGTCGAGCATTTTCGCCGACTTGCCCCTACTTTGCGCTCGGTGGCGGCTGCCCTGTCAAGGTTGCTGCCAAATTTGGGGGGACCAAGCGGTTCCTGCAGGAGGCTTTACATGGGGGTCGTTCGATCGATGGCCCTCTATGGAGCCCCTGTTTGGGCGGAAGATCTGCGGTCTAAAAACGTAGCCCTGCTGCGGACTTCGCAGAGGATGATGGCCATTAGGGCCATAAGAGGGTACCGCACGGTCTCCTTCGAGGCTGCAACCCTACTCGCCGGATCCCCACCATGGGACCTGGATGCTAAGTCTCTCGCACAGCTGTACAGGTGGCGCGGGGAAATGCTGGAGAGAGGCGCGGTGGATGACCACCAGGTGGATGACAGGCATGAGCCTAGAGCGGTCGAGGCGCGAAGAAAAGAGCTGGTGTTGCTGTCCATGGCGGAGTGGTACGAGCGGCTCGAGACGCCAAATGCGGGACACGCCACGATAGCGGCGGTAAGGCCCGTCATGTCGGAGTGGCTGCAGAGACAGCATGGTGGCCTCTCCTTCCGCCTAACACAGGTACTCTCAGGGCATGGTTGCTTTGGGAAGTACCTGTGTCGTATAGGGCGGGAGGAATCTCCGGCATGCCACCATTGTGCGGATTGCCCCGAGGACACGGCGCAGCACACCTTGGAGGTGTGCCCAGCATGGGCGGAGCAGCGCCGTGACCTAGTTGGGGCAATGGAGGCGGGGGCCTTATCGCTGCACCACATGGTGTGGTGCATGGTGCGGCGTGAGTCGGCCTGGGACGCCGCGCTCGCCTTCTGCGAGGCGGTAATGTCCGCGAAGGAGAAGGCCGGAAGGGTGAGGGAAGCCACATCGTCCCACCCCTCTCGCAGACACCATGCTGGGCGCCGCCGCAGAGACGCCCTCGACGATCTGAGGCCGCCGTGAAAGTGGCCCGTGGCGCGGACCCCAACCCGCGCTAAACGGCCAAGGGAGCTGCATGGTTGTGTTCCCCATGCAACTCCCAAGGACACGAGCGTGATAGTGAGCACCACATGACGGGGGGGGCTGTTCCAGTAGCCCCCAAACAGACGACGGGCCCCCAGAAGCGGGCCAGCCTGTCGGGGAAGCTGGTGGGAGTGCGAAAGCGATCCCCCGCCCCGACACAAGGGCCGTCGTGGAACACCCTTGGGTTTTTAGTGGGTAGTGGCAACGAGCCCCACATACCCCGCTGTTTTAAAAATGGCGGGGATGCGTAAATGCATTTTTCCCAAGGATAAAAAAAAAAAAAAAAAAATTTATAATCAAAGTATTTAGTCACAATTAATATCGCCTTTTTATTTAATTTTATTGAAAAAACACTATAATTACATCATATAAGTTATTTTTTATCCCTTCTTCGATATCAAAAGACAGTAGTCACAATCTTTAAAAAAACCGCTGAGCCGCATATTATATAAAATACGTTATGGCTTACTATTTATAAGGTTTTTGGATTCAGCTAATTTAAGACTTTGTTTTAGCTTTGAAATGAGCATTCTGGGACAGAATTTATCTTTAGATCAAATTTATATCTTACCCTCATTTCAGCAATAAGCTCTAGACTTATTACACTTGCAAAAGAAAAACGAGTACTTTAGTCTATAAAGCTTTGAATTGCAGTGTAATCATGTTCAAAAGGCCAATGAACTTTTATTTTGAATGATACATTCGGAATAACAGTATTTATGTCCATATAATCTTAACACAGGCAAAGTAAAAATAAAGCTAATATTTATATGAGGTTATTACAAAAACAAACATTATTAATTTGTTTTGTTTTTGGATTACAAACTTTATTATTTGTCTATTTATATTTTGTCACACTTATAGGGTATTAATTATTTATTTATAATAACATCTCTGAAAATTATTAACATCTTTTTACCCTTGTCAAAACAATACCCTTCTCAAAGCCTATAACTTATATATTACTAATATTGTACGTAGGTTTAACAAATCGCTTAATTATTTAGAAACTAAGAGAGCTGGTAAAGTAAAATCCATTTTTTCAAACAAGTATTTTTAAAGTTATATAATATACATATCAAATTTAATAATGTTGAACAAAAAAGATTTTTTTATTATTTACGGGAGCAATATTGCAAAATCTAATAAACCCCTTTATAAAAACAAATGAAAAACATTTCCAAACCAGTTATTTTCCTTTGTTTAGTCTCTTATCTCTTAATTTAATTCCTATATCTTCAAAAGCACAAAACATTACAAAGACTTAGACTGTTTAGTTACTGCCAGCAATAGGAGAGCTGATTGAGTAAAAGCAACTCTTGCAACTATTAAACTTATGCAATCCACATAGTATTATTTCAAGCAAAATATTTATTTAATACAATACCAGCATAATCAAGAACATAAATACAATAATAACTTATGGTAATCTTCAAATTTTTATCAAATTATTTAAATATAGGACAGCTTTTAGATATATTTTTTAAACTATTTCACTTCAAATATTAATTATTCTTTTTGAAAATTAAATAAAAGAAATTTCTGAGGAGGTAATTTTTTTTTAAATTTAAAATAATTAATTGAGTTTAAGTCATAATCTTAAACTTATCTATTTTCTGATGTGTTTATTTTATTTTATTATAATAGAGTTTAATTCGATTCAGTAATCAAGAAACAAGTAAAACCACGTATTTTTACTAGTTTACTTTTAACCATCAGCTTTATTTGGTTAGCAAACCTCCAATCACTACGATATGTTTTCTTTTATTTGCAGTGGTTACTTCGTCAGACAAACATCGATTTAAGCACAGATAAATTTAAACAACAACAAAAAGAGTTTTGTTGGATTTAGTTTTCATTTATGAAATTTATTTATTATATCCGCATGCGAAATGTAAGTTTGTTGAATAAATGTAATAAATTTTTTTTAATGCAATAAATATTTAAAGGACTTTAAGTCAGTTGCTGGTGCAAATTCTTCATATATAAATAAATAATACCCAGAACATAGAACAGAAAACAAACAATGAATATTACGCGAAGAGAAACAAAGACTGGTTTCTAAAGCCTAGCCGTGATTTCTTTCAAACAATGTTATAGTTAGAGAACATATAGATTTTTGAATGCCATATATATAGCCACAAACATCTAATTAAAAATTCCACAAAAATTAATTTGACATAAATACAGTAATAAAATAAGCCGGATGAACGTTTGAGGTCATTTATATATTATATCAGTGTCATTTATCAAATATTTCAAAAGCCCTTACGAAGCTTTTTGAATGCTTGATTGTTATATATGGGCTGGCTCGACCGGAGAAGTACCACTCTCTTACAGAAGTAACCTGTAGTGGTTGCGTTTCGTTTGATGAGTGAGAGAGCCGGTTGCCTTTTTCCTATTCCCACCATTTACTGCTATTTCCCTATGCCCTCCCGATTTTCCTTCACAATCAAGGTTGTCAACGCATCCGCAACGCCTACGTTGCGGATATCAATGGGCGACGGTCACTACTGCCCATCAAGTAAGCAATCTGCTCGTTTGCCACCTTTGACATTAAATTAATATATATACTGTTATTAAAGATTTTCTGAAAGTCTTTATTCTTATATTGTTGATATAAAACTTCAACGAGAAGATCGCAAAAACCAGAAGATAGAATCAGTGCAACCTTTGTGCTGTTCATTACATACTGTATAATATTATACTGGTTTTGTTTAATTTTAAATAAGTTTCAAGGTAATTTAGGCTTCTTAAAAGAGAAATACTACCGAATTTTCTATGGAATTACTTTTTTCTAATTAGTAATTCGGAACTTGATCGTGAAGATATCTTGTTATGAGAAAATGGAGATAAATAAGCGTTGAATCTAGTTAGCCATAGGTATTTTAAAAATGAAGACAAATCTAAACCAATAAAAACTATTCCATTTAGATTATTATTAATTAGTAATTATTATTGGTTTATTCTAGGTGATTATGGTCATCAAAATTACTTAAAAAGTTAAAAATTTTAAATCCCCATTCCATACTTTGTAGAACTATGTCTTTAAAAATTAAATAGCTTATAATAACTTCTAAAAGATTAAAAGTGCTTTAACAAACTTATAATGTACATCTTGTTTTTGAATCCTTATAAATCATAGTATTAAATAATTGTAAGTTAAAATCATATTTTTTTTCTTAGCATGATGTGAAAGTGTATAAATTGTATTGTATTACATATATTAGTCTAACAAATTTTATCGACTTCTATGCTTTTGTAAACATTACTAATAACCCAAATGAATTAGGAAAACCAACATGAGTTATTACAGTAACCTAATAAAGCTAGGAAAAACAAATATACAACCAAATAATATCAGCGGAGTCTATTGGTTCTACCAATAGTTTCGTATTGACAATAAAACAAAAAGCAACATGATTTTACTAACTTTCTTCCACAACTTCTGCCGCAGAGATATAACAAGTATAAGAACAAAAAACAGCAGAATTTACACTTTAACTTTTATGTGTCTTATTACGAAATATGACTTAAAATTTTCAAATAGATCCTTATGAAACAATAAACAGCAATCTTTACAATATACAGGCTGTATGAAAAACTGTGTCAACCCTCTTAACTACGTTATCAGTATCGATAATGTAACACAATAAAACAACTTACATTTACAAACTCTTCAATAAAAATAATAAAATTAAATATTAAATGATTATTATATGTAGAGTAACAAAATGTTTGTACCTACTGGTATAACACGATGACACGCAATGACGTCATCACAGCTGCTGCGCTACTAGACGACCTTGAAGTTACTTTCACATTATTGAAAATATCGATATTTAAAAAATCATAACAATAAATAAATATTTAATATTAATATTATTTCGATACTTATTTTGATATATCAAACATTAATATTATGTTTGATTGTAAAACACCATTTTTAACAGAAATAGATTAACGATTTATCCTAATAATACAACATAGTTAATTTACCTGAAGAAGTCCCAAATTATAATATTTATTATTAATAAAAGTTATTTCAAATGAAATTATTTTAATGTGAAAAGCATCACTATTTATAGCAATATTGAAAATATCGATAGAATATGTATCGATATACCTAATTTTTAAACTTCCAAATCTCTATTCGAAAAATTAACAAAAGAGTAATAATAACGCCGGCGGCCCGGCGCCTGCGGTGAATGGCCGCGCGTGCGGTCGCGACTATACGTTGCCTTGACCTTGCATGGATCAGATGATTGAAACATTTTTTCAAATAATGTCAATTTAAAATTTATTTAGCCTATGCACTGTAACTGACCTCTGCTTGATATTTTTTAAGTTATACTATTTTTTATAATACCTATATGTATACATGCCTTAAAGGGTTGACACAGTTTTTAGATCATCCTGTATAGTTAACATCAACACTTAAATATTAACAAAAGAGTCGAATAAACTAACCTGGTCATCATCAACTTCGGGTTCCATTTCATTAATATCTTATTTTTCCTTTCCTTTCCTTCACTCCTCATCTTTTCCTTGTTCTTGTTCTTTAGAGCCCATTTCTTTCTCACCTTTGCCTCGTTCTTATTTTGTTCTTCGTCTATATCTTCTTTGTCTTCGGATCCCCATATTTGTTGATCGAGCCTTTTCATTAAAGAACAAAAAATAGGGAATATTAAAATAACTTTACACAAAATTAGTTAATATTATACAAAGTGGTTAACTAGAGCTGTAACGTTCATACAAATGCAATTTAACTATACCGTGTTTTTAAAACAGCTTATAGAATCTTACTTATACAATAATGAAAATAAAGGCATCCTTTTATTTTCCTAATATCTTTCTTAACATATGTATATATTGGACGTTCTAACTCTTGCTAACCGACTTTATGGCAATTTAACAATATTAGTCAATTTCAAATAAATTAGTTCTGCTTTCAATTATACATACATGTGACTAAAAACATATTAAAAAATCTTCGATATTTAAGATCACATTTTACAATAATTATTGTAATGTGTGGCAAAAATAATGATGATATTCACTTACTTTTCGGCACCATTATCTGTATCTCCCATTTGTTTATCGGCATCGTGATCATCATTTTCTTCATCTGATTGTTCTGGAATTAAAAGGACATTTATTAAATTTACAACCCTATTTTATATGCTTAAAACTTAATTTTATATGACTATATTATCAACCTTTCTGTTCAACGTCTTGTAAATGAGAATCAAAGTCGTCAGTCATATTGACTCCTTCTCTTCTTCCTTGCAATCCTTATCTTGTTCGTTCATTTCTTCACCCGGTTTATGCGCGTCGTCCAATTGATCCTTTGAAAACAAAAACAATATTTTTTTTGTGTGTAATAAATTTTGTCTACAACGCTAAAGTCAGTGATCTTTCAATAATTCTATCTATCCCTTTCCCACACCTGGTTTTCTTTGCGTTCAGAGACATCTTTCTGTCCCTCTCCCTCACCAAGTCCCATACCGCTGTCTCCAGTAGTGCCGTCTCCCTCACCCTCCTCTGAATCTAGTTCTGAGTGTTGGCAGAAACTGTAAGGAAATAAAGGAAATTTCAATTTATTACTTGACTAAAACATTCTTAAACAATAACTTATTTAAGGATAATCGTAAGTACAATATGAATTAAAAAGCTTCAGTGGAACAACTTATTGACATTATCATATTTGTGGCAATTTATGAAAGTTTTTATAATATTTTATAAATTTTCTGTACTTTAGATATTTATAAAGTTTTATATTTAAATGCAACCCCAACTTATTCATTTTAACATTGTGGTATATTTAATCTAAATTGTATCGATATAATTACCCTTTCCATGCCAGATCCAAGAAAATCTTCAAAAGCACTAACAGTATTTTACAGGATACTCTATGCACAGCAACTTTTTGGGATAGAAAATATTGGACAAATAGTATAACTTGCTCCAATACCGGTACCAATCTCATAACAACAGTTCTAGCTTTTTCCATATCAGGCCGAATCGCAATATATTGCACATAGTTAATCAAAAGTTCGCGCAATTTTGTAACTAGAGTTTCCAATTGCAACATTCTTGAATCAGGCGAAATGTTCTCTTGGAGTAATTCTTTTAAATGATTATCTTCTAAAATTTCTTTGGTTTTAACTTTTTCACCTTCATGTATAATTTCATCAATAGCGTTTATATCGTCCATATTCTCCGCTTGTTTCTCTGGCGGCAGATGTTTTTTGTACAACGATTGTATCACAAGTAACATCGTAGCCACAACATCTTCAGTCTGCTCTAACATTGTGCCGTCAGTTTCATCCATTTCTTGGTCGATCGGTTCATCCAATTTGTCAAGTTCTGTTTTTATATCTTTAATGTAAGCCACCATATTTTCAAGGCTTCTTAGTATTGGATGATGCGGTGTGAAGTCTTCTATGACCGTCGTTTTGAGAACAAACTGATATTCGGTAATAATTTCCTTACTTTTTTCTATTATAACGTCCAAATTATTCTTAACTTCTTTATGACTTTGAGAAACTAGAGGTAACTTAATGGATTCTTCGATTTGTTTTGGGTTTCGAGATAATTTGTTTAACAGTGCCTTTTGTTTATCAACTAGAGATATAATTGACTTAATTTTTTTATTAAGAGACTTCCATTCATCGCTATCCTTGAAACAATCAGCCAAAGGTGACTTTGATAGCACTGTGTCGAAATCTGGCTCAGAATCAGTATTTAAATGTTTTTCCGGAACAGACTTCAGAACGACGTTGAATCGTTCTAGAAGAATGCTCGTATGAGCGTAGCATTCCACTAACACATTGAGTATTTCTTCAAGCGAAGTTATATTACATCCTGTAGAGTCTATTTCTAACGCGTTTGTAAGACTCGTAGCTACGGTTCGTAAATCGAAAATATGTTTCGTATAACGCGAAATCGACTTCTTCTGAGTGTTAGCATATTTCTGGAAATAAAATGTATATACTTCAAATTTTAGCACAAATTATTATTTAACACAATTTATAATGTCATGGAATATCAATATAATGCGGATTTAATTTCTATTTCTATTATATCATATAACGGTTACACTTTTAACAATACACTTATAGCAAAAAGAAATATAAATATACTTTACAAATAACAAAATATTAGTGATCACACAAAAACATGGACAAAGTCGAATGCTTTTGTTATATAGTTGTAAATACCTGCTTTTCAAATAGCTCATAGCGGCCCCCAAATCGACGGGTAGTATTGTGAAATCATACATGTCTTCAGAAGCCGATAGTATAACGAGACCCGTGCGATAATTCAAGCCGATATTGTTCAAATATTTGAACAGATCCGATGGAGCTTTACGCTTCTGCTGCGTTATGTTTTTAGCTTGACATTTTTGTTTGTCCTTCGCCAATGTTGAATCCACCAATCCACCATCAATACAATATAGAGTATTATTATTAAAATGTTTTGTATTTGTTACAATCTTAGCAGTAAACAATTATCGACAACCGTTTGCAATGACTACAGTATGTTCACTTTATTATTTATGAAGACATTTTTTTCGGATATAAGTCTAATTTTTAGAAATTATTTAAATGAAATAGAAATGACAATTCACATTTACATATATAAGAACCAATATAGAAATTGAAACAATTTTACGTGTATAAAATAAATATTCGTTCTAGAATTTAAAAAAAGAATTACCTCCAAAGATCCTAAATGTTCACTTGTCTCTATAACCAATGTTACAAAGTCGTCCAAGGCTTGTAGTAGCGCGGGGTAGCCCGTGTTAGCGATGCTATCCTTACATAATGTTCGAGCTTTGTTCAACAGACTCGGAATCTTTGCCTGGAGACTGTTCTCTTGTATTAATTGACAAGGCTGTTCGAGCTGGTATTCGTATTTCTGTAAAAGTGAATTCAATTATTAAAACATTATTGCGCAATGCGTATGTTGCATATTTATAACTGTAACTAATGTTTTTTTTTTAAAGACAGAAAAACCACAATTGTAGCTAGCTACCTTTACAGCTAAATCAAACAGAAGACGGGCGAAATCATTCATAACCACCAAATCTTTTATCATTATTATATTTTAAGTGTAATAAAAATGACGTGTTTATATACCTTAATGTTTCTGTTCAGTACTACATGGTTCTGAAGATCTATCATATACGATCCGCCCGCGGCGTTGCTTGCAGTGCCAGCCCTCTTTGGTCTATCCCAAATACCCACGTGATCGATAGACTCACTCGCCGTGTCCACCAGACAACTCGATACCAATCTCCTTTAGAACTTTCTGTAGACAATTTTTCAAGTAAGATATTTACTCAGACTTCACAAACACATCAATTACCTAAGATAATATGAGATGATAAAGTACACAATAATGGTTTATATTACAAACATTGACTTAGAAATTATCGAAGGAATTTATAAATAAAAAACATGGAGTCCCTCCGTACGGAAGAAATGAAAATTCGTGTTGTTTCAATGAAAATAGGAAGTTATAAATATCAATTTATAGTGAACTCATATTGTTTCTTTAAGACAAACTTAATAAATATTGCTTAAAATTTACAATTGATCCATCCATTTACTATCGCTCTGTCTCTTTCTATTGCCCCTCCCCAGGAGCGTTGCACGTTTAAGGCAACCTTGTTGGAAGTAGCATTAAACGCTTCACTACAATAAATATATCAATATGGCTGACCTTTATGAGCTGGCTGAGCTTTATGAGCCTTGTCTGCTGCGTCCTTCACACTCCAGTAACTGAGGTCTCTGTCCCAGGTGCAGATTTTGACCAAGTCCTTCAACTTCTTTTCCATGGGCGCACGCTTTTCTTTAATATGTGAAGCCACTTTTGGAGCGAATTGACGATAATAATTGTATGTATTCCATAACAATGATAGGAGTTCAACTAAAACAGAACATATACTGGGTGACTGGTGAATTACTATCAATATTTAAGGAGAATACTCGGTACATGATTCTCATTCGAATTATGTAAAAAAAATAGGTACTTAATTTTTGACCAAATTTCCGTATAAATAAATAAAGTGTGGACACGTTCCAAGTGTTCCAAGTGTGGACGCGTGCGGCGGCGTGCTGATACAACACCACGCCGCCGCACGCGTGTGTTTGTGAGTGTGTGTGTGTGTGTGTATACCTTATCTGTAGGGTGTTCACACGATGCGTAATTAATTACATAACTTTTGGTTAACTTTACTAAGAAGTTTATTGATATTTATGTTATATTAATTTTTATTTTGTCATATATGATCGTGAAATATCACGTCTTCAAGTATCGATAGTAATTCACCAGTCACCCTGTATAGATAGAAATAAAATATTTGATATTTCAGAAGACCCACAGTAGTTGCAGTATAAGATATAGATTAATAAACTGAACCTAACTAAACTTTTAGGAAATAATTAAAGGCTTTGTTAGGGAAAAAGTTTTGATTTTTGACATTAAAGAAATTATGGTGAGAAGTGTATGTATATCGTCCAAAAAATTTAAAAAGAGAATAAATTATCTATCTATGAAAAAGATATCAAGTGTAGATATTATTTTTGAAGTCTAATAAGTAAATAACTTACTATAAAAATAAAAAATAAAATAAAAATATAAACTATTCACTATAACTATTATTTCTAAAGTTCCTTGTAACATATATTATTTAACCAATGAATCTCACCGCGTCTTTGACCGGCGTCCAGATGTATTAAATGGCAGTGTTACTCATAAACAATATCCAATCTCACATCGAACTCCCCTAGATTGGACTTTTCCATGAAATCTTTCAACACGGACTCAACCCGCGCCGATGACATATCAGTCTCCTCCAAGTAAGATATTATCACCGCATACATATAGATACAGTATTTATGAGCTTCGGCCTGTTGTCTGAAATGTTAATTAAGTATTATCCAAAACAGTTAAACTTTTAATACCTACTAAAAATTATTGTTCAATAGAATAGTTTTATGACTATCTTATTCGTAAGTAGACCAAGTTGTAGTAAGACAAAAAACATTATTATAGAGAAAGATTAATACTGGAATAATATTATATACTAAGATTATTTTGTAATGTGATAAGTAGTTCTTACTTCATAATATGCTAAAAGCCATTCAAATTTTGTGACGTCTAATTGAAGAAATAACATAAATCAATGACAATTTTCACCTTTGATACAAGTTGTTAAGACACTCCTTCCAATGAGTCATTTCCAGTTTCCTCCAGTTAATGATCTGTTGTCCTACATATATATCCAGCCAGTGATATATCAATCATATTGTTTCCTTTGTGGGCGTTTTTGTTCCATTCTTCAATTTTATCTCTAAGGAGTTCCAAACCTGTCAGGAATCTCGACACTGGACTGGTAATCGGAAAACCGATTATTCTGTCTACTATTATTATAATCTAGAAAGATAAAAGATATACTAATAAATCATATATCATATCGATATGGGAGATTCTAATACCAAAGATATAAACGGGAGTCAATGGGAATGTATGAATATGTGTTGGTCTGTCACGTTAAATGTATTGAACGGATTATGAAGCTTTACAAAAATGTAGTTTGACTTCACATAACATAATTATCACTTCACTCGAAGTAGTTAACCAACACATAACACACGTATATAGTGTAGAAGTTTAGTGACATAGACGATAGATGTCGCTGAAACTTCCTTAATATATCTATTATATGAGATAAACATTATGCAATTCGCTCTGAACTCAATACTGAAGAGAACGCGGTATGAGTCACGAAAGGAAACTAGTATTACATAATTATACATAGATCTTTCACAGTCGGAAAGTCTGGCCATTGATCCAATAATTCATTTGTCGCTTCTTTGACTCTTTCTAGGAGAGGAAGACATTCCCTTGTTTCGGAAATACAAGGGGACCGGTAGAAGTCAACTTTTGAACCTGTTCCACCTGAAATATACGAAAAATTATAAGATTATTCAAAAATTTACTATAACCATGTTTTAGTATAGTAATATAAAAACATCTTTAAAATTTAAATACAGCTGATTATAATACAATGTGTTTGTGACGTGTTTCATTTGTTTTAAAAGTTATGAGAAAAAAAGGCTTTAAATAATAGAAATCTAGATCAAATTTAGCATAGAAACAGGTTATTGTCTTACTTGGTAACATATAAGGCTTCTTCATCTTGTTTTTGTTTCTCAATATCCTGACATTGTTTCTCCCATCACTCTGTGATAGCGTTTAGTGTCGTGAGTATAGCTTTCAAACTAATTTTATCAATTCGTTCCATGGACAAGCTGTGCGTACTGAACTGTGATAGATTCATTTTCAATACCCTATAAAAAAATTCAATTAATATGTCATTTTACTTTTCTCATTTAATAAAATATTTATTATGATACTTACTCAAGATATTCCCGTTCAGGTTGTGACGCATCATCACTTCTAACATTCCTATTTAAGAGCTGCATAAAGTTGGATGACATGTATCTATTAAGATGCTTTTCTCTTGAGGCTAAAGATGGTATACAGTTGGGATATACTAGAACAGATGTCAACATTTCAGGCAAAAGTGGACCTTGTTCGATTTTGACAATATATTCTCGAATTAGGTCCTTTAATTACGTCACACTGTACATTATTTGAGACAGTGAACTTTGTAAGGGTTTCGCTAAGTCTGAGAAAGCATTAGAATAAGAGACAATTTTTTTGCTAAACGCATTAACAGAATGCAACCACGAGGTCGTTTCCGTTAACACTGTTTGGGCGTTTTGTAATTGGTTTTGTGCTTTCTCGTAGGTACCGCTTTGTATAATATCATAAATTGCACCTCAAGTTGACAAAAGGTTGGTATACAGGGTCTTCACTGATTTATCAGATAGGACGGACTTTGTAAAGTGCTTGCAATCCTGTAAAAAAAATCAATTTGTGATTAATAATTTCTATTATGTCATACACTTTTAAATTGACGTTTTATGTAAGTATAGCGGATTAAAAAATCTATAAATTTAATTTCAATTGCGTAAAAAATGAAAAAAAAAAGATTTTTTGTACTTTCAATTGTTATGTAAGGAATTACGCGTGACATGTATCAAGCCAGAAGTGAATTTTAAACGAAGTAATAGAGATATTTGGTAACATTTGAGTTTTGATTAACATAACTATAAATACAATAGGATGCGGCCAGAAACAGACCGTTAAGTTTTTTAATCTTAAATTTTGTTTTTAAAAACAACAGTTATTAAATTACATGAAAATCTAAAATCATCGTGTTTACGTGTCTAGGGAACATTTTTAACGTACGTCCTTATTTTTATGGATATAGTTAATTATATAAGTTCACACCTTTATAAAACTGGTGTAGGACGGTTCCTTGGGACGGAACGTATTCCCTGAGGCGTATTTATGTACCCTCAATGCGGTCTCCTCTTTGAGATTCATTATAATTTCGCAGTAGGGATGAATACTCTTCAGTTTTTCCCTATTATCCTGTTTAAAACAATCCACCGTCACGTCGGACGCCTTCTCTATGTTCCTAATCTCACTGATACCACACGTTATTACCCCATGAAGGTAATACACGCTCAGTAATTTATTAAATATATCAACATCTTCCTCTATATATTTCACTTTGAGTCTGTACTTTTCAACGTGGTCTATGGGACTTATTTCTGCCATTATTCTAAGCCCTAAGGAATCGAAGACTAGTCAACAGTGATAATTCCGTAGTTAATATTTTCGTTTAATCTCTCATATTGTTTTCGTTTGCGATAGAACTTGTAAGCTGCTTATACATATATATCGTTAGCTTTGTTCAACATGTCTATAATATTCGCGTCTCCTATAAAATATAATTGTATCTCTCTAGTTATGACGTCACAATTATCTATAATACTCTCATTTACTGTATAATTTTCTAAAATTACATATGACAGACAATCAATCAGCTGTTCGTATTTTTTTATTTCGAATATAGCGTCTGATTTCCTGTAAAAAAAAAATATTATGTTAACAGATGTGCATGTGAAGATTTAATTATTAATTTGAAAATATAAGAAAACAATATTTATAATTTGAGTAATGCCTTTGAATCCAATGTACCGAGGTTTTTCCATAAAATATTCAAAACAGATTGCAACTGCATGAAATAGTCCGTACGGTCCTTCAAAGCAACACTTTCATATGCCATGACTGAATATGAGGCTAAAAAAATATTATTGAAACATTAAAATTACTGTAATCTAAAGCAGTTACCGAGAAGTTAGTATATAAATGCATTTGAATATAATAAAATTACCACTGACGTCCAAACATGTCGTAAGATTTTGAAGGTAGAATGGCATTAAGGAGAGATTCATAGAGAGTCTTAAACTGTTTAAAGGAATACGGTCCTCTGAATTAAAAAAAACATTTATCTTTAAAAACGGTACAGAATATGTAGCGGGCGAGCTCACAAGCATTCTATTCAGTTCTATCCAAAAGCCAACGGGCAACGAAGATATTCTAAAAATGAGAGAAGATTAGTTAAATAGAATTATTGTAAATTAATAGTGATAGTTGAATTATACGTAACCTTTATCGAGTTCTTTATTTGTTTCAAGAACTGTTCTTATAACTTGCAACTGATTCCGTAAGGCGGGGGGAAATCCTTTAATAACTTTTCCTAGATGAATTAAACTCCACATAATTTCTTGTATGACCCTCGATGATCCGGCGGACTTCGTACCGCCCTATAATCAAGAAATATCTGTTACCTTTTTATCTCAATGAAGTTAATTTCTTAATATGTAATTATGTACAGCTGACTTGAATTATATTAAATATTATATGTTTAAATTAATACTATAATAGTATAAGTCTTTAGTATTTCGATAATCTGTCCAGATCTCAACTAATAACATTCAAAAACAATTTTAAAATGTAACATTTATATTTTTATGTACAGTAGAAACTCTTTTAATCGGACTAATTATTATCGTCGAAAGGCATTCGGATAATCGAAAATCCGGATAATCGAATGTATGAATAAAAGACGGTTTTGTGCTTATGTAGTTCATAATATGTTATATGTTTATTTTAAAAATAAATTACAATATGTATTTGGTGATATGAAATTGGTAATCATGAATTATAATAATAAGTATAATTTGGTTTAGGATATTTGTTAATTGTCATTTCACGTACGCCACTCTCAACAACACCACTCTCTTACGCTTGGACATTTCTTCTTGTCCATAGTCCCGATAATCGCGAATCCGTATAACTGAGGGCCTCATAATCGAGTAACCGTAAAACCCGGTACGATCGATCCTGGGAACACGGGTTCGATCCTATATATGTTTTCGTCGATTTTGCTGTAAGTTTTTTTTTTTTAAAGATTTATTCTGCTATTCGGGACGGAGATAAATCCAACGAACCAAAAACCGCGAAAATTGGTCTAGCCGATCTCGAGCTATATGTGTAACAAACACGACTTTCTTTTATATAATATGTATATAGATTATATCGCATACCGTCGTTTCTCTAGAGAAGAAATGACCAGTAAAAAAAATTTACGACCAGTAATAAAATATCTTATTATGATGTTTCATAGATTATAACAAATATTAGTAATTTAATTTAAATAAATTCTGCTATATTTTCTGTATTCGAATGCAAAATATACTTTTACAGGTGCACTAATTCACACAAGCATAATATGAATATTTTCCAGTACTAGCCCAGTAAATTATATACGGATTTGTTATTATGATATATGTAATTTGAGAAATAAACGTACATATATTTTTAATATTAGTTGACCTTTTTAATGTGCATTAAATTCACGTTGGTATTGGATAGAAAAAATAAATATATAATGAGAGATTTTAGTGATTACGAAAATTGAAAGCTAGACACACTCTTTTAAATATTTCATATCTAAAAAGTAGTTGATGTAAAAACTGCTCTGGGATCAAGCGGACCTTGATATCTCTACCAGGGGGTTGGGTCAGACCTGTAGTTGCTGTAGTTCAAGCTATGGTAAGGAACAAGAGGGCAGTGGCGTGCACACAGATTTAAGGTACGGTAAACAGAATATGTTTGAAAAATAAAATACCAATTTTCATCATTTTTTCCCATAATAATTGATAATAATTATCATTATTATCTTTCGCAAGTATTGATTTAAATTCAGAAATGAAACTAATATTTTATTGTTTTTAACGGGCAGACGCGATGTCTGTCGTGATCAAGTTTGCTGCAAAGTAATCGAAACGTCGGAAGTATACTACCCGGCACGAAACATGACCTAACATGGCGTCCTCTGCGCAGGTTTAGTCGTTGTGAAAATCACGTAGGTACTATCTAAAAATAAACAGTAGGTACGTAAAAAAACAACTGGTTAATTATTTTGTCTTTAGCATTATTAAAAAACAGTAAACATCGTAAATGATTTTTCGAGCTTGTCTTTTAAGAAATATTTTATTTTTTCTTGGCATTTTAGTAAAATTCGTTAAAATCTTCCTATAATAACAAAAGAAAGAACCCACAAAATCAACAAAACAAAAACATACGACGGGAGACGCGGTGTCACTGCGCGGGGCCACGCATTCACCCGTTGCAATGGTTACTAGTAGGGCCCGGATAAATATGTATGTATTAAAAAATTAAAAAATATGTACATAAAATATGGACGAAAAAATCAAAAATATGGAGTATAAAAAAATACTTTCATAATTAAACATTGTTTTACTATAAGAAAAGTACATCGTTAAGTAACATTTAAAAAACGATGAAAAGAAATAGCGAAATATTAATTTCAACAAAAAATAACAGTTTTATTCAACTTCCATTGCACTAGCCTTATCATATTGGTTGCAATACGCAATGACGTGCTTCTTTAAATTATCAAAATGAAAACTGACCATTTGGTTGAAACTTGAAATATAGCCTAATATTTGCTGAATGATCTCTCCACGTCACATGACGTGATGGATGCATACCTAAAACATACTTAATTCAATAATTGTGTAAGCCATGTCTACAGAACTCGAAACTTTAACTCAGAATATTGTTATTTTTTTTAGCGTATTAATCCTTTATTTTTATCGAAAACATTAGTGGCGGCAACGTAAATTTTATCTATTTTTGTGAATATATGGATGATTGTGATATTTTCTTGTAAAATATGGACTTAACTTTGAAATATGGTAAAATATGGAAACATAAGGAAGATAAAAGTTGGTTTTTCAGTCTAAATATGACAATCCATGTAGAAAACACATTCTAGACCGAAAATCGCGTAAATTAAAAATATGTATTTACATATTAATCCGGGCCCTAGTAACTAGTAATGGCGGCCTTGTTTCATGTTTGCTGTAGTATAAATGAGTTCCTCGCCTCAGACCGCACATCAAACGACATCTATTATTATTTGTTACTGCGCAGGGTCAAGATTCGTCCCGGATATTATATTACGTAGTTTTTAAACATAATAAAATATGTACGCGAAGAAATCAGAAAATATTAATTTCATTTAAATATTGATAAAATTCGCGCATAATGTTACAACTTACAGCAGTCCGATCAGAACGAACATCTATATACTTTATGAATCTCTCAACTAGGTACCTCTGAGCCACGAAAGTACCTTAAAACGATTACGATCTGTTCCTCACAACTTTATAAAAGTTATTTAAATAGGAATATCCAGTGGAGATTCAAACATTCTTATTATTATCATTTGAAAAAAAAACAAACAAAGCAAACAAAGTAACTTATTTTTGTGTACACAACCTGCTAACTAATTAAAACTATCATAATACTTTTTATTAAAATGAATAACATTACCTTTCTTTTAGTTCAATCTTAACTAGTCACAAGTCACAACTCACACGCCTTCACTTTACACTTATTTTAATTTTATTACCAAACGACAATATTGAAAATCTACTCGTACCTAACTAATTTCATTAAACACATATCACAAGCACAGAACTCACAGCCATAATGTTCTATAATTCGTTAATAAATTAATCCACTGTTTACTAATTAAAACTTATTCACTTGTGCTTAGAAAAACAAATGACAATTGACAATGTCACAATATTCAATAACAATAAAATGGCGAAAAAATATATGAACAGTTTACCGACCAATCAGAGAGCTCCATTTCATTTGACAATTAACAGACTTAAAATAATACAAAATAATCAGTGCTTCCAGTGTTACCAGAATATTTTTTTCTCGAATCGCCTTGCTGGAGCGCACAGGTAGTTAAGGCGGGAAAGTTGAAATAAATTCATGAGCTTCTTATTGGTTTTATATTCATTATATTCGTACTATTATTTAACAATAATTTAGTTTAAATAGAAATGCAATGAAATTATTGAAGTACAAATGGTCAAGATTTTTGTATGTTTATTGATTGCAGTTTGTTTTAAAAAGTATTATTAAATAATTAAATACTATGAAATATTATCTTAATAAGTACTATGTATAAGATAACAGTATTTAAATAAATTTTAAATATTAGATATTTTTTAGATAAACCTTTGACAGAACTGAGTTAATGTTTTTTAACATACTAAAATAGGATAAATTACTTAATTTAGTATCTCCATCAAGTTGAGAGACTGAATAAGCGCAGAATACTATGCATGTTTTAGTTTTACACATCAAACATTTCCTATATACATACACGACATTTATAAATTGTCCTTGAGAATTTTTTATGGAAAATAAACAGAGAGTAGTTGTATCAACCGCCGCTCTGGCTGCATAGCGGCGCTAGCAGTAGCCGATCGAAAATGTTTCGTTTTTACATTGTTAGATGGCACTTATTAACAAAGCATGAATCAATTAATGTCATTTTAAATGTCTATTAAGATTTGTATTTCGTAATGTATGATTAAAAATATGTAAGTAAAAATTAAACAATATAGGTTTAGTTGTTATATGCGTAGGGTATGCAGTGCTTATTTGCATCTATGGTGTGCACACCACTGCGAGAGGGCCTGCTATGCGGTGGTTATTTTCAACTAGGTACATTATTATTACAGGTATCATTTTCAATAATTTACCGACGAAAAACGAATATAATGAAAGCCGCAAACAAAATGAAAATATGCAAATTTTATGCAAACTACCACTGTACAGTGGTAACCATCTCATATTTTGTATCTGTTATTTCACTGGTTAACATAAATAAAAATAAAGAAATCTGAAATACTACTAATCTGTTTACTATCACGTTGCCGAAGACCATATTACTGTATTTATGTACTAGTTCTGGTGATGACTGAAATGATATAGTGATGCCTGTTAATGCCGTCTACATTTAAGGTCATGACTATGACTATGTTCAAAATAAATATTTAAATTATCAAAGTTAAGAAAAAAAGCGGTATTGATGTATACCTAGCAAATGTATGAACCAAAAGGAAGATATGAATAAAGTTAAAAGTAAAAGTGATAGATAAATTATACTTTGTAAAGGTTTTATATGTTTACTTTAATTGTTAATATGAATACAAACAAAGTGTAGCGGAGCAACTTAGATTATGTGTTGTATTGTAAATTTAAAATATCCATTTCTATACATACATATTTGTTTATTAATTGATTAAAATTAATTCAATATTTTTAATTCTTACGACGGACAAACTTCTTATTAGATTGTACGTATGTATAAAGCGAGGATGCGCGCTGCGTCTATTGTTCGCGTCGTCCGGGCCCGCGCACCTGTAGGGCTGTAGCCCCGCTGGCCCCCGCCTGCCCCGCTAGCGGCGGCGGGCACTGCAGTGTTGCCAATCGTAAGATTTAAATTGTATTTATACGACCTTTTTGACTCTTGAACGATGTACGATCGAGTTATCGAAATCTTACGCAAAATATACAATTTTTTAAATGAAGTCTTACGAAAAAATAAATCTCCAATAAAACTATAAGGAATGTGTAAAACTAAACTTTAGTACTATAACTATAACTAACTATATTTAGTACTATACTATAACTATAAGGAATATGTTAAACTAAAATGTATTCCAGAAACGGTACATAAGAATTTGTTAGCTGCACAACATATTAAAGAAAAAGGATCGTGTATAAACTTCAAGCCATCTGACGATATGCTGAGCAAATTAAAATTAAGTATGTACAAAAAATATAATTTTTTTCCCGCATCTGCTGTGCCTAATAATTCAGATAGTGACTAAAGACATTAATTTTTTTTATGTTTTCAAAATATATGCAATTAATGAGTATTTTAATTTCACATATTAATTGATGATTAATGTTAATTGAAAATTAGAATTAAATTCCGTTTTTATTTGATATACTTACGCAGTTTTATTGAAATGTCATCGCGTACGATTATTTCCTTGAATTTCAAGACAAAATACTATTTTTTTTAGTGTATAGTACGATCCTCTAAAAAATAAAGTTGGCAACACTGAGGCACTGCGACGAAGTCCGTACTCGTCAGCCGTCAGTCCGCATAGACTTTAGCTGTGTAACGCTTGTCCGTCATCGCTACGGCGACACTCGCACGCGCACGCTCGCTTACGAAAGATAATCTCCTGTATTAATAGCTTTTAAGTAGTTTAAATTGCTAAACTTTGTTTAATTCGCTAAAAATATAAATTTATACATCAAAGAAATATAAAGAAAAAATACTATTTTAATATTGATAGAATAATCGCTTAACTCAATTCCATATTAGGGGCCATCCATAAAATACGTCACACTAATTTCATGAGTTTTTGAGCCCTCCCCCGTCCTTGTCACAGGTGGTCACATTTCTGAGACCCCCCTCCCTAGTGTGACGTCACATGTTTTGCAATTTAACATCGAAAAATTATTAAATTAAAACAGCAGTTCCGAAATTAGTTTTACTTCCATTTAAATTAAGTACTTTCTTATGAAATCAATACAGTATCAAATATTTGAAACAATAACAAAAAAATAAACTAATGAATATACATATATGATGACGCGCTCAGTTTTAAAGATTTTAATTAAAATTTCAAATTACGCGATTAGTACCTCTAGATTTTGAAATGTGATGTCACGAAACTTAGAACTCCTCCCACCCCTTGTCACACCATGTCACACTTTGTCGACCCCCTCCCTCCCCCTCTTTACGTGTGACGTACTTTATGGATGGCCCCTTAAGATACTATGACTTAGCTCATAATAAAGCATGTACGTGAATAATTGTTCAATATTAATTTAATCCATAATGTGAAAAAAGATTTAAACATTATTAAACTAAATTTGTATTGTAATAACTATAATGAAACTTGAATAATTTTTATATCCCATACAATAAATTTCTAGTTCAACTTTTTATAAACAGAATAGTTTTTAAATAATAAACGCAGAATAGAAATGCTGTGTGTTATATATTTATAGTAAAATAAAAGCATCAAAAATATTATAACTACTTATTATTATTTCAATTAATACTACCGTATATTGTTCTCTTGATAGTTACCTAGAAGGTTAAATAAATATTTTTTATTTTAAAACTTTTCTCAAAAACTATCCGAGATATCTTAAACCCGGTAGATGACCCGATGGACTTCGTACCGCCCTATAATCAAGAAATATCTGTTACCTTTTTATCTCGATGAAGTTAATTTCTTAATTATGTACAGATGACTTGAAAGACAATGATCTGTCTTCTTCTTATATATTATATGCTTAAATTAATACTATAATAGTAAGTATATTTGTTGGCGCAAGCGCCTGTTAAAATTGTGAAGCAATTTAGTATATAGAGGTTACGGAACGATTTAGATGTAAGGCGCTTTGTTTATTGTAATTTTAATTTATCCTCATTAAATACTATCAAAATCCGCAACAATATCTAACAAAAACTAAATTCCTATTCCCTCTTGTGATAATAGTCAGTATAAATAGTGTTCAACAACGTGTTTTGCACACAAAAAAGAAATGAAGCCTTATTATATAATTATAAAATAAATTAAAAAATATTTTTTGTTTGTTTATAACGTTAAAAGTTTCAAATTATACGAAGTGCGGTTCAAGTCGTAACAGAAGTTGAAGAAAAATTATGAAACTCACAAATACATGGAATAAAAAATGCAGAACTAAACTTAGATCCTATATCTAAGAGTCCTTTTCCCGAAATTTCCTAAAAATATCACGTTTCTTGTTTTATTTAGTTAATTTTTGATACACACGAACACGTGTTCGTTTCGTAGAGTAAGCAGCGCTCTATATGATACTTTATCTATATAGTAATGCTAACCCGGAACTCTTAAAATTTTAATATGTGTTTCGCATACTTGATAAATTATGAAATACTAGCTTTTGCCGCGGCTTCGTCCGCGTGAAATAGTGACTTCCGGCAAATTTTTGGTTCTTCCCACATATTTCCCGTTCTTGCGGGATTTTCGGAATGGTCGAGTTCCCGAAGAATTTTCAGGATAAAACCTATGTTTCTTTTTTTCGAGGTCGAAACTATATCTGTATAATTTTTAAAGTAAATTTAATTATTTTAAAGAACTTCTGCATATACTAAATTTTTATAAAAAATATTGATGTTCGCCACAACCCGATCTTGAGAACGATCAGCACTCGATTCCCGTTGCCGGTTCGCCAAAGTTCGGAAATTCTGTGAGGCTAAACGCTGCGAACGTTCAACGCTTGATTCCCTTGCACGGTTTTGTTCAGTAATTTCTCGTTGAGTAGCCAACCTATGCATATTTTCATCCTCAGTTTCATTGCTGCGCAAGACTCGCAGCCGCTTTGCAGTAGCAGTCTGCCGAGAAAGCTGAGTTCTTTTTTTTTGCCTGTTTTTCTAAAACTCGTAGCCTTTTTTCTTGACTTTCCACTTTTTCCTTTAATTTTTGATGATTCTTTTCTATTGTTGAAAACTTCTCTTCAAATATACTACTAATATTTTGCGTGACTTGCTCTGTAACGTTCTTTTCCTGATTCCCGGATTTCCTGTCTTTGACTTTCCAAGTCAGTTTTTATTGTTTTTAGTGCGTCTAAAATTTCTTCCATGTTCGTTAGATTATATTGTTTTGATACTCGTGGTGCCCTCTTGTGGTTGTTGGTAAAATTACTTGGTTCGTCAGTATTGATGTTTGTTGAATCCGATGATCGATTTGTACTAAGCGACTGACGATTTGTTTTAGACAATGGCCGTGAGATGGCGCTTGAGAAAAATATAATCGAACACGACTTAACGTACATATTGTTGATTTCTTTAATTTCACGTTATGTCGGAATCAATAATTTATTAAAGTAGAAAAGGCACAATTTGTAGAATGCAGAATTAAAAACTTAGGTTTCAACTCACTGTTAGTAATTAAGTCTCCTTACACTGAGAAAGTCGGTAGTTTTTATGTAACGTGGTTTCGTATTATTGTTGTTTTAAAGCACTTTTTGTTAGTTTTTCACTGAAACTTCAAAATATTATATATTTCCTTGACTTTTTGTATATTTATTTTCACTCAATATTTGCTTAATTAGCGGAAATAGTTAATACATTGAAATTATACAGGGAATCGATGTTAACCGGCAACAAGCAATCCAGACACCTGCACTAAAATATTACTGAACAATTATATATGTATTTTTGAAACTTAAATGACACAGTTGTTCCATTTAATCTTATGTGCAATAAATCAGCGATTATTTTTCAAACAATTCCTTCTTAACTTGAAAAACGTTACTTGATTTTAATGATAATCATTATTGACGTAATTAATACGAATAATGTTGGAGTAGTATAATGTGCCGGTATGTGCACAGGCTAGTTTTAGTTTATGAAAACACATTGTACGTATGGCGTGGGTCAATTGTTTTATTGTCTTTTAAAGAATAATTTTTCATGTAAGCTTGTGTTCTTCATTACGTTATGGGCCCAGTAATATAAAACGTTTTTATAATTATGGCTTAATCAGTGATCATAGAGTTCCTGGATAAAGAGAATTACGAAACACGAACAATTAAGGTTCAAGCGTTATTAATAAAGATGGAAAGTTCCCAATACGTAAGTGGGAAAAAATGTGAGACCGTATTCAACAACGGGTAGTGAAAAATTGTTAAATTATTGGTCAGCTGCAGATGAAAGTGCGAAGCCAGATCTGATTTTATCAATCAGTCCGAGTGAGTTAAAGTACGTAAGTGGGTGCATGGCTGCAAGAGAGGTGTGGTTGAAACTAGAGTCTATATATGCATCGAGAGGACCTTTTAATACCCTTCTTGTTCTAATATGTTTTTACTCATTTAAGCAGATATTAAATTGAATCCGCATATTGTTTCAACCAAATGTAGCCTGAAATATCAGCTGTTGTTTAAATAAAAAATTCTTGCCGTCAAATTTTTTCAACACCATTCAGTTGAAGCAGTTGTCTGGAATTCAAGTAATACCAATATTCAGTTTCAAGGTCCAATTTTAATGAGATTATTATCATGACTTATTTAAAGAGACTCGAGGTTTTATGACCGATTGATTGTTTTACTTATCAGATATAATTAACTAACTATATTAATAAACTTTACATATATTCATTCTTTGTTGTTTCGCCCTACTTAAGGTAATTCTAAAATCAACGCTTAGGTTCAATAAGAGTATTCACAATCAAAAATTTTGCTTAGAATATTCTATAAATCCCAAAAAACTGCAGAATTTAGTGCAACTTTAGACAGCTTTACAACTTTACAAATGCCAGCTTAATATCCAAAAATGGTTCCGTTGAATTTTATAACAAGTATATTTCATATAAAGTTAACTATTTCCAAATATATATTCATTTATTTTACTTAAACGACGATTCTTTATTCTTATTAATATCTGATTTAAAGAAGAAAAAACTTGCTTTATTAAATTCTCTATACAGCGAAAGGGGTAACGATGCTGAAGATATCATGCTTTACATTCATAATATTTTGCAAGGGCCTACGTCTATCAATCTTGGCACTGCTTAAACCGCCATTCATAAACGTCAAGTACCGTGGGTCAATTTATCATTTTACCATATGATCCTTTTCTTCCCCAAAATTACAAATCATTAAAACTGATTTTATATTTCATTAAGCTTAAATTTAATCATTTTATAATCATTTTTAGATACACCTGTAATACAGTAATAAAATTATCCTTTTTCTATATTGCGACACTAGTAGCAACGTTTAAACGTTTTTTTTTATTACGAGTCATGAAATAACGGATTCGCCGATGTTTGCATCTTCTTAGTATTGACATCAAAATCGTTACAATAAAAGTTTTAATAATATTTGTTTTACATTAAAGAACAAGAATTAAAGCATTACTATTTGTATCTATTCGCGGAAATACATTTCATATAATAAATAAAATATTGCAGATAACGATGTCCACAACTGATCACAATCTTTATTTCAATCACAGATCGAAGCATAGCGCTACATTAAGTTTGCTAACACAAGTGAGGAACTTACTTTCAAGGCTACACTGCGGCCGGCCACAATGGAACGAGCGTATGTAATACAAGTTTATAACTTTAATATCAGTTTCGTCGTTTCCCCACGAGGTTATATTAAGCAACATTGATTCTTTAACTATACATATACTTCTAATACCTGGGGCAGGGGGAAAAGTTTGTTAAGGTTTCCATCGAGTTGTATTTAGAATAACTTTATTTAGAGCTTCGTGCATTATGAACAATACAATACAAATTATATTTGGATCGTTTACAGTGGTTTACATTATTAATTTGTTTAAAACTTATTTTATAATGAAAATCGGTAAATAAATAAAATTTCTCTATTTATAGTTTTTACGTAGAGTAAATGAAATTTTATTTTAGTGAAGTTCTTTTTTTTGTTTCTTTTTTTAACTCCGTATCTATAGTCGATACATATTCTGTTTTAATAATATAAATAACTATATTATTTAAACAAAACTCTGCAACATGAGACTCAACCATTCTAATTTTGTACCCACAATCAAGCTCACTGCAATAATAATAATTATTGAAATACGCCCTCAAAATATGTAATCATCCATTGTAAATGTGACAGAGGTTCGACCCAATCTCATTTACCCTCCGAGTCTGTATTGTCATTCTCCATTCAACAAATGAATAATGTGCTTCGACGATGATTATATCACAACCAGTAATCACTACAGATTTTAATGGACACGGCTTTATAACGCTCAACAAATGTTTTGCAAGAAATTGTAAAGTTACTTCTTCTCGTAAAGTTTCAGGACCTCCGTCACAGACCATCATATTCTTTCACCCATCAAAATAATTTGTTATTACTTACATGCAGGAAATAATTTGTCGGTGTTATATTTTTTTTAATATTTTAATTGATACGAAGATATCCTGCACGTATGAGCTATATAACAATACTACGAGTAGTTTAATTTTATACTTGATTTCAGTTTTTTGGCAGTCATCAATAAATAATTAATTATTTATCTAACAAACAATTTATCTAAAATAAGTGTATATATAAGTATGGACTGGAAATGCGAGTGCTGCTCATCTTTTTTACCTCGCAAAACACACAGAAAAGTATGCGGAGCGGACTGCCAACCTTCGCTAGTCGAAGAGGCACCTTAAGAAGAAGAAGATATAAATAAAAATTAAAAATATAGTTTCAAAACATTTTCATGTAAATTAATTTGTTTACAGATATAAAAAACACTGTTACCTATCACAGACGGAGCAGATGAATTTTAACAATAGCGTTACATCTTTATATGAGAGTGAAAAAAATCATATAACAAAGTGACACTGACTATTTGTTGAAAAACTTTTATACATAACCCATAATTACTGTCAAATGACAATGAATATTCCTATAGTATAATAAATTGTCCGATGACTAATTTAATAATGATTTATTTAGACAATTTCTTTATTTTTGTTTCTTTTTTAATATTTAACTAAAAGAAAATAAATGTACTTGAATGAAGTCGTGGTTCTAGCTAGTAGTAATAACTGATATAAACTTTTTTAAAGGAACGGTCTTATTTAATGAAAAATATAACAGCACTCTGTTTTAGATATTTGTAAAACAGAGAAACTGTAACTTTATTTTATGTAAATAGGCTAGTTTATAGTTTCGATGCGCATATGATCCCCTCACATTATATTCAGGAACGTTAGAAAAAATTAATATTCATTGATATTAGTCTCTCTCTCTGCCTAGCCTCTTCCCATTTCAATTGGGGTCGGCTCTCCTCGTCATTCTTCGCCAGGTTGGTCTATCTTGTATGGTCGAGACATCAAGTTGGGCTTCCTTTAGGTCCTTGTTTATAACCGACATCCAAGTTAAAAAGGGTCTCCCTCGTTTCTTAGGTCCGGTATCTAAGCTCAGGACTTGTCTTGTCATGTTGTCTTCAGGTCTTCTCATTACGTGGCCATACCATCTCAAACGCGCTTCTAAGAGCTTTTCTTCGATTGGGCGGATCTTGAAACTCCCACGGATATAGTTGTTTTTCACTTTATCCCTAATAGTGACTCCTCCTGCCCATCTCAGCATTCTCATTTCCGTCGTGTGCATTTTTATGGTATGAGTCTTCTTCACAGGCCAGCATTCAGCACCGTGGATAAGGGCGCGGCGAACCGCGGTTTTGTATGCCTTTCCTTTAACTCTTATCGGCATTCTTCTATCGCATAAGACACCTGATAGTTCCCGCCACTTCATCCATCCTGTCTTAATTCGGTGGTTTATATCAGCGTCGATCGTACCATCATTTGTGATTACAGAGCCCAGATACTTAAAATTTGCTACTTCCTTCAGATGATAGCCTTGAAGCTCAACCGGTTGACATTGATTGGAACCTGAAAAGTAGCAACGCATGTATTCAGTTTTTTGGCGGCTGATCTTTAAACCGGCGTTCTCCAGGGTGGATCTCCAGGTTTCCAAAGATGCTTCTAGGTCTTCGCGGCTATGTCTAATGAGGACGATATCATCCGCGTAGAGGAGGTCCCAGGGTGGATGTTTTTGTATATCTGCTGTGAGGTAATTTAGCACGAGATTAAAAAGTAAAGGACTCAAAGCTGAGCCCTGGTGTACACCTACTTCTACGTGAAATTCATCGCTTAGACCTGCTGGGGTTCGTACTTTTGTTGTAACTTTGTTGTACATATCTATAACCGCTTTAACATAGTATTCCGGGACATTTTGCGATCGAAGCGATTGCCATATTAGTTCTCGTGGTACTCGATCGAATGCCTTCTCTAAGTCTATAAAAGCGAGATGTAGGTCTTTTTTTAATATTTTATACTTTTCCAATAGAATCCTTAGAGTATGTAGAGCGTCTGTTGTAGATCTTCCTTCTACGAAGCCACATTGATTTTCAGTTACCTTAGTAAGTTTCACCAGTCTGTTGTTTATGGCCCTTTCCCATATCTTAAAAGTATGTGGTATAAGTTTTATGGCGCGATAGTTGTCACAGAGTCTGACGTCACCCTTGTTTTTATAGAATGGAATTAGGTAGCTTTTTCTCCATTCACTAGGTATTCCATCACATAAAATTGTATTGAAAAGCGTTTTTAGGTACTGGACGCCGACTTCCCCTAAATTTTTCTATAGCTCCACGGGAATCTCATCAGGACCATTCGCCTTGTTATTTGCCATCATTTTAACGGCCTTTCTGACTTCTTCGGTGGAAATTTCCTGAATAGGTCCTTCTACGGCATTTTCTACGGTTGGTACCTTAAATTGGGAGCTCTCGTTGAGAAGATGGGAATAGTGCTCCCACCATCTCGCCTTTATGTCGGAGTTAGAAGTGAGCAAGTGACCATCTTTGTTTTTGATATATTTTGTTGTTCGTATATCCAAGCTGTTCGCGTATCTATATCTTGCAAGTCTAAATAGTTCTCTATCATCTTTGGCATTTTCCAATTTATTATAAAAATCTTCGTCACAGGTCGCCATAGCACGAGCAACCGCCCTTTTCGCCTCTTTTTTTACTCTGCGATAGATTTCGCGATCATCATCGCTGCCGCTTTTTTGCCAGATCTTAAAACGGTTTTTCTTATTTCTCACTTTTTCTTCCACGTTTGGCTGCCACCATTTAGCTTTTTTGTTGTTTGTAAGCGGTCCTCTGGTGACTCCCAATAATTCGAAAGCCTTTCTCAGACAGTGGTCTTGGAAACGGTTCCACATTGTTTCTGCTGTGATATCGTCTTGTTGTAATATGTTTTCAATGTATTGCTTAACATTTACGATCAGTTGGTCACCTTCCGTGAGTGGTAATTTATGCCAACGAATTTTAGGTGTCTTTTCTTTAAGAATTTTGGTAGCCTTTGGGATGATGAAGTCAGCCACTAGTAGCCGGTGTTGTGATGTGAGAGGCTCTCCGGGTATAACTTTGCAATCTTTAAATGTACTTAGCTTAGAGCGATTAGCTAGGATGAAATCGATTTGGGTGTTAGTACTACCACTTTTGTAGGTTATTTTGTGTCTGTCGGGCTTTGAGAAATAAGTGTTAATTATTGCCAAGTCGTGGGACGTTGCAAAATCTAAGATGTCAACGCCTTGAACATTTTGGGTTCCATTCCTTGTCCGCCGTGTACTCTCTGATGACATGGTGAGACTATTCCAACGTGTCCATTTAAGTCTCCTGCAATGTATTTCGTTTCATCGAGCGGGTAAGATTGCATTAGGTCGTTAAGATTATCCCAAAATGTTTGTTTCTCCGCGTCACTACATCCTGTCTGTGGTGCATACACTGATATAATGTTGATGCATTGCTGGTTTTCAATGGCAAATTTGATGGAGATGATACGGTCACTAACACGTTTGACTTCTATAGTTCGTTCTTGTAGGTAACTATCGATGGCTATACCTACGCCATTCTTTATTGTACTTGACCCATGATAAATAAGTTTGTATCCATTTCCGATACTTCGAGCTTTAGACCCCTTCCACCTGGTTTCCTGAATGCAGCAAACATTGACCCTGCGTCTAAATAATACTTCGCTCAATTCTGAGCTGCGTCCAGTCATGGATCCCACATTCCAGGTAGCTATTCGCATTTTTGGTTTGTATTGGTGTGCACCCACGACTTTTTCGTCGCTTCGGGGGTACGCCCTAGCATTTTTGTCGCATTTCATATCCACGTCGCTTAAGGGGGACGCCCTAGCATTTGGTCTCGCCTTTTTCTTAACTTTGTCTTTCATGATGAGGAGTGGGTGAATTGGCTTATAGTTTTACGACCGGTTGCCACCTGACGTCAAGACAGTAACCCCTTGCTAACTGGGGCTTAGGATGCCACCGTTGACTTTCGTTCTTCCGCTGCCATCCTCTGCACGACAGCCTGCCTGCTGTCGCTGTATCCCGTTGGCCCGGTAACGGAATATGTCCGAGCGGCCCAACGGGACTGCCTGTTGGTCCGCGGGAGGTATTTTATTTCCCTCCTACTCTTCAGTGTTGCCACTGGCGAGCATTCCCCTATCCGCCACCTGGGGACACGTTCTCTAGGGGCCAGGCTCCCCCGAGAATATTCATTGATATTAGTATATTGCTTTAATATAAGTGATATAAAAATAAAGAAAGTTGAAGACGACTCGAGGTAACTTATTTTAGGAAAATTTTAAAACTTATCGTATCGATTTCGTTATCATTTCGCTCTTGTCTTATTGCATTTTTTAAAGGAATAATTTCACTGTTTTGGTAATACAATAAGTTATAATAGAAGAGTCAAATTGTAAAACGCTTCAATATAAAAAATGTGTTTAAAAACTTCTATCTAAAGGTCATTAACCTCAGTGAGACGATTTAAGACCTAAAGATATAGTTATAGTTATATAATTGGGATTTTGAAAAAAAAAAGTATTGATTTTTTTTATGTATTTTAAAACTTTATTATTAATTACATTGATTTTTAATGCAAAAAACTTGAAAACATTTTTTTTAAATTAATTATAAACAATTAAAAATTTATAAAATTCAAAAACAAATCACGTGACTGTAAACGCGCCATGATTGGTCGGCATACTTGTGACGTCATAATGTTAAAGCAATTTCATAATAGTACAGTGTTTATGGCTATTATTTTTGACTTGATAAAAATATCTCAAATTTATTAGTGAAAAACGATTTGAAAAGTTTATTTCGACTAACTATGTGTGATAAAGGATTTATAAAAGCAAAATCGGATAATATTCCTGATTTTGATATATTTATAACTAATTTTTTTAAAAATGACGTCCGGTTTAATTCTGCTGAAGTTCGAGGTGCTAAGGCATCAAGGTAAATCTGTTAAAAATACCATTCTAAATGAAAATAAGTATTTATTTTCTATTAAATATAATTAATAATTATTTCATTAATTGTAGAGCATCACGTGAGAGTTACGGTGATAAAGCTATAGGTTATGGTCAACTTAATCGTAAGAATGGTATTTGTGTTTTAAAAGGACGTGTGTGTCCAGAACACTGAGTTCGGAGTAAAGCTTACTCAGTTACTCTAACTATCAATGAAAAATTAAGAAGAATTTCCGTATAAATAAATAAAGTGTGGACACGTTCCAAGTGTTCCAAGTGTGGACGCGTGCGGCGGCGTGCTGATACAACACCACACCGCCGCACGCGTGTGTGTGTGTGTGTATACCTAATCTGTAGGGTGTTCACACGATGCGTAATTAATTACATAACTTTTGGTTAACTTTACTTAGAATTTTATTAATAATTATGTTATATTAATTTTTATTTTGTCATATATGATCGTCAAATATCACGTCCTCAAGTATCGATAGTAATTCACCAGTCACCCTGTATAGTGTTTAGGAAAACGAAATATTTCGTCATAATTTGGAAATTAGCACCTTAAATACGTATTTACAAGATTAACACAGTAGGTACAAAATATAATATTATTTGTACATCATGTCCAAAAAAGTTGGTTTTGCGTTCTCGAAATCTTTCAAGCTAACTGACATCTAACTTCAAGTGACTGCTATTGTCACATATGAGGCCGCCAACTTTGATAATATGGCATACTTTATGTTTTTTGTTTAAAAGAACAACTAATTAATCTATTTCTGTTATTTAAGGTCATGTTCAAATGGATCCAAATGACTGATGGTTGTCAATATTATCTTTTCCCATAAATAAACCACCCGCACGAAACTGGATAAAGTAAATCATAATTTCTACATGGAAACAAAAAAACAGTCGATGTCTAGGAACGAGCTTTCTCCCCGAAGACAAAAAAAGACTCCTGTTCGGTGGGAAAGGTTAAGTGGTAAAGTGGTGGTAAAGTAACAAAACTGTTAATTTTTGTTCTGCTTAAGGTCAGTAAGCATTAAGGTTTGAACTAAAAAAAAAACAATATAATGGACATGCGTTTTTCCTTCCGTCCTTTTCTCAACGAAAGTTAGATATAATAACTTTATTCCGCCAACTTTTTGAAAACTTTAGTGAATACTATAGCTGGTAAGCTGACTCTTTATAAATATAATATTGTTTCATTTTAATTACACGTAAGGATTTATTGGTGTGAGTAATATTGACGTTGCATAAATTAAAAGTAATTAATTACATTGTTGCAGTAATTAAAAACGGCATCGATAGTGCAATTTTTTATGTTTTTAACTTAGATATTGAAAATAGATTAATTGAAAATTATTAATTAAAGTTTCATTAATTCTATATAAAGACGACCATAAGTAAGCTCTTAATTCAAGATAAATAGTGGATCAAAATTATCTTTCATTTGTTTGACATTTTGAGGCAAAACACTCGTTGAAAGATCTTCATGGCTTAGCTTTTTATTACATGTTGGTCATATTCATCACTGTATACAAGAATTTATCTATATTTTTTATTTTTGTATAATTCTTCGCCGTGTAAGCTTGGCCTGTGTTAAATTTCACATTCACCATGCACACAATTTTCTTAAAAATCAATAAAACAAATTAAAATTATGATGCTGGTACGATATTTCATAAGAAGCTCTATAACTGTAATAAAAACTCTATAGAGGCGAAAAAGTGTGTTGACATTATAAGTAGATCAATCGATATGACACATCCTCAGGAATCAATGATTCAATATAGAAAAAGTTATAGCTGGCACCTTGCATTCAACTAAACTACTAAAATTATTTTACCGAATGATGTTTAGAAATTGTATTGTAATTGCAGACGAGACACTGTGCCTTTCTTAATTAATAGTTAGAGTCACCCGTGAAATCAAAGTTATCATTAGGGAGAAATGATTAAGTGTCGTAAAATTTTATGACTTATAACGTAATTTCTGTAACGAAATATTTAACAAATAGAATATATTGAATCCAAAACGTCCACCAAGGATAATTTCATGTTAAATATAAGTTTCTAACTTTGTGAACTTACCGGATGTTTGCTTTGTCAGTGTATAGTGTAACGTCATAATGTTTTGTACATGAATTATTCTAAGAGGACTTTATGATTTTTATTTTTATGAAGTATATAGTGTAGCTAAATTATTTAAATAAAACTTTTTCATTGATCTCTTCGGAATATGTAGCAAATTGTTTTTGGCAGGTGAACTGACGAGTAGTGAATATAGGTAAAATGCCTGAAACCACTCGGTTATTGGAAACAATTGTGTTTTTGTAATAAAAACATGTAATTTCTTTAAAAGGTACAACTTTTTTATGTTTGAAATACGTCAAAGCCCTAAAATATGAGAGTAAGCAAACATACCAATTGTTCGGGTTTGGATTTCTAATTATCCTTGATAAAAATATTGATAGAAAATTTTTTACTCTTTAGAAGTTTAAGTATTTAAAAACAATGTTCGAGGTAAATAGTTTCAATATATGAATATCCTTTATAAGTTTTCCATCAGAAGCAGAAATTTACTATATTGTCTAGAACTAGAAACAGAAATTAACTATACTAGATGTACTAGATGTCATTTGATATTTAGTTAATTAAGGTTGTTTTGTGTGTTATTTTTATGAATTCTAAGAGGAGAAATCGATTTTCACTTTTGTTCGTAAATATATACAGATAAAACTTTATTTTCCTAAGGACATAGTATGTTACAAACACAATTATATTTGGTAACTGGTTTAAAAATTAAGTGGTTTTTTGTTTGCAATTCAGCTTATGTCGTTAAAAAAAAAATATGATTAATATATAATGTTTTGTCATTAAATAAGTATTCCATATATTTTTATACATTTGATTTGAATTTATATTTATATTGTACATATTTATAGGAAATAGAGAGAAACTCATAAATGTGTAAAATAATAATAGGTACATGTTATAGTACCTGCGTTGCAGCCTATTCATTTCAAATAACCTAGATACCAACTGCTGCGCCATATGCCGAACTGAATTTTGAATCCAAGCCATCTGGAGCGTCAGTCGTCAAATGAATTCAAATAAATCATTGAAATCTGTCAAACCCCTTAGGAGTTCAGTGACATATACACTTACATTAAAATTATATTTCATTATTTCTTATTTGACTATGTAATACATATTTATTTAATATTTTTTGCTTTTATATTTGACTTCAAATACTGCAATATTTTTCCTCTCTAGTTTTTTGTTCACAGGCCGCTGGCTTCGTTTTTGAATTTCCAAGAATATTTTTAAAAGGAATATATAAAGGAAATATTATAATGAATTCCTTAACAAACAATTCATTATAATATTTCCATTTCATCATTCGACTTTTCACAATAAGATAATATAAAGCACTTTTTCAATTACTCCACCTAGTTCTGATAATAATAGTATGTGATTTAAATGTATCGCACTTAGATCTTTTAGTACATATTGCAGTAATAAATACCGTTTGATTACAAAAATCTGTACAGATGCCTGTTTTTGAAAATCATCTACTTTTTAATTTCATATTTTTTATTAAACGAAAATAATAATGTATTTTAACTATTACACAAGTTATAGACATCATGAGAAGAAAGTGATAAAACAAGCAATTCTATTAAAAAATATATGTTTCAATGGAAATTAATATGTCCCAAATTTTCATGTTCAATGAAACTCTATATATATTTTATAATAATAATTGAATTAATTACTAGAAACGTATATAATATAATATGTAAGATGAGTATATACTCAATATATTAATAAAGTGGCATATATACATACTTGTTTTAAAGTTCCCAACAAATTTTAATGTAAGTGAAATATTATACCTTGAAAATGAAACAGATTCATTGTCGTCTTCCGGAAGTGTAATTTGAGAAGGGTAAATGGAAAATTATAATTCAGAATAGAAATTTAATTTACACTTTTTGCCGTAACGTATGAACACAATGTAACTTGATATACCCTTGATATACTAATGTATGTGGTGTATTTACTTGTACCTTGATGTAAGTAAGCCGCATCAAGACAGCTCCGGTAGAATCTCGTAACGGCACTAAAATGTAGGTAATAATTCAATACAAAGGGACTCGGGTAACTTCTTCCTAGATTCAATATGATAAATAATTTCTAACCTAATACGGAACACTATATGTGTTTGTGATTGGAAAGCTTTAATTATTTTGTTCATTGTCGTTGTTAATTTCAAAATAATTACATCTATTTATAGAGAGGTTTTTAGTGATTATTTTGATCAATAATAACGGACCTTTGTGTTTGTGTCTTAAGCAAAATTATTGGTGTAGTAACGAATATATTCTTACTTATTTTATATAGAATGTGTATAGATCGTAAACATATGAATCCATATGCAATTTTTATTACTTATAACCATGGATGTTATTAATTAGATAAAGTAATTGAACTCTTTTTGAACGATCCTCAATTGAAAACACTCAGTAATAGTAATTTCAATGTTTATAAGAATTTTTAAGCAAAACAAATAAAGTTTTTATAATATTTATGTAGAAATTGTGTTACGAGTTAATAACAGTAAGTTAATTTAATTAAATTTTGCAGTATAACTCTTGTACCCAAAAATCGCGTAGATAATTATCTAAATTTTGTTTTTATATCAAATAGGTATATGTGTTAAAGATGAATTATCTGAAATTTATTAATATCAGGCTTGAAACTCGAAGGCGTACTGTATTTTTCTTTAACAAATATTCTTTTTAGTGAATTTTGAATTAGAACTCTTTATTCTTAGCAATGTTTACAGGTATTATTTCATAATAGTTTATAACTATACCCAGGCAATATAAAATGACAATATAAAATGGCAATATAAAGTGACAAAATATTCGGAAACTTAAGATAACTTTTGAGTTTTTTAATATTTTAAGCCCATGACCCTTTCCTTTTATGTAGTTAAGATTCCAAATGAATATTTCTGAATACGTGACCCATGCATTTTAATGTTATGGTTCGTTGGACTGTATATCCGTCAGTTCCTCTCTTGCCCCTTTCTCCCTGGAATGCGTTAGACTAACGAACTAAAATATATACTAATTTATCAGGTATGCATACTTATTGTAGCAATAAAACTGCAAAGGGAACTTGATACGCAGAAGTCATTATTCTTATCTTTTATATTATGAAGCCAACATAAGAAAAAGACGTCTTTATTTGTTGTTCTATAGTCAAATAAGCACATCTTTCATCAGAAAAATATGTTGAGGCTGGATGGCGTTTGGAAAGCTGTATCATATTTGTGAATAGTGGGACCACTTAATGCCTCAACTCTCAAGTCGTAACTTATATAGCCAAAATGTAGACCCTCACAGAAATGACAGTCATACATTCAATATAGGTATCCAATTCAGTAAATCGAACAACTTCAAATTAAATTCTATGCCACACAACTAAAGTCATCGACATTATTCTACCGCACGCTCAAGTGAAAATGGGTGACTCATGTTTCCAGACAATCAGATACTTGATGAAGCCTGAACATGTGAGAATGTTGGCACGTATGTGTGAACGGAAAGTCGATTTGCACAGTTATTATAACCTAGAAATAAGCTTATAATAAAGGTGCGGAAGCGAAATTACTTCAGTATGTAATTTTATTTAAATGTTTAGTTTTGAGATCTCAATATAAAAGATTTATTGTTTGTTTCTGTTCAGTTTTTAATACAATATTTTTTTAAACAAGTTATGTATAAAATTTATAGGGAAGAAGCACAAAAAGTTCTCATATACATATATGTATAATTACGCACTTTGTTTGTGTAGTAAAACCCTTGCGAACTAGTTGGTAATTTTAATTACAAAAATCAAGGAACGTTTTTCATAATACCTAAAAAATCTTATTTCGAAATCATCTAATCAGTTTTTATAGAAATTATTATGATCTACTTTACAAAATTAGAACAAACTAATCAGTTTACAAGCTCAAATGCGTCTAATGAAAGATGTTATTGTTACAACTTCAAATAAATCCAAAAAAGGAGTTATGAATTAATTATTATGCTTCACTTATTAGAAAAAAAATTGGCAAACAAAATAGAAGAATATTGTTTTTTATAACATTCGTTACTTAATATACTATAAGGTTGGGATTGGAGATTGAAATAAAACATGTCGGATGCTCAAATGATACTGATTGACTGTGTATTCGTTGTTCTAATTTATAAGCTACATACATGTGTGTACATCATACACTACACCTCCCATCGAGGGGAAAAAAATATTACGAATAGTACATATTTTTTTTTACATATATAAATTTTTAACACTATGTATGTAAGTATGAATTTGTTAACATTACAATAACGTATTTTATGTATACGTATAATTATAATATTATTTTTCACAATACAATTTTATAAGCTATAAAATGATTAGGTGCATATCCGATTACAATTCATTCATCGTGCAATATAAGATGAGTCACTGATCCTAAGTGAGTATAAACTTACACAGAGTTCTATCATTATGTTATTCGTAATAAGGCTTAGTTCTATTCTTATGAATAACGTCTAATTTTCCATTAACTTCGATCTCTACATTCGGTGAAATATCTCTAATAACTAAAAATAATAAGTTTCATTTTTAATAAGGATTTTGTCACTAGGCTTGTACTGAAAAGTATTTGTATAAGTATCATACCTTACTTTTCTCCTAAGCTTACTATTAATTAAATTCTTGCGCGCCTCTATTTGCGATGCTTGCAACCTGTATTTTAGTTCAAGAGGATAATTGTCGTGATTATATAATGGTTCTACAGATTTTGTAAGGTAAACAACATTTCTTTCCAAAAACTAGTTCGTACGGTGTAAACTGGGTAGAGGTGTGAACAGTTGTATTGTATGCAAAACACCAAAACGGCAGCCAATAACTCCAAGTTTCGGGTTTTTCTTCTACGTTAATTCTTATAAACGATTTTAAATTTTTATGTGAATTTTCCAATGAGCCAATACTTTGATGATGATACGCTGTGGAATTTAATTTAGAAATATTTAAAAGTTTACATACCTCTTTACATACCTCTTTCTGTCTGTTGCTATCTCTTTCGGGATTCCATACCTTAAAATAAAATCCGTTACAAAAGCTTGAGCTACTTTGTTTGAAGATTTTGATGTCAGAGGCATCGCGCATACATACATATTTTGACAATTCGCATTGTAACGTGAGAATATAAGTGTAATTATCATTATCCCTATCGAGTGGACCTACTAAATCTAAAAATACTTTCTCAAATGCAGAGTTTGCAGTAGAGGTGATTGTCATTGGTTCTTTCAACATAATCGTATACTTTTGTTTTTGGCACTTAGGACATTTATTCACAAACTTGGTCACGTCTTTTTCAATGCCTGGCCAAAAATAGTATTTTTTTATATTATTTATCATTCTTCCAATGCCCGCGTGGCCACTCGTGGGCAATAGATGAAAATCGTTTAGTATTACTTTTCTATCGTCAATATTTTCTATACGCTAAACATCTTTTAAAATACACAAGCGAGGGCCCTCCCAATTGTTATTATTTTTAATCTCGATCACTAATTTCTCTACAAATATACTGTTACTTTTATTCTTTAATACCTACGTATATTTCGTCGATCGACACTTTTTTTACAAACGTTACTCAACTCTCTCACAAATCCGGCTCGCGTAATTTGAGATTGAGAAGACGAGTTTATAAACAAATTAAAGTGAGCTTTATTATATGAAAAAATATTGTTCTCATAATAAATATTATTATTACTCCGTAATATATTCAAATTACGTTTATCTATAAAGCGTAAAACTACAGCATTCTTTGGTTTAGTATAAGTCTCGACCACACGTGGTTGATCAGGCCTCGTGTTGTCTGTGAGGGGTCTGCCAAAAGGCGGGCAATCGCAGGCGGGGGGCTGGATGCAACCTGATTCCCAGCCCCCTGTCAGTCAGGCGAGGTCGGAGCGCCACTGGGTTGTTTTAGTGGGTATACCGGGAATCCTTTTCCCGGGGAGTCCCACATACCCCTCCCCATCTCCCGACGGAGAGGGGATGCGTAAAGCATTTTTTCCCAGTGCCTCGTGTTGTCGGTTTCACTAAAGTCAGTTTGAGGTTTCGTGTTCATTCTATTCATATCGTTTATTCTTCGCCTGTGAGCACGCGTCATCACAAATACACATTCATTCATCGCTTTTAATTCTTTTGAATACACAATCACACGAGATAATGCATCTGCAGCTGCATTCTCTTTACCTTTCACATATTCAATTACATAGTCATATTCCTCTAGTACGAGTCTAAATTTTAGTAAACGGCTAGATGGATCTTTCATATTGAATAAATAAATAAGGGGCTTATGATCCGTGATAATTTTAAAGGTTCGGCCGTACAAATAAGGTCTAAAATGCTTTACTGCCCAAACAATTGCTAATATGTAGTTCTTTTTCTGTTGTAGGATATTGTCTCTCAGCCTTGTTAAGAGTCCTACTGGCAAAAGCGACAGGTGGTCCGTCTGAATTAGATAAAATAGCTCCTATCGCGTAACCTGAAGCATCTGTTTGAACTATAAATTGATTTTTATCGGATAAGTCGGGATATTGAAGAACTGGTGGGGACATAATACATTTTCTTAAAGTTTCAAATGATTCTTGACAATTATTATTCCATTTGAATTTTACATTTTTTCGACATAATAAATTTAAAGGATACGCTATTTCTGCAAAGTTAGGTATAAATTTTCTGTAATAATTTGCTAACGCTACAAATCTCCGAGTGTCGTCAACGTTTTGAGGAACTGGATAATTGCTAATTATACTATTTTTTTCTGGATCTGGTAGAACTCCTTCATTGGACACAATGTGCCCTAAATAAAGTAATTGTTTTTCAAGAAAATCGCACTTAGTTGGATTTAATTTTAAGTTAAATTTACGAATTCTTTCAAAGACTTCAATTAAATTTTTGTTATGGTCTTCTAAATTTCTCCCCATAATGATCAGATCGTCAAGGTAACAGAGACATTTATCATATGTGAGTCCTGCCATTGCCATGGTCATCAAGCGAGAAAAGGAACTAGGGCTAGTTTTGAGTCCCATGGGCATTCTAGTCATTTGATATTGACCAGAACAAAATGCGGTGTACTTTCTACTCGATTTTTCTAATTCAACGTTATAAAAGCCTTGATTTAAATCCAGATGAGAAAAATAAATGCACCCTGATAATGAGTCTAGAATTTCATTTATATTAGGAAGAGGGAACTTATCATCTACAATACAGTTATTGAGTTTACGGTAATCTATAACTAATCTCCATTTCTTTGTTCCGTCTGAGCGTTTGGGTACCAAAAGGACCGGACTACTCCATTCACTATTGCATGGCTCTATAATACCTTCTTCAAGTAAATTACTAATTTGTTTATTAATTTCTCCCTTTTGTGAATGTGGAAGTCGATAAGGCTTGGAGTACACTGGAACTGTATTAGGTTTTAACGTAATAGATAAATAGAATGCTTATACAATGAAGTTGTAGTTAATTTGTCCCCCTGGATATAGAAAATATCGTTATATTTAGCGCAAATGGATAAGATACTACTTTTTTCCTCATTATTTAAATTATCTAATTGCAAAATAGACAATAATGATTTCACTCTTTCTGAACTGCCTGAAGTTTTAATGGGTTTTTCAAAAGAACAAACATAAAAATCAGTGGCCGAAAAAATAACAGGTTTAAAGGCATCATATTTTATTTGTAAATCTTGTTCAGTAGTATTCAAGATACGTATAGGTATTTGTCCATCTTTAGGCTTAACAAGAGTACTAGCAATAAAAATTCCGTTTTGTATTTCAGTTGCATTGACAACACATTCTTCAGTCATATTAGTGTGAATAAAATGTATGGATTCTGATCGCGCTGGTTTTTTTATTGGTATATCCATCCTAACACCTAGGTTCCATAAAGTTAAAGTATAAGTATTAAAGTTCAATATCGCGTCATATTTAATAAAGAAATCATGTCCCAGTATGCCACTAGCCTTACAAGGCAATGTATCAAATACATAGAATCGATGACTGAGCATTTGATTCCCTATCTTAAGATCTAGATAAACATATCCAATAGAGTTGATTTTGCCTCCAAGACCGCTGGCTACGAGATTCTCTTTATGGAATGGAATGTTTTGATCAATTATTTGTTTATATTTTATGGCGGATATTGAGGCGCCAGTGTCGAGTAACAAGTTATATGAATATTTGTTAAATGAAGTTACCGTTATATGATAAGTATTATTGCATGATAATATTAAATTTTTAGTCACGAAAAAATTCATCAGGGTTATCAAAATTAGGGTTTTTATTGTCGAATTTCGTCAAAATATGCATGGTTTGCGGTTTACTAGATGTTTGGTTCCTGTTAGAATAATAATAATAATTATTAAAAGACTTACCCCTGTTGCTATGTGGTCTCGAAGTCCTCTGGAAATTGCCTCGTCGGGATGCCTGACCCGCGTTTCGTCCTCTCGGAGAATTTTGAGCCTGGTAATGAAAATACATACCTCGACCACGCCAATTTCCAGATTGTCCGACATTAAAATTCTTACGACCTCTGTAATTATAATATTGATTGTAATTTTTATATTGATTATGGCGCATAGTTAAAATATCTCCGGTACAAGCAGATGTGGAGTCCTCGTCCAGGGCGGCCTGTACCGCATCATTCAAGGACGAATAGTTTCTAGCTGTAACAATAGTTCCAAGACGACGATTTCTAAGTCCGTCGGCGAAAACTTTAATAGCTTGTTTCTCATTTCTGGGTTTTAAAACTTTATAGTCAGATTCATTTCCGTCAGACTGAGAAATCTTTAAATTCACAAACATATTCGTTACTTGCCTACCATACTCTTCAATTGAGAGGTTATTTTGCTTAAAATTGTTAAGCTTCGCCTGGATAGCGGGCGCTGACTTTTTAGGTAATAAATTAGATCTTATAGCCTTAATTAAGGTATCGATACTATCATAATTACTTTCCAATTTTAATTTAGCATTTTGTGAAAGACGATTTTTAAGTACAAAATGTGTTAATTTTTTCTGGGAGTCAGAATCGAGTTCTAGCGTGTAATATTCTATACTGTCAAAAAGCTGTTTAATACTGACCCCATCATCAGATGCGACTGGTAATAAATTCATAGCAATCTTAAGATCAAATTTAGCCATTGTTTCGTTTGTTTCTACTGAAGACGAACTACACAACTTTATAATTTTTTCATACAATTCGAAAAAATCGGAACTTATTCTTTCTATACGTAAACTTTCGTCGACTTTAAATTTATCAGAAAAATTATTTAAATGTTCTAAAATCAAATTAAATCTAGCAACTATATTATCGGCCTCTTTAATCTTTCTTATAATTAATTCACCTTTTTTTCTAGTTGGTCCAATTTTTACTAAATATGTTTTTATATTAAAAAGTTCATTATATAATTTTTGTAAATCCTCATACATTACTATTATTTTTTACCTATAATAAACTACATTACACATACATATGTACCTACCAGTTACACATTCAAAGTACATAATTGATTAGTACAATAATAATGCCATAGAGTATAATTAAAATAAGTATCTTGTATACGAAATAATCGCCGGAACAAACAGTCTCTTTCACTTTTTGATAATTAGTTGATCACAGTCAGGCATAGTCACTTGTACATGTATGAAAAAAAATGTCTATGTGGAAAGAAAAAAAAATAAGTTACTTCGCTCCCTTGGATTGTTGGTTTTCCATTTGGTTTTTCCGATAGATGCACTCCTCACAAGTATTCGTAGCACCACGTCGAGCTCTGGATTCGTTCATGGAACGCCGGAAAATATGTCTGCTTATTTGTTCACGTATCCACGTTTCATGGCATTTCTTGTACAATTTATATAAAATATAGAGAACACCAAGAAAAACGATGCTGCATATAAATAAAAGTACGATGCTGATAGTAGATATATGCCACTTAATTTCTTCAACAGACGCTGTGTTTTGTGCTCCGTTTTGATTTATAAAAATATCTTCTTCTTCCACTTTAGACTGACACATTATTAATTTGATATATATTAAAAAGAACGAATTTCGTTTAGTGTAGGTTCTGGAATATTCAACACTCGCTAAGAATATGATCCGTGAGGCTAAACCGGCAGGGTCGCCATATAAGGTTGGGATTGGAGATTGAAATAAAACATGTCGGATGCTCAAATGATACTGATTGACTGTGTATTCGTTGTTCTAATTTATGAGTTACATACATGTGTGTACATCATACACTACAATACATATATGCTATGTACCAAGTTCAAGCACTTCTTTTACTGTGTTAAGCAATTACTGTTTGAACTGGAGTTGGCTAGGAATTGAGGTTTAATCTTTAATTGAGTTTGTAGAACTAATTGGAACTGAAAGTTTCTACCACATATTGAAACAATGCTACTGAATACGTAATTGACTTTAGGTTTTCAAGTTTTAATTTTTACAGTATTAGCTTGTTTAGACCAGCAACGTTTTTAATGGTGATATTTTTTTTTTAGATTTATTCACATTCCCACGACACAGTGTTTATGACACTAGATGAGTTTTTTAATAAATCTATATATAAAACCTATCGACAGTTGACTGTAATTAATTAATTATAGCAAATTCGAACTTTAATAGAAATGTCATTATGTTTGACATTTAGTGATAATACATACTTTCAGAATTCTTTAGAGATTTATTATATGTTTCAGTATTCGTTTCTATTCAATAAAATATGATGTATTTAATAATGTTACTATATTAATTTTAGGTGGTAGAGCCTAGCGGAGGTTAAGTTACTACAGCTCGATCATGGGCTGGCTCGACCGGGGAAGTACCACCCTCTCATATGTAGAAGATCAACGTGAAGTAGCCTTTAATGGCTGCGTTTCGTCCGATGAGTGAGAAAGCCAGTTGCCCTTTCCTTTTTTTTAAATTTTGTAAATAAATACGATAGTTGATTATTACCTTAGTATTTTATTGACACGTTGTAATAACAGCACGTATTTCGTTACGGTCACGTAGGCAAACCTTCAAAATTTCTATGACAAATATATAATATTATCTAAATAACGTGTACTACACAAGGTTTTATTGAAGTAGACATTACATTTACTAAGAGAGACAATACATTATTGGAAAAAAATAAATATTAAGCTTATATTTTTTATTTTAAAGTAGAACTGTAATTTATCTTTTCATAAGAATAATTTCTAAAATATTTCAAAGAATAAATGGGAAAGAAATATTGACATTTCTTTTCTCACTATGTACGAAACTGGCAAAATTTAAAGACAGTAAATAAACCCTTTTGTAAGTATTAATTAAAGATATCAAACTTTATTAGAATAAGAACTTAATTGATTGAGTCACCCATGTTGCAAAATTGAATTAAAATGTATAGCTCTAAACAGAAGAGATCTTAGATTTTTAAATTTATAACTTTTTTAACATAAACTTTATAGTTATATTATTTTTATTATCATTAACACATATTAAAAAAATCCATTTGATCTTAAATTTATTATATATTGTACACGATGACGTAAGGGCAAAATTATTTTCACAATACGTACCAAAGTGAATTTCAACTTAACTTTATTTAATCACTGTCTTATTCAAAATCTTTGGGATATCAAAATATCAAATATCATCATAAAGGTCTATTAAAAATATCTAAAAATTAAATGGTAGCAACAGCTTAAAGGTATTTTTTTAATTATGCAACTTTTTAAATTATAATATAAACTTGCCTAATAAAGTGGAAAACAAATTAAATAGTACCATCCTGCAACTTCTACACATAACTTCAACAACCTTTTATTTTTTGGAGCACGTTCCTGGACTTGTATATTTGGAACAATGTTGTATTGAATTTTTTACGTGACTGATATCTATGCTTGAAGTTATTGTTCTGTGTATACTGTTTTAAAATCCGTATCATATTCTATACATAGTCAATATTTAGTTTCGATTCTGTATTTAACTAGCACCTGGAAGTATTTTGTTATAGAAATTAATTTAAATTTTGCTCATTTATATTCAAAAATATTTCTCTTTTTATTGTTTTTCCTAGATAATCAAACTAATTCTAAATTACGACTTATTATACATTTATAAATATTATTACAAAAATATTACCTATTTTACAAAAATTTTATAGATACATTGTTGAATAAAATAATTTATATTATTTATACATACATATCTCAATAACGTAATGTAAACTAATTCATTCAAGTTAATTTCATTTCATCAAATCCATAACTAAAAAAATAAAATGTTATATAGGGGAGAGTCGGATATATCGTACCACTTTTCACTTTAACTCAAATATTTCGACTATAACACGTCTTATAATAATTAATACATATGTAAAATAAAGTTTCATATTTTAGCTTCCTAAGAAGAAGAGAACAGATCCTTGCGATTATTCTAACATTGTTAAAAATGCTTTTTTATAGAGGCTTGCCATCGGTACGATTTAGCCGACTCGTCGTTTTAATCGTACCACTAAGTCATTAAATCGTACCATGGGTGTGTAAGTCGTACCACTGAATGAAAGACATTAAAATTCTCAATCAAATTATTTATTTTTGACTGTTAGGTAAGTAATAAAACAACATTATTTATATCTTTTAGGTAATAGAAACACAATTTTTAACCCTTAGGTTATATAAAGGAACTATAAGCTTTTTCAGTAAAATAAAATGATTATACTATCATAATGAGGTCAATCAACATAACTAATAAAAATGAGACAAATAAAAAAACAGTAAAGAATGTTATTTGTAATATAATTATTGGGCATATTTCTTAATGGAAACAATCATGACAAATGTTTTCAAAAATTCGAAGTACACGTCTCATGTAGCCACCGTTTACAGCGAACGCATTGAATCGAATCAACTTTTGGACCCTTCTTATCCTAGTAAGAACAATTGCACTTTCGACATATATTTTCAAGATAATCATCGCTGTCATCATCATCATCTAGTTCTACAACAAGTGTCTCTCCTGAATCATCGCTACTGGTGATGGAATGAGATCGTTTCCTCTTATAACTCTTGTTTTTGTCCTTGGGTAGTACTTACTATACGTACTTGCGGTAGTACTATAGGTACTTGCGGTTGGTAGTCGGGTAAATCGTACCAGTACAATTTAACCAACTGCAAGTGGTACGATTAAACCAACTAAGGTATTTCTAAAACAAAAGCAAGTATCCGGCATAAACTCAAAACTTAGACACGCAACAAAATCCCTAATAATCTAGTATACAATTATGTAATAATAAAAAAAAATGAATAACTATAGCTTACTTTGATTACGAGTTATCTCCTTACGAATGTATGACAATATTTATATTAATTCCTACAAAAAATGTTTTTCTTTTATTACTTGCACAATTGTTAACTCACGTCGATTTAAACTAGTGGGTGAAGAGGGATGGTACAGAGCCACAATTTGGCGTTGTCAATGTAGAAAAAAATATTCATTAAATGGGAAGTTTGGAAGTGCTAGTACGATATAACCAACTCTCCCCTACAGCTTTTTACTTTCAGTAAGCGTTACGATTTTGTCCCAGTAATAGTCTAAACCCTCTAGTTGTGCTGCAATTGCAGATATTTAACAATAACTATACTAATTGTTACAAATGTAATGCAATAAATATTTTATTAAATATACTTTTCTTCGGAAATGAACAACTAGAACGTTAGTGTCTAAATTACGAATATACTGACATTAATAGTTTTTGATAATAAGCAAAGCTTGTTTTAATTTCGTCGAACATAAAATTAAACGTTTTTGCATTTAATATCACAATGTCTAGTCACTAATAGTTCTGTTTGTTAGTTGTAAACTGTTACGAGTATAAATAATGGTGTCTGACCCAAGCATATTAAACATGCCGTCCCACTGGAAAGTTTGTCACGTTTAATCGGTTACACCCTAATGACTTTCACTTTAAACACGATCTATATAACATATTGTAAACTGTTATATTTAAGTTTTAACATTTTTTTGTATTTATTACAAGATTGTTTTAGCGTAATTCTTAGGCTACTGTAACTGTTACATGCTTATTTCAATCACGAAAGCATGGTTTAATTGATGACGGCGCTGTTTACTAGCATGTGTGTCCAAGTTTTGCTTCAAATAAGCTTATTTGGAGTATGCTTTAAAATGGACAGGCGTTTGATTTGGGCCAGGATCGAACCCGCGCCCTCGGCAACGAGAGGCAGGCCCTTTAACCACTAGGCCACCACTGACTAAATTAAAATTAAAAAACTAGTAATTAAAATACTGAACCATTGCAATTTAGTAATTGCAACATTTAAGTATCAACTTATATTTGCAAACTATAAATACCGACTACAGCCATTTTGTAGGATATTATTGGAATTGGTACCGTGAAAACTAATACTATATATCACTGATAGAATAATTGCTATAGTTACTCAGATTGTCTAGGTGTTATATTTGAAGGGATCTTTAATAATAATTTTTCATGTGAAGAAAACATTTCATAGTTCAATAATGCCAGCAGAGTAATAATTATATATTGTCAAATTTATATTTATAATTTTTTTAAAGATTTCCTGCCAGTAGCCACTAGCATTCCATATGGGTATGGGTAAACGAGCCTCATTCATAAATTAATTAGTGTGTATATATTTATATTTGTAATGATACATAATTCTATCTATAAAATAAGTCATTCATTTTAACAGTTGATGTATTAAAAAAAAGAAATTCAAAACATTAATATAAATTTTCACCTGCATTATTACATAGATTAGCTTACAAAAAAAATCCTTGAAAAAAATTACATAACATTAAAGTATTTCAACTATACTTGAACTATGTATTAAAAAAGTGCATACAAAATAAATGTAAATATTGGAGAATTATCGTAATAATAGTGTACAACGAGTTGTACATCGTCATCATCATCGTCATCAGTCTATCAGAGCCCACTGCTGATCCAAGGCCTCTTCTCACATGGATAAGGTTTTTTGATCAATAATCACCACGCTTTTACAAGACCGTTTGGTGATTTCAAACTTATAATTTGAAATTATTATTTGGGGTTTTATTAAATTATAAAATAAATGCTTTTTAAAAGACTTTTTTTGTTTCATGGGCTTACAATATATAAACAGAGAAATAGTGATTAAAATCTTGAAATTGATATTCTTAACATAAACTAAAATGTCTTTTGTATTGAAGTTCAAACTGTGATATAATGTTTTATTGCCTCTCTTGAAAATCTTATTGGTAGTTTGGCAATTTGTATGCAGTTATGTGGTTTCAATATATACAAAAAGGGAACTAAAACACTTTAAATGAAATTGACAAACACTTTCATCATAAATAAAATTAGTTTAAGATTTAAATATTTATAAACATGTCTTTTTCTACATAAAACTAAGACAAAATCGATAAATTAGGGAATTAATTATTCAAATAAACAAATATGTTACGGAATTTTAATTCTCGTAAAAGACAAGGTTTATCGTTCAAAGCTCGAACCGCGGGTTACTGCTACTTAAAATTATGTTTTAAATTTCGTGAGAATGCTCTTCAATTAATCAGGAAAATAAAATTAAAACAAGACACATTTATCTACTACAAATCAACAAATATTTTGATTTAGTTATCTAGATAGTATTATAATGAATTCATCATTTTAATATAATTAACTCGCTCTAATAAAATACAGATCAGAAATAATTCTTTTATCAAGTCTTTTTCTATTTCATATAATCTATGCCTCAAACCCAATCGTTCACACGTCATAAACGTGGGTATTTTGAGAGATGTTTTCAATATAAGGAAATCATATTCATATTTTATGTCTTTAAGTTGAAGAGTTGCTGTATTGACTATATACGTATGTTTCAACTGTAAGCTTTCCCCTATTATTTTTACACCCTGTATAAATTGTAAGCTCGGGCCACGTCAGTCTCATTTCAAACTATTGGAATCCTCAATATTAAAAGTCGTTTTCAGTGGCCGGATTGATAACTCAATATAATAGAAACGACAAGTCTTATAAAATCTTCCCACTGAAGGTATAGAAAGTAGGAAAAAATAAGTTTCCATAACTTTCTAATATTATAAACCGTTAAGTTTTACTAACTTTCTCTTAGCGAGAAAATATATTTTTCAAATTATACTTCGATTTATAGACGCCGTCTATACGGGAAAATTAGTAAAGTTGGAAACCTCCCATGACTGAAGTAAAACTTTCCCCCTTTACAAATAACCTTATTGACACGGCATATTCATAGCTTTTATCTTGTTACACATTTCTCTTCTAAAATTAGTATATATGAATTTTTGTGTGTTTCTTTAAGTTTAAATAAACGTATTAAGATTTACAATAATAAAACAAAATTATCGGACATCATGTAGATTACTTAAGGTATTCCAACAGAAAAAAAGAGGAGACCCAACGAAAGTACATTAATCACGTTTACAAATAATGTGTTTAGTCAAAATAGGAACTTAAGGAACACAGACTATTACATATTTCAAAAGAAACTACTTACTTTTTCTAGTTGCTCTCGTTTTACTAAGTTACACTGTACTTTAGAACGGCATTTCCTAGAATATCAGCGCCCCTGTCAAATAGCTGCCATCAAAATGATTATATACCGATGACTATCTCCGAAATATGTCTAACAATATATGTTTTTTGTAAAATTACATAAACAGTTAAATAAAATTTCAATTTATTGTGTCGGAAATGATAAATATGTATATTACTTTAATAAGTATCCCACAAAATACATATTAAAGATCACATAATGTAATCTAAAGATGAAAGAACTACGATTCAGTGTAATAAGTCGCTTCAACATCTTGAAAGCCTCAATTACATACAATTTTATTGCAAGTACTTAGTAGATAAAATTTTATTAAGACATGCTTGGAAATTAATTTGCATATCTCAATTATATCGAGAACACATTGCGGTTGTACTGAAATGAAGTTTTATTGCTCGGTGTGCAGTTTTACAGCGACTGGTTCGCAGTTAGTGATTGCACAGTATGACACAAAGATTCAGATTAATGTCATAAGATATTGTCATAAGATATTCCATTTTAAAAACAGATATTAAACTTATGTCACTGATATACAAAATTTATTTATGTTGTTAATAATGAAGTACTTACATTCCTTAAGTTCCGTAGTTAACAAGTGGATCAGATGTTCTTCTTAATTACTTTTAGTACTCAAACATCCTTTTAAAATTGAGAAGAAATAGTATTAGTCATTATTGTACTCGTAAATAATATGAATAAGAGAAAGAATACTGTACCATTAGAAGGACAAAAGAATAATCCCCAAAAACCGGAATTTTACTCTGTTATTTGTGACAGGAGTAAAATTTTCCGCTCTGGCAGACTAGATCTGCGGTTTACTACATTAACGTTTTGGCAACATATATCACAGAAGTATTATCAGTAATACCCAGAAACTAAATGGCTTTTAGATACAATGTTTAATATTAAAATAGACCTCGTTGGAAAAACAAAATGTTTTATTATTATGGTTTAATTAAAATGTTGATTCTTTTTTTTTTTGATGTTGCAGGGAAACTCTTTTTACGAGCCGTCCAAACAGCCTTGGTGAGGCCGGAAGGGATGTGTGAGGCTCGGCCTGGGCCGGCCCCTACTCACTAAAACCACTGCGAAAGCCGTCGGCCGCTATGTCGGTGTACCCCGGAAAATGTTGATTCTAGGAAATTTAAACTAAGTGAAGTAAATACTTATTTGCTTGATATGTTGCTCAATCAAAAATGAGAAAGATTTAAGGTATAAAATTCTTTATAAGAACTGATATGAACTTTTTGTCACGTTAAAACCGAGATTAAAGCTGTAAACTTTCCTCTTATCGCGACGGTATTATACGCATCACAACACTACGAGCATTGACGTTTAATCGTTAATTAAAAAATAAAAATCGCATGATCTGCTATTGCTATTTTATAACTTATTGTTGGTACAAAGTCTGATATTTCTTAGCGTATTACATACATACAAATCTAAATACATAAAAAAATATCTTAATTAGCCTTTGCCCTTAGACGTGTTTGGGGAACGAACATTCATATACATTTATTATAATACTGGGAGAGGATGAAATGATAAATAGCCGAACATTATTCATAACTAGCTTTCGCCCGCGACTTCCGCATGGAATAGTGGCTTCCGGCAGAAAAGTATAGATAGCTGTGCCCGTGACTCCGTCAGCGTGTAACTCCTTGTATATTAAGTTAATGTGTTGGTAATATTTATTATTATTTATATTGGTAATATTGCTTAGATCACGTTCACATAAGGCTTAACCCTTATAAGACACAGAACTAAAAATATTTTTTGTTGTTTTTAAACTTTATAATAATGTGTTAAGGTTCAAATTCTGGTGGCAATATATTCTGGTATTGACCATTACCTTATAAAGGTAAGGTAAAGGTACCTATACAACGAAAATACTTCAGTGCAAAGCCTACGGGTAAACTATTTATATTGAAAGTTGACCCGTCCGGCACGTGAACATAAAGATTTTTAGAACTGCTAACACGGGAAAGAGCAACATACAACTGACCATGCGAGAAACAATTGACACTGAGATCTACTCCAGCAACACGAAAAGCCTTGAGCCTTGTTAATTGTCATTGCATAACATACCGATACTGGGAATTGCGTCCTTTTAAATGGTAAACATGACCTTGTAACTTAAAAGTAGGCATGAAATAACCTTCTGAGTTTTGTTGAGCGCCAAAGGATGTCATTTGAAATCCACTATTATAAGTGCGAATATTATCTATAAACTTTTTAGATTGTATATGTTTCCTTAAAAGTAGTGATTTCAAAGGTTCCCGTGGGTCCTCGAATCAAGAAAAATTTATTTTACCTCAGAAAAACAGAAACCAGCTGACTCCTTACTCCACTTTGAAGCATTACAAAAACGACATACCACGTTCATATAGCCTATTACAGAAAATGATCCCTAATCAATTGTGAGGTTAGAAACAATCGAACTTTTATATTTGTCGGATCACGCCACCGAATTTCTAGCTTGATCTTCTATGTGTATATCTAAATTATTAAGGCTATGTCGAAATCCCTCTGCAGTAAGACGGGCCTCTCGCTGTTCGTCCTTTTCAAGAGACCGAATATTTTCGATTCTTAATCTTTCATTAGACAGACTTGCTAATAGTTCTTGTTTCAAAAAATTGTAATATTCGCGTACCAACTCTAGTCGTTGTTCATGCCCATGTTCAACTTCGAGAGATCGAATAATATTATGGTGTACCCCATTATTTGTCAAACGGTCTTCATATTGAGTAAAAGTTTCAGATTCTCGAGATTCATTATTTTAGCATCTCTCTAATTTCGAGATAAAGATGGTGTTTTTTAGGTGGCATTGAGTATTTTTAATCGACGGTAACAGAAGCTACCTTAGTCTTACAATTATATATATTAAATAAGTAAAAAAGCCTTTTATTTCATGCGTAAACATTATGTACCAATACATCAATAATTCATTGCAATTCATACTTCACTATATAATATATATGTAAATGCTATTTGTGTTCTGTGTTTTTGTATTATGTTTATAATTATACAACTTATTCTGTTGTGTTTGATTGTTAAATTATTAAGCTCTAAATAATTCGAAGGCAATTCTATGAAGGCCTCCTCCATAGATTTCCATTTATCCCTATCTTCGGTTTTTGTTTTCCAGTGTTTTCTTTTTTTTTTAATCTGCTGCTGCTGCTTGGTTTCAATTCACTGTTAGTTATTGAGTCTTCTAGTTAACACTGAGAAAGTCGGTAATTTTTGATGTAATGTGTTTTCGTATTGTTGTTGTTTTAAAGAAATTTTTGTTCGTTTTTCACTGAAACTTCAAAATATTATATATTTACTTGACTTTTTGTACTTTTATTTTCACTCAGTGAAATTATACACGGAGTCAATGTTAACAGTGGCACAGTGGCGGCTCCTCCACAATTATATATTATATAGCAGTTATATAATACTTACGAAAATAAATTATTAATATAATTTAACGCGCGATGACTTTTGATTTCATGTATGACTTTGGTGTTTCTACACCGATTTACATGATTCTTTTTATTGAATAGGTTATAATGTTAACTTTTTTTAATAAAGCATTAGTGATAGTGTTGTAAACGTTAGAGTAACAAATACAATCAGAAATCTCCGAATTGATAAGCTATCGGGAGTTTCACGTGTTATTGTGAGTCAACCATAAAAGATAGACTAATGCTGGCCAGGACTAATTTTTATATAATTTTAAGGAAAATATTTCCGTCATACATGATTTCTATGTAGCTTTAAACTATAAGCCTGCACACGCGACGGAAGCTTAAAAAATGGAGTAATTTCTCCCGTTTTTCCAATATTTCCCTTCACTGCTCTTCTCCTATTACTCGTACGATAATGAAAGTATACTGTAACCTGCCCAAGAGTATGAAAAATAATTGTGCAAAATTTCGTTAAAATCCGTCCATTAGTTTTTGTTTCTATAACGAACATACAGATAGACAGACAAAAATTTTATTGATTGCATTTTTGGCATCAGTAGCGATCCCTAACCACCGCCTGCTAGTTATTTTTTAAATATATTTTATGTACAGAATTGACCTCTCTACAGATTTATAAGTATGATTAAGCTACCTAATGAATTATGGTTGAAAAGAAGGGTCAAATTTGTGTCACAATTCTCTTTATTACATCTAAACCCAAAGCATTATAGGGATATCAAATTGAAACTGAAAAAGAAGTAGAAAAATTATATTAAAAATGCAGCCTTAATATAATTCAATCAATTAAATTTTTCAGCTATAAACTCGAGCGGGAAAAAAAGACAAGTACCAAATTGTACTGAGCTTGAACGGCTATTAGTAATATTGGAAACAAATTTAAAGATTGTGCTTGTACATTTTTAAAACTTCATGCGTTTTTTAAACCTGTTTAAGAATTTTGTTTTTCATATTCTAGATTCTTTTTGCACCAAAATTTTTAATCGGACAGTGAAATGAGGAATCTTAAACTTTATTTATAAAAACATGCATCAAATTAATCCGCGGTAATTTCAAACAGAATATATAAGTTCTGTTCATAAATATATCAAAACCAATCGTTCCGTCTACTTTGTACAAAACAACCAACAGCCCAGAAGTCTTAATTACTCGGTCTTATATTTTTTATCAGCTTTTATTTCACTCGTTATCTATGTTCATAAGGGTGGATTTGTGAAACTCAAAATCTTCAAAGTAATTAACTTTTTGTATAGACGTTCCAATGCGTTATTATGTCATAATGTCATCCTAGAATCAAAATGGGTTGGCCGAATATTTTGAATGCTTTCAAAAAAAATATGATTATCAAATTAAATTCCTTAACATTACTAACTTTAATAGTTGTAAATAAAATAAGGATTCATGATTAGGAGATAAAACATAAAGCCACAAAGAATCAAAAACGATACAGTATACATTATATGTATTTTAAACTAAATATACTTCATAACAATGTAAATAGTACCTCATTACACTACTGCTTAATTAGCGATAAGTGTCGCTGCCATTGCTACCCAGTTACGTTCGTCTATACAAAAGTAACTAATATATTTAAAAGTAAGAGTTCTTTTATGTAGAATTAAATTTGAACGTTGTCTCGTTAAAAATTTATTGATGTACTTAAAGTTATTTCACGGTAACTATACCCAAGCACTTAAAGTTTTTACTTCCTTTTATACTCTTAAAAGTTCGTAAAATTTAGAATGATAAATTTGTTCTATGCTATACTTATATACTTCAAGGTTTACTACCGCCAAATATATACATACATTTTTTTAATTACAAAGATACTTAATGCAGTTTAAGCGTCTAGACGGCTCACTTTTATTTTTTTCTTAAACGATTGCAATTTTGTATTATTTTAAAATTCATTACTCCAATAAGTAATAACAGGTATTTATTTATTTATTTTGAGGGCCACTAGCAGCTACTACATGTTTAAACTTCGAATACAACACAATTAAACGGAAACAGGTAACATGTGTAGCTTTTTAAAGTGGCCACAACGATCACCTTGTTTTAAAAATATATTAACATTTAATTATATCGAGAAGATCTAAATAATAATAATAATAATAATAATAACAATAGTAATAACAATAATAATAATAATAATAATAAGTAAATTCATTCATAAAAATTAATAAAAATATTCAAAACAATACAAACTTAAATTAATACAAATAACAATTAAACATTTATAATTAAACATTTATAATTTATTTATTTATTTATTCATTGGCATCTCTCAATATTTTCAGCGCTCGTTTACGAAATGTCTTTTCAGAGTTGTTAAAAATATCTAGATCTTGACTTAAAATATTGTATAGCCGAGATGATCTAGACATAGGGGCGTTACTTCCTAATTTAGTGTTTGACATTCTAATATGAAAGGTACCTAGAAAAGTGCGCGCATTGCTCCTTGGAATACGATAGTGTATCTCATTAAGTAAGCAGGTACAGTCGACCTCGTTACGAATTAACTTGAAAAGGAATAAAAGATCTAACAATTGTCTGCGTACAGAGAGACTATTCATATTGAGATCTTTCAATAGATTGCAGTAATTTTTATTAAGTTTATTGTATGAGAATTTTTTGTTTCTGGATAGATGGTATACAAATCGCTTCTGTATTCTCTCTATACGCAGACGATGTACATTGTAACCAGGATTCCATACCACACTACCGTACTCCAGTACACTACGCACGTAAGCATTATAGATTATTTTTTTCGTGTTATTCGTGAAGTGTTTACCATTTCTAATTAAAAATCCTAACGTTTTGGAACTTTTCGTAATTATTTTATTGAGGTGCGGGACAAAAGTAAGCTTTTCATCAAAAATGACACCCAAATCACTTATTTCAGAAACTTCTTCCAACTTATAGGTACTGATAATAATATCAATATTAATATTTACAAGTGATAATAAGCAATTTTTAACTTTGAAGTTACTACACGATGAATTACAGGAAAATAATTTGATATACTATGTATATAATTATTATCTATGTGTATAATTAACTCAAGTAAAAATCATGGTACCGATTAATTCCACCACTTTTCATAATGAAACTTGTTTAATAAAAATATCTAAAAGCGTCAATGTTTCTTTATGTGACCTTTATTTTCCTAATATTGAACGTCACTAATATTTTTTTAGAAAATCTTCAATTACAAGATAATTTTGAAGTCCTTCGAGAAATATAAGTTTCATTTATTAAACGGTAAAGTTGAAAGGCTATTCAAATTTCTTAACTTCTTTAACTTTCTTTAATTAATTCTCCTTTTAAAATATATACATTGCTCTTTCATTGATTTAAAATATATTTAAAAAGGAAGAGTAATATATAGATATAATAATGACACCTCCTTCTGAATTTATCTGCTAAAATGTATAACTGTTTTGTTTATCTACTTCAGAAAGGGCTAAATAAATAAAATAGCAATCACGAAGTTCCATAAAACGCAGTTTCAAATCCTACTGTTAATGAATCACTACTTATTCTCAAAGAAATACTTTAATAATGGGTGGTAAAACTGGTTAAGACTAGTCTAAATAAGAAGAAGACTAAATTTCTTACTTCGTTAAAAAATAAAGTAAAAAATACCATCACACATCAACTTCAAATATTAATTAAGGATATATAAAAATTGATGTTTAAATTAATTATTATCAATGTAGAGATATGTCCATACGTGTACATTATATAAAATTATGATTTTCAATGAATGAATTAATTACTAATAGAGTAATTAATATAAAAAGATACATATTTGATTGTTGTGAAAAAGACAAATGCAATCATAAAATACAAACAGACTAACCAAACAGATTTGTTTGTTATGAACTTTCTGTTATCATTGGTATGATTATCATTATTATAAATATTTCCATCTAAGTAGATGGATCAAAAATATTATATACTCTATTTGTAATAAAAATATAATGAAAATGCAGGAGAAAAGAGTTTTGTAATATTTAATATTAAAAATTAAAAAAAATCATTACGACTTTCCATACAATTATCTCGCATCTCATAAAGTCAAGCGACACCTCATTTAAAATTATAAATGAAGTGAAAAGTTAAAACGCCCACGCCTTATTACAGTGACCCGGTTATATGATTTTCACTACCTACATTGACATTTAATCCCAATGAGAAACGGGCCTTGTAATTTCCGACTCATAATCATATAATCTATACTTATAATAAATCTGTAGAGCGATAAATTCTGTACATAAAATATATTTAAAAAATAACTATGAAGGGGTGGTTAGGGATCGCTGCTGATGACAAAAATGCAATTAGTAAATTTTTTGTCTGTCTGTATATGCGTTATAAAACAAAAACTAATCGCCGGATTTTAACGAAATTTGCACAATTATTCTTCATACTCTTGGGCAGGTTAATGTATACTTTTCATTACGCTACGATCAATAGGAGCAGAGCAGTGAAGGGAAATATTGGGAAAACGGGAGAAGTTACTCCATTTTTTAAACTCTCGTCGCGTGTGCAGGCTTATAAGTTAAAGCTACATACAGTATATAATACATACAATATAGTTGACGCTTAGAAAGTCGGTAATTTTTGATGTAATGTGGTTTCGTATTATTGTTGTTTTAAAGAACTTTTTGTTTACATATATATACTAGGAGACTTAATAACTAACAGTGAATTGAAAACTAATTAACTCTGAATTCCACAAATTGTGCCCTTTCACTAATAAATTATTGATTCCGACATAACGTAAAAAGAAAGAAATCAACAATACGTTAAGTCGTGTTCGATTATATTTTTTCTAAAAAGCACCATCTCAAAACAAATCGTCAGTCGCTTAGTACAAATCGATCATCGGATTCAACAAACATCAATACTACTGAACCAAGTAATTTCACCAACAACCACATGAGGGCACCACGAGTATCAAAACAATATAATCTAACGAACATGGAAGAAATTTTAGACACACTAAAAACAATAAAAAATGACTTGGAAAGTCAAAGACAGGAAATCCGGGAATCAGGAAAAGAATGTTACAGAGCAGGTCACACAAAATTTTAGTACTATGTTTGAAGAGAAGTTTTCAACGATAGAAAAGAATCATCAAAACTTGAAAGAAAAAGTGGAAAGTCAAGAAAAAAGCCTATAAGTTTTAGAAAAATAGGCAGAATTTGATTTAAGAATTAACAATAATCCAGCAGAATCAACAACAAAATATAATACTAACATTGATGCAATTTTTTCAAGAGCTTTAAATAAAATAGAATCCCAAACATATGTTTCCTACTTCAGATACCACAAGTCAATTATTACGTAAATTGAGCCTACTGATTAAGTTTATATAACATTATATATTTGTTTATAATAAAAAAAATATTATTATAACTTAAAAAGAAAACATTACAATTCCTTCACTAATTAATCTTAACAATTTCTAAGATTCATTTTATATGTTAATGAAAACGTAAATGTCTCTTTATGTTGTCTAAACTTTTATTTATTATAGTGCTCGATACATAAGCTGAGTTTGGCATTTGTGTGACTACATTAGTATAGACTAATCAAAGTTTATCATAGGATAAACTATTGTCTCTGTCTTAAAAATTCAGTTATGCTTTCAAATTGTTTGCAAAGAGTAAATTTGTGTCGTTTTATACTATATATAATTGTAAGTGTAAGGTAGCTTCAGTAACCGTCGATTAAAAATACATAATACCACCTAAAAAAACACCATCTTTATCTCGAAATTCGAGAGATGCTAAAAGGATGAGATATGCGCGTTCTCAAGAATCGGCAGAGGAAAGAGCATACCGGATAACTCTATGAGAGTTAATGCCTCAACCTCTCGAGCCGATGAAAGCTCTCCAGAGAGAGAGATGCGATTAGCAGCTGACAGAGTGAGACGAGCTACATCACGGGCGTCTCAAAGCTCTTCTCAACGAGAGCTGAGGCTTACCACTGACCGAGAACAACACGTGTTATCCCGAGATGCTGAAAATGCGTCACAACGAGAATTGCGTCTCACAGCTGACCGCGAACGTCATATTTTATCTCGGGAATCTGAAACTTATACTCAATAAGAAGACCGTTTGACAAATGATAGGGTGCACCATAATATTATTCGATCTCTCGAAGTTGAACATGGGCATGAACAACGACTAGAGTTGGTATACGAATATTACAATTCTTTGAAACAAGAACTATTAGCAAGTTTATCTAATGAAAGATTAAGAATTGAAAATATTCGGTCTTTTGAAAAGGACGAACAGCGAGAGGCCCGTCTTACGGTAGAGTGATTTCGACAAAGCCTTAATAATTTAGATATACACATAGAAGATCAAGCTAGAAATTCTGTGGTGTGATTCGACAAATATAAAAGTGCGTTTGCTTCTAACCTCACAATTGATTAGGGATCATTTTCTTTAATAGGCTATATGAACGTGGTATGTCGTTTTTGTAATGCTTCAAAGTGGAGTAAAGAATCAGTTGATTTCTGTTTTTCTGAAGTAAAATATATTTGTCTTCATTCGACGACCCAGGGGAACCTTTGAAATCATTTCTTTTAAGGGAACATACTTATACAACAGTTTTTAGATAATATTCGCACTTATAATAGTGGATTTCAAATGACATCCTTTGGCGCTCAACAAATCTCAGAAGGTCCTTTCATGCCTACTTTAAAGTTACAAGGTATTGCCATCAGAATTTGAACCTTAGCACATTATTATAAAGTTTAAAACCAATAAATATTTTTAAGTTCTGTGTCTCAAAGGGTTAAGCCTCATGTGAACGTGATCTAAACCATTACCAATATAAATAATAATAATAAATATTACCAATACATTAACTTAATATACAAGGAGTTACACGCTGACGGAGTCGAGGGCACAGCTATCTATACTTTTCTGCCGGAAGTCACTATTCCATGCGGACGAAGTCGCGGGCAAAAGCTAGTTGATAATAATTTAATGGTTACGTTAGCATAGGTGTGTATTTCAGATAAAATGACGTCACTATTGAAAGCTAAAAAACCATCTATATATTTTAAATTTGTAAATTTCATTATAAGTACTCTTTTATTTAATTTTCAATTTATTTACCTCACATTTGTTTTATACAAAGGATTCTTGAATGCTATACATATTTTTAAATATTACCTTCTCATGTCGGCCAACGCATAAAAACTGAGTATTGCATGCAATTAATATAACGGTATATTTGTCATTTTCATCCTTGAAATATAATTTGTACATATTTATAATCACAGTTCAAGAAAAGTTCAGTGGATAATAAGATACCTATACTAAAGTTAAAACATTATTAAAATTGATAAAAAGGCGAAATTGATTTTAAAGACATTTCATTCTAATTTCCAACACTTTATATGAAAATTTTTCATGGGAAAATTGGATAACTGAATTAAACATAAGATTATACCTTGAATATAATCGAGTAAAATAAAATACTTTTTGACTTTGAATGACAAAAAGATGACAACAATCGTATCATTTTATACTATTCTTTCTTCCTTAAGAAACTTCTACAGGTTTCATTTTTTCTTGGGATGTGTCATTTCTTTCATTATCTCCTTTTATATAGTTTTTTCTTTCAATTGTATATATTATGCTTATGGCTGTTAGAACTCCACGACGTAATTTCCGCGCCTTAACAAAGGTTGTCAACATTTCCGCTAGTGTCGGCGTCTGATGAGCACAAACATTTTTGTAATATCCAGCCCAGTCCTTTGAAGTTAGATATTGCTCACATTTTTTCTTTTATCTACTTAAAAATACAAACAGATCTACATCGATAGAAAAATATGATACTTACAATATTAATTTTCGTTTAATTATATTTTCCAGAAGTTAAATTAAATTTATCATCACCACTTTATTTTGACAAAAAAAGTACTTTCTAAAATAAAACTACTTTATTGTCTGTAAAATGCCTGTTAAAGTAATTATTGATATTTGAAGTTTCACAAGTGTTAATATGGTTGTATGAAACAACAGTTTTCATACACATTCTACATAATTATTATTTGATATCATAATATTAATATATAAAATGATAAACGACATTACGTAAAAGTTGAAAAAGAAACAAACAATAAAACCTTATTCCAACTATACCAAGTCTTACGGTTCGACTCACAATTGAACATAAAACTCAGAAGAAGTACTAATTGAAGAAGATAAAGGAAAAACGTATCTTTGTGTGTTGTTTATTTTTGCTGCGAATTGATAAATTATGATACCATTGAATATTATTGTTTTTGTGCCAATTATATAGGGTGGCAACCGGAGGTTCCAGGAAAACTACGAAACATACTTATATGTATATTAAAATTAGAATTACATGTTAAAACTTATAACCTATACCTAAAACTACATGATTGCCCCGATGTTAGGAAGACTATGGCATTCTATTGCTTTTGTGGTATGTGGAATCTTCTGGTTCACACGGCTTGGTGTTGGCTCCGCGGAGTCAGCGGCGTCACTCGTCATACGATATTTTTCAGATACAAAGATGTTGCCCAGGCGATGTTCATTTTTTTCTTCATATGTAACGCGTACGTAACATGCCTCTATTAAGTCGAATGCTGAAACACATGAAAAAAAAAATGTTATTAGCTAGGTTCATATCTTTCCTACATAGACTTGAAAATTCTGGTATTAAGAAATCAAGAAAATATAATATACTATCATGAAAAATTACAACCAAAACACTCTTTAATCACTACGTTTTAGTTTATTACAGATATTATATATTTAATTCATATTTAATCCTTAAAACCCTTACCCATAAAGGTAATATATTAAGCAATTTTTTGACATCCATGAATGCGTAAATTACTAATTAATTTATGTAGGGGCTTTAGTCCGGTCAAATTAGACATTCAAGGTTACATAAATTCCCACCAAGCTGAAAATCGGTAAGATTCTTTGAAATATCATTAAAAACAAAATTTGAAAGTTCCCCATCTTTCCCCTGTAAGGAAATTTTTTTATTCAAGGTCAAAGGTAAACAAAATGAGTTTTTCGCGATTTTCAGTAAAACGGAAAGTTTTATCATAAAAATATCTCATCCAAAAATTGTAGATCATAAAATTATCTACAAATAATTAATTAATACTTTTTTTCGACGAGCCACCGTTTTTGAGATATAACGATTCAAAAAGTTGTAATCGTCGTAATATGAAAACTATTGAAAAATAATGGCATTAATGGACATTAGCAGAGATTGAAAAGATAAAAGCAATTTAAGTTAAAAAACAAGTAGTGAATTTTAATCTTCCGAGTCGTAACTTTCAAAATATTCTTCTTCTTCTTTTTCATTGTAAGTGGATGTAAACTGCGTTAATAACGATGTATCGCATGTTGCCTTGTTGGAATCAAACGGATTCTCTACTGTTACTGTGATTCTGTATTAGAGTACAACCAGCCTTGACGAAAATATTTTAACATATATTACAACTACATATAAAGATGTATATATACGTGGCGTACTCATGCAAATTATAATATTTTCACAAACGATGACTAGTTCGATGATTTGGTGAAAACGATGATTTGGTGAATCGCTGAGATCTTCTGCTCTCTTAGTAAATGTGATAAATTCCTAAAACAATGAAATTTCAAAGAGTTTGTGTTAACAAAAGGACAGACAGATAAATAACTATGTAGGTATATTTTCTTTACTTTTATGATCTTTCAAATCTACAGATTCTTTGGTTGAAAATGCTGTATAGAATCTTTTTAAATACTCATAATGGTCATTATTAAATTAATGGTTTCCGTGAAAAATGTAATAGAAAATGTCAGTGTTAAAATAATATTATTTCTAAAAACAGCAACGGTTATATAATATTGTGTGCATCATTACTTAAATAGCTATTAATAAGGAAATCAGGGTCCAATGTTTTCATGCCTTTATGGTCTGGGTTGACAATTTTGTAGTAATTAGATAAATATCAAGATCTCTGTCTAACGATCCGCGGTACACCGACATAGCGGCCGATGGCTTTCGCAGTGGTTTAAGTGAGTAGGGGCCTCCCCAGGCCGAGCCCCACACATCCCTTCCGGTCCCACCAAGGCCGGTTGGACGACTCGTAAAAAGAGTTTCCCTGCGTCATCAAAAAAAAAGATCTTTGTCTAATATTATTTACAGCACTCAATCACTTTAACAGACAAACAACCCTCACACATTCAAATTCAAATACATTGTATTTGTCTAATTTAATTTATTGCGAATAAAGTAATCAAACAGTACGGGCGTATTGCATTGTTTAAGTCCAAGATGCGGATATATTGAAGTCTTTTATTCGGCAAGACGAGAATGATAAATATAAGATCCATGCAATGAATTTAGAAATGCAGAACAAGTGGTTAGACATAGGAGATTTTTGCATCCCATTAGCATTAAAATGGCGCACTTTAATTTATGATTGGTCGCCAGCATTGCTAAAATTCTATCTCAATGCGTTCCAGATGACTCTCCCAGATCAGAGTAATTTAGTAAGATGGGGTAAAAGTACCGAAAAAACTTGCTATATCTGTGGAAAGGCAGTTGGAACTGCTAAGCATCTGCTGGTGGGATGTAGGGTACTCCTGGACAGCGGTCAATACTCGCGTCGTCACGATAGGGTTCTAGAAGTCATACGTGAAGCGGTTAGTCTTTCGGTAGCCAGAGCGCAAAAGGAAATAACCACAAACGAACAATCAGTAGGTTTTGTGATAGAAGGCACTAGGGCTACAAAATCAAACGTCAAGCCTTACTCCATCCTTAAAGCGGCGTCGGATTGGACTATAATGATGGACACGTATGAAAAACAATATAAAATCCCCGAGGATATTTGTGCGTCGGCCTCCAGACCGGATATATTTTTGTTTTCGCGAATTTTAAAGCGCGTAGTGATGATAGAGCTTACGGTCCCTTGGGAAACCAACATCCCCAAAGACCATACCATCAAGGTCAACAAATATTACGAGCTCACAAACGAACTCACTCGAAATAGGTTCGTAGTAGATTTGTACTCGGTAGAGGTGGGAGCGAGAGGTATAACAGCGAAATCTCTCTACAACCTACTAAAAGACTTGGGCTTGTCCAGAACTCACATTAATGCATTCTTGGAACGTACATCGAAGGCAGCCCTAGTAGGTTCTTTTCAAATTTGGTTAGGTAGGGAGAGGAGCTTGGACAGTGGAGGTGAGCGTATAACGCGCGTTTGTTAAGGGGCCCCTTAAACCTACACTTGGGTCGCAAGTCCCAGGCACTGTTGAAGCTCCTCTCCCTGCAACGCGATGGACCCGGCACCCGCACGGTGAATCCATGGAATGCTGAGTAGTTTCGTCTCGTCTCACTATCAAATAGATAAAGACCTTAAAACAATAAAGAATCGCAACTAAATATTATAATGAATTATTAGTTATTCAGTTATTAAGATACAGAATAATTTATAAACATAATAGCTGAGATGATTATCATCATAATTATTATGAACGAATAAGTACAATATTTTATTACTCACTGATAAAGAGGCAAAATTTTGGAGATCTAAGAAAGCTGACTGACTGACTGTGAATAAAAAAAATGTCACACATATGTCAGATGATGCTAACCATTTTGGCTTTAATACGACATGGAATATACGTATTTTATATATAACATTTTATAAGTTTTCATATGAAACTTATCTATTTAACGTTAAAACTAGTTCAATTATTATTAAATATACAGTGTTATATATTTTAATAATTTCTATTACCTACGAGTACCGAATAATATCTTACCTCTAACTTTTTCTCTAAAATTTTGATATTCATAAAAAACAATGATGTACTTAATCTTAAATAAAAGTTTTATTTCAATCCTCATATTGCGTTTACTTTATTTATGAGACCTTGAGGTATATTGCTATTAGGAGTACTATATTAGTGCTTAATTTGTTACCAAGTTAAAAAGATATTTCTAAACAAATAAAAAACTAAGGACCCTTTCTAATAGCATTATTAACTTTTCACTGTATTAAGTACTAAAGTATAAAATATTATTTGACCAATAAAAATAAAATAAGCGACAATGTTCATTATAATACAAATACATATATGATATATATAAAACTAGATGACCCGGCGAACTTCGTATCGCCCTGTAATCAAGAAATATCTGTTACTTTTTTTATTTATATATTTGGAGTTTACCTATTAAAGCCATAAATTTCCGCGTTTTGAAGTGCGACAGAATGATTGACATATTAGTGAGTTGTCAAATCTAATGTCAAAAGAAAACGTTTGTATCAACAACTACTAATAAATTAAAAATTAATGAAAAAAACATTGTCCAGCGGACAAAATTGTGAATCTAAACAAATCCCAGATCCCCTTGAACACACACAAAAAATTTCATCAAAATCAGTCCAGTCGCTTGAGAGAAGTTCAGTGACATACACACTCACAGAAGAATTTTATATATAAAAATTCAAATATTATTTGCCTTATACCCAAAATTTTATTTCTGTCAGAGATGTCACATTTCATCAAAGTCCCTTTCAATTGTTCGCTCTCCGTATCGCCGTATCCAATTGTGGAATAACATATTGTAAGCCACATTCGAAAGCCTTTTGTCATACAAATTGTTTAACACAGGTACCTTTAAGGAAATAGGAGGAGCATATATTAATTATTATATAAGAACAATATCTATTGATTTCAAATTGTTCACTATAATAAACTAAGTTTTGTAGATGAGTATTCTAAGATATTGTTATATGTTTTTAAAATACTTGTTAAATATACTTATTCTGTTTAAATATGTACATAAGTAATCATTTTTATATTTAAAGAGTACCTAACTGTCGAAAAGTGAGAGTAAGACTTACAAAAGTGTAGCGTCGTTATCAATATGTCAAACCAGTGTTTGGTATAGTAACGTATTAAAATCTGCTTTTCTTATAAATTTATTTGTTGTACTATCTTTCCGAACGCGACTTCGGTTATATCGCGTTTCCAAGAGAACTTTTCAAAAGTCTGAGATAAAAACTATCTTATGTTCTTTCTCAAGGTCAACTCAAGGTCATCTCTGTACCAAATTTCATTAAAATCAGTTCAGAGGTTTAGGCGTGAAAGCGTAACAGACAGACAGACAGAGTTACTTTCGCATTTATAATATTAGTAAGGATTTGAGATTTATATCCTTTTTTACACTAGCGGAATTATTATTAACATGTGAGGAAGAAAAGTATAACAGTTGTTTGTCGCCATCGACGTGTCAAATACGTATTTCTTTTATATTATAATCTGCTTTCAAACATATATCACCGTAATTATTGTTTCCAATATTTACTTTTTAAAACTATAGTTAATATCTTTGGGTATCGAGTGGTGTGGGTAAAATCACATTGCTGTTCGTCGAAGCAAGGGAGTTGAAATTGGTCAGTTTCAGTGGACAGACGTTACAGTAATAGCTGAAGGATTTTAGTCAAGATATGTATATTGTACTATAATGTAACTATAATATGTATTACAAGTAAATAAAATGATACTTGATGGCTAAAAGGAGAGTTATTTTATGTAAAATTTTAACACTAAATTTTCCGATTATAGAGGTTAATTTTATCATAATTAAAAATATATTAAGTATGTATTTTATAACAAAATATTTTGTATCATTCCTTACGTAAACAAAGATGACGTTGATGGACCGTGACGTGATATAACAACGGTTGCAGCAAAGGAACCAAAACATGGGGAGTGAGTAGTTAATAAAGTAATAAAAACCGCGTAGTCTATCCGGAAATCTTAGTTTTATTAAATCCTATAAATTTCCATTTTTGTATAAATTAAGAAGTCTGCTTAAAAACTCCCATTATTATTTTATTGTTAACATTAAGGCGACATTAAGTTGTTGAAGTTGGTTAAGTTTTGGTGAACAAAATGTAATGTACATTACATGTACACATGTTTCATAAAATTCCAAAATATGTACATATAAAATAGAACGAAATCAATGGTCTTCTCACTTGTTGAATTGCACTTATTAAAAGCTCCTATTTGATTATACATATATTATACAATTTTGGTAAATTCCGCACCTTTCAAAGACCTATCTTTAAATTCATACACTCAAACACATTATACTGAAAATTGTTTTATGACAATAGAAAAAAGATGCTGAAAAAAAACATACACTCAAATCATTATTAAAATAGAAATATTTAGGAAGTAACCAAGAATTATAAGTCTAAAAATAAATGTAAAAGTGGAATAGAAAGACCTCACATTTACTTACGGTGTGGCTCGAACTAAAGGCATTTTTTTAATTAAATATATAGATACTATTATATGTAACACTAAATATAAAATACAAATATCAAGTCATAACAAGATAGCATAGTTTGCGAAGTGTCAGAGACGCATTTTCCCCGAAATTTAAAGTTTGAAGCGTGTTGGCGTCGATTATGGTTTTAATGAATGAAAATCAATTTGTCAACTTTCAGATTCATATTGCATTTTAATTTTAAATAATTAAGCAGATCTGCTGATAAATAAGTAATTAGGTATATATTTGTTATTTTTAATGTTATTTATTGTGAGTTTTATTCTCATTTTGCAAATGTAAAAATTTATGATATATTAATATTATGATTTATATTATGTTTGAAGCACCTGCAAAAATCTTCCAGTGGAGCCGGGATACCAAGCCGACCCCAGCCCGGATCACAGGGGTGCTGTTGAAGGCGTTGGAATTGCCTCCGCCGCACCCCCGTACGACGTCTGCGGGGGGAGAGTGCATCACAGATAACTTCACCTACACTATCAAGCTTCAGAAATGCAAGATAATAAAAAGGTTTGTACTGATTTATTTTAAGAAGCTACGTAAGTGTAATTAAGATGTGCTCAAATTCATTTATATTTATTAAATACAAACAATTAGCCACTATTATTGTGTAACTAAAAATATATAATTATATATACCTGCGTAATATTATTATTTTTAGATTAAACTATTTAATCAAATTGTAAAAATATGAGTGTTTCAAAAAATTTATTACATTCCACATCTGATACGCTTGTAGTCGTCGCTCAAAGTGAATTTTATTAAAGAATGGAATTCAGAGATATTATTTAAATATAAAAATACGTAATTAATTATTATTTAAAAATATTCAAATGAATATTCATTTCAAATTCCTTTGTAACAATTTAATTTCGGTCATAACAGAAATTTCTTTTACCTGACAGTATTAAAAATGTTACTTATTTGACTATTAGAAATCTCTGTTCAATTAAGGAGCATGTACAATTTTAATTAACGAAAATAATACCCGATCTCAGCTACTTCATTTTTCTAAATGATAACGGTCCTTTTATTGTAGAACAAAACTATAACATAACATTAATTTATTTATATTTATTAAAATCTTAAGTTAACGTCACATCTGGAAATCCATCTCGAAATAACATTGAAATATTGCGTGTTAAGTCACAGCGTGTATTAGGTACAAAAATTAAACTATGTATCTTAACCTGACAAGAAGTAAGTATTACTTTTAAACGCAAATCTTAATGTTAATGACAGATAAAGATTTAACAAATTTAGGTAAGAAATAAGTGTCCGTAATCATGACTTGAGGCTTGTGATTAGTTACGGTTCCAATAAACATACCATATAGTCGTTAGTAATTCTGATTTTGCGCATTATAAAAGTGTCAATTCAGTAAATTACGTTGAATAGTTTTTATAGAAAACAGTAACAAACCTTATTAAACAAATCCTTTTATTATCTGATAAAAAACTCATTGATCCAAAATTTAGCATTGAAAATGTTAAACTTTGTAAAACTCTTTTAAGAAAAAATATAGTATGCTTTAATTATGACTGACCCCACTATTAGACCCCTGATATTCAATATGTATGTATATTTCCATTAGTTATATATTTCCAAACATAAAGAAATGATAGCATTAAAGAAAACGGAAATTAAATGAATTTAGAACAATGTTAGCATATTTCGAGCAATAGTTTTTCTGTGCATATCGTATATTCTTTAGCGAGTAGCAAATAAAGCAATATGTAATACACGACCTACATTTAAAGACCATTTTTTTTAAATAATATTTTATTCGACAATTATATACATGATAATTAATATGTTATTGAACAAATTAAAATTATTTTCGAGTGTAGGTCGTATATTACAAATAACTTTATCTGCTACTTGTTTATGAAGATACGATACATTTGTTATACCTTTTGAAACCGTCAGTTTTATTTTACAAGTACTCTTACCGTTTAGTTAATTCGTTACGATTTTTTTTACTGTGTCATAAAATTATCATCGCCCTGATGCTGTAAGGAGTTTTTAGATTTTACTCAAAAGAATAACACACTTTTTCATTCGTTTTTTCAAAATGTTTATTTTAAGCATGATTTTATAAATAATTTTATTTAATTCTACTTGTTTTTTTTAATTACTTTTAATGAAACTTGAACTGTTTCTATTTATTTGCCCTTTGATATTCCCCTATTCTACTAACAATTTTCTTTAAAACGTGCAACTTTATAATGATTTTTCTTGCGTTACAAAGACGTACACACAATGATCACTACATAATCTTACGGACTGTTTCAATATAAAAATTACATATCATCATAATTCTTGTTTTATGATCATGAAAGAAATACGGAAAGAACGCCTATTTATAAAACATTCAAGAAACATTTTTTTTAAATATGATATTTACTCACAGTATCTTTATTAAAGATTTTCATAGGCGAGATTCGCTCGTAAAATTTTATGATATCTACGCGTTATATTCTGTACCGACGGAAAGCTGCAGATGCACTGTGTTCGTGTGCATGTAATATAATTTTAAGACTATAATTTGTGGTTAAAAATATAAGGTGCAGAATAATGCAATGTCATCTTTTTCAATACGTAGATCTGAAGTATTATATATCTATTGATGACAAGAATATAAAAATGTATTAAATTAAAAGTTGATACATCTCATACATTTCGAGCAGTAAGCACTTAACTGTGGGTACATAACTATGTTTGTATTTATAAGATATAAATGAACAAAATAGCCTTCATCAGTTTTTAATTTTTTACAACCATTTAACATATCGTAGAACATACTCAAAATTTAACAATCTTCAGAAAAAAGTAAATAGCATAGTTTAATTTTTATAAATTTAATTCATTCTGATCCTCATGGAGATAATTTATAATGAAAAATATACATTCAAAATAATCTTTATATAAAACTAGCTTTCCGCCCGCAGCTTCGCCGCGTGGAGTTCGGTTATATCGCGTTTCCAAGAGAACCTTTCAAAAGTCTGGGATAAAAACTATCCTATGTTCTTTCTCAAGGTCAACTCTATCTCTGTACCGAATTTCATTAAAATCAGTTCAGTGGTTTAGGCGTGAAAGCGTAGCAGACAGACAGACAGACAGACAGACAGACAGACAGACAGAGTTACTTTCGCATTTATAATATTAGTAGGGATGTTCAAAAGATGTACACGATGAGCTAACTGCACCTTACACCAAACAATATGTCGATTGATTATAAATACCAAAACTGATTACAGGTTTATTTAAATTATATAATAAAAATTAGAGAGACGAACAAAACATACATACTATACGCATAACAATTAACAATTATTCATTAACAATTTTCCATTAACTATCTATTTGTTTGAAATTTGAATGATCTAAATCTTCAATTCCAATCCTGAATCTTCCTTCCAATGATTTGAATCTTCCATCTTAAAACAGTTATCCGCTAAGCCCAATCCCGGTTACCTGTAAGAGAGAAAAACTTTAACAATATGTAAAATGTCACAAGCTAGATTTCATAGTGTATTTAACATACTCGTGTTCATTTACTTATAAGAGTTGCAGAAGCAGCTTTTAATCCATAAAATGTGAGCAAAGTTAAAAATTTTCATAAGCATATTCTATTTTTGTCTTTAATTAATGTTTTGTAGCATGAACTTGACGTTCTAATCTTATAATTAATTAAGATTTAATTTGAATTGAAACAATTTTTCATTTTTATCTGATGGATTATTTAATAAATCTGTATAACATTTAATGAAAAGAAATTATAGTAATTTAGAAACTCGTCTTACAAATCAAAAATTTTTGTCGGTGTTCATTGGTCAGAAGTCATTACCATTGGCATTTGAAGCGTAATTCTCAAACATAAAACTCATGAATGCTGCTAGAGATTTTAAAACGGCTAACGGTAGAATAATACAGGTTTTATAGCAAATAGTCAAGAATGGTTAGGGGACACATGTTAAAACTTGTATCATAAATGAAAACTTCTTTATCACTGAGATTTGATTAGAGCTCTGTTAAATGCATTAAATATTAAATTCTACAATATATTCCTAAATCGAAAGAATTAAAGTAAGAAATAATTTTCACTAAAAAGACCTTTGATAAACTTTTTAAAAGCAACTCTTCTATAAATGTACGGAAATAAAATTTTCTTTGAAATGGTATTTTTAAGGCAAAGAATATAAATTGCAAATCTCTAACCAGTACATACATTTTAATCACTATCTCGTAAGGATGTGGCCTATCGATTGGCCTACTTTACGTTGTCATGCCTTTTTTCCTCCTTACAACTCTTATCACAGTAAGTCTTATAGTCTGTTTCGTTTGTTACTTTCTAAGTAAGTAGTAAACAAAGATATGTTATTTATTGGTAACATCTTTTATGTTGTAAAAAGTCAGATAATTCTTAAGACGGTTTATTTTTCAAAATTTTTAACTTTTTATAACTGCTCTGAGCAAAATCGATAATACATATATAAATCCTTATCGACTATTATCTAACCTTTGATTTGGTATGTACTCGTATTGGTAAGTATTATGTATTTGGTATGTAATAGTAACTTCTATTATTATCTTCTTCTTCTACCTGGTAATTTCCCAGCTTTAGCCAGGGTCTGCCTTACATGTTGTGAATAGTTTTTGACTAATTGTTTTCTCGACCGGCCGCCTGCCTAACATCAACCCTCTTTGGGAATGCATTAATCAATGATGTCTAAATACTCTCAGAAAGTACATATGACTCGGAAAAATCACATTGGTACTTGCTAGGACCGAACCCGTGCTCTCATGCATGAGAAGCGCCCCTTTTAACCACTAGGCCACCACTGACTTGACTAGTAAGTTTTACGTAACCTTGTAATATTAAAAGCATCTCTTGCGAGGAAGATTTAACCAACACTAGAAATACTTTCAATTATATTTGAAGTTAAAAAATATTTTATGGCCATTAATGGCCTTATGTTTATTGCTGTTTTTAGTAGTAAGTGTTCAACATTTGTTCAGATAATCTAAGTTCTTTTATGCATTTTAGAATAGCCTAATATAAATCGTATCTATTAAAGTCTATTTAATAACCTTAATATTTTTAAATTGTTGATGACGTGTTAGAGAGCTTGATGCATTAATATAGTGATTCTTAATCCCTGTTTATCTTTAGAATCTGAGAATGTTAAAATATCCTTTATTTGTAGATCATGAAACTAATAGTACAAAAATTTCCTATTTCTTATTTTAATTTCTTTTGCTATATTTGAATGTCATGTTACTATTTATATGATAAAATAATGTCAAATTACATTATAACATATTATTTTTAATGGAATTTGAGATTTATTTCAAGCTTAAGAAAATCAAAAGCATTTGTATAAAGGTTAAGGTAATTCCTTTGTGTATGAAATAAAGCTTATTAATTATTAAATCTGGTCATAACTAAAGCTTCAATCTCTGTAATCTCTAACAATCATAAACAAAGAAAATGAAGGCATATTTATACTAGAAATCGAGATATTTGGGATCGTTAAATAGAATTACGCTCCGGTTCAAATCAATTTGAACTATAAAATAAATGATTTGCAAACAAAATTTACTTCAAAACTAAATTTAACAAAAATAAATTGTCTCTATTTACACCAGTAAAATGTTGGTTATAGAAGTGATTTAAAAATACCTCAGAATTCCACAGCCTTGTTTGAGATAAAGCAGAATTAAGTCAACCAGGAATGATGACAGTCATATGGCCCATTGGCTTATATTCTGAATACTTAAAATGCTTAAAATACTTAAAACTTACATTTCATCCATTGTTTTCGCATTAGTAAGCGAACCTTTCATATTAAAATATTCTCATATTTTCTTTATGTAAATTTTAATCATAGAAAACCGTATTTTTTATTAGTATATAGTTTAACAGAGTATTTGAAATACGACGAATAACACAAATTGCATATAGTTTTTAGAAGCTTTAAATTAATATTTGACTTTAATACATTTTTATATTGGAGTTCATCACGATTACTGTAAAGGAACCAAAACAACAGAATTAACCAGTTATAAAATAACAAAGAAGCGTAGTATGCAAAAAACAAAAATCTTTTTTGTATCTTTATTATAGAAGTGATATTAACTTTCGTATATAATATAAGGTATAGCGTAAAAAAATGAAAGACGGTAATAAAAATAAGGGGTTGACAAAATAATTTAGTATTATGGAAAAATATAAATTATTACCAGAAAAAAAAACTTCTCGCAAAAACGGAAACCACTTGATTTATAGACTAAGTAAAAGAGTTTTTTTTTTTTTTTAAAGGGGTGCATATTTCGCTCAGTTGTTATATTGCAATTTTTATTTAAAACGGTCTTAAAAATTGTGAATAATTTTATAAACCATTCAGTTAAGCCATTGCAAGTACCACTAGATATAGACGTGTTATATTTACAACTTTAATAAAAAAAAAATTTAAAAGTCATTATATGCTTATGAAGTTCATATATTGTGTTAGCTCAGGTGCGCTGGGAAAATTCCTCCCGAACCTCGGAGGACCCAGCGCAGCTTGCAGGCGGCTATACTCTGGGGTCTGTCGGAGTATAGCCCTGTACGGTGCTCCCGTTTGGGCTGATCGCCCAATGAGCCGCAGGACCAAAGCCCTGCTGCGCTCTGCGCAAAGGGCTCCTGCGGTGAGGGTGATTAGGGGGTACCGTACGGTCTCCTGGGCCGCAGCGACTGCCCTTGCCGGCGATCCGCCTTGGGATCTCGTGGCGTCGGTTCGAGCCGAGTTGTTCTCCTATGTCTCGGGTAGGAGGACACTCGGCGAGAACCCTTCGTCGGAGGAGATCCGAGCGGTTCGTCGGCAGGGGGAGGAGCGCCTTATGCGGGAGTGGGGGGAGGACCTGGCGGAGCAGCCGTACGGTAGACGTACAACGGCAGCGCTTCGCCCGGTCCTAGAGCGTTGGATGAGGCGGAAACGCAAACCCCTCACTTTCCGTCTGACGCAGGTCTTAACCGGGCACGGGTGCTTTGGTTACTACCTGTGTCGGACGGCCAGGAGAGAGCCGGGAGAAGGCTGCCATGAGTGCGGCGCTGCGGTGGACTCGGCCCAGCACACCCTCGAGGTGTGCCCGAGATGGGCTGCGCAGCGCCAAGACCTTGTGGCGGCTCTCGGCGGAGTGGACCTGTCGCTTTCGAGTGTCGTGGAGAAGATGCTCGAGAGTGATGGGTCCTGGTTGGCGGTGTCCTCCTTCTGTGAGACGGTCATGTCCACGAAGGAGGCATCTCAGCGGGAAAGGGAGAGGGCGGCTGATGCTCCCTCCCCCCGCAGGCGACGTACGGGGGTGCGTCGGAGGCAATTCCTACGCCTCCAATAGCACCCCTGTGTTCCGGGCTGGGGTCGGCGTGGTAACCCGGCCCTTTTGAAAGCCCGGCGTCGTCGGGGTGGTCCTAATTGCCGGGATCGCCCCCATTCTCCGAGGGAGTAAGTCCGGTCTTTGCCAGGACCGGCCAGTCGCTGGTGTGCCCTGTCGCTGACAGATCCGGGGTACACCGACATAGCGGCCGATGGCTTTCGTAGTGGTTTTAGTGAGTAGGGGCCTGCCCAGGCCGAGCCTCACACATCCCTTCCGGCCCCACCAAGGCCGGTTGGACGGCTCGTAAAAAGAGTTTCCACTACGTCATCAAAAAAAAAAAAATAAAATAAATATATTGTGTTAGCTAAGAAACAAATAGTCAGAAACTAAAGAAACCAAAGTTTGACTGAGATTAATGTTAGACTTGCAAAGAAATGGGATAGTAAATATTTTTTTAAATATAGATACAGTCAAGTTTGATTGACCTTGTTTATTGCGGAAGTCTAGTCTTGAATTATGAAAATTATTCTCAAACTTATTCATTTCGTCAGAGAATATTTTGTACCTTTGTAAAATAGAAAAGGAAAAACTTTTATGTTACATACGTATTACTAGTATGTTTCTTGAAGTTATTACAAATACGTCATACCATGTTTTTCTTCTCAAAAATATATTTATTTGTTAGTACGATGTCACAAAAGGTTATAAGGATATGATAATTTTTGTGTACAAAATATAATTGAATTTTCGCAACGATTCTGATACATCCGGTACAGATAAAAATAATATTTAAGTGAAGTGAAGAATTGATGGACCTAAGATTGTATACTGATCTACAAAGTTATATGTACTTTACAAATTTATTATATTGTAATAAAAATCGGGACATTTTTTTTAAAGTAGCCATTGTTGTGTTTAATGTTCCAGCATGGAATTAATAGTAATAACAGTGAATAATTTCCAGAATTCTACTCTGTCATTACTATTATTATATTCAACTTGTAACTGAACAACAACAGAGCTGAGCATTAGTTAAATCTAAAACTATTAACCGTAGGCTACAGTTCCCTAGTTACCTAGTTACGTAGTTGTAATAATAATATGTACACATATGTATAATAAGCATGCAAATAGAAATATTAAAAAGTTAGCGAAGAATTTAATTTTCTTTGTTTGAATTTTGTAAAAATCTTAAATATACAAAAAACATTCAAATGATTATTAATAGAGATTATTTCACTGGATGAACAACATTCAATTTAAAGACACTATATCATTAATTGTAAAACAGACAATTGATTGACAATTCCTATCTACTTTAATATTGTATCCATTATATTCAATATTGATTGCTAGTTTTCAGTAAAGGTTGTGATATTACCATCATCAAAGCACATTGTTCGTATGTTGAATGAAAAGTGACAATACAGACTCGGAGCGTAAGTGAGATTGGGTCGAACCTTTGTCATATTTACAATTAAACATTTTATATTTCGAAAGTGTATATGTATATATTCGTACATTAGTCCAGTCATTATAGTAAGTTCACCTCGGAATTCGAGATACCCAGCTGTAAGTCTGTAAATAGTTGTATATTGACACCCTAAAAGTTGTCTCAAAACCTACATATGGTAGGGTGTAAGCAACTATTAAATTTCATGGTCAAAGGTCACAAAAATCGGTTTTTTGTGCTTTTTTTGGAAATATCTCATTTCCTATGGGTTTTTTGCTATTTGTATTTATTATCAATATTGTAGAATACTAAATTCTTTACAAATTTTGTTTCAATTTTTTTTTTATACGGTGTACCGTTTCCGAGATAGAGGGCGGAGAGCGCGCGGTCACCGCATCACTTCAGGTCAACCGGTACCTCCGGTCGAAAACGCGCCATATATAGTTGATGAACTATCAATAAATCAATGATTATAAATATTTGTCAATTTTTATTAACTATTATATTATATTTTATCATTTTCTTCATGCATTAAATCTATATCTATTCAAACCTTATTGGCAGTCTATAATGCTCCGAAATCTGTGAAAAGTCTCGATCATCTTCGTTATACGCATTTCGTCAAGTCTACAAAACTTAATAGACCTGTGCAGCTTTCAAATATTCCACCAACAAGTGCAGCTGCTCATCAACATTTCAACCGTGTATATTATCAAGTTCAAACTTGGTTAGGACATGATTTGGAACCCCAGGTATGGGGTTGGGCAATGCGAAATGATTTTCTGAAGTCTATCATGACAATTTTACCACCTGCTCCAGAAAATTTGCTAAATACAATTTTCTGCAACTGCAAAAGTGGTTGTGGTTCGCGATGCGGATACAGGAAAGCGGGCTTGCAATGCTCTTTAGCTTGTGGCCAATGTAATGGGCAAGCTTGTCTCAATGCTCAACCATATCAGAGCGACATTAACGAAGATGGAACCTTTGATCCCGAAATCATGGAAGAACTTGAAACAAATGTCGTTGAAGACGATAATGAAGACCAGTTTGAAATTTACCAGCAGCCAGAAGACGACGATGAAGAGGAAGAAGATGTTTAAAATTATAAATTGTAGTTTTTGTACCCTTTATTCCATTTTTTTACTTTCAATAAAAAAATAATTTATTCAATGATATTTTTCAATAAAAAGATTAATTCTTAATTTATTTGTTTTTTTTTTTTCATCATGTAAGAAGTTATTAACATTAATTAGGTTAAAATTCAAATATAATTCTTATATTCTCATTAACAATTCTGCAATTACATGGACAGGTAAGTGTTGTTAAATAAATTAATACTGAATAAAAAGTGGATAAGTTAGGAAAAAAATGATAAAATATAATATAATAGTTCATAAAAATTGACAAATATTTAAAATCATTGATTTATTGATAGTTCATCAACTATATATGGCGCGTTTTCGACCGGAGGTACTGGTTGACCTGAAGTGATGCGGTGACCGCGCGCTCTCCGCCCTCTATCTCGAAAACGGTACACCGTATAAAAAAATTTTTGAAACAAAATTTGTAGAGAATTTAGTATTCTACAATATTGATAATAAATACAAATAGCAAAAAACCCATAGGAAAATAGATATTTCCAAAAAAAGCGCAAAAAACCGATTTTTGTGACCTTTGACCATGAAATTTAATAGTTGCTTACACCCTACCATATGTAGGTTTTGAGACAACTTTTAGGGTGTCAATATACAACTATTTACAGACTTACAGCTGGGTATCTCGAATTCCGAGATTCTTACCTAATTTAAGCTTAAATGACTGGACTACATACATATTCGTAAAAGACGATTGCAATAACTTAAGCTTTTAAATTATATTTTATGCTTTGTAGATATCTCATCATTAATAAACCTTTTATTATTTATTTTAACATCTTTACCGAATTGGTTGAGACAAAATTGGAAACAGGTGCGTCTTTAATCATAGTGGAATCAAAAATATTTACCATAGATTTAAATTTTAAATAATCTTAAGTCATACCAGTGGGATGACATATTTTGAGATAAATAATGAAAAACAGCTTTATATCCAAAGAAATTTATTCAAATCCAATTGAATATCGAATGCATCATATACATTATTAATCATAATTATTGTGCTCTTGTCAAATTTGGGATCATTAAATAATAAATTAACCTGACGGTATTCAAACTACAAAATATAGAAGCATTACACTTTCTTATTGATGGTCATTTGAGACACTACCACCGGTTCGGAAAAGAAAATACCCTGACCTGAGAAGAACGGGCGAAAGAAACTCAGCAATTATTTGTATTAATATATGTTTGTAATAAAAGTTTAAAATAATATTGGGTCAACTTTGTTCCGTGAGGTATTCCCATAAAGCTACGGTAAAAATGTGTGATTGACAGCCATATAAATAAGATTATACAATATACAACTTACTAAATATGATCCCAATCAATCGTCTTACCAGAAAACTTTCTAGGCTATAATGAAAACACCAATACTTATTCTTCAACAAGCGAATCGATTGCATCAAATGCCTTTTTCAAGAAAACACCAGTATATGATATACATTTATGTCATCAAAAGTCCAAATTGCCCACGGCCTTTCATGTTACCAACAATTGCGAAATTAGACATTGTGGACTCATTGCTATTAAAAAAATGTTGCTTTTCTAATCAATTACTTAAAATTACTTCATTAATCAACTACTTAAAATGTTTGAAAAGGCTCATCGTACAAAAAGCCTGCCTGCATCTTTCAATATCATCATCACTTTTGCTTTTTTTCATTAAAGTTGGAACTTACTGATTAAAGGTGACTTTTTTAAAATAAGAAATTACTGGTTTTCTGCAAGGTTAGAACAGCTTTTATTTAATAATTATAGTATTTGGACCTGCTCTTTTATTTTTATAAGAATACATGCAGTGTTGACATTTGAAAAAGCATTTGATTATATGGAATAAATTATCTTATAATGATTTGAAGCATAATATCTTGGGATCGTTAAATTTTTTATCACAGAAATGTATTGCATTTGTACAAGTGTGATTATTCAGAGTTGTCAATGCAGAACTTTAACTGCTCTGAAAATTTGCTAAGAATCAAGTAAATATATTTAGGATTCAGTTCAATATCACTCTCGACTTTATTTATTATTTAGTAATATTGTATAATTTTTATTTTCATATTAAAGTAAAATGTTTATGATTCATATACATATTTTAAGAAAGTAACATGTCCGTTTTTATTACTCGAAATAATATCATATTAAACAAATAAGTCATAATAAGCAGCAAATAAATTTAAAGTATATTGTTATAATGAAATCCATTATGTTAATGGCGAGTCAGGCTCTTTTTAAATGTCATAAAAACTTCAAACCATGAGATCATATGCAAAGGGATTAAATCGTATTCACATTTTTTTAAGGGTTTGTGCAAAAAAAAAATTTTAATGTAAACATAGTATAATGAAAAATTTAAAACCTTTTTTCATCCCTTTACTAAATTTAAATAAAATATTATCAAAACTTTAAGTTATTAAGAACTTTCACCCTTTGAAAATAGATAACAAAATATTGAATAAGTTCTTGGGAAACTTGTTTCGGTTTTTTTTTTTCATTTTTTATTATTTGTGTCTTCTGAGAAATCTTTTAGAGAATTTAAAAGGATTCCACGTTACTGTTTTGCATAATGGCTATGACTGAGTTACCGTCAAGGGATACAAGTATATTGCAAATGAATGTAAATCGGTAATTCCATCGCCCTTAATTAGAATGAATTTGAACTAAAATCCCAGTCGTAAGGATTCGTTGCGGTGTTTAATTTTCAAACAATTCCAAAAATCTAAAGAAACAAATAATTACAGTGCTTTTTTTAAAAATACATGACTAAATTAAAATCACGAAGTTGTGATGGCCTAGTGGCCAAACGTGTAAAAGCATACAGGAAGGAATACATATTAATATATTGATAATGCGTGAGGAGTGATGCATAACCTAAAGAAAGTTAAGAGTCTGGTTAGTTTAAAACATATTTTTTGAGCATAGGTTACAATCAGAGTTATATTTGATATTCTGCTGAAGTAGGGTAACATTTTACAGGATTGTTTAACATCTTGAGGAAATGTATAAAATATTCCTTCAGCAAGCTAAAGTTTAAGATTTAAATAAATTGGAATCAGAATATTAAGTGAATGGGGTACGGGTCTTGTCTATAAAAATATTAGTTCTGATTAGACTAAAAACAGCTAACCTAATACGACTACCATAACAAAAGTTAATAAACGTACAGGATTTTTTCTATTAATGTAATTGCAACGAGGTTAAACGTTTCTTACACCAATATAATATTACTACCATTATTTGCCTAGCTTCAAGTTATACTTATGCAATTATGCATAAGTGATTAAACTTAAAAAAAAATTCAACGCCTTGGTTATTTTGAACGTCCAGAAAATACCTTTAAAGCTAAATATATTTTTAACAATTTTCCACATTATGGCTGCTGTCAAATAGTTTATAACATTTCTTTAGCCTAAAATTTTGTTTAAAAGAACGAGAATCACATTTATAATTTAATTTTAAATCGAAAACATATTACCAAACGACTCAGGGAATTCAAATAATAAGTTTATTATATTCTTAATATTTTGTTAGCGTTGGTTTGTTATATGCTAGGTTAAAGGATTTAAGAATAAAATGAAACAAAAAAATATTAATTTACTACACTTGATTAATTCTTGTTAAATAGTTCAAAAGTAAAGGTGGTTCATAAAAGTGCTTTATATTTGAGAAGGGTTTATTCACCGTACGATATAAAAAGAATTACAATTTAGAATATTCAACCGCAATGGGGTTGAATACTGAGGATGAGAATGTGGCTTCTCTCTGCTGAATTTTCTTTCTATGCAATGTATTTGATATTAGAATTTTGCAATTCTTCGGCTTTTCTTTTCATTATTAATCTTTATTTTTTTGCCATGTTAATATACTTCATAAATCATACATATCCATACTTCATCATATATAAATATTTATATTGTATTATCTAATTAAAAACTTTAATTTCTTGGGTCTTTTATTTGCTTATTTTTTTTAATATACATATATGTTATGTACGTTACTTTTTTTCTCATGTTAAAAATTAAATCTTGTATTATTTAACAGTAGTCTCACATAAGAAAAAGTTGTTTTACGCCGCTACAGTGTTAGAGTGACCAGACAGAAATGAACACTTTAAGCAAGCACTACACATTAATTTCGTCATTTAAGTAAGAGGCAAAAATAAAAACCCCTATAATTGAAAAAAAAAAACACTTAAAATATATAAAAGTATTATAAATTGAATCGCTTTAAAAACAAAAAAGACAAATTGCCTATAGAAACTATAATGAAGTGGATATCGTAAAATCGGAGATATATATTATGGTTCCATATATTTATTTATTTCTTTCTAACAACCCGATGGTATTAATAGTTTCGTTGGATCTAAAAACCTACCTCTTTCCCATCAGATTTCGAACGGAAAGATATTTAAATATACATTTCCTTAAAATTATGGAATGTTTAACAATGTTACAAAATACTTTCATTAATGTTTAAAAATCTGAATAATATCTGTTTTGAAGTATCTAGGTGTTTGCATATAAATTCGTCTATCAGGATTTTATAATTTTTTATTTCAACAAGAATTAGGACCAAAGCATCGGCAGATTCGTTTTTTAAAATTTAAATTAAGATAATTTGTATGACACATATCTATGACAATGAAAAAAGAAATACTCAAAAACAATGCAGAAAAGGATTATAATTAATATTTAATGAACACTATGCACTCTTATTCACCCGTAGTATGTTACGCCTACAGGCAGAATAGCGATCCAGTCTCTTCTCTCAAATTAGACGGTAAAAGAATTCTCAAGCTTTTTATGTCATCAAATTGTATGTACATATATGCACTAAGACTTTTTATATATTAAGAAACGAGCAGACTAAATCTAACAATATTTATGTCTGTATTGTAAAAACAGACATTATCTTTGTCTAAATGTGCTAATACACGATAAATTTATTTTAGGGCCTAAAATTAATAAAGTATAAATACCTTTACATATACATATATATATTTCTTAAGTGATAATTAAATAACAATATACAAAATTACAAGAAAAAGAAAATAAATATATATATATATAAATCATGGAAACAGAAACATGTGACAAAATGTGACTACAGACTAAGATGTTAATTGACAGATTTTATTCTTAAATCTGGGCAAGGCATCAGAAAATACGTCCAAATGCGGGATCTTAGAACATATTTGGTTGTACTCAGAGCAAAGTCTATTCATAGGACAGTGTTTGAGGATATTGGTGCGAGAGACCGCTGTACAAAATTGTATTGAGTGATATCATTGATGTACACTAAAAAACAATTTAAACAAATACATTTGTTGATATGATGTCACAGTAAGCATTATTAATCTTCAACCTCCTTTAGTTGATTCCTGATTTAATAATCTTTAAACCTCTCAAAGAAATTAAATGTATAAGTAATACATTCTAGAACCCTAAGTTATAACTTTTTAATTTTAAAGGAACTTATCCACATAGTTATCATTTTACTTAAAATAATATATTCAATGTAAATATGACAACTAGGAGACACAAATTTATTGCTTTTACTTTTTAGGAGATAAATTCAAGGAGAAAATTATAAAAAGTGACATACGACTTGAATTAGTAATTACATAGGCACGTCGTCTATAATACTGTTAAGTTTTTCATTTGATATGTTTATTTGTAATATTATTGTCAATACATTCAGTCTTGAAACACTTATGAAAATTATTACACTATTTTAGATACATTCTTTCTTAGATATACATATTTTCTAATACTTTCATGAACGCATATCAATAACGCATATCAATCCTATTACGCTACTAAAATATAATAAATATTCCTAAATAGTAATCAAATTTTAAAAAAGGGTTTTTAGGTCAAATTGGAAAACAAACTACACTTACAACAGTTACAAACGGTGTTATTAGACAAATAACCCTTGTCAAAGAGTATTTAAATAAGTCAAATTAATCTTGGTTCAGTATCTACAGTTATATAAATAATACAAAAGCATTAAATCATATTTTAGGAAAAGAGAGATTGAAGTAACATGACTATAAAGTGTGTTTTTTATAATGCTTTTATAGTGCTCGACAGTTATTAAACCGATTGTTGGGTAGAAATAAAGTCTCTTAGTTTATAAACGCACTATTTTGGTTCTATTTACTTTTCCTTTGAAGACATTCAAATTGGAAGTGAAAATGAAAAAAGGAACCGTATCGCTTCGTCCAGCTGCAAGAAAGGTCTACAACTAAAGAATGGAGGCGTGCTGTGTATCTGTTTGATTTTAGAAAGAGAATATAAAAATTAAAGCCTACGATATTTACACAGACTATCTTAAGTGTGTAAAATACGAGAATGACTACTTTAGACGTTTGATGTAGCCTGGCTGGATTGGATTTGCTGAGTTTGGTTAATCGTGGTCTTCAATAAGCTTTCTCAAAGTCTCAAATCAATCAATATTTATCAAAACTTATCAAAATGGTGTGTGTGAGGTCTGAAGAGTGAAACTAACACGCCTCATCACGGCCTCTCCTTTTAAATTAATCTGATTCCTGGTTAACTTACTATTTATTATTTAATGAGTTAGTTTGTAAACTACACCAACGTCAAAAAAGTTACGTTTGTTAAATTAATATTGTTACTTATATTTTTTATGGACAAATGCTTGACATGAAGATAAAATGCCTTAAATTATCATTTATAGGCTGTTGAACTATATGGCAAAACACTTTCGGGGTTGTAAATATAATGAATATATTATATACTACAAAATTTACTTTTTTGTAGTAAATTAATTTCATCCAACAGTAATTAATACTAATGAGATCTAAGATTTTCGCGAGTACTCATTTAAATGAAACTAATATTTTTGGATTTACTACTCGTTTTTATTTTTGATATCTCGTCTGTCCGTGATTACGGTTGCTGTAGAGTAGCCAAAACGTCGGGAGTATGCAGTTTATAGTCAAAAATAAAAACGCGTAGTAAGTCCGAAAACATTAGTTTCATTTAAGTAATTAATTCTTCTACAAATATTTTAGTTCGATAAAAATGTATTTTGTAACAAAATCGAATATTTAAGTTTTTATTCTACAAATTTATTTTAAGTAAAAATATGTAATTTATCCGCTTTAAAAATAGAAGAGTTATTATTTTTATTTATATAAAAGCGTTCCTTACGATATCATCAATCAAAGTAATGTAGCTTGAGAGAATAAATATGAGCTTCCAAGAGCTGTAGTATGAATCCGATGTATCATACCATAAGCATCACATACTCATCATATTGGATGTGTCTGAAATTTAAAACTTAGTTGTGATATTTCAATTCAAGTAATTATTGGAGATAAGAAACATGTATTACTAACAATAATATGAGTCATAGTCACTTGAAATAAAAAGTTATTATTATTATTATTATAATTTATTTCTTTCGTTATTATGACAATATAAATATCGTTTAAAAATAAACATATTTCATTATAAAACGTCCAATATTTATGCAGTTATGTAAGATGCAATAAGATTTTTAAACAACATCTTTTGTATCTTACATAACAAAGTCTTATAGTGTCAAGCTATCAATTATTGTTCTTATTATTTTTTAAGTTCCTCAGCTAAAAAGATTTGATATTGCCTTTAACTACTAGTTAAATTTGATAAAAAATAATAAATTAGCGATTATTTAGCAGTAAAAATATTTCGAAGACCTGTCTATGACATCTTCATACACGCAAGAACTTTATCTATACATTATATTATTGGCATCTCAATACCTTGTGAATTACTTCAAAATTTATCATCATAAACTGTGTTCAGATAAAAAAATATATATTTAACGAGAGTATTAAAAAATTACAAAAGATCCAATGGGAAAATATATTAATACGTACATATGTTAAATCAATAAATATATATTTATAAACTACTTTCTTCGACTATATAACGCGATGTACATATTTTATTATTCTAATCTTGTTTTCATCTACTTACTTTACTCTCATTAAGTGACAAGTGAAATGAAACTAGTTTTTTTGCGGCTACTTTACAGTAACAGTTATCACGATTACTGTGAAATAGCCGAAACGTGGGGGTTATGTAGTTTTTATCAAAAATAGAGTCGCGTAGTATATCCGCAAAATATAAGTTTCATTTCAATGAATAAGGCTCGCGAAAATCTCAGATCTCATTAAGTTACAAGTGTCTCTTTACCGATATCAACTTTTTAAATGATTGGATTCATGTATGCGTTTTGAGTGAGAATTTATTTAATTAATAAATTATACCAATGAAGTAATATTAATATGATTGAAATATTATAATAATATATGTCATTCATATTACATTTTAATTATCATATATTCATAACGATTCTTTAAAATAAATTCAAATCTTTTAACTGGCTTAAGTGTTAAGAAATATAATGATGGTTGTAATTTTTCTACTTTCAATCAAAATATATGATTTAATCGTTCTCTAGTGGAATATAACAAACGTTTTATTTTATTTCTTAAGTAATTGATGAGAGAACCAATTTGTCGATTCAGACGTTAACTAATTCGTTTAAATTATTTAATTAATTCAGAGACTAGTTCGTACATTTCTCTTCTTAATTAATTCTTGTTTTGAGTTGAATAAAATTTTCAAATTGTTTGATTTTAACGGTTTGTTATATAACTAATATTCAATAAAAATATATTATATATATATATATATATCTTTTATTGCACTAAAACAAGATATAACAGAAAATAACACAATAGAAAAAACATAAAGTCGGACTTATCTCTAAAAGAGATCTCTTCCAGTCAACCTATGGAGGTGAGTGATAAGAGTCGTACAGCTATAGTCCGTTAGACTTTAGCTGAGCTTTGCATGTGTGAGTGAAAGTAAAAGTAGAGTTAGACAAAAAACTTTTAGAATTCAATTTTATTATATTTTAAATAGATACATAACATAAGTGCTATCAAATAAGCAAAAGTAGTAAAAGTCCAGATGGAAATATTTTGTATATTGTGGAAAAAAAATTATTGATTAATTAGAATTTTGAAAAAACTACAAATTCTTATTCACTTGACATTGCGTTTTCAACATTTGATATTGCTATCAGTACAAAAGGTGAAGTGAGGAAGGTGTGGGGCGAAGTAAAAGCAGTACAAACCGGTTTAAAACTAGAAAATAACGTTTCATTCAAAAATTTGACATCTCACCTACACTATCCGGGTGCACTCACGCAAATGCAAAGCTCAGCTTAAATCAAACGCACTATATTATAGCAAGTTATTATATGTTTTTTTTCAAATGTCTGATAATGTTTACGATCATGTATTTGTGCTATTTCAAAATTAAGAGAATTGCAATTTTTTTAATGTCTATTATTCAATTATAGTAATATTTTTCAATAAAAAAAAAATACGAAGTCCATTGATTAAGCTTAAAGTTCATTGACGTGGTTTGACTTATCAATAATGGAAGTGGAGTGATTTGAAATATTTTATTTGAGAGCCCTTTCAGTTAAAAGTTTTATATTTTATTACAAACTTGTTTTAAACAAACCCATCATATTGGAAGAGTACAAAGAGTTTATAGTAGATTGATTGGTTTCTTATTACGTATATTTTTGTCATTTACTATTAAAATGTTCATTAAACTTAACAAAACTTATTAAATGTTTGTTTTTCTAAGATAGATTTTTCTTTAAATTTAATAACAGGAAATGTAAGAACACATAAGCGTATACTAAATAGTCTGGTCAAAGGAGACATGGGTCACAAAATCCCTTAATCTCTATAACTAATTCGAATATCGTTGAATTCGTAGCGCAATTGTGTGAACCCATTATAATTATAATGATATTTAGTTATGTTCTCAATACAGCTCATATATTGTACGTATACAAAACAGCGTATTTCGAATGAGAAATAGATGGATAGTCGACAACCAACTGAAAAGAGAAATATTTGAATAGGCATGTGAAATATTGAATAAATATCGAATCATTCATGCAGATTTAAAATATGCTTGTATATTATTATTTATATATACATATACTCGTAAGTCGCTGGGGAATTGAAATCTTGAAACTAAACAGTTCTTTATGAAATTGTGTTTCTTATAGAAAAATATTAATTGTAAAATATACAATATATGTACATACTACTATACTATACTATCTGTCATTTTTCTCAGACTACTCATGCTTCATGCTCATAAAACAATCTGTTCTATTCATTATTCATCTATATTTTTTTATGAATACACTTCAAGAAACCAAACTAAAAGGTATAATAGCTAATTAGGTCCGCAATTAATGAGGTCCTTCTATTTTGTTCATTCTTATTTCATCTTAAGTGGTTAATTTATTTCTGTGATAATTCTTGTTGGGAAATTAATAATACATTAATAAATCTGCTATATAATATAATAAATGTGCTTCCTGCGTTGAAGGTGTCCATTTCAATAGTAACAAAAGTTTAAATTAACGTATTAAAGAAATTCTAACATTTCGGAGAATATATTTATATTGAACTTTCTAAACACAACTTTATAACAGTTATACAAGTAGGGTCTCAAAATGTTGCCAACAAATCTTAAAGCAATTTTTTTTAGTTTATTTCAAATGTTTTTGTCAAAAATAAACGGATTCTTTTGAAAATAATTAGTGAATGAAAATGAGTAATAAACTAGCTATAGCAGGTGGCTTACATATTATAAAACCTCTTTATTTCATTCTTTTACTCGAAGATCCTTGTATTAACATCAGCATATGATTGAAAGTGTAATACTAAGTTTAAAAAATATGGTTTATGATAGAACTACGTCCTTTTTGAAATCGGTTGAAAAGTGATCATTTATTCTTCATTAGACATTATTAACCTAAGAATGAAGGCCTAATTAAAATCAATAGAGCCATTTCAAAGATTAATCACAACAAACACACCGACTGAAAGAAATTTAATGAAAAACATTTTTTATACATATTTTGAAATGAAAAAAAAAAACGATTTATGTTTTTTTAATACAGACGGGATTTCCATTTTATTTATGAGTGTAGATAATGTACTAGCGTTAGCTTTGTGACATAATATCAAATTCATATTTGCGCAATTTGTATAAATAATAATTAACAAAATACAGGCAAATGGTTCTGTTAAATAACATGTTATTTGAAGTCCCTGTCATATATTAAAGCATTTTCACGAATAGATTCTATAATAAACAATACACATTGTTTGAAGAAATTAAAAGAAATATATAATTCGATCACCAAATAAATAATTGATTTTAATCATTCATATAATTATAACATTTATGTAAATGGTCTTTTTCTCCAAATTATTAATATTTAAGCTTCGAAAATAATAAATAGATTTTAGGATTTTAGTAGTGTTATACTACAGTGCTTAAATATTAATCAGGAAAAGAAAAAGATATTTAATTAAACATTACAGTAGTAGAAACATGAAAAAAAAACTATCATCAAAATCGTTAGTTACAATTACTATCGCCTTTTTATTTAATTTTATTTAAAAAAAACACTTTAATAACAATATAGAATTTACTTTTTATTCCTTCTTCGATATCAAAAGACAGTAGTCACAATAGTTGCTTCAATAAAAAAACCACTGAGCCGCATATTATTTAAATGTTGTGTACTACTATTTATAAGGTTTTTGGATTCAGCTAATTTAGGACTTTGTTTTAGCTTTGAAATGAGCATTCTGGGACAGAATTTATCTTTAGACCAAATTTATATATTATCCTCATTTCAGCAATAAGCTCTAGACTTATTACACTTGCAAAAGAAAAACAAGTACTTTAGTCTATAAAGCTTTGAATTGCAGTATATTCATGTTCAAAAGGCCAATGAACTTTTATTTTGAATGATACATTCGGAATAACAGTATTTATATCCATATAATCTTAACACAGGCAAAGTAAAAATAAGGCTAATATTTATATGAGGTTATTACAAAACAAAGATTATTAATTTGTTTAGTTTTAGGATTACAAACTTTATTAGTTGTCTATTTATATTTTGTCACACTTATAGGGTATTAATTATTTATTTATAATAACAGCTCTGAAAATTATTAACATCTTTTTACCCTTGTCAAAACAATACCCTTTTCAAAGCCTATAACTTATATATTACTAATATTGTATGTAGGTTTAACAAATCGCTTAATTATTTAGAAACTAAGAGAGCTGGTAAAGTAAAATCCACTTTTTCAAACAAGTATTTTTAAATTTCTATAATATACTTGTCTAATTTAATAATATTGAACAAAAAATATTTTTTTAATCATTTACGGGAGCAATATTGCAAAATCTAATAACCCTTTTATAAAAACAAATGAAAAAACGTTTCCAAACCAGTTATTTTTCTTTGTTTACTCTCTTATCTTTTAATTTAATTTCTATATCTTCAAAAGCTCAAAACTACAAAGACTTGGACTGTTTAGTTACTGCAAGCAATAGGAGAGCTAATTGAGTAAAAGCAACTCTTGCAACTATTAAACTTATGCAATTCACATAGTATTATTTCAAGCAAGATATTTATTTAATACAATACCAGCATCAATCAAGAACATAAATACAATAACAGCGTATTGGTGATCAACAAATTTTTATCAAATTATTAAAATATAAGACAGCTTTTAGATATTTTTTTTGCAAATATTGCATGTTTAATAATGTATTGGAAAATTAAGTAATTTTCTTGATATCGTTATATAAAAGTAAATATAATAAAAAAAAACTTTTGCTTCTTTGAAGAATTTTAAAGTCGAATTTCATTTTAGGATTGAACATAAATGGTTCATTTACGTTACCCTACTTCACATAAAATATTAATTATTCTTTTTGAAAATTCAATAAACGAAATTTCTGAGGAGGTAATTTTTTTAAAGTTTAAAATAATTCATTAAGTTTAAGTCATAATCTTAAACTTATCTATTTTCTGATGTGTTTATTTTATTTTATTATAACAGAGTTTAATTCTGCTCAGTAATCAAGTAACAAGTAGAAACACGTATTTTTACTTGTTTACTTTTAACTATCAGCTTTATTTGGTTAGCAATCCTCCAATCACTACGATATGTTTTCTTTTATTTAGAGTGATTACTTCGTCAGATAAACATCGATTTAAATATAGATAAATTTAACTACAACAAATAGAGTTATGTCGGATTTAGTTTTCATTTATGAAATTTATTTATTATATCCGTATGCGAAATGTAAGTTTGTTGAATAAATGTAATACATTTTTATTCAATGCAATAATTATTTAAACGACTTTAAGTCAGTTGCTGTTGCAAATTCTTCATATATGAATAAAGAATCACCAGAACATAGAAAAGAAAACAAACAATGAATATTACGCGACGAGAAACAAAGGCTGGTTTCCAAAGCCCAGCCGTGATTTCTTTCAAACAATGTTATAGTTAGAGAACATATAGATTTTTGAATGCCATATATATAGCCACAAACATCTAATTAAAAATACAACAACTAATTTGACATAAATACAGTAATAAAATAAGCCGGATGAACGTTTGAGGTCATTTATAAATATCAGTGTCATTTATCAAATATTTCAAAGCCCATACGAAGCATTTTTGAATGCTTGATTGTTATATATGGGCTGGCTCGACCGGAGAAGTACCACTCTCTCACAGAAGTAACCTTTAGTGGTTGCGTTTCGTTCGATGAGTGAGAGAGCCGGTAGCCTTTTTCCTATTCCCACCCTTTCCAGCTATTTCCCTATGCCCGCCCGCTTTTCCTTCAGAATCAAGGTTGTCAACGCATCCGCAACGCCTACGTTGCGGATATCCATGGGCGACGGTCACTACTGCCCATCAAGTAAGCAATCTGCTCGTTTGCCACCTTTGACACTAAATTAATTAATATTCTGTTATTAAAGATTTTCTGAAAGTCTTTATTTTTATATTTTGATATAAATCTTCAACGAGAGCATCGCAAGACCCAGTAGATAGAATCAGTGCAACCTTTATGCTGTTCATTACATATTGTCTTGGTTTTGTTTAATTTAAATAAGTTTCAAGAGAATTTAGGCTTCTTAAAACATAAATACTACCGAATTTTCTATGGAATTATTTTTTTCTAATTAGTAATTTTGAACTTGATCGTGAACATATCTTGTTATGAGAAAATTGAGATAAATTAGCATTGAATCTAGCTAGCCTTAGGTATTTTTAAAATGAAGACAAATCTACCAATAAAAACATTTCCATTTAGATTATAATTAATTACTAATTATTATTATTTACTAATTATTATTATTGGGTTTTTCTACATGATTATGGTCATCAAAAATTACTTAAAAAGCTAAATATTTAAATCCCCATTCCATACTTTGTAGTACTACGAGTATGTCTTTAAAAATTAAATAGTTTCATATTTCCTTTGAACAAAAATAACATTATTTATAAACTTCTAAAAGATCAAAAGTGCCGTAACAAACTTATAATGTATGTACATCTTGTTTATGAATCCTTATAAATCATAGTATTAAATAATTATAAATTAAAATCATATTTTTGTTCTTAATATGATGTGAAAGTGTATCAATTGTATTGTATTATATTAGTCTAACAAATTTTATTGACTTCTATGCTTCTGTAGACGTTACTAATAACCCAAATAAATTAGGAAAACCGACATGAGTTATTATACTAACCTAATAAAGCCAGGAAAAACAAATATACAACCAAATAATACCAGCGGAGTCTATTGGTTCTTCCAATAGTTTCATATTGACAATAAAACAAAAAGCAACACGATTTTACTAACTTTATCCACAACTTCTGTCGCAGAGACATAACAAGTATAAGAAAAAAGAACAGCAGAATTTACACGTTAACTTTTATGTGTCTTATTACGAAATATGACCTAAAATTTTCAAAGAGATCCTTATGAAACAATAAACAGCAATCTTTACAATACATATATATATATATATATATACAGGGTGACTGGTGAATTACTATCGATATTTGAGGACATGATATTTGACGATCATATATGACAAACTAAAAATTAATATAACATAAATATTAATAAACTTCTAAGTAAAGTTAACCAAAAGTTATGTAATTAATTACGCATCGTGTGCACACCCTACAGATTAGGTATACACACACACTCACACATACGCGTGTCGTGACGTGGTGTTGTATCAGCACGCCGCCGCACGCGTCCACACTTGAACACTTGGAGCGTGTCAACACTTTATTTATTTATACGGAAATTTTGTCAAAAATTAAGTGCCTATTTTTTTACATAATTCGAATGAGAATCATGTACCGAGTATTCTCCTTAAATATTGATAGTAATTCACCAGTCACCCTGTATATATATATTAATAAATATTAAAAACAATGCTTTCGGTAACAAATTACAATAGCATTGTCGATTTTTGACATTGTAAGAAGTCTATCTTTTTGAACATTAAAATAACATAGGTTCTGTAAACAGCACAAAGTTAAATCTAATACAATAGCAAACTTTGTAGTTTCTTTTTGTGATAAAATTTCTTAGCTCTTACCGCAATATTATGCATCCTTATACATCACACGATTCTAATTTATTTTTTCATTTACATCTTGATGAGATAGAGACTACACTGCTTTGAAAAAATTATATACAAATTAATGTATACGTTACGTTCCAGTTTCAAAACGTTTTTTTAATAAATACCATTTGCAGGATCCAAAAACAATTAAACAATTTCATTTTCCAATTATTACAAATTTCTTTTATTAATTTTTTGATTGATTATTATTAGTGTCTATAAACATAGATCATAGCATAAATCTTTTGTATTTTTGTAATCCTAAACTTATAAATTGATTTCTATAGGGATTTAATATTTGTTTTAGTGAAAACGTAACTCTATTTTGTCCTTTTTAGAGTTTGAAAACCGTACGCTTTTTCAAGCTTTAAAAATAACCAATCCTTTCAGATATTTGGTTCGTTTGTTTATATAGCACTAGAACCTTTTTCATATACCACTAGAAACGTTTTTACTCTGGCGTGTTTTTTGACCTTGAATAGTAAAATATAATGGACCCAACATAAAAAGTTTGGCATTTTATTTTTTTATATTAAAGTTAATGTTATTAAATGTTACCTTTATTTTTTCCCCAATCGTAATAATATAATTGCAACAAGACAATATATTTGGAGGTTTACTTGAAGGAAATTTACTCACAAATCAACATTAGTACGAACTATAATATTGCAGTTGTGTGTAACGCTAATTATTAAGTTTATATATTAAAGTCAGGAAACTATTGATCACCCTTCTAATCTTAGCTTATTATATTATTGGTTATTCATTCTTATAATAAATAATTTATTATGATACTCGTACCTTAGGGCATTTATTGTTTTATTAATGTACAAGAAATATTTATGGATGAGAATAGGAAGAAAAAGTCAACAGAATTACTAATGATTTTGATAATTATGTGAATAATTTATCGCATTTAAAATGTACGTAAATACCACACCTCTCACTTAACAAATATATTTAGGGGTTAAGGTTAGTATTACCAGAAAAACGTGGGTAATTACTATTATAATTTTGAATGAAATATTATTCACGAAAGAACAATTAATCTCCCAAAGTGCAGGAAATGTATAAAATAAATAAATTTCACGTGTATGAATAATTTTCTGATTTATGCTTAATACGTTTAAAAACCTGTCAAACTGTGGTATGGAAAGATATTTTTTTTCTCTAAAGAATAAGGATTGCCACTTATTGTTTTTTTTCTTTTTTTAAATTGAGAGTCACGAGAAAAATGTAAAATAACTTATGCATAATCTCCTAACTATAAGAAGTAAACTCATAATAAGAAGAATGTAGGAACTCCATATTTCGTGTTAAAAGAAAACCTTTGATATCACTCTTATTGAATTTTTTGTAAAAAATTAATTATTTTAGTAATAATTTATTAATACCGATATATATCGTGAGCATTGCTTGTAAAAAAAAATAATCTAAAACTAAAACCGATATAATAACTTGCATAGAAATTTAAAAATTATGTGAAACGAGTTAAACGACTTTTATTTATTTTCAAGAACAAGAGATAGAATTCGAGATATTCGCTTTACGAGACCTGAAACTGTATTAAAAATCCGTAGAAGAAACGCCTGAGGAAAAATGGCCCCACTGTTTTCACAGTAGTTTCATGCGACGGCGATAACTTCTAAAAACTATAAAAAATTGGTAACTTTCTATATTAATCATTTTTTGTTTTCTTAATATTTTCAGTGCTATCAAGGTATTTATATTTGCCCAGAATTAAAGCTGTGATATAATTTTTGTGTTTATTAAATTGTTGATTTTAATATTTTTTTTTAGCATTTTTATATGGCTGTAGCAAATGATGCGATACTTAGTGAAACTCAATTGAAGAATTCCACGGAGAATACTTTTGTATACAGTATGATATTCTTCAGTTAGTATTTCACGGCATCTTAAACATCGAGCAAGGCTTTATGTTACCCAGATTTGTGAGATTTATTCCTTATGAAATTTAGAGAATTCTATCGTATGCGTTCGCTATTTCAAACAATATTTAAGAACACAAACACAAGTTACCGATTGTGGAGCTAGATGAAGATTTCTCTCGTGGTAAATTTATATAGTTTTAGGTTTGGAAGAATGAATATCTTAAAAAATACTAATTACAAACAAACAATTTCATAATCATAACAAATTAATAAAATAACTAAAGTAATAGGTTTTTAGTGTGATACTAATACACATTGATAATTGACACCTCACAGAATAATATTTACAGAGTTCCGATTGTTCTAATAGTTCACAAGCAATAGAAAGACTCAATTTTTTTTTTTTAAATATGATAATTAGAGGTTACAGTAATAAGTTAAAGGGAAGGCTTGTTTATAATAGTTTATTTAAGAATACTTAGTTCTTATAGTAGCTCGTGGTGGTGTAAAGTAATAGTCGAAAATAAAAAAGTTAAAAACATTACTGTTTTACCATCACATATTCAAGACAAGTATCATAATTCATAAATAATGTTTGTAAAGTGTATATCATACAACATAATTAATAAAACATTTTAATTATCAACTTTGCGTACATTTTATATTGCATTTAATTCTTCCGCAATACTCTTATGTCTATGAAAAAGTAAATTTCAAATATATCGCATATGAAAAATAAAACCACGGCCTAGATTACGCACCTTACATCAAGCTTTGTCCCTGATTGTTATCAGGGATAAAAGTTTTAAAATAAATATTATAAATTACACACTGCCTTATTTTGTCAGTAAATTATAACAATTTTTAAGTTTAACTCAACATCATGGATTTATTCGCAACTTGTATAAAAGACAGATATTTCACAGTTAAATATGTATTGTTTGAAATTAATTAGGCAGTATTCCACTAAGATGTTTATTGCTTCAGAACTCGTAACAGAATCCGAAATCTAGCGCTTACATCCTATTTATAATATTAAAAAGTAACATATTTAGGCAAGGGTAAGTGACAATATCATAAGAAGGGCGCTAGTTTCCCTCATAAAAATGTCCATTAAATAATAAAACACTTAACATAACTTAAGAGCTAAGGCTATTATTATAAATTATAAAACCAATTGTTAAGTATTTTGACCTTTAAATTACAGTACAGAATATTATTAACACTAATTTACACTATTAAAACAAATAAACAGTAGGCGCTAGTTAACTATTATAACAAATAAAGTATATCATAATTTAAATTATTGTTAATAATTATTATTACCCAAACTATATAGAATTGAGAATATTGCATGCATTGTTAAGCCCTTTCAACTGTTTTTTTAACTATTTTCTTCGTGGATTACTAATTCTTTTTTATCTAGTTATTCGAAACTTAGTTTTTGGTTGTTATTTTAATATAAATATTTTATAACTGTCTGATGTGTATAAAATAAAGTTTTTCTACGGAGAAGGATATTTGAAAACTATTAAAATTTAGGCACTCATATAGTGAAATCAGTATTCCTATATTATTATATCCTATATTATTTATTTTATCCAACGGAATGTTGTCATCACATGTTTAATATTAATTCGCGAATAAGTATAAATAATAGATTGAGATACTTTGAGTTTGAGGAAGGAGGTATAACTACCTCGGAAACTTTAATCAGCTGAATGAAGTCAATATACAACGTAGCCAAGTTTTGAGACTTTTTTAAAGTACAATTAATTCTTTAAATTTTCTGCCACATTGCATATTAGCAAAAATCTTAAATAGAGACGTTTTATTTGACTAATTATATGTTAATTTGTTTTTATTTATCATTATTATAATACAGAAGGACTTTAATAGAAAATATCTTAAAGAAATAGTTTAGATTATAAAGTTGAACTTGTTCCGAAGCCAAACTACGAATCCTTCTCATATAAGATTATTCACAGTTGGATAAAATGAAAGACACGTTGTGAAAGATAATAAATAATGTAGGCTTAGTAATAATTTTGAAATGATATTAATGTCCATTAATCACGTGGGCCGTAATTAAAGTTAAAATCGGGAAGAGTAATGAGGGGAAATTTAAATATGACGAAGATATAATATTTCGTATTTCATGTAGTTTACTTTAGTCGTGTTTACATTTAAATGGAAACGTCATTTTCAAATATTTAATGGCTTCAAAACCAGTCATGTTTTCATCATTATTATTATTATTTTATTTTCGTCACTCAAAAAGGTAAGTATAATCCGATAAATATGTAGTGAATCTAATATTATTTTGTATATCTAATGATGTTTAGTACATTTATTTTTTATCCATATTTTTTTGATCGCTTTATACTTAATTATTAATTATTAAAACCTACATGGCGATAATAACCTTTTGCGTTCCAAACAGGAAATTATAAAAATTTCAAATACAAATTAATATTTTATTTCTGTTAGATACGACATAAATTATTTTTATGGGAGATTGTTATCAATTGTCTTATGAATATCTATTAAGCTAATTTAGGTAATTCACTGCCAATATGCTCATGATTTTTTTTTGTAAAGTTTTAACTTTTTGGTATAGCTCCAACTTTATAAGCTTAAATGCATTTTATTTTTTCAAACATTAGCATTACTTTTTTTGTTGATGACACAGGGAAACTGTTTTTACGAGCCGTCCAACCGGCCTTGGTGGGGGCGAGAGGAATGTGTGAGACTCGACATGGGCAGGCCAATACTCACTAAAACCACTACGAAAGCCATCGGCCGCTATGTCGGTGTACCCCGGATCTGTCAGCGACAGGGTACACCAGCTACTGGCCGGTCCTGGCAAAAGATCGGCTTTACGCCTTCAGTATATGGGGGCGATACCCGCTATTAGGAACACCCTGACGACGGTGGGCTTTCACTGGAGCATTTATTATTACAGCAATATAATCGTATTATGAAACAATTCGTATAAATTGAAATTTAAAAATGATAAATTATCTTAACAGAGTTAAATTTGGGATACATAGTCTTTAGCCTTATGAAACTCAGCAATGTTGTTTATTGGGTATAATATTTCAAATTTATAAATAGCCATAAACCAACCTACGTTCGTTTGTACTTTATTATTAGTTTACTAATTGTTTACTCGTATCTTGATATACACAAGCTATATCAAAACTATTATGTAACATCTCACAATGGAACTGAAGTGTAGGTTTTGAATAACACAAAATAAACACACTCATATATTTTATTTACATTACAAATAAGGCAGATTTTCTTTCCCTGAAACAGATATTAGTTAATAGGCTTAGGGTAATCAGAAAGATTAATTATAAGTAATATTTTGTGTATGATCTGATATCTGTAGCATTATAATTACATAAATTGCAGCAAACATGGATTGGGTTTCTTTTGACATTATTGTAGTAATTTATATTTTATAATATATTTTAACGATTGATTGAACTATTATAAATATTTCCATAATTATATGTGTTAAATTAATTAAAACACTGCAATTCTTTAATCAGAAACATTCAAGAAGACCCGACAGTTAGTAACGATAAGTTATATATATATAGTTAGTTATATCGTTTAAGTCAAAGGGTACTTCATATCATCGCTTAAATTAACTTTGCATTAGTAATTTCATTTAAAAACTTTACCTAGCCATTGATTGCTTTATTTTTTATTCCATATAAAACTGGACAAATATGAAACGAATTATGTCATGAACAGCTTATGATTTGGGAAAATACGTTTGCCCTTAACTATTTAATATAATACTATACTATTTTTATTAAAAAATATGTGCATCAAAGTATATTTATGTTATATTGTCTTACCCGATAATTGAAAAAGTATTTGTGGTTTCGATTAAAATCGTTGAAAATCTTTTATCGCTTATGAATGGAGACTAATAATATAATCACTTAATTTATTCTAAATGTATATGCAATATGCATTTTATTCTCTTTGTTATATACATTTAATAATAATATTATACCGTCAAAACATAGCTTACATAAATTTTAAGAATAATGTCAATATACAACCATAAAACTTGCTATCATTTTACGCATTTTTTTTCCCGTAATAATCTAAACGTATCCGTCCTTAACACGCAATATGCAGAGATAAATATCGTTTATGTATGATGATACGAAAGAGCTCAAGACGTATTATATGTGTGGCACTTGTAAATCTTCAGAGTGATGATGACAAATTTGATACACATCTGTCTTTTTATATTCTTATCACTTTATACATAGAGGTTCACAGAATGTGAAAATACGAAATACGATTACATTTAATTAAATCATTTTAATCTACATTCTGCATTGTATGTCGAGCACTACAATGTGTTAAAAGAGTAACTCATGTATGTAATATTAAATGTTAATTTTATTTAGAAATACATCAACGAACTCCTAAGAATGAGGTATTGCTCGCTAAACTTCGTTTGTAAAACTTTTAACGTCGATTGTTAAGTTATGAAATGTGTTCAGCTATATGAATTCCATAAAAAGTATTTTATTTATAATTTTCCTCGTCTTTTAACTCTGCTACATTTTTCTTGTTATATAAATAAAAATGTTATTTTTTTAAATATTAAATTATACGAACACAATACTTAATATAAAACAATTTACAAACATTTTTTGTCTGAGCAAGGTTCTTCTGCTAATACTGATACATAACTTCAATGTCAATCTTTTGTTTTTTTTAACAAAACTTTACGTAATATTCATGGCCGTTTTAATTCTTCATTATTGGAAATTACTCACGGGGCATTTTATATAATGTTACTTGTGACAACTTACACTGTACAGTTTTCCATTAATAAATCTTCACACATTATTAACTTTGTAATTGTGTGTTAAGCTACAAGTTTGATGCAAAACTAACCACTTAATTTAAAAAATCTTTGATTCACTTAAGTAGTTGAGAAATATGAATCAAATAATACATATAGTATTATCATAATGAACTCATAACTGTATAATAGCTATTTAAAAAATTCTTGAGAATCTTGTTCAGAAGCATTTTTTTAAGTTTTTAAAAATTTTCTTCCATTTTTATAACTAACTATTACTATTCAAGATGGACCCGGCAACCGCACGGTGAATCCATGAAATGCTGAGAAGTTCGTATCAATCAAATTCATATCTCAATGAAATTATGGTTATGATATACAGGTTAATTTCATCAGAATCATCCCTTGGGGTTGAGATCGAAACTCTGGAAATACTGATTAAACAAAAGTATGATTACTTATTTAAAACAAACGAAGCAATGAATGAACAAGTTGCGTATACTGATAACTATTATATGTAGATATTATTTTATTTCAATCAATATTTTATGTAGAATAATATTGAAAAAGTTATGCAGTGTTTTAAAAAATAAATAGGAATTGTTTCGGTCAGTCAGGAACAAATTGAATGAGACACTGGCACTGACACGCGGATAGACGCCGTTTGTAATGAATTTTATAAAAAAAATAGAATTTATCGATCTTCTTTAAAGATAAAAAATATTTTGATCTGATCATTTTAATTATGGTAGGTACTGAGTTTTGAGAAAGGCTACATTTATGTATTTTTTTTGTACATTATACAGAATAGATAAATGAGAATGAGAAATAGATAAATGAAGATTTCTCTTCAACTAGAATATGTTGTCACGGACAAACTTCGTTTTGTCAGTCATTTGAATGATTTATGGAGTAACAAGTTGTATGTAGTATTTCACAGCTGCTAACGGCAAAGTGTTTAATATGAAGTGTTTTGATCATTAAGTAACTGCTTCCTTATAAATTTAGTTTAGTTTATTATATATCTAATTATATACTAAAATACAATGCTACAATAATAAAATACGAGTACAATTGAAATATACCTACCCCTATTATGGTTGAGAACTCGGTACTTGAAGTTGTTGACACATATGTACATATACTTGGGACAGACAGTTCAGTTAGGAAGGTCCAACTTCGAGAAAGAGGTCAATCGCCGGATCCAGCTCGGATGGGCAGCGTTTGGGAAGTTACGTAACGTCTTTTCGTCCAAAATACCTCAGTGTCTTAAGACGAAGGTATTTAATCAGTGTGTGTTGCCAGTGATGACTTATGGATCCGAAACGTGGCGCTTCACTAAAGGCCTCATAAACAGACTAAGAGTCGGTCAAAGAGCTACGGAGAGAGCTATGCTCGGGGTTTCTCCACGGGATCGAATCAGAAATGAGGAGATACGTAGAAGAATGAGAGTCACCGACATACACACGGATTAGCTCTTTGAAGTGGTAATGGATAGGCCATATAGCCAGAAGAACAGATGGCCGTTGGGGCCAAATGTTCTCGAATGGAGACCACGGCTCACAAAGCGCAGTGTCGGACGTCCATAACGAGATGGACGGACAACCTAGTCAAGGCCGCGGGGTCACGGTGGATGCAGGCCACCTCCGACCGTAGTGCTTGGATGAGGGAGGCCTATGTCCAGCAGTGGACCTCACATGGCTAAAGATAGATACAATTGAAATGTTCAACTGTGTCACCTTGTCGGAAAATATAAACTTTATAACTATATTTTTTATTTTTTGAATTTGAAAAATTAACAAGTAAAAGTCAATAAGATTTACATTTATATTAATAACAAAAAAAAAAACAAATAAGACATTTCACATAAGTAATTAGAAAAACAAAATGACATTTGTCTCGTGTAGCTTATATTTATATGTTTATTCTTAAGAAAGAGTAATGTTTCGAAATGTTTGTTTGACCCTAATTTAATTCCGCATTTTGTTATTTGCGCTTCAAAAAATTTACGGAAAGAATATAAACGAGAAAACTTAAATTGATATTGTTCCATAATTGTCTTTCTCGGTTTAATTAGAATTTTTCAAAGACCAGTAACTATAATTAACATTATTATTAGTCATAATAATAAGTTGGAATAACTGATGCTGTTATTCATTTGAAAACAGCGACATTTCATTCTTTTTATTCTTACAAGGTAAAATAATAACAAAGAATGTTAATTTGTGAATAGTATATAAAACCTGTTATATTAAAAATAAATGAGATTAGGTTTAAAGTGGTCTATTAAGAATTGATTTTTTGTATTGAAACAACGAAAAATTTATTAAATGACTATCTACGCAGTCACTCGATAAAATACAGTGTTTATTTTGGTCATAAATTCCTTATAACAAGAATATTACAAAAAAAATATAGGAAAATATAATAATCATTTATTTTTAAAAATCTTTCAATTATAATTAATCAGGAAATTATACGAGTACATTAAAGACATTGTATATGGATTAGCATTTAACTTTTGGCTATAAAAAACATAATATATTTCATTAAATTAAAACATTGTTTAAATCTTGGGTAAAATGAATAATAAGGGTACAGATATTTACGAACAGAACATTAAGGCTGGAAGTATCGAAGTAAGTCAACATGGTTTTATGAACAAGAAGTCGACGGAAACTAATTTAAACGAATTTACTGATAAAATTATCAGGGCAATGGAATCAGGTTTTCAGGTAGGTGCAGTGTACACTGACTTTTCGAAGGAATTTGATAAAATGAATCATAAAATATTGCTGAGTAAATTATCAAGATTCGGTGTACATGGTAGCCTTCTTAGATGGGTTGAATCTTATTTGCGTGAAAGAAGTCAAGCAGTAACGATTAAAGGTTTCTGTTCATCGTTTGTACTAGTAACATCAGGTGTTCCGGGCGGGCGAGAATATGTAATATATGTACATAAAGGATTCAACAGTGGATTCGTTTATTAACAATGGATTTATTTATTAACAGTTGAATAATAATTTATTAACAGTGGATTTATTTATTAACAGTGGATTAATTAATCAATAGTTAATTTATTTATTAACAGTTGAATTATTTATTGACAGTGGATTTATTTATTAACAGTTAAATAATTTATTAACAGTGGATTAATTTATTAACAGTTGATTAATTTATTAACAGTGGATTTATTTATTAACAGTGGATTAATGTATTTACAGTGGATTAATTTATTAACAGTTGATTAATTTATTAACAGTGGATTAATTTATTAACAGTTGATTTATTTTCTAACAGTTGATTAATTTATTAACAGTGGATTAATTTATTAACAGTGGATTAATTTATTAACAGTTGATTAATTTATTAACAGTGGATTAATTTATTAACAGTTGATTTATTTTTTAACATTTGTATAATTTATTAAGAGTGGATTAGTTTACTAACAGTTGATTAATTTATTAACAATGGACTTATTTATTAACAGTTGATTAATTTACTAACGATAATAAGGAAATATTGTGTATGTGATATGTTGCTTAAGATCTCATCGATCTATTAAGACTTAATTTAAGAATATAAGAATCTAATATGTAGACAAAATTGCGGGCGAGAATATGTATGTACATAAAGGATTCACTAACATATAATTGTACTTATATTGAAATTTTTCTTATTTCCTTGTATATACTACGAATATCCTACTTTTATTATAATTAAGAAAATTAAAACTCTACTAGTTATTAATAATTTCAAGGATTCAAAAATCTTTTTATTCGCAGATGACACTAAAATTTTTAAAATTATAAAAAGTATTAACGATTGCAAAGTCCTACAATTAGACATCGACAATTTTTGAAATTTTTGTGCGCTTAACTCTTTATATTTAAACATAGAGAAATGTAACATTATAACGTTTTCACGCAAAATAAACCCTATCATTTATAATTATCAGTTAAATAAAACCCCGATTAACAGAGTTTTGGATATACGAGATTTGGGAATTACTATTGACTCTAAATTACTATTCAATAAACACATAGATGATATTGTTTCTAGGTCTTATCATTTATTGGGATTTATTCTTAGAGTAAGTAAAGAATTTAAAAAACCTGAAACAATTTTATTATTGTTTCACTCTTTGATTTCACCTATTCTGGAATACTCGTCTACTGTATGGAATCCATGTCAACAAATTCGTATAGACAGTTTAGAAAAGTTACAAAACAGGTTATAAAATTATATAAAAAGCCGGGTTAGTCAATATTAACTTAAAAAATACGTGATTTTCGTGACCAAATATTTTTATTTAAGATTTTAAACAATAGAATTGACACAATTTACCTTACAAGCAAAATTAATATCAAATGCCCTCGAAAAATAGCCACCCGATGAATTACAGTTTAAACATGTTACGCTCAAAACTCATTTATCAATAGAGTTTGCGTAAAATATAATGAAGGTTTTAGTCATATTGATATGTTTAATGTTTCCTTACAGTTATTTAAAAAAATGTTGTTCGAAACCCAAAAATAATTTTTCCTAGTTTATTACTTAATATGTATTCCATTTCTGTAAGTAACATAGCAACGTTCTGTTGATTTTTATAACTATAGTATTTGTTTGTATATTTTAATTTGTGGCAGCTTCATTGGTGTATGTTTTTGTAATTTTATTTATAATTTAAGTATATTGTGAACTGTGCCTTAATAAAGGAAAATGAAGTATAATTAGGCTTTATTTAAAAGAAAACTATGGGCTAAAATATACTAATGATTGTTTGAACTATCACAGAGTGCTTAAGTTCTATCTATCTGTGATTTCCAATATTTGTTATCTTGTCTGTTGGGATCAATGCTATGTTTGTATTAAGCACCATTACTTTCAAAGCGTCACTACGTCAGTGTACACAATTGTGATATATGCAGTATCACAGATGTAACAGTGTGGAGTGTTAATGCTCTACTTATATATTACATACAGATATTGCATATTCACACTATCGTACATTATCATTATATTTCAAATTCGATAAAATTATTTATATTATGATAGATATATAGCGTTATACATAATATGTTGCGTTAAAATAAACAAACAATGTTGATATCAACTTCTCAGTTGCATTCAAATTTGTACAAAATCTAAAAACAAATAATAATATATCGCATTTGACGGAAACAATAGCATGGTATCTAGACCAGTATACAAAAGGGGCCTTTAAATAACTCAAAAACTTTTTTCAAAATGATAATTTTTTTTTTAATATTTCGATAATATTTGCCTCCTTCAGATTAGAGGCCTTAAACAGAATCACAACTTCAAAATAAAAAAGTAAAATTAAATACCCAAAAATTTAAAACAGAAAAAAATTACGTTCGAAAGAAATCAGGACACGAAAAAATAATAATTTTAAACTTGTTTTTTTTGTTTTGAATTGGTTACAAGAGACAACTTAGAAAAATTTCTAATTATTATATTTTATCTAAATTTACGTTTAATTTATATATATTCATTAAATAATCGGAGTTTGTGAGAGATTTATGTCTAATCTTTAATAGAGTTTGTAGTGCTAATTGAATTTTAAAGTTTAATCTTACACTAAAACGCTACACTCTTAATGGACTGTCCCAAAATTTTGGTTAACACTTTACGACATAAGTTTGTTTAGTTCAACTGAGGTATTATAGTTGATATAAACTAAATACATTTTAAATTTGTTCTGTTTTGTAGTTACAAATTGTGAGCTTTTATTAGTGTCGTGCTTTACAAATATAGGTTATAAGAAATTAGTTAAAATTGTTTTTTTCCAGTTTTTAAAACGAAATAATAAGTTGCAATTTTAATATTAAATTTTTAGTTTTATTTTGCTGGCAATCAGTGAACAAATAAACTTCTCTTAATCCCTATTCAGATAGTCTACACAGTTATTATCAATTAAATTTAAAAAAAAAACTGATCTAGTATTAGTAGTAATGTTTATTCTCACAATTAGTAGTCATGTAAATCATTACAAAGTTTCTTAAGCACTCTCTTTTTATTATAAACAGATATTTGACGGACCACAGGAAACTATTAGGATTTGATATTTATACGGAGAAGATATAATTATTATCTATTTATAATCTCAAACAGTAACCTTCCTGTAATATTAAAAAACTGGAGCACTTTTATGTATCTATCGCTTAAAGGTTATTTCCTCTTTATAATCGTTTTTATGCTATAATTTTTCACTTACCCTTTTTGGATTTGCAATAGGAACATAAATCTTTCAGTTAATTGAAAAGACCGTATAGAAAATTGAATGTCAAAGGAACTCGGTGATGGCAACAACTTTGCGATGGTCGTGAAAGAGACGAAACATTCTGATCCAAGTATTTAATTTAAAGGCGATGGATAAAAAATATTTTAAAAGAGCATTCTTGGCATGAAAACTGACGTTACAACTGTCATACAAATAAAGGGTGTTTTTTTTAGAGATATACAACTTTAAGTTGCCAATACTTTTTTAACTGGCAGTTATTTTGATAGCTGTCCAGTGATTTGTGTTTAATTTGGTTTGGCAATTCATCATGAATAGACTAATACCTGAACAACGCCTCCAAATTGTGCAAATTTATTTTGAAAATCATGGCTCTGTTCGAAAAACGTATCGCGCACTACGTCCATTTTACGGTACACATAATCGTCCATCAACACAATTAATTCGATTAACAATGGAACGTTTTCGCACTACATTTACTCTAAATGATAATACGCATCCACAGAGATGTCGTACAGTGCGTACAGAAGATAAGAATAATTGGTCCGTACTTCTTTAGAAACGATGCTGGCCAGAACGTTACAGTCAATGGTGACCGCTACAGAGCGATGATTAGTGACTATTTCGTTCATCAATTAAACAACCATAATGTTCAGGAGTTCTGGTTTCAACAAGACGGTGCAACATGTCATACAGCTCGTGCCACATTTAATTTTTAAGAGAAACATTTGTTAACCGCATAATTTCACGATTCGGATCCGTGAATTGGTCCCCAAGATCATGCGATTTAATGCCGCTTGATTATTTTCTGTGGGGATATGTAAAGTCGTTAGTCTACACTGATAAGCCCGAAACCGTTGATCACTTGGAGGATAACATTCGTCGCGTTATTGCCGATATACAGTCACGAATATTGGAAAGAGTCGTTGAAAATTGGACCTCCAGATTAAACTACGTACGAGCCAGTCGTGGAGGTCATATGCCTGAAATCTTATTTAAATTATAATGACAGAATATTATCTTTCCAAAATATTATATTTCATATCAATAAAAAAAAAACATTTTTGTTTTATTTTATTTCAAAGTTGTATACCTGTAGAAAAAACACCCGTTACAATAAAACACAATTCTATTTCAGCTTCTATTATATGTAGTTAAAATAAAATAAATATAATTTGATATCATTTTATGTATGAAATAATAACTTAATATCTAAAGACAAGAACTGAAAGTAAGATTTTTTTTATTGAATTGATGAAAAGGTTAGTATTTAATTTTGGAAGAAAAAAAAATTGAAAATTTAGTAACATTCTTAAAAAGTATTACTAAAAATAATAAATTTAATACAATCGATGTTAAAGATAGTTCTTCCAAGTCAAATACCGTTTAACATATAACAAAAAAATGTGGGACATTGGGTACAGGCGATCAAAAGAACAAAGGCTGGTTGAACCTGTAAACTTCAAATTAAAAAAATAATCTAATTAAATGGTTATTAATAAACGTGACCAAAAAAAATATTTAATTAGTAAGCCATGAGAGACGTAATATTAAAGAAAAACTAAATATTTTAACATCTTGTTTCTAATTGAGAAGCAAAGGAATGTTTGTGGCGGATATCTAGAATTAGCAAATATGTGAGTGTTAGTAGTTGATTATGGAACCAGTGTTAATTTATGTTTAAATTATAAAGTCTATCAAACATTAACACAAGTATATTAAGGTCGACATCTTAATTATTATAGTGTTAATGATCAGCTCACAAAAAGTTAGCAATGAATTAAAAACTTCGATTAATTCACTATATTCTATGTAAATACAGATAAAATAAAGGTAAAAATTAATAATATTATAAATTGAAGTTAATACGACTCTATACGACTTTCCTTTCGAGCAATGAATTACATTGAAATTATTTAAAATCAACAATTGTTGTAAATTTCTTAATGATCCTTATAATAAAAATACCTCATAGAAAATATAAATGGAAATATAATAAAAATTCTTTAAAAAAGTATTTTTCATAATAAACTGTATGTTGTGTTATAATCTCATTTTCAAAGCCTTCCCCTAAAAGGTAGTCTCGTTCGTGCACAGATCATGTGCTCCATAAATTTTGCTCTAGCACGTGTTACATATTATACTCAGTGAGTTAAAGTGTCAGTAATTATCGTGTTCACCAGAAAAATGTTCGAAATTTAGAACAAAATAGTCCAAACCAATAGCTACTAGAGCTATTTCTATCCATCTATGTAACTGTTAAATTTATCAATTAGAATAGGACTAAAGTTCATGATGTAATAAAGCACATTCAGGGTTGATATTTAGGGCCAAATCGATTTCGTTTTTATATTTATAGTTTAAAGTCATTAAGTAGAGATTATTGTATAATTACACCTGATGAACCGTAGATGACAAGTTGTGATTTTAAGGAAACAGAATAGGGAAGGCTAAATTAAAAAAAAACTTTTCATTTATACCATTAAGTATACTTATCCTACTGAATTTACGACTTTTATGTAATAAAAACATTTCATTTTGCTTTCCTTTAGGTAATAATAATCCGATTGAAATATTTAGTATGTAATTATTTATGAAATTCTATTAAAATACCTTACATCTCTTGTTACCAATTTATTTAATAAGTATTAAATGGAGAATTATTATATCTTAGCTGTTTAGTTTTATGAAAATTTATGAATAGTTTATTAAGGGTTCTAAAAAATTGCTCCTCCCTAAATCACAGTTCAACAAAACTTTATTCAACAAAGTGCTCGTACGAACGTTTACACCAATTTTGAAAGTTTTCCAAACACTATTTGTAAAAGCTTGTACTTCTATGTTATAAATGGATGTAATATCTAACTTCAATAATAGTTTGGATCCCGTTTGTTATTATTATTAATTGACAAAGGTTTCCTGACGAATTGGTACACAAGACCAAATTACTAATTTCTAACGATCAAAACCTTACAACAAATTACACTAGAAATGCTCAAAATATTGAAAAAAATAGCAAAAGTATTGATCGATTCATTGGATATTTACTAGAATTATACTTACAATATAAAGCAAAAAATATTATATTTTATAACGAATACGACAAAAACCCGCTGGGACTTAATAATATTGTAATTACTGATTTCAAATAATTAAACCATAATTCATAAAAGATACAAACAAAATTATTCTACGGGACAAATGCAAAACTATTCAAGCTAGGACATATTTCTGGAATATTTAATTTTTTTATATCTATATTGATTTAAATGATCCAACCAAGAACAAATGTAATAACTTACATAATATATAACTACGTCATCATAATACGTAACTCTCCTTTAAGCATTGTTTGAGTTTTTATAATTAATAAAAATTTCTTGAAGAAATAATACAGTGTATTTTTTGTGATTTATTTAAAGTGTATTTTCTAAGCTATTATAGTTAGCTTCACATTATTTATAGCATCCCAGCGGCTACGTGGTTTAACTATAGAAGGAAGCGGTTTGTAACAGACATATTAATCATAAGATATCTAGATAAGTAGATAGACAGCTGTGTTTAGTTTATATGTGATTATAAAACGTTTGACAGGATCGTTAATATTAAAATACATTGATAAATAGTTTGATTATTGTAAATCAATTATATAACTAGTTCCAGATTTGGGCAGATTTTAAGATAAAAGTACACATGAAAAAGGAACGGGATTGGACTGAAATTGTAATGATAATATTGCTATTAGAAACTAAGGATCGTTCATAACAGTCATCTTAGTTTTTTTATATCAATTCTAGTACTAATAATAAAATATCGTCATTGAAAAATCTTGTCCCAAGTCACAAATGTGCCAGTTTTCATCAAAATGTTAAACATACGCTTGATATAGAAAGCTATGCTTATTCAAATATCAGGCATTTCTATTTTCTAAACCTATTTTTATTTTTCATATCTAGAAGGACATCGTTAAAAATAGACGAATAAAAGTATTACAAATAGAAGTTTGTTTTTGTAAGCAAAGATGCTGTAATATAACTGATGCGACAAATTAATAATCACATATATCAAAAATAGATAACTTGAGACGTGCATAGTTAAAATAATAGTTTTTCAATCAATGTGTCCTATTATTTTTGCAAAATCATTAGTACTAGAATCAATGAAGTACATACATATATTAATATTTTTTTTTAAATCCATATTTCAGTAAGCATCTTAAATATTTCAATAGTAACTCTAAAACTACATATGATTTTTAACTGCGTTAGTTGGAAATTTGCTCCGATATAAAAATATTATCTAGTACTCACTTATGAACAGTCGGAGTTGTTAAGCGATATCAATAAAAAAACGTTGTTCACTAATAATATACATGCATTCATTGTATTGTATTAAGGCTTGTGATTTTCTGGCGAACATTATGAACCTATTTATTCAGATATTACATATATTATTATGAGTCGGAAATTACAAGGCCCGTTTTTCATTGGAATTAAATGTCAATGTAGGTAGTGAAAATCGTATAACCGGGTCACTGTAATACGGCGTGGGCGTTTTAACTTTTCACTTCATTTATAATTTTAAATGAGGAGTCGCTTGACTTTATGCGATGCAAGATAATTGTGTTGAATATCATAATGATTTTTTCAGTTTTTAATATTATGAATGACTCAACATTATTCTCCTGTATTTTTATAACATTTTTTTATTATAAATAAAAATATTTTTGATTCATCTACAAATCTACGTATTAATATATAAATATCTCCATCTGGAGATATTTATACCAATAATGATAATTATGCCCATGATAACGAAAATTTCATAACAAATGAATATGTTTGTTTGGTCTGTTTGTCGAGTGGTTATTTCAAAGTTAATAAAAATAAGATAAATGAAAAGTCGTTTATCTTCTCTAATAAAATATACTGATATTGATATTATTTATTCCAGTACCTGTTATCATTTATTCGAGTAATAAATAAAAAAAGAACACTTGATCTATTAAAAATAATTGAATATTGTCATAGTTTTAGATAATAATAATAAAAATGAGCCTTCTTGGTGCTAAAACTACGTGAGGTATCTTTGTAAAATAAGAACAATATTTTGGGGCTAGTACGCTGGGTTGAAAGCCTTGGAGTGTATATAGCCTAGAACAAATTTATCATTTTTAATTTTACGAACTTTTAAGTGTATTAAAAGAAGTAAAAACTATAAGTACGTGCTTAAAAAGTATGAATATAATACTTCAAATAACTTTTAAGGATACAAATACAGAACGAACGTATTATAAGTTTGCTAAAGTCATGGCTTGGTTGGGTTTAGTTGCCGTGAAATAACTTTAGTATATAAATAAGATTTTAACAAGACTACGTTCATATTTCAATCTACTTATACTTTTATATATGTATATTAGATTCTTTTAAAAAGTCAGACGTTACTGGACCAAAATGACAGCGACACTCGTCGCTGACTAGAACATGTAAAAAATTAAGAGTAGTATAATTAGTATTGATTACATTGTTATGAAGCATCTTCAGTTTAAAATTCATATACTGTATATTTTTTTATTCGTTGTGGCTTTACGTTTTATATCTTAATCATGAATCCTTATCTTATTTGCAACCATTCAAAACTAATAATGATTATAATGTTAACGACCTTGATAGTCATATTTTTTTTGTAAGCATTGAAAATATTTGGCCACGCCATTATGATTCTAGGATGACATAATAATGTACTGGAACGTTTATACAAAAAGTTCATTAGATTGAAGATATTTGAGTCGAAGTTGAGATTCACAAATCCACCCTCATAAACATAGATAACGAGTGAAATAAAAACTTGTAAAAATATAAACACGAGTAATTAAGACTTTTGGGATGTTGGTTGTTTTGTACAAAGTAGTCGGAACGAACGGTTTTGATATATATTTATTTATGTATATAAGTTCTGTTTGAGATTACCACGGATTCATTTGATGCACGTTTTTATAAATAAAGTTTTGAATTCCTCATTTCACTGTCTAATTAAAAATTTTGGTGCAAAAAGAATCTGGAATATTAAATAAAAAGTGCATAAAAGAGATAGAATATTATAATAGAACAACGAAAATTAATTTTAATAAAGTTAAATACAAATGAGGTTTTATGAAAATGTACAAACGCAATCTTTAAATTTAGTTTCCAATATTACTATTAGCCGTTCAAGCTCAGTACAATTTTGTACTTATATTTTTTTTCCGCTCGAGTTTAGGCTGAAAAATTAATTGTTTGAATTATACTAAGGCTTATTTTTAAAATAATTTTTCCACTTTTGTTTCAGTTTCAATATAATGCCTATAAATGCTATGGGTTCAAATGTATTAAAGAGAATTATGAAAAAAATTTACCCTTCTTTTAAAACATAATTCATTAGGTAGGTTAATTATGAATAATGTTTGACTATTTATCATTTAATCTTCTCCCAGTATTAATAAATTTATATGAATGTTTGTTCCTCAATCACGTAAAAGGGCATAGGCTTATTAAGATAAAATTTTGTATGTATTCTGATTTGTATGTATTATGGTAAGAAATATCGGGTTTTATACCAACCATAAGTTCCAAAAGAGTAATAGCAGATAGATATTCATCAAGCGCTTATGTAAGATATTTATTGTGATGTGATTTTTGTTTTTTAATAAACTAGTACACATCAATACTCATGGCGTTGTGATGCTTATAAAACCGTCGCAATGAAGAGAAAGTTTACTGCTTTAATCTCAGTTTTAACGTGAAAAAAAAATTGTTTCTTAAATCCTTTCTCTTTTTATTCGGTAGCATATCAAGAAAATAAGTATTTGCTCTATTTTTACTTTAGTTTTCCTTATTTTTTGTAATTTGAGGAGAGTTGGATGTAACAGTGAATATATATAAGTATGTACTTTAGTTACTTAGATATAAATCACAAAAGTAAAACATTTTTATTATTCCAACGAGGTCTATTTTAATATTAAGCATTGTATCCAAAAGTAATTTAGGTACTGGGAATTACTGCTAATACGTCTCTGATATATGTTGAGAAAACGTTAATATCTTAAAACGCAGATCTGGCCTGCAAGCCGGGAGAATTTTACTCCTGTCACAAATAACAAAGTAAAGTTGCGGTTTTAGGTATTATTCTTTTATACTTCTATTGGCATAGTTTTCTTTCTCTCATTCATATTATTATTTATACATATATGTATATATATGTACATAATGGAATTGACTAATGCTATGTCATCTCGATATTAGAGAGATGCATGAGTAAATAAACCGAGTAAGAAGAACATTTAATCCAGTTGCTGATTATTATAAAACGATGTAGTCAGTTTGGTAGTGATAAATATTCACCTAAAAATTGTTTGTATATCTGTGATAAAAGTGAAACATCTATTAATAAAATCTGATATCTTATGACAATTAGTACATTAATATGAATGTTAGTGCGACAAATTTTTTTTCAATTTGACTAACTTACATTGCAATTACTAAACTGCAAACTAGTCGCTGTAAAACTGCAGAGGGGGCAACAAAACTTCATTTCAGTTCAATCGCAATGTGTTCTCAATATAATAGAGATATACAAGTTAATTTTTAAGCATGTGTTAATAAAATTTTATTTACTAAGCAATTGTAATAAAATTGTATGTAACTGAGGCATTTAAGATGTTTTAGAGATGAGATTTAAGATTTTCGCGAGTTTTTTCAGTTAAATGAAATTATATTTTTCGGATTATACTTCTTGACTTTATTTTCGCAAAAAACTACATACTCACGACGTTTCGGCTACTTTTCACCAATCGTTATTACGGACAGACGAGATGTGAATGTCTTTCAGTTGGTCTTGTTATTTTATCATCTATCGCCATCGATTTGTTAATTATCTGGCGTAACTAATGCCGGCAGAATACGCTCACGCTGTCCCGAGTTTCTGGGGGGCGGTCACGGCCATGGGATTAAAATTTTAATTAGTTTAATTTATTTTTTCTGTTTTAGAACTCTATTTGATTTTAATAAATTTAAATGATATAGTTCGTAATTAGTATATTTTTGGATAGTTCACCGTAATAAATGGATTTTTTTGTTTATATTATGTGATCCATAATATTTGATAGGATACCTTATACCTTACTAATAAGGTAATATAAATATTTATCATTTCCGACAACATTTATTGAAGTTTTATTTAACTTTTTAGACATCTATTATAAAAAAAAAACATACATTATTAGATATATTTCGGAGATGGTCATTGTAACAGACAATAACAATCAGTGAGATGGTGGCTATTTGACAGGGCCGCTGATATTCCAGGAAATGCCGTTCTACAGTACATTGTACATAGCATAGTAAAACGAGAGCAAAAGTTATACGATTCGGGCTCGAAACAGTAAGTCGTTTTTTTTGAAATGAGTTGTAACTTAGTAGTATTCAGGGCGCTAGTTTGATTAAACACATAACTAGTAAACGTGATTATGGTATTTTCCTTAATACTCTTCTTTTCTTTCGTTCGAAAACCTTAAATAATCTACATCATGTCTGATTTTTTTTGGCAATTGTAATCTTAAATATATTTAAATTAAAATAAAAAAAAAAAATTCATTTTATAAGACAAATGTATAATATAATAAAAGCTATGAATATGCCATGTCAATAACATTATTTGTAAAAGGGGAAACTTATACTTCAGTCATGAGAGATTTCTAACTTTACTAATATTCCCGTATAGATGACGTCCATAAATCGAAGTTAAATTTGAAAAATATATTTACTTGCTAAGAGAAAGTTAGTAAAAGTTATCGGTTTACACAAGTAGAAAGTTATGGAACCTTATTTTTTTCCTACCTTCTGTACCTTTAGTCGGATGATTTTATAAGACTTGTCGCTACCATTATATTTATTTAGCTATCAATCCGGCTACTAAAAACAAAGTAAATTAAATCAGTGTCATAAAGGTCGCCATAGGTTGTATGTTAAATAATTAAATTAAATAATAGTTAATTAACAATCGCTTATTATCGTATCGCTCGCGAACCAAAGACCAGGCTTCTTTGTAGTTAGAAGATGACACTTCGAGATTTGCATTTACTCGTGCCTCATCTCCCTCGAGATACGAAATTAAATGATGATATTTGTGAATATCGGATAAATGTTCGTTTTCGTGTACTACAGTTTGAAAAGTATCTCGGAATTCCAGCCAGCGGAAATATGCGCCGCCAAATTTAGCGATTTGAATTTGTGGCAATTTAAAACCAAGACTGTCAGGATCATGATGGTGATGGCACGAGGTTGCAGGAGCTTAAGAGTTACGTCGCGCTTCAGATTGTATTTTCGCATTTTCAATGAGAGTTTTAGCTATTGCTATGCAAGAAATAATTTCGCTTTCGATGCCATCTCTCTCATTCATCTCAGAGTCTAAGTTTTGATAATTTAATTTCATTTCAGTTTGTAAATCTTCAAATTTAGTAGATAAAGTTTCAAATTTATTTAATTTTAAGGATAATTCTGCTACGCTAGTACTAGGTAGTTGAATTGACTCTGGCCGTTTATGAAACTACGTTTTAAGCTTAACTCCTTATATTAAATAATAGGTTCATCTGAATCAGTAGCCATGACTTCGAATATTAAAATTAAGTTAATTTACAATATTGAAAATTCGAAAAGTTATTAATTTATCTCACTTAGCTGCACTGGAGTAAATGAAATGCGTCGTCACTCTCCTCCCTTCGGCGATACTCCCAGCAAAGAAACCGGTGCTGCGTCGCTAATAGCTCGATGTACAAAACCAGCGTCCTGCCTGGCACCTGGAAATTTCGTCAGAAAGGATGACTAAAGGTGAAATAGTATGGTGCTCTAAGAGTGCAGCTATTTAATTATTTTGTTTAGCTAATTAGTGCAGCTATTACCATTATATTTGGTTATCAATCCGGCTACTAAAAACATATTACATTATTTAGGATTCCAATAGTTCGAAAGTAGACTAATGTGGCCGGAGCTGTTAATTTATACAGAGGGTAAAAACAACAGCGGAAACCTATAGCTGAGACTTACATATACACATGTAGTAAATGAATTTAAAGTAGATTTAAGGCAAAATAACTCAAAGTAATAAAATAGTCTATTAATTTAAAGAGAACAACAACCATTCTTTTAATAATTTTTGACATTTATTTCTATTAAGATGATATATATTTATAAGTTTGTTAATTTTATTGTATAATCTTGAGCTAATAATATAATAATGTGTCCCTGCAAGTTAACTTCTGTGTTTTTCAATTAGGAGTATTATATCTACTCTCCTTTTATCACGATTATCAACATAAGTTAGGGTATTGTGTTTGCGTAAAACAGTTTCATAAATAAACAGTTGACGATAATAAATAATAACAGAATAATATTAAATTTTGTTATCTGGCCTTTTATGGAACTACATTTTAAGCTTAACTCCTTACATTTAATAATAGGTTCATCTGAATCAGTAGCCATGACTTCGAATATTAAAATTAAGTTAATTTACAATATTGAAAATTCGAAAAGTTATTAATTTATCTCACTTAGCTGCACTGGAGTAAATGAAATGCGTCGTCACTCTCCTCCCTTCGGCGATACTCCCAGCAAAGAAACCGGTGCTGCGTCGCTAATAGCTCGATGCACAAAACCATAGTCCTGCCTGGCACCTGGAAATTTCGGCAGAAAGGATTACTAAAGGTGAAAAAGTATGGTGTTCTAAGAGTGCAGCTATTTAATTATTTTGTTTAGCTAATTAGTGCAGCTATTACCATTTTATTTGGTTATCAATCCGGCTACTAAAAACATATTACATTATTTAGGATTCCAATAGTTCGAAAGTAGACTAATGTGGCCGGAGCTAATGCTAATGCTAGTTAATGCTCGAAGGTTCTTTGTAACGTGGTCCACTAAATATCTTAATGACCGTACTGATTCGGTCGCTATAGGTTGTACGTTAAATAATTCAGTTAAATGATAGTTAATTAACAATCGCTTCTTTGTAGTAAGAAGATGACACTTCGAGATTTGCAATTACTAGTGCCTCATCTCCCTCGAGATACGAAATTAAATAATGATATTTGTGAATATCGGATAAATGTTCGTTTTCGAGCACTACAGTTTGAAAAGTATCTCGGAATTCCAGCCAGCGGAAATATGCGCCGTCAAATTTAGCTATTTGAATTTGTGGCAACTTAAAACCAAGACTGTCAGGATCATGATGGTGATGGCACGAGGTTGCAGGAGCTTAAGATTTACGTCGCGCTTCAGATTGTATTTTCGCATTCTCAATGAGAATTTTAGCTATTGCTATGCAAGAAATAATTTCGCTTTCGATGCCATCTCTCTCATTGATCTCAGAGTCTAAGTTTTGATAATTTCATTTCATTTCAGTTTGTAAATTTTCAAATTTAGTACATAAAGTTTGAAATTTATTTAATTTTAAAAATAATTCCGCTACGCTAGTACTAGATAGTTGAATTGTCTTTAATGTTGTTAAATAATTTTTAAATTTTGTAATCTGGCCTTTTATGGAACTACGTTTTAAGCTTTACTCCTTATATTTAATAATAGGTTTATCTGAATCAGTAACCATTACTTCGAATATTAAAATTATGTTAATTTACAATATTGAAAATTCAAAAATTTATTAATTTACCTCACTTAGCTGCACTGGAGTAAATTAAATGCGTCACTCTCCTCCCTTCGGCGATACTCCCAGCAAAGAAACCGGTGCTGCGTCGCTAATAGCTCGATGTACAAAACCAGCGTCCTGCCTGGCACCTGGAAATTTCGGCAAAAAGGATGACTAAAGGTGAAATAGTATGGTGCTCTAAGAGTGCAGCTATTTAAATAACTTAGAGTATGACTACGTATTGCACGCACATGAACACGTGGCACTATGATGAAAATGTATAATTGTTATTTATTTATTGTAGTTTTAAAAGGGATGTATTTCGTAGTATCGTAATCGTTCTAGCTTAGATTAACTTTTAGTGTTTTATATGAATTTATGTACATTTACGTACATACATAAAATATTTAAATGTTGTGAAAATTTTGAAATAATTCAAAAGAAATTGTTTTCAAATAGTGAGAGAGTAATTTTGTTTATTATTCATAATAAGAAGTTGAATAAGACTTTGAACTTGAACTTAAATTCGTTTGACCTTTGTACTTATGACGTGTCGAAACAAAAATAGGCATATATTTCTGTTAATTATTAGGAATTAACACTCACTGTTTTGGAATAATTGATTGCAAATAATTTTAAAATATGAATAATGCACTGTGGAGGCAATGAAGTAAAGAATAGTTAATGACGTGGTTTGTAGGAAGGACAAAGGAAGGACACTATGTTTTCATAGAATGCTGCCGTAATCGTGGCGAAGTCTTTGTGATATTGCTTCGCTGCCGGACTCGACGACAACCAGAAATGATGAATTCGTCTTCGTCTTCGATAAATAATGGATGCGATGCCGTTACCTTTTGATAACCTGGCACGTCGACACCTCGTATCTTGATTTTGTTGATTTTCGTATTTATACGTCGATCACGTCGGGGTCACCAATTTATGTGTTCAAATGAGACACTTGCGAGACTTATTATTAAGAATAAAACCCGAAAGTACTGTAAATCTTTTCTAATTTCAGTTTCAATAAACAGTTCCGTTGCACTGTACAAAGACGAGTTATAAAATACGTTTTAGACAAAGAAAAGATTTATATTATAATTATGTGTTGGGGTAGTATTAGAAAAAATGTCAATAGTTGCGCCTGTGTAAATAAGATGGTTGACAGTTGATGTCAACATCATTGCTCTGTGAATTATAGAGCCGCGACACTTGGTGAAATAATTATTTCTGATCATTAGTTTATAAGAGCGAGTTAATTATATCAAAATGATAAACTCATTATATAATATTTAATATCTGGATAAATAAATCAAAGTTCATGTTGATTTGTAGTAGATAAATCTATTTCTTTTTTCATTTTAGTTTCCTGTTTAATTGAAAAGCATTCTCATGAAATTGGAAATATAATTTTGTTGTTTGGTAAAATGTAGATTAAAATAAAAATACTTTCCTTAGAAAATATTAGACTTATATATTTAATATCCTACAATAACTTTATTTTTAGTCAAAGTATAAATTCAATGAACACAAAATTTGAATAGTAGTTGATAAAAGTGGCTATGTGATTTAAATTTCAAATATAGCACACAATGAAATAATGCCATGTTTTGGTTTAACTTGCATTAGGTGGTAAGGCTCACGTAAACTTAATTGGTGCGAGCGATGCTTTTACTATGTATATGAGCTTTCCTATTGCTATCAGTAACCCCACATTCTAATTCTGGCTACAAAGTATCAAATAGAATGGAACAGTGTTATTTTTAATATCAATATATTAAACTTAATCTTAATTTTCTGTGGAAAGTTCTCCCATAAATTATCTGGTTCTTTTAATGCCGTTGATAAAGAAATATGTAAATATGTTCGCTTTCGTGAAATAAAAACAAAAATGTTTAAGTACTCAACACATACATTCTAATTTAATTGTGACTGGAACGTTAGAAAACTTTTTAGATAAAATAATTTAGATAGTAATAAAACTTGTGAAGTATGTAGTAAAATTATATAAAATTAAAGGTATTTTTTTTATTTCAAACGACTAGACCGACTTTGATGAAATTTTTGGTGTGTGTTCAAGGGGATCTGGGAATTGTTTAGATTCACAATTTTGTCTGCTGGATAATGTTTTTTTAATTATTTTTTTATTCATTAGTAGTTGTTGATACAAACGTTTTTTTTTACAATAGATTTGACAACTAACTATTATATCAATCATTTTGTCGCACTTCAAAACACGGAGATTTATGGCTTTAATAAGTAGGCTCCAAAAATATAAATAAAAAAACGTAACAGATATTTCTTGATTATAGGGAGATACGAAGTTCGTCGGGTCTTCTAGTACTTATAATAAATCTGTAGAGAGGTCAATTCTGTACATAAAATATACATATTTAAAAAATAACTATCGGGGGGTGATAAGGGATCGCTACTGATGCCAAAAATGCAATCAGTAAAGTTTTTGTCTGTCTGTCTGTCTGTATGTTCCTTATAGAAACGAAAACTACTTGACGGATTTTAACGAAATTTATCAAAATTATTCTTCATACTCTTGGGCAGGTTAAAGTATACTTTTCATTATCGTACGATCAATAGGAGCAGAGCAGTGGAGGGAAATATAGGGGAAAAGGGGAAAAGTTACTCCATTTTTTTAAGCTTCTTCCGCGTGTGCAGTCTTATAGGTTAAAGCTACATAGAAGTCATGTATGACGAAAATATTCTCCTTAAAATTATATACAAATTATTCCTAGACAGCATATGTCTATCTTTTATGGTTGACTCACAATAACACGTGAAACTCCCGATAGCTTATCAATTCGGAGATTTCTGATTGTATTTGTCTACTCTATCGTTTACAACACTATCACTCATCCCTAATAAAAAAAAATACATTACTACCTATTTAATAAATAAAAAATAAGTTAAATCGGTGTAGAAACACCAAAGTCATACATGAGATAATAAGTCATCGCGCGTGAATACAGAATCATAGAGGTATCAAAGTTTACGCGCGCAAGGCCAAATATTTGGCTATTGATGCGAATAGACGTACAGACTGTTCGACTGTTCGATTATTTTTGTAGTGTGTAATTGTATTAATATTTTATTTTCGTAATTATTAAATAATTACTATATATAATTGTCGAGGAGGCGCCACTGCTTCACTGTTAATATCAACTCCGTGTATAATTTCAATGTATTAACTATTTCCGCTAATTAAACAAATATTGAGTGAAAATTAAAGTACAAAATGTCAATCTCTAGATTGAGAAGTTACAAGGTCAATATATTTAAAAGGACGCAATTTCCAGTATCGGTATGTTATGCAATGACAATTAACAAGGCTCAAGGCTTTTCGTGTTGCTGGAGTAGATCTCAGTGTCAGTTGTTTCTCGCATGGTCAGTTGTATGTTGCTCTTTCCCGTGTTAGCAGTTCTAAAAATCTGTATAATCACGTGCCGGACGGGTCAACTTTCAATATAGTTTACTCGAAAGTATTTTCGTTCTATAGATACCTTTACCTTACCTTTATAAGGCAGTGGTACTTATATTGAGAACAGAATTTGAACCTTAACACATTATGATAAAGTTTAAAACCAATAAATATTTTTTAAGTTCTGTGTCTTATAAAGGGTTAAGCCTTATGTGAATGTGATCTAAACAAAATTACTAATATAAATAATAATAATAAATATTAGCAATACTTAATACACAAGGAGTTACACGCTGACGGAGTCACGGGCATAGCTATCTATACGTACTTTTCTGCCGGAAGTCACTATTACACGCGGACGAAGTCGCGGGCAAAAGCTAGTAAATAATAAATATGTGCCTGTGCAGCATATTATAAACATTGTCAGGTTTGAGTTTGTTGGGGATTGAAATTTAATACTTATTTATTTACTAGCTTTTCGCCGGCAGCTTCGCCCGCGTGTAGTTTGGTTATATCGCTTTTCCAAGAAAACTTTTTAAAAGTCTGGGATAAAAACTACCCTATGTTCTTTCTCGAGATCAACTCTATCTCTGTACACAGATAGACAAACAGACAGAGTTACTTTCGCATTTATAATATTAGTAGGGATGTCACAACGGTGTCAAACATTGTTTTGCTATAACTTGGATTATTTTAAAATATTAAATAATGTGTAACATTTTTTGAAAATTTTTATATTTAATAGTGCAATTATAAAATTTATTTCGCTTTTTTGTATTCACATACTCTTTACATGAAAACTTTAGGGAACCACATCAACAAAGTGTTTTAATGTTAATTTAATCTTCTTTTTTTAAAATGCTGAACGTGTGTATATCTATTATCTATTTAATCTATCTATTTAATAGGCTATCTACTTATGTTAAAATTTAATAATGCCCTGTAAATCTTGTATTAGATCTTATTCTTATACTAATTCTTTTAATAATACTTGAGCTCAGGAATGCCAATATATTATTTGTTAACTATTTTCCACAAAATGAACATGTATCTGTCGGTAGTGAGGATAAAGGAGTGCCTATTCTATGAAATGGTCAGTTTGTCGGGAATCCTTCTTGGAAGCAACACCGCTGAAGGACCGAGATGAAAGGAGCAAATATTTCCATTTTAGTTATTAAGAGAAACTACTCCATATTACCTTTAACAATGAATGTTTTTTATTATATACACAGTCACGAAAAGTAAAATATTATTAAATATGTTTTAAGAAACTGAAAGTTGTGGAACATGTTTACGTTATGGATTTAATCAAATAATAAATAATATGAATTGTTAAATATAATGACGAATTTTATAGTAATTAAAATAAACATTTAGCGGATTAAGTGATTAATTAATGATTATTTTTATCATAGATGTTAGTGTGAATTCTCTTTTTTTAGTTCATATTAAATACACAACATTTAGCGCCCTTTTCACTATACACGCAAGAAAATGTGAATTTCAAAAAGCACGCAATATTGCGTGCTTGAGGTAGGAAAACAGTGGTGGTCATTATTGATATTAAATGTGTTTTTGTGATTTAATTAAAAACAAACTCTCGTTAGTTAGGTAGTAAATCTACCGTCGCAGATTTGTATTATTTAAAATTTGTTTACTTGAAGGATGTTGCAAATATATTAAACTGTAAAACTGTACTTGATTTCTAAATATTATAACAAGGTATCATAAAATTTTATTTGAATGCAGTTTGTATCATACGTTTCAGGGTTTGAAAGCATATTTTTTTAGTCATCACAACTGTAACATCATACTATTGATTTTTAAAACAATATATTGAGGTAACTAAAACAATTTAAACGGAGGAACGTAATGATAAAAAATAATAAAATGATATTTGATAAATTCGGTTAAGATGTAAAAGATGATGTTGTAGATGTTATCGTCTTGCTAAAAGAAAATATTTAAAGGAAAACTGCTAATTATACAGATTTTTTTTATGTAATTTTGTATTTGTTGAGTAAGTCAAATAAATTTCGACATAAGAATTACCCATAAAAACCAACTTTTAATTAAAACAAAAAAAGAGTTAAAAAAAATAATATATAATAAATATAACATTTTACAATATGTTATATAGATCGTGTTTAGATTGAAAGTCATTAGGGTGTAACCGATTAAACGTGACAAAGTTTCCAGTGGAACGGCATGTTAAATATGCTTGGGTCAGACACCATTATTTATACTCGTAACAGTTTACAACTAACAAACAGAACACGTTATAGTGAATAGACATTGTCATATTAAATGCAAAAACGTTGAATTTGATGTTCGAAGAAAGTAGAAGAATTTTGATTATTATTAAAAACTATTAAAATCAGTATATTTGTCATTTACATGTAACACTGATGTTCTAGCTGTTCATTTCCGAAGAATTATTTTTTCAGTGAAATATTTATTGCATTACATTTATAACAATAATAAGCGTAGTTACTATAAAATTTCTGCAAGTGGAGCATAATTAGAGTGTTTAGACGATTACTTGGACTAAGTCGTAAAGTTTACTGGAAGTAAGAACCTGTATATAACATTTTATTTATTTAAGTTATGGTTTTCATGAAATAAATTATTAATTACGTCAATAAGCCAAATAAATATCACAAATTATATTATGCAAATAAGTATTTCTAAAATGTTTATAAAATGGTTGTGATGTTTAAATGTAAAATAAGTCGTATTTTATGAACTAGGATTACTTTGATTGTCCAGCAAAAACAATAAAAAGGAAAATATATATAATACATAGTAAAGCATTAATAATTTAAATTTTGCCTTTTGCCAATCCTCATAATATATTAAGCTCCTGTCTTAGTTTCTATTTCAAAATACTTTCAGGTGTTAGCCAAACACATAATCGAAATTAAATATTGACTATGTATAGAATATAATACGGATTTTAAAAAGATATACACAGAACAATAACTTCAAGCATAGATATGAGTCATGTAAAAAATTCAATATAACATTGTTCCAAATATACAAGTCCAAGAACGTGCTCCAAAAAATAAAAGGTTGTTGAAGATATATAGTTATGTTATTGAAGTAGCAAGATGGTAGCATTTAATTTGTGTTTAATATTTATTTTCATATTTTTTTATATACTTAAGTAAATGATGAAGTAAATCCAGAGGAACCTTTTTTAATCATATAAATCAATGAATGATGTAGATACTTAAAGCTTCAATTTAAAATATATTTATTTGCTTTGGTGAAATATGAAATTAAACCTGTTTTCTAAATTTTGCTAAGGTTTTCGGATGTTACTACACGTTTTTATTTTTTTTATAAATTACATAATCATGACGTTTTGGTTCCTTTGCGGCAATCGAGATAACGAGCAGACGAGACGAACACATTATAAATAATAAACATCGTATAGCATTCGTAAGAGGACTCGTAATAATCTATTATTAGCCTATATTATTAATAGTTTTCTTTTTCTTTTTATTTTTGTCTTTTTAGATATCCTTGGACAATTTGTAGAGTTATTCCAAGCAAGCCCCTTCCCATGATTTGTATCTTAATAAAAGTAAAAGTTATACTAACTATTTAATAACTTTAATATTACATTAAATTGAATACAGTTAAAATTAAAAATGAATAATTTTTAATATACTATTAATTGCAACAACATAAGGATTTATTTAAATTTTTAGTTAAATTAATAAAAAAGTAGAAGACATGTTTTCCTGTTGGTGAGAATTTTATAAATAATCTTAGAAGAAATAAGTAAGATCATAAAACAAGTCATCCATCGCTTATTTTTTTAAGTACTTACTGTAAATTAACAATTTAATATTTCACAAAAATCACATATTTTTGCCAATAACGTTACACGTTAACTTATACATTTACATAAATAAAAACATATACAAAAAAATTATTATACTGTGCACAGGAACAAGCGATTCATTTAATCAATTAATTATTAATTATATTCCGACAGCGCCGTATATGTTTTACAATTTTGACAAAAAGTTGGGGATAGGATTGCTGGTTAGATAAAAGCTAATACGTTTATGCTCATTGTAAAACATACCGTATCGCTTAGTACAAGTAAGAATATGGTTTTAAGGATAATTTAATTGTAAAAACCAAAATTCGTTGGTTTTATCTACATTAATGATGATTTTTTTAAGTCAATGGGTGGTCTTATACTAGCGAAACATGTAACGACATTAAAGGTCTGAAAATTTTATTTTATAGAAGCAAACACTCGAGAATTCTATTATTAAAAATACGATTGCGTAGAAATCATTATTTTGACAGAATTATTGCAATAAACATTTTCATTTAATATTAATGATCAAATAAGTATTAAAATTTGGTGATAAAATTAGATTTATATATTTCTATATTAGGTATATTATTTAAGTCAGTGATGGCAAAGTGGTTAAAGGCCCGCCTCTCCTTGCCGAGAGCGCGGGTTCGACCCTGGTAAGTACCAGTATGATTTTTCCTAGTCATAATATGTTTTTTCTAAGAGTATTTAGACACCACGGACAGATTGTGAAGAAAAACATCGTGAGGAAACCTGGATTTTTTATTTCATTTTTACATCACGTCTGTTTGCTGAATTTTAATTTGATAATTGTATTAATTTAATCAATTTTACTGATATTTAAGTAAAAATGATAAATTCATAATAAGTAATTGAATGTTGTTTTCATTTATCAACCATAAAATAGAGAATTCATATATTTCTGAAGTTTGTACTTAAAAGCTTCCTTTCGTCAAAATATTTTCTGTTTCTATTAAAAAATACGAAGTATTGCTTTGAAAAGAGACTAAAATTTTATTTTCAATTCATAACAGTGTAATTATAATAATAAACTTATCATATTATTTTAGCTAAAACTCCAAAAATTACATCGGCTTACCTTTTATAAAATCCTGAATCATACTTTTTAAATAAAACTTTCTCCAAGCTGCTTCAAGTTAACGATTTAAATTTCAATTAAACGCTTAAAGTAATAACCACCTCAAGATTATAAGTGCAGAAATTAAATAATTTTCTTATTGAATAATATTTTGGAACACGGTAACATTCAAAAGGGAACATTTTCAATTTTTTTTCTCTTAATTTTACCGAAAGCAATCCAGACACCTGCACTAAAATATTACTGAACATATTTTATATATGTATTTTTGGAAATATAAACGACACAAATGTTCAATTTACGCTCCTATGCAATGAAGTAGCGATTATTTTTCAAACAAATCCTTCTTTATTTAAAAACGTTGCTGGATTTTAAAGACTTTAATGATTTTTGAAGTTACATAAAGAAACATAGATGTGGACATTAAATTATGTTACTGGATCCTATGTTTTGGTATTTTATTATAGAATAAAACGAATTTAAAGTATTTCAGGATTATACAAATTTAAGTTGAATATTGGTAAAATTTTTAGGCATCCTCCTATTCGAATACTTTTTTACTAATTTAAGTAGATATTAAATTGAAATCGTATATGGGTTCAACCAAATGTAGTCTGAAATATCAGCAGTCGTTTAAATAAAGAATTTCTTGCCGTGAAATTTTTTCAACACCTTTTTTTCAAACTGAACGTTTGAGCGATTGTCGGGAATTCAATTTATACAAATTTTCTGTTTCAAGGTCTTATTTTAATGTTATGTTTATCTTGACTTAATTAAAGAGATAAAAGGTTTTATGACCGATTGTTTGTTTTACTAATCTGATATAACAACTATATTAATGCACTTTATGTAGGTATGTGGGTAAGTTAAATTAACGGTTTTTTAATTGATTAACGGTTAGGATAAATCTATACTAATATTATAAAGCTGAAGAGTTTGTTTGTTTGTTTGTTTCTTTGTTTGTTTGAAAGCGCTAATCTCCGAAACTACTGGTTCGAATTGAATAATTCTTTTTCTGTTGGATAGTCCAGTTATCGAGGAAGGCTGTAGGCTATGTAACATTACGCTACGACCAATAGGAGCAAAGATATAGTGGTAAATGTGTAAAAAACGGGAGAAATTATATCATCTTTGAAGCCTTCCGTTGCGTGCGCCGTAGTATGATGTAAATTTTATATTTATATTGTTCATATTAATAGGAAATAGACAGAAACATAAAGTGTGTAAAATAATAGGTACATATAGTAATCTACGATATGCCGAGCCAATTTGTGAATCTGAGCCTTCTGGGGCGCCACCTTAATGTATTTTAAAAATTTATTCAAATCGGTCAAACCGCTTAAGAATTCAGTGACATACACACGTACATTAAAATTATATATAATTACCACTTAATTCACTTGATAACACAATAGTTTACTTTATTACTGGATAACTATATAATATAATAAGTAATATAAATACATACTCAAAAGTATGAGTGTATACTCAATATATTAATATTAAATTTTACTTGTTTTGAAGTTCCAAACAAATTTTAATGAATATGTAATATTATATCTTGAAATTGAAACAGATTCATTGTCGTGTTCCGGGAGTGTAACATGAGAAGGGTAAATGGAAAGTTATAATTCAGAATAGAAATTTAATTTACACTTTTTGGTAATCCATTTATTCTCGTTCCGATTTCAGAAGGTTGAATAAATTCAAATTACTTATAAACACAATGCAACTTGATATACCTATGGTGTATTAACTTGTATCTTGGTGTAAGCAAGTCTCCTAAATACAGCTCCAGTAGTCTCTAAAATGTAGGTAATTATTCGTTACAAAGGTACTCCTATAACTTCTTCATGGTTTGAATACGATAAGTAATTTCAAACTTAATACTGAACACCATTTATGTTATATAAGTTTTATTTATATTGGACGATAGCCTTCTTTATTTTAAAATAATTACATCTATTCATGTAGGGATATTTAGTGATTAGTTTGATAAATAGTCACGGGCCTTAGAGTTTCTGTTTCAAGAAAAGTTTTTGGTGTATTAACATATATGTATATTCTAACCTATTTCATACAGAATTTGTTAATAGTGCTTAATTCACTTTATTCAATTGAACTGTTTTTGAAACCGTCGTTAATTAAAAACACTCCGTTATGGTAATTTCACTATAAGCTCATTACGTTACTTAAGCAAAATAGATAAAGTATTTGAAATATTGCCAAATGCCAACACCATGTGTTTTTATAATATTTAAGTAAAAGTTAAGTAACGAGTTTATAACGGTAACTTAATTTCATAAAATTTTTCAGTATAACTTTCATATCGATAGAGTGTAGAGGCAATTATTTGAATAGTATTTTTACATCGAAAAATTTATTAATATGGGGCTTAAAACTCAAAGGCGTACCGTATTCTTCTTATACAATTTTTTTTTCTACTGAATTTTGAATATGAACTCGTTATTCTTAGCACTCTTTTTATAAGTCAAATTTTGTTTTATATAAAATAATAAAAAAATATTGAAACACATGCAAGGTGACAATAAATTCTGAAACTCAACATGACTTTTGATTTTTTTAATTATTTAAATTCCAAATTAATATTTCGGAAACGAGACTCATGCAGTTTAGTTTTACATTTCTTTTGACTATTTTACCGGCAGTTCTAGTCTGACCGAATCTCTCTGGAATGCGTTAAGGTAACGAACTAGAATAAATACTAAATAATGAGGTCTGCTACGTATTGTTGCAAAAAAATACAAAGGGAACTTGATATGCAGAGATTATTATTTTTATCTTTTATATTATGAAGCGGATATAAGAAAAAAACGTCTTTTTCATCCTTTTGTAGTTAATGGAAAGCCGTCGATACTTTTATGATTCTGCTTTTCTAAAGTTGAATAAGCACATCTTTCATCAAAAGATAACGTTGAAACTGGGCGGCCCGGCGTTTGGAATTCTGTACCATATTAATAAATCATGAGACCCCACAATCTTTCAAGACAAGAATTTTAAACCAGTCCTAGCCAAACCCTTGACCCTCACCACATTACTAATTTCAATATCGGTATCTAATTCAGTAAATGTAAGCTTCAAATTAACTTCAACACTAGAAAACGAAAGTCACCGACATTACTCTACCGTACGCTCAAGTGGAAATGATTGGTTCATGTTTCCAGACCATCAGACAATCGATGAAGACTGAACATGTTAGAATGTTGGAACGTATGTGTGAACGGAAAAACGATTTGCAAAGTTACTAAGACCTAGAAATAAACTTATATTTTAAAGGTGAAGAAGCGAAATTACTTAAGTATATATATTTATTAAAACCTTTCGTTTTAAGGCTTTTATGAAAAATATTTATTGTTTGTTGTTGGTGTTCTTCAGTATTAAATACATAATATATGCACTTTGATTGTGAAATAAAACCCTGGCGAACTAGTAGGTAATTTTAATTACAAAAATCAGCGAAAGTTTTTCATTAAACCATAACAATTTTTTTTTTAATTATCTAAAAAGTCTTTGTAGAAATTATTGTAATCAAGTTTCCAAAATCTGGATTAGAACAAACTAATCAGTACACGAGGTGAAGTGCGTCTAATGGAAGATCCTATTGTTACAACGCCAAATAAATCTAAAAGGAGTTATGAATTATGTTCTACATATTAGAAAAAAAATTAATAATAAAATAAATGTACATAAAGTAGAAAAATATTGTTTTTATAACATTTCTTACATAATGTACATGTTTGTTTTGTACCTACATATGTTCAAGCACTTCTCTTACTGTGTTAAGCACTTACTGTTTGAACTGGAGTTGGCTAGGGATTGAGGTTTAATCTTTAATTGAGTTTGTAGAACTAATTGGTACTGAAAGTTTCGACCACATACTGAAACAATGCTACTGAATACGTTTTAATTTTTACAGTATTAGCTTGTTTAGATCGGCAAAGTTTTTAATGGCGATATAAAATTTTTTTCTACATTTTTTTACACTCCCACAATACAATATTGATAACACTAGATGTGTTTTTTTTTTCTAGAAATCTGGATAAAAATAAACTATAGATAGTTGATTGTGATTAAATTATTATATCAAATTCAAAGTTTAATTTAAATTTCATTAAGTTTGACATTTAGTGATAATACATAATTTCAGAATTATTGAGAGATTTATATGTGGCAGTAATCGTTTATTTTAATTTTTAATGTTTTAATAATGTTACAATATTAATAAATTTGCTCTGTAATCTTATCCCAACAAAACATTGACTGTGTTAATTATCGACTTCTCCAGTTGTGAATTGTCTTAAAAAGGGATACAAACTTCTCGTTGCACGTAAAAATATTATGACTGATGACACTTTAATTAGGCATATAAATTGGTTTTTACATTTATAAATATGGCTGCATATAAATAACACTTAGTATTCTATCGTAAAAAAGAATTTACTTGATGTTTTAAGAGAGGTTAATAGGAAAAATTAATATTGTAGCTATAATTAACTCCGGACAATTATTTCTTTGTGTGATATAAATATAAGTATAAAGAAATGGTTTAAGATGGTTTTGAAATATTTGTGACATTAATATTATTTAAATAGCAAAAAAATTATATGCTTGACGTCTTTAATACATCCTCATCTATCATTGCATCTTTTGACACTAAAATATTTTATCGCTTTGATTGGTCCTACGCATATCATTAACAAAATTACAAGAATTTCAGGAAATTTTAATACGACAATGATCACAATGACTAATTATTTTCACAAAAAAAATAAGGTTTACCAATAGCTTTATGATTTTGATCACCAAAACTAGTAGTAAGTCCTTCACGAGGATCAGTTATATTTATTTACTATATAATTGAAAATAAAGAAAATGTCTTCAATAATTTTTGCCACAGTGGCTCTTAATTATATGTATAAGCCAGCTTTCATGCAAGTCTTTCAAAACGTGTCCAGCCGATTAAGGGTTTTGCCGGTATGAACAAATAGTCAAACGGACAAAAAAATATAAAAAAGTACTTTTATAGGTACATATCCATTTAGTCAAATGTTCGTTTTAATATGACATATAAACTCCAATTTTATTTCTTTGTATGAATCATCAAAAACTTTGCAAGTAATCTTTTGTAACTGGTTTGTACTCGTAACATATAGATTTTCCTTATCTCAATACTGATACTCAATATTGACATATTTATCTTGAAATAAGTCTCAGAATAATTTCTCGTTTAGTTTTCTTGTGTTAAACAGTTCTTAAATAACATAAATAATAAAACCTGCCAATTTTTCAACCGATTTCGAATGATAGAGGTTATTAATTCGTTAGTTTTTTTTGTTTGTTACTAAATAACTTTTGACAGGGCGAATTGATTTTAAGATTTTTATTATTATTTGAAAAGTGGTGCTTCCCGTTTGATCCCATTTCAATTTGATATAATTTTGGCAATGGCAGCAGAAAACCTTACAAATATTTGCATTGAGTATGTGTGCGACAAATGAACGAGAAACTTCCTGATTCTGATTTATTTATTTATAAGGGTCGACTTAATTTTAAAGCAACTGCTCAAATATCTTACATACCTGTTTTCTAATTAATTAAAAATTTAATTATGTAAAAGGCAAGAAATAAAATTATATCTAAGTAAAAAAAAAATACCCAAAAAAAAAAACAGGAAGTAAAAAGCAAAAAATAAATACTATTTCATAGCCTAACCTTTATAGTAATTCTTAATTCTAAATAACTCCACAAGAATCGATTAAATATCTAAAGTAGATTACTGCACCCTATTTTTTAATTACTTTCTTTTTATTTACTATTCTTATTTATTTATTTAACAATTTTTAAACATGCCAGAAACATTAAGGACAAAAAAAATATAACACAGGAAAAATAAGTTCAAAAGGTATACCTATCCCTAGAAGGGATTTCTTCCAGTATATCCAGGAAGGGAGAAATGTAGACAGAGAACTTTACTAGCTAACTAAATACATACAACTACTCAATATCCAATCAACTGTTGAATCCTGAAATCTCATTTCAGTTAAATAGAACCAGGAGTTACTTAAAGTTCATCTTGAACTAAATATGACAATTAATTAAAAATTTGACATTTAAGTTTTTCACTTTTTTATCATCTCTTGAATGTTTTTCCACCTATTGTTAGGAGGCTATGAAGTAAATACGAGTACGTAGCGGAAGGACTATCTCAGTAATAGCCTGTTCACACTATCCTGAAAGACTATCAATGATATCTTTTATTTTTTATACCAAATATGAACGATGGAAGTTAAATAAGGCACTGTAATTATAACTAAGCAACATAACCAGAATTGCAAAGGCCAGTGGGGGCTTGATCTTTAGATTGTTGGTATGCTCGAACTCCCCTAGAGATTGCTATACTTTTCAGTTTCAGTAAATTAAACGAAACTTTAATGTTCATCATCATCATCAGCCTAACAGACGCCCACTGCTGAGCAAAGGTTTCTTACTCACATGGAGAAGGTTTGAGCATTAATCACCACGCTTGCTCAAGACGGGTTGGTGATTTCAAACTTATAATTGTGAAACTATAAGTCCAGGTTTCCTCACGATGTTTTCCTTCACCGTACGTCAGTGATGTCTAAATACTCTCAGAAACTACATATGACTCCGAAAAATCACATTGGTACTTGCCAGGTTTGAACCCGCGCCCTCGGCAACGAGAGGCGGGCCCCTTAACCACTAGGCCACCACTGACTCAGTGGTAGCCTTTAATGTTCATTAAAGTACAATCAGAAACTATGTTAGATCTACTCGTTTATATTGACATCCTACCCAATATAATTATACAGGTTTATTATTAAGAAAATATAGGATCTTGGTAATGCATCTAATGGTCATTTACTTTTTTTAACATTTATTATTATGAAATAATAATTAAATCTATTAAATAACGAGAGTTACAATGTAATGTTCACACGGTCACAAATCTAGGGTAATTTAATTACATGACATCACTAAAAAATCGATTTTTAGTTTATTTAGTGTTGATTTTATTTCAAAATAAAATTTTTAACTACAACTCACAAATATTGTATTCATTATTCTTTTAAATGCTTGGCTTCTTGAGTTTCACATAATGTTTATTATTCTGATATCAATTGAATATATTTATTATAATAAATATATTAGCGTGAATAAATATTATTCACACGCAGACATGTCACACGGGCTGCTGGCATATGAAGGAAATGTCATTGCAAATAATAATTATACTGAGTTACGTTTTACTGTTATTATCTCAATTTATTGGCACTTTAATGGTATATATGTATGTACATCATTTGCGCATTTCTATATAAGTTTAAAAAGAATAATTTAGTAGATTTGAACCATCAAACATTTTGATAGTATTGGATAGTCAATAGTCCGATGTTGATACAACTTAAGGGATCATATGAGCTCGGGATATAGAATACAAAACTAATAAAATTATTTCAGAGGCGGTATAAATGTTTAATACTTACTATAGTAGTAAGTAGCAGTTTTTCCAAAAAAATATATATGTAAAGTTAAAAGCAAGACGGTGAGCATCTTCCAGTTGAGATAATTAAGCTGAAAGATAATAGTAGTTTCTATTTAATCATTATGTTTAATTTGCCTTCTTTTAGTAAAAATATGAGAGAGACAGTATCTTAGTATAAAGTAGACGTGAGGCAACATAATTTTCAAAAGAATATAAATAATTTGTAAGTAAAAGTAAAAGTTGATTTAAAATGCCGCTATACTAATCTAATATCTTTAAACAACCTATTAGTTATTGTTCATGTACTTAAACTGAATCTAAGAAATTACTATAACCCTTTAAAATAATTCTGTATGCGAGAGTTTCCAGGGCATGATCGATCTAGGTACGTTTTATTTTTTAAAAACATATTTTTCTCCGAATTTTTGGTATACAGTATCGTAAGAATAGGAAGGGAAATTTTATCAGATTTTACGACATTGTTATAGCTCATATATAAAAACAAAAAACGAAAAGCTTGGTGGCCAGACACTATTAAAAACATATAAATCCTAGATTAAACTCATATCAGTAATAACTAACAATGTTGTAAATGCCCAACGATCTTATTTAAAGTTACAATAAAATTTTGATAAAAAAAATCTATAAATATGCTTTAAATTATTATTTATGAATCAAGAATGTGAGAATATATAATGTTAAAAACATAATTATATTGTATACATTATAACCAAGTTTTAATATTGGAATTTGTTAAATAAAGAGTTAATAAAAAGTCTAACCCTACATTCAGAATACTGACTTTCTAATAACAAAAGAAGTAAATTTAATTGGTATTACGTAAATAGCTAGGTATATAAAAATCAAGGTCAACAAATATTACGAGCTCACTAACGAACTCACTCGATATTGGTTCGTCGTGGATTTGTACCCGGTAGAAGTGGGAGCGAGAGGTATAACAGCTAAATTTCTCTACAACCTATTAAAAGATTTGGGTCTGTCCAGAACTCATATTAATTCATACTTGGAATGTATTTCGAAGGCATTCCTAGTAGGTTCTTTTCAGATTTGGTGAGGTAGAGAGAGGAACTTGGACAGTGGAGGCGAGCGTTTAACTCGCGATACATAGGGGCCCCTTAAACCTACACCACGGTCGCAAGTCCTAGGCACTCTTAGCTCCCCTCCCTGCAACGCCATGGACCCGGCACCCGAACGGTGAATCCATTGAATGCTGAGAGGTTTAATTTCATATCAGAATGAATTGAAATTTTTATTTATGTTATGTTTATTTTTTTAATAAATACGATAGTTGAATATGTATATCTGCTTATTTTTCTTGACACGTTGTAATAACAGCACGTATTTCGTTACGGTCACGTAGGCAACCCTTCAGAATGTCTATTAAGGATATAATATTATCTCAATAACTACATACTATACTACACAATACTGCACAAGGTTTTATTGAAGCGCGAACATTACATTTACTAAAAGAGACAGTACAGTCCTTGAAAAATGTATCTTTTTTATTTTCAAATAAAGCTGAATTTTTTGTTTTCATAACAATAATTACTAAAATACACCAAAGAATGTATGAAAAAGATATACTGATTATTTGTTTCCTCATTATGTAAGAGACTGACAAAAACGAAAGACGGTTCATCAAACTTTGGTAACTATCAAATTTTAAGACTTAAACGTTTGAGCCACCAATAGTACAAATTTCAATTTAAGTTTAGACCTTTAAAAAATAATATCTTATATTTTTGAATTTATAACTTTTTTTAATATAAACTTTATAGCTGTTAATACTTTAATATTCATAAGCAAATATTTAAAAAATCATTTGTTCTTAAATTTCTGTACAGGGTGACTGGTGAATTACTATCGATATTTGAGGACAATATAACATAAATATTAATAAACTTTTAAGTAAAGTTAACCAAAAGTTGTGTAATTAATTACGCATCGTATGAACACCCTACAGATTACTCTACACTACACACTCACACATACGCGCGCGGCGGCGTGTTGTTGTATCAGCACGCCGCCGCACGCGTCCACACTAGGAACACTTGGAACGTGTACACACTTTATTTATTTATACGGAAATTTGGTCAAAATTTAAGTACCTATTTTTTTTAAATAATTCGAATGAGAATCATGTACCGAGTATGCTCCTTAAATATTGATAGTAATTCACCAGTCACCCTGTATATATTTACATGATGACGTTAGTGAAAATTATTTTCACAATGAATGTGAATTTTCACAATGTGAAAGAAATGTGAATGCCAACTAAACGGCTAACTAAACAAAAGTACAGATTTTAGTTTTGAGAGGTTGGTAACACTCTGAATAACGTGTCCGTGAAGATTATTTGCATAAAAACATTTTACGGAAATTAAGAAAGACGATTTATTTTTGATAACATATGTTTCAATAATTATGCATTAGTCATACAATATTATTTTAAAAAAGTAAATTTATTTTTATGATAATATTTGTAAAAGAAACATAAAACATTTTAATAATTTTTTTATAATAACTACTCCCGAAGCTTCAGTTTCTTTGCAGCAACCCTGACCACGGGCTGATTAGATGAAAATATCTGTTAGTCGGTCTTGCTATTTGTCATCTACCGCCAAAGACTTCTTATATTGAGAAAATTAAGTAAGTGAAAAGTCAGGAGTTGTAGCTTAAAATAATAAAACCCACTATAGTACATCGGAAAATATTAGTTTTATTTAAACATTTTAACGTCAATATCATAAGTCCTTGAAATATCAAAATCGAATCACCATAAACTTGTATTAAAAATATATAAAAACTAAATGGATTCTAGGCAACACCTTAAAGGTCCTTTTTTAATTATGCAACAATAATGTGTACCTCATAGCTGTGGGTGTGAAAATGGTACAATTAAAAAGCATTAACCCCAACATGACTATAAGCACTTATAAGCGATATAAAAAATGCAATAAATTTTTAAGTACTTATCATAAACTCAAATTATATGCATTCAAAGACTTCTTATATTCCTACCATAAAATATTTTATGAGATGGTTATTTAAGTATCAATGTACATTTGTAATCTCAATTGCTAAACGTTTTTTTTTAATATATACCAATGTTCGTTAGTTCCACTCTTTATAACGTAATTTACAGTGTGTTTACACTTAGCTGATAAAACTATTCATTGGCTTAATCACCGAAATCTAGAAAGCCTATCTAATAGATGGCTCTTTCATCTTGGGATGTTGACTGAAACAGAGTTTGCCCAAAATATTAACTTAAGTAATAGCAAGTTAGATCGTGTAGCTAATTGTCTTGGATGCTATATCCGATAAGATAAATCCTCTAAAAACTATGCATTTCAGTCAATTTTGTTATTATACGGTTATTTATTGAAATTGTAACTTTTAACAGAAAAGTAATATTTCCTATTTAAAAAACAAAATGATTGTTTTTAATTTTTACAAACATACATTGAGAATAAACGCGGAACATAAATAGATCTTGTAATTTTTTACTCAAAATTACATATGTTAACTTTTACTGATTTCCCTCATAATTATGGCCAATAAATATTAAAGTTTAACACGTATACATATGAAAAGAATGAAGAAAAACTGAATATTTGCTGTTACCATTGAAGATGTTCAACTGTATGCTATATATTCAAACTATGTATTAATAAATATGCGCGCTGGATCCGTCATCCAAACGACGAATCCATGGAATGCTGAGAAGTTTCGTCTACTGATGGAATAGGCCATAAAAATGTGCCACTTTTGAGTTTTGATCTTTTATTATCTTCGGGATTTTTAGTAAGAAAATATTTTGTAAACTAAAAAAAGTTTTGATTTTACAATGTATTGCAATAGACAAACACCGAAATAAAAAATTATTAGGTGGTGAAAACGTTATGTGCTTTATAAGCTATTTATAGTTACGTAGATGCAATTTTATTGAATGAAATAATGGATAGTAATTTATTTTGCTCTTAAACCGAGGATTATAATCAAAAAGGTAGACTATTTGATAACTGGGAGAGTGACAGAGGCTTCGTGCTTGTTCTCTGTATTGTTCTTGTAGCGTGAAAGAGTTTAATATTTCCATGGATAAACTTGTATAATAAGTAATAACTAATAGTTTAGATTGCAGTAGAACCTATGTGTAAGAATACACTGGTATTACCTTCCTTTTATGATAGCAACACACGAAATAAAATTTTATAATATATAACAAGTAGAAATCAATATCTTTTCGACTAGGAAGATACTCAAAAGAATTCTTGACAATCTATGTGCTGGAACTGATCATAAATACATTTTGTGATCTGTATCAACTAAAAGATATGTAAATCAGGTGAAGCAGATTTCTAATACATCTTTTTTATGAAGTAAGCCTAATGAAAGTAAATTTATTTACAAACTTTTTGTTTTGTCCTAGTCTTCGCCCCATATTTTACATAAGAAGGACATTACTCTGCACTTGAGGTTTATGGTGAGCTTAACCTACATATAACCTGTGAGCATATCAGACAGCTTACAGAACGACTCCGTCCCAATCAAATGCTGTGGTTTATTTTATATCCTTGTCCTTTATTTTCTGGACTTAACTTTTAACGGATGTAAACCCTTCAAACCGCTGTATATTCCTACCCGTAAACAATTGTAGTTGAAATGATTATTATTGCATATGATTTCACTTTCTTGATATGTTACTTTCTATCAGCAAACACATTTATAAAATCAGGTCAGAGAGCTTAAAAGTCTGTTCGACAGTTAAAAAACAAACAAAATAATATTGAAATGGAGTAAAACTAATCTACAAAACATCGCCCGTAACTTTTAATGTTGCTCTTATTATACTAGGCCAATATCTTCTATCTTCTGTTATTCTTGCTAAGTAAGATCATTAATTGTTTCAAATAATAGGTCTCCAAAAAAACAATTTTAAAAATGAGGATATAATATTTATCAAGACGACGGCATATCTTAGTATCACGATATACATAAAGCTATAAATATAGTTTGTTACAAAAAAATAGCTACCTCATTGTTATGTCTAATGAAAAGAAACATATTTTTGACTTTTAAACCGTATCGATTGATTATAAACATGCTTAAAAAAGATTTATTTGATATGTGATGATATGCAATGTTTTAAGCATATGTATATCTTATAGCTACAGAAACATGTTAAAACAGTTATTTTGGTGTAAATATATTTAAAACAATAGATCAATAATATCTAAGATCTGATACAAATTTTCTGGTATCGACAGACTAAACAAACGATAAACCTTCAAATAGTTTTGTCACCGTTAAGTAAAAACAAGATGGCTTACTTATTATTTCGAAATTAAATTCACGAGCATTTATGTTGTGGGCTAAATTTATAATTCAAACTGGAGAGGGAAATAAATGGCCCATTTAATGTAATAAAGCTTGAAAAAGACACATTTTAACGTCACAGGAAATTAAAAAAACATTAAGATACTTCAAGAGCGCAAAACGTTTCAATACATTATAATTCATAAAGTTTATCAGTTATACCAATTAATTTTACTAAACTTTCTAGTTTAAATACTAGTAATCCGTTAATTACATTTTAAGACTAATCTTTTTACTTGTTGCGTAAATAGTTTCTTGGTTTTTACATACCATCAGCTATCGATGTAACCATCGAGCTATAGATGTATTTTAAGTATTGGCTTTAAATAATAAAATAGCTAGGTACTTAAATAGCTTCAAATGGCAACATTTATTTTATTGGTTTTTACAAGAACATATAAAGCTTCTTCAAAATATATTTTATGACACACCCTGCTACATCAGTAACTCCTATCTCTATCGGGATTACTTACTTGAACGCGACGCACTTCAAGACGATCTTAAAAGCAGTTTTTGAAAAACTTATATCACATCAACAGCCACCCAATTAATCACAAGAGACATTCTGAAATTTGTGATTTGACCCTGATGACGAAACAACGAGAGATAATAATACAGCCACATAATAACTTCAGATACTCCCCAACCTATCTATTGTCACTAACGAAGCCGATATTGTCATATACCATAAGCATTATTATGTTTTTCAAATTATTTATTATCATTTATTTTCAATGTAACACACTATTGATCGACACAATTCATTATAATGCTTAAGGACAGTTTGTGATCATCAATATTAATGTGATTTCCACTTTGTATTCAAATGTGGCTATCTGGTAAATTAATGTACGAATACATTCGTCTTGTTATCGATCACATCGTTGAACTGCAAATGTATGAACTAATTGTCAAATATATATTATGTATATATAAATTATCAATAGGAGACATTTGATTTTAGACTAACTTTAAAATCACAAGAATTTATTTATTAGAAATTCATGACTGAGTTTCAAATGTTAGTAATTTTTTTTCTTTAAAATTTTCACATCAAAAACCATAATGAAAAAATCTTCTTATATTTAGTTACCTATTCTGATGACGTTTTTTGATTTGTTAATTCTAGAAAATGATTCAGAATATCTTTAAAATGACAAGAGTTGATGAACGGAGAAAATAATGAAAGTGTAAAACAAATATTCCATACAAACATTACAATTTGAATGATTTAAAAATCAAAAATATCAAATTGAATTGTCAACAATATAGAACAATCTGACTTGAACAAAACAAACTATTAATAAACACATTATATTAAGTAAACAATAACTTATGTATTTCTATTTAAAAAATCTGATATCAGAAACAGAATGACTTATTCTTTGAATCGAATTTTTGACATAAAATAACTTGATATAATAGAAAGAAATTTAAATTACTCAACTCCATTACGGTGGAAAATTATTTTTCGTTCGTTTAAAGTTTATTTAATTTCTTTATAGACATATATTTTCATTTTATATAATATAACTTATTTTTTTTACATTTAAATATAACAACCATTATAGAAAAAAATGCAAAATACGTTATCATCATCATCAGCCTATCAGACGCCCACTGCTGAGCAAAGGCCTCTTTCTCACATGGAGAAGGTTTGAGCATTAATCACCAAGCTTGCTCAAGACGGGTTGGCGATTTCAAACTTATAATTGTGAAATTATAAGTCCACGTTTCCTCACGATGTTTTCCTTCACCGTATGTCAGTGATGTCTAAATACTCTCAGAAAGTACATATGACTCGGAAAAATCACATTGGTACTTGCCAGGTTTGAACCCGCGCCCTCAGCAAAGAGAGGCGGGCCCCTTAAGCACTTGGCCACCACTGGCTCAAAATACGTATTCAATTAAAATAATTTGTAATATTTATATATGGCTCAATTATATAATGAACTAATTAAACTTAACGCCAACGAGAGTTTGTATTTAATTAAATCTCATGAACAGATTTAACATCAATAATTTTTACTTGTTTCCTACCTCAAGCACGCAATATGGTGTGCTTTTTGAAATTTCCATTTTCGTGTACAGTGAATAGGACGCATAATCTTGTGTATTGAATATGAACTAATAAAGGAGGATTCACAATAACATTTGTGATAAAAATGTCCAGTGGTTAATTATTAAACCGGCTAAGTATTTTGTTTAAATTACTATAAAATTCGATATGACATTTAAAATTCATATTGTTTATGATTTGATTAAATCCCAAATGTAAACATAACGATAGTAGGTTGAACTCATATATGCAATTTTTTGTGAGATTTGTTCTAAAAAATAAATAATTTACTTGAATAAAAAAAATATTAAGATTTCAACTTAAAAACCTTTCATAATAATTGTTTTGTAGCTTCTGTCTGAATAATTAATCATTCCTACTATTAACGATGTTAAATATCATAATTAATTGCTTCTTCGAGAGATATCATTCTTTTATAAAAAAAATTAATTAAGCAAGGCAAGGCAAGGCTAGAACACTAATATGAATTTATTTACCTTTTTCAGTTTCAAAAATCAGATTGAATTATATTTTACTTTTCATGGTAGTGAAAATACCATTCATTGTTTAAGGTAATACAGAGTAGATTCTGTTAATAAATAAAAAGATTAAATTTTCTTTCTCCCAGACCTACAGCGGTGTTGCTTCCAAGAAGGATTTTCGACAAACTGATCATTTCATAGAATAGGCACTCTTTTATCCTCACTACCGACGGATACATGTTCATTTTGTGGAAAAAAGTAAACAAATAATATATTGGACTTCCTGAGTTCAGGAAATAGTATAAGAATGAGATATAACACAAGATTTACAAGGCATTGTTATTTTTAACTGTGACATAAATAGATCGCCTATTGAAAAATGACTCCAGGACAATACAGGATTGACTGTATATATTTGTATATACACTATAAACACGTTTAGCATAAAAAAGATTTATATCAACCAAACAAAAGTACGGAATACAATTCATCTTCATGAGCAGTACACGTTAAGTAGTAAGTTTTGTTTCTTTTGGATTACTTGATTATGTAATATTTAATAATATATGTATAACTGTGTTGTAAGGAAATGCAAAAATACATTAAAAAAGTTCGTTGATATCGGTGCCGACAAGTTTTCATGTAACGAATATATGAATTACTCGTACAGATATATACGAAATAAATTTTATAATTGAACTGTTAAAAATACAAATGTGTAAAAAATTTTACACGTTATTCAACATTTTAAAATTTAGACGAGACGAAACTTCTCAGCATTCTATGGATTCACCGTGCAGGTGCCGGGTCTATCGCGTTGCAGTACTTGTGTTAGACGTACATATAATACATTAGACGTATATTTTATATTTATTTATTTATTTTTATATTACAATTATTTCACGATAATTCAATTTATTAAAATCACTTTAAGAAGCTAGCAGTATTTTTGACTCTACAAAACCTCTCATAATAATGAAATGTAACTCAGATCAGATCTTGATAAGTTTTTTATATAATATTATTGACAAAAGCGTTTTTTTAAGTTTCTGGTTGCTATTTAACGGCAGCGGAGATTTTTAATATAAAAGTAGATTTTTTTAATCAAGGAGCACCGTAAAGCTGACTAAGGCCTTATTTACTTAAAAGTTAACTTAAAACTTTGTAACCAATTTACGTCGACATTAAAAATTTTATTTATTAGAGCAAATTAATATTTTAGACTATCATGATCCATTGACTATAAATAATATATAAAATATGGACCATAAAAAAACGAGATTAAGTAATTGAATCGTCTGAAAAGTTACGTAGTATACCAAGTGTACGAAGTATAATATATTTGCGTTTCGTCCAGACGTGTCTTGAACAGTATAAAAAAAGGATAGGACAAAAATATATGTTTCTTTAGTATTTTTTGGTTTTATACATTTATTTTGTTCATTGAAATGGTATGTTCTTATTTTGTAAAATATATCAATAGTCATTAGTATTATTTAAAAAAAAAAAGGATTGAAAACATAGTAAAAAAATGAAACGTATACTTGAGATGTTTTCTCTATTTATATAAATTGTTTTATTTAAAAAAGTGTGTTGTTATTCTAAAAAGAATGGAAGATAATCTAGCTTTTCCTAATTAAGACTAGAAATGAAACTCAAGCTTAGTGTGAGAAGTTACCGAATATAATATAACAATTGAATATTCCTATTAACTAATATACCACAACACTATAATTTTCTGTGACCAATATTTATACAAAAAAGATAAAAACCATTGATGCAATCAAGCTTAAAACATTTTCTCGTGTTTTTATAAAACTTTAGGACATGTTTTGGCTCCGTCCAGGGCAAAATGAATTAATGCCTGCCACTGACACTTCGATAGACATTCTTTATAGTGACTGTCAATGGAAAATAGAATTTATAAATCTAATATGAATATAACTACATATGTGTTTATATATTATACAGTAACGTGTTTTTTGCATATTTGACTTTTTTAATTCATTACTTTCATTGTGGTATGTATTTACAGCGCCCAAGCGTTCTTTTCTTTACATTCTGAAGTTTTAGTTGTATTTTATATTAATACCTCTATGTATAACGTTGATATATTTGTTATGAAGAAATGAATATTTATATATTTATAATGATAACTATAATTATTCTTATTGATGGTAAAAAAAGTTTAAACCTTATTGTGGTTTTCTTTGTTCTGAAATATGTCTAATCAATATCATAATTTTATGTACATAATTATGTATTTATGAGAAAAAAGTTGACTATTGAATAAGTTTCATAAGAAAAGCTTAATATTATAAAATGTAATATTTACTTGAGAGACAAAAATTAGTCTACTTACAATCTTGTAATTCGAAAGGAAGAAGCAGGGTTTTAAAATAACTTGTAATTTTGAATAATAAAAAAAAAACATTTTCGTTAGAGATTAAAGGAAGAAAAAATTAAATTGATTCTGTTTGCTTGGCTTTCTTGTCTTAGTGAGTTTTTTCAAAGAACAATGACTACAGTTAACAAGGAATACAGTGCAGTCTTTGCTAGGTGTCATATACTGGAAAATGAAATTTTCCTTTAATTCTAACATTTTGAGCAAATGAGAAACGAATTCTAAGTACAGTTTAACTTTAATTGTACTTAAAAAGAAATTCATTTAATTGTATTAATAACAAACATATTTCAATACAAGAAATAATTTACTCAAAGGAATATAAGTCATCTATCAGAAAATCGTAGTCTTTTATGGACATTAATTTAACCTTAAACTACAGAATTTTACCTACATATATTCTCTATTAAAAATATATATATATTTAATAAAAATTAGAAACATGCCCTCAACGACCGTTCCTCAAACTTAATTAAAGTATTTATAAATCAATTATATTCAGGGCTTTTTACTTTGTTTAAAAATTAAGTTTTTGTTTGTTTTCATGTTCAACAGTGAGGCAAACATTTTAAAAGCTTATTGGTGAAAATAATTTCATTCATATAACGTTGTAAAACCATTCAACACGATCATATTTGTAGTTTTTGTTTATTTTGGAGTGTATAATATAAATATTTAAAATCAACTATATCAACATTCCTATTGATTTTAATTTAAAAACTAATGATCTATTAAATATTACTCTCCAATAATTATTACTTTTAAGATAGGAAAGATAAAAAGAAATCATTAGTAGGCAATACATCCAACTTATAATAACAATTTCAATCTATGTTTTACACTATTCCCCAAATAATAAAAACTATCAATGGAACAAACGGGAATGTCCCAATTAATTACAAGATTTATTAAATAAATTATCAAATATCACAAATACCTTAAAGCACCGTCAAGTCCCGCTAAACACCTGCTGCAATGATCTCTCACTTGCCCCATCTCCGTAGCTTGTCTGTAATGTGACATGCAATAGGTGTATTGATTATTTCAAATTAATGAAGCACTTAAAAAGCTGATAAATATGAAATAATACAGATCATAAACAGTAATAATTTATAAGCTAGAGTTAATTCCACATTATCCCGCAGTTCAAATGCACAAATTTCGTATAAATTACACTTTACATGAGATATTTTGAATTCGACTGTACAAGATGTTACTCTTTTTTTGAAATTAATATTATTTCAGTATAAATTTTGCAATAATCTCATTAGTATGAGAACATCTTAATTCATAAAGTGCCATGAATGTGAACAGGGCACAAGAACCACAGACATCTAATCCATCTCGAGCTTCACATATAAACGATCTTAATATTCTGCAGTAAGCCTTTGTGTAATACTTATAAAAATAAATTATCGTGCATAACCTATATATGTAACATACATGTTCATGTTTAAAATTATATATTATGCCGTTTTGTGAAAAAAGGGGTGTTGGGTCTTAACGACAATCTATTTACCTTAAACTTCATAAATGTTTTATTAATAGCCCTCAAACAAAATATGATTATGAATTATAAAAACAAAATATGTTTTACTTGTAGGCAATAGCATTTTAAATATATGGGATATTAACAAAATTTCAGACTACATAATTCAAAAATGTTCGTTGCCGTACTTTGCGATGGAAGAAAATTCAAGCTTATTGACCGTATCACTTTTGATAATGAACCTTATCACACGAGGTGTGATTGCCAAACAGGAATGAACTTTCCTATGTTAATAACTATCTATGAAACAGTACAATTGAGAGACATAATTTGTTTTGTTTTGTTCAACAGACAGCCACTATTGATCTTCAGTTGAGATATAAATTGTTCTACTCTTTAGTTTTACATATGCATAAATCTAATTATTATTTATGCATCCCTAATGATCAACACGATTTTAATGTTTCAATATACTATACGTCTCTGCACTTATGAAGGAAGCCCCTAAAAGACTGTCGCTGGACATAAGATAACTAGGTTTTACAAACACAAGAACAACTTAGTTTTTATATTTCAAAAAAAAAGAAATCCTAAAACCCGTTTTTGTGAAAATTTCGTAAGTAGTTTCTAATTGAAATAAACAGTTTAATCAGATTGACCCATTTCCTTTCATTTCATTTAAAATAATGTTCATTATTTCGAAATAGCTACGATACTTGACCTACAACAGAAAATGGTAAGATTTAGCAAATGAATTCACAGCTACTCTGAATTAGTGGTTATTTCAGTTTGGAAAAAAAATTAAAATATTCATATAACTTCTTTGGGCAAGTACCAATCGTTCATAATTATTAATCTTTTTACTTTTATTGTCATTAAAATCTAATTCCAAAATTACGAAAGATCATTAAGGGACAGTATTATGGAGCGAACGAGATAACGTCCTATATAACACGACTACTTTCCACTTATAAAAAGTCATTATGTCTTATTCAAAACCATCTCAGCATTAGCTTAATAGGTTTATACGCATACGCATATGTATTTAAATGATAACATTGGCTTAGTAATTAAATTATGAAGAAAGGTAATACAACTGAAAGCCAAAAACTTATTTTTTTCTATTCTAGACACAAACCAATAAACTTTTAAAGCAGCGGACAAAAAGGAAAATTTGAGACTCAATTTATTTTTATCATGAAATTGAATATGGACGCAATACGGAGGATGGACAAGCGATTCGACCGTCTATACAATTTTATTCTGTTAAGCTTTAAATATTAAAGACTTTCTAATTGCTCTTTCAACATTGAATTCTACGAGATCAATTGCTCTTTTTCAATCTCGCCCAGGCCTTGAAACGCTGTTACCAACAACTAATGTCACTATAAAAATATTTAAAGCTGAGTAAAAGTATATTTGTTTTTAGAAATTCCATTAAATATTTAACGAATGTTACAAGTAGCGCAATATGTGTCGTACTAATAATCATGAACAATAATCCTTAGAATTATTTTTATGGCTGATTATAATTAATTATAACACTGAGACACTGTAATTTATAGTTTAAGTTTCAAATTGCATTCGCAAACTATAAATAGGTACTACCTACTGACTACAGCCATTTTGTAGGATATTATTGAAATTGGTACCGTGAAAACTTATGCTATATTTAAGCCTTAAGATACTTCACATCGTTCAATAATATCAGTAAAGTAATAATTATTATTACAAAGTTTATATTTATAAATTTTTTAAAGGTTTCCTGCCAGAAGTCGCAACTATTCCATATGGATATGGTTTAACGAGCCTCATTTACCAATAAGATAAATTATTGTGTATATATTTATATTTCTAATGATACATAATCCTATCCATAAAGTCAATCACTTTCATAATAACAGTATAATATCATCATCAGCCTATCAGAGCCCAAAGGCCTCTTTCTCACATGGAGAAGGTTTGAGCATTAATCACCACGCTTGCTCAAGACGGGTTTGTGATTTCAAACTTATAATTGTGAAACTATGAGTTCAGGTTTCCTCACGATGTTTTCCTTCACCGTTTGTCAGTGGTGTCTAAATATTTTCAGAAAGTATATATGACTCCGAAAAATCACATTGGTACTTGCCAGGTTTGAAGCCGCTCCCTCGGCAACGAGAGGCGAGCCCTTTAACCACTAGGCCACCACTAACATAATAATATGTATTACCAAAAGGAAAGAAATTCAAACATTAATATTAATTTCCACTTGTATTATTATATAGATTAAATGACATGAAAATTGTATCCTTGAAACAAATTACATTATTTCAACTATAATAATATGCATAAATATTGAAGAATAATCGTAATTACAAGATGTACAAGAGTAAATAATCTGAAAGTACTAACTCTTTACGTTTATACTATAATCTGTTTATTATGAAGTGACAACAAATAACTTTTTATCTTTACTTTATCAAAATTTAATTATCGTAGTGAAAATAAAGTCAGAACAAAAGTATCGGAAAAATTTAGATTAAAACTAATAAAGTGACACTACAAACAACAGTATTAAATTCTATTTGATACTTTGTATAATTAGAATATGGGGTTAGTGATAGCAATAGGAAAGCTGATATAGTAAAAGCACTGCTCTTACCAATTAAGCTTACGTGAGCTTCACCACCTAATGCAAACTAAACCAAAACAAGCCATTATTTTATAGTGTCATATATTTGAAATTCAAATGACATATCCCCTTTTGGCTATTACTATAAGAGATGATTCGAATTTTGTGTGTATTGAAAATATACTTTCACCCAATAAAAAATATTTGAAACAAAATAATTTAAGAACTTGAATCACAAATATGTATGCTTAATTTGTTTTAAGTTAAAGTTTCTTTCTCAGCATTTTTGTTTTTGGACTTTATCAAAAGACAACAGTTCTCAAATTTTCTGATTTGGTTTTATATTAGATAATAAATTATATTCTATCTAAAAGACTTCCTCTTATAACGGCTTAAAATATGTAAATAAACGTAGAAAAATATGTAGGTATTAAATTCTATAAATCAATATTCTAAACATTAATTGAAATGTCTTTTGTATGGAAGTTTCAACTGTGAGTTAATATTTTATTGCTCTTCTTGAAAATATCATTGGAAATTTTTTAATTTGTATTCAGTTATGTGGTTTTAGTCATACAAAAATTGAACTAAAACACTTTAAATGAATTTGGCAAAAACTGTTGTTATAAATAAAATTAGTTCAAATTTAAACTATTAATAAAAACGTGTTTTTCTACATAAAGCTGAGACAAAATTGATAAATAATGATCTAAATAACAAAGGACTTTTCTAATAAACAAATACATATGTTTATACGGGATTTTGGTTCTGGTAAGAACAAGGTTTTTCGTAAAAAACTCGAATCGCGGCCACTACCACTTAAAATTTAAATGTTTCCTATTGCATGAGAATCCTCTTTAAATAAACAGGAAACTAAAATGAAAACGAAATCAATAGATACTTTGATTTATTTATCCACATATTATAAAATAATGAGTTCATCATTTTGATATAATTAACTCGCTCTAATAAACTACGAAACAGAAATAATTCTTCTACCAAATCTTTTCCTATTTTATATAATCTATACCTCAAACCCAATTCGTTTCCACGTCATAAACGTGGATCTTCTGAAAAGATGCTGTCCATATAAGGAGAAGTAAGGAAATCATATTCATATTTTACGTCTTTAAATTGAAGGGTACATATTTGTACTGACTAAGGTACAAACTTGTACTGATATAGCGCAGCGGGGGAGGTGTATAGTGGTGTGATGTATCGTCGAGGGGGGGGGGGGGGGAGAAAGATTACTTTAAGAGCATGTTTAGATATAATTTTTCCTTATTCTGAGGAATTTGAGAATTAACAAGTAAGCTCCGAAGAATTTGTACATGTTGTAATGTTCTCTAAAAAGTTCACCTTTATTACATGTAATTAAATTAATAGAATATTTTTGTTAATTTACCTTCTACGTGCTTTTATATACTTCTAACTCATTTTCAACCTATATTTACTATATACGGACATCTCAGCTGTAGACTTTCCGCTATTTTTTTACGCCCTGTATGAATTTATGTCTCCGGCCACGTGAGTTTAATTTCGAACTATTGGAATCCTAAATAATATGTTTTGGTAGCCGGATTGATTACTAAATATAATGGTAACGACAAGTCTTATAAAATCATCCCACTAAAGGTATAAAAAGTAGGGAAAAAATAAGTTTCCATAACTATCTACATGTATAAACCGTTAACTTTTACTAACTTTCTCTTAGCAAGTAAATATATTTTTCAAATTAAACTTCGATTTATGGACGCCGTCTATACGGGAATATTAGTAAAGTTAGAAATCTCTCATGACTGAAGTAAAAGTTTCCCACTTTACAAATCATGTTATAGACACCGCACATTCATAGCTTTTATTTCGTTATACATACCTCTTATAAAATTAGTATATTAGGAAATTTAATTAATTTCTTTTAGTTTAAATAAATGTTTTAAGGTTCACAATATTAATACAAAATTATCAGACATTGTGTAGATTACTTAAGGTATTCGAACAGAAGAAAAGAGGAATACGAACGAATATACAATAATCACGTTTACAAGTAATGTGTTTAATCAAACTAGCGCCCAGACCACTACTAAGTTACTTCTAATTCCAAAAAAAATGACTTACATACTGTTTCGAATCCGAATCGTTCAACTTGTCTTTCATTTTACTAAGTTACACTACACTACAGTAGAATAGCATTTCCTAGAATATCCCTGTCAAATAGCTGCCATCAAACTGTTTATATGATTCCTTTTGTCTCTGTTACAATGACCATCTTTAAAATATGTCTAACAATCTATGTTTTTTTTATAATAATAGAAACAGTTCAATAAAATTTCAATTAATACTGTCGGAAATTATAAATATGTATAAGTATTACTTTAATAAGTTCCCTACAAAACAATATGGATCACAAAAAATAATCTGAAGATTAAAAAAGTAGGTGCTTAATATAATAAAAAATACGTTGTCAATGTCTACGGAATTGGTTTAAGAAGAGCAAAAACATAATAATCAAGAACTATTTCATTAATTTTTTTTATTATCTAATAGAGATTTTTAACGTCTTTGAATAACCAAACATAATAATAAAATGAAAAGTATCTAAAGGAACATTTATTGACCATAGGATATAAATTGTCATTTCAGGAAAGAAAAACAAAACAATTTTGGTATATAAAAAAAGTAAAACAAAGTATCATGCTTTAACCTCAGAAGAACATCTTATTAAGATCATCGAATATATCCTAATTACTAAGTTACCATATTATTTTGTCATAATTAAAGGAAATACATATTATGTAAATAAGAAAAGATTTATATTTTTTATTATCATTATTCTACTTTAAATTTTCCTGTTTTAGTAGTCTTGGTTTTTTTTATGTTTTGTTATCCTAAATTTTCTTCTTTAAGTCTTCTTCGTCTTTTTAACAACTGCCCCAATCCTTAGACTTGACCACTCAAGTGTAGAGTGAGAAGAAAACATCGCTTAATTTCACTCTAATCACTTAACAGAAAGCTTATATTTAGCTTACATTCAATTCAGGCATAATTTGTAAGATTTCTATATAATAGTTTCATAAAATAACGATAGATTTGAGTAATTTTCTATTTCACCAAAATTTTTTTATAAAGAAGGCTAGTCACGATGCAATCCAATTTTGAAACTTTTTCTTGCAAAATAACGCTAGGAAAATCTGTTATCAGACTGTGTTACTTATAATTTTGGTACAAGTATTTAAAATGTTTTTAGTGCTTAATACTCGATAGTTGGACGATCTTTGTAGAATTAAAATAATTAATAGTTGTAGAAACAGAAAGGCGTCTTTTATTTTACATATCCACTGTATTGCTTGTAGCATCAAGGGCCCTCTCATAATTGATGGCACGATTAGTTCTAAGTTATAATTAATTTAATTTATAATTGAAATTGTGAGTATTATTTAGTAACATCAAACTAACTTGCAGTCATAACAGGTACTCTTGAAAGTTTTACACATTCTTATAATCTTAAAATCTCACTCAGTACAATAAATGTGTAAAACATCTCGAATTACATACAATTTTATTGCAATTGCTAACTAAATAAAGTTTATTTAAGATATGCTTGAAAATTAACCTGTATATCTCAATTATATTGAAAACACATTGCGGTTGAACTAAAATGAAGTTTTATTGCTCAGTCTGCAGTTTTACAGCGACTGGTTGGAAGTTCAGTAATTGCACTGTAAGTTTTTTCAAGTCGAAGAAAGATGAATGGCACAAAGATTCAGATTAATGTACTAATTGTCATAACTATTCTGTTTTAAAAATAGATATTGAACTTATAAAACAGTTTAACAGACTATTTTAAATATCATTCATGATTTTTTTAAAGTCCCTAATCAATGTAAATATCAAAACAATTATTAGGTGACAATTTATCAACACAAAGCTTACCACATCGTTCCGTAGATAACAAGTGGATTAGATGTTCTTCTTACTCACTTTCTGAACTCGAAGTTCCTTATAACATCAAGAAGAAATAGTGTTACTCAATTATTTTACTATACTTGTAAATAATATGAATGAGAGAAAGAAAACTATGCCACTAAAAGTACAAAAGAATAACACCCAATAACTTTAATTTATTATTTGTGACAGGAATAAAATTCTCCGGTCCGGCAGACCCGATTTGCGGTTTAATACATTAACGTTTTGGCAACATATATAACAGGCGTATTATCAGAAATTCCCAGAACCAGAAATGGCTTACAAATACAATGCTTAATATTAAAATAGACCTCGTTGGAGGAACAAGAATGTTTTATTTTTGTGGTTTCTATCTACGTAACTAAAAAACATGTTTATACATTGTTAGATCCCATACTTCTCCTCAAATTACCAAGAAATAAGTAAAACTACAATAAAATATAAAGAAAATACTTATTTTCCTGATATGCTGAATCAAAAAAGTGAAAATTTTAGGATACTGTTCTTTAAAAGAAATGGTAAGAACTTTTAATCACGATAAAACTGAGGTAAAAACTGTAAACTTTATCGGGGCAGTATTACACATCACAACTCCATGAGCATAGACGTGAAATCGGTTATTAAAAAACAATAATCACATCATAATAAATGTCTAACAAAAGCGCTTCAAGAATGTCTATCTGCTATGGCTATTTTAGAACTTATTGTTGGTACAAAATCAGATATTTCTTAACATATCGCATACATAAAAACCTTAATACATAAAAAAATTAATTTTAATTAGCCTATGCCCTTTTACGCGATTGAAAAACGAACATTCATATACATTAAATTTAATACTGCGAGTGGATGAAATGATAAATAGTCGAACATTATACATAATTAACCTACCTAATGAATTATGCTTGAAAAGAAGGTTCAAATTTAAATGAAACTAATATTTTCGGATTTTACTTCGCGTTTTATTTTAGAAACTACATACTCCCGACGTTTCGGCTACTTTTCAGCAACCGTGATCACGGGCAGACGAGATGTGAGTGTCTGTCAGTTGGTCTGGTCATTTGGTCAGGTTCAAATTTGTCATAATTCTCTTAAATACTTCTGAATCCAAAGCATTTTTAGGATATCTAACTGAAAGTGAAAAAGAAGTGAAAAATTCATTTTAAAAAACAATATAATTCAATCAATTAAATTTTTCAGCTATAAACTCGAGCGGAAAAAAAGACAAGTACAAAATTGTACTGAGCTTGAACAGTTATTAGTAATATTGGAAACAAATTTAAAGATTGTGCTTGTACATTTTTAAAACTTCATTTGTTTTGTGTTTAATTAAAATAAATTATCATTGTTCTATAATTTGTAGTATTAATAATATTGTTCTATTATAGTATTAAGAAATTTCATAATATTATGATATAAGTCGTATGATAATATCTTTTTCTCTTTTAGGGGTTGATACTTTTTTATGCATTTTTATTTCATGCCCTCGATCGTTTTGATATTTTTTAAAGCGAACAGTGAAATGAGGAATCTTAAACTGCCCCGTGAAGGTCATGATATTAAAGAGATGGTTCAACAATCGAATCGAATTCAACAATCGAATTAGTTTAAGGAGGTTACTTTTTTTAATAAGTTAAATTACACATATTTATATGTAAATAAATTATGTTTTTTTCTTACAACTGTATTTTTGGGGTCACTTAAGAGCCCATGCGTCTAATTGGGTGTTTCTTTAAAGCGCCTAGTTAAGGGTTAAAAACAAAATAAAATCATTGTGATATTCAATATAATTATCTCGCATCTCATAAAGTCAAGCGACACCTCATTTAAATTATAAATGAAGTGAAAAGTTAAAACGCCCACGCCATATTACAGTGGACCGGGATTTACAAATTTCACTACCTACATTGACATTTAATCCTAATGAGAAACGGGCCTTGTAATTTTCGACTCATAATCATATAATATTTAAATAAATGGGTTCATAATGTTCGCCAGAAAATCATAAGCCTTAACACAATACAATGAATGCATTTATGTTATTAGTGAACAACGATTTTGTTATTGATGTCGTTTAATAACTTCGACTGTTTATTAGTGGGTACTAGAGAATATTTTTTACATCGGAACAAATTTACAACTAATGTACTTAAAAATCATATATAATTTTAGAGTTAATATTAAAACATTTGTCATGCACATTTAAATATGAGTTTAAAAAATATTAACAAAATATGTAATTCATTGTTTCTCGTTCTAATGATTTCGTGAAAGATACAAGACATATTTAAAGAGAAACAATAATTTTAACGATGTAGGTACGTCTCAAGTTATCTATTTTAGATGTCTATGATTATTAATTTGTCTTATTAGTTATATAACAGCATCTCCGCAAACAAAAACAAACTTCTATTCGTAATACTTTAATTCGTTTATTTTTAATGATGTCCTATTATTATATTATTATTATATTTGAATAAACATAGAATCCTATATCAAGCGACTGTTGAACATGTTGAAGAAAACTGGAGCACTTGTGACTTGGAACAAGATTTTTTAATGACGATATTTTATTATTAGTACTAGAATTTATACAAGTAAACTGTATAATGAGAGTAATTTTGACTTTTTAAAAGATTCTCATCCAAATGCAAAGATAATCATATTTTTATACAGCTATTCAGTATAAAATGATTAAAATTTTGATTTCGCTTTATCATCGTTATTTAAGGGTAAATATTTTGGACACCCTCACAACCAAATTGTTTAAAATGGAAAAACAAGCATAAATCTACATATGTAGATTATCCAAAAACTATAAAAAATTATGTATTAAAAAGAAACCTGAAAAATTTAAGAATTCATTCTTAAAATTCTTTTGAAACGAACAAAATCAATGTAAGTATATAGGGTAAACTCTACATAGCACCAATAAAGGAACTGATAGTATTTCGTATATCAAAATTATGGCTGCAGATATAACGATACGGCCCCGTCAAATATACAAAGAAAACTTTATAGTAAATAAAATTTATGCTTATGTGAATGCTGTTGCTTAATTTTTGTAAGAAGTTTTCTGTTTGATCACTGATACTACATCTTATCTTAAAAAAATTTTAGATGACTGTCATGAACTATCCTTATTTTCTATTAAAAATATTATACTTAAAATTTTCGCTTCAATCCCCTTCCTGTCTCATGTGCCCCTTTATCTTAAAATCTACCCATATCTGGAACTAGTTATACAATTGATTTACAATAATCAAACTATTTATCAATGTACCTCAGTATTAAAGATCCTGACAAACGTTGAGTGATTATCACTGTATATAAATTAAATATAGCTGTCAATCTACTTATCTAGATATCTTATGATTAATATGTCTGTTACAAAACGCTTCCTTCTAAAGTTAAACCACGTAGCCGCTGGGATGCTATAAATCATGTAAAGTTAACTTCTGTAATAGCTTTGGTACTACAACTTTAAAGAAATCACAAAAAAATACATGGTATTATTCTTTAAGAAATCTTTTATTTCAACCAATACTAAACAGAGAGTTACATATTATAATAAATCATTAAGTTTTTAATTCATTGCTAGCTGGACATATTTTACACTATAATAATTATGATGTACAGCATAATATAATTGTGTTAAAGTTTGATAGACTTTATCATTTAAGCAAATTAACACTGGTTATAAAAAATTAATTGCACTCATATGTATATTTGCCAATGTCATATATCCCCCACCAGTTTGTCCTCGCCTTTCAATTAGAAGCAAGATTGAACTCTAAACATAGTTTAATTAATGTATTCGAAAATGATTAACTGGTTTATTTGTTTTATATGTCTTTCAAGTTACAGAAAATATACTCCTTAACCATCTTCCAGTACATTATTTTTTATTATTGAGATTCAATTATTTAGATTGTCTTTCATACTTACTCACATACGGCGTACAGCTTAAATAATAATTAAAAAACCAATTTCCAATAAAAGCTAAATGTTAATAACGCTAAATTAAATCTAATATTGCACACAAATGCCTAATGATTAAAGGGTCCGCCTCTCGTTGCCGAGGGCGCGGGTCCAAACCTGGCAAGTACCAATGTGAGTTTTCGGAGTCATATGTACTTTCTGAGCGTATTTAGACACCACTGACATACGGTGAAGGAAAACATCGTGAGGAAACCTGGACTTATAGTTTCACAATTATAAGTTTGAAATCACTAACCCGTCTTGGGCAAGCGTGGTGATTAATGCTCTAACCTTCTCCATGTGAGAAAGAGGCCTTTACTCAGAAGTAGGCTCTTATAGGGTGATGGTGATGATTTAACTTCAAAGCTATAACAAAGATTGTATTTATTAATTTTAGCAATACTTTTTACTTTTTTAAGCAATGTTATTAAATATTCTAACTAACATTTACATAACCGCAACATGTAACTGTTTATACGAGAGGTTCTCAAAGAAAATTTAGTTTTACTTATTGAAAATAAAAAATTAACAAATATTTCATCTTTTTCCTTCTTAATTTAAAATAACGAGTAATTATTATTAGATCCAATTATACAGGGTGACTGGTGAATTACTATCAATATTTAAAGAGCATACTCGGTACATGATTCTCATTCGAATTATGTAAAAAAAATAGGTACTTAATTTTTGACAAAATTTCCGTATAAATAAATAAAGTGTTGACACGTTCCAAGTGTTCCAAGTGTGGACGCGTACGGCGGCGTGCTGATACAAAACCACGCCCCCGCTGCGTATGTGTGAGTGTGTGTGTATACCTAATCTGTAGGGTGTTCACACGATGCGTAATTAATTACATAACTTTTGGTTAACTTTACTTAGAAGTTTATTAATATTTATGTTATATTAATTTTTATTTTGTCATATATGATCGTCAACTACCACGTCCTCAAATATCAATAGTAATTCACCAGTCACCCTGTATAGTATTGTGTAAGTTATATTTTATATTAACTAAGTACATAATAAAGCGGGAGCTAAAATAGAATTGTATTTTATTTGTATGACAGCTTTGTAACATCAGTTTTCATGCCAAGAATGCTCTTTTGAACTATGAAATATTTAAAATGTAAGATGTTTTTCATCCATCGCTTTTAAATAAAAATCTTGGATCAGAATGTTTCGGCTCTTTCAAGACAAACGCATCGTTGTTGCCATCACTGAGTTCAATTGACATTCAATTTTCAATCGGTTTTTCAATCTACTGAAAGTTTTATGTTCCTATTGCAAATCCAAAAAGGGTAAGTGAAAAATTATGGCACAAAAACGATTATAAAGAGGAAATAACCTTCAAGCGAAACATAAAAAGTCCACAATTTTTTTAATTTTATAGGAAAAATTTTAATGTAACTGTTAGAGATTCTAAAAAGATAATTATATCGCTCTCCTTATAAATATCAAGTCCTAATAGTTTCTGTGAGCCGTTAAGTGACTGTTTATAATAATAAGAGTGCTGTAGAAACTTTGTAATGATTTACATGACTACTAATTGTGAGAACAAACAGTACTACCAAAAGTTTAGTTGTTAAAATTTAATTGATAATAACTATGTAGGTTATGTGAATACGAATTAAGATAAGTTTATTTGTTCCCTCATTGCCAGCAAAATAAAACTATAACATTTAATAATATAATTGCAACCTGTTATATCGCTCTAAAAACTGGAAAAAACAATTTTAACTAATTTCCTATAACCCATATTTTTACAGTACGACACTAATAAAAGCTCACAATTTGTAACTACAAAACAAATGTAAAAGGTATTTAGTTTATGTCAACTTTGATACCTCAACTGAACTAAACAAACTTATGTCGTAAAGTGTTAACCAAAACTTTGGGACAGTCCATTAAGAGTGTAGCGTTATTTTAGTGTAAGATTAAACTTTAAAATTCAATTAGCACTACAAACTCTATTAAAGATTAGACATAAATCTCTCACCAACTCCGATTATTTAATGAATATATATAAATTAAACGTACATTTAGATAAAATATAATAATTATAAATTTTTCTAAGTTGTCTCTTGTAACCAATTCAAAACAAATAATAAGTTTAAAATTATTATTATTTCGTGTCCTGATTTCTTTCGAACGTCATTTTTTTCTGTCTTAACTTTTTGGGTATTTAATTAATTTTACTTTTTTATTTTGAAGTTGTGATTCTGTTTAAAGCCTCTAATCTAAATGAGACAAATATTATCGAAATATTAACAAAAATTATATCATTTTGTAAAAAGTTTTTGAGTTACTTAAATGCCCCTTATGTATACTGGTCTAGATACCATGCTATTGTTTCCATCAAATGTGATATATTATTATTTGTTCTTAAGTTTTGTACAGATTTGAATGCAAACTCTATTAAAGATTAGATATAAATCGCTCACAAACTCCGGTTATTTAATGAATGTATATAAATCTAAACCCACAAGATTTAAGATAAACTACATATAATAATCGTAAAAAAATATATTATTAGAAATATTTTTTTTAAGTTGTCTCTTGTATACAATTCAATATAAATAATACGAACATCATTTTTGTTGATTAACTATTTTTAGTTTTTCAAAGTACTTTTAAAGTCCGATTTGTATTAGGCATCTAATCTGAGTGAGTAAAATAATTTCGGACTATTCAAAGATTTATAACATTTTGCAAACATTCCTTGAGTTTAGTAAAGACTCCTTTTATATGGTGTTCTAGATACAAAGTTATGTTTTACGTCATAGGTTTTGTAAATTAAAAGCACACTTCTCTTGATAGCAGCATCATTTGGTTATTTAAATGGGAGATATATAATAAGTCTATCATAATATACATATATGTACTTTCTCGAATTTGAAAATGTAATGATAATATATATTATAAATATTGTATGTATGTAAATACAAGTATAAGTAATATAAGTAGAACATTAGCACTCTCCACTGTTATATCTGTTATACTGCAACAGTCACAAGTGTGTACACTGAAGTATTGACGCTTTGGAAGTAACGGTGCTTAATACAAACATAGTATTGATCCCAACAGACAAGTTAACAAATATTGGAAATCACAGATAGATGAACATATTATTGAACTTAAACACTCTGCGGTAGTTCAAACTATTATTAGTATGTTTTAGCCCATAGTTATTTTTAATTTATGCCTTTTTATACTTCCTGCCTTAATTTTATGTCCGTAAATATCTGTACCCTTATTATTTATTTTAACCAAGATTTTCAATTAAATTTTTTACAGCAAAATCTTAAATCCTAATCCATGTACAAAGTCTCTATTGTATATTTTCCTGATACGTTAAAGGTTTGATTTTTGATACTAAATATTGCGAGTAAATTATGACGAAATGAACTTTTTTTTATTGAGTGGCCTCGAAGCTAATCATTTAATTATTTTTTTTCATTATTCCATTACAACAAGTTCAACAGTTAATAGGCCACTTGCAACTTAATGATCTCATTTATTTTTATTATGACTGCTTTTGTGTAATATTTACAATTTTCTTATTATTTTCAACTGTAAGTATGAAACGTTGCTGTATTAAAACGTATAAAATCATCAGTTATTCCAACATTATATTTTACGACATTTACTATTATTAATAAAAATGTTAATAGTAGTTACTGCTCTTTGAAAAATTCTCATTAAGCCGAGGAAGACAATTATGAAACTATGTATATCAATTTAAGTCCTCTCGTAAATATTCTTCCAGTAAATATTTTTAAGTGGATATAACAAACTGCTGAGTGAAATTATGATCAAACAAGTATTAAAAACGTTACCATTTTTAAGAATAAACATATTGCACAACTGATTTAATCTAGGTTATCTATACTAATATTATAAAGCTGAAGAGTTTGTTTGTTTGTTTGTTTGTTTGAAAGCGCTAATCTCCGAAACTACTGGTTCGAATTGAATAATTCTTTTTGTGTTGGATAGTCCAGTTATCGAGTGAGGTTGTGGGCTATATAACATCACGCTGCAACCAATAGGAGCAAAGATATAGTGGTAAATGTGTAAAAAAACGGGAGAAATTATTTCATCTTTGAAGCTTTCCGTTGCGTGGGCCGTGAAAACAGTTCAAGATACACAAAAAATATGTATTAAAGAATAATAGCTCTTTTAATGATCTAAAAAACAGTCCGCGATAGTATATGTCTATCTTTTAAGATTAACTCACAAAAACCGTTTTTAACCTAATTTGGTCGAAATAATTTGTTTAAGTTGTATCAACATAATAATATTAATCTCTATTCAAATAAACAAATAAATATGTTGTTGGTTAAGAGTACTTCATTGTGAATAATAAAAACATAGGTTTTATCCTGAAAACTCTACGGGAACTCGACCATTCCGAAATCCCCGCAAGAACGGAAACTATGTGGGAAGAACCAAAAATCTGTCGGAAGTCACTATTCCACGCGGACGAAGTCGCGGCAAAAGCTAGTATGTGATAAAGAGCAATTTTTTAATTGTTAATGTAAAATGTCTTATTTTTTTGTGTTATTTTATAAATGTTACCTTAATTGATTTTTTGTTGTTTTAATTGTCCAATTCAAATAACACAATCTATAGTTTTAAAGTTTATATTTTTGGCATAGTCACACAGTTGAATATTTCTATTAGGTAATACGCATTCTACTTACATATATTATTAACTAAAAGAAATTTACCCTGATAACCCTTTATGTCAATGATTGTACATATATAGAGTATTGTATTCGTATAATTTAGTATTTAAAAAGGATAACATATTTTTGTTAATGTAATAAAAAATGTTAAAGTTTCAACAGATTTAAAAGTTGAGAAAAATCTATGTATATAAAAGAAAGTCGTGTTAGTGACTCCACTTATAACTCATGAACGGCTGAACCGATTTAGCTGAAAATTGGCAGGGAGGTAGTTTAGAGCGAGGACAGCATTCCCGTGGGACTTGACATGAAACGTCAGTCACTAAAAAACGTGGAATAACGAAACACAATTGACAGATATGCAATTGACGTATAATGACAGATATGTAATGACGTAAAGATGATAATTAGACATTTGTAAGAGATCTACTAAATAAAAATAAGTCCGGTTTTCGATCCTGACGCTATAACTTCAGAACGAACCAATTTCCACGGTTTTGCATTCGTTGGAAAGGTCTCGGGCTCCGTGAAGATTATAACAAAAAAATTCAACAGAAAAGCGGGAAAATCTTTTTTCACATACAGCGCCATCATACATAAGATGTACTACAAATCGATATTTTAAGTAGACGGCGCCGGTGCATGATTGGTTGACAGCTACTCATTGTTCTCTGCTCAGTTAATTTCATGTGACAAACCGGTATTGTGTTTGTAGTTTGAACTCTTAAAACCATTTAGTATTTGTCGGATAAATTTAGAAAATCATTGTTTCTCAGTTTCATGGGCAGTTATATTTTGCGTGTTCAAGAGTTTGGAAACCATCCGCTTTATTTGTGTCAAAGTTAGACCAAAAAACAAAAAATGTGGTTTACAAAGGACCACTTCAATGAAATGGATAATTTGCAGATACGTATAACGCTTCGATTCGGTATCTACTTTGGATTCACTTTCATTTACTTAAAGAAGTTCAACTAAATAACACTTCATTTTTGTAATCGAAATGAATTAATTACTGTTGTGAAATGAAATAAAAATTTTCCTTTTCAAATATAAAACAAAAAAAAATTCTTCATCTTTTAATCACCAAACGAAATGTTATATAAAAGCCTTCTGGTGGCGAAACGGAGTTCGCCAGGTTTACTACATAGTTTGAAATAAAAATTCATTGTCCTTGTGAACTTGTGAAATGCAATGCCTTACAGACTAAAGTATTCGTTTTGTTTAACAAGTGTAACAAGTTTAGGGTTTATTACTGAGATGTGGAGAAAATATATTACCATTACACCTAATATATTATAGAACTAAAATTGGTCTAAAGATAATTCTATTCCAGAATGCTGACCTCTAAGCCAAAGCAAAGTCCTAAATTAGCTAAATCCAAAAACCTCATACATATTACACAACATTTAAATAATATGCGGCTCTGTGTTTTTTTTTTTATAATAACAACTATTGTGATTACAATCTATTGATATCGAAGAAGGGATTAAAATTAACTTTTATTATGTTATCTAATGTTTTTTAAATAAAATTAAATAAAAAACGACAGCAATTACGACTAAATATTATGACAGTTTTTTCCAATGGTACTACTCTTAATTTCTTGTTAAATATATTATTCTTTTTTTAAATATTACTCAAACTCTGTACTAAAACATTACTTAAATCTTAGAATCGATTGATTATTTTAGAAGCTTAAATATTAATAATACGTAAAAAGACTATTTACAAAAATTATATAACAATATGGATAATTAAAATCAACTATTACTACAGTAATATATATTTTAAATTTTACTATTTTTTTTTTGTTTATTATAGAACCTATTATGTAGTGAAAATTCCTTAATATATGACAGGGACTTCAGACAACATGTTATTTAATAGAAATATTTGCCTGTATTTTGTTAATTATCATTTCTGTATCACAAATTGCACAAATATGAATTTGATATTGTCACAAAGCTAATGCTAGTATGTACTATGTACGATAATGTACCTACACTCATAAATAAATGGAAAGGTGCGTTTGTAATTAAGCCACTGAATTTTTTTTTTTCTTAATGATTTTGAAAACATAAGTTGATTCATTAACAGTATATTTTGTTACTATTGAAATGGGCACCTTTAATGCAGAATACGTGTTTATTATTATATTTAATAGCAGATATGAATATGTTTTATTAATTGCTCTACATGAATTATAAATAAAACTAAGTGAAAAAATATCAAAAATTACATGAAAAACATTGTTAATAACATAGTGGTATCATAAGCTATTGATAAATTGAGTTACATTTTTACTATCAATATTGTTTTTTTTATAATATATAAAATATTTTTATATGGGTTAGCATAAACCTAAATAAAAAAAGAAACGTTAATTAAAAATCTTTTTTTTAATGTTGGCTATCACATAATAATAACGCTTACTTCTTTATTAAAATGAATATATATAAATTTATGTTTATTTTTTGATAAAATAAAGGTTTTTATTTATAAAACCAAACGATATAATTCTATTTGTGTCATAAGTGTAATAAATCATTTTCGCATTTAAAATTATTTAAGGGAAAAAACTAAACAACATAACTTTTCTGAAGGCAGGCAAATGTATATACATATTTATGTACTTATTTCATTAATAAATTTAGATATATAATAAGCATCATAAGCATCTCAGCAAAAAATATATTATTTCGGTTCAAGTTACAAGTTCGTTAATTAAGATATAAGCTAAAAAACATAGTCTTAATCTGAGATTAAATCACCTCAGAGTGTTTTCTAAGAGAAATATTTAGATAAGGTATTAATTATTAAGAACATGATACTATTTATTCCGATACCAGGAAAATGTTAATTAAAAACGTTAAGAAAAATTGAAATTCCCATTTTCTTTTAAGTAACACAGTATCAAACACTTGATAAAAAGGATGTAACAGATATTTTTATTAAATATTAGTTATGTAACAAAACGTTAAAATCAAACAATTTGAAAATTTAATTCAACTCAAAACAAAAATTAATTAAGAAGAAAAATGTACGACCTGGTCTCTGATTTAATTAAATAATTTAAACGATTCGGTTAACGTCTGAATCGACAAATTGGTTCTCTCATCAATTACTTAAGAAATAAAATAAAAACGCTTGTTATATTCCACTAGAGAACGATTAAATTATATGTTTTAATTCAACGTAAAAAAAAATACAACCATCAATATATTTCTTAACACTTAAGTCAGTTAAAAGATTGATATTTATTTTAAAGAATTGCTATAAATATACGATAATTAAAATGTAATAATAATGAATTTTATTATTATCATTTACACTCATTTGGAAATTATATGATTGGTACAATTTATTAATTAAATTAATTGTTACTCAAAACGCATATATAAATTCAATCATATGAAAATTTTATATCGGTAATGAGACACTTGTAAATTAATCAGAGTAAGTAGATGAAAACAATAAAAATACTTAAATATAGTTTAAGAAAATAGTTTATAAATATATATATATATACATATTTATTCATTTACCATACGTATATATATAAGTATATATTTTCTCATTGGATCTTGTATGATTTCGAAATACTATCGTTAAATATATATATTTTTTTTATATTAACACAGTTTATGATATAATCAATTTTGAAGTTATTCACATGGTATTGACGTGCCAATCATTTAACGTTTACTGTATATATAAAGTTTTTACCTGTATGAAGGTCTTAGAAATATTTTAACAGAAAAGCGATCACTTATACTATTTTTTCATCGAATTTAAATAAGGCAATATCAAATCTTTTTAGCCGAGGAACTAAAGAGTGGTAATATCAATAATAATTGTTAAAACTATACGACATTTTTATTAAAAAAAATATGTTTGTTTTTAAACGATATCTAAGTTCTCGTTATACAGAAAGAAATGAATTACTTGAATTGAAATATCACACCAAAATTTACAATTTCAGACACATCCAATATGATGAGTATGTGATGCTTATGATTTGATACATCAGCTTCATACCACAGCTCTTGGACAATATTTATTCTCTCAGGCTACATTATTTTGATTGATGGTATCGTCACGAAAGTTTTTATATTAATAAAAATAATGACTCTTGTATTTTTAAAGTTGATGTTTTTTTTTACTTAGAATAAATTCGTAGGAGTGAATTGCATTTATCATGACCATGATTAACAATATCAATCTAGCCAAGCTTCATCAAATGCCTAAAGTAGCTCATCTTTCGTATTTTATACACTTAAGAGAATATGTGTAAATATCGCACGATTAAATTTTTATATCCCCTTTTTACAATCGACAGATACGCAGTAGGCCTCTATTCTTTAGCACTAGATCTTTCTTGGATCTGGACGAAGCGATACGCTTCCTTTTTTTCATGCACACAGCAAACGATTGGCACTATTGTCTGCATCGGTGTTATTTTTCACCCCCAATTTAAATGTCTTCAAAGCAAAAGCAAATAGAACCAAAATATTGCGTTCATTAACTACGAGTCTTTATTTGTACCAAACAATCGGTTCAATAACTGTTTGGTATTACAAAAGTATTATAAAAAAACAGACTTTATAGTCATGTTACTTCAGTCTCCCTGTTCCTATAAATATAAATTAATGCTTTTGTATTATTTATATAACTGGAAACACTAAACCAAGCTTAATTTGACTTATTGAAATACTCTGTGGCAAGGGTTACTTGTCTAATAACACCGTTTGTAACTGTTGTAACTGTAGTTTGTTTTTAAATTTGACCTAAAAACCCTTCGTTAGAAATTGAAAACTATATAAGTAGGAAAATTAATATTTTTTGTGACGTAATAGGATTGATATGCGTTATTATTTCATTAAGAAATTTTAGAATATTTATTCAAGAAGGAACTTTATTAAAAACTTTCATAGTTTTTCAAGACATAAAATATTGATAACTAGAAGACCTGGCGAACTTCGTATCGCCCTATAATCAAGAAATATCTATTACTTGATTATATATATTATTTTTTTATTTATATTTTTAATTACCAGTAAGCCATAAATCTCCGTGTTTTGAAGTGCTACAGAATGATTGACATATTAGTTAGTTGTCAAATCTAATGTCAAAAAAAATGTTTGTATGGGAAATAGAAAAGGGCTGCTTTTATGGTTTTCCCAGTAATGAATCAATTTTTTTCAGCTTTTATACCTTCCCTGAACCTCCACGAACATTTCAAGACTAAGATAAGATAAATCCGTTCAGCTGTTCTCGAGTTTTAGCGAGACTAAGGAACAGCAATCCATTTTTATATATATAGAAGATAGAAGATAGAAGATAATGGTATTAATAAACGTATGAAATGAAAAGCTTATCAGGATTATATGACGACGTATGTACCTATGGAATAATTAATTATTTAAAGTTATATGTCACCTTTCATTATATAAAATATCTAAAAGTAATGGCAATAAAATAGTGTATTTATGTGTGTGTAATTCTTGCATTGAAAAAATTTTGGTAATTAAACTGACGACTAAGTGGACGATTTTCTTTAAAATTAAAATTTACTATCATATAATTTATATATCATTTCTTTAAGAGGTTTTTATATAATTAAATCAAGAATTAACTAAAATGAAGTTGAAAAGTAGTAAAGTAAACATACTACATCTTCTATATATATAAAAATGGATTGCTGTTCCTTAGTCTCGCTAAAACTCGAGAACGGCTGAACCGATTTGGCTAATTTTAGTCTTGAAATACTCCTGGAAGTCCAGGGAAGGTTTAAAAGGTGAGAAAAATTGGAATAATTGCCGGGAAAACCCTAAAAACAGCCCTTTTCTATTTCCCATACAAACGTTTTTTTTGACATAAGATTTGACAACTAACTAATATGTCAATTCTGTTTGATTGAAACAGGAAAAACCTGATTATTTCTAGCCTGTAAGACGGAATAGAGTTCGACTGGTCAGCTATACCTACATATATTACTCTTGACCAAACTAACGCGGACGAAGTCGCGGGCAAAAACTAGTATGTATATACAAATGTAATATTTTGTTTATTTTTATTTTGTAACAATCGTTATGGCCAGACTATGTATTTGCATATGTATATATGTACATATGTTTAAGTATTTGGACGTTATTAATTGTAGACACTCAGGTGTTAATTTATGCATATAAAGAAAATGTCCGTTTTGTATAAAGCACACATAAATATTGTAAAATTTAGTCTGCTCGTTGATAAGATCTACGAAGCTTTGATGCATATATGTACATTAACTTTGATGAAATAAAAGGCTTGAGAATTATTTTAGTGTGTAATGTTAGCTACGAGTCTAACTCGCTAAGCCTGCCTGTATATACTCCGGGTTAAATAGAGTGCATAGCATACATAAAATATTATTCTAACATTTTCTGCATTGTTTTTGTGTTTTCCTTATGATACATTTCATAGAAGTCATAGATGTATGTTATATATCTATGACTTTTAAATTATTTAAATCTAGATTTTCCAAAACGAATTCTGCTGATGCTTTCTATAAAGCATAATAAGGATTTTTGTTGAAAAAATTTTTTATAAAATGCTTGTCGATGAAATCGTATGAAAAAAGCTAGAAACGTCAAAACAATTAGACATTAGTCAGATTTGAAGACGTTAAAGTAAGCAGTGAAAGTATTTTATATTTCCTGAGTATCATTATATGTACATATATCCTGATTTGTTGTAGAATTGTAAGTAATAAAAAAAAATTAACAATTACAAAAACTTCAAAGAAAATAAGATTATTTTATGAAACATTATCTTCTTCTATATATATAAAAATGGATTTCTGTTCCTTAGTCTCGCTAAAACTCGAGAACGGCTGAACCGATTTGGCTAATTTTAGTCTTGAAATACTCCTGAAAGTCCAGGGAAGGTTTAAAAGGTGAGAAAAATTGGAATGATTGCCGAAAAAACCCTAAAAACAGCCCTTCTCTATTTCCCATACAAACGATTTTTTGACATTAGACTTGACAAGTAACTAATATATCAATCATTCTGTTCGATTGAAACAGTAGAAATTTAATAAATACCAATACCGGGTTATTGAAGACGGAATAGAGTTCGCCCGGTCAGCTATACCTATATTACTAATGACGAAATTAACGCGGACGAAGTCGCGGGCAAAAACTAGTACTTAATAGTTCAAGTCTGTCAGACGATATTCGATGTAGATAATCTTATAACCCAGTGCTTACGAGGATAGTGAGACCGTGGTTGGTTTAATTTTCTTAAGTGTTTTTGTAGAAGATACAGTCATTGAGAGGATTGACGAAACCTTGATTTATATCACTAAATTTAAAATCATGTCACAAGCCCTCCAAAGCCTCAAAAGTTACGATAGCAACGTCATTACAGTTTCTTTATGCAATTTGAATTTTTTGTTAAATTTAAACTACTACTGTTAATTTTGGCTAAATAATACAATTTATAATTTTTAACATGAAAATGTAACCGGTGTATATAACATATACTTATGTATATATGTATATGTTTAAAAAGTAGGTATATAAGCAATAAAATTAATTTTTTTTAGGTGGTAGAGCCTAGCTGTGGTTAGTTACTACAGCTCGAACACGGGCTGGCTCGACCGGGGAAGTACCACCCTCTCACAGAAGATCGGCGTGAAGTAGCCTTTAATGGCTGCGTTTCGTCCGATGAGTGAGAGAGCCGGTTGCCCTTTCCCTATTCCCACCCTTTCCTACAATATCCTTATTCCCACCCCTCCCTATCCCTATAAAACAAGGTTGGCAACGCATCCGCAACATCTTTGTTGCGGATGTCAATGGGCGACGGTAACCACCTTCCATCAAGTGGGCCGTCTGCTCGTTTGCCACCTTTAACATAAAAAAAAAAAAAAAAATTAAAAGGATCAAGAAATTAATGTATAAATATTTACATATCATGAAGTATGGATAGGAATGAAGTAATATGGCAAAAAATAAGATTAACAATAGACAAGCAAAACCGAAGAATAGAAAAATCTAATACCAAATATAACAAAGAGAAAGAAAAATCAGCAAAGAGAAGCCACATTCTCATCCTCAGCATTCAACCCCATCTTTTAAATTGTAATTCTTTTAATATGGTCCGATGAATAAACCCGTATAAAATATAAAGCACTTTTATGTACAATCATTACTTTTAGACTACTTAACAACAATTAATCAAGTCTAGTGAATTCATAATTTTTAGATAATTATATTTTTAAATCCTTCAATCTAGCATATGCATATGCAATCAACACCGAAAAGAATATTAAAAATATAATGTGGAAATTATAAATGTTTTTCTCCTTTTCTTGAACGAAATTTTGGTTCAAAAAATGTTTTAAATTACATATTTGACCACAGCGCCGTATTGTCCAAAATAGTTAAAAAATATATTTCGTTATGGAGGTATATGTACCTGTATATTCAAAATAACCGTGGCGTTCAATTATTTTTAAAGTTTAATCAATTATATATGAGTAAGACTTGCAGCTAGAGAAATAATGCTAATAATATGTAGGTGTCAGAAACATTTGAAATCGTTGCATTTACATTAATCGAAAAAATAAACTTGGCTTTCGTTATGTTAATGGTACTGTGTTAGCTGTTTCTTTTTTATCTAATTAGAACTTAATATTTCTATAGATAAGACCCGTACCTTTATCACTTGATATTCTGATTACAATTTATGTTAATTTTAACTTCAGCTTACTGAAGGAATATTTAAACAATCCTCTTAAATGTTACCCTACTTCATCAGAATCTTTAATATAACTCTGAATGTCAATCATGCTCAAAAAATAAATTTTAATCTAACCAGAATCTTAAGTTTCTTTAGTTTTAAGAACAAATAAAATTATCATTATATTAATAAGCATTCCTTCTTTTATGTTTTAATATGTGGAATTTATTAATGATAAGGATTAAACATTTTCTGTAATCTCTCGGTGTACCTATTCTATATTACGATACGATTCTATATAACGATTCGATCTGTTAAAGGTACATTAACAAACCAAGAAACAAACTCATTTTATTATAAATTACTCGTAAAGGTTGTTTAATTTTAATAATAATAATAATTTGTGTAAGAAGACTCCACGCAATGCATGTCACAGAAAAAAAACGCAGATAATAAAAAAATATATTTAAAAAAGCTAAACACAAATTGATCCTATAATTAAACAACATTGCTTTCTTTTAAAGTGATTTCTGAAAACAAATATAAAGTATAAAAATCTTGAAAGAGTGATAAAACCGTTGATTTCTTTCATTTTTGTCTCAAAAAACGGCAGCTAATTAAATTGGCCTTAAATGCTGAAAGCTAAAGATTTCGAATCTCACATAAAATTCTTGGAAAATGTAGTCACCTAAACGTACAACGTAATAAACAACAATAAATAAATTATTGGCTTACTAAAATATTACTTCAATTAATATGCAACAATGACATTAGTAATCTAATCTTCTATATATATAAAAATGGATTGCTGTTCCTTAGTCTCGCTAAAACTCGAGAACAGCTGAACGGATTTATCTTATCTTAGTCTTGAAATGTTCCTGGAGGTTCAGGGAAGGTATAAAAGCTGAAAAAAATTTATTCATTACTGGGAAAATCATAAAAAAAGCACTTTTCTATTTCCCATACAAACGTTTTTTTTGACATTAGATTTGACAACTAACTAATATGTCAATCATTCTGTCGCACTTCAAAACACGGAGATTTATGGCTTACAGGTAAACTCCAAAAATATATAAAAAAACGTAATAGAGATATTTCTTGATTATAGGGCGATACGAAGTTCGCCAGGTCTTCTAGTTTTAAATAAAATTTACATTCCCCGTAATCGAAATATCAGATTTTCACGCGATCGTCTGTTTGTTAAATTGGAAATTGGTTATTGGATACCCTTAACAATAGGTTAATTTTAAATAAAATATTTGAATTAATTACGAGTTGAATTACTTTAATGTTTTTATTTAAATATAATCACACCAAAAAAAAGCAATAATAAAAAATTAGGCTGTTTTTTCTCAATTTTATTCTTCTATTTTAAAACATAGTTGAAAATGAAGTGTTAAACATAGTTGGGCATTAAATATTGAGATAAAAAACTGAAAGTACATAGTATATGTAAATATTTGGTTCTTGAGCAGATGCTAAAGGCATGACATCCAAAAATTATGAAATAACTTGTTGGTCATTACATTGTCCCGTATTTATGGCTTATAAGCCATAAGAACGCCTTTTTAATACAAAATACATTGGTGGAGCAATGTATTTTGTGTTAAAGAATATATTTTTTATTTTTATGTATATTTGTTGTGCAATAAAGAGTTAAATAAAGAAATAATATTACAACATTGACAATTATAATTATATAATATATTTGCTACGATTTTCATCGCAATTATTATGACTACGAATAAGTTTATAACGAAATAATTTCGAATAATAAGAACTAGATACGATCTGATGTATTTATTATAATCCCGAGAGATTTCTTGCAAGGTGGTTGGGATCATATTTAGTAAGTCATATAATGAATGTTGTTTTTTTGCTGTCAATCATACAAACACATTTACCATGACTTTATGGGAGTACCTCGAGGCACTAAGTGGATCCTATATTATTTTGAGTTTTTATCAATAACTTATTTGAGTTTTTCAAATACCGTCAGTTTCATTTATAACTTAATGATCCCAAATTTGACATGAGCGTAATGAGTATAATAAATAATGTTTATGACGTAATAAAATAAACGTTATTATTTTTAATTAGCTAATTATTATTTTTGATGGCGCGATTTGAAAACATACATAAAAATGTAAAATGTGTTTTATTTTATACCATTCAAAACGATGTAGGTACGAATATATATATATATATACTACTTATATATACTTTCAAAATATAAAATGATTCATTGTAAATATGACAAAGGTTCAACCCGATCTCACTTACGTTCCGAGTCTGTATTGTCACTTTTCATTCAACATACGAACAATTTGCTGTGATGATGGTTATATCACAACCTTTATTTAAAACTAGCAATCACTATTGAATATAATGGATATAAAATTAAAGTCGTTAGGAAAATTGTCAATCAATTGTTCGTTTCACAATTAAAGATGTAGTCTTTAAAATGAATGTTGTAAACTTATAATTCGGTTCGTCTATCTAACCTCTTAATAATCATTTCCGTATTATTTTTGATTTTAAGATTTTAAATTTTTAACAAAATGCAAACAACGCAAAATAAAATCTTCGATAACTTTTCAATATTTCTTTTTTTTATCTTCGATGACAATAATTCAAGGGGCTATTAATCTTACAAATTTATTAATTCTGAAACCATTTATCAAAGTAAGATACAGATTTACGAACGATTATCAGGAGTTTAAATAATAAAAAATATGAATTATTATAATCATAAAATAACAATTGTTTTGTGAATAATTGATGTCAGTTATTTTTTTAAACATAAAATGGATTAAGTGTAATTTCATCTGAGATTTACTGAGTTGAGCTCAGTAGTTTCTGTAAACATATGTATAATTCTCTCCCGACTCAATCAGGAAAAACGGTAAACCGACACACTATCTATACTAATATTATAAAGCTGAACAGTTTGTTTGATTGTTTGAAAGCGCTAATCTCCGAAACTACTGGTTCGAATTGAATAATTCTTTTTGTGATGGATAGTCCAGTTATCGAGGAAGGCTGTGGGCTATATAACATCACGCTACGACCAATAGGAGCAAACATATAGTGGTAAATGTGTAAAAAACGGGAGAAATTATTTCATCTTTGAAGCCTTCCGTTGCGTGCGCCGTGAAAACGGTTCAAGATACACAAAAAATATGTATTAAAGGATAATAGCTCTTTTAATGATCTAAAAAAACAGTCCGCGACAGTATATGTCTATCTTTTAAGATTAACTCACAAAAACCGTTTTTATGGTACCTAATTTGGTCGAAATAATTTGTTAAAGTTGTATCAACATAATAATATTAATCTTTATTCAAATAAACAAATAAATATGTTGTTGGTTAAGAGTACTTCATTGTGAATTAAAAAAAACATAGGTTTTATCCTGAAATTCTACGGGAACTCGACCATTCCGAATACCCCGCAAGAACGGGAACTATGTGGGAAGAACCAAAAATCTGCCGAAAGTCACTATTCCACGCGGACGAAGTCGCGGCAAAAGCTAGTTCTTTTATAAACCACCATTATGTTTTTTATAGGATATAAAAATATAATATTAATAGAAATTATAAGGACAACTTATAGAAAATAGTATTGTTTAAATTAGTTACTTTAAGGTTAATAGTTTAAGGTTCCATTAATACTTAGGTATTTTGTTGTTCAGTTACAGTCATACGAGTAGAATAATAATATGTAGTTGTTTCTGAGAATTACTGTTATTACTATTCGTTATTTTGTTGGGGCAAACAATATCAGTCTATTATTGTTATTTAATTCGCTGTTGCATTACATTAAACTTTTTCCTTTTCTATTTTACAAAGGAACAATGTTTTCATTGACGAACAGAATATGTTTGAGAATAATTTTCATAATTCCAGACGAGACTTCCGCATTAAACAAGGTCAAAAACACTTTACGCTGGTATTCTTAGAAACTTGACTTTATCTATATTTCAAAAAAATATTCACTATCCTATTAATTCTTTGCAAGTCTAACATTAATCCCAGTCAACATTTTGTTTCTTTAGTTCCTAACTATTTGTATCTTAACAAACATGATATATGAATTTCATGAGAATATAATGCCTTTAAAATATCCTTGTTTTTTGTACTAAAGTTATAAATATTGAAACACGTATATAGATTTAGTGACATTTTCAGAGGCTACACAGAATGACATAAAATTATTCACAATTTTATTGAAAGAAACTTGACACTTTTAGAACCTTTTTCGTTAAATTACAATTTAGAAACTGATCGAAATATACAACCGTATAAAAAAGCACTTTACGTAGTTTATAAATCAAGTTATTACCGTTTTAGCAATTTCATTTTGGTAATCACTATTGGTATAGCGTAATACCATGTTATTTTGTCAACCTTTTACATTTATGATCGTTTTTCATTGTTTTTATATTCTTTATTATATAAATAAGATAATATTACTCCTACATATAATAAAGTTATAAAAAAGAAACTAAGTTTCTCGCATACTACGCTTCCTTGTTTTTTTTAACTACTTAATTCCTATGATTCGGTTCCTTTACAGATATCGTAATCAATAAGTCGATAAAATATTTCCCGAAACGTCAATATTATTAAAAATGCAGAAAAACAACACAGTTTATTTATTATCGTAGCTTAAAAATGAGTATACGCCAATTAAAATAATTTATTAAAGTAAAACATAAATAAGAGCTTCTATAAAATATATGCAATTTGTATTATTGGAAGTATTTTAAATTCTCAGTAGAACTATATAAAAATTAAAAAATACGGCTTTTGATGATTGAAATTTTATATTAGACATAAAGTATGAGCTAATTTTTTAATAAATAAATAAATATTTTAATATAAAAGGTACATTGACTAACTTAAAAACAATGGATTAAATAGAATCCAAAAAAACATTTGAGGTATCCAGAAAATAAGCAAATGGTTCATATGACTGTCATCATTCCTGGTTTGCTCTGTTCTGTTTTGTTTTGTCTTATGATATAACAATTTTATCTAAATCAAGGCTGTTGAATTCTAAGTTATTTTTAAATCTAGGTAATAATCGATAAGGATTTATAAAAGAGAACACCAATAATAAGTTAAAATAAAATGTAATTATAACGATTAAAATTTATATATAAAAAAACATTCTTAAGAATCATTTGAATTTTTACAATATAAAAGAGTTTACCAATAAATAACATATCTTCAGTAAACTTACTTAGAAAGTAACAAACGAAACAGACTAAAAGACTTACTGTGATAAGAGTTGTAAGGAGGAAAAAAGGCATGAGAAGGTAAAGTAGGCCAATCGATAGGCCACATTCTTAGGATTAAAATGTAAGTAAGTACTGATTAGTGATTTATATTCGTTAGACTTAAAAATACCATGTGGAATAATTTTATTTGTAAAAAAGTTTTTATTTTTAAAGGGTTGATCATAGGTCCTTTTTAGTGAAAATTGTTTCTTAGTTTCATTCATTTTATTCTTTCTATTTAGGAATATATTATTTTTTTGTAGTAGAATTTTATGTGGAATGAATTTAACACGGCCCAGATCAAAACCCAGCCATAAAGAAGTTTTCATTTATGATACAAGTTTTAACATGTGTCCTCTCACCGACCTTGACTTCTTGCTGTAAAACCTGTATTATTCTACAGTTGATATCTATATGTAACCCAGCAACTATCAATGTTAGCCGTTTTAAAATTTCTACCAGCATTGATAAGTTTTGTGTTTGAGAATTATGCTTCAAATGAGAATCGTAACGACTTCTGTCCAATGAACGATGATAAAAATATGTGATTTGTAAGACAAGTTTTTAAATAACTATAATTTCTTTTCATTAAACGTTATTACTTTTGCAAATTTAATAAAAAAAATCGATCTGATTAGAAAATGAAAATTGTTTCCATACAAATTGCTCCTTAATTAATTATAATATTAGAACGTCAAGTTCATGCTACAAAACTTTAATCAAAGACAAAAATGGAATATGCTTATGAAATTTTTTAACTTTGCTCACATTTTATGGATTAAAAGCTGCTTCTACAACTCTTATAAGTAAATTAACACGAGTATGTTAAATACACTATGAGATATAGCTTGTGACATTTTACATATGTGTGACATGTTAAAGTTTTTTTTCTCTTACAGGTAACCGGGATTGGGCTTAGCGGAAAACTCTTAAAACAGTTTGAAAGAGATTCAAATTTCAAACAAATAAATGGTTAATGGAAAATTGTTAATGAAATACGCGTATAGTTGTATGTTTTGTTCGACTCTCTAATGTTTGAATTTAGCTTCGATACGATTAAACCTACCTATATGTAATCAGTTTTGGTATTTATAATCAATCGACATATTGTTTGGTGTAACGTTCAGTTAGCTCATCGTGTAAATCTTTTGAACATTTTATATAAAGATTATTTTGAATGTATATTTTTCATTATAAACTATCTCCATGAGGATCAGAATGAATTAAATTTATCAAAATTAAACTATGCTGCTTACTTTCTTCTGAAGATTGTTAAATTTTGAGTATGTTCTCCGATATTTTAAATGATTGTAAAAAAATAAAAACTAATGAAGGCAATTCTGTTTATTTATATTTTATAAATTCAAAAATAGTTATGTACCTACAGTTAAGTGCTTACTGCTCGAGATGTATAAACTTTTAATTTAATACATTTTTATATTCTTGTCATCAATAGATATATAATACTTCAGATCTACGTATTGAAAATGATGATGTTGCATTATATTTTAAACACAAATTATAGTCTTAAAATTATATTACATGCGCACGAACACAGTGCATCTGTAGCATTCCGTCGGTACAGAATATAACGCGTAGATATCATAAAATTTTACGAGCGGATCTCGCCTATGAAAATCTTTAATAAAGATACTGTGAGTAAATATCATATTTAAGAAAAATGTTTCTTGAATGTTTTATAAAATGCCGTTCTTTCCGTATTTCTTTCATGTTAATAAAACAAGAATTATGATGATATGTAATTTTTTTTTTGAAACAGTCCGTAAGATTATGTAGTGATCATTGTGTGTACGACTTTGTAACGCAAGAAAAATCAATATAAAATTGCACGTTTTAAAGAAAAGTGTTAGTAGAAAAGGGGGAATATTGAAAGGCAAATAAATAGAAAAAAATCAAGTTTCATTAAAACTAATTTAAAAAAACCCAAGTGGAATAAAATAAAATTATTAATAAAATCATGCTTAAAATAAAAATTTTGAAAAAACGAATGAAAAAGTGTGTTATTCTTTTGAGTAAAATTTTAAAAACTAAATAATAAAAACCCCTTCCAGCATCAGAGCGATGATAATTTTATAACACGGTAAAAAAAAAACATAACGAATTAACAAAAAGTTAAGAGTTCTTAAAAAATAAAATTGAAGGTTTCAAAACGTATATGTATCGTATCTTCATAAACAAGTAGCAGATAAAGTTATATGCTATATACGAACTACACTCGAAAAGAATTTTAATTTGTTCAATAAAATATTCATGTATTTAATTTTTGAATAAAATATTGTTATATAAAAAAAATACTCTTTAAATGTAGGTCCTATATGACATATTACTTTATTTTGCTACTTTTGCTACTACTATATACGATATGCACAAAAAGAAACTACCGTTTGAAATATATTTTCCTACATTAAAATGAAACCAATATTTTCGGATTTACTACACCTTTTTTTTAATTTTGACTATAAACTTCATACTCCCGACGTCTCGGCTACTTTACAGCAACCGTCTGCCCGTGATCACGTTTATTGGAATCATAATAATCATTCATAAGCCTCTAGTAACGATTACGGACACTTATTTCGTACCTAAATTTGTTACATCAAATCTATTAGTAACAAACATTAAGAACTGAGTTTAAAATTAATACTTCTTGTCAGATTAAGATACATAGTTTAATTTCTGTAGCTAATATAAGCTGTGACGTAAAACGCAATATTTTAATGTCATTTCCAGTCACATTTCCAGATGTAACGTTTACTTAAAATTTTAAATAATGTTTATAAATTAGTCACAAAATAGTATTAGGTAGGTATAATTATTATGATTAAAGTTTTGTTCCACAAATAAAAGAACTGTTTTCATTTAGAACGACAAAGTAGCAAAGATGAGGCATTATTTTTATGAATTTAAATTGGATATGGTCCTTAGTTTAACAAGGATTTCTAATAATGAAATGAGTAACATTTGCAATACTTAAAGGTAAAGTTATTTATGAATACTGAAACGAACTCGTCGGGGTTTGATATGACACACTAAACTTTGTTCAAAACAGCAAAATGAGCGAAAAATACTTGATAATTATGAAAAGCATCAAAGTATATAAAATTATATGTTGTTTTAAGTAATATTCGCAAAATATATTTATATAGTACATGTAATATTTAATTTAAAATAGCATAAATTTTTGATGATTTGTACTGAAATTCATTTAAGTGAAAAACATTTTTTTATTTAATTTAATAACGGTTTCAAACAATATTACGTTTTTTTTGTTAGAGATTTTTAATAAAGAATATTTTTAAGAAGTTGACTGAATACTGTCAGGAAAATGAAATTTCTGTTATGACCGAAATGAAACTGTTATTAAGGAATTTGAAATTAACATTTATTTTAATATGTTCAAATAATAATTAATAACATATTTTTATATTTAAATAAGTTTTCTGAATTCCATTCTATAATAAAATTCACTTTAAGAGATGGCTATAAGCGTATCAGACGTGGAATGTAATAATATTTTTAAAACACTCATATCTTTACAATTTATTGATCTTGTATTTTAATATAAAAAGAATATAACGCAAATATATACTTTTGATAACATTATAATTGTTAGGGTTAATTGTTTGTATTTAATTAATATTCATGAGCTTGAGGACATCTTAAGTACGCTTAGGTAGCTTCTTGAAATCGATCTATGCATACCTTATTATTATCTTGCATTCCTGAGACGTCATAGTGTTACTGAAGTTATCTGCATTTCCTTCTTATTATTATTAATGAATATAACAATAATATTATTGGCTCAATTTCTAGGTAGATTTTATATTCAATCTATATTTTTATGAGGCGGTTTGACATTGCGGTTAATTTATTTTTTTATAAATTTGCTCCAAATCTAAGAAAACCAAATTTAAGAAAACCGCGCAGTCTTATTTTATAGGATATGTTATTTATTAGAATATATTCAAGCTTTAATAACACATAAATTTATATTGCAAAGATTTTTGAAGGCGCTTCAAATATATTATAAACTTCAATATAACACTAATTTTTTTTTCCTTTGGAAAATAAATATAAAACTCACAATAAATAACATCAATAAGATGATGAACAAATAATTAATTATTTGTAAACAGATCTGCTTAATTATTTAAAATTAAAATGCAATATGAATCTGAAAGGAGACAGATTGATTTTCATTCATTAAAACCATAATCGACGCCAACGCGCTTCAAACTTTAAATTTCGGGGAAAATGACTCTCTGACATTTGCTATCTATGCTATCTTGTTATTACTTGATATTTGTAATGTCATATATGTATAAATAGTATTTTTATATAATTAAAACTTTCCTTTAAGGTCCCGACGGACCGTAAATAAATAATACTTCTTTCTATTCCACTTTCTACATTTATTTTTAAACGTATATATCGGCGCTATCAGCTTTAATGACGGATGCGACGTGAAAATAATTTGAGGCTGTCATCAATTCTTATTAAAACTCATTAGTATTCATGATTATTGTTAAAAGTAAAACGAATCTGATATTGTTTAAAAAGAGAATAGAACTATGTTTAAATCTTGGTATAAATATGACGTCTGGACGCACGACGGCAGACTTGAGAATTCAGAGTTCAGTGAGTGCGTATCATTGAAGTATGTGATTATGAAGAACCTTCAAGAAATACAGGAACATTAAGAACAATTGAAGTTTCATTTTAAAATATCATGGAACGCTTTAGAATAAGTGACATTTGTAACGTCAGCGAGGCTGGCGTCTCTCTCTTTAAAAACAATGAATTTGTAATAAATCCGATATATACAAATATTTTACTTTTAATGAGTTTTAATAATTGCAATTCAACAATTGACAATATCACATCTCGTCTGCCCGTGATCACGGTTGCTGTAAAGTAGCCAAAACGTCGGGAGTATGTAGTTTATAGCCAAAAATAAAAACGCGTAGTCAATCCGAAAATATTAGTTTCTAGTCCATTTAAGCTTAAATTAGGTAAGAATCTCGGAATTCGAGATACCCAACTGTAAGTCTGTAAATAGTTGTATATTGACACCCTAAAAGTTGTCTCAAAACCTACATATGGTAGGGTGTAAGCAACTATTAAATTTCAAGGTCAAAAGTCACAAAAATCGGTTTTTTGCGCTTTTTTTGGAAATATCTCATTTCCTATGGGTTTTTTGCTATTTGTATTTATTATCAATATTGTAGAATACTAAATTCTCTACAAATTTTGTTTCCAAAATTTTTTTATACGGTGTACCGTTTTCGAGATAGAGGGCGGAGAGCGCGCGGTCACCGCATCACTTCAGGTCAACCGGTGCCTCCGGTCGAAAACGCGCCATATATAGTTGATGAACTATCAATAAATCAATGATTATAAATATTTGTCAATTTTTATTAACTATTATATTATATTTTATCATTTTCTTCATGCATTAAATCTATATCTATTCAATAATACTGATAACCGTTTTATGAAAAAAATCATTTTTAAAAGTTTTTGAGAAACTGACAAATTTGGATGAATTAGCTGCAGCATTTAAGGAAGAAAATTTTTCGGCCCAGAGATTATTAGAGAGTGGAACTCAAACCTTATTGGCAGTCTATAATGCTCCGAAATCTGCGAAAAGTCTCGATCATCTTCGTTATACGCATTTCGTCAAGTCTACAAAACTTAATAAACCTGTGCAGCTTTCAAATATTTCACCAACAAGTGCAGCTGCTCATCAACATTTCAACCGTGTATATTATCAAGTTCAAACTTGGTTAGGACATGATTTGGAACCCCAGGTATGGGGTTGGGCAATGCGAAATGATTTTCTGGAGCCTATCATGACAATTTTACCACCTGCTCCAGAAAATTTGCTAAATACAATTTTCTGCAACTGCAAAAGTGGTGCGTCGACCGCGCGCTCTCCGCCCTCTATCTCGAAAACGGTACACCGTATAAAAAAATTTGGGAAACAAAATTTGTAGAGAATTTAGTATTCTACAATATTGATAATAAATACAAATAGCAAAAAACCCATAGGAAATGAGATATTTCCAAAAAAAGCGCAAAAAACCGATTTTTGTGACTTTTGACCTTGAAATTTAATAGTTGCTTATACCCTACCATATGTAGGTTTTGAGACAACTTTTAGGGTGTCAATATACAACTATTTACAGACTTACAGCTGGGTATCTCGAATTCCGAGGTGAACTTACTATAATGACTGGACTATTCATTTAATTGACAATATCATTTGATTTCACTGTTTTTTATACATTTTGAAATATATGTACATGTCATGTAACGGGTGTTTTTTTTAAAGGTATAGAACTTTGAAATAAAATAAAACAAAATTGATTTCTTTTATTGATACGAAATATAATATTTTGAAAAGATAATATTCTTTCATTATAATTTAAATAAGATTTCAGGCAGATGACCTCCACGACTGGCTCGTACGTAGTTTAATCTGGAGGTCGAATTTTTAACGACTTTTTCCAACATTCGTGACTGTATATCGGCAATAACGCAACGAATGTTACCCTCCAAGTGATCAACGGCTTTGGGCTTATCAGCATAGACTAACGACTTTACATATCCCCACAGAAAATAATCAAGTGCCGTTAAATCGCATGATCTTGGGGGCCAATTCACGGGTCCGAAACATGAAATTATGCGGTTACCAAATGTTTCTCTTAATAAATCAATTGTGGCATGAGCTGTATGACATGTTGCACCAACTTGTTGAAACCAGAACTCCTGAACATTATGGTTGTTTACTTGATGAACAAAATAGTCACTAATCATCGCTCTGTAGCGGTTACTATTGACTGTAACGTTCTGGCCAGCATCGTTTCTAAAGAAGTACGGACCAATTATTCGGCGGATAGACTGATTCGGGTCTTCTTCTACGCTACGCTCCACAGCAGAAATAACTTCTTCTGTACGCACTGTAGGACATCTCTGTGGATGCGTATTATCATTTAGAGTAAATGTAGTGCGAAAACGTTCCGTTGTTAATCAAATTAATTATTCTGATGGACGATTATGTGGACCTCAAAATGGACGTAGTGCGCGATACGTATTTTAAACAGAGCCATGATTTTCAAAATGAATTTGCACAATTTGGAGGCGTTGTTTAGGCGTTAGTCTATTCATGATGAATTGCCAAACCAAATTAAACACAAATCACTGGACAGCTATCAAAATAACTGCCAGTTAAAAAAGTATTGGCAACTTAAAGTTGTATATCTCTAAAAAAAACACCCTTTACTTAACATGTACATATGTATATTTCACCAAAACTATATGACAACAAAATTCACAGTGTAGACAAAAATTCAATATATTTGTGAGATATAATAAACCTATAATTCATAATTATTCATTTAAATTATGTTCGTTTTGAAAATTCGTTTTAATAATAACTATGTAGCTGACCCGGCGAACCCTATATCAAGAAATATCTTTTACCTTTTTATCTGAATAAAATTAATTTCTTTATTAAGTATAACTGACCCGACAGACAATGGTCTGTCTTCTTACTGTGATTATTGGATTCTTATTGTTATATTAATACATATAAACATAATACCAAAACAAAGTGTTTATTATTCTAGTGCTTTATTCTAACTATTTGATATTACCGCCAGTGACATATTATTTTTACAAAAAAGTGAAATATTGTAGTTATTTTCTTTTCTAGTAATTTTCGTATTTTTTTATTACATAAGAATCTTCTCCTAATAATAACAAATACAACAAAAAAAAATCAGTGAAATCGGTCCAGCAATTCACGCATGATGCCGTGACCAAGGGAAAAAGGTATTAAAATTTTTATATATGTACATAGATTGTTCCTCATTTCTCTGAATTTTAGTTTTAGCACTTAATAAATGCCCTGCGGTTGAAAATAATTTCCATATGACAATCTTTCTTAAAGTAGCCCAAATGTGTGCAAGTTAAAAAAATGTGTGCAAGTTAAAAAAAAATCTTTTGCATTGAACTTGACGACAACTTTTGTAATATTATCCCTGCTTCGTAAAGGTCACTAATAGTTCCATACTATGATTTAAGAAAGAAGACACCAGGTTTAGAAGACTATATAAATACAGACAAAACAAATGTTTTTGATAAACCTTAGCATTAAATGTCATAAAAATATAAATATGCATAAAAGTATTAATACATATTTGGTTGGCAACTAGAATATTATCCGGGACCTTATTGTAAATAGTTTTATATGGTAAATTTCACATTTGGTCTGAAATTTGAAAATTGAAATAGTTTAAATATATATTGCAATAGCTAAATATGTAGCAAGAATTCCACAGAGGTATATTTCCTTTATTTATATTCTATTTTAAATCTACAGATTCTTTGGTTGATAATGCTTTAAGGGCTCCTGTCTTAAACACTCTTACAATTCGAAAATCATAATCATATTCTGGTGACTATTAAAATGGTTTTCGTGAATAAATAAAGCCATTACAAAATCTGAGTGTTAAAGTAATATTATTTCTAGATTTAGCAGCTGCTTTATATAAGTTTGTACATCATTACTTAAAATAGTAATATTTGTCTGACTGTCCTATTGTTAACACAAACACATTGAAATTACATTGTTTTAGGAATTTATTACAAAGTGAGTAGAAGATCTCAACGATTCACCAAATCTTATGAGTTTTAAAAAACTTAATTTGAACAAGTTATCGTTTGCGACTGCTAGAAATAATTTCTAAGATATATATCACTATAGGATATAGGCTATATAGGATGAGAAATTCTACATACACACATATATTGCATAAATATGACATAAGCTGGAAGTTATTTTATAAAATTCACCGTTTAAGAAACGAAAATGAATTTTCAACGGACAAGGTATTTGGCTTCCATAAAATTTTGCCGCTTGAGAAATTAAAATTGCAACACAGTACATACTTTTTTTCAGCTAAGTGCGGAACAAATGTTTCAAATAATGAGTATTATAAGTAAAAATTATTTCGATCCCTTTTTTTAAATCTTTTTAATATTAATACTAATTTTACGAGTAGATACATAAAATTTCAATAGCAACAATTAAGTTGAACGTATTTTGATATCATCATCATCTGGAGAAGGTTTATTAATCACCACCTTTGCTCAAGGCGGATTAGTAATTTGAAACGTATAATTTAGAATTATAAATTCAGTTTTCCTCGCGATATTTTCCTTCAGCGACTGTCAGTGGTGTCTTGATACTCTTAGAAATTATATAAAACTCAAAAAAAAAAATCAAATTGGTATTATTTTAAAACTACTATTATTCTAAACAAGTACTAAAGTTTCAACCGAAAATATGGCACCTTATGCTTCTATCTATAAAAACGTCAATTCTGTAATCGTCATACACATTGTTAAAACAATTTTTATTTGAACATATTCAGTTTTAAAGGCTTTTTATTTTTAATTTTCTGTGTTTAATACTGTAGCAGTTGCAGAATTAATACATATGAAGCAATTGCAATAAAACAAAAATACCACACGTAAATATTGGCAATGAAACTAAATCAATATGGGATTGTTCTTAACATACAACGAATTGAGAAATATAAATATCAAAGGGAAGCATATTTGCATTGAACGTCAATTTAAAGGTTTTTGTTTTAAGTATTGAGTTTGTTACTTACTCTGCTAAATGTTGTCGTTCCATATGCGCGTATTTTTATAATGTGTGCTAAAAACCTTTCCATTGCATTTTATTTTTCTTAAAAGAAATAAGCGAAATAAATTAATCTCACTGCCACACAATTCAAGCATACAAGTTTATAAAGGTAGACTATTATATTTCACTTGTTTTATTTAATACATAGTAATATGTAAAACCAAAAACTAGATAATTAAAATGACGATCCTCAAAAATTTACAAGCCTTCAAATTTAAGCTTTATTTCTTTACCTGTATATTTTTTCTAGCATAAGTTCATTTTTTAAGTATACGTTTATTTATATATGAGTTGAATGAGATTCAAAAAATGTTTCTTAAAGTATAAATAAATTCCACGCGATGACACATGACATTGTTTTAATATTTTTCATTTAACTTTAAGTAATTGAGCTAGTACAAAACATTACTACTGACCAATTAAAAAAAATTAATGATCGATGGTTTAAGCACATATTAAGGCTGCAATCAAATATTTAATTTTATATTAATACTAAAACTGTTTCTTATTTTTTGATAATTCAACACTATTATTACATAAAAATGTGTATATCCATATAATATATTATGCAAACTAAAACTAATAACTATAATAATAATTGTCAGTTGAAGTAATAAATAGTTATTGCTTTCTACATATTCATTTAAAAACATCATCACGAACATTTTATTATTCTTGTAAAACAATCTAGAAAATATGTGTGTATGGAAATTAATCTTCTTCTTCTATATATATAAAAATGGATTGCTGTTCCTTAGTCTCGCTAAAACTCGAGAACGGCTGAACGGATTTATCTTATCTTAGTCTTGAAATGTTCGTGGAGGTTCAGGGAAGGTATAAAAGGTGAGAAAAATTGGAATAATTGCCGTGAAAACACTAAAAACAGCCCTTTTCTATTTCCCATACAAACGCTTTTTTTGACATTAAATTTGACAACTAACTAATATGTAAATCATTCTGTTTGATTGAAACAGGAAAAACCTGATTATTTATGGCCTCTAAGACGGAATAGAGTTCGCCAGGTCAGCTATACATATATTACTAATGACGAAACTAACGCGGACGAAGTCGCGGGCAAAAACTAGTAGGTTATAAAATCTTATATATTAAGGTTATAAAATCTTACATATTTATTGGGGCAGAGGTTCTTTTTATGTTGATAATTATGTTCCTTTATCAAAGTGGGTTACATATTATAAAGATTTTTTTATTTATTAATGAGGAGTGCGAAAGATTAGTCCTGGTTTATAATGAATATTTTAATTGGGTTCTGTTTATGTAATAGCAAAATAAGATAATACTTAGTAAAATTTCAATAATTAATTATTAATATCAACAAACAAGACTTCGAAACCTATCAAACTAGCAATCAAAGTTGAGCCACCAGCTTGTGTACAATCCTCCTAAGGTATCCAACTAAAACAAATTTTTAATTTATTCAAAGCCAACAGATATTATTATTTCAAAAAAATTCTATGACTATCAAATTCTAATCTGATCATGACAGAATAAATTTTTTGTAACTATTGACAAGAAAATTTACATATACATATGTATATCTAACACTGCCATTTTATTCCGATAGCATCAGTAAGAAACAACATACGCAATAGAAACAATGATATTTAGTTATATTTATAAAAATCACTCATAAAAAATAAAATTTAATTAAAATCTGTGCATATTTAAGATTTTTTGTATATTTTCCGTAACAGTATAATTTATGAACAGCAAGATTTGATTAATCGTGGCATATAAAATTTTATTGCCCTTTGTATTTTCATATATTGTTTTTGTAATTTTAGTCTATAAATATGAAATTATTGGTAAGGATAACGAATTGTTTTGTTTTTAACAGACTCTTATTATCACTAAAACTGACTTCACTTAATCTTATAACTAAATTAAAAAATCGATGTCAATGTTATGAAGATACCTTTTATTAAAAATAATATATGTAAAAAAAATTACGCTGTTCTTATGATTTATACAAAGTTATCGTTCCAAAGCTGTTATGATATTTTTTTTTAGACTTGAGATAGTTTATGACTTTCCACCGCTACGTGGTCTCTAACTTTAAAAAGAAACCGCCTGTAACCGTTTGGTTGAATATTCCATGTTATTTTATTGTTTTAAGGGGGGTTAGCACTAAAAAGGTTTATCGCTCGTGACACCTTTTCGCATTTTAATTTACCTATTCTGTAAGGTTTTTAACAAGGTTCCAACAACTTTGAATATCTTTTGAAAGCTTCTCATATCTTCATGTGTGAACGAATTAAATAATAGAAAAAAAATAAATAAAACGAAACTGTAAATCTAGAGGACCGGAAATACTTACAAGTATCAACTCATTTTCTTAATATTTGTGCCACATTTCTTACTTCCGGCAGTTTGATTACTTTGTAGCAATTGAACTGTAACTTAGTCAAAAAGCCAGTCAATAATATACATTATCACTGTAAAACAACATACGTAGCAATCAAACCTTATTGCAGCTCACCTGTTCTCTCTTTCCACCTTGATACAAATATGTAATGTTTATTAAGTTTTTGAAACCTTTTCATACTTATTGGGCAGTAACAGTTATACTATTATATAGGTTTCGCATTCATTTTAGGTTATAAGAATTTAACTTCATTGTGGTTGTGGCTTGAGAATAATCATTATACATATTAATGTCTTCGTAGTATAAGTGAATTCTATAAGTGAATTTGGTATAACGAATATCAGATCTCACTTTTAGTTATATCACTATATGTTTTAAAGTTTTCATAAATGTCATCATAATTAAATCACCATATCCTTCAATAGTAATTTATTATTAATAATATTTTTTAATGTTATTCCTAAGATATAAACCAAAACTTAAGTAGATACTATTTAATTTTTCATGTTTTAAAAAAGTGGGACGTAATTAAAACGCCTTCATTTCCAATCAGTAACTTAGACATTGAAAATGTTGACGCGCAAACCTATTTTCTGCGTTTAATTATAAATAATGGAGTTACAGTTCCGGGAATTGGAAGTTTTCTATTGGGAATTTTCTCCTCTGTCAGAATATATTTTTCGAAATTTCTTAAATATTAATAGGTTATTAAATATTTGCAAAACACGAAATGCCAATTTTTCATCTTTAATTGCTTATAACTTATGCAAATTTTTATGTGCCAATACACGCTTTTGGCACAATTTTCTAGGCGTTTTTCCGGATCCAATGAGTCATCGCACATAATTTTAGGAGCAGTATCTCTATTTTGTACCATTTCAAACGTGTCGACTAGACTATAAGGTCGAAAATATAATTTGAATATCCAAATTTTGCTAAGAACGTGTTTGTAGCAAAAGCATTCGGCCTGCCTCATTTGAGACCTTTACCGTAGCGCCAACAGAACGAAAGCTATCCCACGTTTTTCGGTAATCCTTTAAATATCTGTTAATTCCTCTCACGTATTCTGTTAGGACTAATTTAGCAAAAGATTTATTACATATTTATATCACAAGATATTCTTCTTAACTTAAAAAAAAATGTTTATTCACTATAAAAAAGAAATCGAATTGATCCCTTTCAGCTATTATATCGATTGAGTAAAATATAAATGTATAAAGGTTTCCAATGTTAATAAATTAATAATGCCTTCGCTGAACCCAACTCAATTTAAGTTATAAAAGTATGTCCTCTAAATATTGGCTGAAAATTTTAGAGACGAAATTCTTAGTTTGTTTAAAATGTTTTGTCATAAATGAGAGAGACTTGAAGTCAATTATGTAGAAGGGTTTTGTTACTGAGACTTTGGTGAAAATAATTGATGCTTTTTATGGAAAGTTTTGTGTATTACCTGGGACTTACTATATTTAATTATTTTAAAAATTACGTTTATTATTTCATTATTATTTTTTGAACGACAAAAGTTCAGTATACAATTATTTTTTCTATTATTTGAACTAGAAAAACAAAAATACGCTCTCTGATCAATCACGGCAATTTTATTTCGTCAAGAAATAAACGATTTTAAATTAACTGATTTGAAATATATACTCTATCTATTTAGATTTTATCGCCTTATATGAATACAAAAACTACAAACGTTAAATATGTTGTTGCTTTAATTAAAACGAAATATATTAATATAACTTACAGTCTTTTCTCTGGATCCATAAAGATGCTACACAGAAATCTACGATGAAACTCGATGAATGTACCTGAAATTTTTCACTTTCACTTTATAATAAGTTTTAAATTAAACTTTATATAAAACTTTCTTATGTCTTTCATTATAAGGAAAAAATTATAAAGCAAAGTAGATTTAACAAATTTTATAATTATGATATTAACTACATTATGTAGTAGATACATATACATGATTTTCGTAAAAAGAAAATATAATCTGAAAGCGTAGCTTAACACGTAGACTATTGCGAAACCTACTATTTTTTAGCAATCTCTTTTCACAATTGATTTGCAACAAAGTTTTATTATATGAAATGGGACATGACATTTTTTAAATTAGTAGAGGAAAGGTAAAGCTTTCATTCATTATTGTACATAATTCATTAAATATTATAAATAAATACGTCAATTAAAATTACATTTAAAAACAATTGGGTTTTTGAATTATTTTTTTTTTTGTGATAAATGGAAAGATCATATATAAGTTTAATAACAAAACTATTTTTATTTTATTTTTTTTTGCAATATTTAAAAAGTTATTTCAAAATAAAAATTAAATTTTAAATTCAGTACCGAAGACAAGCCGACAGCTCGTGAATAAACCCGAGCGCGTGTGACGTCACAATGTTAGTTTTTGCTCATTGTAGCATACAGAGATATAATAATTAGTACAGTGTTTTGAGTTTTTATCTAGTAAATTCTGTTGGCATTGTTAAATAATCAAAAGTTTTGTACCATTATGTACAAAGACTACAAAAACAACTCCTGAAAAAATGTTTTTAAATGTTCCACAAGACGAAAAACGTCGAAAGAAATGGTTTCAAGCAGTGCATCGAGATTATTCAAAAACAAAATCATTTTTTTTTGTTGTGAAGATCATTTCGTTGTAAGTTTTCATAATAGTATTGTTATTAATTATTATTTATCTAAGTGTATAAATCGAATAAGTATAGTTCAATAATTAATTTTTTTACCTGGGCTCCAAATCATAACCTTTAGAATCGTAGCATTAAAAAATTTTAATTGATAATTCAAAGCGATTAAATAGTAAATCTATATATATGTTTGTCTAATAATTGGACTTCAATTAATAGATATTTTCATAATTTTATAACATTCTAGGTTCTGTATCAGACTACATTTAAATTTTTAAAGTACATATATGTTATTTTGGTTTTTTTTATAATGTTATAATAACATTTTATTAATAATGATTTAATGAAATAATTATTAATTATATTTAATAGAGAATAAATACTAATTTTCATTTAGAATAGTATTTTTTGACAGACTTACCTTGATGTCTTAGCACCTCGAACTTCAGCAAAATTAAACCGCACTTTTTAAAAAATTAGTTATCATAAAAATATATTAACATCAGGAATATTATCCGATTTTGCTTTTATAAATCCTTTATCACACATAGTCGAAATAAACTTTTCAAATCGTTTTTCACTAATAAATTTGAGATATTTTTATCAAGTTAAAGATAATAGCCATAAACACTGTACTATTATGAAATTGCTTTAACATTATGACGTCACAAGTATGCTGACCAATCATGGCGCGTTTACAGTCACGTGATATATTTTTGAATTTTATCAATTTTTAATTGTTTATAATTAATTTAAAAAATATATTTCAAGTTTTTTGCATTAAAAATCCAATATAATTAATAATAAAGTTTTAAAATACATAAAAAAAATCAATACTTTTTTTTTTTTCAAAAACCCAATCCCTTTATTCCCAATGTTAATCAAGCGACTATATTTGTAAATTAAAATATCAAAAATTATATATCAATCTCCATATACTGGTAAATATATTCTGTTTAAATATTGCAATATGTCTGAAGTCCTGTGAATTCACTATTATTGAAGTGATTTCGACATCAGAACGTGCGTTTTAATTTCATAATAAAATATTATACATGTACATATATTATGTAGGAATATATTTGAAATCACCTGTTATCAAGGGTTATAATCACCTATTATCAATTTTTAAGGGTAGGTATTGTAGGCCTGTTGCAAAACTTTACTTTATATATAATATGAATAATAACGATCTAATTTAACAATTTATTTACAACTAGAAGACCTGGCGAATTTCGTATCGCCCTATAATCAAGAAATATCTGTTACGTTTTTTTATTTATATTTTTGGAGTTTACCTATTAAAGCCATAAATCTCCGTGTTTTGAAGTGCAACAGAATGATTGACATATGTATTAGTTAGTTGTCAAATCTAATGTCAAAAAAAAACGTTTGTATCAACAACTACTAATAAATTAAAAATTAATTTAAAAAACATTGTCCAACGAACAAAATTGTGAATTAAAACCATTCCCAGATCCCCTTGAACACACACAAAAACTTTCATCAAAATCGGTCCAGTCTTTTGAGAGAAGTTCAGAGATGTACACACTCACAGAAAAATTATATATATCATCATCATCATCATCATCAGCCTATCAGAGCCCACTGCTGAGGAAAGGCCTCTTTCTCACATGGAGAAGGTTTGAGCATTAATCACCACGCTTGCTCAAGACGGGTTGGTGATTTCAAACTTATAATTGTGAAATTATAAGTCCAGGTTTCCTCACGATGTTTTCCTTCACCGTATGTCAGTGGTGTCTAAAAACTCTTAGAAAGTACATATGACTCCGAAAAATCACATTGGTACTTGCCAGGTTTGAACCCGCGCCCTCGGCAACGAGAGGCGGGCCCTTTAACCACTAGGCCACCACTGACTATATATATATATAAAGACTAAAAGACCCGGCGAACTTCGTATCGCCTTATAATCAAGAAACATCTGTTACGTTTTTTTAATGTTTTGAAGTGCGACAGAATGATTGACATATTAGTTAGCTGTCAAATCTAATGTCAAAAAAACGCTTGTATGGGAAATAGAAAAGGGCGGTTTTTATGGTTTTCCCAGTAATGAATCAATTTTTTTCAGCTTTTATACCTTCCCTGAACATCCACGAACATTTCAAGACTAAGATAAGATAAATCCGTTCAGCTGTTCTCGAGTTTTAGCGAGACTAAGGAACAGCAATCCATTTTTATATATATAGAAGATAAAGATTGTGGATTACAAATTTCAGTGGTCTGCTATTTGAGATTTTTATTTTACAAATAATTAAATGGGTATTCTTCTAGAATTTGTTCGGTTACAAGTTGACAAATAATGAATAAACAAAAAATTCAACACTTTCATTATTTCGACCTCGATAATGTTCGACCTCATTTGAATAAATTAGTTAACGTTCGAATCTACAAGCTCATTGTCTCGTCAAATATTTAAGAAATAAATCACTTAATTTATTCCGACTGGGAAATAATAAATTATATTACAATTGCCTCTTTAGTAAAATAGGTTTTAAATGCAGGTGTTTATAGATTTGTATTTTAAAATTTGTACATATGTCTATTTCCTACTATTCTTTTATAACTTCACAAGAAAAACTGATTGTAATTAACTGTCATTTAAACCGAATAGGTGTTTTGTTTTAGTTCATAAATAGTTGTTAAAAACATTTTGAATAGTATTTATTATATGTAAATTAACTCACACCCCAAACAGTTATGCGCTGTAACAAAAGTATCACTGTATGAATTTATCGTCATATTTTTGTTCTCTTCTATTGTTGAGAGAGTACATTCCAAAAACTTTGCCATTATCTATTTTTACATAAAAATAAAATACCGCCTTATTAGATAGACAACCTGCTTCTCAGTAAAACACGGCAATGAAAAGGAAATATAAACGTAAAAATATTATTTATACTCAAAGCCCAAACTATGTACAGAAGTAATGTCTTTTTTCAGAAATTATATATAATCAGATTCACATTATCCTTTTTCGTGTATTAAGGTTGGAGATGTATAGTACTAGAAAAATTTAAGTTATTTCAATAATTTCTGTCTTATAATTTGAAATCAATTAAAAACCCTTATAAAATTTATTCAGTAAAAGAAAAGTATTCGTTGTCTTCTTAGATATAAGAGGAACTTTTATTAAAAACACGATTTAACTAAGATTAATTTATCTTTTAATAATTAAGGAACGCAGCAAGGTTCAGACTGTAAATACAGTTTCTTTAGTACTTGCCTCTTCGTAATTCATAAAACTCATTACATTCTAATAGTTTTAGGAAAGATAAAGATATCTTGTTTTCTTTGCACAAATTTCAAAATAAAAGAAGAAATATTTTAAATCACAAAAATTAAGGACATTGATTCTGAAATATTGAATTTTATTATTATTAAGAAAACTATTGTTATAAGAGGTTGAAGACATAAGAGAATTCTATATTTGTAATTTACCCCATGTATAAAGTATACGTATATGAGACTACATATAAACACATTTAAAAATGTAAAAAAAAAATTAAGACCTAAATACAGATAAAGAGCTTTTAAGTGTAATATAAAATTTGTTGCAATTAATAAAGCCCACATTCTATGATAATATTTGACAAAATGAAAGTTTAAAACAGTAGCCACTGAAGGTAAATAGCGTTTATTAAAGTAAAATACCCCAAATTCAAATTAAACCCAGTACGTCATGCTAATTGAAGGAGTATCTGTAAATTACAATGTATATTATATGGTTTTAAAACTTAAATCTACCTTAGATTCTGCGTTATAGGTACATGCAAAAGTTTAAAAGACTACTATAATAAATTTAGTAAAGCAAGTTATAATATTATGTTCACGTTTTTATTATATTCGTAATCATAACACATTTCGTTTACCTCTACTATTTTTTTATAATCATTCCTTGAAAAGAAAGAAATTCATGAATTAGCTACAGTTGGCTTCTTTTATCTATCATAATGTATAATGATAACCGAGAACTTTTGATTTCTATACAAAATAATCGCAATTGGTTTGTAAGTCGACTCAACAATCGAACATACTTTCCCAAGAGAAAATAAAATAATGACTATCCTAATAAATGAGCATTAAATATTTATTTTCTACCATTATTATGTTTCCCGTTCAAATCGCACAGTTACAAACTAGACGAAGATATAAAGCTATTTAGTTATACTTACGTCTCAATGAAGCAGTCATTCCGGCAAACAACAAGAGAAAAATAACAGTGATTTATTTTGATGGTGGTACTTTCAAAGACCATTTTGTAATATTATTGTTGGTTTCTAATTTGAACTGTAACCACTGTACATTTGTAGATAGCTAGCATAATAAGCACTTGTCGTTTTTTTTCCCTCTAATTTTGTTATTAAATAAAAGTTTTAAAATGGATTTACATTGCAAGGGGAAATACTTTATTTAAATGCTTTGAGACATTGATTTCTCTAAATTTCTCAGAAGCAGTATATTACATATATACTGCACGTCATTGATAACTCACAATACAACAAGAAAATTTAAAATATGGGGAAAAATGTAGCCAAAAAGCATGACCACTTAAATAAGAAATTAAATGTGTTAATGCTTAGGAACAACTGCGTTATTGTATACTTGAAATTATATTCTTTAAAGAGTTTTTTTAATTCAACTAAATACTATGACATAAATTTTTACAAATCAGAAATTTTGTATGAAAAAATTAAGAAAGATATATTTCTAGGCTATTCAGATGTGCATCACAGAACGTATTTTTCATATAAATAATTCACCTAGAATAACAATTGAGTGAGGATAATAACACTTTAAGATACAGACCAAATAGTTTTAATAATTTCATATATTTTTTCTCTGATAATGTTTTCTTTTATTATTTTAAAGTTTTTTCTTTACATTTGAAGCATAATTGCTGTGCCTAATGAGATAACTTATTGAACACTACGGACTCAGTAACAAAATCCTATGCAAAATTCCATTCAAATATTTGACGGCCGCATTGTCCGTTTATTTTTTAATTACAATCAAATAATTTTGAGTTTATGATATTTACTATTTTATGGTTATTAGTAGGATTGTAATTATATTAATATTTCATAGTATATACACAGACAGTGATAGTTGTGTATATTTCAGTGATGTGAATAAACGTTATCAGTTATTTTACTCGTGGATACGTGATATTTTTATCGTTTTTTATGTTTTTCCTTACATTTTTAAGAAACAAAATTTAAATTTTTGACCTAACACTGAAGATTTTATAATTAGCTATTAATCCTTCACACAAATATGTACTCTTCCAAAAAGTGTGGCGTGATCTACGGTCACCGTCTACACAAATAACGGCATGGTTCCACCATTTAGGTAAAAACAATTAAGCTTCGTCTTGGTGTAGCCAGTCTCTTGGTATTTTATAAAATTATATTGAGCCTTGCACAGAAACTACTCGCTCTTTTACTATAAACAACTACACGCACAAGGCAGTCTCTATTCTTCCATTTAAGACTTTCCTCGTATTTGGACAAAGCGACACGCTTCCGTCATCTTCATGCCCACCGCAAAGTAATCTAATAGTTTTCAATTTTAAAAAGTGTCGTCTAGTTAAAATATTTTTTAAATAAATAAAATAATAATAAATTAAGTTAAAAAGTATTCTTAGGTATAAGAAAACAATTTTAACGAATTTAAACGAATGTATGCGAAAACCATAGATATCATTAAGTAGTTAAATATTAAATAGTTAAGTTTTGATTATACTCCTTAGTCCATAACTAATCACTACAGTAAATTGAAAATTGCAAATGGCTAACAAATCCCATATTATATAATAGTATAATTCAGCCGTATCTTTTGCACTTTATGTGGTGGCATATACATATCAATATATACATATATAGTATAACAATATTTATAACTTCAGTAACAGAGCAATATGGTAATGTGGAAAGAAAAATGTCACCCAGCAGAGACAAACTACATGTATTATTCATAAGACCTAGACGTTATGTTTGAGGTAATTAAAAATATTTTTTAATAAATAATAATCTCATTTTTTATTTTGTTATGCATTGTTATGGATTTTCTTAAAAAAATCTAATATGGCACCTCCGTCCCTATATGACGATTAAATATGTATATAGAATGTTTAATTCGTTTTCATCTTAACTATTATAAAATGTATTTTGTTCATATTTGTACATAGTATAAACAAAATATTAACTATCACGTCCTTATAAGGTGTGACCGAATAAAATAAGTAGGTGAGTGGATAAATTGTTATCATTTATCAGAGGAAGAGACGTGTCACAAGCACTTAATCTACCTCATCCTCTCAAGTAACATAATATATTTTTCATATATTTTTTACCATAATTTATTAAAAAATATATCAAGTTGATATTTTTGAATTTTGTGAGAAGTATAAGTTTTTTTTTGTAAAAGTAGCGAAAATATAAACTTTAAACGTTTTAGAATCATCTGATATAAAAAAAAAAAATATGAAGGTTTCGCAGAGGAAGTTATCATAAACAAACGTTTTTAAAATTACAAATCTGGTAAAAAATCTTTTTTTCCTGTTTTACAAAGAAGTGTATATTATTAACACTAATTTATACCTCAACTTAATAGTGCCATAATGTTAATAGATATTTTTATTCTAAAGACTGTCTGGGAAAATTTACGTTATCCAGCACATTAATTTGTCAACTTCTACCTGCTAGGTAACTAAACAGTATAATATAGAGTGGGAAACATTCTTATTTACTATGCGAAAACAAAAGCTCCCCCTAATTCAATTGGCTTTTTTGTATTGCCCGAAAATATTATACAAGGCATTAGTTAATTAACTGATATTTCGCAAATATTTGGTTATATAAACCTTCATTAAACTAATATTAATTATTCAGATATTAAACCACGGTCTACAACGTAGATTATGCAAATCAAAACTGTTTGTTAAAAAAAAAATCGATTTTTATTAACTTCAAAACTTATAATTTATATAATAAAACTTTAAAATTGATGCTAAAACCTTAAAAAATATTTTTTTATTTTTATTAATTATTGACTAAGAACGCGCCACGATAAGTCGTACTTATGACTTCACAACGTTAAAAGAATTTGATAGTACAGTGTCATCCGCTTCTATCAATGTATCAGCTGTGTGCTACAATGAGGAGAAATTAATATTGTGACGTAACTCGCGCTCGGGTTTGCTCAGGAATTGTCGGTGTGTTTTCGGTACTGGATTCAAAAACGAATATTAATTTGATATAACTTTTTAATTATACCGAAAAAATAAACAAAAATTCTTTTCTTATAAAAGTAATATGATCATTCCATGTATCACAAATAAAATTTTCGTTCAATAACCAAATTACATATAAAATAATAAAGCTTAGAATAAACTTTTAATGTTTAGAGTTAATATTATTCTGGAATATTAATATAAATAAAAAAAATTGCCTGAACCTTGTAGGTATTAATCCGGATATAACAATTGATACTCGAGGCTCGTTAGTTAAAACCAGTCAAGAATATTCCACTTATGAGTGGAGTTTCGACAGTGCTTGGGACTTGCGACCCAGGTGTAGGTTTAAGGGGTCCTTATCTAACGCGCGTTAAACGCTCATCTCTACCGTCCAAGATCCTCTCTTTATCTAACCAAATTTAAAAAGAACCTACTAGGACTGTCTTCTAAGTACGTTCCAAGAACAAATTAATGTGACTTTTGGACAGGCCCAATTCTTTAAGTGGGTTGCAGAGAAATTTAACTTTTATACCTCTCGCTCCCACTTCTACCCCTTACAAATCCACGACGAACTTATTTGGAGTAGTTTCGTATGTGAGATCGTAATATTTATTGACCTTGATGGTATGGTTTTTGGGGATGTTGGTTTCCCAAGAAACAGTTAGCTCTATCATCACAACGCGCTTTAAAATTCGAGAATACATAAATATGTCTGGTCTGGAGGCCGACGCACAAATATACTCGGGGATACCATAAACAGAGTTTTGAATAAGCATTATCCTAAACATCCATTTTTTCCTGAATAACTACGATTTTTTAAACAACTATCTATTTTAATTTAATTTCATAATCAAACACGTAAGAAGAAAAAGTAAGCAGTTAAATTTGATTATTTAATAGAATTAACAAATTTCTTGAAGGAATTATAATTCTTATGAAAATAATTTCGTCTTACCAATTCGTTTACTTCACTTACTTTTACGTGTAATTCATGTTTACACTGGTCAACACGGGTTTTGCCACATTAACTTTGATAACTAATTTTGTTTTATCAATCTATCCTCATTATTAATTCACAGTTTTCATGACTGTTAGCCTTATATTTGTTGTGATACGGTAATTCTCATAACTAGTACTGCGGATGTTAATTAACAGAGACACCTACAAGTAAACATGTCGAGAATTGTAACAATGATCCTAACTCTTTTTCCCCATGTTCACTCACACCGGAAAATCATATAAAATAGCATAGCAAATTTCTAGCCTCGATCTTGGCATATTTTGTTGGAAAATTTAAATTCTATTCCTCCAGTCGTATCAAACTTAACCTACAGAGCTAAAACGTAGTCACCTACTATAAAACTGGTCCAATTATTCAAGGTTGTTCAGGAGCTATGGAGCATGACAAACTCTTACTTTCTCTAGCAGACCGAGTTAAGAATAGAGTTTACGCTATAGAACTGACGCCAACGACATTGCGAAACAAATTACTATGCTGAAGTGGCAATAGACCGATCATATCTATAGATATTGATACAGCAAACCAATCTAAACTTCAAGTAAGGAAATTAATATAAAATCGCGTTAATGACCTTATTTTAACCCATATTATATTTGTAATTAATTAAAGTTGAAGTCTCAAATTAGTAGATCATTGTAAAGTTAGGCTAAGTAATAAAATACTGCGGGAGTTATATTATGTAAAAAACCCTATTATAACAAGTTGCTAAAATATTACTGGGAAAATGTTTTATCCATTATTACAACGAACAATGAGTTCAAGTTAATTTCTAGTTGAATAAATAAATAATAGTTTAAAAAACTAAAAAACACGTTTTTATAGCAAACCGAACTAAAAACTTGAAAATAAATTTAAAAACAAAGAGTTTATATTACCGTAGCAGAAGGTTAAACAATCAATCATAGTTATGTAATGACTTCAAAATAAAATTATAATAAAATTTAAGTTACAAACAGAATTATTAAATTCAGAGTAAAAAGTCGTTGGGTGCTTGCCATATTAAAGGCTATAAAATCATTCTATTGGCAACTATCTATGAGTGGAGAGTTATGGAAATGTAATAAAATGCTCGCAGCAATGCTGAAACTTCTTATCCAAAATCTTTTAACACGCAGCCCTCGAGTAAACACCATTTTTTCTTTAAGTTCTTTTAAAGTAGCATTTTTTCTATTTCACAGCATGTTTTGAATTTTATTGCTCAGTAAACTCTATTTACAATAGCTTTAATCATAGTAGTAATTGAAAGATAGGCAATATATATTTATTAAGGCCTGTACAAAGGTGATAGAGATAGAAAAACCATTAAAGTAAAAAGTTTAACTATTTTAGACCATTACAATAATATAGCAAAATTCCATTTTAATTGGTGATCTGTTTTATTACTAAACCGACTATTTATTGAAAAAAATATGTTAACATTTCAAACATATAACAGGCTTATTATATTTAAGTGGCTATCCGAACTGCAATTTTAGAATTGATTGACTTTGGTTTTGACTGTGCTATTTATTGGCCGGAAATTTAATTTATTAAAAGTTTTTTTAAATATATTTTTCCAATTATGATGATTTTCTTACGAAATTATTTTGGCATACTAATAAACAAACATCAAGTTTGACTGGTGTGAACTATGAATAACTGAAGATGTGTGTATAATATTCAATAATATACTTATAGATAATAAATTAATTCAAAATACGAATCTATCCTGATTCTTGAATACACTATGAACTATGGTTTATGATATGCCAATAACTTATTATCAACCAACGGTTCACTATTCAATTCAGTTGTCAAATAGCCATGAGAGAATACTTCTATATCGAATCGTGACAATATATTTATAAAAGTAAGTATTAAATATTATAAAGGTTATAATAATTTTATTCATAAAACGTATATTACAATGAATCACGCCTAAGTAGTTTTAATATAAGTATTTTTAATCAACTTCAGGAATACCTATCACTTATTACTTTTACTTTTCTAAAATAATATTACTACTTGGATTTAGTTTTGACATCAAATTCAATTATATTCCCGAGGCAATCCAATTAAATTCAAAGTGGGAAAACGCAGTATCGACAAGTCTCGATTTTGCGTATAATATGCATATTTTATATATTTCCATAACAATTGCATAATCCAAGCCGATGTAAAATACGTATTTTTTTATGGTATCCTACCAAATTATCATACATCGATCATACAGTCATCATACATTATTACAATTAATTATCATACAGTCGATGTGTGTGTGTAATACCTACACGTAAACAATTATTAGAAAAAACTAATCACTTTTTAGCTTAGTTTAGATTCTTTACATTTTCATTTAATTGCAAAAATAACTTTTATAAGTTAAATAAAAACATTAAAAAGCGTTCCTCTTCAGTTGAATTATATAGAAAATTTACTTACAGAATAAAAATCTTTCACCATTATTTATTTTTAAAGGGATAGTGTGTAATCAGTTTAATGAGAAAAAAAGAACCACAAATGTTAAACATTTTGTGAATACCTCTTATACAATTTTACTTTTAATATAACGAAGCTTTGTATCTTCATACAAAGGTTTTGATCTCTATGGAGCAGCGTCATTACATTTTTATTATTTACTTTACTAGTCTGCTTTGTAAGTTCAAATATTTATATAAGTTACAATTCTTTTTATTCTTAGAAAATATACTTACTTACCTCCTACTCCTAAGAGCAGGAAATCGTACCTGATGCTATATAATATTTTTAAATGTACATATAACTAGTCTCAAAAGACATCCAAAATAAATGGTAATGGAGAAAATTTATGTTCTGCTTAGATGTTTCAAAACTCTTACCAATATTTCGTTATAATATTTTAGTTTTATCTAAAAAAAACATACATACACCTTGAACGATTTGCGTAAAATTAAAGTATAAGGGTTCCGGCCGGCCCCATAAACAGACCAGTAAAGAACTGTAAAATGCAGCAGGATAAAATGATTACTTCATAAAATCTTAAATTGATATTTATACAATTTTACCAATGTAATTTATGCAAAACTTCCTATCGAATTTTTAGTTAAAAGCGCATAAAAACGAAGTGCATACAATTTTAATACTTTAGTAAATGACATTAGTTACAAAGTATACATTTCATATAAGACAGTAACACTGAAAATTGATTTGCTTTCAGTCTTCATAATGTTGTAATCTATCATATAGTCAATCACAACTTGTAGTGAATGGTAGTTTGTTATCGGAAAGTATCGAAAGAGAAATAATTACAAACGTTTCTTAACGCTCTGAAGGATTTTGATGAAGTTATCGGTATATTTACTGATGCCACTATTGAGATACGTAATTATTGTATTTTTATGGGATAGAATTTTGGCTTTAAATTTGATATGAAATGAATATAATACACGTGTCATGGATTTTTACGACTATTTAGAATGTTTTATTTTATTACCTCACATAATAATAATTAATACAAAATAATATTCCTTGTATAATATTGCAATAAAGATGATATTTGTTCCATTTTATTTTCAAGAGTATCTTTTTGTATACACTTACAAAAGAATAAACATAATTTATATTTGAACAGGGAATTCTGTTATTAAAAATATACATATATATATATGTCTGAGATAAAAATAAATTATTATTATTATATAGTGATATATCAAACGGGTCACATCCACATATCGAGTAAGAAAACATTGTAAATACTAAAATTTTAATATGATTTTAACTAGATCGGCATTTTTGTACTTCAAATTTACGAATTAGAAGTCAAATACAAATCACGGAATAATATTCAAATTGTACTTACATATGTATATATTTGCCTGAATTTTTTTTAAATCATAAAAACACATTCAAATGCACAACATAATACATATATTTTGCAGATTATCACAAATAATAATAATTTGATGCAGTTTCTTGCTATAATAGTAGTAGAAAAATTGTTAATTAAAAGAATAACTCGTAGAACTCAAATATTTCGATTAAAACGGATAATTGTTTGAATATAATATTTCTAAGGTTTGCTTTTTAAATGAAGGTTTTTGTGGTTAACAACTCTAAAGAACAATTAAAACTTTGGTTTTCGGTTGAAAGTGTCTTAATGAAAATAGTCAACGCAGTAAATTGTAGTATAACAAATCGACTAGTAGATCCGATAATGTTAATTTTATGAAAATACTAGAAGACCTGGCGAACTTCGTATCGCCCTATAATCAAGAAATATCTATTACGTTTTTTTATTTATATTTTAGGAGTTTACCTGTAAGCCATAAATCTCCATGTTTTGAAGTGCAACAGAATCATTGACATATTAGTTAGTTGTCAAATCTTATGTCAAAAAAAACGTTTGTATGGGAAATAGAAAAGGGCTGTTTTTATGGTTTTCCCAGTAATGAGTCAATTTTTTTCAGCTTTTATACCTTCCCTGAACCTCCACGAACATTTCAAGATTAAGATAAGATAAATCTGTTCAGTTGTTCTCGAGTTTTAGCGAGACTAAGGAACAGCAATCCATTTTTATATATATAGAAGAAGAAGATAGAAGATTATACTATAAGTCTACCTAGTCTAAATTTTTATTTCCTTTATCTTTATCTTCACCATCATTTTCTTTCTGCTCTTCTTGTAAAGCTTCTTTCATAGCGTCGATTTCAAACGGATTTTCAGTTTCAGTTTCTCCATCCTGAATGTGATATTTAGTTTATTATTATTTTATTACACAATTATTATGAAGAGTTTCGTGAACAATATATGTTTACCTTATCGTCTTTTTCTTCGCCGTCCAAGTTTAAATCATCGGGCATTTCAAAGTTTTCGGACTCAGGTAGTTCTTGTTGTTTTCCATGATAGGGATCAACCTTGAAAATAAATTATTTACTATATAGTTAACATCAAAACTTAAATAATAACGAAAGAGTCGAATAAACTAACCTGATCATCGTCAACTTCTGGTTCCATTTCATTAATATCTTATTTTCCTTTCCCTTCCTTCACTGCTCATCTTTTCCTAGTTCTTATTCTTTAGAGCCCATTTTTTCTCACCTTTGCCTCGTTCTTATTTTGTTCTTCGTCTATATCTTCTTCCCCATATTTGTTGATCGAGCCTTTTCATTAAAGAACAAAAAATAGGGAATATTAAAATAACTTTACACAAAATTAGTTAATATTATACAGAGTGGTTAACTAGAGCTGTAACGGTTATACAAATGCAATTTAACTATACCGTGTTTTTAAAACAGTTTATAGAATCTTACTTATACAATAATGAAAATAAAGGCATCCTTTTATTTTCCTAATATCTTTCTTAACATATGTATATATTGGACGTTCTAACTCTTGCTAACCGACTTTATGGCAATTTAACAACATTAGTCAATTTCAAATAAATTAGTTCTGCTTTCAATTATACATGTGACTAAAAACATATTAAAAAATATTCGATATTTAAGATCACATTTTACAATAATTATTGTAATGTGTGGCAAAAATAATGATGATATTCACTTACTTTTCGGCAGCATTATCTGTATCTCCCATTTGTTTATCGGCATCGTCATCATCATTTTCTTCATCTGACTGTTCTGGAATTTAAAATTTACATTTATTAAATTTACAACCCTATTTTATATGCTTAAAACTTAATTTTATATGACTATATTATCAACCTTTCTGTTCAACGTCTTGTAAATGAGAATCAAAGTCGTCAGTCATATTGACTCCTTCTCTTCTTCCTTGCAATCTTTATCTTGTTCGTTCTTTTCTTCACCCGGTTTATGCGCGTCGTCCAATTGATCCTTTGAAAACAAAAACAATAATTTTTTTGGGTGTAATAAATTTTGTCTACAACGCTAAAGTCAATGATCTTTCAATAATTCTATCTATCCCTTTCCCACACCTGGCTTTCTTTGCGTTTAGAGACATCTTTCTGTCCCTCTCCCTCACCAAGTCCCATACCGCTGTCTCCAGTAGTGAATTCTCCCTCACCCTCCTATGAATCTAGTTCTGAATGTTAGCAGAAACTGTAAGGAAATAAAGGAAGTTTCAATTTATTATTTGACTAAAACATTCATAAACAATAACTTATTTAAGGATAATCGTAACTACAATATGAATTAAAAAGCTTCAGTAGAACAACTTATTGAAATTATCTAATTTGTGTCAATTTATGAAAGTTTTTATAATATTTTATCATTTTCTGTACTTTAGATATTTATAGTTTTATACATACTTATTCATTTTAACATTGTGGTATATTTAAGCCAAATTGTATCGATATAATTACCCTTTCCATGCCAGATCCAAGAAAATCTTCAAAAGCACTAACAGTATTTTACAGGATACTCTATGCACAGCGACTTTTTGGGATACAAAATATTGGACAAATAGTATAACTTGCTCCAATATCGGTACCAATCTCATAACAACAGTTCTAGCTTCTTCCATATCAGACCGAGTCGCAATATATTCCACATAGTTAATCAAAAGTTCGCGCAATTTCTTGAATCAGTCGAAATGTTCTCTTGGAGTAATACTTTTAAATGATCATCTTCTAAAAATTCTTTGGTTCTTTTTCACCTTCATGTATAATTTCATCAATAGCGTTTAAATCGTCCATATTCTCCGCTTGTTTCTCTGGCGGCAGATGTTTTTTATACAACGATTGTATCACAAGTAACATCGTAGCCACAACATCTTCACTCTGCTCTAACACTGTGCCGTCAGTTTCATCCATTTCTGGGTCTCGGTTCATCCAATTTTTCAAGCTCTGTTTTATATCTTTAATGTAAGCCACCATATTTTCAAGGCTTCTTAGCATTGGATGATGCGGTGTGAAGTCTTCTATGACCGCCGTTTTGAAAACAAATTGATATGCGATAATAATTTGCTCACTTTTTTCTATTATAACGTCCAAATTATTCTTAGCTTCGTTTGTAACTTCTATATGACTTTGAGAAACTAGAGGTAACTCAAAGGATTCTTCGATTTGTTTTGGGTTTCGAGATAATTTGTTTAACAGTGCCTTTTGTTTATCAACTAGAGATATAACTGACTTAATTTTTTTATTAAGAGACTTCCATTCATCGCTATCCTTGAAACAATCAGCCAAAGGTGAGTTTGATAGCACTCTGTCGAAATCTGGCTCAGAATCAGTATTCAAATGTTTTTCCGGAACAGACTTCAGAACGACGTTGAATCGTTCTAGAAGAATGCTCGTATGAGCGTAGCATTCCGCTAACACATTGAGTATTTCTTCAAGCGAAGTTATATTACATCCTGCAGAATCTATTTCTAACGTGTTTGTAAGACTTGTAGCTACGGTTCGTAAATCGAAAATATGTTTCGTATAACGCGAAATCGACTTCTTCTGAGTGTTAGTATATTTCTGGAAATAAAATGTATATGAAATTTTAGCACAAATTATTATTTAACACTATTTATAATGTCATGGAATATCAATATAATGTTGATTTAATTTCTATTTCTATTATATTATATAAATGTTACACTTTTAACAATACACTTATAGCAAAAAGAAATATAAATATACTTTACAAATAACAAAATATTGATGATCACACAAAAACATGGACAAAGTCGAATGCTTTTGTTATATAGTTGTAAATACCTGCTTTTCAAATAGCTTATAGCGGCATCCAAATCGACGGGTAGTATTGTGAAATCATACATGTCTTCAGAAGCCGATAGTATAACGAGACCCGTGCGATAATTCAAGCCGATATTGTTCAAATATTTGAACAGATCCTATAGAGCATTACGCTTCTGCTGCGTTATGTTTTTAGCTTGACATTTTTGTTTGTCCTTCGGCAATGTTGAATCCACCTACAATATATATATTATTATTAAAATGTTTTGTATTTGTTACAATCTTAGCAGTAAACAATTATCGACAGCCGTTTGCAATGACTACAGTATGTTCACTTTATTATTTATGAAGACATTTTTTTCGGATATAAGTCTAATTTTTAGAAATGATTTAAATGAAATAGAAATGACAATTCACATTTATATAAGAACCAATATAGAAATAGAAACAATTTTACGTGTATAAAATAAATATTCATTATGTTCACTTGTCTCTATAACCAAGGTTACAAAGTCGTCCAAGGCTTGTAGTAGCGCGGGGTAGCCCGTGTTAGCGATGCTATCCTTACATAATGTTCGAGCTTTGTTCAACAGACTCGGAATCTTTGCCTGGAGACTGTTCTCTTGTATTAATTGACAAGGCTGTTCGAGCTGGTATTCGTATTTCTGTAAAAGTGAATTCAATTATTAAAACATTATTGCGCAATGCGTATGCTAAATATTAATAACTGTAACTAATGTTTTTTTTAACAGACAGAAAAACTGCAATTGTAGCTAGCTACCTTTACAGCTAAATCAAACAGAAGACGGGCGAAATCATTCATAACCACCAAATCTTTTATCATGATTATATTTTAAGTGTAATAAAAATGACTTGTTTATATACCTTAATGTTTCTGTTCAGTACTACATGGTTCTGAAGATCTATCATATACGCTCCGCCCGCGGCGTTGCTTGCAGTGCCAGCCCTCTTTGGTCTATCCCAAATACCCACGTGGTCGATAGACTCACTCGCCGTGTCCACGAGACAACTCGATACCAATCTCCTTTAGAACTTTCTGTAGACAATTTTTCAACTAAGATGTTTACTCAGACTTCACAAACACATCAATTACCTAAGATAATATAAGATGATGAAGTATACAATAATGGTTTATATTACAAACATTGACTTAGAAATTACCGAAGGAATTTATAAATAAAAAACATGGAGTCCCTCCGTACGGAAGAAATGAAAATTCGTGTTGTTTCAATGAAAATAGGAAGTTATAAATATCAATTTATAGTGAACTCATATTGTTTCTTTAAGACAAACTTAATAAATATTGCTTAAAATTCACAATTGATCCATGCATTTACTATCGCTCTGTCTCTTTCTATTCCCCCTCCCCAGGAGCGTTGCACGTTTAAGGCAACCTTGTTGGAAGTAGCATTAAACGCTTCACTACAATAAATATATCAATATGGCTGACCTCAAACTCCTTGGTGTGTTTGTATAAAGCTTTATGAGCCTTGTCTGCTGCGTCCTTCACGCTCCAGTAACTGAGGTCTCTGTCCCAGGTGCAGATTTTGACCAAGTCCTTCAACTTCTTTTCCATGGGCGCACGCTTTTCTTTAATATGTGAAGCCACTTATGGAGCGAATTGACGATAATAATTGTATGTATTCCATAACAATGATAGGAGTTCAACTAAAAAAAATAGGTACTTAATTTTTGACCAAATTTCCGTATAAATAAATAAAGTGTGGACACGTTCCAAGTGTTCCAAGTGTGGACGCGTGCGGCGGCGTGCTGATACAAGACCACGCCGCCGCACGCGTGTGTTTGTGTGTTTGTGTGTGTGTGTGTATACCTTATCTGTAGGGTGTTCACACGATGCGTAATTAATTACATAACTTTTGGTTAACTTTACTCAGAACTTTATTGATATTTATGTTATATTAATTTTTATTTTGTCATATATGATCGTCAAATATCACGTCTTCAAGTATCGATAGTAATTCACCAGTCACCCTGTATAGATAGAAGTAAATTATTGGATATTTCAGAAGACCCACAGTAGTTGCAGTATAAGATATAGATTAATAAACTGAACCTAACTAAACTTTTAGGAAATAATTAAAGGCTTTGTTAGGGAAAAAGTTTTGATTTTTGACATTAAAGAAATTATGGTGATAAATGTATGTATATCGTCCAAAAAATTTAAAAAGAGAATAAATTATCTATCTATGAAAAAGATATCAAGTGTAGATATTATTTTTGAAGTCTAATAAGTAAATAACTTACTATAAACTATTCACTATAACTATTATTTCTAAAGTTCCTTGTAACATATATTATTTAACCAATGAATCTCACCGCGTCTTTGACCGGCGTCCAGATGTATTAAATGGCAGTGTTACTCATAAACAATGTCCAATCTCACATCGAACTCCCCTAGATTGGACTTTTCCATGAAATCTTTCAACACGGACTCGACCCGCGCCGATGACATATCAGTCTCCTCCAAGTAAGATGTTATCACCGCATACATATAGATACAGTATTTATGAGCTTCGGCCTGTTGTCTGAAATGTTAATTAAGTATTATCCAAAACAGTTAAACTTTTAATACCTACTAAAAATTATTGTTCAATAGAATAGTTTTATGACTATCTTATTCGTAAGTAGAGCAAGTTGTAGTAAGAAAAAACATTATTACTGAGAAAGATTAATACTGGAATAATATTATATTGTAATGAGATAAGTAGTTCTTACTTCATAATATGCTAAAAGCCATTCAAATTTTGTGACGTCAAGTTAAGAAAAAACATAATCAATAACATAATTTTCACCTTTGATACAAGTTGTTAAAACACTCCTTCCAATGAGTCATTTCCTGTTTCCTCCAGTTAATGATCTGTTGTCCTACATAGTATATATCCAGCCAGTGATATATCAATCATATTGTTTCCTTTGTGGGCGTTTTTGTTCCATTCTTCAATTTTATCTCTAAGGAGTTTCAAACCTGTCAGGAATCTCGACACTGGACTGGTAATCGGAAAACCGATTATTCTGTCTACTATTATTATAATCTAGAATGATAAAAGATATTCTAATAAATCATAATATATCATTTCGATATTGGAGATTCTAATACCAACGATATAAACGGGAGTCAATGGGAATGTATGAATATGTGTTGGTCTGTCACATTAAATGTATTGAATGGATTATGAAGCTTTACAAAAATGTAGTTTGACTTCACATAACATTATTATCACTTCACTCCAAGTAGTTAACCAACACATAACACACGTACATAGTGTAGAAGTTTAGTGACATAGACGATAGATGTCGCTGAAACCTCCTTAATATATCTATTATATGAGATAAAGACTATGCAATTCGCTCTGAACTCAATACTGAAGAGAACGCGGTATGAGTCATCAAAGGAAACTAGTATTACATAATTATACATACATCTTTCAAAGTCGGAAAGTCTGGCCATTGATCCAATAATTCATTTGTCGCTTCTTTGACACTTTCTAGGAGACGAAGACATTCCCTTGTTTCGGAAACACAAGGTGACCGGTAGAAGTCAACTTTTGAACCGGTTCCACCTGAAATATACGAAAAATTATAAGGTTATTCAAAAATATAGTATCGTAACCTCGTATAGAAGGATTATTAATTTAAAGTTTTCCATTTGAATTGAAATTTCGGACAGTTGTGTTGAAAAAATAGCAATAAAATTACAAAGAAACGACGTAGCACATTTTGGATACTCACTAACTCCATCGACTTTGTCTTTAATATGCGACACTAGCACCATTAAGCTTGGTAAAATAGTTCCTTCTAAAGTCACATCCAACGTCTCCCAAGCACCCTGTATAACCTGACTAAATGTTGGATAACGCAATAACAATGCGGTGACGACACCATTCACAGCCAACTTCTTTGGGGTGGATAACCATTGCGCGTTCGTTTGGTTCCGTACGAAGTTCGAATGCCATCTGTATATCAGGGAGACATCGTCAGGGGAAAACAATAGTTTGGGTTTGATATTCCTCGGTTTGTCTTTCCTCTGTTCGAGAGTCGGCGGTTTAAACTCAGCGAAGTCGGAGTATGAAGGGAACATTTCACTTATCTCTTCCTGCGCCAGAGTTTCTTCGTCTTCGTCTTCACATTTCGATCTGGAACATTGAAATTGCATTAGATACAAGGTTTTAAAATTTCTATATAATGGTCCTTTTAATATAATAGATAGACGAAATACTTTAGGTAGCTGAAAACTGGAAGATTTTGGGCATTTTAAGAGTTGTATATTAATATAAAAACATCTTTAAAATTTAAATACAGCTGATTATAATACAATGTGTTTGTGACGTGTTTCATTTGTTTTAAAAGTTACGAGAAAAAAAAAGCTTTAAATAATAGAAAACTAGATCAAATTTAGCATAGAAACAGGTTATTGTTTTACTTGGTACCATATAAGGCTTCTTCATCTTGTTTTTGTTTCTCCCATGAGTTTGTGATAGCGTTTAGTGTCGTGAGTATAGCTTTCAAACTAATTTTATCAATTCTTTCCATGGACAAGCTGTGCGTACTGAACTGTGATAGATTAATTTTCAATACCCTATAAAAAATTCAATTAATATGTCATTTTACTTTTCTCATTTAATAATATATTTATTATGATACTTACTAAAGATATTCCCGTCCAGGTTGTGACGCATCATCACTTCTAACATTCCTATTTAAGAGCTGCATAAGGTGGGATGATATGTATCTATTAAGATGCTTTTCCCTTGAGGCTAAAGATGGTATACAGTTAGGATATACTAGAACCGATGTCAACATTTCAGGCAAAAGTGGACCTTGTTCGATTTTGACAATATATTCTCGAATTAGGTCCTTTAATGACGTCACACTGTACATTATTTAAGACAGTGAACTTTGTAAGGGTTTCGCTAAGTCTGGGAAAGCATCAGAATAAGAGACAATTTTTTTGCTAAACGCATTAACAGAATGCAACCACGAGGTCGTTTCCGTTAACACTGTTTGGGCGTTTTGTAATTGGTTTTGTGCTTTCTCGTAGGTACCGCTTTGTATAATATCATACATTGTACCTCAAGTTGACAAAAGGTTGGTATACAGGGTCTTCACTGATTTATCAGATAGGACGGACTTTGTAAAGTGCTTGCAATCCTGTAAAGAAATCAATTTGTGATCAATAATTTCTATTATGTCTAGTGCGTAAAAATTGTAAAAAAAGTTTATTTTACTTTCAATTGTTATGTAAGGAATTACGCTTGACATGTGGCAAGCCAGAAGTGAATTTTAAACGAAGTAATAGAGATATTTGGTAACATTTGAGTTTTGCTTTAACATAACATTAACATAACTATAAATACAATAGGATGGGGCCAGAAACAAACCGTTAAGTGTTTTATTCTTAAATTTTGTTTTTAAAAACAACAACAGTTATTAAATTACATGAAAATCTAAAATCATCGTGTTTACGTGTCTAGGGAACATTTTTAACGTACGTCCTTATTTTTATGGATATAGTTAATTATATAAGTTCACACCTTTATAAAACTGGTGTAGGACGGTTCCTTGGGACGGAACGTATTCCCTGAGGCGTATTTATGTACCCTCAATGCGGTCTCCTGTTTGAGATTCATTATAATTTCGCAGTAGGGATGAATTCTCTTCAGTTTTTCCCTATTATCCTGTTTAAAACAATCCACCGTCACATCGGACGCCTTCTCTATGTTCCTAATCTCACTGATACCACCCGTTATTACCCCATGAAGGTAATACACGCTCAGTAATTTATTAATTATTAAATATATCAACATCTTCCTCTATATATTTCACTTTGAGTCTGTACTTTTCAACGTGGTCTATGGGACTTATTTCTGCCATTATTCTAAGCCCTAAGGAATCGAAGACTAGTCAACAGTGATAATTCCGCAGTTAATATTTTCGTTTTATCTCTCATATTGTTTTCGTTTGCGATAGAACTTGTAAGCTGCTTATATATATCGTTACCTTTGTTCAACATGTCTATAATATTCGCGTCTCCTATAAAATATAATTGTATCTCTCTAGTTATGACGTCACAATTATCTCTCATTTCCTGTATAATTTTCTAAAATTATATATGACAGACAATCAACGAGCTGTTCGTATTTTTTTATTTCGAATATAGCGTCTGATTTCCTGTAAGAAAAAATATTATGTTAACAGATGTGCATGTGAAGATTTAATTATTAATTTGAAAATATAAGAAAACAATATTTACAATTTGCAATCCAATGTACCGAAGTTTTTCCATAAAATATTCAAAACAGATTGCAACTGCATGGAATAGTCCGTACGGTCCTTCAAAGCAACACTTTCATATGCCATGACTGAATATGAGGCTGAAAAAATATTATTAAAACATTAAAATTACTGTAATCTAAAGCAGTTACCGAGAAGTAAGTACATAAATGCATTTGAATATATTAAAATTACCAGTGACGTCCAAACATGTCGTAAGATTTTGAAAGTAGAATGGCATTAAGGAGAGATTCATAGAGAGTCTTGAACTGTTTAAAGGAATACGGTCCTCTGAATTAAAAAAATCATTTATCTTTAAAAACGGTTCAGGATATGTAGCGCGTGAGCTCACAAGCATTCTATTCAGTTATATCCAAAAGCCAACGGGCAACGAAGATATTCTAAAAATGAGAGAAGATTAGTTAAATAGAATTATTGTAAATTAATAGTGATAGTTGAATTATACGTACCCATTATCGAGTTCTTTATTTGTTTCAAGAACTGTTCTTATAACTTGCAACTGATTCAGTAAGGCGGGGGGAAATCCTTTAATAACTTTTCCTAGATGAATTAAACTCGACATAATTTCTTGTATGACCCTACATGATCCGGCGGACTTCGTACCGCCCTATAATCAAGAAATATCTGTTACCTTTTTATCTCAATGAAGTTAATTTCTTAATAATTATGTACAGCTGATTTGAATGACAATGGTCTGTCTTCTTCTTATATATTATATGTATGTTTAAATTAATACTATAATAGTATAAGTCTTTAGTATTTCGATAATCTGTCCCGATCTCAACTAATAACATTCAAAAACAATTTAAAAATGTAACATTTATATTTTTATGTACAGTAGAAACTCTTTTAATCGGACTAATTATTATCGTCGAAAGGCATTCGGATAATCGAAAATCCGGATAATCGAATGTATGAAGAAAAGACGGTTTTGTGCTTATGTAGTTCATAATATGTTATATATAATAAATATATAATATTAATAGATTATATCGCATATTGTCGTTTCTCTAGAGATGAAATGACCAGTAAAAAAAAAATTTACGTCCAGTAATAAAATATCTTATTATGATGTTTCATAGATTATAACAAATATTAGTAATTTAATTTAAATAAATTCTGCTATATTTTCTGTATTCGAATGCAAAATATACTGTTACAGGTGCACTAATTCACACAAGCATAATATGAATATTTTCTAGTACTAGCCCAGTAAATTGTATACGGATTTGTTATTATGATATAATTTGAGAAATAAACGGACTGTATATATTTTTAATATTAGTTGACCTTTTTAATGTTCATTAAATTCACGTTGGTATTGAATAGAAAAAATAAATATATAATGAGAGATTTTAGTGATTACGAAAATTGAAAGCTAGACACACTCTTTTAAATATTTCATATCTAAAAAGTAGTTGATGTAAAAACTGCTCTGGGATCAAGCGGACCTTGATATCTCTACCAGGGGGTTGGGTCAGACCTGTAGTTGCTGTAGTTCAAGCTATGGTAAGAAACGAGAGGGCAGTGGCGTGCACACAGATTTAAGGTACGGTAAACAGAATATGTTTGAAAAATAAAATACCAATTTTCATCATTTTTTCCCATAAAACATTGATAATAATTATCATTATTATCTTTCGCAAGTATTGATTTAAATTTAGAAATGAAACTAATATTTTATTGTTTTTAACGGGCAGACGAGATGTCTGTCGTGATCAAGTTTGCTGCAAAGTAATCGAAACGTCGGAAGTATACTACCCGGCACGAAACATGACCTAACATGGCGTCCTCTGCGCAGGTTTAGTCGTTGTGAAAATCACGTAGGTACTATCTAAAAATAAACAGTAGGTACGTAAAAAAACAACTGGTTAATTATTTTGTCTTTAGCATTATTAAAAAACCGTAAACATCGTAAATCATTTTTCGAGCTTGTCTTTTTAGAACCATATTATTTTTTCTTGGCATTTTAGTAAAATTCGTTAAAATCTTACTATAATAACAAAAGAAAGAACCCACAAAATCAACAAAACAAAAACAAACGACGGGAGACGCGGTGTCACTGCGCGAGGCCACGCATCCACCCGTTGCAATGGTTACTAGTAGGGCCCGGATAAATATGTATATATTAAAAAATCAAAAATATGTACATAAAATATGGACGAAAAAATCAAAAATATGGAGTATAAAAAAATACTTTCATAATTAAACATTGTTTTACTATAAGAAAAGTACATCGTTAAGTAACATTTAAAAAACGATGAAAAGAAATAGCGAAATATTAATTTCAACAAAAAATAACAGTTTTATTCAACTTCCATTGCACTAGCCTTATCATATTGGTTGCAATACACAATGACGTGCTTCTTTAAATTATCAAAATGAAAACTGACCATTTGGTTTAAACTTGAAATATAGCCTAATATTTACTAAATGATCTCTCCACGTCACATGACGTGATGGATGTATACCTAAAACATACTTAATTCAGTAATTGTGTAAGCCATGTCTACAGCCCTCGAAACTTTAACTCAGAATATTGTTATTTTTTTTAGCATATTTATCTTTTATTTTTTTCGAAAACATTAGTGGCGGGAACGTAAAATTTATCTATTTTTGTGAATATATGGATGATTGTGATATTTTCTTGTAAAATATGGACTTAACTTTGAAATATGGTAAAATATGGAAGATAAAAGTTGGTTTTTCACAGTCTAAATATGACAATCCATGTAGAAAACACATTCTAGACCGAAAATCGCGTAAATTAAAAATATGTATTTACATAGGTATTAAATATTAATCAAGGCCCTAGACTTACTAGTAATGGCGGCCTTGTTTGCTATAGTAAGTACCTAGTAACGCGTTCCTCGCCTCACGCACATCAAACGACGTCTATTATTTGTTACTGCGCAGCGTCAAGATTCGTCCCGGATATTATATGTAGTTTTTAAACGTAATAAAATATGTACGCGAGGAAATCAGAAAATAATAATTTCATTTAAATATTGATAAAATTCGCGCATAATGTTACGACTTACAGCAGTCCGATCAGAACGAACATCTATATACTTTATGAATCTCTCAACTAGGTACCTCTGAGCCACGAAAGTACCTTAAAACGATTACGATCTGTTCCTCACAACTTTATAAAAGTTATTTAAATAGGAATATCCAGTGGAGATTCAAATATTCTTATTATTATCATTTGAAAAAAAAAAACAAACAAGGCAAACAAAGTAACTTATTTTTGTGTACACAACCTGCTTACTTATTAAAACTATCATAATACTTTTTATTAAAATGAATAACATTACCTTTCTTTTAGTTCAATCTTACGTCTTAACTGGTCACAAGTCACAACTCACACGGCTTCACTTTACACTTATTTTAATTTTATTACCAAACGACAATATTGAAAATCTACTCGTACCTAACTAATTTCATTAAACACATATCACAAGCACAGAACTCACAGCCATAATGTTCTATAATTCGTTAATAAATTAATCCACTGTTTACTAATTAAAACTTATTCACTTGTGCTTAGAAAAACAAATGACAATGTCACAATATTCAATAACAATAAAATGGCGAAAAAATATATGAACAGTTTACCGACCAATCAGAGAGATCCATTTCATTTGACAATTAACAGATTTAAAACAATACAAAATAATCAGTGCTTCCAGTGTTACCAGAATATTTTTTTCTAGAATCGCCCCGCTGGAGCGCACAGGTAGTTAAGGCGGTAAAGTTAAAATAAATTAATGAGCTTATTATTGGTTTTATATCCATTAAATTCGTACTATTATTGAACAATAATTTAGTTTAAATAGAAATGCAATGAAATTATTGAAGTACAAATGGTCAAGATTTTTGTATGTTTATTGATTGCACTTTGTCTTAAAAAGTATTATTAAATAATTAAATACTATGAAATATTATCTTAATAAGTACTATAAGATAACAGTATTTAAATTAATTTTAAATATTACATATTTTTTTTAGATAAACCTTTGACAGAACTGAGTAAATTTTTTAACCTCCATCAAGTTGAGAGACTGAATAAGCGCAGAATACTATGCATGTGTTAGTTTTACACATACAAACATTTCCTATATACATACACGACATTTATAAATTGTCCTTGAGAATTTTTGTATGGAAAATAAACAGAGAGTGGTTGAATCAACCGCCGCTCTGGCTGCATAGCGGCGCTAGCAGTAGGCGATCGAAAATGTTTCGTTTTTACATTCTTAGATGGCACTTATAATCAAAGCATGAATCAATTAATGTCATTTTAAATGTCTATTAAGATTTGTATTTCTTAATGTATGTATGTTCTGTTAACCCTTATTCAAATATTGGGAAATTATTTCCCACTTGACAGTACCGTAATATTTCTTTATTATTTCTTTACTGGTAACTCTAATCAGTACCAATCCAGGAACAAAATAATTTTACACACTTTTTAAATATTTTACTTGGCAACATTTTGGACAAAATTGCGTAAGGTCATCGTATGTCAATGTCAAAGTCGCAATTTGAATTTTTTGGTGCACAAAACCGGTTCTCGCAGGACTTTCGAAAATTTTTGTAGAAAAAAAATCTGGTATGTACATAAACAATATATTGATGTAAACAAGACTTATTTTCTGAATGCTTTTTACGGTTTCTGTGCTTTTTGCAGTGATATTACTTGGATTTTATTAGGTTTAATTAGGTGGGAAATAATTTCCCAATGTTCGTTCCTGCTTTGATAAACATCAGTGTCTTTTATATATATAAAATTGTTTGTCAGCTGTAATAATAACGGTATAGGAACTTGTTATACGATAGCGAGTAAGTCAAATTAGTGGCTTTTTGCAAAATTGTGACTGCGTTTATGTGATTTCTATGCTTTATTCCAAACGAAGCCACTTATAACTTTTAGGACTTTTGTAACTATTTGTGCAATATGCTGATAAAACTACATAATTGCCAACTTTTTATAATTTACTTTCAGCTATTCAAATATGGACGCAAGAAAGGAACGTAAAGAGCTTGCCAAGAAAAAATGTCGCTTTTGCAGCACAAAGCACAAAGAACAGAGGACAAAAATAGTATGTTCCTCCTGTGGAGTAGCTCTTTGTGCCAAAAACTGTTTCAAAACCTTTCACACAGTTCTTACTCAGTAATGTTATTTTCATATAGTATTTGAAAAGTTCTTAATAAAATATTATTTGTAACATTCTAGTTTCATTTTATTTTTATAATTTTATTCAATCACTCAATCATGTTATATTGAATTTTTTATATAAAAAAAATAAACAAGTAAAGTAGGAGTAAGTAATATGTATAGAATTTGTAGTAAAAATGTCCCAAAAAAATGTAACCATTCCGGATGATGAGAAATAATTTCCCACTTACTTATATTTTGCTTTTCCATACTGGATAATGGGAAATATAATTTCCCACCGTAAAAACCCCCATTTCCCCTCTTTTTATAAAAAAAATGATGTTTTTTTCGAAATCTACAAAGCCCTTTTACCTAGAAACCATGTTTAATTCATAATTTTATTTAAAAAAAAAATCCATTTGATTAAGGGTTAATACCGCCAACATTTAAGGTCATGACTATGATTATGTTCAAAATAAATATTTAAATTATCAAAGTGAAGAAAAAACGCGGTATTGATGTATACCTAGGAAATGTATGAACCAAAAGGAAGATATGAATAAAGTTAAAAGTAAAAGTGATAAATAAATTATAATTTATACTTTGTAAAGGTTTTATATGTTTACTTTAATATGAATACAAACAAAGTGTAGCGGAGCAACTTAGATTATGTGTTGTATTGTAAATTTAAAATATCCATTTCTATACATACATATTTGTTTATTAATTGATTAAAATTAATTCAATATTTTTAATTCTTGCGACGGACAAACTTCTTATTAGATTGTACGTATGTATATAGCGAGGACGCGCGCTGCGTCTATTGTTCGCGTCGTCCGGGCCCGCGCACCTGTAGCGCTGTAGCCCCGCTGGCCCCCGCTAGCCCCGCTGGCGGCCGCGGGCACTGCAGTGTTGCCAACCGTACGATTTAAATTGTATTTATACGACCTTTTTGACTCTTGTACGATGTACGATCGAGTTGTCGAAATCGTACGCAAAATATACGATTTTTTAAATGAAGTCTTACGAAAAAATAAATCTCCAATAAAACTATAAGGAATGTGTAAAACTAAACTTTAGTACTATAACTATAACTACATATAAGGAATATGTTAAACTAAACTGTATTCCAGAAACGGTACATAAGAATTTGTTAGCTGCACAACATATTAAAGAAAAAGGATCGTGTATAAACTTCAAGCCATCTGACGATATGCTGAGCAAATTAAATTTAAGTACATATATGTATACAAAAAATATAATGCTATTCCCGCATCTGCTGTGCCTAATAATTCAGATAGTGACTAAAGCAATTCTTTTTTTTATGTTTTCAAAATATATGCAATTAATGAGTATTTTAATTTCACATATTAATTGATGACTAATGTTAATTGAAAATTAGAATTAAATTCCGTTTTTATGTGATATACTTACGCAGTTTTATTGAAATTTCATCGCGTACGATTATTTCCTTGAATTTCCAGACAAAATACTATTTTTTTTAGTGTATAGTACGATCCTCTAAAAAATAAAGTTGGCAACACTGGGGCACTGCGCCGTACTCGTCAGTCCGCATAGACTTTAGCTGTGTAAGGCCTCGGCCTCGAATTTTGCGGGCAGCGGAGCGGCGGCGGCGCCGGCACGGAAACGTATACATTTCTCCAAAATAGCGGGCAGCGGGCACCGCTGTATTCGAGGGTCGGTCCATTTGATTATACGCGTAAGATCCTGCCGCTCCCGCTCCCGCTCCGCTGCCCGCAAAATTCGAGGCCGAGGCCTAATGCTTGTCCGTCATCGCTACGGCGACACTCGCACGCGCACCTTCCCTTACGAAAGATAATCTCCTTCTGTATTAATAGCTTTTAAGTAGTTTAAATTGCTAAACTATGTTTAATTCGCTAAAAATATAAGTTTATACAGCAAAGAAATATAAAGAAAAAAGACTATTTAATATTGATAGAATAATCGCTTAACTCAATTCCATATTAAGATACTATCATTTAGCTCATAATAAAGCATGTACGTGAATAATTGTTCAATATTAATTTAATCCATAATGTGAAAAAAGATTTAAACATTATTAAACTAAATTTGTATTATAATGACTATAATGAAACTTGAATAATTTTTATATCCTAAACAATAAATTTCTAGTTCAACTTTTTATAAATAGAATAGTTTTTTAAATAATAAACGCAGAATAGAAATGCTGTGTGTTATATATTTATAGTAAAATAAAAGCTTCAAAAATATTGTAACTACTTATTATTATTTCAATTAATACTACCGTATATTGTTTTCTTGATAGTTACCTAGAAGGTTAAATAAATATTTTTTAATTTAAAACTTTTCTCAAAAACTATCCGAGATATCTTAAACCCGGTAGATGACCCGATGGACTTCGTACCGCCCTATAATCAAGAAATATCTGTTACCTTTTTACCTCAATGAAGTTAATTTCTTAATTATGTACAGATGACTCGAAAGACAATGATCTGTCTTCTTCTTATATATTATATGTTTAAATTAATACTATAATAGTAAATATATTTGTTGGCGCAAGCGCCTGGTAAAATTGTGAAGCAATTTAGTATATGGAGGTTACGGAACGATTTAGATGTAAGGCGCTTTGTTTATTGTAATTTTAATTTTTTACTTACCCTGTCATAAAAATATGTAACACAATAAAATTATCATTGCAACTAATCTACGCCTTTTAATATCTCCTCATTAAATTATTAAGGTGGTAGAGCCTAGCTGTGATGAGTTACTACAGCTCGAACATGGGCTGGCTCGACCGGGGAAGTACCACCCTCTCATAGAAGATCGGCGTGAAGTAGCCTTTACTGGTTGCGTTTCGTCTGATGAGTGAGAGAGACGGTTGCCCTTTCCCTATTCCTACCCTTTCCTTTCCTTATTCCCACCCCTCCCTAGCCCTAAAAAACAAGGCTGGTAACGCATCCGCAACAAAATGTTGCGGATGTCCATGGGCGACGGTAACCACCTTCCATCAAGTGGGCCGTCTGCTCGTTTGCCACCTTTCACATAAAAAAAAAAAAATACTATCAAAATCCGCAACAATATCTAACAAAAATTAAATTCCTATTCCCTCTTGTGATAATAGTCAGTATAAATAGTGTTCAACAACGTGTTTTGCACACAAAAAAGAAATGAAGCCTTATAATATAATTATAAAATATTTTTTGTTTGTTTATAACGTTAAAAGTTTCAAATTATACGAAGTGCGGTTCACGTCGTAACATAAGTTGAAGAAAAATTACGAAACTCACAAAGACATGGAATAAAAAATGCAGAACTAAACTTAGATCCTATATCTAAGAGTCCTTTTCCCGAAATTGCCTAAAAATATCATGTTTCTTGTTTTATTTAGTTAATTTTTGATACACACGAACACGCGTTCGTTTCGCACTCTATATGATACTTTATCTATATAGTAATGCTAACCCGGAACTCTTAAAATTTTAATATGTGTTTCGCATACGATAAATTTTGAAATACTAGCTTTTGGTTCTTCTCACATAGTTCCCGTTCTTGCGGGATTTTCGGAATGGTCGAGTTCCCGAAGAATTTTCAGGATAAAACCTATGTTTCTTTTTTTCGAGGTCGAAACTATATCTGTATAATTTTTAAAGTAAATTTAATTATTTTAAAGAACTTCTGCATATACTAAATTTTTATAAAAAATATTGATGTTCGCCACAACCCGATCTTGAGAACGATCAGCACTCGATTCCCGTTGCCGGTTCGCCAAAGTTCGGAAATTCTGTGAGGCTTAACGCTGCGAACGTTCAACGCTTGATTCCCTTGCACGGTTTTGTTCAGTAATTTCTCGTTGAGTAGCCAACCTATGCATATTTTCATCCTCAATTTCATTGCTGCGCAAGACTCGCAGCCGCTTTGCAGTAGCAGTCTGCCGAGAAAGCTGAGTTCTTTTTTTTTTTTGCCTGTTTTTCTAAAACTCGTAGCCTTTTTTCTTGACTTTCCACTTTTTCCTTTAATTTTTGATGATTCTTTTCTATTGTTGAAAACTTCTCTTCAAATATATTACTAATATTTTGCGTGACTTGCTCTGTAACGTTCTTTTCCTGATTCCCGGATTTCCTGTCTTTGACTTTCCAAGTCATTTTTTTATTGTTTTTAGTGCGTCTAAAATTTCTTCCATGTTCGTTAGATTATATTGTTTTGATACTCGTGGTGCCCTCTTGTGGTTGTTGGTGAAATTACTTGGTTCGTCAGTATTGATGTTTGTTGAATCCGATGATCGATTTGTACTAAGCGACTGACGATTTGTTTTAGACAATGGCCGTGAGATGGCGCTTGGAAAAAATATAATCGAACACGACTTAACGTACATATTGTTGATTTCTTTAATTTTACGTTATGTCGGAATCAATAATTTATTAAAGTAGAAAAGGCACAATTTGTAGAATGCAGAATTAAAAACTTAGGTTTCAACTCACTGTTAGTAATTAAGTCTCCTTACACTGAGAAAGTCGGTAGTTTTTATGTAACGTGGTTTCGTAATATTGTTGTTTTTAAAGCACTTTTTGTTAGTTTTTCACTGAAACTTCAAAATATTATATATTTCCTTGACTTTTTGTATATTTATTTTCACTCAATATTTGCTTAATTAGCGGAAATAGTTAATACATTGAAATTATACAGGGAATCGATGTTAACCGGCAACAAGCAATCCAGACACCTGTACTAAAATATTACTGAACAATTATATATGTAGTTTTGAAACTTAAATGACACAGTTGTTCCATTTAATCTTATGTGCAATAAATCAGCGATTATTTTTCAAACAATTCCTTCTTAACTTGAAAAACGTTACTTGATTTTAATGATATTTTTTTTTTTTTTGTAATGAATATGCTGTTAGCCCTGCGGCTGTTACAGCGTCACCGGTAGAGTGGGCCAGTGCCGGGACTGACCCGTTTCGAGGGGACCTGAAGGGCCCCCAGATGATTTTAATGATAATTATTATTGACGTAATTAATACGAATAATGTTTGAGTAGTATAATGTGCCGGTATGTGCACAGGCTAGTTTTAGTTTATGAAAACACATTGTACGTATGGCGTGGGTCAATTGTTTTATTGTCTTTTAAAGAATAATTTTTCATGTAAGCTTGTGTTCTTCATTACGTTATGGGCCCAGTAATATAAAACCTTTTTATAATTATGGCTTAATCAGTGATCATAGAGTTCCTGGATAAAGAGAATTACGAAACACGAACAATTAAGGTTCAAGCATTATTAACAAAGATGGAAAGTTCCCAATACATAAGTGGGAAAAAATGTGAGACCGTATTCAACAACGGGTGAAAAATTGTTAAATTATTGGTCAGCTGCAGATGAAAGAGCGAAGCCAGATCTGATTTTATCAATCAGTCCGAGTGAGTTAAAGTACGTAAGAGAGGTGTGGTTGAAACTCGAGACTATATAGGTATGCATCGAGAGGACCTGCACGGAAAGCAATTTTATTGAAACAGTTAACATTACATCGTATGTAATCAAGGGCAAGGATCTAAGTGAACATATTTCTAAATTCATGGAGGCTGTAAATAAACTTAGTGATATTGGAATCGAAATTCATAGAAAATTGTTATTAATATGTATTATTGTTATATAGTTTACCAGCGAGTTATGTTAACTTTAGATGTGCAATGGATTCCCGTGGTGATTTACCTACGTTTAAAATAACCTGTGTGGCAGCGACTGGCCTGTGTGGTTACGACTAGCATGCATGGCAATAACAAGCCTACGTGGCAACTATTAATTTAAATAATTATTAATTTACTTAAAGAAACATAGATCTCAGCATTAAAAATTATTTACTAGATCCTATGTTTTTTGTATGTTATTTTAAAATAAAATAAATTTAAAGGATTTAAAGATAAAAAAAAATAATATTGAATATTTGTAAAATTTTTAGTATCCTTCCTGTTCTAATATTTTTTTACTCATTTAAGCAGATATTAAATTGAATCCGCATATGGGTTCAACCAAATGTAGCCTGAAATATTAGCTGTTGTTTAAATAAAAAATTCTTGCCGTCAATCTTTTTCAACACCATTCAGTTGAAGCGGTTGTCTGGAATTTAAGTAATACCAATATTCAGTTTCAAGGTCCAATTTTAATGAGATTATTATCATGACTTATTTAAAGACACTCGAGGTTTTACTTATCAGATATAATTAACTAACTATATTAACAAACTTTATATATATTCATTACATTATAAAGTTTATCTAATATATAAAGTTCTCGTGTCACGGTGTTCGAACTTGAACTACTCCGAAACGGCTCGACCGATTTTCGTGATCCTTATCGAGGATACTAACCAGGGGGGAGAATCGGATAACATCCATTTTTCATCCCCCTAAATGTTAAGGGTAGTCCACCCCTAAATTTTTGTTTTTATTTTGTTGGCAAAATTTTTTATTTTTTTTAATTTTTTATTATAAAAAATCTCATATTACTCTAAATTTTTCACCCCTCTACGATCAACCCCTATTTTTTATTTGTTAATAACAAACTTTAATTTTTTGGCAAATTTTTTTATTATTTTTTGATGACTTACAATAAAAAATCTCATAATACTCTCAATTTTTCATCCCTTTACGATCAACCCCTATTTTTTATTTGTTAATAACAAACTTTAATTTTTTGGCAAATTATTTTTTTTTTTTTATGACTTACAATAAAAAATCTCATAATACTCTCAATTTTTCATCCCTTTACGATCAACCCCTATTTTTTATTTGTTAATTCCTATCCAGATATTATAATTTCAAGTTCCTTTAATTATGATTTTTTTTTAAATTCAATTTGATCTCCCGCCCTCACCGTTCGACTACTGATCAACTATCAATCGATCAGTTATCCCCGCCAGGTGTCACCACTTATCCAGCAAACATTACGTAGTAGGGATGAGGACGCAGCCGGTCTCCTGTCTTACTCGCTATACATTTTTCAGCCATGTTTTTTTAGTTTTATTTGTGTATCAATCGTAGCAGTGACTTATACTTATTATTTTAATTTTCCTTTGCAATTCTCATATTAATTTTACTGTCATCATAAAATTATCATTAATTTCCAGTGCAATAATTTATTTACTATTTATTAATCTGACAGAGACAGTTTTAACTCTCAGTTAATTAAGTGATCTCATGTAAATAAACACGTGTTGTAAGCTCCCGCCAACAACGGCCACTACCGTACCTGTATATATTGTACTTACCATTTAAATATTTTTGAATGTCAGGCTTGATTTTTCAGTTGATATATTAATAATAAAATGTAACAATAAATAAATATATAGTTACGACTGTACAAAAAAAACTCTAAAGTGTACCAACAGGTTTTATTTACTTACATGCAAGTATATTAATTAAACAAAAATTGTTATATATTTTAGGATTCAACTTAAAGTGTCTTTAAAACCATTATATTCCTCATTATATCTGGATTTAAAGATTAGGAAAAAATTGTATACACAAACATACATACATGTATAATAGCGAAAGCAAAAAATAAATGAAACTAATATTTTCGGATTTTACTTCGCGTTTTATTTTAGAAACTACATACTCCCGACGTTTCGGCTACTTTTCAGCAACCGTGATCACGGGCAGACGAGATGTGAGTGTCTGTCAGTTGGTCTGGTCATTTTATCTCCTACCGCCATCGATTTCTTAATTGTCTTGCGTACCGCTCTGGATGCCGGCAAAATGCGCTCACGGTGTCTCGAGGTCCTGCGGTGTGGTCACGGACATGAGATTTTATATTTTTAAGAAGAGGATCCCAGGTGTTTGATAGGTTCCAGCCATCTTCTCTATTGAAATTGGGGTGTTTTTTAATTTCAATAGCCTCGCGGATTAACCTTGGTATAAATCTGTCTTCACGAGCGAGGATATGTGGTTGATCAAATCTAATGTAATGGCCTGGTTTGTCCAATGCATGTTCGCACACTGCTGACTTCGACGCGCGCCTATTCCTGACGTCTGAAATATGTTCCTTAACCCTTGTACCGATGCTTCTCTTTGTCTGTCCGATGTATGACAAGCCACAGTCACAATCAAGTTTATATACACCCGCTTGTTGTAAAGGAATGTTACTCTTGATTGGTCTCAAGAATTGGCTCACTTTCTTATGTGGTTTATAAATAGTCTTAATTGAAACCTTCTTCAAGATGTTGCCTATTCTGTCAGTAACTCCCTTCACATATGGTAGAATTGCAGGTTGTCGCTCGACTGTAGGTGGCTTCGTCTGGTTCTTGTGATGCTGGCGAGGCACGGGCAGGCTGTTGATGGTCAGAGCACGTCTTACATGCTGCAGCTCGGCCTCTAGGTGGTCAGCATCACAAAGGTGTTGTGCTCTCTGTAACAAAGATTTACCAACGGTAGCTAACTGTACAGGGTGGTGGTGTGATTTACCATTGAGATACCTATCCGTATGTGTGGGTTTCCTATAAACAGTATGTCCCAAACTATTGTCAGGATTCCTGATGACCAGTATATCAAGGAAAGCTAAAGAATTATTTGCCTCTAATTCTATAGTAAACTGGATCTTATTATTGATAGAATTAAGATGGTTCAAGAAAGCAGATGTTTTGTTTTTATTTAATATTGTGAAAGTGTCATCTACATAGCGTTTATAAATTAAGGGTCTTATTGTAGGAGAGCTAAGGGCTCGCACCTCAAAGTCTTCCATGAATATATCTGCGACAACAGGGGAAACCGGCGAACCCATTGCTACTCCATCTACTTGTATGTAGAATTCATCCTTCCACATGAGATAGCCAGATGTTAGGCAATGCTTTAACAATTCTGCATATTCAATAGGCATCTTATTATCCTTTAACTTACCTCTTACAATCTCAATGCAGTCAAGAACAGGAAGATTAGTGAATAATGACTGTACATCGAAACTGACCATAATGTCATTGTCTGTCAATTTTAGGTGTTAAATGTCATTGACAAACTGGTAGGAATCCTTAACAAATGACTTTGTGTGGCCCTGGAGTGGTGATAATATCTTTGAAAGGAATTTAGCCAGTTTATAAGTTGGTGAATCAATCTGGCTTACAATTGGCCGTAATGGGACATCTTGTTTATGGATTTTAGGTAACCCATACAATTTCGGTGGTTTTGAACACGATGGTACGAGTGATTTGATATCCAGATTGAGTTTAGAACCGTATTTATTAATTAATAATTTTGTTTCCGTTAAAACTTTACTGGTCGGGTCTTTGTAAACTTTTTTATAGACAGAATTATCCGAAAGAATGTCAGTTATTTTACTATCATAATCACTCGTATCTATTACTACGGTCGCGTTCCCTTTATCTGCACGGAGGACCGTCAGGTCTTCATTGTTGCGTAGGTTTTTAAGTGCAACTGATTCCTGACGAGAGATGTTTTGTCGAGGCAATTTGCTCCGGCGCAGAACATATGATACGTCCTGCCGGATTGCCTCAGACTCTTCTTTCGTAACATGATTCTTATGAAGACATTCCTCAACATTACAGATAATGTCTTCGAACGGTAATTTTGATGGTGCAGGTGCAAAATTTAATCCTTTTTTAAGAATCTCAACGGTTTGTTTATCTAAAGTTTGCTTTGACAGATTGACAACAGTCACCGGTGACTGTGTTGCCCGACTTAAATTAATATTATAATTATTGCCATTGTTATTTCGATTTATAATTTTATCCGTTAATTTATTACATTTATTAATTTTATTATTTTTAGACTGATTATAGGTTAATTGTTCACGTTTATTAATAATATCAAAACATTTTTGCCAATCTGTCATTGACAAACATTTTTGTATTTCATGACTCAGCAAATCAATTTGAAAATCTAACTGCCGCGAATCTAATCGCGAAAATCTTAGATCTCATTATGCAAAAAATAAATTTTGAAGACATTAAGAAAATAAAAATAAAGTAAATAATTTCTTAAAAAATATATATTAATTTGCTTTTAGATCTACACATCAAAAAACAACTACTTAATAAAGAATAAAAGGCAAATATTCAAATATCACACAGTTAAAATACAGTAGAAAATTAAGTTATAAAAGAGTATGAATAATAATTAATTAATGCATTATCTGTTAATATCAATAATGTTTATATGTAACATATTAAAAATGGTTGAACAAGTGAAAAACATATTCTCAAAAGTATCAATATATATCAACAATCAATAAAATTAATTTTCTTTAAACAATTTTCTTATTATATATCTTTACATATATAATTCTTCTGTGAGTGTGTATGTCACTGAACTTCTCTCAAACGACTGGACCGATTTTGATGAAATTTTTTGTGTGTGTTCAAGGGGATCTGGGATTGGTTTAGATTCACAATTTTGTCCGCTGAACAATGTTCTTTTAATATTTTTTTAATTTATTAGTAGTTGTTGATACAAACGTTTTTTTTTGACATTAGATTTGACAACTAACTAATATGTCAATCATTCTGTCGCACTTCAAAACACGGTGATTTATGGCTTTAATAGGTAAACTCCCAAAATATAAATAAGAAAACGTAACAGATATTTCTTGATTATAGGGCGATACGAAGTTCGCCGGGTCTTCTAGTATTTATATAAGAATTTGTTTTTCCGCCCTACTTGAGGTAATTCTAAAATCCCCGCTTAGGTTCAATAAGAGTATTCACAATCAAAAATTTTGCTTAGAATATTCTATAAATCCCAAAAAACTGCAGAATTTAGTGCAACTTTAGACAGCTTTACAACTTTACAAATGCCAGTTTAATATCCAAAAATGGTTCCGTTGAATTTTATAACAAGTATATTTCATTTAAAGTTAACTATTTAACAGCGAAAGGCGTAACGATGCTGAAGATATCATGATCTGCATTCATAATATTTTGCAAGGGCCTACGTCTATCAATCTTGGCATTGCTTAAACCGTCATTCATAAACGTCAACTGTCAAGTACCGTGGGTGAATTTATCATTTTACCATATGATCCTTTTCTTCCCCAAAGTTACAAATACTTAAAACTGATTTTATATTTCATTAAGCTTAAATTTAATCATTTTATAATCATTTTTAGATACACCAGTAATACTGTAATAAAATTATCCTTTTTCTCGTGACAAATAGTAGAAGAATCTCCTGAGAGTTGCTTGATAGATAAGATTAAAGATTAAGATTACATAATTCAAATGAAAGATATGGGTAAAAAAGGTAATGTGGCTCTTTCCGAATCTACTAAGGAAGCCATGTACCTTCGGGATATTTTAGTTTATATCTGGGTGAAGTGTGAAGTTTGTGTATATTTGTGTAAATATTACAATTATTATCGAGGAATCGTTAAAATTAATGGTCCTATAGGGAATTTGTTGTGACACTTACCTATATTTTAAAGGAAAGTAAATATTTTTATTGTTTAAACATTGAATATTGCGACACTAGTAGCAACATTTAAACGTTTTTTTAATTACGTATCATGAAATAACGGATTCGCTGATGTTTGCATCTTCTTGGTATTGACATCAAAATCGTTACAATAAAAGTTTTAATAATATTTGTTTTACACTGAAGAACAAGAATTAAAGCATAACTATTTGTATCTATTCGCGGAAATACATTTCATGTAATAAATAAAATATTGCAGATAACGATGTCCACAACTGATCACAATCTTTATTTCAATCACAGATCGAAACACAGTGCTACATTAAGCTTGCTAACACAAGTGAGGAACTTTCAGTCAAGCCTACCCTGCGGCCGGCCACAATAGAACGAGCGTATGTATTATGTAATACAAGTTTATAACTTTAATATCAGTTTCGTCGTTTCTCCACGAGGTTATATTAAGCAACATTGATTCTTTAACTATAGATATACTTCTAATACCTGGGGCAGGGGGAAAAGTTTGTTAAGGTTTCCATCGAGTTGTATTTAGAATAACTTTATTTAGAGCATCGTGCATTATGAACAATACAATACAAATTATATTTGGACCGTTTAGGCCTCGGCCTCGAATCTCGCGGGTAGCGGGGCGGCAGCGGCGGCGGCACGGAAACGCATACTATTCTCCAAACTAGAGGGGAGGGGGCACGGAGAAATGTATGCGTTTTCGTGCCGCCGCCGCTGCCGCCCCGCTACCCGCGAGATTCGAGGCCGAGGCCTTACGGTGGTTTACATTATTAATTTGTTTAAAACTTATTTCATAATGAAAATCAGTAAATAAATAAAATTTCTCTATTTTTAGTTATTACGCAGAGTAAATGAAATTTTGTTTTAGTGAAGTTCTTTTTTTGTTTCTTTTTTTAACTCCGTATCTAATTCGACACATATTCTTTTTCATATAAATAAAAACAATATTATTCAAACAAAACTCTACAACGTGAGAATCAACCATTTTAATTTTGGACCCACAATCAAGCTCACTGCAATAATAATTATTGAAATAAGCCCTCAAAATATGAAATCATTCATTGTAAATGTGACAGAGGTTCGACCCAATCTCATTTACCCTCCGAGTCTGTATTGTCATTCTCCATTCAACAAACGAATAATGTGCTTCGACGATGATTATATCATTACCATTACTCACAACCAGTAATCACTACAGATTTTAATAGACACGGCATTATAACGCCCAACAAATGTTTTGCAAGAAATTATAAAGTTACTTCGTCTCGTAAAGTTTCAGGACTCCCGTCACAGACAATCATATTCTTTCACCCATCAAAATAATTTGTTATTACTTACATGCAGGAAATAATTTGTCGGTGTCATATTTTTTTTAATATTTTAATTGATACGAAGAAATTCTGCATGTATAAGCTATATAACAATACTACGAGTATTTTAATTATATACTTGATTTCAGGTTTTTAGCAATCATTAGTAAATAATTTATTATTTATCCATCAAACAATGTATCTAAAATAAGTACCTATAAATCTATATACGAGTATAAATAGAAATATAGTTGTAATACAATTTCATGTAAATTTATTTGAATAACAGAAAAAAACACTACGATCACAGACGGAGCAGATGAATTTTAACAATAGCGTTACATCTTTCTATGAAAGTAAAAAAAATCGTAAAACAAAGTGACACTGACAATTTTTTTGAAAAACTTTTTTACATTTTTTTTTATGTTAAAGGGTGTAACCGAGCAGACGGCCTACCTGATGGAGGTAGTACCGTCGCCCATGGACATCCGCGACATAAGACATGTTGCGGATGTGTCACCACCCTTGACTTGGGAAGATGGGGAGGAAAAATGGTAAGGGGAGGAAAATGGGAAGGGGTAGGAAAGGATGGGAAAAAGGGAAAGTGCAACCGGCTCTCTCACTCATCGAACGAAACGCAGCAACTAAGACTACTTCACGCCGATCTTCTGTGAGAGGGTGGTACTTCCCCGGTCGAGCCAGCCCATGTTCGAGCTGTAGTAACTTGACCACAGCTAGGATCTACCATCTCACATTACCCCTTAATTACTGTCAAATGACAATGAATACTCCTGTCAGTGGTGGCCTAGTGGTTAAAAGTACGAGGGCACGGGTGAGATCCTGGCCCTGGCAAGTACCAATGTGATTTTTCCGAGTCATATGCACTTTCTAAGAGTATTTAGACATCACTGATTAATACATTCCCAAAAGAGGGTTGATGTCAAGCAGGCGGCCGGTTGTAAAAACAATTAGCCAAAACTATTCACAATATGTAAGGCAGACCCTGGCTAAAGCTGGGAAATTGCCAGGTAGAAGAAGAAGAAGACAATGAATACTCCTGTATAATAAATTGTCAGATAACTGATTACACAATGAGTTATTTAGGCAATTAAATTTTTGTTGTTTCTTTTTTAATATTTAACTAAAAGAAAATTAATGTACACGAATGAATGTCGTGGTTCCAGCTCGTAATAACTGTTATAAACACTTTTTAAGGAACGGTCTCATTTAATGAAAAATATAACAGCACTCTGTTTTAGATATAAAACTGAGAAACTGTAACTTTATTTATACTAAATAATGGTGAGTCATAGTTTCAATGCGGATATCATCCCCCACATAACATTTAGGTAGCGGAGGAAAAAAGCATTTTATTATTTTTTGATATAAGTATATTGCTTTAATATAAGTGATATAAAAGTAAAGAAAGTTGAAAAGGAAACGAGGTAACTTGTTTAAGGAAAACTTTAAAACTTATCCTATCGATATCGATACATCTTTTTTCTATAATTTTTATCACTCATTCATATTTTCATTTAATTTTAAATATTTAATTTGCCTATCATAAAAAAATCATAGCTATAATAATTAAAAATAATACATACGCCATCTTGTTCAATAAATTATTTAGATAAACGCCTTTACCTAAAAATGGTTTAATTCAAGGAGAACGCAAATTAACAAAACATATTTTATTTTATATATGTACATACGTTCCAACACTAAAAAATACTCAACTTATACAGAAATACTCAACTACAAAAATATTTAATTTTAAGATGATTATTATTAATTTAATACTTTCTAGAATCATAAATACTTACAATTACAACACATATTAGAAACAGAAATATAGTTTTATGACTCCCACTAAATTATCAAAATGCAATGCTGACTGTCCAAAAATTTGAGTTTGTAACTTATATAAGTAAAATCGTTCAAAATGTCATACATTTATATTTAATACCGAAAGCCATAAAAATATGTGTACTAAAATGAAATAAATATCTGATTAAATGTTATAGACATTAAGAAAGAATAAGGAAAACTCGCTCTCAGGTTGTGCCTTTAAAATATCATCATTACAAAAGTGCAGCGAAGCAAACAGCAATTCCATTGTTAGTCAACAAAGTAGTTGTGCTATGTAGCTTAGACATACATACGGGTATGAACATAACATAAAGCTCATCATATTGTTCCGCCATCATTAGTGTAATTATTCTCTGTCGTCAAAGACCTCATTTATGTGAAAAATAAATAGTCTCTTAATATTATTTATTATCATGTGATTTTAACATACTTGTGTAAATTCCTATTATGTACTCTTATTTACAATGGGAAATGATGGGATACGTCAAATGGGGGTAATACTTTTCAGAAATTTCATTATCGAGGTTAGATAAATTAATAGTCCTGCAATTGAATTTTAGATTTCTTTAAGTTTATAAATTAGATTATTTAAGATATATTATTGTCCACTTATACTAGACTGAATTAATCTGAAAGGAAATCAATGGTTTAGTCTTTTCTTTTGTATAGTAAAATGGTGTATAATCTAAAAAAGAAGTTAGTACTGATACTTAGTGCTACGTTCTTACTAATGAGATTGGTATATAAAATTAAAGCCTCATTTGGTATGTAAAAAGTGTAATAAAAATAATACTATACATGTCACGTTTTTAGTGCCACTCTATCTAGTCATTACTTTTATGCACTTTAATAGAACTATACGTATTAAAAATACTTTTAATTAAATTACTCGTTAAAATTGAGAAAACTGCAAGTACGTAGGATAATAGACACAAAAATAAAGTATATATTTTCATTCGTCTCTATAACTTTGTGTAAAATATTGCACTGACAAAGTGGATTCAAGGATTTGCTTTCCCACATTGCATTGACATCACTTAAATACCATATTTAGAACACGTCGTTCACAAAAGCACTCATGAACAGACAACCTTAAATTGCCCTTTCATATTCAAACGCTCGATCCTTGTATGGTGAATGAGATAATTTCGTATTAATTTTAGAAAGTGACACAAGGGCTAAAATATATGAAAAGATTTTATTAATTTTCCTTTAATGAATAAAAGCTTGTTATATATATACCCCGTTTTATATAATAACAATCTTCATACTTCTTGGTTTAAAATTACCTTAGAAGTTATTTCATATTAAATTATCACACAAAGAAAATACACGTGTTTGTATTTATAGTACTATTACATTTGTAGTTACTGTAGACATGACATTTTGCGTGATATTGGTACCTACTTTACATAAAAAAGTGGAATAAAAGAGGTGTCGTCGATTAAAAATTCTGAAAAAAAGTCTTTGATAGATTTCTGACCTGGACCCCCCAAGTAAGCGAGGTGAGCAGGAAGGTGTTTGCATCTATCGGGTCTCTTCGCAGATTGCGAAATTTTCTACCGATACCAACTAAAATTGTGCTTGCACAATCTCTCCTGCTACCGATTCTCGATTATGCTGATACCTGTTATCTCAATTTAAGTGAGGAATTGCTTAATAAACTTGAGCGCATCCAGAATCTTTGTATACGGTTCATATTTGGACTTCGTAAATATGACCATGTTTCAGAATTTCGCGAAAAACTCAAGTGGCCCTCAATCCGCCTTCGCAGGAATACATTCTTTCGCTATTATACAATATCCTATTTAATCCTACCTCTCCCTCATACCTTAAAAAGCGCTTTGAATTCCTGAGTGATTCTCATTGTCGCTCTCTTCGGTCTGACGATAAGTTGATTTTAAAAATCCCCTCCCACAATACATCCTTCTATTCTAAATCCTTTTCTGTGGAAGCTGTACGGCTCTGGAATTCCTTACCACTTACCATACGGCGTGCTCAATCCCTAGCAATATTCAAACGGCTTTTAAAAGCAAACTTCTTCCCCCCTTAAATTTTGTCTACCTGTTTCCTTAATATTTATGATTTTTATTTTTCTATTTATTCTAAACTCCTACTCTGCAATGTATCTGGCTTATATTTTAAATTTATTATAAATATATACAGTGTAAACTCCATATAACGACACTCGATTTAACGACAAACTCTCTAAAGCGTCGAAATCATTTGACTTTGGTTGGTTTAGCTTGTCTACCATACAATGATACACTCTATATAGCGTCTCAGCCACTCTCAATAACGACAAAATTAAGTAATAAAAAGTACCCTTTAAGTTGCTAAAATTAGTAAAAATGCGCAGCTGTGTACGTTTTTTTGTCGCTTTGTTATCCTAGCCCGCAATAAACTCCACTGTCGTAATCATGCATACCAAACTTTCTAAGAAATTCGTTCTTCACCAATATGCCTCAATATCGCAAGATATGAATAAAATACGTAAAAAATACAACAACATTACTGGTGCAGCAAAACACGTCAAACAAAAACAACAGACTTTATAACATTCTTTTTTATGTACATAAGTACTAACAGTAGTCTGAAACAAACTTTGTCTTTTTCTAATTCTGATTTTTCTTCCCTTTATTTAACGGCAACTCTCTATAACGCACTAAAATGCACGGTCCCTTCAGTGTCGTTATATAGAGTTTACACTGTATATATATACAGGGTGACTGGTGAATTACTATCGATATTTGAGGACGTGATATTTGACGATCATATATGACAAAATAAAAATTAATATAACATAAATATTAATAAACTTCTAAGTAAAGTTAACCAAAAGTTATGTAATTAATTACGCATCGTGTGAACACCCTACAGATTAGGTATACAGTCACACTCACACATACGCGTGTCGCGACGTAGTGTTGTATCAGCACGCCGCCGCACGCGTCCACACTTGAACACTTGGAACGTGTCAACACTTTATTTATTTATACGGAAATTTTGTCAAAAATTAAGCGCCTATTTTTTTTACATAATTCGAATGAGAATCATGTACCGAGTATTCTTCTTAAATATTGATAGTAATTCACCAGTCACCCTGTATATATATATATATATATATATATATATATATATATATGTATATATAAATTATATATATTGATTATTGTATATTGAATGTAGTATATATATGTTTTACTATATATATGTTTATAGTTTCGTATATATGTATATTTTTCTCTCACATACATATGTACACATGTCCTACGTAACATGGTTGCCTGGCAGAGATCGCTGCTTAGCGATAAGGCCGCCAATTGTACATTTTGATTAAGTTTTGTACTGTATAATTTATTTATTCTTTGGTGTACAATAAAGAAAGAAAGAATACTTACTTTTCAAAGTTTGTTATTATATGGTTTATTGTAAAACTATATCACCATAATATGAATATTACTGAAAATATATATAGTGTTTAGAAAAACAAAATATTTCGTCATTAATTCGAAATTAGCACCTTAAATACGTATTTACAACATTAACACAGTAGGTACAAAATTAAATATTAATTGTACAAGGCAGCATGTTCAATAAAGTTAAATTTTTCGTTCATTAATTGTATCAAAAAGTAGAACAACTGTCGGTCCGTTTTATATTGGGTCTTTCTGATCGAATTACTTTTGGTGGTTTTAGAATGGATGCAAGCAAAACCATGAGTGATTTCTTTAAAAATGTCTTTAATATTCAAGACTTGCTTTTTTTAACGTTTAAGATTATAAAATCTATTGTTTGCATGAAACAATTTTAGAGAACTGTAACTTCCTTACAGCAGTATATAGACATATTGTCCGCAAGATAAATATACTTTAGTTGGAGTTGCGAAATTGATGGTGTAGTATCGGCTGTCAAGTTTTTCGACGGCAGGCGTAAACAGAGATGCGACTACTGATTTTGCATTCAGGAACTTTTTGCTGTGAGCTAACGAGGGCTGTTATATATTCAGACGATGTTCAGTTGAACATGTTAGGTATCTTTTGATACAGATACCCTTTAGTAGACTTCGGGCATTTTGGTTTTACGTTCTTGAAATCTTTCAAGCTAACTGACATCTAACTTCAAGTGACTGCTATTGTCACATATGAGGCCGCCAACGTTGATTACGTCGAGTGGGGATAAATTGGTGACAATGTGGTGAACCTTTTTTTTTTGATGACGCAGGGAAACTCTTTTTACGAGCCGTCCAACCGGCCTTGGTGGGGCCGAAAGGGATGTGTGAGGCTCGGCCTGGGCAGGCCTCTACTCACTAAAACCACCGCGAAAGCCATCGGCCGCTATGTCGGCATACTCTAAGTTTGTTGTTTAAAAGAACAACTAATGAATCCATATCAGATATGCTGCATAAACTTATTTTAGGTCATATTCAAATGGATCTAAATGACTGATGGTTATCAATATTATCTTTTCCCATAAATAAACCACCAGTACAAAACTGGATAGAGTAGATCATAATTTCTACATGGAAACAAAAAAACAGTCGATGTCTAGGAACGAGCTTTCTCCCCGAAGACAAAAAAAAGACTCAAGTTCGGCTGGAAAGGTTCGGTGGTAAAAGGTTCGGTGGTAAAGTGGTGGTAAACTTACAAAACTGTTAATTATTGTTCTGTTGAAGGTCAATAAGCATTGAGGTTTGAACTATAAAAAAAAACAATATAATGGACATGCGTTTTTCCTTCCGTCCTTTACTAAACGAATGTTAGATATAATAACTTTATTCCGCCAACTTTTTGAAAACTTTAGTAAATACTATCGTTGGTAAGCTGACTCTTTATAAATATTATATTGTCTCATTTTAATTACACGTAGGGATTTATTGGTGTGAGCTACATTGACGTTGCATAAATTAAAAGTAATTAATTACATTGGTGCAGTAATTAAAAACGGCATCGATGGTGCCATTTTTTTATTTTTCTAACTCAGATATTGAAAACAAATTAAAAATTATTAATTAAAGTATCATTAACTTTTTATAAAGACGACCATAACTAATCTATAAATTCAAGATAAATAGTGGTTCAAAATTATCTTTTATTTGTTTGATATGTTGAGGCAAAACACTCGTTGAAAGATCTTTATGGCTTAAGTTATTACATGTTTGATATATTCGTCACTGTGTACAAGAATAATTTTATATCTTTATTTTCGTATAATTCTTCTTTATGTAAGCTTGGCTTGTGTTAAATTTTACATTCAGCCATGCACACAATTTTCTTAAAACAAATTAAAATTATTATGCTGCTATGATATTTCATAAAAACTCTATAACTGTAACAAAAGTTTTACAGAGGTGAAAAGGTGTGGTGACATTATAAGTAGATCAATCGATATGACACATCCTCAAGAATCAATGATTTAATATAGAAAAAGTTATAGCTGGCACCTCGCATTCATCTAAACTACTAAAATTATTTTACTGAATGATGTTTCGAAATTGTATTGTAATTGCAGACGAGACACGGTGCCTTTCTTAATTAGTAGTTAGTGTCACCCGTGAAATCAAAGTTATCATTAGGAAGAAATAATTAAGTGTCCAAACATTTTATGGTTTATAACGTAATTTGTTGTTTGTGAATTTCCAGGAATATTTTTAAAAATATTTCAATGCTACTCCTTAACAAGGAATTCATTTTAATATTTCCATTATATCTTTCGACTTTTCACTAATTCACAATAATATAATATAACTCTTTCCATTACTCCATCTAGTTTTGATAATAGTAATTTAAATATATCTTTTAGTGCATATTGCAGTAATAAGTACCGTTTTATTACAAAAACAAATGTCTGTTTTTGGAAATCAATATAATCTGCTTTTTAATTTCATATTTTTTATTAAACGAAACTAATAATGCATTTTAACCATTTCACAAGTTATAAACAGCATGAGAAGAAAGTGATTGTAATTGATATTCTTAAACATCATTGTATTGATAAAAAAAGCAATTTTATAAAAAAATGTTTCAAAAGAAATAAATATGTCCCATACTTTCACGTTCCATGAAACTAAAGAACACATTTTATATATTTTATAATAATTGAATTAAATACTAGCTATATATATTTTAATAAGTAAGATGAGTATATACTCAATATATTAATAAAGTGGCTCATATTACTTGTTTTAAAGTTCCCAACAAATTTTAATGTAGGTGTAATATTGTACCTTGAAATTGAAACATATTCATTGTCGTCTTCCGGAAGTGTAATATGAGAAGGGTTGATGGAAAATTATAATTCACACTTTTTGCCAATCCTTTATTATCGTTCCCATTTTATAATAGAAGTCGAAAACATTCAAATTACGTATGAATACAATGTAACTTGATATACCTATGCCTCTGGTGTACTTCTTGTATCTTGGTGTGAGCATGCCACATCAGGACAGCTCCGGTAGTCTCTCGTAACGGCACTAAAATGTAGGTAATTATTCACAACAAAAATACTCGGAGAACATCATCCTCCTTTCAATGTGATAAGTAATTTCGAACCTAATAACGAACACCATGTGTTTGTAATTGGAAAGCTTTAATTATATTGGGCAATGTGCTTGTTTATTTCAAAATACTTACATCTATTTATAGAGAGGTTTTTAGTGATTACTTTGATCAATAATAACGTACTTCCTGTCTTTGACGTTCCAAGTAATTTTTTATTGTTTTAGTGCGTCTAAAATTTCTTCCACGTTCGTTATATTTTATTGTTTTGATACTCGTGGTGCCCTCTTGTGGTTGTTGGTGAAATTACTTGGTCAGTTAGTATTGATGTTTGGTGAATCCGATGATCGATTTGTACTAAGCAACTGACGATTTGTTTAAGACAGTGGCCGTGAGATGGTGCTTTTTGGCAAAATTAAAATCGAACACGACTTAATTATTGATTCCATTCTTTTTAGGTTATATCGGAATCAATAATTTATTAAAGTAGAAAGGCATAATTGTTGGAATGCAGAATTAAAAACTTAGGTTTCAATTCACTGTTCGTTATTAAGTCTCCTAACACTGAGAAAGTCAGTAATTTTTGATGTAATGTGGTTTCGTATTATTGTTGTTTTAAAGCACTTTTTGTTAGTTTTTCACTGAAACTTCAAAATATTATATATTTCCTTGACTTTTATTTTCACTCAATATTTGTTTAATTTGCGGAAATTGTTAATACAGGGCAATTATACACGGAGTCGATGTTAACAGTGGCACAGTGGCGGCTCCTCCACAATTATATATAGTAGTTATATAATAATTACGAAAATAAAATGTTACTAATAAATTAACGCGCTATGACTTTTTATTTCATGTAGGTATGACTTTGGTGTTTCTGCACCTATTTACATGATTCTTTTTTTATTGAATAGGTTAAAATGTTAACTTTTTTTTAATAAAGCATGAGTGATAGTGTTGTAAACGTTAGAGTAACAAATACAATCAGAAATCTCCGAATTGATAAGCTATCAGGAGTTTCACGTATTATTGTGAGTCAACCATAAAAGATAGACATATGCTGTCCAGGACTAATTTTTATATAATTTTAAGGAAAATATTTCCGTCATACATGATTTCTATGAAGCTTTAACCTGTAAGCCTGCACACGCGACGGAAGCTTAAAAAATGGAGTAATTTCTCCCGTTTTTCCAGTATTTCCCTTCACTGCTCTGCTCCTATTGTACGATAATGAAAGTATACTATAACCTGCTTAAGGGTTTGAAAAATAATTGTGCCAAATTTCGTTAAAATCCGTTGAGTAGTTTTTGTTTCTATAACGAATATACAGACAGATAAAAATTTTACTGATTGCAGTTTTTGGCATCAGTTGCGATCCCTAACCACCCCCTGATAGTTATTTTTTAAATTTTATTATATTTTATGTACAGAATTGACCTCTCTACAGATTTATTATAAGTATAGATATAGATTAAACAATATTTATTATTGAAATATATGAGGGTGACAACATATTCGAAAACTTAAGATAACCTTTGAGTCTTTTAATATTTTAAATCTATGACCCTTTCCTTTTAGTTAAGATTCCAAACCAATATTTCTGAATACGAGACTGTATATCCGTCAGTTCCTCTCTGGCCCTGTCTGTCTGGAATGCGTTAGGCTAACGCACTAAAATAAATACTAATTTATGAGGTCTGATACGTATTGTAACAATAAAACTACGAAGGGAACTTGGTATGCAGAAATTATTATTTTTATCGTTTGTATCATGAGAAAAACGTCTTTTTCATTACATTGTATATAAAGAAAAATCCTTTAATACTTTTATAATTCTTTTTTTCGATTTTTAAATAAGCACATCTTTCATCAGAAAAATATCTTGAGGTCGGGTGGTGTTTGGAAAGCTGTATCTGTATGTGAAAAGTGGGACCATTCAATCTCTCAAGTCATAACTTACATAGCCAAAACGTGGACCCTCACAATAATGCTAATCATACATTTACAATAGGTATCTAATTCAGCAAATCGAACAACTTCAAATTACGTTCTACGCCAGAAAACTAAAGTCATCGACATTACTCTACCCCACGCTCAATTGGAAATAAGTTACTCATGTTTCCAGACAATCAGATAATTGAAGAAGCCTGAACATGTGAGAATGTTGGCACGTATGTGTGAACGGAAAGACGATTTGCACAGTTATTATAACCTAGAAATAAGCTTATAATAAACGTGCTGAAGAGAAATTACTTCAGTATGTATGTAATTTTATTTATTTGTTTAGTTTTGAGATCTCAATATAAAAGACTAGCTTTTGCCGCGGCTTCGTCCGCGTGGAATAGTTACTTCCGACAGATTTTTGGTTCTTCCCACATAGTTCCCGTTTTTGCGGGGTTTTCGGAATGGTCGAGTTCCCGTAGAATTTTCAGGATGAAACCTATGTTTTTTTTAATTAATAATGAAGTACTCTTAACCAACAACATATTTATTTGTTTATATGAATAAAGATTGATATTATTATTTTGATTAACTTAAACAAATTATTTCGACAAAATTAGGTACCATAAAAACGGTTTTAGTGAGTTAATCTTAAAAGATAGACATATACTGTCGCGGACTGTTTTTTAGATCATTAATAGAGCTATTTTTTAGATCATTAAAACAGCTATTATTTTTTTATACATATTTTTTGTGTATCTTGAACCGTTTTCACGGCTCACGCAACGGAAGGCTTCAAAGATGAAATAATTTCTCCCGTTTCTTACACATTTACCGCTATATCTTTGCTCCTATTGGTCGTAGCGTGATGTTATATAGCCTACAGCCTTCCTCGATAACTGGACTATCCAACACAAAAGAATTATTCAATTCGAACCAGTAGTTTCGGAGATTAGCGCTTTCAAACAAACAAACAAACAAACAAACTCTTCAGCTTTATAATATTAGTATCGATTTATTGTTTGTTTCTGTTCAGTTTTTAATACAATATTTTTTTAACCAGTTATGTATAAAATTTATAGGGAAGAAGCACAAAAAGTTCTCATATACATATATGTATAATTACGCACTTTGTTTGTGTAGTAAAACCCTTGCGAACTAGTTGGTAATTTTAATTACAAAATCAAGGAAAGTTTTTCATAAGTTTTTCATAATATCTTAAAAATCTTATTTCAAAATCATCTAATAAGTTTTTGTAGAAATTATTATGTTCTAATTTACAAAATTAGAACAAACTAATCAGTTTACAAGCTCAAATGCGTCTAATGAAATATGTTATTGTTACAACTTCAAATAAATCCAAAAAAAGAGTTATGAATTAATTATAATTCACTTATTAGAAAAAAAATTGGCAAACAAAATAGAAAAAAATTGTTTTTTATAACATTCGTTACTTAATATACATATATGTTATGTACCAAGTTCAAGCACTTCTTTTACTGTGTTAAGCACTTACTGTTTGACCTGAAGTTGGCTAGGGATTGAGGTTTAATCTTTAATTGGGTTTGTAGAACTAATTGGAACTGAAAGTTTCTACCACATACTGAAACAATGCTACTGAATACATAATTGACTTTACGTTTTCAAGTTTTAATTTTTACAGTATTAGCTTGTTTAGATCAGCAACGTTTTTAATGGTGATATATATTTTTTAGATTTTTTCTCATTCACACGATACAGTGTTTATGACTCTAGATAAGTTTTTTAAATAAATCTACATATAAAACGTATCGACAGTTGACTGTAATCAATTAATTATAGCAAATTCGAACTTTAATAGAAATGTCATTATGTTTGACATTTAGTGATAATACATACTTTCAGAATTCTTTAGAGATTTATTATATGTTTCAGTATTCGTTTATTTTCAATAAAATATGATGTATTTAATAATGTTACTATATTAATTTTAGGTGGTAGAGCCTAGCTGAGGTTAAGTTACTACAGCTCGATCATGGGCTGGCTCGACCAGGGAAGTACCACCCTCTCATCGGCGTGAAGTAGCCTTTAATGGCTGCGTTTGATCCGATGAGAAAGCCGGTTGCCCTTTCCTTTTCCCCGTCCTTTCCCACCCTTCCCTTTCCACTTTTTAAATTTTGTAAATAAATACGATAGTTGAATATTACCTTAGTATTTTATTGACATATTGTAATAACAGCACGTATTTCGTTTCGGTCACGTAGGCAAATTTTCAAAATGTCTATGACAAATATATAATATTATCTAAATAACGTGTACTACACAAGGTTTTATTGAAGTAGACATTACATTTACTAAGAGAGACAATACATTATTTGAAAAAATTAAATATTAAGCTTATCTTTTTATTTTAAAATAGAGCTGAAAATTACTTTTTCATAAGAATAATTTCTATGTTCTAAACTGACGAAACTTAAATGCAGTAAATCGACTCTGTTGTAAGTATTAGTTAAAGATATCAAACTTTATTAAGGACTTAATCGATTGAGTCACCCATGTTACAAAATTGAATTAAAATGTATAGCTCTAAACAGAAAATATCTTAGATTTTTTAATTTATAACTTTTTTAACATTAACTTTACAGTTATTATTACTTTTATTATCATTAACACATATTTAAAAAATCCATTTGGTGGTTAATTTATGTATATTATACACGATGACGTAAAAGTAAAAGTCTTTTCACAATACGTACCAAAATGAATGCCATCTTAACTTTATTTGATAACAGTCAAATTCAAAATCCTTGGAGTATCAAAATATCAAAAATCATCATAAAGGTGTATTAAAAATATGTAAAACTTAAATGGTTGCTTGACAACAGCTTGAAGATACTTTTTAAATTATGCAACTTTTTAAATTATTTTATAAACTTGTCTAATAAAGTGGAAAACAAATTAAATTTTACCATCTTTAACAAAAAAACTATCTATCTTCAACAACGTTTTATTTTTTGGAGCACGTTACTGGACTTGTATATTTGGAACAATGTTATATTGAATTTTTTACGTGACTGATATCTATGCTTGAAGTTATTGTTCTGTGTATAACGTTTTAATTCCGTGTTTAACTAGCACCTGAAAGTATTTTGTTTTAGAAATTAATTTAAATTTTGCATATAAGAGCATTGGCAGAAGGCAAAATTTTAATTATTGACACTTTATCATCATATACATAATATATTCAAAAATATTTCTCTTTTTATTGTTTTTCCTAGATAATCAAACTAATTCATACAATACGACTTATTTCACAAAAATTTTATAGATACATTGTTGAATAAAATAATTTATATTATTTATACATATATATCTCAATAACGTAATGTAAACTAATTCATTCAAGTTAATTTCATTTCATCAAATCCATAACAAAAAATAAAATAAAATGTTATATACAGCTTTTTACTTTCAGTAAGAGTTACGATTTAGTCCTAGTAATAGTCTAAACACTCTAGTTGTGCAGCAATTGTATGTAGATATTTAATAATAACTATACTAATTGTTACAAATATAATGCAGTAAATATTTTATTAAAAGAAGTTTTCGTCGGAAATGAACAACTAGAACATCAGCGTCTAAATTACAAATATACTGACATTAATAGTTTTTGATAATAAGTAAAACTTGTTTTAATTTCGTCGAACATAAAATTAATCGTTTTTGCATTTAATATCACAATGTCTAGTCACTAATAGTACGTTCTGTTGGTTAGTTGTAAACTGTTACGAGTATAAATAATGGTGTCTGACCCAAACATATTTAACATGCCGTTCCACTGGAAACTTTGTCACGTTTAATCGGTTACACCTTAATGACTTTCATTCAAAACACGATCTATATAACATATTGTAAACTGTTATATTTATTATATACATATTAATTTTTTTAACTCTTTTTTGTTTTTATTAGAAGTTGGTTTTTCGGTTATTCTAAGGCTACTGTTACTGTTACATGCTTATATTAAGCATCGTGTAGTCTTAGATTTAGGTTATAAATTTTATTATGTAATTCTTATTATAATATACTTTTAAGTAAGTGTCATAGTTTTCCCCAACATCTGGTTGCCACCCGATATAATTCGTATACTTGAGATGTTTTGCTTATTTATTTTCATTTATTTATTTAAAAAAAACACTTCGTTATTTATAAAACTATAAGAAATATTATCATTTTTAACTTTTTTCCTAAATAATTTCTCAAAGTTGGATATGAATTTCAGGTTTAGACTGAAAATACTATAACTATTAAATACTTCTAGAAACTCATATACCACAGCACCACTATTTTCTTTGGCCAATATTTATATAAAAAAGATAATAAATTGACATTGTTGCAATCAGCTTAAAACATTTTCTGGTGTTTTAATAAAATTTCAGGACATGTTTTGGCTCCGTCCATGGCAAGTTAAATTAATGCCTGCCAATGACACTTCGATAGACATTCTTTTTAGTGACTGTCAAAGGAAAATAGAATTTATAAATCTACTACGAATATAACTATATATAGTATTGTGTTTTTTGTATATTTGACTTTTCCAATTCATTACTTTCTTTGTGGTATATATTTGCAGCGCCCAAGCGGTTTTTTTTACATTTTGAAGTTTTAGTTGCATTTTATATTAAAACCTCTTACATTATTACATTTGATTTTCAGAAGTAAATAAAGACATATTTGTAATGGTAACAATAATTCTTATTGATGGTGAAAACCACTTTCAAAGCTTCTAGGGGTTTTATTTGTTCTTATAAATGTCTTTTTATCAATGTCATAATTTTGTGGATGTATTTATGGGACAGTAGTTGCCTGTTGAATAAGTTCTGTATTGAAAGCTTAATATAATATTTTTTTGGGAGACAAGAATCAGTCTAAATGAAACTAACATACTTTAATTCTCATACCATTAGTAATTTCTAATATTGTATGGAAAATGCATAGTATATTTTACCTTAATAATATATAAAAAATGATACCAATACAAGAAATAATATTATTTACTCAAACGAAACATAAGACATCTAAAGGGTGTCCCAACTAGAACGCAATTTTTAAATTTTAAATAAAACACAGATATTAAAAAAATATATCGTGAAACTTTATTATATCGTAAAGTAGATAGAATGAGGTTATGTATGGAACAAGATATCGTGCAGATGGCCGCCGCGGCTTTGCAGGCACACGCGCGAACTTTGAATGAAATTTTCTAGGACCGTTTTGCATAAATACTGCGGTATTTCATAAATACAGCGTCCAATTTCCTCTTTTAAGGCTTGAGTCGTCGTCGGCTTATACGCGTAAACCATCGACTTCAAAAAACCCCAAAGAAAATAATCTAAAGGTGTTAAATCGCACGATCTCGGCGGCCTATTCTGGTCTCCAAAACGCGAAATAACAAGACCGGGAAATGACTGATGCAGCAATTGAATTGTTTCTCTGGCTGTATGACGCCGACTTGTTGAAACCACATGCAGTCCATATTCATTTCTTCGATTCTAGGCAAGAAAAAACTGGTAATCATTTCACGATATCGAACACCATTGACTGTTTGCGTAGTTGTTGTCTTTACATCACTAACAGACCAAGTTTCGGCAAATTTATTCATTAATCTCTTTACAGTTGACTCTTTTTGAGTGACTCCAAAATGATCGTAATTTGCGAACTGTAGCCGCAAAACTTTCACCATTTTGGTAAAACAATTTTACAATGAGAATGCGTTGTTCATTCGTGTAGCGCTCCATTTTTAAAAACCTTGTACCTTCTACAAGCAAATAATAACAATTGTTCAAACGTCAAACAATCACGCTTAAAATGGCGCCAAAGTTAAAAATTGCGTTCTAGTTGGGACACCCGTTATAAGAAAATCTAAATCTTTTATGGACCTTAATTTAACATTAAGTCACACAATTTTACGTACACTTATAAAATTTCACCTATAATTTCTTTAAAACACACAAAATTATTTATAGTCAGTGGTGGCCTAGTGGTTAAAAGGCCCGCCTCTTATGCACAAGGCACAGGTTCGATCCTGGCCAGGGCAAGTACCAATGTGATTTTTCCGAGTCATATGTACTTTCTGAGAGTATTTAGACACCACTGATTAATGCATTCCTAAAAGAGGGTTGATGTCAGGTAGGCGGCTGGTCGTAAAAACTATTAGCCAAAACTATTCACGACATGTAAGGCAGACCCTGGTCCAAGCTGGGAAATTGCCAAGTAGAAGAAGAAGACCCAAAGACGATGAGTCAACGACAGTTCCACAAACTTAATTAATTTAAATATTTATTTAAATTAATATTCAAGGATAATTATTTTGTTTAAAAAATAAGTTTTTGTTTGTTTTCATCTTTAACATTGAGGCTGACATTTTAGAGCTTATCGGAGATTTAAATTTCAATGTAAAAAAAATTGTATAACCATTCCATACGATCATATTGATTCCAAATTTTCCTTCAGATTAAATGCACACCTTGCGTATAAATTATATTTTACATGACTTATTTTGAGTCTAATGGTAGATGGTGTTTCTATTATTTTGAGTTAAATTATTTAGCTATAAATTTTGCACTAATCTCATAAATATGAATATCTTAATTCATAAAGTACTACGAATGTGAATAGAGGACAAGTGCCACAGACATCTAATCCATCTCGAGATTCCACGTCTCACCACATATAAACGATGTTAGTGTTTTGCACTAAAATAATATTTTTATTACCTCTTATTAAAAACTGCTGCTAGTGCTAGTAAATTTGCTTATAATTTGTTACGATGTATATGTTATGTATATCAATTGTTTATGATAACAAAATATCTGTAATACTAAAGAGTTATAATTTTTTTTTACTTGTGGGCAATAATATCTTAATTATATGATATATTAAAAAAAAACTGATAATACAATTCTAAAATTTTCGTTTTCTTACTTTGTGATAGAAAAAAATTACAGTTCATTGACTGTATCACGTTTTGAAACCCAAACATTATTAAACTTTTATATATTGTCTACCCATAAAACACCACTTAAATTCGAGAGAAATAATTTGTTTGTTTATTGAGTATCTATTGTTTTTTTTTCTATTATAGCTGTATAGATCAGATGTGTAAGTATAGAAAATTAGAAACCTGGTATTCATATGCTGTTGAGATATAAATTTTTCTAAACTTTTGTTTATTTTCATAAATCTAATTATTTTGTATACCAAATGATCAACATGATGTCTTCGAAGCTTAATATTAATGTATGAATAAACAATACGTCACATAATTTACATTGGAAGCCCCTACAAGACTACCCCTGGACATTAGATTATTATTATTATTAGTCTTCTAAAATTCGAGAATGATCAGATTTTTATATGTACAAAAATATTATCACCAAAACCCGTTTTTGTGAAATATTCGTAAGAAGTTTCTACTTGAAATAATAGTCCGGTCAAATTAGACATTCGAGGTTACATAAATTCATGATAATCCTACTAATATTATAATTGCGAAAGTTTGTGAGTGTGTGTGGATGTTTGTTACTTCTTCACGCTCAAACGGCTGAACCGATTTTGATAAAATTTTGTATATAGGAAGCTGACGTCCAGGAATAATTTATAGGCTACTTAATATTCCGGAAAATGTTTGCTTCATATGTATAAGCGAAAAACCATATTTACTTACTCGAGAACTCAACTCCTAGCCAAAACGACATTATCGTTATGTACCTTTTACCGGTCTATGTAGGCACGATCGACAGCCAATAAGCATTCCTTTCGATAAAAAAAGAAGTTATGATAGTCAATATCTATAGACAACAGTTTCTTTCTGTACTTAATTTGTTAAATACTGCCAAACTATACATGTTAACGTAATTCTTAATTTTTATAACATTTCTGTCGTTTTGTAGTTGTTGGGTATTGCCCCATCTGTAATTAATATTACCAATACATTAACTTAATACACAAGGAGTTACACACTGACGGACTCGCGGCCACAGCTATCTATACTTTTCTGCCGGAAATCACTACTCCACGCTTACGAAGTCGCGGGCAAAAACTAGTAATTAATATAATATAATAATAATAATTTTAATCTTATGATAATTTTGTGATCTACAATTTTTGTCTGAGATATTTTTATGATAAAACTTACCGTTTTGCTGAAAATTGCGAAAAACTCATTTTGTTTACCTTTGACGTTGAAAGATGGGGAACTATCAAATTTTTTTTTAATGATATTTCAAACAATCTTTCCATTTTTCAGCTTGGTGGGAATTTATGTAACCTTACTGTTATTATTTGGTCTAATTTGACCGAACTATAAACAGTTTCATCATATATAGCCACAATATTTGATCTACAACAGAGATTTAGCAAATGATTTCACAGCTATTCATAATTTATGGTTGTTTTAGTTTGAAAGAAAAAAAGTTATTTAAAATATTCATTTCACAATTTTCATAAAATTTCATTGTTCAAGTAAACATCGTTGTAAATTTTAAAATGTCTTGCTTTTTTTCTCGTGAAAGTTTAATTTCAAAATTACAGAAGATAATTTTTAAGGGACAGTATTAGTAAGCGGTCAAGATAATGTCCTGTATCAGATGACTACTTTTAACGTATAAAAACTTATTATGTCTCATTTTTCTTTTTTTTTATGTTAAAGGGGGCAACCCAGCAAACGGCCTACCTGATGGAGGTAGTACCGTCGCCCATGGACATCCGCAACATAAGACATGTTGCGGATATGTCACCACCCTTGGTTTGGGAAGAGGGGGAGGAAAAATGGGAACGGAAGGAAAAAGGGAAGGTGTAGGAAAGGATGGGAAAAGGGAAAGGGCAACCGGCTCTCTCACTCATCATACGAAACGCAGCCACTAAGGCTACTTCACGCCGATCTTCTGTGAGAGGTAGTGAGAGGTGGAAGGTGGTACTTCCCCGGTCGAGCCAGCCCATGTTCGAGCTGCAATCACTTGACCACAGCTAGGCTCTATTTAGTAATGGAAAACCCATTCAACCCCATCTCGGCATAAGCTTAAAAGGTTTATACTCACATGCATATAAATTATAACATTGGCTTAATAATTAAATTAATGAGTAAGGTAATAACAACTGAAACACAAATACTTATATTTTTTCTATTCTGGACACAAACCAATAAATTGTTAAAGTAACAGACACAAATAAAAAATTTGAGACTCAATTTATTTTTACCATTAAAATGAATATGAACGCAGTACAGAGGACGGACAAGCGATTCAACCCTCTATACAATTTTATTCTGTAAGCTTTAAATATAAAAGATTTTAGAATTGGTCTTGTAACATATCATTCAACAAAACCAATTGCTCTTTTTCAATATTTCCAAGGCCTTAAAATGATTTCACGAACAAGTTATGTCCCTTTTTAGAAATTCCACTGAAAATTGAACTAATGTTACAAGTCGCGCATTTCATGATGTACTAATATACTGTAATTGTTATAATCATTTTTATGACTAATTATAATTTATTAAAATACTGAACCATTGCAATTTAGTAATGGCAACATTTAATTTGCAAACTATAAATACTGGCTACAGGCATTTTGTAGGACATTATTGGAATTGGTACCGTGAAAACTAATACTATATTTGACTGATAGAATAATTGCTAAAGTTACTCAGATCGTCTAGGTGTTATTGTTATATTTGAAGGGTTTTTTGTAAAATTTCATGTGAAAAAAACCTTGAAGAAGTTTAAGTCTTAAGCTACTTCATAGTTCAATAATGGCAGTAAAGTAATAATTATTGACAAGTTTATTAATACATTTTTAAAGATTTTCTGCCAGTAGTCGCTACTATTCCATATGGGTATGGATGAACGAGCCTCATACATAAAATTAATTAGTGTGTATATTTATATTTGTAATGGTACATAATAAATAAGTCCATAACATTCATTTTAATACTCCATGTATTAAAAAAAAGACATTCAAAACATTAATATTAATTTTCACCTGCATTATTATATAGATTAACTAACAAAAAAAAATCCTTGAAAAAAATTACATAACATTAAAGTATTTCAACTATACTTGAACTATGTATTAAAAAAGTGCATGCAAAATAAATGTAAATATTGGAGAATTATCGTAATAATATTGTACAACGAGTTGTACATCGTCATCATCACCGTCATCAGTCTTTCAGAGCCCACTGCTGCTGCTTTTTTGATCAAAAATCACCACGCTTGTTCAAGACTGTTTGGTGATTTCAAACTTATAATTTGAAATTATAAGTCCAGATTTCCTCAAGATGTTTTCCTTCCCCCTCTGTCAGAGGGGTGTAAACACTCTTAGAAAGTACATATGACTCGGAAAAATCTCATTGGTTCTTACTAGTTTCGAACCCGCGCCCTCGTGCACGAGAGGCGGGCCTTTAACCTCTTGGTCACTACGACCACTACTATGACAAGATGTACATAAACAAATGTTATAAAGAATCTAAAAGTACTAACTCTACGTTGTTAACTATAATCTGTGTATTATTAAGAAAAGACAAATAACTGTTACTAATGTTTATTTTATTAAAATTTAATTAAACTCATGTTTATTTTATTAAAATTTATATATTTTAAAGAAAATAAAATTATATACAAGTCAGAATAAAAGTAACCAAAAAATTTAGATTAGAACTAATAAATTGTATTAAAAATAACACTGTTCCGTTCTATTAGATACTTTGTACAATTAGAATATGGGGTTACTGATAGCAATAGGAGGGCTGATATAGTATAAGCATCGCTCGCACCAATTAAGCTTACGTAAGTTTCACCACCTAATGCAAACTAAACCAAAATACGGCATTATTTCCATTGTGTGATATTTGAAATTCAAATTACATAGCCAATTTTAGCAACTACTCTTAACAACAGATGATTCGAATTTTATTGTATATGTATTTTAACTTAAAATAAATAATAAATTTAAGAACTTAAATAATAAATATGTATGTTTAATGTATTGTAAAACAAAGTTCGTTTTCAGTATTTTACTTAAGATCTCATCAAAAGGCAACACCTCTACCTTTTTATGAATCTATTAAATTATAAAATCAATGCTTTTTAAAAGACTCCTTGTTTCATGGGCTTAAAATAAATAAACAGAAAAATAGTGATTAAAATCTTTAAATTGATATTCTTAACATAAATTAAAATGTCTTTTGTATTGAAGTTTCAACTGTGATATATTGTTTTATTGCCTCTCTTGGTAGTTTGGCAATTTGTATGCCATTATGTGGTTTCAATATATACAAAAAGGCAACTAAAACACTTTAAATGAAATTGACAAACACTTTTTTCATAAATAAAATTAGTTTAAGATTTAAATATTTGTAAAAATGTCTTTTTCTACATAAAACTAAGACAAAATCGACAAATTAAGAAATTAACAATAAATAATTATTTAAATAAACAAATATGCTACGGTATTTTAGTTCTCGTAAAAGACAAGGTTTATCGTACAAAGATCGAACCGCGGGTTACTGCCACTTAAAAATATGTTTTCAATTTTAGGAATGCTCTTCAATTAAACAGAAAAATAAAATTAAAACGAAACATATTTATCTACTACAAATCAACAAATATTTTGATTTATTTATCCAGATATTATTATATGTAATGAATTCATCATTTTTATATAAAAAACTCGCTTTTATAAAATACAGATCAAAAATAATTCTTTGATCACTTCTTTTTCAATATGTTTTCAATATAAGGAAATCATATTTATATTTTATGTCTTTAAGTTGAAGAGTTGCTATATTGACTACATACGTATGTTTCAGCTGTAGGCTTTCCCCTATTATTTTTACACCCTGTATAAATTGTAAGCTCTTGCCACGTCAGTCTCATTTCAAACTATTGGAATCCTCAATATTGAAAGTCGTTTTCAGTGGCCGGATTGACAACTCAATATAATGGAAATGACAAGTCTTATAAAATCATCCCACTGAAGGTATAGAAAGTAGGAAAACATTACGGTTCCATAACTTTCTTAATGTATAAACCGTTAACATTTACTAACTTTCTCTTAACGAGTAAATATATTTTTCAAATTCAACTTCGATTTATGGACGCCGTCTATACGGTAATATCAGTAAAACTGAAAATCTCTCATAACTGAAGTATAAGTTTCCCCCTTTACAAATAATTATATTGACACGGCATATTCATAGCTTTTATTTTCTTGTACATTTCTGTTATAAAATTAGTATAATATGAATTTTAATTTGTTTCTTTTAGTTTATATAAATGTTTTAAGGTTCACAATATTAAAACAAAATTATCAGACATTATGTAAATCACTTAAGGTATTCCAACAGAAAAAAAGAGGAGACACAACGAAAGTACAATAATCACGTTTACAAATAATGTGTTTAGTCAAAATAGGAACTTAAGGAACACAGACTATTACATTGTATTTCAAAAGAAACTACTAACTTTTTCTAGTTGCTCTCGTTTTACTAAGCTACACTGTACTTTAGAACGGCATTTCCTAGAATATCAGCACCCCTGTCAAATAGCTGCCATCAAAATGATTATATAACAATGACCATCTCCAAAATATGTCTAACAATATATGTTTTTTGTAAAAGTACATACACAGTTAAATAAAATTTCAATTTATTGTGTCGGAAATGATAAATATGTATATTACTTTAATAAGTATCCCACAAAATATTAAAGATAACATAATGTAATCTAAAGATGAAAGAACTACGATTCAGTGTAATAAGTCGCTTAAACATCTTGAAAGCCTCAATTACATACAATTTTATTGCAAGTACTTAGTAGATAAACAGTTGTATTATTCACCGAGACGTACGAATCTCAGCACACATCTCGTACATTAAACACATCTCCAGCTCCTTGTCCTGGTGTTGTTTGAGATGGTCCATGTAGAGGAGCACGTTGGCCGTCAGTTCACAGCCTTCAGCGTACACTGGAATCATCTGAAGACAGATATACGATGATTTTAATTTCTTCTACGTAGTATACTATTTGATGTGACCTCTTAAAATTAATATTGAAACCGAAATAAATGAATTCCTCCTTACGAAACGCATGTTTATTTAAGCCGTTTTTAAATTACTTTAAGAGTTTTGAATAAAGAGCAAATATGTTCTATAAAATTGTTATTAAGACATGAAAATTTTGATTTTATGTGACATGAAAATTTGGTTTATTTTGTTAAAACTAGGCACTATTTAAGCTTATTGAGCTATCGTGCCTCGCGCCTGAGCGGCAAATGTCATAATATATTATTATATAATCGCAAAACAGTATGAGTAATCACTAGTAGATACTCACAGGCTCTACTTCCTCAGCAGGTTTTGGTTCTTCCCTGACGGTGTTGGCTCGTGCTAGTTCCTCAGTTAAGTACGCGTTTGTGTGTTGTGTCACGAGGAGATGAGATAAAATGTCCGTGCCTGGAGTAATATTATATTAGAACAACAAAGTTTTTCATACAGAATGGCAATATATACGAACTGTATACAATTTTTGCGTCGCGAAAGTTAATACGTATTGTTTCTTCTTTCATATTACTCATAATAAATCTTCGCAATAAAATCTGTTTGTACTACTTGTTTAATTTAACGATGCCGTCTGGGGATTAAAATCTTAATATTTTATTAGTTACTATAGTCATTGGTTAATTGTATATTTTATATTGATCTATATATGCTGCTGGTCTAACAGTTACATATGTATATAATTTATAAAAGACAATGAAAATATATTATATTGATTGATATCCTATAACCAGTGTAAACAGACTTATGTCTGTATAGTATTCGCAGACGCAGTATAGCGTGGGAGCGGGTCTAGGAGCGGCCTCCAGTGAAAGTGAGCCGGCGCAATATCCACTGTGGCAGTGGACGCTCGGTAACATGATGTAGCATATGGACACTTGCTGAGCGACGTGCGACCGCTGTATATTGAGAATATTAAAATTATACTTTAGTATGTATTAAACATTTGGTAAATTATTTATCTAATCTTTCTTCATTAGAAAATATAGAAATATTAAAAAGATGATATCACAATATAATAAGGGCTACTAAAATAACATTTTTTTTGTAAAAGTTAATGAGTGTTTTCAACACGATAAAGGAAAAACTACGTCTCTTTACTGACATTCAATAAATCTGATTGTATTCAATGTTTGCAGCGTCGTTTTATCAAGTGGTTATACTAACAGGAAGTGTTTGTCACTGTCAAGCGGCGTGTCACACTCGCGACACAGAAGACCCTCTTGTATGACCAACGTGACACCTTCATACGTGTCGCTGATGGCGTGACACGCGACGTCCTTGATATATTATTATATAATTGCAGTTTGTTAATTGTAGATAAATATGATATACATACAAGGAGTAGTATACAACATGTAACATAATTAACGCACACCCTCAAACACCCCAATTAGAATATAATGATATAAACGCAATGCATACACCAAATATTATTTATATGTGCGTTAGCATTGTTTATTTGTGAAATTAGTTATCCTAATTTCGTGGAAATAATATGGTCAGCTATTCACCAACACTCTGCTGCACACGCACACAAAGACAGACACAATGTACTCGCCGCGCCCGCGCCCCTCTCTCCGAGTGCCGTCCGACAATAACAAGAAGTAGGTAATAATAAGTATACGAAATAACTACATTATGATTTATGATTTTTCTTTCCATCACACTTTTCAGGCTTTAGATTGTCGACATTGAATTTTCTTTTAAATGTGAAGGTAATATTTTATAATTACTGATTTGTTAAATTAAATTTGTAAATAGATTATTATTAAACAGCTGATAACGCGTGATTTGATTAGACACCACAATACCTACGACAAGCAGTAGAGTTATATGACGTACATATCTTGGGCAGGTTAATCAAGTGCTCAGTAGAACACAGAGGTAGAACTTCCTCGAACGGGTTGTGGTCTCGAATCTGATGCTCTTTCAGTTGACCTGAAAAATATTATACGTATTAATGTGTGTATTGAACTCATTTTATTGTAAATGAAACTAATATTTTTCGGATATACTACGCTACTTGATTTTTGATAAAAACTACATACTCCCGACGTTTCGGCTACTTTTCAGCAACCGTGATCACGGACAGACGAGATGTGAGCGTTTATTTTTATTGTATAATGAGACTAGTAAACCCGGCGAACTCCGTTTCGCCACCAGGCTTTGTTTTATGTAACATTTCGTTTGGTGATTAAAAGAGAACGAATTTTTTTATTGTTTTATATTTCAAAAGGAAAATTTTAATTTCGTTTCACAATAGTAATGAATTCATTTCGATTACAAATAAGTAGCCGCTTATTATATAAAATCGCAGTGTTTAATGATAGCGTTACTTGAAAACTTCGATGGTGTTCAATACTTATATATTATATAACTATACTTATATATAACTTGACTTTAGCTAATACATGTTTGAACGACTGCAATGTGACTTGTATGTATATAAATTGTACTTGCAAAAAGTCCAGTAATCAAATAGTTTATTTGTATTTTTATCTTATTCATCGGTAAAAAAAAGAGCTAGAGAAAAGCGCAATTACATAAATTTATATGTATTTCAAAATAAAAACGTCCATTTTGCACGATAAATTGCATTATGAGGAGTGATTATGTAGTAAATACGTTTTTATTGTCTGTAAAAATGGCTACTTAGTTATAAAATACCTGCCGTACTTAGTAAAGTTTATATTGCGGCTCATTGTTATGCTTCTATTTGAACCGGTCATCCTATATGTCTATGTATATCATATATTTCATCAATTTGAACATTGTAAACGAATTTTCAATATATGTATAAATAATAAGACCGTGGGTGGCCTTCATAAGTTTGCTTCCTAGTATAAATGTTATAATTTATTCTTACTTCAAACTGTTACAATAAAATTATTTTTTACAATTGTTACGTTGTTACCAAATAAAGAGCAGTCCATTGAACACGATACCAAATGTTACGCATTTATTTTATTCTATATATACAGGGTGACTGGTGAATTACTATCAATATTTAAGGAGAATACTCGGTACATGATTCTCATACGAATTATGTAAAAAAAATAGGTACTTAATTTTTGACCAAATTTCCGTATAAATAAATAAAGTGACGACATGTTCCAAGTGTTCCAAGTGTGGAGGCGTGCGGCGGCGTGCTGATACAACACCACGCCGCCAAACGCGTGTGTGTGTGTGTATACCTAATCTGTAGGGTGTTCACACGATGCGTAATTAATTACATAACTTTTGGTTAACTTTACTTAGAAGTTTATTAATATTTTTGTTATATTAATTTTTATCATCGATACTTGAGGACGTGATATTTGACGATCATATATGACAAAATAAAAATTAATATAACATATTAATTATTATTTTGTCATATATGATCGTCAAATATCGATAGTAATTCACCAGTCACCCTGTATGTATGTATATATATATATATATATATCGACAGTTTAAATGACTCGAAAAGTCGACTTCAAATAGAGTAATTTTTAGTGACTTCGAAAAAAAAAATCATAATCGATCCACTTCAAAAATTAAGTAAGTTATATACTCTCATAATGTTTGTCAACACTTAATGTAACGCCACAAAAAAACTTAACCGGTACCGATAGCTTAAAATTTATTAGATCGCTTCAAACGTCAAAATAAACAAGTGGCCCTTATTTTGTTTTGACTAGTATATAAGCCTAAGTTTTTAACTAGTGTTTCTTTTAAAGACATCGTAATCACATAATAGGTATATAAAAAAAAAAGTATCGTAATGAGTTTTTGTAAAATAATCTTTAACTCTTTCTTTTTTACAATCTGAACTATTAATAAAATTACTAGGAAAATATAAAACATTTATCAACACCAGTTGAAATTTCATCATTTCTTTTTATGAAAAGTATAAAGATTGTACATACTTATGTTTCTAAAACGTAACAGCACGAGATAGATTAACTGCTCAAGACATCACTTCCTGATTATAAATGGGGATAGTTTATCTTCACACATTCTTATTCTATTCAGTTACATTTTTTATATTAGATATTATAACTTCTTACTTACATATATCAAAATATATACATATTATAATTCTCTTAATATAGGAAGGTGATAGAAACGAAGAAAAAATAAAAATCTATAATTTAAATATGTATAAAGTGATATTGGAACATATTTGATTAGCACATTCCTGTTCAAATATTAGCTAGGTTAACCTTTTACACAATGATATGTCTATAAAATCAAAATTCTAAGTATGTGCTCAATAACAGTTAAATTAAAATGTTTTTAGGTTGGTTTAAAAGTTAAATTCCTAGGTTTTTAATACCCAATCTAATCTCCATAAAACAGTGATTTCATTTGCTAGTATCATTTAATTTAAAATTAAATTTAAGTTCGAAATATTTCTAGTTACCTTTGAATGAAAATTAAAAAAAGAAGTTTCTGCTGAAACGTTTTCTAATTATAGATGGTGAACATTATAAATAAGTTCTTTTGATTTCTAATTATTAACAAAACACAAATGAAATGTAATGTTCCTGTGTTTACTTAACACTTATGAAACATCCTCAATGTATTCAAATTTTAAGGGTCTCAGAGATTTACACAACCTTCTTCACAAACCTTACCAGCTTAAATATTTAAAGGGTAAATAGAGATAAAAGTATTTGTTAAATTACTTATAAAGTATTCCAAATAAGAATGTCATATCTCATGTTATTAAAAAGCTTAAATTATTCTATCCACGTGATAATTGTGTCTGTCTTCATTTTCGTAACCTTTAGCGATATGTTGTCTTATAATAATTTAAACAAAAGAAGTAAAAAAAAGAACGAAAACGTTTAGTTTTTTTGTGTACATGTGTGTGGTATATATGTATATATTTGAAATAATAAATAATTATTGCTTTCTATTCATTTAAAAACTGAATTATGAAAATGTTATTATTCTTGTAAGTCATTCTAGAAGATATGTGTGCATGAAAATAAATATATAAAAAATTATAAAAGCTTATGTGTTTATATATGTAAATTTATTGGGGTACAGGTTCTTTTCATATTGATCATTATCTTCCTTTGGCAAACTGCGTCACATTTTATGAAGGGATTTTTTTATTTATTAAAAAGTAATGCGAAATATAAGCCAGGTTTATAATTAATATTTTAATTAGGTAGTTTCTGCTCATGTAATAGCAAAATAGATAATGGTAAAATTTCAATAATTAATTATGAATATCAACAAACAAGACCGCGAAAGCCTATCAAACTATCAAAGTTGAGCCACCAGATTGTGTGTAATCCTCCTATAGTGTTCAAATAAAACTAATTTTAAATATATTCAAAGCATACAGATATTATTGTTTCGGAACAACTAAAAACTATATTTATAATTTAACGATTTATTGTAACTTTTGTCAAGAAATTTACATTTATATGTAACGCTGCTATTTTATTCCGATAGCATCAGTGAAAAGCAATATATGCAATAAGAACAGGCATTTACTTAAGTTGAAAAAGGCACAAATATAAAATAAAATTGTATTAAAGTCTATAATATTTTAGTTTTATTGTATTTTTCTAACAACAGTATGATTTATGAACACTAAGATTTGATTATACCATTCATATAAAATTTTATTGGCCTTTGTATTTTGATATACTTATTTATTTTTTTGAAATGATTGGTAAGGATTACGAATTGTATTGTAACAGACTATTATTATCATTACAACTGACTTCACATGGATAGTAAAATGAATATTGAAGAGAATATGATGTTATAAGTAAATTTAAAAAAAGCCTTTCTTAATGTTATGAAGATGCCTTTTATTAAATAATATATGTTAAAAAATAAAATAACGCTGTTTTTATGATTTATTCAAAGTTATCGTTCCAAAGCTGTTATGATATTTTTCTTTAGACTTGAGATGATTTATGGCTTTCCACCGCTACGTGGTCTAACTTTAGAAAGAAACCGCCTGTAACAGACGAATTATTATGAAATATAAAGTTGATTATACCATGCCTAATCTATGCCTCTCAGACATGGAAGTTCAACAAAAACGTCAAAGAAAAAATTATAAAGTGCCAATGAGGAATGGAGCGGAGTATGCTTAACATTAAGAGAATAGATAAAATTAGACATACAAATATACGCAACATCACAAAAGCAACAGACGGTTTAGCACAAGCTCTGGTGTTAAAATGGAAGTGGGCCGGACACATATCACGCCTGCAAGATCACAGGTGGACAAGAACAGTGTCAGAATGGAGGGGGCCAGTGGACAAAAGAAAGAAAGGGAGACCTTATAACAGATGGGAGGACGAAATAAAACTGGATGCAAATAGCGCAATCCAGAGAAAACTGGCTACTTTTGGAGGAGGCCTTTACCTGCAGAGGGGTTCCTACAGAATAATAAAACATAATATTAATTATTAAAAATATGCATATAAAACCTGGAACTATTAACTTATTTAAAAAAAACATTTTTCTTTTTTTATTTGTGCTATTTATTCTTTTGTTACTATAAAAAAAAAAACTAACTTTGTAAGTATGTATTTTCTGAAGGAAATAAAAGGCTTTTTTATTTTTATTTTATTTTATTTATTATTATAAAGTTGATTGAATTTAGTTTAAAATTCCTAAAAAGTTTCTTCATATACACAATATCCACTATTTCTTCTTCATTTTAGAACAGATTAACATAAAATATAAATTTTGACTACATGCCTCTTTTAATCCTTCCATCAAATAAATTCATACAAATATATCAGAACTAATGACTAACATAATTGAATCTGTAGTACATATTTTTATTTTTACTCAAACGTACAATAGCTTCGAGGTAAGCGTTTTATAATAATAAATAATGTTTTACTCAGATTGTAACTTCAACTGAATGTTTATACTTACAACTAGCTTTTGCTGCATATTAAACTTTTTAACTATAATTTGAGATTATCATTTGTGTTTTGCAAACTAACAGAAGATAAAAGCGTTGTCTTGTATAACTTTATTTCTATCACTTCCAAAAATATCGAAAAATCATATACGACTCCAGACTTTTTTTACATAGCATATCATAGCATATAAAATTTCTCAAATTTACATTCCCAAAGAGGGATGATGTCAGGCAGGCGGCCGGTCGTAAAAACAATTAGCCAAAACTATTCACAACATTTAAGGCAGACCCTGGCTGAAGCTGGGAAATTGCCAGGAAGAAGAAGATGGATATATAAAAAATATAATTTAAAGAGACAAAAAAATAAAAAACTTAAAAGATTATTACTGCTAGGCTGTAATTAGAAAATATAAAGATGCAGGTGAGGCCTAAAGAATGAATTATGGAGACTTAACAAGAAATTTAAAAGGTAATAAAGAGATTTAGAAGAATTTATTACTCGGATGTGTACAAGTTAAATTTATAGGAATATACTAATAATTAAAAATGTTTCATTTGTTTTTTTTACGTTTAAAGAATACTACAAACGTAGCTTAATCTAAATGTGGAAAAATATTCAAAGTTTATTGAACATCTATATAATTAAAGCGATTAGATATGATTTAGAAACGATATAAAGTGATTTTATATAGATTTTTTTGTATTATTTAGCTTAAAAATATTTTTCTTGTTACCTTTGTTTAATATTTTGTCAGCACATATTCAAAACAGCAAACTTAATGAAAATAAAGGCTTAAATCACGATGTCTTATTTTGTATGTATATGTCGGGTTTTATGAAAATCATATCAAAGTGTTTGTTTCAATGAATAATTGAGTAATGTTCGTCAAGATAGAGAATACCACCTGATATAACGTAGAAATGAGGCCATAGATGGTAATCGGACTTCCCGGCTAAGAATTGTAGTAAAAGCTTAGTTCACATAACTAAGTTGTGGCTGCAAGGAAACAGTATAAGGAAAGCTAAAATAAAAATAGTTCTTAATATCTAAACCATGAAGTATACTTTTCTTATTGAAACCACGACATTTATATAAAAAATGTTCCTCTTATTTTCCTTTCTTTACTGCTAATAAGCTAATTTTTTTGAGCCTTTTTATTATAACGCATCTTCTTTTCTTTTTTATCCATTTATAAATAAATGGACCAACATTTTTTTAATTTGTGTTCTTAAGTATAATCTTTTATATGCCCGAATCAACTTTTAGATTAGCGAATCCCATTAGCCCGTCCATAAAAAAAACTCTTTTTTATAGTTTTGAATCATAGTTATGTACAATATTTCATTCTTATATCATTTAAAGTGAGCCGGCCATTTACATTAGAAAAATAAAATATAGAAAATAGAAACTCAGTACAATGTAAATTCGAAATAAATTGATTAGATAGAATCATATTAAATAAATTTTCAATTAATGCGATTAAAATATTTATTATGTAATTATTTATAAAATAATACCAAAATTATTGTGAAAATGCCTTACAACATTTACTGCCACTGTATTAAAGAAGTATTACATTGAAAATTATTATATATTAGCTGTTTTGTTTTATGAATATTTATAAAAATTTTGCTAAGCGTTCTAAAACACAGTTTAACAAAACTTTATTCAACAAAGTGTTCTTACGAACGTTTACACCAATTTCGAACGTTTTCCAAACACTGTCAAAGCTTATACTTCTGTGTTATAAATGTTTGTAATATCTAACTTCAATAATAGTTTGGATCCCGTTTGTCATTGTTAGTGATTGACAAAGGTATCCTGACGGGACGATATACGAAACCAAATTACTAATTTCTAAAGGCCAAAACTTTGATAGCAAGTTAGACTAGAAATGTGCACAAAATATTGAAAAATTATCAAAAATATTGATCGATTCATTGGACGTTTACTTGAATTATATTTGCATTCCAAAATAAAAAATATAATTCTTCATTTGTCAGGAATATGAAAAAAATCCGCGCTCCTATTTTATTTAATAAAAGTATAAGTGGGTCTTAATAACATTGTAATGACTGATTTCAAACATAAATTAACCATAATTCATTAAGGATTCAAACAAAATTTTTCCATGGGTAGAATGCAAAACTTTTGAAGTTAGGACATATTTCTGGATTATTTCTTTTTTTATATCAATATTTATTTAAGTGATACAACAAAAACCAAAGATATATTTGTTTCCTTCCTAAATAATTTAAAATAACTTTAATAATATATTTTTACGTCATCATACTATGTAACTCTCCATTTAGTATTGGTTGAGTTTTTATTATAAATAAAAGATTTCTTAAAGAAATAACAGTCTATTTTTTGTGATTTATTCAAAGTTGTACTTCCGGAGCTATTATAGAAGTTAACTTCACATGATTTATAGCATCCCATTGGCTACGTGGTTTAACTTTAGAAGGAAGCGGTTTGTAACAGACATATTAATCATAAGATATCTAGATAAGTAGATAGACAGCTGTGTTTAGTTTATATGTGATTATAAAACGTTTGTTAGGATCTTTAGTACTGGGGTACTATGATAGATAGTTTGATAATAGTTAATAAATTATATAAGAAGTTCCAGAGTCGCACAGTTTTTAAGGTAAAGGAATGAGAGAAACAGGAGGACGCCTTGACAGAATTTTTAAGGATATGATTGTTATTAGAACATAGAGATCGTTAATGGGAGTCACCTAAAATATTTTTTTCTTAAGATAAAAAAAAGTAATGCAAAGGAACAACATGAAATAAACACTACAGAGAATATGAATTTTGCTGCATCGGCAAGTTAGGATCCACTTGAGTTGAATGCGAAATGGAGGCACGTGGTCATATCAAAATGTAATAAGTAGTCTCCATTATCGAAGTTCTGCAAATATTAAAAATATGTTCCCAAGATTGTACCATTAATATTGGTTATTGCTTTTCTGCAATGGTATAACAGATTACCTTACATTACCAATTAAATTGGTCTAATAATGTTTTATTTAGGAGGAGCAGAGCTAAAGTTAAATTGATAAAACCAATGAATGTTTTATTATACTTATGGTTTGTTGTTTTCTTTTTATTATCCCTATATTTTAAATGATAATTATAATCGTGTACGTGCAAATGCATCTACTATTTAAATACATTGTACATACTCCATATAACATCACTCGATTTAACCTCAAGTTTCATATAGCGTCGAAATAACCCGGCTTTGGTCGCATAAGTTTCTTTACCATATAATAATAAACTGTATGTAGCACTACAACCTCTCTTTGTAATGACAATAATTAAATAACATAAAGTCTTTTTTAGCCCGTAATAAATTGTTGGCATCATATATCATCATACCGAACTTTCTATGAAATTGTTTGATTTATTAACAAATTACGATTACATAGACACGTATGTATGCAATTATAGTGTTATACATAGGTTTTGCGCGTTATGGATTACCTGTACTTTATTATTATTTTAGTTCGTCACAAACTTTAAACTGTAAGAATTATGTACGGATGAAGAAGTTGTCATTTTCGTATGGTAGCTCAGGTATTCTTTTGGACTTTTTATATCACCAAGGACTGTCACACGAAATGAACAAAAAAAAATTACTAATCACAAAAATAAACACACTTTACGTAATAGCACTCAAATAAGTATTATTTTGCTACTATAGATTTTTCTTTTTTTCCGCTTAATTACAGGCTGTATCTTTATACCTACAGCTGTTATTTTGACTTTCAAACCACAATAAGTTCCTTTGTTGTAGTATACAGACTCTTCACTATATACCAACGTTGATTTCATTCCTTTAAAATGTTTGTTTTTAAATAAATTCTTAACTTTTTCAGGTTTCTTTTCAACAAATAATTTTTGTATTTTTTTTAGACATTTATATTAAACATTCTAAGATATTTTAGAAGTATTGTAATATATGTAGATTTATTATCATTTTCCTATTTTACACCACTTATAGTGAGGATTTACTAAATATTTACATATTTACATTACTATGATAAAGCGAAAACAAAATTACAATTATTTTATACTGATTTTTTTTAAAATAAAAAGTGTTGATTATGTTGGCTTTTTGATGCTTATCTATTAAAATGCCAAAATTAATCTAATTATACCGTTTACTAAAAACAATTCTAGAACTAAAAATAAAATATCGTAATTGAAAAATCTTGACTCAAGTCACAATTGATCTAGTTTCATCAAGATGTTAAATATTCCCTTGATATAGAAAGCTAAGCTTATTCAAATATCAAGCGTCTCTGTTTCTATACCTATTTCTCATTTTTCATATCTAGAAGGACGTCATTAAAAATTCATGAATAAAAATATTACGAATAGAAGTTTATTTTGTGGTCATAGATGCTGCAAAGTAACAATGATACATATCTAAAATAGATAACTTGAGACGTACTTAGTCTAAATTACAGTTTTTTATGTGTATTGAATTTGTGTGTGTTGTAAAGCGATATCAATAACAAAATCTTTGTTCACTAATAATATTTATGCATTCATTGTATTACTTAAAAGCTTGTGATTTTCTGGCGAACATTATGAACCCATTTATTCAGATATTATATTATTATGAGTCGGAAATTACAAGGCCCATTTCTCATTGGGATTAAATGTCAATGTAGGTAGTGAAAATCATATAACCGGGTCACTGTAATACGGCGTGGGCGTTTTAACTTTTCACTTCATTTATAATTTTAAATGAGGTGTCGCTTGACTTTATGAGATGCGAGATATTGTATGGAAAGTCATAATGATTTTTTTTAATTTTTAATATTAAATATTACAAAACTCTTTTCTCCTGCATTTTCCTTATATTTTTATTACAAATAGAGTATATAATATTTTTGATCCATCTACTTAGATGGAAATATTTATACCAATAATGATAATTATACCAATGATAAAAGAAAGTTCATAACAAACAAATCTGTTTGGTTAGTCTGTTTGTATTTTATGATTGCATTTATCTTTTTCACAACAACCAAATATGTATCTTTTTATATTAATTACTCTCTTAGTAATTAATTCATTCATTGAAAATCATAATTTTATATAATGTACGTATCGACATATCTGTACATTGATAATAATTAATTTCAACATCAATTTTTATATATCCTTAGTTAATATTTGAAGTTGATGTGTGATGGTATTTTTTTTTCTTCTTTTTTTAACGTATAAAAAATTGTGTCTTCTTCTTATTTAGACTACTCTTGACCAGTTTTACCACCCATTATTAAAGTATTTCTTTGACAGTAGGATTTGAAACTGCGTTTCATGGAACTTTAAATATATTTTAAATCAATGAAAGAGCAATGTATATTTTACTTCAAAATTATCTTGTAATTGAAGATTTTCTATAAAAATATTAGTAACGTTCAATATTAGGAAAATAAAGGTCACATAAAGAAACATTGACGCTTTTAGATATTTTTATTAAACAATTTTCATTATGAAAAGTGGTGGAATTAATCGGTACCATGATTTTTACTTGAGTTAAGTATACACATAGATAATTATATATGTACATAGTATATCAAATTATTTTCCTGTAATTCATCATGTTATTTCATATTCATCGTGGTATTTCAAAGTTAAAAATTGCTTATTATCACTTTTAAATATTAATATTGATATTATTATCAGTACCTGTTATCACTTATTGGAGTAATAAAACGTGAAAACCATGAAAATTTTAAAATAATACAAAATTGCAATCGTTTAAGAAAAAAATAAAAGTGAGCCGTCTAGACGCTTAAACTGCATTAAGTATCTTTGTAATTAAAAAATGTATGTATATATTTGGCGGTAGTAAACCGAGTTGTAAACCTTGAAGTATATAAGTATAGCATAGAACAAATTTATCATTCTATTTTACGAACTTTTAAGAGTATAAAAGGAAGTAAAAACTTTAAGTACTTCCTTAAAAAGGACGAATAAAATACTTGAAATAATTTTTAAGGATACAAATATGGAACGAACATATTAAAAGTTTGCTAAACTCATGGCTTGCTTGGGTATAGTTACCGTGAAATAACTTTTAGTACATCAATAAATTTTTAACGAGACTACGTTCAAATTTAATTCTAAATAAAGAACTGTAACTTTTAAATATATTAGTTACTTTCGTATAGACGGACGTAACTGGGTAGGTAATAAGGCAGCGACACTCATCGCAAATTAAGCAGTAGTGTAATTAAGTATTAGTTACCTTGTTATGAAGTATATTCAGTTTAAAATACATATTATGTATACTGTATCGTTTTTGATTCTTTGTGGCTTTATGTTTTATCTCCTAATCATGAATCCTTACTTTATTTACAACTATTAAAAGTTACTAATGATTATAATGTAAAGGACTTTAATTTGAGTCATATCTTTTTTGAAAGCATTCAAAATATTTAAAAAAATATATAAGAACGTATATCAACACTTCATGATTGTTGGTCGTTTTGTACAAAACAGTCGGGACGAACGGCTTTGATATATTTATGTATATAAGTTCTGTTTGAGATTACCACGGATTCATTTAATGCATATTTTTCATAAATAAAGTTGCAGATTCCTCATTTCACTGTCCGATTAAAAATTTTTGGCAAAAGAATCGAGAATATGAAATACAAAGTGCATTAAAGAGGTCTAATCCCTGAAAGGGAAAAAAATATAATCATACCACTTATAACAAAATATTTTTTATGAAATTTATATTATACTATTAACAAAATATTTATAGTATTATAATAGAATAGTAATAACTTATTAGTGAAATGAAAAACGAATGAAGTTTTTAAATTTAGTTTCCAATATTACTAATAGACTATTTATCATTTCATCCTCTCCCAGTATTATATTTAATGTATATGAATGTTCGTTCCTCAATCACGTAAAAGGGCATAGGCTGATTAAAATAAAATTTTGTATGTATTTAGTACCAACAATAAGTTCTAAAATAGGAATAGCAGATAGAAATTGTTGAAGCGCTTCTGTGAGACATTTATTATCATGCGATTTTTATTTTTTAATAAACGATTAAACTTCAATGCTTGTAGTGTTGTGATGCCTATAATACCGTCGCGATAAAAGGAAAGTTTACAGCTTTAATGTCAGTTTTAACGTTACAAAAAGTTCACATCACTTCTTATAAAGAATTTTGTACATTAAATCTTTCTCAGTTCAACCGCAATGTGTTCTCGATATAATTGAGATATGCAAATTAATTTCCAAGCATGTCTTAATAAAATTTTATCTACTAAGTACTTGCAATAAAATTGTATGTAATTGAGGCTTTCAAGATGTTTAAGCGACTTATTACACTGAATCGTAGTTCTTTCATCTTTAGATTACATTATGTGATCTTTAATATTTTGTGGGATACTTATTAAAGTAATATACATATTTATCATTTCCGACACAATAAATTGAAATTTTATTTAACTGTTTATGTACTTTTACAAAAAACATATATTGTTAGACATATTTCGGAGATAGTCATTGGTATATAATCATTTTGATGGCAGCTATTTGACGGGGGCGCTGATATTCTAGGAAATGCCGTTCTAAAGTACAGTGTAGCTTAGTAAAACGAGAGCAACTAGAAAAAGTAAGTAGTTTCTTTTGAAATATGTAATAGTCTCTGTTCCTTTGTTCCTATTTTGACTAAACACATTATTTGTAAACGTGATTATTGTACTTTCGTTGGGTCTCCTCTTTTTTTCTGTTATACCTTAAGTTATCTACATGATGTCCGATAATTTTGTTTTATTATTGTAAATCTTAATACGTTTATTTAAACTTAAAGAAACACCCAAAAATTCATATTATACTAATTTTAGAAGAGAAATGTGTAACAAGATAAAAGCTATGAATATCCCGTGTCCATAACATTATTTGTAAAGGGCGAAAGTTTTATTTCAGTCATGGGAGGTTTCCAACTTTACTAATTTTCCCGTATAGACGGCGTCTATAAATGGAAGTTGAATTTTAAAAATATATTTACTCGCTAAGAGAAAGTTAGTAAAACTTAACGGTTTATAATATTAGAAAGTTATGGAAACTTATTTTTTCCTACTTTCTATACCTTCAGTGGGATGATTTTATAAGACTTGTCGTTTCTATTATATTGAGTTATCAATCCGGCCACTGAAAACGACTTTCAATATTGAGGATTCCAATAGTTTGAAATGAGACTGACGTGGCAAGAGCTTACAATTTATACAGGGTGTAAAAATAATAGGGGAAAGCTTACAGTTGAAACATACGTTTATAGTCAATACAGCAACTCTTCAACTTAAAGACATAAAATATGAATATGATTTCCTGAAATCAAGTATATAATTAAAATACTCGTAGTATTGTTATATAGCTTATACATGCAGGATTTCTTCGTATCAATTAAAATATTTAAAAAATTATGACACCGACAAATTATTTCCTGCATGTAAGTAATAACAAATTATTTTTATGGGTGAAAGAATATGATTGTCTTTGACAGGACTCCTAAAATTTTACGAAACGAAGTAACTTTATAATTTCTTGGAAAACATTTGTTGAGCGTTATAATGCCGTGTCCATTAAAATCTGTAGTGATTACTGGTTGTGAGTAATGGTTGTGATATAATCATCGTCGAAGCACATTATTCGTTTGTTGAATGGAGAATGACAATACAGACTCGGAGGGTAAATGAGATTGGGTCGAACCTCTGTCACATTTACAATGGATGATTTCATATTTTGAGGGCGTATTTCAATAATTATTATTATTGCAGTGAGCTTGATTGTGGGTCCAAAATTAGAATGGTTGAGTCTCATGTTGTAGAGTTTTGTTTAAATAATATAGTTATTTATATTATTAAAACAGAATATGTATCGAATATAGATACGGAGTTAAAAAAGAAACAAAAAAAAGAACTTCACTAAAACAAAATTTCATTTACTCTATGTAAGAACTATAAATAGAGAAATTTTATTTATTTACTGATTTTCATTATGAAATAAGTTTTAAACAAATTAATAATGTAAACCACTGTAAACGATCCAAATATAATTTGTATTGTATTGTTCATAATGCACGATGCTCTAAATAAAGTCATTCTAAATACAACTCGATGGAAACCTTAACAAACTTTTCCCCCTGCCCCAGGTATTAGAAGTATATGTATAGTTAAAGAATCAATGTTGCTTAATATAACCTCGTGGGGAAACGACGAAACTGATATTAAAGTTATAAACTTGTAGTTATATACATAATACATACGCTCGTTCTATTGTGGCCGGCCGCAGTGTAGCCTTGAAAGTAAGTTCCTCACTTGTGTTAGCAAGCTTAATGTAGCACTGTGTTTCGATCTGTGATTGAAATAAAGATCGTGATCAGTTGTGGACATCGTTATCTGCAATATTTTATTTATTATATGAAATGTATTTCCGCGAATAGATACAAATAGTTATGCTTTAATTCTTGTTCTTTAATGTAAAACAAATATTATTAAAACTTTTATTGTAACGATTTTGATGTAAATACCAGGAATATGCAAACATCAGCGAATCCGTTATTTCATGATACGTAATTAAAAAAACGTTTAAATGTTGCTACTAGTGTCGCAATATTCAATGTTTAAACAATAAAAATATTTACTTTCCTTTAAAATATAGGTAAGTGTCACAACAAATTCCCTATAGGACCATTAATTTTAACGATTCCTCGATAATATTTGTAATATTTACACAAATATACACAAACTTCACACTTCACCCAGATATAAACTAAAATATCCCGAAGGTACATGGCTTCCTTAGAAGATTCGGAAAGAGCCATATTACCTTTTTTTCCCATATCTTTCATTTCAAATTATGTAATCTTAATCTTTAATCTTATCTATCAAGCAACTCTCAAGAGATTCTTCTACTATTTCTCACGAGAAAAAGGATTATTTTATTACTATATTACAGGTGTATCTAAAAATTATTATAAAATGATTAAATTTAAGCTTAATGAAATATAAAATCAGTTTTAATTATTTGTAACTTTGGGGAACAAAAGGATCATATGGTAAAATGATAAATTCACCCACGGTACTTGACAGTTGACGTTTATGAATGACATTTAAGCAATGCCAAGATTGATAGACGTAGGTACTTGCAAAATAATATGAATGTAAAGCATGATATCTTCAGCATCATTACCGCACACGCACACACAGACGCACACGCACACGCACACGCATACGCACACGCACACGCACACGCACAATATTTGTTGACCTTGATGGTATGGTCTTTGGGGATGTTGGTTAAAAATAATTATAAATTCATAGTAAATCCGTAAAATATTAGTTTTATTTCAATTAATACTCGCGAAAGTCTTTATTCTCATGACATAAATTTTGTTATGAAAATTAATTTACATAAAACAATTACCAGGATCATAGTAAAATTCTGTTGAGTAATAAAGAATATTTCTTTCATTTAAGAAGTGCAATAATTTAGGGCAATATTTATAAAAAAGTCATTATGGTTTTGAATTATCTATTTAAACTATAAATCGTTACATATATGAAATAAATAATAATACGCACTATATACCGTTATAAAATACTAAGTCTCTGTAAATTGCTGAATTAGTAGAGTATTAGGGTCAAAATTCAAATGACGAAGCCAAACATATACCGTTTTAATAATACGACGTCACCTTTTTTTGTAATTTTCCACCTACACTTAAACTTGTCGAAGGTCTCACAAATAACAAACAAACATCTATTAAAAAAGTGCAATCAGGCACTAACGATTTAATCGTACTCAGATTCATACTTTCAAAAATGTTTAAGAATTTTAGTATCTCACTTTTAACGTCGCTTGAGATGTAAGATGATTTTTGATTAAGATGTAACGATAGCGCTAAAATATTTTTTGTATATATGTAGATGGAATTCGCAAATATTTAATGTTTTTTATTCACGTAAATCATTGTTAAATTAAGTATTTTAAATGAAATGTGACGTCACAAAGCTTTGAATCCTCCCTCTCTCTCTGTTGCTTAACACAATGTCACATTTTTGTGATAACCACCGCTATGCTCTAACGTGTGATTAATGAAGTAGTTGAAAATAAATAAAAGGAACAGTCAAATCTATGTTATTGAAATATTTAACTGATAATATTTGTGAATTATTTTTAAAAACCTTTTTAAATTCACAAAAATTAGAACGGATGTTTGCAAAAATTGAGATGGCAATTTTTTTCTTTCAGTGAAAAAACTTGCTTCGATTACTTTTTTTATAAAAAAACAAAGAAGTGTAATATGATCTTATTTTTGTTCAATTACTTTCAAACAAAAAATACTGAATCAACTCTTCCGAAGTAATAAACATAGATTGGATTGCTTAGAATTTTTTTTATCATCTTAATTAATAATAAATCTCAATCGTAATCAAAACCAAATCATAACTTTTAAACAGATTTGTTTGTTAAAATAATATATTAATTACTATGCTTCATAATTTAATTTCAAATAATTGAATAATTTTAAACACTTTTAACTTTTTGAGTAATCTATACATTGAACAACAGTCTTTCTTATTAGGTTCTGTTGACAGTTTATATAACTTATATCAACGGTCCAGAAGCAGTAATCAAATTAATATTAAATCGGATTTTAACGCTAAGGATGATGGAAAATTCAATTTCGCTTATTAAAACATTTAAGGCAAATGAATTCTGAGGCTTTTACGGTAACAAATTTAAAATGTTTTTCCTACTCCATATCCATATTATGAAATTCTATTTAAACTTGGTTCCCAAAAGATATAAATTTGAATGTATGCCCTTCTTACTTACGAATAGTCACATATAGTAAGGATATAGATCCTTACTATACCTATAAACTTTTTATAAATTTGAATGGAAACCCGAAAAATTTTAAATAATTGTTATACTATGTGTATGTATATAATTATGTGTACATATATGTACTTGTATGTAGGTATGCAGTATTGAAAAATTAATATTAATTATAAAAATGAATTTATTAGAATATAATATATAATACACGAAGTATGTTTGTATTACTTTAAGAATACGATTAATAGTTAGCGTAGATACCTGCTTGTTTGCGGCCCGATAGCACTTGAAATGAGTCACGCCCGCTTTTGGTGACCGGTTGTTATTGTAGTTTTAAACACAATCTCCGACTCACGTTTATAATTATTATTTTTGTATGGATATGTATTAAATATTATATTTCCAAAAGTTTTAACTTTCTTGGCATCGACTTTCTGTCTAACGTTAATATTCTTCGTATCATACTGTTCTTGATCATTTATTCTAGAGAACCTAGAATACAAGTAAATGAAAAGAAATGAGAAATATAATACAACTGAAAAGTCTTAGTATGATCTTATCATATGTAATTCAAATAATATTGACTTACCATTGCGATGTCTGTTTTTTTTTCTACTATTTGTCATTGTTGCTTTTTTTATTACAAGTTTTTGCCTATATTAAATGATAATAATTAATTAGAATCAATACCGTCTTTACCATAAGGGCACACGGGGCCCGTGCCCAGGGCCTCTATTCTCAGGGGGGCCCCGAAGGACCTACAATTTTAAAGGTGGTAGAGCCAAGTGGTCAAGTGATTGCAGCTCGAACATGGGCTGGCTCGACCGGGGAAGTACCACCCTCTCACGGAAGATCGGCGTGAAGTAGCCTTAAATGGCTGCGTTTCGTTCGATGTGTGAGAGAGCCGGTTGCCCTTTCCCTATTCCTACCCTTTCCTACTATTTCCTTATTCCCACCCCTCCCTATCCCTAAAAAACAAGGTTGGCAATGCATCCGCAACAAGATGTTGTGGATGTCCATGGACGACGGTAACCACCTTCCATCGAGTGGTCCGTCTGCTCGTTTGCCACCTGTCACATAAAAAAAAAAAAAATTCTCTCACACATTTATTCTCAAAACATTTTTGTCGGACACATTACTTTTTTTCGCAAATTAGTAACCTTATAAGAGGGTATTTACGTGGCATATACACAGATACTGTGGGCATATACTACGCTATTATATCGATGACTGCGGCTATTCCTACTGTACAAATCTATACTAATATTATGAAGCTGAAGAGTTTGTTTGTTTTTTTGTTTGTTTTTTTGTTTGTTTGTTTGTTTGTTTGAAAGCGCTAATCTCCGAAACTACTGGTTCGAATTGAATAATTCTTTTTGTGTTGGATAGTCCAGTTATCGAGGAAGGCTGTAGGCCATATAACATCACGCTACGACCAATAGGAGCAAAGATATATTGGTAAATGTGTAAAAAACAGGAGAAATTATTTCATCTTTGAAGCCTTCCGTTGCGTGCGCCGTGAAAACGGTTCAAGATACACAAAAAATATGTATTAAAGAATAATAGCTCTTTTAATGATCTAAAAACAGTCCGCGACAGTATGTGTCTATCTTTTAAGATTAACTCACAAAAACCGTTTTTATGGTACCTAATTTGATCGAAATAATTTGTTTAAGGTGTATCAACATAATAATATTAATCTTTATTCAAATAAACAAATAAATATGTTGTTGGTTAAGAGTACTTCATTGTGAATAAAAAAAACATAGGTTTTATCCTGAAAACTCTACGAGAACTCGACCATTTCCGAAAACCCCGCAAGAACTATTCCACGCGGACGGAGTCGCGGCAAAAGCTAGTTATGAATAAAACAAGTCTAAGTTTACAGAACAGCACTATGACGTTGTAACGAAACTTTACGAGTCTCTGATCAGTTATGCCAATACCGCACGCGATAATTTTGATCAGTACGAAACGGCTGTTAAAGAAAAAAATCCATATGCTGACTACAAAGACACATTTGAAAGAAAAAGATTTCGCAGCACACGCATCACTTTTTTTGAAGGATCATCAGAGACGGCACAGTTGAGAGGCAAAGAAAAGTTTCGTGTAGATACTTTCATTCCCATAATTGACACATTAATTACTCATTTAAAAAAAACGTTCTGCAGCATACCAAGAAATTGATAGTCGATTTGGTTTTCTTTGTCAGTTAACAATAATAGAATCTGATGAGTTGACCAAAAAATGCAAAGAATTTGCAAAATTTTATCATGAAGACATAAATGCAGATGAGTTTAAAACAGAAGGTTTTCATTTAAGTCAATATTTAAAAAACATAGCAAAGCGATCGGCGGATTTAAATATCTCAACCTTACATAACTTAATAAAAGCAGATTGGAAAAAACTTTTCCAAACGTAGAAATTGCTAGAAGAATATTCCTTTGCTTGATGGTTTCTAATGGCAGTGGAGAGCGGTCATTTTCGCAGCTTAAGAGAATAAAAAATGAATTGCGAACAACAATGTTACAAGAACGACTAAGTAATTTGTCAATTATGTGCATTGAAAGTGATATCCTTCAAAACATTGACTTTAATGATATAATAGAAGATTTTGCTCAACAGAAATCCCGAAAGAAACCATTATCGTAATCAGAACCTAAAAACAGCAGCATTCGTATATCATTAATGACGTATTTATAACATCATACTGTATATGATTTTCTATAATAAATGATTAAACTTATTTTTAAAATGTTAGTATAATTAGCGTTGTTTACTTTCCAAAAGGGCCTCTAATTCTGATATGCCCAAGGGCCCCAGCTTAGTTTAAGACGGCGGTGATTAGAATCATTTACTGCGAACGAGCAGTATGCACGACAGCTCAACGCTAGAGGTGACACTGCGACTGAGATGGAACATTAAGTGTTCATTGTTATTGATATATATATATCTAATATTATATATATATATTCTAATATTAATATTGTCGTTTGCCGTTTGCTTCCCATCTCATGTACATAGATATATCACTCACTCAGTATTCCGCTAAGTCTGTTTATTGTTATTGTCATTATTATTATTTTACTTTCGTTATTTTATTGTAAGAAGATTTTTGCTTGTTTTTTTTTTGTTTAGATTTACTTTGTATTTTTTTTTATTATTCTTTTGTCACAGCTGTCAGCGCATACCTTATGGAGACCGCTGAAAATCACTTTAGAAGCATCATTGATGCTTCTTCTTCAACTGAGCGAATCTCCATTTGGTATTGTTGCACTGCTGCACATTTCTTTTTTTTCTTTTTTCTTATTATAATAATATTTTTGTCTTGTGTAATTTTATTTTTTGTATTTTTTTATGTATTTATTTGTGAATAAGATCGTTATTGTGTTGTAGTGCGACTTTGACCAATAAATATTTTATTATTATTATTATGAAAAATGATTCTATATCAAAAGACTTAGGTCTGAGGAGGAACGTATTCAGAACCTTTCTGTTTTATTATAAATGTTTTCACAAAATAAGAAAATAAAAACAGAATTTGCGAGTTGCAAACATTTAAATTAAAAAGTTTTTGATATTAAATTGTAAACCTCTCTGGTAATCTAATGTGGTATATTTCATTGATTTATCATTTGTTTTTGTAAATTGGCGGCTAGTAAATTTTTGTTACATGTGAAATTAAGACTTTCGTTGGGGCTTATTCAATAACAAAAGTGTGATCGGATGCTATTAGCATTTCTTAATGAAGATTCATTTCTTACCGCTGCATACAATTGGTTTAACTAATTTAAGCGTGGAAGTAGCAATCTAAATGATGATCTGCGTGGGGGACGTCCTTTAACATTGACTACTGAAGAGAACACTGATGCTGTGCGAATGCGATGCATGATAGAGGAAGATAAGACAGTGATTTACGAGCAGATAACATAGGCATTGGCATGAATCAAGTTCAAAAAATATTACTCAAACATTTAGCCGTCAGGAACCTTTGCACCAGATGCACCATCCTCTAATCGACGACCTGAAACACCTTCTCATGGACTGGTGTCGCCAAATGTGAGATAAATTCAACGGCGGAGACTCAAATGCTCTACTTGACATCGTCACAAGGGATGAAAGCCGAAAATATTCCTACTAACCCAAAACTAAAAGACAATCAACTCTGTGGGTGTTTTCTTTCAAGAATCAGCCAACTAAGGTAACGAAAGGAATAAGTCAAGTAAGAAATATGATTGCCTCATTCATTAGTTGGAAAGGTCACTACGAGACAGTTATGATAGGAGATAGAAAGACAGTTACTGCAGACTGGTATGTCAATCGCTGTTTGTTATCAAAAATTTCGATTGTAGCTCTTTCGAAGTGGGATCCTCTTTCAACACGACAATGTTACAGCACACTATGCAAAACGTATTATTGAATATTTGACTATGGCAGGTCTCAAGATAATGAATGAGTCATCCACCATACAGTTTTGATCTAAGGCCCTGTGACTTTTATTTACTTCCAAAAACTAGAAATAAAATTCGAGGTGGCACGGCAGTGCCCCCACCAAGTTGAGCAAAAAAGCGTCACGGCCGTACCATTCTTTTCTCGAAGCAATTTTCGACCCCCTACAACTTCAAGAAGAAGGAACTTAACAAGAAATTCATGAGTGGTTCATTTAAAATCGAAAACTAATCATATTTCGTTATAACATAGATAAATCTCGTAATAAGACGATAGATTTTGTTTTTCTTTTAATACCATACATTTTTCCGAGCAAATAAATGGCGAAAATTTGACAAAAAAATGCGTTTTCTTGTTCATAGTCTGTCAAAAACTCAAACTTCAACTTTTACTATTAGAAATTTTAAATTAAAATTTTACACGATACTGATAAATACATATGCATCTTTGATATGTATGCTAAATTGATTAAATAAAATATATGATAATACATAAACTATATTTATTTTTATTAAAAATACTCTTTTTTTCCTAAAATACTGTTTTAATTTGAGTTCTGCATATGAATTAAATCGATATAACTATCGAACATGTGACCAATCGATTTAAAATATTCTCAGTATTAGTGAAATATTCTAGAAACCGGAATGAGCACCGACGAATAGTAAAAAAAAAAACAAATTATTCACTACAATTTTTTATATGCTTTCAACATAATTGAGTAATTAAACATTTTTGTGTTACAATTAGACTAGTAACATCTCGTGAAGAAACTAAGGAAACATAATTTCCATTTAAAGATTCTGTTAAGCCAAGTTAAGAAAGGTCGACCTTCATAAGGGTTAACTTCAGTAGTAGGATAGAAAACTACAGATGGTGACTGAGGTGCTGGTATGGCGGACGCCATCTGTCTAAGTTGTTGCTGCAGCAAAACGCTTCCCGGTGCTACAGCTACAGCTTGCTGATTGCTGGTTCCGTATTGTTCAAAATATTGTTTAGGGTATGCATATTTCTGAGGGTATGCATCAACCACAGTGAAAACCTCTTCCGAGAACCCTGTTGAGAGATAAATAGAATTTAAAAGTCATAAGGATTGATGGATTAATGATGTTACTATTTTTTTTTTATGTCAAAGGTGGCAAACGAGCAGACGGCCTACTTGGTGTAAGGTAGTACCGCCGCCCGTATGTACATCCGCAACATGTTTGTTGCGAATGCGTTGCTAACCTTGTTTTTTCAGGAATAGGAAGGGGTGGGAATATGGAAATGGTAGGAAAGGGTGGGAAATAGGAAAAAGGCAACCGGCTCTCTCACTCATCGGACGAAACGCAGCCACTAAAGGCTACTTCACACCTTCTGTGAGAGGGTGGTACTTCCCCGGTCGAGCCAGCCCAAGTTCGAGCTGTAGTAACTTACCAGAGCTAGGCTCTACCACCTAAAGCTACTAAAAATAACAACTGTACTGCAGTGGTTATTTAAATAAACAATAATCGTTTGATTTGTAATTATTTTTCATATGGTCAATAAATAAAGAAAAAACAATTCAAGGTAACTAAAAAAGCAATAGTATTCTCTTCTACTGAATATAAAACAAAGTTCATTTAATCATAGCAACGGTTTTTAGGAAGGAAAGTAATTATATAATTAAATTATTATTTACATGATGTTCCTAGAGTGGCGACGAGTAGAACAAACAGGATTTTGCAAAAGAACATGATCACTCGAGTTTCGTAATCCAACTGTACTCCAAGGTTGTCTTCGTCCCCTTTTATTCATTATCAGTAAGCTGCTCATCTGATGCAGTAAAAGATGTTTTGACTCGAGAGAACAATTACATGATAACCCCTTCTGGATTAACATTTTATTTGGAGCTGATAAATCCTATCACGAACCATTTCCTACGAGACCCTAATTTTTGTGAACGGTAGCAGCTCACATGTCTTGACCCGAATATGACCCCAGTTCTTGGAAAAACCATACCAAAACCAAATTCGCAAAATTTCCGAAAGAAGTAGGTATGTTGATAAAATATCAAACTGGGTTTTTATGAATGTTTTTCGTGGTAAGCGATAAAGGCGTGATAAAATAATTTTAAAAAACACAATTTTTTTTGGCGTTTTATGATTCTAAATTTCAACAACGAAAAGGCTCCTGGAAACACAAGAGTGACAAAAAATATGCCCTTTATCTATTATTTAGATTTCAATTAGTTTTGTTTAGTTTCACGTACTCCTGAAATTTAGGTAATATTTTTTATCAAGTAACGTTTTAACTCTAGTGCCAAAAAATAACTTGTGTCGCCTCACTGGCGGTTTTTATTTATTTAACAATAAGAATGGCTTAAAACCTTTCCTTATTTCAATTTAATAAATATCAAACTATCACGCTTATATTACACACTAGCTTTTTCCTTGTAGCTTTTACGGCTTCAAGGACCTACGTTTCGGGACTTATTGTGATTTAAACTCTGGGACCGGTTTTACTCTTTGCGCAATTGTATTATAGTATAATTATTTAAATAAAAGTCATATATTTACCTCATAAAATCTATATGTTAAGATAAAAAATATACTAACTTATCTTTCTGAGTTTTATAATATCTAAACAATATATTGTACCCGATATATGTACATATAGTACTGTGAATTTATGGGAATGTGAATATTATGTGGATATTCAAAGAGAGATTTGCCAATTGGAAAAAAGTTTGTGACACATTGATTCCTAGTTCCTATCGATCTCTATAATTAAGGACTATATTTGAGAAAAATGTATGTCGTTTATTATTTATTTAAACATAATTTATTAAACGAAATAAATAATACGTACAATATACTCTAATAAAATAGTCAGTTTTTGAAAATTGCTATTTGCTAGGGTATTAAGGTCAATTTACAAATGACGAAGCACAGCATATGCCGTTTTAATAATATGACGTCACATTTTTTTTTATTTTGTACCAACGCTTACGATTACACTAGTCGAAGGTCTCACAAATAACAAACGAACATCTAGTGAAAAAAGAGCCAGCAGGTACTAATGATTTAATCGTACTCAGATTCATACTTTCAAAAATGTTTAAAAATGTTAGTATCTCACTTTTAACGTCGCTTCAGAAGTAAGATGAACAATAACTGTAACTCTAAAATAATTTTAAATATCAATAGAGCTCGCAAATATCTAATCTTTTTATTCACATAAATCATTGTTACATTAAGTATTTTAAAGTCAGGTATGTGACGTTACAAAGCATTGAATGTTCATCTCTCTGTCGCTTGATACAATGTCACATTCGTGTGATAACAACCCCTATGCTCTAACGTGTGACTTATGAAGTGGTTGAAATTAAATAAATGGAAAGTGAAACATATGTTATTAAAATAATAAGCTGATATTATTTCTCAGTTTGTTTTGATAAACTTTTGAAATTCTCAAAGAGTAGAACGCATGTTTTCAAAATTACGGTAGCATTTTTTTATTACAATGAATAAACCTGATACGATTACTTTTTTATTAAAAACAACGAAGTGTAATATAATCTTATTTTGGTTCAATTAATTTCAAGCAACAAATACTTGATCAACTCTTCTGAAGTAATAAACATAGATTGGATTGCTTGGAAATCGTCAAGTATCTGAGTTTTAGCTTTCAGAAATTGTTTATTATCTTAATTAATATTTAATCTTAATCGTTTCTTCTTCTTCTACCTGGCAATTTCCCAGCTACAGCCAGGGTCTGCCTTACATGTTGTGATTAGTTTTTTGGCTATTTGTTTTTACGACCGGCCGCCTGCCTGACATCGACCCTCTTTTGGGAATCAACATAAATCAGTGATGTCTAAATATTCTTAGAAAGTACATATGATCAAATAATAATAATAATAATAGTAATCTTTATCGTTATCACAACTAATTCATGATTTGAAATAAATTTGTTTGTTTTTATAATATATTACGCTTCATAATTTTAATTAAAAATAATTAAATAATTTTAACTTCTAGAATAATGTATACATTACGCAATAGTCTTTCTTGTTAGGTTCCGTCGACAAAACTGGAAAAAAATGAGAAAAATTTATATAACTTATATCAACGGTCCAGAAGCAATAATCAAATTAATATTAAATCGGATGTTTACGCTAAGGATGGTGAAAAATTCCCGCCTGCCATCACTGCGGGGGTGGCTTGGAGGACTCGGCACAGCACACGCGCGAGTCATGCCCAGCGTGGGGCAGCCTTCGTGCTGCTTTGACCACGGTCATAGGGAGGGACCTCTCGTTGCCGGCTATAATCTCGGCTATGGTCGGCAGCGAGGAGGCATGGGAGGCGGTGGCCGCTTTCGCCGAAGCGGTCATCAGCGCGAAGGAGGCAGCGGAGCGGGCCAGGGAGAGCAACCCGGAGGCCCCTGCCCTCCGTCGTCGGCGAATTGGTCGCCGGCGCCGAGCCTATCTGGCCTCTTTACAGCCATAGGTTAAGCGCCGGGCGACGTGATCCTGGGTGGCAGACGGGGACTTCTGTCGCCCGCTGGCAGGATCAGTGCGGTGCTAGCCCCTCTTGTTCCGGGGGCGGCTCGCGGTGGTGGTCTGCGGGGGGATTTGTCCCCCCTAGTTCGAGGTCAAGAGTGGACAAGCGCCGGCAGGGTCGCGAGGCAAGCTCGTGATATACCGTGGCCCTGCCTAGGTGGCGTGGTTGAGGAACACCCAGGGGTTTTAGTGGGTCGAAACCCCACATAACCCGGTCAAGTCCCCGCTCGGCCGGGTATCTGTGAACAGATTTCCCCTGGGAAAACAAAAAAAAAAGGATGGTGAAAAATTAAATTTCGCATAATAAAACTTCTAAGACAAATTAATTCTGAGGCTTTTTTTAATTCAAAATGTCTTTTTTACTCCATATCTATTCCAGATTAAATTTTTAAATACCACATCTTGTAATTCTTAACAGCTGATTAAATAATATTAATAAGATATAAGATAATAAGATATTAAATAAAAACAAGTTGAACTTATAATTCTAGACATAACCTAAAAGATAACAAAAAAGCATTAGTTTTTAGAACCACAATACAATAAAGTAATAGAATATCTTTTATATTTTATATATTTTACATCTGTTCACCTTTTTTTTATTTTTTGTTGACGCAGAGAAACTCTTTGTACGAGCCGTCCAACCGGCCTTGATGGGGCAGGAAGGGATGTGTGAGACTCGACCTGGGCAGGTCCCTACTTACTAAAACCACTGCGAAAGCCATCGGCCGCTACGTCAGTGTACCCCGGATCTGTCAGCGACAGGACACACCAGCAAGTGGCCGGTCCTGGCAACGACCGGACTTACTCCCTCAGAGTATGGGGCCGATCCCGGCAATTATGAATCTTCCGACGCCGGGCTTTCACCGGAGCCGGGTTACTTACTGTCCTATTATATGAACACAAATGCTTGGTACTGACCGTCCAGTTATATGAAGTTTTTTTATGGTAAATTTATGTACTTTATTTAAGAAATATGTGATAGTCTAAAATAATCCAATTTAAAAAGCATTTCCATTTAACCATCAGTTTGTAAAGTGTATATCACACAACATAATGAATAAAAACATTTTATATTATTTATTTATTACGTACATTTTATATTGCATGTTATTCTTCGGCAATACTCTTATATCTGTGAAAAAGCGAATAACAAATATGTCGCATATGAAAAATATTACCACGGCCTAGATTACAAACATCACATAAAGCTTTGTCCCTTTTTGTTATCAGGGATAAATGTTTTCAAAATTATTATAAATGACATACTGCCTTTTTTAACTGTCAGTCAATTATAACAATGTTTAAGTCGATCTCGACGTTATGGATATGATTCTTAGCAACTTGTATAAAAGAAAATTACTTCACAATTAAATATGTATTTAAACAATCTATGTATTAATTAATTATTTATTAATAGGTATCATAAATTCAAAAGTAAGAATATAATAAACACAAGAACTTAAATGTGCTTAGTGCTTTAGTTTGGGCAAACATGTTCCATTTTAAGATGTGTTTTATCTACTTTGAATGGAAACCTATAATTATGTATTTAAAACGCTATGAAATCGTTCTCGGATAAGCAAACCTTTAATAAATATGTTACGGTTTATGATGGTGTTATAGCCAATAGCCGCTTGCTGTAACTGTGATTCGAAGTTCATAAAGTATTTTTCCTGCACATGGAAAGGGTTCGGAAACGATTTGTTAGACATTTATTTTATCACTACGAAAATTTGTTTGGGAATCTATGATCTTTGACTTAAAGTTCGAAGTAGAAGAAGAGTAATGTATATTAAACAAATTCGTTAGGAATTATTCACAAAAAAAAAAACAAAAAAATCAATTCTTAATCACGGAGAGACCTGTATCCTAAAAACAACTTAAAAATTATATCCACAAGCACCAGAACAAATAATTACCAATTATAATCCCAAGTATCACATTAATATATTGCATTTACGTAATTATCAATCATCCACATGTTCTTAGAAACCAGTTTTAAATTTAAAATCATTTTTCTTTTTATTGGGTTCGGGTATAATGAACTAAAATAATTAGTACTTTGTTTTTCATGTTCTATCATTTTTCAATTGCGTTTTATAAATAGGATAAGTAATTAGTATGTTATAATTCCATCAGTTATTTGATATAATATCATGTATATTTTGAAATTAATGCCACATCAAGATTTCAGAAAACCTAGCCAAACATAAAAGACATTATAGATGTATTACAACTTAATACAACTTATTTCTTTTATCTCCATATTTGCCCCAATAATAGTATGTTTTTGACCTTATTTTCTTTATATTATAATATCTTTGGTTTTGTGTAAATGTCTTTCGTTTCGACTTGTAGTTAGTGCTATCACGAAGATTATCCTTCAAATAACTTATGGTTTAAACCTTTTTGTTTTATTAATTTGTGTTATTTTTCATCGGAAGTTAAACCGTCTAGATACTGAAATAAATATAAGCAGAAATTCCAGAAAACATAAGAGGCTTGAATGTACATAATATTTATTTCCGTAGATTTTATGATATTATTTATTATCTGCTTATTAAGTGGACTGATATAAACATGAAATATTCAGATGACAATTCTAAATCTATGTATATATAAAAGAAAGTCGTGTTAGTTACTCCACTTATAACTCAAGAACGGCTGAACCAATTTAGCTGAAAATTGGCACGGAGGTAGTTTAGCTCCAGAAAATTGCAATAGGATACTTTTTATCCCGTTCGACAGCATTAACGTGGGACTTGACATGAAACGTCAGCCACTATAAAACGTGGAATAACGAAATACAATTGACAGCTATGCAATTGACGTATAATGACAGATATGTAATGACGTAAAATGACAATTAGATATTTGTATGAGAACTACTCGTACTATATAAAAATAAGTCCGGTTTTCCATACCGACGCTATAAGTTCAGAACGAACGAACCAATTTCCACGGTTTTGCATTCGTTGGCAAGGTCTCAGGCTCCGTGAGGTTTATAACAAAAAAATTCAAATGAAAGGCGGGAAAATCTTTTTTCACATACAGCACCATCATACATAACATGTACTACAAATCAATATTTTAAGTAGACGGCGCCGGTGCATGATACATTGTTTGACAGCTACTCATGGTTCTCTGCTCGGTTAATTTCATGTGACAAACCGGTATTGTGTTTGTAGTTTGAACTCTTAAAACCATTTAGTATTTGCGGGATAAATTTAGAAAACCATTGTTTTTCACATGGGCAGTTATATTTTGCGTGTTCAAGAGTTTGGAAACCATCCGCTTTATTTGTGTTAAAGTTAGACCAAAAGCAAAAAATGTGGTTTACAAAGGACCACTTCAATGAAACGGATAATTTGCGGACACGTTTAACACTTCGATTCGGTATCTACTTCGGATTCACTTTCATTTATTTAGAGAAATTCAACTAAATAGCACTTCATTTTTGTAATCAAAACGAATTCATTACTGTTGTGAAATAAAATAAAAATTTTCCTTTTCAAATATAAAACAAAAAAATTCTTCATCTTTTAATCACCAAACGAAATGCCTTCTGGTGGCGAAACGGAGTTCGCCGGGTTTACTAGTTTATATAAAAATAAAGAAAATGAGTTTACGAATAAAAAGTATCACAAAAAATATATATGCATCCATATTATAATTTTATAGATTTTTATCCTAAAATTGAACATCAATTTGTATGTCCAATCACATGTCACCTTGATCCTTTCCTGTTCAGATATCTCAGATTCTGTTATCGATCGTTTTATACGTTGATGTTGAATAATGAATTCATATTATGTCCGATGAATTGGTAGGTTGTGAGTAAAGGTTTTACGTATTAAAATTGATATAACGCAATAAGAATGGACTCCAAATACTCAATACTCGTATTTGCTTCAAATATGTAATTTAATTAAATTATTCATTGACTTTTCATTATTTATATCTGTTCGTACATTAAATAAAGTCTTGTAAACAGTAAGTTATATTACACAAAATAATTTTAATCATGACAAAAAATAATAATACCTAGTACACGTTGGAATCTTAAACTTCATACCAATAAATCGTTGTCGAACAGGAACTTCACTACGCTCAGGATACAGTACGAATAGGTTGCCTTTGTGTGACGAGCAATAAGTTGATATAGTTTATTTTTCTGTATTCCAAAGTGAAAACGAAGTGCAGTAAGCGGTATAAGTTATAAACATTATTGGTAATTAGTGAAGTGAAGATCCTCCACACCAAAACGACCACAGTCCCCATTGGCAAAGTAAGTAATTTGATATTTATTTTTTCGTGCTTAAATATTGATCGCTTTATAACGTAAAAATATGCAACTACTTAATTTCTATGTAAGCAAAGTGAAATGGTATATTTTAAACACAACGCAAAGAATGGAACTATAATTATTGGTTTGCTTAAATTGGTAAAATATATAGTATTTTAAAAGTAAAATGTTTACTGTTTCAAATATAATAGACCCTAAAGTATAAAACTATCCCTTTCTCCTCATAATATAGACTATTTATTGAAAAGCAATTTTTACTTTTTGTAACTGTAGTTATTAAGATGAGACAATCATTATTCTCTATAGTGACAGCTAATAATCACATTTTCGATTTTAAATTATAAATTAGGGCTTTTATACTTTCTTCATAACATTAAATTTTTTTAATTAAATTATATGGTTATACATAAACTAGACTTATTTTTATTAAGTATACTCTTTTTTCCTAAAATACTGTTTTAATTTCAGTTCTGCATATGAATAAAATCGATATAACTTTCGAACATGTGACCAATCGATTTAACATCTTCTCAGTATTAGTGAAATATTCTAGAAACTGGAATGAGCACCGACGAATAGTCAAAAAAAAAGACAAATTATTCAGTACAATTTTTTATATGGTTTCGACATAATTGAGTAATTAAACATTTTTGTGTTACAATTAGACTAGTAACATCTCTCAAAGAAACTAAGGACACATAATATCCATTTATCGAATCTGTGAAGCAAACTTAATAAAGGTCGACCTTCATAAGGGTTAACTTCGGGAGCAGGATAGTTAACTACAGATGGTGACTGAGGTGCTGGTTTGGCGGACATCATCTGTATAAGATGTTCCTGCTGCAAAACGCTTCCCGGTCCTACAGTAGCCTTCAGATTGTCGGACTGAGAGTGTACATCAACATTAACATCGGAAACTCCTTCCGAGGACCCTGTTGAGAGATAAATCGAGTTTAAAAGTCATAACTGTTGATGGATCAATGATGTTACTAAAAATAACAACTGTACTGCAGTGGTTGTTTAAATTAATAATAATCGTCTGATTTGTAATTATTTTACATATGGTCAATAAATAAAGAAAAAAAATTGAAGGTAAGAGAACCAAAAAAGCAATAGTATTCTCTTTTAATGAAGATAAATAAAAGTTCATTTAATCATAGCAACGGTTTTAAGAAAGAAAACTAATTATATAATTAAATTATTATTTACATGTTGATCCTAGAGTGGCGACGAGTAGAAAAAACTGGATTTGACAGAACAACATGATCACTCGAGTTTCTTAATCCAACTGCACTCCAAGGTTTGTCTTCGTCCCCTTTTATTCATTATCAGTAACCTGCTCATGTGATGCAATATAAGATGTTTTGACCCGAGAGAACAATAACACGATAACCCCTTCTGGATTAACATTTTATTTGGAGCTGATAAATCCTATCACGAACCATACCATCCAACCACGAGACCCTAATTTCTGTAATCGGTAATAGCTCATTATCATCGAACTCATTGGATCCAACAGATGTATGTAACATATTTCTTGACCTGAATCTGACCCCAGATTTTGGAAAAACCATACCAAATCGAAATTCGAAAAATTTCCGAAAGAACTAGGTATGTTGATAAAATATCAAACTGGGTTTTTAGGAAGGTTTCTCTTGGCAAGCGATAAAGGCGTGATAAAATAATTTAAAAAAACACAATTTTGTTGGCTTTTTATGATTCTAAATTTCAACAACGAAAAGACTCCTGGTAACACAAGAGTGACAAAAAATATGCTCTTTAATTATTATTTATCTTTCAATAAGATTTTTTCTTAGTTTCACATTTTTCTGAAATGTAGGTAATATTTTTAATGAAGTAACGGTTTAACGATAGTGCCTAAAAATAATTACTGTCACCTCACAGGCGTAATTTATTTATTTAACATTATGAATGGCTTAAAAAGTTTCCTTTTTTTAATTCGATAAATACGATACCATCCGGCTTATATTACACATTAGCTTTTTCCCTGTAGCTTTTCCGGCTTCAAGGGCTAGTTTTTCGGGACTTATTGTGATTTAAACTCTAGGACCGGTTTTACCCTATACGCAATTTTATTATAATATAATTATTTAAATAAAAGTCATATATTTACCAGATAAAATCTATATGTTAAGATAAAAAAAACTTACTTACCTTTCTGAGTTTTATAATATCTAAACAATATTTTGTACCCGATTTATATTACTGTGTAGTTATGGGAATGTGAATATTCAAAGAGAGATTTGCCAATTCGATAAAAGTTTGTGACACATTAATTCCTAGTTCCTTTCGATCTCCAATAAACCAACGACTGAAGCAACTAAAGGACTTGTTTTCGATTGAAATTAATTAAACCAAAAAAAATTATTACACTTCGTAGTTTTTAATAAAAAAGTAATCGTATCAGTTTTTGTAATTGTATTAAAAAAATATCATAAAATAGCAATCGATTAACGATTAATGAAATAAAAAAATGATTATTCGATTATTTAACAACATAATAAAATCTTCACTCCTAGTTTTAAACTTATAGTAACTTCATTTAAACCACCACCATATATGTCTACAATTCAATAAAAATAACTTTTAATAACGTGTATTAATATAATAATAATATTAAATATTATTTTAAAACATCCTTTTCGATTATCGATTCCATAAATCCATAAATCGATCGAAATATAGTCTATGGTAAATATGGTAAATATAGTCTATAATATATATAGTCTATGGCAACATGACATTGACACAACAATTACTATGCCAGATGCATTTTTATCTGAGTTTGACTTGTTTTGTGTTTTTCGATGCGTTTCGAGTACTTTCCCGATCATTTTACGTTTTCAACGACCACTGCTTTGTTTTTTACGGACTCCGTACCCGCCTAACGTTTTACGACCCTTGCTTTCACATTGGACACCGACGATCGCCTGCACGTTTGACTTGGAATTGTTAATTTGGATTATTTCGCCGGCTTGTGGATTGGAATTTGGATATTACTGAAACGATGGATCGCTGTGTGAATTGTGGGATAGCAACTAGTAACATTGTAACCCCTGCACAGTTCCTAGACGATATTTTAATTATTACTGAAGAGGAATAAAATACATATTCCATTAAAATAATTTGTTTTATTTTATGACTTTTATCACAAATAGTTCACTACTCCTGTTCCTCTTAAAATTCCATATTTGTTAACGATATTTGTATGTCTTTGAGTCTTTCTGGCCTTGTTATATTTATATTCTCTTCTAAATAAAATTATTATTTTTCACATACTTTTAAGTGAATTCATCTAACTCTTAAAGATAATGCAATATAACCTCACTTTTACTGAACCTCCAATAACTCAGCTATATGATTGTCAATTTCTATAGAATTTTAAATTAAGAAACTCTTAATTCTGAACCTTTTAATTAATACTGTTTTCGTGTTTTTTCATCGTGGGCCCAGAATTGTATGCAATACTTTCGATCTCCTTTGTGTGACACCAAGAAGACTGGTATCTGAGAAAGAACATTTATTTCATAGAAATTTTCTACTTTTAGTGATTTGAATTTTAAAAGCTATCGAGATTCAGTGAACCGTTTTAAACATTCTAGTAAACTTTATGTTAAATTTAAATATACTAAAATATAATAATAAGTAATAAAACATTTCCAGAAAACAGAAGTCATTGATTGATCACATCAAAGTGAAGTATACGATCCGTATATATTATATCTATTTCATTTAACACTCGATCAAAGACATTAGTTATTATGCTTCACTAAGTCGACATATATATTGTCTTATAATTTACCTTGTAAGGGCGATAGTCCGTAAATTCAAAGGGTTGCCATGGGATGATTCCACATCTACGTGTCACTTGCTATGAAACCCTTTTCAAATAAAGTTATTATCAAATTGCTGTACAAGATATTAAGGTGTGGTTATAATGGGAAAATGTCAAATACATTTTATGAAATACAATCATTGTAAAATAAGATCTCACCAAAAACATGCCTGTTAAAAAAGGGGCCAAGTTCCAATCGGCTAATTGTTTGCCTAAAAAAGGGGTGAAATCCAATCTAATGCCAAGTTTAGATGCACTTTGAAATCGATCATAATCATCTTCATCAACAGCATGATCCACTGGTAAACATTTGCCATTCCCAAGACTCGCCACCACACCCAGTCCTCTGCCTTCCACATCCAGCCACTACCCGCCACGTTATTCACGTCAACGGTCCATCTGGCCGAAATTCACTTTACCATACACCCAACTTAAAATATGGTATAGTTGTGAAAATACGTAGGTGCTTGGTTAAAAATATCTAAAATTATGATACTTCTAAATTTGAACTTGGCAGGTTAATTTAATTATTTAAATTATATAATATTTAAATTATATAAATATAAATAAATATATAACTAAATAATAAATTTATGATACAATTAATTAAGTGTTACGTACAGCACAAAAACCTGCCAAGTTCAAATTTAGAAGTATTATAATTTTAGATATTTTTAACCAAGCACCTACGTATTTTCACAACTATACCATATTTTAAGTTGGGTGTATGGTAAAGTGAATTTCGGTCAGATGGACCGTTGACGTGAATAAGGTGGCGGGTAGTGGCTGGATGTGGAAGGCAGAGGACTGGGTGTGGTGGCGAGTCTTGGGAATGGCAAATGTTTACCAGTGGATCATACTGTTGATGAAGATGATTATGATCGATTTCAAAGTGCATCTAAACTTGGCATTAGATTGGATTTCACCCCTTTTTTAGGCAAACAATTAGCCGATTGGAACTTGGCCCCTTTTTTAACAGGCATGTTTTTGGTGAGATAGTAAATAACAAGGTTATAACAATACATATGTAATACTAATTTAGAGTAATTTTTTTTATTCGAAAAAAAATGAAAAACAATTAAAAATGAATATCTGTTTATTATAAAAAATTATAAATACATAAATATTTTTAAACTATTCAGCTTCTGAGTCATCGGACATGAAACTGAGATCTGCGACATCTGCACCTTCTTCTTCATCACTCTCTGTTTCGATTCTTTCGACAATATCATCTATTCTTAAAGGTGTATGATCCCCAATGAATCCTCGTGGTTTTAAATATTCATCTAACTATATTATCTTCTAACGCACGGAACAGTTGCTTGGGACCTCTCAGTCGTACATATTCACTCGCGGCAATATTTTACTTTTTAAAATTCGACAACCCTAATTTAGGACCGATTTTTCGTAGGCAACCCTATTTCACCGTGTTCATAATTAAATAATCTTTATTTTCATTTAAATTTGATTAAATTATCAGACCGGTGCAAAATGCTACTATCGATGTACCTGTTTATCCCTGGCAACCCGAGAGTTGTGACTGGAAAAGAATAGGCAACCTAACGTTTTCATATTCTATGGGCTCCGTACTTTCGATTGGTGTGGAATTTATCTAATAAACAAACCGGTGAAATATTTGAAAAAAAATCTATTTTTAATTGTTAATTAATCATATCCTGGACTAAAATTTATGAGGCAACCCATATGTAATATAGTTATTGACATATTAAATTGTATATAAAATATGTTTCATCAAATAAACATCTCGGTGAAGGTCGCCTTATATCGGGATCTTAGACTATATATAAAAATTAAAGATAGACTTTTGAAGCATTTAGAGCACCACTTAGTACACTGTACACTTACTTCTGTACAATTTTTGAGGACAAAATTTGATGCAAGATCGTTTTCCTAATTTAATATTAGTTACAAAATCGATTTATCCTATTTAAGTACTCGATTATCTCCCTACTCTAGTTACGTAAGTTCATTAGAGAATGGATGGTTAGACCTAGCGATAAGACCGCCTTATTGTGCATCAACTTTTATTTTGTATATATTTCATTTTTATTGTTATATTAATAAAGTATATTATTATTATTATTACATTAGGTATGTATATTTCTAATTGTCAGAGTGCACGGATTGGTCTCAGAGTCCGCTACTGTTGTCGGGCTCGTGTGTCCGAGGGACCACTCTCTCTGAGTTGAGGGACTGGTCGACCAGGTGCGTGTACACACAGACTTATTAACATGACTTTGATATACGTACAAGGAGTCACTATAATATCTAGGTGGACATTTGAGGCCGAATCATTTCAGTCGAGCATTATCCAATCTGTATAAAGAATGCGAGGATTTGAAATGTCGACATCATTAATATTATAGTTATATAACTAGTTATGTAGTTATTTTATGAAATTATCGAAAGCCTTCTCGATTCTTTGTCAAGTAACATAATATCGATATTTAATAAATTCAAAGGTATACATATATTCGTCGACAACTAGCCGCTTAAAAGAAATTGTTTTATATTTATGCTCATTGCAAAGAAACCATCGTCACTTTACTGTTGGAGCAAGATTTGAAAGTACATATATTGTAAGCGTTCAATATAAGCCTCATAATATATACATGTATATTATTATAATGTCAATTTTCTGTCTATTGTAATACATATTATTGTTTAATTTCAGACTCTGCCATTGGACAACCGTGATACATCTCGTACGTGGGGCCAGACGAGCAGTGCTGTGTCATCACCGGATATCTGTTGTCATCGCGATTGGTTACATTTACGAATGGTAAACTATTGTAAGCACACATTATTATACGAATCAATTATTACTTAAACTTCGTAACCCAGACATGAAACATTGAGATGAACATTTAATTGAGAATATTTGTGTTAAAAAGTTAAGGCGAGTAAATTAGTATTTGTCTAATAAAAAAAATGTTTTCACAAAAAAAAATCACTGAAAAATTACATGTTAAAGCTCAATAGGATGAAATAGAATCTATTAATCATAAAACGTATGCTGTCAGAACGTTTTAAGTAAGTACTTAAATGTATTGAATGGATTACATATTGTCGGGGATAGTGCTAATCCACGTAATTATTTGGTACTACATAATTGTGAAAACATCGTTAATTAGAAAATATTTCAGCTTAAACTTTCTTCTGACAATCTGTTTCCAACGTTTATATGTATATATTTATATATCACCTGCAGGTAGTTGTGCGAACAGAGAGTGGTGGTCGCGCGTGTTCCGCCGCTCGTCACTCGTCCCCGGACGTGTCGGCGAGCGTGCTCATCACGTGACGTGACGCGCTGACTACTCGCACGTTTAGTGGCCACACACTACGTATTATTAATTAAGAGGCATACTACTGATTATAATTTATTGAATGTGTGTTTATGTTTTATTAACAGTCCTTCAATACTATTATTCATTTTATTTGTCAAATATAACTTGAAATGTCTTTTAAATAGTTGTAACAAAGTGCGATGTTTTAACTTTTTATTAATAAATTATTTATTTACTACGGTAAGGTAACTTAAATATTATTTTTAAAATTCAGTACATAATTGATTTGTTTATAACAACTATAGTAGGTAATATGTGTGTTACTATACAATAAAGATCCATAAAGTTATTGAGTTTCATTCCATTATTAAACTTTAATATCGAATATTTTTTTGACCGAACTGGATACAAGGAATAACTATATTAGTTTCGTTTTGTGTTGGAAATAATACTTAATATTTAAGTGTTGAACTATTTTCATTGAAGCTTAATAATTATATTGTGTTTATTAAATTGTATGAAAAAAAAATTCGTCACGTCTTCATTACCAACTTTAGCTTACATTATTTTCAAACTTATGGAGCGGTATACGTTTATGAAGTGGTAAGCGCTACAGAATTTTCTTCACATTGGTTAAATTAATATGATCAATATAAAAATTTGTATTTATGACTGATTGTTTTCATTTTCCTAACTAGCTTTCTGCCCGCGGCTTCGCCCGCTTGGAGTTCGGTTATATCACGTTTCCAAGAGAACTTTTCAAAAGTCTGAGATAAAAACTATCCTATGTTCATTCTCAAGGTCAACTCTATCTCTGTACAAAATTTCATTAAAATCAGTTCAGTGGTTTAGGCGTGAAAGCGTAACAGACAGACAGAGTTACTTTCGCATTTATAATATTAGTAATACTTTCAACTAATGTGTCGTTGAATTGTAGTAATGTACTGGGCTAAAATAACACCATTGGACATGAGTCAACTTTGATGCCTTTTAATGTATATTATGGTTTGCAAAAAATAATTAAAAGAAATAAAGAAAAGAAAGCTTGTTTATAAGACTATATTAATTAATTAGTTTTACTGCATAACAACGACTTTCATGTGAAGGGGTTTTGAGACGGCCTTGTATGGGGCTTTCCCACTGTGCGGCGACCGACGACCGACGGCAGCTTCGGCGATGCAGAGTAGGTACTCTTCGTTATTTATTTTAGATATTTATTCGTTAAAAGGAACTTTAACTTCAAAAGCCAATTTTTTTTAACTTGATACACCCAAAACTTCTAAACATGATGTTCCTAGGTTGAGTGGTTAAAATTTTGTATACAAAAAGTTTAGCTTCGTAGTTCCCGTTCCGTTCCGTTCGAATTTCGAGAATTCCGTGTGTAGAATTTCACCCCCACGGTGGTAAAGATAACAAACGATTTTAAATTTTGAAAACGCTAGAACAAATTGTTTTTTTTCATCAAGTTCCTAAATATAAAGTTTCATGTTTTTATCCCCAAAAATGACAAAATCCCATACAAACTTTCAACCCTTATTTCATCCCCTCACTGGTTGAAATTTCAAAAACGCTAAAACAAATGTATAAATATATCCTATCAAGTGCTTAAATATAAAGTTTGATGGTTTTATCTTTTAAAATTAAGAAATCCCATACAAACTTTCAACCCTTATTTGATTCCCTCACTGGTCGAAATTTCAAAAACGCTAGAACAATTGTTTAAATATATCCTATCAAGTGCTTAAATATAAAGTTTCATGATTTTATCTTTTAAAATTAAAATTCCCATACAAACTTTCAACCTCTTCGTCCCCTTTTTCGCAATAAAAGGTAGCCTATATTTTTCTCAGGGTCTAAAGTTTGTCTGTGTCAAATTTCATCAATATCGGTTGAGAGGTTTAAGAGGGAAAGTATAACAGACAGACAGACAGAGTTACTCTCGCATTTATAATATTAGTTGGGATTGCCTCCCCCCGTACCCCAGTGACGCTTACATGGAGCCTACATCGCATGCTGACTAGGTGAGCGTCAACCACGCGACTTTTTGCTAATACTTGCATTTTTAAACTTGTGATATCTTCCGAATTAAATGTCCGAATTGAATAATTCAAAGAGTTATAAAAAGGTATTAAAGCCGTCTTGAATATAAAGTAATTTATTTTGATAAGGTTTAATACCAAGGTACAAATAAAGAGCCTTTTCAGGCGGCGGCATATAAATTAATTTTTTAGAATAAAAAACCGCTTATTGCAACATAACTATAATATTTAGACATATGCTGTTGCGACACTTTTTGTAGATAATGATGATTTCTGCAAAGTTGTAGTAAATGATTTTGTTCTATCATCAATAGTTTTCGCAGCGCACGCGACGTAAGGAATTTTTCAGATCATTTTATTACACCTTGGGTTACAATACCGGAGTTTTAGTAAGGATCCCTAATTTTTTTTAAATATAATATAGCCTATATTACTCGGGAATAATGTAGCTTTCCAAAGGTGAAAGAATTTTTGAAATCGGTCCAGTAGTTTCGGAGCCTATTCATTACAAATAAACAAACAAACAAATCTTTCCTCTTTATTAATATAGATGAAAACATTTAAGGATCGGATTGTATTTGTGAAAAGATATGGTCGTCAAGCATAAAGGCTCAAGATTTTGGATATCTGGAAATTTTTACAAAAATTATATGTTTACAATATCAATTTGTATACCTTATGGCTTACACTGATGCTTTTCATTCAATTATGTATAGTCCAAATTTTAATTGCGGTAAAGTATATTTTATATTAACAAAACCTGTGAAATGTTTAAAGGGGGTATCAATAAAACATCAGGCTTGTGTTTATACTGCTGTAGTAAACTCATTTGTGATCACATTTATTTTAATAATATATTTTGACACACATATTGTTACGTACTAGTATTGTATTTCCATCCGTTTTCGCAGTGGTTTTAAATCTTGTTTCAAAGTATCGGATGTTCTACTCCAATGACGAGCATTTCTGGAGGTTGGACATCGCGAAAACGGAATATTGAAATATTGTATCTATGAAGAAACGACAACACTAAAGTAGAATAGAAGTAAGTCTAGATAATGCAGTACGAAGTCGCTTTCTGGTTATATATGCTGGTGCTGAGACGGTGGGAATGGGATTGAGTAGGCACGTAATAATGATAGTTAATAAATTTATATATCTCTTATGTTATGTAGAATATTACTAATATATCGAAATAGTAAGCGTAAATTGATTGAACGGTGTCAATCTTCAGTCATAAATCAGAATAATATATATTTTTTAATCTAGGTTTATAATTACATATAACGTATTTTATGAGCGTTATCGGAAAGCTAAAGAAAAATTCATTTAAGTTAAGCTGCAAACAACATATTTCAAGTCTTTACTGAATGTTTACCTGAACGTAGAAATCATTAATAACTCCCTCATATGCACCGTCTTTTGTTCTCATCTCAATAGGATGGATGGAATCCTGTAATGTGGACTCCGTGATAAACATCCCGTAAGTCTGATTGCATTATCATTCTATTTATTCCTTCATGAGTAGCCAATGACAAACTCTCATATTCTTTAGTAGAATTGTCCGATAAATTCTTATGGAATTTGATCACCTTGTTGTCTCTAGATCCTAGTCCTAATCTTACTGAGTACGTGCATGTGGCTAAAATTGAGCATATTTAAAATATTATGTTAAAATAGTTAAAATACTAACTGGTTTTGTATTTTTAGTATGATAAAAAATAGTAATATCTTACGTTTACACGGTTGGTCTGGAAACATTCTATCGAAACCTGGTCTACACACGCACTTCATAACACTATCGATCCTCTGGCATCTTTCATTTCTCGAAGCTTTACAATCTGGTTGACATTCTTTGCCATATCCTATACCAGTGAAAATGTGTCATTGTCTTTATTTTGTAGAAATTTAATTTCGTATTAGCTAAAAATAATTAACTATGGTCACAAAATTATTGCATATTAATTAATTAAATATTATATAATTATTTATATTTATATAATTTAAATATTTGACGGCGCATCCGTCAAAAATCATACGTCAGGTTGACTTTTAGCTGTCTGAGGTTAGCCTAGTGAAGCGTCACTGTCGATGGTAGCGAGGGCGGCCATCTTTATTATACAGTTTTCGTTCGGGATGACGCCCGCGCACCGCGCTCGTGACGAATCGCTGTGTATCGAAGTGATAGTTATATCTAGTGTTTCGATTTAGTTGGTGTCGTATTGAATAGACTGTACTTTATCCCTTTCAAAGTATGAGTTCCCATGAAGGCCCTCCTGTTCTTACAACGCCCTCCTACATCAGAAGTGGGATCGAAAGGGCTTTAAAATGAGGAGAGTAGTGATCATCCATCTATGTTAAACTTTGTAAAAAATAATGAGAAACTTGTCAATGAAAATAATGTCAACTTCTCAACTAACTTCGACGACGTAGTTGATCCGGTTCAATCTGGATCGTACGGAAGCAGATATAAAAGTTAGGACATCTCGTCGCGTCTTGATCGTAAAAAAATACCGGTAATTGAAGCTCGCCGGTGAAGGAGATATCTGTGTGACCATAAGCCGAACCGAGGAGAGTTGACGACGTCATCTGGTGAGACTGTTCCTTTTCTTTTTAGTAGTGGGTGTACTTGTTCATGTAGTACTAATGTGTGTCTGTATCTGAAAATTTTTCAAATAAATTTCTGTGTACTTTGAGCAATGAAGTAGTTCCCCTGAAAGGCATCTGAACGCGTAGTATACGGTCGAAGCGAACGGGCGACGATATGAGTTTCACGCTTACCCACCACTTCGTAATATTTTAATATTAGATCGTATTAGTGAATAAAGGTCATTCAACCTTGCGCTTCGGTACTGAATACTCTAGTCATACTTCGTGTACATTAACAGTCAATTATTATTAGTGTTTCTACGTCTATAGACTTATTGTAATACACAAATTTTAAGCCCGGTCATAATTCAAAATGTTTCAGTGTCTCTTTTGTTTCATATTATTAAAGAGAATATTATTTTTGAATCCGTGGTTGTTGGACGGGACCTTGTAGAGTAGGGAATTAAAGGAGAAATAAACAGTGACTACATTATTTTCTCAAAACCTGAAACGACAAAAACAGATAAGTGCTCAACCTCAGACAATCTTAACTTTTCTCGTATCAAAACTTATTTGGAAGGCGACGATAACAAAGCCCTTATCGATGTTTTTAAGAAGTATAACTCATTTTGTTATTAAGGGCACCTCTTAACTCTTTAGACCCTAATTCTTTAGACCCTAACATAGTCTAAGAGAGACCTTACAAATTATAAGAGGTTGTTCGATATAAAAAAAAAAAAAAAAAAAAAAAAAATGGATGCCCTCTTTGAAACAATCATTTTACACTTTATCAAGCCCCATTCTAATTGTAAAAAACGAATGACAACTCTGACATAATGTATGTTGACTCTAGGGAGATTAACACCAATTCTTATAGTAAGCCTTTTGTTTTAGAAATTTTATACCGAACTATTTCCGCCTAGTACGATCCTTATGTCTACTCACTAAGTTAAAGGGTTTAATTAAACGGTCAGAAGTCCACGGTAATATCCGTAAATGGATAGTTCAAATACTTACCACGGAGTCTATTCTAACTATATTTGATCGCGAGCCTCCTATAGAATTACACACGAATGCCAGCGCCAACGGATACGGTACCATTTTAATTAAATGAAAGAACGGAGTTCCTCACGTTATTTCATATTTCAGTCGCCGGAAAACTGACACGGAATAAAAGTATCATTCTTATGAACTTGAGACCTCGGCAGTCGTTCGAGCGGAAGAATATTTCAAGCAAAAGCTATATGGTCATCATTTTATTGTTTTCACGGGTGGCAATCCTTTCAAAGCTTTTTAGTTAAAAAAAAAAAATTAACACCGAGAGTACATAGATGACCCTGAGCAGGGCACTTCCAAGAGCGACAAAAGCAAGGCTCAAGTAGTTAATAAGTCTGTGCAGTTTGTAGAGGTAAATCAAGGGTGGTTAGCGGTAGAACAAAAACGTGATGCATATGTTCAAGATATTGTTGCTCAGCTCTTAAATAATAAGTTTCCCGATTCAATTAGTCACATCTACGATGTTAGAAACAATATGCTATATCGAAAAAAATTGAACGAAACAAAGTTAGTCGTTGGTAACCTATCGTCCATCAGTCCCTTGTATGGACTTAAATCAACCATATCCATACTGAGATAGACACGTTTACTTTCTTGATGGAGTGCAACGCAGGCAGGTATTTTTAGGTGTTCTAGGATTTGGTCCAGTCACCTTTTGGGATTTAGTCCTCTAGTTCGGTTACCGTCCACTTTTTCAATCACTAGCGGACGTTTAAAGCTGTCCGTAGTTCTGTCAGGGAACTGACCAATCAACGCCAGTATGTGCTGCAAATAGATATTAGATAAGCGCTGACCATATTTTGAGGTATGCGTAACATACTTCGTCATCACCACATTCCTAAGGCATCAATTCTTTGCCTGTCAACGACTTTCATAGTCCACGTCTTTGCACTATACAGAATCGGATAGCTAGATAGATAGAAATATAGAGAAGGCAAGCGTTCGTATCAGATGCATTTTTGTTCCATTAATAATTTTCCTATCTCTCCAAATTTTATTCAGTGGGGTTATTGCTATTTTGGCCATGTAAATTCTCCTACGGATTTGCATACATTTTATTGGCATACTATTCACATAGATATGACTGGGACATTAAGTGGCAAAAGCGACAGAAAAGAAATACGCGTCAGTAATGATAGATTATGTTATCAAGTATGTCCTTTAAGAGCATACTCTATCCCTCGATGCCAGTTGTACTATTAAAGCGTTGAGAAAAGCTGTTTCTCTTTTCGGTGTTCTCAAGCGAATTGTTATATCGGGGAAGGGGCTTTGTAAGCGCGGACTTTAGAGAATTGAGTAAAACACCTCGTATAGAACTTTACTTTATAACAACAGGGGCAAATAAAGCCAACGGTCAAGTAGAAAGGGTCATGCAGATTTTAAAATGTCTGCTAACTATTATAGAAAACGATACCCATAAAACGTGGCGTGACAAACTTCCTGAGGTACAAGGGACGAAACCTCTTAGCATTCAATGGATTCACCGTGCGGGTGCCGGGTCCATCGCGTTGCAGGGAGGGGAGCTTCAGCAGTGCCGGGGACTTGCGACCCAGGTGTGGGTTTAAGGGGCCCCTTTAACTAACGCGCGTTGTACGCTCACCTCCACTGTCCAAGTTTCACTCCCTACCTAGCCAAATTTGAAAACTACTACTAATTGAACCTACTAGGGCTGAATTCGACGTACGTTCCAAGAATGAATTAATGTTAGTTCTGGACGGGCCCAAGTCTTTTAGTAGGTTGTAGAGAGATTTAGCTGTTATACCTCTCGCTCCCACCTCTACCGCGTACGAATCAGCGACGAACCTATTTCGAGTTAGTTCGTTAGTGAGCTCGTAATACTTAATGACAACGCGCTTTGAAATACGCGAATATAGAAATATGTCTGGTCTAGAGGCTGACGCACAAATATCCTCGGGGATTTTGTGTTGTTTCTCACACGTATCCATCATGATAGTCTAATCCGAAGCCGCTTTAAGGATAGAGTAAGGCTTGACGTTTGATTTTGTAGCCCTGGTGCTCTCTCTCATAAAACCTATTGATCGTTCGTTTGTGGTTGTTTCCCTTTGCGCTCTGGCTACCGAAAGACTGGCCGCTTCACGTATGATCTCTAAAACCCTATAGTGACGACGCGAGAGTTGACCGCTGTCCAGGAGAACCTTACATCTCACTAGCAAATGCTTAGCAGTTCCAACTGCCTTTCCGCAGATATAGCAAGTGTTTTCGGTACCTTTACCCCATCTTACTGAATTGCTCTGGTCTGGGAGAGTCATCTAGCACTTAATAACACAAGCCGTAGGGTTACAGGATATACTCCAACAGAACTAATGTTTTGCATACGCGCTCAATCTTTAGGGATATCATTAATAGCCCAAAATTCAGACGAGCCGAGATTAGATTTAGACAATATCCGGAATAAAACTTCCCTCAACACTGAAAACGCAGATCAAAAGGAAGTAGTTAAATTTAATAAAGGCAAAGCCCAAGTAAAACCTTCTTTTCTTTCTCGGGGAGATTACGTTTTTGTTAAGTGTAGCGAGTGTTACCAAACTAAACTACAAAGAAAGTTTAGGGGACCTTTTATCATAATTAAAATTCTAGACAACGATAGGTACGAACTGAAACATACCGATGAATCTAATCACACTTTAAAATACTCTCATGAAAACTTGCGCGCAGTACCCAGAGGCTTTGAAGGGTTAGTTGACATATCCACTGAACTAGGTAATGAGGAGGCCGAGACGGCGGGTCATGGAGTGGAGAGAATGGAAACGAAGCTTTATCAGATGATGAAAGTGAGTAGCTCTGATGGCCTCCAACATTGATAAACCATAAATGAGTTGTGTAAGTTTGAGTTGGTGTGTTTGAGGTGGCGATGGAACTGGCTGATGCGGCCGATGTTTCTAGTAGTGATGGATCAAAGCGTGCAGGGGCTGGCTCGATGGAGTCCACGTCCGGTCGACGCTTGATCAGGTTGTGAAGATGGACGGGCTAGCTCGGTGGAGTCTATGTCCGGGTCATCGTTCACTCACATGAGTATAAGTAGTGGAGATGATGGGGCTAGCTCATTGGAGTCTACGTCTCGATCATTGTTCACTGATATGTGTGTGATGATGCTCTGCAGATTGGTCAGACGAAAGTTGTCGTCCGGGTCAGATCCATTTACGTTGGCTGACTTGTCCTGGAACCTCTGCAGATTGTGGTAAGACGAAAATTGTCGTCCGAGTCAGAGCCATTTACGTTGGCTGGCTTGTCCTGGTTGCTCTGCAGATTGTGGTAAGACGAATAGTGTCGTCCGGGTCAGATCCATTTACGTTGGCTGACTTGTCTTGGAACCCCTGCAGATTGTGGTAAGACGAAAATTGTCGTCCGAGTCAGAGCCATTTACGTTGGCTGGCTTGTCCTGGTTGCTCTGCAGATTGTGGTAAGACGAATAGTGTCGTCCGGGTCAGATCCATTTACGTTGGCTGACTTGTCTTGGAACCCCTGCAGATTGTGGTAAGACGAATATTGTCGTCCGAGTCAGAGCCATTTACGTTGGCTGACTTGTCCTGGATGCTCTGCAGACTGTAGTAAGACGAATGGTGTCGTCTGGTTCAGATCCATTTACGTTGGCTGACTTGTTCTGGATGCTCTGCAGACGGTAGTAAGACGAATGTTGTCGTCCGGTTCAGATCCATTTACGTTGGCTGACTTGTTCTGAATATTTTGAGTATCGTGGTAAGACGAATGTTGTCGTCCGGGTCACATCCACCAAAGGACCGACCTGTCCAATAGTACCTACTAATTGTGAACAGTTGACCTACATGCTGTTAAGTGACAAGGCGTTGTCGTCCGGCTTAATTGTTACGTGATGTTCGCCTTAAGTCTTAAGTATCATAGCACATTTTGATGATTGTAACTAGTCGTTTGTCAGGATACCGAACGGAATAGACACAACTGTAGTTCATTGATCCGAGAACCGCCCGAGGACGGTCGAATGTCAGTCCGGCCGTGACGGCGCATCCGTCAAAAATCATACGTCAGGTTGACTTTTAGCTGTCTGAGGTTAGCCTAGTGAAGCGTCACTGTCGATGGTAGCGAGGGCGGCCATCTTTATTATACAGTTTTCGTTCGGGATGACGCCCGCGCACCGCGCTCGTGACGAATCGCTGTGTATCGAAGTGATAGTTATATCTAGTGTTTCGATTTAGTTGGTGTCGTATTGAATAGACTGTACTTTATCCCTTTCAAAGTATGAGTTCCCATGAAGGCCCTCCTGTTCTTACAACGCCCTCCTACATATTATACAGGGTGACTGGTGAATTACTATCAATATTTACGGAGCATACTCGGTACATGATTCTCATTCGAATTATGTAAAAAAAATAGGCACTTAATTTTTGACAAAATTTCCGTATAAATAAATAAAGTGTTGACACGTTCCAAGTGTTCCAAGTGTGGACGCGTGCGGCGGCGTGCTGATACAACACTACGCCGCCGCCGCGTCTGTGTGAGTGTGTGTGTATACCTAATCTGTAGGTTGTTTTCACACGATGCGTAATTAATTACATAACTTTTGGTTAACTTTACTAAGAAGTTTATTAATATTTATGTTATATTAATTTTTATTTTGTCATATATGATCGTCAAATATCACGTCCTCAAGTATAGATAGTAATTCACCAGTCACCCTGTATATATCAGTTCTTAAGAAGCGCCCCACGCTTTTTTTTCAATAATACCATTTATTGTTTATTTTAAACAATTTAAATTAAATTGATTTCCAAGGTTGTAAAGGTTAAATTAGTTTACACGCGGTTTCTTTCATCATTGGAGCGTGTTTTTTAGTTTTTTTAAACTAGATTTATTTTTTAGTTTCATTTATCACCGATTGATAGATGTACTCATATTATTAATTATTAATATTTCATTATTATGTATTTTATTGTGCTGAGCTGAGCGCCTATATAAAGGTTTTGATTACCTGTCAGTGAGTCAGTGCCAAAATTAGCTATTTTCACAGGGTCATATTTCAGGATCTACTGAAGCTTTATGTATGAAATTTGGCATACTGCTTTAGGACTAGTATATGATTACGTAGGTACAATTTTATCTCTGTACTTGCAATAGACACTGAGCTACAGGGGGTCAAAAGTGGGTCGAATTTATTAAAAATTCGATATTTAGAATTGAGGCAACTCACGCTTGACCGATTTCTTAAATTTCTTAATTTTTTGTTAATCTACATATAACACACAACCTGTGTACCAAATTTCATAATGTTAAAACAATGGGAAGTGGCCTAGAGGTTTTGATTACCTGTCAGTGAGTCAGTGCCAAAATTAGCTATTTTCACAGGGTCATATTTCAGGATCTACTGAAGCTTTATCTATAAAATTTGGCATACTGCTTTAGTACTAGTATATGATTACGTAGGTAAAATTTTATCTCTGTACTTGCAATAGGCACTGAGCTACAGGGGGGTCAAAAGTGGGTCGAAACGGTTCGTGTAAATATAGTGCATAGCATGCGCCGGCCTGTGGAACTTGGCCGGCACACTACCGTGCGCTTAGATATACCTATATATATACATACACGTATTATACTTACACGTAGTATAATACGTGTATTAGTATAAGCCTTACATACATTTTCTTAAACAAAAAAAGAATGTTTTTCATAAAATCATTATTTAATTTATTATTTCGAACAAAATATATCTCGTGGTGCATTAACAAACATTTTTCCATTATTACTGATTAATTAATGAACTAATTCTAAAGAATTCTACTGTCTCTTGAATGTTTACAAAAAGGAAAATCATTTCTTTTGCAAAGTTTATTTATAAATTTGAAAACCGGTACAACAACACTGCAAATCTGAAAAAAATAAAAAAGAATTCATTTATATTTCATAATTTATCAAGTATGCGAAACACATATTAAAATTTTAAGAGTTCCGGGTTAGCATTACTATATAGATAAAGTATCATATAGAGTGCTGCTTACTCTGCGAAACGAACGCGTGTTCGTGTGTATCAAAAATTAACTAAATAAAACAAGAAACATGATATTTTTAGGAAACTTCGGGAAAATTATGTAGTCTTAGATGTAGGATCAAGTTTAGTTCTGCATTTTTTATTCCATGTCTTTGTGAGTTTCGTAATTTTTCTTCAACTTCTGTTACGACTTGAACCGCACTTCGTATAATTTGAAACTTTTAACGTTACAAACAAACAAATATTTTTTTATTTATTTTATAATTATATGATAAGGCTTGATTTCTTTATTTTGTGCAAAATACGTTGTTAAACACTATTTATACTGACTATTATCAAAAGAGGGTATAGGAATTTAATTTTTGTTAGATATTGTTGCGGATTTTGATAGTATTTAATGAGGAGATATTAAAAGGCGTAGATTAGTTGCAATGATAATTTTATTGTGTTACATATTTTTATGACAGGGTAAGTAAAAAATTAAAATTACAATAAACAAAGCGCCTTACATCTAAATCGTTCCGTAACCTTCATATACTAAATTGCTTCACAAAATTACCAGGCGCTTGAGCCAACAAATATACTTACTATTATAGTATTAATTTAAGCATATAATATATAAGAAGAAGACAGATCATTGTCTTTCGAGTCATCTGTACATAATTAAGAAATTAACTTCATTGAGGTAAAAAGGTAACAGATATTTCTTGATTATAGGGCGGTACGAAGTCCACCGGGTCATCTACCGGGTTTAAGATATCTCGGATAGTTTTTAAGAAAATTTTTAAATTAAAAAATATTTATTTAAATAGACGGTAACTATCAAGAGAACAATATGCGGTAAGATTAATTGAAATAATAATAAGCAGTTATAGTATTTCTGAAGCTTTTATTTTATTATATCTACATATATAAAACACAGAATTTCTATTCTGCGTTAGTTAATTATTTGAAAACTATTCTATTTATTAAAAGTTGAACTAGAAATTTATTGTATGGGATATAAAAATTATTCAAGTTTCATTATAGTTAAGTATTATAATTCAAATTAAATTTAATAATGTTTAAATCTTTTTTCACATTATGGATTAAATTAATATTGAACAATTATTCACGTACATGCTTTATTATGAGCTAAATGATAGTATCTTAATATTATGGTAATTGAGTTAAGCGATTATTCTATCAATATTAAAATAGTCTTTTTTCTTTATATTTCATTGCTGTATAAATTTATATTTCTAGCGAATTAAACAAAGTTTAGCAATTTAAACTACTTAAAAGCTATTAATACAGAAGGAGATTATCTTTCGTAAGCGAGCGTGCGCGTGCGAGTGTCGCCGTAGCGATGACGGACAAGCGTTACACAGCTAAAGTCTATGCGGACTGACGAGTTCGGACTTCGTCGCAGTGCCCCAGTGTTGCCAACTTTATCTTTTAGAGGATCGTACTATACACTAAAAAAAAATAGTATTTTGTCTTGAAATTCAAGGAAATAATCGTACGCGATGACATTTCAATAAAACTGCGTAAGTATATCAAATAAAAACGGAATTTAATTCTAATTTTCAATTAACATTAATCATCAATTAATATGTGGAATTAAAATACTCATTAATTACATATATTTTAAAAACATAAAAAAAAGAATTGCTTTAGTCACTATCTGAATTATTAGGCACAGCAGATGCGGGAATAGCATTATATTTTTTGTATACATATATGTACTTAAATTTAATTTGCTCAGCATATCGTCAGATGGCTTGAAGTTTATACACGATCCTTTTTCTTTAATATGTTGTGCAGCTAACAAATTCTTATGTACCGTTTCTGGAATACAGTTTAGTTTAACATATTCCTTATAGTTATAGTATAGTACTAAATATAGTTAGTTATAGTTATAGTACTAAAGTTTAGTTTTACACATTCCTTATAGTTTTATTGGAGATTTATTTTTTCGTAAGAGTTCATTTAAAAAATTGTATATTTTGCGTAAGATTTCGATAACTCGATCGTACATCGTTCAAGAGTCAAAAAGGTCGTATAAATACAATTTAAATCCTACGGTTGGCAACACTGCAGTGCCCGCGGCCGCTAGCGGGGCCAGCGGGGGCCAGCGGGGCTACAGGTGCGCGGACCCGGACGACGCGAACAATAGACGCAGCGCGCGTCCTCGCTATATACATACGTACAATTTAATAAGAAGTTTGTCCGTCGCAAGAATTAAAAATATTAAATTAATTTTAAACAATTAATAAACAAATATGTATGTATAGAATTGGATATTTTAAATTTACAATACAACACATAATCTAAGTTGCTCCGCTACACTTTGTTTGTATTCATATTAACAATTAAAGTAAACATATAAAACCTTTACAAAGTATAATTTATTTATCACTTTTACTTTTAACTTTATTCATATCTTCCTTTTGGTTCATACATTTCCTAGGTATACATCAATACCGCGTTATTTCTTCACTTTGATAATTTAAATATTTATTTTGAACATAGTCATAGTCATGACCTTAAATGTAGACGGCATTAACAGGCATCACTATATCATTTCAGTCATCACCAGAACTAGTACATAAATACAGTAATATGGTCTTCGGCAACGTGATAGTAAACGGTATTATTTCAGATTTATTTATTTTTATTTAAGTATGTTAACTAGTGAAATAACAGATACAAAATATGAGATGGTTACCACTGTACATAGTTTGCATAAAATTTGTATATTTTCATTTTGTTTGCGGCTTTCACTATATTCGTTTTTCGTCGGTAAATTATTGAAAATGATACCTGTAATAATAATGTACCTTGTTGAAAATAACCACCGCATAGCAGGCCCTCTCGCAGTGGTGTGCACACCATAGATGCAAATAAGTACTGCATACCCTACGCATATAACAACTAAACCTATATTGTTTAATTTTTACTTACATATTTTTAATCATACATTACGAAATACAAATCTTAATAAACATTTAAAATGACATTAATTGATTCATGCTTTGTTAATAAGTGCCATCTAACAATGTAAAAACGAAACATTTTCGATCGGCTACTGCTAGCGCCGCTATGCAGCCAGAGCGGCGGTTGATACAACCACTCTCTGTTTATTGTCCATAAAAAAATTCTGAAGGACAATTTATAAATCTCGTGTATGTATATAGGAAATGTTTGTATGTGTAAAACTAACACATGCATAGTATTCTGCGCTTATTCAGTCTCTCAACTTGATGGAGATACTAAATTAAGTAATTTATCCTATTTTAGTATGTTAAAAAAAATTAACTCGTTTCTGTCAAAGGATTATCTAAAAGAATATGTAATATTTAAAATTTATTTAAATACTGTTATCTTATAGTACTTATGAGGATAATATTTCATAGTATTTAATTATTTAATAATACTTTTTAAAACAAAGTGCAATCAATAAACATACAAAAATTTGGACCATTTGTACTTCAATAATTTCATTGCATTTCTATTTAAACTAAATTATTGTTAAATAATAGTGCGAATTTAATGAATATAAAACCAATAATAAGCTCATGAATTTATTTCAACTTTCCCGCCTTAACTACGTGTGCGCTCCAGCGGGGCGATTCGAGAAAAAAATGTTCTGGTAACACTGGAACTGATTATTTTGTATTGTTTTAAGTCTGTTAATTGTCAAATGAAATGGAGCTCTCTGATTGGTCGGTAAACTGTTCACATATTTTTTCGCCATTTTATTGTTATTGAATATTGTGACATTGTCATTTGTTTTTCTAAGCACAAGTGAATAAGTTTTAATTAGTAAACAGTGGATTAATTTATTAACGAAGTATAGATTATTATGGCTGTGAGTTCTGTGCTTGTGATATGTGTTTAATGAAATTAGTTAGGTACGAGTAGATTTTCAATATTGTCGTTTGGTAATCAAAATAAAATAAGTGTAAAGTGAAGGCGTGTGAGTTGTGACTTGTGACCAGTTAAGATTGAACTAAAAGAAAGGTAATGTTATTCATTTTAATAAAAAGTATTATGATAGTTTTAATTAGTTAGCAGGTTGTGTACACCAAAATAAGTTACTTTGTTTGCCTTGTTTGTTTTTTTTTTTTCAAATGATAATAATAAGGATGTTTGAATCTCCACTGGATATCCCTATTAAAATAACTTTTAAAAAGTTGTGAGGAACAGATCGTAATCGTTTTAAGGCACTTTCGTGGCTCAGAGGTACCTAGTTGAGAGATTCATAAAGTATATAGATGTTCGTTCTGATCGGACTGCTGTAAGTTGTAACATTATGCGCGAATTTTATCAATATTTAAATGAAATTAATATTTTCTGATTTCTTCGCCTACATATTTTATTATGTTTAACAACTACATATAATATCCGGGACGAATCTTGACCCTGCGCAGTAACAAATAATAGACGTCGTTTGATGTGCGGTCTGAGGCGGGGAACGCGTTACTAGGTACTTACTATAGCAAACAAGGCCGCCATTACTAGTTACTAGGGCCCGGATTAATATGTAAATACATATTTTTAATTTACGCGATTTTCGGTCTAGAATGTGTTTTCTACATGGATTGTCATATTTAGACTGAAAAACCAACTTTTATCTTCCTTATGTTTCCATATTTTACCATATTTCAAAGTTAAGTCCATATTTTACAAGAAAATATCACTGTCATCCATATATTCACAAAAGTAGATAAAATTTACGTTCCCGCCACTAATGTTTTTGATAAAAATAAAGGATTAATACGCTAAAAAAAATAACAATATTCTGAGCGAAAGTTTCGAGTTCTGTAGACATGGCTTACACAATTACTGAATTAAGTATGTTTTAGGTATGCATCCATCACGTCATGTGACGTGGAGAGATCATTCAGCAAATATTAGGCTATATTTCAAGTTTCAACCAAATGGTCAGTTTTCATTTTGATAATTTAAAGAAGCACGTCATTGTGTATTGCAACCAATATGATAAGGCTAGTGCAATGGAAGTTGAATAAAACTGTTATTTTTTGTTGAAATTAATATTTCGCTATTTCTTTTCATCGTTTTTTAAATGTTACTTAACGATGTACTTTTCTTATAGTAAAACAATGTTTACTTATGAAAGTATTTTTTTATACTCCATATTTTTGATTTTTTCGTCCATATTTTATGTACATATTTTTTAATTTTTTAATACATACATATTTATCCGGGCCCTACTAGTAACCATTGCAACGGGTGGATGCGTGGCCCCGCGCAGTGACACCGCGTCTCCCGTCGTATGTTTTTGTTTTGTTGATTTTGTGGGTTCTTTCTTTTGTTATTATAGGAAGATTTTAACGAATTTTACTAAAATGCCAAGAAAAAATAAAATAGTTCTAAAAAGACAAGCTCGAAAAATGATTTACGATGTTTACTGTTCTTTAATTATGCTAAAGTAATTAACCCGTTGTGTTTTTTTTACGTACTTACTATTTATTTTTAGATTTGTTGATAGTACATACCGTCTACGTGATTTTCGCAACGACTAAACCTGCGCATAGGACGCCATGTTTCGATTACTTTGCAGCAACCGTTATTACGACATACATCTCGTCTGCCCGTTAAAAACAATAAAAATATTAGTTTCATTTCTAAATTCAAATCAATACTTGCGAAAGATATCATTATTATCAATGTTTTATGGGAAAAAATGACGAAAATTGGTATTTTATTTTTCAAACATATTCTGTTTACCGTACCTTAAATCTGTGTGCACGCCACTGCCCTCTTGTTCCTTACCATAGCTTGAACTACAGCAACTACAGGTCTTACCCAACCCCCTGGTAGAGATATCAAGGTCCGCTTGATCCCAGAGCAGTTTTTACATCAACTACTTTTTAGATATGAAATATTTAAAAGAGTGTGTCTAGCTTTCAATTTTCGTAATCACTAAAATCTCTCATTATATATTTATTTTTTCTATTCAATACAAACGTGAATTTAATGCACATTAAAAAGGTCAACTAATATTAAAAATTTATGTACGTTTATTTCTCAAATTATATTATAATAACAAATCCGTATACAATTTTGTATGTACCTACTGGGCTAGTACTTACTGGAAAATATTCATATTATGCTTGTGTGAATTAGTGCACCTGTAAAAGTATGTTTTGCATTCGAATACAGAAAATATAGCAGAATTTGTTTAAATTAAATTACTAATATTTGTTATAATCTATGAGACATCATAATAAGATATTTTATTACTGGTCGTACATTTTTCTTACTGGTCATTTCATCTCTAGAAAAACGACAATATGCGATATACTCTATATTGTATTTAAAAGAAAGTCGTGTTTGTTACACATATAGCTCGAGATCGGCTAGACCAATTTTCACGGTTTTTGGTTCGTTGGATTTTGTCTCCGTCCCGAATAGCAGAATAAATCTTAAAAAAAAGAAAACTTAAAGCAAAATCGACGAAAACATATAAAGGATCGAACCCGTGTTCCCAGGATCGATCGTACCGGTTTTACGGTTACTCGATTATGAGGCCCTCAGTTATACGGATTCGCGATTATCCGGACTACGGACAAGAAGAAATGTCCAAGCGTAAGAGAGTGGTGTTGTTGAGAGTGGCGTACGTCAAATGACAATTAACAAATATTCTAAACCAAATTATACTTATTATTATAATTCATGATTACCAATTTCATATCACCAAATACATATTGTAATTTATTTTTAAAATAAACATATAACATATTATGAACTACATAAGCACAAAACCGTCTTATCTTCATACATTCGATTATCCGGATTTTCGATTATCCGAATGCCTTTCGACGATAATAATTAGTCCGATTAAAAGAGTTTCTACTGTACATAAAAATATAAATGTTACATTTTTTAATTGTTTTTGAATGTTATTAGTTGAGATCGGGACAGATTACACAAGTCAACAAAAAAAAAAAATTTTTTTGGGTTTGTTATTAAATTAATATTTTCTGATTTTTTACAACTAAAAGTAACCAGAAACTTCGTTCATTGCAAATAAAGTTTGCTTTTGTACAATTTACGATGAAAAATAAATATTTTAATATTTTGGCAGACAGTTTGAGGTGCAAGGGTTTTAACACGCTAGAGACGGAGTTGGTGGGGGGTTACAGGTGTGAAGCGGGGACCGGCAGGTAGTCTCGGTAGTATGCGCGTGAGCATTACCAAGAAACGACGTTATTTGTGTGGCGCGAAATCTAAAATGGCTTCCAAAAAGTGTAAAAATGACGTTAACTCTTTTTGTTATATTTGCGGCGAATTCATTAAAGTAAGAGCTATGAAATTCAGTTTGTCGTCAAATGTAAAACTCTGTGAAGCTTATGAAGCTTATTTTAATCTTCCCATTCGAAGTCAAGATAAAATATGGGCACCTAAATTCTCATGTAGTTACTGCAAAAACACATTAGAAGGTAAGAGAGTACATCATAACTTTCAAGGATACTAATCGCAAGAAAAGTACGATATGTTATAACCTGTGTGTATATGTATATACGTTTATATGTATGTTATTTTTTTTCAGCTTGGTATCGAGGAGAAAAAAAAAGTATGAAGTTTGCAGTACCAAGAATATGGAGGGAGCCCACTAATCACATCAGTGATTGCTACTTTTGTCTTGTCAATCCACGTAAGCGTCGGGCTGGCAAAAATGCCAAAAAGATTCAGTACCCAGAATTGCCATCAACAACCGCTCCGGTACCCCACAGTGAACATTTTCCTGTGCCTTCTCGTTCCAATTTGAAGGAAGAGCTCCCGCTATCACAAGATTGTAGTAGTAGCGAAGGCAGCGAATTCTTAATCAAATCAGTGTCTGTTGAACCACATCTTATTAATTCAGAAGAGTTTAATGATTTAGTAAGAGACTTAAACCTACCTAAAATTAAAGCAGAAATATTAGCTTCACGGCTAAAACAGTGGAATTTGCTCAAGCAGGATGTTAATATAAGTGATCAAAGAAAGCGTCATGAAATATTTTCTGGATTTTTTACAAAGAAAGACGGACTGTGTTATTGCAATGACGTGAAAGGTTTATTTGATGCGATCGGAATCCCTTGTGTTTCTTCTGAGTGGCGTCTTTTCATCGACAGCTCTACAAAAAGTTTAAAAGCAGTCCTCCTTCACAATGGAAATAAATTTCCATCACTACCTTTGGCTCATTCTGCAATGCTCAAAGAAAATTACGAAAGCGTTAAAATGGTGCTTCAAACTTTAAAGTATGAAGAGTATGCTTGGCCAGTTATAGGGGATTTCAAGATGGTAGGTTTTCTGGTGGGTATGCAAGGCGGATACACTAAATATCCATGCTATCTTTGCTTATGGGACAGTAGAGCTGACACACTTCACTACAAGCAGCAGTTATGGCCAGAACGGATCGAGTTCCAGATAGGAAAACATAATGTCAAGAATGAACCGATTGTGAAGGCCGATCATATTTTGATGCCTCCATTGCATATTAAATTAGGCCTCATGAAGCAATTTGTGAAGGCTCTTCGTCAAGATTCTCCAGCTTTTGAATACTTAAAGAGTTTTTTCCCTAAACTTTCAGAGGCTAAAGTTAAAGCTGGTATTTTCGTCGGTCCACAAATTAAGAAAATAATGGCCAGTGAAAAATTCCCAGAGCTACTGAACGCTCACGAAAAACAAGCGTGGCTCAGCCTTAAAGCAGTGATCCATGGCTTTCTTGGCAATAAAAAAGCTGCAAATTATAAAGAGCTCATTTCTAATATGCTTGAGAATTTCAAACTCATGGGATGCAGAATGTCCCTTAAAGTACATATGCTACATGCTCACTTAGACCAGTTTAAAGATAACTTAGGGGCATACTCAGAAGAGCAAGGAGAACGCTTTCACCAAGATATGATAAACTTTGAACAACGTTATCAAGGACAATATAATGAGAATATGATGGGTGACTACATTTGGAGTCTAATACGAGAAGGTTCCTACTCACACAGAAGAAAAACAAAAAATATTCATTTCTAAAGTTTCTTACTGATTCTTTTTATGTATTTGGAGATTTATCTTTATTGTTCTTTGTAAATAAAGGTGATTAACATATAAATTAAAGTTCTTTTTCTTGCCTTTGTATTCTACTGAATTAAAAAAATAAGATTTTCTTAAAATTAGAAATTGCGTTCTGGTTGCTACAAAAGCAAACTTTATCAAATAAAAGTATTTTTTTATTGTTAAGTTAGACATTATTAATCTAAATCAGCACCACAGAACTCAGACTCAAAAATCGTGTTTACTTGTGTTATCGAAATACTAAAGACTTATACTATTATAGTATTAATTTAAACATACATATAATATATAAGAAGAAGAAAGACCATTGTCATTCAAATCAGCTGTACATAATTATTAAGAAATTAACTTCATTGAGATAAAAAGGTAACAGATATTTCTTGATTATAGGGCGGTACGAAGTCCGCCGGATCATCGAGGGTCATACAAGAAATTATGTCGAGTTTAATTCATCTAGGAAAAGTTATTAAAGGATTTCCCCCCGCCTTACTGAATCAGTTGCAAGTTATAAGAACAGTTCTTGATACAAATAAAGAACTCGATAACGGGTACGTATAATTCTACTATCACTATTAATTTACAATAATTCTATTTAACTAATCTTCTCTCATTTTTATAATATCTTCGTTGCCCGTTGGCTTTTGGATATAACTGAATAGAATGCTTGTGAGCTCACGCGCTACATATCCTGAACCGTTTTTAAAGATAAATGATTTTTTAAATTCAGAGGACCGTATTCCTTTAAACAGTTCAAGACTCTCTATGAATCAAATGCATTTATATACCTACTAACTTCTCGGTAACTGCTTTAGATTACAGTAATTTTAATGTTTTAATAATATTTTTTCAGCCTCATATTCAGTCATGGCATATGAAAGTGTTGCTTTGAAGGACCGTACGGACTATTCCATGCAGTTGCAATCTGTTTTGAATATTTTATGGAAAAACTTCGGTACATTGGATTGCAAATTGTAACTATTGTTTTCTTATATTTTCAAATTAATAATTAAATCTTCACATGCACATCTGTTAACATAATATTTTTCTTACAGGAAATCAGACGCTATATTCGAAATAAAAAAATACGAACAGCTGGTTGATTGTCTGTCATATATAATTTTAGAAAATTATACAGTAAATGAGAGTATTATAGATATGTGACGTCATAACTAGAGAGATGCAATTATATTTTATAGGAGACGCAAATATTATAGACATGTTGAACAAAGCTAACGATATATATAAGCAGCTTACAAGTTCTATCGCAAACGAAAACAATATGAGAGATAAAACGAAAATATTAACTGCGGAATTATCACTGTTGACTAGTCTTCGATTCCTTAGGGCTTAGAATAATGGCAGAAATAAGTCCCATAGACCACGTTGAAAAGTACAGACTCAAAGTGAAATATATAGAGGAAAATGTTGATATATTTAATAATTAATAAATTACTGAGCGTGTATTACCTTCATGGGGTAATGACGGGTGGTATCAGTGAGATTAGGAACATGGAGAAGGCGTCCGACGTAACGGTGGATTGTTTTAAACAGGATAATAGGGAAAAACTGAAGAATATTCATCCCTACTGCGAAATTATAATGAATCTCAAACAGGAGACCGCATTGAGGGTACATAAATATGCCTCCGGGAATACGTTCCGTTCCAAGGAACCGTCCTACACCAGTTTTATAAAGGTGTGAACTTATATAATTAACTATATCCATAAAAATAAGGACGTACGTTAAAAATGTTCCCTAGACACGTAAACACGATGATTTTAGATTTTCATGTAATTTAATAACTTGTTGTTTTTAAAAACAAAATTTAAGAATAAAACACTTAACGGTTTGTTTCTGGCCGCATCCTATTGTATTTATAGTTATGTTAATGTTATGTTAAAGCAAAACTCAAATGTTACCAAATATCTCTATTACTTCGTTTAAAATTCACTTCTGGCTTGCCACATGTCACGCGTAATTCCTTACATAACAATTGAAAGTAAAATAAACTTTTTTTACAATTTTTACGCACTAGAAGTTAAATTTATAGTTTTTTTTAAACCGCTATACTTACAATAAAACGTCAATTTAAAAGTGTATGACATAATAGAAATTATTGATCACAAATTGATTTCTTTACAGGATTGCAAGCACTTTACAAAGTCCGTCCTATCTGATAAATCAGTGAAGACCCTGTATACCAACCTTTTGTCAACTTGAGGTACAAAATATGATATTATACAAAGCGGTACCTACGAGAAAGCACAAAACCAATTACAAAACGCCCAAACAGTGTTAACGGAAACGACCTCGTGGTTGCATTCTGTTAATGCGTTTAGCAAAAAAATTGTCTCTTATTCTGATGCTTTCCCAGACTTAGCGAAACCCTTACAAAGTTCACTGTCTTAAATAATGTACAGTGTGACGTCATTAAAGGACCTAATTCGAGAATATATTGTCAAAATCGAACAAGGTCCACTTTTGCCTGAAATGTTGACATCTGTTCTAGTCTATCCCAACTGTGTACCATCTTTAGCCTCAAGGGAAAAGCATCTTAATAGATACATGCCATCCAACCTTATGCAGCTCCTAAATAGGAATGTTAGAAGTGATGATGCGTCACAACCTGGACGGGAATATCTTTAGTAAGTATCATAATAAATATATTATTAAATGAGAAAAGTAAAATGACATATTAATTGATTTTTTTTATAGGGTATTGAAAATTAATCTATCACAGTTCAGTACGCACAGCTTGTCCATGGAACGAATTGATAAAATTAGTTTGAAAGCTATACTCACGACACTAAACGCTATCACAAACTCATGGGAGAAACAAAAACAAGATGAAGAAGCCTTATATGTTACCAAGTAAGACAATAACCTGTTTCTATGCTAAATTTGATCTAGTTTTCTATTATTTAAAGCTTTTTTTTCTCGTAACTTTTAAAACAAATGAAACACGTCACAAACACATTGTATTATAATCAGCTGTATTTAAATTCTAAAGATGTTTTTATATTACTATACAACTCTTAAAATGCCCAAAATCTTCCAGTTTTCAGCTACCTAAAGTATTTCGTCTATCTATTATATTAAAAGGACCATTATATAGAAATTTTAAACCTTGTATCTAATGCAATTTCAATGTTCCAGATCGAAATGTGAAGACGAAGACGAAGAAACTCTGGCGCAGGAAGAGATAAGTGAAATGTTCCCTTCATACTCCGACTTCGCTGAGTTTAAACCGCCGACTCTCGAACAGAGGAAAGACAAACCGAGGAATATCAAACCCAAACTATTGTTTTCCCCTGACGATGTCTCCCTGATATACAGATGGCATTCGAACTTCGTACGGAACCAAACGAACGCGCAATGGTTATCCACCCCAAAGAAGTTGGCTGTGAATGGTGTCGTCACCGCATTGTTATTGCGTTATCCAACATTTAGTCAGGTTATACAGGGTGCTTAGGAGACGTTGGATGTGACTTTACAAGGAACTATTTTACCAAGCTTAATGGTGCTAGTGTCGCATATTAAAGACAAAGTCGATGGAGTTAGTGAGTATCCAAAATGTGCTATGTCGTTTCTTTGTAATTTTATTGCTATTTTTTCAACACAACTGTCCGAAATTTCAATTCAAATAGAAAACTTTAAATTAATAATCCTTCGATACGAGGTTAAAACGTGGTTATGGTACATTTTTGAATAATTTTATAATTTTTCGTATACTTCAGGTGGAACAGGTTCAAAAGTTGACTTCTACCGGTCACCTTGTATTTCCGAAACAAGGGAATGTTTTCCTCTCCTAGAAAGGGTCAAAGAAGCGACAAATGAATTATTGAATCAATGGCCAGACTTTCCGACTTTGAAAGATGTATGTATAATTATGGAATACTAGTTTCCTTTCATGACTCATACCGCGTTCTCTTCAGTATTGAGTTCAGGGCGAATTGCATAATGTTTATCTCATATAATAGATATATTAAGGAGGTTTCAGCGACATCTATCGTCTATGTCACTAAACTTCTACACTATATACGTGTGTTATGTGTTGGTTAACTACTTCGAGTGAAGTGATAATAATGTTATGTGAAGTCAAACTACATTTCTGTAAAGCTTCATAATCTGTTCAATACATTTAACGTGACAGACCAACACATATTCATACATTCCCATTGACTCCCGTTTATATCGTTGGTATTAGAATCTCCCATATCGATATGATATATGATTTATAAGTATATCTTTTATCTTTCTAGATTATAATAATAGTAGACAGAATAATCGGTTTTCCGATTACCAGTCCAGTGTCGAGATTCCTGACAGGTTTGGAACTCCTTAGAGATAAAATTGAAGAATGGAATAAAAACGCCCACAAAGGAAACAATATGATTGATATATCACTGGCTGGATATATATGTAGGACAACAGATCATTAACTGGAGGAAACAGGAAATGACTCATTGGAAGGAGTGTTTTAACAACTTGTATCAAAGGTGAAAATTATGTTATTGATTATGTTATTTCTTAACTTGACGTCACAAAATTTTAATGGCTTTTAGCATATTATGAAGTAAGAACTACTTATCTCATTACAATATAATATTATTCCAGTATTAATCTTTCTCTAAAATAATGTTTTTTTCTTACCACAACTTGCTCTACTTACGAATAAGATAGTCATAAAACTATTCTATTGAACAATAATTTTTAGTAGGTATTAAAAGTTTAACTGTTTTGGATAATACTTAATTAACATTTCAGACAACAGGCCGAAGCTCATAAATACTGTATCTATATGTATGCGGTGATAACATCTTTCTTGGAGGAGACTGATATGTCATCGGCGCGGGTTGAGTCCGTGTTGAAAGATTTCATGAAAAAGTCCAATCTAGGGGAGTTCGATGTGAGATTGGACATTGTTTATGAGTAACACTGCCATTTATGTATTATCTGGACGCCGGTCAAAGACGCGGTGAGATTCATTGGTTAAATAATATATGTTACAAGGAACTTTAGAAATAATAGTTATAGTAAATAGTTTATAGTAAGTTATTTACTTATTAGACTTCAAAAATAATATCTACACTTGATATCTTTTTCATAGATAGATAATTTATTCTCTTTTTAAATTTTTTGGACGACATACATACATTTATCACCATAATTTCTTTAATGTCAAAAATCAAAACTTTTTCCCTAACAAAGCCTTTAATTATTTCCTAAAAGTTTAGTTAGGTTCAGTTTATTAATCTCTATCTTATACTGCAACTACTGTGGGTCTTCTGAAATATCCAATAATTTACTTCTATCTATACAGGGTGACTGGTGAATTACTATCGATACTTGAAGACGTGATATTTGACGATCATATATGACAAAATAAAAATTAATATAACATAAATATCAATAAACTTCTGAGTAAAGTTAACCAAAAGTTATGTAATTAATTACGCATCGTGTGAACACCCTACAGATAAGGTATACACACACACACACAAACACACGCGTGCGGCGGCGTGGTGTTGTATCAGCACGCCGCCGCACGCGTCCACACTTGGAACACTTGGAACGTGTCCACACTTTATTTATTTATACGGAAATTTGGTCAAAAATTAAGTACCTATTTTTTTTACATAATTCGAATGAGAATCATGTACCGAGTATTCTCCTTAAATGTTGATAGTAATTCAACAGTCACCCTGTATATGTTCTGTTTTAGTTGAACTCCTATCATTGTTATGGAATACATACAATTATTATCGTCAATTCGCTCCAAAAGTGGCTTCACATATTAAAGAAAAGCGTGCGCCCATGGAAAAGAAGTTGAAGGACTTGGTCAAAATCTGCACCTGGGACAGAGACCTCAGTTACTGGAGTGTGAAGGACGCAGCAGACAAGGCTCATAAAGCTTTATACAAACACACCAAGGAGTTTGAGGTCAGCCATATTGATATATTAATTGTAGTGAAGCGTTTAATGCTACTTCCAACAAGGTTGCCTTAAACGTGCAACGCTCCTGGGGAGGGGGAATAGAAAGAGACAGAGCGATAGTAAATGGATGGATCAATTGTGAATTTTAAGCAATATTTATTAAGTTTGTCTTAAAGAAACAATATGAGTTCACTATAAATTGATATTTATAACTTCCTATTTTCATTGAAACAACACGAATTTTCATTTCTTCCGTACGGAGGGTCTCCATGTTTTTTATTTATAAATTCCTTCGATAATTTCTAAGTCAATGTTTGTAATATAAACCATTATTGTGTACTTTATCATCTTATATTATCTTAGGTAATTGATGTGTTTGTGAAGTCTGAGTAAATATCTTACTTGAAAAATTGTCTACAGAAAGTTCTAAAGGAGATTGGTATCGAGTCGTCTGGTGGACACGGCGAGTGAGTCTATCGATCACGTAGGTATTTGGGATAGACCAAAGAGGGCTGGCACTGTAAGCAACGCCGCGGGCGGAGCGTATATGATAGATCTTCAGAACCATGTAGTACTGAACAGAAACATTAAGGTATATAAACACGTTATTTTTATTACACTTAAAATATAATAATGATAAAAGATTTGGTGGTTATGAATTATTTCGCCCGTCTTCTGTTTGATTTAGCTGTAAAGGTAGCTAGCTACAATTGCAGTTTTTCTGTCTTTAAAAAAAAACATTAGTTACAGTTATAAATATGCAACATACGCATTGCGCAATAATGTTTTAATAATTGAATTCACTTTTACAGAAATACGAATACCAGCTCGAACAGCCTTGTCAATTAATACAAAAGAACAGTCTCCAGGCAAAGATTCCGAGTCTGTTGAACAAAGCTCGAACATTATGTAAGGATAGCATCGCTAACACGGGCTACCCCGCGCTACTACAAGCCTTGGACGACTTTGTAACCTTGGTTATAGAGACAAGTGAACATAATGAATATTTATTTTATACACGTAAAATTGTTTCAATTTCTATATTGGTTCTTATATAAATGTGAATTGTCATTTCTATTTCATTTAAATAATTTCTAAAAATTAGACTTATATCCGAAAAAAATGTCTTCATAAATAATAAAGTGAACATACTGTAGTCATTGCAAACGGCTGTCGATAATTGTTTACTGCTAAGATTGTAACAAATACAAAACATTTTAATAATAATACTCTATATTGTAGGTGGATTCAACATTGTCGAAGGACAAACAAAAAGCTCAAGCCAAAAACATAACGCAGCAGAAGCGTAAAGCTCCATCGGATCTGTTCACATATTAGAACAAAATCGGCTTGAATTATCGCACGGGTCTCGTTATACTATCGGCTTCTGAAGACATGTATAATTTCACAATACTACCCGTCGATTTGGAGGCCGCTATGAGCTATTTGAAAAGCAGGTATTTCCAACTATATAACAAAAGCATTCAACTTTGTCCATGTTCTGTGTGATCACCAATATTTTGTTATTTGTAAAGTATATTTATATTTCTTTTTGCTATAAGTGTATTGTTAAAAGTGTAACATTTATATAATATAATAGAAATAGAAATTAAATCAACATTATATTGATATTCCATGACATTATAAATAGTGTTAAATAATAATTTGTGCTAAAATTTCAAGTATATACATTTTATTTCCAGAAATATATTAACACTCAGAAGAAGTCGATTTCGCATTATACGAAACATATTTTCGATTTACGAACCGTAGCTACAAGTCTTACAAACGCGTTAGAAATAGACTCTACAGGATGTAATATAACTTCGCTTGAAGAAATACTCAATGTGTTAGCGGAATGCTACGCTCATACGAGCATTCTTCTAGAACGATTCAACGTCGTTCTGAAGTCTGTTCCGGAAAAACATTTGAATACTGATTCTGAGCCAGATTTCGACAGAGTGCTATCAAACTCACCTTTGGCTGATTGTTTCAAGGATAGCGATGAATGGAAGTCTCTTAATAAAAAATTAAGTCAATTATATCTCTAGTAGATAAACAAAAGGCACTGTTAAACAAATTATCTCGAAACCCAAAACAAATCGAAGAATCCTTTGAGTTACCTCTAGTTTCTCAAAGTCATATAGAAGTTACAAACGAAGCTAAGAATAATTTGGACGTTATAATAGAAAAAAGTGAGCAAATTATTATCGCATATCAGTTTGTTTTCAAAACGGCGGTCATAGAAGACTTCACACCGCATCATCCAATGCTAAGAAGCCTTGAAAATATGGTGGCTTACATTAAAGATATAAAACAGAGCTTGAAAAATTGGATGAACCGAGACCCAGAAATGGATGAAACTGACGGCACAGTGTTAGAGCAGAGTGAAGATGTTGTGGCTACGATGTTACTTGTGATACAATCGTTGTACAAAAACATCTGCCGCCAGAGAAACAAGCGGAGAATATGGACGATATAAACGCTATTGATGAAATTATACATGAAGGTGAAAAAGTTGAAACCAAAGAAATTTTAGAAGATGATCATTTAAAAGTATTACTCCAAGAGAACATTTCGACTGATTCAAGAAATTGCGCGAACTTTTGATTAACTATGTGGAATATATTGCGACTCGGTCTGATATGGAAGAAGCTAGAACCGTTGTTATGAGATTGGTACCGATATTGGAGCAAGTTATACTATTTGTCCAATATTTTGTATCCCAAAAAGTTGCTGTGCATAGAGTATCCTGTAAAATACTGTTAGTGCTTTTGAAGATTTTCTTGGATCTGGCATGGAAAGGGTAATTATATCGATACAATTTAGATTAAATATACCACAATGTTAAAATGAATAAGTTGGGGTTGCATTTAAATATGTATAAAACTATAAATATCTAAAGTACAGAAAATGATAAAATATTATAAAAACTTTCATAAATTGACCCAGATTAGATAATTTCAATAAGTTGTTCCACTGAAGCTTTTTAATTCATATTGTACTTACGATTATCCTTAAATAAGTTATTGTTTAAGAATGTTTTAGTCAAGTAATAAATTGAAACTTCCTTTATTTCCTTACAGTTTCTGCCAACACTCAGAACTAGATTCATAGGAGGGTGAGGGAGAAGGCACTACTGGAGACAGCGGTATGGGACTTGGTGAGGGAGAGGGACAGAAAGATGTCTCTGAACGCAAAGAAAACCAGGTGTGGGAAAGGGATCGATAGAATTATTGAAAGATCATTGACTTTAGCGTTGTAGACAAAATTTATTACACACAAAAAAAATATTGTTTTTGTTTTCAAAGGATCAATTGGACGACGCGCATAAACCGGGTGAAGAAAAGAACGAACAAGATAAAGATAGCAAGGAAGAAGAGAAGGAGTCAATATGACTGACGACTTTGATTTACAAGACGTTAAACACAAAGGTTGATAATATAGTCATATAAAATTAAGTTTTAAGCATATAAAATAGGGTTGTAAATTTAATAAATGTAAATTTTAAATTCCAGAACAGTCAGATGGAGAAAATGATGATGACGATGCCGATAAACAAATGGGAGATACAGATAATGCTGCCGAAAAGTAAGTGAATATCATCATTATTTTTGCCACACATTACAATAATTATTGTAAAATGTGATCTTAAATATCGAATATTTTTTAATATGTTTTTAGTCACATGTATAATTGAAAGCAGAACCAATTTATTTGAAATTGACTAATATTGTTAAATTGTCATAAAGTCGGTTAGCAAGAGTTAGAACGTCCAATATATACATATGTTAAGAAAGATATTAGGAAAATAAAAGGATGCCTTTATTTTCATTATTGTATAAGTAAGATTCTATAAACTGTTTTAAAAACACGGTATAGTTAAATTGCATTTGTATAAACGTTACAGCTCTAGTTAACCACTCTGTATAATATTAACTAATTTTGTGTAAAGTTATTTTAATATTCCCTATTTTTTGTTCTTTAATGAAAAGGCTCGATCAACAAATATGGGGATCCGAAGACGAAGAAGATATAGACGAAGAACAAAATAAGAACGAGGCAAAGGTGAGAAAGAAATGGGCTCTAAAGAATAAGAACAAGGCAAAGATGAGCAGTGAAGGAAAGGAAAGGAAAATAAGATATTAATGAAATGGAACACGAAGTTGACGATGATCAGGTTAGTTTATTCGACTCTTTCGTTAATATTTAAGTTTTGATGTTAACTATATAGTAAATAATTTATTTTCAAGGTTGATCCCTATCATGGAAAACAACAAGAACTACCTGAGTCCGAAGACTTTGAAATGCCCGATGATTTAAACTTCGACGGTGAAGAAAAAGACGATAAGGTAAACATATATTGTTCACGAAACTCTTCATAATAATTGTTTAATAAAATAATAATAAACTAAATATCACATTCAGGATGGAGAAACTGAAACTGAAAATCCGTTTGAAATCGACGCTATGAAAGAAGCTTTACAAGAAGAGCAGAAAGAAAATGATGATGAAGATAAAGATAAAGGAATTAAAAATGGATTAGAAGTGTCCAGTGATGAAGAAGGTGAAGGAAACGATGATGAACAGGTAGACTTATAGTATAATCTTCTATCTTCTATCCATATATATAAAAATGGATTGCTGTTCCTTAGTCTCGCTAAAACTCGAGAACAACTGAACAGATTTATCTTATCTTAGTCTTGAAATGTTCGTGGAGGTTCAGGGAAGGTGTAAAAGCTGAAAAAAATTGACTCATTACTGGGAAAACCATAAAAACAGCCCTTTTCTATTTCCCATACAAACGTTTTTTTTGACATAAGATTTGACAACTAACTAATATGTCAATGATTCTGTTGCACTTCAAAACATGGAGATTTATGGCTTACAGGTAAACTCCTAAAATATAAATAAAAAAACGTAATAGATATTTCTTGATTATAGGGCGATACGAAGTTCGCCAGGTCTTCTAGTATTTTCATAAAATTAACATTATCGGATCTACTAGTCGATTTGTTATACTACAATTTACTGCGTTGACTATTTTCATTAAGACACTTTCAACCGAAAACCAAAGTTTTAATTGTTCTTTAGAGCTGTTAACCACAAAAACCTTCATTTAAAAAGCAAACTTTAGAAATATTATATTCAAACAATTATCCGTTTTAATCGAAATATTTGAGTTCTACGAGTTATTCTTTTAATTAACAATTTTTCTACTACTATTATAGCAAGAAACTGCATCAAATTATTATTATTTGTGATAATCTGCAAAATATATGTATTATGTTGTGCATTTGAATGTGTTTTTATGATTTGAAAAAACTTCAGGCAAATATATACATATGTAAGTACAATTTGAATATTATTCCGTGATTTGTATTTGACTTCTAATTCGTAAATTTGAAGTACAAAAATGCCGATCTAGTTAAAATCATATTTAAATTTTAGTATTTACAATGTTTTCTTACTGGATATGTGGATGTGACCCGTTTGATATATCACAATATAATAATAATAATTTATTTTTATCTCAGACATATATATATGTATATATGTATATTTATAATAACAGAATTCCCTGTTCAAATATAAATTATGTTTATTCTTTTGTAAGTGTATACAAAAAGATACTCTTGAAAATAAAATGGAACAAATATCATCTATATTGCAATATTATACAAGGAATATTATTTTGTATTAATTATTATTATGTGAGGTAATAAAATAAAACATTCTCAATAGTCGTAAAAAAATGATACGTGTATTATATTCATTTCATATCAAATTTAAAGCCAAAATTCTATCCCATAAAAATACAATAATTATGTATCTCAATAGTGGCATCACTAAATATACCGATAACTTCATCAAAATCCTTCAGAGCGTTAAGAAACGTTTGTAATTATTTGTCTTTCGATAGTTTCCGATAACAAACTACCATTCACTACAAGTTGTGATTGACAATATGATAGATTACAACATTATGAAGACTAAAAGCAAATCAATTTTCAGTGTTACAGTCTTATATGAAATGTATACTTTGTAACTAATGTCATTTACTAAAGTATTAAAATTGTATGCACTTCGTTTTTATGCGCTTTTAACTAAAAATTCGATAGGAAGTTTTGCAAAAATTACATTGGTAAAATTGTATAAATATCAATTTAAGATTTTATGAAGTAATCATTTTATCCTGCTGCATTTTACGACTGTGACAAAAATATGTTTAAGGAGAGAGCAGGGAAGTGGGGGAAGGTCTACAGCTGTGTTGAGGGATTATTATGGTACACACATAACTCAAACAAATATAACATTTATGGCCTCTTATAAAATAGCTTTAAGCGAAACTTCCGGAATAATGTTTGTATAAACATATAAAATTTTACTCTATGAATATTTTTAATAATAACATCATTTATTAGACACGTTATACTATTACTTCAAGGCACCTACGTTTATCCAGTTTCGTTTTTTATAACTTTTCTATTAAAGTTCGCTAAAAAGATATCATTTATTTGTTAGACCTAAATACATTTTCAAATTAGACTTTATTATAATATCTATAACATTAATATTAATTAATAAACAATACCCTTTTTCCTTTTAATGTAGTGCATATATAGACATTATTATTATATAGAAATTAAGAAAACGTTACAAGGAAATCGTAACGGTTATTTTAATTTCATATTTTATTGAGTTTCACAATCAAAAGTTATGTTTCAATAATTGATACGTTTAACATCTAATAAGATTACATCATAATTATATTTTCTGTGACAAAACTTTGTACTAGGATAAGAGTATGTGACTATTTCATGTTTTTTAACACATATATGTAGTTCTTTACTGGTCTGTTTATGGGGCCGGCCGGAACCTTTATACTTAAATTTTACGCAAATCGTTCAAGGTGTATGTATGTTTTTTTTTTAGATAAAACTAAAATATTATAACGAAATATTGGTAAGAGTTTTGAAACATCTAAGCAGAACATAAATTTTCTCCATTACCATTTATTTTGGAATCTTCATTTTGGATGTCTTTTTAGACTAGTTATATGTACATTTAAAAATATTATATAGCATCAGGTAAGATTTCCTGCTCTTAGGAGTAGGAGGTAAGTAAGTATATTTTCTAAGAATAAATTTTTTTTTAACTTATATAAATATTTGAACTTACAAAGCAGACTAGTAAAGTTAATAATAAAAATGTAATAACGCTGCTCCATAGAGATCAAAACCTTTGTATGAAGATACAAAGCTTCGTTATATTAAAAGTAAAATTGTATTAGAGGTATTCACATAATGTTTAACATTTGCGGTTCTTTTTATCTCATTAAACTGATTGCACACTATCCCTTTAAAAATAAATAATGGTGAAAGATTTTTATTCTGTAAGTAAATTTTCTATATAATTCAACTGAAGAGGAACGCTTTTTAATGTTTTTATTTAACTTATAAAAGTTAAAGTATTTTTGCAATTAAATGAAAATGTAAAGAATTTAAACTAAGCTAAAAAGTTATTATTTTTTTCTAATAATTGTTTACGTGTAGGTAATACACACACACATCGACTGTATGATAATTGTAATAATGTTAATGATGACTGTAAGATCGATGTATGATAATTTGGTCGTATATCATAAAAAAATTACGTATTTTACATCGGCTCGGATTATGCAATTGTTATGGAAATATAAAAAGAAAATATGCATATTATACGCAAAATCGAGACTTGGTGATATTGCGTTTTCCCACTTTGAATTTAATTTATAATCTCGGGAATATACCTAATTGATTTTGATGTAAAAACTAAATCCAAGTTTTAATATCATTTTAGAAAAATAAAAGTTATAAGTTATAGGTATTCCTGAAGTTGATTAAAAATACTTAGATTAAAACTACTTATACTTATTAGGCGCGATTCATTGTAATATACGTTTTATGAATAAAATTATTATAACCTTTATAATATTTAATACTTACTTTTATAAATATATTGTCACGATTGGATCGTATCGACTATTTGTCATTATTCGATATATCCCAGAAGTATTCTCTCATGGCTATTTGACAACTGAATTGAATAGTGAACCGTTGGTTGATAATAAGTTATTGGCATATCATAAACCATAGTTCATAGTGTATTCAAGAATCAGGATAGATTCCTATTTTGAATTAATTTATTATCTATAAGTATATTATTGAATATTATACACACATCTTCAGTTATTCATAGTTCACACCAGTCAAACTTGATGTTTGTTTATTAGTATGCCAAAATAATTTCGTAAGAAAATCATCATAATTGGAAAAATAAATTTAAAAAAACTTTTAATAAATTAAATTTCCGGCCAATAAATAGCACAGTCAAAACCAAAGTCAATCAATTCTAAAATTGCAGTTCGGATAGCCACTTAAATATAATAAGCCTGTTATATGTTTGAAATGTTAACATATTTTTTTCAATAGGTAAATAGTTGGTTTAGTAATAAAACAGATCACCAATTAAATTGGAATTTTGCTCTATTATTGTAATGGACTAAAATAGTTAAACTTTTTACTTTAATGGTTTTTCTATCACTATCACCTTTGTGCAGGCCTTAATAAATATATATTGCCTACCTTTCAATTACTACTATGATTAAAGCTATTGTAAATAGAGTTTGCTGAGCAATAAAATTCAAATCATGCTGTAAAATATAAAAAATGCTATTTTAAAAGAACTTAAAGAAAAAATGGTGTTTACTCGAGCGCTCGCGTGTTAAAAGATTTTGGATAAGAAGTTTCAGCATTGCTGCGAGCATTTTATTACATTTCCATAACTCTCCACTCATAGATAATTGACAATAGAATGATTTTATAGCCTTTAATATGGCAAGCACCCAACGACTTTTTACTCTGAATTTAATAATTCTGTTTGTAACTTAAATTTTATTTTGAAGTCATTACATAACTATGATTGATTGTTTAACCTTCTGCTACGGTAATATAAACTCTTTGTTTTTAAATTTATTTTTAAGTTTTTAGTTCGGTTTGCTAAAAAAACGTGTTTTATAGTTTTTTAAACTATAATTTATTTATTAAACTAGAAATTAACTTGAACTCATTGTTCGTTGTGATAATGTATAAAACTTTATGCCACTAATATTTTAGCAACTTGTTATAATAGGGTTTTTTACATAATATAACTCCCGCAGTATTTTATTACTTAGCCTAACTTTACAGTGATGTACTAATTTGAGACTTCAACTTTTATTAATTACAAATATAAAATGGGTTATAATAAGGTCATTAACGCGATTTTATATTAATTTCCTTACTTGAAGTTTAGATTGGTTTGCTGTATAAATATCTATAGATATGATCGGTCTATTGCCACTTCAGCATAGTAATTTGTTTCGCGATGTCGTTGGCGTCAGTTCTATAGCGTAAACTCTATTCTTAACTCGGTCTGCTAGAGAAAGTAAGGCCTCGGCCTCGAATTTTGCGGGCAGCGGAGCGGCAGCGGCGGCGGCACGGCAACGCATACTGTTCTCCAAACTAGCGGGCAGCGGGCACCGCTGTATTTGAGGGTCGGTCCATTTGATTATACGCGTAAGATCCTGCCGCTCCCGCTGCCGCTCCGCTGCCCGCAAAATTCGAGGCCGAGGCCTAAGAGTTTGTCATGCTCCATAGCTCCTGAACGACCTTGAATAATTGGACCAGTTTTATAGTAGGTGACTACGTTTTAGCTCTGTAGGTTAAGTTTGATACGACTGGAGGAATAGAATTTAAATTTTTCAACAAAATATGCCAAGATCGAGGCTAGAAATTTGCTACGCTATTTTATATGATTTTCCGTTGTGAGTGAACATGGGGAAAAAGAGTTAGGATCATTGTTACAATTCTCGACATGTTTACTTGTAGGTGTCTCTGTTAATTAACATCCGCAGTACTAGTTATGAGAATTACCGTATCACAACAAATATAAGGCTAACAGTCATGAAAACTGTGAATTAATAATGAGGATAGATTGATAAAACAAAATTAGTTATCAAAGTTCATGTGGCAAAACCCGTGTTGACCAGTGTGAACATGAATTACACGTAAAAGTAAGTGAAGTAAACGAATTGGTAAGACGAAATTATTTTCATAACAATGATAATTCCTTCAAGAAATTTGTTAATTCTATTAAATAATCAAATTTAACTGCTTACTTTTTCTTCTTACGTGTTTGATTATGAAATTAAATTAAAATAGATAGTTGTTTAAAAAATCGTAGTTATTCAGGAAAAAATGGATGTTTAGGATAATGCTTATTCAAAACTCTGTTTATGGTATCCCCGAGTATATTTGTGCGTCGGCCTCCAGACCAGACATATTTATGTATTCTCGAATTTTAAAGCGCGTTGTGATGATAGAGCTAACTGTTTCTTGGGAAACCAACTTCCCAAAAAACCATACCATCAAGGTCAATAAATATTACGATCTCACATACGAAACTACTCCAAATAAGTTCGTCGTGGATTTGTAAGGGGTAGAAGTGGGAGCGAGAGGTATAAAAGTTAAATTTCCCTGCAACCCACTTAAAGAATTGGGCCTGTCCAAAACTCACATTAATTTGTTCTTGGAACGTACTTAGAAGACAGTCCTAGTAGGTTCTTTTTAAATTTGGTTAGATAAAGAGAGGATCTTGGACGGTAGAGATGGGCGTTTAACGCGCGTTAGACAAGGACCCCTTAAACCTACACCTGGGTCGCAAGTCCCAAGCACTGTCGAAACTCCACTCATAAGTGGAATATTCTTGACTGGTTTTAACTAACGAGCCTCGAGTATCAATTGTTATATCCGGATTAATACCTACAAGGTTCAGGCAATTTTTTTTATTTATATTAATATTCCAGAATAATATTAACTCTAAACATTAAAAGTTTATTCTAAGCTTTATTATTTTATATGTAATTTGGTTATTGAACCAAAATTTTATTTGTGATACATGGAATGATCATATTACTTTTATAACAAAAGTATTTTTGTTTATTTTTTCGGTATAATTAAAAAGTTATATCAAATTAATATTCGTTTTTGAATCCAGTACCGAAAACACACCGACAATTCCTGAGCAAACCCGAGCTCGAGTAACGTCACAATATTAATTTCTCCTCATTGTAGCACACAGCTGATACATTGATAGAAGCGGATGACACTGTACTATCTTCAAATTCTTTTAACGTTGTGAAGTCATAAGTACGACTTATCGTGGCGCGTTCTTAGTCAATAATTAATAAAAATAAAAATTTATTTTTTAAGGTTTTAGCATCAATTTTAAAGTTTTATTATACATATAAATTATAAGTTTTGAAGTTAATAAAAATCGATATTTTTATTTAACAAACAGTTTTGATTTGCATAATCTACGTTGTAGACCGTGGTTTAATATCTGAATAATTAATATTAGTTTAATGAAGGTTTATATAACCAAATATTTGCGAAATATCAGTTAATTAACTAATGCCTTGTATAGTATTTCCGGGCAATACAAAAAAGCCAATTGAATTAGGGGGAGCTTTTGTTTTCGCATAGTAAATAAGAATGTTTCCCACTCTATATTATACTGTTTAGTTACCTAGCAGGTAGAAGTTGACAAATTAATGTGTTGGATAACGTAAATTTTCCCAGACAGTCTTTAGAATAAAAATATCTATTAACATTATGGCACTATTAAGTTGAGGTAGAAATTAGTGTTAATAATATATACTTCTCTGTAAAACAGGAAAAAAAGATTTTTTAACAGATTTGTGAACATTGTGTTTACGGAACACGATTTTAAAAACGTTTGTTTATGATAACTTCCTCTGCGAAACCTTCATATTTTTTTTTTTATATCAGAAGATTCTAAAACGTTTAAAGTTTATATTTTCGCTACTTTTACAAAAAAAATACTTATACTTCTCACAAAATTTAAAAATATCAACTTGATATATTTTTTAATAAATTATGGTAAAAAATATATGAAAAATATATTATGTTACTTGAGAGGATGAGGTAGATTAAGTGCTTGTGACACGTCTCTTCCTCTGATAAATGATAACAATTTATCCACTCACCTACTTATTTAATTCGGTCACACGTTATAAGCTCGTGATATTTAATATTTTGTTTATACTATGTACAAATATCAACAAAATACATTTTATAATAGTTAAGATGAAAACGAATTAAACATTCTATATATTTAATCGTCATATCGGGACGGAGGTGCCATATTAGATTTTTTTTTAAGAAAATCCATAACAATGCATAACAAAATAAAAAATGAGATTATTATTTATTTAAAAATATTTTTAATTACCTCAAACATAACGTCTAGGTCTTATGAATAATACATGTAGTTTATCTCTACCGGGTGACATTTTTCTTTCCACATTACCATATTGCTCTGTTACTGAATTTATAAATACGATTGTTATACTATATATGTATATATTGATATGTATATGCCACCACATAAAGTGCAAAAGATACGGCTGAATTATACTATTATATAGGGGAGAGTCGGTTATATCGTACCACTTTTCACTTTAACTCAAATATTTCGACTATAACACGTCTTATAATAATTAATACATATGTAAAATAAAGTTTCATATTTTGGCTTCCTAAGAAGAAGAGAACAGATCCTTGCGATTATTCTAACATTGTTAAAAATGCTTTTTTATAGAAGCTTGCCATCGGTACGATTTAGCCGACTAGTCGTTTTAATCGTACCACTAAGTCTTTAAATCGTATCATGGGTGTTTAAGTCGTACCACTGAATGAAAGACATTAAAATTCTCAATCAAATTATTTATTTTTAACTGTTAGGTAAGTAATAAAACAACATTATTTATATCTAATAGGTAATGGAAACATAATTTTTAACTCTTAGGTTATATAAAAGAATATAATTCCTTAGCTTTCTCAGTAAAATAACATGATTAGGTATACTATGATAATGAGATCAATTAACATAACTAATAAAGATGAGACAAAAAAAACCAGTAAACTATAATAATAAAGTAACAGTTAACAAGAATGTTATTTGTAATATAATTATTGTGCATATTTCTTAATGGAAACAATCATGACAAATGTCTGGATTCGAAGTACACGTCTCATGTAGCCACCGTTTACAGCGAACGCATTGAATGCAATCAACTTTTGGACCCTTGCTATTGTAGGAAGAACAATTGCACTTTCCACATATATTTTCAAGATAATCATCGCTGTCATCATCATCATCTAGTTCTACAATAAGTGTCTCTCCTGAATCATCGCTACTGGTGATGGAATGAGATCGTTTCCTCTTATAACTTTTGTTTTTGGCCTTAGGTAGTACTTACTATACTTACTATACGTACTTGCAGTTGGTAGTTGGGTAAATCGTACCAGTACAATTTAACCAACTGCAAGTGGTACGATTAAACCAACTAAGGCATTTCTAAAACAAAAGCAAATATCCGGCATAAACTCAAAACTTAGACACGCAACAAAAACCTCCAATAATCTAGTATACTGTACTGTACTGTAATCTAGTAAACTGAATAACTATAGCTTACCTTGATTACGAGTTATCTCCTTACGAATGTACGACAATATTTATATTAATTCCTACAAAAAATGTTTTTTCTTTTATTATGTGCCCAGTTGTTAACTCACGTCGATTTAAACTAGTGAGTGAAGAGGGATGGTGCAGGGCTACGATTTGGCGATGTCAATGTAGAAAAAAATATTCATTAAATGGGAAATTTAGAAGTGGTACGATTTAAATGCTAGTACGATATAACCAACTCTCCCCTATGGGATTTGTTAGCCATTTGCAATTTTCAATTTACTGTAGTGATTAGTTACGGACTAAGGAGTATAATCAAAACTTAACTATTTAATATTTAACTACTTAATGATATCTATGGTTTTCGAATACATTCGTTTAAATAAAAGAATTGTTTTCTTATACCTAAGAATACTTTTTAATTTATTATTATTTTATTTATTTAAAAAATATTTTAACTAGACGACACTTTTTAAAATTGAAAACTATTAGATTACTTTGCGGTGGGCATGAAGATGACGGAAGCGTGTCGCTTTGTCCAAATACGAGGAAAGTCTTAAATGGAAGAATAGAGACTACCTTGTGCGTGTAGTTGTTTATAGTAAAAGAGCGAGTAGTTTCTGTGCAAGGCTCAATATAATTTTATAAAATACCAAGAGACTGGCTACACCAAGACGAAGCTTAATTGTTTTTACCTAAATGGTGGAACCACGCCGTTATTTGTGTAGACGGTGACCGTAGATCACGCCACACTTTTTGGAAGAGTACATATTTGTGTGAAGGATTAATAGCTAATTATAAAATCTTCAGTGTTAGGTCAAAAATTTAAATTTTGTTTTTTAAAAATGTAAGTAAAAACATAAAAAACGATAAAAATATCACGTATCCACGAGTAAAATAACTGATAACGTTTATTCACATCACTGAAATATACACAACTATCACTGTCTGTGTATATACTATGAAATATTAATATAATTACAATCCTACTAATAACCATAAAATAGTAAATATCATAAACTCAAAATTATTTGATTGTAATTAAAAAATAAACGGACAATGCGGCCGTCAAATATTTGAATGGAATTTTGCATAGGATTTTGTTACTGAGTCCGTAGTGTTCAATAAGTTATCTCATTAGGCACAGCAATTATGCTTCAAATGTAAAAAAAAAACTTAAAAATAATAAAAGAAAACATTATCAGAGAAAAAATATATGAAATTATTAAAACTATTTGGTCTCTATCTTAAAGTGTTATTATCCTCACTCAATTGTTATTCTAGGTGAATCATTTATATGAAAAATACGTTCTGTGATGTACATCTGAATAGCCTAGAAATATCTCTTTCTTAATTTTTTTATACAAAATTTCTGATTTGCATAAAATTATGTCAAAGTATTTAGTTGGATTAAACAAAACTCTTTAAAGAATACATATAATTTCAAGTATACAATAACGCAGTTGTTCCTAAGCATTAACACATTTAATTTCTTATTTAAGTGGTCATGCTTTTTGGCTACATTTTTCCCCATATTTTAAATTTTCTTGTTGTATTGTGAGTTATCAATGACGTGCAGTATATAATATACTGCTTCTGAGAAATTTAGAGAAATCAATGTCTCAAAGCATTTAAATAAAGTATTTCCCCTTGCAATTCAAAGCCATCTTAAAACTTTTATTTTATAACAAAATTAGAGGGAAAAAAACGACAAGTGCTTATGCTAGCTATCTACAAATGTACAGTGGTTACAGTTCAAATTAGAAACCAACAATAATATTACAAAATGGTCTTTGAAAGTATCACCATAAAAATAAATCACTGTTATTTTTCTCTTGTTGTTTGCTGGAATGATTGCCTCATTGAGACGTAAGTATAACTTAAATAGCTTTAGATCTTCGTCTAGTTTGTAACTGTGCGATTTGAACGGGAAACATAATAATTGTAGAAAATAAATATTTTATGCTTATTTATTAGGATAGTCATTATATTATTTCCTCTTGGGAAAGTATGTTCGATTGTTGAGTCGACTTACAAAGCAATTGCGATTATTTTGTATAGAAATCAAAAGTTCTCGGTTATCATTATACATTATGATAGGTAAAAGAAGCCAACTGTAGCTAATTCATGAATTTCTTTCTTTTCAAAGAATGATTATAAAAAAATAGTAGAGGTAAACGAAATGTGTTATGATGACGAATATAATAAAAACGTGAATATAATATTATAACTTGCTTTTCTAAATTTATTATAGTAGTCTTCTAAACTTTTGCATGTACCCATAACGAAGAATCTAAGGTAGATTTATGTTTTAAAACCATATGATATACATTGTAATTTACAGATACTCCTTCAATTAGCATGACGTACTGGGTTTAATTTGAATTTGGGGTATTTTACTTTAATAAACGCTATTTACATTTATTGGCTACTGTTTTAAACTTTCATTTCGTCAAATATTATCAAAGAATGTGGGCTTTATTAATTGCAACAAATTTTATATTACACTTAAAAGCTCTTTATCTGTATTTAGGTCTTAATTTTTTTTTTTGACATTTTTAAATGTGTTTATATGTAGTCTCATAATACGTATATTGAATACTTCTTTATACATATATATCATTGGGGTAAACTACAAATATAGAATTCTCTTATGTCTTTAACCTCTTATAACAATAATATTCTAAATAATAATAAAATTCAATATTTCAGAATTAATGTCCTTAATTTTTGTGATTTAAAATAGTTCTTCTTTTATTTTGAAATTTATGCAAAGAAAACAAGATAGCTTTATCTTTTCTAAAACTATTAGAATGTAATAAGTTTTATGAATTACGAAGAGGCAAGTACTAAAGAAACTGTATTTACAGTCTGAACCTTGCTGCGTTCCTTAATTATTAAACGGGTACAAATATTAGAGAAATTAACCTTAGTTAAATCGTGTTTTTAATAGAAGTTCTTATATCTCAGAAGACAACGAATACTTTCTTTTACTGAATAAATTTTATATGGGTTTTTAATTGATTTCAAATTATAAGACAGAAATTATTTAAATAAGTTACTTAAATATTTCTAGTATTATACATCTCCAAGCTTAATACACGAAAAAGGATAATGTGAATTTGATTATATATAATTTCTGAAAAAAGACATTACTTCTGTAGGTACATAGTTTGGGCTTCGAGTATAAATGATATTTTTACGTTTATATTACTTTTTCATTGCCGTGTTTTACTGAGAAGCAGATTGTCTTATCTAATAAGGCGGTATTTTACTTTTATGTAAAAATAGATAATGGCAATGTTTTTGGAATGTACTCTCTCAACAATAGAAGAGAACAGAAATATGACGATAAATTCATACAGTGTTACTTTTGTTATAGCGCATAACTGTTTGGGATGTGAGTTAATTTATATATAATAAATACTATTCAAAATGTTTTTAACAAATATTTATGAACTAAAACAAAACACCTATTCAGTTTAAATGACAGTTAATTACAATCAGTTTTTCTTGTGAAGTTATAAAAGAATAGTAGGAAATAGACATACATATGAACAAGTTTTAAAATACAAATCTATAAACACCTGCATTTAAAACCTATTTTACTAAAGAGACAATTGTAATATAGTTTATTCTCTCCCAGTCGGAATAAATTAAGTGATTTATTTCTTAAATATTTGACGAGACAATGAGATGTAGATTCGAACGTTAACTAATTAATTCAAATGAGGTCGAAATTATCGAGGTCGAAATAATGAAAGTGTTGAATTTTTTGTTTATTCATTATTTGTCAACTTGTAATCGAACATATTCTAGAAGAATACCCATTTAATTATTTGTAAAATAAAAATCTCAAATAGCAGACCACTGAAATTTATAATCCACAATCTTTATTGTAAATAAATTGTTAAATTAGATCGTTATTATTCATATTATATATAAAGTAAAGTTTTGCAACAGGTCTACAATACCTACCCTTAACAATTGATAATAGGTGATTATAACCCTTGATAATAAGTGATTTCAAATATATTCCTACATTATATATGTACATGTATAATATTTTATTATGAAATTAAAACGCACGATCTGATGTCGAATTCACTTCAATAATAGTGAATTCACAGGACTTCAGACATATTACAATAATTAAACAGAATATATTTACCAGTACATATATGGAGATTGATATATAATTTTGATATTTTAATTTAAAAATATAGTCGCTTGATTAACATTGGGAATAAAGGGATTGTTTTTAAATGTAATTTTAATTGACGTATTTTTTTTTAATATTTTATGAATTTTTACCTTTACCTTTCCTCTACAAAAAACTTTACCTTTCCTCAACTAATTTAAAGAATGTCATGTCCCATTTCATATAATAAAACTTTGTTGCAAATCAATTGTGAAAAGAGATTGCTAAAAAATAGTAGGTTTCGCAATAGTCTACGTGTTAAGCTACGCTTTCAGATTATATTTTCTTTTTATGAAAATCACGTGTATGTATCTACTACATAATGTAGTTAATATCATAATTATAAAGTTTGTTGAATTTACTTTGCTTTATTATTTTTTCCTTATAATGAAAGACATAAGAAAGTTTTATATAAAGTTTAATTTAAAACTTATTATAAAGTGAAAGTGAAAAATTTCAGGTACGTTCATCGAGTTTCATCGTAAATTTCTTTGCAGCATCCTTATGGACCCATAAAAAGACTGTAAGTTATATTAATATATTTCGTTTTAATTAAAGCAACAACATATTTAACGTTTGTAGCTTTTGTATTCATATAAGGCCATCTAAAATCTAAATAGATAGGAGTATATTTTTTGATAGATAAAGTATATATTTCAAATCAGTTAATTTAAAATCGTTTATTCCCAGATGAAATAAAATTGCCGTGATTGATCAGAGAGTGTATTTTTGTTTTTGTTGTTCAAATAATAGAAAAAATAATTGTATACTGAACTTTTGTTGTTCAAAAAATTATAATGAAATAATAAACGTAATTTTTAAAATAATTAAATATGGTATTAGTCCCAGGTAATACACAAAACTTTCCATAAAAAGCATCAATTATTTTCACCGACGTCTCAGTAACAAAACCCTTCTGCATAATTGACTTCAAGTCTCTCTTATTTATGACAAAACATTTTAAACAAACTAAGAATTTCGTCTCTAAGATTTTCAGCCAATATTTAGAGGACATACTTTTATAACTTAAATTGAGTTGGGTTCAGCGAAGGCATTATTAATTTATTAACTTTGGAAACCTTTATACATTTATATTTTACTGAATCGATATAATAGCTGAAAGGGATCAATTCGATTTCTTTTTTTATAGTGAAAAAACATTTTTTTAAGTTAAGAAGAATATCTTGTGATATAAATATGGAATTAATCTCTTGCTAAATTAGTCCTAACAGAATACGTGACAGGAATTAATATTAAAGGATTACCGAAAAACGTGGGATAGCTTTCGTGCTATCGGCGCTACGGTAAAGGTCTCAAATGAGGCATGCCGAATACTTTTGCTACAAACACGTTCTTAGCAAAATTTGGATATTCAAATTATAGTTTCGACCTTATAGTCTAGTCGACACGTTTAAAATGGTACAAAATAGAGATACTGCTCCTTAAATTATGTGCGATGACTCATTGGATCCGGAAAAACGCCTAAAAAATTGTGCCAAAAGCGTGTATTGGCACATAAAAAATTGCATAGGTTATAAACAATTAAAGATGAAAAATTGACATTTCGTGTTTTGCAAATATTTAATAACCTATTAATATTTAAGAAATTTCGAAAAATATATTCTGACAGAGGAGAAAATTCCCAATACAAAACTTCCAATTCCCGGAACTGTAACTCCATTATTTATAATTTTAATTAAACGCAGAAAATAGGTTTGCGCGTGAACATTTTCAATGTCTAAGTTACTGATTTTAAATGAAGGCGTTTTAATTACGTCCCACTTTTTTAAAACATGAAAAATTAAATAGTACTTTAGTTTAGTTTTGGTTTATATGTTAGGAATAATATTTAAAAATATTATTAATGATAAATTACTATTGAAGCATATGGTGATTTAAATTATGATGACATTAATGAAAACTTTAAAACATATATGTAGTGATATAACTAAAAGTGAGGTCTGATATTCGTTATACCAAATTCACTTATAGAATTCACTTATACTACGAAGACTAATATGTATCATGATTATTCTCAAGCCACAACCACAATGAAGTTAAATTCTTATAACCTAAAATGAATGCGAAACCTATATTATAGTATAAATGTTACTGTCCAATAAGTATAAAAAGGTTTCAAAAACTTAATAAACATTACATATTTGTATGAAGGTGGAAAGGTAGAACAGGTTAGCTGCAATAAGGTTTGATTGCTACGTGTGATGTTTTACAGTGACAATGTATGTTATTGACTGGCTTTTTGACTAAGGTACAGTTCAATTGCTACAAAGTTATCAAACTAAGAAGTAAGAAATGTGGCACAAATATTAAGAAAATGAGTTGATTCTTGTAAGTATTTCCGGTCCTCTAGATTTACAGTTTCGTTTTATTTATTTTTTTCTATTATTTAATTCGTTCACACATGAAGATATGAGAAGCTTTCAAAAGATATTCAAAGTTGTTGGAACCTTGTTAAAAACCTTACAGAATAGGTAAATTAAAATGTGAAAAGGTGTCACGAGCGATAAACCTTTTTAGTGCTAACCCCCTTAAAACAATAAAATAACATGGAATATTCAACCAAACGGTTACAGGCGGTTTCTTTTTAAAGTTAGAGACCACGTAGCGGTGGAAAGTCATAAATCATCTCAAGTCTAAAAAAAAATATCATAACAGCTTTGAAACGATAACTTTGTATAAATCATAAGAACAGCGTAATTTTTTTTACATATATTATTTTTAATAAAAGGTATCTTCATAACATTTACATTGATTTTTTAATTTAGTTATAAGATTAAGTGAAGTCAGTTTTAGTGATAATAAGAGTCTGTTAAAAACAAAACAATTCGTTATCCTTACCAATAATTTCATATTTATGGACTAAAATTACAAAAACAATATATGAAAATACAAAGGGCAATTAAATTTTATATGCCACGATTAATCAAATCTTTCTGTTCATAAATTATACTGTTACGGAAAATACACAAAAAATCCTAAATACAGATTTTAATTAAATTTTATTTTATATGGGTACTTTTTATAAATAGAACTAAATGGCATTGTTTCTATTGCGTATGTTGTTTCTTACTGATGCTATCGGAATAAAATGGCAGTGTTAGATATACATATGTATTATGTATATGTAAATTTCCTTGTCAATAGTTACAAAAAAAATATTCTGTCATGATCAGATTAGAATTTGATAGAGTCATTGAATTTTTTTGAAATAATACTATCTGTTGGCTTTGAATAAACTGAAAATTTGTTTTCGTTAGATACTATAGGAGGATTATACACAAACTGGTGGCTCAACTTTGATAGTTTGATAGGCTTTCGAGGTCTTGTTTGTTGATATTAATAATTAATTATTGAAATTTTACTATTATCTTATTTCGCTATTACATAAACACAACCTAATTAAAATATTCATTATAAACTAGGACTAATCTTTCGTATTCCTTATTAATAAATAAAAAAAATCTTTATAATATGTAACCCACTTTGATAAAGGAACATAATTATCAATATAAAAAGAACCTCTGCCCCAATAAATAAATAAATATATAAGACTTTATAACCTTTTATATATTAATTTCCATACACACATATTTTCTAGATTGTTTTACAAGAATAATAAAATTTTCGTAATGATGTTTTTAAATGAATAGAAAGCAATAACTATTTATTACTTCAACTGACAATTATTATTTTAGTTATTAGTTTAGTTTTAGTTATTAGTTTTAGTTTATACCAAAGTTTAAACATAGTTCTATTCTCCTTTTAAACAATATTTGATTTCATTTTACTTTTAACAATAATCATGAATACTAATGAGTTTTAATAAGAATTGATGACAGCCTCAAATTATTTTCACGTCGCATCCGTCATTAAAGCTGATAGCGCCGATATCTATATATACAGGGTGACTGGTGAATGACTATCGATATTTGAGGACGTGATATTTGACGATCATATATGACAAAATAAAAATTAATATGACATAAATATTAATAAACTTCTAAGTAAAGTTAACCAAAAGTTATGTAATTAATTACGCATCGTATGAACACCCTACAGATTAGGTATACACACACACTCACACAGACGCGGCGGCGGCGTAGTGTTGTACGCCGCCGCACGCGTCCACACTTGGAACACTTGGGACGTGTACACACTTTATTTATTTACACGGAAATTTGGTCAAAAATTAAGTACCTATTTTTTTTACATAATTCGAATGAGAATCATGTACCGATTATGCTCCTTAAATATTGATAGTAATTCACCAGTCACCCTGTATAAAAGAAAGTCGTGTTAGTTACTCCACTTATAACTCAAGAACGGCTGAACCGATTTAGCTGAAAATTGGCGGGGAGGTAGTTTAGAGCCAGGAAATCGAAATAGGATACCTTTTATCCCGTCCAACAGCATTCCTGTGGGGCTTGACATGAAACGTCAGTCACTATAAAACGTGGAATAACGAAACACAGCTATGCAATTGACGTATAATGACAGATATGTAATGACGTAATGATGACAATTAGATATTTGTAAGAGATCTACTACAAAAAATAAGTCCGGTTTTCCACCCAGACGCTATAACTTCAGAACAAACGAACCAATTTTTAATCAATATTTTAAGTAGATGGCGCCGGTGCATGATACATTGTTTGACAGCTACTCATTGTTCTCTGCTCAGTTAATTTCATGTGACAAACCGGTATTGTGTTTGTAGTTTGAACTCTTAAAACCATTTAGTATTTGCGGGATAAATTTAGAAAATCATTGTTTTTCACATGGGCGTCATATTTTGCGTGTTCACGAGTTTGGAAACCATCCGCTTTATTTGTGTTAAAGTTAGACCAAAAAACAAAAAATGTGGTTTACAAAGGAGCACTTCAATGAAACCGATAATTTGCGTACACGTATAACGCTTCTATTCGCTATCTACATAGTTTAGATTCACTTTTATTTACTTAGAGAACTTCAACTAAATAACACTTCATTTTTGTAATCGAAATGAATTCATTACTGTTGTGAAATTAAATAAAAATTTTCCTTTTCAAATTTAAAACAAAAAAAAAAATCTTCATCTTTTAATCACCAAACAAAATGTTATATAAAAGCCTTCTGGTGGCGAAACGGAGTTCGCCGGGTTTACTAGTATACGTTTAAAAATAAATGTAGAAAGTGGAATAGAAAGAAGTCTTATTTATTTACGGTCTGTCGGGACCTAAAAGGAGTTTTAATTATATAAAAATACTATTTATACATACATATATGACACTAAATTTAACAACAGTAATAAAAAGATAGCATAGTTAGCAAATGTCAGAGAGTCATTTTCCCCGAAATTTGAAGTTTATAATATGTTTGAAGCGCCTTCAAAAATCTTTGCAATATAAATTTATGTGTTATTAAAGCTTGAATATATTCTAATAAATAACATATCCTATAAAATAAGACTCTACGCGGTTTTATTATCATCGATTTGGAGCAAATTTATAAAAAAAAATATTAACCGCCATGTCAAGCCGCCTCATAAAAATATAGATTGAATCAAAAAATCTACCTAGAAATTGAGCCAATAATATTATTGTTATATTCATTAATAATAATAAGAAGGGAATGCAGATAACTTCAGTAACACTATGACGCCTCAGGAATGCAAGATAATAATAAGGTATGCATAGATCGATTTCAAGAAGCTACCTAAGCGTACTTGAGATGTCCTCAAGCTCATGAATATTAATTAAATACAAACAATTACCCCTAACAATTATAATGTTATCAAAAGTATATATTTGCGTTATATTCTTTTTATATTAAAATACAAGATCAATAAATTGTAAAGATATGAGTGTTTTAAAAATATTATTACATTCCACGTCTGATACGCTTATAGCTTAAAGTGAATTTTATTATAGAATGTAATTCAGAAAACTTATTTAAATATAAAAATATGTAATTAAATTATATGAAAATATTAAAATAAATGTTAATTTCAATTTCCTTAATAACAATTTCATTTCGGTCATAACAGAAATTTCATTTTCCTGACAGTATTCAGTCACCTTCTAAAAAATATTCTTTATTAAAAATCTCTAAAAAAAAACGGAATATTGTTTGAAACCGTTATTAAATTACATAAAAAAATGTTTTTCACTTAAATGAACTTGAATACAAATCATCAAAAATTTATGCTTTTTTAAATAAAATATTAAATGTAGGTACTATATAAATATATTTTGAAAATATTGCTAAGAAATAACATGAAAATTTTATAAGAGAGCAGTAAATATTACTTAAAACAACATATTATTTAATATACTTTGATGCTTTTCATGAGTTATCAAGTATTTTTTCTCATGTTGCTGTTTTGAACAAAGTTTAGTTTGTCATATCAACCCCCGACGAGTTCGTTTCAGTATTCATAAATAACTTTACCTTTTAGTATTGCAAATGTTACTCATTTCATTATTAGAAATCCTTGTTAAACTAAGGACCATATCCAATTTAAATTCATAAAAATAATGCCTCATCTTTGCTACTTCGTCGTTCTAAATGAAAACAGTTCTTTTATTTGTGGAACAAAACTTTAATCATAATATTTATACCTACCTAATACCATTTTGTAACTAATTTGTAAACATTATTAAAATTTTAAGTAAACCTTACATCTGGAAATGTGACTGGAAATGACATTAAAATATTGCGTTTTACGTCACAGCTTATATTAGCTACAGAAATTAAACTATGTATCTTAATCTGACAAGAAGTATTAATTTTAAACTCAGTTCTTAATGTTACTAATACATTAGATGTAACAAATTTAGGTAAGAAATAAGTGTCCGTAATCGTTACTAGAGGCTTATGAATGATTATGATTCTAATAAACGTGATCACGGGCAGACGGTTGCTGTAAAGTAGCCGAAACGTCGGGAGTATATAGTTTATAGTCAAAAATAAAAAATCGGGTAGTAAATCCTAAAATATTAGTTTCATTTGAATGTAAATATATTTCAAATATTTATTCTGTGCATATCGTATAAAGAAATAGCAAAATAAGGTAATATGTAATATAGGACCTACATTTAAAGAGCATTTTTTTATATAACAATATTTTATTTAACAATTAAATACATGATAATTAATATTTTATTGAACAAATTAAAATTCTTTTCGAGTGTAGGTCGTATATTGCATATAACTTTATCTGCTACTTGTTTATGAATTATGAAGATACGATACATATGTATACGTTTTGAAAGCTTCAATTTTATTTTTTAAGAACTCTTAACTTTTTGTTAATTCGTTATGCTTTTTTTATTGTATTATAAAATTGTCATGTAAGGGGTTTTTATTATTTAGTTTTTAAAATTTTACTCTAAAGAATTACACATTTTTCATTCGTTTTTTCAAAATGTTTACGTATTTTAAGCATGATTTTATTAATAATTTTATTCAATTCTACTTGGTTTTTTTTAAATTAGTTTTAATGAAACTTGAATTGTTTTCTATTTCTTTGCCTTTCAATATTCCCAATCTTCTACTTATTCTTTAAAACGTGCAACTTTATAGTGATTTTTCTTGCTTACAAAGTCGTACACACAAATCACTACATAATCTTACGGACTATTTCAATATAAAAATTACATATCATAATTCTTGTTTTATAAACATGAAAGAAATACGGAAAGAACGGCTTTTTATAAAAAAGTCAAGAACCATTTTTTTTAATATGATATTTACTCACAGTATCTTTATTAAAGATTTTCATAGGCGAGATCCGCTCGTAAAATTTTATAATCACTGTGTTCGAGTGCATGTAATATAATTTTAAGACTATAATTTGTGGTTAAAAATATAGGTTCAGAATAATGCAACGTCATATTTTTCAATACTTAGATCTGAAGTATTCTATATATATTGATGACAAGAATATAAAAATGTATTAAATTAGAAGTTAATACATCTCATACATTTCGAGCAGTAAGCACTTAACTGTAGGTTCATAACTATTTTTGTATTTATACGATATAAATGAACAAAATAGCCTAGATGAGCTTTTAATTTCTTACAATCATTTAACATATCGTAGAACATACTCAAAATTTAACAATCTTCAGAAAAAAGTAAGTAGCATAGTTTAATTTTTATAAATTTAATTCATTCTGATCCTCATGGAGATAATTTATAATGAAAAATATGCATTCAAAATAATGTTTATATCAAATGTTCTAAAGATTTACACGATGAGCTAACTGAACCTTACACCAAACAATATGTCGATTGATTATAAATACCAAAACTGATTACATAAAGGTTTAATCGTATCGAAGCTAAATTCAAACATTAGAGAGTCGAACAAAACATACAACTATACGCGTATTTCACTAACAATTTTCCGTTAACCATCTATTTGTTTGAAATTTGAATCTCTTTCATCTTAAAACAGTTTTCAGCTAAGCCCAATCCCGGTTATCTGTAAGAGAAAAAAAACTTTAACATGTCACACATATGTAAAATGTCACAAGCTAGATCTCATAGTGTATTTAACACACTCGTGTTCATTTACTTATAAGAGTTGTAGAAGCAGCTTTTAATCCATAAATTGTGAGCAAAGTTAAAAAATTTCATAAGCATATTCTATTTTTGTCTTTGATTAATATTTTGTAGCATGAACTTGACGTTCTAATATTATAATTAATTAAGGAGCAATTTGTATGGAAACAATTTTCATTTTCTTATCAGATCGATTTTTTATTAAATTTGCAAAAGTAATAACGTTTAATGAAAAGAAATTATAGTTATATAAAAACTTGTCTTACAAATCACATATTTTCGTCACAAGGCGTTACGATTCTCATTTGAAGCATAATTCTCAAACACAAAACTTATCAATGGTGGTAGAAATTTTAAAACGGCTAACATTGTTAGTTCCTGGATTACATATAGATATCAACTGTAGAATAATACAGGTTTTACAGCAAAAAATCAAGGATGTTGAGAGGACACATGTTAAAACTTGTATCATAAATGAAAACTTCTTTATGGCAGGTTTTTGATCTGGGCCGTGTTAAATTTATTCCACATAAAATTCTACTACAATAAAAGAATATATTCCTTAATATTATATTCCTTAATTCCTGGGTGGTCTAGGAATGAAAAAGAAAACATTGTCAGGAATCCCGGATATATAATTTCAAAATATGGGTCGAAATCGCCAATCCGCTCTAAGCAAACGTGGTGATTAATGATCTAAACTTCACTGCGTGAGAAAATGCTATAACTGAGCAGTGGGCACAAATAAGCTGATGATATTAATATAATTATTGATAGTAATACATACACTTTACCTAGGAAACTTACTTATAAAGAGATCATGTTAGACTTTAGAGCCGTCCAGTGAACCGCAATTTCATCGTTGTTCTCAAGAGCTTGTTTCCCTAAATGTGTGGAGTTTACGAGAAGATCATTAAAGACCTTGTACGTATGTTATGAGTCGTCCGTGCAATGGATCTTCAATAATCTCGGAAATTTTCTAGGTTATAGCAGTGTGAAGTTTGATAATTGAAATTAGCAGAGTTAGCATATCTCTCTTCTTCGATGCAATCACTAATTTGGCAAGTTTTGGCACCATTCCAGTCATTAAACAAAGGCGGGTCAATCATATTCAACAAGAGGTAGCTCATATGAGCATTATGGGTTTTTGTTTATGAGCATTATGGGTGGAGTATAATCCAGGCCACTAGCTTTGTTTGCATCAAGACTGCTCAGAGAATTACTTTGTCAAGCGGGTAGTAACTATGGCAGCGGCCGACGTAACGGTATCCTACAGGAAAATGTATGACTTTTATGTAATATATAAATAAACATACATATGTATGTATGTCTTATATGTATAACTTTTCATTTTTAATATTCTTTCCATTGATATAATAATAGTCTAAAGAAAGATTTATAAGAAAGACTGCTATTATATAAAGTTATAATTATAGCAGTCAACAAAGCAGATTATTATCGTATTGCCACAACCGCAAATTACAGAACTAGTTACTCTGTGACATATCAACATTAGACATATATATAAATATATATACATATCTAACATTAAAAATCATTCTATGCCATTTTCATAGACCGAAAAGGTTGTCGTCTTACGATAGTTTTTACTTTATCTATTTTATGGTGCTTCAACTATTCATTCTTGAAACAAATTCTCACTAAGGTTTTAATTTAAAAATCCGATCTAAGAGTAATAAAAAAATTGTTTGAAAGACTTGATTTTTTATTATTATTTTTCTGTGTCATAAATTGTTATCAGTCATTATAAAGTTCCAGTATCTTTGTGTTTCTGTCGAATACATAAACTAAATTTTATAAATTCAGTCGAAAACGACATCAACATTATATGTCACTTCGAAACGCCTCATTTCTAATATTTCTCCAGTGTTATGTGATACATGGTTTGCTTTAACACAAACAGAATGAAAACCACATAAATTTGTTTTTGTCTTACATAACTATAAAAAAAATATTTACCTTCTTTTAATACATAATAAATATATAACCTATAAATTCTGTACATAAATACGGGGCAATGTAATGACCAGCTAGTTATATCATATTTTTTGGATGTCATGCAGTTAGCACCTGCTCAAGAACCAAATATTTATATGTACTCACAGTTTTTTATCTCAATATTTCACGCCCAACTATGTTTAACACTTCATTTTCAACTATGTTTTAAAATAGAAGAATAAAATTGAGAAAAAACAGCCAAATTTTTTTATTATTGCTGTCTTTGGTTTGATAATATTTAAATAAAAACATTAAAGTAATTCAACTCTTAATTAATTCAAATATTTTATTTAAAATTAACCATTTGTTAAGGGTATCCATTAACCAATTTAACAAACAGACGATCGCGTGAAAATCTGATATTTCGATTACGAGGAATGTAAATTTTATTTAAAATGATTACTAATGTGATTGTTTCATATTAATTGAAGTAATATTTTAGTATGCCAATCATTTATTTATTGTTGTTTGTTCCGTTGTACGTTTAGTTGACTACATTTTCCAAGAATTTTATGTGAGATTTGAAAACTTTAGCTTTCATCATTAAAGCTCATTTTAATTAGCTTCCGTTTTTTGAGACAAAAATGAAAGAAATCAACGGTGTTATCATCACTCTTTCAAGTTTTTTATACTCTATATTTGTTTTCAGAAATCACTTAAAAAGAAAGCAAGGTTGTTTAATTATAAGATCAATTTTTGTTTGGCTTTTTAAAATATATATTTTTTATTATCTGCGTTTTTTTTCTGTGACATGCATTGCGAGGGGTCTTCTTAAACAAATTATTATTATTAAAATTAAACAACCTTTACGAGTAATTTATAATAAAATGAGTTTGTTTCTTGGTTTGTTAATGTATAACCCATCGAATCGTTATATAGAATCGTATCGTAATATAGAATACAACGAGAGATTACAGAAAATGTTTAATCCTTATCATTAATAAATTTCACATATTAAAACATAAAAGAAGGAATGCTTATATGGATAATATTATTTGTTCTTAAAACTAAAGAAACTTAAGATTCTGGTTAGATTAAAATTTATTTTTTGAGCATGATTGACATTCAGAGTTATATTAAAGATTCTGATGAAGTAGGGTAACATTTAAGAGGATTGTTTAAATATTCCTTCAGTAAGCTAAAGTTAAAATTAACATAAATTGTAATCAGAATATCAAGTGATAAAGGTACGGGTCTTGTCTATAAAAATATTAAGTTCTAATTAGATAAAAAAGAAACAGGTAACAGAGTACCATTAACATAACGAAAGCCAAGTTTATTTTTTCGATAAATGTAAATGCAACGATTTCAAATGTTTCTGACACCTACATATTATTAGCATTATTTCTCTAGCTGCAAGTTTTTCTCATATATAATAATTGATTAAACTTTAAAAATAATTTAATGCCACGGTTATTTTGAATATACAGGTACATATACCTCCATAACGAAATATATTTTTTAACTATTTTGGACAATATGGCGCTGTTATCAAATATGTAATTTAAAACGTTTTTTGAACCAAAATTTCGTTCAAGAAAAGGAGAAAAACATTTATAATTTTCACATTATATTTTTAATATTCTTTTCGGTGTTGATTGCATATACAGATTTAAAAATATAATTATCTAAAAATTATGAATTCACTGGACTTGATTAATTGTTGTTAAGTTGTCTAAAAGTAATGGTTGTACATAAAAGTGCTTTATATTTTATACGGGTTCATTCATCGGACAATATTAAAAGAATTACAATTTAAAAGATGGGTTTGAATGCTGAGGATGAGAATGTGGCTTCTCTTTGCTGATTTTTCTTTCTCTTTGTTGTATTTGGTATTAGATTTTTCTATTCTTCGGTTTTGCTTGTCTATTGTTAATCTTTTTTTTGCCATGTTACTTCATTCCTATCCATACTTCGTCATCAGCCTATTAACGCCCACTGCTGAGCAAGGCCTCTTTCTCACATGGAGAAGGTTTGAGCATTAATCACCACGCTTGCTCAAGACGGGTTGGTGATTTCAAACTTATAATTATGAAACTATAAGTCCAGGTTTCCTCACGATGTTTTCCTTCACCGTATGTCAGTGGTGTCTAAATATTCTCAGAAAGTACATATGACTCCGAAAAATCACATTGGTACTTGCCAGGTTTGAACCCGCGCCCACGGCAACGAGAGGCGGGCCCCTTAACCACTAGGCCACCACTGACTACATCCATACTTCATGATATGTAAATATTTATACTTTAATTTCTTGATCCTTTTAATTGCTTATATACCTACTTTTTAAACATATACATATGTATATGTTATGTACACTAGTTACATTTTCATGTTATAAATTATAAATTGTATTATTTAGCCAAAATTTCTCGTAGGAAAAGTTTTTTTTACAGAGACAAAAATTAACAATTTATAATAATGTAAGTATTATAAATTGAAAATGGTAGTTTAAATTTAACAAAAAATTCAAATTGCATAAAGAAACTATAATGACGTTGCTATCGTAACTTTTGACGCTTTGGGGGGCTTGTGACATGATTTTAAATTTAGTTATATAAATTAAGGTTTCGTCAATCCTCTCAATGACTATAACTTCTACAAAAACACTTAAGAAAATTAAACCAACCACGGTCTCACTATCCTCATCAGAATAATCGTCGGAATATCGTCTGGCAGACTTGAACTGTTAAGTATAATGTTTCATAAAATATTCTTATTTTCTTTGAAATTTTTGTAAGTGTTTATTTTTTTTTATTACTTACAATTCTACAACGCACATAGGGGTATTTAGTTAATCTAGCTGGCCAAAAACATTTGTTTAGTTTTTTGAGTTGCTAATGACGGAAATAAAACAAGCGTAATTAAAACGGTTATAAATAATGTTTATTTTTTTATAATTTCCATAAATAGAGAAAAAAACAAAAACCACAATTAAAAAATGTGATTCACATGTCTACATTGATATTATATAATGATGATTAGGGGTCATCCATAAAGTATGTCACACGTAAAGGGGTGAGGGGGGGTCGACAAAGTGTGACATAGTTATATATACTACATTTCCAAATCTATTATATCTAGAGGTAGTTAGCTTGTTGTTAGCACGCGATGCTGGTATAGCCTCAAATGAAGCAATAACAAAAAAATCTCAACTTTGAAGAAAAGTATTGAGCAGGAAAAAATATATTAAAGCGAAAGATTAGCGCAGCGGAAAGACAGACAGAAAAAGTCATTTAAATGGAAATAAAACTAAATTCGGAACTGCAGTTTTAATTTAATAATTTTTCGATGTGAAATTGCAAAACATGTGATGTCACACTAGGGAGGAGGGGGGTCTCAGAAATGTGACCACCTGTGACAAGGAAGGGAAGGGGGGGTCAAAAAATTATTAAATTCGTGTGACGTACTTTATGGATGGCCCCTTATGACACATATGATTCCATTAATTTTACTTCATAGCTACAAGTATTTATAGATAGTGTGGCATGTCTAGAAATATTTATTATTATTAATTAAATTAATGAATAATCAGTTTATCTCATCCTCACTTTCTGATTTAAGTGCGTGCGCGTCTTCTGGATTTGGTGTTGCAGATACAAGCATATTCAATGTTTCAGGAAGAAAAGAAGACTTCTTATTTTTCTTTATTACCCTTGAGGCACTAAAAAAGGGATCTGAGCTTAAAAGTAGCCTATTCAAAATGTCTCTATTACAGGACTCTCTAGAGAATTTTCGTGAGTAATCCTGTCTGTATGACCTAAAATGCTTGTTGCGTGCCTCTGCTGCTTCTTCAGATAGTTGCCCTATGGGTAACAATGCATTTTTTATTATATCCGATCCGTGCACAAGTACTTTGTGCAGTGTGGGTGTCATTGGGTGCCACGGGTAAAGTTTTACGTACAAGAAAGCAGTTTCTTCTGCATATTTTTCATATTTTTCTAAATTTATTTCGTATCCGCTCGAAATCGTTTCCAAAATCACTTTTAATCTATATATCAACTCGTAATCTATTCCTGTAATATCTGAGGATAGTTTCGGATCTTCAAAAAATCTCCTGCTGGTGTTGCCGTCATTAGTGTTTCCGAAGTTTGCTTTCGGCATGTCAACTAATAAGCCAGTTTCATTGCGGAACCTGGTCTGTATTTCGATTTTCTTATTCATCTCAATTTGTTTTTCCTCCTCTGATTTTCTCTGCCGGTACTTTTTCACAGGCAATTTATACGCTAAGTGTAGAATGCTTTCAAAAAATCGTATTCTCGCATGTAAAATAGAAAGACCGAATTCAGTAGCATCCTTTGAAATTCTCTTTTTGTCCTTTAAATTGTTGAATTCTTTGGAAGTTTTCCCACAAATATAGCAACGACTTGTAGATGTTGTTCCAGTAGCTGCGTTGCAAACCTTTCCATCTACCATTGTCATTACAAATTGGGAATGCACCAAAAACTTTTCTCCGTCAATATCCACCTCAGTCGCAACCAAATTATTAATGGAATTTTTAACATAATTGATCTCTGCATTTGTTACATCAGTTGTCTCTTTGACGAAGCGAAATCTTATTGGACGACAAAATCGGGCAGATGAAGGTGTTGGATTTTCCCATAACACCTTTTGATTGTCCTTACCGCAAATAAGTCGCACAGGTACAAAGCAGCTTTGAAAAATATTTGCATCAGAGTCAGCCTCATTTTGAAGTTTTTGTTTGTACTGTGCTTGTTGGGATCCATCGCAGCCCCATTTACATATCAACTTCAAAGTGTTCCGCTCTTGCTCTTTTATTGTCAATAAGACTTCTTCTAAGAATTCCGATAAGCGCTTAACAGTAATATCAATTAATGGTTGCAGTTGGGTTTCCGCGCAGGTACTCGTTATCGTGATCGTTTCTGGAGGAGGATAACATTTCTTTTTGGCTTCTTGAATTAGGCTATAACACGGGAAAAACTTCTTGTTCGTGTTTCTTATAACTTCATACTGTGCTCGTGTTAAATCTGCATCTATAAACATTTTTAAAGCTTCCATGGGGGTTAGACGCGATGATTTTCCACACTTAGAGGTATCGAAAGCTTTTTTGTACTTCGTTGCACGCGTCGGAGAGCTTGTTATATCTTGGAGAACGCGGGAAGCATCACGTTTTCCCGATTTTCTCAGTTCAACTTGAGCTGCGTGAACTATAACACCATCTTCTACATTGGAGCGGATCTCTTCAGTTTTTTTCTTCTTTTGCTCCTTTCGCTAGATTCACCAAATGATTTACGAGGGCGACCTTGACGATTTTTAGTTGTGACTGGAATTTCGAAATTGCCTTCCAGCCAAAGATGGTTGTTTGTTAAGAAAACCTCTTCTTTTTTGTGCGATTTAATCCACCTTTGCTTCATTTCTGATTTGAAATGTGAAAAATTGCGTTTCAGTTTATTTAACTGACTTTCACTAAGGTTGTCTTGAGTTAAAAGGTGGTCTCTCAAAAAACATAGCTTTTCTTCTAAATTACGTAAATTTTCATTCTTCATCTTATCGAAGAGTGATTTACGAGTCACTATTCTCACTCCAGAGGAACCCTCTGAACCTAAAACAAAATTTAAACATAAATTACTATTTCACTAATTTCGACTGTAAAAAATCAAAGTACTCTGCTTTAACGTATCTGCGCTATTCCGCGGCTAATTTATATAGGATTCGTTACTTAAGAATCTACTTTTTAAATATGAATGACAAAAAAAGCCGGATCTACCCCGATACTAAAACAAATACATCTTTAAAGATAAAATTTCTTTAAAAAATCTTCTCATTTTAGACATTATTCCTCGGTCACTAAAAATATATGAAACAAAATTAAATTTTATTTATTATATAACATTTAGATTGTCACATACCTGTAGTCTCCGAATCCATTGCTTCTTTGCACCAGGTTAACACAGAAAACTGCAGTTTAGCTCACAATTTTAATGCTTTCTATAAATCGCCGATAACTGACAAATGCACAAAGTTCGATGATCAAATTCCGACTGAGTTTGCCAGATAACGCGCAACGGGAGAGGGGCGGGGACGGCGGCCTATTGTTCGTTGGAGTGTCCCCTGCATTAGGTAGTCGAATGCGGTAGCATTTTTGTAACTTTGTTATTTTGACTTTTGGCCGCGTAGATAATTAAAATACCCGTCTGTGCAACGAATCAGGATGTATGTATATACTCAGGAAATATAAAATACTTTCACTGCTTACTTTAATGTCTTCAAATCTGACTAATGTCTAATTGTTTTGACGTTTCTAGCTTTATTCATACGATTTCATCGACAAGCATTTTATAATTTTTTTTTCAACAAAAATCCTTATTTTGCTTATAGAAAGCATCAGCAGAATTCGTTTTGGAAAATCTAGATTTAAATAATTTAAAAGTCATAGATATATAACATACATCTATGACTTTTATGAAATGTATCATAAGAAAAACACAAAAACAATGCAGAAAATGTTAGAATAATATTTTATGCATGCTATGCACTCTATTTAACCCGGAGTATATACAGGCAGGCTTAGCGAGTTAGACTCGTAGCTAACATTAGACACTAAAATAATTCTCAAGCCTTTTATTTCATCAAAGTTAATGTACATATATGCATCAAAGCTTCGTAGATCTTATCAACGAGCAGACTAAATTTTACAATATTTATGTGTGCTTTATAAAAACGGACATTTTCTTTATCTGCATAAATTAACACCTGAGTGTCTACACAATTAATAACGTCCAACTACTTAAACATATGTACATATATATGCAAATACATAGTCTGGCCATAACGATTGTTACAAAATAAAAAGAAACAAAATATTACATTTGTATATATAGATAGTATGTTTACTTTACTACTTTTCAACTTCATTTTAATTCTTGATTTAATTATATAAAAACCTCTTAAAGAAATGATATGTAAATTATATGATTGTAAATTTTAATTTTAAAGAAAATTGTCCACTTAGTCGTCAGTTTAATAAAAACAATTTTATATAATGAAAAGTGACATACCTATAACTTTAAATAATTAATTATTCTATTGGCACGTCGTCATATAATCCTGATAAGCTTTTCATTTCATACGTTTATTAATACCATTATTATCAATATTTTATGTCTTGAAAAACTATGAAAGTTTTTAAAAAAGTTCCTTCTTGAATAAATATTCTAAAATTTCTTAATGAAATAATAACGCATATCAATCCTATTACGTCACAAAAAGTATTAATGTTCCTACTTATATAGTTTTCAATTTCTAACGAAGGGTTTTTAGGTCAAATTTAAAAACAAATTACAGTTACAACAGTTACAAACGGTGTTATTAGACAAGTAACCCTTGTCACAGAGTTTTTAAAAGTCTGCTTTTTATAATGATTTTGTAATACCAAACAGTTATTGAACCGATTGTTTGGTACAAATAAAGACTCGTAGTTAATGAACGCAATATTTTGGTTCTATTTACTTTTGCTTTGAAGACATTTAAATTGGGAGTGAAAAATAACACCGATGCAGACAATAGTGCCAATCGTTTGCTGTGTGCATGAAAAAAAGGAAGCGTATCGCTTCGTCCAGATCCAACAAAGATCTAGTGCTAAAGAATAGAGGCCTACTGCGTATCTGTCAATTGTAAAAAGGGGATATAAAAATTAAATCGTGCTATATTTACACATATTCTCTGAAGTGTATAAAATACGAAAGATGAGCTACTTTAGGCATTTGATGAAGCTCGGCTAGATTGATTTTGTTAATCATGGTCATGATAAATGCAATTCACTCCTACGAATTTATTCTAAGTAAAAATAAAACACCAATCTTCTATCTATATATATATATAAATGGATTGCTGTTCCTTAGTCTCGCTAAAACTCGAGAACAGCTGAAGGGATTTATCTTATCTTAGTCTTGAAATGTTCGTGGAGGTTCAGGGAAGGTATAAAAGCTGAAAAAATTAATTGATTACTGGGAAAACCATAAAAACAGCCCTTTTCTTTTTCCCATACAAACGGTTTTTTTTTACTTTAGATTTGACAATTAACTAATATGTTAATCATTCTGTCGCACTTTTCTAGTTATAATACAAGTAACCCCGTAATTACATTTTATGACTGACCTTTTTAGTTGTCACGAAAATAGTTTAATGATTTTTACATATTGATGATAATGATTTTTACATCAAACGATATCGACCTATTACATACATATTATTATACACGCGAATATTTTCATTGATGTAGTTTTATTAGTTTTTATGTGATTTTTTATGTTTTGGTCTTAAATAATAAAATAGTAAATTAAATAGCTTCAGACGGCTCAATTCTTTAATTGTTTTTTTCTTTTTATAAGAGCAGATGTATATTCTACAAAATAAATTGTATAAAATGATCATTGACTTAACCTGGTAAAACACGAACTCCTATCTCTATTGGGTTCTCTTACTTCAACCCGATGCCCTTGAAGACAAAATTAAAAGCATATCTGGAAACCAAGATATCACATCGACACCCAACTTCAACAACAATAAGTAAGAGACGTTATGAAACGTGTTCTTTGACCCTGATGATGGAATAATTACAGGTAATACAGACACACAATAACTTCACATACTCCCCAACCTTCAAGCCGATATTACTAACAACGAAGTTTTATATGCTATGTTATTCGGAGCTCGGAATATTTTCATATAATACTAGCATTGTTACGTTTTAAAATGAAATATTATGATTTACTTTCAATGTTATGCACTAGTAATCGTCACAATTTATTGTAACGCTTAAGGACTATTTGAGATCATCAATATTAATGTGATTTCCACTTTGTATTCAAATGCGGCTATCTGGTAAATTAATGTAGGAATACATTCGTCTTATTATCGATCACTCGATCACGATCACGATCACCGTTCAATTACAAATGCATAAACTAATTGTCAAATACGTTGTAACTTATTTATTTATAATGGTAAGAGACATTTAATTTTAGTCTAACTTTAAAATAACAAGTATTTATGTCTTAGTTATTAATGTTTTAAAACATTAATTTAAACATGTACATATATTTAATTTTTAATCAATAACAAAAATCTCTATTCTTTTAATTTTTTGTATTAAATACAATGATGAAAAATTGTATTCTGATCACGTTTTTGATTTGTCGAATGTACTTAGAAAATGATTCAGAATAAGTATCTGTAAAATGGCAAAACCTAATATAAAATATTTTTTCTTCAAGTGACATTATTTTAGAAGAGAGCGGAGAAAAGAATGAATGTGTTCAATAGATATTCTGTGCAAATATTACAATTTGAATGACTTTATAACCAAAAAAATCAAATTATAGACAATATAATATTAGATACAAAAACATAGGTCTACTGTCAACAATGTATTTAGAACAATTTGACGTGTACTAAACAAGCAATTTATAAACCCCTTAAATTGAGTAAACAATAAAACTTATGGATTTTTATTAAAATAAGTTCTGACTTCAATACAGTACAATATTCTTTTGAACCAAACTTTGTAACTGAAATAACTTCAAATAATAGAAACAAATGTAAATTTCTCCACTCTATTACCATGAAAAATTATTTCTTGTTCGTTGAAAGTATATTATTTTTTTTTTATATATATCTTCACACAGAAAATGTTTATCTTAAGTAATAGTAAATGAACAAAATAAAATAAAAATAGACCACAATGAGTTTTCTTTAAATGAACCTATTAAAATAAGTTAATATATCTTACTAGAATAATTTCAGAATGTTTTCAACGCTTTGAAAGAGACAGATAAGTTAAGCTTCCAATAAGTTTCTATTTTTATTTTGAGGTAGATAGGCAGTACCCCAAACAGACTTATTAGATTATATATTTATCATTAGCCTATCAGAGCCCACTGCTGAGCAAACGCCTCTTTTCACATGGAGAGGGTTTGAACATTAATCACCACGCTTGCTCAAGACGGGTTGGTGATTTCAAACTTACAATTGTGAAATCAAAAGTCCAGGTTTCCTCACGATGTTTTTCTTCACAATCTGTCAGTGGTGTCTAAATACTCTTAGAAATTACATATTATGACTAGGAAAAATCACATTGGTACTTACCAGGGTCGAACCCGCGCTCTCGGCAAGGAGAGGCGGGGCTTTAACCACTGTGCCATCAGTGACTTAAATGATATACCTAATATAGAAATATATAAATCTAATTTTATCACCAAATTTTAATACTTATTTGATCATTAATATTAAATGAAAATGTTTATTGCAATAATACTGTCAAAATAATCGTTTCTACGCAATCGTATTTTTAATAATAGAATTCCCGAGTGTTTAGTGTTGTTTGCTCCTATAAAATAAAATTTTCAGACCATTAATGTCGCTACATGTTTCGCTAGTATATGACCACCCATTGACTTAAAAAAAATCATCATTAATGTAGATAAAATCCACGAATTTTGGTTTTTACAACTAAATTATCCTAAAAACCATATTCTTACTTGTACTAAGCGATACGGTATGTTTTACTATTAGTCCAGTCATTTTAGGTTTCATCTGGGGAAAAATTCCTAGTGAGCTGAATTTTTGTATACACCTTTATTACGGCGTTATTATGAAGTTGTGAAAAATCGACATCGATATCGTGTCGGCTAAAAAAATTACAGAGGTCAAAAGGTCACGAAAATCAGTTTTTTGCAAATATTTCGCTACCTATTGCTCGGACGTCAATAGAGGTCATTATAAAAATTGTTCCCCATAAAATTGTCTACAAAAATGTCTCTTATAGTTTTTCTGTAAAATGAACGGTTTTCGGATCATAGCGCTGAGAAAGCGACTATATTGTGACGATGCACACGTTTCCTCACCACCTTCGAGGTAGAATGCAAGGCGCGTTTTTTTTACATGGTTTCCCCCGTAGGCACAATCCATGATATATAATGAAAGTTTGGCTTCCACAGATATTAAATCATATTCAAAATTGACACGCTCCTTTACAGTTCTTCCATATTTATCACCGCGCGCCTCTGCAGCTTTTAGTACAGTGTCTTTGAATGTAACAGTACTCACTTCTCTAATAACGCGTCTGTATTTTTTTTCTTTTTTTTTCAATCACTTCATTCGCTTCCTCTCCACAAAACAAACATAATTTTTTGAAATCGAAAGCGCTGATTCTTTTTTTATGCGGAGATATTGATGTACTCGGTTCTTCTTGGCGTCGTTTATGAGCCACAATACTTAAATTGTGTTTATAATTTCTACGGCAATTACTATGTACATTCACGGAATTTACAGTATTTAAATATTCAATATTACCATCACCTCTAGAGACACTAGCATTTTTTAATGTTTATAGACCTCGCTTATCTTCAACAACATCATCATCCGATAATAATTGATCACATATAAAACATTTATCACTCATTATGATAACTATTTAAGAGCATAAAATAACTAAATAAACGTGTTGAACATTCAAGAAATAATTCCCAACTGAACTATACTCAGTCGGACTGGCAGTAGCAGGTATAAAGGGACGGGTCTCGGAACAATGAAATACGAAACATCTGCCATTAAAGGTCATTAGAATGAGATATAGTACGTCTTACTAAAAACCTAAACCCCTATACGATAAATATATCTTTCTGAAAACATCTCAATGTAAAATAAAAGATTAAGAGACATTTACAAACATTACTAAAAAGCAAAAGAGTTTACGCCTTGGTGTACGGTATACAATACCGTATGTGAGTGCATTCTTGCCGCTTTCTCACCACTATGATCGGAAAACCGTTAATTTTACAGAAAAACTACAAGAGACCTTTTTTGTAGACAATTTTATGAGGAACAATTTTTATAATGACCTCTATTGACGTCCGAGCAATAGGTCGCGAAATATTTGCAAAAAACTGTTTTTCGTGACCTTTTGACCTCTGTAATTTTTTTAGCCGATACGATATCGATGTCGATTTTTCACAACTTCATAATAATGCTGTAATAAAGGTGTATACAAAAATTCAGCTCACTAGGAATTTTTCCCCAGATTGGGGTATAAAATGCCTAAAATGACTGGACTATATGAGCATAAAGGTATTAGCTTTTATCTAACCAGCAATCCTATCCCCAACTTTTTGTCAAAAGTGTAAAACATATACGGCGCTGTCGGAATATAATTAATAATTAATTGATTAAATGAATCGCTTCTTCCTGTGAACAATATGATAATTTTTTTGCATATGTTTTTATTTATGTAAATGTATAAGTTAACGTGTAACGTTATTGGCAAAAATATGTGATTTTTGTGAAATATTAAATTGTTAATTTACAGTAAGTACTTAAAAAAATAAGCGATGGATGACTTGTTTTGTGATCTTACTTATTTCTTCTAAGATTATTTATAAAATTCTTATGAACAGAAAAACATATCTTCTACTTTTTTATTAATTTAACTAAAAATTTAAATAAATCCTTATGTTGTTGCAATTAATAGTATATTAAAAATTATTCATTTATTCATTTTTAATTTTAACTGTATTCAATTTAATGTAATATTAAAGTTATTAAAAAGTTAGTATAACTCATACTTTTATTAAGATACAAATCATGGGAAGGAGCTTGCTTGGAATAACTACAAATTGTCCAACGATACCTAAAAAGACAAAAATAAAAAGGAAAAAGAAAACTATTAATAATATAGGCTAATAATAGATTATTACGAGTCCTCTTACGAATTCTATATGTTGTTTATTATGTATAATGTGTTCATCTCGTCTGCTCGTGATCACGATTGCTGCAAAGGAACCAAAACGTCATGATTATGTAATTTATAAAAAAAATAAAAACGTGTAGTATCATCCGAAAACCTTAGCAAAATTTATAAAAACAGCTTTAATTTCATATTTCACCAAAGCAAATAAATATATTTTACCTTAAAGCTTTAAGTATCTACATAATTCATTGATTTATATGATTAAAAAAGTTTCCGCTGGATTTATTTCATCATTTACTCAAATATATACAAAAATAAATAAATATGAAAATAAATATGTATGTTAAAAAATTAGTAAAACACAAATTAAATGTTACCATCCTGCTACTTCAATAACATAACTATCTATCTTTAACAACCTTTTATTTTTTGGTGCATGTTCCTAGACTTGTATATTTGAAACAATGTTATATTGAATTTTTTAGGTGACTGATATATATGCTTGAAGTTATTGTTCTGTGTATATCGTTTTAAAATTCGTATGATATTCTTTACATAACCAATATTTAATTTCGATCCTGTGTTTAGCTAGCACCTGAAAGTATGTATTTTGTCATAGAAAGTATTTTGGCTGAAGGCAAAATTTTTATTATTGATGCTTTATTACATATTATATATACATTTTCCTTTTTATTGTTTTTCCTGGACAATCAAAGTAATCGTAGTTCACAAAATACAACTTATTTTACATTTAAACACCACAACCATTTTATAAAAATTTTAGAAATACTTATTTTAATAATATAATTTGTGATATTTATATATGGTTTATTGACGTAATTAACTATTCAGTTCATAAAAACCGTAACTAAAAAAATTAAATGTTAGGTATACAGGGTGACTGGTGAATTACTATCGATATTTGACGATCATATATGACAAAATAAAAATTAATATAACATAAATATTAAGAAACTTCTAAGTAAAGTTAACCAAAAGTTATGTAATTTATTACGCATCGTGTGAACACCCTACAGATTAGGTATACACACACACACACACACACGCGTGAGGCGGTGTGGTTTTGTATCATCACGCCGCCGCACGCGTCCACACTTGGAACACTTGGAACGTGTACACACTTTTTTTTATTTATACGGAATTTTGGTTAAAAATTAAGTACCTATTTTTTTTACATAATTCGAATGAGAATCATGTACCGAGTATGCTCCTTAAATATTGATAGTAATTCACCAGTCACCCTGTATACAGTTTTTTACTTCCAGTAAGCGTTACGTGTCAGTCCCAGTAATAGCCTAAACACTCTAATTATGCTCCAATTTCAAAATTTAATAATAACTGCGCTTATTGTTACAAATGTAATGCAATAAATATTTCACTGAAAAAATAATTCTTCGGAAAAGAACAGCAAGAACATCAGTGTTGTGTGTAAATGTCAAATTTACTGATTTTAATAGTTTTTAATAATAAGCAAAACTTCTTTTACTTTCTTCGAACATAAAATTAATCGTTTTTGCATTTAATATCACAATGTCTAGTCACTAATAGTATGTTCTGTTTGTTAGTTGTAAACTGTTACGAGGATAAATAATGGTGTCTGACCCAAGCATATTTAACATGCCGTTCCACAGGAAACTTTGTCACGTTTAATCGGTTACACCCTAATGGCTTTCATTGTAAACACGATCTATATAATATATTGAAAACTGTTATATTTATTATATATATATATAATTTTTTACACTTTTAACCTTTTTTTGTTTTATTTAATAAAAGTTTTTTTTTGGGTAATTCTTATGTCGACATTTACATATGTGGATTATTCAACAAATACATACAAAATAATATAAAAAATCTGTATTATTAACAGTTTTGCTTTAAACATTTTCTTTTAGCAATATAATTTGATATCTTAACCGAATTTATCACATATCATTTTATAATCTTTTGCCATCCCATTCTTCTTTTCAAGTTGTTTTAATTACCCTAATACATATATTGTGTTAAAAATCAATAGTACTATGATGTAACGATTGTGATGACTAAAAAAACATGCTTTCAAACCCTTAAACGGATGATGTAAACTGCATTCAAATAGAATTTTATGATACCTTGCTATAATGTTTAGAATAAAGTACAGTTTTACAGTTTTATATATTTGCAACATCCTTCAAGTAAACAAATTTTAAATAATACAAATCTGCGACTGTAGATTTACTATCTAACTAACGAGAGTTTGTTTTTAATTAAAACACATTTAATATAAATAATGACCGCTTATTTTCTACCTCAAGCACGCACTATTGCGTGCTTTTTGAAATTCGCATTTTCGGTCGTGTATAGTGAAAAAGGCGTTAAATGGCGTATTAAATATGAACTAATAAAGGAGAATTCACAATAACGTCTATGATAAAAATTATCATTAATTAATCACTTAATCGGCTCAATGCTTATTTTAATTACTATAAAATTCGACATTATATTTAACAATTCATATTATTTATTATTTGATTAAATCCATAACGTAAACATATTCCACAACTTTCAGTTTCTTAAAACATATTTAATAATATTTTACTTTTCGTGACTGTGTATATAATAAAAAACATTCATTGTTAAAGTTAATATGGAGTAGTTTCTCTTAATAACTAAAATGGAAATATTTGCTCCTTTCATCTCGGTCCTTCAGCGGTGTTGCTTCCAAGAAGGATTCCCGACAAACTGACCATTTCATTAGAAGAGGCACTCCTTTATCCTCACTACCGACAGATACATGTTGATTTTGTGGAAAATAGTTAACAAATAATATATTGGCATTCCTGAGCTCAAGTATTATTAAAAGAATTAGTAGAAGAATAAGATCTAATACAAGATTTACAGGGCATTATTAAATTGTAACATAAGTAGATAGCCTATTAAATAGATAGATTAAATAGATAATAGATATACACACGTTTAGCATTAAAAAAAAAGAAGATTAAATTAACATTAAAACACTTCGTTGATGTGGGTCCCTAAAAGATTTCATGTAAAGAGTATGTGAATACAAAAATGGGGAATAAATTTTATAATTGCACTATTAAAAATATAAAGTTTAAAAAAATGTTACACATTATTTAATATTTTAAAACAATCCAAGTTATAGCAAAACAACAATGTTTGACACCGTTGTGACATTCCTACTAATATTATAAATGCGAAAGTAACTCTGTCTGTTTGTCTATCTGTGTAAAGAGATAGAGTTGACCTCGAGAAAGAACATAGGATAGTTTTTATCCCAGACTTTTAAAAAGTTCTCTTGGAAAAGCGATATAACCAAACGCGGGCGAAGCTGCCTTCTAAAAGCTAGTAAATAAATAAGTATTAAATTTCAATCCCCAACAAACTCAAACCCGACAATGTTTATAATATGCTGCACAGGCACATATTTACTCTTGGTCTAAGATCCTGATATAAGGCGACCTTCACCGAGATGTTTATTTGATGAAACATATTTTATATTCAATTTAATATGTCAATAAATATATTACATATGGGTTGCCTCATAAATTTTAGTCCAGGATATGATTAATTAACAATTAAAAATAGATTTTTTTTCAAATAATTCACCGGTTTGTTTATTAGATAAATTCCACACCAATCGAAAGTACGGAGCCCATAGAATATGAAAACGTTAGGTTGCCTATTCTTTTCCAGTCACAACTCTAGGGTTGCCAGGGATAAACAGGTACATCGATAGTAGCATTTTGCACCGGTTTGATAATTTAATCAAATTTAAATGAATATCTGTTTATTATAAAAAATTATAAATACATAAATATTTTTAAATTATTCAGCTTCTGAGTCATCGGACATGAAACTGAGATCTTCGACATCTGCACCTTCTTCTTCATCACTCTCTGTTTCGGTTCTTTCGACAATATCATCTATTCTTAAAGGTGTATGATCCCCAATGAATCCTCGTGCTTTTAAATATTCATCTAAGTACCATCCGCAGCTCTCAGGTTCAAGTTTGATGCATATTGGATCTGTTGCATTCAGCCACATTGAATTTACGAAAATAGTTCGTAAATTTTTTTGCGTTAATGATATCCAGCACGGAGGTATGGAGTTAGAGTCAAAGCCTTTAATTTTTTTTGAAACTGCTCATTGTCTTCTTTAGCAGAGTAATTTTTCATAAAAATGCTTGGGACCTCTCAGTCGTACATATTCACTCGCGGCAATATTTTACTTTTTAAAATTCGACAACCCTAATTTAGGACCGATATTTCGCAGGCAACCCTATTTCACTGTGTTCATAATTAAATAATCTTTATTTTCATTTAAATTTGATTAAATTATCAAACCGGTGCAAAATGCTACTATCGATGTACCTGTTTATCCCTGGCAACCCGAGAGTTGTGACTGGAAAAGAATAGGCAACCTAACGTTTTCATATTCTATGGGCTCCGTACTTTCGATTGGTGTGGAATTTATCTAATAAACAAACCGGTGAATTATTTGAAAAAAAAATCTATTTTTAATTGTTAATTAATCATATCCTGGACTAAAATTTATGAGGCAACCCATATGTAATATAGTTATTGACATATTAAATTGAATATAAAATATGTTTCATCAAATAAACATCTCGGTGAAGGTCGCTTATATCGGGATCCTCTACTATCTTTATTACATTGTATTTAATTTTTTTTATAATTTGTTTTAAATTCAAATTTATTTTGAAAAAATTATCTACTATTTTATTATTAAAATAAAAAAATATTAAATTTATATTTCACATTGTAAAAATATCATATTAGAACAATTTCACGATCGATGCGTTTATTAAAGACACTTTCGAAAGGTATTTTTGTTTTTTTTTTTATTTTATTTTATATTTCCTGTAATAATAATAATCAAACATAACTCAGACCAGATTAGATATTGATAAAAAATGTTTTAAACCAAGAAGCACCTAAAAGCCTATTAAGGTCTTAGGTACTTAAAACTTTGTAACCAATATACATCGATATTAAAACATTAATTGATAAAAGCAAATTAATATACAAGACTATGATCATGATGCATTGCCTATAAATAATATATAAAATATGATGCACAAAAGAACGGTGTTAAGTAATTGAATTGTCTGAAAAGTTTGTGTACGAAGTGTAATATATTTTCGTTTCATTCAAACGTATCTTATACAGTATTAAAGGAACATAGCACTAAAACATATGTTTTTTAATTTGTATGTTATGGTTTCATATATTTATTTTATCGATTGAAATGGTATGTTCTTATTTTTGTAAAATATATAAATAGGCAGTATAATACGCAACAGCAGTATTATTTAAAAAATTGCATTATTTAAAACATATATAGTCGAAAAATAAAACGCAAAACCGAGATATTTTCTTTATTTATATGAATTCTTTAATCTAAAAAATATGTTGGTATTCTTAAAAGTATAGGAGATGTTATCATTTTGACTTTTTTTCCTAAGTAAAATCTCAAAGTTTGTAATAAAACTTAAGTTTCGAGTGAGAACTTACTGAATATAACATAACTATTAAATATTCCTACGAACACATTAACCGCAACACCACTTGTTTATATAATATAAATAATTGTTTATATAATGTAATACATTGTTGCAACCAAGCTTAAAACATTTTCTCTTGTTTTAATAAAATTTTAGGACATGTTTTGGCTCCGTCCAGGGTAAATTGAATTAATGCCTGCCATTGGCACTTCGACAGTCATTCTTTATAGTGACTGTCAATGAAAAATAGAATTTATAAAAAAGCTGTTAAATTTGAAATAATACAGATCATAAACAGTAATAATTTTTAAATCCACATTTTCCCGCAGTTCAAACGTACATATGGCGTATAAATTATATTTTACACGAGATATTTTGACTACGACGGTACAAGATGATACTCTTTTGTTGAAGTTAATATTATTTCACTATAAATTTTGCACTAATCTCATAAGTATGAATATCTTCATTCATCTAATCCATCTCGAGCTTCACATATAAACGATCTTAATATTCTACAGTAAGCCTTTGTGTAATACTTATAAATATAAATTTTCGCACACAACCTATATATTATGTAACATACATATTAATATTTAAAATTATAAAGTATGCAGTTTTATAAAAAAAGGGTGGTTGGGTGTCAACAACAATCTAATTATATTGAAATGTATTTATCAATAGCCACTCAAACAAGATATGAATATGAATTTTTGATATATTTTTTAAAGTAGTCACGAATAAAATAATTTACTGAAATATAAACAAACTTTTTTGTTAAAAAAGCTTTTAGTTATTTTGATTATTTCTATGTTGTGATTGTCTTTTTAATTAAAAAGTTTTTCTTTTCATTTGCAGAATTTTATGTTCACATTATTTCATTCATTCATTCGTAGTTAATTATTTGTACATTAAAAATATCTTCATTTTTCATAACAAATTTCTATATTACAATCATTATTTATTTCACCGCTTGTGGCCATAAAAAACAAAAGCTAAAAATAATTGAAATTAATTAACAATCAAGATCGGTATTACAATAACGTCTAATATGACAACGCTAATTAAAAATTAACTTTTTATGATCACTGGATCTTGTTAAAAATTACAATTAATTTTAGAAATTAATTTTTTTTAATTAATCAGCTTTTAGACGGTACTTTATACTAATAGTCATTTCAAAACAGTAAGATTGTCGAAAAATTCTATGATGGCTTTAAATATTAGTTTAGTTTAAGTTTATTTATTTTTACGGTACTAAAACCTTCCGTATCGTCGTCGGAAGCTGGTAGACTATTATTTTTTCTGGCTCGTGTCTAGACTAAGTTCCTGAGTATAACAATTTATTTTGGAAATAAGCCAGTTTCTCTGTTAATCCATAACTTGAATAATTTGAAAAAATATTTCTTGTTTTGTTAAGATATTACAATGTACAACTATTTTGCCTATAGATGAAGCCTTAAGCAAGGTCAGTTGTAAATTTATTTTTATTAAAATGTTCGGCAATATTATTGTAAGAACCGACAACATTAATATTTTTATTACCAATTATTAAAAACTGCTGATTGCTGCTGCTACTGTTGATAAACTTGCTGATAACATGTTATGTCTTATGTATTTCAAAGATAATAAAATTTCAAATGTTTATGACAAAAACATCTGTAAAATTAAAGAAAATTAAGAAAATTCAAGTTCATTGACCGTATCACTTTTTGATAATGAACCTTATCACCCGAGGTATAATTACCAATCAGGAATAAACTTTCCTATGTTGATAACTACCTATGAAACAATACAATTGAGCGAAATAATACGCTTATGATCTTCAGTTGAGATATAAATTGTTCTACTCTTTTCTTTTACATATTCATAAATTTAATTATTTATGTATACCAAATGATCAACACGATTTGAATATTTCAATATACTATACGTCACTACACTTATGTAGGAAGATCTCAAAAAAACTGTCACTGGATATTAGATTGTTAGTCATTTAAAACACAAGAAGAACTTGGTTTTTATATTTTAAAATAATAATAACCAATTTAATTGAAAAATTCGTAAGTAGTTTGTAGTATGAAATAAACAGTTTAAGTAGATTGACCCATTTCCTTTCATTTCATTTAAAATAATGTTCATTATTTCGAAATAGCCACAATACTTGACCTCCGACAGAAAATGTTAAGATTTAGCAAATGAATTCACAGCTACTCTGAATTAATGATTGTTTCAATATGTAAAAAATAAATAAAATATTCATTAACAATTTTTATATAACTTCTTTGGGCAAGTACCAATCTTCTATATATATAAAAATGGATTGCTGTTCCTTAGTCTCGCTAAAACTCGATAACGGCTGAACGGATTTGGCTAATTTTAGTTTCGAAATACAGGAGTATTTATTTAGTTTCGAAATACAGGAGTATTTCGAAACGAAGTCCAGGGAAGTTTTTTTGACATTAGATTTGACAAAGCTAACAAATATGTCAATTCTGTTTGATTGAAACAGGAAAAACCTGATTATTTATGGCCTCTAAGACGGAATAGAGTTCGACTGGTCAGCTACACCTACATATATTACTCTTGACCAAACTAACGCGGACGAAGTCGCGGGCAAAAACTAGTCGTTCATAATTAAAAATCTTTGTACTATTGTTCCCGTTAAAATCTAATTCCAAAATTACATAAGATCATTAAGGAACAGCATTATCAAGCGATCGAGATAACGTTCTATATAACACGACTTTTCACACATAAGAAGTTATTATGTCTCATTCAACACCATCTCAGCATTAGTTTAATAGGTTTATACGCATATGCATATAAATATATGCATTTAAATGATAACACTGGCTTAATTATTAAATTATGAAGTAAGATAGTAACAACTGAAACATATTTTTTTTTTCTATAATGGTCACAAACCAATAAACTGTTAAAGCAGCGGACACAAAGGAAAATTTGAGACTCAATTATTTTTTACCATGAAATTGAATATGACTGCAATACCGGGGATGGACAAGCGATTCGACCGTCTATACAATTTTATTCTGTTAAGCTTTAAATATGAAAGACTTTCGAATTGGTCTTGCAACATTACATTCTACAAGATCAACTGCTTTTTCTCGAACTCGTCCAGGCCTTAAAATGATTTTACCGACAAGTAGTGTCACTATAAAATTATTTTAAGCTTATTTGTTTTTATAAATTCCAAATTTTTAGAAATTAAAAATCGAACAATTTTTACAATACCATCCGTGTCGTACCAATTATAATAAACTATAATCCTTAGAATTATTTTGATGACTGATTATAATTAATTACAATACTCAACCACTGTAATTAAGAATGGCAACTTTAATTATCAACTTGTATTTATAATCTATAGATGCTGGCTTGAAATGATGATGAAAAAATGTAATAAATAATCTAAAAGTACTAACTCTTTACGTGGTTAATTTGTGTATTAATAGGTAAATGCAAATAACTTTATTACCTCCTATAAAAAAAATGATTATCGTAGTAAAAATAAATTAGATAGATGTCAGAATAAAAGTAACCGAAAAAATTCTTCTCATCATATACCTAGTTCAGTTGACACTTATATTTTAAAAGTGAAAAAAACTTTTTACTTTATCAATATCTGCTTTTTTCTTGTCAAATAAGCTTGCTAAAAATACTCATATAGACTAAATGTATAGTTGAATATTCACTGGATTGATCAAAATTATAATTATTATCAATTTGTAAATAATTACTTGTTAACTTTTTTTCAAACAATCTATATTAATTTAATTCGAAATCAACTTAAATGGCTTTCAATTTCATTGAATCATATAGTAAGATTAGGAGAAATGCTTTCTTGTTTTATATATGAAATAAAAAAAATACCTTTAATTTTATATAATTTTACTACATACTTCACAAGTTTTATTACTATCTAAATTATTTTAACAGTATATCTAAAAAGATGTTAAACGTTCCAGTCACAATTAAATAAGCATGTATGTGTTGAGTACTTTAACATTTTTGTTTTTATTTCACGAAAGGGAACATATTTAGATATTCCTTTATCAATGGCATTAAAAGAACCAGATAATTTATAAGAGAACTTTCCACCGAAAATTAAGATTAAGTTTAATATATTGATATTAAAAATAACACTGTTCCATTCTATTTGATACTTTGTAGCCACAATTAGAATGTGGGGTTACTGATAGCAATAGGAAATCTGATATAGTAAAAGCATCGCTCGCACCAATTAAGCTTACATGAGCCTTACCACCTAATGCAAGCTAAACCAAAACATGGCATTATTTCATTGTGTGCTATATTTGAAATTTAAATCACATAGCCACTTTTATCAACTACTATTCAAATTTTGTGTTCATTGAATATACTCTGACTAAAAATAAAGTTATTGTAGGATTTTAAATATATTAGTCTAATATTTTCTAAGGAAAGTATTTTTATATTAATCTACATTTTACCAAACAACAAAATTATGTTTAAAATTTCATGAGAATGCTTTTCAATTAAACAGGAAACTAAAATGAAAAGAGATATAGATTTAAGTATCTACTACAAATCAACATGTACTTTGAGTTATTTATTCAGATATTAAATATTAAATAATGAGTTTATCATTTTGATATAATTAACTCGCTCTTATAAACTAATGATCAGAAATAATTATTTCACCAAGTGTCGCGGCTCTATAATTCACAGAGCAATGATGTTGACATCAACCGTCAACCATCTTTTTTACACAGGGGCAACTATTGTCATTTTTTCTAATACTACCCCAACACATAATTATAATATAAATCTTTTCTTTGTCTAAAACGTATTTCATAACTCGTCTTTGTACTGTGCAACGGAACTGTTTATTGAAACTGAAATTAGAAAAGATTTACAGTATTTTCGGGTTTTATTCTTAATAATAAGTCTCGCAAGTGTCTCATTTGAACACATAAATTGGTGACCCCGACGTGATCGACGTATAAATACGAAAATCAACAAATCAAGATACGAGGTGTCGACGTGCCAGGTTATCAAAAGGTAACGGCATCGCATTCATTATTTATCGAAGACGATGACGAATTCATCATTTCTGGTTGTCGTCGAGTCCGGCAGCGAAGCAATATCACAAAGACTTCGCCACGATTACGGCAGCATTCTATGAAAACATAGTGTCCTTCCTTTGTCCTTCCTACAAACCACGTTATTAACTATTCTTTACTTCATTGCCTGCACAGTGCATTATTCATATTTTAAAATTATTTGCAATCAATTATTCCAAAACAGTGAGTGTTAATTCCTAATAATTAACAGAAATATATGCCTATTTTTGTTTCGACACGTCATAAGTACAAAGGTCAAACGAATTTAAGTTCAAGTTCAAAGTCTTATTCAACTTCTTATTATGAATAATAAACAAAATTACTCTCTCACTATTTTAAAACAATTTCTTTTGAATTATTTCAAAATTTTCACTACATTTAAATATTTTATATTTACGTACATAAATTCATATAAAACACTAAAAGTTAATCTAAGCTAGAACGATTACGATACTACGAAATACATCCCTTTTAAAACTACAATAAATAAATAACTACATATTATACATTTTCATCATAGTGCCACGTGTTCATGTGCGTGCAATACGTAGTCATACTCTAAGTTATTTAAATAGCTGCACTCTTAGAGCACCATACTTTTTCACCTTTAGTAATCCTTTCTGCCGAAATTTCCAGGTGACAGGCAGGACGCTGGTTTTGTACATCGAGCTATTAGCGACGCAGGACCGGTTTCTTTGCTGGGAGTATTGCCGAAGGGAGGAGAGTGACGCATTTAATTTACTCCAGTGCAGCTAAGTGAGGTAAATTAATAAATTTTTGAATTTTCAATATTGTAAATTAACATAATTTTAATATTCGAAGTAATGGTTACTGATTCAGGTAAACCTATTATTAAATATAAGGAGTAAAGCTTAAAACGTAGTTCCATAAAAGGCCAGATTACAAAATTTAAAAATTATTTAACAACATTAAAGACAATTCAACTATCTAGTACTAGCGTAGCAGAATTATTTTTAAAATTAAATAAATTTCAAACTTTATGTACTAAATTTGAAAATTTACAAACTGAAATGAAATGAAATTATCAAAACTTAGACTCTGAGATCAATGAGAGAGATGGCATCGAAAGCGAAATTATTTCTTGCATAGCAACAGCTAAAATTGTCATTGAAAATGCGAAAATACAATCTGAAGCGCGACGTAAATCTTAAGCTCCTGCAACCTCGTGCCATCACCATCATGATCCTGACAGTCTTGGTTTTAAGTTGCCACAAATTCAAATCGCTAAATTTGACGGCGCATATTTCCGCTGGCTGGAATTCCGACATACTTTTCAAACTGTAGTGCTCGAAAACGAACATTTATCCGATATTCACAAATATCATTATTTAATTTCGTATCTCGAGAAAGATGAGGCACGAGTAATTGCAAATCTCGAAGTGTCATCTTCTTACTACAAAGAAGCGATTGTTAATTAACTATCATTTTACTGAATTATTTAACATACTACCTATAGCGACCGAATCAGTACGGTCATTAAGATATTTAGTGGACCACGTTACAAAGAACCTTCGAGCATTAACTAGCATTAGCATTAGCTCCGGCCACATTAGTCTACTTTCGAACTATTGGAATCCTAAATAATGTAATATGTTTTTAGTAGCCGGATTGATAACCAAATATAATGGTAATAGCTGCACTAATTAGCTAAACAAAATAATTAAATAGCTGCGCTCTTAGAGCACCATACTATTTCACCTTTAGTCATCCTTTCTGCCGAAATTTCCAGGTGCCAGGCAGGACGCTGGTTTTGTGCATCGAGCTATTAGCGACGCAGCACCGGTTTCTTTGCTGGGAGTATCGCCGAAGGGAGGAGAGTGACGACGCATTTCATTTACTCCAGTGCAGCTAAGTGAGATAAATTAATAACTTTTCGAATTTTCAATATTGTAAATTAACTTAATTTTAATATTCGAAGTCATGGCTACTGATTCAGATAAACCTATTATTAAATGTAAGGAGTTAAGCTTAAAACGTATTTCCATAAAAGGCCAGATTACAAAATTTAAAAATTATTTAACAACATTAGAGTCAATTCAACTATCTAGTACTAGCGTAGCAGAATTATCTTTAAAATTAAATAAATTTGAAACTTTGAAACAAATATCATTATTTAATTTCGTATCTGGAGGGAGATGAGGCACGACTAATTGCAAATCTCGAAGTGTCGTCTTCCAACTACAAAGAAGCCAGGTCTTTGGTTCGCGAGCGATACGATAATAAGCGATGACGAAACTACTAAGCATTTCATGGATTCACCATGCGGGTGCCGGGTCCATCGCGTTGCAGGGAGAGGAGCTTCAACAGTGCCTGGGACTTGCGACCCAAGTGTAGGTTTAAGGGGCCCCTTAACTAACGCGCGTTATACGCTCACCTCCACTGTCCAAGCTCCTCTCCCTACCTAACCAAATTTGAAAAGAACCTACTAGGGCTGCCTTCGATATACGTTCCAAGAATGCATTATTGTGAGTTCTGGACAAGCCCAAGTCCTTTAGTAGGTTGTAGAGAGATTTCGCTGTTATACCTCTCGCTCCCACCTCTACCGCGTACAAATCTACTACGAACCTATTTCGAGTGAGTTCGTTTGTGAGCTCGTAATATTTGTTGACCTTGATGGTATGGTCTTTGGGGATGTTGGTTTCCCAAGGGACCGTAAGCTCTATCAAAACTACGCGCTTTAAAATTCGCGAAAACAAAAATATATACGGTCTGGAGGCCGACGCACAAATATCCTCGGGGATTTTATATTGCTTTTCATACGTGTCCATCATTATAGTCCAATCCGACGCCGCTTTAAGGATGGAGTAAGGCTTGACGTTTAATTTTGTAGCCCTAGTGCCTTCTCTCACAAAACCTACTGATCGTTCGTTTGTGGTTATTGCCTTTTGCGCTCTGGCTACCGAAAGACTAACCGCTTCACGTATGACTTCTAGAACCCTATCGTGACGACGCGACTATTGACCGCTGTCCAGGAGTACCCTACATCCCACCAGCAGATGCTTAGCAGTTCCAACTGCCTTTCCACAGAAATAGCAAGTTTTTTCGGTACTTTTACCCCATCTTACTAAATTACTCTGTCATCTAGAACGCATTGAGATAAAATTTTAGCAATGCTGGCGACCAATCATAAATAAAAGTGCGCCATTTTAATGCTAATGGGATGCAAAAATCTCCTATGTCTAACCACTCGTTCTGCATTTCTAAATTCATTGCATGGATCTTATATTTATCATTCTCGTCTTACCGAATAAAAGACTTCAATTTGATTCTAACTTTCCTATTTGATCCTAACCCCGCTCTGTTACTTTGTGCTCCTATCATAAATTGCTTATGGAATTGAAGTCGTGACTCTAGCTCGGGGGCATCTTCATCTTTTGGGAGCGATGTCACTATGTCATCATGGGATTTCCCCAGGATATATCTCTTGGAAACTCTTAGGTGTTTATAGAGCTCCGATGGCCTTTTTAGACTCATCCCAAAACTATTGCTTCCCCTAAATAACGCCGATGAATCAGCCGTTAGAGCGAGCCCGAGCCACAACTTCAACATCTTTATGACGCCTGACGCCTTAATTAACTATCATTTAACTGAATTATTTAACATACAACCTATAGCGACCGAGTCAGAACGGTCATTTAGATATTTAGTGGACCACGTTACAAAGAACCTTCGAGCATTAACTAGCATTAGCTAACATCAACAGATGCTGTCAATATAAGGAAAAATAAAAAATCATATTCATATTTTATATTTCTTTAAGCTGAAGAGTCGTAGTATTGACTAAATTGCGAGTGAGCGCATCGGGCTAGGGGGATTACTTAAAGAGCATGTTTAGATATAATTATTCTTTTTTCTGAGGATTTTAGAATTAACAAGTGATTTCCAACGAAATTATTTTAACTTATTTTTTTATTGTTCTCTTTAAATTAATAGACTTTTTTATTACTTTGAGTTATTTTGCCTTAAATTACTTTAAATTCTTTTACTACATATGTATATGTAAGTCTCAGCTATAGGTTTCCGCTCTTGTTTTTACCCTCTGTATAAATTAACAGCTCCGGCCACATTTGTCTACTTTCGAACTATTGGAATCCTAAATAATGTAATATGTTTTTAGTATCCGGATTGATAACCAAATATAATGGTAATAGCTGCACTAATTAGCTAAACAAAATAATTAAATAGCTGCACTCTTAGAGCACCATACTATTTCACCTTTAGTCATCCTTTCTGCCGAAATTTCCAGGTGCCAGACAGGACGCTGGTTTTGTGCATCGAGCTATTAGCGACGCAGCACCGATTTCTTTGCTGGGAGTATCGCCGAAGGAGAGAGGAGAGTGACGACGCATTTTATTTACACCAGTGCAGCTAAGTGAGATAAATTAATAACTTTTCGAATTTTCAATATTGTAAATTAACTTAATTTTAATATTCGAAGTCATGGCTACTGATTCAGATAAACCTATTATTAAATGTAAGGAGTTAAGCTTAAAACGTAGTTCCATAAAAGGCCAGATAACAAAATTTAATATTATTCTGTTATTATTTATTATCGTCAACTGTTTATTTATGAAACTGTTTTATGCAAACACAATACCCTAACTTATGTTGATAATCGTGATAAAAGGAGAGTAGATATAATACTCCAAATTGAAAAACACAGAAGTTAACTTGCAGGGATACATTATTATATTATTAGCTCAAGATTATACAATAAAATTAACAAACTTATAAATATATATCATCTTAATAGAAATAAAGGTCAAAAATTATTAAAAGAATGGTTGTTGTTCTCTTTAAATTAATAGACTATTTTATTACTTTGAGTTATTTTGCCTTAAATCTACTTTAAATTCTTTTACTACATATGTATATGTAAGTCTCAGCTGTAGGTTTCCGCTGTTGTTTTTACGCTCTGTATAAATTAACAGCTCCGGCCACATTAGTCTACTTTCGAACTAATGGAATCCTAAATAATATACTATGTTTTTAGTAGCGGGATTGATAGCTAAATATAATGGTAGCGACAAGTCTTATAAAATCATCCGACTAAAGTTACAGAAGCTAGGAAAAAATAAGGTTCCATAACTTTCTACATATTTAAACCGATAACTTTTACTAACTTTCTCTTCGCGAGTAAATATATTTTCCAAATTCAACTTCGATTTATGGCCGCCGTCTATACGGGAATATTTAGCAAAGTTGGAAATCTCTCATGACTGAAGTATAAGTTTCCCCCTTTACAAATAATGTTATTGACATTGCATATTTATAGCTTTTGTTATACATTCCTCTTATAAAATGAATGTAATATGCATTTTATTTTTTATCTTTTAATTTAAATATATTTAAGATCACAATTACAAAAAAAATCAGACGTTATGTAGATTATTTAAGGTTTTCGAACGAAAGAAAAGAAGAGAATTAAGGAAAATACCATATTCACGTTTACAAGTTATGTGTTTAATCAAACTAGCGCCCTGAATACTACTAAGTTACAACTTATTTCAAAAGAAACGACTTACTGTTTTGAGCCCGAATCGTATAACTTTTGCTCTCGTTTTACTTTGCTACGTACAATGTACTGTAGAACGGCATTTCCTGTAATATCAGCGCCCCTGTCAAATAGCCACCATCTCACTGATTCTTATTGTCTGTTACAAGGACCATCTCCGAAATATATCTAATAATGTATGTTTTTTTTATAATAGATGTCTAAACAGTTAAATAAAACTTCAGTAAATACTGTCGGAAATGATAAATATTTATATTACATTATCAATAAGGTATCCTATCAAATATGGATCACATAGAATAATCTAAACAAAAAAATCCATTTATTACGGTAACCTATCCAAAAATATACTAATTACGAACTATATCATTTAAATTTATTAAAATCAAGTAGAGTTCTAAAACAGAGAAAATAAATAAAACTAATTAAAATTATAATCCCATGGCCGTGACCGCCCCGCAGAAACTCGGGACACCGTGGGCGCATTCTGCCGGCATTCAGAGCGGTACGCCAGAAAATTAACAAATCGATGGCGATAGATGATAAAATAACAAGACCAACTGAAAGACATTCACATCTCGTCTGTCCGTGATAACGGTTGCTGAAAAGTAGCCGAAACGTCGGGAGTAAGTAGTTTTTTACGAAAATAAAGTCAAGAAGTATAATCCGAAAAATATTAATTTCATTAAACTGAAAAGAACTCGCGAAAATCTTAGATCTCATCTCTAAAACATCTTAAATGCCTCAGTTACATACAATTTTATTACAATTGCTTAGTAAATATATTTTTTTTATTTTAAACACATGCTTGAAAATTAACTTGTATATCTCTATTATATTGAGAACACATTGCGATTGAACTGAAATGAAGTTTTGTTGCCCCCTCTGCAGTTTTACAGCGACTAGTTTGCAGTTTAGTAATTGCAATGTAAGTTAGTCAAATTGAAGAAAAATTTGTCGCACTAAGATTCATATTAATGTACTAATTGTCATAAGATATCAGATTTTATAAATAGATGTTTCACTTTTATCACAGATATACAAACAATTTTTAGGTGATAATTTATCACTACCAAACTGACTAGATCGTTTTATAATAATCGGCAACTGTATTAAATGTTCTTCTTACTTGCTTTTTTTACTCATGCATCTCTCTAACATCGAGATGAGATAGCATTACTCAGTTACATTATATACATATATATACATATATGTATAAATAATAATATGAATGAGAGAAAGAAAACTATGCCACTAGAAGTATAAAAGAATAATACCTAAAACCGCAACTTTACTTTGTTATTTGTGACAGGAGTAAAATTCTCCCGGCTGGCAGGCCAGATCTGCGTTTTAATATATTAACGTTTTCTCAACATATATCACAGACGTATTAGCAGTAATTCCCAGAACCTAAATTACTATTGGATACAATGCTTAATATTAAAATAGACCTCGTTGGAATAATAAAAATGTTTTACTTTTGTGATTTATATCTAAGTAACTAAAGTACATATTTATATATATTCACTGTTACATCCAACTCTCCTCAAATTACAAAAAATAAAGAAAACTAAAGTAAAAATAGAGCAAATACTTATTTTCTTAATATGCTACGGAATAAAAAAGAGAAAGGATTTTAGGAACAACTTTTTTTCACTTTAAAACTGAGATTAAAGCAGTAAACTTTCTCTTCATTGCGACGGTATTATAAGCATCACAACGCCATGAGTATTGATGTGTACTAGTTTATTAAAAAACAAGAATCACATCACAATAAATATGTTACATAAGCGCTTGATGCATGTCTATCTGCTATTACTCTTTTAGAACTTTTGGTTGGTATAAAACCCGATATTTCTTACCATAATACATACAAATCAGAATGCATACAAAATTTTATCTTAATTAGCCTATGCCCTTTTAGGTGATTGAGGAACGAACATTCATATAAATTTATGAATACTGGGAGAAGACTAAATGATAAATAGTCGAACATTATTCATAATTAACCCACCTAATGAATTATGTTTTAAAAGAAGGGTAAATTTTTTATCATAATTCTCTTTAATACATTTGAACCCATAGCATTTATAGGCATTATATTGAAACTGAAACAAAAGTGGAAAAATGATTTTAAAAATAAGCCTTAGTATAATTCAAGCAATTAATTTTTTCAGCCATAAACTCGAGCGGAAAAAAAGACAAGTATCAAATTGTACTGAGCTTGAACTGCTAATAGTAATATTGGAAACTAAATTAAAGATTGCGCTTGTACATTTTAAAAACTTCATTTGTTTTTAACTTAATTATAATTTTACTTTCCTTTTTAATATTATATCTCTTTTATGCACTTTTTATTTCATATTCTAGATTCTTTTTGTACCAAAATTTTTAATCGGACAGTGAAATGAGGAATCCAAAACTTTATTTATAAAAACGTGCATCAAATGAATCCGTGGTAATCTCAAACAGAACTTATATACATAAATATATCAAAACCGTTCGTTCCGTCTACTTTGTACAAAACAACCAACAGCCCAGAAGTCTTGTTCTTATATTTTTTATCAGGTTTTCGACTCAAATATCTTCAATCTTATGAACTTTTTATATAGACTTTCTGTCTGGTCTTTTTATATAGACTTTCTGTCTGTCTGTTCTGTCTGTCGCTGTCATTTTGGTCCAGTAACGTCTGACTTTTTAAAAAAACCTAATATACATAACATATAAAAGTAAAAGAAGATTGAAATATGAACGTAGTCTTGTTAAAAACTTATTTATATACTAAAAGTTATTTCACGGCAACTAAACCCAACCAAGCCATGACTTTAGCAAACTTATAATACGTTCGTTATGTTTTTGTATCCTTAAAAGTTATTTGTAGTACTATATTCATAATTTTAAACACGTAATTATAGTTTTTACTTCTTTTTATACACTTAAAAGTTCGTAAAATTTAAAATGATAAATTTGTTCTAGGCTATATACACTCCAAGGCTTTCAACCCAGCGTACGAGCCCCAAAATATTTTTCTTATTTTACAAAAATACCTCACGTAGTTTTAGCACCAAGAAGGCTCATTTTTATTATTATTATCTTAAACAATGACAATATTCAATTATTTTTAATAGATCAAGTGCTCTTTTTTTATTTATTACTCGAATAAATGATAACAGGTACTGGAATAAATAATATCAATATCAGTATTTATTAGAGAAGATAAACGACTTTTCATTTATCTTATATTTATTAACTTTGAAATAACTACTCGACAAACAGACCAAACAAACATATTTATTTGTTATGAAATTTTTGTTATCACAGGTATAATTATCATTATTGGTATAAATATCTCCAGATGGAAATATTTATACCAATATTTATACGTAGATATGTAGATGAATCAAAAAAATTTTTATTAATAATAAAAAATGTTATAAATAAACAGGAGAATAATGTTGAGTCATTTATAATATTAAAAACTGAAAAAATCATTATGATATTCAACACAATTATCTTGCATCGTATAAAGTCAAGCGACACCTCATTTAAAATTATAAATGAAGTGAAAAGTTAAAACGCCCACGCCGTATTACAGTGACCCGGTTATATGATTTTCACTACCTACATTGACATTTAATCCCAATGAGAAACGGGCTTTGTAATTTCCGACTCATAATATTATAACATCTGAATAAATGTTTGCCAGAAAATCACAAGATTTTATACAATGCAATGAATGCATGTATATTATTAGTGAGTAACGATTTTTTTATTGATATCACTTAACAACTCCGACTGCTTATAATTGGGTACTAAAAAATATTTCCGACTAATGTAGTTAAAAATTATATATAGTTTTAAAGTTAATATTGAAATATTTAACATGCTCACTTAAATATGAATTAAAAAATATTAATATATGTACTTCATTGATTCTAGTACTAATGATTTCGCAAAAATAATAGGACACATTGATTGAAAAACTATTATTTTAACTATGGACGTCTCTAGTTATCTATTTTTGATATCTGTGATTATTAATTTGTCGTATCAGTTATATTACAGCATCATTGCAAATAAAAACAAACTTCTATTCGTAATACTTTTATTCGTCTATTTTTAATGATGTCCTTCTAGATATGAAAAATGAGAAATAGGTTTAGAAAATAGAAATGCTTGATATTTGAATAGCTTTCTATATCAAGCGAACGTTTACAACATTTTGATGAAAACTGGCGCTCTCGTGACTTGGGACAAGATTTTTCAATGACGATATTTTATTATTAGTACTAGAATTGATATAAAAAAACCTACATGACTGTTATGAACGATCCTTAGTTTCTAATAGCAATATTATCATTACAATTTCGGTCCAATCTCCTTCCTGTTTTATGTGTCCCTTTATCGTAAAATCTGCCCAAATCTGGAACCAGTTATATAATTGATTTACAATAATCAAACTATTTATCAATGTACTTCAGTATTAAAGATCCTGTCAAACGTTTTATTTCCACATATAAACTAAATATAGCTGTATATCTACTTATCTAGATATCTTATGATTAATAATAATCTGTTACAAACCACTTCCTTCTAAAGTTAAACCACGTAACCGCTGGGATGCTATAAATAATATGAAGTTAACTATAATAGCTTAGAAAATACAACTTTAAATAAATCACAAAAAATACACTGTATTATTTCTTCAAGAAATCTTTTATTTATTGTAAAAACTCAAACAATACTTAACGGAGAGTTACATATTATGATGACATAGTTATATATTATGTAAGTTATAACATTTCTTCTTGGTTGGATCACTTAAATCAATATAGATATAAAAAAATTAAATATTCCAGAAATGTGTCCTAGCTGTAATAGTTTTGCATTGTTCCCGTAGAATAATTTTGTCTGTATCTTTTTTGACTTATGGTTTAATTATTTGAAATCAGTAATTACAATATTATTAAGTCCCAGCGGGTTTTTGTCGTATTCCTTATAAAATATAATATTTTTTGCTTTATATTGTAAGTATAATTCCAGTAAATATCCAATGAATCGATCAATACTTTTGCTCTTTGTTGAATAAAGTTTTGTTGAACTAAAACTTTGATTTAGCGAGGAGCTATTTTTTAGAACTCTTAATAAACTATTCATAAATTTTCATAAAACTAAACAGCTACGATGTAATAATTCTAAATTAAATACTTATTAAAAAATTGGTCGCAAAAGATATAAGATATTTTAAGAGTATTTTATAAATAATTACATACTAAATATTTCAATCGGATTAATTGAAAATTTATTTGAAATGTTTCTATCTTGTCACTTTATTACTTTAATAATTCTATCTTAATAAGATAAATCCCATTGGTTTAATTATAAGGGTGTTCAATTAATATTTAATATATAATATAATATTTTAAATATTTTCCATACTTAGATTAAACTATATTTGTAGAATGTTGAATGATAAGGATTTTGCTACATGTTTGTCTAACTTTCAGGATATTTGTAGATTTAAATTCTTTCCAGAATAACACCAAGACATTTTACTTTAGTTAGTGTGTATAATTTTCTTCATTTTATAATATTATAATTTATATTGTAAGTCTTTATTCATAATAAGTATAAAAATGCACAAAATCGTGCAACATTTAACACAGTGCATATGTCATAAATTAATTTAACTTTTTACTGCAATATTATCCCCTTAGAGGTGTCAGCGCTAACATTTTATTAAATTTGAAACGGAGACACATAAACTTTTCTCATTATTCCTCGAGGCCTAAAAATTATATGCATATAAATTGAAATTGAAAAACATTGTTTCGTCCTCCAAAATAGCCACATATTAACTATTATTGGTACCACCCAAAGCAGTTCCGTCGAGAATTCAACCCTCGTATTCTTATAAAATAACGAAGAAATTTATTTTTAATTTAAATTAAAATTTTATTTGCTATCAAATTTTATTTTTTATAAAAATATCAGAGAGATTGCATGTTTAATACTTAAAAAATAAAGAAATTGTATAACAACTTTCAATTACAACGTTATGCTTTCTACCCACAACAAAAGAATAGCCTTTTCGGTCAACGCAACTCTATTGTAAAATTTACGCCTCTATCTCACTCCAACTATACGGTTCGCCATGCGACAATTCAGTAACCCTTCAATAAATCTAAATATAAAGCAAAGAACTAGACCACTTTTTAAATAACTAAGGTTTAGTAATCTTCGCTCAATTTTCATCAAAATACTTTTGACATAAACAACTGTTTTATTAGAATTAAAATTATCTATTTTCAAATTTACATATGACCAATATCGATATACGCACTCAAATTTTTAATGCTATCACAAGAAAAAAACTATGCAAAATTATATTAATTTATCCTTAATTATTTTATCCGATGTTAAAATAATATGTCTCAATTTACAATATTGTGAACAACTAAAATTTCTATGCGTGGTAATAATTAATTTAAAGGTTTGCTCAAGTTATAAATATTATCCGTTCTTTATATATATCGGATTTATTACACGTTCGTTGTTTTAAAAGAGAGGGACGCCAGCCTCACTGACATCTCTAATGTCGCTTCTTCTAGAACAGTCCATGATATTTTAAAATGAAACTTCAATTAATCTTAATGCTCCTGTATTTCTCAAAGATTCTTCATAATAACATACTTCAATGATACACACTCACTGAACTCTGAATTACGAGTATCAATTCTGAATTCTCAAATCTGGAGTCGTGCATCCAGACGTCATATTTATAACAAGATTCAAACATAGTTCTATTCTCCTTTGATTTCGTTTTACTTTTAACAATAATCATAAATACTAATGAGGTTTAATAAGAATTGATGACAGCCTTAAATTATTTTCCAGTCGCATCCGTTATTAAAGTTGGTAGCGCCGATACGGCCATTCTGACAGGCGGTGCGTGCTGCACCTGCCTGGTTATGTGTTCTCTCTTGGTTGGTTTTCGTTATGTTCTTGGACCAGTCGCGCGTCTCGTAAAGTAGATGGGAGAGGATCAAGAATTGATGCTTCATCTTCCGAAGTCATGCCGATACGGTCATACTGATGTTTGCTTTGTGATAAAAGATAAATGCTTTTGTAGTCTAGGTACTTCCACAGTAACCCTAGATAACTTTATATTGTTACAATTATGAATATCAAATTTGTTTTGATCGTATGGGTGACGTTGTTTACTATGACACAACTTTGAGATGGTCATAATATCACGTCCAATTATCTAAGCTACTATGGCTTTGGGGCATCACTCGAACATTCATAACATATTTGTCATAGGACGTCTCCACCCGCCTATAACATTTTTTTATTTCTTTTTATTAATTTATTTGTCGTAAGACGTCTCCACCCGTCTACAACATTATTTTTTTGATTTTTTTTTTTAATTTTTTTTATTATCATTATTATTGGTCGTTAGACGTCTCCATCCGTCTACAATTTTTTTTTTCTTCTTTTTTTTATTATTTGTCGTAAAACGTCTCCACCCGTCTACAACAATTTTTATTTTTATAGTCATTTTCATTTTATTTTTTATTATTATAATTCTTTTTTTTTTGTTATGGTTCGGATCTGCACGCCAAATGCGTCTTTTATAGTAATACTTCTCAAAATATATGTTTGAATATCACACTTCTAGCTACAAAATACGCAATGCGTTTGAAATGAAGTAAATTGAACAAAATGAAATACGCTCACCGGATAACTATTAGGTAGTAGTATTATATATTAGTAGTTCCTCGGTTTCTATTCACTTTTTCTGTGATATTTTTTATATAAAATCTCCATTCTGGAATTATTTAAATTTTAGCTCGAAATCTCTAAAATCCAACTTTATATATTCTTTCCGCCTCGACCATCCTGTTTTAAATGTGTTGCTTCGATATCCACGGACGGATTGTCAAAATGTAATCTACACTGTTAAAGCCGGATTGACTTGTTCGTATGTTCATAATATCGGCAAGGATACTAAATTTATCAGATGTACGCCGATGCCTGTAATCGCATAAAACTATTTATAGGAATAATAGAGCCCGGCCTCAATCCTCGCAAATAGTTGAATGATTTGTTTTCTATTCCCGGAGATGTTATTTGCCATTGATTCTTGTATAACGCACCCCTGAAATCATGCATTTTATTAAGATTACATTTTCCAGTTGATATTAAATTTAAATTCGGCGTGATATCCTTTTCCCGTCGACAACATGATTCAAACGTTTGACCACGGTTAGCAGAAATGGAACAAAACTTAGCTGTACTCGCAATAGGTGTATTTGATTAGAAATTTGGAGTCAATTATGCTATCATTTGAATTATAACATCGTTTTTTAGTGGCACTGCTGTATATGTTGACCGACATGTTGTTAATATTACTGTAAAGGGTATGTCTACAGTCGATTCTAAATAAAGCCGTGGCGCCGGCTGTTTGATATCAAAATCATGTAAGTTCTTATAGATTAAGTGACTTCATATTTATTCATAGTTTCCCAAGGCCGCTCTTCGTCATCTCATGGTTCTCTTTCGGATACATCAAGGACCCGTGGTTAGCTCAAGGGTAACTCGTGATTAGCTCAGAGGTCACGCTCTCCAGATCTATGGTGTAATACTTGTCTCTTCACGGCTCCACAAGGCTTCCCTACAGAATCTCATGGTTCTCTTGAGAATACACCATGGACACGAGATTAGCTCACGGAAATTCCCTAAACACTAAAGGCAACATAGAGCTCTCATTATTTCCGAAAAAGAAGAGCGCGTCTTATCTCGTAAGTTTTAAAGATATCACTTATTAAGATCGTTTGCCTCTAGTTTTGTGATAATTAAATTAATTTCGTTATCTATTTCTTGTTTAGCCTTCAACCAATGGTCTGTTATCGCGGCGAAATGAAAGCATTTTTGATTCGAAATAAGTGGCAAAGGATATTTATCAGACACCGTATTCCTATTTAATTCTCTATAATCTACGCATAGCCTGTCGCTTCTATCCTCCTTCTTTAATGGAATGATGGGGCTCACGAAGGGGTAAGGACTATCACGTATGCGAGTTGACTAAAGTTCTTTTGATCTGACAGCGCACCTCTCGTCTTTCGTTTGAACGTAAGCTATGAAATCTACATTGAACCGTGAGATTACGATCGATTTGTTTAATTATCAGGTGACTTGTGCTAACCCTACCAGTTGCTGCATTTTCTATGACATAATTCAAATGATTTTTCAGTTCCAATCTTGTGTGTTTTAAAAATGAGACATTATTTTTAATCTATATAGAATACCCTAATGTCAGCAGATCCTGTCTAATCATAACGTCGTTGAAAATACATGAATACACAACATGAAAAACTCACTTTACTGAATCACTCTTAAATTGTTTCAAGAATTTAGATATTACATTTAATGCGAGCGTTACTTCACCTAATGCAATTGTATAATTATATTGCGATTTACTTAGAAATCTCTTTCAAAAAAAAAAAATATTTTTTTTTTAATTAAAGAATATTCGGTACCCGACTCGAAACAACATGAAAACCTCTCACCAGTTTCACTTCAGAGCTGAACCATATCTGAACGGAACAGATATTCACGCGTCGTTCGGCCCATGCTTAATTGGCTTTGAATTCAACACTGGGGCAGCGTAGCGCGAAGTAGCCTCGTTAACTATACTTGAAGCAACTAGGAGTAATCATTTACTTCGGCACGCCAGGTTCTTTTAATTGTTGAGACGAGCTGGTATCTGAAAACTCAGGATGTGTATTAGTATTTGGTGAAGCCTGCTGTGGCCTCAACATTCAGTTAGAACGTGCCCGTCTTGCCTCAGTTATAGCGCCACATCGTCGCATAATATCTCCGCTTAATATCCATACTACGTGGCTTCTTATGTAGATGTTGTAACCAATCGTATTCACATATTTGAGCTCACTCCTTTTAAAGATTTCATTTTCATTTGAGAATCATGGTTCCTGATTTACTACGTATTTATAGCCATAAAGATGTGTTGACACCATTCCCGAAGACACACACTACCACCGGGGTCAAACGATGATAAAAATTAAGATGATCTTCTTAGTAATTTTAATATTATCCCTTGATTTATTTGTAGTAAACGTTTGCACACGCTCTGCATTATTGACATCAATGAATGGCATTTAAAAAAAAATTCTTTTAGCGTTCTTCAGTACGCAGGTTCTCCACATGGTTATTTTCTTCAGCTGGATCAGGATTTATAAGACCGGCATGATCACGAGAGCGATCCCACTTCTGATATCGGATTTATTACACGTTCGTTGTTTTAAAAGAGAGGGACGCCAGCCTCACTGACATCTCTAATGTCGCTTCTTCTAGAACAGTCCATGATATTTTAAAATGAAACTTCAATTAATCTTAATGCTCCTGTATTTCTCAAAGATTCTTCATAATAACATACTTCAATGATACACACTCACTGAACTCTGAATTACGAGTATCAATTCTGAATTCTCAAATCTGGAGTCGTGCATCCAGACGTCATATTTATAACAAGATTCAAACATAGTTCTATTCTCCTTTGATTTCGTTTTACTTTTAACAATAATCATAAATACTAATGAGGTTTAATAAGAATTGATGACAGCCTTAAATTATTTTCAAGTCGCATCCGTTATTAAAGCTGGTAGCGCCGATATATATATTATCCGTTCAATATCCGCCCATAAAATTTCCTTAGGCGATCTGAAAATTGTAGAATAGTTTAGCAACCACTTTCGCACATAAACACAATTGTTTTCAAATAAAGAAGAGATAAAAGAGATAAATAAGAAAACTTTATTATACTCAAAATCTAATTATGCCACATATAAAGTACTATAAAACATCAAGTGTCTCGAGTATTAATTATTATTAAATGGAATACTTATCGTTAAGAGAATGACTTTAAACTATAAATATAAAAACGAAATCGATTTGGCCTTAAATATCAACCCTGAATGTGCTTTATTACATCATGAACTTTAGTCCTTTTCTAATGGATAAATTTAACAGTTACATAGATGGATAGAAATAGCTCTAGTAGCTGTTGGTTTGGACTATTTTGTTCTAAATTTCGAACATTTTTCTGGTGAACACGATAATTACTGACACTTTAACTCACTGAGTATAATATGTAACACGTGCTAGAGCAAAATTTATGGAGCACATGATCTGTGCACGAACGAAACTACCTTTTAGGGGAAGGCTTTGAAAATGAGATTATAACACAACATACAGTTTATTATGAAAAATACTTTTTTAAAGAATTTTTATTATATTTCCATTTATATTTTATATGAGGTATTTTTATTATAAGGATCTTTAAGAAATTTACAACAATTGTTGATTTTAAATAATTTCAATCCAATTCATTGTTCGAAAGGAAAGTCATATGGAGTCGTATTAACTTGAATTTATAATATTATTAATTTTTACCTTTACTTTATCTGTATTTACATAGGATATAGTAAATTATTCGAAGTTTTTAATTCATTGCAAACTTTTTGTGAGCTGATCATTAACACTATGATAATTAAGATGTCGACCTTAATATCCTTGTGTTAATGTTTTATAGACTTTATAATTTAAACGTAAATTAACACTGGTTCCATAATCAACTACTAACACTCATATATTTGCTAATTCTAGATATCCGCCACAAACATTCCTTTGCTTCTCAATTAGAAACAAGATGTTAAAATATTTAGTTTTTCTTTAATATTACGTCTCTCATGGCTTACTAATTAAATATTTTTTTTGGTCACGTTTATTAATAACCATTTAATTAGATTATTTTTTTAATTAGAAATTTACAGGTTCAACCCGCCTTTGTTCTTTTGATCGCCTGTACCCAAAGTGGGACGAAGTTTTTGTTATATGTTAAACGGTATTTGACTTTAAAGAACTATCTTTAACAACGATTGTATTAAATTTATTATTTTTAGCAATACTTTTTAAGAATGTTATTAAATTTTCAAATTTTTTTTCCTTCCAAAATTAAATACTAACCTTTTCATCAATTCAATAAAAAAATCTTACTTTCAGTTCTTGTTTTTAGGTATTAAGTTATTATTTCATACATAAAATGATATCAAATTATATTTATTTTATTTTAACTACATATAATAGAAGCTGAAATAGAATTGTGTTTTATTGTATTTGTATGACAGTTGTAATGTCAGTTTTCATGCCAAGAATTCTCTTTTAAAATATTTTTCATCCATCGCCTTTAAATAAAATACTTGGATCAGAATGTTTCGTCTCTTTCACGACAATCGCAACGTCGTTGCCATCACTGAGTTCAATTGACATTCAATTTTCTATATGGTCTTTTACTGCAAGATTTATGTTCCTATTGCAAATCCAAAAAGGTTAAGTGAAAAGATATAGCATAAAAACGGTTATAAAGAGAAAATAACCTTTAAGCGATACATAAAAGTGCTCCAATTTTTTAATATTACTGGAATGTAACTGTTTGAGATTATAAAAAGATAATAATTATATCCTTTCCGTATAAATATCAAATCCTAATAGTTTCCTGTGGTCCGTCAAATATCTGTTTATAATAAAAAAAGAGTGCTTAAGAAACTTTGTAATGACATGACTACTAATTGTGAGAATAAACATTACTACTAATACTAGATCAGTTTTGTTTTAAATTTGATTCATAATAACTGTGTAGATTATCTGAATAGGGATTAAGAGAACTTTATTTGTTCACTGATCACCAGCAAAATAAAACTGTAACATTTAATATTAAAATTGCAACTTATTATTTCGTTTTAAAAACTGGAAAAAAACAATTTTAACTAATTTCTTATTAAACCTATGTATATTTGTAAAGCACGACTCTAATAAAGCTCACAATTTGTAACTACAAAACAAAGCAAATTTAAAATGTATTTAGTTTATATCAACTATAATACCTCAGTTGAACTAAACAAACTTATGTCGTAAAGTGTTAACCAAAACTTTGGGACAGTCCATTAAGAGTGTAGCATTGTTTTAGTGTAAGATTAAACTTTAAAATTCAATTAGCACTACAAACTCTATTAAAGATTAGACATAAATCTCTTACAAACTCCGATTATTTAATGAATATATATAAATTAAACGTACATTTAGATATAATATAATAATTAGAAATTTTTCAAAATTGTCTCTTGTAACCAATTCAAAACAAATAACAAGTTTAAAATTATTATTTTTTCGTGTCCTGCTTTCTTTCGAACGTCATTTTTTTTATTTTGAAGTTGTGATTCTGTTTAAAGCCTCTAATCTGAATGAGACAAATATTATCGAAATATTTAAAAAAATATATCATTTTGTAAAAAGTTTTTAAGTTATTTAAAGGCCCCTGTTGTATACTGGTCTAGATACCATGCTATTGTTTCCATCAAATATTATTATTTGTTCTTAAGTTTTGTACAGATTTGAATGCAACTTCTCTTGATATCAACATTGTTTGTGTATTTTAACGCAACATATTATGTATAACGCTATATATCTATCATAATATAAATAATTTTATCGAATTTGAAATATAATGATAATGTATAATGTAAATATGTAATGTCTGTATGTAATATATAAGCAGAGTGTTAACACTCCACACTGTTATATCTGTGATACTGCATATATCACAATTGTGTACATTGAAGTAGTGACGTTTTTAAAGTAATGGTGCTTAATACAAACATAGTATTGATCCCAACAGACAAGATAACAAATATTGGAAATCACAGATGGATGAACATATTATTGAACTTAAGCACTCTGTGATAGTTCAAACAATCATTAGTATATTTTAGCCCATAGTTTTCTTTTAAATAAAGCCTAATTATACATAATTTTGCTTTATTAAGGCACAAACAGTTCACAATACACTTAAATTATAAATAAAATTACTAAAACATACACCAATGAAGCTACACAAATAAAAAAAACAAACAAATACAATAGTTATAAAAATCAACGAAACATCGCTATGTTACTTACGGATAAGAAATATATATTAAGTAATAGACTAGAAAAATTAATTTTTGGGTTTCAAACAACATTTTTTAAATAACTGTAAGGAAACATTAAACATATCAATATGACTAAAACCTGCATTATATTTTACACAAACTCTATTGATAAATGAGTTTTGAGCGTAACATGTAGGAATATAAAATAATGGAGCAATTCTTCGGGTGGCTATTTTTCGAGGGCATTTGATATTAATTTTGCTTGTAAGGTAAATTGTGTCAATTGTATTGTTTAAAATCTTAAATAAAAATATTTGGTTACGAAAATCACGTATTTTTTAAGTTAATACATAATATTACATTGACTAACCCGGCTTTTTATATAATTGTATAACTTGTTTTGTATCTTTTCTAAACTGTCTATACGAATTTGGTGATATGGATTATACAGTAGATGAGTATTCCAGAATAGGTCGAATCAAAGAGTGAAACAATAATAATATTGTTTCAGGTTTTTTAATTCTTTACTTACTCTAAGAATAAATCCCAATAAACGATAAGACCTAGAAACAATATCATCTATGTGTTTATTGAATAATAATTTAGAGTCAATAGTAATTCCCAAATCTAGTATATTCAAAACTCTGTTAATCGGGGTTTTATTTAACTGATAATTATAAATGATAGGGTTTATTTTGCGTGAAAACGTTATAATGTTACATTTCGTTATGTTTAAATATAGAGAGTTAAGCGCACAAAAAATTCAAAAATTGTCGATGTCTAATTGTAGGACTTTACAATCGTTAATACTTTTTATAATTTTAAAAATTTTAGTGTCATCTGCATATAAAAGAATTTTTGAATTCTTGAAATTATTAATAACTAGCTTCCGCCCGCGGCTTCGCCAGCGTGGAGTTTTAATAAAAAGTAGCTTATGTCCTTTTTCAGATTTCAGACTATCCATATCCAATTTTGTAACAAACGACTCAGCAAATTATTCGTGACACAAACATTTACACAGTTATAGTAAATTAATTTAAATATTAAGGATTATAATAAAGGAACGGTATAGATTTGGGTATAGCATATGGTTAAAAGAGAGTAGGTATAACAGTTTATATTTTCCGACAAGGTGACAGTTTAACATTTCAATTGTATCTATCTTCAACCATGTGAGGTCCACTGCTGGACATAGGCCTCCTTCATCGACATCCAAGCACTACGGTCGGAGGTGGTCTGCATCCACCGTGACCCCGCGGCCTTGACTAGGTTGTCCGTCCATCTCGTTGATGGACGTCCGACACTGCGCTTTGTGAGCCGTGATCTCCATTCGAGAACTTTCGGCCCCAACGGCCATCTGTTCTTCTGGCTATATGGCCTATCCATTACCACTTCAAAGAGCTAACCCGTGTAGCTATGTCGGTGACTCTCATTCTTCTACGTATCTCCTCATTTCTGATTCGATCCCGTAGAGAAACCCCAAGCATAGCTCTCTCCGTGGCTCTTCGACCGACTCTGAGTCTATTTATGAGGCCTTTAGTGAAGCGCCACGTTTCGGATCCATAAGTCATCACTGGCAACACACACTGATTAAATACCTTCGTCTTAAGACACTGAGGTATTTTGGACGAAAATACGTTACGTAACTTCCCAAACGCTGCCCATCCGAGCTGGATCCGGCGATTGACCTCTTTCTTGAAGTTGGACCTTCCTAACTGGACTGTCTGTCCCAAGTATACATATGTGTTAAAAACTTCAAGTACCGAGTTCTCAACCATAATAGGTATATTTCAATTGTACTCATATTTTATTATTGTAGTATTGTATTTTAGTATATAATCTTCTATATATATAAAAATGGATTGCTGTTCCTTAGTCTCGCTAAAACTCGAGAACAGCTGAACGGATTTATCTTATCTTAGTATTGAAATGTTCGTGGGGGTTCAGGGAAGGTATAAAAGCTGAAAAAAAATGATTCATTGCTGGGAAAACCATAAAAACAGCCCTTTTCTATTTCCCATACAAACGTTTTTTTTGACATTAGATTTGACAACTAACTAATATGTCAATCATTCTGTCGCACTTCAAAACACGGAGATTTGTGGCTTACAGGTAAACTCAAAAATATAAATAAAAAAACGTAATAGATATTTCTTGATTATAGGGCGATACGAAGTTCGCCAGGTCTTCTAGTTAGATATATAATAAACTAAACTAAATTTATAAGGAAGCAGTTACTTAATGATCAAAACACTTCATATTAAACACTTTGCCGTTAGTAGCTGTGAAATTCTACATACAACTTGTTACTCCATAAATCATTCAAATGACTGACAGAACGAAGTTTGTCCGTGACAACATATTCTAGTTGAAAAGAAATCTTCATTTATCGTATATAAGAAAAATTTAATTAACCTACTATTCTGTATAATGTACAAAAAAAATACATAAATGTAGCCTTTCTCAAAACTCAGTACCTACCATAATTAAAATGATCAGATCAAAATATTTTTTATCTTTAAAGAAGATCGATAAATTCTATTTTTTTTATAAAATTCACTACAAATGGCGTCTATCCGCGTGTCAGTGCCAGGGTCTCATTCAATTTGTTCCTGACTGACCGAAACAATTCCTATTTATTTTTTAAAACACTGCAAAACTTTCTCAATATTACTCTACATAAAATATTGATTGAAATCAAATAATATCAACATATAATAGTTATCAGTATACGCAACTTGTTCATTCATTGCTTCGTTTGTTTCAAATAAATAATCATACTTTTGTTTAATCAGTATTTCCAGAGTTTCGATCTCAACCCCAAGAGATGATTCTGATGAAATTACCTGTATATCATCACCATAATTTCATTGAGATATGAGTTTGATTGATACGAACTTCTCAGCATTTCATGGATTCACCGTGCTGTTGCCGGGTCCATCGTGAATAGTAATAGTTATAAAAATAGAAGAAAATCTTTAAAAACTTTAAAAAATGCTTCTGAACAAGATTCTCAAGAATTTTTTAAATAGCTATTATACAGTTAGGAGTTCATTATGATAATACTATATGTATTAGCTATTGCAAAGCATTATTTGATTCATATTTCTCAACTACTTACGTGAATCAAAGATTTTTTTAAATTAATTGGTTAGTTTGCATCAAATTTGTAGCTTAACACTGCAATTACAGAGTAAATAATGTGTGAACATTTATTAATGGAAAACTGTACAGTGTAAGTTGTCATGAGTAACATTATATAAAATGCCCCGTGAGTAATTTCCAATAATGAAGAATTAAAACGGCCGTGAAAATTATTTTATTTTATTTATAATAAAGTATGTAAAGTTTTGTTAAAAAAAAAAAAAAAACAAAAGATTGACATTGAAGCTATGTATCAGTATTAGCAGAAGAACCTTGACCAGACAAAAAATGTTTGTAAATTGTTTTATATTAAGTATTGAGTTCGTATAATTTAATATAAAAAAATAACATTTTTATTTATATAAAAAAATATAGCAGAGTTAAAAGACAAGGAAAATTATAAATAAAATACTTATTATGGAATTCATATAGCTGAACACATTTCATAACTTCACAATCGACGTTAAAAGTTTTACAAACGAAGTTTTGCGAGCAATACCTCATTCTTAGGAGTTCGTTGATGTATTTCTAAATAATATTAACGTTTAATATTACATACATGTGTTACTCTTTTAACACATTATAGTGCTCGACATACAATGCTGAATGTAGATTTCAATGATTTAAGTAAATATGTATAATCTAAAAAGACAGATGTGTATCAAATTTGTCATCATCACTTTGAAGATTTACAAGTGCCACACATATAATACGTTTTGAGCTCCTTCGTATCATCACACATAAACGATATTAATGCTCTCGAACATTTATCTCTGCATATTACGTGTTAAGGACGGATACGTTTAGATTATTACGGAAAAAAATTGCCTAAAATGATAGGAAACCTTCTGTTTTATGGTTGTATATTGAAATTATTCTTAAAATTTATGTAAGCTATGTATTGACGGTATAATATTATTATTAAATGTATATAACAAAGAGTATAAAATGCATATTGCATATATATTCAGAATAAATGAAGTGATTATATTATTAGTCTCCATTCATAAGCGATAAACGATTTTCAACGATTTTAATCGAAACAACAAATACTTTTGCAATTATCGGGTAAGACAATATAACAGGTATAATAAGACATACATACATTTTGATCGACATAAATATACTTTGATGCACATATTTCTTAATAAAAATAGTACATATATGTAGTAAGTGTTATATTAAATAGTTAAGGGCAAACGTATTTTCCCAAATCCTAAGCTGTTCATGACATAATTCGTTTCATATTTCTCCAGTTTTATATGGAATAAAAAATAAAGCAATCAATGGCTAGGTAAAGTTTTTAAATGAAATTACTAATGCAAAGTTAATTTAAGCGATGATATGAAGTACCCTTTGACTTAAACGATATTTTATCGTTACTAACTGTCGGGTCTTCTTGAATGTTTCTGATTAAAGAATTGCAGTGTTTTAATTAATTTAACACATATAATTATGGAAATATTAATTTTAGTTACATTTAAGGAAAATTTTATAATAGTTCAATCAAGCGTTAAAATATATTATAAAATAAAAATTACTACAGTAATGCCAAAAAAATCCCAATCTATGTGTGCTGCAATTTATGTAATTATAATGCCACAGATATCAGATCTTGCACAAAATATTACTTATAATTAATCTTTCTGATTACCCTAAGCCTATTAACTAATATCTGTCTCAGGAAAAGAAAATCTGCCTTGTTTGTAATGTAAATGAAGTATATGAGTGTGTTTATTTTGAATAACAGCCTACAGTTCAGTTCTATTGTGAGATGTTACATATATCTTGATATGGCTTGCGTCTATCAAGATACGAGTAAACAATTAGTAAACTAATATCAAAGTACAAACGAACGAAGGTTGGTTTATGGCTATTTATAAATTTGAAATATTATACTCAATAAACAACATTGCTGAGTTTCATAAGGCTAACGACTATGTGTCCCAAATTTAACTCTGTTAAGATAATTTATCATTTTTAAATTTCAATTTATGAAGAATTGTTTCATAATACGATTATATTGCTGTAATAATAATATACGAATGTATTGAAATGAATAAATAATTATTATAATCATTAATTACAACAATTGTGAGTAATGCTAATGTGTACTCGGCCGAGTATACCCTTGAGGTATGCCGGAGATGAGCTGCGAAGCGCCAAGACCTCGTGGCGGCTCTCGGCGGAGTGGACTTGTCGCTCTCGAGTGTCGTGGAGAAGATGCTCGAGAGTGATGGGTCCTGGCTGGCGGTGTCCTCCTTCTGTGAGACGGTCATGTCCACGAAGGAGGCATCTGAGCGGGAAAGGGAGAGGGCGGCTGATGCTCCCTCCCTCCGCAGGCGACGTACGGGGGTGCGACGGAGACGATTCCAACGCCTCCAATAGCACCCTTGGCTCCGGGCTGGTGTCGGCTTAGTAACCCGCCTCCAGTGAAAGCCCGGCATCGTCGGGGTGATCCTAATTGCCGGTGTCGCCCCCATACACCGAGGGCGTAAATCGGGTCTTTTGCCAGGACCTGCCAGTCGCTGGTGCGCCCTGTCGCTGACAGATCCGGGGTACACCGACTTAGAGGCCGATGGCTTTCGTAGTGGTTTTAGTGAGTATTGGCCTGCCCATGTCGAGTCTCACACATTCGGTTGGACGGCTGGTTTGACGGCTCGTAAAAAGAGTTTCCCTGTGTCATCAAAAAAAAAAAAGTGATGCTAATGTTTGAAAAAAGGAAATGCATTTAGGCTTATAAAGTTGGAGCTATACCAAAGAGTTAAAACTTTACAAAAAAAAAATCATGAGAATATTGGCAGTGAATTACCTAAATTAACTTAATAGATATTCATAAGAAAATTGATAACAATCTCCCATAAAAATAATTTATGTCGTATCTAACAGAAATAAAATATCAATTTGTATTTGACATTTTTATAATTTCCTGTTCGAAACGGAAAAGGTTATTATCTCCATGTAGGTTTTAATAATTTATAATTAAGTATAAAGCGATCAAAATAATATGGACAAAAATAAATATTCTAAACATCATTAGATATACAAAATAATATTGGATTGGTTTTGAAGCCATTAAATATTTGAAAATGACGTTTCCATTTAAATGTAAACACGACTAAAGTAAACTACATAAAATATGAAATATTATATATTCGTCATATTTAAATTTCCCCTCATTTCTGTTCCCGATTGTAATTTCAATTACGGCCCACGTGATTAATGGACATTAATATCATTTCAAAATTATTACTAAGCCTACGTTATTTATTATCTTTCAAAACGTGTCTTTCGTTTTATCCAACTGTGAATAATCTTATATGAGAAGGATTTGTAGTTTGGCTTCGGAACAAGTTCAACTTTATACCCTAAACTATTTCTCTTAGATATTTTCTATTAAAGTCTTTCTATGTTATAATAATGATTAGTAAAAACAAATTAACATATAATAAATCAAATAAAACGTCTGTGTTTAAGATTTTTGCTAATATGCAATGTGGCAGAAAATTTAAAGTATTAATTGTAGATACTTTAAAAAAGTCTCAAAACTTGGCTACGTTGTATATTGACTTCATTCAGCTGATTAAAGTTTCCAAGGTAGTTGTACCTCCTTCCTCAAACTCGAAGTATCTCATTCTACTATTTATACTTATTCGCGAATTAATATTTAACATGCGATGACAACATTCCGTTGGCTAAAATAAATAAACATAGGAGTACTGATTTCACTATGTGAATACCTAAATATTAATAGTTTTCAAATATCCTTCTCCGTAGAAAAACTTTATTTTTATACACGTCAGACAGTTATAAAATATTTATATTAAAATAACAACCAAAAACTAAGTTTTCGCATAACTAGATAAAAAAGAATTAGTAATCCACAAAGAAAAATAAATACTTATGTCAGTTGAAAATAAATAACAGTTGAAAGGGCTTGAATGTGAAGGCGATGCATTGTAAATTTGAGATCATGAGTATCATAGTTTATTTATTACCTGTTTTAGTTTTATTATACATATATACGTATATATGTATATACATTTCTTTGGAACGTTAAACCGTTAATACTAAGGCCTTAACGTTGTTTCCAAACAATGCATGCAATATTCTCAATTCTATATAGTGTGGGTAATAATTATTTACAATAATTTAAATTATGATATACTTTATTTCTTATAATAGTTAACTAGCGCCTACTGTTTATTTGTTATAATAGTGTAAATTCATGTTAATAATATTCTGTACTGTAATTTAAAGGTCCAAATACTCAACAATTGGTTTTATAATTTATAATAAGAGCCTTAGCTTTTAAGTAATGTTAAGTATTTTATTATTTAATGGAAATTTTTATGAGGGAAACTTGCGCCCTTCGTATGATATTGTAACTTACCCTTGCCTAAATATGTTACTTTTTAATATCATAAAAAAGATGTAAGCGCTAGATTTCGGATTCAGTTGTGAAACAATAAACATCTTAGTGGAATACTGCCTAATTAATTTTAAACAATTTATATTTAACTGTGAAATATCTGTCTTTTATACAAGTTGCGAAGAAATCCATGATGTCGAGTTTAACTTAAAAATTGTTATAATTTACTGACAAAATAAGGCAGTATGTAATTTATAATATTTATTTTAAAACATTTATCCCTGATAACAAACAGGGACAAAGCTTGATGTAAGGTGCGTAATCTAGGCCGTGGTTTTATTTTTAATATGCGACATATTTGAAATTACCTTTTTCATAAACATAAGAGTATTGCTGAAAAATTTAATGCAATATAAAATGTACGCAAAGTTGATAATTAAAATGTTTTATTAATTATATTGTATGATATACACTTGACAAACATTATGAATTATGATACTTGTCTTGAATATGTGATGGTAAAACAATAAAGTTTTTAACTTTTTTATTTTCGACTATTACTTTACACCACCACGAGCTACTATAAGAACTAAGTATTCTTAAATAAACTATTATATAGAACCTTTCCCTTTAACTTATTACTGTAACCTCTAATTAATCATTCTTAAAAGATGAATTCTATCAAAAAGATGAATTCTATTGCGCGTGAACCATTGGAACGATCGGAAATCCGTAAATTTGACGGCGTGAGCCATTTTATAATCACATTGTTAGATTCTCTGAGGTATCAATCATCATTGTGTATTAAAGTATCACACTAATTACTTTAGTTATTTCATTAATTTGTAAGAATTATGAAATTGTTCGTCTGTAATTAATATTTTTTTAAGATCCTTCCAAACCTAAAACTATATAAATTTACCTCGAGAGAAATCTTCATCGTGCTCCACAATCGGTAACTAGTATTTGTGTTCTTGAAGATTGTTTCAAATAGCGAATACATACGATAGAATTCTCTAAATTTCATAAGGAATAATTCTCTCGAAACTGGGTAACATAAAGCCCTACTCAATGTTTTAGATGCCGTGAAATACTAACTGAAGAATATTATACTGAATACAAAAGTATTTTTCGTGGAATTCTTCAATTAAGTTTTACTAAGTATCGCCTCATTTGTTACAGCAATTTAAAAATGCTAAACAGTAATATTAAAATTATATCAAAGCTTTAAGTCTGGACGAATATAAATACCTTGGTAACACCACCATAAAAAGTAACCAATTTTTTTATTGTTTTTCGAAGTTATCTCCTTACATCTTCGTCGCATGAAACCACTGTGAAAACAGTAGGCCCATTTCTCCTCATTCGTTTGTTCTATGGAATTTTAGTACGGTTAGAAATTTAGTACGGTATAGCCTGAAAAGGCCTCGTAAAGCGAATGTCTCGAATGTTATCTCTAGTTCTTGAAAATAAATACAAGTCACAGGGCCTTAACTCGTTTCACATACTTTTTTAATTCCTATGCAAGTTATTATATCGGTTTTGTATAAAATAGCTGAAATTTTTTTATGTGTTTTTAATTTATATTGAATTTAAATCGTAAAATGATATTGTTATTAAAGATTAAATCTTTTTTAACAAGTAATACTTACGATATGTATCGGTATTAATAAATTATTACAAAAATAATTCATTTATTTTTTACAAAAAATTCAATAAGAGTGATATATAAGGGTTTCTTTTAATACGAAATATGGAATCCCTAAATTTTTCTTATTATGGATTTACTTCTTATAGTTAGGAGATTATGCATAAGTTATTTTACATTCTTCTCGTGAATCTCAATTTTAAAAAAGAAATACACAATAAGTGGCCATCCTTATTCTTTATAGAAAAACATTTGTCTATCCATACCACAGTTTGACAGGTTTTTAAACGTATTAAGCATAAATCAGAAAATTATTCATACATCTTAGATTTATTTATTTTATACATTGCCTGTACTTTGGGAGATTAATTGTTCTTTCGTAAACAATATTTCATTCAAAATTACCCAGTTGTTTTTCTGGTAATACTTACCTTTACCAAAATATATTTGTTTAGTGAGAGGTGTGGCATTTATGTACATTTTAAATGAAATAAATTATTCACTTAATTATCAAAATCATTAGTATTTCTGTTGACTTTTTTCTCTTATTCTAATCCATACATATTTCTTGTACATTAATAAAAGAATAATACATTTTCGCTAAAACAAATATTGAATAGCTATAAAAATCAATTCATAAGTTTAGCATTACAAAAATACAAAAGATTTATGCCATGAACTATGTTTATAGACACTAATAACCACTCAAAAAATTTAATAAAAGAGATTTCTAATAATTGGAAAGTGAAATTATTTCATTGTTTTTTTAGATCTTGTAAATGCAGTTTATTAAAAACAAAGTGAAACCGGCTCTATTGATTTTAATTAGACCTTCATTATTTGGTAAATAATGTCGTATGAAGAAAAATGGTCAACTTTTCAAGCGATTTCAAAAAGGAGGTAGTTCTATTGTATACCACATAAAAAACTTGGCATTACACTTTCAATTATAAATTGATGATGAATAAAATCTCATAAAGAGGTTTTATAATATGTAAGCAAAGCCACCTGCAATAGCTAGTTTAGTACTTATTTCATCGAACTCCTAGTAACTATGTAGTTTCACTAAACATTTTTAAATCAAACTCTGCAATTTTTGACAAAAAGATAAAAGTGAACTTAGAAATTTTATCTTTAAGATTTTGAGACCCTTCTTACACAACTGTCATAAAGTTGTGTTTAGAAAGTCAAATATAAATTTATTCTTCGAAATGTTAGAAGTTCTTTTGGTAGGTATATTTAAACTTTTGTTACTATTGCAATGGGTACCTTTAACTCAGAATTATAAAGGAGATATATTATAAAGCAGAACATGAGAATATTATATTATATAGCAGATTTGTCAATGTATTATTAATTTTTCTACAAGAATTATAAATACCACGAAGTCAAAAGAATAATAGAAAATACAAAAATACATAAATGGCATAGTTGATAACAAAGTGGTATCATAAGTTATTGATAAATGAATTTAAAGAACTCACATAATTAATTGTCATCAATTTGAAACTATTTTTTATAGGTTAGCATGCTCTTAAACAGAAAAAGACAACCTAATTTAAAGCCGGTGTTTAATGTTTGGTTATCATACAATAAAAATACGATTACAATTTTGTTCTAAAATATTTAGTTTGTACAAAAATTATTAAATCCAAAAATGACAATAAAAGTTTGTACTTATAAAACTGAACGATATAATTTTGTTTGTGTCATGAGCTTTAACATATTTACAAAAATTTAGGGAAAAACAACTAAACAACATAACTTTTACAAAGGAACTTATGTATCTCTTTAATTAATAATTTTATGTAATCAGCATTAATTCAAGAAAATTATTATTTCGCTTGAAATGATTAGTGTGAATTACAGTATTACTTAACGAACTATCAGTCTTTATCTGAGATCAATTCATCTTAGGGGGGTTTTCAAAGAGAAATATTTAGATAAGGTAATAATATTATTAAAAACATGATACTAGTTATTCAGATACTTGAATTAACTTAAACTTAATATTGACTAAAATCATATTCTATTTCTTAAACATTATTTCCATATTGTGATGTACATTTTAAGTTAATAGTAAGATTATATTTAAAAGGTTTAGTATTTTATGTTTGATAAGATCACAGAAATAAATTAACCGCTTAAGATGAATTAAGAAGGAACAAAATAGAAGGACCTCATTGATTGCTGACCTTAAATGGCTTGAGTTTGGCTTCCTGAAGTGTATATAAATAAATATAGACAAATATGGAATAAAACAGACTGTTTTAAGAGCATAAAGCATGAGTAGTCTGATAAAAATCATAGAAAGTATATCTTAGAATTAATATTTTTATAAGAAACACAATTTCATAAACTAATGCATACTATCAAGATTTAAATTCCCCAGCGACTTACTAGTATATGTATATAAATGAATAAATATTTCAAACAAATAAATAAATATAACAAATAAATATTTCAAACACAAGCATATTTCAAAGTATATGGATGAATGATTCGATATTTATTCAATATTTCACATGCCTATTCAAATATTTCTCTTTTCAGTTGGTTGTCGACTATCCATCTATTTCTCCTTGGAAATACGCTGTGTTGTATTCGTACAATATATGAGCTGTATTGAGAACATAACTAAATATGTATCATTACAATTATAATTGGTTCACACAATTGCGTTACGAATTCAACTATATTTGAATTAGCTAGAGTGATTAAGGGATTTTGTGATCCGTGTCTCCTTTGACCAGACTATTTAGTATGCGCTTATGTGTTCTTACATGTTCCATTATTAAATTTAAACAAAAATCTATCGTAGAAAACCAAATGTTTAATATATTTTGTTAAATTGAATAAAAATATTAATACTAAATGTCATTTACGAAATGAGAAACTAATACACCTATTATAATCTCTTTGTATCATTGTTTAATACAAGGTTGTAATAAAATATAAAACTTTTAACTGAAAGGGCTTTCAAATAAAAAAAATCATATCACTCCACTTCCATTGTTGATAAGTCAAACCACGTCAATTAACTTTACGCTTAATCAATGCACTTCATATTTTTCATTATTAAAAATATATCTATAATTCAATAATAGACATAGACATTCAAAAAATTGCAATTCTCTTAATTTTGTTAAGCACAAATACATGATCATAAACATTATAAAACATTTGAAAAAAAAAAACATATAATAACTCGCTATAATATAGTGCGTTTTATTTAAGCTGAGCTTTGCATTTGTGTGAGTGCACCCGAATAGTGTAGGTGAGATGTCAAATTTTTGAATGAAACGTTATTTTCTAGTTTTAAACCGGTTTGTACTGCTTTTACTTCTCCCCACACCTTCCTTACTTCACCTTTTGTACTGGTAGCAATATCAAATGTTGAAACACAATGTCAAGTGAATAAGAATTTGTATTTTTTTTCAAAATTCTTATTAATCAATAATTTTTTTCCCACAATATTCAAAATATTTCCATCTGGACTTATACTACTTTTGCTTATTTTATAGCACTTATGTTATGTATCTATTTTAAATATAATAAAATTGAATTCTAAAAGTGTTTTGTCTAACTCTACTTTTACTTTCACTCACACACAAAGCTCAGCTTAAGTCTAACGTACTATAGCTGTATGACTCTTATCACTCACCTCCATAGGTTGACTGGAAGAGATATCTTTTAGAGATAAGTCCGACTTTGTTTATTTTTTTTTCTATTTTGTTATTTTCTGTTATGTCTTGTTTTAGTGCAATAAAGGATTTATATATATAATATTTTTATTGAATATTAGTTATATATAACAAACCGTTAAAATCAAACAATTTGAAAATTTTATTCAACTCAAAACAAGAATTAATTAAGAAGAGAAATGTTCGAAATAGTCTCTGAATTAATTAAATAATTTAAACGAATTAGTTAACGTCTGAATCGACAAATTGGTTCTCTCATCAATTACTTAAGAAATAAAATAAAACGTTTGTTATATTCCACTAGAGAACGATTAAATTATATATTTTGATTGAAAGTAGAAAAATTACAACCATCATTATATTTCATATATGTCATTCATATTACATATTATTTAAAATGTAATATGAATTACATATATTATTATAATATTTCAATCATATTAATATTACTTCATTGGTATAATTTATTAATTAAATGAATTCTCACTCAAAACGCATACATGAATCCAATCATTTAAAAAGTTGATATCGGTAAAGACACACTTGTAACTTAATGAGATCTGAGATATTCGCGAGCCTTATTCATTGAAATGAAACTTATATTTTGCGGATATACTACGCGACTTTATTTTTGATAAAAACTACATAACCCCCACGTTTCGGCTATTTCACAGTAATCGTGATAACTGTTACTGTAAAGTAGCCGCAAAAAAACTAGTTTCATTTCACTTGTCACTTAATGAGAGTAAAGTAAGTAGATGAAAACAAGATTAGAATAATAAAATATGTACATCGCCTTATATAGTCAAAGAAAGTAGTTTATAAATATACATATATTTATTGATTTAACATACGTATTAATATATTTTCCCATTGGATCTTTTGTAATTTCTTAATACTCTCGTTGAATATATATTTTTATATCTGAACACAGTTTATGATGATAAATTTTGAAGTAATTCACAAGGTATTGAGATGCCAATAATATAATGTATAGATAAAGTTCTTGCATGTATGAAGATGTCATGGACAGGTCTTCAAAATTGTTTTACTGCTAAATAATCGCTAATATATTATTTTTTTATCAAATGTAACTAGTAGTTAAAGGCAATATCAAATCTTTTTAGCCGAGGAACTAAAAAATAATAAGAACAATAATTGATAGCTTGACACTATACGACTTTGTTATGTAAGATACAAAAGATGTTATGATGGTATTTATATTTTCATAATAACGAAAGGAATAAATTACTTGAATTGAAATATCACAACTAAGTTTTAAATTTCAGACACATCCAATATGATGAGTATGTGATGCTTATGGTATGATACATCGGATTCATACTACAGCTCTTGGAAGCTCATATTTATTCTCTCAAGCTACATTACTTTGATTGATGATATCGTAACGAACGCTTTTATATAAATAAAAATAATAACTCTTCTATTTTTAAGGCGGATAAATTACATATTTTTACTTAAAATAAATTTTGTAGGATAAAAACTTAAATATTCGATTTTGTTACAAAATACATTTTTATCGAACTAAAATATTTGTAGAAGTATTAATTACTTAAATGAAACTAATATTTTCGGACTTACTACGCGTTTTTATTTTTGACTATAAACTGTATACTCCCGTCGTTTTGGCTACTCTACAGCAACCGTGATCACGGACAGACAAGATATCAAAAATAAAAACGAGTAGTAAATCCAAAAATATTAGTTTCATTTAAATGAGTACTCGCGAAAATCTTAGATCTCATTAGTATTAATTACTGTTGGATGAAATTAATTTACTACAAAAAAGTAAATTTTGTAGTATGTAATATATTCATTATTTTTACAACCCCGAAAGTGTTTTGCCATATAGATCAACAGCCTATAAATGATAATTTATGGCATTTTATCTTCATGTCAAGCATTTGTCCATAAAAAATATAAGTAACAATATTAATTTAACAAACGTAACTTTTTTGACGTTTGCGTTGTTTACAAACTAATTAAATAATAAATAGTAAGTTAACCAGGAATCAGATTAATTTATAAGGAGAGGCCGTGATGAGGCGTGTTAGTTTCACACTTCAGACCCCACACACACAATTTTGATAAGTTTTGATAAATATTGATTGATTTGAAACTTTGAGAAAGCTTATTGAAGACCACGATTAACCAGACTCAGCAAATCCAATTCAGCCTACATAAAATGTCTAAAGTAGTCATTCTCGTATTATAAACACTTAAGATAGTATGTGTAAATATCGTAGGCTTTAATTTTTATATTCTCTTTCTAAAATCAAACAGATACACAGCACGCCTCCATTCTTTAGTTGTAGACCTTTCTTGCAGCTGGACGAAGCGATACGGTTCTGTTTTTCATTTTCACTTCCAATTTGAATGTCTTCAAAGGAAAGGTAAATAGAATCAAAATAGTGATTTTATAAACTAAGAGACTTTATTTGTACCCAACAATCGGTTTAATAACTGTTGGGCACTATAAAAGCATTATAAAAAACACACTTTATAGTCATACTTCAATCTCTCTTTTCATAAAATATGAATTAATGCTTTTGTATTATTTATATAACTGTAGATACTGAACCAAGATTATTTTGACTTATTTAAATACTCTTTGACAAGGGTTATTTGTCTAATAACACCGTTTGTAACTGTTGTAAGTGTAGTTTGTTTTCCAATTTGACCTAAAAACCCTTTTTTGAATTTGATTACAATTTAGGAATATTTATTATATTTTAGTACCGTAATAGGATTGATATGCGTTATTGATATGTGTTCATGAAAGTATTAGAAAATATGTATATCTAAGAAAGAATGTATCTAAAATAGTGTAATAATGTTCATAAGTGTTTCAAGACTGAATGTATTGACAATAATATTACAAATAAACATATCAAATGAAAAACTTAACAGTATTATAGACAACGTGCCTATGTCATTACTAATTCTAGTCGTATGTCACTTTTTATAATTTTCTCCTTGAATTTATCTCCTAAAAAGTAAAAGCAATAAATTTGTGTCTCCTAGTTGTCATACTTACATTGAATATATTATTTTAAGTAAAATGATAACTATGTGGATAAGTTCCTTTAAAATTAAAAAGTTATAACTTGGGTTCTAGAATGTATTACGTATACATTTAATTTCTTTGAGAGGTTTTAAGATCATTAAATCAGGAATCAACTAAAGGAGGTTGAAGATTAATAATGCTAACTGTGACATCATATCAACAAATGTTATTTGTTTTAAAAAGAAATTTCTAGTAGTTCTTATAAATATCCAATCATACCAATTTATATACATATATATGTATGTAAAGGTATTTGTACTTTATTAATTTTAGGCACTAAAATACATTTATCGTGTATTAGCAAGTATATGAAGAAAAAGAAAATGTCTGTTTTTACAATGCAGACATAAATATTGTTAGATTTAGTCTGCTCGTTTGTAAATACATATATAAAAAGTCTTAGTGCATATATGTACATACAATTTGATGACATAAAAAGTTTGAGAATTCTTTTACTGTCTAATTTGAGAGAAGAGTCTGGATCGCTATTCTGACTGTAGGCGTAACATACTACGGGTGAATAAGAGTGCATAGTGTTCATTAAAAATTAATTATAATCCTTTTCTGCATTGTTTTTGAGTATTTCTTTTTTAGTGTCATAGATATGTGTCATACAAATTATTTTAATTTAATTTTTAAAAAACGAATCTGGCGATGCTTTGGTCCTAATTCTTGTTGAAATAAAAACATTATAAAATCCTGATAGACGAATTTATATGCAAACACCTAGATACTTCAAAACAGATATTATTCAGATTTTTAAACATTAATGAAAGTATTTTGTAACATTGTTAAACATTCCATAATTTTAAGGAAATGTATTTTTAAATATCTTTCTGTTCGAAATCAGGTGGGAAAGAGGTAGTTTTTTGAATCCAACGAAACTATTAATACCATCGGGTTGTTAGAAAGAAATAAATAAATATATGGAACCATAATATATATCCTGATTGTCTGATAAATTGCCTTCAAACCCTCCGATTTTACGATATCCACTTCATTATAGTTTCTATAGGCAATTTGTTTTTTTTTTGTTTTTATAGTACTGATTCAATTTATAATACTTTTCTATATTATAAGTTTTTTTTTTATTATAGGGTTTTTTATTTTTGCCCCTTACTTAAATGACGAAATTAGTGTGTAGTGCTTGCTTAAAGTGTTCATTTCTGTCTGTTCACTCTAACACTATAGCGTCGTAAAACAACTTTTTCTTATGTGAGACTACTGTTAAATAATACAAGATTTAATTTTTAACATGGGAAAAAAAGTAACGCACATAACATATATGTACATTAAAAAAATAAGCAAATAAAAGACCTAAGAAATTATTTTTATATTTATATATGAAATTAATTTCTTAGGTCTATACAATATATATGATGACAACCTCATACATATAAATATCATATACAATATATATGATATTTATATATGATGAGGTATGGATATGTATGATTTATGAAGTATATTAACATGGCAAAAAAATAAAGATTAACAATGAAAAGAAAAGCCGAAGAATTGCAAAAATCTAATATCAAATACATTGAAGAGAAAGAAAATTCACCAGAGAGAAGCCACATTCTCATCCTCAGTATTCAACCCCATTGCGGTTGAATATTTTAAATTGTAATTCTTTTTATATCGTACGGTGAATAAACCCTTATCAAATATAAAGCACTTTTATGAACCACCTTCACTTTTGAACTATTTAACAAGAATTAATCAAGTATAGTAAATTAATATTTTTTTATTTCATTTTATTCTTAAATCCTTTAACCTAATATATAACAAACCAACGCTAAAAAATATTAAGAATATAATAAACTTAATATTTGAATTCAATGAGTCGTTTGGTAATATGTTTTCGAATTAAAATTAAATTATAAATGTGATTCTCGTTCTTTTAAACAAAATTTTAGGTTAAAGAAATGTTATAAACTATTTGACAGCAGCCATAATGTGGAAAATTGTTAAAAATATATTTAGCTTTAAAGGTATTTTCTGGACATTCAAAATAACCGAGGCGTTGAATTTTTTTTTTAAGTTTAATCACTTATGCATAATTGCATAAGTATAACTTGAAGCTAGGAGAATAATGGTAGTAATATTATATTGGTGTAAGAAACGTTTAACCTCGTTGCAATTACATTAATAGAAAAAATCCTGTACGTTTATTAACTTTTGTTATGGTAGTCGTATTAGGTTAGCTGTTTTTAGTATAATCAGAACTTAATATTTTTATAGACAAGTCCCGTACCCCATTCACTTAATATTCTGATTCCAATTTATTTAAATCTTAATCTTTAGCTTGCTGAAGGAATATTTTATACATTTCCTCAAGATGTTAAACAATCCTGTAAAATGTTACCCTACTTCAACTGAATCTCAAATATAACTCTAATTGTAACTTATGCTCAAAAAATATGTTTTAATCTAACCAGAATCTTAACTTTCTTTAGGTTATGCATCACTCACGTATGCTTTCACACGTTTGGCCACTAGGCCATCACAACTTCATGATTTTAATTTAGTCATGTATTTAAAAAAAAAGCACTGTAATTATTTGTTTCTTTAGATTTTTGTAATTGTTTGAAAATTAATCACCGCAACGAATCTTTACAACTGGGATTTTAGTTCAAATTCATTCCAATTAAGGGCGATGGAATTACCGATTTACATTCATTTGCAATATACTTGTATCCCTTGGCGGTAACTCAGTCGTAGCCATTATGCAAAACAGTAACGTGGTATCCTTTTAAATTCTCTAAAAGATCTCTCACAAATAATAAAAAATGAGAAAAAAAAACCGAAACAAGTTTCCCAAGAACTTATTCAATATTTTGTAATCTATTTTCAAAGGGTGAAAGTTCTCAATAACATAAAGTTTTGATAAATGTATAAATATTTTATTTAAATTTAGTAAAGGGATAAAAAAGGTTTTAAATTTTTCATTATACTATGTTTACATAAAAAATGCTTTTTACACAAACCCTTCAAAAATGTGAATACGATTTAATCCCTTTGCATATGATCTTATGGTTTGAAATAAATTTTTATAACATTTACAAAGAGCCTGACTCTCCATTAACATTTCGGATTTCACTATAACAATATCCTTTAAATTTATTTGCTACGATGTCCACTGCAATTATTACGACCTATTTGTTTAATATGATATTATTTCGAGTAATAAAATTGGACATGTTACTTTCTTAAAATATGTATGTGAATCATAAACATTTTACTTTAATATGAAAACAAAAATTATACAATATTACTAAATAATAGATAAAGTCGAGAGTGATATTGAACTGAATCCTAAATATATTTACTTGATACTTAGCAAATTTTCAGAGCAGTTAAAGTTCTGCATTGACGACTCTGAATAATCACACTTGTACAAATGCAATACATTTCTGTGATAAAAAATTTAACGATCCCAAGATATTATGTTTCAAATCATTATTAGACAATTTATTCCACATAATCAAATGCTTTTTCAAATGTCAACACTGCATGTATTCTTATAAAAACACTTTAGAAAAGTTAAATATGCACGATCATAACAAAAGATCTGATCCAAATACTATAATTATTCAATACTAGCTTTCCGCCCGCGGCTTCGCCCGCGTGGATTTCGGTTATATCGCGTTTCCAAGAGAACCAAAAGTCTAGGATAAAAACTATCCTATGATCTTTCTCAAGGTCAACTCTATTTCTGTACCAAATTTCATTAAAATCAATTCAGTGGTTTAGGCGTGAAAGCGTAACAGACAGACAGACAGAGTTACTTTCGCATTTATAATATTAGTAAAACTTTCAAGTAATGTGGCGTTGAATTGTAGTATAATTTACCTACTGGGCCAAAATAACATCATTGAAGATGAGTCAACTTTGATGCCTTTTAATATATATTATGATTTGCAAAAAATAATTAAAAAATATAGAAAAGAAAGCTTATTTATAAGACTAAATTAATGAATTAGTTTTACTGCATAGCAACAACTTTCATGTTAATGGGTTTTGAGACGGCCTTGTATGGGGCTTTCCCACTGTGCGGCTACCGACGACCAACGGCAGCGGCGCACAGTGGGACAATCGCGTATGTTCGTCTCAAAACTCTGTATCTCAGTTATTTCAAAACTGGGTGATCTATAATTTTGCACACATATATGTGAAAGTAAAAGTCTTAATATAAAAAATAATAATTTTGAAAATTATCTTTATTTATTTTATACAATACATTAAATATCTCGACATTTTATACAATAAATATCTCGACGTCGGCAAACAGCAGTAAACGGGTGTCTCGTTAAAAAAAAAGTAAGCCGAAAATTATACCATTTAAACTATCGTGGTTAATTTTAATTAATTTATTTATTATACATGACATTATTTAACAAAAACGCTATGAGAAGATTATAAGCATTTCAAAAATGTATAATACTTATACATTTATATCAAAAACTTTCGAGTAATGTGGCATTGAATTATAGTAATGTAATGTGCCTAAATCATATCATTGAACATGAGTTAGCTATGCCTTTTTAGTTTTTATATACATTATGGTTTGCAAAAACTTATTTAAAATATAGAAAAGAAAGCTTATAAGACTAAATTAATTAATTACTTTTACTCCATAACAACGATTTTCACGTCAAACGATTTTGAGACGACCTTGTATGGGGCTTTCCCAAGTGCACTATGAGAAAATCGCGTATGTGCTGTCTCAAAACTCCGTATCTCAGTTATTTCAAAACTAAATGATCTATAATTTTAAAGTTTCATGGTTTTATCTTCTAAAATTAAGAAATCCCATACAAACTTTCAACCCCTATTTCAACCTCTTCATCCCCTTTTTCACAATAAAAGGTAGCCTATATTTTTCTCAGGGTCTAAAAATTGTCTGTGCCAAATTTCATCAAAATCGTTTGAGAGGTTTAAGCGGGAAAGCGTAACAGACAGACAGACAGAGTTACTTTCGCATTTATAATATTAGTTGGGATTGATTCCCGTTGACGCTTACATGGAGCCTACATCGCATGCTGGCTAGCTGAGTGTGGTGAGCGGCAACCACGCGACTTTTTTCTAATACTTGCATTTTTAAACTCGTGATATCTTCCGAATGAAATGACCGAATTGAATAATTCAAAAAGTTATAAAAAGATATTGAAGCCGTCTTAAATATAAAGTAATTTATTTTGATAAGAATTAATACCAAGGTACAAATAAAGAGCCTTTTCAAGCGGTGGCATATAAATTAAATTATTAGAATAAAAACCCGCTTACTGTGACATAACTATAATATTTAAACATATGTTGTCGCGACACTTCTTGTAGATAATGATGAGTTCTGCAAAGTCGTAGTAAATAATTTTGTTCTATCATCAATAGTTTTCGCAACGCACGTGAAATAGGCAATTTTTCAGGTCATTTTTTTACACTTTGGGTTACATTATTGGAGTTTTAGTAAGGATCCCTAATTTAAAAAAAAATATAATATAGACTATGTTACTCGGAAATAATGTAGCTTTCCAAAGGTGAAAGAATTTTTGAAATCGGTCCAGTAGTTTCGGAGCCTATTCATTACAAATAAACAAACAAATCTTTTCTCTTTATTAATATAGAAAAGCTGTTCTAACCTTGCAGAAAGTACGTAATTTCTTATTTTTAAAAAGTCACTTTTAATCAGTAAGTTCCAACTTTAATGAAAAAAAGCAAAAGTGATGATGATATTGAAAGATGCAGGCAGGCTTTTTGTATTATGAGCCTTTTCAAACATTTTAAGTAATTGATTAATGATAGAAAAGCAAAATTGTTTAAATAGCAATGCGTCCACAATATCTAATTTCGCAATTGTTGGTAGCATGAAAGGCCGTGGACAACTTGGACTTTTGATGACTATATGTACATATGTATATTGTATACTGGTGTTTTCTTGAAAATGGCACTTGATGTAATCGATTAGCATGTTGAAGAATTAGTGTCTGGTGTATTCATTATAACCCTGGAAGTTTTCTTGTAAGTTGAATGATTGGGATAATATTTAGTAAGTTGTATATTGTATAATCTTATATTTATATGGCTGTCAATTACACATTTTTGATTATTTATCTAAAAATATAAGTTATAGTTAGTTACAAAGCTGTTTTTGATTATTTATCTCAAAATATAAGTCATCCCACTGGTATGACTTAAGATTATTTAAAATTTAAATCTATGGTAAATATTTTTAATTCCACTATGATTAAAGACGCACCTGTTTCCAATTTTGTCTCAACCAATTCGGTATAGATGTTAAAATAAATAATAAAAGGTTTATTAATGATGAGATATCCACAAAGCATAAGATATAATCTAAAAGCTTAACTTATTGCAATAGTCATTTTACGAACATGTAGGTACGAATATATACATATACACTTTCGAAATATAAAATGATTCATTGTAAATATGACAAAGGTTCGACCCAATCTCACTTACGCTCCGAGTCTGTATTGTCACTTTTCATTCAACATACGAACAATGGGCTTTGATGATGGTAATATCACAACTTTTACTGAAAACTAGCAATCAATATTGAATATAATGGATACAATATTAAAGTAGATAGGAATTGTCAATCAATTGTCTGTTTTACAATTAATGATATAGTGTCTTAAAATTGAATGTTGTTCATCCAGTGAAATAATCTCTATTAATAATCATTTGAATGTTATTTTTATATTTAAGATTTTTACAAAATTCAACAAAGAAAATTAAATTCTTCGCTAACTTTTTAATATTTCTATTAGCATGCTTATTATACATATGTGTACATATTATTATTACAACTACGTAACTACGTAACTAGGTAACTGTAGCCTACGGTTAATAGTTTTAGATTTAACTAATGTTCATGTCTGTTGTTGTTCAGTTAATAAGTTGAATATAATAATAGTTATGACAGAGTAGAATTCTGGAAATTATTCACTGGGACATTAAACACAACAATGGCTACTTTAAAAAAAATGTCCCCATTTTTATTACAATATAATAAATTTGTAAAGCATAACTTTGTAGATCAGTATACAATCTTAGGTCCATCAATTCTTCACTTCACTTAAATATTATTTTTATCTGTACCGGATGTATCAGAATCGTTACGAAAATTCAACTTAAATATTTTGTACACAAAAATTATCATATCCTTATAACCTTTTCCGACATCGTACTAACAAATAAATATATTTTTGAGAAGAAAAACATGGTATGGCGTATTTGTAATAAGTTCAAGAAACATACTAGTAATACGTATGTAACATAAAAGTTTTTCCTTTTCTATTTTACAAAGGTACAAAATATTCTCTGACGAAATGAATAAGTTTGAGAATAATTTTCATAATTCAAGACTGGACTTCCGCAATAAACAAGGTCAATCAAACTTGACTTTATCTATATTTCAAAAAAATATGTACCATCCCATTTCTTTGCAAGTCTAACATTAATCTAAGTCAACCTTTTGTGTGTTTAGTTCCTAACAATTTGTTTCTTAGCTAACATAATATATGAACTTCATGAGCTTATAATGACCTTAAAAATATCTCTATTTTTAGTTTTAAATATTGAAACTCATATGTATATATTTAGTAACATTTTTAATAGCTTCACAGAATGCTTTATAAAATAATTCACAATGTTATTGGAAGAAAATTGACACTTTTAAGACCGTTTTTCAATAAATTGCAATTTAGAAACTGAGCGAAATATGCACCCCTATAAAAAAGCACTTTTACTTAGTCTCTAAATCAACTGGTTTCCATTTTTGCGAGAAGTTTTTTTCTTGTTATCATTAATAGTATTGCAAAATACTAAATTATTTTGTCAATACCTTACTTTTATGACCGTCTTTTATTATTTTTATACTATATTATATACGAACGTTAATATCACTTCTATAATAAAGTTATAAATAAGAATCTAAGCTTTTTGCATACTGCGCTTCTTGGTTATTTTATAAATACTTAATTCTGTTGTTTCGGTTCCTTTATAGTAATCGTGATCACGGTCAGTAATATATTTTACTGAAACGTTTTTATTACTAAAACACGCGTATTACTAGAAAAAACAACACAATTTATTAATCGAAATGTTGCAGTTGGTTAAAATTGATTATACTCCAATGTAAGAATGTATTAAAGTAAAATATTATATCCAATATAAAAATGTATTAAACCATATGCAATTTGTATTAAAACTATATACTAATCAAAATTACTGTTTTCTATGATTAAAATTTTATAATGTACATAAAGAAAATATGAGAATATTTAATTATAAAAAGCACGCTTACTAATTTGAAAACAATGGATGGAATGGAATCCAAACCAACATTTTAAGTATTCAGAAAATAAGCCAATGGGCTATATGACTTTTATCATTCCTGTTTTGCTCTGTTATGTTTTGTTTTGATATAATAATTTTATGCACAATAAGGCTGTCGATTGTTGAATTCTGAGGAACTTTTAAATCACTTTAATGCACGCAATCATTAACAACGTGGAGTGTTAAATAGTTTTGAAGTAAATTTTGTTTACAAATCATTTATTTTATGGTTCAAATTGATTTAAAACTAAGCGTAATTCTATTTAAAGATCCCAAATATCTCGATTTCTAGAATAAATATGCCTTCATTTTCTTTGTTTATGACTGTTGGAGATTGCGGAGATTGAAGCTTTAGTTATGACCAGATTTAATATTTAATAAGCTTTATTTCATACACTATACAAATGTTTTTGATTTTCGTACATAAGCCTCAAATAAATCTCAAATTCAAACATAATATGCTATAATGTAATTTGAAATTATTTTGTCGTATAAATAATAACATGCCTTTAAAAATAGCATATAGCAAAAGCAGTTAAAATAAGAAATTGGAACTGTTTGTATGTACTATGAGTTTCCTGATATATAAATAAAGGATATTTTAACATTCTCGGATTTTAATGATAAACAGGTATTATTAATGACTATATTATGTGTCAAGCTCTCTGACACGTCATCAACAATTAAAAAAATATTTAGGTTATAAAATAGACGTTAATACGATTTATATTAGGTTAAAGTAATATGCATAAAAGAACTTAAATTATCTGAACAAATGTTGAATACTTACTACTAAAAACAGCAATAAATATAAGGCCATTAATCCTCATAAAATATTTTTTGACTTGAAATATAATTGAAAGTATTATATTTCTAGTGTTAGTTAAATCTTCCGCGCAAAGATGATTTTAATATTACAAATTGACACAATACTTACTAATCAAGTTAGTGGTGGCCTAGTGGTTAAAAAGCCCTAATGTCATGCGTGAGGGAGCGGGTTCGATGTAGCAAGTACCAATGGGATTTTTCCGAGTCATATGTACTTTCTGAGAGTATTTAGAGATCACTGAATAATGCATTCCCAAAGAGAGCTGATGTCAGGTAGGCGGTCGGTCATAAAAACAATTAGCCAAAAACTATTCAAAACATGTAAGGCAGACAGTGGCTAAAGTTGGGAAATCCTTATCCTGGGAAAAGCTAGGTAGAAGAAGAAGATAATACTTACTAATATATACCAAATACATATCAAATTACTTACTTACTTACTTACTTACCAATATATATCAAATCAAAGGTGAGATAATAATCGATAAAGATTTATATTATGTATTACCGATTTTGCTCAGAGAACAATTATAGAAAGTTAAAATAAAATGTAACAATATGAAATGTAGTAAAAAAACCTTCTTAAGAATCATCTGACTTTTTACCACATAAAAGATGCTACCAATAAATAACATATCTTCAGTAAACTTACTTAGAAAGTAACAAACGAAACAGACTATAAGACTTACTGTGATAAGAGTTGTAAGGAGGAAAAAGGCATGAGAACGTAAAGTAGGCCAATCGATAGGCCACATTCTTACGAGATAGTGATTAAAATGTATGTACTGGTTAGAGATTTACAATTTATTTTCTTTTGCCTTAAAAATACCATTTCAAAGAAAATTTTATTTCCGTACATTTATAGAAGAGTTGCTTTTAAAAAGTTTATCAAAGGTCTTTTTATTGAAAATTATTTCTTACTTTAATTCTTTCGATTTAGGAACATATTGTAGAATTTAATATTTAATGCATTTAATATAGCTCTAATCAAATCTCTGTGATAAACAAGTTTTCATTTATGATACAAGTTTTAACATGTGTCCCCTAACCATTCTTGACTTTTTGCCATAAAACCTGTATTATTCTACAGTTAGTAACCCAGCAACTATCAATGTTAGCCGTTTTAAAATCTCTAGCAGCATTCATGAGTTTTGTGTTTGAGAATTACGCTTCAAATGCCAATGGTAATGACTTCTGACCAATGAACACCGACAGTTTCTAAATTACTATAATTTCTTTTCATTAAATGTTATACAGATTTAATAAAAAATCCATCAGATTAAAAAATGAAAAATTGTTTCAATTCAAATTAAATCTTAATTAATTATAAGATTAGAACGTCAAGTTTATGCTACAAAACATTAATTAAAGACAAAAATAGAATATGCTTATGAAAATTTTTAACTTTGCTCACATTTTATGGATTAAAAGCTGCTTCTGCAACTCTTATAAGTAAAATGAACACGAGTATGTTAAATACACTATGAGATCTAGCTTGTGACATTTTACATATTGTTAAAGTTTTTTTCTCTTACAGGTAACCGGGATTGGGCTTAGCGGATAACTGTTTTAAGATGGAAGACATTCAAATCATTGGAAGGAAGATTCAGGATTGGAATGGAAGATTTAGATCATTCAAATTTCAAACAAATAGATAGTTAATGGAAAATTGTTAATGAATAATTGTTAATTGTTATACGTATAGTATGTATGTTTTGTTCGTCTCTCTAATTTTTATTATATAATTTAGCTTCGAAACGATTAAACCTGTAATCGGTTTTGGTATTTATAATCAATCGACATATTGTTTGGTGTAAGGTTCAGTTAGCTCATCGTGTAAATCTATTGAACATTTTATATAAAGATTATTTTGAATGTATATTTTTCATTATAAATTATCTCCATGAGGATCAGAATGAATTAAATTTATAAAAATTAAACTATGCTATTTACTTTTTTCTGAAGATTGTTAAATTTTGAGTATGTTCTAGAATATGTTAAATGGTTGTAAAAAATTAAAAACTGGTGAAGGCTATTTTGTTCATTTATATCTTATAAATACAAAAATAGTTGTAATGTACCCACAGTTAAGTGCTTACTGCTCGAAATGTATGAGATGTATCAACTTTTAATTTAATACATTTTTATATTCTTGTCATCAATAGATATACAGTAGGACCCCGATTATCCGGACCTCGGTTATCCGAATTCGCGATTATCCGGACTGCCAATCGCAACGAGTTTATTCTAACACTAGCTTTTGCCCCAACTTCGTCCGCGTGGAATAGTGACTTCCGGCAGATTTTTGGTCCTTCCCACATAGTTCCCGTTCTTGCGGGATTTTAAGATTGGTCGAGTTCCCGTCGAATTTTCAGAATAAAACCTTTTTTTTTATTCACATTGAAGTACTCTTAACCAACAACATATTTATTTGTTTATTTGAATAAAGATTAATATTATTATGTTGATACAACTAAAACAAATCATTTCGACCAAATTAGGTACCATAAAAACGGTTTTTGTGTGTTAATCTTAAAAGATAGACATATACTGTCGCGGACTGTTTTTTAGGTCATTAAAAGGGCTATTATTCTTTAACACATATTTTTTGTGTATCTTGAACCGTTTTCACGGCGCACGCAACGGAAGGCTGCAAAGATGAAATAATTTCTCCCGTTTTTTACACATTTACCACTATATCTTTGTTCCTATTGGTCGTAGCGTGATGTTATATAGCCCGCAGCCTTCCTCGATAACTGGACTATCCAACACAATAAGAATTATTCAATTCGAACCAGTAGTTTCGGAGATTAGCGCTTTCAAACGAACAAACTCTTCAGCTTTATAATATTAGTATAGATTAACATGTCAGAACTTGCATAAAGCCACGCCACTCGTGCCGTCCGTGATTTTCGTTGATTCTCGCTCATATGTATTTGTTGTTTTAAATAAACACCTAACATTACATATGTATGGTACAGACTACATATGTACGTATGCAAAAAGCCCGTTTTTCTTCATATATTGGATTATCCGGACTTTCAATTATCCGGATGCCTACCGACAACAATTAGTCCGGATAATCGAGGTCCTACTGTATAATACTTCAGATCTACGAATTGAAAAAGATGACGTTGCATTATTCTGCACCTTATATTTTTAACCACAAATTATAGTCTTAAAATTATATTACATGCACACGAACACAGTGCATCTGCAGCTTTCCGTCGGTACAGAATATAACGTGTAGATATCATAAAATTTTACGAGCGGATCTCGCCTATGAAAATCTTTAATAAAGATACTGTGAGTAAATATCATATTTAAAAAAAATGTGTTGAATATTTTATAAATAGCCGTTCTTTCCATATTTCTTTCATGTTAATAAAACAAGAATTATGATGATATGTAATTTTTATATTGAAACAGTCCGTAAGATTATGTAGTGATCATTGGGTGTACGTCTTTGTAACGCAAGAAAAATCAATATAAAGTTGCACGTTTTAAAGAAAATTTTTAGTAGAATAGGGGAATATTAAAGGGCAAATAAATAGAAACAGTTCAAGTTTCATTAAAAATAATAAAAAAAACAAGTAGAATTAAATAAATTTATTTGTAAAATCATGCTTGAAATAAACATTTTGAAAAAACGAATGAAAAAGTGTGTTATTCTTTTGAATAAAATTTTAAAAACTCCTTACAGCATCAGGGTGATGATAATTTTATGACACAGTAAAAAAAATCGTAACGAATTAACTAAAGGGTAAGAGTGCTTGTAAAATAAAACTGACGGTTTCAAAAGGTATAACAAATGTATCGTATCTTCATAAACAAGTAGCAGATAAAGTTATATGTAATATACGACCTACACTCGAAAATAATTTTAATTTGTTCAATAATATATTCATTATCATGTATATAATTGTCGAATAAAATATTATTTAAAAAAATGGTCTTTAAATGGTCGTATATTACATATTGCTTTATTTGCTACTCGCTAAAGAATATACGATATGCACAGAAAAACTATTGCTCGAAATATGCTAACATTGTTCTAAATTCATTTAATTTCCATTTTCTTTAATGCTATCATTTCTTTATGTTTGGAAACATATAACTAATTGAAATATACATACATATTGAATATCAGGGGTCGAATAGTGGGGTCAGTCATAATTAAAGCATACTATATTTTCTCCTAAAAGAGTTTTACAAAGTTTAACATTTTCAATGCTAAATTTTGGATCAATGAGTTTTTTATCAGATAATAAAAGGATTTGTTTAATAAGGTTGTTGTTGTTACTGTTTTCTATAAAAACTATTCAACGTAATTTACTGAATTGACACTTTTATAATGCGCAAATTCAGAATTACTAACGACTATATGGTATGTTTATTGGAACCGTAACTAATCACAAGCCTCAAGTAACGATTAGGGACACTTATTTCTTACCTAAATATGTTAAATCTATATCTGTTATTAACATTAAGAATTGAGTTTAAAACTAATACTTCTTGTCAGATTAAGATATATAGTTTAATTTCTGTACCTAATATACGCCGTGAGTGTACTAATATACACAATATTTCAATGTTATTTCGAGTTGGATTTCCAGATGTTAACTTCAAATTTTAATAATGTTTACACAAATAGTATTAGGTAGATATAAAGAAATTAATATTATGATAATAATTTTGTTCTACAATAAAAGAACCGTTAACATTTAGGAAGATTAAGTAGCAAAGATGTAGTATTATTTTCATTAATTAAAATTGTTCATGCTCCTTAGTTGAACTGAGAATTCTAAGTATCAAATAAGTAATATTTTCAATACTAAAAGGTAAATTTATTTAGGAATACTGGAACGAACTCCTCGGAGTTTGAATTTTATTCAAAACAGTAAAGGTAGAGAAAGTTAAAGATAACTCATGAAAAGCGTACCTGTATTATGTATATGTAATTATTTATTATTGTAAGTAATTTACTGCTCTCTTTTTAAATTGTCATGTTACTTATCAGCAATATTACCAAAATATATTTTTATAGTACTTGCGATTTGTAATATTTTATATTTGCATTCATTTGTGACGACTTGTGTTAATAGTTCGTTTCAGTCACATATTTTATTTTTATTTAATTTGATAACGGTTTCAAATTTTATTTCACAATATTTTTCATAAGTTGACTAAATACTGTCAGGTAAAAGAATGTCTGTTATGACCGAAATTAAATTGTTACAAAGGAATTTGGAATTAATATTCATTTGAATATTTTCAAATAACAATTAATTACATATTTTTATATTTAAATAATATCTCTGAATTCCATTCTTTAATAAAATTCACTTTGAGCGGCGACTACAAGCGTATCAGAGGTGGAATGTAATAAAATTTTTGAAACACTCATATTTTTACAATTTATTGATTTTATATTTTAATCTAAAAATATTACGCAGGTATATATAATTATATACTTTTAGTTACATAATAATAGTGGCTAATTGTTTGTATTTGTTTGTATCTAAAGTACGCTTACGTAGCTTCTTAGAATGAATCAGTACAAACCTTTTTATTATCTTGCATTTCTGAGGCTTGATAGTATAGGTGAAGTTATCTGTGATGCACCCTCCCTCCGCAGACGTCGTAGGGGGGTGCGGCGGAGGCAATTCCAACGCCTTCAATAGCACCCCGGTGATCCCGGCTGGGGTCGGCTTGGTATCCCGATTCCACTGAAAGCCCGTCCTCGACGGGGCGGTCCTAATTGCCGGGATCGCTCCCTATACTCCGAGGAAGTAAGTCCGGTCTTTGCCAGGACCGGCCAGTTGCTGGTGTGCCCTGTCGCTGACAGATCCGGTTACACCCACATAACGGTCGATGGCTTTCGCAGTGGTTTAAGTGAGTAAGAGCTTGCCCAGGCCGAGTCTCACACATCCCTTCCGGCCCCACCAATATTATATAATAACTAGTTTTTGCCCGCGACTTCGTCCGCGTTAGTTTGGTCAAGAGTAATATATGTAGGTATAGCTGACCAGGCAGTGGTGGCCTAGTGGTTAAAGGGTCCGCCTCTCGTTGCCGAGGGCGCGGGTTCGATCCTGGCCCGGGAAAGTACCAATGTGATTTTTCCGAGTCATATGTACTTTCTAAGAGTATTTAGACATCACTGATTTGTGTTGATTCCCAAAGAGAGGGTTGATGTCAGGCAGGCGGCCGATCGTAAAAACAAATAGCCAAAACTATTCACAAATATGTAAGGCAGACCCTGGCTATAGCTGGGAAATTGCCAGGTAGAAGAAGAAGCTGACCAGGCAAACTCTATTCCGCCTTAGAGGCCATAAATAATCAGGTTTTTCCTGTTTCAATCAAACAGAATGATTGACATATTAGTTAGTTGTCAAATCTAATGTCAAAAAAAACGTTTGTAGGGGAAATAGAAAAGGGCTGTTTTTAGGGTTTTCCCGGCAATTATTCCAATTTTTCTCACCTTTTAAACCTTTCCTGGACTTCCAGGAGTATTTCAAGACTAAAATTAGCCAAATCGGTTCAGCCGTTCTCGAGTTTTAGCGAGACTAAGGAACAGCAATCCATTTTTATATATATAGAAGATTAATATATGCTCCTCCTGTTTCCTTTAAGGTATCTGTGCTAAACAATTTGTATGACAAAAGGCTTTCGAATGTGGCTTACAATATGTTACGCTACAATTGGATACGACGATACGGAGAGCGAACAATTGAAACGGACGTTGAGGTAATGTGACATCTCTGACAGAAATAAAATTTTGGGTATAAGGCAAATAATATTTGAAATTTTATATATATCGTATTTGTATTTGTTTATATTATAATGAACATTTTAGCTTATTTTATTTTTAATTGGTTAAATCAAATTTCATAATTTTAGTACTTAATACAAAGCAATATTAATAATGCTGTAAGGTAGGCGCCCTATTTTTTATTGATTTAGAAATAATTTATAACTTGGTAACAAATTAAGCACTGATATACTCATAGTGCTCTGAATAGCAATTTACATAAAGGTCTCATAAATAAATAAAGTAAACGCAATAGGAGGATTGAAATAAGTTTTTATCCAAGATTACATCATTGTTTTTTATGAATATACATAAAAATTTAAGCGAAAAAGTTGGAGTTAAAATATTATTCGGTACTGGAAGATTATAGAAATTATTTAAAAAATATAATCTTATCCATATAATAATAATTGAAGTAGTTTTAACGTTAAACATAACTAAACATAACTATAACCAACACGTGCACCGATCACGCCACCGAGCGCGTGATTCGATGCCCCACTCTCCCCACTACATTAAATTTCACTACCTTTTTTTTATCTAAAATTGCTTTTATCTTTTCAATCTCTGCTAATATCCATTATTTTTCAAGAGTTTTCATATTATGACGATTACAACTTTTTGAATCGTTATATGTATGTATCTCATAAACGGTGGCTCGTCGTAAAAAAAGTATTAATTAATTATTTGTACATAATTTTATGATCTACAATTTTTGGCTGAGATGTTTTTATGATAGTATATTATATTTTCTTGATTTCTTATTATCAGAATTTTCAAGTCTATGTAGGAATGATATGAACCTAGCTAATAACATTTTTTTTTCATGTGTTTCAGCATTCGACTTAACAGAGGCATGTTACGTACGCATTACATATGAAGAAAAAAAATGAACATCGCCTGGGCGACATCTTTGTATCGCTAAAATATCGTATAACGAGTGACGCCGCTGACAACAACAACAACACCAAGCCGTGTGAACAAGAAGATTCCACATACTACACAAGCAATAGAATGCCATAGTCTTCTTATATCCGGACAATCATGTAGTTTTAGGTATAGGTTATAAGTTTTAACATGTAATTCTTATTTTAATATACATATAAGTATGTTTCGCAGTTTTCCTGCAACCTCCGGTTGCCACCCTATATAATGGGCACAAAAACAATAATATTCAATGGTATCATAATTTATCAATTCGCAGCAAAAAATAAACAACACACAAAGATACGTTTTTCCTTTATCTTCTTCAATTAGTACTTCTTCTGAGTTTTATGTTCAATTGTGAGTCGAACCGTAAGACTTGGTATAGTTGGAATAAGGTTTTATTGTTTGTTTCTTTTTCAACTTTTACGTAATGTCGTTCATCATTTTATATATTAATATTATGATATCAAATAATAATTATGTAGAAAGTGTATGAAAACTTGTTTCATACAACCATATTAACACTTGTGAAACTTCAAATATTAATAATTACTTTAACAGGCATTTTACAGACAATAAAGTAGTTTTATTTTAGAAAGTACTTTTTTAGTCAAAATAAAGTGGTGATGATAAATTTAATTTAACTTCTGGAAAATATAATTAAACGAAAATTAATATTGTAAGTATCATAATTTTCTATCGATGTAGATCTGTTTGTATTTTTAAGTAGATAGAAGAAAAAATGTGAGCAATATCTAATTTCAAAGGACTGGGCTGGATATTATAAAAATGTTTGTGCTCATCAGACGCCGACACTAGCGGAAGTGTTGACAACCTTTGTTAAGGCGCGGAAATTACGTCGTGGAGTGCTAACAGCCATAAGCATAATATATACAATTGAAAGAAAAAACTAAATAAAAGGAGATAATGAAAGAAATGACACCTCCCAAGAAAAAATGAAACCTGTAGAAGTTTCTTAAGGAAGAAAGAATAGTATAAAATGATACAATTGTTGTCATCTTTTTGTCATTCAAAGTCAAAAAGTATTTTATTTTACTCGATTATATTCAAGGTATAATCTTATGTTTAATTCATTTATCCAATTTTCCCATGAAAAATTTTCATATACGTATAAAAGTTTGTTACAAGGAAAACAAATAAAGTGTTGGAAATTAGAATGAAATGTCTTTAAAATCAATTTCGTCTTTTTTCAATTTTAATAATGTTTTAACTTTAGTATAGGTATCTTATTATCCACTGAACTTTTCTTGAACTGTGATTATAAATATGTACAAATTATATTTCAAGGATGAAAATGACAAATATACCGTTATATTAATTGCATGTATTAGGATATATGTTCTATAATTATACAATGTTTATTAAATATATTATTTGTATTTGAATATATATCTTGTTATTTACAGTTTAAATAATCGAATAGTTAGGATTTGACTTACAAAAGTGTTGTGTCGTCAATTATTTGTCAAACGAATGTCTAATATACTATTATTATATAATTATATTGGAGTCAGCTTTGTTTAAAAACTGTTAAATCTTTAAAATAATATTTTATTGTATTTAGAATATTATTTCATTTATAATTAAGGAATTATTATTAAAAAGTAAGAAAAGGACTTAGGTACAAAGGCGGTAACATGTCAAATATGTGTTTAATATATTGTTAAATTGGAACCCGCTTTCTAAATATTATGTACTACAATATTTTCTATTATTTAAGAGTTATGTTTTCATTATATATAAGATTTATATTTTCAATATATATTTTGTTACAATTAAAAAGTAAATATCTTGAATATCGTGTGGTGTTCGGAGGACCTATAAAACATTGCTCTTTGCCGAGGCAAGGGACTTGACATCGGACAGCAGCCTGGGCCAGAACTTCAATTGAAACCCTGTGGTTATAGTGAAACTATTGAGCAGCGACTCTTGAAGAAACAATTACCGAAAGACTATATAGACGAGATAAGTATATTATATTGTATAGATTCCCTTTACGAAAGACGATATTTTGTAAAATTATAATATGTCCAGTAAATAAAATATTATTAGATTGTTTAATGAATTGTTTTATTCGAAATATGTATATAAATCTACCTTTTCTTATATGTTATTTTAATATTTTAATACATTTTCTAACATCAGAAGTGGGATCACAAAATCTCTTCGCCCAATCTAATTAACAATTTATTTATAGATTAAATAACTTATAACTTGTTTTCAGATTTATGGAATCGAATACACTACTGGAAGGTCTGTTGAAGATCATCAGCGATGCAATATCAGTAAGTCAGCGGCATAATGATGTCGCTCTGCCACACTTTGGAAAGGAAGCAGACACCAATGTAAGAGTTATTTAACGAATGGCAAGCTAGACACCATATGATGTTGTCTACCCTCACGTCACGTTATAATGGTCAGGTAAAGCAATATATCTTAACGATTACAAATATGATTAATACATTTTTTTTTTACTGATGTGTCAGACTGGCCGAGCGGTTTGTGGAAAGTTCAATTATCCAAAATTACAAAAACTCTTAAAAGCGATTGGTTTTTCTCCTATGTAAATACATAGTTATCGATAGAATCTCTAATATTCCTGCCATATAAAATCGACTAGACAGTGATAAATAATAATTAAATTGAAATTGTAGATGTAACAGCTGAAAGAAACTGTTATCAATTAATACTTCCGGCGCAATTAATAAATAGTGCTTATTGTTATTTATATTTTCTCAAATTATGTCGATTAATCAATGCTATAATAATTTTGTTTTATTGCGTATAATGTAAGGATTATTCTACTAGAATCTTATTTTACTGATTTGGCTAGATTATCTGCTGCTCATCAACTTCCAGTGTAATATATTAATCTTTAATATTTAATGTTACATAATCCTGTATTATTAAATAATATTTGTCCGTAAATAATCATTAGAATAATTAAGATAAACAATGTTTAATATTATCTTTTAAGTTTGCAAATTTAATATTAAATTAGGTAAATAAGTTTTTGTATAAATACCGCCCGTTTAAGTATATCGGGTATTGTTACCGTTGTAACGAGCATTACAAGTGTTTTCCTATATAACGTATCGTTATAAAACATAGCTCAATAACGTCATAAAATTGTGGTTTATAAATTCAAGGAGCGTTCTGATCATGTCTTTAGGAACAGAATATGTAGTAACGGGTAGGTATACTTATGTAGTAACGGGTAATTTAGACAGTTACAGATTCTCACTAAGAGGCATTGGCAACTTAAGAAATATTGTAGTTGCTAAAGAAGAACTTCAGGTATGGCCTGGTGAATGGGCGGAACAAAACTCTGCTTTGGAGGATGACTTACTAGCTTTGTGAGTATTTGGAGTGATAATACTGTGACGCCTTAGTTGTTGCCGACATTCACTGACTGCGGGTGATTCAGATTTACCGACTGCGGGTGTTTGGTCGTGCAAAGTAAGGTGAGAATATTAAAGAGGATCACTTAAGGTGATGGGAGTTTATGATAATATTGAGATGGACGCCTTTACTGTTGTTCAACATTCACTGACTGCGGGTGATTCAGATTCACCGACTGCGGGTGTTTGGTCGTTCAAAGTAAGGTGAGATTATTAAAGAGGATCACTTAAGGTGATGTGAGTTTATGATAATATTGAGATGGACGCCTTTACTGTTGTTCAACATTCACTGACTGCGGGTGATTCAGATTCACCGACTGCGGGTGTTTGGTCGTTCAAAGTAAGGTGAGATTATTAAAGAGGATCACTTAAGGTGATGTGAGTTTATGATAATATTGAGATGGACGCCTTTACTGTTGTTCAACATTCACTGACTGCGGGTGATTCAGATTCACCGACTGCGGGTGTTTGGTCGTTCAAAGTAAGGTGAGATTATTAAAGAGGATCACTTAAGGTGATGTGAGTTTATGATAATATTGAGATGGACGCCTTTACTGTTGTTCAACATTCACTGACTGCGGGTGATTCAGATTCACCGACTGCGGGTGTTTGGTCGTTCAAAGTAAGGTGAGAATATTAAAGAGGATCACTTAAGGTGATGTGAGTTTATGATAATATTGAGATGGACGCCTTTACTGTTGTTCAACATTCACTGACTGCGGGTGATTCAGATTCACCGACTGCGGGTGTTTGGTCGTTCAAAGTAAGGTGAGATTATTAAAGAGGATCACTTAAGGTGATGTGAGTTTATGATAATATTGAGATGGACGCCTTTACTGTTGTTCAACATTCACTGACTGCGGGTGATTCAGATTCACCGACTGCGGGTGTTTGGTCGTTCAAAGTAAGGTGAGATTATTAAAGAGGATCACTTAAGGTGATGTGAGTTTATGATAATATTGAGATGGACGCCTTTACTGTTGTTCAACATTCACTGACTGCGGGTGATTCAGATTCACCGACTGCGGGTGTTTGGTCGTTCAAAGTAAGGTGAGATTATTAAAGAGGATCACTTAAGGTGATGTGAGTTTATGATAATATTGAGATGGACGCCTTTACTGTTGTTCAACATTCACTGACTGCGGGTGATTCAGATTCACCGACTGCGGGTGTTTGGTCGTTCAAAGTAAGGTGAGATTATTAAAGAGGATCACTTAAGGTGATGTGAGTTTATGATAATATTGAGAAGGACGCCTTTACTGTTGTTCAACATTCACTGACTGCGGGTGATTCAGATTCACCGACTGCGGGTGTTTGGTCGTTCAAAGTAAGGTGTGATTATGAGAGAAGATCACTTAAGGTGATTAGAGAAAAAAAGAAAAAGAAAAAAAAACTGAATTATATGATAATTGACTTGACTTGATTTGACTTGAATAATTGACTTGACTTGAGATAGATGACTTAACAGTTGTTCAGCATTCACTGACTGCGGGTGATTTAACTTCACCGATAACGGGTGTATAGTTGGGCAAAGTAAGGATAACTTGCTATTGAATATACCGTGTTTATAACAGATTATATTGTTGCTTATTATATAACGATTAAGAACTGTTAATAGATAAGTTTCATATGTAGCCCAAAGATTGCAGTTAATATAAAGGATTGTCATCCAGTAGATATAATAGTAGATACAAAATTTGTTTTTGTATGTTGAAAATAAATGAGTTGAGAGTTTAATTGTACTTCGAGAACGAAGTACATGTCAGTATGGCCGTATTAGGATATATGTTCTATAATTATACAATGTTTATTAAATATATTATTTGTATTTAAATATGTATATATCTTGTTATTTACAGTTTAAATAATCGAATAGTTAAGATTTGACTTACAAAAGTGTTGTGTCGTCAATTATTTGTCAAACGAATGTCTAATATACTATTATTATATAATTATATTGGAGTCAGCTTTGTTTAAAAACTGTTAAATCTTTAAAATAATATTTTATTGTATTTAGAATATTATTTCATTTATAATTAAGGAATTATTATTAAAAAGTAAGAAAAGGACTTAGGTACAAAAGCGGTAACATGTCAAATATGTGTTTAATATACTGTTAAATTGGAACCCGCTTTCTAAATATTATTTACTAAAATATTTTCTATTATTTAAGAGTTATGTTTTCATTATATATAAGATTTATATTTTCAATATATATTTTGTTACATTGTATAGATTCCCTTTACGAAAGACGATATTTTGTAAAATTATAATATGTCCAGTAAATAAAATATTATTAGATTGTTTAATGAATTGTTTTATTCGAAATATGTATATAAATCTACCTTTTCTTATATATTATTTTAATATTTTAATACATTTTCTAACACATGCAATACTCAGTTTTTATGCGTTGGCCGATATGAGAAGGTAATATTTAAAAATATGTATAGCATTCAAGAATCCTTTGTATAAAACAAACGTGAGGTAAATAAATTGAAAATTAAATAACAGAGTACTTATAATGAAATTTACAAATTTAATATATATAGATGATTTTTTAGCTTTCAATAGTGACGTCATTTTATCTGAAATACACCCCTATGCTAACGTAACCATTAAATTATTATCAACTAGCTTTTGCCCGCGACTTCGTCCGCATGGAATAGTGACTTCCGGCAGAAAAGTATAGATAGCTGTGCCCTCGACTCCGTCAGCGTGTAACTCCTTGTATATTAAGTTAATGTATTGGTAATATTTATTATTATTATTTATATTGGTAATGGTTTAGATCACGTTCACATGAGGCTTAACCCTTTATGAGACACAGAACTTAAGAATATTTATTGGTTTTAAACTTTATAATAATGTGCTAAGGTTCAAATTCTGATGGCAATACCTTGTAACTTTAAAGTAGGCATGAAAGGACCTTCTGAGATTTGTTGAGCGCCAAAGGATGTCATTTGAAATCCACTATTATAAGTGCGAATATTATCTAAAAACTGTTGTATATGTTCCCTTAAAAGAAATGATTTCAAAGGTTCCCTTGGGTCCTCGAATGAAGACAAATATATTTTACTTCAGAAAAACAGAAATCAGCTGATTCTTTACTCCACTTTGAAGCATTACAAAAACGACATACCACGTTCATATAGCCTATTACAGAAAATGATCCGTAATCAATTGTGAGGTTAGAAGCAAACGCACTTTTATATTTGTCGAATCACACCACAGAATTTCTAGCTTGATCTTCTATGTGTATATCTAAATTATTAAGGGTATGTCGAAATCACTCTGCAGTAAGACGGGTCTCTCGCTGTTCGTCCTTTTCAAAAAACCGAATATTTTCGATTCTTAATCTTTCATTAGACAAACTTGCTAATCGTTCTTGTTTCAAAGAATTGTAATATTCGTATACCAACTCTAGTCGTTGTTCATGTCCATGTTCAACTTCGAGAGATCGAATAATATTATGGTGCACCCTATTATTTGTCAAACGGTCATCAAATCATATTGAGTAAAAGTTTAGATTCTCGAGATAAAATATGACGTTCGCGGTCAGCTGTGAGACGCAATTCTCGTTGTGACGCATTTTCAGCATCTCGGGATAACACGTGTTGTTCTCGGTCAGTGGTAAGCCTCAGCTCTCGTTGAGAAGAGCTTTGAGACGCCCGTGATGTAGCTCGTCTCACTCTGTCAGCTGCTAATCGCATCTCTCTCTCTGGAGAGCTTTCATCGGCTCGAGAGGTTGAGGCACTAACTCTCATAGAGTTATCCGGTGTGCTCTTTCCTCTGCCGATTCTTGAGAGCGCGCATTTCTCATCCTTTTAGCATCTCTCGAATTTCGAGATAAAGATGGTGTTTTTTTAGGTGGCGTTGTGTATTTTTAATCGACGGTTACTGAAGCTACCTTACACTTACAATTATATGTATATAGTATAAAACGACACAAATTCACTCTTTGCAAACAATTTGAAAGCATAACTGAATTTTTAAGACAGAGACAATAGTTTATCATAAACTAATGTAGTCACACAAATGCCAAACTCAGCTTATGTATCGCGCACTATAATAAATCTTTAAAAAAGTTTAGACACCATAAAGAAACATTTACGTTTTCATTAACATATAAAATAAATCTTAGAAATTGTTAAATAACTTTTAGTACATCAATAATTTTTTAACAAGACTACGTTCAAATTTAATTCTATGTAAAGAACTCTTACTTTTAAATATATTAGTTACTTTTGTATAGACGGACGTAGCCGGGTAGCAATGGCAGCGACACTCATCGCAAATTAAGCAGTAGTGTAATTAGGTACTATTTACATTGTTATGAAATATATTTAGTTTAAAATACATATTATGTATACTGTATCGTTTTTGATTCTTTGTGGCTTTATGATTTATCTCCTAATCATGAATCCTTACTTTATTTACAACTATTAAAAGTTATTAATGATTATAATTATGTAATGTAAAGGACTTTAATTTTATAGTCATATCTTTTTTGAAAGCATTCAAAATATTTAAAAAAATATATAAGAACGAGTAATCAATATTACTGGATTGTTGGTCGTTTTGTACAAAACAGTCGGGACGAACGGCTTTGATAAATTTATGAATATAAGTTCTGTTTCAGATTACCACGGATTCATTTGATGCACGTTTTCATAAATAAAGTTGCAGATTCCTCATTTCACTGTCCGATTAAAATTTTTTAGCGAGAAAAGAATCGAGAATATAAAATACAAAACGCACAAAAGAGGTTTAATCCCTGAAAGGGAATAAAATATAATCATACGACTCATAACAAAATAAATTTTATAAAATTTATATTATATTAACAAAATATTTATAGTATTATAAAAGAATTATAATAATTAATTAGTTACGTGAAAAACGAATGAAGTTTTTAAAATGCAGGAATGAAAACATAAAAACAAAATCTCTAATTTAGTTTCTAATATTACTAATAGCCGTTCAAGCTCAGTACATTTTTGGACCTATCTTTTTTTCCGCTCGAGTTTATGGCTGAAAAATTTTATTGATTGAATTATATGAGTTCTTTATTTTTAAAATGATTTTTCCACTTCTGTTTCATTTTCAATAGATTATCCTTATAATGCTTTGGGTTCAGACATCTTAAAGAGAACTATGACACAAATTTGAACCTTCTTTTCAAACATAATTAATTCATTAGGTAGGTTAATTATGAATAATGTTCGACTATTTATCATTTCATCCTCTCCCAGTATTATAATAAATGTATGAGACGAAACCTCTTAGCATTCAATGGATTCACCGTGCGAGTGCCGGGTCCATCGCGTTGCAGGGAGAGGAGCTTCAACAGTGCCTGGGACTTGCGACTTATCTAACGCGCGTTATACGCTCACCTCCACTGTCCAAGCTCCTCTCTCTACCTAACCAAATTTGAAAAGAACCTACTAGGGCTGCCTTCGACGTACGTTCCAAGAATGAATTAATGTTAGTTTTGGACAGGCCCAAGTCTTTTAGTAGGTTATAGAGAGATTTAGCTGTTATACCTCTCGCTCCCACCTCTACCGCGTACAAATCAACGACGAACCTATTTCAAGTTAGTTCGTTAGTGAGCTCGTAATACTTATTGACCTTGATGGCATGTCTTTGGGGATGTTGGTTTCCCAAGGCACCGTAAGCTCTATCATCACAAAGCGCTTTAAAATACGCGAATATAGAAATATGTCTGGTCTGAAGGCCGACGAACAAATATCCTCGGGGATTTTATATTGTTTCTCATACGTATCCATCATGATAATCCAATCCGAAGCCGCTTTAAGGAAAGAGTAAGCCTTGACGTTTGATTTTATAAATGCTCGTTCCTCAATCACGTAAAAGGGCATAGGCGAATTAAGATAAAAAAATGTGCTTTTAGATTTGTATGTATGCAATATGCGAAGAAGTATCAAATTTTGTGCCAACAATAAGTTATAAAATAGCAATAGCAGTTAGAAATTTTTAAAGCAGTTCTGTGAAACATATTATCATGTGATTTTTTTTTTAATAAACGATTAAACGTCAATGCTCGTAGTGTTGTGATGCGTATAATACCGTCGCGATAAAAGGAAAGTTTACAGCTTTAATCTCAGTTTTAACGTGACAAAAAGTTCATATCACTTCTTACAAAGAATTTTGTACATTAAATCTTTCTCATTTTTGATTGATCAACATATCAAACAAATATTTATTTGCTATGTACTTTAAATTTCCTAGAATCAACATTTCAATTAAACCATAAAAATAAAACATTTTTGTTATTCCAATGAGGGCTATTTCAATATTAAGGCATTGTATCATAAAGCCATTTAGGTTCTGGGTATTACTGATAATACTTTTGTCATATATGTTTCCAAAACGTTAATGTATTAAACCGAAGACCTGGTCTGCCAGAACGGAAAATTTTACTCCTGTCACAGATAATAGAGTAAAATTGCGGTTTTTGGGGATTATTCTTTTGTACTTCTAGAGGTATAGTATTTTTTCTCTTATTCATATTATTTACGAGTATAATAATGACTAATACTATTTCTTCAAGATGTTTTAGCGATTTATTACACTGAGTCAGATTTCAAGATTATAAAAATGTGTATTACTTTCAAGTCTACCTGTTGTGGTTTTATGTTAGTTTGATATGACTCAATAAGACTCGACATTTCAGTAGTAAATTAATTGAACTATAACTTAGTATTAATTATGCTTGCATTATGACAGTAACCTTGATGCTACAAGCAATACAGTGGCCATGTAAAATAAAAAACTTCTTTACAAAAAACTTTAGGTGAAATAGAAAGTAGGACATTACTCAAATATTTCTGTTTCATGAAAGTTTTATATCCAAACCCAACAAAATATGCGTGAACTGAATGAAACGTACACGTTTTCTTTTAAGTTACTAGAGCGAAATTATGAGATGCTTTCTGCTCACTCTACATTTAAGTTGTATAAGGTAGCATTAGTATCCTTTTAACATGAAACAAACATTAAAAAAACACGATATAGAAAACAGGAAAATTAAACATATAATACATAATGATAACAAATATCTTATCAAAATAAATCTTTGCTGATTTACATATGTATAAGGAAATAATGATTTTAAGTAATTTGGATATATTCGATGATCTAAATAGGGCAATAATTGATTGAGGACGACCTTTTCAGATTAAAATATGATACTTTTTTTTTATTTTAATAAATATTTTTATATTCATGAAAATTATCAATATCCTAAGATCAACTGTTTCCTTTAGATATAATTTATGTTATTGCATATTATTATTATTCTTCTTCTACCTAGTAATTTCCCAGCTTTAGCCAGGGTCTGCCTTACATGTTGTGAATAGTTTAGGCTAATTGTTTTTACGACCGGCCGCCTGCCTGATATCAACTCTCTTTGGGAATGCATTTATCAATGATGTCTAAATACTCTTAGAAAGTACATATGACTCGGAAAAATCACATTGGTACTTGCTGCGCCATCATGCATGAGAGGCGGGCCTTTTAACCACTAGGCCATCACTGACGAAACTATTACATATTATTATTATTTATGATTAAACTACATATTATTATTAATATTTATGATTAAACAAAGGCGTTAAAATTGATTAAAAAACTCTACTGGATTATAATATTTTTTAATGAAATAGTTCATAATTACAAAAAATTTTGCTCTTTGTATGTATATCAATTCCGCGGATAGTGGATGGTTTACCGTAATGAATGGATTTTTTATTAAACACGTAGTTCTTCCATCTTTAGATTATTTTATGTGATCTTTAATATTTTGTGGGATACTTATTAAAGTAATATACATATGTACATATTTATAATTTCCGACACAATACATTGAAATTTTATTTAACTGTTCATCTACAATTACAAAGACATATATTGTTAGACATATTTTGGAGATGGTCATTGTTATATAATCATTTTGGTTGCCATTTGACAGGGGCGCTGATATTCTAGGAAATGCCGTTCTAAAGTACAGTGTAGCTTAGTTAAACGAGAGCAAAAGTTAAATAATTCGGACTAGAAACAGTAAGTAGTTTTTTTTAATAAGTAATAGTTAGTGTTCCTTAAGTTCCTAGTTCCTAGTTTGATCAAACACAATATTTGTAAACGTGATTATTGTATTTTCACTGGTTCTCCTCCATTTTTCTGTTCGAATACCTTAAGTAATCTACATAATGTCTGATAATTTTGTTTTATCATTGTAAACCTTAATACGTTTATTTGAACTTAAGAAACAAACAAAAATTCATATGACACTAGTTTTATAAGAGAAATATATAAAATAAAAGTTATGAATATGCCGTGTCAATTACATTTTTTCTAAAGGGGGAAACTTATACTTCAGTCATGAGAGATTTCCAACTTTACTAATATTACCGTATAGACGGCGGCCATAAATCGAACGTGAATTTGAAAAATATATTTACTCGCTAAGAGAAAGTTATTAAAAGTTAACTGTTTATATGTACATTAAGAAACTTATGGAACCTTATTTCTTGTATTGGTATAATTTTTTTTAATTTTTGTATTATTAAGGTAAAATACATTATCCGTTTTACATATAATATTAGAAACTACTAATGGATTTAGAATTAAACAAAAATTCCTTTCTCAAATATATGCCAGCTGGTAAAGATTACACTATGTTCCTTATTAATTGTAGTTATTGTTCTTTGGAACAACTCAATAACACCATAAGGCTAAGTAAACAGAATCAATTTAATTTGTTCATCTTTTCGTCTCTATTAAAAACTTAAAAAATATTGTTTTTTATTGAAAATTACAAGTTATAAAATTTTAAAATTACAAGTTATAAAACCTGTGTTTCTCTCTTTAGAATTATAGGATAGTAAGTAGACAAATTCTTGTCTACCTAGTAAATATTATATTTATATTGAGTTTTCATTACGGAACATATTCAACAGGAAACTATTGTCCCATAAATACATGCACAAAATTATAACATTGATAAGAAGACATTCATAAGAACAAATAAACCGCTAAAAGCTTTGAAACTGTTTTTCACCATCAGTTAGAATTATTGTTATCATTACAAATATGTATTTATTCACTTCTGAATATAATATAATGTAAGAGGTTTTAATATAAAATGTTACTAAAACTTCAGAACGTAAAAAAACGCTTGGGCAGTGCAATTATATACCACAAAGAAAGTAATGAATTGAAAAAAGTCAAATATACAAAAACACAGTACTATACATAGTTATATTCGTAGTAGATTTATAAATTCTATTTTCCTTTGGCAGTCACTAAAAAGAATGGCTATCGAAGTGTCAGTGGCAGGCATTAATTCAACTTGCCATGGACGGAACCAAAACATGTCCTGAAATTTCATTAAAACACCAGAAAGTGTTTTAAGCTTGATTGCAATAATGTAAATTTATTATCTTTTTTATATAAATATTGGTCACAGAAAATAGTTGTGCTGTGGTATATGAGTTTGTTAGAAAAATGTATTAAAATATTAAAATAATATATAAGAAAAGGTAGATTTATATACATATTTCGAATAAAACAATTCATTAAACAATCTAATAACATTTTATTTACTGGACATATTATAATTTTACAAAATATCGTCTTTCGTAAAGGGAAGCTATACAATATAATATACTTATCTCGTCTATATAGTCTTTCGGTAATTGTTTCTTCAAGAGTCACTGTTCAATAGTTTCACTATAACCACAGGGTTTCAATTGAAGTTCTGGCCCAGGCTGCTGTCCGATGTCAAGTCCCTTGCCTCGGCGAAGAGCAATGTTTTATAGGTCCTCCGAACACCACACGATATTCAAGATATTTACTTTTTAATTGTAACAAAATATATATTGAAAATATAAATCTTATATATAATGAAAACATAACTCTTAAATAATATAAAATATTTTAGTACATAATATTTAGAAAGCGGGTTCCAATTTAACAATATATTAAACACATATTTGACATGTTACCGCTTTTGTACCTAAGTCTTATTCTTACTTTTTAATAATAATTCCTTAATTATAAATGAAATAATATTCTAAATACAATAAAATATTATTTTAAAGATTTAACAGTTTTTAAACAAAGCTGACTCCAATATAATTATATAATAATAGTATATTAGACATTCGTTTGACAAATAATTGACGACACAACACTTTTGTAAGTCAAATCTTAACTATTCGATTATTTAAACTGTAAATAACAAGATATATACATATTTAAATACAAATAATATATTTAATAAACATTGTATAATTATAGAACATATATCCTAATACGGCCATACTGACATGTACTTCGTTCTCGAAGTACAATTAAACTCTCAACTCATTTATTTTCAACATACAAAAACAAATTTTGTATCTACTATTATATCTACTGGATGACAATCCTTTATATTAACTGTAATCTTTGGGCTACATATGAAACTTATCTATTAACAGTTCTTAATCGTTATATAATAAGCAACAATATAATCTGTAATAAACACGGTATATTCAATAGCAAGTTATCCTTACTTTGCCCAACCATACACCCGCTGTCGGTGAAGCTAAATCACCCACAGTCAGTGAATGCTGAACAACGGTTAAGTCATCTATTTCAAGTCAAGTCAATTATTCAAGTCAAGTCAAGTCAATTATCATATAATTCAGTTTTTTTTCTTTTTCTTTTTTTTTTTTACTCTAATCACCTTAAGTGATCTTCTCTCATAATCACACCTTACTTTGAACGACCAAACACCCGCAGTCGGTGAATCTGAATCACCCGCAGTCAGTGAATGTCGGCAACAGCTAAGGCGTCACAGTATTATCACTTCAAATACTCACAAAGCTAGTAAGTCATCCTCCAGAGCAGAGTTTTGTTCCACCCATTCACCAGCCATACCTGAAGTTCTTCTTTAGCAACTACAATATTTCTTAAGTTGCCAATGCCTCTTAATGAGAATCTGTAACTGTCTAATTTACCCGTTACTACATAAGTATACCTACCCGTTACTACATAATTATACCCGTTAGGCCGTTACTACATATTCTGTTCCTAAGGACATGATCAAAACGCTCCTTGAATTTATCAACCACAATTTTATGACGTTATTTATGCTATGTTTTAAGACAATATGTTATATAGGAAAACACTTGTAATGCTCGTTACAACGGTTACAATACTAATGCCCGATATATTTAAACTGGCGGTATTTATACAAAAACATCTTGACCTTATTTAATATTTATTTTAAGAATATTTAATATTATTGAGGTTATATTTATTTTAAAATAATTTAATATTGCACCACCCTATACTGTCTTCCAAACGCAATCCTCTAACCCTAGGTAGTCTGGAAGAAATGGCTAATATGCCATAAGGCCGTCTTTTGTTTCACCATTAGTTTTTAGTTTGTATCTTTTGTAATTGTGGTGAACAAAAAAAAAAAAGAGTTAAATAATAAGATATATAATATTAAATTTGCAAACTTAAAAGATATATTAAACTTTATCTTAATTATTGTAATGATTATTTACGGACAAATATTATTTAATAATACAGGAATATGTAACATTAAATATTAAAGATTAATATATTACACTGGAAGTTGATGAGCAGCAGATAATCTAGCCAAATCAGTAAAATAAGATTCTAGTAGAATAATCCTTACATTATACACAATAAAACAAAACTATTATAGCATTGATTAATCGACATAATTTGAGAAAATTATAAATAACAATAAGCACTATTTATTAATTGCGCCGGAAGTATTAATTGATAACAGTTTCTTTCAGCTGTTACATCTACAATTTCAATTTAATTATTATTTATCACTGTCTAGTCGATTTTATATGGCAGGAATATTAGAGATTCTACCGATAACTATGTATTTACATAGGAGAAAAACCAGTCACTTTTAAGAGTTTTTGTAATTTTGGATAATTGAACTTTCCACAAACCGCTCGGCCAGTCTGACACATCAGTAAAAAAAAACGTATTAATCATATTTGTAATCATTAAGATATATTGCTTTACCTGACCATTATAACGTGACGTGAGGGTAGACATATGGTGTCTAGCTTGCCATTCGTTAAATAACTCTTACATTGGTGTCTGCTTCCTTTCCAAAGTGTGGCAGAGCGACATCATTATGCCGCTGACTTACTCGCTGATGATCTTCAACAGACCTTCCAGTAGTGTATTCGATTCCATAAATCTGAAAACAAGTTATAAGTTATTTAATCTATAAATAAATTGTTAATTGGATTGGGCGAAGAGATTTTGTGATCCCACTTCTGATGTTAGAAAAATGTATTAAAATATTAAAATAATATATAAGAAAAGTTAGATTTATATACATATTTCGAATAAAACAATTCATTAAACAATCTAATAACATTTTATTTACTGGACATATTATAATTTTACAAAATATCGTCTTTCGTAAAGGGAAGCTATACAATATAATATACTTATCTCGTCTATATAGTCTTTCGGTAATTGTTTCTTCAAGAGTCGCTGCTCAATAGTTTCACTATAACCACAGGGTTTCAATTGAAGTTCTGGCCCAGGCTGCTGTCCGATGTCAAGTCCCTTGCCTCGGCGAAGAGCAATGTTTTATAGGTCCTCCGAACACCACACGATATTCAAGATATTTACTTTTTAATTGTAACAAAATATATATTGAAAATATAAATCTTATATATAATGAAAACATAACTCTTAAATAATATAAAATATTTTAGTACATAATATTTAGAAAGCGGGTTCCAATTTAACAATATATTAAACACATATTTGACATGTTACCGCTTTTGTACCTAAGTCTTATTCTTACTTTTTAATAATAATTCCTTAATTATAAATGAAATAATATTCTAAATACAATAAAATATTATTTTAAAGATTTAACAGTTTTTAAACAAAGCTGACTCCAATATAATTATATAATAATAGTATATTAGACATTCGTTTGACAAATAATTGACGACACAACACTTTTGTAAGTCAAATCTTAACTATTCGATTATTTAAACTGTAAATAACAAGATATATATTTAAATACAAATAATATATTTAATAAACATTGTATAATTATAGAACATATATCCTAATAAGTTCCTAGGAATATTTAATAGTTGTAGTATATTCAGTTACTTTTTTTACCTGAATTTCAAGTTACCTGAATTTCATATCCAACTTTGAGAAATTATTTAGGAAAAAAGTTAAAAATGATAATATCTTCTATAGTTTTATAAGTTACGAAGTTTTTTTTTTAATAAATAAATGCAAATAAATAAACAAAACAACTCAAGTATACGAATTATATAGGGTGGCAACCAGATGTTGGGGAAAACTATGAAACTTAATTATAAGTATATTATAATATTATAATTAGAATTACATAATAAAACTTATAACCTAAACATCAGACTACACGATTGCCCTTATGTTCGCATAGCAATACCATTCCATTGCTTGTGTGGCATCAGGAATCTTCTGGTTCACAGGGCTTGGTGTTCGTTCCACGTAGTCAGCGACGTCACTCATAATATATTTTATCCATACAACTATTTTACGTAATAACAACGTACAATATAAATACGTACGTAACACACTTTAAATTCTTTTGGCTATGTTTTCAATCCTGTATTTTTAAACCTAATTCAGCTGAAGCTTTATACTGCCTATTTATATATTTTACAAAATAGGAAAATACCATTCCAATCAACACAACAAGACATAAATAATAAAAAAATATATATCTTTTTGTGCTATGTTTCATTTATACTGTACCAGATAGGTTTACACGAAACGAAAATATATTATACTTCGTACACAAACTTTTCAGACATTTCAATAAAACATCGTTTTTTGTGGTTCATATTTTATATATTTTTATAGCCAGTGAATGAGGATCATAATCTGCACAAAATTTACACCCCTTTTTACTATATACGAATGAAAATGCGAATTTCAAATAGCACGCAATATTGCGTGTGGGGGTAGGAAACAAGTGGTAATTATTTATATTAATTGTATTTTTGTGATTTATTAAAGAAAAACTGTCGTTAGAATTAAGTCCAACGTTATGCTTATTTTAAGGATGTTGCAAATATAAAAAACTGTAAAAAAGGCTTTTAATACAGAATTTTTATGGTATTTTGTATTTGTTGAGTAATACACATAAATTTCTACATAAGGCTACTGTTACAAATGCTTTAAATGAGCATGCTAAAAAGCATACTATTAAGCATGCTCAATACAAGCATGCCTGGGAGCTGTTTAAATTGGCGGGCAGTAATCACACTTGTTTAAGCATGCTCCTGAATAAGCACGCTTAAAGCAAACGTTCCAGATACACAGGATTTTTTAAAACATGCTTTTCTCGCTCTCTGTCAGTTCAAACAAAGTCATGGATACTTAAACAGCTATCCTTATCGAGATGAATAAGATCATTCTTTTGCTGACGATGCAATGCACCCTGAATCTTGTAACTAAGCATGTTTAATAAGCAAACGTATTTAGACGTGCTTTAAGCACGCCCCCTTGCTTCCGCGCCGTTAGAAACATGCTTAAAAATCAAACGTCTGTCATTTTTAAAGCATGCTCCAAATAAGCATGCTTATTTGAAGCAAAACTTGAACACACATGCTAGTAAACAGCACGTGATCAATTAAACCATGCTTTCGTGTTTGAAATAAGCATGTAACAGTTACAGTAGCCTAAGAATTACACTAAAACAAACTTGTAATAAATACAAAAAAAGTGTTAAAACTTAAGTATATAATAAATATAACAGTTTACTATATATTATATAGATCGAGATTAAAGTGAAAGTCATTAGGGTGTAACCGATTTAACGTGACAAAGTTTCCAGTGGAACGGCATGTTAAATATATGTACTTGGGTCAGACACCATTATTTATACTCGTAACAGTTTACAACTAACCAACAGAACATGCTATTAGTGATTAGTCATTATAATATAAAATGCAAAAATGTTTAATTTAATGACCGACGAAATTAAAACAAGTGTTGTTTATTATCAAAAATTATTATTATCAGTATATTTGTAATTTAGACACTAATGTTCTAATTGTTCATTTCCGAAGAAATCTTTTTTAATAAAATATTTATTGAACTACATTTGTAATAATGCGCATAGTTATTATTAACTATCTGCATTTGGAGCACAACTCAAATACTCTTATTTAGGCTATTACTGGGACTAAATCGTAACGCTTACTGTACATAAGTAAAAGTCAACATTTTATTTTTTTAGTTATGGTTTTCATGAAATGAACTCAACTTGAATGAATTAGTTTACATTATGTGATTGAGACATATATGTATAAATATTATAAATTATTTTATTCAAAAATGTATTTCTAAAATTTTTGTTAAATAGTTGTATGTTTAAATGTAAAATAAGTCGTAATTAGTTTGATTATCTAGGAAAAACAATAAAAAGGGAAATATTTTTGAATATATATGATGATAAAGTATCAGAATAAGTAAAGAATTAAAATATATATAATGATAAAGTATCAATAATTAAAATTTTGCCTTCTGCCAATGCTCTTATGAGCAAAATTTAAATTAATTTCTATAACAAAATACTTTCAGGTGCTAGTTAAACACAGAATCGAAACTAAATATTGACTATGTATAGAATATGATACCAATTTTAAAACAGTATACACAGAACAATAACTTCAAGCATAGATATCAGTCACGTAAAAAATCAATATAACATTGTTCCAAATATACAAGTCCAGGAACGTGCTCCAAAAAATCTAGGGTTGTTGAAGTTATGTATTGAAGTTGCAGGATGGTAAAATATTTAATTTGTTTTCCACTTTATTAGGCAAGTTTATATTATAATTTAAAACGTTGCATAATTAAAAAAATACCTTTAAGCTGTTGTCTAGCAGCCGTTTAATTTTTAGATATTTTTAATAGACTTTTATGATGATATTTGATATTTCGATATCCCAAATATTTTGAAGTTGACAGTGATTAAATAAAGTTAAGTTAAGTTGGCATTCATTTTGGTACTTATTGTGAAAATAATGTTGCCCTTACGTCATCGTGTAGAATATACATAAATTTAAGATCAAATGGATTTTTTTAATATGTGTTAATGATAATAAAAATAATATAACTATAAAGTTTATGTTAAAAAAGTTATAAATTAAAAAATCTAAGATCTTTTCTGTTTAGAGCTATACACTTTAATTCAATTTTGCAACATGGGTGACTCAATCGATTAAATTCTTAATAATGTTTGATATCTTTAACTAATACTTACAACAGGGTCGATTTACTGTCTTTAAATATTTTCAGTTTCGTACATAGTGAGGAAAGAAATGTCAATATTTCTTTCCCATATATTCTTTGAAATATTTTAGAAATTATTCTTATGAAAAAGTAATTTTCAGCTCTATTTTAAATTAAAAAGATAAGTTTAATATTTAATTTTTTCAAATAATGTATTGTCTCTCTCAGCAAATGTAATGTCTACTCAATAAAACCTTGTGTAATATACATTATTGAGATAATATTATATCTTTATAATAGACATTTTGAAGGGTTGCCTACGTGACCGTAACGAAAAACGTGCTTTTATTAAAACGTATCAATAAAATAAGAAGATAATTTTAAACTATCATATTTATTTGCAAAATTTAAAAAGTGGAAAGGGAAGGGGTGGAAAAGGACGGGAAAAACGAAAGGGCAACCGACTTTTTCATTCATTGGACGAAACGCAGCCACTAAAGGCTACTTCACGCCGAACTGCAGTGAGAGGGTGGTACTTCCCTGGTCGAGCCAGCCCACGATCGAGCTGTAGTAACTTAGCCACAGTTAGGCTCTACCACCTAAAATTTATATAGTAACATTATTAAATACATACAATTTTATTGAAAATAAACGAATACTGCCATGAAACATATAATAAATCTCTAAAGAATTCTGAAAGTATGTATTATCACTAAATGTCAAACATAATGACATTTCTATTAAAGTTCGAATTTGCTATAATTAATTAATAACAGTCAACTCTCGATAGGTTTTATATGTAGATTTATTAAAAAACTCATCTAGTGTCATAAACACTGTATCGTGGGAATGTGAATAAATCTAAAAAAAAAAATCACCATTAAAAACGTTGCTGATCTAAACAAGCTAATACTGTAAAAATTAAAACTTGAAAACGTAAAGTTAATTACGTATTCAGTAGCATTGTTTCAGTATGTGGTAGAAACTTTCAGTTCCAATTAGTTCTACAAACTCAATTAAAGATTAAACCTCAATCCCTAGCCAACTTCAGGTCAAACAGTAATTGCTTAACACAGTAAAAGAAGTGCTTGAACTTGGTACATAACAGATATGTATATTAAGTAACGAATGTTATAAAAAACCATATTTTTCTATTTTGTTTGCCAATTTTTTTTCTAATAAGTGATGCATAATAAATTAATTCATAACTCCTTTTTTGGATTTATTTGAAGTTGTAACAATAACATCTTTCATTAGACGCATTTGAGCTTGTAAACTGATTAGTTTGTTCTAATATTGTAAACTAGATCATAATAATTTCTATAAAAACTGATTAGATGATTTTCAAATAAGATTTTAAAGGTATTATGAAAAACTTATGAAAAACTTTCTTTGATTTTTGTAATTAAAATTACCAACTAGTTCGCAAGGGTTTTACTACACAAACAAAGTGCATAATTATACATATATATGAGAACTTTTTGTGCTTCTTCTCTATAAATTTTATACATAACTTGTTTAAAAAAATATTGTATTAAAAACTGAACAGAAACAAACAATAAATCTTTTATATTGAGATCTCTAAACTAAACATTTAAATAAAATTACATACTGACGTAATTTCGCTTCTGCACGTTTATTATAAGCTTATTTCTAGGTTATAATAACTGTGCAAATCGTCTTTCCATTCACACATACGTTCCAACATTCTCACATGTTCAGGCTTCATCAATTATCTGATTGTCTGGAAACATGAGTAACTCATTTCCAATTGAGCGTGGGGTAGAGTAATGTCGATGATTTTAGTTTTCTGGCGTAGAACGTAATTTGAAGTTGTTCGATTTACTGAATTAGATACCTATTGTAAATGTATGATTAGCATTATTGTGAGGGTCCACGTTTTGGCTATGTAAGTTAGGACTTGAGAGATGGAATGGTCCCACGTTTCACATACAGATACAGCTTTCCAAACACCACCCGGCCTCAACATATTTTTCTGATGAAAGATGTGCTTATTTGAAAATCGAAAAGAAGAATTATAAAAGTATTGAAGGATTTTTCTTTATATACAATGTAATGAAAAAGACGTTTTCATAATACAAACGATAAAAATAATAATTTCTGCATACCAAGTTCCCTTCGTAGTTTTATTGCTACAATACGTATCAGACCTCATAAATTAGTATTTATTTTAGTGCGTTAGCCTAACGCATTCCAGACAGACAGGATCAGAGAGGAACTGACGGATATACAGTCTCGTATTCAGAAATATTGGTTTGGAATCTTAACTAAAAGGAAAGGGTCATAGATTTAAAATATTAAAAGACTCAAAGGTTATCTTAAGTTTTCGAATAAGTTGTCACCCTCATATATTTCAATAATAAATATTGTTTAATCTATATCTATACTTATAATAAATCTGTAGAGAGGTCAATTCTGTACATAAAATATATTTAAAAAATAACTATCAGGGGGTGGTCAAGGATCGCTACTGATCCCAAAAATGCAATCAGTAAAATTTTTGTGTGTCTGTCTGTCTGTATATTCGTTATAGAAACAAAAACTACTCAACGGATTTTAACGAAAATTTTCACAATTATTTTTCATATCCTTAAGCAGGTTATTGTATACTTTCATTATCGTACGATCAATAGGAGCAGAGCAGTGAAGGGAAATACTGGAAAAACGGGTGAAAATACTCCACTTTTTAAGCTTCCGTCGCGTATGTAGGCTTATAGGTTAAAGCTACATAGAAATCATGTATGACGGAAATATTTTCCTTAAAATTATATAAAAATTTGTCCTGGACAGCATATGTCTATCTTTTATGGTTGACTCACAATAACACGTGACACTCCCGATAGCTTATCAATTCGGAGATTTCTGATTGTATTTGTTACTCTAACGCTTACAACACTATCACTCATGCTTTATTTAAAAAAAGTTAACATTTTAACCTATTCAATAAAAAAAGAATCATGTAAATCGGTGCAGAAACACCAAAGTCATACCTACATGAAATAAAAAGTCATCGCGCGTTAAATTATTAATAATATTTTATTTTCGTAATTATTATATAACTACTATGTATATATAATTGTGGAGGAGCCGCCACTGTGCCATTGTTAACATCGACTCCGTGTATAATTGCACTGTATTAACTATTTCCGCAAATTAAACAAATATTGAGTGAAAATAAAAGTACAAAAAGTCAAGGAAATATATAATATTTTGAAGTTTCAGTGAAAAACTAACAAAAAGTGCTTTAAAACAACAATAATACGAAACCACATTACATCAAAAATACCGACTTTCTCAGTATTAACTAGGAGACTTAATAACTAACAGTTAATTGAAACCTAAGTTTTTAATTCTGCATTCCACCAATTGTGCCTTTCTATTTTAATAAATTATTGATTCCTACATAACCTAAAAAGAATGGTATCAATAATGAAGTCGTGTTCGATTTTAATTTTACCAAAAAGCACCATCTAACGGCCACTGTCTTAAACAAATCGTCAGTTGCTTAGTACAAATCGATCATCGGATTCACCAAACATCAATACTAACTGACCAAGTAATTTCACCAACAACCACAAGAGGGCACCACGAGTATCAAAACAATATAATATAACGAACATGGAAGAAATTTTAGACGCACTAAAACAATAAAAAATGACTTGGAACGTCAAAGACAGGAAGTACGTTATTATTGATCAAAGTAATCACTAAAAACCTCTCTATAAATAGATGTAATTATTTTAAAATTAACAAGGATAATGAACAAAATAATTAAAGCTTTCCAATCACAAACACATATAGTGTTCCGTATTAGGTTAGAAATTATTTATCATATTGAAACTAGGAAGAAGTTACCCGAGTCCCTTTGTATTGAATTATTACCTACATTTTAGTGCCGTTACGAGATTCTACCGGAGCTGTCTTGATGCGGCTTACTTACATCAAGATACAAGTAAATACACCACATACATAGGTGTATCAAGTTACATTGTGTTCATACGTTACGGCAAAAAGTGTAAATTAAATTTCTATTCTGAATTATAATTTTCCATTTACCCTTCTCAAATTACACTTCCGGAAGACGACAATGAACCTGTTTCATTTTCAAGGTATAATATTTCACTTACATTAAAATTTATTGGGAACTTCAAAACAAGTATGTATATGTGTCACTTTATTAATATATTGAGTAGTTATATACTCATCTTACATATTATATTATATACGTTTCTAGTATGTAATTAATTCAATTATTATTATAAAATATATATAGAGTTTCATGGAACATGAAAGTTTGGGACATATTAATTTCTATTGAAACATATTTTTTTTATAGAATTGCTTGTTTTATCACTTTCTTCTCATGATGTCTATAACTTGTGTAATGGTTAAAATACATTATTACATATTTTCGTTTCATAAAAAATATGAAATTAAAAAGTAGATGATTTTCAAAAACAGGCATTTGTACAGGTTTTTGTAATCAAACGGTATTTATTACTGCAATATGTACTAAAAGATCTAAGTGCGATACATTTAAATCACATACTATTATTATCAGAACTAGGTGGAGTAATTGAAAAAGTGCTTTATATTATCTTATTGTGAAAAGTCGAATGGTAAAATGGAAATATTATAATGAATTGTTTGTTAAGGAATTCATTGTAATATTTCCTTTATATATTCCTTTTAAAAATAATATTGGAAATTAAAAACGAAATCAGCGGCCTGTGAACAAAAAACTAGAGAGGAAAAATATTGCAATATTTGAAGTCAAATATAAAAGCAAAAAATATTAAATAAATATTTAATGTAAGTGTATATGTCACTGAACTCCTAAGGGGTTTGACAGCTTTCAATGATTTATTTGAATTCATTTGACGACTGACGCTCCAGATGGCTTGGATTCAAAATTCAGTTCTGCATATGGCCCAACAGTTGGTATCTAGGTTATTTGAAATGAATAGGCTGCAACGCAGGTTACTATATGTACCTATTATTATTTTACACATTTATGAGTTTCTTTCTATTTCCTATAAATATGTACAATATAAATATCAATTCAAATCAAATGTATAAAAATATATGGAACACTTACTTAATGATAAAACATTACATATTAATCGTAATTTTAATATTTTTTAACGACATAAGCTGAATTGCAAACAAAAAACCACTTAAGTTTTAAACCAGTTAAATATAATTGTGTTTGTAACATACTATGTCCTTAGGAAAGTAAAGTTTTATCTGTATATACATATTTACGAACCAAAAGTGAAAAGAGCCTAGCTTTAGAGGTGGTAGAGCCTAGCTGTAGTCAATTTACTACAGCTCGAACATGGGCTGGCTCGACCGGGGAAGTACCACCCTCTCGCAGAAAATCGGCGTAAAGTAGTCTTTAAAGGCTGCGTTTCGTCCGGTGAGTGAGAGAGCCGGTTGCCCTTTCCCTTTTCCCAACCTTTCCTTTCCCTCCCTTTCCCACCTTTTCCTCCTCCTTTTCCCCAATCAAGGGCGGCAACACATCCGCAAATCTAGTTGCGGATATCCATGGGCGACGGTAACTACCTACCATCAAGTAGGCCGTCTGCTCAGTTGCCCCCTTTTCCCAAAAAAAAAAAAAAAAAAAAAAATCGATTTCTCCTCTTAGAATTCATAAAAATAACACACAAAACAACCTTAATTAACTAAATATCAAATGACATCTAGTACATCTAGTATAGTTAATTTCTGTTTCTAGTTGTAGACAATATAGTAAAATTCTGCTTCTGATGGAAAACTTATAAAGGATATTCATATATTGAGACTAATTACTTCGAACATTGTTTTTAAATACTTAAGCTTCTAAAGATACAAAATTTTCTCCCAATATTTTTATCAAGGATAATTAGAAATCCGAACCCTATCAATTGGTATGTTTGCTTACTCTCATATTGTAGGGCTTTGACGTATTTCAAACATAAAAAAGTTGTACCTTTTAAAGAAATTACATGTTTTTATTACAGAAACACAAAGGTACACTGGTGACAATATCGTTATCAATGTAATTTGCCATATGTTATATTCAATTTTCTGACTAACACGACAAATCCTTGCGATTTTAAAAATTGTGACCTAAATTTGAATAATACTTTCCAAGAACTGTGTGGTTTCAGGCATTTTACCTAAATTGACGATATTCACTACTCGTCAGTTCACCTGCCAAAAACAATTGGCTACATATTCTGAAGAGATCAATGAAATAGTTTTATTTAAATAAATAAGCTTGACTAGATAACTTCAAAAAAATAATAATCATAAAGTGCTCTTAGAATAATTCATCTACAAAACATTATGACGTTATGACAAAACAAACATCCAGTAAGTTCACAAAGTTAGAAATTTATATTTAAAACGAAATTATCCTTGGTGAACGTTTTGGATTCAATATATTCTATTTGTTAAATATTTCGTTACAGAAATTACGTTATAAGCCATAAAATTTTACGACACTTAATCATTTCCCCTAATGATAACTTTGATTTCACGGGTGACACTAACTATTAATTAAGAAAGGCACCGTGTCTCGTCTGCAATTACAATACAATTTCGAAACATCATTCGGTAAAATAATTTTAGTAGTTTAGTAGAATGCGAGTAGATAACTTTTTCTATATTGAATCATTGATTCCTGAGGATGTGTCATATCGATTGATCTACTTATAATGTCACCACACCTTTTCACCTTTGTAGAACTTTTGTTACAGTTATGGTTTTTTATGAAATATCATACCAGCATAATAATTTTAATTTGTTTTAAGAAAATTGTGTGCATGGCTGAATGTAAAATTTAACACAAGCCAAGCTTACACAGAGAAGAATTATACGAAAATAAAGATATAGAAATATTCTTGTACACAGTGACGAATATATCAAACATGTAATAACTTAAGCCATAAAGATGTTTCAACGAGTGTTTTGCCTCAAAATATCAAACAAATAAAAGATAATTTTGAACCACTATTTATCTTGAATTTATAGATTAGTTATGTTATTGTATCTAACATTCGTTTAGTAAAGGACGGAAGGAAAAACGCTTGTCCATTATATTGTTTTTTTATAGTTGAAACCTTAATGCTTATTGACCTTAAACAGAACAATAATTAACAGTTTTGTCACTTTACCACCGAACCTTTTACCACCGAACCTTTCCCACCGAACTTGAGTCTTTTTTTGTCTTCGGGGAGAAAGCTCGTTCCTAGACATCGACTGTTTTTTTTGTTTCCATGTAGAAATTATGATCTACTCTATCCAGTGTCGTGCGGGTGGTTTATTTATGGGAAAGGATAATATTGATAACCATCAGTCATTTAGATCCATTTGAATATGACCTAAAATAAGTTTATGCAGCATATCAGATATGGATTCATTAGTTGTTCTTTTAAACAACAAACTTTAAACTTTCGCAGTGGTTTTAGTGAGTAGGGGCCTGCCCAGGCCGAGCCTCACACATCCCTTTCGGCCACACCAAGGCCGGTTGGACGGCTCGTAAAAAGAGTTTCCCTGCGTCATCAAAAAAAAAAGGTTCACCACATTGTCGGCCTCATATGTGACAATAGCAGTCACTTGAGGTTAGATGTCAGTTAGCTTGAAAGATTTCAAGAAGGCAAAACCAAAATGCCCGACGTCTACTAAAGGGTATCTGAATGAAAAGACACCTAACATGTTCAACTGAACATCGTCTGAATATATAACAGCCCTCGTTAGCTCACAGCAAAAAGTTACTGAATGCAAAATCAGTAGTCGCATCTCTGTTTACGCCTGCCGTCGAAAAACTTGACAGCCGATACTACACCATCATTTTCGCAACTCCAACTAAAGTATGTGTTTATCTTGCGGACAATAAGTCTATATCCTGCTGCAAGGAAGTTACAGTTCTCTAAATTTTTTTCATGCAAACAATAGTTTTATAATCTTAAACATTAAAAAGAGCAAGTCTTGAATATTAAAGACATTTTTAAAGAAAACACTCATGATTTTGCTTACATCCATCTCGAAAACCACCAAAAGAAATTCGATCAGAAAGACCAAATATAAAACTGACCGACAGCTGTTCTGCTTTTTGATACAATTACTGACAAAAAGTTTAACTTTATTGGACATGATGTCTTGTACAAATAATATTAAATTTTGTATTGTATTAATCTTGTAAATACGTATTTAAGGTGCTAATTTCGAATTAATGACGAAATATTTTGTTTTTCTAAACACTATATATATTTTTAGTAATATTCATATTATGGTGATATAGTTTTGCAATAAACCATATAATAACAAATTTTGAAAAGACTTTTTTGCAGAATTTTTAATCGACGACACCTCTTTTATTCCACTTTTTTATGTAAAGTAGGTACCAATATCACGTAAAACGTCATGTCTACAGTAACTACAAATGTAATAGTACTATAAATACAAACTCGTGTATTTTCTTCGTGTGATAATTATGATAATAATATGAAATAACTTCTAAATTAATTTTAAACCAAGAGGTATGAAGATTGTTATTATATAAAAGGGGGTATATAACAAGCTTTTATTTATTAAGGGAAAATTAATAAAATCTTTTCCTATATTTTAGCCCTTGTGTCACTTTCTAAAATTAATACGAAATTATCTCATTCACCATACAAGGATCGAGCGTTTGAATATGAAAGGGCAATTTAAGGTTGTCTGTTCATGAGTGCTTTTGTGAACGACGTGTTCTAAATATGGTATTTACGTGGTTTCAACGCAATAAGGGAAAGCAAATCCTTGGATCCACTTTGACTCTGCAATATTTTACACAAAGTAATAGAGGTGAATAATAATATATACTTTATTTTTGTTTCTATTATCCTATGTTTCTATTGTCTATTGCAATTTTCTCAATTTTAACCAGTAATGTAATTCAAAGCATTTTTTGAACGACTAGTTCTATTGACGTGCATAAAAGTAATGACTAAATCAAGCGGCACAGAAAACGCGACATGTATATCTACTTATTATTATTTTGTACAGATTTTGAATACCAAATGAGGCTAATTAAATCAATTTAACATATCAATCTTATTGGTAAGAACGTTGTACTAAGTATGAGTACTAACTTCTTTTTTAAATTATAAAGCATTTTACTTTACAAACGAAAAAACTAGACCATTGATTTCCTTTTAGATTAATTCAGTCTAGTATAAGTGGAAGATGATATATCTTAAATAATCTAATTTATAAACTTAAAGAAATCTGCAATTCAATGGCAGGACTATTAATTTATCTAACTTCGATAATGAAATTTCTGAAAAGTATTACCCCCATTTGACGTATCCCATCATTTCCCATTGTAAATAAGAGTACATAATAGGAATTTACACAAGTATGTTAAAATCACATGATAATAAATAATATTAAGAGACTATTTATTTTCACATAAATGAGGTCTTTGACGATAGAGAATAATTACACTCATGAAGGCGGAACAATATGATGAGCTTTATGTTATGTTCATACCCGTATGTATGTCTCAGCTAGCACAACTACTTTGTTGACTAACAATGGACTTGCTGTTTGCTTCGCTGTACTTTTGTAATGATGATATTTTAAAGGCACAACCTGAGAGCGGGTTTTCCTAATTCTTTCTTAATGTCTATAACATTTAATCAGATATTTATTTAATTTTAGTACACATATTTTTATGACTTTCGGTATTAAATATAAATGTATGACATTTTGAACGATTTTACTTATATAAGTTACAATCTCAAAATTTTGGACAGTCAGCATTGCATTTTGGTAATTTAGTGGGAGTCATAAAACTATATTTCTGTTTCTAATATGTGTTGGAATTGTAAGTATTTATGATTCTAGAGAGTATTAAATTAATAATAATCATCTTAAAATTAAATATTTTTGTAGTTGAGTATTTCTGTATAAGTTGAGTATTTTTTAGTGTTGGAACGTATGTACATATGTATATAAAATCAAATATGTTTTGTTAATTTGCGTTCTCCTTGAATTAAACCATTTTTAGGTAAAGGCGTTTATCTAAATAATTTATTGAACAAGCTGGCGTATGTATTATTTTTAATTATTATAGCTATGATTTTTTTATGATAGGCAAATTAAATGAAAATATGAATGAGTGATAAAAATTATAGAAAAAAGATGTATCGATATCGATAAGATAAGTTTTAAAGTTTTCCTTAAACAAGTTACCTCGTTCGTCTTCAACTTTCTTTATTTTTATATCACTTATATTAAAGCAATATACTTATATCAAAAAATAATAAAATGCTTTTTTCCTCCCCTACCTAAATGTTATGTGGGGGATGATATCCGCATTGAAACTATGAACTCACCATTATTTAGTCAAAATAAAGTTACAGTTTCTCAGTTTTATATCTAAAACAGAGTGCTGTTATATTTTTCATTCAATGAGACCGTTCCTTAAAAAGTGTTTATAACAGTTATTACTAGCTGGAACAACGACTTCATTCGTGTACATTTATTTTCTTATAGTTAAATATTAAAAAAGAAACATCAAACATTAAATTGCCTAAATAACTCATTGTTAAATCAGTTATCTGACAATTTATTATACAGGAATATTCATTGTCTTCTTCTTCTTCTACCTGGCAATTTCCCAGCTTTAGCCAGGGTCTGCCTTACATATTGTGAATAGTTTTGGTTTATTGTTTTTACAACCGGCCGCCTGCCTGACATCAACCCTCTTTTGGGAATGTATTAATCAGTGATGTCTAAATACTCTTAGAAAGTACATATGACTCGGAAAAATCACATTGCTACTTGCCAAGGCCAGGATCTCACCCGGGTCCTCGTACTTTTAACCACTAGGCCACCAGTGACTACTAGGCCACCACTGACGGGAGTATTCATTGTCATTGACAGTAATTAAGGGGTAATGTAAAAAAGTTTTTCAAAAAATTGTCAGTGTCACTTTGTTTTACGATGTTTTTTTACTTTCATAGAAAGATGTAACGCTATTGTTAAAATACATCTTCTCCGTCTGTGATCGTAGTGTGTTTTTTTATATCTGTTATTCAAATAAATTTACATGAAATTGTATTACAACTATATTTCTATTTATACTCGTATATAGATTTATAGATACTTATTTTAGATACATTTTTTGATGGATAAATAATTAATTATTTATTAATGACTGCTACAAACCTCAAATCAAGTATATAATTAAAATACTCGTAGTATTGTTATATAGCTTATACATGCAGGATTTCTTCACCGACACCGACAAATTGTTTTTATGGTTGAAAGAATATGATTGTCTTTGACAGGACTCCTGAAACTTTACGAGACGAAGTAACTTTATAATTTTTGGAAAACATTTGTTGAGCGTTATAATGCCGTGTCCATTAAAACCTGTAGTGATTACTGGTTGTGAGTAATGGTTGTGATATAATCATCGTCGAAGCACATTATTCGTTTGTTGAATTGAGAATGACAATACAGACTCGGTTGGTAAATGAGATTGGGTCGAACCTCTGGCACATTTACAATGAATGATTTCATATTTTGAGGGCTTATTTCAATAATTATTATTGCAGTGAGTTTGATTGTGGGTCCAAAATTAGAATGGTTGATTCTCACGTTGTAGAGTTTTGTTTGAATAATATTGTTTTTATTTATATAAAATAGAATATGTGTCGAATATAGATACGGAGTTAAAAAAAGAAACAAAAAAAAGAACTTCACTAAAACAAAATTTCATTTACTCTGCGTAATAACTATAAATAGAGAAATTTTATTTATTTACTGATTTTCATTATGAAATAAGTTTTAAACAAATTAATAATGTAAACCACCCTAAACGATCCAAATATAATTTGTATTGTATTGTTCATAATGCACGATGCTCTAAATAAAGTTATTCTAAATACAACTCGATGGAAACCTTAACAAACTTTTCCCCCTGCCCCAGGTATTAGAAGTATATGTATAGTTAAAGAATCAATGTTACTTAATATAACCTCGTGGGGAAACGACGAAACTGATATTAAAGTTATAAACTTGTATTACATACGCTGGTTCCATTGTGGCCGGCCGCAGGGTAGGCTTGACTGAATGTTCCTCACTTGTGTTAGCAAGCTTAATGTAGCACTGTGTTTCCATCTGTGATTGAAATAAAGATCGTGATCAGTTGTGGACATCGTTATCTGCAATATTTTATTTATTATATGAAATGTATTTCCGCGAATAGATACAAATAGTTATGCTTTAATTCTTGTTCTTCAGTGTAAAACAAATATTATTAAAACTTTTATTGTAACGATTTTGATGTCAATACCAAGAAGATGCAAACATCAGCGAATCCGTTATTTCATGATACGTAATTAAAAAAACGTTTAAACGTTACTACTAGTGTCGCAATATTCAATGTTTAAACAATAAAAATATTTACTTTCCTTTTAAATATAGGTAAGTGTCACAACAAATTCCCTATAGGACCATTAATTTTAACGATTCCTCGATAATAATTGTAATATTTACACAAATATACACAAACTTCACACTTCACCCCAATATAAACTAAAACATCCCGAAGGTACATGGCTTCCTTAGTTGATTCGAAAAGAACTATATTACCTTTTTTACCCATATCTTTCATTTCAAATAATACAATCTTAATCTTTAATCTTATCTATCAAGCAACTCTCAGGACATTCTTCTACTATTTCTCACGAGAAAAAGGATAATTTTATTACTGTATTACAGGTGCATCTAAAAATTATTATAAAATGATTAAATTTAAGCTTAATGAAATATAAAATCAGTTTTAATGATTTGAAACTTTGGGGAAGAAAAGGATCATATGGTAAAATGATAAATTCACCCACGGTACTTGACGTTTATGAATGACGGTTTAAGCAATGCCAAGATTGGTAGACGTAGGCCCTTGCAAAATATTATGAATGTAAAGCATGATATCTTCAGCATCGTTACCCCTTTCGCTGTATAGAGAATTTAATAAAGCGATTTTTATCTTCTTTAAATCAGATATTAATAAGAATAAAGAATCGTCGTTTAAGTAAAATAAATGAATATATATTTGAAAATAGCTAATTTTATATGAAATATAAAACTTGATTGATGAAATATAATACTTGTTGTAAAATTTAACATATGCGATTTTTAATATTAAGCTAGCGTTTATAAAGTTGCTCAAAATTCTGCAGGTTTTTTTTTTTGGGATTTATAGGATATTCTAAGCAAAATTTTTGATAGTGAATTCTCTTATTGAAGGGAACTTAAGCGGGGATTTTAGAATACGGGCAAAACAACAAAGTCTTATATAAATATAAACTTTATAATGTAATGAATATATATAAAGTTTGTTAATATAGTTAGTTAATTGTATCTTGTAAGTAAAACAATCAGTCGGTCATAAAACCTCGAGTCTCTTTAATTAAGTCATGATAATAATCTCATTAAAATTGGACCTTAAAACTGAATATTGGTATTACTTGAATTCCAGACAACTGCTTCAACTGAATGGTGTTGAAAAAGATTGACGGCAAGAATTTTTGATTTAAACAACAGCTGATATTTCAGACTACATTTGTTTGAACCCATATGCGGATTCAATTTAATATCTGCTTAAATGAGTAAAAAAGTATTCGAACAGGAAGGATACTAAAAATTTAACAAATATTCAATATTATTTTTTTTTTTTATCTTTAAATCCTTTAAATTTATTTTATTTTAAAATAACATACAAAAAACATAGGATCTAGTAAATAATTTTTTATGCCAAGATCTATGTTTCTTTAAATAAATTAATAATAATTAATCTATGAATTTTAATTAAACATCAGTAATATCGATAAAATTAATTAAATTACCAAATATCAATTCAGCAAACAGACAATCTTGTGGGAACCCAATGTTAAAATTAAAAGGAATATGTATTCAATTTACTACATATAATTTTCCCTTATGACTATCAAAAACACCTTTTTATAAAAGTTCATTTTTTTATTTAAAGTGACTGCTTAAAATAAATTGAAATAATAAAATGTCATGTCTATAATAATCTATACTTATAATAAATCTGTAAAGCGATCAATTCTGTACATAAAATATATTTAAAAAGTAACTATCAGGGGTGGTTAGGGATCGCTACTGAGGCCAAAAATGCAAGCAGTAATTTTTTTGTCTGTCTGTCTGTCTGTGTATGCGTTATGGAAACAAAAACTACTCGCCGGATTTTAATAAAATTTGGCACAATTATTCTTCATACTCTTAGGCAGGTTAATGTATACTTTTCATTACGCTACGATCAATAGGCGCAGAGCAGTGAAGGGAAATATTGGGAAAATGAGAGAAGTTACTCCATTTTTTAAACTTTCGTCGCGTGTGCAGGCTTATAAGTTAAAGCTACATAGAAATCATGTATGACGGAAATATTCTCCTTAAAATTATATAATAATTATTCCTCGACAGCATATGTCTATCTTTTATGGTTGACTCACAATAACACGTGAAACTCCCTATAGCTTAGCAATTCGCAGATTTCTGATTGTATTTGTCTACTCTAACGTTTACAACACTATCACTCATTCCTTATTTTAAAAAAAAGATAAAATTATTACCTATTCAATAAAATATGAATCATGTAAACGATGAAGAAATACCAAAGATATATATGAAATAATAAGTAACCGCGCGTGAATACAGAGTCATACTATGTATAAGGATTACCTTTGTGTATCGGTTGCCGGTTAACATCGATTCCGTGTATAATTTCAATGTATTAACTATTTCCGCTAATTAAGCAAATATTGAGAGAAAATAATTATACAAAACGTCAAGGAAATATATAATATTTTGAAGTTTCAGTGAAAAACTAACAAAAAGTGCTTTAAAACAACAATAATACGAAACCACGTTACATAAAAACTACCGATTTTCTCAGTGTAAGGAGACTTAATTACTAACAGTGAATTGAAACCTAAGTTTTTAATTCTGCATTCTACAAATTGTGCCTTTTCTACTTTAATAAATTATTGATTCCGACATAACGTAAAATTAAAGAAATCAACAATATGTACGTTAAGTCGTGTTCGATTATATTTTTTCCAAAAAGCGCCATCTCACGGCCATTGTCTAAAACAAATCGTCAGTCGCTTAGTACAAATCGATTATCGGATTCAACAAACATGAATACTGACGAACCAAGTAATTTCACCAACAACCACAAGAGGGCACCACGAGTATCAAAACAATATAATCTAACGAACGTGGAAGAAATTTTAGACGCACTAAAAACAATAAAAAATGACTTGGAAAGTCTAAGACAGGAAATCCGGGAATCAGGAAAAGAACGTTACAGAGCAAGTCACGCAAAATATTAGTAGTATATTTGAAGAGAAGTTTTCAACAATAGAAAAGAATCATCAAAAATTAAAGGAAAAAGTGGAAAGTCAAGAAAAAAGGCTACGAGTTTTAGAAAAACAGGCAAAAAAATAATAATTTGGTATTTTTTGATATAGAAGAGAATTAAAAGTCCTATGCAAGTTTAGAAAAAACCTTTACCATCTGAATTTAATTATGAATTATTTAATTTCTGATTAAATTATTCTTATTAGATGAAGGTTTAGTTTAACGTATTTAGTTTCTAGTTTTTTCTTTAGATAAAACCTGTAAATAGGTGTGGTCTACCTATTTATTCTCATTAGATTAGGGTAATGTTTAAACATAAAGTTAGTTTACCTTATTTTCATTTTACGGTTGTTCTTTTGACATAATCGTTAAAAATAAAAGTAATTAGGTTCCTAATTATTAATCTTCTTAATCTTACGTTTCTTTTTTTTATTACGAGATACCCTTTAGTTAAATTTTCATTTTCTACGTTTTTTCTTCATCACTATAATGCCGAGAAAAAGAACTCAGCTTTCTCGGCAGACTGCTACTGCAAAGCGGCTGCGAGTTTTGCGCAGCAATGAAACTGAGGATGAAAATATGCATAGGTTGGCTACTCAACGAGAAATTACTGAACAAAACCGTGCAAGGGAATCAAGCGTTGAACGTTCGCAGCGTTTAGCCTCACAGAATTTCCGAACTTTGGCGAACCGGCAACGGGAATCGAGTGCTGATCGTTCTCAAGATCGGGTTGTGGCGAACATCAATATGTTTTTCTGCCACAAGATAATAAAACAAAAAAGGTAGTATATGCAGAAGTTCTTTAAAATAATTAAATTTACTTTAAAAATTATCCAGATATAGTTTCGACCTCGAAAAAAAGAAACATAGGTTTTATCCTGAAAATTCTGCGGGAACTCGACCATTCCGAAAATCCCGCAAGAACGGGAACTATGTGGGAAGAACCAAAAATTTGCCGGAAGTCACTATTTCACGCGGACGAAGCCGCGGGCAAAAGCTAGTATTTCATAATTTATCAAGTATGCGAAACACATTAAATTTTAAGAGTTCCGGGTTAGCATTACTATATAGATAAAGTATCATATAGAGTGCTGCTTACTCTGCGAAACGAACACGTGTTCGTGTGTATCAAAAATTAACTAAATAAAACAAGAAACATGATATATTTAGGAAATTTCGGGAAAAGGACTCTTAGATATAGGATCTAAGTTTAGTTCTCCATTTTTTATTCCATGTCTTTGTGAGTTTCATAATTTTTCTTCAACTTCTGCTACGACGTGAACCTCACTTCGTATAATTTGAAACTTTTAACGTTATAAACAAACAAAAAATATTTTATAATTTATTTTATAATTATATAATAAGGCTTCATTTCTTTTTTGTGTGCAAAACACGTTGTTGAACACTATTTATACTGACTATTATCACAAGAGGGAATAGGAATTTAGTTTTTGTTAGATATTGTTGCGGATTTTGATAGTATTTAATGAGGATAAATTAAAATTACAATAAACAAAGCGCCTTACATCTAAATCGTTCCGTAACCTTCATATACTAAATTGCTTCACAATTTTACCAGGCGCTTGCGCCAACAAATATACTTACTATTATAGTATTAATTTAAGCATATAATATATAAGAAGAAGACAGATCATTGTCTTTCGAGTCATCTGTACATATTTAAGAAATTAACTTCATTGAGATAAAAAGGTAACAGATATTTCTTGATTATAGGGCGGTACAAAGTCCACCGGGTCATAGGTATATGGCTTAAGATACCTCGGATAGTTTTTGAGAAATTTTTTAAATTAAAAAATATTTATTTAAATAGACGGTAACTATCAAGAGAACAATATACGGTAAGATTAATTGAAATAATAATAAGCAGTTATATTTTTGAAGCTTTTATTTTACTATATCTACATATATAAAACACAGAATTTCTATTCTGCGTTAATTAATTATTTGAAAACTATTCTATTTATAAAAAGTTGAACTAGAAATTTATTGTATGGGATATAAAAAATATTCAAGTTTCATTATAGTTATTATAATATAAATTTAGTTTAATAATGTTTAAATCTATTTTCACATTATTAATTAAATTAATATCGAACAATTATTCACGTACATGCTTTATTATGAGCTAAATGATGGTATCTTAATATGGTAATTGAGTTAAGCGATTATTCTATCAATATTAAAATAGTCTTTTTTCTTTATATTTCTTTGCTGTATAAATTTATATTTTTAGCGAATTAAACAAAGTTTAGCAATTTAAACTACTTAAAAGCTATTAATACAGAAGGAGATTATCTTTCGTAAGCGAGGGTGCGCGTGCGAGTGTCGCCGTAGCGATGACGGACAAACGTTACACAGCTAAAGTCTATGCGGACTGACGAGTTCGGACTTCGTCGCAGTGCCCCAGTGTTGCCAACTTTATTTTTTAGAGGATCGTACTATACACTAAAAAAAATAGTATTTTGTCTTGAAATTCAAGGAAATAATCGTACGCGATGAAATTTCAATAAAACTGCGTAAGTATATCAAATAAAAACGGAATTTAATTCTAATATTCAATTAACATTAATCATCAATTAATATGTGGAATTAGATACTCAGTAATTACATATATTTTAAAAACATAAAAAAAAGAATTGCTTTAGTCACTATCTGAATTATTAGTCACAGCAGATGCGGGAAAAGCATTATATTTTTTGTACATACTTAAATTTAATTTGCTCAGCATATCGTCAGATGGCTTGAAGTTTATACACAATCCATTTTCTTTAATATGTTGTGCAGCTAACAAATTCTTATGCACCGTTTCTGGAATACAGTTTAGTTTAACATATTCCTTATAGTTATAGTATAGTACTAAATATAGTTAGTTATAGTTATAGTGCTAAAGTTTAGTTTTGCACATTCCTTATAGTTTTATTGGAGATTTATTTTTTCGTAAGACTTCATTTAAAAAATCGTATATTTTGCGTAAGAATTCGATAACTCGATCGTACATCGTACAAGAGTCAAAAAGGTCGTATAAATACAATTTAAATCGTACGGTTGGCAACACTGCAGTGCCCGCGGCCGCTAGCGGGGCCAGGGGGGGCCAGCGGGGCTACAGGTGCGCGGGCCCGGACGACGCGAACAATAGACGCAGCGCGCGTCCTCGCTATATACATGCATACAATCTAATAAGAAGTTTGTCCGTCGCAAGAATTAAAAATATTGAATTAATTTTAATCAATTAATAAACAAATATGTATGTATAGAAATGGATATTTTAAATTTACAATAAAACACATTATCTAAGTTGCTCCGCTACACTTTGTTTGTATTCATATTAAAGTAAACAAATAAAACCTTTACAAAGTATACATTATAATTTATTTATCACTTTTACTTTTAACTTTATTCATATCTTCCTTTTGGTTCATACATTTCCTAGGTATACATCAAATACCGCGTTTTTTCTTCACTTTGATAATTTAAATATTTATTTTGAACATAGTCATAGTCATGACCTTAAATGTAGACGGCACTAACAGGCATCACTATATCATTTGAGTCATCACCAGAACTAGTACATAAATAAAGTAATATGGTCTTCGGCAACGTGATAGTAAACGGTATTATTTCAGATTTATTTATTTTTATTTATGTTAACTAGTGAAATAACAGATACAAAATATGAGATGGTTACCACTGTACATAGTTTGCATAAAATTTGTATATTTTCATTTTGTTTGCGGCTTTCACTATATTCGGTTTTCGTCGGTAAATTATTGAAAATGATAACAGTATGTAATAATAATGTACCTTGTTGAAAATAACCAACCGCATAGCAGGCCCTCTCGCAGTGGTGTGCACACCATAGATGCAAATAAGTACTGCATACCCTACGCATATAACAACTAAACCTATATTGTTTAATTTTTACTTACTTATTTTTAATCATACATTACGAAATACAAATCTTAATAAACATTTAAAATGACATTAATTGATTCATGCTTTGTTAATAAGTGCCATCTAACAATGTAAAAACGAAACATTTTCGATCAGCCAGAGCGGCGGTTGATACAACCACTCTCTGTTTATTGTCCATAAAAAAATTCTGAAGGACAATTTATATGTAAATCTCGTGTATGTATATAGGAAATGTTTGTATGTGTAAAACTAACACATGCATAGTATTCTGCGCTTATTCAGTCTCTCAACTTGATGGAGATACTAAATTAAGTAATTTATCCTATTTTTGTATGTTAAAAAAAATTAACTCGGTTCTGTCAAAGGATTATCTAAAAAAATATGTAATATTTAAAATTTATTTAAATACTGTTATCTTATAGTACTTATGAGGATAATATTTCATAGTATTTAATTATTTAATAATACTTTTTAAAACAAAGTGCAATCAATAAACATACAAAAATCTGGACCATTTGTACTTCAATAATTTCATTGCATTTCTATTTAAACTAAATTATTGTTAAATAATAGTGCGAATTGAATGAATATAAAACCAATAATAAGCTCATGAATTTATTTCAACTTTCCCGCCTTAACTACCTGTGCGCTCCAGAGGGGCGATTCGAGAAAAAAATATTCTGGTAACACTGGAAGCACTGATTATTTTGTATTGTTTTGAGTCTGTTAATTGTCAAATGAAATGGAGCTCTCTGATTGGTCGGTAAACTGTTCACATATTTTTATCGCCATTTTATTGTTATTGAATATTGTGACATTGTCATTTGTTTTTCTAAGCACAAGTGAATAAGGTTTAATTAGTAAACAGTGGATTAATTTATTAACGAAGTATAGATTATTATGGCTGTGAGTTCTGTGCTTGTGATATGTGTTTAATGAAATTAGTTAGGTACGAATAGATTTTCAATATTGTCGTTTGGTAATCAAAATAAGTGTAAAGTGAAGGCGTTGAGTTGTGACTTGTGACCAGTTAAGATTGAACTAAAAGAAAGGTAATGTTATTCATTTTAATAAAAAGTATTATGATAGTTTTAATTAGTTAGCAGGTTGTGTACACAAAAATAAGTTACTTTGTTTGCCTTGTTTGTTTTTTTTTCAAATGATAATAATAAGAATGTTTGAATCTCCACTGGATATCCCTTTTAAAATAACTTTTATAAAGTTGTGAGGAACAGATCGTAATCGTTTTAAGATACTTTCGTGGCTCAGAGGTATCTCGTTGAGAGATTCATAAAGTATATAGATGTTCGTTCTGATCGGACTGCTGTAAGTTGTAGCATTATGCGCGAATTTTATCAATATTTAAATGAAATTAATATTTTCTGATTTCTTCGCGTACATATTTTATTATGTTTAACAACTACATATAATATCCGGGACGAATCTTGACCCTGCGCAGTAACAAATAATAGACGTCGTTTGATGTGCGGTCTGAGGCGGGGAACGCGTTACTAGGTACTTACTATATCAAACAAGGCCGCCATTACTAGTAAGTCTAGGGCCCGGATTAATATTTAATATGTAAATACATATTTTTAATTTATGCCATTTTCGGTCTAGAATGTGTTTTCTACATGGATTGTCATATTTAGACTGTGAAAAACCAACTTTTATCTTCCATATTTTACCATATTTCAAAGTTAAGTCCATATTTTACAAGAAAATATCACAATCATCCATATATTCACAAAAATAGATAAAATTTACGTTCCCGCCACTAATGTTTTCGATAAAAATAAAGGATTGATACGCTAAAAAAAATAGCAATATTCTGAGCGAAAGTTTCGAGTTCTGTAGACGTGGCTTACACAATTACTGAATTAAGTATGTTTTAGGTATGCATCCATCACGTCATGTGACGCGGAGAGATCATTCAGCAAATATTAGGCTATATTTCAACCAAATGGTCAGTTTTCATTTTCATAATTCAAAGAAGCACGTCATTGTGTATTGCAACCAATTTGATAAGGCTAGTGTAATGGAAGTTGAATAAAACTGTTATTTTTTGTTGAAATTAATATTTCGCTATTTCTTTTCATCGTTTTTTAAATGTAACTTAACGATGTACGTCACGAGTTACCCTTTTCTTATAGTAAAACAATGTTTAATTATGAAAGTATTTTTTTTATACTCCATATTTTTGATTTTTTCGTACATATTTTAGATTTTTTAATACATATTTATCCGGGCCCTACTAGTAACCATTGCAACGGGTGGATGCGTGGCCCCGCGCAGTGACACCGCGTCTCCCGTCGTTTGTTTTTGTTTTGTTGATTTTGTGGGTTCTTTCTGTTGTTATTATATGTATGTAGTAAAGCATGCAAGCAGTGATGAAAACGAATTAAACATCCTATATACATATTTAATCGTCATATCGGGACGGAGGTGCCGTATTACATTTTTTAAAGAAAATCCATAACAATGCATAACAAAATAAAAAATGAGATTATTATTTATTAAAAAATATTTTTATTTTCCTCAAATATAACGTCTAGGTCTTATGAATAATACATGTAGTCTATCTCTACTGGGTGACATTTTTCTTTCCACATTACCATATTGCTCTGTTACTGAAGTTATAAATACGATTGTTATACTATATATGTATATATTGATATGTATATGCCACCACATAAAGTGCAAAAGATACGGCTGAATTATACTATTATATATGGGATTTGTTAGCCATATGCAATTTTCAATTTACTGTAGTGATTAGTTACGGACTAAGGAGTATAATCAAAACTTAACTATTTAATATTTAACTACTTAATGATATCTATGGTTTTCGCATACATTCGTTTAAATTCGTTAAAATTGTTTTCTTATACCTAAGAATACTTTTTTACTTAATTTATTATTATTTTATTTATTTAAAAAATATTTTAACTAGACGACACTTTTTAAAATTGAAATCTATTAGATTACTTTGCGGTGGGCATGAAGATGACGGAAACGTGTCGCTTTGTCCAAATACGAGCAAAGTCTTAAATGGAAGAATAGAGACTGCCTTGTGCGTGTAGTTGTTTATAGTAAAAGAGCGAATAGTTTCTGTGCACGCTCAATATAATTTTATAAAATACCAAGAGACTGGCTACACCAAGACGAAGCTTAATTGTTTTTACCTAAATGGTGGGACCATGCCGTTATTTGTGTAGACGGTGACCGTAGATCACGCCACACTTTTTGGAAGAGTATTTGTGTGAAGGATTAATAGCTAATTATAATATCTTCAGTGTTAGGTCAAAAATTTAAATTTTGTTTCTTAAAAATGTAAGTAAAAACATAAAAAACGATTAAAATATCACGTATCCACCAGTAAAATAACTAATAACTTTTATTCCCGTCTCAGTAATATACTTTTTTTAATCAAGTGATATAACATTATTAAAACTTATACCTACATATTTTAAAAGTCTCAGTAAAAAATAAAATAAGTATTCTATGGGAAATGATCACCTTAGACTTTTGTACAGGTTTTAAATCTATTTGATATAATTTATCTGTTAACATTTCAATTAAAATTTTCACCTACAAAATATTTTGATGAGTATGTACGTATTGCTACATCTACCAAAATTGAAGAATTTTTAATTTGAACTTTTTATTACTAGCTGCTATAGCAGTGAAATGGTTCATTGATATAATTAGGTTGTTGTAGTAGATTAGCAGCAATGTAAAACTTCATCAGGCAACTAAACTTTATAAATAAAAACCTTTTATTATTTGATATACGACCAAAAAAAATAAATAAAGCCTGAGCGTATTGAAATTGTAAGGTACAAAATAAACATAAAAATTTTCGGTATATCTTTTGCTGTGATACCATAGTAACTATTTAATTTAAATATGTATATTTTTGAATAAAATATTAATTTAATGAACTCTTGATACGTTGAATTTTGATTAATCATTATTAATTACTCCTATAATACTATTTTAATAAGTTCAAACGATTAAAGACTCATAGTAGTTTAAATCTGGCGCAGCAAAAATATAATCAAATGAAAATCACTGTTGTTGTATCTCTAGACTCTGATAAGAAAAACATGACTACAGACCCATTTTGACTTTTGAAATAAAATGTTACTGTGATATTTATAACAGAAATTAATAACTAAAACATAAAACCTAAATGAAAAGAAAATTTTATAAAGATAATTTAAACATCTAAAATATATATTTTCAATTATTATTAGGACTTGTAGATAAATATAAGCATATAATTTGAAAACGGATCAAAGAGAGCAAAAGTATTCTAGTGTCATTATGAAGACCATACCTACAAGTAGCTCCTGTAGCTAGCTGTCTAACTGATTGACTAGTGACAAATTAATTTTCTATTTTTGACAAATAATTTTCTCCATACGTTAGAAGCAAAAAAAAATTAATACCATCTAATGCATGTTCTTCTTTTATTCTAAGAAGCTAATGACATGTAAGTTGGGATATGTATACAGAAATGAAAGTTGTATCTCTTGTTACATTACCTCGAGCTAGGAGTTTGACGGTGAGAACCGTAGATATCTCATAATTTTTTGTTCATTCATTATTTTTCAACTTGTAATCGAACAAATTCTAGAAGAATACCCATTTAATTATTTGTAAAATAAAAATCTCAAATAGCAGACCACTGAAATTTATAATCCACAATCTTTATTGTAAATAAATTGTTAAATTAGATCGTTATTATTCATATTATATATAAAGTAAAGTTTTGCAACAGGCCTACAATACCTACCCTTAACAATTGGTAATAGGTGATTATAACCCTTGATAATAGGTGATTTCAAATATATTCCTACATAATATATGTACATGTATAATATTTTATTTTGAAATTAAAACGCACGTTCTGATGTCGAAATAATAGTGAATTCAATAATAGTGAATTCACAGGACTTCAGACATATTGCAATAATTAAACAGAATATATTTACCAGTATATGGAGATTGATACATAATTTTTGATATTTTCATTTAAAAATATAGTCACTGGATTGACATTGGGAATAAAAGGATTGTTTTTAAATGTAATTTTAATTAACGTATTTATTTATAATATTTTATGAATTATGTACAATAATGAATTAAAACTTTACCTTTCCTCTACTAATATAAAAAATGTCATGTCCCATTTCATATAATAAAACTTTGTTGCAAATCAATTGTGAAAAGAGAAAATAGTAGGTTTCGCAATAGTCTAAGTGTTAAGCTACGCTTTCAGATTGTATTTTCTTTTTATGAAAATCACGTGTATGTATCTACTACATAATGTAGTTAATATCATAATTATAAAATTTGTTGAATCTACTTTGCTTTATATTTTTTCCTTATAATGAAAGACATAAGAAAGTTTTATATAATGTTTAAATTAAAACTTATTATAAAGTGAAAGTGAAAAATTTCAGGTACGTTCATCGAGTTTCATCGTAAATTTCTTTGCAGCATCCTTATGGACCCGGAGAAAAGACTGTAAGTTATATTAATATATTTCGTATTAATTAAAGCAACAACATATTTAACGTTTGTAGCTTTTGTATTCATATAAGGCCGTCTAAAATCTAAATAGATAGGAGTATATTTTTTGATAGATAGAGTATATATTTCAAATCAGTTAATTTAAAGTCGTTTATTCCCGGACGAAATAAAATGGCCGTGATTGATCAGAGAGCGTATTTTTGTTTTTGTTGTTCAAATAATAGAACAAAATAATTGTATACTGAACTTTTGTTGTTCAAAAAATAATAATGAAATAATAAACGTAGTTTTTAAAATAATTAAATATGGTAAGTCCCAGGTAATACACAAAACTTTCCATAAAAAGCATCAATTATTTTCACCGAAGTCTCAGTAACAAAACCCTTCGACATAATTGACTTCAAGTCTCTCTTATTTATGACAAAACATTTTAAACAAACTAAGAATTTCGTCTCTAAGATTTTCAGCCAATATTTAGAGGACATACTTTTATAACTTAAATTGAGTTGGGTTCAGCGAAGGCATTATTAATTTATTAACTTTGGAAACCTTTATACATTTATATTTTACTGAATCGATATAATAGCTGAAAGGGATCAATTCGATTTCTTTTTTATAGTGAATAAACATGTTTTTAAGTTAAGAAGAATATCTTGTGATATAAATATGGAATTAATCTCTTGCTAAATTAGTCCTAACAGAATACGTGACAGGAATTAATAGATATTTAAAGGATTACCGAAAAACGTGGGATAGCTTTCGTTCTGTCGGCGCTACGGTAAAGGTCTCAAATGAGGCATGCCGAATACTTTTGCTACAAACACGTTCTTAGCAAAATTTGGATATTCAAATTATAGTTTCGACCTTATAGTCTAGTCGACACGTTTATAATGGTACAAAATAGAGATACTGCTCCTAAAATTATGTGCGATGACTCATTGGATCTGGAAAAACGCCTAAAAAATTGTGCCAAAAGCGTGTATTGGTACATAAAAATTTGCATAGGTTATAAACGATTAAAGATGAAAAATTGACATTTCGTGTTTTGCAAATATTTAATAATAATTAAGTGATTTAAATTATGATGACATTTATGAAAACTTTAAAACATATAGTGATATAACTAAAAGTGAGGTCTGATATTCGTTATACCAAATTCATTTATAGAATTCACTTATACTACGAAGACATTAATATGTATAATGATAATTCTCAAGCCACAACCACAATGAAGTTAAATTCTTATAACCTAAAATGAATGCGAAACCTATATAATAGTATAACTGTCACTGTCCAATAAGTATTAAAAGGTTTCAAAAACTTAATAAACATTACATATTTGTATCAAGGTGGAAAGAGAGAACAGGTTAGCTGCAATAAGGTTTGATTGCTACGTATGTTGTTTTACAGTGATAATGTATGTTATTGACTGGCTTTTTGACTAAGGTACAGTTCAATTGCTACAAAGTAATCAAACTGCCGGAAATAATAAATGTGGCACAAATACTAAGAAAATGAGTTGTTACTTGTATTTCCGATCCTCTAGATTTACAATTTCGTTTTATTTATTTTATTCTATTATTTAATTCGTTCACACATGAAGATATGAGAAGCTTTCAAAAGATATTCTGAGTTGTTGGAACCTTGTTAAAAACCTTACAGAATACGTAAATTAAAATACGAAAAGGTGTCACGAGCGATAAACCTTTTTAGTGCTAACCCCCCTTAAAACAATAAAATAACATGGAATATTCAACCAAACGGTTACAGGCGGTTTCTTTTTAAAGTTAGAGACCACGTAGCGGTGGAAAGTCATAAATCATCTTAAGTCTAAAAAAAAAAATCATAACAGCTTTGGAACGATAACTTTGTATAAATCATAAGAACAGCGTAATTTTTTTTACATATATTATTTAATAAAAGGTATCTTCATAACATTAACACTGATTTTTTAATTTACTTATAAGATTAAGTGAAATCAGTTGTAGTGATAATAAAAGTCTGTTAAAAACAAAACAATTCGTTATCCTTACCAATAATTTCATATTTATAGACTAAAATTACAAGAAAAAATATATCAAAATACAAAGTTTAATTAAATTTTATATGCCACGAATAATCAAATCTTTCTGTTCATAAATTATACTGTTACGAAAAATACACAAAAAATATTAAATACAGATTTTAATTAAATTTTATTTTATATGGGTACTTTTTATAAATTGTATGTATGTTGTTTCTTACTGATTCTATCGGAATAAAATGGCAGTGTTAGATATACATATGTATATATAAATTTTCTTGTCAATAGTTACAAAAAAATTATTCTGTCATGATCAGACTAGAATTTGATAGTCATAGAATTTTTTTGAAATAATAATATCTGTTGGCAGTGGCGGCTGTACCTTAAGTGCGCTCGTGCGCTGAACCACCAATTCAAAATATTTAAAAATTACAAAATATTATGTCATCTTAATTTTTAAATTACCATTTTAATATTTATTTTTTAAACATACAAAAAGGAATAAAAAAATTAATTTCCAATTATGGTCAAAAAGTTTGAGCGCTTTACTAAACTCATATCGTGCGCTCCAGCGAGTGCACGAGGACTGCTAATACATCTTGTATGAGACACGCATTAATACGCCTGACGCGTGAGACAAAAGATAGTTCATAGAAATGTACCGAGTAACGAGTCGGTTCTCGCGCGCCGCACGAAGCGGCCGAAGGTTACCGAGAGCACCCGATGTATGACGTATTGAGCCGGCCGGCAAGGGGCCGGCCGAAAGGATGGGTGCTATGATTGACATTTTGTTAATCGTTATTGGTATTGTTTCAACTTTCACTGTATGCGTGACGCGTTAATTCGTTATTGTTTATAATTATTTCCGTAATTCGTTTTAGTTTTTATTTCGTTTCTATAATAGAACTTTTATTCTGTACTGTGTTTTTTATTAGTTGAAAATGAGTATAAATATTGATTATATTAAAGAAAATAACAAAATTTTTCAAAGTAAAGTGAACATAAAATTGGCCGGGTCGCCACGGCCCTTTTTAAATTTAAAACAAGAGTGTAAATCGAAAAATAAAGCATTTATACGAAGTTTTAAAAGTGAAATGTATAATAGAAAGAAATGGTTGTGTGGATGTGAGCGTCTTAATACATTCTTTTGTTTTTTTTGCATTATTTTTGGGTTGAGAATCGATTTGGACAGAAACTGGAATCAGATTTTAATAAATAGGTGATAGAACATTTCGCTACAGAAAAATGTCGTCGCATTGATTTAATGTACAAAAAATAAACATATTTTATGTCAATTGTTGTTTTTGTCAATATTTTAGTAAAGTGAACCACCGGTTCGATAACCCACCAGCCGCCACTGTCTGTTGGCTTTGAAGAAATTAAAAATTTGTTTTAGTTGGATACCTTAGGAGGATTGTACACAAGCTGGTGGCTCAACTTTGATAGTTTGATAGGCTTTCGAAGTCTTGTTTGTTGATATAAATAATTAATTATTGCAATTTTACTAAGTATTATCTTATTTTGCTATTACATAAACAGAACCAAATTAATATATTCATTATAAACCAGGACTAATCTTTCGCAATCCTTATTAATAAATAAAAAAAATCTTTATAATATGTAACCCACTTTGATAAAGGAACATAATCATCAATATAAAAAGAACCTCTGCCCCAATAAATAAATAAATATATAAGATTTTATAACCTTTTATATATTAATTTCCATACACACATTTTTTAGAATGTCTTACAAGAATAATAAAATTTTCGTAATGATCTTTTTAAATGAATAGAAAGCAATAACTATTTATTACTTCAACTGACAATTATTATTTTAGTTATTAGTTTTAGTTTGCTTAATATATATATAGATAAACACATTGAAACGATAACATTAAAATTATGAGGATTCATTTTTCATGTAATAATAGTGTTGAATTATCAAAAAATAAGAAACAGTTTTAGTATTATGTAATATAAAATTAAATATTTGATTGCAGCCTTAATATGTGCTCAAACCATCGATCATGAATTTTTTAATTGGTCAGTAGTAATGTTGTGTACTAGCTTAATTACTTAAAGTTAAATGAAAAATATTAAAACAATGTCATGTGTCATCGCGTGGAATTTATTTATTCTTTAAGAAACATTTTATGAATCTCATCCAACTCCTATATAAATAAACGTATACTTAAAAATGAACTTATGCTAGAAAATATATAGGTAAATAATTAAAGCTTAAATTTGAAGGCATATAAATTTTTGAGGATCGTCATTTTAATTATTTAGTTTTTGGTTTTACATATTACTATTAAATAAAACAAGTGAAACATAATAGTCTATATAGGTTTAGGATAGTTTTTTAGCACACATTATAAAAATACGCGCATATGGAACGACAACATTTAGCAGAGTAAGTAACAAACTCAATACTTAAAACAAAAACCTTTAAATTGACGTTCAATGCAAATATGCTTCCCTTTGATATTTATATTTCTCAATTCGTTGTATGTTAAGAACAATTCCATATTGATTTGGTTTCATTGCCAATATTTACGTGTGGTATTTTTGTTTAATTGCAATTGCTTCATATGTATTAATTCTGCAACTGCTACATTAAACACAGAAAATTAAAAATAAATAGCCTTTAAAACTGAATATGTTGAAATAAAAATTGTTTTAACAATGTGTATGACGATTACAGAATTGAAGTTTTTATAGATAAAAGCATAAGATGCCATATTTTCGGTTGAAACTTTAGTACTTGTTTAGAATAATAGTACTTAGTTTTAAAGTAATACCAATTTGATTTATTTTTTGAGTTTTATATAATTTTCTAAGAGTATCAAGACACCACTGACAGTCGGTGAAGGAAAACATCTTATTCATATCAGGAATTTATAATTCTAAATTATACGTTTCAAATTACTAATCCGCCTTGGGCAGAGGTGGTTATTAATAAACCTTCTCCACATGATGATGATATCAAAATACGTTCAACTTAATTGTTGCTATTGAAATTTTAAGTTTCGACTTGTAAAATTAGTATTAATATTAAAAAGATTTAAAAAAAGCGATCGAAATAATTTTTTCTTATATACTCATTATTTGAAACATTTGTTCCGCACTTAGCTGAAAAAAAGTATGTACTGTGTTGCAATTTTAATTCCTCAAGCGGCAAAATTTTATGGAAGCCAAATACCTCGTCCGTTGAAAATTCATTTTCGTTTTATTAAACGGTGTAAAACGGTAACGGTAACGGTAAAATTTAATTATTAAATTTATAAAATAGTAGAGAGTATGTAGATTTTCTCATCCTATATATCCTATATCCTATAGTGATATATATTTTAGAAATTATTTCTAGCAGTCGCAAACGATAACTTGTTCAAATTAAGTTTTTTAAAACTCATAAGATTTGGTGAATCGTTGAGACCTTCTACTCACTTTGTAATAAATTCCTAAAGCAATGTAATTTCAATGTGTTTGTGTTAACAATAGGACAGTCAGACAAATATTACTATTTTAAGTAATGATGCACAAACTTATAAAGCAGTTGCTAAATCTAGAAATAAAATTACTTTAACTCGGCGGGAGGCGCTACCGGGTAAAATTTACCACATAGTGCATACTTACGAAAATATTTATTTTTGTAAGTAATTTTGTGCAGCGCCGTTTTAGATACCTTTCGACAGATGTTCGACGGTTCGACTAATAAAGAAAATCGTGAGATTACTTGATTACTTGGCTGTGTCTCTTGTATTACCACAAATTAAGTGTAAATCTACAATCTTAAACTTGCCTACATACATTTATGAAAAGTAAAATAATACTTTTACTGGGTGGTAATTTCGAGCAAAATGGCGAATAAAGAACAAGAAAGAGCCCTCCAGCCACAGTAGCAAATATTTCGTTTTGTGCACAAAATGGCTGAGCTTTTGGGCTATGTTTTAAAATTACAAATATTACATATTATACCAAGCGTTATTAGTTTCCAACTGTCTTGTTTAATTGAAAATGTAACACAATATAATATAAAAATTGGTTATATTTAATTATCCATAAAATAACTCTAGTTCTTACATTAATATTATTGTGGTATTTTTTACCCAGTAGCGACAGTCAGTGTTGGTATATGGGGCGCGCCTCCCGACGAGTTAACACTCAAATTTTGTAGTGGCTTTAATTTTTCACGAAAACCATTTTAATAGTCACCAGAATAGTAATATGATTTTCGAATTGTACGAGTTTTTAAGAAAGGACCCCGTAAAGCATTATCAACCAAAGAATCTGTAGATTTAAAATAGAATATAAATAAAGGAAATATACCTCTATGGAATTCTTGCTACATATTTAGCTATTGTGATATATATTTAAACTATTTAAATTTTCAAATTTCAGACAAAATATGAAATTTACCATATAAAACGATTTACAATAAGGTCCCGGATAATATTCTAGTTGCCAACCAAATATGTATTAATACTTTTATGCATATTTATATTTTTATGACATTAAATGCTAAGGTTTATCAAAAACATTTGATTTGTTTGTATTTATATAGTCTTCTAAACCTGGTGTCTTCTTTCTTAAATCATAGTATGGAACTATTAGTGACCTTTACGAAGCAGGGATAATATTACAAATGTTGTTGTCAAGTTCAATGCAAAAGAAATTGTTCGGCATTTAGATTGATTTTTTTAACTTGCACACATTTGGGCTACTTTAAGATAGATTGTCATATGAAAATTATTTTAAACCGCAGGGCATTTATTAAGTGGTGAAACTAAAATTCAGAAAAATGAGGAACAATCTATGTACATATATAAAAAAATAATACCTTTTTCCCTTGGTCACGGCATCACGCGTGAATTGCTGAACCGATTTCACTGATTCTTTTTTTGTTGTATTTGTTAGGTTAGGAGAAGGTTCTTATGTAATAAAAAAATACGAAAATTACTAGAAAAGAAAATAACTACAATATTTCACTTTTTTGTTAAAATAATATGTATATCACTGGCAGTAATATCAAATAGTTAGAATAAAGCACTAGAATAATAAACACTTTGTTTTTGGAATAATGTTTATATGTATTAATATACCAATAAGAATCCAATAATCACAGTAAGAAAACAGACCATTTTCTGTCGGGTCAGTTATACTTAATAAAGAAATTAATTTTATTAAGATAAAAAGGTTACAGATATTTCTTGATATGGGGTTCGCCGGGTCAGCTAGTTATTAATAAAGCGAATTTTCAAAAGGAACATAATTTAAATGGATAATTATGAATTATAGGTTTATCTCACAAATATATTGAATTTTTGTCTACACTGTGAATTTTGTTGTCATATAGTTTTGGTGAAATATACATATGTACATGTTAAGTACATGACATGTACATATATTTCAAATTGTATAAAAAACAATGAAATCAAATGATATTGTCAATTAAACGAAACTAATATTTTCGGATTTACTACGCGTTTTTATTTTTGGCTATAAACTACAGCCACGGGCAAAAGTATTAGGCACCCTACAGTAAGACAAGTTTTAGGGTGTTTTAGCATAGCGAGTGTAAATAAAACTGCATTTATGATTACAATGGTTTATTTTAAGAAAATAATTAATATTTTGTAGGTCCACCTTTTGACTTAATAACCGCAGCCACTCTTTTTGGCATTGACTCTACAAGCCTGAAACATTCTTCTCTTGATATATTTTTCCATTCCTGCTGTAACGCGGCCAATAGAGCTTGTTTATTGGTAATCGAGTGCCTGCGGATATTTTTCTTTAAAATGGACCAGATATGCTCAATCGGGTTGAGGTCTGGTGATTGTGGTGGCCAGTCCAAGAGATCAATATGATTTTCAGCAAACCACTTCATGGTATGCGCGGACTTGTGGCAAGTGGCGTTGTCTTGCTGAAATTTCAGGCCATCGGTGTTTGTATCACCGAAAATTTGCGTTATCGACTTTGCTAGTGCTGTTTCCAGAACTTCAGTGTATTTAACACTATTCATTCGTCCCTCACACAACACCATTTCGCCCACTCCGTCGGCAGCCATGCAGCCCCAGATCATTATTGAGCCTCCACCATGCTTAACAGTGGGAACCACACATTCTGGGTTGTATTCTTCGCCAACCCTTCGTACATACTCCCGACGTTTTGGCTACTTTACAGCAACCGTGATCCCGGGCAGACGAGATGTGATATTTTCAATTGTTGAATTGCAATTATTAAAACTTATTAAAAGTAAAATATTTGTATATATCGGATTTATCACAAATTCATTGTTTTTAAAGAGAGAGACGCCAGCCTCGCTGACGTTACATATGTCACTTCTTCTAAAGCTCCATGATATTCTAAAATGGAACTTCAATTGTTTTTAATGTACCTGTATTTCTTGAAGGTTCTTCATAATCACATACTTCAATGATATTCACTCACTGAACTCTGAATTCTCAAGTCTTCCGTCGTGCGTCCAGACGTCATATTTATACCAAGTTTTAAACATAGTTCTATTCTCCTTTTAAACAATATTTAATTTGTTTTACTTTTAACAATAATCATAAATACTAATGAGTTTTAATAAGAATTGATGACAGCCTCAAATTATTTACATGTCGCATCCGTTATTAAAGCTGGTAACGCCGATACGGCCATTCTGACAGGCGGTGCGTGCTCTGCACCTGCCTGGGGATGTATTCCCTCTTGGTTGGTGTTCATTACGTTCTTGGACCAGTCGCGCGTCTCGTAGAGTAGATGGGGCAGGATCAAGAATCTTCATTGAGATCAAGCTTCATCTTCCGAAGTCATGCCGATACGGTCATACCGGTGTTTGATCTGTATTGTTTTCTGTGATAACAGAGAAATACTTTTGTAGTCTAGGTACTTCCACAGTAAACCTATATACCTTTATATTGTTACAATTATGGATACCAAATTTGTTGTGGTCATATGGGTGACGTTGTTTACTACGACAAATCTTCAGATGGTCATAATATCAGGTCCAATTATCTAAGCTATTATGGCTTTGGGGCATCACACGAACTTTCATAACATATTTGTCATCGGACGTCTCCACCCGCCTACAACATTCTTTTTTATTTATTTGTCGTAAGACGTCTCCACCCGTCTACAACAACTTTATTTTATTAGCTATTTTTTTATTTAATTTTTTTGTTATGGTTCGGATCCGCCATCAAAGGCATCTTTTAGAGTAATACATCTCAAAGTAAGTGTTTCAAAATCACACTTCTATCTACGAAAAATGTAATGTGTTTGAAATGAAGTAAATAGAACAAAATGAATACGCTCACCGGATAACTATTAGGTAGTCGAGGAGTCGGCTGCTAGTTTACTAATTCTGTGTCTTCTCTCAGATCCTGTGGGGCTTGTCCTAGCTTTTCATGTGACACTTTTTGAAGTCGTCCACGGTTTCCAATGATTTTCTTTACAAGACATCTATTGTTCTTAATTATTTTCTATATTTCGTTTGATTCACTAAATTTCAAATTTTGTATCTTCTCTCCGCCTCGACCATCCTGTTTTAAATGGTTTGGTCAAGAGCTTCGATTTCATTTTATATTGAATTGAAATTCGGCGTTATCTCCTTTTCCCGTTGAAGACATGATTCAAACGATTGACCGCGGTTAACAGAAATGGAACAAAACTTAGCTGTACCCGCAATAGGAGTATTTGATTAGAAAATTGGAGTCAATTATGCTATCATTTGTATTACAACGTCGTTTTTTAGTGGCACTGCTGTGTGTGTTGACCATACATGTTGTTAATATTATTGTGAAGAGTACGGCTACAGTCGATTCTAAATAAAGCCGTTACGCCGGCTGTTTGATATCAAAATCATGTAAGCTCTTATAGACTGAGTGCCTTCATATTTACTCATTGATTCCCACGGCCTCTCTACGTCATCTCATGGTATTCTCAAGGATACAGCAAGGACCTGTGGTTAGCTCAAGGGCAACACGTGATTAGCTCAGAGGTACCCTTTCCACATCTGTGGTGTATACTTGTCTTTTCACGGCACCACAAGGACTCCCTTTCGTAATCTCATGGTTCTCTTTCGGATACATCAAGGACCCGTGGTTAGCTCAAGGGTAAATCGTGATTATCTCAGAGACCACACTCTCCAGATCTATGGTACATTACTTGTCTCCTCACGGCTCCACAAGGCTTCCCTACAGAATCTCATGGTTCTCTTGACAATACACCATGGACACGAGATTAGGTCAAGGGTAATAACAAATGTTATGTGTGTGTATGTGTGTGTTATTAGTGCTTCTTATGTAGATGTTGTAACCAATTCTCTGCACACATTCGAGCTCGCTCCTTTTAAAGATTTCATTTTCATTTGAGAATCATGGTTCCTGATTTAGTACGTATTTACAGCTTTAAAGATGTGTTGACGCCATTCCCGAACACACACACTACCACCGGGGTCAAACGATGATAAAATTTACGATGATCTTCGTAGTAATTTTAATATTATCCCTTCATCAATGAATGGCATGAAATAAAAAATTCTTTTAGCGTTCTTCAGTACGCAAGTTCTCCACATGGTTATTTTCTTCAGCTCGATCAGGATTTATAAGACCGGCAGTATCTGATCACGAGAGCGATCCCACTTCTGATATCGGATTTATTACACATTTTAAAGAGAGAGAGACACCAGCCTCGCTGACGTTACAAATGTCAATTCTTCTAGTGCGGTCCATGATATTTTAAAATGAAACTTCAATTGATCTTAATGCTCCTGTATTTCTCAAAGATTCTTCATAATAACATAATTCAATGATACACACTCACTGAACTCTGAATTACGAGTATCAATTCTGAATTGACAATACATCAAGTCGTGCGTCCAGACGTCATATTTATAACAAGATTCAAACATAGTTCTATCCTCCTTTGATTTCGTTTTACTTTTAACAATAATCATAAATACTAATGAGGTTTAATAAGAATTGATGACAGCCTCAAATTATTTCCAAGTCGCATCCGTTATTAAAGCTGGTAGCGCCGATATATCCTATAAAATAAGACTCTACGCGATTTTCTTATAATTGATTTGGAGCAAATTTATAAAAAAGTAAATTAACCGCAATGTCAAACCGCCTCATAAAAATATAGATTGAATCAAAAAATCTACCAAGACATTGAGCCAATAATATTATTGTTATATTCATTAATAATAATAAGAAGGGAATGCAGATAACTTCAGTAACACTATGACGCCTCAGGAATGCAAGTTAATAATAAGGTATGCATAGATCGATTTCAAGAAGCTACCTAAGCGTACTTAAGATGTCCTCAAGCTCATGAATATTAATTAAATACAAACAATTAACCCTAATAATTATTATGTAACCAAAAGTATATATTTGCGTTTTATTCTTTTTATATTAAAATACAAGATCAATAAATTGTAAAGATATGAGTGTTTTAAAAATATTATTACATTCCACGTCTGATACGCTTATAGCCATCTCTTAAAGTGAAATTTATTATAGAATGGAATGCAAAAAACTTATTTAAATATAAAAATATGTAATTAATTATTATTTGAAAATATTAAAATAAATGTTAATTTCAAATTCTTAATAACAATTTCATTTCGGTCATGACAGAAATTTCATTGTCCTGACAGTATTCAGTAAACTTCTAAAAAATATTCTTTATGAAAAATCTCTAACAAAAAAAAAAACGGAATATTGTTTGAAACCGTTATTAAATTAAATAAAAAAATGTTTTTCACTTAAATGAATTTGAATACAAATCATCAAAAATTTATGCTTTTTTAAATAAAATATTAAATGTAGGTACTATATAAATATATTTTGAAAATATTGCTAAGAAATAACATGAAAATTTTATAAGAGAGCAGTAAATATTACTTAAAACAACATATAATTTTATATACTTTGATGCTTTTCATGAGTTATCAAGTATTTTTCGCTCATTTTGCTGTTTAGAACAAAGTTTAGTGTGTCATATGAAACCCCGATGAGTTCGTTTCAGTATTCATAAATAACTTTACCTTTTAGTATTGCAAATGTTACTCATTTCATTATTAGAAATCCTTGTTAAACTAAGGACCATATCTAATTTTAATTCATAAAAGTAATGCCCCATCTTTGCTACTTCGTCGTTCTAAATGAAAACAGTTCTTTTATTTGTGGAACAAAACTTTAATCATAATATTTATACCTACCTAATACCATTTTGTAACTAATTTGTAAAAATTATTAAAATTATAAGTAAACGTTACATCTGGAAATGTGACTGGAAATGACATTAAAATATTGCGTTTGACGTCACAGCTTATATTAGCTACAGAAATTAAATTATGTATCTTAATCTGACAAGAAGTATTAATTTTAAACTCAGTTCTTAATGTTACTAATAGATTTGATGTAACAAATTTAGGTAAGAAATAAGTGTCCGTAATCTTTACTAGAGGCTTATGAATGATTATGATTCTAATAAACGTGATCACGGGCAGATGGTTGCTGTAAAGTAGCCGAGACGTCGGGAGTATGTAGTTTATAGTCAAAAATAAAAAATCGCGTAGTAAATCCGAAAATATTAGTTTCATTTTAATGTAAATATATTTCAAAAGGTAGTTTTTTCAAAAGAAGTAGCAAAATAAAGTAATAGGTACGTAATATAGGATCTACATTTAAAGAGATTTTTTTTTATATAACAATATTTTATTTAACAATTATATCGTCATCAGCCTATCAACGCCCACTGCTGAGCAAGGCCTCTTTCTCACGTGGAGAAGGTTTGAGCATTAATCACCACGCTTGCTCAAGACGGGTTGGTGATTTCAAAGTTATAATTGTGAAACTATAAGTCCAGGTTTCCTCACGATGTTTTTCCTTCACCTTTTTGTCAGTGGTGTCTAAATATTCTCAGAAAGTACATATGACTCCGAAAAATCACATCGGTACTTGCCAGGTTTGAACCCGCGCTCTCGGCAACGAGAGGCGGACCCTTTAACCACTAGGCCACCACTGACTATACATGATAATTAATATTTTATTGAACAAATTAAAATTCTTTTCGAGTGTAGGTCGTATATTGCATATAACTTTATCTGCTACTTGTTTATGATGATACGATACATTTACGTTTTGAAACCTTCAATTTTATTTTTTAAGAACTCTTAACCTTTTGTCAATTCGTTTCGATTTTTTTACTGTGTTATAAAATTGTCATCGCTCTGATGCTGTAAGGGGTTTATTTATTTATTTATTTAATACTTTTTTGCACACCACAATTTCAATACAGAAAATTACAAAAAATAAAAATTTTTATTATTTAGTTTTTAAAATTTTACTCAAAAGAATAACACACTTTTTCATTAGTTTGTTAATTTTTTTTTACTTTAAGTATGATTTTATAATTAATTTTATTTAATTCTACTTGGGTTTTTTAAAATTAGTTAAATGAAACTTTAAAAAGTTTTCTATTTATTTGCCTTTTAATATTCCCCTATTCTACTAACACTTTTCTTTAAAACGTGCAACTTTATATTGATTTTTCTTGCGTTACAAAGTCGTACACACAATGATCACTACATAATCTTACGGACATAAAATTACATATCATCATAATTCGTCTTTTATAAATATGAAAGAAATACGGAAAGAACGGCTTTTTATAAAGAATTCAAAAACCATTTTTTTTAAATTTGATATTTACTCACAGTATCTTTATTAAAGATTTTCATAGGCGAGATCCGCTCGTAAAATTTTATGATATCTACGCGTTATATTCTGTACCGACGTAAAGCTGCAGATGCACTGTGTTCGTGCGCATGTAATATAATTTTAAGACTATAATTTGTGGTTAAAAATATAAGGTACAGAATAATGCAACGTCGTCTTTTTCAATACGTAGATCTGAAGTATTCTATATCTATTGATGACAAGAATATAAAAATGTATTAAATTAAAAGTTGATACATCTCGAGCAGTAAGCACTTAACTGTAGGTACATAACTATTTTTGAATTTATAAGTTATAAATGAACAAAATTGCCTTCATTAGTTTTTATTTTTTTACAATCACTTGACATATCGGAGAACATACTCAAAATTTAACAATCTTTAGAATAAAGTAAGTAGCATAGTTTACTTTTTATAAATTTATTTCATTCTGATCCTCATGGAGATAATTTATAATGAAAAATATACATTCAAAATAATCTTTATATAAAATGTTCTAAAGATTTACACGATGAGCTAACTGAACCTTACACCAAACAATATGTCGATTGATTATAAATACCAAAACTGATTACATATAGGTAGGTTTAATCGTTTCGAAGCTAAATTCAAAAATTAGAGAGTCGAACAAAACATACATCTATACGCATATTTCATTAACAATTTTCCGTTACCCATCTATTTGTTTGAAATTTGAATGTCTTTCATCTTAAAACAGTTTTCCGCTAAGCCCAATTCCGGTTATCTGTAAGAGAAAAAAAAACTTATCAAAATATGTAAAATGTCACAAGCTATATCTCATAGGGTATTTAACATACTCGTGTTCATTCACTTATAAGAGTTGTAGAAGCAGCTTTTAATCCATAAAATGTGAGCAAAATTAAAAAATTTCATAAGCATATTCTATTTTTGTCTCTGATTAATGTTTTGTAGCATGAACTTGACGTTCTAATATTATAATTAATTAAGGAGCAATTTGTATGGAAACAATTTTCATTTTCTAATCAGATCGATTTTTTTATTAAATTAACAAAAAATTCAAATTGCATAAAGAAACTATAATGACGTTGCTATCGTAACTTTTAAGGCTTTGGGGGGCTTGTGACATTATTTTAAATTTAGTTATATAAATCAAGGTTTCGTCAATCCTCTCAATGACTATAACTTCTACAAAAACACTTGAGAAAATTAAACCAACCACGGTCTCACTATCCTCGTAAGTACTGGGTTATAAGATTATCTACATCGAATATCGTCTGGCAGACTTGAACTGTTAAGTATGTTTCATAAAATAATCTTATTTTCTTTGAAATTTTGTTTAACTTTTTTTAATTACTTACAATTCTACAACGAATCAAGATGTATAATGATACTCAGGAGTATAAAATACTTTCACTGCTTACTTTAACGTCTTCAAATCTGACTAATGTCTAATTGTTTTGACGTTTCTAGCTTTTTTCATACGATTTCATCGACAAGCATTTTATAAAAAATTTTTTCAACAAAAATCCTTATTATGCTTATAGAAAGCATCAGCAGAATTTGTTTTGGAAAATCTAGATTTAAATAATTTAAAAGTCATAGATATATAACATATAAATCTATGACTTTTATGAAATGTATCATAAGAAAACACAAAAACATTGCAGAAAATGTTAGAATAATATTTTATGCATGCTATGCACTCTATTTAACCCGGAGTATATACAGGCAGGCTTAGCGAGTTAGACTCGTAGCTAGCATTAGACACTAAAATAATTCTCAAGCCTTTTATTTCATCAAAGTTAATGTACATATATGCATCAAAGCCTCGTAGATCTTATCAACGAGCAGACTAAATTTTACAATATTTATGTGTGCTTTATAAAAACGGACATTTTCTTTATCTGCATAAATTAACACCTGAGTGTCTACAATTAAAAACGTCCAACTACTTAAATATATGTACATATATATGCAAATACATAGTCTGGCCATAACGATTGTTACAAAATAAAAATATACAAAATATTACATTTGTATATACATAGTATGTTTAATTTACTACTTTTCAACTTCATTTTAGTTAATTCTTGATTTAATTATATAAAAACCTCTTAAAGAAATGATATGTAAATTATATGATAGTAAATTTTAATTTTAAAGAAAATCGTCCACTTAGTCGTCAGTTTAATTACAACAATTTTTTCAATGCAAGAATTACACACACATAAATACACTATTTTATTGCTATTACTTTCGGTAGCCAGAGCGCAAAGGGAAATAACCACAAACGAGCGATCAATAGGTTTTGTGAGAGAGGGCACCAGGGCTATAAAATCAAACGTCAAGCCTTACTCTATCCTTAAAGCGGCTTCGGATTGGACTATCATGATGGATACGTATGAGAAACAATACAAAATCCCCGAGGATATTTGTGCGTCGGCCTCCAGACCAGAACTCTTTCTGTACTCGCGTATTTTAAAGCGCGTTGTGATGATAGAGCTTACGGTGCCTTGGGAAACCAACATCCCCAAAGACCATGCCATCAAGGTCAATAAGTATTACGAGCTCACTAACGAACTAACTCGAAATAGGTTCGTCGTTGATTTGTACGCGGTAGAGGTGGGAGCGAGAGGTATAACAGCTAAATCTCTCTATAACCTACTAAAAGACTTGGGCCTGTCCAGAACTAACATTAATTCATTCTTGGAACGTACGTCGAAGGCAGCCCTAGTAGGTTCTTTTCAAATTTGGTTAGGTAGGGAGAGGAACTTGGACAGTGGAGGTGAGCGTATAACGCGCGTTAGTTAAGGGGCCCCTTAAACCTACACCTGGGTCGCAAGTCCCAGGCACTGTTGAAGCTCCTCTCCCTGCAACGCGATGGACCCGGCACCCGCACGGTGAATCCATTGAATGCTAAAAGGTTTCGTCTCTAGATATTTTATATAATGAAAAGTGACATATAACTTTAAATAATTAATTATTCCATAGGCACGTCGTCATATAATCCTGATAAGCTTTTCATTTCATACGTTTATTAATACCATTATTATCAATATTTTATGTCTTGAAAAACTATGTAAGTTTTTAAAAAAGTTCCTTCTTCAATAAATTTTCTTAAATTTCTTAATGAAATAATAACGCATATCAATCCTATTACGTCACAAAAAATATTAATTCTCCTACTTATATAGTTTTCAATTTCTAACGAAGGGTTTTTAGGTCAACTTTAAAAACAAACTACAGTAACAACAGTTACAAACGGTGTTATTAGACAAGTAACCCTTGTCACAGAGTATTTAAATAAGTCAAATTAAGCTTGGTTTAGTATTTCCAATTATATAAATAATACAAAAGCATTAATTTATATTTTAGGAAAAGGGAGACTGAAGTAACATGACTATAAAGTCTGTTTTTTTATAATACTTTTGTAATACCAAACAGTTATTGAACCGATTGTTTGGTACAAATAAAGACTCGTAGTCAACGATCGCAATATTTTGGTTCTATTTACTTTTGCTTTGAAGACATTTAAATTGGGAGTGAAAAATAACACCGATGCAGACAATAGTGCCAATAGTTTGCTGTGTGCATGAAAAAAAGGAAGCGTATCGCTTCGTCCAGATCCAACAAAGATCTAGTGGTAAAGAATAGAGGCCTACTGCGTATCTGTCGATTGTAAAAAGGGGATATAAAAATTATATCGTGCGATTTTTACACATATTCTCTTAAGTGTATAAAATACGAAAGATGAGCTACTTTAGGCAATTGATGAAGCTTGGCTAAATTGATTTTGTTAATCATGGTCTTCGTAACCTGTAAAGTTTTTTGTTTAATGCGACACTGGATAGATGCAAATCACTCCTACAAATTTATTTTAAGTAAAAAAAAAAACATAAACTTTAAAAATAGAAGAGTCATTATTTTTATTTATAAAAAAAATCGTGACGATACCATTAATTAAAATAATGAAGCCTGAGAGAATAAATATTGTCCAAGAGCTGTGGTATGAAGCTGATGTATCAAACCATAAGCATAACATTTTTTTTTTTTTTTTTTTTTTTTTTTTTTTTTTTTTTTTTTTTTTTGTGCGCACTGGGATAAAAATGCTTTACGCATCCCCTCTCCGTCGGGAGACGGGGAGGGGTATGTGGGACTCCCCGGGAAAAGGATTCCCGGTATACCCACTAAAACAACCCAGTGGCGCTCCGACCTCGCCTGACTGACAGGGGGCTGGGAATCCGGTTGCATCCAGCCCCCCGCCTGCGATTGCCCGCCTTCTGGCAGACCCCTCACGCCCCCCCTTGTGGGGGAGGGCTCTGTTGTGGCCGGAGCGCACGGCCATCTCTGGCCGTCGCAGGGGCGGATGAAAGTGGACGCTGTGTGCGCCGCCTTCCGCCCCTCCTTCTTCTGCGGTGCTCTGGGGCTCTCTCGCGCTCTCGCTCCGCCGCCTCCTTCTGTGACATTACGTCTTCGCAGAAGGAGGCAACTGCGGTCCACGCCTCCTCACTCCCCAGCATGGCGGTGACCACACGAGGGAGCGAGAGGTCGCGGCCAATCACTGCCACCAGTGCACGACGGGGCACGGCCCACGATGGGCACACCTCCATGGTGTGCTCTGCCGTGTCCTCCGCATCTCCACACTGGTGGCACGACGGGGACTCCTCTCTCCCGATCCGGTGCAGGTACGATCCGAAGCAGCCGTGCCCGGACAGCACCTGCACCAGACGAAACGAGAGGGAGCCATGTGACCGACTGAGCCAGTCTTTGAGGACGGGCCCAATCGCGTCCAGCGTCCTTCGACCGAACGTTGAGGTGGCGAGGTCCTCTGTCCAGTGTTGGACGACCGCGTCCCTCGCCTCCTCACGAACGGCTCCCCTCTCAGCGACGCTGGGGCGCTGGCCAAGCGCCCGCTGCTCCACTCTCCATTCGTAGACTCTGGCGAGCACCCACGCCTCGAGCTCCCAAGGAGGGGTGCCAGCCAGAACGCACGCTGCCGCGAGGCTTACGGTGCGGTAAGCCCTCGCCACCCTCTGCGCAATAGCCCTTTGGGGCCTCCGGAAAGCGGCTGCGTTTTCCCTCCTATGGAGGGAGTCCGCCCAGATTGGGGCCCCGTAAAGGGCTATACTTCTAAGTATGCCGGCATATAATCGCCGGCATCGATTCCCGGGTCTCCCAAGATTTGGGAGGAGCCAAGATAGGGCCCCCGCGGTCTTCAACAGGCGCGTCGACAGCCCACTAAAATGAGGGCCGAAGCGCCACCTACTGTCGAGTATCAGGCCCAAATATTTCATCTGGGCCTGTACCCCGATGCGGACGCCCCCCACAAATAGGTGAGCGTCGGGCGGTTGGCGTTGCCGAGACCTATGGAAGAAGACGGCCTCTGTCTTAGACAACGCCACCGTCAGCCCCAGGCGGGAGATCCTGTCAGCTACCAAGGATCCTCCCGCCGAGGCCAGGCTGGCCGCCGACTCGAATTTTCTCCCCCGAGCAGTCAGGAGGGTGTCATCTGCATAGCAGATGATAGACGTGCCTCGGGGGAGGTTTCCTCGCAGGAGCCAGTCGAATCCGATGTTCCACAGGAGCGGTCCTAGAACAGAACCCTGTGGGACACCGGACTCGACGCTGTACCGCCGCAGTTGGCCCGCCCTATTTGCGACGAGGACCGAACGGTCCTCCAAATAGTTTGCTAGGAGGACCCGCAAGTATGAAGGCACTCCATGATAGTGAAGTGCCTCTAGGATGGTGGAGTGGGGGATGGAGTTAAAAGCGTTGGCTATGTCAAAGGACACGGCCAACACTCCATCTCCCGCTTCCATCGCCTCGCTCACCTGATCCCTCAGACGGGACAGGGCGTCCAATGTCGAACGCTCAGCCCGAAAGCCAAACTGAGCGTCAGACAGGTCTGGGCCAATTGTGCCCAGATGTTCCTTGAGGCGGGTGGCCAGCATCCTCTCGAACATTTTACCGACTTCATCGAGTAACACGATGGGTCGGTAAGCCGAGGGGGAGTCCACTGGCCGACCCTCCTTTCGTAGAAGGCACAATTGTCCCTCCTTCCATACCTTCGGGAACCTTTTGGACGCCAGACACGCTCCGAAAAGGTCCCGAAACCTGGAGCCCATCTGGGAAACGGCGATGGCCACCACCCTCGCAGGGATGCCGTCCGGCCCTGGAGCCGTCTTCTTCTTGCGGAGGCAGGCGATCGCCTCCTCCAACTCCTCCTCCGTAACAGGGGGCACCTCTTCCACCGTTGGGGCCACACCGCGCGGCGGGTTCATTGTCGGAGGGGTGAACCTGTCCCTGCGGGGAAACAGGGTCTGTACCACCCCATCCAGCAGCGTCGGCTCGAGGGTCTCGGCAACTGGGGGACCGTACGGGCGCAGCTTGTTCCGTGCCGCTTGGAACGGTCTCCCAAAAGGATCGTTGTCGAGACCCTCCAACATTTGCGATCTCGCATCTTCTCGGGCGGCGGCGAGTCTCACCTTAAACGCGTTTTTCGCCTCTACGTATGATGCGTAGAGGCGATCCTCCATGGCGAGATCGCGGGAGCGCCGCCGACGGCTTCTTGTGTACTCTCGCCTGGCCGCCACACAGGTAGCCCGAAGGGCTGCCAACTCTTCCGACCACCAGTACACAGCGCGGCGAGGAGGCGGACGGTGGGACCGAGGCATGCTGGCATTGCATACCTCGGTCAAGGATACCCTCAGTTGGGCTGCCGCGGCGTCCACGTCCTGGACGTTGACGGGCGGCGTGAGCCAGTCCTGGACGAAGGCCGCCTCTTTGGCGGCCCTCTGGTCCAGGCGGGTGAGCGCCCACCGCGGGAAGGGTGACTGGCCCCTCGAACGGTTCCTACCCTGGGAGCCCTGGTCGGAGATATCGAACCGCACATATCGGTGGTCCGATAGAGTCTCCGTCAGCTCCACCCGCCAGTCCACGACACAGGCAGCCAAGGAAGGGGTGGCGAAGGCGAGGTCCACTATGGAGCCCCCCTCTCGCCGCACGCAGGTGTGTACTGTCCCTCTATTTAGGAGGGACAGACCTGACGCCACCGACCACGATTCCACCTCGCGTCCCCGTGCGTCCGTGCGTGGGCTACCCCACGCCACCGACTTGGCGTTGAAGTCGCCCACCACCAAGACCCGGCGTTGCGCTGCTCTGTGGGCCACCATGGCGAGGACTCCGAGGAAATTCTCGAAGTCCGTAAGAGGGCGGTTGGGGGAGAAATAAACCCCTATTAGGGCTATACCTCCCCATGCAGCAGCCACATATCCCGGCCCCTTCTCTAAGAGCGAGATGGGGGGGGAGTCTGTGGAAGACCGCGCAACCAACGCCACCGAGCCATTCTCGTCTCCCAGCCATCTGCCAGGGACTGAGTACGGCTCGGCAACAACCGCCACGTCCACCAACCACTCTGCAAAGGTTTGGACCAGCAGGTCCTGGGCCGCTTTGCAGTGGTTGATGTTCGCCTGGAGAATGCGATAGGGCCCGGCCATTAGTCAGTATTCATTGCATTCCCTTCGGTGGCCGGCACTGGGACTGGGATCGCAGTGGCGGCGGCAGCAGCAGGCCGTGTAGTCACCTGCGCTTTTCCTTTCTTTAGGGGAGGACGGCATTTCCTACCCGCCATAATGTGGTCGGCTGGACGACCACTGTCAGCGCACACGGCGCAGTGTGGCTTGGTGGCCTCACAGGCGGTGGACTTGTGCCCCCCCTTGCCGCAGCGGAAGCACAGGTCTGTGCGCTCCGCATCGCACGGACAGAGGGCCCGGGTGTGACCGATGCCGAAGCACTTGTAGCATCGCATCGGCTCGTCCTCAAGAGCCCGGACACCAGCAGAGCTGAAACCAACCGGGAGGCGTCCTTTCGCCAGGATAGCCTTTGCAGCCACGACTGGGCACTCCAGTCGCAAGCTGCCCATGCCCCCACGGCCAGGTCTTATGGCGCGGCCCTTAATTGCTGCGATGTCGCAGCTCCCCAACGCCGCGACTGCTGCCACGACCTCCTCTTGGGTGACCGAATCGTCGAGATCGGTCACCTCTAGAGTTACGCACTTCACTGGCCTTGCGACTTTGGCCGTGTCTGCGATTGCCTCCTTCAGTTGGTTGGCAAAGGTGTCGGCCTTGGCGCTGCCCTGAGCCCCCGAAAACTCGAAAATTCGGGCCCCGGTTTGAGTCCGTCGGCACGTGACCCTACCCTCACCCGGTTGCACGGGGTCGATATTTGCACGAGCCCGTCGCAGCACGGACTCGTACGTCTCCCCACGTGTAACAGCTTCCGCTGTGAGGGTCACCACTACGGCCGCGGTTTTTGGAGGAACGAGCTTCCTCCTCTTTCCCGCCGGAGCTTTATTGGCTGCCAGGGACTCAGGTACCGGCTTTTTCCCCTTTCGCTGCTTCTTGCCAACCACCTTCTTCCATGGCTCGTTGGAGGGTGTGGTAGAAGGCAGCAGGGCATCTTCCCTTACAGGAGCTTGGGCGGGCGCTGGAGCAGCGCTGGCTCCCGCCTGTGAGGTAGGGGCCGAAGGGGACTTCTTTCCCTTCCCCTTCCCTTTGCCTGCCTTCGTGGCCTTGGGCTGCTCCTTCTGCGCTGGCGCTGCTTCTTGGGGCGGCGGTGCAGTAGAGGTCCTGTCGAGTGGAGGGCGGAGCCTCTTTTCCGGCAGCAGCCGGTCCTCAATGCCTGCGAAGCAGGCTTTTGTAAAGGCCCTCTCCTCCATGACCACCTTTCGGATGATGTCCTCAAGATTGGAGGGGGCCGCCGCCACCGCCGGACCTTCCGAGGTCCCTTCAGACCGGGCCATAAGCTCGGCAATGCGAGCGTGCAGCGCAGACATCTCCTTCTGCAGGCGGTCAACTTTCGCCTGCAGTAACCGCGTCTCGTTGGACGTAGTGCGCTGCGAAAGTTCCCTAACAATGCCCATTAGGCTGGCTGCCCGACATTTGAGGGCCTTTTGGAAGGTCCCCTTTAGGTTTGAGGACTTGGAGGCCACCTCAATAATTTCCCCCTGGTCCTCGAGAGCCATGCGCTCCATCTCCTCTACGGAGTGGTCCCCATAGCGGACGGTAGCTGCGCCGTAGCCGGCCTTAGCTCTGGTCGTCCGCGCGACCTTCTCCTTAGAGGCAACCACTTCCTCTAGATCCGCCTCTACAATGGCCCGTTTTGCGGGTGTCTTGGCAGTGTCCGGAGATCCCCCGGACTTTTGTCGCAGGAATCGCTTCCTGGACTCGCGGCGGATCGAACCACAATCTGACACGCTCATGACGGACTCGGTGTCCGAGTAGTCCGTGGTTTGGCCCACACTATGGAGGCTTGCCGCCGACGGTGCGCGGCTAGCCTCAGACGCTGATGCGTCCCGTGAGTGGCCCTGAGAAGGGCCTTTGGGTTGGCCCTGAGAAGGGCCTTGGGGTTGGCCCTGAGAAGGGCCTTTTGGGAGGCGCCGTCTGGAGGCGGCCCTCGGTTGTTTGGAACTCATGTTCACAACCAACCACAGATCACGATCGTCGCGAAGGATCACCAACCACTGGCCACTGCGTTACCGCGCACCAAGTGGGATGGGATACCTTACGATTTCGAAGCGCAGACTATTAAAGCTTCGAAGCACAGTGTTCGTTTGCCGCCGGCCTGCCACTCCGTTACGGTGGTCAGGCGCGACGTTGCCCAGGGGTCACTACGAGGAAGTCAACACTGTGGGGGGACCCCCATAAGCATCACATACTCATCATATTGGATGTGTCAGAAATTGTAAATTTTGGTGTGATATTTCACTTCAAGTAATTTATTACTTTCTATATAACGAGAACATAGATATCGTTTAAAAATAAACATACAAAAATGATTGTAAAATGATAATAATAAATGTTATTCATATTACGTTTTAATTATCATATATTTATAGCAATTCTTTAAAATAAATTCAAATCTTTTAACTGACTTAAGTGTTAAGAAATATAATGATGATTGTAATTTTTCTACTTTAAATTATAATATGTAATTTAATAGTTCTCTAGTGAAATATAACAAGTGTTTTTATTTTATTTTATTAAGTAATTGATGAGAGAACCAATTTGTCGATTCAGACGTTAACTGGTTCGTTTAAATTATTTAATTAAATCAGAGACCAGGTCGAACATTTCTCTTCTTAACTAATTTTAATTTTGAGTTGAATTATTTTGTTACATAACTAATATTTAATAAAAATATCTGTTATACCCTTTTTGTCAAGTGTTTGATAATGTATGTATGTAAATATGACTGTTCAACTGGGTTACTTAAAAGAAAAGGGGAATTTAAATTTTTCTAAATGATTATTACTCTATTATAGATTTTTTTTCTGTTTTAAAAAAGACGAAGTCTTTTAATCAAGCATAAAGTTAACTGGCGTGGTTTGACGTATGAATAATCTAAGGGGAGTGGAATAGAAAAAAAATATTTAAAAGCCCTTTCAGTTATTTATAAGTTTTATATTTTATTACAAACCCGTTTTAAGCAATGATACAAAGAGGTTATAATGAGTTTATTAGTTTCTTATCTTCTTCTTCTATATATATAAAAATGGATTGCTGTTCCTTAGTCTCACTAAGACTCGAGAACGGCTGAACGGATTTATCTTATCTTAGTCTCGAAATGTTCGTAGGGGTTCAGGGAAGGTTTAAAAGCTGAAATAAATTTATTCATTTCCGGGAAAACCCTAAAAACAGCCCTTTTCTATTTCCCATACAAACGTTATCTTTGACATTAGATTTGACAACTAACTAATATGACGTCAATCATTCTGTTCTATTGAAACAGGAAAAATTTAATAAATACTAATACTTGGTTATTTAAGACGGAATAGAATTTGCCAGGGCAAGTATACATATATGTATTACTAATGACGAAATTAACGCGGACGAAGTCGCGGGCAAAAACTAGTATCGTATATTTCATTAACTAATTATATTTTCATTCAATTTAACAAAATATATAAAATAGGTTTGCGAATAAATGAATAGTCTTGTGTATGATAAATTTTTCCTTGAGTTTAATAATAGGGACTTGTAAGCTCTCATTAAATAATTTGTTCAAAGGAGACACGTGTCACAAAATCCCATAAGCACTATAACTTATTCATATATAGATGAATCGTAAAGCAATCGTGTGAACCAATTATATTTATAGTGATACTAAATTCTGATGTCAATACAGCTCACGTATTGTACATATCTTCTATCTTCTATATATATATAAAAATGGATTGCTGTTCCTTAGTCTCGCTAAAACTCGAGAACGGCTGTATCATAAGAATTCCCGACAAATATTAGAATATAAGTAACGTTAAGCTTAGAATTGTTAAGTAGATAACAATTTAAATCATTATAAATAAATAATTATTACTAACAGTAGATACTCGTACTTAATTCGGTCTTTATACGGCGCTTTGACAAATACTTCGAACAAGAATTATGCTTTACATTATTTTAGCATCAAATAGTCATGATTTGAGCATTTGTAGTATAATTGAGTATAATAATATAAATTTAACGTTACCATAATGTATTAAATAAAATAACTAACTCATTACATAAATATTACTTGAGTAAAATATATTGTTTTTCTTATTGTCAACTAGTTCCTTGGCATTTTATCCTTAATTGTAATCAAATGAAAGTTGACTTGAAAATTATAGAGTAAGGAACAAATAAACAATTTCACTGTGATATTAAACGTAATAATTCAAGACAGAAACGATTATTTTTACGTAAATCATAGAAATGTACATTCTGTATTGTATGTCGAGTACTGCAATGTTAAAAGAGTAAGACATACAGTATTAAAACTTAAAGTAATTTAGAGACACAACAACGCAGCCCTAAAAATAAGGTATTACTCGTTAAACTTTCTCTGTAAAACTTTTAAGATCGATTCTGAACTTATGAAATGTGTCCAACTATATTAAAAATTTCATAATAAGTATTTTATATATGTCGGAGAAGGTGCCAATACGTGGTTTTTAAAATGAGTGACGTCAGCATAACTGACGTCACCAGTGCGGTTTGTTCTCGAATGTCGTCAGCCCTTGAGGCTATCGAAGGTAACCTCACAGCCCTCACAGCCGGTGGGACGGTGTTTCACTTCCAAGAGGTTCGATCCCCGCGACGGCTCCAGCACGACTCCCTGTAATCAGTAACTCGCCTCTATTTATAATGACTAACAGCCATTGTTATGACTTCACTCGGACAGGTTGTTACGCGAACGACACCTGATAATTTATCTACCCTCAATTATTGATTATTAAAATGGTAACTGCGCCGACACGGCCATTCTGACAGTTGGTGCGCGCTCTGCACCATCCTGCATTCTTGGTTAAGATTCCCTGGTCACCTGAGAATGAAATAAAAACAAAAACTGATCGTTATGAGCAAGCTCAAGGGTAGCACATGATTAGTTCAAAGATGTAACACTCTCCAGATCTACGGTGTATACATGTCTCCTCACGGTTCCACAAGGCATCCCTTCGTTATCTCATGGTTCTCTTACGGATACATCAAGGACCTGTGGTTAGCTCAAGGATAGCACGTAATTAGCTCAGAGGTATCACTCTTTGGTGCATACATGTCTCCTCACGGCTTCACAAGGCATCCCTACAGAATCTCATGGTTCTCATATGGATACATCATGGACACGAGGTTAACTTGAGGGTAACACGTTATGAGCTCAGAGGTAACACTCCAGATCTGTGGTGTACACTTGACTTCTGATGGTTCCACAAAGGATTTTAATTTTTAGGATGTTGCTGTGGTCTGGGCGGTCTTGTACGCCGTGGTCCACAGAGGCTCTAAGGGATTAAGGTAGGTCGATGCTGTGGTCTAGGACTTTTTGTCCGTGGTCCACAGGGGCTCTGAAACATAGAAGAAAAATTCCATTATTATCAGATGGACGAGCAGAAGTGAACTATCCCACTTCCGATGTCGGAGAAGGTGCCAATACGTGGTTTTTAAAATGAGTGACGTCAGCATAACTGACGTCACCAGTGCGGTTTGTTCTCGAATGTCGTCAGCCCTTGAGGCTATCGAAGGTAACCTCACAGCCCTCACAGCCCTCACAGCCGGTGGGACGGTGTTTCACTTCCAAGAGGTTTGATCCCCGCGACGGCTCCAGCACGACTCCCTGTAATCAGTAATCTCGCCTCTATTTATAATGACTAAACAGCCATTGTTATGACTTCACTCGGACAGGTTGTTACGCGAACGACACCTGATAATTTATCTACCCTCAATTATTGATTATTAAAATGGTAACTGCGCCGACATATATAATTTTTCTCATCTTTTAAATCTGTTATAACTTTAAAATTTTTATTAAGTACATTAACAAAAATATTATAACCTTTTTAAATACTATATTATACGAATACAATACTCTATATATAATCACTTACATAAAGGATAACCAGGGTAAATTTCTTTTGGTACTACTGATACATAGCTCCAATGGCCATCTTATGTTGTTTTTTTAACTAATCTTTACATACTATTCATGGCCTTCTTAATTATTCACTATTGGCAATTACTCGCGGGTCATTTTGTATAATTTTACTCGTAACAACCTACATTGTACAGTTTTCCATTTATAAATCTTTCCTCATTGCTTTATTAACTTCGTAATTGCAGTGTGAAGCTACAAATTTGATGTAAACTAACCACTTTATATTTTTTTTAACTCACTCAAGTGGTTAAGAGCTATGAACCAAATAATGATTTTTCTATAACTAAAACATATAGTATTCTCATTATCTTTTAATAACTGTATTATAGCTATTTAAAAATTCTTGAGAGTCTTGTTAAAGAGGCATATTTCAAAGTTTTTAAGTTTTTTTTCCATTTTTATAACTAACTACTACGACTACTTTTCGCCATGGACCCGGCAAACGCACAGTAACTTTATGAAACGATGTGAAGTTTCGTCTCTATCAAATTCACAACTCAAAGATATGAATGTAAATTATAATATATAGGTTAATTTTATCAGAATCATCCCTTGGGGTTGAGAGCGAATCTCTTTATAAATACTGAGTAAGCAAAATTATTTTTATTTATTTAGAACAAATATAGCAATGAATCAACAAGTTGCTTATACTGATAACTATTATATGTAGGTATTATTTTATTTCAATAAACATTTTTTAAAGTAATATTGAAAAAGTTTTGCAGTGTTTTAAGAAATAAATAGGAATTGTTTCGGTCAGTCAGGGACAAATTGAATGAGACTCTGGCGATAGACGCTGTTTGTAGTGAATTTTATTGAAAAAATATAATTTATGGATTTTCTTCAAATTCAAAAAATATATTTTTTGAGATCTCTTATTTTTTTATGTTACTGAGTTTTGAGAAAGTCAACATTTAAGTATGTATATATTTTTTCTACATTAAAGAGAAAAGTGTCATTATATTTTCTTATATTATATGGATGAAAATTTCTCTTGAACTATAATATGTTTTTATGAATCAACTTTGTTTTATCAGTAATTTGAATGACTTATTGAGTACCAACTTGTATGGATTAATATTTACAAAATAAAACATTTTACATAAACAATTAAAACATTGCCCTCAATAACATATAACCTAGATTAAATCAATTGTGCAATATGTTTATTCATAAAAAAGGGTAACGTTCCTTAATACTTGTTTGATCATAATTTAACTCAGCATTTTGCTATTTGCATTTAAAAAAATTTACTGCAAGAATATAAGCGAGAAAACTTAAATTGATATTGTTTCATAATAATTGTCTTCCACGGCTTGATGAGAATTTTTCAAAGAGCAGTAACTACATTAACATTTTTATTAATAATAATAATAAATGACGTAATACAATGTTGGAATAACGGATGCTTTTATACGTTTGAAGACAGCAACGTCTCATTCTTGTAGTGAAAAATTTGTAAATGATACATAAAAGCTGTCATATTAAAAAAATATGAGAACATTACGTTTCAAGTGGTCTATTAATTGTTGAACTTGTTGTAGTGGAATAATGAAAAAAATTCTTTAAATGATTATCTTCGAGGTTATTCAATAAAAAAGTGTTAATTTCGTCATAACTTCCTTATCATATTTATTATCAAAAATGAAACCTTTAATGAATCAGGATAATTTACAATAAAGATTTTGTATATGGATTAGGATTTAAGCTTTTTCTATTAAAAAAAATCTGAATCTTAGTTAAAAGAAATAATAACGGTACAGACATATACGAACAAAGCATTATGGCTGGAAGTATAAAAAGACTTTATTTAAAAATAACTATGGGCTAAAATATACAAATAACTGTTTGAATTATCACAGAGTTTTTAAGTTCAATAATGTGTTCATCTATCTGTGATTTCCAATATTTGTTATCTTGTCTGTTGGGATCAATACTATGTTTGTATTAAGCACCGTTGCTTGCAAAGCGTCAAATGTATTTACTTCAGTGTACATAATTGTAACTGTGCTAATGTTCTACTTATATTATATACTTACATACATAAATATGCATTTTTATTATATTTTAAAATTCGAGAAAGTTATTTATATTATGATTATATACGAGTATATATATTTATATCCCGTTTAAATACATAACCAAATAATGCTGTTATGAAGAGAAGTGAGCATTTAAATTTATAAAATCTAAAGAATATATATTTTACGAGTACATGGGACAGAAAACATAACTATTTATTTAGAACAACATACAGAGTCTTTGATAAGCTAAAAAAATGTTTGCAAAATGTTATAAATTTTTGAATAGTCCGAAAATATTTTACTCACTCAGATTAGATGCCTAAAACAAAAACGGAACTTAAAAGTACTTTGAAAGACTAAAATAGTTTGTCAGTATAATCAACAAAAATGACGTTCGATAAAAGTTAGGAACACAAAAGAATAGTGATTCTAAATTAATTATTTATATGGAATTGTAGACAAGAGACAACTTAAAAAAAATATATTTCTAATCATATATTTTTTTTACGATTTATATAGTTTATCTTAAATCTTGTGGGTTTAGATTAACATACATTCATTAAATAACCGGAGTTTGTGAGCGATTTGTCTAATCTTTAATATAGTTTGTAGTGCTAATTGAATTTTAAAGTTTAATCTTACACTAAAACAATGCTACACTCTTAATGGACTGTCCCAAAGTTTTGGTTAACACTTTACGACATAAGTTTGTTTAGTTCAACTGAGGTATTATACTCGTAGTTGATATAAACTAAATACCTTTTAAAATTGTTTTGTTTTGTAGCTACAAATTGTGAGCTTTTATTAGTGTCGTACTGTACAAATATGGGTTATAGGAAATTAGTTAAAATTGTTTTTTTTCCAGTTTTTAAAACGAAATAATAGGTTGTAATTATAACATTAAATGTTATAGTTTTATTTTGCTGGCGATGATTGATCAATTAAACTTATCTTAATCCGAATTCAAATAGCCTAAACAGTTATTGTCAATTAAATTTTAAAAACTAAATTTTTAGTGTACTGTTTATTCTCACAATTAGTAGACATGTAAATCATTACAAAGTTTCTTAAGCGCTCTTTTATTTTTATAAACAGTCACTTAACTGATCACAGAAACTATTAGGATTTGATATTTATAAGGAGAGCGATATAATTATCTTTTTAGAATCTCTAACAGTTACATTAAAATTTTTCCTGTAAAATTAAAAAAATTGTGGACTTTTTATGTTTCGCTTGAAGGTTATTTCCTCTTTATAATCGTTTTTGTGCCATAATTTTTCACTTACCCTTTTTGGATTTGCAATAGGAACATAAATCTTTCCGTAAATTGAAAAGATCGTATTGAAATTGAATGTCAATTGAACTCAGTGATGGCAACAACGATGCGATTGTCGTGAAAGAGGCGAATATTCTGATCCAAGTATTTAATTTTAAGGCGGTGGATGAAAAATATCTTACATTTTAAATATTTCATATTTCAAAAGAGCATTCTTGGCATGAAAACTGATGTTACAACTGTCATTAAAATAAAATACAATTCTATTTTAGCTCCCGCTTTATTATGTACTTAGTTAATGTAAAATATAACTTACAAAATACTATATAATTGGATATAATAATTACTCATTATTTTAAATTCATTCACAATTCATTCATCATCAGCCTATTAGAGCCCACTGATGAGCAAAGACCTTCTCACATGGAGAAGATTTGAGCATTAATCACCACACTTGCTCCAGGCGGGTTGGCGATTTCAAATTTATAATTTGGAAATTATAAGTCCAGGTTTTCTTACGATGTTTTCTCTTACTGTCTATCAGTGGTGTCTAAATACTCTTAGAAAGTATATATCACTTGGAAAAATTATATTAGTACTTGCCAGGTTTTAAACCCGCGCCCTAATGCATGTGAGGCGGGCCTTTAACCACTTGGCCACTACGACGTTTTAATTAAATACCGCTTATATAAAACTAAAATCGGATGCAGGCGATTAAAATAACAATGTCCGAGTAAGCCTGTAAACTTCTCATAATCTAATTAAATACTTATTATTAATGACGGTAAAAAAAAGAAATAGGCGTAAAATGACAAGGAACTCTTTTTTACTCTTCCAATTATGGTCATAAATGCAGTTAAAATAAGTATGTATATTATATGTTTTTACTTCTTTAGGCAGTTCTGTCAAAGATATAATTAATATATTTAATATCGCTAAATATGAGTATTTATTGTACTTGTCGAGAGTTAATGAATTTGTTGCTCTCTAATGTAGAACCTTATATTTCCTAACAAGCATTTGTATGCAAATTTTCGATTTAATTTGGCCTTATTTACATTTAGCTTTTATGGGAAATTGGTTTTCTAATTATTATTTAAGCTGTGCGCCGTAAGTGCGTAAGTATGAAAGACAACCTAAATAATTTAACCTGAATAATAAAAAAATTAAATATTGGAAGATAGTTTAGGAGTATATTTTCTGTAACTTAAAAGACATAGAAAACAAATAAACCAGTTAATCATTTTCAAATACATTAATTAAACTATGTTTAGAGTTCAAACTTGCTTCTAATTGAAAGGCGAAGGAAAACGGATATGTATCCGCGACTAGTTTTGCCACATGGCATTGGCAAATATATATAATTGAGTGTAATTAGATGATTTTATAACCAATGTTAGTTTATGATTAAATTATAAAGTCTATCTTACTGTAACACAATTATATTAAGCGGTACATCATAATCATAATAGTGTAAAATATGTTCATCTGGCAATGAAATAAAAAGTTAATAATTTATTATAATATGTAACTCTCTGTTTAGTATTGGTTGAATTTTTAAAATAAATTAAAGATTTCTTAAAGAAATAATACAGTGTATTTTTTTGTGATTTCTTCACAGTTGTATATCCTATTATAGAAGTAAACTTCACATGATTTATAGCATCCCAGCGGCTACGTGGTTTAACTTTAGAAGGAAGCGTTTTGTAACAGACATATTAATCAAAAGATATCTAGATAAGTAGATAGACAGCTATATTTAATTTATATGTGAGAATAAAACGTTTGTCAGGATCTTTAATACTGAGGTACATTGATAAATAGTTTGATTATTGTAAATCAATTGTATAACTAGTTCCAGATTTGGGTAGATTTTAAATTAAAGGGACACATGAAACAGGAAGGGGATTGGAGCGAAAATTTTAAGTTTTATCGTGACTAAAAATTCTTACCATTTCTTTTAAAGAACAGTATCCTAAAATTTTCTCTTTTTTGATTCAGCGTATCAGGAAAATAAGTATTTTCTTTATTTTTCATTATAGTTTTACTTATTTCTTGGTAATTTGAGGAGAAGTATGGAATCTAACAATGTATAAACATGTTCTTTAGTTACGTAGATAGAAACCACAAAAATAAAACATTCTTGTTCCTCCAACGAGGTCTATTTTAATATTAAGCATTGTATTTGAAAGCCATTTCTGGTTCTGGGAATTACTGATAATACGCCTGTTATATATGTTGCCAAAACGTTAATGTATTAAACCGCAAATCGGGTCTGCCGGACCGGAGAATTTTACTCCTGTCACAAATAATAAATTTAAGTTGTTGGCGATTATCCTTTTGTACTTTTAGTTTCATAGTTTTCTTTCTCTCATTCATATTATTTACTAGTAAAATAATTGAGTAACACTATTTCTTCTTGATGTTATAAGGAAGTTCGAGTTCGGAAAGTGAGTAAGAAGAACATCTAATCCATTTGTTAACTACGGAACGATGTGGTAAGCTTTGTGTTGTCACCTAATAATTGTTTGGATATTTACATTGATTAGGAACTTTAAAAAAATCATGAATGATATTTAAAATAGTTTGTTAAACTGTGATATAAGTTTAATTTTTAAAACAGAATAGTTATGACAGTTAGTACATTAATCTGAATCTTTGTGCTATTCATCTTTCTTCAACTTGACAAACTTACAGTGTAATTACTGAACTTTCAACCAGTCGCTGTAAAACTGCAGACGGAGCAAAAAAACTTCATTTTAGTTCAACCACAATGTGTTTTCAATATAATTGAGATATACAAGTTCATTTTCAAGCATATCTTAAATAATCTTTTTTTAGTTAGCAATTGCAATAAAATTGTATGTAATTCGAGATGTTTTACACATTTATTGTACTGAGTGAGATTTTAAGATTATAAGAATGTGTAAAACTTTCAAGAATACCTGTTATGACTGTAAGTTAGTTTGATGTTACTAAATAATACTCACAATTTCAATAATAAATTAAATTAATTATAACTTAAAACTAATCATGCCATCAATAATGAGAGGGCCCTTGATGCTACAAGCAATACAGTAGATATGTAAAATAAAAGACGCTTTTCTGTTTCGACAACTATTAATTATTTTAATTCTACAAAGATCGTCCAACTATCTAGTATTAAGCACTAAAAACATTTTAAATACTTGTACCAAAATTACATATAAGTAACACAGTCTGATAACAGATTTTCCTAGCGTAATTTTGCAAGAAAAAGTTTCAAAATTGGATTGCATCGTGACTAGCCTTCTTTTTTAAAAAATTTTGGTGAAATAGAAATTTACTCAAATCTATCGTTATTTTATGAAACTATTATATAGAAATCTTACAAATTATGCCTGAATTGAATGTAAGCTAAATATAAGCTTTCTGTTAAGTGACTAGAGTGAAATTATGCGATGTTTTCTCCTCACTCTACACTTGAGTTGTCAAGTCTAAGGATTGGGACAGTTGTTAAAAAGACGAAGACAAATTTAGGATAACAAAACATTAAAAAAACAAGACTACCAAAACAGGAAAATTTAAAGTAGAATAATGATAATAAAAAATATAAATCTTTTCTTATTTACATAATATGTATTTCCTTTAATTATGATAAAATAATATGGTAACTTAGTAATTAGGATATATTCGATGATCTTAATAAGATGTTCTTCTGAGGTTAAAGCATAATACTTTGTTTTACTTTTTTTATATACCAAAATTGTTTTGTTTTTCTTTCCTGAAATGACAATTTATATCCTATGGTCAATAAATGTTCCTTTAGATACTTTTCATTTTATTATTGTGTATGGATATTCAAAGACGTTAAAAATCTCTATTAGATAATAAAAAAAATTAATGAAATAGTTCTTGATTATTATATTTTTGCTCTTCTTAAACCAATTCCGTAGACATTGACAATGTATTTTTTATTATCTTAAGCACCTACTTTTTTAATCTTCAGATTATTTTTTTTGATCCATATTGTTTTGTAGGGAACTTATTAAAGTAATACTTATTTATAATTACCGACAGTATTAATTGAAATTTTATTGAACTGTTTCTATTATTATAAAAAAAAACATAGATTGTTAGACATATTTCAAAGATGGTCATTGTAACAGAGACAAAAGGAATCATATAAACAGTTTGATGGCAGCTATTTGATAGGGATATTCTAGGAAATACCATTCTACTGTAGTGTAGTGTAACTTAGTAAAACGAAAGACAAGTTGAAACAGTATGTAAGTCATTTCTTTTGGAATTAGTAGTAACTTAGTAGTGGTCTGGGCGCTAGTTTGATTTAACACATTACTTGTAAACGTGATTTTTGTATATTCGTTCGTATTCCTCTTTTCTTCTGTTCGAATACCTTAAGTAATCTACACAATGTCTGATAATTTTGTATTAATATTGTGAACTTTAATACACATATTTATTTAAACTAAAAGAAATTAATAAAAATTTATATTATACTAATTTTATAAAAGGTATGTATAACGAAATAAAAGCTATGAATGTCAATAACATGATTTGTAAAGGGGGAAACTTACTTCAGTCATGAGAGATTTCCAACTTTACTAATATTCCCGTATAGACGGCGTCCATAAATCGAAGTTGAATTTGGAAAATATATTTACTCCCTAAGAGAAAGTTAGTAAAAGTTAACGGTTCATACATTTTGAAAGTTATGGAACCTTATTTTTTCCCTACTTTTTATACCTTCAGTGGGAAGATTTTATAAGACTTGTCGTTACCATTATATTTAGTAATCAATCCGGCTACCAAAACATATTATTTAGGATTCCAATAGTTCGAAATTAAACTCACGTGGCCGGAGATTTAAATTCATACAGGGCGTAAAAAACTAGCGGAAAGTCTACAGCTGAGATGTCCGTATATAGTAAATATAGGTTGAAAATGAATTAGAAGTATATAAAAGCACGTAGAAGGTAAATTAACAAAAATATTCTATTAATTTAATTACATGTGATAAAGGTGAATTTTTGAAAGAAAATTACAAAATGTACAAATTCTTCGGAGCTCACTTGTTAATTCTCAAATTCCTCAGAATAAGGAAAAATTATATCTAAACATGCTCTTAAAGTAATCTCTCTTCTTCCCCCCTCCCCCCCTACGATACGTCACACCACTATACACCTCCCCCGCCGCACTATATCATACCTTAGTCAGTACAAGTACCCTTCAATTTAAAGACGTATAAAATGTGAATATGATTTCATTATTTCTCCTTATATGGACAGCATCTTTTCAGAAGATCCAGGTTTATGACGTTTAAACGATTGGGTTTGAGGTATAAATTATATGAAATAGGAAAAGATTTGGCAAATGTTTTTTTTCTGTTTCGTAGTTTATTTAGAGCGAGTTAATTATATCAAAATGATGAACTCATTATTTTATAGCATCTGGATAAATAAATCAAAGTATCTATTGATTTTTAGTAGATAAATGGATTTCGTTTTCATTTTAGTTTCCTGTTTATTTAAAGAGGATTCTCATGCAATAGGAAACATTTAATTTTAAGTGGTAGTAGCTGCGATTCGAGTTTTGTACGAAAAACTTTGTTTTTTACCAGAACCAAAATTCCGTAACATATTTGTTTATTAGAAAAGTTCATTGTTATTTATATCATTATTTATCAATTATGTCTCAGCTTTATCTAGAAAAACACGTTTTTATTAATAGTTTAAGATTGAACTAATATTATTTATAAAAAAAGATTTTCTAAAATTAATTTAAAGTGTTTTAGTTCCCTTTTTGTATTACTGAAATCACATAATTATATGCAAATTGAAAAATTACCAATGATATTTTCAAGAGGGGCAGTAAAATATTGACTCACAATTGAAACTTCAATACAAAAGACATTGCAATTAATGTTTAAAATAATATATAGAAATTAATACCTATTTTTTTACGTTTATTTATTTTAAGCAACTAGTAGTCGTTTAGATGGAATATAATTTATAATTAAATATAAAACCAAATCAGAAAATTTTAGAAGTGTTGTCTTTTGATAAATTCTAAAATAAAATATTGACAAAGAAACTTTATCTTAAAACACATTAAACATACATAGTAAATATTATTTAAGTTCTTAAAATATTTTTATTGAGTCATAGTATATATTCAATAAACGCAAAATTCGATTCAGCTGTTATTTATAGTAATTGCCAAAAGTGGCTGTCATTTGAATCTATCTTCTATATATATAAAAATGGATTGCTGTTCCTTAGTCTCGCTAAAACTCGAGAACAGCTGAACGGATTTGTCTTATCTTAGTCTTGAAATGTTTGTGGAGGTTCAGGGAAGGTATAAAAGGTGAGAAAAATTGGAATAATTGCCGGGAAAACCCTAAAAACAGCCTTTTTCTATTTCCCATACAAACGCTTTTTTTGACATTAGATTTGACAACTAACTAATATGTCAATCATTCTGTTTGATTGAAACAGGAAAAACCTGATTATTTATGGCCTCTAAGACGGAATAGAGTTCGCCTGGTCAGCTATACATATATTACTATTGACGAAACTAACGCGGACGAAGTCGCGGGCAAAAACTAGTATATATATAAAAGAAAGTCGTGTTAGTTACTCCACTTATAACTCAAGAACGGCTGAACCGATTTAGCTGAAAATTGGCAGTGAGGTAGTTTAGAGCCAGGAAATTCCAATAGGATACTTTTTATCCCGTTCGACAGCATTCCCGTGGGACTTGACAGTCACTATAAAACGTGGAATAACGAAACACAATTGACAGCTATGCAATTGACGTATAATGACAGATATGTAATGACGTAATGATGACAATTAGATATTTGTAAGGGATCTACTATATAAAAATAAGTCCGGTTTTCCATCCTGACCCTGTAACTTGGAAAGGTCTCGGGATCCGTGAGATTTATAACAAAAAATTTCAAAAGAAAAGCGGGAAAATCTTTTTTCACATACAGGGCCATCATACATACATAACATGTACTACATATCAATATTTTAAGTAGATGGTGCCGGTGCATGATACATTGTTTGACAGCTACTCATTGTTCTCTTCTCAGTTAATTTCATGTGACAAACGGGTTTTTTATTTGTACATAGTTTGAACTCTTAAAACCATTTTTTTTTTTTTATGTGAAAGGTGGCAAACGAGCAGACGGCCCACTTGATGGAAGGTGGTTACCGTCGCCCATGGACATCCGCAACATTTTGTTGCGGATGCGTTGCCAACCTTGTAGAAACCATTAAGTATTTGCGGTATAAATTTAGATTTTTATTGTTTTTCACATGGGTGTTATATTTTGCGTGTTCACGAGTTTGGAAACCATACGCTTTATTTGTGTTAAAGTTATACCAGAAAACAAAAAATGTAGTTTACAAAGGAGCACTGCAATGAAACGGATAATATGCGGACACGTATAACGCTTCGATTCGGTATCTACTTTGGATTCACTTTCATTTACTTAGAGAAGTTCAACTAAATAACACTTCATTTTTGTAATCGAAATGAATTCATTACTGTTGTGAAATCAAATAAAAATTTTCCTTTTCAAATATAAAACAAAAAAAAATTCTTCATCTTTTAATCACCAAACGAAATGTTACATAAAACAAAGCCTTCTGGAGGCGAAACGGAGTTCGCCAGGTTTACTAGTTTCAAATATATGACAGAATGAAATAATGCCATGTTTTGGTTTAGTTTGTATCAGGTGGTGAAGCACACGTAAGCTTAATTGGTGCGAGCGTTGCTTTTACTATATCAGCTTTCCTATTGCTATCATTAACCCCACATTCTAATTGTACAAAGTATCGAATAGAATTTAATACTGTTGTTTTTAATGCCAGTTTATTAGTTTTAAACTAATTTCTTCCGATACTTTTGTTCTGACTTTATTTTCACTACGATAATCATATACGATAATCATATATTTTTATTAAGTAAAGAAAAAAGGTTATTTGTTGTTAATTTATAATACACAGATTATAGTTAACAACGCAAAGAGTTAGTACTTTCAGATTATTTACTCTTGTACATCTTGTAATTACGATAATTCTTCAATATTTATGCATATTATTTTGCATGCACTTTTTTAACCGCGTAGTTCAAATGTAGTTGAAATAATGTAATTTTTTTCAAGGATACAATTTTCATGTCAGTTAATCTATATAATAATACAAGTGAAAATTAATATTAATGTTTTGAATTTCTTTCCTTTTTGGTAATACATATTATACATATTATTATGTTAGTGGTGGCCCTAGTGGTTAAAGGGCTCGCCTCTCGTTGCCGAGGGAGTGGGTTCAAACCTGGCAAGTACTAATGTGATTTTTCGGAGTGATATGTACTTTCTTAGAATATTTAGACACCAATGTCATACGGTGAAGGAAAACATCGTGAGGAAACCTGGACTTATAGTTTCACAATTATAAGTTTGAAATCACAAACCCATCTTGAGCAAGCGTGGTGATTAATGCTCAAATCTTCTCCATGTGAGAAAGGGGCCTTTGCTCAGCAGTGGGCTCTGATAGGCTGATGATGATATTATACTGTTATTATGAAAGTGATTGACTTACTTTATGGATAGGATTATGCATCATTAGAAATATAAATATATACACAATAATTTATCTTATAGGTAAATGAGGGTTGTTAACCCATATCCATATGGAATAGTTGCGACTTCTGGCAGGAAATCTTTAAAAAATTAATAGATATAAACTTTGTAATAATAATTATTACTTTGCTGATATTATTGAACGATGTGAAGTGTCTTAAGGCTTAAATATAACATAAGTTTTCACGGTACCAATTTCAATAATATCCTACAAAATGGCTGTAGTCAGTAGGTAGTACCTATTTATAGTTTGCGAATGAAATTTGAAACTTAAACTATAAATTACAGTGTCTCAGTGTTATAATTAATTATAATCAGCCATAAAAATAATTCTAAGGATTATTGTTTATGATTATTAGTACGACACATATTGCGTTACTTGTAACATTAGTTAAATATTTAATGGAATTTCTAAAAACAAATATACTTTTACTCAGCTTTAAATATTTTTATAGTGACACTAGTTGTTGGTAAAAGCGTTTCAAGGCCTGAGCGAGATTGAAAAAGAGCAATTGATCTCGTAGAATTCAATGTTGCAAGACCAATTGAAAAGTCTTTTATATTTAAGCTTAACAGAATAAAATTGTATAGACGGTCGAATCGCTTGTCCATCCTCCGTATTGCGTCCATATTCAATTTCATGGTAAAAATAAATTGAGTCTCAAATTTTCTTTGTGTCCGCTGCTTTAACAGTTTATTGGTTTGTGTCTAGAATAGAAAAAAAATAAGTTTTTGTCTTTCAGTTGTATTACCTTTCTTCATAATTTAATTACTAAGCCAATGTTATCATTTATATATATATGTACATATGCGTATGCGTATAAACCTATTAAGCTAATGCTGAGATGCTTTTGCATGAGACATAATAACTTTTTATAAGTGAAAAGTAGTCGTGTTATATAGGACGTTATCTCGATCGCTTCATAATACTGTTCCTTAATGATCTTTCGTAATTTTGAAATTAGATTTTAACGACAACAAAAGTAAAAACATTTATAATTATGCACGATTGGTACTTGCCCAAAGAAGTTATATGAATATTTTAATTTTTTTTCCAAACTGAAATAACCACTAATTCAGAGTAGCTGTGAATTCATTTGCTAAATCTTACCATTTTCTGTTGTAGGTCAAGTATCGTAGCTATTTCGAAATAATGAACATTATTTTAAATGAAAGGAAAGGAAATGGGTCGATCTGATTAAACTATTTATTTCATGTAGAAACTACTTACGAAATTTTCACAAAAACGGGTTTTAGGATTTCTTTTTTTTTGAAATATAAAAACCAAGTTGTTCTTGTGTTTGTAAAACCTAATAATCTAATGTCCACGGTGACAGTCTTTTAGGGGCTTCCTTCATAAGTGCACAGACGTATAGTATATTCAAACATTCAAATCGTGTTGATCATTAGGGATGCATAAATAATAATTAGATTTATGCATATGTAAAACTAAAGAGTAGAACAATTTATATCTCAACTGCAGATCAATAGTGGCTGTCTGCTGAACAAAACAAAACAAATTATGTCTCTCAATTGTACTGTTTCATAGATAGTTATTAACACAGGAAAGTTCATTCCTGTTTTGCAATTACATACACCTCGTGTGATAAGTTCGTTCATTATCAAAAGTGATACGGTCAATAAGCTTGAATTTTCTTCCAACGCAAAGTACGGCAACAAACATTTTCGAATTATGTAGTCTGAAATTTTGTTAATATCCCATATATTTAAAATGCTAATGCCTACAAGTAAAACATATTATGTTTTTAAAATTCATAATCATATTTTGTTTGAGGGACTATTAATTAATACATTTATGAAGTTTAAGGTACATAGATTGTCGTTAAGACCCAACACCCCTTTTTTCACAAAACAGCATAATATATAATTTTAAACATTAACATGTATGTTACATATATATTATATAGGTTATGCACGATAATTTATATTTATAAGTATTACACAAAGGCTTACTGCAGACTATTAAGATCGTTTATATGTGTAGCTCGAGATGGATTAGATGTCTGTGGTACTTGTGCCCTGTTCACATTCATGGCACTTTATGAAAAAAGATGTACTAATGGGATTAGTGTAAAATTCACAGTAAAATAATATTAACTTCAACAAAAGAGTAGCATCTTGTACAGTCGTAGTCAAAATATCTCATGTAAAGTGTAATTTATACGCCATGTGTGCATTTGAACTCCGGGACAATGTGGAATTAACTCTAGCTTATAAATTATTACTGTTTATGATCTGTATTATTTCATGTTTATCAGCTTATTAAGTGCTTTATTAATTTGAAATAATCAATACACCTATTGCATGTCACATTACAGACAAGCTACGGAGATGGGGCAAGTGAAATATCATTTCAGCAGATGTTTAGCGGGACTTCACGGTGCTTTAAGGTATTTATGATATTTGATTATTTATTTAATAAATCTTGTAATAAATTGGATCATGCGTTTTGTCCCATTGATTGATTTTATTATTTGGGGCATAGTGTAAAAAATTATATTAAAGTTTGTATTATTAGTTGGATATATTATTAGATATGTTATCTATCTTGTCTCAAATGTAATAATTATTGGAGAGTATTGTTACATAGATCATCAGTTTTTTATAAACTTAAATCAATAGGAATGTTGACAATATAGTTGATTACATTTATAAACTCTAAAATAAACAAAACCACAAATATGATCGTGTTGAACTATGAATGGTTTTACAACGTTATATGAATGAAATTATTTCCACCAATAAGTTTTTAAAATATCTGCCTCAAAGTTGAACATGAAAACAAACAAAAACTTAATTTTTAAACAAAGTAAAAAGCCCTGAATATAATTGATTTATAAATACTTTAATTAAGTTTGATGAACGGTCGTTGAGGGCATGTTTCTAAATTTTTTGAATATATATTTTTTTAATAGAGAATATATGAAGGTAAAATTCTGTAGTTTAAGGTTAAATTAATGTCCATAAAAGATTACGATTTTCTGATAGATGACTCATATTCCTTTGAGTAAATTATTTCTTGTATTGAAACATGTTTGTTATTAATACAATTAAATGAATTTCTTTTTAAGTAAACTTAAAGTTAAACTGTACTTAGAATTCATTGCTCTTTTGCTCAAAATTTTAGAATTAACGGAAAATTTCATTTTCGAGTATATGACACCTAGTAAAGACTGCACTGTATTCCTTGTTAACTGTAGTCATTGTTCTTTGAAAAAACTCATTAAGACAAGAAAGCCAAGCGAACAGAATCAATTTAATTTTTTCTTCCTTTAATCTCTAAAGAAAATATATATTTTTTATTATTCAAAATTAAAAGTTATTTTAAAACCCTGCTTTTTCCTTTCGAATCATAAGATAGTAAGTAGACTAATTTTTGTTTCCCAAGTAAATATTTTTGTATGTATGTAAATTGAATGTATGTATGTTAGGGACAAAGATATGTATTAGTATATTTATTTGTATTTAGTGTGTAATGTATTTATTTATAAAAAAAAGTCTAAGGTAATGTTATAATAATCAGTAGTTTGTTGATAGTGTACCTACACTAAAATTTTATATTTCAAATGGTCTCCCTTTATTCAGGATTTCTGGAAGAGATCTCTTGTAAGAGATAAGATATTCCTTTGTACACATCTGTTATTGATAATTTTCTGTATACTCGGTTGGTACAAAAATAAATAATTAAATAAATAAATAAATATTATATTTTATATTAAGCTTTTCTTGTGAAACATATTCAACAGGCAACTTTTTTCTCATAAATACATAATTATGTACATAAAATTATGATATTGATTAGACATATTTTAGAACAAAGAAAACCACAATAAGATTTAAACTTTTTTACCATCAATAAGAATAATTATAGTTATCATTATAAATATATAAATATATAAATAATCATTTCTTTATAAAAAATATGTCAACGTTATACATAGAGGTATTAATATAAAATACAACTTAAACATCTTGTTTTTTAAATAGGAAATATTACTTTTCTGTTAAAGGTTACAATTTCAATAAATAACCTTAAAGAAAATTGACTGAAATGCATAGTTTTTCAAGGATTTATCTTATCGGATATAGCATCCAAGACAATTTGCTACACGATCTAGCTTGCTATTACTAAAGTTAATATTTTGGGCAAACTCTGTTTCAGTCAACATCCCAAGATGAAAGAGCCATCTGTTAGATAGGCTTTCTAGATTTCGGTGATTAAGCCAATGGATAGTTTTACCAGCTAAGTGTAAACACACTGTAAATGACTTTATAAATAGTGGAACTAACGAACATTGGTATATATTAAAAAAAACGTTTCGCAATTGAGATTACAAATGTACATTGATACTTAAATAACCATCTCATAAAATATTTTATGTTAGGAATATAAGAAGTCTTTGAATACATATAATTTGAGTTTATGATAACTCCCGACATGGATATATTCGTTCTTTTTTTAGTGTACTCAATAGTTTATGGCATTTTTTAAATCGCTTATAAGTGCTTATAAAGTCATGTTGGGGTTAATGCTTTTTAATTGTACCATTTTCACACCCACAGCTATGAGGTACACATTATTGTTGCATAATTAAAAAGGACCTTTAAGGTGTTGCCTAGAATCCATTTAGTTTTTACATATTTTTAATACACTTTTATGATGATTCGATTTTGATATTTCAAGAACTTATGATATTGACGTTAAAATGTTTAAATAAAACTAATATTTTCCGATGTACATACTATTGTGGGTTTTATTATTTTAAGCTACAACTCCTGACTTTTCACTTTCTTAATTTTGTCAATTTAAGAAGTCTTTGGCGTTAGATGACAAATAGCAAGACCGACTAACAGATATTTTCATCTAATCAGCCCGTGGTCAGGGTTGCTGCAAAAAAACTGAAACTTCGGGAGTAGTGATTATAAAAAAATATTAAAATGTTTTATGTTTCTTTTACAAATATTATCATAAAAATAAATTTACTTTTTTAAAATAATATTGTATGACTTATGCATAATTATTCAAACATATGTTATCAAAAATAAATCGTCTTTCTTAATTTCCGTAAAATGTTTTTATGCAAATAATCTTCACGGACACGTTATTATTATTAGAGTGTTACAAACCTCTCAAAACTAAAATCTGTAGTTTTATTTAGTTAGCCGTTTAGTTGGCATTCACTTATTGTGAATATTTTCATTTCCGTCATCATGTAAATATACATAAATTTAAGACCAAATATTTTTTTAAATATTTGCTTATGAATATAAAAGTATTAACAGCTATAAAGTTTATGTTAATAAAGTTATAAATTCAAAAATATAAGACATTATTTTTTAGAGGTCTAAACTTTAATTAAAATTTGTACTATTGGTGGCTCAAACGTTTAAGTCTTAAAATTTGATATCTTTAACTAATAGTTACAAAAGTTTGATGAACCGTCTTTCGTTTTTGTCAGTCTCTTACATAATGAGGAAACAAATAATCAGTATATCTTTTTCATACATTCTTTGGTGTATTTTAGTAATAATTGTTATGAAAACATAAAATTCAGCTTTATTTTGAAAATCAAAAAGATACGTTTTTCAAGAACTGTACTCTCAGTAAACGTAATGTTCGCGCTTCAATAAAACCTTGTGCAGTATTGTGTAGTATATATAGTACCTAGTTATTGAAATAATATTATATCCTTAATAGACATTTTGAAGGGATGCCTACGTGGCCCTAACGAAATACGTGCTGTTATTACAACGTGTCAATAAAATAAGGAGATATACATATTCAACTATCGTATTTATTTAAAAAATAAACATAACATAAATAAAAATTTCAATTCATTCTGATATGAAATTAAACCTCTCAGCATTCAATGGATTCACAGTTCGGGTGCCGGGTCGATGACGTTGCAGGGAGGGGAGCTAAGAGTGCCTAGGACTTGCGACCCAGGTGTAGGTTTAAGGGGCCTCTATGAATCGCGCGTTAAACGCTCGCCTCCACTGTCCAAGTTCGTCTCTCTACCTCACCAAATTTGAAAAGAACCTACTAGTACTGCCGTCGAAATACATTCTAAGAATGAATTAATGTGAGTTCTGGACAGACCCAAGTCTTTTAGTAGGTTGTAGATAGATTTAGCTGTTATACCTCTCGCTCCCACTTCTACCGAGTACAAATCCACGACGAACCTATTTCGAGTGAGTTCGTTAGTCAGCTCGTAATATTTGTTGACCTTGTTTTTTATATACCTAGCTATTTACGTTACCAATTAAATTTAATTCTTTTGTTATTACAAAGTCAGTATTCTGAGTGTAGGGTTACACAATTATTTATTAACTCTTCATTCAACAAATTATAATATTAAAACTTGGTTAGGTATAATATATACAATATAATTATGTTTTTAACATTATATATTCTCACATTCTTGATAAACAAATAATAATTTAAAGCATATTTATAGAATTTTTTGTATTAAAATTTTATTGTAACTATAAATAAGATCGTTGGGCATTTACAACATTGTTAGTAATAACTAACAATGTTGTAAAATTGTTAGTAATAACTGATATGAGTTTAATCTAGGATTTATATGTTTTTAATAGTGCCTGGCCACCAAGCTTTTTTCGTTTTTTGTTTTTATATATGAGCTATAACAATGTCGTAAAATCTGATAAAATTTCCCTTCCTATTCTTACGATACTGTATACCAAAAATTCGGAAAAAAAGGTGTTTTTAAAAAATAAAACGTACCTAGATCGATCATGCCCCTGGAAACTCTTGCATACAGAATTATTTTAAAGGTTTATAGTAACTTCTTAGATTCAGTTTAAGTACATACATGAACAATAATAGGATGTTTAAAGATATTAGATTTGTATAGCGGCATTTTAAATCAACTTTTACTTTTACTTACAAATTATTTATATTCTTTTGAAAATTATGTTGCCTCATGTCTACTTTATACTAAGATACTGTCTCTCTCATATTTTTAGTAAAAGAAGGCAAATTAAACTTAATGATTAAATAGATACTACTATTATCTTTCAGCTTAATTATCTCAACTGGAAGATGCTCACCGTCTCGCTTTTAACTTTACATATTTTTTTTTTTGGAAACACTGCTACTTACACCTATAGCAAGTATTAAACATTTATACCGCCTCTGAAATAATTTTATTAGTTTTGTATTCTATATCCCGAGCTCATATGATCCCTTAAGGTGTATTAACATCGGCCTATTCACTATCCAACACTAAGAATTTATTGATAAATTAAAAAAAATTTAAAAAGTTTATTGAATATAAAACAAAACGTGCGAAATAAATATATTCAATTTATGTTAGAATTATAAACACTATGTGAAACTCAAGAAGCCAAGAATTTAAAAGAATTATGAATTCAATATTTGTGAGTTCTTTTTCTAAAATTTCATTTTGAAACTAGCTTTTGCCGCGACTTCGTCCGCATGGAATAGTGACTTCCGGCCGATTTCTGGTTCTTCCCACATAGTTCCCGTTCTTGCGGGGTTTTCGGAATGGTCGAGTTCCCGTACAATTTTCAGGATAAAACCTATGTTTCTTTTAAATTCACAATGAAGTACTCTTAACCAACAACATATTTATTTGTTTATTTGAATAAAGATTAATATTATTATGTTGATACAACTTAAACAAATTATTTCGACCAAATTAGGTACCATAAAAACGGTTTTTGTGAGTTAATCTTAAAAGATAGACATATACTGTCGCGGATTGTTTTTAGATCATTAAAAGAGCTATTATTCTTTAACACATATTTTTTGTGTATCTTGAACCGTTTTCACGGCGCACGCAACGGAAGGCTTCAAAGATGAAATAATTTCTCCCGTCTTTGACACATTTACCACTTTATTTTTGCTCCTATTGGTCGTAGCGTGATGTTATATAGCCCACAGCCTTCCTCGATAATTGTACTATCCAACACAAAAAGAATTATCCATTGTAATTCTCGCTGTTTAATAGATTTAATTATTTCTTTATAATAATTAATATTAAAAACAGTAAATGACCATTAGATGCATTACCAAGATCCTATATTTTCTTGGTAATAAACCCGTATAATAATATTTGATAGGATTTCAATATACACGAGTAGATCTAATATAGTTTTTGATTAGTGCTACATATAATGAACATTAAAGTTTCGTTTAATTTAGTGAAACTGAAAACTATAGCAATCTCTAGGGGAGTTCGAGCGTACCAACTATCTCCAGATCAAGCCCCCACTGGCGCTGCAATTCTAGTTATGTTGCTAGATTAGATATTTAGTAGTTATATATATTTAGTGAGCTATTAAATAAAAAGAAAAAGAAAGTAAATAAAAGAAGGGTTCATTAATCTACTTTAGATGTTTAACCGATTCGTGTGCAGTTATTTAGAATTTAGAATTACTTTAAAGGGTAGGCTACGAATTAGTATTAATTTTTTGCTTTTTAGTTGCTGTGTTGTTTTTTTAAGTATTTTTTAGTTTTATTTCTTGCCTTTTACATAATTAAAATTTTAAGTAATTACAAAACAGGTTACATGTAAGATATTTGAGTAGTTGCTTTAAAATTAAGTCGACCCTTATAAATAAATAAATCGAAATCACGAAGTTTCTCGTTCATTTGTCGCGCACATACTCAATGCAAATATTGTGAAGGTTTTCTCATAGTTGCCATTGCCAAAATTATACCAAATTGAAATGGGATCAAACGGGAAGCACCAGTTTTCAAATTTAAAAAAAAATTAAAATCACTTCGCCCAGTCAAAAGTTATTTAGTAACAAACAAAAAAAACGAACGAATTGATAACCTCCTTATCATTCGAAATAGGTTACAATAATTTACAGGTTTTATTATTTATGTTATTTAAGGAAGGTTTAACAGGAGAAAACTAAACGAGAAATTATTCTGAGACTTATTTCAAGATAAATATGTCAATATTGCGTATCAGTTTTGAAGCCTGTGTGCAGTCTATTGTAAAGTGATAAGGAAAATCTATATGTTACAAAGCAGTTACAAAAGATTACTTGCAAAGTTTTTGAAGATTCATTCAAAGAAATAAAATTGGAGTTTATTTCTCATATTAATATATGTAAAAGTACTTTTTTATATTTTTTCGTCCGTCTGACTATTTGTTCATACCGGCAAAACCCTTAATCGGCTGGGCAGGTTTTGAAAGACTTGCATGATAGCTAGCTTATATAATTAAGAGCCACTGTGGCTAAATTTATTGAAGACATTTTCTTTATTTTGAATTATATAGTAAATAAATATAACTGAAGGAATTACAACCAGTTTTGGTGATCAAAATCATAAAGCTATTGGTAAACCTTATTTTCTTTGTGAAAATAATTAGTCATTGTGATCATTGTCGTATTAAAATTTCCTGAAATTCTTGTAATTTTGTTAATGATTTGCGTAGGACCAATCAAAACGATAATTCTTTATACTTATATTTATATCACAAAATTAAATAATTGTCCGGAGTTAATTATAGCTACAATATTAATTTTTCCTATTAACCTCTCTTAAAACATCAAGTAAATTCTTTTTTAAGATAGAATACTAAGTGTTATTTATATGAAGCCATATTTATAAATGTAAAAACCAATTTATATGCATAATTAAAGTGTCATCAGTCATCATAATATTTTTACGTGAAACGAGAAGTTTGTATCCCTTTTTAAGACAATTCACAACTGAAGAAGGCGATAATTAACACAGTCAATGTTTTGTTTGGATAAGATTACAAAGCAAATTTATTAATATTGTAACATTATTAAAACATTATAAATTAAAATAAACGATTACTGCCATGACACATATAAATCTCTCAATAATTCTTAAATTATGTATTATCACTAAATGTCAAACTTAATGAAATTTATATTAAACTTTAAATTTCATATAATAATTTAATAAATTAAATCAACTATCTATAGTTTATTTTTATCCAGATTTATAAAAAAAAACATATCTAGTGTTATAAATACTGTATTGTGGGAGTGTAAATAAATGTAGGAAAAAAATTTATATCGCCATTAAAAACTTTTCCGATCTAAACAAGCTAATACTGTAAAAATTAAAACGTTTTCTGTAGCTTTGTTTCAGTATGTGGTCGATACTTTCAGTTCCAATTAGAAACAAACTACAAACTCAATTAAAGATTAAACCTCAATCCCTAGGCAACTCCAGTTCAAACAGTAAGTGCTTAACACAGTAAGAGAAGTGCTTGAATAGGTACAACACACACATGTACATTTTGTACGAAATGTAATAAAAACAATATTTTTCTACTTTATGTACATTTATTTTTTTCATTACTTTTTTTTCTAATACGTAGAACATAATTCATAACTCCTTTTAGATTTATTTGGCGTTGTAACAATAAGATCTTTCATTAGACGCACTTGTATACTGATTAGTTTATTGATTACAATAATTTCTACAAAGACTTTTAAGATAATTTAAAAAAAGATTGTTATTTTGTTATGAAAAACTTTCGCTGATTTTTGTAACTAAAATTACATACTAGTTCGCCAGCGTTTTATTGTACAATCAAAGTGCATATACTATGTATATAAAACTGAATAACAACAACAACAACCAATAAATATTTTTCATTAAGGCCTCAAAACGGAAGGCTTTAAAAAATATATATACTTAAATAATTTTGCTTCCGCACCTTTAAAATATAAGCTTATTTCTAGGTCTTAATAACTTTGCAAATCGTTTTTTTCGTTCACACATACGTGCCAACATTCTTACATGTTCAGGCTTCATCAATTATCTGATTGTCTGGAAACATGAGTAACTCATTTCCAATTGAGCGTGGGGTAGAGTAATGTCGGTGACTTTCGTTTTCTAGTATTGAAGTTAATTTGAAGCATACATTTAATGAATTAGATACCGATATTGAAATTATGACTAGTAATGTGGTGAGGGTCAAGGTTTTGGCTAGGTATGTTAGGACTGGTTTAAAATTCTTGTCTTGAGAGATTGTAGGGTCTCACGATTTATGAATATGGTACAGCATTCCAAACGCCGCGCCGCCCAGTTTCAACGTTATCTTTTGATGAAAGATGTGCTTATTCAACTTTAGAAAAGCAGAATCATGAAAGTATCGACGGCTTTTCCATTAACTACAAAAGGATGAAAAAGACGTTTATTTCTTATATCCGCTTCATAATACATATAAAAGATAAAAATAATAATCTCTGCATACCAGGTTCCCTTTGTAATTTTTTTGCAACAATACATAGCAGACCTCATTATTTTGTATTTATTTTAGTTCGTTACCTTAACGTATTCCAAATAGTCAAAAGAATCATAATTCAACGGTATGGGTCTCGTTTCAGAAATATTCATTTGAAATCTTAAATAAAAAGAAAGGGCTATAGATTTAAAATATTAAAAAACTCAAAAGTCATGTTAAGTTTCAGAATATATTGTCACCTTGAATGTGTTTCAATATTTTTTTATTATTTTATATTGCCTAGGTATAGTAATAAAATAAAATTTGACCTATAAAGAGAGTGCTAAGAATAAAGAGTTCTTATTCAAAATTCAGTAGAAAGAAAATTTGTATAAGAAAAATACGGTACGCCTTTGAGTTTTAAGCCCGATACTATAAATTTTTCGATGTAAAAATACAATTCAAATAATTGCCTCTACACTCTATCGATATGAAAGTTACACTGAAAAATTTTATAAATTAAGTTACCGTTATAAACTCGTTACTCAACTTTTACTTAAATATTATAAAAACACATGGAGTTGGTATTGGCAATATTTCAAATACTTTTTTATCTATTTTGCTTAAGTATTCTAATGAGGTTACAGTGAAATTACCATAACGGAGTGTTTTTAATTAACGACGGTTTCAAAAAGAGTTCAATTGAATGAAGTGATTTAAGCACTTTAAACATATTCTGTATAAAATAGGCTAGAATATATATATTAATACACTAAAAACTTTTCTTGAAACAGAAAACCAAGGCCCGTGACTATTTATCAAACTAATCACTAAAAATCCCTACATGAAAAGATGTAATTGTTTTAAAATAAAGAAGTATATTGTCCAATATAAATAAAACCTGTATATATAACATATATGTTGTTCCGTATTAAGTTTGAAATTACTTATCGCATTCAAACCAGGAATAAGTTATACGAGTACCTTTGTAGCTAGTAATTACCTACATTTTCGTGGCGTTACGTGAGACTACTGGAGCTGTCTTGAGGAGGCTTGCTTACACCAAGATACAAGTTAATACACCACAGGCTTAGGTATATCAAGTTGCATTGTGTTTATATAAGTAATTTGAATGTATTCGACCTTCTAAAATCGGAACGAGAATAAATGGATTACCAAAAAGTGTAAATTAAATTTCTATTCTGAATTATAACTTTCCATTTACCCTTCTCATGTTACACTCCCGGAACACGACAATGAATCTGTTTCAATTTCAAGGTATAATATGTATTACATATTCATTAAAATTTGTTTGGAACTTCAAAACAAGTAACATTTAATATTAATAATATATTGAGTATACACTCATACTTTTGAGTATGTATTTATATTACTTATTATACAGTTATCAAGTAATTAAGTAAACTTTTATGTTATCAAGTGAATTAAGTGGTAATTATATATAATTTTAATGTACGTGTGTATGTCACTCAATTCTTAAGCGGTTTGACCGATGTGAATGAATTTTTTTAATACATTTAGGTGGCGCCCCAGATGGCTTAAATTCACAAATCGGCTCGGCATATCGCAAGTTACTATATACATCTATTATTATACACATTTACCCATAAATTACCCTTATAAATTGATATACACGCGAGCCTAAAGTGAAAATCAGTCTCTTCTCCTAGAAATAATAAATATCGAATGACAACTAGTATATGACATAGTTGATATGTTTATTTCAGCTTCTTATGGCAAACGTATAAAGGATTTATACGTTTGCCATAAGAATTATAGAATTATATATTCATTGAAACGGCTAAAGAACTTTAACTTAAATATTAAATATCTAAAATACTGTTTTTAATTATTTAAGCTTTTAAAGATCCAATTTCTTCTTTCAATTTTATGATCATGGATAATCAGAAATCTATTCACAATAAGCTATATCAATTGAAATGTTTGCTTGCTCGCGTATTATATGACTTTAATTTTATTTCAAGCTTAAAAAATTTCTTGTTTCTTTTAAAGCAATTATATTAAATTCATACAAAAACAAAAAGCACACTGCCATATTGTGCTATATAGCATGTTCCATTTTCAACGACAACGACAAATCCTTACAGTTTTAAAAGTTGTGACCTAAATTTTAACAATAGTTTCCAAGAATTGACTGGTTTCAGGCATTTTAAATAAACTGACGATATATGCTACTCGTCAGTTCTCCTGCCATAAACAATCTACTATATATTCCGAAGAGGTCAATGAAAGTTTTGTATTTAAATTATTTAGCTACACTAAATAACTTCTAAAAAACATAAATTTCTCTTACTGTTCATGTACATTATGACTTTATTTACACTGACTAAACAAACACACGTTAATAATCTCACAAAGCCAGAAACTTATATTTAAAATGAAATTATACTTGAAGAACGTTTTGGATTAAATATATTTTATTTGTTAAATATTTCGTAACAGAAACTACGTTATAAGGCATAAAATTTTACGACACTTAATTATTTCTCCCTAATGATAACTTTGATTTCACGGGTGACACTAACTACTAATTAAGAAAGACACTGTCTTGTATGCAATTACAATGCAAAGTCGAAACATCATTCGGTAGAATTATATGAGTAGTTTAGTACAATGCAAAGTGCCAACTAAAACCTTATCTATATAAAGTCACTGATACCTGAGGATTTGTCACATCGATTGACCTACTTATATTTTCACCACACGTTTCACCTTTGTAAAACTTTTATAGAGCTTCTTATGAAATATCATAATATCGTCATGGTTTTAATTTGTTATATCGCTTTTAACTAAATTGTGTGTATGGGTAGATGTGAAATTTAACACAGGCCAAGCTTACAAGGAGAAAAAAAAGTATAATAAGTAAATTAATATTATATAAACTATCGACTTAGATAAATATATAATAAGTAATAATCCATAAACACCTTTCAACGAATGTTTTGCCGCGAAACGTCAAAAAATAAATGATGATTTTGACCTAATATTTACCTTGAAATAATAAAAGATTACCTATGGTCGTCTATATATAGAATTAATTAAACTTTAATTAATAATTTTTAGTTAAACGGAATTCAATATTTTATTTAAACTTACATCGATGCCGTTTTTAATTACTGCAGCAATGTAATTAATTACTTGTTATTTATGCAACGTCAATATTACTCACATCAATGAATTCTTATGTGTAATTAAAACGAGGCCATATATGTAATATTTATTAAAAAGGCAGCTTACCAACGATGATACTAAAGTTTGTGCAAAGAAACAGTAGCAATGTTCATTTGTTAATTATTTTCTTATTTATTGATTTATTTTTGTTTGCTATTAATATAAATTTTTATTTTTGATTAGTTCTGTTGTAAAATTATAATTAACCTTTTAATATTCCTCAGTTGTAGAAGTTTAAATAGTTGGTAACTGACTGGCTTACAATTGAGAATTCATATTGATAAAGTTTTGTTCCTAGCTTTATTTTTTCATAGATAATTTCTCGAATAAAATAAATTGATAACACTTACCATTTTATACTTAATTATTGGAGTTATTTATAATGTACGTTAGTAAATATTTTACACAAAATACGTTATTACCAATTTAAGTTGAAGCTGAACTGAATATTAAGAGTTCACAAATTAGTGTGTATTTTAGGACACAATTAGGAACTTCGATTCAAGACTAAACAATGAACATGTAATAAATAACAAAAGGAAAAATAAACTGTCACTTATTGTAAATAGTTTAAATAAATTTGTATCTGCTTGATCATAATTTGTGATGAGGACAGAACAATCGATCACAGCAAACGATGAAGACAAATTTACTTAGAACTTTATAATTTAAAGTGTAACAAAGACTTTTTAACGAAGAATCAAATTAAACCATTGCCTTTAAGACTAAAAGAAAGTATTAAAAATTCATAACTTTACATACACAAAATAATATAGAATAAAATTGTTTTGTACGCGGTAGAGGTGGGAGCGAGAGGTATGACAGCTAAATCTCTTTACAACCTACTAAAAGACTTGGGTCTGTCCAGAACTAACATTAATTCATTCTTGGAACGTACGTCGAAGGCAGCCCTAGTAGGTTCTTTTCAATTTTGGTGAGGTAGAGAGAGGAGCTTGGACAGTGGAGGTGAGCGTATAACGCGCGTTAGATAAGGGGCCCCTTAAACCTACACCTGGGTCGCAGGTCCCAGGCACTGTTGAAGCTCCTCTCCCTGCAACTCGATGGACCCGGCACCCGCACGGTGAATACATTGAATGCTAAGAGGTTTCGTCTCATTCCGTATCATATGCAAATCAGTGCAATATTTTGAATTTTTCATTAAGAGAGTTACATTAATTTAGGCTTGAAGATTTCAGGGGTCTTTTGGAATACAGAAAGTTATTGTTTAGTAAATATTGGTTAGTTTTTCAAATATTATAGTTTGAAACAAATTAACAATATAAAGCATTGCACGTGAATTTATTTATTAACATAATTTAATATACTTATATAGATTTTATATAGATATAATTAACACTTCTGTGTCTGAGTTTTAAAATAAACACTGAAAATCGAAAGTACGTAAATGGGTAACAACGAGAAATAATTTATTAACGAAATATTCCTCTTTACTTAAAAATTATGTCCATCTAGGAGTGGAGGTAATTGAAATATAGTAATCAAATCAGTTTAATGTATCCTATGTATGGCTTTTGGTTAATTTATAAATTAATTGGTAATTTGATTGAATTAAGTTTAAAATTTTTATTTAAGTCTACTTGTCTCTTGGTATTGTATTTTTTACATAATTATATTCCTGAAAGCTCAAGTATTTTTATCAAGAATAATGAAAACAAAAATAATTTAAAGCTTTATATGTATATTATATGTTGATTGACTTATTTTATTTAAAAAAAAATCGGAATTTTCTGGAAACTTTCCAATTTAATGATTTACGTGTGGTAATAAAAAACGAGTTCCTAATCCTAAGTTCACCTTACACGTGTTTCCCGGATGGTGAAAAACAAGAATCTATATGTATATCTTAACAAAATAGTTGGCATCACAAATAATAACTTTGAAAAATCAACAAATATGTTCACTCAGAGAATGGATGAAGTTGCTACCACATGTTTACATATTCTATGTATAAATTTGACAAATACTCGTTGAATAAAAATAACAAGAACAAATATATTGTAAATATGGCTAAGATTAAGAAATTTAAAACTTGAACTCAAGGATTTTAATGTACGAAAATCAACCTACATAAGTTCAAATTAAAAGCCTGTATTACAGTGGCTACGTTGTATTTGAAAACTGACCTTAATAAAAATTAGAAAAGCTAGAGTTCCATTAAATTATCTTAAAAAAATGCACCATTTACCAATAGAAAGGTTTTTCAAAATTATTTCATGTTGAATTTAAACAAACGGTACAGTACGGTACGGGAACATTTTATGAGTCATTGGACAAAAATTACGTAATCATTAAACTAAAACTAGGAATTTGTTTCAATATCACGAAGTTTTTTGAACTACGTATATTTTATTTAGTCGGACTTTTGAGGTTTTTATAACGACCCTAAATGGGTAACGTTTAAATTCATAGGACAGTGTTTACTCTGTTTTCATTTTAGAATTTTGTGTGCATATTTTTGATTATATTTTGCAAAGTCGATTTAATTTATTTGTTACACCATAATAACCATAAAAAGTATTTTCTATGGAAATATAATAAAGGTTCTTTTTGTTCAAAGAAGATTATAAATTTTCAAATCTACAATTAAAAGACAGTCGAGTTTTTCATTGCTTAGCTACATTCTTGGAATCCATTTAAATATTCTCGAATCGTAATTAATTCTTTCTACAGTGTTTGAATAGATGACATAAGCTTTCAATATATATATATATCCAATAGTATCATGGATTGTGAATATTAATGTATAAAGAACTAAGACACTATTGTGGGTTGGCTTTGAGCTCGGCTGACGGCTCATTTTTTCCTTAAAAAGTTTTTTATGTTAAAAAAGTTAATGACAATGTTTTATTCACTACGTGTTAATAAAATATATGTATAAATTTCTAAATATTCTTATTTTGTAGTAGGTATATAGTATAAAAATATGTAATATCCGACTAACCCGTAAAAACTACTGTCAATTATTGTAAACATTTAAGCTTAATTGTTTTTTTTTGCGTCAAAATTTATATGAGAACAATTTCGGAGTAAACTTTTTAAATAAAAACGGGACTCTTAATTAAACTTTTTTGTGAAATGTCGTACCAGATTTGAAATAAAAACATCATATGGAAGTTAAATATTGTTTATCTACCAATAAAATACCGACTTGTAAGATAGATTATCTGCTTCTCAATAAAACTCAATAAACGTAAAAATATAATATATATTTATACACAAAACCAAAATAAAGTACAGAATGAATATTTTCTTTCGCAACTTATGTATCTAAATATAGCAGTTGAGTATCGTGTATTAATCTTGTACATCAATAATATATTAGAAAGCAAAGAATAATTAAAGATAATAATGAAATTTCGAAGATTGTTGGGACTGTAGGGATTGTAAGGAGGACTTCTATTAAAAACTCTGATTTAACTAAGGTTCGCACTAAAGTACTCCAATATTTCTACCCTTTTAATAATTAAGGAACACAGCAAAATTAGGGCTGTGAATATACATAGTATCTTTAGAATTTGCCTCTTCGTGATTCTTGAAATTCATTACATTCTATTAGTTTCCCTCTCAAATCGCACAGTTATAAATAAGACGAATATATAAAGATATTCAAATTATACTTACCAGATAAAAATAAGAGTGATTTTTTTTTATGCCGGTACTTACAAAGAAACAAAGACCAATTTGCAATTTTATTGTTTGTTTCTAATTTGAACTCTAACCACTATATATATTTATAGATAGCTAGCACACTTTTCGTTTTTTTTTCTCTAATTTGTTATTAAAAAAAATTAAAATGGCTTTGAATTGCAAGTGGAAATGATTTATTTAAATGCTTAGAAACATTGAATTTTCTAAATTTCTCATAAGCAGTATAATAAACAATTTATTGAGAAAAACTAACAACAAGAACATTTAAAATATGGGAAAAATGATTTTAAAAGATGTACTCAAAAAGCATGTCCACTTAAATGAGAAATAATAAGTAAATTAAATGAAACAATGCTTAGGAAGAACTTCTTTATGGTATACTTGAAATAATGTTCTTCCAAGAGTATTTTTTAAATTAAAATAAATTATTTTAACATATATTTTTGCAAAACAAAAGTTTTGTATTAAAAAAAGAAAGAAAAGGACATTTCTAGGCTATTCAGATGTACATCACACAACGTATTTTTCATATAAATGATTGACCTAGAATAACAATTGAGTGAGGATAATGAATAATATGTAGTTTCGATAAAGTCGTATTCTGTTTCTTTGAATAAACATTTTTCTTGTGAGGGATAAAAAGCATCCTATTGCAATTTCCTGGCTCTAAACTACCTCCGTGCCAATTTTCAGCTAAATCGATTCAACCGTTCTTGAGTTATAAGTGGAGTAACTAACACGACTTTCTTTTATATATGTAGATTATAATATAATCAACTTATTGCCCAAACAATTGAATGAATAATTTAAAATCATAACAATTTTTAATTTGTTTGTACTCGATATTATTATTTTTTTAATGTACACTAGTTACTTGTGTTTTATTTCGTCACTAGCAACAAGTTATTTTATTTATGGGTCAACAAAAATTCCAGTTTTGTTTCTGACAGCTTTGAAAAACTTTTCTGAAAATATGAAGCCTCAAATTTTAGCTTTGTGACGAATTGCTTCATAGGGCCAATTTTGTTGTAGAAGGGTGGCTTAGATACATTTTCAGTTTTAGTAAAATGTTTATATTTAACGTTTTGTTTCCCAATACAAAATTCACTTTTCAGTTACCATGGTCGTTGAACATATTGTTGATCACTCCTCTCCTATACCATTAACAAAGATATAACGAATTTTTGAATCATAGCTTTCACTAATTCACCCTGTAGTCACATTAAGATTCCTACCGTTTAAAACTTTCATGAACCGTTTATTAAAATTGTTATATTTCACAGCTTCTAGTAAAATTTAAGCTCTCAAAAGAGGGGTTTCAAAAATATTTGTGCTTTTTCTATATTTTAAAGCATAGTGAACGGAAAAATCTGAAAATAATTGTTACAAAACCACATTTTCTAAGAGTAGAGTTGTTTTACATATACATATGTATAATAAAAGCAACCGAATAAGCTGAATAGTCCTTTTTCTTAGGTGTTATTTAATAGTTATTTACCAGTCAAATTTCAAGTCAAATCAAATATCTTCGTTTTATGCTAAGCCTATCGTACCGTCATAAATTAACACATGTATTTTGTTCTATCTATAAAAAAATATCTAATGTATTGTAGATTTATACTTTGTATTGTGACAGTTAATAAAAAAATAGACAATTCAGTCAAATAGAAATGGTCCTCTTTCATATTAATATCCATCTAAAAGTAGCGAAAAAAATGTGCTTCGTCAGAAGACCTACACAATTTGCACCAGTAGTTATGAATTAAGCTATTTCTTTAAAAACAAAATTAAAGTATCTTAGACAGTGAAATTCTTCAAACAAAAAAGTTATTAGTATTCGAGTCCTCACACTATACAACTTCAAGATGTAAAAGGAATATGCAAAACTATATTTAAACTTAATAAAAAAAATTCAGCACTAACTATTTTTGAATGAAAAAGTACAACATATTTACCTAATACATTTATGTCTAATTTGTTAAGTCTATCTGCACTTTTTTTAGTCATGGCAGCTATCTGTGATAACAGTAAATGTTTAACAGCAGGTCTACAATATATCCACGATTATTTGAAGATTATAAACCATTATTATCAGCAAAAGTGGCAAAATTAACATTCACGAATATTTTTATTACTATTACAATTCAATAATTGAAAACAGTAACAGTAAAGTATGTATTAAATGTCTGTATATCCCTTAGTAAATACTAACATCGAGTATAATAAAATTTACCATCCAATTTCGAGTTAAAAAAAGCTTTAGAAATTAGGTTTTCTATATAAAGAATTACTTCATTCCTTATTTATAATACTTATTTTATTGAAATTTAAATTAATTTAAATTCCCAGTCAAGTTGCCGGTTCAACTGAGCTCTCGAAAATTAAAATAATTACTGATATATTTGAAACGATACTAGGAAAACTTAATTGTTACACTTGCTTTTTTCTAAAACAATAACATTTTAGTATACAAAAGTTATTTTAATATATTTATTAAGATTTAAGAACTTGGAGTGTTTTAATAACAACAAAGTATTTTGTCCTCTACTCAGACTGGTTCAGTTCCGAGATCAGAAATATCGATTCATTGCTTTATAACCACTGCTATAATAATAAAAGTAATACTTGAAACTTTTTACTCGTTAACAACCAGCTGACGTTTTGTGCACGTATTTCTATGAATTAGGTTGTTTGAAAGCAACCTGATGGCACTTTTAATCGCCGACAACTATGCATGAAACTGTTTTTTGTATTCAACTTACAACGTCCACTTATTCGCAAGTTCTACTTAATTTTATAAATCTCCATTTAAATTTTGCTTTCTTTAAAAATTTATATAGTTTTTTCCATTGAAGATTAACTTTAAAAGCCACCCATTAATTCCATTTCATTATTTTATTGCTTATTATCTTTTGTGCAGGATCTTTTCTTTCAGCCTACTGTGATAAAATAACATTGTTTTTTATTATTTCATAAATAACCGTGTTCCTTTCTGTTTATTCAGATTAAGATCTAGATTTACGAGACCAATTTTTCTGTGAGGGTTTCTTACAATAAGTACGTGTTTATTTTATTTTCTCATCTACATAGTAATCGAATGCAACATATATTTTGTAATTTATTGAGAACAAATATGTGATAGTACTTCTCAAGAATTTATAAAAAAATGGAATCAACTGGGAGAGTTTCGTAAGTTAATGTGAATTTAATGCCTTGAGTCTTTTCAGATTTGGCAGCTAAGAAAGTTGGTGCAGATATTTTATTTTATTAGTTATTATCACAAAATATTATTAACGATATACTCATGGACAAACAAATAGTAACTTATACAGATGACAATAAAATTACTTACTCCTCAATTACTGACAAGCTATAAAGTTTTGAACTTATGTGTATTATTCTGGAGTATAAACATTAATTATAAAATGCCTAAACCTTGTTATGTATATTTACCCGGATATCACAATTGATACTTGAGAGTCGTTACTTAAAAGTAGTTTATAATGTCCTACTTATTTTTTAGCTATTTTAAATATAATTTATAAATTTATAAAAATATTTTATTAATACGTTTTCGTGGTTAATTCACAGTTTTTTTGTTAATATTTTATTGTACGAGGGGAGGTCAATAAGTTCGCGGAATGAGCGGGAAGGGGGTTGAAATTTAACACGAAACTATTTTTCCTTTTCAATATAGTCTCCCTTAACCTTAATACATTTTTCGGATCTCACAAATAATTTATTAATACATTCGAAAAAAATTATTTATCTTGGCTATCAAAATAGGCCGAAATTGCGGACTTGACTTCTCAAATATTTTTCACCGCAGCTTTTTTTTCATTTTTGAAAACAAATAATAGTCGCTGGGGACTAAGTCTAGACTGTAAGGTGGGTGGTGTAGTTTTTCGAGTCCGCATCGGTGAATGGCAGCCGTCGCAACATGGCACGTGTGGACTGTTGCGTTGTCGTGCAAAAGGAGCACACCTTTTGACAGCTTTCCTCTTCTTTTTTCCTTGATAGCTTCTTTCAATCTATCTAATAAAGAAGCGTAGTACTGCCCCGTTATAGTCACACCACGATCTTTATAATTGATCAGCAAAATACCTTCTGTATTCCAAAAGACAGTCGCCATGATCTTTCCGGCCGATTGTGACACTTTAAACTTCTTTGGAGGAGCTGTGCCTTTTTTATGCCACTGTATCGATTCTTGCTTCGATTCAGGTTCATAGTGGTGAACCTAGGTTTCGTCACCAGTAAAAATCCGGTCCATAACTTCGTCCTTATTCTCTCCACAGAGCTTCAAAAACTGGCGAGAACACTCGACACAATCGCTCTTTTGAAGTGGCGTGAGCATTCTTGGAATCCATCTTGCACTGACCTTAGTCATCCCAAGATGATGATGTAGGATATTAAAAATGCTTTTTTCAGATACTCTAACCATTGCTCCAAGCCGTTTCTTCTTCAACCAGGCATCTTCCAATATAAGTTTTTCTACTTTTGCGACGATTTTCGGTGTGGTGGCCTCAATCGGTCGTCCGGAGCGGGCGTCATCTTCAATGGACTCTCTTCCTTGTTTAGAAAGTCTATGCCACTTGTAAACCATGGTTTTACCAGGGGCAGAGTCCGCGTAAACTGATAACAGATCTTCAAAAATTATCTGAGCGGATTTTCCTTGCTTGGTGAGGAACTTAATAACGGCGCGGTGTTCAATTTTCTCCATACTCACTGACTTCTTCCCGATTCACTTGTTTGCAGGTCAACAACTCAAAAGTTAATGACCCGATTTTTTTTTTTTTTTTTTTTTTTTTTTGTAATGTGTATTGCTGTTAGCCCTGCGGCTTTGACAGCGTCACCGGAAGAGTGGGCCGGTACTGGGACCGGCCCGTTAAAAGGGGCCTGAAGGACCCCAGGGAACGTACGTTCTAAGGGCACCTGCTAGTGTGAGGCTCGGACCACGAACTTAGGACGTCGTGGATTTTAGGGGGGGTTTGCCAGCGGCGGCCTCCGACGCCCTCTTGCGAGAGACGTGCGGAAGCGGGGACCTCGCTCTCGCCGGCGAGAGCGGTGGGTGTGTGTGGTGATTGTTTGTGTAGTTTCCCTACTACTATCGGACGACGCGGTGGTCCTATTCCTTATAGTGATTTCATCGTCCGGATCGATGAGAATATGTTTAGGGCGCCTCCGACAGCCCTTATGGAATTGGTTTGGGGTGTATCTGACGACTTCTTTCACCAGAGGGTTGGGATGAGTTTTGGCTCTTTCAAAGTACCTCTCGGAGAGTACTTTGAAGTGTTGCCGAATAGTGGGGAGATCGAGGTCTCTATGAAGATCTGCGTTACGCATGTACCACGGGGCACCCGTGATCGTGCGCAAGAAGCGGTTTTGTAGGGTCTGAAATGGTTTGAGATTACGGTGGGCGAATGCTACGCTACCGTAAGCCATAATTGGTCTTATGCAAGATTTGTATAACGTCATCTTATTTCTAAGTGACATTTTACTCCTCACGCATAGAAGGGGGTAGAGACGGCCGAGAACATAGGCGGCTCGGTTCCTAGCTTTTCTGATGTGGGGGCCGAAGGACATTGCATTGTCAAGCGTTACACCCAAATATTTGGTTACCTTCCGCCAGGGGATAGGTGTATCGAAAATAGATATTGGAGCCGGGATATCGATGTAACGACCCCGTTGGAAGTACACTGCTGTGCTCTTCTCGGGGTTGAGGTCTATCCTCCATTTCCGAAACCAGACGCCTAGGGCGGTGGCGGCGGTCTGGAGGCGCCTGCGGATTACATCGTTATCCCGGGTTCCAGAAGTATAAATTGCGGTGTCATCCGCGAAAAGGGCTAGGTAAGTGCCCCTTGGAGGCCTGGGTATGTCGCTGGTGAAAATGGAGTAGAGCGTAGGGGATAGCACTGATCCTTGAGGGACACCGGCTCTGATAGGTCGTAGAGACGAGAGCTCCCCTTCCACTCGGTAGCGGAAGGAACGATTCGACAGGTAGTCTCGTATGATGAGTACGAGCCTATCTGACACTTTGAATTGGTACAACTTGTATACCAAGCCATCGTGCCAGACTCTGTCGAATGCCTTCGCCACGTCGAAGAAGAGGGCTCCGCTCTTGTTCCTTTTACGAGAGTTCAAATTGAGAGAAATGTGCTCTGTTAATCGTTGCACCAGTTGGGGACAGGAGTGACGGGCTCTGAAGCCGAACTGCTCATTGGGGATTATTTCAAGTCGTTCTATCTCCGCTTTGAGGCGGGACAGAACGATCCTTTCATAGATTTTTCCTAAGTTGCTTAGGAGACTGATGGGGCGGTAACTGCTTGGGAGGTTGCTGGGTTTGCGCGGTTTAGGTATACCTATGACAGTGGCCTCTTTCCATTGGTCCGGAAATGAGCATCCGGTCAATAGAGCGTTGAACATGCATACCAGTAGGTAAATGAGGCGGGGAGGGAGGAGCTTTAAGACTTTATTGGAAATTTTATCGGGGCCAGGGGACTTCTTAACGTTAAGTCCCTTAATTATAGATGACACTTCTTCAGTGTCGGTCGGTTTGAGTGGGGGGTCCTCTGGTGGCAGAAGTAACCTATCTCGTACGACCTGCTCCACATGTCGGATGTGGGCAGGATTTGTCGGTTGCCTACTTAAGCTACACTGGCTCTCCAAGCTGTCTGCCAAGCATTCCGCTTTGTCTCGGTCGTCAAACGCGGGTATGGGGTTGTCTGGTCGAACAAGGGGAGGCATCACCGAGACATTATCCCCCTTCATCACTCTTTGCAGGGACCAGAAGGCCTGATGCGAAGGAGCGATGGAGGAGAGCTTCCTGTCCCAGTTTTCGTCTCGGAGGTCGGCGAAGGCTTGCCTCACCTGCCTCGCGAGTCGACGAAGCCTTCTCTTGTTACTTATCGTGGGGGCCGCGTCGTGAGCTCTGTTCGCGGCGTTCTTCTCATTGATAAGGTCTCGAAGATCCAGAGGGATTTCTCGTCGGCCGTTATGGCTGTCTAAGATCTCCCTCGTACATCCCTCGACCCTGTCGCTGATGAAGCTCCCTAATCCTACGCAAGCTACTTGCGCATCCTCGACCGAGGAGATGGAGTTAGGGATTTGGTCGAGGTGCGGAGAATCTAACGACTGGAGTCGCTCGGAAAGCTGTTTCCAGTCGATGATTCTCTTAGTCTGGGGTGCCGCTTCGGGGGGAGGTCCTAGCTGGATAAGGACAGGTCGATGGTCAGAGTCTAGCTCGGATAGTGTCTCAATAGAGCGCAACTGTAGAGTTACGCCCTTCAAGAGCGCTATGTCGAGTATGTTTGGTCTGTGAGTCGGTTCGAGTGGGTAGCGGGTCGGAGTCAAGGGGGCTAATATTGTGAAGTCAAAATCTGGTCTGTAGGTCAGTCGGTTGAGTATAAGACCGCTTCTATTACTACGGGACCCTGAGGGATTCCAGCTTGGGTGCTTAGCATTGAAATCGCCTGCCAGAAGGGTGGCGTTTCCCAATGAGAGTAAAGTTTTTATGTCGTTCTCGTCGATAGTGAGATTGCTGGGGCGATAAACTGAGGCAAGTATGACGGGCTGATGGCCCGTCATGCTTACCTGGCATATAGAGACTTCTAGACTATTTAAGGGTGGGGGGTCTAGGGGAACACAGTGGAGGGACCGCCTAAAATAAATGACAGTACCTCCCCCCGTGGAAGAGGTCCTGTCATTTCTTACCATATTATAATTGGCTATTTTAGGATCCCTCATACTGGGTTTGAGGAGGGATTCTTGGACCAGGAGTATGTCAACGTGGTGTTTGACTACGAAGTCGCGCACCTGTTGAATTTGACGAGCGAGACCGTAAGCGTTGAATGTGACGACACTTAGGGAGCGGGGTTTTATTCTACACCGCGTCAAAGCCATTTATGTTGATCTTGTGATGTTATAGATAGCGTTAATCATGACTGCGTGCTCTACAAACGCGTCTAGACGAGCTTTGTCGTCATTTTCACAAGCCTTGAGCTTGTTCGCAAATATGAGTAATTCGGGCGGATCGAACGCCCCGAAGTACTTGGTGAGTGAAGGCAGGGGGTTGGAGACCCCGCTGTCTTGCGCGGTTGGAGGCACGGACGCAGCCGGCGACGTGGCGACAGTTGTTTCGGCGGGTTTACTCCTAAACCAGGCATTGACCGTCGGTGCCTGGGGGGCCTGAGGGGCCTTATGTGTTTTAGGGGCCTGAGGGGCCTGAGGGGCCTGAGTGGCAGGAGCTTGAGGAGCTCTTTGGTGGCGAGCGGATTTTTTCCCTCCTCGCTTTGCCCTGCGCGGGGCTTTCGGACACCCGCGGTAGTTCGCTGGGTGGCCCGATTGCTGGCACAGGACACAGCTCGGAGGGATGTCCTCGGAGGGAGTTTTCCTTTCGCAATCGACCGTCGCGTGGTCGCCTAGGCATTTCACGCATCTCGGCCGTGCGTAACAAAACCTAGCTGAATGGCCGTAACATTGGCAGCGATGGCACTGCCCAGGGATGCCGCGGCCGCGGGGGAGCTCTACCTGTAATCCGGACAGGTAGCAGACCGTGCTTATGTTGAAGATGGCTTTAGCCTCTTTGGTGTTGTCCAAGTGGACAAGCACCATGTTAAAGGGTTTTTTATTGGTCGGGCGGTACATCCGGTGTACTGCCTGGACCGGGAAGTCTTGTGACTTAAGGTCACTTAAAATGGACTCTGTTGGGATCTCACACGGCATCCCGCGGATCACAACCGTAAGGCGGCGCTCCTCCTCTAATGCGTAAGTGTGGTATCCAATACCACGCTCCCGCAGAAGGGCTGTCATCCTACGGTGGTCATCCGCTGAGGACGTCTGTATTTTAATCCCGTCTTTAGTCGGCCGGGCTGACGTGAAATGAATTCGGAGGTCTATGAATAGTTGTGACATATGGTCCCACTTATCTTTGTCTTTTAGGTAAAGCGGCGGAGGCGCCTTATCCCGCGGTGGTGCGTCGGGAGACGCGGACGGTGAGTTGACCGCGGGTTTGGGCCGCTTCGCGACGGGCGCGGCGGGAGAGGGTGGGTTTTGTGTCCCTGAGGGGGACGAGGGGCGAGAGTTAGCGGCGGCGGCAGCGGGGGCGTTCGCGGCGTTTGAGGGGGATTGGGGGGCGGAGGTGGACGGCGTTTTAGAGGAACGCTTCCTCTTTTTCTTGGAGACGACGGTTGTAAATCCGTCGTCGGCTTCGCTCTCGGAGCTAGGCCGGGAACCAGACTCCGAGGCCGAGGCCGAAGAACACTCCATGTGGGAGTTGGGGGTGGGGACCAGGGACTCAGATATGAATCTGAGAACTAACTCGGGGGCCATCTTCCGCGCGAAGGCGGTGAAGGTGTGCGGGTCTAGGTTGGGCATGGTGACTTATTTTAAATGGGAATTCTACCAATCCTCCCTGCCAGGCGGCAGGGAGATGAGTACCTAGTTGTGTCCTACGGACTCGCCTGGTGAGGGCAAGGTGTGTGCCTACAACCTTACCTCGGGTGTGGGTACGCGGCCCTAAAGCGTCTGGCAATACGCGGCGCGCACTGGAACGGCACTACACTACACTAACACTGCACTGTAGTCTTTGCACTCGAACCACACGGCACGTGGAACAAGTGCAGGCGACGTGGCCCGGGGAGCGGACGTGCGTACACAATCCGCTGAACTCGGAGAGTGGACGTGCTAGGCACAATCCACTGACTCGGAGAGTGGACGTGCTAGGCAACAGTCCACTGACACGGGGAGCGGACGCAGCTCAGGGAGCGCGGTCCGCTGCAGGACAACGTCCGAACGCTGAGAGCGCTCGGACGGTACTGAGACGAGGGGGTCGCCGCGTCGCTGTACAGCGTGATGCGGCGAAAGGGACCGAGGTGGTCCGAGACAGTGAGTCGCTTTAATAAAAGCGACTGCTCCAGTCGAAGGTCGATGGCTGTCTCCCTGACCCGATTTGGTTCAAACTTGGTATATATACTATTAATGAGGTGTTGAACAAGTTACTACCTGGACGAGTAAATCAACCCCCTCCATCCCCTCCATTCCGCGAACTTTTTGACCTCCCCTCGTACTTAATTGAATTTAAACCTCGATATTATTTACAAGCTAACTATAAGTAACAAAACCTTAGAAAGGAACTGGTAGAAACGTTCCAGTTAATGTAAGAAGGCATAACATTCCCAACTTATATTTAGTACTACCGGAACAAACAGACAGACAGACAAAAATTATAAAAAACGATATTTCAGTGAATGTATCCTGTGTATATATTATCATACGTATTTAGTAAAGTAGTGTTATTTCAATATTACTATCAGACAATTCAATTTTATTGATAAGATTCTTAAAAAAAATATATGTTATAAAAGTATTTATAATATTCATGATGTTCTAATCAGTATGAAAAATGACGTATAAATTATTATAGTATCGCCCATTAGGGCGGTATTATATAATAGTATTATAAATGAACTTTGTAATAATCATCATTCTAAATATCCAAACTTTTCATGAATAAAAAAAACTATCATTTTTCAAACTACTATGTGTTTGATAGTCAGTTGTTAGAAGAAGAAGTTAGCAATTTAATTGGATTATTTAATAGAATCAACAGATTTCTTGAATGAATTATTATCATTGTCATGAAAATAATTTCATCTTACTAATTCGTTTACCGTGAACACTAATTATTATTATTGTTGCGGTTGGGATGTCCGAATATCGAGTTCGGAATCGTTCGCCGCTTGAGGGGTGGATCGGATCGGATGATAATTCCTCCAATAGCAGGCGGCCGGTGATCCGATCCTCGGGATCCGTGTTCGTGGCGGGTCGTATCGTCGTTTTAGAATGAAACCACAACTTGTTAGGTAATGGCGGCAGAATCACTTGGTTTGTTTGACCACGTGGTCCCTAGTCACTATCTTGAAAGCGCGGTTCTTCTTTGTTCGGGTTCTTCACTGTTCACTGTTCACTGTTCTTCAAAGCGTATGAGATGTCTTCACGAGATCAGGCTGGTGACTACTGATGATGACTACTGATAACTGATGACTGGTGATGACGACTGATGATGACAACTGACGACTGATGACGACTGACTGACTACTGACGACTGGTGATGACGACTGACTGACTACTGACGACTGGTGATGACGACTGACTGATGACTACTGATGACTACTGACTATTCGACTCACAGCCGCCGTGTTTTATATACGTTGCGCGCGCGCACCTAGTACCGCTGTGAGCCAGCGCGGATGCCCCGCCCCCCGCCAAGTGACCCTACCGCCGTTCGTTTATTGGTCAATAGGTTTATCTTAAGTTTGACAATAGTATACTGCGCTTTTGCAAGAGACGCTCATTAGGGATTTTTATTTACACGTGTTGCGCACCTGCAAGAGTCGCTTTCCTTTTATTAATTATACAATACAAATATTAGCCTAATTCCTTATTTCTTACATTTCTTATCTCTTAAATCTATTATTAACTAAACATCAGCTGCGTCGCCGACAATTATTCATCATCATCATCACCCTAGCGTTTGTCCCGGTTGTTCGTCCCGCCCAGGGCGGGAGAACCCAGGGTCCGCTTTCCCACTCAGTTTCCTCCACTTAGCCCGGTCTTCGGTATCCTTCTTGTTGAGTCCATTATTGTTTATACTAATTATTATTATTGTTTTGTTTAATTTGCACCGCATTAATGTAGAATGGATCATTATTTCCCAGAAGCCAGTCGCAATATCCAACTTTCCGATTCATCGTCGGAAGTAGATAGACGATTGCTTTTGCTGATCGTCGTCTAGACTAATTTCCTGAAATATAAAATGTATTTGTAAGTCAACTTGGTTTCGTGTATTATACATGTTTTAAACATAAATTCAGGTCATTCTTCTGTGAGATTTTACGGCACCATTAAGTAATTAAAAATTTGCTATATTGAACAGAAATATACTCTGATATTAATTATAATGAATTATTGTATAAATGTTATTTTAATTTTTATTTTTAAAAGACTTTTCAGGATTGTTTTTATTATTTTTTGCGATGTTGAAATAATAAAAAACTTAAATCCACTAAACAAACCTCCTTTGCGTCAAATAATTATATCTAAGTCATACAGGGAAGTAAAAAAATATTTACTAGACTAGAATACAAAAGAGTATTTGCATGCCAAATGGAACCATGAGTTACTGTGATATCTGGTTACAACCAAATATATATTTATGTAACTTTCTACTTGCGTTTATCATAACAGTGAAATTTCAAAAAGGGTTTTTATATTTTAGTCAGTACTTCGTGGGAAAAGAGTAAGGGAAAAGTATTGTTGTTTACTTATTATACTTTAAGTTTCCAAACATAATGTTTACTATAGTGTTTGAAATAATGAAACAAAAATTACATATATGAACCGTTAAAGTTGTATGAAGAGTTAAAAAAATATTTTCAAACCGTTAGCTTTAGTGTGGAAATATTTACGCAATAATAAAAAATATGTATACTCCCGTTGTATTATAACAATAATTATAGATTTTTAAAAGAATATATGTCTTAATAATTTAAAAGAAAATTAAAAATATTGTCCAAAATTAAGTCTAAATAGAAGAGTTATTTTGCAATAAATGAAAAATATATTTCAAAGTCAAATTTATAAGAAAAATATTTTTCCAAATACCAAGTCAAAATAGGACTTGATTCATTGTGAAAATGACAAAGGTTGGACCCAATCCCATTCACGCTCTTAGGCCGTATTGTCATTCTCTATTCAACATCCGAATAATTTGCTTTGACAATGATTATTCACAAACATTACTCAAAGTCAGCTATCACATTTGAATGTAATGGATAAGACTATTATGGATAAAATTTCTGTGAAATATTTTTGTCACAAATAAACGTTAACTAGGTTACTCCAAACAGATATCTTTAAAAAAAATTGTACTGCACTCAAAAAATATAGTACCCAAAATTAACCATTTTAACACCAGTAGCAAAATTTGTCATTATTTTTTGAATTAATTTATTTAGTACAAATATTTTTATAACCTCATTTTATTTTTAATAAAATATATGCAATTTTATACATATTTTTGTAAATATTTCAAGAGAACCTTCTTAATATTTTTTTGTATTAAATTAGATTTTTCTTATTCTTAAAGGAATATCCGTGGAAATAGAGCTTGCAAATAAAGGCAGATAGATTTTAGCGGCCCGGGGCGGTCACTTTGTCTTGATGATATTTGTCAAATGTTTTGTTAATTATTCAGTTACTTATGCCGAATCACCAATTATCACTTCATTATCAAAATGAGTGCTCGTTAGTGCAAAATGTTGCGTGCGTTGCGTCCTTTTTACCGTAGACGTGGTGGTTCTTCACAGTCGACCCTTCAACGTTTGGTGGCCAAATTTGAAATGACCAGTTTAGTAATTGATTTGGCCATACCCGCACTTTCAAGAAATACAAGATTAGCGGGGAACCTCGGCGTGGTTCGTCAAAACGTACAGCAGAAAGCGTGACAGTCGATTCCTCCACGCGCCCAAAAACTCAGTCTTCGTAAACTTCAACTTGTATAAAAAAATCTATAATCAAAATCATAAAAATGGGTATTTTTGTCGATATTTACATATTTAGGTAACACGTAAATATTACACGATATTTTTTTTATTTTATTAGTTACGAATATGACACTGCTTTATGTTCTTAAAAAATCTGTGGCACAAATGAACTGAATAAAAAACAAGTATTATTTCTCTAACTTAGATGTAAAACGTTTAAACACATAGCTTTATAGAGATGAACTCAGCAGTTTCGGGAAAAGAAACGGGGATCTACAGAATTACTTTTTTTAATGAATATAAACAAAAATAAGTAGTAATAAACTATTGGGCACTAACATACAATATAAGTCATTCAAGACCATAAATCAAATCATTTAGTTTAGTAATATAAAATTCTTGTAAATGTTCAGGTATTAATTTTTACATAGAAATCTTTGAGGAATTTCTTATAAAATATACTCTGATGAAATTTGCCTAAGCCCTCGTGGACTTTAAAGTAATAACTTGCTTTCAAAAAAATCCTTCCTTTTGATTTTTTTTTACGTTCGCTAACTTTTTGAAGGATTTTATTTTAATTATTACATTTGAATTTAAATAATGAGAGCAGGAGTGTAACAATATTATGGAAACATCGAAACACACTGAATATTTGATTACTTTCTTTGATGGAAAACCTAAGCTTTAAAACAAAATACGTGATTCATTCCTTGTCATTTTGACATACTGACACCTTTTGTTAAATATACCAAACATAAAACCTACTAAATGCTTATTTACTTATTTTCTGTTACCTAATTTTTTTAATCTGTTGGATAACCTTAAAATTATCAAAAATAGAAAAAAAATTTTCGCATTAATCAACACACGTAAGTAATAAAGTATTAAATTGGATTTTCTGTTTTTCTATATTGGTTTATGTTCGTAGAAGCGTGTCTACACTGAAAGCTCAATCAAAATTTTGTTCCATGTCTAATTCTGGATATATATATTTTTTTCTAACCAATTAACGAATATTTTTTGTCAGTATGGAGTATTTAAGTTTAAGAAAAGCTCTAAAAATAATTCTATTTGAAATTTTACCATTTAGGTATCAAACAAAATCCGTTGATAAAATTTTCGCTTTGCAAAATTTTTAATAAGCTTTAGAAATTCTTACAATCATGCATAACATCATCTAAATCAAATAAAATTACATTTTGTTATATAGAAATATTTGACTTTGAAACATTTTGGTCATTTTAATGATATTTGTCATAGACACTTCTACGGAGTCTCTAAATTAATATGTGAATTTATTACTCCCTCAGAATTACAAAATGTAGTATTGTTTAACCAAAAGTGTTAATAATACATTGAATTTAACACCATTAACTGTGAAACAATTTGTTTAAAGAGATTGAAATGGAAGTCGAAGAATAAATTAAAATAACTCTCTTTTGTAACTGACTATATTTTTATGAAACTCAAAACAATGTTTTTTTGTTATTAGATTATGCTGTATAAAATCTTTTAGATAGTGAGAAAAAGAATGTGGCTTGTTTTTAATTCAATTAATAATATATTGTTGCTCTCATTTCAATCATTTATGTTAATAACAATGAACAAATTTAACGTACAAGACATTATATAATTAAAATAGACAATGCAACTTCTAAATATAACATAAAACTCGTTAATAAAACAGTTTGATCGGCAAAGCAACTTAATACTCTAGACGTTGCACTTTCGATTCCTGCTTTGGGTGATTCATTTTTCCCTTAATATTTTCTATTTAAATATTACAATCTATTAGCTCGACATTTTATTAATATTAAGCACATAATTAAATACAAACGTTTAAGTTATAATGAATATAGACTAAACTAGATTGACTTCGATGAACACGTTTTTGTTCATATAACGAATGATTCGAAGGAGATGTGCTATCACATAACTAGTGATTCATTCCCATGAGATGTGTTAACGCATTTTTGAAGGCTTAATCTATTATACTTGTAAATAAATACTTGGATAATTCATTAATTATTACAAAAAAGGCGAGGTTTTGTATATTTGAATCACTCACACTGATAAATTATCCAAAATAGCAAGCAGCCTGGATACTCACTATAAAACTGGTCCATATATTCAAGGTCTTTCGCCGAGTCAAGGAGCGTGACATATTCTTACTTCTCCCTCAAACCGAGTTACGAATAAAGTTTACGCAAGAAAACTAAAGCCACCGATATTGAAAAACAAATTAGAATGCTGCAGTGGAAATAGACCGATCATGTCTGTAGATATTCATACGGTAAAGTAATCTAAACTTCAAACAAGGGAAATAATATAAAATTGCGTTAGTCCCCGTATTTTAACTAATTTTATATTTATAAGTAAGCAAAGTTGAATCAAGTTAGTACATCATCCTCAAGTTAGGCTAAGTAATAAAATACTGCGGGAGTTATCCTTTGTGAAAAACCCTATAATAATAAGTTGCTAAAATATTACTGGCATAAAGTTTTATATATTATTACAAAGAAAAATGAGTTCAAGTTAATAAAAAAAAAGACAGAGATAAGATTAGTACGCGATTACACTTTTTTCTAAATCCCTTGATAATTTTGGATTCCTAATCGATCGAGAAATCGATAACTTTAAAGATTTTCGTCCAGAGGCTTATCAAACTTACAAAAATTTTATAAATCAAATATTTATATTTAATCAACGAACAACAAACATTAAGTTATAGTTAATGAACACGCCATCTTTAGAGTGTTTAATAACCAAAATTTTTACATAATTAGAATTACAAAGGAAATAGATAATATAATGAATCAAAACAAACACAGTTTTTTTTCTACAACTCACGTTTCAGTCATCTAGTGAGCGGATTTTTAGTGTAATAAAACAAACATTTTATATCAAGGAAATCACTAGGATTACGTTCTACGTAGATTTGTATACGGTTAAAGTGTTACCGAGAGGTAAAACAGCTAAAAGACTCTACAACCTACTAAAACAATTGAACCTAACCGGAACTAACATCAATTCATTCTTGGAATGTATCGCAAAGGCAGCCCTAGTAGGTTCTTTACAATTTTTTTTAGGTAGACAGAGAAGCTTGGGCGGTGGTAAACGATTGACGAGCTTTCGATAGAAGCCCTTTGTAACTATAAACCTGGGCCGCAAATGTCAGACACTGTTGAAGATACTCCCTGTTGAAGTTCCCTCAAACGCGATGGACCCGGCACCCATACGGTGAATCCATAGAATACTAAAAAATTTCGTCTCGCCTTATTACTAAAACTTATTCATGTTTATAACAATAGCACATAAAAATAGTAATTTTTGATAAAGTAAGATTATTTTTTATTTAAATATGATTTAATAGCCATAAATGCTTTGTAGCAAAGCTCAAACTTTTTACCTAAACCCTTTCAACTCCCCAGAATTCGAGTAATCACCAATTTATGTTTTAGTTCTCTTAAAGTAGCATTTTATTTAAACCGCGGTTGCACAATTTATAACATACGAGCATCGTACATCCGAGCTACAAGTTGGGTATCTACGTATATTGTTCAGCAACCGTTATTAAACATAGATTTAATCATAGCAGTAATTAAAAGGTAGGCAATATATAATTAATAGGCATAGGCAAATAGTTAAGAGACGCCGATTTAGGCAAGTAACTCCCACCGAACATTAAAAAGTAGACCGGAATTCTTTATGGACTCGACAAATCACAAAATATTAAGGTAAAAAGTTTTACTAATTTAATCCATTCCTATAAAAGAGCAAAATTCCATTTTAATTGGTGTTCTTTTTCATTACTATATTGACAAAAATATTAACACTTAAAATTAGCACTGTTATTATATTTAAATGGCAATTGGGACTGATATTTTAGAATTGATTGACTTTGGTTTTGACTATGCTATTTATTGGCCGGCAATTTATTTTATTACAATGTTTTAAAAATGTATTTTATTTCAAATATTTTTGGATATCTTTTTCACAAATATAATTATTTTGTTACGAAATTTGTTTTTGGCATACAAATAATATATACATCAAGTTAGACTATCATAACTGAAGTGGTTATATGTGTGTGTACTACTCAATAATAAATTAATTAGAAATATGAGTCTACAGTCTAACCTCAATACACTTTGAACCATTACAAAAACTTATCATCAACCAATAGTTGAATGTTAATTAAGTTAATTCAGTGTTCAAATAACTAATAACTATGAGAGAATACTTCTGGAATCGCATAATGTATAATCGTCGGAAAGTTCCAATCATGATAATATATCAATGAAATTAAGAAGAAAATGATAAAGTTATAAATATTTTAGTCATAAATCATATACTGTAATGAATCGCGGCTAAGTAATTTCACTCAAAGTATTTTTACCAACTTCAGGAATACCTATCATTTATTTTTCTTATTTTCCTGAAATAATTTTTGATTACCTTAATTTTACTTGTTTGGTTTAATTTTAAAATAAATTAAATTATATTCCAGAGCCTTTTCCAAATAAATAGTAGTAGAAAGAATCTATACCTCGCGATCACGATTTTCCGTATTATTTACAAATTTTCTTTTAAATATTTACCAAACAGTTGAATTTTTTATAGTTTCCTATCAAATTTTCATACATACATATGTATAAATAACGTAAACAATTATTATAAAAAATTAAACTTTTTAGCTCAGTTCAAATTCTTCGCATAGCTTTTATAAGTGAAATAAAAAATTAAAAAAGTGTTTCTCTTCAGTTTAATTAAATAGAAAATTTACTTACAGAACATTATGTGAATACCTCTAATACAATTTTATTTTTAGTATAATAAACCTTTGTATCTTCATACAAAGGTTTTAATCTCTATGGAGCAGGTTTATTACATTATTACATTTTTATTATTGACATACTTTCGTAGTCTTCTTTCTAAGTTCAAGTACATATTTATATAAGTTACAATTTTTTTTCATTCTTACAAAGTATACTTACTTACCTCTTACTCCTAGGAGCAGGAAATCGTACTTGTTTCAATATCATGTTTTTATACAACAAGACTACAAATATTTCCCAATATGAAGATTCTAAGATGAAACTGTGATGGAGAAAATTTATGTTCTGCTTAGATGTTTCAATACTCGTACCAATATTTCTTTATAATAGTTTTAGTTTTATATAAAACAACCATTTATCTCCTATGACCCATTTGCGTAAAATATAGGTAAGATATGTATTATATAGGTACCTGCCGGCTCCATACACAGACCAGAAAAGAAAATATATTAAATAAACAAGAAAATCTCACTGATTGCTTAACATACTCTTATCTTAGTACAATATTTTATTACAAAAAAATAATTTATAATAAAATCATATTTAATGTTAAACCTATCACTTACTGAAACATAATTCTCATTTTGACACTCAATATATAAGGAAATTAAAATTACCGTAAAGATTTATTGGAATGAAAACATTACAAATTTCTATTTAATATTTATAAAAATAATTAACTATTTTTGCACTTCATTAAAACTAAAAAGGGTGCTGTGTATTAATGACTAAACATTTGTATAAAAATCGACATATCAATGGTGTAGATCTTATGATAAAATTCTATCTTACAAATGCATTTTGGTCTAACCAATAATTGGATAAACATAGATGTCATAAAATCATAGTATAACGTGTTTAGTAATTGCTAAAAACAACATTACGTCTCATTTATTATTATTCCTGTTATTTTAAAAAAAGTTTTATATCATATTTTATATTTTATACCAACAGAATTCTGGTAGCTTTAACTCAAAGTTCTGTCGTAAGAAGCCATAAAGGTTATATTTGTTTGAGTTATGGGTGGACCATATTAATTTCATAAAACAGCTACACACCTTCCTCCCTGTACTTACTCTTTCTTCTTAAAACTTTAACTTATATTCGTCACATTTTTATCACAGGTATAAGATGCAACAGGATAAAAAATCACTTCATAGAAATTTTTTAATTGGTACTAATATAATTTTACTTATGTAATATTTACAAACAATCAATCAAATTTTTAGTTTAAACTAGCTGACCCGGCAGATTTCGTACTGCCTCAATGAAGAAATAAATTGTCTTATTTATTTTTTTGGTGTTTACCTCTAAGCCATAAATCTCCGTGTTCTGAAGTGCGACAAAATGATTGAGTTGTCAAATCTAATGTCAAAAAAAAAACGTTTGTATGGGAAATAGAAAAGGGCTGTTATTATGGTTTTCCCAGTAATTAATCATTTTTTTTTAGCTTTTATACCTCCCCTGAACCTCCACGAACATTTCAAGACTAAGATAAGATAAATCCGTTCAGCTGTTCTCGACTTTTAGAGAGACTAAGGAACAGCAATCCATTCTTATATATATAGAAGATAAGCGTGGAAAGAGATACATCTAGTTTTAATACTTTAGTAAATGACATTAATTACAAAGTATTTATTTTGTATAAAGTTGTAACACTGAAAACTGCTCTCATATTTCAACCTTCATAATGTTGTAATCTATCATATTATTATAAATCACAACTTTTCGATAAAGTTATCGGTACATTTACTTATGACAAGTTTAGGGTACGTCGTATTGTGGGATGAAATCTCGTCGTCAAATTTAATATCAAATAAATATAATTCACTTATTATGAATTTAATGTTAATTTTCATTTGTTATTCTGTTTTTTTCTGGTTGCTTTGATGTTCATTTTCTCGTATAATTAATAATACAAAATACTTTTCATTGTATTATATTGCAATTTAGAGGCAATTTGTGTCATTTTCTTTCAAGAGTATCTTTTTCTATATATGTGCTTACAATAAAATAAACATAACATATATTTGAACAAAAAAATTAAATTAAGATAAATATCCAACGGGTCACGTCCATATACAACGTGTAACATAATTAACGCACACTCTGAAAGCAGTTTGTTCAGAATCGGAATCTGGATCGATTTTTATAGTTTTTTATGTAGGTCATTTTTTTCTCAAATTTAGATAGAACTGAGTACATATATCATCATGATACAGTCACATCATCATATCATGATACAGTCATCCTACACACAGTTATCTAAACACTTCATGGAAACGAAAATGGATCGTAAGTCAGAGTATTAAGATTTTTAAAATGAAATATTAAATTAGTAATCATCATTGAATTAAAGAAAACTGATACTTGTTTCAAGGCTAAAATAGTATTTTACAAATATCTACGCACGCACGCACAACGAACGCCGGCACACATCAAATACCTACGCACGTGTCCATTGACCTCCTAGATCAGCTGATTCGACGCCACTCGACTGTTTTTTGTGGGGGCGAATTGAATCGCTAGTTTATAATAGAGAGACAACAAGTGTCGAGGAACTAAAAAATAAGATAATTACCGCCTTTGTAAAAGTGAAAAGTGACACTTCAGTATTATCTATACTAATATAATAAAGCTGAAGAGTTTGTTTGTTTGTTTGTTTGAAAGCGCTAATCTCCGAAACTACTGGTTCGAATTGAATAATTCTTTTTGTGTTGGATAGTACAGCTATCGAGGAAGGCTGTGGGCTATATAACATCACGCTACGACCAATAGGAGCGAAGATATAGTGGTAAATGTGTAAAAAACGAGAGAAATTATTTCTTCTTTGAAGCCTTACGTTGCGTGCGCCTAATAATAAGTCTTTCAATGATCTTAAAAACAGTCCGCGACAGTATATGTCCATCTTTTAAGATTAATTCAAAAAAACCGGTATGGTACCTAATTTGGTCGAAATAATTTGTTTAAGTTGTATCAACATAATAATATTAATCTTTATTCAAATAAACAAATAAATATGTTGTTGGTTAAGAGTACTTCATTGGGAATAAAAAAATATGTATGTTTTATCCTGAAAATTCTACGGGAACTCGACCATTCCGAAAACCCCGCAAGAACGGGAACTATGTGGGAAGAACCAAAAATCTGCCAGAAGTCACTATTCCACGCGGACGAAGTCGCGGCAAAAGCTAGTCTAAAATAAAACCACAATTGCGAAAACGGCCATTAAAGTGCATTGAACAAGACGGTGGACATTTTGAAAATGCATTAAAAGTAACGCCTTGCGAGTGCAAATTAAACTGTACGTTTATGATCTTTAAATTATTGTAAATATTTTGATTCACACCATTTAAATTTAAACACTCGAACTGTTTAACTTTGTCGTAGGTATTGTTGTGTCTAATCAAATCACGAGTTATCAGCTGTTTAATAATTCTTATTTACAAATTTAATTTAACAAATCAGTAATTATAAAATACTGGCTTCACATTAAAAAGAAAATTCAATGTCGACAATCTAAAGCCTGAAAGTGTGATGGAAAGAAGAATCATAAATCATAATGTAGTTATTTCGTGTACTACTTATTATCATCGGACGGCACTCGGAGAGGGGCGCGGGCGCGGCGAGTATGTACATTCTGTCTGTCTGTGTGTGCGTGTGCAGCGGAGTGTTGGTGAATAGCTGACCATATTATTTGCACGAAATTGGAATAACTAATTTCACAAATAAAAAATGCAAACGTACATATAAATAATATTTGGTGTATGCATTGCGTTTATATTATTATATTCTAATTAGGGTGTTTGAGGGTGTCCGTTAATTACGTTACATGTTGTATAGAGTGAGGAAACATTGTTAATATGAAAATTGAGATATGATTGTAAATAGATCGACATTTTTGTACTCCAAATTTGCGAATAATATTCACATTTTACTTACGTATGTATGTATTTTCGTGAATTTTTTTAAGCCATAAAAATGAATTGCCGCTTCTTCCTAGAATAGTAGTATAAAATGTTGGTTGTTAAAATAATAACTAACTCAAATGTTTCGATTAAAACGGATAGTTGTTGGAATATTATATTGGTAAAGTTTGCTTTTAAATGAGGGTTTTCCCGTTAACAACTCCAAAGAACAATAAAACTTTGGTTTTCGGATGGAAGTGTCTTCTCTTTAAGAAAATAGTCAATAGGGTAAATTTTAGTATAACAAATCGCGTAATCGATCGTACTTTACTAAGAAAAACTATATTTCTGGTAAAGAAAATCATTCGAAACAGCTCTCGGTTGTAAAATTCATTTAGTGTTTGAGGCTTCGACAGTCTATTATAACTATTACGATAAAACATCTTATAACGATGTGTCATAAATTATACTAACGACAAAAAATCTTAAGAATTGGATATAAATTAAATAAATTTTGCTATATTTTGTGTATTTGAATGCAAAAAAAATCATTAACAGGAGCACTAATTCACACAAGTATAATATAAATGTTTTCCAGTACTAACCCAGTAGGCAGTAGATACTCGTACATACAAGATTGTATACTAATTTGTTCTATATTAAAATAAAAATTGGAGAAATAAATGTATATTTTTAATATAAGTCAACTTTTCAATGTTCATTAAATCCGCGTTGGTATTGGATAGAAAAAATAAATACATAATGCGAGATTGAATTGAAGTGATTTTAGTGAGTACGATAATTCAAAGCACCTTTAAAATATTTCATATCTGAAAAGAACTTGACAGAAGAATTACTCTGGGATTAACGGGACCTACATGGATAGGATCACTACACGGGGGTTGGGTCAGACCTGTAGTTACCGTAGTTCTAGCTATGATAAGTAACGTAAGGACTTGTCCGCCGCGGCGGTGGTTATTTTCTACAAGATATAAAATCGTTTGCAATAATTTATAGCCTAAAAACGTATATGGTGAAAGCCGCGAACAAAATGAGATTATCCAAATTTTAGTCCTTATTTTATTCATCGAAATAGTAGTTCAAAATAAAAATATAAAATTATACTGTTCAATTTTGCCGATAGTATCGTAAATTCTTAATTAACGATGTTGCCCCAGCGATGTTTATTTATTATATTAATACTAGAAAACCCGGCGAACTTCGTATCGCCCTATAATCAAGAAATATCTGTTACGTTTGTTTATTTATTTTTTTGAGTTTACCTATTAAAGCCATAAATCTCCGTGTTTTGAAGTGCGACAGAATGATTGACATATTATATGTATCAACAACTACTAATAAATTAAAAATTAATTAAAAAAACATTGTCCAGCAGTCAAAATTGTGAATCCAAACCATTCCCAGATCCCCTTGAACACACACAAAAAATTTCATCAAAATCGGTCCAGTCGTATACACACTCACAGAAAAATTATATATATAAAGATGTAGCACTTACATAACAAGAAGGTTCGGATTTAAAATTTGTTTTGTGCTTTCATTTTCTTTCAATTTTTATCATTGCTAGATTATTGGGAAATATTATCCCTTTAACAAGACCCTTGCATTCAGTTTTGAGGTAGTAGAGCCTAGCTGTGGTCAATTACTACAGCTCGAGCATCGGTTTTCTTTACAGGGGGAATTACCCCCCTCTCACAGAAAATCGGCTTGAAGCAGTCTTATATGGCTGCCTTTCGTTCGGTGAGCGAGAGAGCCGGTTGCCCTTTCCCTATTCCCACTCTTTCCTAACCTTTCCTTCCCTCCCTTCTCATCTTTTCCTCCCCCTTTTCCCCAATCAAGGGCGGCAACACATCCGCAAATCTACGTTGTGGATGTCCATGGCGACGGTACTTCCTCCATCAGGTAGACCGTTGCTGGGTTGCCCCCTTTTCCTATAAAATAAGTTCTCTCATGACCATAATCTATGTAACCGAAACGTTGGTTTTTTATTTAAAATTTTCAATTGTTATATCCGAAAATGACAGGTTCGTTCAGGTTCGTCATATACATAAGTTGTTACTATTAATTGGTAATTTTGTTAGTTTAGAGATATAATATGCATATTGACTTTGAATAACCAGATTGTCACATATTTACACAAGTACGTGGTGATTTTAATTATGTACTCTTACTTTAAGTTTAATCATTTGTATATGTTAATTTATTTATCTGTATATGTTAATAACAAATATCGGTGTTGCTAAAACTGTTCTTCATAATTTTATTTCAGATAGAAGTGCTAATATATATTAATTTTCATACAGATATACCTACAAACCTAATCTAATTTAGACAGTAGCAAAACTGACCAAATACCTTAATTATTCTCTACTATAACTTGCCAGTAGACAAGAGATTTTATCACATGTATAAATCACCAAGCGTCATGGTCCTGCCGGCCAGCCATATATCTACTAGAGTAAGGTCGTTTAACAAAATGATGTTTCTAAATTTACACACGAAACAAATAACATAAGAATTATTAATGTTTACAGCAAAGACATATAAATAAAGAGTGCTTATTTAAAATTGATAGAATAATCGCTTAATGCAATTATCAGATTAAGATAATTCCAATTAGCTTTTAATAAAGAATGTACTTGTATATTAATTTAGCTGTAAAATATCGTGGCAATTTTAATTGAAGGGTAAGTTCAAAATGAGCCGTTACAGATTATTTAAATTTAAAATATCACAATTATACAATATGAACCATTATTGTTATGAGACTAATGTTGATGTTGATGGTGATTTAATTCATTGTATTGGATTTTAACTTCATTACATATTAACGCATATTATGCATTTCCAAATATGTATATAGAAATACAATTCCTTTACCTAACAAATTGTTATGTGCGTTATTTAACTTGTCTTATATATAATAACTATGTATAATGATTATTCGATTAAGTTATAACCCATACAATAATTTTCTAGTCTATATCAAAGAACAATTCTTAAAATTATTTGCCTAGTCTTATTTCATTGTTTTCACAGAAATTCAAGATTAATAAAAATTAAAAGCCTTGAAATTGCAGATATTCAAATAAAATGTGAACAATTATATATAAAACATAGTATTTCCATTCTGCGTTATATATTTAAAAAAATATTATATTTATAAAAACGTATTTGGTAAGGCACCTTAAAGGTGAAACAATAATAATAGAGCATTACTTTTTAAAATGAAGAGATTCTTAAAGTGCAGGACAAATTTTTAACATAAAGATTAAATTATTTATCACAACACCTAACATGTGTGAACTATTTGATTCCTGAAGTACATATCGCACCTCCGCTCAAATAGTGTCATAAGTCAAAAACCCCAACTTTCGAATAAAACGCGTTTGAAGTTTAAAGCTAACTTTACTTTTCGGCTCATCACTCAAAAACTGTGAAAGTTACTGCAATATGATTTTAAGTAAGTTATAATGATTTTTGACACTCAACAAAATGGTGTAATAGATTTTTGGAATATATTTAAAAAAAAATAACGAATAACGGATGAAAAAAACGAATAATTTACGAAATATTGACATCTATGGATAAATAGTTGAACTATGGGCATGACATTATTTGAGATAAGATTTCGAAGTTTTCTGATTCCAATAGTGCAATAAAATTGAATTCAACTTTTTTTGAGTTGTGACACTATTTGAGCGGAGGTGCGATATGTACATTAAGATATACACCAGTAGCGTTATATAATAAATTCTTGTATAACTATGTTCCACAATGATATGATGAATGACGATGTACATATACATATTAAACAATTATATCTGTCTGCAGGCGATTTTTCACGAATTTTACGAATACCTTCGGTGCTGTACGTATTAGCAAGCTATAGTACATACTATGTACTTACTTATGTAATCATTTAGTAAAATAAGAGCTTCAAGAGAACTATAACAGCTTATTATAATTTAAATTAATATTAGCCTTATATTATAGTCATGATTGCTATCGTCTATTTAAGTAAATACTTTTTAATTTAAAACTTTTTCTCAAAAAATATGGATGATAAATTTTTCATTTCGTGAAACCAAATCATTTGCATTTTATTAAAGCCGTTATGAAATTGAAAGTTTTTTGAATATTAAATTGTGGGAAATAAAGCACACGTTTACTTCTCAAACGATATCACAAGATGTACTATCAAAGTTGTAATAATGATGTAAATTTAATTCTATTTTACATGTTATAGATATCATTATTTTCCAGAATTAAAACAGTATATTTTTCAATACAAAAGCCAATATTATTGAGATCTGTTCCAACAAAGCAAATTAAAATAGCAGCAACTGTATAAGGTAAATTTTGTACCTCAAAACAATATTTCCCCTTCAACTTTTTCTTAAAAATATTTTATGCTTTAGTAACAGTTTCATATTCATTCACATTTCTTTCCAGAATGATAATTAATTTATCCGTAACAATGGTTATGCTGCTATTGAAACATGAAAATCAATTAAGTATTTATTCTAATTCTCTGAGACAAGATTTTTAGCAGGGTTTAAAATTTTCAATTCAAACATTTCCTTATCCCCACCTCTCTCTATTTAAAAAAAAACAAGGATGACAACGCATCCGCAACAAACATGTTACTTATGTCCAACAAACATGTTACGGTAACAAACTTCTATCAAGTAGGCCGTCTGCTCGTTTGCCACCTTTCACATAAAAAAAATCGTTTTAGGTTTTTATAAAGTAGATTTATTTATACTATTACCTGAATTTTGGTATCCAATGCAACGGCGCACGATATTTATGAAAAAAAGTTAAGGTATTGTGTCAGCGCTATTCCATAACCAAATTTTATTTTAATTCGGAAGGGTAGTTTTTCAATGGTAACACAATTACCAAATAAGCAGAAAAAAATATAAGACCTTATATTCATTTTAGCTTTGAAATAATTTTATCACTTATTATAAATTGAAGACATAAATTTATTTTAAGTATTTATAAAGAGCTTCTTTAAAGTACCCATTAGATTACGATACTGCCTCCTTGAATCTTAGATGCTTTGATGTTATTCCCTTTTAATCTTAAATATCTTTTAAAATTTCTCATTACATTTTCCTTTAATAACTATTACTGACGTACTTATCGTTTCAAAATTTTACTCATACATATTTAGAAGTATAATTAAAGTAATCCTCGACACTGTTTGTTTCAGAATCTTAGAAGCAACGTACTTAAAGAAATAATTAAATATAACGTAAACAAAAACAGAATAGCTTTACATAAACAGAAATTTTGTGCATAGATGTACAAATTAAAAATATTTTTTTTAATATACAGTTTATTGGTGTATATAAATTTGCGTGAAATAATTAATTCATATGATTTTGGTCTTACTGAAACCGAATTTCGTTAAATAATTATTCTTAGTGTTTTTATTTTTGTTCCCTTTTCTGGAATCTGATGGGTGACCTCACCTGAGGCAATGCTTCTACATCTTTAATGTTCTATGTTAAAGTTTTTGTATAAAACCTAAAACCTTAACTCTGTTCCATGAATTCTGGATTTGAATTACAATTGATCAAAAATCTTAATTATACAACATAACCAAAATTTCCATAACAACCACAAAAAAGATGAATTTCTTACTAAAAGCTTTGATTTGCCACCAAATTCACTCAATTAAATCTGTAGTTTTTCTTAAAAGAAATCTTTGTTAATGGTTATTGCTGTAAACTATCTTAAAATTTTTATACAAGTTTATTGTGAGTTATAATGGAGCGAAAGCGAGCATTCTTGTAATGAAATAATAATTTACTTTCACTTTTTTTATATTCAGTCTATATAAAATATTATATGAGTATATTGTATATTGAACCACTTGTCCTTGAAGCGAATTGAGAATAAATAATAATTGATTAATTAATTCTTTAAAAATTAAATCTAGTTAAAAATAAGTAAAATCACAACAATAACGTATATGACACTTTACTAATTCATGATGACCTTATTATATTTTCGCCTAAGAAATAATGATAATAATGTATTTTGATTAGTCTAGACTCTAGTTTATTGCCTAAGTATCGATTGTTTCATGAGCGTGCTTCAAGAGTGCTAAGTCGTATTTCGTATTTAAATGTGCACGAATGAATTCTTGATTCCACCTAGTAATAACTGTTATAAACACATTTTAAGGAAGGTCTCATTTAATGAAAAATATAACAGCACTCTGTTTTAGATATAAACCTAAGATACTGTAACTTTATTTCAACTAAATAAGACTGAGTTCATAGTTTCAGTGCGGGTATGATCCCCTCACATTATATTCAGGTAGGGCAGAAAATTGCATTTTAATATTCTTTGATATTAGTACTATATTGCTTTAATATAAGTGATATAAAATAAGGAAAGTAGAAGACGACACGAGGTAATTTGTTTCGGAAAAACTTTAAAACTTATCCTATTGATTTCGTTACCACATTCGGTCTTGACGCATTGCATTTTATAAGGAAATATTTTCACTGTTTTGGTGATGACATAAGTTATAATAAAAGAGTCAAATTGTGAACCGCTTGAAAATAAAAAAATGTGTTTAAAAACTGTCTATCGAAAGATCATTAACCTCAGTGAGATGATTTAATACCTAAATATGTAGTTGTATAATTAAGACCTACTTAGTATTGTAAATATTACTTTTCTTTTATTTTTATTAAAAATTTAATTCAAATGGAACAGTTGTCATTTTATTCATTTTTATATTGCTTTAATACCTAACAGTTTTATTTTAAAAGTATATTTAATTTTATAGTGAAACTACTCCAAAAATAAAATACAATTATTTTTCTATATTTTTTTTTCATACGCATAATATATACATATTTTTAAATGTTTAATTTGCCCATCATAGTGAAAAATCATAGCTATAATAATTTAAAAAATAATGCATATACATACATTATACAAGCTTATTCAATAAATTATTTAAACGCCTTTTACTCAAAATAGTTTAAGGAGAATGCAAATTAAGAAAACATATTTATCTATCTAATATATAAAATTCTCGTGTCACAGTTTTCGTGCCCATACTCCTCCGAAACAACCTGACCGATTTTGATGAAATTTTTTGTGCTTATTCGGTAGCTATGAGAATCGGCCAACATCTATTTTTCATCCCCCTAAATGTTAGGGGTAGTCCACCCCTAAATTTTTTTTTTTTTATTTTTTAGACAAAATTTTTAATTACTATTTTTTTATGATACAACGTACAAAAATACATACAATCCTAAATTTTCACCCTTCTACGATCAACCCTTATTTTTTAATAGCTATTTTAGTAATTTAATCATTTTTCATCTCCGGTCGATAACTGATCAATCGTCATTTAATAAGTTATCCCCGCCAGATATCTACAGGTGTCACTTCTGACCCAGTAAACAGCACGGAGTAGGGATGAGAACGAAGCCGGTCTTCTGTTTCTCTCACACAATTAGACTTCTCTCACTCCCTACACAGTTGTCGGCCATCGTTATTGTTTGTGCATCAAGTGTAGTAGTAACGTTGACAATTATTATTTTGCTAGCTCAGTGTAACTCTCATATTAACTATTAATCATTCCTAATCACTTCAAAACACGGAGATTTATGGCTTTAATAGGTAAACTCCAAAAATATAAATAAAAAAACGTAACAGATATTTCTTGATTATAGGGCGAAACGAAGTTCGCCGGGTCTTCTAGTTTTTATATACATACGTTCTAACACTAAAAAATACTCAACTACAAAACTATATATTTTAAGATGATTACTAATTAAGTACTTTCTAGAATCATTTAAGATGGTAACTTATCCAAGTAAAATCGTTCAAAATGTTATATTTTTAATACCGAAAGTCATACAAATATGTGTTCTTAGATTAAATAAATATCTGATCAAATGTTATAGACATTAAGAAAGAATAAGGAAAACTCACTCTCAGGTTTTCTCTTTAAAACATCATCATTACAAAAGTACAGCGAAGCAAACAGCAATTCCATTGTTAGTCAACAAAGTAGTTGTACTAGCTTAGACATACATACGGGTATGAACATAACATAAAGCTCATCATATTGTTCCGCCTTCATGAGTGTAATTATTCGATGCCGTCAAAAACCTCATTTGTATGAAAACTAAATATCATGTGTTCATATTATTTATTTTCATCTGATTTTAACATACTTATGTAAATAAATAGGAACCGATGGGATACGTCACATGGGTAATGGTAATGGTAATTGCTTTGTATATTTCTTTATGTTAATAAATTATATTCTTAAAGATGTATCAACTAATACTAGACTGAATTAACCTGAAACAAAATCAATGGTTTAGTGCAAGTGCAAGGAGGAAAGTATTGGTATTCATGAGGAATAAACAATAGGAATCTTTTTCGTTTGTATCGTAAAATGCTGTATACTCTAAAAAGAAATAAGTTCTCATATTTAGTGCTACATTTTTACCAATGGGATTGGAATATAAAATAAAAACCTTATTTTGTATTTAAAAAATGTTTCAAAAAATAACAATTATACATATCGTGTTTTTTGTGCCATTTGATCTGGTAATTACTTTTATACACTTTAATAGAACTATTCGCTGTAAAAAAAGTTTTAAGTACATTACTAGCTAAAATTCTCATTTAAATGCTCAGTCATACATTCAGACGATTTTCATCTAAACATGTTTTGTACCTCTTCATACTGATATCATTAAGACTAGGTGTTTATTTGAATGGTAAAATATTCTCTTACTTAGTTATCTCCTGTGATAACCAATTAACTTCTTCGCTAACTATGAATAGAATTTGTTCCAAATGATTGTATGAATAGATTCCCTGATTTCATTTTTTTAAATTTGTAACTTTGCTGATAGTTGTTCTAAATAGTTAATAAACTATGTTCAATCTCTAGAGAGGCTAACATGTTTGTTAAATTCCGTTTAAAATGTATTATCCTTATGTCGAAATGTTCTAATTGTTTTATTGAAATTTAGGTCATCTATGTATTCCCCCTTTATACTTTTTACTACTGATTAAAACTGTCCACGAAATCTCTTTTACGACAGCTAACTTCAAATGACTGTTTTTGTTACATATGTATGTGACCGCCAACGTTGATTATATGATCAGGGATAAATTGGTGACAACGTTTTGAAACTGGCATACTTTATGTTTGTTGTTTAAATAAACAACTATTGAATTCATTTCCTATATGCTGCGTAATGTTATTTAATATCATATTGAAATTGTATCTAAATGACTGTTGGTCTGTAAATGATGTAAGCAATTAGTATTTTTTTCTCATTCATTGCCAAATTATATAAAAGACGCAAAAACAATATATATTTATAAGAAATTACTTAAGGATCACATTTTCAAAGCTAACGTTTTTAAATAATCATATTTTAAAAATATTTTTTTGAATATTTTCTAACAACATGTAAGCCGGCCTTATACTCAATAACAAATGTTCGCATAAAATATAAATTCACTAGACAATTATTGAAATGTACCTACATACATATATATGTATGTTTTTGTTTAGCAAGTTTTTTGTAATACCGTGTATTTATTTGCGCACTCTGTATATTAATTATAACTGATTTGTTAAGTTTATTTATTTCTCCTCGAAGTGATTGTAATCTTGAGAAATAAAGTAATTTTAAACCGTATATTTTTTTCTCAAGTAAGCTAGTCTAGCTTAATTATTTAAATAAAAATCTTTCATTGATCTCTTCGGATGTGCAGCAAATTGTTTTTGGCAGGTGAACTGACAAGTAGCGAATATCAACAATTTAGGTAAAATGCCTGAACCTACACAATTCTTGGAAACTATTGTTCAAATTTAGGTCACAACATTTAAAACTGCAAGTATTTGTCGTTGTAATCTGAAAATGGAATATGCCACATGATAATAGCATATACCAAAGTACACTGATAACAATATTGTTATCAGTGTACTTTTGTGTTTTTGTAAAAAGAAAATTTAATTGCTTTAAAAATACTATTTTTTTGTGTTTGAAATAAGTCAAGTCATACTATATGAGAGCAAGCAGACATAGCAATTGATAGGGATCGTTGTAAAGGTGAATACACTTGTAATTAACCTTGTTTATAAAATATGGAGAAAATTTTGTGTCTTTAAATAACTTCTTTGGTGCTTTCAATATATATTCTTTATGCGTTTTCCATTTGTAGCAGAAATTAACATATCAACTATGTCATATAAAATGATGTACTAGATATCATTTGATATTAAGTTATAATGTTGTTTTGTGTCTGACATTTTTATGATTTCTAAAAAGAGATATTGATTTTCACTTAAGGCTCGTACAAATTATATCAATTTACGGATAAAAACTTTGTCAACACACTCCTATATATGGTTTATTACAAATTAGGCTATATTTACCTAGTTTAAATCGAGAGTATTTCGTTTTAATTCAGCTTATGTATGAAGTAAAAAAAAATAAATTATGATTTATATATAGTGTTATATCATTAGGTAAATATTCCATACATATTTATACCTTTGATATGATTTTATATTTATATTGTACATATTTATAGGAAATAGAGAGAAACACAAAGTGTGTAAAAGAAAAGGTACATATAGTAACCTGCGATTTAGTCTTTTCATTTTAAATAACCTAGATACCGACTGTAGCGCCATATACCGAGCCGATTTGTGAATCTAAGCCATCTGGGGCGCCATCTAAATGTATTCAAAAAATTCATTCGAAACGGTCAAACCGCTTCGGAGTTCAATGACATACACACGTACATTAAAATTATATGATATTACTATCACTTAATTCACTTGATATCATAATAGTTAACTAGATTATTAGATAACTATATAATAAAATAAGTAATATAAGTAAAAATGTATATTATACTTAAAAATATGTTTATATACTAATATTCATGTAGTGGTAAATTTTACTTGTTTGAAGTTCCAACTAAATTCTAATGAAAGTGTAATATTATACCTTGAAATCGAAACAGATTTATTGTCGTGTTCCAGGATTGTAACATGAGTAGGTTAAATGGAAAATTATAATTCAGAATAGAAATTTAATTTTACAGTTTTTGATAATACATTTATCCTCTCTAAGATTTTAGAAGGTCGAATACATTTATATTACTTATAAAGACAATGTAACTTGATATACCTATGAATGTGGTATACTTACTCATATCTTGATGCAAGTAAGCTGCATTAAGACAGCTCCGGTAGAATCTCGTAATGGCACTAAAATGTAGGTAATTATTCACAACAAAGGCCCTAGTATAACATCTTCCTAATTTGAATGCGATAAGTAATTTCTAACCTAATATGGAACACCATATGTGTTTTTAATTGGAAAGCTTTAAATATGTTAGACAATGTCCTTCTTTTTTTTAAACTAGCTTTTGCCGCGACTTCGTCCGCGTGGAATGGTGACTTCCGGCAGATTTTTGGTTCTTCCCACATAGTTCCCGTTCTTGCGGGGTTTTCGGAATGGTCGAGATCCCGTAGAATTTTCAGGATAAAACCTATGTTTTTTTTTTAAATTCACAATGAAGTACTCTTAACCAACAACATATTTATTTGTTTATTTGCATAAAGATTAATATTATTATGTTGATACAACTTAAACAAATTATTTCGACCAAATTAGGTACCATAAAAACTGTTTTTGTGAGTTAATCTTAAAAGATAGACATATACTGTTCCGGACTGTTTTTTAGATGATTCAAAGAGCTATTATTCTTTAATACATATTTTTTGTGTATCTTGAACCGTTTTAACGGCGTACGCAACGGAAAGCTTCAAAGATGAAATAATTTCTCCCGTTTTTTACACAATTACCACTATATCTTTGCTCCTATTGGTCGTAGCGTGATATTATAAAGCCCACAGCCTTCCTCGATAAGTGGACTATCCAACACAAAAAGAATTATTCAATTCGAACCAGTAGTTTCGGAGATTAGCGCTTTCAAACAAACAAACAAACTCTTCAGCTTTATAATATTAGTATATATACATAATTACATCTAGTCATGTAGGGGTTTTAGTAATTAATTTGATCAATAATCACGGGCCTTCGTGTTTGTGTTTCAAGAATTTTTTTTAAATATATTCTAACCTATTTTATATACATATAATGTGTTTATAGATCTTAGTCACGAGTAAGTACTTGAAACCATGTATATTTTTTTTAACTTATATCCATGGATGCTATTTAGCAGATAAAGTAATTGAACTCTTATTGAATGGTCCTTACTTGAAGATACTCTGTAATGGTTATTTCAATGTATATTAGTTCATAAGTATTTGTAATATTTATCAATGCTGCGCTAGGTGTTTTTATAATATTTAATTAAAAGTTGAGTACCGAGTTTAAAACGGTAGGTTAATTTTATTGAATCTTTCAGTCTAACTTTCATTACCAACGATCGTCGAAGAATGATTTGAATTTCGTTTTTACATAAAAGAGGTACATATTTCTATTTTAGATGAATTACCTGAAATTTATTAGTATTGGGCTTAAAACTCAAAAGCGTACCTTATTTTTCTTGTACAAATTTTCCTTTTACTGAATTTTGATTAGAACTCGTTATTCTTAGCGATCTGTTTATGGGTCAAAGTTTATTGTATAACTAAGTTAATATAAAATCAATTTTTAATCTTTCATTTTGGTTAAGATTTCAAATGAATATTTCTGAATCGGGACCCATATAGTTTAATTTTATGATTATTTGGACTGTTTTACTGCCAGTTCTTGTCTGACCCGATCTCTTTGGAATGCGTTAAGCTAACGAACTAAAATAAATACTAAATAATGAGGTCCGCTACGTACATATGTATTGTCACAAAAAGCTACAAAAGAAACTTGGTATGCAGAATATATTATTTTTATCTTTTATATTATGAAGCGAACATGAGAAAAAAACGTCCGTTTCATCCTTTTGTGAATAATAGCCTTCGAAAGAAGATTTGCAAAGTTATCAAGACCTAGAAATAAGCTTATATTTTAAAGGTGCGGAAGTGAAATTTCAAATTACTTTAGTATATGTATATATATGTATATATTTTTTTAAGTTTAGTTTTGGGGCTTAAATGAAAAATATTTTTGTTTCTTGTTGTTCTTCAGTTTTATATACATACATATATGCACTTTGATTGTGCAATAAAATCCTGGCGAACTATTGGGTAATTTTGATTATAAAAATCAGAGAAAGTTTTTCATAAGACCATAACAATTTCTTTTTAAATTATCTAAAAATTCTTTGTAGCAATTATTGTAATCAACTTTGCAAAATCTAGGTTTGAACAAACTTATCAGTATACAAGTTCAAACGCGTATAATGAAAGATGTTATTGTTACAGCACCAAATAAATCTTAAAGAAGTTATGAACTATGTTTTATGTATTAGAAAAAAATATGGTATATAAAGTAGAAAAGTATTGTTTTTATAACATTGTACATGTTTGTTATGTATCTATTCTCAAGCACTTCTCTTACTGTGTTAATCAATTACTGTTGGCTAAACTAAAGTTGCCTAGGGATTGAATCTTTAATTGAGTTTTTAGAACTAATTGGAACTGAAAGTTTTGACCACATACTGAAACAACGCTACTGAATACATAATTGACTTAACGTTTTAAAGTTTTAATTTTTACAATATTAGCTGGTTTTGGATCAGCAAACTTTTTAATGACGATATGTATTTTTTCTACATTTATTTACACTCCCGCGTTCCAGTGGTTATAACACTAGATGTGTTTTTTTTATAAATCTAGATATAAATGATCTAGCGATAGTTGATTGTGATTACATTATTATATCAAATTCAAAGTTTAATAGAAATTTCATTTGTTTGAAATTTAGTGATAATAAATAACCTCAGAATTCTTTAGAGATTTATTATAAATTTTTGATTGTTTTTTTTTTATAATGTTACTATTAAGATGGTTTTGAAATATTTGTTACATTTTTATTATTTAAATAGGAAAATATGATAATATTTTATCCCTTTGAAATCATTAACAAATAACAATGCCTAATTGTTTTCACAAAGAAAAGAACGTTTACCAATAGCTTTATTATTTTGATCACTAAAACTAGACGTAACTTCATTCACGGGAAACAGTTATATTTATTTGCTATATAAATGAAAATAAAGAAACGTCTACAATAAAAGTAGCCACAGTGATTCTTAATTGTCTGAGCTACATATCTATCATGCAAGTCTTTCAAAACCTGATTTAGAGGATTAGTGGGTGGGTACATACAAACAGACAGACAGACAAAAAATATAAAAACCTATTTTGGTACATAGAGGTTGCGTCCATATCCATTTAGACAAGTTGTCATTTTAATATGAGAAATAGACTTCATTTTTATTTTTTTGTATGAATGATCAAAAATTTGCTAGAATATTTTTGTATTACTAGGTATACATAGATTTTCTTTATCGCTTTACAATAGACTGCACACAGGTGTCAATACTGATACGCAATATTGTCATATTTATCTTGAAATAAATCTCAGAATAAATTCTCGTTTCATTTTCTAGTGTTAAATAATAAAACCTGTCAATTTTTCAACCAACTTTGAAAGATAAGGAGGTTATCAATTCGTATTTTCTTTTTGTGTTTGTTACCCAATAACCTTTGACTGTGAGAAGTTATTTAAAGATTTTTTTAAATTTGAAAACTGATGCTTCCCTTTTGGTCCCATTTCAATGTGATCCATTTTTGAAAATGGCAACTATGAGAAAACCTTATAAATCTAAAATTTGCATTGAGTATGTGCGCGACAAATGAACGAGATACTTCCTGATTTCGATTTATTTATTTATAAGGGTAGACTTCATCTTAAAGCAGCTATTCAAATATCTTAGATACTTACCTATTTTGCAATTACGAGGGGAGGTCAATAAGTTCGCGGAATGAGCGGGAAGGGGGTTGAAATTTAACACGAAACTATTTTTCCTTTTCAATATAGTCTCCCTTAACCTTAATACATTTTTCGGATCTCACAAATAATTTATTAATACATTCGAAAAAAATTATTTATCTTGGCTATCAAAATAGGCCGAAATTGCGGACTTGACTTCTCAAATATTTTTCACCGCAGCTTTTTTTTCATTTTTGAAAACAAATAATAGTCGCTGGGGACTAAGTCTAGACTGTAAGGTGGGTGGTGTAGTTTTTCGAGTCCGCATCGGTGAATGGCAGCCGTCGCAACATGGCACGTGTGGACTGTTGCGTTGTCGTGCAAAAGGAGCACACCTTTTGACAGCTTTCCTCTTCTTCTTTCCTTGATAGCTTCTTTCAATCTATCTAATAAAGAAGCGTAGTACTGTCCCGTTATAGTCACACCACGATCTTTATAATTGATCAGCAAAATACCTTCTGTATTCCAAAAGACAGTCGCCATGATCTTTCCGGCCGATTGTGACACTTTAAACTTCTTTGGAGGAGCTGTGCCTTTTTTATGCCACTGTATCGATTCTTGCTTCGATTCAGGTTCATAGTGGTGAACCTAGGTTTCGTCACCAGTAAAAATCCGGTCCATAACTTCGTCCTTATTCTCTCCACAGAGCTTCAAAAACTGGCGAGAACACTCGACACGATCGCTCTTTTGACGTGGCGTGAGCATTCTTGGAATCCATCTTGCACTGACCTTAGTCATCCCAAGATGATGATGTAGGATATTAAAAATGCTTTTTTCAGATACTCTAACCATTGCTCCAAGCCGTTTCTTCTTCAACCAGGCATCTTCCAATATAAGTTTTTCTACTTTTGCGACGATTTTCGGTGTGGTGGCCTCAATCGGTCGTCCGGAGCGGGCGTCATCTTCAATGGACTCTCTTCCTTGTTTAAAAAGTCCATGCCACTTGTAAACCATGGTTTTACCAGGGGCAGAGTCCGCGTAAACTGATAACAGCTCTTCAAAAATTATCTGAGCGGATTTTCCTTGCTTGGTGAGGAACTTAATAACGGCACGGTGTTCAATTTTCTCCATACTCACTGACTTCTTCCCGACTCACTTGTTTGCAGGTCAACAACTCAAAAGTTAATGACCCGATTTGGTTCAAACTTGGTATATATACTATTAATGAGGTGTTGAACAAGTTACTACCTGGACGAGTAAATCAACCCCCTCCATCCCCTCCATTCCGCGAACTTTTTGACCTCCCCTCGTAATTAAAAATTTAATTATGTAAAAGGCAAGAAATACAATTATATCTAAGTAAAAAAAATACTTAAAAAGCAACACAGGAAGTAAAAAGCAAAAAATAAATATTATTTCGTAGCTTAACCTTTATAGTAATACCAAATTCTAAATATCTGCAAGAATCGACTAAACACGTAATGTATATTTAAATGAACTCTATTTTTTATTTACTTTGTTTTCCTTTTTTTTAATAGCCAACTAAATATATACAATTACTCAATATCTAATATACCTTTTGAAGCCTGAAATCCCATTTCTCGAATTTATTCACATTGGTTTCGATGAATAAAATCAGGACTACCTAACGTTCATTTTAAATAAACATATCAATTAATAAAAAAATTGAAGATATGAAGTGAATAGTGACACCCAACTTTTATTTTTTTAAATAGTAAATATGAACGATGGAAGTTAAATAAGGCACTGTAATTATAACTTAGCAACATAACCAGAATTGCAGCGCCAGTGGAGGCTTGATCTGTAGATTGTTGGTACGCTCGAACTGCCCTAGAGATTGCCATAGTTTTCAGTTTCAGTAAATTAAACTAAACTTTAATGTTCATTATAGTACTAATCAAAAACTATATTAGATCTACTTTTGTACATTGACAACCTGTGCAATATTGTTATAGAGGTTTATTACTAAGAAAATATAGAATCTTGGTAATGCATCTATTGGTCATTAACTTTTTTATAATTAATTATTTTGAAGTAATAATTAGATCTATTAAATAGTGACTTAAAATGTAGTGCTCACACAGTCACAAATATAGGGTAATGTATGTATGTATGACATCTCTAAAAAAAACGATTCCTATTTTATGTAGTGTTGATTTTATTTCCAAATAAAATTTTAGAAAAGGAACTCACACAAATATTGAATTCATTATTCTTTTAAATGCTTGGCTTCTTGAGTTTTACATACTGTTTATAATTCTCATAATAATATATACAATATTTATTTCGCACGTTTTTTTTGTATTCAATATACATTTTTATTTCTGGCGTGAATAAATATTATTCACACGCAGAAATGTCACACGGGCTGTTGGCATATGAAGGGAAAATGTCATTGCAAATAATAATTAATTATACTGAGTTACGTTTTACTGTTATTATCTCAATTTATTGGCACTTTTATTGTACATGTGTATATCGGCGCTACCAGCTTTAATAACGGATGCGACTTGAAAATAGTTTGAGGCTGTCATCAATTCTTATTAAACCTCGTTAGTATTTATGATTATTGTTAAAAGTAAAACGAAATCAAAGGAGAATAGAACAATGTTTGAATCTTGTGAAAAATATGACGTCTGGACTCACGACGGCTGACTCCAGATTTGAGAATTGAGAATTCAGAGTTCAGTGAGTGCGTATCATTGAAGATTGTGATTATGAAGAAACTTCTAGAAATACAGGAACATTAAGAACAATTGCAGTTTCATTTTAAAATATCATGGACCGTTCTAGAAGAAATGATATTTGTAACGTCAGCGGGGCTGGCGTCCCTCTCTTTTAAAACAACGAATGTGTAATAAATCCGATATGTACATTATTTACGCATTTCTATATATATATATATATATGTAAAGTTAACAGCGAGATGGTGAGCATCTTCCAGTTTAATTTGCCTACTTTTTTGATTGAACTGTAATGATGGATACGTATGGAAAACAATACAAAATCCCCGAGGATTTGTGTGTCGGCCTCCAGACCAGACACATTTATGTATTCGCCAATTTTAAAACGCGTTGTGATGATAGAGCTTACGGTACCTTGGGAAACCAACATATATGTAAATGTATTGACATCAAGGTCAAGGTCGTAATATATATTGACATCAAGGTCAATACATAACGCGACCTACTAAGAGACTAGGGCCTGTCCAAAACTCACATTAATTCATTCTTGGAACTTATTTCGACGGCAATCCTAGTAAGTTCTTTTCAAATTTAGTTAGGTAGAGAGAGGAGCTCGGACAGTGCAGGCGAGCGTATAACGCGCGTTAGATAGATGCCCCTTTAACCTTTACCTGGGTCGCAAGTCCTAGGCACTGTTGAAGCTCCTCTCCCTGCAACGCGATGGACCCGGCACCCTCACGGTGAATCCATTGAATGCTGAGTGGTTTCGTCTCTTAGTAGGATGAATTGATAATTTCATTTATGTTATGTTTAATTTTTGAAATAAATATGATAGTTGAATATTATCTCCTTATGTTATTGACACGTTGTTATAACAGCACGTATTTCGTTACGGTCACGTAGGCAACCCTTCAAAATGTCTATTATAAAGATATAATCTATATATATATATATATATAAATATATATATATATATATAAATGAATTGCTGTTCTTTAGTCTCACTAAAACTCGAGAATGGCTGAACGGATTTATCTTATCTTAGTCTTGAAATGATCGTGGAGTAAACTATTAAAAAACTGGTATTATCTAAATAACTACTATACGACACAAGAGTTTATTGATGCGCGAACATTACATTTAGTGTCAGAGAGACAATAGAGTCCTTGAAAAATGTATCTTTTTTTATTTTCAAAATAAATCTGAATTTTATGTTTTCATAACAATTATTTCTAAAATAAACCAAAGATTTTTTAAAAAAGATATATTGATTATTTGTTTTCTCATTATGTACGAGACTGACAAAAGCGTAAGATAGTTCATCAAACTTTCTGTAAATATTAGTTAAAGATAGCAAATTTTATTAAAGAATCAAACGTTTGAGCTACCAATGATACAAATTATAATTAAACTTTACGTATATATGTACATTATGATGTAAGTGGAAAATTATTTTCACAATACGTAAATAAATGCCAACTAAACGGATAACTAAACAAAAGTACCGATACACAGTAAATGACAAAGTTATTTATAGTCCATTTTAGAAAGACTACGATATATTTATGAAAACATATTATGTTTGAATAATTGTGCGTTAGTTATACAAAATTATATTTAGAAAAAATTAAGTTTATTTTTATGATACTACTAGTAAACCTGGCGAACTCCGTTTCGCCTCCAGAAGGCTTTTATATAACATTTCGTTTGGTGATTAAAAGATGGATTTATTTGGTTTTATATTTGAAAAGGAAAATTTTTATTTCATTTCACAACTGTAATGAATTCATTTCGATTACAAAAATGAAGTGTTATTTAGTTGAACTTCTTTAAGTAAATGAAAGTGAATCCAAAGTAGATACCGAATCGAAGCGTTATACGTGTCCGCAAATTATACGTTTCATTAAAGTGGTCCTTTGTAAACCACATTTTTTGTTTTTTGGTCTAACTTTAACACAAATAAAGCGGATGGTTTCCAAACTCGTGAACACGCAAAATATAATGCCCATGTGAAAAACAATGTTTTCTAAATTTATCCCGCAAATACTAAATGGTTTTAAGAGTTCAAACTACAAACACAATACCGGTTTGTCACATGAAATTAACTGAGCAGAGAACAATAAGTACCTGTCAACCGATGTATCATGCACCGGCACCATTTACTTAAAATATTGATTTGTAGTACATGTTATGTATGTGAAGGCGCTGTATGTGAAAAAAGATTTTCCCGCTTTTCTGTTGAATTTTTTTCTTATATACCTCACGGAACCCGAGACCTTCCAACAAGGCAATACCGTGGAAATTAGTTCGTTCCGGACCGGACTTATTTTTATATAGTAGATCTCTTACAAATATCTAATTGTCATCATTACTTATCTGTCATTATACGTCAATTGCATAGCTGTCAATTGTGTTTCGTTATTCCACGTTTTATAGTGACTGACGTTTCATGTCAAGTCCCACGGGAATGCTGTCGAACGGGATAAAAAGTATCTTATTGCAATTTCCTGGCTCTAAACTACCTCCCTGCTAATTTTCAGCTAAATCGGTTCAGCCATTCTTGAGTTATAAGTGGAGTCACTAACAAGACTTTCTTTTATATATATATATATATATATATATATATATATATATATATATATATAGATTTTTAAAAGAAACAAAAATCTTTTAATAATAATATCTAAGACTTCCGCGAGTTTTCATTTAAATAAAACTAATATTTTCGGATTACTACGCGTTTTTTTATTATTTTAAACTGCATACTTTCGAAGTTTGGGTTACTTTGCACCAACCGTGATAATGAGTTTAATTATTCCCTATATTTAAAAAAATAAGAAAATATGACGGTGGGAGTTTCATTTTTTCAAATTCATAAGTATTTGAGATATCAAAACCGAATCATCGTAAAGGTGTATTAAAATATGTAAAAACTAAATGGTTTCTAGGCAACACCTTAAAGGTCCTTTTTTAATTATGCAACATAACGTGTACCTCATAACTGTGGTTGTGAAAATGGTACAATTAAAAAGCATTAATCCAACATGATTTTATAAGCGATATAAAAAATGCAATAGACTTTTGAATATACATAAAACAGAACGAATATATTCATGTCACGAGTTATCATAAATTAAAATTATATCTTTTTAAAGCTCCCTTATAAGGGAATATATTCCTGACATAAAAATATTTTATGGGACGATTATTTAAGTATCTAATGTACATTTGTAATCTCAATTGTGAAACGTTGTTTGATATATACATATATTCCACTGAATTTCTAATTTAGAAAATCGAAAAGAGAGAAAAAAACTTTCCCGGTATACCCCTTATTTTGCCCCAAAGACTGAAATAATAATAATTTCCTATAAAATATAAACATATTTTAAATTTTTAAACAGTATCGATTGATTATTATAAATGTTTAAAAAACTTACTTCTAGGCTGAGATTTATCAAGAAAAACATATTTTATTAATATGATTCTTATTAATTCAACATGACTAATTTATTGTTAAATTTGATGATATGAAATGTTTTAAGCATGTGTATATAATATAATTATAAAAACATGTTTGCACAATTATTTTTGCTCAAATATATGTATTTAAAACAATAGATCAACAAAATATGTATAAGATATCCTATACTCATTTTCTGGTACTGACAGACTAAATAAACAGTAAACATTTAAATCAGTTTTATCACAATTAAGTAAAAACAGAATAAGGTCTATGATACGTAATAAATAACGAAGGCTTAGGTACTTATTATTTCGAAATTAAATTCATGAGCATTTATTTTATGGACTGAAATTTATAATTCAAACTGAGAGACGGAAAAAAATGGCCCACTTAATGTAATAAAGATGGAAAAAGACATATTTTAACGTCATGGTAAAAAAAAAAACCACTAAGATACTTCAAAGCCGCATAACGTTTAAATACATTATAATTCAAAAAGTTTACCAGTAACAACAATTATTTTTTACTAAATTGCTTAGTTAAAATACAAGTAACCCCTTAATTACATTTTATGACTGATCTCTTTACTTGTCACGAAAATAGTTTAATGATTTTTACATATTGATGATAATGATTTTTACATCAAACATTATCGAACTATTACATATTATTATACACGCGACTATTTTCATTGATGTAGTTTTATGTATTGGTCTTAAATAATAAAATAGCTTCAGACAGACTCAATTCTTTAATTTTTTATATTCGGAGCTTGGAATATTTTCATATAATACAAGCATTATTACGTTTTAAAATGAAATATTATGATTTACTTTCAATGTTATGGACGATCACTAGCGTCACAATTTATTATAACGCTTAAGGACTATTTGAGATCATCAATATTAATGTGATTTCCACTTTGTATTCAAATGCGGCTTGTTATCGATCACACCGTTCAATTACAAATGCATAAACTACGTTGTAACTTATATATTTCAAATACGTTGTAACTTATATATTTATTTATAATGGTGAGAGACATTTAATTTTTGAAGTTATTGTTCTGTATATAACGTTTTATAATTCGTATGATATTCTTTACATAACCAATATTTAATTTCGATCCTGTGTTTAGCTAGCACCTGAAAGTATTTTTATTATTGACGCTTTATTACATATTATATATTAAGGATTCTAATAAAATTCTTATAAGAATATAGTTTTCTTATAAGGCCAGGACTTTTAAATAACAATAAAACCTTAACTAGAGTAAACTAATTATTATCTTAAGCCAAAACACCTTAAATTAGTTAAATTCTATTAACAATAATACAAGTCGTGTTCACAACATGCTTTCGCGCGTTAGAAGAGAACAAGTCAAGCGTCATAGCTTTAATATCGCTTCGGATGCGTTCGGGAATTTAAAGGTTCGGTTCAAATAAAAAGTGTGTTTCCTAAGTCGGCCAATCCTGACGAAGCGTCGTCCTCGGCGCGCTCCTCGGCAAGGCCAGTTGACAGTGAAGCAACTGCAGCCGGAGGACCGCTCAAGCAGCCGAAGCAGCCGGAGGACTGCCGAAGCAGCCGGAGGTCTGCCGAAGCAGTCGGAGGACTGCCGAAGCAGCCGGAGGACTGCCGAAGCAGCCGGAGGACTGCTGAAGCAGCCGGAAGACCGCCGAAGCAGCCGGAAGACCGCCCAAGCAGCCGGAGGTCTGCCAAAGCAGTCGGAGGACTGCCAAAGCAGTCGGAGGACTGCCAAAACAGTCGGAGGACTGCCAAAACAGTCGGAGGACTGCCAAAGCAGTCGGAGGACTGCCAAAGCAGCTGAAGGGTCGCGATTGAAGCTGAAGGGTCGCAACTGCAGTTGAAGGGTCGCGTCTGCAGCTGAAGGGTCTCGGCTGCAGCTGAAGGGTTGCCACTATATCCAGCTGTATCGGTACTTGGTCGAAATGACAATGATGATGAATCAATCTAATCATTTACTTCATCTGAAATCTGAATAGTTACTTGCAAGAGATTGTGATAATCTCATTGAAGACACATAAAGACACACAAAGTAATGTAACGTGTGAAAAATAAAATGAAAATAGTCTGTGAGGGCCCTCTAAATTAAAGTTCCTGTTTACACCACTGTTCGTAGCGAGGTTCCGTCGTGACGCAAACCAGGCCTGCATCTGTAATCAAACCAGACAGAAGGCGTCCCAACTGTCTGCGGTTGACGAAAGCAATAGTGCATCGCGCGTCAACACTTCAATAATATGATATTTTAAGGATGATATGAAAATGATAACCATGGACAGCAGCATCACTGACTCGCTAGTCCAATATACGATCATCTCGCTTATGATATGAAAATGATAACCATGGACGGAAGCATCACTGACTCGCCAGTCCAATATATGATTATGTGGTTTATGATATGGAAATGAATATGAACATGAAAATGATTATGTGGTTCATGATATGTTAATGAATATGAAAATGGTTACCATGGACAGAAGCATCATTGAATCGGTAGTCCAATACATGATGATGTGGTTTGTGATATGGAAAAGAATATGAACATGAAAATGATTATGTGGTTCATGATATGGAAATGAATATGAACATGAAAATGATTATGTGGTTCATGATATGAAAATCAATATGAAAATGATAACCATGAACGGAAGCATCACTGACTCGCCAGTCCAATATATGATTATGTGGTTTATGATATGGAAATGAATATGAACATGAAAATGATTATGTGGTTTATGATATGGAAATGAATATGAACATGAAAATGATTATGTGGTTCATGATATGAAAATGAATATGAAAATGATTACCATGGATATTAGCATCACTCAATCGCTAGTCCAATACATGATTATGTGGTTTATGATATGAAAATGATTACCATGGACATTAGCATCACTCAATCGCTAGTCCAATACATGATTATGTGTCAAAGCCAGTCACCAGCTTGTTCTATGTAACCAGGTTTCACTCCCAAGAACTGCGCATGATTCCAAACACCTCTCTCGGTTCACAGGTAACCATGGACTCGGCCACCGCTCGTGTAGTTTCCCCACACGAACCGCTGATGAGGGCAAACTGGTAGTAACCACCGGATAGGACTCGAACTACGCCAGGGGTCCACGTATACTAGGTTTTGGGCTGCCTTTGAATTGCGAATATCTAATCAAGAAAATTAAATAATTAAAATTGTGAGAACGCTGTCTCCGCCTCTGACAATTTACGTAAGCCTTGTTGTACTTGATGTATCCGCAGCCGGTGAGCTCCCTGATAATACACACGTACACACAGTGACGGTTCAATAGACAAGGGAAACAAGGTTACACAAACACATTAGTTACTACAGATGGCGATAGTCACATATATTTACGGATAGTTATTATAATACTAACGCCTCTGCTTAACAAAATGATAAAAGGTTTGAAATAGCTAGTATACCAAGTTGTTAATTAAAATATTTATGCTTTAAAGAACCTAAACTTTTTGTTAAAATTTCAGCTGGCATTTTAGCAGTTTATAAATAATCAATTTTAACAAATTTATCTGCTACTGCCTGTCTCACAAAATGGTATCTGACGTCTATATGTTCCTATGGCATACTGGATTCAAAACAAGTTTATATGCAGTTTGACAATCTTTATAAAAAGTACTTGTTTCTGAATTACTTTTAATTACAAAATTAAATAGCCTTCAATTTCAAAATCAAATAGTCTTTTTAATTAAATAACCTCCTTACTGGCTTCTCACATGGAAATATTATCTGCTTCTGTTCAAGACAAAGCTATATTTCTGTGTTTTCTTCTTTCAAAAGAAATTACTCTACCAGACAACTTAAAATCCAGAAAAAGATTTTCTATCATTTGAATCTGAACTCTAATCTGCATCATCATATCCTTGTATATAAGAATTATTCTTTAATAAAAACAAAGCAAAACATTTTAGTAACTTTTAAGTAATTCAAAGTGTTTTCAATGAGTTCCATCATATGAGTTATTAAACTGACTCAAATAACATACACTGTAAGCTAAGTCTGGTCTGGTCAAGACAGCTAAATACATAAAATTACCTATCAGTTTCTATATGGAATTTTCTTATCACAAGAACTGTTCTTAGATTTTTCTATCCTTACATTAATCTCTATAGGGGTTTCAACAGTTTTACAATAAAACATATTAAATCATTTCAGAAAGCTTTCCACATATTGTTCTTGATTAACAGTTATAACTTTTCATACATATTTACTCTTTAACCTAAACATTGCTTTATTTGACATAGATCTTCTATTTTAAATTTAATGCTTAAATTTTGTATTAACTGATTAGTAGTCATTTTACATTTAAAGAATACAAACAAGGCTATTATAACTAAACAAAGCTATTATCACTTAAACATTATTATTATATTTTTTTTTAACTTTGTAAATAAACAAGCTTCATACATAGATTTTAAATGACCTAAAGACTTTAAGTGATCACTGACTCTCTCATTACTATGCATGCAAGGACTGCTCAAATCCATAAATGACATGTTTAAACCTTGTTACCATCATTACTATCATCCTCATACAATACAAGATTTTTCATATACACAAAATCATTTAGGAAAGCTCTTGTAATACAGATGGTGTAAATCTAAATCTAATTTTACAGTTAAAGAAAATAACAATCTTAGAGTAGAATAATATAGTACAGGGAAAAGGCTCATGATAGCCTACGCTGGCTTTCTGTGAAAAACCTTTTGCCACTAATCTTGCATGGTATTGCACATTACCAACATCATCAGACTATGTTTTTAAACACCCATTTGTACTGAGCTACCGTAGAATCACAAGAGTTATCCACAAGTTCTCACACATCATTTATCTTAAACGACTCTAATTCTACTTCCATACTTATTCTCAGTTTCATTTAAAGCTCTCTGTGTGTAATATCCATTATATTCTGATCATCTGATTCTACAATACATAAATATTAGTAGGTGAATCTATCAGATACTTTTTACAATTGTAATAAAAAATAAAATAAAATTGTTTGTCCAAAGGGAAAGTTCAGACTCAAGTCTACTAATGATTTGATGATGATAATAATAGTCTGGTTTTGATGCTGTATCAGAAACACTCTGATATGAATCACTTACTAAAGAATCTTATGGAATATGTGACATTACTACCATTACATTCAGTATTTATGATATCTGCATTACCATTTTCTTCTTTTTCACTTTGTTCCCCGTTGAAACCTTACACTCAATAGTAATATTAATTGTATTTTTGGTTGGTTACATTATAAGGATGACTCTACTGGTTTTAACTGAGTTGTTTTCAGGATTATAAACCCTATAGCTTTTTAAATTCACTTCAAAGCCTATCAAAATAAGTTCCTTATCTTTCATATCCAATTTCTAATATTTTTCTTTATACCTGACAACTTGCATTAAGAAGTTTGTGTATTATTAAATAAATATTGCTACTGAATTCGGTAAGTAAAGTAGAAAACTAGAAAAATTCAAAAATTCACCCACAGTCAGACACTATGAAGCCAAAGAGTGAAACTATATTGGTAAACATGAACTTAACCACCCTTATAAAGGTTACGAATTAATAAATAAAACTTACCGAATGCGTGTATTATTAATAAAACAAAATTTGTACCTGTTACACTCACGCCTTAATTTGAATTGCTGTTCGTTTTGTTTTAATCTCCCAGTCAAAGAGTATACAAACCAACAGTTTCGTCATTTTGAACTTCGCTGTTTAGTCGCTTTACTTGAGCTAGCGTTAAACTTCTAATGTACTGAAACGCAATATGGTGCCTGAAAAAGAATGTGTCCCACCTCTCGATCGCGATCCAAACTTACATTCTTAGACCGAGTTCTGTTCCAATTTTCCAAAACCAACGGTGGTTGTCTTGTCCACGCCACGTGTTTCGAGACTAATGTTATCTATCAGTCTTATTCACTCGCAAGTAATTGTTAAAGTAGATTTGAAAACACATATTTTATCTTATTTATTACTTTTTATGTACTTAATCAAAAAACGTATTACATAAATATAACTATGAACGTGAATGCTATCCCACTTCTGAATTAAGGATTCTAATAAAATTCTTATAAGAATATAGTTTTCTTATAAGGCCAGGACTTTTAAATAACAATAAAACCTTAACTAGAGTAAACTAATTATTATCTTAAGCCAAAACACCTTAAATTAGTTAAATTCTATTAACAATAATACAAGTCGTGTTCACAACATGCTTTCGCGCGTTAGAAGAGAACAAGTCAAGCGTCATAGCTTTAATATCGCTTCGGATGCGTTCGGGAATTTAAAGGTTCGGTTCAAATAAAAAGTGTGTTTCCTAAGTATATATACATTTTCCTTTTTATTATTTTTCCTGGACAATCAAAGTAATCATAGTTCACAAAATACAACTTATTTGTCATTTAAACACCACAACCATTTTATAAAAAATTTAGAAATACTTATTTTAATAATATAACTTGTGATATTTATACATATATGGTTTATTGACGTAATGAACGATTCAGTTCATACAAACCATAACTAAAAAAATTTAATGTTAGGTATATACAGTTTATTACTTCCAGTAAGCGTTACGTGCCAGTCCCAGTAATAGCCTAAACACTCTAATTATGCTCCAATTTCAGAAATTTAATAATAACTGCGTTTATTGTTACAAATGTAATGCAATAAATATTTCACTGAAAAAGAATTCTTCGGAAAAGAACAGCAAGAACATCAGTGTGTAAATGACAAATTTACTGATTTTAATAGTTTTTAATAATAAGTAAAACTTCTTTTGCTTTCTTCGAACATAAAATTAATCTTTTTTGCATTTAATATCACAATGTCTAGTCACTAATAGTATGTTCTGTTGGTTAGTTGTAAACTGTTACGAGTATAAATAATGGTGTCTGACCCAAGCATATTTAACATGCCGTTCCACTGGAAACTTTGTCACGTTTAATCGGTTACACCCTAATGACTTTCACTCTAAACACTATCAATGTAATATATTGAAAACTGTTATATTTATTATCTATATAATTTTTAATACTTTTAACCTTTTTTTGTTTTATTTATTAAAAGTTTTTTTTTGGGTGATTCTTATGTCGACATTTACGTATGTGGAGTATTCAACAAATACAAAACAACATAAAAAATCTGTATTATTAACAGTTTGCTTTAAATATTTTCTTTTAGCAATATAATTTGATATCTTAACCGAATTTATCACATATCATTTTATAATCTTTTGCCATCCCATTCTTCTGCTTAAGTTGTTTTAATTACCCTAATACATACGATTATATTGTGTTAAAAATCAATAGTATTATGATGTAACGATTGTGATAACTAAAAAAAACATGCTTTCAAACCCTTAAACGGATGATGTAAACTGCATTCAAATAGAATTTTATGATAACTTGTTATAATGTTTAGAATAAAGTACAGTTTTACAGTTTTATATATTTGCAACATCCTTCAAGTAAACAAATTTTAAATAATACAAATCTGCGACTGTAGATTTACTATCTAACTAACGAGAGTTTGTTTTTAATTAAAACACAAAAACACATTTAATATAAATAATGACCACTTATTTCCTACCTCAAGCACGCACTATTGCGTGCTTTTTGAAATTCGCATTTTCGGTCGTGTATAGTGAAAAAGGCGTTAAATGGCGTATTAAATATGAACTAATAAAGGAGAATTCACAATAACGTCTATGATAAAAATTATCATTAATTAATCACTTAATCGGCTCAATGCTTATTTTAATTACTATAAAATTCGACATTATATTTAACAATTCATATTATTTATTATTTGATTAAATCCATAACGTAAACATATTCCATAACTTTCAGTTTCTTAAAACATATTTAATAATATTTTACTTTTCGTGACTGTTTATATAATAAAAAACATTCATTGTTAAAGTTAATATGGAGTAGTTTCTCTTAATAACTAAAATGGAAATATTTGCTCCTTTCATCTCGGTCCTTCAGCGGTGTTGCTTCCAAGAAGGATTCCCGACAAACTGACCATTTCATAGAATAGGCACTCCTTTATCCTCACTACCGACAGATACATGTTCATTTTGTGGAAAATAGTTAACAAATTAAATATATTGGCATTCCTGAGCTCAAGTATTATTAAAAGAATTAGTATAAGAATAAGATCTAATACAAGATTTACAGGGCATTATTAAATTGTAACATAAGTAGATAGCCTATTAAATAGATAGATTAAATAGATAATAGATATACACACGTTTAGCATTTAAAAAAAAGAAGATTAAATTAACATTAAAACACTTCGTTGATGTGGGTCCCTAAAAGTTTTCATGTAAAGAGTATGTGAATACAAAAAAGCGGAATAAATTTTATAATTGCACTATTAAAAATAATTGTTTTTAAAAAATGTTACTCATTATTTAATATTTTAATATAATCCAAGTTATAGCAAAACAACAATGTTTGACACCGTTGTGACATCCCCACTAATATTATAAATACGAAAGTAACTCTGTCTGTTTGTCTATCTATGTACAGAGATAGAGTTGACCTCGAGAAAGAACATAGGATAGTTTTTATCCCAGACTTTTAAAAAGTTCTCTTGGAAAAGCGATATAACCAAACTACACGCAGGCGAAGCTGCCGGCGAAAAGCTAGTAAATAAATAAGTATTAAATTTCAATCCCCAACAAACTCAAACCCGACAATGTTTATAATATGCTGCACAGGCACATATTTATTCTTTATTACATTGTATTTAACTTTTTTTACAATTTGTTTTAAATTCAAATTTATTTTGAAAAAATATCTACTATTTTATTATTAAAATAAAAAAAAATATTAAATTAATATGTCACATTGTAAAAAATATCATATAAGAACAATTTCACGATAGATGCCTTTATTAAAGACACTTTCAAAAGGTTTTTTTTTTTTATTTTATTTTATATTACCTGTAATAATAATAATCAAACATAACTCAGACCAGATTAGATATTGATAAAAAATGTTTTAAACCAAGAAGCACCTAAAAGCCTATTAAGGTCTTAGGTACTCTAAACTTTGTAACCAATATACATCGACATTAAAACATTAATTGATAAAAGCAAATTAATATATAAGACTATGATCATGATGCATTGACTATAAATAATATATAAAATATGATCCACAAAAGAACGGTGTTAACTAATTGAATTGTCTGAAAAGTTTGTGTACGAAGTGTAATATATTTTCGTTTCGTTCAAACGTATCTTATACAGTATTAAAGGAACATAGCACTAAAACATATGTTTTTAATTTGTATTTTATGTTTTCATATATTTATTTTATTGATTGAAATAAGTAAGCCTTTGTGTAATACTTATAAATATAAATTTTCGCACACAACCTATATATTATGTAACATACATATTAATATTTAAAATTATAAAGTATGCAGTTTTATAAAAAAAGGGTGGTTGGGTGTCAACAACAATCTAATTATATTGAAATGTATTTATCAATAGCCACTCAAACAAGATATGAATATGAATTTTTGATATATTTTTTAAAGTAGTCACGAATAAAATAAGTTACTGAAATATAAACAAACTTTTTTGTTAAAAAAGCTTTTAGTTATTTTGATTATTTCTATGTTGTGATTGTCTTTTTAAATAAAAAGTTTTTCTTTTCATTTGCAGAATTTTATGTTCACATTATTTCATTCATTCATTCGTAGTTCATTATTTGTACATTAAAAATATCTTCATGTTTCATAACAAATTTCTATATTACAATCATTATTTATTTCACCGCTTGTGGCCATAAAGGACAAAAGCTAAAAGCTATTGAAATTAATTAACAATCAAGATCGGTATTACAATAACGTCTAATATGACAACGCTAATTAAAAATTAACTTTTTATGATCACTGGATCTTGTTAAAAATTACCATTAATTTTAGAAATTCAATATTTTTATTTAATCAGCTTTTAGACGGTACTTTATATTAATAGTCATTTCAAAACAGTAAAGTTGTCGAAAAATTCTATGATGGCTTTAAATATTAGTTTAGTTTAAGTTTATTTATTTTTACGGTAATAAAACCTTCCGTATCGTCGTCGGAAGCTGGTAGACTATTATTTTTTCTGGCTCGTGTCTAGACCTAAGTTCCTGAGTATAACAATTTATTTTGGAAATAAGCCAGTTTCTCTGTTAATCCATAACTTGAATAATTTGAAAAAATATTTCTTGTTTTGTTAAGATATTACAATGTACAACTATTTTGACTATAAATGAAGCCTTAAGCAAGGTCAGTTGTAAATTTATTCTTTATTAAAATGTTCGGCAATATTATTGTAAGAACCGACAACATTAATATTTTTATTACCAATTATTAAAAACTGCTGATTGCTGCTGCTACTGTTGATAAACTTGCTGATAACATGTTATGTCTTATGTATTTCAAAGATATATTACAATTTCAAATGTTTATGACAAAAAAATCTGTAAAATTAAAGAAAATTAAGAAAATTCAAGCTCATTGACCGTATCACTTTTTGATAATGAACCTTATCACCCGAGGTATAATTACCAAACAGGAATAAACTTTCCTATTTTGATAACTACCTATGAAACAATACAATTGAGCGAAATAATCTGTTTGTTTCGTTTTGTAGACAGCCGCTAATGATCTTCATTTGAGATATAAATTGTTCTACTCTTTTCTTTTACATATGCATAAATTTAATTATTTATGTATACCAAATGATCAACACGATTTGAATGTTTGAATATACATACTATACGTCACTACACTTATGTAGGAAGATCTCAAAAAAACTGTCACTGGATATTTGATTGTTAGTCATTTAAAACACAAGAACAACTTGGTTTTTATATTATAAAATAATAATAACCAATTTTTTTGAAAAATTCGTAAGTAGTTTGTAGTATGAAATAAACAGTTTAAGTAGATTGACCCATTTCCTTTCATTTCGTTTAAAATAATGTTCATTATTTCGAAATAGCCACAATACTTGACCTCCGACAGAAAATGTTAAGATTTAGCAAATGAATTCACAGCTACTCTGAATTAATGATTGTTTCAATATGTAAAAAATAAATAAAATATTCATTAACAATTTTCATATAACTTCTTTGGGCAAGTACCAATCATTCATAATTAAAAATCTTTGTACTATTGTTCCCGTTAAAATCTAATTCCAAAATTACATAAGATCATTAAGGAACAGCATTATCAAGCGATCGAGATAACGTTCTATATAACACGACTTTTCACACATAAGAAGTTATTATGTCTCATTCAACACCATCTCAGCATTAGTTTAATAGGTTTATACGTATATGCATATAAATATATGCATTTAAATGATAACACTAGCTTAATTATTAAATTATGAAGTAAGATGGTAACAACTGAAACATATATTTTTTTTCTATAATGGTCACAAACCAATAAACTGTTAAAGCAGCGGACACAAAGGAAAATTTGAGACTCAATTAATTTTTACCATGAAATTGAATATGACCGCAATACCGGGGATGGACAAGCGATTCGACCGTCTATACAATTTTATTCTGTGAAGCTTTAAATATGAAAGACTTTCGAATTGGTCTTGCAACATTACATTCTACAAGATCAACTGCTTTTTGTCGAACTCGTCCAGGCCTTAAAATGATTTTACCGACAAGTAGTGTCACTATAAAGTTATTTTAAGCTTATTTGTTTTTATAAATTCCAAATTTTTAGAAATTAAAAATCGAACAATTTTTACAATACCATCCGTGTCGTACCAATTATAATAAACTATAATCCTTAGAATTATTTTGATGACTGATTATAATTAATTACAATACTCAACCACTGTAATTAAGAATGTCAACTTTAATTATCAACTTGTATTTATAATCTATAGATGCTGGCTTGAAATGATGATGAAAAAATGTAATAAATAATCTAAAAGTACTAACTCTTTACGTGGTTAATTTGTGTATTAATAGGTAAATGCAAATAACTTTATTACCTCCTATAAAAAAAATGATTATCGTAGTAAAAATAAATTAGATAGATGTCAGAATAAAAGTAACCGAAAAAATTCTTCTCATCATATAGTTCAGTTGACACTTATATTTTAAAAGTGAAAAAAACTTTTTACTTTATCAATATCTGCTTTTTTCTTGTCAAATAAGCTTGCTAAAAATACTCATATAGACTAAATTTATAGTTGAATATTCACTGGATTGATCAAAATTATAATTATTATCAATTTGTAAATAATTACTTGTTAACTTTTTTTCAAACAATCTATATTAATTTAATTCGAAATCAACTTAAATGGCTTTCAATTTCATTGAATCATATAGTAAGATCAGGAGAAATGCTTTCTTGTTTTATATATGAAATAAAAAAAATACCTTTAATTTTATATAATTTACTACATACTTCACAAGTTTTATTACTATCTAAATTATTTTAACAGTATATCTAAAAAGATGTCAAACGTTCCAGTCACAATTAAATAAGCATGTATGTGTTGAGTACTTTAACATTTTTGTTTTTATTTCACGAAAGCGAACATATTTAGATATTCCTTTATCAATGGCATTAAAAGAACCAGATAATTTATAAGAGAACTTTCCACCGAAAATTAAGATTAAGTTTAATATATTGATATTAAAAATAACACTGTTCCATTCTATTTGATACTTTGTAGCCACAATTAGAATGTGGGGTTACTGATAGCAATAGGAAATCTGATATAGTAAAAGCATCGCTCGCACCAATTAAGCTTACATGAGCCTTACCACCTAATGCAAGCTAAACCAAAACATGGCATTATTTCATTGTGTGCTATATTTGAAATTTAAATCACATAGCCACTTTTATCAACTACTATTCAAATTTTGTGTTCATTGAATATACTCTGACTAAAAATAAAGTTATTGTAGGATTTTAAATATATTAGTCTAATATTTTCTAAGGAAAGTATTTTTATATTAATCTACATTTTACCAAACAACAAAATTATGTTTCAAATTTCATGAGAATGCTTTTCAATTAAACAGGAAACTAAAATGAAAAGAGATATAGATTTAAGTATCTACTACAAATCAACATGTACTTTGATTTATTTATTCAGATATTAAATATTAAATAATGAGTTTATCATTTTGATATAATTAACTCGCTCTTATAAACTAATGATCAGAAATAATTATTTCACCAAGTGTCGCGGCTCTATAATTCACAGAGCAATGATGTTGACATCAACCGTCAACCATATTTTTTACACAGGGGCAACTATTGACATTTTTTCTAATACTACCCCAACACATAATTATAATATAAATCTTTTCTTTGTCTAAAACGTATTTTATAACTCGTCTTTGTACTGTGCAACGGAACTGTTTATTGAAACTGAAATTAGAAAAGATTTACAGTATTTTCGGGTTTTATTCTTAATAATAAGTCTCGCAAGTGTCTCATTTGAACACATAAATTGGTGACCCCGACGTGATCGACGTATAAATACGAAAATCGACAAATCAAGATACGAGGTGTCGACGTGCCAGGTTATCAAAAGGTAACGGCATCGCATTCATTATTTATCGAATACGAAGACGAATTCATCATTTCTGGTTGTCGTCGAGTCCGGCAGCGAAGCAATATCACAAAGACTTCGCCACGATTACGGCAGCATTCTATGAAAACATAGTGTCCTTCCTTTGTCCTTCCTAAAAACCACGTTATTAACTATTCTTTACTTTATTGCCTCCACAGTGCATTATTCATATTTTAAAATTATTTGCAATCAATTATTCCAAAACAGTGAGTGTTAATTCCTAAGAATTAACAGAAATATATGCCTATTTTTGTTTCGACACGTCATAAGTACAAAGGTCAAACGAATTTAAGTTCAAGTTCAAAGTCTTATTCAACTTCTTATTATGAATAATAAACAAAATTACTCTCTCACTATTTTAAAACAATTTCTTTTGAATTATTTCAAAATTTTCACTACATTTAAATATTTTATATTTACGTACATAAATTCATATACAACACTAAAAGTTAATCTAAGCTAGAACGATTACGATACTACGAAATACATCCCTTTTAAAACTACAATAAATAAATAACAATTATACATTTTCATCATAGTGCCACGTGTTCATGTGCGTGCAATACGTGGTCATACTCTAAGTTATTTAAATAGCTGCACTCTTTAGAGTTTTAGTTAACTTTTTAAACGTATGGAAGAGAATCGAAATTTTTAAAAACAAAAATAGACTACCCAAAAATATATTTGTCAACGAAGATTTTAGTAAAGAAGTTTTGGATAAGCGAAGAGAACTTATACCGCAGCTAAAAGAAAAAAGAAAAAAGGGACTTATAGCATATATAAAATACGATAAGCTTGTTGTAAAAGATAAAAATGGTGATGTTCGGGATAAACGGAAGAGAGAACAATCAAACTCTCCAAACAAAAGCCACGAAAATGGTCGACCTAAAATTAATAAAATAAATGCCTTCGAGAAAATGTACAGAAACAGATCCCATTCGACATCAGAAATAAATAAAGAATAGCCATTAAATTACATCGGTTACCGGAAGATCAAAGCAAATAAAGGAAAAAAACTTAAAGAAAAAACAAAAAATATTAATCCTCCCCCAAGCCGACTGGTCCTCGTGGGGGAAAACGACCACAACCCTCCAAGACTGAAAAATAGTAACCACCAAAAATAAGTAATATATATCGCATCCCTCAATGTACTTACCCTGAGAAACGAAGAAAACCTAACGGAACTAACGTACGCATTAGAACAAATCAAATGGGACATCCTACGCATGAGCGAAGTTAGAAGAATGGGTGAAAGTATTTGGAGGAGGCCTTTGCCGACTGGCAAACAGATCTAGCGATGATAACCAAGGATCAAATATTAGTTTAAGTAGCTTATTAAGTTTAAGATATTATGTTTATTTTTTTAAGATAGTTTATTGTTAACACTTATTTTTAAGATCTGAATAAAGGCTATAATAATAATAAAAACTCTTAGAGCACCATACTTTTTCACCTTTAGTAATCCTTTCTGCCGAAATTTCCAGGTGCCAGGCAGGACGCTGGTTTTGTACATCGAGCTATTAGCGACGCAGCACCGGTTTCTTTGCTGGGAGTATTGCCGAAGGGAGGAGAGTGACGCATTTAATTTACTCCAGTGCAGCTAAGTGAGGTAAATTAATAAATTTTTGAATTTTCAATATTGTAAATTAACATAATTTTAATATTCGAAGTAATGGTTACTGATTCAGATAAACCTATTATTAAATATAAGGAGTAAAGCTTAAAACGTAGTTCCATAAAAGGCCAGATTACAAAATTTAAAAATTATTTAACAACATTAAAGACAATTCAACTATCTAGTACTAGCGTAGCAGAATTATTTTTAAAATTAAATAAATTTCAAACTTTATGTACTAAATTTGAAAATTTACAAACTGAAATGAAATGAAATTATCAAAACTTAGACTCTGAGATCAATGAGAGAGATGGCATCGAAAGCGAAATTATTTCTTGCATAGCAACAGCTAAAATTCTCATTGAAAATGCGAAAATACAATCTGAAGCGCGACGTAAATCTTAAGCTCCTGCAACCTCGTGCCATCACCATCATGATCCTGACAGTCTTGGTTTTAAGTTGCCACAAATTCAAATCGCTAAATTTGACGGCGCATATTTCCGCTGGCTGGAATTCCGAGATACTTTTCAAACTGTAGTACACGAAAACGAACATTTATCCGATATTCTCAAATATCATTATTTAATTTCGTATCTCGAGGGAGATGAGGCACGAGTAATTGCAAATCTCGAAGTGTCATCTTCTAACTACAAAGAAGCGATTGTTAATTAACTATCATTTTACTGAATTATTTAACATACAACCTATAGCGACCGAATCAGTACGGTCATTAAGATATTTAGTGGACCACGTTACAAAGAACCTTCGAGCATTAACTAGCATTAGCTCCGGCCACATTATTCTACTTTCGAACTATTGGAATCCTAAATAATGTAATATGTTTTTAGTAGCCGGATTGATAACCAAATATAATGGTAATAGCTGCACTAAATAGCTAAACAAAATAACTATATAGCTGCACTCTTAGAGCACCATACTATTTCACCTTTAGTCATCCTTTCTGCCGAAATTTCCAGGTGCCAGGCAGGACGCTGGTTTTGTGCATCGAGCTATTAGCGACGCAGTACCGATTTCTTTGCTGGGAGTATCGCCGAAGGGAGGAGAGTGACGCATTTAATTTACTCCAGTGCAGCTAAGTGAGGTAAATTAATAAATTTTTGAATTTTCAATATTGTAAATTAACATAATTTTAATATTCGAAGTAATGGTTACTGATTCAGATAAACCTATTATTAAATATAAGGAGTAAAGCTTAAAACGTAGTTCCATAAAAGGCCAGATTACAAAATTTAAAAATTATTTAACAACATTAAAGACAATTCAACTATCTAGTACTAGCGTAGCAGAATTATTTTTAAAATTAAATAAATTTGAAACTTTGAAACAAATATCATTATTTAATTTCGTATCTCGAGGGAGATGAGGCACGAGTAATTGCAAATCTCGAAGTGTCATCTTCCAACTACAAAGAAGCCAGGTCTTTGGTTCGCGAGCGATACGATAATAAGCGATGACGAAACTACTAATCATTCCATGGATTCACCGTGCGGGTGCCGGGTCCATCGCGTTGCAGGGAGAGGAGCTTCAACACTGCCCGGGACTTGCGACCCAAGTGTAGGTTTAAGGGGCCCCTTAACTAACGCGCATTATACGCTCACCTCCACTGTCCAAGCTCCTCTCCCTACCTAACCAAATTTGAAAAGAACCTACTAGGGCTGCCTTCGATATACGTTCCAAGAATGCATTAATGTGAGTTCTGGACAAGCCCAAGTCCTTTAGTAGGTTGTAGAGAGATTTCGCTGTTATACCTCTCGCTCCCACCTCTACCGCGTACAAATCTGCTACGAACCTATTTCGAGTGAGTTCGTTTGTGAGCTCGTAATATTTGTTGACCTTGATGGTATGGTCTTTGGGCATGTTGGTTTCCCAAGGGACCGTAAGCTCTATCATCACTACGCGCTTTAAAATTCGCGAAAACAAATATATATACGGTCTGGAGGCCGACGCACAAATATCCTCGGGGATTTTATATTGCTTTTCATAAGTGTCCATCATTATAGTCCAATCCGACACCGCTTTAAGGATGGAGTAAGGCTTGACGTTTGATTTTGTAGCCCTAGTGCCTTCTCTCACAAAACCTACTGATCGTTCGTTTGTGGTTATTGCCTTTTGCGCTCTGGCTACCGAAAGACTAACCGCTTCACGTATGACTTCTAGAACCCTATCGTGACGACGCGAGTATTGACCGCTGTCCAGGAGTACCCTACATCCCACCAGCAGATGCTTAGCAGTTCCAACTGCCTTTCCACAGATATAGCAAGTTTTTTCGGTACTTTTACCCCATCTTACTAAATTACTCTGATCTGGGAGAGTCATCTGGAACGCATTGAGATAGAATTTTAGCAATGCTGGCGACCAATCATAAATTAAAGTGCGCCATTTTAATGCTAATAACCACTCGTTCTGCATTTCTAAATTCATTGCATGGATCTTATATTTATCATTCTTGTCTTGCCGAATAAAAGACTTCAATATATCCGCATCTTGGACTTTCCTATTTGATCCTAACCCCGCTCTGTTACTTTGTGCTCCTATCATAAATTTCTTATGGAATTGAAGTCGTGACTCTAGCTCGGGGGCATCTTCATCTTTTGGGAGCGATGTCACTATGTCATCATGGGATTTCCCCAGGATATATCTCTTGGAAACTCTTAGGTGTTTATAGAGCTCCGATGGCCTTTTTAACTCATCCCAAAACTATTGCTTCCCCTAAATAACGCCGATGAATCAGCCGTTAGAGCGAGCCCGAGCCACAACTTCAACATCTTTATGACGCCTGACGCCTTAATTAACTATCATTTAACTGAATTATTTAACATACAACCTATAGCGACCGAGTCAGAACGGTCATTAAGATATTTAGTGGACCACGTTACAAAGAACCTTCGAGCATTAACTAGCATTAGCTAACATCAACAGATGCTGTCAATATATATAGGAAAAATAAAAAATCATATTCATATTTTATATTTCTTTAAGCTGAAGAGTCGTAGTATTGACTAAATTGCGAGTGAGCGCATCGGGCTAGGGGGATTACTTAAAGAGCATGTTAAGATATAATTATTCTTTTTTCTGAGGATTTTAGAATTAACAAGTGATTTCCAACGAAATTATTTAAACTTATTTTTTTATTGTTCTCTTTAAATTAATAGACTATTTTATTACTTTGAGTTATTTTGCCTTAAATCTACTTTAAATTCATTTACTACATGTGTATATGTAAGTCTCAGCTATAGGTTTCCGCTGTTGTTTTTACCCTCTGTATAAATTAACAGCTCCGGCCACATTATTCTACTTTCGAACTATTGGAATCCTAAATAATGTAATATGTTTTTAGTAGCCGGATTGATAACCAAATATAATGGTAATAGCTGCACTAATTAGCTAAACAAAATAATTAAATAGCTGCACTCTTAGAGCACCATACTTTTTCACCTTTAGTCATCCTTTCTGCCGAAATTTCCAGGTGCCAGGCAGGACGCTGGTTTTGTGCATCGAGCTATTAGCGACGCAGCACCGGTTTCTTTGCTGGGAGTATCGCCGAAGGGAGGAGAGTGACGACGCATTTCATTTACTCCAGTGCAGCTAAGTGAGATAAATTAATAACTTTTCGATTTTTCAATATTGTAAATTAACTTAATTTTAATATTCGAAGTCATGGCTACTGATTCAGATAAACCTATTATTAAATGTAAGGAGTTAAGCTTAAAATGTAGTTCCATAAAAGGCCAGATAACAAAATTTAATATTATTCTGTTATTATTTATTGTCGTCAACTGTTTATTTATGAAACTGTTTTACGCAAACACAATACCCTAACTTATGTTGATAATCGTGATAAAAGGAGAGTAGATATAATACTCCAAATTGAAAAACACAGAAGTAAACTTGCAGGGAGACATTATTATATTATTAGCTCAAGATTATAAAATAACATTAACAAACTTATAAATATATATCATCTTAATAAAAATAAATGTCAAAAATGATTAAAAGAATGGTTGCTGTTCTCTTTAAATTAATAGAATATTTTATTACTTTAAATTCTTTTACTACATATGTATAATATGTAAGTCTCAGCTACAGGTTTCCGCTGTTGTTTTTACGCTGTGTATAAATTAACAGCTCCGGCCACATTAGTCTACTTTCGAACTATTTGAATCCTAAATAATATACTAAGTTTTAGTAGCGGGATTGATAGCTAAATATAATGGTAGCGACAAGTCTTATAAAAACATCCGACTAAAGTTACAGAAGGTAGGAAAAAATAAGGTTCCATAACTTTCTAATTGTTTAAACCGATAACTTTTACTAACTTTCTCGTCGCGAGTAAATATATTTTCCAAAATCAACTTCGATTTATGGCCGCCGTCTATACGGGAATATTTAGCAAAGTTGGAAATCTGTCATGACTGAAGTATAAGTTTCCCTCTTTACAAATAATGTTATTGACATTGCATATTCATAGCTTTTGTTGTACATTCCTCTTATAAAATGAATGTAATATGCATTTTATTTTTTATCTTTTAATTTAAATATATTTAAGATCACAATTACAAAAAAAATCAGACGTTATGTAGATTATTTAAGGTTTTCGAACGAAAGAAAAGAAGAGAATTAAGGAAAATACCATATTCACGTTTACTAGTTATGTGTTTAATCAAACTAGCGCCCTGAATACTACTAAGTTACAACTTATTTCAAAAGAAACGACTTACTGTTTTGAGCCCGAATCGTATAACTTTTGCTCTCGTTTTACTTTGCTACGTACAATGTACTGTAGAACGGCATTTCCTGGAATATCAGCGCCCCTGTCAAATAGCCACCATCTCACTGATTCTTATTGTCTGTTACAAGGACCATCTCCGAAATATATCTAATAATGTATGTTTTTTTTTATAATAGATGTCTAAACAGTTAAATAAAACTTCAGTAAATACTGTCGGAAATGATAAATATTTATATTACATTATAAATAAGGTATCCTATCAAATATGGATCACATAGAATAATCTAAACAAAAAAATCCATTTATTACGGTAACCTATCCAAAAATATACTAATTACGAACTATATCATTTAAATTTATTAAAATCAAATAGAGTTCTAAAACAGAGAAAATAAATAAAACTAATTAAAATTATAATCCCATGGCCGTGACCGCCCCGCAGAAACTCGGGACACCGTGGGCGCATTCTGCCGGCATTCAGAGCGGTACGCCAGAAAATTAACAATCGATGGCGATAGATGATAAAATAACAAGACCAACTGAAAGACATTCACATCTCGTCTGTCCGTGATAACGGTTGCTGAAAAGCAGTGGCGGCTGTACCTTAAGTGCACTCGTGCGCTGAACCACCAATTCAAAAGATTTAAAAATTACAAATAAATACTTCATCTTTATTTTTAAATTACCATTTTAATATTTATTTTCTAAACATACGAAAACATATAAAAAATTAAATTTCTAATTATAGTCAAAAAGTTTGTACGCTTTACTAAACTAATATCTCGTGCGCTTCGGCGAGTGCACGAGGACTGCTAATACATTTTGTATGAGATACGAACTAATACGCCTGGCGCGTGAAACAAAAGATAGTTCATAGAAATGTACCGAGTAATGAGTCGGTTCTCGAGCGCCGCACGAGCGGCCGAAGATTACCGAGAGCCCCGATGACGACTGGGAATTGAAAAGAATCAAAATTTTTCTCCTAAATACCATGCACTTGCTAAATGCACTTTCTATGCTTAGTATTGAAAAAAATAATTATGCAAACAATACTCGATTTTAATAAAAAGGTGATTGAACATTTCGCTTCAGAAAAATGTCGTCGCATTGATTTAATGTTTAAAAAATAAACATATTTTATGTCAATTGGTTTTTTGTTGCATTTTCTAATTTTAATATTTTATTAAAGTGCACCACCGGTTCGATAACCCACCAGCCGCCACTGCTGAAAAGTAGCCGAAACGTCGGGAGTAAGTAGTTTTTTACGAAAATAAAGTCAAGAAGTATAATCCGAAAAATATTAATTTCATTTAACTGAAAAGAACTCGCGAAAATCTTAGATCTCATCTCTAAAACATCTTACATGCCTCAGTTACATACAATTTTATTACAATTGCTTAGTAAATATATTTTTTTTATTTTTAACACATGCTTGAAAATTAACTTGTATATCTCCATTATATTGAGAACACATTGCGATTGAACTGAAATGAAGTTTTGTTGCCCCCTCTGCAGTTTTACAGCGACTAGTTTGCAGTTTAGTAATTGCAATGTAAGTTAGTCAAATTGAAGAAAAATTTGTCGCACTAAGATTCATATTAATGTACTAATTGTCATAAGATATCAGATTTTATAAATAGATGTTTCACTTTTATCACAGATATACAAACAATTTTTAGGTGATAATTTATCACTACCAAACTGACTAGATCGTTTTATAATAATCGGCAACTGTATTAAATGTTCTTCTTACTCGGTTTTTTACTCATGCATCTCACTAACATCGAGATGAGATAGCATTACTCAGTTCCATTATATACATATATGTATAAATAATAATATGAATGAGAGAAAGAAAACTATGCCACTAGAAGTATAAAAGAATAATACCTAAAACCGCAACTTTACTTTGTTATTTGTGACAGGAGTAAAATTCTCCCGGCTGGCAGGCCAGATCTACGTTTTAATATATTAACGTTTTCTCAACATATATCACAGACGTATTAGCAGTAATTCCCAGAACCTAAATTACTATTGGATACAATGCTTAATATTAAAATAGACCTCGTTGGAATAATAAAAATGTTTTACTTTTGTGATTTATATCTATGTAACTAAAGTACATATTTATATATATTCACTGTTACATCCAACTCTCCTCAAATTACAAAAAATAAAGAAAACTAAAGTAAAAATAGAGCAAATACTTATTTTCTTGATATGCTACCGAATAAAAAAGAGAAAGGATTTTAGGAACAACTTTTTTTCACTTTAAAACTGAGATTAAAGCAGTAAACTTTCTCTTCATTGCGACGGTATTATAAGCATCACAACGCCATGAGTATTGATGTGTACTAGTTTATTAAAAAACAAGAATCACATCACAATAAATATGTTACATAAGCGCTTGATGCATGTCTATCTGCTATTACTCTTTTAGAACTTTTGGTTGGTATAAAGCTCGACATTTCTTACCATAATACATACAAATCAGAATACATACAAAATTTTATCTTAATTAGCCGATGCCCTTTTACGTGATTGAGGAACGAACATTCATATAAATTTATTAATACTGGGAGAAGATTAAATGATAAATAGTCGACCATTATTCATAATTAACCTACCTAATGAATTATGTTTTACAAGAAGGGTAAATTTTTTGTCATAATTCTCTTTAATACATTTGAACCCATAGCATTTATAGGCATTATATTGAAACTGAAACAAAAGTGGAAAAATTATTTTACAAATAAGCCTTAGTATAATTCAAGCAATTAAATTTTTCAGCCATAAACTCGAGCGGAAAAAAAGACAGGTCCAAAAATGTACTGAGCTTGAACGGCTATTAAATATTGGAAACTAAATTAAAGATTGCGCTTGTACATTTTAAAAACTTCATTTGTTTTAAACTTAATGATAATTTTACTTTCTTTTTTAATATTATATCTCTTTTATGCACTTTTTATTTCATATTCTAGATTCTTTTTGTACCAAAATTTTTAATCGGACAGTGTAAAGAGGAATCCAAATCTTTATTTATAAAAACGTGCATCAAAATATGAATCCGTGGTAATCTCAAACAGAACTTATATACTTAAATATATATCAAAACCGTTCGTTCCGACTACTTTGTACAAAACCACCAACAGCCCAAAAGTCTTAATTACTCGTTTTTATATTTTTACAAGTTTTTATTTCACTCGTTATCTATGTTTATGAGGGTGGATTTGTGAATCTCAACTTCGACTCAAATATCTTCAATCTAATGAACTTTTTGTATAAACGTTCCAGTACGTTATCATGTCATCCTAGAATCAAAATGGCGTGGCCAAATATTTTCAATGCTTACAAAAAAAATATAACTATCAAGGTCGTTAACATTATAATCGTTATTAGTTTTTAATGGTTGCAAATAAGATAAGGATTCATGATTAAGAGATTAAACGTAAAGCCACAACGAATAAAAAAATATACAGTATATGAATTTTAAACTGAAGATGCTTTGTAACAATGTAATCAATACTAATTATACCACTCTTTAATTTTTTACATGTTCTAGTCAGCGACGAGTGTCGCTGTCATTTTGGTCCAGTAACGTCTGACTTTTTAAATGAACCTCATATACATATATAAAAGTAAAAGTTCTTTATGTAGATTCAAATATGAACGTAGCCTTGTTAAAAACTTATTGATATACTAAAAGTTATTTCACGGCAACTAAGCCCAACCAAGCCATGACTTTAGCAAATTTATAATACGTTCGTCCCATATTTGTATCCTTAAAAGTTATTTGAAGTATGTATTATATTCATACTTTTTAAGCACGTACTTATAGTTTTTACTTCTTTTTATACACTTAAAAGTTCGTAAAATTTAGAATGATAAATTTGTTCTATTCTATATACACTCCGAGGCTTCCAACCCAGCGTACTAGCCCCAAAATATTTTTCTTATTTTACAAAGATACCTAACGTAGTTTTAGTAGCAAGAAAGCTCATTTTTATTATTATCTTAAACTATGACAATATTAAATTATTTTTAAAAGATCAAGTGTTCTTTTTTTATTTATTACTCGAATAAATGATAACAGGTACTGGAATAAATAATATCAATATCAGTGTTTATCAGAGAAGATAAACGACTTTTCATTTATCTTATTTTTATTAACTTTGAAGTAACCACTCGACAAACAGACCCAACAAACATATTTATTTGTTATGAAATTTTTGTTATCATGGGTATAATTATCATTATTGGTATAAAGATCTCTAGATGGAGATATTTATCTCAATATTTATACGTAGATACGTAGATGGATCAAAAATATCTTTATTAATAATAAAAAATATTATAAAAATACAGGAGAATAATGCTGAGTCATTCATAATATTAAAAACTGAAAAAATCATTATGATATTCAACACAATTATCTCGCATCGCATAAAGTCAAGCGACACCTCATTTAAAATTATAAATGAAGTGAAAAGTTAAAACGCCCACGCCGTATTACAGTGACCCGGTTATATGATTTTCACTACCTACATTGACATTTAATCCCAATGAGAAACTGGCCTTGTAATTTCCGACTCATAATAATATAATATTTGAATAAATAGGTTCATAATGTTCGCCAGAAAATCACAAGATTTTATACAATACAATGAATGTATGTATATTAGTAGTGAGTAACGATTTTTTTATTGATATCGCTTAACAACTCCGACTGTTTATAATTGGGTACTAGAAAATATTTCCGACTAATGTAGTTAAAAATTATATATAGTTTTAGAGCTAATATTGAAATATTTAACATGCTCACTTAAATATGAATTAAAAATATAATTGATTCTAGTACTAATGATTTTGCAAAAATAATAGGACACATTGATTGAAAAACTATTATTTTAACTATGTAGGTCTCAAGTTATCTATTTTTGATATCTGTGATTATTAATTTGTCGCATCAGTTATATTACAGCATCTTTGCTCACAAAAACAAACTTCTATTCGTTATACTTTTATTCGTCTATTTTTAACGATGTCCTTCTAGATATGTAAAATAAAAAATAGTTTTAGAAAATAGAAATGCCTGATATTTGAATAAGCATAGCTTTCTATATCAAGCGTATGTTTAACATTTTGATGAAAACTGGCACACTTGTGACTTGGGACAAGATTTTTCAATGAATATATTTTATTATTAGTACTAGAATTGATATAAATAAACTTAGATGACTGTTATGAACGATCCTTAGTTTCTAATAGCAATATTATCATTACAATTTCGGTCCAATCTCCTTCCTGTTTTATGAGTCCCTTTATCTTAAATTCTGCCCAAATGTGCAACTAGGTTTACAATTAATTTACAATAATCAAACTATTTATCAATGTACCTCAGTATTAACGATCCTACAAACGTTTTATAATCACATATAAACTAAACACAGCTGTCTATCTACTTATCTAGATATCTTATGATTAATTATAATCTGTTACGCTCCTTTCACATTACACGATTTCGCTCGTGCGGGAAAAAATCGCCCGGGCAATTTTTCTTGATCGACTATTGAAGAGTACGAGACCTTTCGCATTACACGATTTGAACACGGGCATGTTTTGTAAACGTGTTGCAGCCGTCCAGTGCTACTAGAACCGCACGGCTACCGTATCGCCCTCTAGCCTAGTGGCCTACGTGACCAAATGCACGCTTTCACACTAGACGGTCTTTAGTCGTACGGGAATTGTCCCCAGTATTGTTTCTACTCTTCAGTTTCCCGTGTAACTCATCAAAGGAGCGAACTGACATACGAAAGTAGTCGAAAAACTTTTGGTCATCGTTTCTAAGATCTTCAAATAATGTGTGGAACATCCCGACTTCCTCTGGTCTCTGATTAATTGGGTGAATCCAGTGAAGACGATTGCGCCTTTGTCTTTTCCGACGCCGATACAGTATCCATAACGCAATAACTTGTTCGCGATCCATAGTTTTCATCCAGACCAGACCAAATGTTCCAATGAACTGATAAAAATGTACTATTTTTATCGTTCAATGCGAAAGTAGCAAAACCACGATTAAAAATTGGGCAATTTTTTCCCGCACGAGCGAAATCGTGTAATGTGAAAGGAGCGCACACCGCTTCCTTCTAGAGTTAAACAACGTAACCGCTGGGATGCTATCAATAATGTGAAGCTAACTATAATAGCTTTGAAAATACAACTTTAAATAAATCACAAAAAATACACTGTATTATTTCTTCAAGAAATCTTTTATTTATTATAAAAACTCCAACAATACTTAACGGAGAGTTACATATTATGATGACATAGTTATATATTATGTAAGTTATTACATTTGTTCTTGGTTGGATCACTTAAATCAATATAGATATAAAAAAATTTAATATTCCAGAAATATATCCTAGCTTGAATAGTTTTGCATTGTTCCCATAGAATAATTTTGTTTGTATCTTCTATGAATTATGGTTTGATTATTTGAAATCAGTCATTACAATATTATTAAGTCCCACTCACTAATACTTTTATTTAATAAAATAGGTCAACGGGTTTTGTCGTATTCCTTATAAAATATAAGATTTTTTTGCTTTATATTGTAAGTATAATTCTAGTAAATATCCAAGGAATCGATCAATACTATTGCTATTTTTTTCAACATTTTGAGCATTTCTAGTGTAATTTGTTGTAAGGTTTTGATCTTTAGGAATTAGTAATTTGGTTTTGTGTACCAACTCGTCAGGAAACCTTTGTCAATTAATAATAATAACAAACGGGATCCAAACTATCATCGAAGTTAGATATTACATACATTTATGACATAGAAGTACAAGCTTTTACAAATAGTGTTTGGAAAACTTTCAAAATTGGTGTAAACGTTCGTATGTACGAGCACTTTGTTGAATAATTTTTTGTTGAACTGTGATTTAGGGAGAAGCAATTTTTTATAACCCTTAATAAACTATTCATAAATTTTCATAAAACTAAACAGCTAAGATATAATAATTCTCCATTTAATACTTATTTAATAAATTGGTAGAAAGAGATGTAAGGTATTTTAATAGTATTTTATAAATAATTACATACTAAATATTTCAATCGGATTATTATTAATTAAAATTTATTTGATATGATTGATCTTGTCACTTTATTTCGTAATTTGCACTTTACTAAGCTTTTATTTTATATTTTGTTTTTCTTATTTACATGAACGACTCACTTAAAACATTATCAAAAAGTAAGACAGTACATCATTCTGATTCTAAACAATAAGCCAAGAGTTAATTTTTTATACACGGTTTATAGCAAGTTGGTTTCGCTAATCTAAGAGTTTAGTTGGGGTATATAAAAGATTTTGCTTAAAAATATAATAAAAAACCCTGGCTGTTCATACTTGTTTAAAAATGAAAGAAGAAGCGTAATAATAAAAAGGCTCAAAAAATTAGCTTATCAGCAGTAAAGGAAAGCAAAATGAAAGGTTTTTATTACATAAATGTCGTAAATTCAGTAGGGTTAGTATACTTAATGGTATAAATGAAAAGTTTTTTTAATTTAGCCTTCCCTATTCTGTTTCCTTAAACCCACAACTTGTCATCTACGGTTCATCAGGTGTATACTATAATCTCTACTTAATGACTTTAAACTATAAATATAAAAACGAAATCGATTTGGCACTAAATGTCAACCCTGAATGTGCTTTATTACATCATGAACTTTAGTCCTTTTCTAATGGATAAATTTAACAGTTACATAGATGGATAGAAATAGCTCTAGTAGCTATTGGTTTGGACTATTTTGTTCTAAATTTCGAACATTTTTCTGGTGAACACGATAATTACTGACACTTTAACTCACTGAGTATAATATGTAACACGTGCTAGAGCAAAATTTATGGAGCACATGATCTGTGCACGAACGAAACTACCTTTTAGGGGAAGGCTTTGAAAATGAGATTATAACACAACATACAGTTTATTATGAAAAATACTTTTTTAAAGAATTTTTATTATATTTCCATTTATATTTTATACTAGTTTTTGCCCGCGACTTCGTCCGCGTTAGTTTCGTCATTAGTAATATATGTATAGCTGACCAGGCGAACTCTATTCCATCTTAGAGGCCATAAATAATCAGGTTTTTCCTGTTTCAATCAAACAGAATGATTTACATATTAGTTAGTTGTCAAATCTAATGTCAAAAAAAGCGTTTGTATGGGAAATAGAAAAGGGCTGTTTTAAGGGTTTTCCCGGCAATTATTCCAATTTTTCTCACCTTTTATACCTTCCCTGAACCTCCACGAACATTTCAAGACTAAGATAAGACAAATCCGTTCAGCTGTTCTCGAGTTTTAGCGAGACTAAGGAACAGCAATCCATTTTTATATATATAGAAGATGAGGTATTTTTATTATAAGGATCTTTAAGAAATTTACAATTGTTGATTTTAAATAATTTCAATGTAATTCATTGTTCGAAAGGAAAGTCGTAAGGCCTCGGCCTCGAATTTTGCGGGCAGCGGAGCGGCGGCGGCGGCGGCACGGCAACGCATACTGTTCTCCAAACTAGCGGGCAGCGGGCACCGCTGTATTCGAGGGTCGGTCCATTTGATTATACGCGTAAGATCCTGCCGCTCCCGCCGCCGCTCCGCTGCCCGCAAAATTCGAGGCCGAGGCCTAAAGAGTCGTATTAACTTGAATTTGTAATATTATTAATTTTTACCTTTATTTCATCTGTATTTACATGGGATATAGTGAATTAATCGAAATTTTGAATTCATTGCTAACTTTTTGTGAGCTGATCATTAACACTATAATAATTAAGATGTCGACCTTAATATACTTGTGTTAATGTTTGATAGACTTAATAATTTAAACATAAATTAACACTGGTTCCATAATCAACTACTAACACTCATATATTTGCTAATTCTAGATATCCGCCACAAACATTCCTTTGCTTCTCAATTAGAAACAAGATGTTAAAATATTTACTTTTTCTTTAATATTACGTCTCTCATGGCTTACTAATTAAATATTTTTTTGATCACGTTTATTAATAACCATTTAATTAGATTATTTTTTTAATTTGAAGTTTACAGGTTCAACCAGCCTTTGTTCTTTTGATCGCCTGTACCCAATGTGGGACGAAGTTTTTGTTATATGTTAAACTGTATTTGACTTGAAAGAACTATCTTTAACAACGATTGTATTAAATTTATTATTTTTAGCAATATTTTTTAAGAATGTTATTAAATTTTAATTTTTTTTCCCTTCCAAAATTAAATACTAACCTTTTCATCAATTCAATAAAAAATCTTACTTTCAGTTCTTGTTTTTAGATATTAAGTTATTATTTCATACATAAAATGATATCAAATTATATTTATTTTATTTTAACTACATATAATAGAAGCTGAAATAGAATTGTGTTTTATTGTATTTGTATGACAGTTGTAACGTCAGTTTTCATGCCAAAAATGCTCTTTTGAACTAAGAAATATTTAAAATGTAAAATATTTTTCATCCTACGCCTTTAAATAAAATACTTTGATCAGAATGTTCGTCTCTTTCACGACAATCGTAACGTTGTTGCCATCACTGAGTTCAATTGACATTCAATTTTCTATACGGTCTTTTCAATTTACTGAAAGATTTATGTTCCTATTGCAAATCCAAAAAGGGTAAGTGAAAAAATATAGCATAAAAACGGTTATAAAGAGGAAATAACCTTTAAGCGATGCATAAAAGTGCTTCAATTTTTTAATATTACAGGAATGTAACTGTTTGAGATAATTAATAGATAATAATTATGTCCCTCTCCGTATAAATATCAAATCCTAATAGTTCTTCTGTAGTCCGTCAAATAACTGTTTATAATAAAAAAAAAGAGTGCTTTGTAATGACTACATGACTACTAATTGTGACAATGAACATTACTGCTAATACTAGATCAGTTTTTTTTTAATTTGATTGATAATTAGTGTGTAGATTATCTGAATAGGGATTAAGAGAAGTTTATTTGTTCACTGATCGCCAGCAAAATAAAAGTGTAACATTTAATATTAAAATTGCAACTTATTATTTCGTTTTAAAAACTGGAAAAAAAACAATTTCAACTAATTTCTTATAACCCATATTTGTAAAGCACGACACTAATAAAAGCTCACTATTTGTAACTACAAAACAAAACATATTTAAAATGTATTTAATTTGTATCAACTTTAATACCTCAGTTGAACTAAACAAACTTATGTCGTAAAGTGTTAACCGAAACTTTGGGACAGTCCATTAAGAGTGTAGCATTGTATTAGTGTACATATAAGATTAAACTTTAAAATTCAATTAGCACTACAAACTCTATTAAAGATTAGACATAAATCTCTCACCAACTCCGATTATTTAATGAATATATATAAATTAAACGTACATTTAGATAAAATATAATAATTAGAAATTTTTCTAAGTTGTCTCTTGTAACCAATTCAAAACAAATGATAAGTTTAAAATTATTGTTTTTACTTGTCCTGATTTCTTTCGAACGTCATTTTTTTCTGTCTTAACTTTTTGGGTATTTAATTAATTTTACTTTTTACTTTGAAGTTGTGATTCTGTTTAAAGCCTCTGATCTAAATGAGGCAAATATTATCGAAATATTAAAAAAAATATATAATTTTGTAAAAAGTTTTAAAGTTATTTAAAGGCCCCTTTTGTATACTGGTCTAGATACCATGCTATTGTTTCCGTCAAATGCGATACATTATTATTTGTGTTTAGGTTTTATACAAATTTGAATGCAACTTCTCTTGATATCAACATTGCTTGTTTATTTTAACGCAACATATTATGTATAACGCTATATATCTATTATAATATAAATATTTTTCTCGAATTTGAAATATAATGATAATGTATGATAATGTGAATATCTAATGTCTGTATGTAATATACAAGTAGAGCATTAACACTCCACACTGTTACATCTGTGATACTGCATATATCACAATTGTGTACACTGAAGTTGAGACGCTTTGAAAGTAATGGTGCTTAATACAAACATAGTATTGATCCCAACAGACAAGATAACAAATATTGGAAATCACAGATAGATGAACATATTATTGAACTTAAGCACTCTGTGATAGTTCAAACAATCATAAGTATATTTTAGCCCATAGTTTTTTTTTAAATAAAGCCGTATTATACTTAATTTTCCTTTATTAAGGCACAAACAGTTCACAATATACTTAAATTATAAATAAAATTACAAAAACATACACCAATGAAGCTGACACAAATAAAAAAAACAAACAAATACAATAGTTATAAAAATCAACGAAACGTCGCTATGTTACTTACATAAAAGGAATATATGTACATATATTAACCCTAGAGTGGGCGCGTCTTTTTGCGTAACGTCAGTAGGCGCGTGGGGAGCATTTTGCCGCCTCATTTTCTTTGACTATTTTGACTAGTAATACTGCAATTTCATATATTTTTTTTTAGGATTTAAATAAATAAACAGTAAGTTATAATAAATCAACATATTTATTCAACTTTGTTCTATAAACTTTGGTTTACAAAAGACTTTAGAAAACTTAATATTTTAAATGACTTTTTTTCTCTTGAGCTACATAATACGTTTTATAACTTAAAAAATAAAACAAAAATAACAAAATTATATATTTTCTAAATCTACAGGATACGCTTTATCAAAACAGTCTCCACAAAGACATGTACAATGTTCATTGCACAGTAACTTTTGGCATCTGGAACACCCTTGCTTTGAGGGACATATACTGCATTTGCCTTCCTTTTTCGAAGAAGATGCTTGTTCTACTGGAACATAGCGAGCAATTTGGTTCCTCAAAGAAATATTTAAAGTGCCTATAGAAGTCCTTGTGGTCATATATTGCTTGACAAGTACCATGGCAATTTGTTTCAAATATTCTCGAAGTAGCATCAAATGTAGAGTATTGGCTTTGTATATAATTTGACTGTTTATGCCGGCAATATTCAACATTAAAAAATAATCTCATTGGCCATCTGCGAGTCATCCTCCCAACAGAATATTCTTTCTTCATTTGGTCAACCACGTCAACACCACCTTTAGTACTATTATAAAATGTTATCATTTCAGGTTTTGCACATGTTATCATTTCAGATCAAAGTTGATAATAGCAATACTATTTTCTTTTGCTTTTTATTTTGAACATAAGATAGTAACACTTTCCTGTCGCCAAATCCAAACATTGAAGATGGTTTCGCTCGATCTTTGGTGTTCAAGATTTGGTATCCCACCAAATCTTTTGATCTTCTATTTTATATATTTTTATTTATTATTATCAATCAATTCTTTGAAATCCTAAAACAAATACATTTTTAGTTGCAAAAGTTATTAATGCACCATAAAATATAGTCAACATTTCGAGTTTGCAAAAAAAGCATAATACAATATTACTTACGTGAGTGGGCGCGCGGTGAGCGATTTGCCGCCCGGCGACACCTGATAGTAGATACCTTCTTCTCCTGCGGTCCCCCGGGCACTGACGGTGTCCAGATTTACGGCAAACGTTGCTAATGAGATTGGAAGCAGCTACTAAGAAGCACAAGTCTAACGGCTAGTTGTTTTAATTATTATTAACGGTTTTTTAGCGCGGGCGGCAAAATGCTCATAGCGCGCCCACTCTAGGGTTAAGTAATAAACTAGGAAAATTTATTTTTGGGTTTCACACAACATTTTTTTAAATAACTGTAAGGAAAAATTAAACATATCAATATGACTAAAACCTTCATTATATTTTACGCAAACTCTATTGATAAATTGTTTTGAGCGTAACATGTTTAAACTATAGGAATATAAAATAATGGAGCAATTCTTCGGGTGGCTATTTTTCGAGGGCATTTGATATTAATTTTGCTTGTAAGATAAATTGTGTCAATTCTATTGTTTAAAATCTTAAATAAAAATATTTGGTCACGAAAAACACGTATTTTTTAAGTTAATATTACATTGACTAACCCGGCTTTTTATATAATTGTATAACTTGTTTTGTAACTTTTCTAAACTGTCTATACGAATTTGGTGATATGGATTATACAGTAGATGAGTATTCCAGAATAGGTTGAATCAAAGAGTGAAACAATAATAATATTGTTTCAGGTTTTTTAATTTCTTTACTTACTCTAAGAATAAATCCCAATAAACGATAAGACCTAGAAACAATATCATCTATGTGTTTATTGAATAGTAATTTAGAGTCAATAGTAATTCCCAAATCTCGTATATTCAAAACTCTGTTAATCGGGGTTTTATTTAACTGATAATTATAAATTATAGAGTGTATTTTGCGTGAAAATTTCTTTATGTTTAAATATAGAGAGTTAAGCGCACAAAAATTTCAAAAATTGTCGATGTCTAATTGTAGGACTTTACAATCGTTAATACTTTTTGTAAATTTAAAAATTTAAGTGTCATCTACATATAAAAGGATTTTTGAATTCTTGAAATTATTAATAACTAGCTTCCGCCCGCGGCTTCGCCAGCGTGGAGTTTTCATAAAAAGTAGCTTATGTCCTTTTTCAGATTTCAGACTATCCATATCCAATTTTGTAACAAACGACTCAGCAAATTATTCGTGAAACAAACATTTACACAATTATAGTAAATTAATTTGAATATTAAGGATTATAATAAAGGAACGGTATAGATTTGGGTATAGCATATGGTTAAAAGAGAGTAGGTATAACAGTTTAGATTTTCCGACGAGGTGACAGTTTAACATTTCAATTGTACCTATCTTCAGCCATGTGAGGTCCACTGCTGAACATAGGCCTCCCTCATCGACATCCAAGCACTGCGGTCGGAGGTGGTCTGCATCCACCGTCAACCCGCGACCTTTACTAGGTTGTCCGTCCATCTCGTTGATGGACGTCCAACACTGCGCTTTGCGAGCCGTGATCTCCATTCGAGAACTTTCGGCCCCAACGGCCATCTGTTCTTCTGGCTATATGGCCTATCCATTACCACTTCAAAGAGCTAATCCGTGTAGCTATGTCGGTGACTCTCATTCTTCTACGTATCTCCTCATTTCTGATTCGATCCCGTAGAGAAACCCCAAGCATAGCTCTCTCCGTGGCTCTTCGACCGACTCTGAGTCTATTTATGAGGCCTTTAGTGAAGCGCCACGTTTCGGATCCATAAGTCATCACTGGCAACACACACTGATTAAATACCTTCGTCTTAAGACACTGAGGTATTTTGGATGAAAAGACGCTACGTAACTTTCCAAACGCTGCCCATCCGAGATGGATCCGGCGAATGACCTCTTTCTCGAAGTTGGACCTTCCTAACTGGACTGTCTGTCCCAAGTATACATATGTGTTAAAAACTTCAAGTACCGAGTTCTCAACCATAATAGGGGTAGGTATATTTCAATTGTACTCGTATTTTATTATTGTAGTATTGTATTTTAGTATATAATTAGATATATAATAAACTCAACTAAATTTATAAGGAAGCAGTTACTTAATGATCAAAACACTTCATATTAAACACTTTGCCGTTAGCAGCTCTGTGAAATACTACATACAACTTGTTACTCCATAAATCATTCAAATGACTGACAAAACGAAGTTTGTCCGTGACAACATATTCTAGTTGAAGAGAAATCTTCATTTATCGTTTATAAGAAAACATAATTAACCTACTATTCTGTATAATGTACAAAAAAAATACATAAATGTAGCCTTTCTCAAAACTCAGTACCTACCATAATTAAAATGATCAGATCAAAATATTTTTTATTTTTAAAGAAGATCGATAAATTCTATTTTTTTTATAAAATTCACTACAAATGGCGTCTATCCGCGTGTCAGTGCCAGGGTCTCATTCAATTTGTTCCTGACTGACCGAAACAATTCCTATTTATTTTTTAAAACACTGCAAAACTTTCTCAATATTACTCTACGTAAAATATTGATTGAAATAAAATAATATCAACATATAATATTTTTCAGTATACGCAACTTGTTCATTCATTGCTTTGTTTGTTTCAAATAAATAATCATACTTTTGTTTAATCAGTATTTCCAGAGTTTCGATCTCAACCCCAAGGGATGATTCTGATGAAATTACCTGTATATCATAACCATAATTTCATTGAGATATGAATTTGATTGATACGAACTTCTCAGCATTTCATGGATTCACCGTGCGGTTGCCGGGTCTATCGTGAATAGTAATAGTTATAAAAATAGAAGAAAATCTTTAAAAACTTTAAAAAATGCTTCTGAACAAGATTCTCAAGAATTTTTTAAATAGCTATTATACAGTTAGGAGTTCATTATGATAATACTATATGTATTAGCTATTGAAAAGCATTATTTGATTCATATTTGTCAACTACTTACGTGAATCAAAGATTTTTTTAAATTAATTGGTTAGTTTGCATCAAATTTGTAGCTTAACACTGCAATTACAAAGTAAATAATGTGTGAACATTTATTAATGGCAAACTGTACAATATAAGTTGTCACGAGTAACATTATATAAAATGCCCCGCGAGTAATTTCCAATAATGAAGAATTAAAACGGCTATGAAAAGTATTTTATTTTATTTATAATAAAGTATGTAAAGTTTTATTAAAAAAAAAACAAAAGATTGACATCAGCTATGTATCAGTATTAGCAGAAGAACCTTGCCCAGACAAAAAATGTTTGTAAATTGTTTTATATTAAGTATTGTATTAGTACATATAATTTAATATTTAAAAACAAATAACATTTTTATTTATATAAAAAAAATATAGCAGAGTTAAAAGACAAGGAAAATTATAAATAAAATACTTATTATGGAATTCATATAGCTGAACACATTTCATAACTTCACAATCGACGTTAAAAGTTTTACAAACGAAGTTTTGCGAGCAATACCTCATTCTTAGGAGTTCGTTGATGTTTTTCTAAATAATATTAACGTTTAATATTACATACATGTGTTACTCTTTTAACACATTATAGTGCTCGACATACAATGCTGAATGTAGATTTCAATGATTTAAGTAAATATGTATAATCTAAAAAGACAGATGTGTATCAAATTTGTCATCATCACTTTGAAGATTTACAAGTGCCACATATATAATACGTCTTGAGCTCTATCGTCTCATCATACATAAACGATATTAATGCTCTCGAACATTTATCTCTGCATATTACGTGTTAAGGACGGATACGTTTAGATTATTACGGAAAAAAAATTGCCTAAAATGATAGCAAACCTTCTGTTTTATGGTTGTATATTGAAATTATTCTTAAAATTTATGTAAGCTATGTATTGACGGTATAATATTATTATTAAATGTATATAACAAAGAGAATAAAATGCATATTGATATATATATAGAATAAATGAAGTGATTATATTATTAGTCTCCATTCATAAGCGATAAACGATTTTCAACGATTTTAATCGAAACAACAAATACTTTTGCAATTATCGGGTAAGACAATATAACAGGTATAATAAGACATACATACATTTTGATTGACATAAATATACTTTGATGCACATATTTCTTAATAAAAATAGTACATATATGTAGTAAGTATTATATTAAATAGTTAAGGGCAAACGTATTTTTCCAAATCCTAAGCTGTTCATGACATAATTCGTTTCATATTTCTCCAGTTTTATGTGGAATAAAAAATAAAGCAATCAATGGCTAGGTAAAGTTTTTAAATGAAATTACTAATGCAAAGTTAATTTAAGCGATGATATGAAGTACCCTTTGACTTAAACGATATTTTATCGTTACTAACTGTCGGGTCTTCTTGAATGTTTCTGATTAAAGAATTGCAGTGTTTTAATTAATTTAACACATATAATTATGGAAATATTAATTTTAGTTACATTTAAGGAAAATTTTATAATAGTTCAATCAAGCGTTAAAATATATTATAAAATAAAAATTACTACAGTAATGCCAAAAAAATCCCAATCTATGTGTGCTGCAATTTATGTAATTATAATGCCACAGATATCAGATCTTACACAAAATATTACTTATAATTAATCTTTCTGATTACCCTAAGCTTATTAACTAATATCTGTCTCAGGAAAAGAAATCTGCCTTATTTGTAATGTAAATGAAGTATATGAGTGTGTTTATTTTGAATAACAGCCTACAGTTCAGTTCTATTGTGAGATGTTACATATATCTTGATATGGCTTGCGTCTATCAAGATACGAGTAAACAATTAGTAAACTAATATTAAAGTACAAACGAACGTAGGTTGGTTTATGGCTATTTATAAATTTGAAATATTATACTCAATAAACAACATTGCTGAGTTTCATAAGGCTAACGACTATGTATCCCAAATTTAACTCTGTTAAGATAATTTATCATTTTTAAATTTCAATTTATGAAGAATTGTTTTATAATACGATTATATTGCTGTTATAATATACGAATGTATTGAAATGAATAAATAATTATTATAATCATTAATTACAACAATTGTGAGTAATGCTAATGTGTACTCGGCCGAGTATACCCTTGAGGTGTGCCGGAGATGAGCTGCGAAGATTCAAGACCTCGTGGCGGCTCTCGGCGGAGTGGACTTGTCGCTCTCGAGTGTCGTGGAGAAGATGCTCGAGAGTGATAGGTCCTGGTTGGCGGTGTCCTCCTTCTGTGAGACGGTCATGTCCACGAAGGAGGCATCTGAGCGGGAAAGGGAGAGGGCGGCTGATGCTCCCTCCCTCCGCAGGCGACGTACGGGGGTGCGACGGAGACGATTCCAACGCCTCCAATAACATCCTTGGCTCCGGGCTAGTGTCGGCTTAGTAACCCGCCTCCAGTGAAAGCCCGGCATCGTCGGGGTGATCCTAATTGCCGGTGTCGCCCCCATACACCGAGGCGTAAATCGGGTCTTTTGCCAGGACCGGCCAGTCGCTGGTGCGCCCTGTCGCTGACAGATCCGGGGTGCACCGACTTAGAGGCCGATGGCTTTCGTAGTGGTTTTAGTGAGTATTGGCCTGCCCATGTCGAGTCTCACACATTCGGTTGGACGGCTGGTTTGACGGCTCGTAAAAAGAGTTTCCCTGTGTCATCAAAAAAAAAGTGATGCTAATGTTTGAAAAAAGGAAATGCATTTGGGCTTATAAAGTTGGAGCTATACCAAAGAGTTAAAACTTTACAAAAAAAAAAAACATGAGAATATTGGCAGTGAATTACCTAAATTAACTTAATAGATATTCATAAGAAAATTGATAACAATCTCCCATAAAAATAATCTATGTCGTATCTAACAGAAATAAAATATCAATTTGTATTTGACATTTTTATAATTTCCTGTTCGAAACGGAAAAGGTTATTATCTCCATGTAGGTTTTAATAATTTATAATTAAGTATAAAGCGATCAAAATAATATGGACAAAAATAAATATTCTAAACATCATTAGATATACAAAATAATATTGGATTGGTTTTGAAGCCATTAAATATTTGAAAATGACGTTTCCATTTAAATGTAAACACGACTAAAGTAAACTACATAAAATATGAAATATTATATATTCGTCATATTTAAATTTCCCCTCATTTCTCTTCCCGATTGTAATTTCAATTACGGCCCACGTGATTAATGGACATTAATATCATTTCAAAATTATTACTAAGCCTACGTTATTTATTATCTTTCAAAACGTGTCTTTCGTTTTATCCAACTGTGAATAATCTTATATGAGAAGGATTTGTAGTTTGGCTTCGGAACAAGTTCAACTTTATACCCTAAACTATTTCTCTTAGATATTTTCTATTAAAGTCTTTCTATGTTATAATAATGATTAGTAAAAACAAATTAACATATAATAAATCAAATAAAACGTCTATATTTAAGATTTTTGCTAATATGCAATGTGGCAGAAAATTTAAAGTATTAATTGTAGATACTTAAAAAAAGTCTCAAAACTTGGCTACGTTGTATATTGACTTCATTCAGCTGATTAAAGTTTCCGATGTAGTTGTACCTCCTTCCTCAAACTCGAAGTATCTCATTCTACTATTTATACTTATTCGCGAATTAATATGTAGGAGGGCGTTATAAGAACAGGAGGGCCTTCATGGGAACTCATACTTTGAAAGGGATAAAGTACAGTCTATTCAATACGACACCAACTCAATCGAAACACTAGATATCACTATCACTTCGATACACAGCGATTCGTCACGAGCGCGGTGCGCGGGCGTCATCTCGCACGATACTCCATAATAAAGATGGCCGCCCTCGCTACCGTCGACAATGACGCTTCACTAGGCTAACCTCAGACAGCTAAAAGTCAACCTGACGTATGATTTTTGACGGATGCGCCGTCACGGCCGGACTGACATCCGACCGTCCTCGGGCGGTTCTCGGATCAATGAACTACAGTTGTGTCTATTCCGTTCGGCATCCTGACAAACGACTAGTTACAATCATCAAAATGTGCTATGGTACTTAAGACTTAAGGCGAGCATCTCGTAGCAATTAAGCCAGACGACAACATTCATCTCACCACAATGTTCAAAGCATCCAGAACAAGTCAACCAACTTAAAGGGCTCTGACCCGGACGACTACATTCGTCTTGCCACAATGTTCAAAGCATCCAGAACAAGTCAACCAACTTAAAGGGCTCTGACCCGGACGACCACATTCGTCTTGCCACAATGTTCAAAGCATCCAGAACAAGTCAGCCAACTTAAAGGGCTCTGACTCGGACGACTACGTTCGTCTTACCAGAACAAGTCAGCCAACTTAAATGGCTCCTGACTCGGACGACTACATTCGTCTTACCAGAACAAGTCAGCCAACTTAAATGGCTCCTGACTCGGACGACTACATTCGTCTTACCAGAACAAGTCAGCCAACTTAAATGGCTCCTGACTCGGACGACTACATTCGTCTTACCAGAACAAGTCAGCCAACTTAAATGGCTCCTGACTCGGACGACTACATTCGTCTTACCAGAACAAGTCAGCCAACTTAAATGGCTCCTGACTCGGACGACTACATTCGTCTTACCAGAACAAGTCAGCCAACTTAAATGGCTCCTGACTCGGACGACAATATTCGTCTTACCAGAACAAGTCAGCCAACTTAAATGGCTCTGACTCGGACGACTTCATTCGTCTTACCAGAACAAGTCAGCCAACTTAAATGGCTCTGACTCGGACGACAACATTCGTCTTACCAGAACAAGTCAGCCAACTTAAATGGCTCTGACTCGGACGACGATATTCGTCTCACCAGAACAAGTCAGCCAACTTAAATGGCTCTGACCTGGACGACAATATTCGTCTGACCACAATCTGCAGAGCATCCAGAACAACTCAGCCAAACGAATGAACGATGATCGAGACTCCAATGAGCTAGCCCCATCATCTCCACTACTTATACTCATGTGAGTGAACGATGACCCGGACATAGACTCCACAGAGCTAGCCCGTCCATCTTCACAACCTGATCAAGCGTCGACCGGACGTGGACTCCATCGAGCCAGCCCCTGCACGCTTTGATCCATCACTACTAGAAACATCGGCCGCATCAGCCAGTTCCATCGCCACCTCAAACACACCAACTCAAACTTACACAACTCATTTATGGTTTATCAATGTTGGAGGCCATCAGAGCTACTCAGCTACTCACTTTCATCATCTGACATAGCTTCGTTTCCATTCTCTCCACTCCATGACCCGCCGTCTCGGCCTCCTCATTACTTAGTTCAGTGGATATGTCAACTAACCCTTCAAAGCCTCTGGGTACTGCGCCCAAGTTTTCATGAGAGTATTTTAAAGTGCAATTAGATTCATCGGTATGTTTCAGTTCGTACCTATCGTTGTCTAGAATTTTAGTTATGATAAAAGGTCCCCTAAACTTTCTTTGCAGTTTAGTTTGGTAATATTCGCTACACTTAACAAAAACGTAATCTCCCCGAGAAAGAAAAAAAAAAAAAGGTTTTACTTGGGCTTTGCCTTTACTAAATTTAACTACTTCCTTTTGATCTGCGTTTTCAGTGTTGAGGGAAGTTTTATTCCGGATATTGTCTAAATCTAATCTGGGCTCGTTTGAATTTTGGGCTATTAATGATATCCCTAAAGATTGCGCGCGAATGCCAAACATTAGTTCTGTTGGAGTATATCCTGTAACACTACGGCTTGTGTTATTAAGTGCTAGATGACTCTCCCAGATCAGAGTAATTTAGTAAGATGGGGTAAAGGTACCGAAAACACTTGCTATATCTGCGGAAAGGCAGTTGGAACTGCTAAGCATTTGCTAGTGAGATGTAAGGTTCTCCTGGACAGCGGTCAATTCTCGCGTCGTCACTATAGGGTTTTAGAGATCATACTTGAAGCGGTTAGTCTTTCGGTAGCCAGAGCGCAAAGGGAAATAACCACAAACGAGCGATCAATAGGTTTTGTGAGAGAGAGCACCAGGGCTATAAAATCAAACGTCAAGCCTTACTCTATCCTTAAAGCGGCTTCGGATTGGACTATCATGATGGATACGTATGAGAAACAACACAAAATCCCCGAGGATATTTGTGCGTCAGCCTCCAGACCAGACATATTTCTATATTCGCGTATTTTAAAGCGCGTTGTGATGATAGAGCCTACGGTGCCTTGGGAAACCAACATCCCCAAAGACCATGCCATCAAGGTCATTAAGTATTACGAGCTCACTAACGAACTAACTCGAAATAGGTTCGTCCGCGGTAGAGGTGGGAGCGAGAGGCATAACAGCCAAATCTCTCTACAACCTACTAAAAGACTTGGGCCCGTCCAGAACCAACATTAATTCATTCTCGGAACGTACGTCGAAAGCAGCCCTAGCAGGTTCCTTCCAAATTTGGCTAGGTTGGGAGAGGAACTTGGACAGTGGAGGTGAGCGTACAACGCGCGTTAGTTAAGGGGCCCCTTAAACCCACACCTGGGTCGCAAGTCCCAGGCACTGCTGAAGCTCCCCTCCCTGCAACGCGATGGACCCGGCACCCGCACGGTGAATCCACTGAATGCTAAGCGGTTTCGTCCCTTGTACCTCAGGAAGTTTGTCACGCCACGTTTTATGGGTATCGTTTTCTATAATAGTTAGCAGACATTTTAAAATCTGCATGACCCTTTCTACTTGACCGTTGGCTTTATTTGCCCCTGTTGTTCTATACGAGGTAAAGTTCTATACGAGGTGTTTTACTCAATTCTCTAAAGTCCGCGCTTACAAAGCCCCTTCCCAGATATAACAATTCGCTTGAGAACACCGAAAAGAGAAACAGCTTTTCTCAACGCTTTAATAGTACAACTGGCATCGAGGGATAGAGTATGCTCTTAAAGGACATACTTGATAACATAATCAATCATTACTGACGCGTATTTCTTTTCTGTCGCTTTTGCCACTTAATGTCCCAGTCATATCTATGTGAATAGTATGCCAATAAAATGTATGCAAATCCGTAGGAGAATTTACATGGCCAAAATAGCAATAACCCCACTGAATAAAATTTGGAGAGATAGGAAAATTATTAATGGAACAAAAATGCATCTGATACGAACGCTTGCCTTCTCTATATTTCTATCTATCTAGCTATCCGATTCTGTATAGTGCAAAGACGTGGACTATGAAAGTCGTTGACAGGCAAAGAATTGATGCCTTAGGAATGTGGTGATGACGAAGTATGTTACGCATACCTCAAAATATGGTCAGCGCTTATCTAATATCTATTTGCAGCACATACTGGCGTTGATTGGTCAGTTTCCTGACAGAACTACGGACAGCTTTAAACGTCCGCTAGTGATTGAAAAAGTGGACGGTAACCGAACTAGAGGACTAAATCCCAAAAGGTGACTGGACCAAATCCCAGAACACCTAAAAATACCTGCCTGCGTTGCACTCCATCAAGAAACTAAACGTGTCTATCTCAGTATGGATATGGTTGATTTAAGTCCATACAAGGGACTGATGGACGATAGGTTACCAACGACTAACTTTGTTTCGCTCAATTTTTTTTCGATATAGCATATTGTTTCTAACATCGTAGATGTGACTAATTGAATCGGGAAACTTATTATTTAAGAGCTGAGCAACAATATCTTGAACATATGCATCACGTTTTTGTTCTACCGCTAACCACCCTTGATTTACCTCTACAAACTGCACAGACTTATTAACTACTTGAGCCTTGCTTTTGTCGCTCTTGGAAGTGCCCTGCTCAGGGTCATCTATGTACTCTCGGTGTTAATTTTTTTTTTTTTTAACTAAGAAGCTTTGAAAGGATTGCCAACCGTGAAAACAATAAAATGATGACCATATAGCTTTTGCTTCAAATATTCTTCCGCTCGAACGACTGCCGAGGTCTCAAGTTCATAAGAATGATACTTTTATTCCGTGTCAGTTTTCCGGCGACTGAAATATGAAATAACGTGAGGAACTCCGTTCTTTCATTTAATTAAAATGGTACCGTATCCGTTGGCGCTGGCATTCGTGTGTAATTCTATAGGAGGCTCGCGATCAAATATAGTTAGAATAGACTCCGTGGTAAGTATTTGAACTATCCATTTACGGATATTACCGTGGACTTCTGACCGTTTAATTAAACCCTTTAACTTAGTGAGTAGACATAAGGATCGTACTAGGCGGAAATAGTTCGGTATAAAATTTCTAAAACAAAAGGCTTACTATAAGAATTGGTGTTAATCTCCCTAGAGTCAACATACATTATGTCAGAGTTGTCATTCGGTTTTTTTTTTACAATTAGAATGGGGCTTGATAAAGTGTAAAATGATTGTTTCAAAAAGGGCATCCATTTTTTTTTTTTTTTTTTATCGAACAACCTCTTATAATTTGTAAGGTCTCTCTTAGACTATGTTAGGGTCTAAAGAATTAGGGTCTAAAGAGTTAAGAGGTGCCCTTAATAATAAAATGAGTTATACTTCTTAAAAACATCGATAAGGGCTTTGTTATCGTCGCCTTCCAAATAAGTTTTGATACAAGAAAAGTTAAGACTGTCTGAGGTTGGGCACTTATCTGTTTTTGTCGTTTCAGGTTTTGAGAAAATAATGTAGTCACTGTTTATCTCTCCTTTAACCCCCCACTCTACAAGGTCCCGTCCAACAACCACGGATTCAAAAATAATATTCTCTTTAATAATATGAAACAAAAGAGACACTGAAACACTTTGAATTATGACCGGGCTTAAAATTTGTGTATTACAATAAGTCTCCGATGCCTTTCAGGGGAACTACTTCATTGCTCAAAGTACACAGAAATTTATTTGAAAAATTTTCAGATACAGACACACATTAGTACTACATGAACAAGTACACCCACTACTAAAAAGAAAAGGAACAGTCTCACCAGATGACGTCGTCAACTCCCCTCGGCTCAGCCCATGGTCACACAGATATCTCCTTCACCGGCGAGCCTCAATTACCGGTACCTTTTACGATCAAGACACGACGAGACGTCCTAACCCTTATATCTGCTTCCGTACGATCCAGATTGAACCGGATCAACTACGTCGTCGAAGTTAGTTGAGAAGTTGACATTATTTTCATCGACAAGTTTCTCATTATTTTTTTACAAAGTTTAACATAGATGGATGATCACTACTCTCCTCAATTTAAAGCCCTTTCGATCCCACTTCTGATGTAGGAGGGCGTTATAAGAACAGGAGGGCCTTCATGGGAACTCATACTTTGAAAGGGATAAAGTACAGTCTATTCAATACGACACCAACTCAATCGAAACACTAGATATCACTATCACTTCGATACACAGCGATTCGTCACGAGCGCGGTGCGCGGGCGTCATCTCGCACGATACTCCATAATAAAGATGGCCGCCCTCGCTACCGTCGACAATGACGCTTCACTAGGCTAACCTCAGACAGCTAAAAGTCAACCTGACGTATGATTTTTGACGGATGCGCCGTCAAATATTTAACATGCGATGACAACATTCCGTTGGCTAAAATAAATAAACATAGGAGTACTGATTTCACTATGTGAATACCTAAATATTAATAGTTTTCAAATATCCTTCTCCGTAGAAAAACTTTATTTTTATACACGTCAGACAGTTATAAAATATTTATATTAAAATAACAACCAAAAACTAAGTTTTCGCATAACTAGATAAAAAAGAATTAGTAATCCACAAAGAAAAATAAATACTTATGTCAGTTGAAAATAAATAACAGTTGAAAGGGCTTGAATGTGAAGGCGATGCATTGTAAATTTGAGATCATGAGTATCATAGTTTATTTATTACCTGTTTTAGTTTTATCATACATATATACGTATATATGTATATACATTTCTTTGGAACGTTAAACCGTTAATACTAAGGCCTTAACGTTGTTTCCAAACAATGCATGCAATATTCTCAATTCTATATAGTGTGGGTAATAATTATTTACAATAATTTAAATTATGATATACTTTATTTCTTATAATAGTTAACTAGCGCCTACTGTTTATTTGTTATAATAGTGTAAATTCATGTTAATAATATTCTGTACTGTAATTTAAAGGTCCAAATACTCAACAATTTGTTTTATAATTTATAATAAGAGCCTTAGCTTTTAAGTAATGTTAAGTATTTTATTATTTAATGGAAATTTTTATGAGGGAAACTTGCGCCCTTCGTATGATATTGTAACTTACCCTTGCCTAAATATGTTACTTTTTAATATCATAAAAAAGATGTAAGCGCTAGATTTCGGATTCAGTTGTGAAACAATAAACATCTTAGTGCAATACTGCCTAATTCATTTTAAACAATTTATATTTAACTGTGAAATATCTGTCTTTTATACAAGTTGCGAAGAAATCCATGATGTCGAGTTTAACTTAAAAATTGTTATAATTTACTGACAAAATAAGGCAGTATGTAATTTATAATATTTATTTTAAAACATTTATCCCTGATAACAAACAGGGACAAAGCTTGATGTAAGGTGCGTAATCTAGGCCGTGGTTTTATTTTTAATATGCGACATATTTGAAATTAACTTTTTCATAAACATAAGAGTATTGCTGAAAAATTAAATGCAATATAAAATGTACGCAAAGTTGATAATTAAAATGTTTTATTAATTATTTTGTATGATATACACTTGACAAACCTTATGAATTATGATACTTGTCTTGAATATGTGATGGTAAAACAGTCAAGTTTTTAACTTTTTTATTTTCGACTATTACTTTACACCACCACGAGCTACTATAGGAACTAAGTATTCTTAAATAAACTATTATATAGAACCTTTCCCTTTAACTTATTACTGTAACCTCTAATTAATCATTTTTAAAAGATGAAAAGATCTGTAGTCTTGTATTGAGTCTTTCTATTGCGTGTGAGCCATTGGAACGGTCGGAAATCTGTAAGTTCGACAGCGTGAGCCATTTTATAATCACATTGTTAGATTCTCTGAGGTATCAATCATCATTGTGTATTAAAGTATCACACTAATTACTTTAGTTATTTCATTAATTTGTAAGAATTATGAAATTGTTCGACTGTAATTAATATTTTTTTAAGATCCTTCCAAACCTAAAACTATATAAATTTACCTCGAGAGAAATCTTCATCGAGCTCCACAATCGGTAACTAGTATTTGTGTTCTTGAAGATTGTTTCAAATAGCGAATACATGCGATAGAATTCTCTAAATTTCATAAGGAATAATTCTCTCGAAACTGGGTAACATAAAGCCCTACTCAATGTTTTAGATGCCGTGAAATACTAACTGAAGAATATTATACTGAATACAAAAGTATTTTTCGTGGAATTCTTCAATTAAGTTTTACTAAGTATCGCCTCATTTGTTACAGCAATTTAAAAATGCTAAACAGTAATATTAAAATTATATCAAAGCTTTAAGTCTGGACAAATATAAATACCTTGGTAACACTGAAACAAAAACTGCTTAATATAAAAAGTAACCAATTTTTTTATTGTTTTTCGAAGTTATCTCCTTACATCTTCGTCGCATGAAACCACTGTGAAAACAGTAGGCCCATTTCTCCTCAGTCGTTTGTTCTACGGATTTTTAGTGCGGTTAGAAATTTAGTACGGTATAGCCTGAAAAGGCCTCGTAAAGCGAATGTCTCGAATGTTATCTCTAGTTCTTGAAAATAAATGCAAGTCACAGGGCCTTAACTCGTTTCACATACTTCTTTAATTCCTATGCAAGTTATTATATCGGTTTTGTATAAAATAGCTGAAATTTTTTTATGTGTTTTTAATTTATATTGAATTTAAATAGTAAAATGATATTGTTATTAAAGATTAAATCTTTTTTAACAAGTAATACTTACGATATGTATCGGTATTAATAAATTATTACAAAAATAATTCATTTATTTTTTACAAAAAATTCAATAAGAGTGTTAAATTCAATAATATATAAGGTTTTCTTTTAATACGAAATATGGAATCCCTAAATTTTTATTTTTATGGATTTACTTCTTATAGTTAGGAGATTATGCATAAGTTATTTTACATTCTTCTCGTGAATCTCAATTTTAAAAAAGAAATACACAATAAGTGGCCATCCTTATTCTTTATAGAAAAACATTTGTCTTTCCATACCACAGTTTGACAGGTTTTTAAACGAATTAAGCATAAATCAGAAAATTATTCATACATCTTAGATTTATTTATTTTATACATTGCCTGCACTTTGGGAGATTAATTGTTCTTTCGTAAACAATATTTCATTCAAAATTACCCAGTTGTTTTTCTGGTAATACTTACCTTTACCCCAAATATATTTGTTTAGTGAGAGGTGTGGCATTTATGTACATTTTAAATGAAATAAATTATTCACTTAATTATCAAAATCATTAGTATTTCTGTTGACTTTTTTCTCTTATTCTAATCCATACATATTTCTTGTACATTAATAAAAGAATAAATGCCCTAAGGTACGAGTATAATAATGAATTATTTAGTATAAGAATTAATAACCAAAAATATAATAACCTAAGATATAGAAGGGTGATCAATAGTTTCCTGACTTTAATACATAATCTTTATAGTTAGAGTTACACACAACTGCAATATTATAGTTCGTACTAATGTTGATGAGTGAGTGAATTTCCTTCAAGTACACCTCCAAATATATTGTCATTTTGCAAGTATATTATTACGATTGTGGAAAAAATAAAGGTAACATTTCATAACTTTAATATAAAAGCGTAAAATGGCAAACTATAGAAACTAACTATTTATATAGGGTCCAATATATTTTACTATACAAGGTCAAAAAACACCCCCTAGTAAAAACGTTTCCAGTGGTATATGAAAAAGTTTCTAGTGCTATATAAACAAACGAACCAAATATCTGAAAGGATTGGTTATTTTTAAACCTTGAAAAAAGCGTACCGTTTTCAAATTCTAAAAAGAACAAAATAGAATTACATTTTCACTAAAACAAATATTAAATGCCTATAGAAATCAATTTCTAAGTTTAGGATTACAAAAATACAAAAGATTTATGCTATGATCTATGTTTATAGACACTAATAATAATCAATCAAAAAATTAATAAAAGAAATTTGTAATAATTGGAAAGTGAAATTGTTTAATTGTTTTTGGATCCTGCAAATGCTATTTATTAAAAAAACGTTTTGAAACTGGAACGTAACGTATACATGAATTTGTATATAATTTTTTCAAAGCAGTGTAGTCTATCTCATCAAGATGTAAATGAAAAAATAAATTAGAAGCGTGTGATGTATAAGGATGCATAATATTGCGGTAAGAGCTAAGAAATTTTCCCGGCGTCGGGACGTGACGACCCCATCGCCCACCGGTGTATTCCGGTGCAATTAGTCACTGGGGGGAAGGGCCTTGACCTCCTCGTGGGGTCTTGGCCCGGGCTGGGGGTGCAGCCCATGGAGGTGGGTAGGACGAGGCTCGGCGGTGTACACCGCCGCTGCCAAGTTCGGCCCTACGTGTTGGCGGGTGGCCTCGGCCACTGTCGGCGCAGTCCGGCGTCGGGACGTGACGACCCCATCGCCCACTGGTGTATTCCGGTGCAATCAGTCACGGGGGGGGAGGGCTGGGGGTACAGCCCTGGGAGTAAGACGGTCACGGATCTGGCAGGAGGCCGTCCGTGGCTGTCTTGGGGGGGAGGGGATACTCGGGTCTCTCCGGAGGCCTGAGTTCGCTTGTGGTCGGTCGGTTTCCTCTCTGTCTGCCGTCGGGCGCTTGCGCTCGTCGGTGGGTGGTTGGAGACTGGCCGCGTGGGCTTGGGTGGGAGGGGTAAGGGGTTAACCCTCTCGCGATTAAGCAAGCCCGCCAGGCGGGGGGACACTCCTGGTCACTTGGAGTGAGCCCTCGGGGGGGGGGAGGTGGCCGTTCGCGGCCCGCCGCCGGATCGTCGCGGATGCATGCTTCGGCGTTTCCCGTGGCGATCCACTTGGCGGCAACGGAGAGTGACCGCTGGTGTTTTAGTGGGTAACATGGGCCCTTCTGGCCGTGAATCCCACATAACCGCCTCTGTCTCCCCTAGACGGAGGGGTAGGTATAAAACCTTTCACCGCGATAACAAAAAAAAAAAAAAAAAAAAGAGCTAAGAAATTTTATCACAAACAGAAACTACAAAGTTTGCTATTGTATTAGATTTAACTTTGTGCTGTTTACAGAACCTACGTTATTTTAATGTTCAAAAAGATAGACTTCTTACAATGTCAAAAATCGACAATGCTATTGTAATTTGTTACCGAAAGCATTGTTTTTAATATTTATTAATACATACATATATTGTAAAGATTGCTGTTTATTGTTTCATAAGGATCTCTTTGAAAATTTTATAATAAGACACATAAAAGTTAACGTGTAAATTCTGCTATTCTTTTTTCTTATACTTGTTATGTCTCTGCGACAGAAGTTGTGGATAAAGTTAGTAAAATCATGTTGCTTTTTGTTTTATTGTCAATATGAAACTATTGGTAGAACCAATAGACTCCGCTGGTATTATTTGGTTGTATATTTGTTTTTCCTGGCTTTATTAGGTTAGTATAATAACTCATGTTGGTTTTCCTAATTTATTTGGGTTATTAGTAACGTCTACAGAAGCATAGAAGTCAATAAAATTTGTTAGACTAATATAATACAATACAATTTATACACTTTCACATCATATTAAGAACAAAAATATGATTTTAATTTATAATTATTTAATACTATGATTTATAAGGATTCATAAACAAGATGTACATACATTATAAGTTTGTTAGGGCACTTTTGATCTTTTAGAAGTTTATAAATAATGTTATTTTTGTTCAATGGAAATATGAAGCTATTTAATTTTTAAAGACATACTCGTAGTACTACAAAGTATGGAATGGGGATTTAAATATTTAGCTTTTTAAGTAATTTTTGATGACCATAATCATGTAGAAAAACCCAATAATAATGACTAATTAATCATAATCTAAATGGAATAGTTTTTATTGGTTTAGATTTGTCTTCATTTTAAAAATACCTAAGGTTAGCTACAGTGGCGGCTGGTGGGTTATCGAACTGGTGGTTCACTTTACTAAAATATTGACAAAAACAACAATTGACATAAAATATGTTTATTTTTTGTACATTAAATCAATGCGACGACATTTTTCTGTAGCGAAATGTTCTATCACCTTTTTATTAAAATCTGATTCCAGTTTCTGTCCAAATCGATTCTCCGCCAAAAATAATGCAAGGAAAACAAAAGAATGCATTAAGACGCTCACATCCACACAACCATTTCTTTCTATTATACATTTCACTTTTAAAACTTCGTATAAATGCTTTATTTTTCGATTTACACTCTTGTTTTAAATTTAAAAAGGGCCGTGGCGGCCCGGCCAATTTTATTTTCACTTTACTTTGAAAAATTTTGTTATTTTCTTTAATATAATCAATATTTATACTCATTTTCAACTAATAAAAAACACAGTACAGAATAAAAGTTCTATTATAGAAACGAAATAAAAACTAAAACGAATTACGGAAATAATTATAAACAATAACGAATTAACGCGTCACGCATACAGTGAAAGTTGAAACAATACCAATAACAATTAACGAAATGTCAATCATAGCACCCATCCTTTCGGCCGGCCCCTTGCCGGCCGGCTCAATACGTCATACATCGGGTAACCTTCGGCCGCTTCGTGCGGCGCTCGAGAACCGACTCGTTACTCGGTACATTTCTATGAACTATCTTTTGTCTCACGCGCCAGGCGTATTGTTGCGTGTCTCATACAAGATGTATTAGCAGTCCTCGTGCACTCGCCGGAGCGCACGATATGAGTTTAGTAAAGCGCTCAAACTTTTTGACCATAATTGGAAATTAAATTTTTTATACCTTTTTGTATGTTTAAAAAATAAATATTAAAATGGTAATTTAAAAATTAAGATGACATAATATTTTGTAATTTTTAAATATTTTGAATTGGTGGTTCAGCGCACGGGCGCACTTAAGGTACAGCCGCCACTGGTTAGCTAGATTCAATGCTAATTTATCTCAATTTTCTCATAACAAGATATCTTCACGATCAAGTTCAAAATTACTAATTAGAAAAAAATAATTCCACAGAAAATTCGGTAGTATTTATGTTTTAAGAAGCCTAAATTTCCTTGAAACTTATTTAAATTAAACAAAACCAAGACAATATTATGTAATGAACAGCATAAAGGTTGCACTCATTCTATTTTCTGGGTCTTGCGATGCTCTCGTTGAAGATTCATATCAACAATATAAGAATAAAGACTTTCAGAAAATCTTTAATAACAGAATATAAATTAATTTAGTGTCAAAGGTGGCAAACGAGCAGATTGCTTACTTGATGGGCAGTAGTAACCGTCGCCCATGGATATACGCAACGTAGGCGTTGCGGATGCGTTGACAACCTTGATTGTGAAGGAAAAGCGGGCGGGCATAGAGAAATAGCTGGAAAGGGTGGGAATAGGAAAAAGGCAACCGGCTCTCTCACTCATCGAACGAAACGCAACCACTACAGGTTACTTCTGTAAGAGAGTGGTACTTCTCCGGTCGAGCCAGCCCATATATAACAATCAAGCATTCAAAAAGCTTCGTATGGGCTTTTGAAATATTTGATAAATGACACTGATATTTATAAATGACCTTAAACGTTCATCCGGCTTATTTTATTACTGTATTTATGTCAAATTAATTGTTGTATTTTTTAATTAGATGTTTGTGGCTATACATATGGCATTCAAAAATCTATATGTTCTCTAACTATAACATTGTTTGAAAGAAATCACGGCTGGGCTTTGGAAACCAGCCTTTGTTTCTCGTCGCGTAATATTCATTGTTTGTTTTCTTTTCTATGTTCTGGAGATTCTTTATTCATATATGAAGAATTTGCAACAGCAACTGACTTAAAGTCGTTTAAATATTTATTGCATTGAATAAAAATGTATTACATTTATTCAACAAACTTACATTTCGCATACGGATATAATAAATAAATTTCATAAATGAAAACTAAATCCAACATAACTCTATTTGTTGTAGTTAAATTTATCTGTATTTAAATCGATGTTTATCTGACGAAGTAGCCACTCTAAATAAAAGAAAACATATCGATTGGAGGATTGCTAACCAAATAAAGCTGATAGTTAAAAGTAAACAAGCAAAAATACGCGTTTCTACTTGGTACTTGATTACTGAGCAGAATCAAACTCTGTTATAATAAAATAAAATAAACACAACAGAAAATAGATAAGTTTAAGATTATGACTTAAACTTAATGAATTATTTTAAACTTTAAAAAAAATACCTCCTCAGAAATTTCGTTTATTGAATTTTCAAAAAGAATAATTAATTTTTTGTGTGAAGTAGGGTAACGCAAATTAACCATTTATGTTCAATCCTAAAATGAAATTCGACTTTCAAATCCTTCAAAGAAGCAAAAGTTTGTTTTTATTATATTTACTTTTATATGACTTTATCAAGAAAATTACTTAAATTTTCCAAGACATTATTAAACATGCAATATTTGCAAAAAAATATATCTTAAAGCTGTCGTATATTTTAATAATTTAATAAAAAAAAATTGATTGCCAATACGATGTTATTGTATTTATGTTCTTGATTGATGCTGGTATTGTATTAAATAAATATGAATTAAATAAATATCATGCTTGAAATAATACTATGTGGATTGCATAAGTTTAATAGTTGCGAGAGTTGCTTTTACTCAATCAGCTCTCCTATTGCTGGCAGTAACTATACAGTCTAAGTCTTTATAATGTTTTGTGCTTTTGAAGATATAGGAATTAAATTAAGAGATAAGAGAGTAAACAAAGAAAAATAATTGGTTTGGAAATGTTTTTTCATTTGTTTTTATAAAGAGGTTTATTAGATTTTGCCATATTGCTCCCGTAAATGATTAAAAAAATATTTTTTTGTTCAATATTATTAAATTAGACAAGATTATTATATAAATTTAAAAATACTTGTTTGAAAAAATGGATTTTACTTTACCAGCTCTCTTAGTTTCTAAATAATTAAGCGATTTGTTAAACGTACATATTATACTAGTAATATATAAGTTTTAGGCTTTTAAAAGGGTATTGTTTTGACAAGGGTAAAAGGATGTTAATAATTTTCAGAGCTGTTATTATAAATAAATTTTTAATACCCTATAAGTATGACAAAATATAAAATGACAACTAATTTAGTTTATTATTAAAAACTAAACAATTTAATAATGTTTATTTTTGTAATAACCTTATATAGATATTAGCCTTATTTTTACTTTACCTGTGTTAAGATTATATGGATATAAAAACTGGTATTTCGAATGAAAGTTCATTTGCCTTTTGAACATGATAACATTGTAATGCAAAAGCCTTATAGACTAACATAATGGTTTTTTTGCAAGTGTAACAAAGCTAGGCTTAATGCTGAGATGAGGATTAGATATACCATTATTACATAGAACTAAATTTGGTCTAAAGATAAATTCATCCCAGAATGCTTATTTCCAAGTTAAAGCAAAGTCCTAAATTAGCTGAATCTAAAAAAATTATAAAAAGTAGTATGTAGTAGTAAAAACATTTAAATAACATTTGGCTCTGAGGTTTTTTTTATAGAAACTTTTATTGTGAGTACTGTCTTTTGATATCGAAGAAGGGATAAAAAATTACTTCTATAAAGTTAACATAGTGTTTTTTCAATAAGATTAAAAAAGAGGACAGCAATTACGACTAAATATTATGATGATAGATTTTTTCAATGTTTCTACTACTGTGATGTTAAATTAAATATATTTTTCTTTTCCTAAATAGTACTCAAACCCTGTACTAAAACACTACTCTAATCCTAAAATCTATTAATTATTTTAGAAGCTTAAATATTAATAAAACGTAAAAAATACCATTAACAAAAATATTATAATAATATGGATGATTAAAATCAACAATTAATCTGGTGATCGAATTATACATTTCTTATATTTTATTCAAACATTATATATTGTTTATTATAGAACCAATTAGTGAAAATACTTTAATATATGACAGGGCCTTTAAACAACATGTTATTTAACAGAACCATTTGCCTGTATTTTGTTAATTATCATTTATACAAATTGCGCAAATATGAATTTGATATTATGTCATAAAGCTAACGCTAGTACATTATTGTTTACACTTATTAAATAAACTAGAAATCCCGTTTGTAATTTAAAAACTTAAATCGTTTTTTTGTATTTGAAAATATAAACGGTACCCATAGCGAATATGTTTGTTTGTGTAAATTGTTTTGATTAATCTTTGAAACGGCTCTATTCATTTTAATTAGACCTTCATTATTAAGTAAATAATGTCATATGAAGAAAAATGGTCAACTATTCAAGCGATTTCAAAAAGGAGGAAAGGAGGTAGTTCTATTATAGACCACATAAATTATTGGTATTACACTTTCAATTATAAACTGATGATGAATAAAATCTCATAAAGCCACCTGCAATAGCTAGTTTCGATCTCATTTTCATCGAACTCCCAGTAACATTAAATATTTTCAAATCAAACTCTATAATTTTTGACAAAAAGATAAAAGTGAACTTAGAAATTTTATCTTTAAGATTTTGAGACCCTTCTTACACAACTTTTATAAAGTTGTGTTTAGAAAGTCAAATATAAATTTATTCTTCGAAATGTTAGAAGTTCTTTTGGTAGGTATATTTAAACTTTTGTTACTATTGCAATGGGTACCTTTAACGCAAAATTATAAAGCAGATATATTAAATTATATAGCAAAATATAAGAATATTACATATATTATATACCAGATTTGTCAATGTATTATTAATTTCCCTACAAGAATTATAAATACTACGAAGTAAAAAGAATAATAGAAAATACAAAAATACAAAAATGGCATAGTTGATAACAAAGTGGTATCATAAGTTATTGATAAATGAATTTAAAGAACTCACATAATTAATTGTCATCAATTTGAAACTATTTTTTAATAGGTTAGCATGCTCTTAAACAGAAAAAGATAACCTAATTTAAAGCCCGTTTTTAATGTTGGTCATCATACAATAAAAATTGTACGATTACGATTTTGTTCTAAAATAATTTTTTTTTAACAAAAATTAATAAATCCAAAAATGACAATAAAAGTTTTGTTCTTATAAAACTGAACGATATAATTTTGTTTGTGTCATGAGCTTTTACATATTTACAAATATTTAGAATAAAAAAACTAAACAACATAACTTTTACAAAGGAACTTATGTATCTCTTTAATTAATAATTTTATGTAATAAGGATCATAAGCATTAATTCAAGAAAATTATTATTTCGCTTGAAATGATTAGTGTGAATTACAGTATTACTTAACAAACTATCAGTCTTTATCTGAGATCAATTCATCTTAGGGGGGTTTTCAAAGAGAAATCTTTAGATAAGGTAATAATATTATTAAGAACATGATACTAGTTATTCAGATACTTGGAAATATATATTAACTAAAATCATCTTCTATTTTTTTAAAATTATTTCCATAAAATTGTGATGTACATATATTTTAAGTTAATAGCAAGATTATATTAAAAAGGTTTAGTATTTTATGTTTGATAAGATCACAGAAATAAATTAATCGCTTAAGATGAATTAAGAAGGAACAAAATAGAAGGACCTCATTAATTGCTGACCTTAAATGGCTCGAGTTTGGCTTCCTGAAGTGTATTCATAAATAAATATAGATGAATATGAAATAAAACAGACTGTTTTAAGAGCATAAAGCATGAGTAGTCTGATAAAAATCATAGGAAGTACATATATCTTACATAGAATTAGTATTTTCTATAAGAAACACAATTTCAAAAACTACTGTATACTATCAAGATTTGAATTCCCCAGCGACTTACGAGTATATAAATGAATAAATAAATAATAATACACAAGCATACTTCAAAGTATATGGATGAATGATTCGAAATTTATTCAATATTTCACATGCCTATTCAAATATTTCTCTTTTCAGTTGGTTGTCGACTATCCATCTATTTCTCCTTGGAAATACGCTGGAATTCAACTATATTTGAATTAGCTATAGTGATTAAGGGATTTTGTGACCCGTGTCTCCTTTGACCAGTCTATTTAGTATGCGCTTATGTGTTCTTACATGTTCTATTATTAAATGTAAACAAAAATCTATCGTAGAAAACCAAATGTTTAATATATTTTGTTAAATTTAATAAAAATATTAATACTAAATGTCATTTACGAAATGAGAAACTAATGAACCTATTATAATCTCTTTGTATCATTGTTTAATACAAGTTTGTAATAAAATATAAAACTTTTAACTGAAAGGGCTTTCAAATAAAAAACTTCATATCACTCCACTTCCATTGTTGATAAGTCAAACAACGTCAATTAACTTTACGCTTATTCAATGGACTTCGTATTTTTTATTATTGAAAAATATTACTATATTTGAATAATAGACAGACATTCAAAAAATTGCAATTCTCTTAATTTTGAAATAGCACAAATACATGATCGTAAACATTATCAGACATTTGAAAAAAAAAAACATATAATAACTTGCTATAATATAGTGCGTTTGATTTAAGCTGAGCTTTGCATTTGTGGGAGTGCACCCGGATAGTGTAGGTGAGATGTCAAATTTTTGAATGAAACGTTATTTTCTAGTTTTGAACTGGTTTGTACTGCTTTTACTTCGCCCCACACCTTCCTCACTTCACCCTTTGTACTGGTAGCAATATCAAATATTGAAAACGCAATGTCAAGTGAATAAGAATTTGTAGTTTTTTCAAAATTCTAAATATCAATAATTTTTTTTCCACAATATTCAAAATATTTCCATCTGGACTTTTACTACTTATGCTTATTTTATAGCACTTATGTTATGTATCTATTTAAAATATAATAAAATTGAATTCTAAAAGTTTTTTGTGTAACTCTACTTTTACTTTCACTCACACAAATGCAAAGCTCAGCTTAAGTGTAGCGTACTATAGCTGTATGACTCTTATCACTCACCTCCATAGGTTGACTGGAAGAGATCTCTTTTAGAGATAAGTTCGACTTTGTTTATGTTTTTTCTATTGTGTTATTTTCTGTTATGTCTTGTTTTAGTGCAATAAAGGATACATATATATATATATATATATATATATATATATATATATATATATATATATATATTTATTGAATATTAGATATATAACAAACCGTTAAAATCAAACAATTTGAAAATTTTATTCAACTTAAAAAAAGAATTAATTCAGAAGAGAAATGTACGAACTAGTCTCTGAATTAATTAAATAATTTAAACGAATTAGTTAACGTCTGAATCGACAAATTGATTCTCTCATCAATTACTTAAGAAATAAAATAAAACGTTTGTTATATTCCACCAGAGAATAATTAAATTATATATTTTGATTGAAAGTAGAAAAATTACAATCATCATTATTATTTCTTAACACTTAAGCCAGTTAAAAGATTTGAATTTAAATTAAAGAATCGCTATGAATATATGATAATTAAAATGTAATATGAAGGACATATATTATTATAATATTTCAATCATATTAATATTACTTCATTGGTATAATTTATTAATTAAATGAATTCTCACTCAAAACGCATACATGTATCATTCAATCCAATCATTTAAAAAGTTGGTATCGGTAAAGAGACACTTGTAACTTAATGAGATCTGAGATTTTCGCGAGCCTTATTCATTGAAATGAAACTTATATTTTGGTTGATATACTACGCGACTTTATTTTTGATAAAAACTACTTAACCCCCACGTTTCGGCTATTTCACAGTAATCGTGATAACTGTTACTGTCAAGTAGCCGCAAAAAATTTGTTTCATTTCACTTGTAACTTAATGAGAGTAAAGTAAGTAGATGAAAACAAGATTAGAATAATAAAATATATACATCGCGTTATATAGTCAAAGAAAGTAGTTTATAAATATATATTTATTGATTAACATACGTATTAATATATTTTCCCATTGGATCTTTTGTAATTTCTTAATACTCTCGTTGAATATATTTTTTTTTATCTGAACACAGTTTATGATGATAAATTTTGAAATAATTCACAAGGTATTGAGATGCCAATAATATAATGTATAGATAAAGTTCTTGCATGTATGAAGATGTCATAGACAGGTCTTCAAAATTGTTTTACTGCTAAATAATCGCTAATATATTATTTTTTATCAAATGTAACTAGTAGTTAAAGGCAATATCAAATCTTTTTAGCTGAGGAACTAAAAAATAATAAGAACAATAATTGATAGCTTGACACTATACGACTTTGTTATGTAAGATACAAAAGATGTTATGATGATATTTATATTGTCATAATAACGAAAGAAATAAATTACTTGAATTGAAATATCACAACTAAGTTTTAAATTTCAGACACATCCAATATGATGAGTATGTGATGCTTATGGTTTGATACATCGGATTCATACTACAGCTCTTGGAAGCTCATACTTATTCTCTCAAGCTACATTACTTTGATTGATGATATCGTAACGAACGCTTTTATATAAATAAAAATAATAACTCTTCTATTTTTAAAGCGGATAAATTACATATTTTTACTTAAAATAAATTTGTAGAATAAAAACTTAAATATTCGATTTTGTTACAAAATACATTTTTATCGAACTAAAATATTTGTAGAAGTATTAATTACTTAAATGAAACTAATATTTTCGGACTTACTACGTGTTTTTATTTTTGACTATAAACTGCATACTCCCGCTGTTTTGGCTGCTCTACAGCAACCGTGATCACGGACAGACGAGATATCAAAAATAAAAACGAGTAGTAAATCCAAAAATATTAGTTTCATTTAAATGGGTACTCGCGAAAATCTTAGATCTCATTAGTATTAATTACTGTTGGATAAAATTAATTTACTACAAAAAAGTAAATTTTGTAGTATGTAATAGATATATTCATTATTTTTACAACCCCGAAAGTGTTTTGCCATATAGTTCAACAGCCTATAAATGATAATTTATGGCATTTTATCTTCATGTAAAGCATTTGTCCATAAAAAAATATAAGTAACAAACTAATTAAAACTAATTAAAAAATAAATAGTAAGTGAACCAGGAATCAGATTAATTTATAAGGAGAGGCCGTGATGAGGCGTGTTAGTTTCACACTTCAGACCTCACACACAGGAGTCACGGCGCCCTCAGCTTCCGGCTAACACAGGTACTTACCGGACACGGTTGTTTCGGGAAGTACCTGTGCCGCATAGGTCGGGAACAGACGTCCCAGTGCCGACATTGTGGTGACTGTCCCAACGATACGTCACTGCATACGTTGGCGGAATGCTCAGCTTGGGCCGAACAGCGCCGTGATTTGGTCGCAGCTGTAGGTGTAGCGGGTAACCTCTCTCTCCCGACAGTTGTGTAAGTTATGGTGGGGAGCGAGTCAGGGTGGTGTGCCGTCGCCACCTTCTGCGAGGCAGTGATGCGCGCAAAGGAGATAGCGGAAAGGGAAAGAGAGGTTGCCTCCTTTCTCCCCTCCCGCACTAGACGCACTGCGCGCCGTAGGGTGACCGATTTCCGGCCACCGTAGAGCGCGGCCTGTGGACGACAGATTCGGGGCATCTGTCGTCCGATAACAGCTACAGGCTTCGAGGGGGAGGCGTGTAATCCGCGCGCGCCTCATAGTTAAGGTTTTATGACCGGGTGACGGGGCCCGCCTGACCATCTGGCGGGTCAATGCCTGTCGGGGAGGTAGCGATGAATGCTTCGGCGATACCCACCTCTCCGGCACACGGGTAGATGAGGCACACGGGTTGGTTTTTAGTCAGTAGGAGTCTGACAGTCCCCTCCGTCCTTCCCCGAGGGCGGTGGGGCTCCATGAGGATTTTCCAACCCGACACCAAAAAAAAATAAAATAAAATAAAAAAAAAAAACTCACACACACAATTTTGATAAGTTTTGATAAATATTGATTGATTTGAAACTTTGAGAAAGCTTATTGAAGACCACGATTAACCAAACTCAGCAAATCCAACCCAGCCAGGCTACATAAAATGTCTAAAGTAGCCATTCTCGTATTATAAACACTTAAGATAGTATGTGTAAATATCGTAGGCTTTAATTTTTATATTCTCTTTCTAAAATCAAACAGATACACAGCACGCCTCCATTCTTTAGTTGTTGACATTTCTTGCAGCTGGACGAAGCGATACGGTTCCTTTTTTCATTTTCACTTCCAATTCGAATGTCTTCAAAGGAAAAGTAAATAGAACCAAAATAGTGCGTTTATTAACTAAGAGATTTATTTGTACCCAACAATCGGTTTAATAACTGTTGGGAACTATAAAAGCATTATAAAAAACACACTTTATAGTCATGTTACTTCAATCTCTCTTTTCCTAAAATATGAGTTAATGCTTTTGTATTATTTATATAACTGTAGATACTGAACCAAGATTAATTTGACTTATTTAAATACTCTTTGACAAGGGTTATTTGTCTAATAACATACCGTTTGTAACTGTTGTAAGTGTAGTTTGTTTTCCAATTTGACCTAAAAACCCTTTTTTAGAATTTGATTACTATTTAGGAATATTTATTATATTTTAGTGGCGTAATAGGATTGATATGCGTTCATGAAAGTATTAGAAAATACATATGTATATCTAAGAAAGAATGTATCTAAAATAGTGTAATAATTTTCATAAGTGTTTCAAGACTGAATGTATTGACAATAATATTACAAATAAACATATCAAATGAAAAACTTAACAGTATTATAGACGACGTGCCTATGTAATTACTAATTCAAGTCGTACTTATGTCACTTTTTATAATTTTCTCCTTGAATTTATCTCCTAAAAAGTAAAAGCAATAAATTTGTGTCTCCTAGTTGTCATACTTACAATGAATATATTATTTTAAGTAAAATGATAACTATGTGGATAAGTTCCTTTAAAATTAAAAAGTTATAACCCCTAGGTTAGAAACCTATTCTAGAATACATTTATTGTATTACGTATACATTTAATTTCTTTGAGAGGTTTTAAGATTATTAAATCAGGAATCAACTAAAGGAGGTTGAAGATTAATAATGCTAACTGTGACATCATATCAACAAATGTTATTTGTTTAAAAAGAAATTTCTAGTAATTCTTATAAATACCCAATCATACTAATTTATATACATATATATTTAAAGGTATTTGTACTTTATTAATTTTAGCCACTAAAATACATTTATCGTGTATTAGCATATGAAGAAAAAGAAAATGTCTGTTTTTACAATGCAGACATAAATATTGTTAGATTTAGTCTGCTCGTTTGTAAATATATAAAAAGTCTTAGAACATATATGCACATACAATTTGATGATATAAAAAGTTTGAGAATTCTTTTACCGTCTAATATGAGAGAAGAGACTGGAGCGCTATTCTGACTATAGGCGTAACATACTACGGGTGAACAAGAGTGCATAGTGTTCATTAAATATTAATTATAATCCTTTTCTGCATTGTTTTTGAGTATTTCTTTTTTTAGTGTCATAGATATTCGTCATACAAATTATCTTAATTTAAATTTTAAAAAACGAATCTGCCGATGCTTTGGTCCTAATTCTTGTTGAAACAAAAACATTATAAAATCCTTATAGACGAATTTATATGCAAACACCTAGATACTTGAAAACAGATATTATTCAGATTTTTAAACATTAATGAAAGTATTTTGTAACATTGTTAAACATTCCATAATTTTAAGGAAATGTATATTTAAATATCTTTCTGTTCGAAATCAGGTGGGAAAGAGGTAGGTTTTTGAATCCAACGAAACTATTAATACCATCGGGTTGTTAGAAAGAAATAAATAAATATATGGAACCATAATATATATCCTGATTGTCTGATAAATTGCCTTCAAACCCTCCGATTTTACGATCTCCACTTCATTATAGTTTCTATAGGCAATTTGTTTTTTTTTTTGTTTTTTAAGTACTGATTCAATTTATAATACTTTTCTTATTATAAGTTTTTTTTTAATTATAGGGGTTTTTTTTTGCCTCTTACTTAAATGACAAAATTAATGTGTAGTGCTTGCTTAAAGTGTTCATTTCTGTCTGTTCACTCTAACACTATAGCGGCGTAAAACAACTTTTTCTTATGAGAGACTACTGTTAAATAATACAAGATTTAATTTTTAACATGAGAAAAAAAGTAACGCCCATAACATATATGTACATAAAAAAAAGCAAATACAAGACTTAAGAAATTAATTTTTTTAATTAAATAATACAATATAAATATTTATATGTGATGAGGTATGGATATGTATGATTTATGAAGTATATTAACATGGCAAAAAAAAATAAAGATTGACAATGAAAAGAAAAGCCGAAGAATTGCAAAAATCTAATATCAAACACATTGCATAGGAAGAAAATTCAGCAGAGAGAAGCCACATTTTCATCCTCAGTATTCAACCCCATTGCGGTTGAATATTCCAAATTGTAATTCTTTTTATATCGTACGGTGAATAAACCCTTATCAAATATAAAGCACTTTTATGAACCACCTTTACTTTTGAACTATTTAACAAGAATTAATCAAGTATAGTAAATTAATATTTTTTATTTCATTTTATTCTTAAATCCTTTAACCTAACATATAACAAACCAACGCTAAAAAAATATTAAGAATATAATAAACTTAATATTTGAATTCCCTGAGTCGTTTAGTAATATATATGTTTTCGATTTAAAATTAAATTATAAATGTGATTCTCGTTCTTTTAAACAAAATTTTAGGTTAAAGAAATGTTATAAACTATTTGACAGTAGCCATAATGTGGAAAATTGTTAAAAATATATTTAGCTTTAAAGGTTTTTTCTGGACATTCAAAATAAACGAGGCGTTGATTTTTTTTTTTTAAGTTTAATCATTTATGCATAATTGCATAAGTATAGCTTGAAGCTAGGTAAATAATGGTAGTAATATTATATTGGTATAAGAAACGTTTAACCTCGTTGCAATTACATTAATAGAAAAAATCCTGTACTTTTATTAACTTTTGTTATGGTAGTCGTATTAGGTTAGCTGTTTTTAGTCTAATCAGAAGTTAATATTTTTATAGACAAGACCCATACCCCATTCACTTAATATTCTGATTCCAATTTATTTAAATCTTAATCTTTAGCTTGCTGAAGGAATATTTTATACATTTCCTCAAGATGTTAAACAATCCTGTAAAATTTTACCCTACTTCAGCAGAATCTCAAATATAACTCTAATTGTAACTTATGCTCACAAAATATGTTTTAATCTAACCAGAATCTTAACTTTCTTTAGGTTATGCATCACTCACGCATTATCAATATATTAATATGTATTCCTTCCTGTATGCTTTTACACGTTTGGCCACTAGGCCATCACAACTTCATGATTTTAATTTAGTCATGTATTTTAAAAAAAAGCACTGTAATTATTTGTTTCTTTAGATTTTTGTAATTGTTTGAAAATTAATCACCGCAACGAATCTTTACAACTGGGATTTTAGTTCAAATTCATTCTAATTAAGGGCGATGGAATTACCGATTTACATTCATTTGCAATATACTTGTATCCCTTGGCGGTAACTCAGTCGTAGCCATTATGCAAAACAGTAACGTGGTATCCTTTTAAATTCTCTAAAAGATCTCTCGGAAGACACAAATAATAAAAAATGAGAAAAAAAAACCGAAACAAGTTTCCCAAGAACTTATTCAATATTTTGTAATCTATTTTCAAAGATTGAAAGTTCTCAATAACATAAAGTTTTGATAAATGTATAAATATTTTATTTAAATTTAGTAAAGGGATAAAAAAGGTTTTAAATTTTTCATTATACTATGTTTACATAAAAAATGCTTTTTACACAAACCCTTCAAAAATGTGAATACGATTTAATCCCTTAGCATATGATCTCATGGTTTGAAATAAATTTTTATAACATTTACAAAGAGCCTGACTCTCCATTAACATTTCGGATTTCACTATAACAATATCCTTTAAATTTATTTGCTACGATCTCCACTGCAATTATTACGACCTATTTGTTTAATATGATATTATTTCGAGTAATAAAATTGGACATGTTACTTTCTTAATATGTATATGAATCATAAACATTTTACTTTAATATGAAAACAAAAATTATACAATATTACTAAATAATATGTAGATAAAGTCGAGAGTGATATTGAACTGAATCCTAAATATATTTACTTGATACTTAGCAAATTTTCAGAGCAGTTAAAGTTCTGCATTGACGACTCTGAATAATCACACTTGTACAAATGCAATACATTTCTGTGATAAAAAATTTAACGATCCCAAGATATTATGTTTCAAATAATTATAAGACAATTTATTCCATATAATCAAATGCTTTTTCAAATGTCAACACTGCATGTATTCTTATAAAAACACTTTAGAAAAGTTAAATATGCACGATCATAACAAAAGATCTGATCCAAATACTATAATTATTCAATACTAACTTTCTGCCCGCGGCTTCGCCCGCGTGGATTTCGGTTATATCGCGTTTCCAAGAGAACCAAAAGTCTGGGATAAAAACTATCCTATGATCTTTCTCAAGGTCAACTCTATTTCTGTACCAAATTTCATTAAAATCAATTCAGTGGTTTAGGCGTGAAAGCGTAACAGACAGACAGACAGAGTTACTTTCGCATTTATAATATTAGTAAAACTTTCAAGTAATGTGGCGTTGAATTGTAGTATAATTTACCTACTGGGCCAAAATAACATCATTGAACATGAGTCAACTTTGATGCCTTTTAATATATATTATGATTTGCAAAAAATAATTTAAAAATATAGAAAAGAAAGCTTATTTATAAGACTAAATTAATGAATTAGTTTTACTGCATAGCAACAACTTTCATGTTACTGGGTTTTGAGACGGCCTTGTATGGTTCTTTCCCACTGTGCGGCTACCGACGACCAACGGCAGCGGCGCACAGTGGGACAATCGCGTATGTTCGTCTCAAAACTCTGTATCTCAGTTATTTCAAAACTGGGTGATCTATAATTTTGCACACATATATGTGAAAGTAAAAGTCTTAATATAAAAAATAATAATTTTGAAAATTATCTTTATTTATTTTATACAATACATTAAATATCTCGACATTTTATACAATAAATATCTCGACGTCGGCAAACAGCAGTAAACGGGTGTCTCGTTAAAAAAAAAGTAAGCCCAAAATTATACCATTTAAACTATCGTGGTTAATTTTAATTAATTTATTTATTATACATGACATTATTTAACAAAAACGCTATGAGAAGATTATAAGCATTTCAAAAATGTATAATACTTATACATTTATATCAAAAACTTTCGAGTAATGTGGCATTGAATTATAGTAATGTATTGTGCCTAAATCATATCATTGAACATGAGTTAGCTATGCCTTTTTAGTTTTTATATACATTATGGTTTGCAAAAACTTATTTAAAATATGGAAAAGAAGGCTTATAAGACTAAATTAATTAATTACTTTTACTCCATAACAACGATTTTCACGTCAAACGATTTTGAGACGACCTTGTATGGGGCTTTCCCAAGTACACTATGAGAAAATCGCGTATGTGCTGTCTCAAAACTCCGTATCTCAGTTATTTCAAAACTAAATGATCTATAATTTTAAAGTTTCATGGTTTTATCTTCTAAAATTAAGAAATCCCATACAAACTTTCAACCCTTAATTCAACCCCTCACTGGTTGAAATTTCAAAAACGCTAGAACAAATGTTTAAATATATCCTATCAAGTGCTTAAACATAAAGTTTCATGGTTTTCTCTTTTAAAATTGAGAAATCCCGTACAAACTTTCAACCCCTATTTCAACCTCTTCATCCCCTTTTTCGCAATAAAAGGTAGCCTATATTTTTCTCAGGGTCTAAAAATTGTCTGTGCCAAATTTCATCAAAATCGTTTGAGAGGTTTAAGCGGGAAAGCGTAACAGACAGACAGACAGAGTTACTTTCGCATTTATAATATTAGTTGGGATTGACTCCCCCCCGTTGACGCTTACATGGAGCCTACATCGCATGCTGGCTAGCTGAGCGTGGTGAGCGGCAACCACGCGACTTTTTTCTAATACTTGCATTTTTAAACTCGTGATATCTTCCGAATGAAATGACCGAATTGAATAATTCAAAAAGTTATAAAAAGACATTGAAGCCGTCTTAAATATAAAGTAATTTATTTTGATAAGAATTAATACCAAGGTACAAATAAAGAGCCTTTTCAAGCGGTGGCATATAAATTAAATTATTAGAATAAAAACCCGCTTACTGTGACATAACTATAATATTTAGACATATGTTGTCGCGACACTTCTTGTAGATAATGATGAGTTCTGCAAAGTCGTAGTAAATAATTTTGTTCTATCATCAATAGTTTTCGCAGCGCACGTGAAATAGGCAATTTTTCAGGTCATTTTTTTACACTTTGGGTTACATTATTGGAGTAAGTAGTAAGTAGTAAGGATCCCTAATTTAAAAAAAAATATAATATATGTAGATAGAGTATGTTACTCGGAAATAATGTAGCTTTCCAAAGGTGAAAGAATTTTTGAAATCGGTCCAGTAGTTTCGGAGCCTATCCATTACAAATAAACAAACAAATCTTTTCTCTTTATTAATATAGAAAAGCTGTTCTAACCTTGCAGAAAGTACGTAATTTCTTATTTTTAAAAAGTCACTTTTAATCAGTAAGTTCCAACTTTAATGAAAAAAAGCAAAAGTGATGATGATATTGAAAGATGCAGGCAGGCATTTTGTATTATGAGCCTTTTCAAACATTTTAAGTAATTGATTAATGATAGAAAAGCAAAATTGTTTAAATAGCAATGCGTCCACAATATCTAATTTCGCAATTGTTGGTAGCATGAAAGGCCGTGAACAACTTGGACTTTTGATGACTATATGTACATATGTATATTGTATACTGGTGTTTTCTTGAAAAAGGCATTTGATGTAATCGATTAGCATGTTGAAGAATTAGTGTCTGGTGTATTCATTATAACCCTGGAAGTTTTCTTGTAAGTTGATTGATTGGGATAATATTTAGTAAGTTGTATATTGTATAATCTTATTTATATGGCTGTCAATCACACATTTTTACCGTAGGTTTATGGGAATACCTCAAGGAGTTTTAATACCGTCAGTTTGATTTGTTATTTAATAATCCCAATTTTGATAAGAGCACAATAATTATGATTAATAATGTATATGATGCATTCGATATTCAATTGGATTTGAATAGATATCTTTGGATATAAAGCTGTTTTTGATTATTTATCTCAAAATATAAGTCATCCCACTGGTATGACTTAAGATTATTTAAAATTTAAATCTATGGTAAATATTTTTGATTCCACTATGATTAAAGACGCACCTGTTTCCAATTTTGTCTTAACCAATTCGGTAATGATGTTAAAATAAATAATAAAAGGTTTATTAATGATGAGATATCTACAAAGCATAAAATATAATCTTAAAGCTTAACTTATTGCAATTGTCATTTTACGAATATGTAGGTACGAATATGTAGGTACGAATATATACATATACACTTTCGAAATATAAAATGATTCATTGTAAATATGACAAAGGTTCGACCCAATCTCACTTACGCTCCGAGTCTGTATTGTCACTTTTCATTCCACATACGAACAATGTGCTTTGATGATAGTAATATCACAACCTTTACTGAAAACTAGCAATCAATATTGAATATAATGGATGCAATATTAAAGTAGATATGAATTGTCAATCAATTGTCTGTTTTACAATTAATGATATAGTGTCTTTAAATTGAATGTTGTTCATCCAGTGAAATAATCTCTATTAATAATCATTTGAATGTTATTTTTATATTTAAGATTTTTACAAAATTCAAACAAAGAAAATTAAATTCTTCGCTAACTTTTTAATATTTCTATTTGCATGCTTATTATACATATGTGTACATATTATTATTACAACTACGTAACTAGGTAACTAGGTAACTGTAGCCTACGGTTAATAGTTTTAGATCTAACTAATGCTCAGGTCTGTTGTTGTTCAGTTACAAGTTGAATATAATAATAGTAATGACAGGGTACAATTCTGGAAATTATTCACTGTTATTACTGTTATTTCCATGCTGGAACGTTTAACACAACAATGGTAACTTTAAAAAAAAAAAGTGTCCCGATTTTTATTACAATATAATAAATTTGTAAAGCATAACTTTGTAGATCAGTATACAATCTTAGGTCCATCAATTCTTCAATTCTCTTAAATATTATTTTTATCTGTACCGGATGTATCAGAATCGTTACGAAAATTCAACTATATTTTGTACACAAAAATTATCATATCCTTATAACCTTTTCCGACATCGTACTAACAAATAAATATATTTTTGAGAAGAAAAACATGGTATGGCGTATTTGTAATAAGTTCTAGAAACATACTAGTAATACGTAACATAAAAGTTTTTCCTTTTCTATTTTACAAAGGTACAAAATATTCTCTGACGAAACGAATAAGTTTGAGAATAATTTTCATAATTCAAGACTAGACTTCCGCAATAAACAAGGTCAATCAAACTTGACTGTATCTATATTTCAAAAAAATATTTACTATCCCATTTCTTTGCAAGTCCTAACATTAATCTCAGTCAAACTTTTGTTTCTGTAGTTTCTGACTATTTGTTTCTTAGCTAACACAATATATGAACTTCATAAGCATAAAATGACCTTTAAAATATTCCTATTTTTAATAATAAAGTTGTATGTAAATATTGAAACACGTATATACGTGTTTCAATAGTGGATATATATCTAGTCTCACATTCAATGGCTTTACTGAATGATTTATAAAATTATTCAAAATTTTATTAAAAGAAAATTGACACCTTTAAGACTGTTTATCATTAAATTGCAATTTAGAATCTGAGCGAAATATGCACCCCCATATAAAAAGTACTTTTACTCAGTCTATAAATCAAGTTGTTTCCGTTTTTGCGAGAAGTTTTTTCTGGTAATCATTAATAGTATTTCATAATACTAAATTATTTTGTCAATCCCTTACATACTTTTATTACCGTCTTTCATTATTTTTATACTATACCCTATATTAGGTATATATATATCGGATTTATTACAAATTCGTTGTTTTAAAAGAGAGAGACGCCAGCCTCGCTGACGTTACAAATGTCACTTCTTCTAGATCCATGATATTTTAAAATGAAACTTCAATTGTCCTTAATGCTCCTGCATTTCTTTAAGGTTCTTCATAATCACATACTTCAATGATACGCACTCACTGAACTCTGAATTCTCAAGTCTGCCGTCGTGCGTCCGGACGTCATATTTATACCAAGATTTAAACATAGTTCTATTCTCCCTTTTAAGCAACCTTTGATTTCGTTTTACTTTTAACAATAATCATAAATACTAATGAGGTTTAATAAGAATTTATGACAGCCTCAAATTATTTTCAAGTCGCATCCGTTATTAAAGCCGGTAGCACCTATATATACAAACGTTAATATCACTTTTATAATAAAGTTGTAAAAAATAATCTAAGCTTTTTGCATACAACGCTTCTTTTTTATTTTATAAATACTCAATTCTGTTGTTTCGGTTCCTTTACGGTAATCGTGCTCACGGTCAGTGAAATATTTTACTGAAACGTTGGTATTAGATACTAAAACACGCGTATTACTAGAGAAAACAACACAATTTATTAATCGAAATATTGTAGTTTTTTAAAATTGATTATACTCCAATTTAAGAATGTGTTAAAGTAAAATATTATATCTTATTTAAGAATATATTAAACTATATGCTATTTGTATTATTGGTCGTATTAAAAATACTCAGTAAAACTATATACTAATAAAAATACGGTTTTCTATGATTAAAATTTTATAATTTATATAAAGAAAAAATGAGAATATTTTAATATAAAAGGTACGCTTACTAATGTGAAAACAATGGATGAAATGAAATCCAAACAAACATTTGAAGTGTTCAAAAAATAAGCCAATGGGCCATATGACTTTTATCATTCCTGTTTTGCTCTGTTCTGTTTTATTTTGATATAATAATTTTATGTAAAATAAGGCTGTTGATTGTTGAATTCTGAGGAACTTTTAAATTACTTCAATACACTTTTAAATAAATACACTCAATCATTAACAACATGGAGTGTCAAACATTTTACTGGTTTTAATACAGATAACTTATATCTGTTAAATTCAGTTTTGAAGTAAATTTTGTTTGCAAAACATTTATTTTATAGTTCAAATTGATTTGAAACTAAGCGGATTCTATTTAACGATCCCAAATATCTCGATTTCTAGTATAAATATGCCTTCATTTTCTTTGTTTATGATTGTTAGAGATTGCGGAGATTGAAGCTTTAGTTAAGACCAGATTTAATATTTAATAAGATTTATTTCATACACAAAGGAATTACCTTGACCTTTATACAAATGCTTTTGATTTTCGTACATAAGCCTCAAATAAATCTCAAATTCCGTTAAAACATAATATGTTATAATGTAATTTGAAATTATTTTGTCGTATAAATAATAACATGCCTTTAAAAATAGCATATAGCAAAAGAAGTTAAAATAAGAAATTGGAACATTTTGTACTATGAGTTTCATGATATATTAATAAAGGATATTTTAACATTCTCGGACTTTAATTATAAACAGGTATTAAGAATGACTATATTATGTATCAAGCTCTCTGACACGTCATCAACAATTAAAAAAATATTTATGTTATAAAATAGACGTTAATACGATTTATATTAGGTTAAAGTAATATGTATAAAAGAACTTAAATTATCTGAACAAATGTTACTTACTACTAAAAATAGCAATAAACATAAGGCCATTAATCCTCATAATATATTTTTTGACTTGAAATATAATTGAAAGTTTTATATTTCTAGTGTTTGTTAAATCTTTCTCGCAAAGATGATTTTAATATTACAAGTTTACACAATACTTACTAATCAAGTCAGTGGTGGCCTAGTGGTTAAAAAGCCCGAATCTCATGCATGAGGGCGCGGGTTCGATGTAGCAAGTACCAATGGGATTTTTCCGAGTCATATGAACTTTCTGAGAGTATTTAGACATCACTGATTAATGCATTCCCAAAGAGAGCTGATGTCAGGTAGGCGGCCGGTCATAAAAACAATTAGCCAAAAACTATTCACAACATGTAAGGCAGACCCTGGCTAAAGCTGGGAAATCCTTATCCTGGGAAAAGCTAGGTATGTAGAAAAAGAAGATAATACTTAATATATACCAAATACATATCAAATTACTTACTTATTTACTTACCAATATATATCAAATCAAAGGTGAGATAATATATAATCGATAAAGATTTATAATATTATGTATTACCGATTTTGCTCAGAGAACAACTATAGAAAGTTAAAATAAAATGTAAAAAATATGAATTGTAGAAAAAAAACCTTCTTAAGAATCATCTGACTTTTTACAACATAAAAAATGCTACCAATAAATAACATACATATCTTCAGTAAACTTACTTAGAAAGTAACAAACGAAACAGCCTATAAGACTTACTGTGATAAGAGTTGTAAGGAGGAAAAAGGCATGAAAAAGTAATGTAGGCCAATCGATAGGCCACATCCTTACGAGATAGTGATTAAAATGTATGTACTGGTTAGAGATTTGCAATTTATATTCTTTGCCTTAAAAATACCATTTCAAAGAAAATTTTATTTCCGTACATTTATAGAAGAGTTGCTTTTAAAAAGTTTATCAAAGGTCTTTTTAGTGAAAATTATTTCTTACTTTAATTCTTTCGATTTAGGAATATATTGTAGAATTTAATATTTAATGCATTTAACAGAGCTCTAATCAAATCTCTGTGATAAAGAAGTTTTCATTTATGATACAAGTTTTAACATGTGTCCCCTAACCATTCTTGACTTTTTGCTATAAAACCTGTATTATTCTACAGTTAGTAACCCAGCAACTATCAATGTTTGCCGTTTTAAAATCTCTAGCAGCATTCAAGAGTTTTGTGTTTGAGAATTACGCTTCAAATGCCAATGGTAATGACTTCTGACCAATAAACACCGACAAAAATTTTTGATTTGTAAGACGAGTTTCTAAATTACTATAATTTCTTTTCATTAAATGTTATACAGATTTAATAAAAAATCCATCAGATTAAAGAATGAAAAATTGTTTCAATTCAAATTAAATCTTAATTAATTATAAGATTAGAACGTCAAGTTCATGCTACAAAACATTAATTAAAGACAAAAATAGAATATGCTTATGAAAATTTTTAACTTTGCTCACATTTTATGGTTTAAAAGCTGCTTCTGCAACTCTTATAAGTAAATGAACACGAGTATGTTAAATACAGTATGAAATCTATCTTGTGACATTTTACATATTGTTAAAGTTTTTTTCTCTTACAGGTAACCGGGATTGGGCTTAGCGGATAACTGTTTTAAGATGGAAGATTCAAATCATTGGAAGGAAGATTCAGGATTGGAATGGAAGATTTAGATCATTCAAATTTCAAACAAATAGATAGTTAATGAAAAATTGTTAATGAATAATTGTTAATTGTTATGCGTATAGTATGTATGTTTTGTTCGTCTCTCTAATTTTTATTATATAATTTAGCTTCGAAATTATTAAACCTGTAATCAGTTTTGGTATTTATAATCAATCGACATATTGTTTGGTGTAAGGTTCAGTTAGCTCATCGTGTAAATCTTTTGAACATTTTATATAAAGATTATTTTGAATGTATATTTTTCATTATAAATTATCTCCATGAGGATCAGAATGAATTAAATTTATAAAAATTAAACTATGCTATTTACTTTTTTCTGAAGATTGTTAAATTTCGAGTATGTTCTACATGTTAAATGATTGTAAAAAATTAAAAACTGATGAAGGCTATTTTGTTCATTTATATCTTATAAATACAAAAATAGTTATGTACCCAAAGTTAAGTGCTTACTGCTCGAAATGTATGAGATGTATCAACTTTTAATTTAATACATTTTTATATTCTTGTCATCAATAGATATATAATGATGATATATAATTTTTATATTGAAACAGTCCGTAAGATTATGTAGTGATCATTGTGTGTACGACTTTGTAACGCAAGAAAAATCAATATAAAGTTGCACGTTTTAAAGAAAATTGTTAGTAGAATAGGGGAATATTAAAGGGCAAATAAATAGAAACAGTTCAAGTTTCATTAAAAGTAATTAAAAAAAACAAGTAGAATTATATAAAATTATTTATAAAATCATGCTTGAAATAAACATTTTGAAAAAACTAATGAAAAAGTGTGTTATTATTTTGAGTAAAATTTTAAAAACTCCTTACAGCTTCAGGGCGATGATAATTTTATGACACAGTAAAAAAAATCGTAACGAATTAACTAAAGGGTAAGAGTGCTTGTAAAATAAAACTGACGGTTTCAAAAGTTATAACAATTGTATCGTATCTTCATAAACGAGTAGCAGATAAAGTTATATGTAATATACGACCTACACTCGAAAATAATTTTAATTTGTTCAATAAAATATTAATTATCATGTATATAATTGTCGAATAAAATATTACATATTTAAAAAAATGGTCTTTAAATGTAGGTCGTATATTACATATTGCTTTATTTGCTACTCGCTAAAGAATATACGATATGCACAGAAAAACTATAACATCACAAACAACCACAAAGAAAGTAATGAATTGAAAAAAGTCAAATATACAAAAACACAATACTATACATACATAGTTATATTCGTAGTGGATTTATAAATTCTATTTTCCTTTGATAGTCACTAAAAAGAATGTCTATCGAAGTGTCAGTGGCAGGCATTAATTCAACTTTCCATGGACGGAGCCAAAACATGTCCTGAAATTTTATTAAAACACCAGAAAATGTTTTAAGCTTGATTGCGACAATGTCAATTTATTATCTTTTTTATATAAATGTTGGTCACAGAAAATAGTGGTGCTGTGGTACGAGTATATGAGTTCCTAGGAATATTTAATAGTTATAGTATATTCAGTTACTTTTCACTCTAAACCTGAATTTCATATCCAACTGGGAGAAATTATTTAGGAAAAAAGTTGAAAATGATTATATCTTCTATAGTTTTATAAATAACGAAGTGTTTTTTTTCTAATAAATAAATGCAAATAAATAAACAAAACAACTCAAGTATACGAATTATATAGGGTGGCAACCAGATGTTGGGTAAAACTATGAAACTTAATTATAAGTATATTATAATTAGAATTACATAATAAAACTTATAACCTAAACATCAGACTACACGATTGCCCTTATGTTCGCATAGCAATACCATTCCATTGCTTGTGTGCATCAGGAATCTTCTGGTTCACAGGGCTTGGTGTTCGTTCCACGTAGTCAGCGACGTCACTCGTAATATGATATTTTATCCATACAACGATTTTACGTAATAACAACGTACAATATAAATACGTACGTAACACACTTTAAATTCTTTTGGCTATGTTTTCAATCCTGTATTTTTAAACCTAATTTAACTGAAGCTTTATACTGCCTATTTATATATTTTACAAAATAGGAAAATACCATTTCAATCAACACAACAAAACATAAATAATAATAAAAAAATATCTTTTTGTGCTATGTTTCATTTATACTGTACCAGATAGGTTTACACGAAACGAAAATATATTAGACATCGTCCACAAACTTTTCAGACACATCAATTACTAAACTTCGTTTTTTTGTGGTTCATATTTTAAGTATATATTTTTTATAGCCAATGAATGATGATCATTATCTGCACAAAATTTAGACCACTTTTTACTATATACAAATGAAAATGCGAATCTCAAAAAGCACGCAATATTGCGTGTGGGGGTAGGAAACAAGTGGTAATTATTTATATTAATTGTATTTTTGTGATTTATTAAAGAAAAACTGCCGTTAGAATTAAGTCCAACGTTATGCTTATTTTAAGGATGTTGCAAATATAAAAAACTGTAAAAAAGGCTTTTAATACAGAATTTTTATGGTATTTTGTATTTGTTGAGTAATACACATAAATTTCTACATAAGGCTACTGTTACAAATGCTTTAAATGAGCATGCTAAAAAGCATACTATTAAGCATGCTCAATACAAGCATGCCTGGGAGCTGTTTACATTTGCGGGCAATAATCACACTTGTTTAAGCATGCTCCTGAAAAAGCACGCTTAAAGCAAACGTTCCAGATACACAGGATTTTTTAAAACATGCTTTCCTCGCTCTCTGTCAGTTCAAACAAAGTCATGGATACTTAAACAGCTATCCTTATCGAGATGAATAAGATCATCCTTTTGCTGACGATGTAATGCACCCTGAAGCTTGTAACTAAGCATGTTTAATAAGCAAACGTATTTAGACGTGCTTAAAGCACGCCCCCTTGCTCCCGCGCCGCTAGAAACATGCTTAAAAATCAAACGTCTGTCCATTTTAAAGCATGCTCCAAATAAGCATGCTTATTTGGAGCAAAACTTGAACACACATGCTAGTAAACAGCACGTGATCAATTAAACCATGCTTTCGTGTTTGAAATAAGCATGTAACAGTTACAGTAGCCTAAGAATTACACTAAAACAAACTTGTAATAAATACAAAAAAAGTGTTAAAACTTAAATATATAATAAATATAACAGTTTACTATATATTATATAGATCGAGATTAAAGTGAAAATCATTAGGGTGTAACCGATTAAACGTGACAAAGTTTCCAGTGGAACGGCATGTTAAATATGTTTGGGTCAGACACCATTATTTATACTCGTAACAGTTTATAACTAACCAACAGAACATGCTATTAGTGATTAGTCATTATAATATAAAATGCAAAAACGTTTAATTTAATGACCGACGAAATTAAAACAAGTGTTGTTTATTATCAAAAATTATTATTATCAGTATATTTGTAATTTAGACACTGATATTCTAATTGTTCATTTCCGAAGAAATCTTTTTTAATAAAATATTTATTGAGCTACATTTGTAATAATGCGCATAGTTATTATTAACTATCTGCATTTGGAGCACAACTCAAATACTCTTATTTAGGCTATTACTGGGACTAAATCGTAACGCTTACTTTACATAAGTAAAAGTCTGTATAAAACATTTTATTTTTTTAGTTATGGTTTTCATGAAATGAACTCAACTTGAATGAATTAGTTTACACTATGTGATTGAGACATATATGTATAAATATTATAAATTATTTTATTCAAAAATGTGTTTCTAAAATTTTTGTAAAATAAGTCGTATTGTATGAATTAGTTTGATTATCTAGGAAAAACAAAAAAAAGAGAAATATTTTTGAATATACATATTATGTATATGATGATAAAGTGTCAATAATTAAAATTTTGCCTTCTGCCAATTCTCTTATGGGCAAAATTTAAATTAATTTCTAAAACAAAATACTTTCAGGTGCTAGTAAAACACGGAATTAAAACAGTATACACAGAACAATAACTTCAAGCATAGATATCAGTCACGTAAAACAATCAATATAACATTGTTCCAAATATACAAGTCCAGGAACGTGCTCCAAAAAATAAATGTTTGTTGAAGATAGATAGTTTTTTTGTTAAAGATGGTAATATTTAATTTGTTTTCCACTTTATTAGGCAAGTTTATAAAATAATTTAAAAAGTTGCATAATTTAAAAAGTACCTTCAAGCTGTTGTCAAGCAACCATTTAATTTTTAGATATTTTTAATAGACCTTTATGATGATATTTGATATTTGATACTCCAAGGATTTTGAATTTGACAGTGATTAAATAAAGTTAAGTTGGCATTCATTTTGGTACGTATTGTGAAAATAATTTTGCCCTTACGTCATCGTGTAGAATATACATAAATTTAAGATCAAATGGATTTTTTTAATATGTGTTAATGATAATAAAAATAATATAACTATAAAGTTTATGTTAAAAAAGTTATAAATTAAAAAATCTAAGATATTTTCTGTTTATATACACTTTAATTCAATTTTGCAACATGGGTGACTCAATCGATTAGGCCCTTAATAAAGTTTGATATCTTTAACTAATACTTACAACAGGGTCGATTTACTGTCTTTAAATTTTTTCAGTTTCGTACATAGTGAGGAAAGAAATGTCAATATTTCTTTCCCATATATTCTTTGAAATATTTTAGAAATTATTCTTATGAAAAAGTAATTTTCAGCTCTATTTTAAATTAAAAAGATAAGTTTAATATTTAATTTTTTCAAATAATGTATTGTCTCTCTCAGCAAATGTAATGTCTACTTCAATAAAACCTTGTATAATATACATTATTGAGATAATATTATATCTTTATAATAGACATTTTGAAGGTTTGCCTACGTGAACGTAACGAAATACGTGCTGTTATTACAACGTGTCAATAAAATACTAAGTTAATATTAAACTATCATATTTATTTGCAAAATTTAAAAAGTGGAAAGGGAAGGGGTGGAAAACGACGGGAAAAAGGAAAGGACAACCGACTTTCTCATTCATTGGACGAAACGCAGCCATTAAAGGCTACTTCACGCCGATCTTCTATGAGAGGGTGGTACTTCCCCGGTCGAGACAGCCCATGATCGAGCTGTAGTAACTTAACCTCAGCTAGGCTCTACCACCTAAAATTAATATAGTAACATTATTAAATACATCATATTTTATTGAAAATAAACGAATACTGAAACATATAATAAATCTCTAAAGAATTCTGAAAGTAGGTATGTATTATCACTAAATGTCAAACATAATGACATTTCTATTAAAGTTGGAATTTGCTATAATTAATTAATAACAGTCAACTGTCGATAGCTTTTATATATAGATTTATTAAAAAACTCATCTTGTGCCATAAACACTGTATCGTGGGAGTGTGAATAAATCTAAAAAAAATATATCACCATTAAAAACGTTGCTGATCTAAACAAGCTAATACTGTAAAAATTAAAACTTGAAAACGTAAAGTCAATTATATATTCAATAGCATTATTTCAGTATGTGGTAGAAACTTTCAGTTCCAATTAGTTCTACAAACTCAATTAAAGATTAAACCTCAATCCCTAGCCAACTTCAGGTCAAACAGTAATTGCTTAACACAGTAAGAGAAGTGCTTGAATTTGGTACATAACATATATGTATATTAAGTAACTAATGTTATAAAAAACAAGATTTTTCAATTTTTTTTGCCAATTTTTTTTCTAATAAGTGAATCATAATTAATTCATAACTCCTTTTTTGAATTTATTTGAAGTTGTAAAAATAACAACTTTCATTAGACGCATTTGAGCTTGCAAACTGATTAGTTTGTTCTAATTTTGTAAACTAGATCATAATCTATATATATAAAAGAACGTCGTGTTAGTGACTTCACTGATAACCCAAGAACGGCTGCGCCGATTTAGCTGAAAATTGGCAGGGAGGTAGTTTAGAGCCAGGAAATTGCAATAGGATACTTTTTATCCCGTTCGACAGCATTCCCGTGGGACTTGACATGAAACGTCAGTCACTATACGCTTCTGCACGTTTATTATAAGCTTATTTCTAGGTTATAATAACTGTGCAAATCGTCTTTCTGTTCACACATATGTACGTGCCAACATTCTCACATGTTCAGGCTTCATCAATTATCTGATTGTCTGGAAACATGAGTAACTCATTTCCAATTGAGCGTGGGGTAGAGTAATGTTGATGACTTTAGTTTTCTGGCGTAGAACGTAATTTGAAGTTGTTCGATTTACTGAATTAGATACCTATTGTAAATGTATGATTAGCATTATTGTGAGGGTCCACGTTTTATCTATGTAAGTTAGGACTTGAGAGATTGAATGGTCCCACGTTTCACATACAGATACAGCTTTCCAAACACCACCCGGCCTCAACATATTTTTCTGATGAAAGATGTGCTTATTTGAAAATCGAAAAGAAGAATTATAAAAGTATTGAAGGATTTTTCTTCATATACAATGTAATGAAAAAGACGTTTTCATAATACAAACGATAAAAATAATAATATCTGCATACCAAGTTCCCTTCGTAGTTTTATTGCTACAATACGTATCAGACCTCATAAATTAGTATTTATTTTAGTGCGTTAGCCTAACGCATTCCAGACAGACAGGGCCAGAGAGGAACTGACGGATATACAGTCTCGTATTCAGATATATTGGTTTGGAATCTTAACTAAAAGGAAAGGGTCATAGATTTAAAATATTAAAAGACTCAAAGGTTATCTTAAGTTTTCGAATAAGTTGTCACCCTCATATATTTCAATAATAAATATTGTTTAATCTATATCTATACTTATAATAAATCTGTAGAGAGGTCAATTCTGTACATAAAATATAATTAAATTTAAAAAATAACTATCAGGGGGTGGTTAAGGATCGCTACTGATGCCAAAAATGCAATCAGTAAAATTTTTGTCTGTCTGTCTGTCTGTCTGTATATTCATTATAGAAACAAAAACTACTCAACGGATTTTTACGAAATTTGGCACAATTATTCTTCATACCCTTAAACAGGTTATTGTATACTTTCATTATCGTACGATCAATAGGAGCAGAGCAGTGAAGGGAAATACTGGAAAAACGGGAGAAAATAGTCCATTTTTTAAGCTTCCGTCGCGTATGCAGGCTTATAGGTTAAAGCTACATAGAAATCATGTATGACGAAAATATTTTCCTTAAAATTATATAAAAATTAGTCTGGGACAGCATATGTCTATCTTTTATGGTTGACTCACAATAACACGTAAAACTCCCGATAGCTTATCAATTCGGAGATTTCTGATTGTATTTCTTACTCTAACGTTTACAAAACTATCACTCATGTTTTATTAAAAAATAAGTTGACACTATAACCTATTCAATAAAAAAAGAATCATGTAAATCGGTGTAGAAACACCAAAGTCATACATGAAACAAAAAGTCATCGCGCGTTAAATTATATTAATAATTTATTTTCGTAATTATTATACATATAACTACTATATATACATAATTGTGGATGAGCCGCCACTATGCCACTGTTAACATCGACTCCGTGTATAATTTCACTGGATTAACTATTTCCGCTAATTAAACAAATATTGAGTGAAAATAAAAGTACAAAAAGTCAAGGAAATATATAATATTTTGAAGTTTCAGTGAAAAACGAACAAAAATGTGATGTGATGTGATGATGAGTGATGACATTACATCAAAAATTACCGACTTTCTCAGTATTAACTAGGAGACTTAATAACTAACAGTGAATTGAAACCTAAGTTTTTAATTCTGCATTCCACCAATTGTGCCTTTCTACTTTAATAAATTATTGATTCCGACATAACCTAAAAAGAATGGAATCAATAATTAAGTCGTGTTCGATTTTAATTTTATCAAAAAGCACCATCTCACGGCCACTGTCTTAAACAAATCGTCAGTTGCTTAGTACAAATCGATCATCGGATTCAACAAACATCAATACTAACTGACCAAGTAATTTCACCAACAACCACAAGAGGGCACCACGAGTATCAAAACAATATATAACGAACATGGAAGAAATTTTAGACGCACTAAACAAAATAAAAAATGACTTGGAACGTCAAAGACAGGAAATCCGGTAATCAGGAAAAGAACTTACAGAGCAGGTCACACAAAATATTAGTACTATGTTTGAAGAGAAGTTTTCAACAATAGAAAAGAATCATCAAAACTTGAAAGAAAAAGTGGAAAGTCAAGAAAAAAGGCTACAAGTTTTAGAAAAACATGCAAAAAAAATTGTATTTTTGGTACAGAAGAGACTGAACAGTCCTATGCAAGTTAAGAAAAAAAACTTTACCATCTGGATGGAACTGTATCTATCTGTAAAAGAAACTACAACGACATTCAGGAAATCAAAAGAATAGGAATTTAAAAAGATTTTTATGTTCACGTGCCGGACGGGTCAACTTGTAATATATGTAGTTTACTCGAAAGCTATGCACTGAAGTATTTTCGTTCTATAGGTACCTTTACCTTACCTTTATAAGGCAGTGGTACTTATATTGAAAACATAATTTGAACCTATACACATTATTATAAAGTTTAAAAACAACAAAAAATATTTTTAAGTTCTATGTCTTATAAAGGGTTAAGCCTTAGGTGAACGTGATCTAAACAATATTACCAATATAAATAATAATAATATACAGGGTGGCTGGTGAATTACTATCAATATTTAAGGAGAATACTCGGTACATGATTCTCATTCGAATTATGTAAAAAAAATAGGCACTTAATTTTTGACAAAATTTCCGTAATAATAAGTAAAGTGTTGACACGTTCCAAATGTTCAAGTGTGGACGCGTGCGGCGACGTGCTGATACAACACTACGTCACGACACGCGTATGTGTGAGTGTCAGTGTATACCTAATCTGTAGGGTGTTCACACGATGCGTAATTAATTACACAACTTTTGGTTAACTTTACTTAGAAGTTTATTAATATTTATGTTATATTAATTTTTATTTTGTCATATATGATCGTCAAATATCACGTCCTCAAATATCGATAGTAATTCACCAGTCACCCTGTATATATTACCAATACATTAACTTAATACACAAGGAGTTACACGCTGTCGGAGTCGAGGGCACAGCTATCTTTACTTTTCTGCCGGAAGTCACTATTCCATGCGGACGAAGTCGAGGGCAAAAGCTAGTATTTAATATTATCTTTGTGTAGTAATAAACTATGATAAACTTTGAGCTGTAAACTGATTGCTTCTTAGCAATCAGTTAATATATCAGTTTATAAATATATTCTTATAAAGAGTTCTAATTCAAAATTCAGTATAAAGAAAATTTGTTCAAGAAAATTACAGTACACCTTTGATTAGAAATATCGGATAGTTCATTTTAACACAAAAACTAATATTTAATGTAAAAACAAAATTTAGATAATTCTCGCGGCGATCTCTGGATACGAAAGTTATATTGAAAAATTCAATTAAATTAAGTTACCTTATTAACTCGCAACTCAATTTCTACATAAATATTATAAAAACTTTATTTATTTTGCTTAAAAATTCTGATGAGCTTATAAACATTGAAATTACCATTACAGGGTATTTTCAATTAAGGATCATTCAAAAAGAGTTGGATTACTTTATCTAATTAATAACATCCATGGTTATAAGTAAAAAAATTGTATATGGATTCAGATGTTTACAATCTATGCACATTCTATATAAAATAAGTAAGAATATATTCGTTACTACACCAATAATTTTGCTTAAGACACAAACACAAAGGTCCGTTATTATTGATCAAAGTAATCACTAAAAACCTCTCTATAAATAGATGTAATTATTTTAAAATTAACAAGGACAATGAACAAAATAATTAAAGCTTTCCAATCACAAACACATATAGTGTTCCGTATTAGGTTAGAAATTATTTATCATATTGAAACTAGGAAGAAGTTACCCGAGTCCCTTTGTATTGAATTATTACCTACATTTTAGTGCCGTTACGAGATTCTACTGGAGCTCTCTTGATGCGGCTTACTTACATCAAGATACAAGTAAATACACCACATACATAAGTATATCAAGGGTATATCAAGTTACATTGTGTTCATACGTTATTTGAATGTTTTCGATCTTCTAAAATCAGAACGAGAATAAATGGAGTGGCAAAAAGTGTAAATTAAATTTCTATTCTGAATTATAATTTTCCATTTACCCTTCTCAAATTACACTTCCGGAAGACGAGAATGAATCTGTTTCATTTTCAAGGTAAAATATTTCACTTACATTAAAATTTGTTGGGAACTTCAAAACAAGTAATATGTGTTACTTTATTAATATATTGAGTATATACTCATCTAGCATATAATATTTTATACGTGTCTAGTAATTAATTCAATTATTATTATAAAATATATAAAGGCTGTTCTATAGTTTTATGGAACACAACATTGAAAACTTATATAGGGTATTCATTCATATATAGAAAGGACCAAAGAAATTATTTAAATATTAATATCTCGAACAATGTTTTTAATTACTTAAGCTTCTAAAGATACATTTTTTTCTCAAAAGGTTATGATCAAGGATAATTAGAAATCTGAACCCTATCAATTGGTAAGTTTGCTCACTCTTATACGAGTATATAACGTCTTTATATACGGCTTTACGACGTACATATTTCGAACATAAAAAAATGTTGTTTTGTAAAACACACTGTTTGTAAAACACAAAGGTACACTCTCATATTCCATTTTTTGACTAACACGACAATTCCTTGCAATTTTAAAAGTTGTGACCTAAATTTGAACGATAGTTTCCAAGAATTGAGTGGTTTCAGGCATTTTACCTAAATTGAAGATATTCACTACTCGTCAATTCACCTGCCAAAAACAAGTTGCTACATATTCCGAAAAGATTAATGAAAGAGTTTTATTTAGATATTTTAGTTAGACTGGATAACTTCAAAAATATAAAAATCATAAAGTGCTCTTACAATAATTCATGTATACTTTCATTTCATATAGACTTTATATATGTACACTGACAAAACAAACTGCCGGTAATAAGTTCACAAAGTTAGAAACTTATCTTTAAAATGAAATTATCCTTGGTGAACGTTTTGGATCAAATATATTTTAGTTAAATATTTCTTTACAGAAATTACCTTATAAGCCATAAGCCACGGGTGACTCTAACTATTAATTAAGAAAGGCACGGTGTCTCGTCTGCAATTACAATACAATTTCGAAACATCATTCGGTAAAATAATTTTAGTAGTTTAGTTGAATGCAAGGTGCCAGCTATAACTTTTTCTATATTGAATCATTGATTCCTGAGGATGTGTCATATCGATTGACCTACTTATAATGTCACCACACCTTTTCGCCTCTATAGAACTTTTATTACAGTTACAGAGTTTCTTATGAAATATCGTACCAGCATCATAATTTTAATTTGTTTTATTGATTTTTAAGAAAATTGTGTGCATGGGTGAATGTGAAATTTAACACAGGCCAAGCTAACACGGAGAAGAATTATACAAAAATAAAAAAATAATTTAATATGAAATAACTTCTAAATTAATTTTAAACCAAGAGGTATGAAGATTGTTATTATATAAGAAGCTTTTATTCATAAAGGGAAAATTAATAAAATCTTTTCATATATTTTAGCTCTCGTGTCACTTTCTAAAATAAATACGAAATTATCTTATTCACCATACAAGGATCGAGCGTTTGAATATGAAAGGGCAATTTAAGGTTGTCTGTTCATGAGTGCTTTTGTGAACGACGTATTCTAAATATGGTATTTAAGTGATGTCAATGCAATGAGGGAAAGCAAATCTTTGAATCCACTTTGTCAGTGCAATATTTTACACAAAGTTATAGAGACGAATGAAAATATATACTTTATTTTTGTGTCTACTTGCAGTTTTCTCAATTTTAACGAGTAATTTAATTAAAAGTATTTTTAATACGTATAAGTTCTATTAAAGTGCATAAAAGTAATGACTAGATAGAGCGGCACTAAAAACGCGACATGTATAGTATTATTTTTATTACACTTTTTACATACCAAATGAGGCTTTAATTTTATATACCAATCTCATTAGTAAGAACGTAGCACTAAGTATGAGTACTAACTTCTTTTTTAGATTATACACCATTTTACTATACAAAAGAAAAGACTAAACCATTGATTTCCTTTCAGATTAATTCAGTATAGTATAAGTGGACAATAATATATCTTAAATAATCTAATTTATAAACTTAAAGAAATCTACAATTCAATTGCAGGACTATTAATTTATCTAACTTCGATAATGAAATTTCTGAAAAGTATTACCCCCATTTGACGTATCCCATCATTTCCCATTGTAAATAAGAGTACATAATAGGAATTTACACAAGTATGTTAAAATCACATGATAATAAATAATATTAAGAGACTATATATTTTTCACATAAATGAGTTCTTTGACGGCATAGAATAATTACACTAATGATGGCGGAACAATATGATGAGCTTTATGTTATGTTCATACCCGTATGTATGTCTAAGCTAGCACAACTAGTTTGTTGACTAACAATGGAATTGCTGTTTGCTTCGCTGTACTTTTGTAATGATGATATTTTAAAGGCAAAACCTGAGAGCGAGTTTTCGTTATTCTTTCTTAATGTCTATAACATTTAATCAGATATTTATTTAATATTAGTACACATATTTTTATGACTTACGTGTTTGTGTGAATTGATGTATACTTTTCATTACGCTACGATCAATAGGAGCAGAGCAGTGAAGGGAAATTTTGGGGAAACGGGAGAAGTTACTCCATTTTTTAAACTTTCGTCGCGTGTGCAGGCTTATAAGTTAAAGCTACGAAGAAATCATGTATGACGGAAATATTCTCCTTAAAATTATATAAAAAGTATTTCTGGATAGCATATGTCTATCTTTTATGGTTGACTCACAATAACACTTGAAACTCCCTATAGCTTAGCAATTCGCAGATTTCTGATTGTATTTGTCTACTCTAACGTTTACAACACTATCACTCATTCCTTATTAAAAAAGAAGATAACATTATTACCTATTCAATAAAAGATGAATCATGTAAACGATGAAGAAATACCAAAGATATATATGAAATAATAAGTAATCACGCGTGAATACAGAGTCATACTATAAGGATTACCTTTGTGTATCGGTTGCCGGTTAACATCGACTCCGTGTATAATTTCAATGTATTAACTATTTCCGCTAATTAAGCAAATATTGAGTGAAAATAAATATACAAAAAGTCAAGGAAATATATAATATTTTGAAGTTTCAGTGAAAAACTAACAAAAAGTGCTTTAAAACAACAATAATACGAAACCACATTACATAAAAACTATCGACTTTCTCAGTGTTAGGAGGCTTAATAACTAACAGTGAATTGAAACCTAAGTTTTTAATTCTGCATTCTACAAATTGTGCCTTTTCTACTTTAATAAATTATTGATTCCGACATAACGTAAAATTAAAGAAATCAACAATATGTACGTTAAGTCGTGTTCGATTATATTTTTCCAAAAAGCGCCATCTCACGGCCACTGTCTAAAACAAATCGTCAGTCGCTTAGTACAAATCGATCATCGGATTAAACAAACATCAATACTGACGAACCAAGTAATTTCACCAACAACCACAAGAGGGCACCACGAGTATCAAAACAATATAATCTAACGAACATGGAAGAAATTTTAGACGCACTAAAAACAATAAAAAATGACTTGGAAAGTCAAAGACAGGAAATCTGGGAATCAGGAAAAGAACGTTACAGAGCAGGTCACGCAAAATATTAGTACTATATTTGAAGAGAAGTTTTCAACAATAGAAAAGAATCATCAAAAATTGAAGGAAAAAGTGGAAAGTGAAGAAAAAAGGCTACAAGTTTTAGAAAAACAGGCAAAAAAAAATAATTTGGTATTTTTTTGGTATAGAAGAGAATTAACAGTCCTATGCAAGTTTAGAAAAAAACTTTACCATCTGAATGGAACAAAATATAATAAAAATAAATAGGTAAATAAAAATAATATTAATATTATATTAGAAAATGTAACAAAATTTATAAATAACAATGTGATATGAATTGTAACTGTATAGTAATTGTAAGTAAGAAAATTAAGAAATCGATGGCGGTATGAAATAAAATAACCAGACCAACTGACAAATACTCACATCTCGTCTGCCCGTGATCACGGTTGCTGAAAAGTAGCCGAAACGTCGGGACTCGGGAGTATGTAGTTTTCTAATCAAAAATAAAACGCGAAGTAAAATCCGAAAAATATTAGTTTCATTTAAATTATAAACATAATACAAAAACACAGAACACAAACAGCATTTACAATTATATAGTGAAGTATGAATTGCAATGAATTATTGACGTATTGTTAATGATTAAGTATGCATGAAATAAAAGGCTTATTTATTTAAATATAATTGTAAGAGTAAGGTAGCTTACATCTACATCACGGGCGTCTCAAAGCTTTCTCAACGAGAGCTGAGGCTTATCATTCACCAAGAACAACATATTATGTTATCCCGAGATGCTGATACTGCGTCACAACGAGACTCGCGTCTCACTGCTGACCGTGAACAGCATACATTATCTCGCGAGTCAGAAACCTATACTGACCGGGAATTACGTCTCACTGCCGACCGCGAACGTCATATTTTATCTCGAGAATCTGAAACTTTTACTCAATATGAAGACCGTTTGACAAATGATAGTGTGCACCATAATATTATTCGATCTCTCGAAGTTGAACATGGGCATGAACAACGACTAGAGTTGGTACGCGAACATTACAATTCTTTGAGGCAAAAACGATTAGTAAGTTTGTCTAATGAAAGATTAAGAATCGAAAACACTCGGTCTCTTGAAAAGGACAAACAGCGAGAGGTCTGTCTTAGTGCACAGTAATTTCGACATAGCCTTAATAACTTAGATGTACACATAAAAGATCAATCTAGAAATTCGGTGGCGTGGTCCGAAAAATATAAAAGTGCGTTTGCCTCTAACCTCTCAATTGATTACGGATCATCTTCTGTAATAGGCTATATGAACGTGGTATGTCATTTTTGTAATGCTTCAAAGTGGAGTAAGGAGTCAGCTGGTTTCTGTTTTTCTGCAGGTAAAATAAATTTGCCTTCATTCACCCACCCACCTAAACCTATGAAATCACTACTTTTAGGGAAACATATACAATCTAAAAAGTTTATAGATAATATTCGCACTTATAATAGTGCATTTCGAATGACATCCCTTGGCGCTCAACAAATCTCAGAAGGTCCTTCCATGCCTACTTTTAAGATACAAGGTCAGGTTTATCATTTAAAAGGACGCAGTTCGCAGTGTCGGTGTGTTATGCAATGACAATTAACAAGGCTCAAGGCCAGACTTTTCGTGTTGTTGGAGTAGATCTCAGTGTCAGTTGTTTCTTTCTTGGTCAGTTGTATGTTTGTCTTTCCCGTTTTAACAGTTCTAAAAATCTTTATATTCACGTACCGAACTGGTTAACTTTTATTATAGTTTACCCAGAAGCTTTACACTGAAGCATTTTCGTTCTATAGGTACTATAGGTATACCTTTACCTTACCTTTATGAGGCAGTGGTACTTATATTGCCACCAGAATTTGAACCTTAACATATTATCATAAAGTATAAAACCAATACATATTTTTAAGTTCTGTTTCTCATAAAGGGTTAAGCCTCATGTGAACGTGGTCTAAACAATGTTAATAATATAAATAATAATAATAAATATTACCAATAATTTAACTTAATACACAAAGAGTTACACGCTGACGGAGTCGCGGGCACAGCTATCTATAATTTTCTGCCGGACGTTACTATTCCACTCGGACGAAGTCGCGGCAAAAGCTAGTAATAAATAATTGAACTACTAGATAGTGACTTCCGGCAGATTTTTGGTTCTTCCCACATAGTTCCCGTTCTTGCGGGGTTTTCGGATTGGTCGAGTTCCCGTAGAATTTTCAGGATAAAACCTATGTTTTTTTTTATTCACAATGAAGTACTCTTAACCAACAACTTAAACAAATTATTTCGACCAAATTAGGTACACAAAAACGGTTTTTGTGAGTTAATTTTAAAAGATAGACGTATACTGTCGCGGACTGTTTTTTTAGATCATTAAAAGAGCTATTTCTCTTTAATACATATTTTTTGTGTATCTTGAACCGTTTTCACGGCGCACGCAATGGAAGGCTTCAAAGATGAAATAATTTCTCTCGTTTTTTACACATTTACCACTATATCTTTGCTCCTATTGGTCGTAGCGTGATGTTATAGCCCACAGCCTTCCTTGATAACTGGATTACCCAACACAAAAAGAATTATTCAATTCGAACCAGTAGTTTCGGAGATTAGCGCTTTCAAACAAACAAACAAACAAACTCTACAGCTTTATAATATTAGTATAGATGTAAAAGATATTGTCTACTATTTAATTTATGATTACTTAGTTCGCTATAAATATCCATCATTCAACTTCATCAAAAGCAAAATCTTAAAATTACTCGTAATTCTATAGTTTCTATCGCGTTGAATCTCCTGATAAAAATAATAATAATTGTACGATTATAGAACATTTTATTTAAATTTATGGATTTGATTTAATTTAGGCTTCAATACATAATAAGATAATACATAATAAAATAATACAACAATTCTATACATAAAAGATTTATTACTTGGAGTTCTGTTCAAAATTTAAGACTGAAATATTTATAATAGACAACTTTTTACAATAATAAGATATACAACAAAACTTAGATAGCAATATCTTAGACTTTCACGACTGTATCTATATATGTATATATAAAAGAAAGTCGTGTTAGTTACTCCACTTATAACTCAAGAACGGCTGAACCGATTTAGCTGAATATTGGCAGGGAGGTAGTTTGGAACCAGGAAATTTCAATAGGATACTTTTTATCCCGTTCGACAGCATTCCCGTGGGACTTGACATGAAACGTCAGTCAGTATAAAACGTGGAATAACGAAACACAATTGACAACTATGCCATTGACGTATAATGACAGATATGTAATGACGTAATGATGACAATTAGATAGGGCGTTATATTTTGCGTGTTCACGAGTTTGGAAACCATTCGCTTTATTTGTGTTAAAGTTAGACCAAAACACAAAAAATGTGGTTTACGAAGGACCACTTCAATGAAACGGATAATTTGCGGTTACGTACGAGTATAACGCTTCGATTCGGTATCTACTTTGGATTCACTTTCATTTACTTAGAGAAGTTCAACTAAATAACACTTAATTTTTGTAATCGAAATTAATTCATTACTATCATGAAATGAAATAAAAATTTTCCTTTTCAAATACAAAACATAAAAAAATTCTTCATTTTTAATCACCAAACGAAATGTTACATAAAAGCTTTCTGGTGGCGAAACGGAGTTCGCCGGGTTTACTAGTATTTAAATAAAATTACGTGTGGTTTGCAGATTTGGATGGGATGCGATGTTGTTATTCTATATTTTATGCAACTTTTAAATTACTTTACAATAATCGTAATAAAATGTGAGAAGTCAATTGGAGAAATATAAAAACGGATTTCCATACAAAAATTTGAATTGTGTATGTGCATTATTAAACAATTTTGTTTAAATTTGGATGTGTAATGATCTTTTAGAAAAAAATATTGTATTTTGAACTAGAAATTAACGATAAAACGAGTTTATGATGATAAATTTAAAAACAAAATATAAATTTATAATTATATACGACTCTTATCCATATTTTAAGAAACCGAGATTGCATGTTTTAGAAACTTATATTTTGCTTGCTTTAAAAATCATAAACTTTTACTAAAGAAAAGTTATAATAATAATTGGAATACTCAAAGTCTCAAAGGAGATGGAAACCCAAAATATAATGAGTTCAAAATTTATTTAAAAAAATACTTATTTTTTTTTGTATGAAATACCAAAAATCTGCATAAATTCTCAATCTACAAGCGGAGAAATATGCAAATAACTGTTTTTATGAAGCAATCGATTAACGATTAATTAAATAAAAAATGATTATTCAATTATTTAACTACATAATAAAAACTTCACTCCTAGTTTTAAACTTATAGTAACTTCATTCAAACTAAACCATATATGTCTACAATTCAATAAAAATTACTTTTAATAACGTGTATTAATATAATAATAATATTAAATATTATTCTAAAACATCTTTTTCGATTATCGATTCCATATCGATCGTAATCATTCAGTATATAGTCTATGGCAACATGACATTGACACAACAATTACTATGCCAGATGCTGTGTTATCTGAGTCTGACTTGTTTCGTGTTTTTCGATGCGTTTCGAGTGTGTTCCTGATCATTTTACGTTTTCAACGACCACTGCTTTGTTTTTTACGGACTCCGAACCCGCCTAACATTTTACGACCCTTGCTTTCACATTTGACACCGACGATCGCCTGCACGTTTGACTTGGAATTGTTAATTTGGATTATTTCGCCGGCTTGTGGATTGGATATTACTGAAACGATGGATCGCTGTGTGAATTGTGGGATAGCAACTAGTAACATTGTACCCCCTGCACAGTTCCTAGACGATATTTTAATTATTACTGAAGAAGAATAAAATACATCTTCCATTAAAATTATTTGTTTTATTTTATGACTTTTATCACATAGTTCACTACTCCTGTTCCTCGTAAAATTCCATACTTGTTAACGATATTTGTATGTCTTTGAGTCTTTCTTGCCTTGTTATGTATTCATCTAACTTAAAGATAATGCAATATAGCCTCACTTTAACTGAACCTCCAATAACTCATCTATCTGATTGTCAATTTCTATAGAATTTTAAATTAAGAAACTCTTAATTCTGAACCTTTTAATTAATACTGTTTTCATGTTTTTTCATCGTGGGCCCAGAATTGTATGCAATACTTTCGATCTCCTTTGTGTGACACCAAGAAGACTGGTATCTGAGAAAGAACATTTATTTCATAGAAATTTTCTATTTTTAGTGATTTGAATTTTAAAAGCTATCGAGATGCAATGAACCCTTTTAAACATTCTAGTAAATTTTATGTTAAATTTAAATAAACTAAAATATAATATTAAATAATAACTAATAAAACATTTCCAGAAAACAGAAGTCATTGATTGATCACATCAAAGTGAAGTATACTGTATACGTGCCGTATATATTATATCTATTTCATTTAACACTCGATCAAAGACATTAGTTATTATGCTTCACTAAGTCGACGTATATATTGTCTTATAATTTACCTTGTAAGGGCGATAGTCCGTAAATTCAAAGGGCTGCCATGGGATGATTCCACATCTACGTGTCACTTGCTATGAAACCCTTTTCAAATAAAGTTATTATCAAACTGCTGTACAAGATATTAAGGTGTGGTTATAATGGGAAAATGTCAAATACATTTTATGAAATACAATCATTGTAAAATAAGATATACATATATATATATACCTACATACACGTATTATACTTACACCTAGTGCCTTACATACATTTTCTTAAACAAAAAAAGAATGTTTTTCATAAAATCATTATTTAATTTATTATTTCGAACAAAATATATCTCATGGTGCATTAACAAAAATTTTTCCATTATTACTGATTAATTAATGAACTAATTCTAAAGAATTCTACTGTCTCTTGAATGTTTACAAAAAGGAAAATCATTTCTTTTGCAAAGTTTATTTATAAATTTGAAAACCGGTACAACAACACTGCAAATCTGAAAAAAATAAAAAAGAATTCATTTATATTTCATAATATATCAAGTATGCGAAACACATATTAAAATTTTAAGAGATCCGAGTTAGCATTACTATATAGATAAAGTATCATATAGAGTGCTGCTTACTCTGCGAAACGAACGCGTGTTCGTGTGTATCAAAAATTAACTAAATAAAACAAGAAACGTGATATTTTTAGGAATCTTCGGGAAAATTATGTAGTCTTAGATGTAGGATCAAGTTTAGTTCTGCATTTTTTATTCCATGTCTTTGTGAGTTTCGTAATTTTTCTTCAACTTCTGTTACGACTTGAACCGCACTTCGTATAATTTGAAACTTTTAACGTTTTTCGTGGATGAGGAACACCCAGGGGTTTTAGTGGGTCGAAACCCCACATAACCCGGTCAAGTCCCCGGTCAAGTCCGCTCGGCCGGGTATCTGTGAACAGATTTCAACTGGTAAAACAAAAAAAAACTTTTAACGTTATAAACAAACAAAAAATATTTTTTAATTTATTTTATAATTATATAATAAGGCTTGATTTCTTTTTTTTGTGCAAAACACGTTGTTAAACACTAAGTATTTATACTGACTATTATCACAAGAGGGAATAGGAATTTAAGTTTTGTTAGATATTGTTGCGGATTTTGAAAGTATTTAACGAGGAGATATTAAAAGGCGTAGATTAGTTGCAATGATAATTTTATTGTGTTACATATTTTTATGACAGGGTAAGTAAAAAACTAAAATTACAATAAACAAAGCGCCTTACATCTAAATCGTTCCGTAACCTCCATATACTAAATTGCTTCACAATTTTACCAGGCGCTTGCGCCAACAAATATACTTACTATTATAGTATTAATTTAAACATATAATATATAAGAAGAAGACAGATCATTGTCTTTCGAGTCATCTGTATATAATTAAGAAATTAACTTCATCGAGGTAAAAATTAACAGATATTTCTTGATTATAGGGCGGTACGAAGTTCACCGGGTCATAGGTATATGGCTTAAGATGTCTTGGATAGTTTTTGAGAAAATTTTTAAATTAAAAAATATTTATTTAAATAGACGGTAACTATCAAGAGAACAATATACGGTAATATTAATTGAAATAATAATAAGTAGTTATAATATTTTTGAAGCTTTTATTTTACTATAAATATATAACACACAGCATTTCTATTCTGCGTTTATTATTTAAAAACTATTCTATTTATAAAAAGTTGAACTAGAAATTTATTGTATAGGATATAAAAATTATTCAAGTTTCATTATACATAGTTATTACAATACAAATTTAGTTTAATAATGTTTAAATCTTTTTTCACATTATGGATTAAATTAATATTGAACAATTATTCACGTACATGCTTTATTATGAGCTAAGTCATAGTATCTTAATATGGAATTGAGTTAAGCGATTATTCTATCAATATTAAAATAGTATTTTTTCTTTATATTTCTTTGATGTATAAATTTATATTTTTAGCGAATTAAACAAAGTTTAGCAATTTAAACTACTTAAAAGCTATTAATACAGGAGATTATCTTTCGTAAGCGAGCGTGCGCGTGCGAGTGTCGCCGTAGCGATGACGGACAGGCGTTACACACCTAAAGTCTATGCGGACTGACGAGTGTCGAGTACGGACTTCGGCGCAGTGCCCCAGTGTTGCCAACTTTATTTTTTAGAGGATCGTACTATACACTAAAAAAAATAGTATTTTGTCTTGAAATTCAAGGAAATAATCGTACGCGATGACATTTCAATAAAACTGCGTAAGTATATCAAATAAAAACGGAATTTAATTCTAATTTTCAATTAACATTAGTCATCAATTAATATGTGAAATTAAAATACTCATTAATTGCATATATTTTGAAAACATAAAAAAAATGAATGTCTTTAGTCACTATCTGAATTATTAGGCACAGCAGATGCGGGAAAAGAATTATATTTTTTGTACATACTTATTTTTAATTTGCTCAGCATATCGTCAGATGGCTTGAAGTTTATACACGATCCTTTTTCTTTAATATGTTGTGAAGCTAACAAATTCTTATGTACCGTTTCTGGAATATAGTTTAGTTTAACATATTCCTTATAGTTATAGTATAGTACTAAATATAGTCAGTTATAGTTATAGTAATAAAGTTTAGTTTTACACATTCCTTATAGTTTTATTGGAGATTTATTTTTTCGTAAGACTTCATTTAAAAAATTGTATATTTTGCGTAAGATTTCGATAACTCGATCGTACATCGTTCAAGAGTCAAAAAGGTCGTATAAATACAATTTAAATCTTACGGTTGGCAACACTGCAGTGCCCGCCGCCGCTAGCGGGGCCAGCGGGGGCCAGCGGGGCTACAGCGCTACAGGTGCGCGGGCCCGGATGACGTGAACAATAGACGCAGCGCACATCCTCGCTTTATACATACGTACAATCTAATAAGAAGTTTGTCCGTCGTAAGAATTAAAAATATTGAATTAATTTTAATCAATTAATAAACAAATATGTATGTATAGAAATGGATATTTTAAATTTACAATACAACACATAATCTAAGTTGCTCCGCTACACTTTGTTTGTATTCATATTAACAATTAAAGTAAACATATAAAACCCTTACAAAGTATAATTTATTTATCACTTTTACTTTTAACTTTATTCATATATTCCTTTTGGTTCATACATTTGCTAGGTATACATCAATACCGCTTTTTTTCTTAACTTTTATAATTTAAATATTTATTTTGAACATAGTCATAGTCATGACCTTAAATGTAGACGGCATTAACAGGCATCACTATATCATTCCAGTCATCACCAGAACTAGTACATAAATACAGTAATATGGTCTTCGGCAACGTGATAGTAAACAGATTAGTAGTATTTCAGATTTTAACCAGTGAAATAACAGATACAAAATATGAGATGGTTACCACTGTACAGTGGTAGTTCGCATAAAATTTGCATATTTTCATTTTGTTTGCGGCTTTCACTATATTCGTTTTTCGTCGGTAAATTATTGAAAATGATACCTGTAATAATAATGTACCTTGTTGAAAATAACCACCGCATAGCAGGCCCTCTCGCAGTGGTGTGCACACCATAGATGCAAATAAGCACTGCATACCCTACGCATATAACAACTAAACCTATATTGTTTAATTTTTACTAACATATTTTTAATCATATGTTACGAAATACAAATCTTAATAGACATTTAAAATGACATTAATTGATTCATGCTTTGCTTATAAGTGCCATCTAACAATGTAAAAACGAAACATTTTCGATCGGCTACTGCTAGCGCCGCTATGCAGCCAGAGCGGCGGTTCATACAACTACTCTCTGTTTATTTTCCATACAAAAATTCTCAAGGACAATTTATAAATGTCGTGTATGTATATAGGAAATGTTTGATGTGTAAAACTAAAACATGCATAGTATTCTGCGCTTATTCAGTCTCTCAACTTGATGGAGATACTAAATTAAGTAATGTATCCTATTTTAGTATGTTAAAAAACGTTAACTCAGTTCTGTCAAAGGTTTATCTAAAAAAATATCTAATATTTAAAATTTATTTAAATACTGTTATCTTATAGTACTTATTAAGATAATATTTCATAGTATTTAATTATTTAATAATACTTTTTAAAACAAATTGCAATCAATAAACATACAAAAATCTTGACCATTTGTACTTCAATAATTTCATTGCATTTCTATTTAAACTAAATTATTGTTAAATAATAGTACGAATTTAATGAATATAAAACCAATAAGAAGCTCATGAATTTATTTCAACTTTCCCGCCTTAACTACCTATCCAGCAAGGCGATTCGAGAAAAAAATATTCTGGTAACACTGGAAGCACTGATTATTTTGTATTATTTTAAGTCTGTTAATTGTCAAATGAAATGGAGCTCTCTGATTGGTCGGTAAACTGTTCATATATTTTTTCGCCATTTTATTGTTATTGAATATTGTGACATTGTCATTTGTTTTTCTAAGCACAAGTGAATAAGTTTTAATTAGTAAACAGTGGATTAATTTATTAACGAAGTATAGAACATTATGGCAGTGAGTTCTGTGCTTGTGATATGTGTTTAATGAAATTAGTTAGGTACGAATAGATTTTCAATATTGTCGTTTGGTAATAAAATTAAAATAAGTGTAAAGTGAAGGCGTGTGAGTTGTGACTTGTGACCAGTTAAGATTGAACTAAAAGAAAGGTAATGTTATTCATTTTAATAAAAAGTATTATGATAGTTTTAATTAGTTAGCAGGTTGTGTACACAAGATAAGATAAGTTACTTTGTTTGCCTTGTTTGTTTTTTTTTTCAAATGATAATACTTAGGTATTATCATTTGAAAAAGAATGTTTGAATCTCCACTGGATATCCCTATTTAAATAACTTTTATAAAGTTGTGAGGAACAGATCGTAATCGTTTTAAGATACTTTCGTGGCTCAGAGGTACCTAGTTGAGAGATTCATAAAGTATATAGATGTTCGTTCTGATCGGACTGCTGTACCTAAGTTGTAACATTATGCGCGAATTTTATCAATATTTAAATGAAATTAATATTTTCTGATTTCTTCGTGTACATATTTTACTATGTTTAACAACTACATATAATATCCGGGGCGAATCTTGACCCTGCGCAGTAACAAATAATAGACGTCGTTTGATGTGCGGTCTGAGGCGGGGAACGCGTTACTAGGTACTTACTATAGCAAACAAGGCCGCCATTACTAGTAAGTCTAGGGCCCGGATTAATATTTAATATGTAAATACATATTTTTAATTTATGCGATTTTCGGTCTAGAATGTGTTTTCTACATGGATTGTCATATTTAGACTGTGAAAAACCAACTTTTATCTTCCATATTTTACCATATTTCAAAGTTAAGTCCATATTTTACAAGAAAATATCACAATCATCCATATATTCACAAAAATAGATAAAATTTACGTTCCCGCCACTAATGTTTTCGATAAAAATAAAGGATTAATACACTAAAAAAAATAGCAATATTCTGAGCGAAAGTCTCGAGTTCTGTAGACGTGGCTTACACAATTACTGAATTAAGTATGTTTTAGGTATGCATCCATCACGTCATGTGACGCGGAGAGATCATTCAGCAAATATTAGGCTATATTTCAACCAAATGGTCAGTTTTCATTTTGATAATTTAAAGAAGCACTTCATTGTGTATTGCAACCAATTTGATAAGGCTAGTGTAATGGAAGTTGAATAAAACTGTTATTTTTTGTTGAAATTAATATTTCGCTATTTCTTTTCATCGTTTTTTAAATGTAACTTAACGATGTACGTCACGAGTTACCCTTTTCTTATAGTAAAACAATGTTTAATTATGAAAGTATTTTTTTTATACTCCATATTTTTGATTTTTTCGTCCATATTTTAGATTTTTTAATACATATTTATCCGGGCCCTACTAGTAACCATTGCAACGGGTGGATGCGTGGCCCCGCGCAGTGACACCGCGTCTCCCGTCGTTTGTTTTTGTTTTGTTGATTTTGTGGGTTCTTTCTTTTGTTATTATATGTAGTAAAGATTTTAACGAATTTTATTAAAATGCCAAGAAAAAATAATATAGTTTTAAAAAGACAAGCTCGAAAAATGATGTTTTTTTTATAATGCTAAAGACAAAATAATTAACCAGTTGTTTTTTACGTACCTACTGTTTATTTTTAGATAGTACCTACGTGATTTTCGCAACGACTAAACCTGCGCAGAGGACGCCATGTTAGGTCATGTTTCGTGCCGGGTACCTAGTATACTTCCGACGTTTCGATTACTTTGCAGCAACCTTGATCACGACAGACATCGCGTCTGCCCGTTAAAAACAATAAAAATATTAGTTTCATTTCTAAATTTAAATCAATACATGCGAAAGATAATAATGATAATTATTATCAATGTTTAATGGGAAAAAATTATGAAAATTGTTATTTTATTTTTCAAACATATTCTGTTTACCGTACCTTAAATCTGTGTGCACGCCACTGCCCTCTTGTTCCTTACCATAGCTTGAACTACAGCAACTACAGGTCTGACCCAACCCCCTGGTAGAGATAATATGAAGGTCCGCTTGATCCCAGAGCAGTTTTTACATCAAGTTATTTTAAGATATGAAATATTTAAAACAGTGTCTAGCTTTGAATTTTCGTAATCACCAAAATAATTTCACTAAAATCTCTCATTATACAATATTTATTTTTTCTATCCAATATGTACGAACGCGAATTTAATGAACATTGAAAAGGTCAACTAATACTAAAAATATGTGTAAGTTTATTTCTCCAATTATATTATAATAACAAATCCGTATACAATTTTGTATGTACCTACTGGGCTAGTACTGGAAAATATTCCTATTACGCTTGTGTGAATTAGTGCACCTGTAAAACTATGTTTTGCATTCGAATACAGAAAATATAGCAGAATTTATTTAAATTAAATTAATAATATTTGTTATAATCTATGAAATATCATAATAAGATATTTTATTACTGGTCGTAAATTTTTCTTACTGGTCATTTCATCTCTAGGAAAACGACAATATGCGATATAATCTATATATTATATAAAAGAAAGTCGTGTTTGTTACACATATAACTCGAGATCGGCTAGACCAATTTTCACGGTTTTTGGTTCGTTGGATTTGTCTCTGTCCCGAATAGCAGAATAAATCTTAAAAAAAGAAAACTTAAAGAAAACTCGACGAAAACATGTTAAGGATCGAACCCGTGTTCCCAGGATCGATCGTACCGGGTTTTACGGTTACTCGATTATGAGGCCCTCAGTTATACGGATTCGCGATTGTCCGGACTACGGACAAGAAGAAATGTCCAAGCGTAAGAGAGTGGTGTTGTTGAGAGTGGCGTACGTCAAATGACAATTAACAAATATTCTAAACCAAATTATACTTATTATTATAATTCATGATTACCAATTTCATATCACCAAATACATATTGTAATTTATTTTTAAAATAACTATATAACATTATGAACTACATAAGCACAAAACCGTCTTTTATTCATACATTCGATTATCCGGATTTTCGATTAACCGAATGCCTTTCGACGATAATAATTAGTCCGATTAAAAGAGTTTCTACTGTACATAAAAATATAAATGTTACATTTTAAAATTGTTTTTGAATGTTATTAGTTGAGATCTGGACAGGTTATCGAAATACTAAAGACTTATACTATTATATGTAGTATTAATTTAAACATATAAAATTTAATATAATTCAAGTCAGCTGTACATAATTATTAAGAAATTAACTTCATTGAGATAAAAAGGTAACAGATATTTCTTGATTATAGGGCGGTACGAAGTCCGCCGGATCATCTAGGGTCATACAAGAAATTATGTCGAGTTTAATTCATCTAGGAAAAGTTATTAAAGGATTTCCCCCCGCCTTACTGAATCAGTTGCAAGTTATAAGAACAGTTCTTGAAACAAATAAAGAACTCGATAATGGGTACGTATAATTCAACTATCACTATTAATTTACAATAATTCTGTTTAACTAATCTTCTCTCATTTTTAGAATATCTTCGTTGCCCGTTGGCTTTTGGATATAACTGAATAGAATGCTTGTGAGCTCACGCGCTACATATCCTGAACCGTTTTTAAAGATAAATGATTTTTTTAATTCAGAGGACCGTATTCCTTTAAACAGTTCAAGACTCTCTATGAATCTCTCCTTAATGCCATTCTACTTTCAAAATCTTACGACATGTTTGGACGTCACTGGTAATTTTAATATATTCAAATGCATTTATATACTAACTTCTCGGTAACTGCTTTAGATTACAGTAATTTTAATGTTTTAATAATATTTTTTCAGCCTCATATTCAGTCATGTCATATGAAAGTGTTGCTTTGAAGGACCGTACGGACTATTCCATGCAGTTGCAATCTGTTTTGAATATTTTATGGAAAAACTTCGGTACATTGGATTGCAAATTGTAATTATTGCTTTCTTATATTTTCAAATTAATAATTAAATCTTCACATGCACATCTGTTAACATAATATTTTTCTTACAGGAAATCAGACGCTACATTCGAAATAAAAAAATACGAACAGCTCATTGATTGTCTGTCATATATAATTTTAGAAAATTATACAGTAAATGAGAGATAATTGTGACGTCATAACTAGAGAGATACAATTATAATTTATAGGTGACGCGAATATTATAGACATGTTGAACAAAGCTAACGATATATATAAGCAGCTTACAAGTTACAAGTTCTATCGCAAACGAAAACAATATGAGAGATAAAACGAAAATATTAACTGCGGAATTATCACTGTTGACTAGTCTTCTATTCCTTAGGGCTTAGAATAATGGCAGAAATAAGTCCCATAGACCACATTGAAAAGTACAGACTTAAAGTGAAATATATAGAGGAAGATGTTGATATATTTAATAATTAATAAATTACTGAGCGTGTATTACCTTCATGGGGTAATAACGGGTGGTATCAGTGAGATTAGGAACATAGAGAAGGTGACGGTGGATTGTTTTAAACAGGATAATAGGGAAAAACTGAAGAGTATTCATCCCTACTGCGAAATTATAATGAATCTCAAACAGGAGACCGCATTGTGGGTACATAAATACGCCTCAGGGATAACGTTCCGTCCCAAGGAACCGTCCTACACCAGTTTAATAAAGGTGTGAACTTATATAATTAACTACATCCATAAAAATAAGGACGTACGTTAAAAATGTTCCCTAGACACGTAAACACGATGATTTTAGATTTTCATGTAATTTAATAACTGTTATTGTTTTTAAAAACAAAATTTAAGAATAAAACACTTAACGGTTTGTTTCAGGCCGCATCCTATTGTATTTATAGTTATGTTAAAGCAAAACTCAAATGTTACCAAATATCTCTATTACTTCGTTTAAAATTCACTTCTGGCTTGCCACATGTCACGCGTAATTCCTTACATAACAATTGAAAGTAAAATAAACTTTTTTTACAATTTTTAACGCCCTAGAAGTTAAATTTATACTTTTTTTAAACCGCTATACTTACAAAAAACGTCAATTTAAAAGTGTAAGACATTATAGAAATTATTGATCACAAATTGATTTCTTTACAGGATTGCAAGCACTTTACAAAGTCCGTCCTATCTGATAAATCAGTGAAGACCCTGTATACCAACCTTTTGTCAACTTGCGGTACAATGTATGATATTATACAAAGCGGTACCTACGAGAAAGCACAAAACCAATTACAAAACGCTCAAACAGTATTAACGGAAACGACCTTGTGATTCTGTTAATGCGTTTAGCAAAAAAATTGTCTCTTATTCTGATGCTTTCCCCGACTTGGCGAAACCCTTACAAAGTTCACTGTCTCAAATAATGTACAGTGTGACGTCATTAAAGGACCTAATTCGAGAATATATTGTCAAAATCGAACAAGGTCCACTTTTGCCTGAAATGTTGACATCTGTTCTAGTATATCCCAACAGTATACCATCTTTAGCCTCAAGGGAAAAGCATCTTAATAGATACATATCATCCAACTTTATGCAGCTCGGAATAGGAATGTTAGAAGTGATGATGCGTCACAACCTGGACGGGAATATCTTTAGTAAGTATCATAATAAATATATTATTAAATGAGAAAAGTAAAATGACATATTAATTGAATTTTTTTATAGGGTATTGAAAATTAATCTATCACAGTTCAGTACGCACAGCTTGTCCATGGAAAGAATTGATAAAATTAGTTTGAAAGCTATACTCACGACACTAAACGCTATCACAAACTCATGGGAGAAACAAAAACAAGATGAAGAAGCCTTATATGGTACCAAGTAAGACAATAACCTGTTTCTATGCTAAATTTGATCTAGTTTTCTATTATTTAAAGCTTTTTTTTTCTCGTAACTTTTAAAACAAATGAAACACGTCACAAACACATTGTATTATAATCAGCTGTATTTAAATTTTAAAGATGTTTTTATATTAATATACAACTCTTAAAATGCCCAAAATCTTCCAGTTTTCAGCTACCTAAAGTATTTCGTCTATCTATTATATTAAAAGGACCATTATATAGAAATTTTAAACCTTGTATCTAATGCAATTTCAATGTTCCAGATCGAAATGTGAAGACGAAGACGAAGAAACTCTGGCGCAGGAAGAGATAAGTGAAATGTTCCCTTCATACTCCGACTTCGCTGAGTTTAAACCGCCGACTTTCGAACAGAGGAAAGACAAACCGAGGAATATCAAACCCAAACTATTATTTTCCCCTGACGATGTCTCCCTGATATACAGATGGCATTCGAACTTCGTACGGAACCAAACGAACGCGCAATGGTTATACACCCCAAAGAAGTTGGCTGTGAATGGTGTCGTCACCGCATTGTTATTGCGTTATCCAACATTTAGTCAGGTTATACAGGGTGCTTGGGAGACGTTGGATGTGACTTTAGAAGGAACTATTTTACCAAGCTTAATGGTGCTAGTGTCGCATATTAAAGACAAAGTCGATGGAGTTAGTGAGTATCCAAAATGTGCTACGTCGTTTCTTTGTAATTTTATTGCTATTTTTTCAACACAACTGTCCGAAATTTCCATTCAAATGGAAAACTTTAAATTAATAATCCTTCTATACGAGGTTACGATACTATATTTTTGAATAACCTTATAATTTTTCGTATATTTCAGGTGGAACCGGTTCAAAAGTTGACTTCTACCGGTCAACTTGTGTTTCCGAAACAAGGGAATGTCTTCGTCTCCTAGAAAGTGTCAAAGAAGCTACAAATGAATTATTGGATCAATGGCCAGACTTTCCGACTTTGAAAGATGTATGTATAATTATGTAATACTAGTTTCCTTTGATTACTCATACCGCGTTCTCTTCAGTATTGAGTTCAGAGCGAATTGCATAGTCTTTATCTCATATAATAGATATATTAAGGAGGTTTCAGCGACAACTATCGTCTATGTCACTAAACTTCTACACTATATACGTGTGTTATGTGTTGGTTAACTACTTGGAGTGAAGTGATAATAATGTTATGTGAAGTCAAACTACATTTTTGTAAAGCTTCATAAATCATAATCCATTCAATACATTTAATGTGACAGACCAACACATATTCATACATTCCCATTGACTCCCGTTTATATCGTTGGTATTAGAATCTCCAATATCGAAATGATATATTATGATTTATTAGAATATCTTTTATCATTCTAGATTATAATAATAGTAGACAGAATAATCGGTTTTCCGATTACCAGTCCAGTGTCGAGATTCCTGACAGGTTTGAAACTCCTTAGAGATAAAATTGAAGAATGGAACAAAAACGCCCACAAAGGAAACAATATGATTGATATATCACTGGCTGGATATATATGTAGGACAACAGATCATTAACTGGAGGAAACTGGAAATGACTCATTGGAAGGAGTGTTTTAACAACTTGTATCAAAGGTGAAAATTATGTTATTGATTATGTTATTTCTTAACTTGACGTCACAAAATTTGAATGGCTTTTAGCATATTATGAAGTAAGAACTACTTATCTCATTACAATATAATATTATTCCAGTATTAATCTTTCTCTATAATAATGTTTTTTCTTACTACAACTTGCTCTACTTACGAATAAGATAGTCATAAAACTATTCTATTGAACAATAATTTTTAGTAGGTATTAAAAGTTTAACTGTTTTGGACAATACTTAATTAACATTTCAGACAACAGGCCGAAGCTCATAAATACTGTATCTATAAGTATGCGGTGATAACATCTTACTTGGAGGAGACTGATATGTCATCGGCGCGGGTCGAGTCCGTGTTGAAAGATTTCATGGAAAAGTCCAATCTAGGGGAGTTCGATGTGAGATTGGACATTGTTTATGAGTAACACTGCCATTTAACACATCTGGACGCCGGTCAAAGACGCTGTGAGATTCATTGGTTAAATAATATATGTTACAAGGAACTTAAGAAATAATAGTTATAGTGAATAGTTTATAGTAAGTTATTTACTTATTAGACTTCAAAAATAATATCTACACTTGATATCTTTTTCATAGATAGATAATTTATTCTCTTTTAAAATTTTTTGGACGACATACATACATTTATCACCATAATTTCTTTAATGTCAAAAATCAAAACTTTTTCCCTAACAAAGCCTTTAATTATTTCCTAAAAGTTTAGTTAGGTTCAGTTTATTAATCTATATCTTATACTGCAACTACTGTGGGTCTTCTGCAATATCCAATAATTTACTTCTATCTATATATGTTCTGTTTTAGTTGAACTCCTATCATTGTTGTGGAATACATACAATTATTATCGTCAATTCGCTCCACCAGTGGCTTCACATGTTAAAGAAAATCTGCACCTGGGACAAAGACCTCAGTTACTGGAGTGTGAAGGGCGCAGTAGACAAGGCTCATAAAACTTTACACAAACACACCAAGGAGTTTGAGGTCAGCCATATTGATATATGTATTTATTGTAGTGAAGCGTCTAATGCTACTTCCAACAAGGTTGCCTTAAACGTTCAACGCTCCTTCGGATGGGGAATAGAAAGAGACAGAGCGATAGTAAATGAATGGATCAATTGTGAATTGTTAGCAATATTTATTAAGTTTGTCTTAAAGAAACAATATGATTTCACTATAAATTGATATTTATACCTTCCTATTTTCATTGAAACAACACGAATTTTCACTTCTTCCGTACGGAGGGACTCCTTGTTTTTTTATTTATAAATTCCTTCGATAATTTCTAGGTCATTGTTTGTAATATAAAGCATTACTTATTGTGAACTTTATCATCTTATATTATCTTAGGTAATTGATGTGTTTGTGAAGTCTGAGTAAATAAATATCTTACTTTAAAAATCGTCTACAGAAAGTTCTAAAGGACAGTGTATCGAGTTGTCTCGTGGACTCGGCGAGTGAGTCTATCGACCACGTGGGTATTTGGGATAGACCAACGAGGGCTGGCACTGCAAGCAACGCCGCGGGCGGAACATATATGATAGATCTTCAGAACCATGTAGTACTGAACAGAAACATTAAGGTATATAAACACGTCATTTTTATTACACTTAAAATATAATAATGATAAAAGATTTGGTGGTTATGAATGATTTCGCCTGTTTTCTGTTTTATTTAGCTGTAAAGGTAGCTAGCAACAATTGCATTTTTTCTGTCTTTAAAAAAAAACATTAGTTACAGTTATAAATATGCAACATACGCATTACGCAATAATCTTTTAATAATTGAATTCCCTTTTACAGAAATACGAATACCAGCTCGAACAGCCTTGTCAATTAATACAAGAGAACAACCTCCTGGCAAAGATTCCGAGTCTGTTGAACAAGGCTCGAACATTATGTAAGGACAGCATCGCTATCACGGCTACCTCGCGCTACTACATGCTTGGACGACTTTGTAACATTGGTTATAGAGACAAGTGAACATTTAGGATCTTTGGAGGTAATTCTTTTTTTTAATTCTATAACGAATATTTATTTTATAAACGTAAAATTGTTTCAATTTCTATATTGGTTCTTATATAAATGTGAATTGTCATTTCTATTTCATTTAAATAATTTCTAAAAATTAGTCTTATATCCAAAAAAAATGTCTTCATAACTAATAAAGTGAACATACTGTAGTCATTGCAAACGGCTGTCGATAATTGTTTACTGCTAAGATTGTAATAAATACAAAACATTTTAATAATAATACTCTATATTGTAGGTATATATGTCTTACGACGACCGGAAAACTACGTGGGTCACAAATGCCTCAATATGACCGTACCTGGCGCCAGGAGTAGAGGAAGGCCCAAAAGACGTTGGCTTGATGTCGTGCAAGATGACATGCGTGCCAATGGACTCCACAAGAAGGATGCCGAAGACCGGGCTAAGTGGAGGAAACTGAGTGGGAAAGCGGACCCTGGGTTCTCCCGTCCTGGGCGGGACGAACAACCGGGACAAACGCTAGGGTGATGATGATGATGATGATTGTAGGTATATTCAACATTGCCGAAGGACAAACAAAAATCTCAAGCCATAAACATAACGCAGCAGAAGCATAAAGCTCTATCGGATCTGTTCAAATATTTGAACAAAATCGGCTTGAATTATCGCACGGGTCTCGTTATACTATCGGCTTCTGAAGACATGTATGATTTTACAATACTACCCGTCGATTGGGATGCCGCTATGAGCTATTTGAAAAGCAGGTATTTACAACTATATAACAAAAGCATTCGATTTTGTCCATGTTTTTGTGTGATCACCAATATTTTGTTATTTGTAAAGTATTTATTTATATTTCTTTTTGCTATAAGTGTATTGTTAAAAGTGTAAGGCCTCGGCCTCGAATTTTGCGGGCAGCGGAGCGGCAGCGGGAGCGGCAGGATCTTACGCGTATAATCAAATGGACCGACCCTCGAATACAGCGGTGCCCGCTGCCCGCTATTTTGGAGAAATGTATGCGTTTCCGTGCCAGTTATATGATATAATAGAAATAGAAATTAAATCCGCATTATATTGATATTCCATGACATTATAAATAGTGTTAAATAATAATTTGTGCTAATTTTTTTAGTATGTATATACATTTTATTTCCAGAAATATGCTAACACTCAGAAGAAGTCGATTTCGCGTTATACGAAACATATTTTCGATTTACGAACCGTAGCTACGAGTCTTACAAACGCGTTAGAAATAGACTCTACAGGATGTAATATAACTTCGCTTGAAGAAATACTCAATGTGTTAGTGGAATGCTACGCTCATACGAGCTTTCTTATAGAACAATTCAACGTCGTTCTGAAGTCTGTTCCGGAAAAACATTTAAATACTGATTCTGAGCCAGATTTCGACAAAGTGGTATCAAACTCACCTTTGGCTGATTGTTTCAAAGATAGTGATGAATGGAAGTCTCTTAATAAAAAAATTAAGTCAATTATATCTCTAGTTGATAAACAAAAGGCACTGTTAAACAAATTATCTCGAAACCCAAAACAAATCGAAGAATCCATTAAGTTACCTCTAGTTTCTCAAAGTCATATAGAAGTTAAGAATAATTTGGACGTTATAATAAAAAAAAGTGAGGAAATTATTACCGAATATCAGTTTGTTTTGAAAACGACGGTCATAGAAGACTTCACACCGCATCATCCAATACTAAGAAGCCTGGAAAATATGGTGGCTTACATTAAAGATATAAAAACAGAACTTGATAAATTGGATGAACCGATAGACCAAGAAATGGATGAAACTGACGGCACAATGTTAGAGCAGACTGAAGATGTTGTGGCTACGATGTTACTTGTGATACAATCTTTGTACAAAAAACATCTGCCGCCAGAGAAACAAGCGGAGAATATGGACGTTATAAACGCTATTGATGAAATTATACATGAAGGTGAAAAAGTTGAAACCAAAGAATTTTTAGAAGATAATCATTTAAAAGAATTACTCCAAGAGAACCTTTCGCCTGATTCAAGAATGTTGCAATTAGAAACTTTAGTTACAAAATTGCGCTAACTTTTGATTAACTATGTGCAATATATTGCGACTCGGTCTGATATGGAAGAAGCTAGAACGGTTGTTATGAGATTGGTACCGATATTGGAGCAAATTATACTATTTGTCCAATATTTTGTATCCCAAAAAGTTGCTGTGCATAGAGTATCCTGTAAAATACTGTTAGTGCTTTTGAAGATTTTCTTGGATCTGGCATGGAAAGGGTAATTAAATCGATACAATTTAAATAAAATATACCACAATGTTAAAATGAATAAGTTGGGGTTGCATTTAAATATAAAACTTTATAAATATCTAAAGTACAGAAAATTTATAAAATATTATAAAAACTTTCATAAATTGCCACAAATTAGATAATGTCAATAAGTTGTTCCACTGAAGCTTTTTAATTTATATTGCACTTACGATTATCCTTAAATAAGTTATTGTTTAAGAATGTTTTAGTCAAGCAATAAATTGAAATTTCCTTTATTTCCTTACAGTTTCTGCCAACACTCAGAACTAGATTCAGAGGAGGGTGAGGGAGAAGGCACTACTGGAGACAGCGGTATGGGACTTGGTGAGGGAGAGGGACAGAAAGATGTCTCTGAACGCATAGAAAACCAGGTGTGGGAAAGGGATAGATAGAATTATTGAAAGATCATTGACTTTAGCGCTGTACACAAAATTTATTACACACAAAAAAATTATAGTTTTTGTTTTCAAAGGATGAATTGGACGACGCGCATAAACCAGATGAAGAAAAGAACGAACAAGATAAAGATTGCAAGGAAGAAGAGAAGGGAGTCAATATGACTGACGACTTTGATTCTCATTTACAAGTCGTTGAACAGAAAGGTTGATAATATAGTCATATAAAATTAAGTTTTAAACATATAAAATTCGGTTGTAAATTTAATAAATGTCCTTTTAAATTCCAGAATAATCAGATGAAGAAAGTGATGATGACGATGCCGATAAATAAATGGGAGATACAGATAATGCTGCCGAAAAGTAAGTGAATATCATCATTATTTTTGCCACACATTAAAATAATTATTATAAAATGTGATCTTAAATGTCGAATATTTTTTTATTTGTTTTTAGTCACATGTAAAATTGAAAGCATAACCAATTTATTTGAAATTGACTAATATTGTTAAATTGTCATAAAGTCGGTTAGCAAGAGTTAGAACGTCCAATATATACATATGTTAAGAAAGATATTAGGAAAATAAAAGGATGCCTTTATTTTCATTATTGTATAAGATTCTATAAGCTGTTTTAAAAACACCGTATAGTTAAATTGCATTTGTATGAACGTTAGAGCTCTAGTTAACCACTCTGTATAATATTAAGTAATTTTGTGTAAAGTTATTTTAATATTCCCTATTTTTTGTTCTTTTATGAAAAGGCTCGATCAACAAATATGGGGATCCGAAGACGAAGAAGATATAGACGAAGAACAAAATAAGAACGAGGCAAAGGTGAGAAAGAAATGGGCTCTAAAGAATAAGAACTAGGAAAAGATGAGCAGTGAAGGAAGGGAAAGGAAAATAAGATATTAATGAAATGGAACGCGAAGTTGACGATGACCAGGTTAGTTTATTCGACTCTTTCGTTAATATTTAAGTGTTGATGTTAACTATATAGTAAATAATTTATTTTCAAGGTTGATCCCTATCATGGAAAACAACAAGAACTACCTGAGCCCGAAGACTGCAATGCCCGATGATTTAAACTTGGACGGCGAAGAAAAAGACGATAAGGTAAACATATATTATTCACGAAACTCGTCATAATAATTGTCTAATAAAATAATAATAAACTAAATATCACATTCAGGATGGAGAAACTGAAACTGAAAATCCGTTTGAAATCGACGCTATGAAAGAAGCTTTACAAGAAGAGCAGAAAGAAAATGATGATGAAGATAAAGATAAAGATAAAGGAAATAAAAATGGTCTGGAAGTGTCCAGTGATGAAGAAGGTGAAGGAAACGATGCTGAACAGGTAGACTTATAGGATAATCTTCTTCTTCTATATATATAAAAATGGATTGCTGTTCCTTAGTCTCGCTAAAACTCGAGAACAGCTGAACGGATTTATCTTATCATAGTCTTGAAATGTTCGTGGAGGTTCACGGAAGGTATAAAAGCTGAAAAAATTGATTCATTACTGGGAAAACCATAAAACAGCCCTTTTCTATTTGCCATACAAACGTTTTTTTGACATTAGATTTGACAACTAACTAATATGTCAATGATTCTGTCGCTCTTCAAAACACGGAGATTTATGGCTTTTTTTTTTATGGTATAGGGGGCAACCGAGCAAACGGCCTACCTGATGGAGGTAGTACCGTCGCCCATAGACATCCCCGACATAAGACATGTTGCGGATGTGTCACCACCCTTAATTTGGGAAGAGGGGGAGGAAAAATGGGAAGGGGAGGAAAAAGGGAAGGGGTAGGAAAGGATGGGAAAAAGGGAAAGGGCAACTGGCTCTCTCACTCATCGAACGAAACGTAGCAACTAAGGCTACTTCACGCCGATCTTCTGTGAGAGGGTGGTACTTCCCCGGTCGAGCCAGCCCATGTTCGAGCTGCAATCAATTGACCACAGCTAGGCTCTACCACCTTTAACTTACAGGTAAACTCCAAAAATATAAATAAAAAAACGTAATAGATATTTCTTGATTATAGGGCGATACGAAGTTCGCCAGGTCTTCTAGTATTTTCATAAAATTAACATTATCGGATCTACTAGTCGATTTGTTATACTACAATTTACTGCGTTGACTATTTTCATTAAGACACTTTCATTCGAAAACCAAAGTTTTAATTGTTCTTTAGAGTTGTTAACCACAAAACCTTCATTTAAAAAGCAAACTTTAGAAATATTATATTCAAACAACTAGCTTTTTCCACGACTTCGTCCGCGTGGAATAGTGACTTCCGGCGGATTTTTGGTTCTTCTCACATAGTTCCCGTTCTTGCGGGGTTTTCAGAATGGTCGAGTTCCCGTAGAATTTTCAGGATAAAACCTAGGTTTTTTTTATTCACAATGAAGTACCCTTAACCAACAACATATTTATTTGTTTATTTGAATAAAGATTAATATTATTATGTTGATAAAACTTAAACAAATTATTTCGACCAAATTAGATACCATAAAAACGGTTTTTGTGAGTTAATCTTAAAAGATAGACATATACTGTCGCGGACTGTTTTTTAGATCATTAAAAGAGCCATTATTCTTTAATACATATTTTTTGTGTATCTTGAACCGTTTTCACGGCGCACGCAACGGAAGGCTTCAAAGATGAAATAATTTCTCCCGTTTTTACACATTTACCACTATACCTTTGCTCCTATTGGTCGTAGCGTGATGTTATATAGCCCACAGCCTTCCTCGATAACTGGACTATCCAACACAAAAAGAATTATTCAATTTGAATCAGTAGTTTCGGAGATTAGCGCTTTCAAACAAACAAACAAACAAACTCTTCAGCTTTATAATATTAGTATATATTGTCACGATTGGATCTTATCGACTATTTATCATTATTCGATATATCCCAGAAGTATTCTCTCATGGCTATTTGACAACTGAATTGAATAGTGAACCGTTGGTTGATAATAAGTTATTGGCATGCCATAAACCATAGTTCATAGTGTATTCAAGAATCAGGATAGATTCGTATTTTTAATTAATTTATTATCTATAAGTATATTATTAATATTATACACACACTTCAGTTATTCATAGTTCATACTAGTCAAACTTGACGTTTGTTTATCAGTATGCCAAAATAATTTCGTAAGAAAATCATCATAATTGGGAAAAATATATCCAAAAAAACCTTTTTTAAAGACTATAATAAATTAAATTTCCGGCCAATAAATAGCACAGTCAAAACCAAAGTCAATCAATTCTAAAATTGCAATTCGGATAGCCACTTAAATATAATAAGCCTGTCATATGTTTGAAATGTTAACATATTTTTTTCAATAAATAGTCGGTTTAGTAGTAAAACAGATCACCAATTAAAATGGAATTTTGCTCTATTCTATTCTATATCTAAAAATGGTGTTTACTCGAGGGCTCGCGTGTTAAAAGATTTTGGATAAGAAGTTTTATTGCTGCGAGCATTTTATAACATTTCCATAATTCTCCACTCATAGATAATTAATTGCCAAAAGAATTATTTTATAGCCTTTAATATGGCAAGCACCCAACGACTTTTTATTCTGAATTTAATAATTCTATTTGTAACTTAAATTTTATTTTAATTTTATTTTGAAGTCATTACATAACTATGATTGATTGTTTAACCTTCTGCTACGGTAATATAGGCTCTTTGTTTTTAAATTTATTTTTAAGTTTTTAGTTCGGTTTGCTATAAAAACGTGTTTTTTAGTTTTTTAAACTATTATTTATTTATTAAACTAGAAATTAACTTGAACTCATTGTTCGTTGTAATAATGTATAAAACTTTTTGCCACTAATATTTTAGCAACTTGTTATAATAGGGTTTTTTACAAAATATAACTCCCGCAGTATTTTATTATTTAGCCTAACTTTACAATGATGTACTAATTTGAGACTTCAACTTTAATTAATTACAAATATAAAATGGGTTAATAAAATACGGTCATTAACGCGATTTTATATTAATTTCCTTACTTGAAGTTTAGATTGGTTTGCTGTATCAATATCTATAGATATGATCGGTCTATTGCCACTTCAGCATAGTAATTTGTTTCGCAATGTCGTTGGCGTCAGTTCTATAGCGTAAACTCTATTCTTAACTCGGTCTGCTAGAGAAAGTAAGAGTTTGTCATGCTCCATAGCTCCTGAACGACCTTGAATAATTGGACCAGTTTTATAGTAGGTTTACGTTTTAGCTCTGTAGGTTAATTTGATACGACTGGAGGAATAGAATTTTAATTTTTCAACCAAATATGCCAAGATCGAGGCTAGAAATTTGCTATGCTATTTAATATGATTTTCCGGTGTGAGTGAACATGGGGAAAAAGGGTTAGGATCATTGTTACAATTCTCGACATGTTTATATTAACCTAAGTAGGTGTCTCTGTTAATTAACATCCGCAGTACTAGTTATGAGAATTACCGTATCACAACAAATATAAGGCTAACAGACTCATGAAAACTGTGAATTAATAATGAGGATAGATTGATAAAACAAAATTAGTTATCAAAGTTCATGTGGCGAAACCCGTGTTGAGCAGTGTGAACATGAATTACACGGGAACATTAATTCACGGTAAACGAATTGGTAAGACGAAATTAGTTTCATAACAATGATAATTCCTTCAAGAAATTTGTTAATTCTATTAAATAATCAAATTTAACTGCTTACTTTTTCTTCTTACAAGTTTGATTGTGAAATTAAATTAAACTAGATAGTTGTTTAAAAAATATTAGTTATTCAGGAAAAAATGGATGTTTAGGATAATGCTTATTCAAAATTCTGTTTATGGTATCCCCGAGTATATTTGTGCGTCGGCCTCCAGACCAGACATATTTATGTGTTCTCGAATTTTAAAGCGCGTTGTGATGATAGAGCCAACTGTTTCTTGGAAAACCAACATCCCCAAAAACCATACCATCAAGGTCAATAAATATTACGATCTCACATACGAAACTACTCCAAATAAGTTCGTCGTGGATTTGTAAGCGGTAGAAGTGGGAGCGAGAGGTATAAAAGTTAAATTTCTCTGCAACCCACTTAAAGAATTGGGCCTGTCCAGAACTCACATTAATTTGTTTTTGGAACGTACTTAAAAGACAGTCCTAGTAGGTTCTTTTTAAATTTGGTTAGATAAAGAGAGGATCTTGGACGGTAGAGATGAGCGTTTAACGCGCGTTAGATAAGGCCCCCTTAAACCTACACCTGGGTCCCAGGCACCGTCGAAACTCCACTCATAAGTGGAATATTCCTGACTGGTTTTAACTAACGAGCCTCGAGTATCAATTGTTATATCCGGGTTATACCTAAGTTTCAGGCAATTTGTTTTTATTTATATTAATATTCCAGAATAATATTAACTCTAAACATTAAAAGTTTATTCTAAGCTTTATTATTTTATATGTAATTTGGTTTTTGAACGAAAAATTTATTTGTTATAAATGGAATGATCATATTACTTTTATAACAAAAGTATTTTTGTTTATTTTTTCGGTTTAATTAAAAAGTTATATCAAATTAATATTCGTTTTTGAATTCAGTACCGAAAACACGCCGACAATTCCTGAGCAAACCGGAGCGCGAGTAACGTCACAATATTAATTTCTCCTCATTGTAGCACACAGCTGATACATTGATAGAAGCGGATGACACTGTACTATCTTCAAATTCTTTTAACGTTGTGAAGTCATAAGTACGACTTATCGTGGCGCGTTCTTAGTCACGTGGTTATTTCATAAATTTTATAATTTTTTATCGTTAATAATTAATAAAAATAAAAATTTACTTTTTTTAGGTTTTAGCATCAATTTTAAAGTTTTATTATATAAATTATAAGTTTTGAAGTTAATAAAAATCGATATTTTTTTTTAACAAACAGTTTTGATTTGCATAATCTACGTTGTAGACCGTGGTTTAATATCTGAATAATTAATATTAGTTTAACGAAGGTTTATATAACCAAATATGTGCGAAATATCAGTTAATTAACTAATGCCTTGTAATCTATATATATATAAAAGAAAGTCGTGTTAATGACTCTACTTATAACCCAAGAACGGCTGAACCGATTTAGGTGAAAATTGGCAGGGAGGTAGTTTAGAACCGGGAAATTGCAATAGGATACTTTTTATCCCGTTCGACAGCATTCCCGTCGGACTTGACATGAAACGTCAGTCATTATAAAACGTGGAATAACACAATTGACAGCTATGCAATTGACGTATAATGACAGATATGTAATGACGTATGGATGACAATTAGATATTTGTAAGAAATCTACTATATAAAAATAAAAATATTTAGGTAATGTGTTTGTAGTTTGAACTCTTAAAACCATTTAGTATTTGCGGGATAAATTTAGAAAATCATTGTTTTTCACATGGGCAGTTATATTTTGCGTGTTCGCGAGTTTGGAAACCATACGCTTTATTTGTGTTAAAGTTAGAACAAAAAACAAAAAATGTGGTTTCCAAATAAGCACTTCAATGAAACGGATAGTTTGCGGACACGTATAACGCTTCGATTCGGTATCTACTTTGGATTCACTTTCATTTACTTAGAGAAGTTCAACTAAAAAACACTTCATTTTTGTAATCGAAATGAATTCAGTACTGTTGTGAAATGAAATAAAAATTTTCCTTTTCAAATATAAAACAAAAAATTCTTCATCTTTTAATCACCAAACGAAATGTTATATAGAAGCCTTCTGGTGGCGAAACGGAGTTCGCCAGGTTTACTAGTAATTTATTTCCGGGCAATACAAAAAAGCCAATTGAATTAGGGAGAGCTTTTGTTTTCGCATAGTAAATAAGAATGTTTCCCACTCTACGCGTAACGTAATTAACGCACACCCTCAAACACCCCAATTAGAATATAATAATATAAACGCAATGCATATACCAAATATTATTTATATGTGAGTTTGCATTTTTTATTTGTGAAATTAGTTATCCCAATTTCGTGCAAATAATATGGTCAGCTATTCACCAACACTGCTGCACACGCACACACAGACAGACACAATGTACTCGCCGCGCCCGCGCCCCTCTCTCCGAGTGCCGTCCGACAATAATAAGTAGTAGGTAATAGTAAGTACACGAAATAACTACATTATGATTTATGATTCTTCTTTCCATCACACTTTTCAGGCTTTCGATTGTCGACATTGAATTTTTTTTTAATGTGAAGCCAATATTTTATAATTACTGATTTGTTAAATTAAATTTGTAAATAAGAATTATTAAACAGCTGATAACGCGTGATTTGATTAGAAACCACAATACCTACGACAAAGTCAGCGTGTTTAAATGGTGGGAATCAAAATATTAACAATAACTTAAAGATCATAAACAAACTTACAGTTTAATTTGCACTCGCACGGCGTTGTCGTTTTAAAACATTTTCAAAATGCACCGCCTTGTTCAATGCACTTTAATGACCGTTTTCTTAATTGTGGTTTTATTTTAGATAATACTGCAGTGTCACTTTTCACTTTTACAAAGGCGGTAATTATCTTATTTTTTAGTTCCTCGACACTTGTTGTCTCTGTGTTAGAAACTAGCGATTTAATTCGCCCCCACAAAAAAAAGTCGAGTGGCGTCAAATCAGCTGATCTAGGAGGTCAATGGACACGTGCGTAGGTATTTGATGTGCCGGCTGTCGTTGTGCGTGCGTAGATATTTGTAAAATACTATTTTAGCCTTGAAACAAGTATCAGTTTTCTTTAATTGAATGATGATTACTAATTTAATATTTCATTTTAAAAATCTTAATACTCTGACTTACGATCCATTTTCGTTTCAATGAAGAATTTAGATAACTGTGTGTAGGATGACTGTAATTTACTTAGTTCTATCTAAATTTGAAAAAAAAATGACCTACATAAAAAACTATAAAAATCGATCCAGATACCGATTCTGAACAAACTACTTTCAGGGTGTGCGTTAATTATGTTACACGTTATGTATATTATATTGTTTAGTTACCTAGCAGGTAGAAGTTGACAAATTAATGTGTTGGTTAACGTAAATTTTCCCAGACAGTCTTCAGAATAAAAATATCTATTAACATTATGGCACTATTAAGTTGAGGTAGAAATTAGTGTTAATAATATACACTTCTCTGTAAAACAGAAAAAAAAGATTTTTTACCAGATTTGTGAACATTGTGTTTACGGAACACGATTTTAAAAACGTTTGTTTATGATAACTTCCTCTGCGAAACCTTCATAATTTTTTTTATATCAGAAGATTCTAAAACGTTTAAAGTTTATATTTTCGCTACTTTTACAAAAAAAAAAATGCTTATACTTCTCACAAAATTGAAAAATATCAACTTGATATATTTTTTAATAAATTATGGTAAAAAATATATTATGTTACTTGAGAGGATGAGGTAGGATTAAGTGCTTGCCACACGTCTCTTCCTCTGATAAATGATAACAATTTATCCACTCACCTACTTATTTTATTCGGTCACACCTTATATGCACGTGATATTTAATATTTTGTTCATACTATGTACAAATATGAACAAAATACATTTTATAATAGTTAAGATGAAAACGAATTAAACATTCTATACAGGGTGACTGGTGAATTACTATCGATATTTGAGGACGTGATATTAGACGATCATATTATATGACAAAATAAAAATTAATATAACATAAATATTAATAAACTTCTAAGTAAAGTTAACCAAAAGTTATATAATTAATTATGCATCGTGTGAACACCCTACAGATTAGGTATACACTGACACTCACACATACGCATGTCGTGACGTGGTGTTGTATCAACACGTCGCCGCACGCGTCCACACTTGAACACTTGGAACGTGTCAACACTTTACTTATTTATAGGGAAATTTTGTCAAAAATTAAGTGCCTATTTTTTTTACATAATTCGAATGAGAATCATGTACGGAGTATGCTCCTTAAATATTGATAGTAATTCACCAGTCACCCTGTATACATATTTAATCGTCATATCGGGACGGAGGTGCCATATTAGATTTTTTTAAAGAAAATCCATAACAATGCATAACAAAATAAAAAATGACGCTATATTATTTATTAAAAAATATTTTTAATTACCTCAAACATAACGTCTTATGAATAATACATGTAGTTTATCTCTGCTGGGTAAAATTTTTCTTTCCACATTACCATATTGCTCTGTTACTGAATTTATAAATACGATTGTTATACTATATATGTATATATTGATATGTATATGCCACCACATAAAGTGCAAAAGATACGGCTGAATTATACTATTATATATGGGATTTGTTAGAGATTTGCAATTTTCAATTTACTGTAGTGGTTAGTTACGGACTAAGGAGTATAATCAAAACTTAACTATTTAATATTTAACTACTTCATGATATCTATGGTTTTCGCATACATTCGTTTAAATAAAAGAATTGCTTTCTTATACCTAAGAATACGTTTTAATTTAATTTATTATTATTTTATTTATTCAAAAAATATTTTAACTAGACGACACTTTTTAAAATTGAAAACTATTAGATTACTTTGCGGTGGGCATGAAGATGACGGAAGCGTGTCGCTTTGTCCAAATACGAGGAAAGTCTTAAATGGAAGAATAGAGACTGCCTTGTGCGTGTAGTTGTTTATAGTAAAAGAGCGAGTAGTTTTTGTGCAAGGCTCAATATAATTTTATAAAATACCAAGAGACTGGCTACACCAAGACGAAGCTTAATTGTTTTTACCCAAATCGTGGAACCATGCCATGCCATGGTTTTAAATCTATTTGATATAATTTATCTGTTAACATTTCAATTAAAATTTTTACCTACAAAATATTTTGATGAATATGTACGTATTGCTCCATCTACCAAAATTGAAGAATTTTTAATTTGAACTTTTTATTACTAGCTGCTATAGCAGTGAAATGGTTCATTGATATAATTAGATTGTTGTAGTAGATTAGCAGCAATGTAAAAGTTCATCAGGCAACTAAACCTTATTAATAAAATACTTTTTATTATTTGATATATGACCAAAAAAAATAAATAAAGCCTGAGCGTATTGAAATTGTAAGGTACAAAATAAACATAAAAATTTTCGGTATATCTTTTGCTGTGATACCATAGTAACTATTTAATTTAAATATGTATATTTTTGAGTAAAATATTAATTTAATGAACTCTTGATACGTTGAATATTGATTAATCATTATTAATTACTCCTATAATGCTATTTTAATAAGTTCAAACGATTAAAGACTCATAGTAGTTTAAATCTGGCGCAGCAAAAATATAATCAAATGAAAATCACTGTTGTTGTATCTGTAGACCCAGATAAGGAAAACATGACTACAGACCCATTTTGACTTTTGAAATAAAATGTTCCTGTGATATTTATAACAGAAATTAATAAGAAAAACTTAAAACCTAAATGAAAACTTTAAACAGATAATTTTAAGATTTAAAATATATATTTTCAAATCATTATGGGGTATGTTCAGACATGTGGATAAATCAAAGCATATACTATATACTCGTAATTTGAAAACGCATCAAAGGGAGAAAAAGTACTCTAATGTCGTTATGAAGACCATACAAGTAGCTATCTAAGTGATTGTCTAGTGACAAATTAATTTTCTATTTTTGACAAATAGTTTTCTCCATACGTTAGAAGCAAAAAAAAGTTAATACCATCTAATGCATGGCCTTCTTTTATTCTAAGAAGCCAGTGACATGTTAGTTGGGATATGTATACAGAAATGAAAATTGAATCACTTGTTACATTACCTCGAGCTAGGAGTTTGACGATGAGAACCGTAGATATCTCATAATTGTACTGGTAAATAGAATTGAAATACAAAAATATTAATATTAAAAACTGCTTTTTAAAAAAATTAAAAATACATAATATAGACACTAGATTACATAAAATTCGTAGTCAAAAACGGACTATTTTGTTCGCTCCGGTTGTATAGTTATAATTAGCCCTGAGTAGTCATTGTAGTCACCTCATTTTTATTTTCATTGAATCAAGAAAATTTTATTCATAGCAATACAAAAACCTTGGCCCTTATTTTAAGTTTTTTTCAATGATTTTTAAGTATATTTTTATATTTATTATGTTTTTTTTCATTATTTATGCTATTGGTAATTGCTTACTGTGTTATACTAAAACTTCTTTCAGCCACTCATATACGCTTTTCGTCAATGTAAAAAAAGTGGTGATTAATGCTGAAATAATAATAGTAAGGCTCTGTTCTTTTAATTTGAAAATAATTAATCAATTTAAAAGATACAGTCCCGTTCTTTTTTGAACCAAAACAAAATAAACCAAAATCAATTTATACCATTTAATACACATAGCAGCTTTCCAGTTAACACTCTTAATATTATTGGATTTTCAAAGTGATTACGAATGGTTGTGTGTTTCAGTCGTTTATATAAAACACTTTGATGGAGTGATCACTGGGGACTACATGTTATGATAGTTACACTCTTATTATATAACGTCTAGTGATGCTCGTACCGCTCCATACAATAAGTAGTGTCTGTTTATCATGACTGGCAGCACATGCCTCTATAGATTAACCTCACCTCACACAGTAGCAGCGGGTGAATCATATATGTACATATGTAATTTGTTTTATCCTACAACCTAAATCAAATAATTTGAGTTCAACAGGATATAGACGCTGAGAACCACCACCAACTGTGATGGTCCTTGTACTGACAAATCGTCCTGATATTTATGATTTACTGATCAATATATCTTTAGGAAAAGTAGACTACAGCTTGCTACCGATCCTGAGACATACTGTAGTACAAAATATTTTATAAATTAAAATTGTTATACCTACAGTGTTTATTATTCTACTTTTAATTAAATAACCATAATTATTTGTATTTTCTAACCTAACCAGATAAAGCTAGTTAAATTTTTTTTGCAGATGTAATTGTGTTACTCTGTTTCTTAGTATATATATTCATATATGTTTGTTTTCGCAACAATATTTAAAATGCTTATAAGGGGTAGTTGTTTCATAAGTATTTTACTTTAGAGGGTAGATGTGACATAAACAAATCACTTACGTCATTGCGTTAGTGATTTGTTTAACAAAATTATTTATTATAGAAATCGGGAGGAAGATTATCTAATTACAAGATCGAGTTAAAGTCTGGAATAAAGTAGTGACAGTGTTTGTGAGTGTATAATAGTTAAATCAATATGGAAGATGGATCAACTGAATGTTGTCAAGCAGCATTGCTGACGTCACACTTCTGAAAAATCAAATATAACAAGGTTCTTCAACCTCTCATATATCCGACACACTCTGACCGCTCATGGAGACGGTACACGTCTCATTGTCGCTGCTGTGTTGTATATTATTTTTTATCAAAAGTCTATTTTGTCTTGAGCTCTAAACATAATTGATGAATTTTACTAACGTTAATTCAATTTTGTGATCAGAATGAGTATCAATAAAAAGAGTACATTTAAACCTATATATAATATAAACCTGTATAACGTACATAGTCTCGTGTGTAAATTGACTTAATGGATTTAAACTCGGGCTTAACTTTGTTGAACGTTTATTTTAAATAGATTTTGTAAATGAACATGGAGTGTAAAGTAAAGTTAATATAATATTATACATATAAAAAAAGGTTTTGACTGTTTCTTATTAAACACACATGTGATCTTCTGACTATTCTCTCTTAACATTGATGCTGGTATAACAATGTATGTCTTCAGGAAGGCAGTAAATTGTCATCGTCTGACCCTCGTCCTGCACCACTCACCTGCTACTCCTCGAGAATAGACCACGATCTCCGTACAACAGACGGCGCCCTCCATCCAACTGAGAGGATAGTATGTAGTACGGGTATGTAGTCTGTCTAGTTGATCTCGACATGTGTAAAACGTTTCATATATAGTAATCTTACGATACTATACCTCGAAAATCATATCTCAATTTGTGCTGATACTTGAAATGTTTTAATACCAATAACATAATTGCTTCGTGATCGGAGAAGCACAACTCAGTCTTAATAGTGGTTCTTGAAGGCCACACCTCATTGGTTTTCAAACTGAGCTCTACGACCATCTGTGAAATGTTGAATCTGTAAAATATTATATGATTAAAGAAATGATACGTCACTAGAGAGAAAAGTTCAACATTACATATTCCTACTTCAATACAACTTCTCAGTTGTATTTTCACTGTTATACTCTCTGTCTTTGTTCTGTCATCCTCGATACAGTGAGCTTTACAGATATGTCTGGAGAGTCTCAACATCCAAGGCCTTTGATGTTGTTGTTGTTGTTGTTGTTGTTGTTGTTGAAGTTTCACCGTTTTGCGAACTGTAATTAGAAATTAAAAACATCATTCAGTCTTGTTGTTGTATGTTAGTATATAGGAGTACTCGTATGTTATATGATTATTATTTCCAAGCTAGATTTATGTTATATTTGATATTTTATGCTCGCCTCATAACATCACCGCCGGTCAGTTCCAGGGCACACAACGTCACTCGTATCTCGGACTGAGTGTTTCTGAGGTCGGAGTGTCGTTCAGCTTCACACAGCGCCACGCACTGGACGGGTGGCGGAGGGCGGTACCACGCGACACTACATACAAATGAAAGAAGACACAACATCAAGGTTGTATCTGTAATTGTTTATTATAGCCTGCATTTAACTCGTAAGTTAACTTTTAGTAAAAAAAGCGTTCTAAATGATAACATCTCTACAAATCATTCTTTGGTTGTATCTACACACTACTGCTGCGCATTATACGTACTAAGATTAGTCTATGATAGTATTGCTCGCGGGAAAATATTATATCAACAAAATTCTCACCCGCACTCGTTGACTGGTAAACTTCGAAGCATTAAAGTTTAATAAGGCGCCACTTCATGACGTGGAATCGACCGTATTGTTAATGAGGCACTCTTTCCCTCTTTTATCGACAACTGCAGCGGCTCAACCTGCGTGAACATTATTTTCAAACATATTTTTTCTCCTGTGATAATGTTTTATATAGACATCGCTAAAGTCAGTGAAAACATGTAAACCTGATAAAACGATTCATCTTGTATTCCAAAGTCGGCTGCCAGATATAACTCCACACCTGTGTCCATCTCTTCCTCGTACACACTTTGTTCCGAAACCTCTTCGTCTATGAAACTTCTTGCTATTATTAAACGAGAACTATAAGTCGGTGTTTATTAAACTACTTACATAAATATTCATAAAAATCAAACTCACAACTGAGGGACAAGGACAGACACGAGGTAATACATCAAAAAGACGCAGGTACAGACGGAATCGCAACTCTTGTTGTTTAAACTCTGAAATTTTCATTATAATAATAATAATAATAATAATAATTTTATTTTCAGACAAATTATGTGTCCATATTAAAATTCATTTAAAGCTAAGTGTTAGTAACAAAATCTTAAAATCTAATGTTAGTACTATAAAATTAAAATTAAAATTAAAACTAACATACTAGGCAGTATTAGGCCTAGTATGTAGTTGTACTGTACTGTCTATTATTGCACATATTTGACTTAAACATTCACTGAATTCAATGAAGCTATCACTTTTACTATTATCGAATGGCATATACACAGAAAACAACAGCATTTCACGGTTATCATGCACAATTTTTATTGCTACTAAACGATCACTATTACACGAAACTAAAGACACAGACTGGAAGGCGCCTTTTCTCCACAGCAATGCAACTCCTCCATGAGGTCGCCCCTTGACGACTCCCATCGTCGTGTCCATTGATGACTTGCCTGTGTATGTGAAGTTGTCATCCAAGCTGCTCAAATACGTCAGTTCATGGGGCCAAAGCCAGGTCTCCTTTAGGGCGATGACGTCAGATGTTTTGCATAATCGCTGTACACACTCCGTCGATCTTACAATCGATTTACAATTAAAAGATGAAATAATAATTTTCTTTTTGTCCACTTTATCCATTATGATTGTAATTTATCTTCAATAATCGCAGAGTTGTCTGTATCCAAGTGTTTTTTAAAGAAAACAAAACGTCGAAACGTTATACCTTCTGGCCATAGATTGTCATTAAGATATATGTGCAACTTACTTTTAGTTACAAATAACTTAAACGCATTATAAGGCTTATCGCGTTTCATACTGATTTTTTCTAAGTTTACATGCTCCTGGGTTTTACTCTCAATATATTCAACTATATCCTGTTCAGTCGTCTGTTTACTAACATTTGATATAAGTAAGGGAATTTTTGTCTCCGCCGCTTTAAATTTTCCCGAGGGCGATGAAACTGCCTTTCCAGTTTTGCCAGTCAATCGATTTTGTGTCTTACGTCGCTGGACTAAAGTCCAACCTTCACTGCGTTTATTTTCAATACATGTATCTTTTGTTAGTATCATATTACCGACGGCGATTTGCTTTTTATCTTTATCGATTAAGTTACTATAATTATTCGTCTTAATGCCCTCACTACACAGCACAGGCGATCTCACAGGTGCAGCCGGAACAACTTTATTAATTGCCGGAGAGTGGAACAGAGCACTATACGCTGGTTTGTTAAATAAATCATTGTTTTGATTGTTAGTAGGTGCACTCATAATATTGTTATTGCCGTGAGACGCTGCTGTGACGTCACACGTCGTGCGGCCGTTCGCGTCAGCTGTAAGCTCCGACGTCACGTGCGGTGGTCCTATCGGTCCGCTGTTTCTAAAATACCCTCCTCTTCGAATATTACTTTTATCATCGCTAAATAAAGATAACGGTGACCTAACCGTTTGAAAATTTTGTTTCAAATCTTCCAGTAAATCTGTAGTGACATAATTGTTTTTGATATGATTAACTTCGGCTTGTAAGATTAGTAAATCTTTTAATATCTTCGTGACATCTACGTGATCGAAAGAAATAGGCGGTAATTTGTGTAGATCGTAGGCCACAAACACAGGTATTTGTTCGGGATCTATCGTCTTAAACACAGCAATAATATCATCGAGATCCTTTTGCTTCTTTTGTTTACGTCTCGACATACACTTTTGTTTAGTCTTAACGGATGTAAATAATAACTTCTTCGCCTCATCAATCTCCTCTTCAGAAAAAGCCGACTGACAAATCCTTACGAGACTCTCATTGTCCATAACATCGTGTTTATTGCGTATAAACGCCAATACTTCCGAAATAACCACATTACAGTTCGCACATTTAATTAAATTCTCAGACATTTTGACACACAACACAACATCGACCGATCCGCTGCGTATGCACGCGACGACTTATGATATGAATGTTTTAATATTATGTAATGATTGTGTTATTATTAGTTCATAAAAAGATTTAACAATTATATGTATAGATTATTTGGTTCCCGGCAACATACGTGCCGATGATATTAATTATATTTTCATAAATGTCAATGAATTCACTAAAAGTTGGAATACAACAGCTTATTTCTTTAAGATAAAGTTAATATGTTCGTTGGCTCTGTTCTATCAAAGTATAATTATAATTCCCATAAATTTCAGGTATATTTACATAAACATTCAAAAAAATGTAAGAAAAATAACATAACAGAATTATATTTAGGATTCTATAAATTAACAGAAATGTTGATAAAAAACTTATGTTACAAATTTACCGTTAAATATTTACACCTTTACTGGTGCATTTTCTGTTTCCGTAGAAACGCATTGACCGCCTAACTATAATCGCGGCTCGTATGAGGTATACTTTGTATTCCGCGTACCGAGACACATACAATTAAATTTATTTGATTTTGTCCTCAGTCCATCCGTCAGCTCACAGTATTTATCCATTGATATCCATTCATGCATTCCGTAGTACTTGACAATGTTTGTGGTTTCGTGTCCGAATTGCAAGATCGTCAGCGAAGGCTTAACAGGATCCGATGTATTGATTATTAAACTTGAACCGATATCCTCATTTCTACTCGTTACTTATTAGTTTATGCACTAAGATATTAAATACAATATTAAATAATATTTTAGATAAACAACATCTTTAAAATAGTTCTACATTGTAATTTAGTTGCTAGTGCGTTAACGTAAAATACAATTTCTATAACAAGTTTAATCATTTTCTTTAACAATATATGGATACACAGTCAAGTCGGCGCGTGAGGTATTTGTTATGTTTACGAGCCGAGTGAGAGATCCTGGAATTATTTAAAATACAGAGTTATTATACAAGGGTTTAACAACGTACTCACGGTCTTATAAAAGGACGAAAAAACGACACTGATGAAATATATTTTATTAACACCCTAAAGATATCCTTTTTTATAATATTACCGTTGTTACAAAAATACAATAGAAGATATATTTTAATCTTATCGTATATATCTTTTCCTTGTGAAAAAAATTCAAAGGAAAAATATCTCGTAATTAATATCTTTATTTTTAACTCATATTTAAACTAATTTAAATAACATTTCGATTGTTACATTTCGTAAATTTGTAGTTGTTCCTATATTTATTACCATTTACAGGATATCATAACCTTACCACAGCACCGGCAATTGAGAGTCTCGTGTCCGCAAAGCGAAGCTTACGAGTACATAGCACTTTATTCGGCATTGCTACGTGCTATCACGATAACATATTGTTATGTGGAACCTTATCATGAAACGGGAACAGAGGTACTTTTAAAATAGTATTGTAAATGTATTATTTTTTAAATTATTTAAATTATATAAGTAATAATTACAGTACTATAAACTTAAATACGGAAATCTGTCAACATAAATACGAATACACAAATGTTTTGACATTCAAAACTTTATTTTTCATGTGTAATAAGTTTTATAGATTGGAATAAACAGTTATAGTAAAGGCATCACTTGTTATATAAGTGTAATAAAAAAATACAAAACGGAGAGAAATATTTCTTCTTACTTTAAAATCTTAGAGGCCGCTAGTTATATTATATATGAGCGTTCAAAAAGAAATAAAAAAGTGTTTCTTTGTCGATGCAGAGGTTGTAATTCTTACTAAGATCCATGACGTGGAAAAATATAGACAAAACTGAGATCAGGAACGAACAAGGACAACCGGCTCTTTCACTCATCGAACGAAACACACCCATTAAAGGCTACTTCACGCCGGTCTTCTATGAGAGGGTGGTACGTCCCCGGTCGAGTCAGCTAATGTTCGAGCTGTAGTTACATGACTACAACTAGACTACGACTTACAGGTAGAGGAAGGTAGAAGGTTCTTATCATAGAAGTGTTTTTAAATAAAGACAATGCCCTGCCCTGCCTTAACTTCAGCATTTCATTTACATATTTTTGTCGATTTACATTGGATGATATTAAAATTAAAGGATAATGCAATTTTGAAAGCGGTCTTATCAATGTTTTAATGATTTGATTGATGATATTAAATATGTATTTAACTTTAAGTACCTAACAATTTATAATTTATATCAAAACTTTGAACACGCACGTCCATACACTAAATTATTGACTTACAGTAATGTAGATATTATCTTATTACATTGTATTTATCTTGATGTTGAGGACAATAAAATATTTGTGTTTTACGATTAATAGATAAATAATTTGTTCATAGGTAACGCGATACAATTCGAATCTTACGTATATTGTATGTATATATTGTGTCGGTTCAACATTCAGATTGTCTTAACAATGTATACTTCCTAAAAATTTCAAATACTCTGGTCTAAATATTTACTCCCGTAAACAAAGAAGTAAGTAAGTACCTTGATTATATTATATTATACATATGTAGGATAAATTTATTATTAATTCATTATTTAATTAAAACAATGCATTATTTCTCTTTAGTAGTCATTACGTTAATGAAGAATAATGGTACGAGGAGCACTCGGTGTAATTCTGTATTTGGCTCGTATGGCAGGTGTTTGTCCATTATACCTCGAGGGAACTAGGTATCGCTTGTCATTACCAAGGATATTTTGTGCGATACTTTTTGATATTACTGTTGGTAAGTTTCTTTTTTCTTTAAAATTCAATCAAGTTACTTAAATGGTTTAAAAATAATCTTTATTTCTATGGATTTTCTTGTGATATTTATATTTTAGATTTTATATTTTTTTCTTTCTTAAACCAGATTTTTTTTTGAAGTCTCGATAATGGTAAAGATAATTATATCTGTCAAGTCAAATACTCTAACTATATAATATTTCTTTTTTTCATATTTCAGCTCCAGTCTTTCTCGCTACAGTTACAAGTAAATACTTTAATCAATAAAGTGGACCATCAGAATCAGTGATTCATTTTCTTCGTGAATTAGCTGGTTTAATAACTGTTATTGCATTATTGATCGTTGTGTCACCTCAGAGAACAATGCGGTTCATACGGATCCTCAAGGAACTTGATGAGGTAAATATTTTAGGCATATTAAATTTAGAGTAGATGGTCATATAAAAATGCAAAACGCTGCCATTAAAGACTACTTCTCGCCGATTTTCTGTGATAGGGTACTTCCCCGGTCGAGCCAGCCCATGTTCGAGCTGCAGTAACTTAACCACAGCGAAGCTCTACCATCTCAAAAATTGTGAACATGTATGAATGTGGAAATGCCTGGATGTATAGATTTTTGTTTCTTATTCTCACAAAACTACTTTATATAATGAAAACTTATACTTGAAAATAGTATAGTTTCTCAAGAAACCCTTTTAGTTTCTTTGTTCTTAAAGCAAAACAAGTGTATTTTAATTTGAAAGCATGTGACAGGCTATAGATGTCGCTGTGGACTGGTTTCCGTATCTATTGTTGATGCACTTGATTCATTTGAAAAGTTCGCGTACAGAGTTAAAGCTAGTAATATATTAAAGTAATCAAACAAATTGAGAGAAAAGAGATTTATTTTTCATCTAATATTAAAGTGAAGGGTGTCTATCTAACTTAACCAGATTTTTTCTTTCAGATTGACAAAGAACTATTAACAAATACCAATCAGAAAAGCACTAGTGAAAGAAAACTAACTACGTTCATCTTACTATTCTTTCTCGTAATCTTACTAATGCGCAGTAGCGGTTTATTCTACTATCTCCTTAACGACAGCACACCATATTGGACGATAGTTCTTTTATTTTTAAATAATATTATTTATTCAGTTCTTGTGTTTAAAAGTGATAGTTATCAATAACAGTAGTTTATGCAGATACTAGATATTTCAACTTTTCAGCAGATTATCTTTTTCTATTAATACCTATAGTTATTTTATGAGCATATTGTGTACAGGTACATAACTTCTTATTTTCTTTTTGTAATCCTGGTGATTTATGCCGTATCTCTTTGGGTTGCTGTGTATATGATAAATTTATTGTAAATACTTGTATCTTTAATTGTATAACCGACCGAGGAAGGTTTCAAAGTTTCGGTCTACACTTTTATTATTAAGATAGTAATAATAGTGTTTTTACTATTTATCTTGAAAGGTTTCAGTGACGTTATCTTACACCGTGCATATCTTATTAGCATTAAACAAAAAGCGACTCAATATACAAATGATTCATTAACGATTACAAATACTAGTCTTTTTTTTATGTTAAAGGTGGCAAACGAGCAGACGGCCCACTTGATGGAAAGTGGTTACCGTCGCCCATGGACATCCACAACATTTTGTTGCGGATGCGTTGAACCTTGTTTTTTGGCGATAGGGAGGGGAGGGAATAAGGAAATGAAGGGAAAGGGTAGGAATAGGGAAAGGGCAACCGGCTCTCTCACTCATCAGACGAAACGCAGCCGGTAAAGGCTACTTCACGCCGATCTTCTGTGAGAGGGTGGTACTTCCCCGGTCGAGCCAGCCCATGTTCGAGCTGCAGTAACTCACCACAGCTAGGCTCTACCACCTTTTAAAGTCTGTATTAATATTATATTTTATTGATTCAAAAAGTGATAAACTAGAAAATGTCAAATCGTGATGTGTTGTTGCCCTAATTACGTTTGGTGGCAGCGAAGGATGCAAGAAAAATCCGTTTTACTTACAAAATATATTCAATTACCAATTAAGACTTAAATTTAACTACTAGCTAGGGCGGGGTCTTTAAGTCAGCGATTGACTTAAGACCCATTCTATAATTAAGTTTTATAACTAACTACATACTAAAGAGGTGTCTGTAAGTCAGCGGTTGACTCCAGACTGAATATATGTAAAAATCCCATTCTTCATTCTCACCGATGGTGCAAGGTGTGTGGTGTCCACTTCACTTTCCCAGTCCCACCGATGGCTCAGAGTCAGCATTCCGTACTTTACACCATTGTTATACCGAAAACTTAATATCGGGTTATGCTTACGTAACACCCTTGAGTATGTTATCAAAATTATCATCAATACATGTTATAAAACAAAGACCCCTCCGCGTCTGTCTGTCTGCCTGTTCACAATAAACAAAAAGTTAAGAAAAACTAATACACCAATTACCTAGCGGTTTTCACCATTCGATAGCGTTATTCTCGAGAAAGGTTTTAATATATAATTTATTAAGGTTTTGTAGTGATTTGTGTGTTCATTAACGATATTTGTTGAAGATGTCGGGAAAAAATGAGCCGTCTGGGATCTTTTGACGAAAACGCTGCTAAAACCCTTTGAGATATAACAAAACAATGTATGGTGGGATTGGGTATATACTATAGGTCTACAGAGAAGTCCACAAAAGCATATGTCTATCTCTTGAGGATAACACAATATATCTATTTTACTTAATTATAGTATAAAGTCTTATCATAATAAATTACTTTTTTGTTCAAGCCTCTATAGTATTCGTTAATTTATTTTTAAATTATTTAATTCAGACGTAACATTTGAATGTTATCATAAGTTTAATAATTCTCAAAATTAAATCCACGCCATAGCTCCCTTTTGTCATGATCACGTCATTAATTTTGTATACAAAATTTTTGTAATTTTATTATATTAAAAAACTATGTATTATTAACATAAGAAATATAAAGTTTTTCTGAGTTGAAACTTATTTTATGTTTAACGAAGAAAGATGATGTAATTTTTGTTTGTCTTCATTTAACTCAAAAAGAAAGTACTGAAGGCATTATACGCAACATAGGCAGTTTTATATTTTTTGTAAAGTACCCCTGCAAAGCTGGAGCTTGAAGAATTCTTAAATGTAACTATATTACAAATGGTAAATTTATAGATTACATAATTGCTTAATTTTTTTTTTCAGAAACTGGACCGTTATGTGAAAAACAAAAATCATTTGTAACAATGAAGAAGACGAATAAAATAATGAGAATAACGGAAACATCGAATCAAAACAATAGTGGAGGTGTTGGCGCCTACGTGTGGACCTGCACTACATTTATTTTGTATGACATTTTGTCTATACAAACTACGATATTCTACATAAATTTGTAATCCTTTTTTATCTATGTACATTCGTCACTTCCTTTATATTTCAATATTGAATATCATTCCGCTACGATTTCTTGTCTTAGTAACATCTGTATTTCAGATAAAGGTATTTAGCAAAACCAATCAAGTTTTCTTAAATCTGTCTAAATAACGAACATAAAAAGTGGCGACCGTGACAGGACAGCTAAGCAAGAAATATTTCAAATATTTCAATCCAACGGAATCGTGTTTGAAGCCATCGCCGTTTCGCAACAGCATCGCAGCACAGGCTTAACGCTCAAGCACCACTAAGAAGATTTGCAAGCACCAGCCGGCAGTACCTATCAACGCTGCCGAAGCCGGGCCAAATCAGATAAGTGTCTACTTTTTCAACTAAAACTCCGTTCAACCATCTATCAATCATCCATCTAGCTATATCATATCACACTATTTTTATAGCTATCCGCAAAGTGTACAAGCTCATATCCCGTAAAATCAAAATTTTATTGCCACCGTTAAAATTCAAATTTGCCAAGTCAAATCAACTTAACTATAACTTCAATTGCATCACTATTGCTACAAAACTAACGCTAACGTTATGTTCCAAAGTTTTAAAAGCACTTTTTTATCCATTATTTTAAACGAATTTCAATTTATTTTTTGATACTTCTGTAAATTTCTCTGCCACAATTCGCAACCTAAACTTAAACCACTTCATAGTTTCATACGCATCCCATTTTATCATTCATTTGAGGCACGTATTTAAACAAGATATTGCCGACGTTTTCAGCGTACGAGAGTATTGGTCGTGCGAGTTGATGCCACGCTGAGAACTGGCGAGCGGTCAGTCTCTGCAGGTGTCCGAGGCAATTAGCTTCTCGCAAAACAAAGGAGGAGCGTATGTAAAAAACTTTATTACCCACTCGAGAGAAGTGTTTGTATGCGTTTGAATAGATCAGCTGTGCCGGTCATTGGTTCTTATTAGTACTTACATTTGTTTCTTTTGTTCGCATTATAATGTCTACTTTAAAAGAATTAATTTTAAAACGCAGTAGTATTAAAGGACACGTCACTAAGTTGAAAAACTATAAACAAAAATTAAATAATTTATCAAGTTTAGACGCGATTCAATTAAACGAAATAAAGATCCAATTAAATAAGTTAGAATGTTTATCGAGCGTGTTATGTTTCTGACAAATTCTCTATGCAGTATATTTAAACAAACAGATTATTTACTAATTGTTTTTCTTGTCTATACTAGTGGTTTAGCAGAACAATTATTGTCTATAGTAGTAGCTCAAGAACGACCAGATTTGGAAGAGTTGAGAGGTCAACTCATCGTGTCTCGAGCTCAGCTAGCAACACAATCAGCGGAAATTCAATCTGATATTTTGTATGGCCTGTCTAACAGCGAAGGATCTCCAGTAGATGATTTGCCTCTTATATTAACTTTGGAGGCTATTTAAATCAAGAGTGCTGAAATTTTGGTATTTATGTAAATATTTTGTCAACTTAATTTAAATTTCCGTTCAATTACTGTGTCAAAATACTGATTTTTACTAAAATTTCGCTTAGTGTATAAATACATACTCGTATATGTGTTTATTCTAGTTAAATTTTTATACTATTTCGAATTTAAATAAACACTATGAATATAACAGCAGTCAATAAAGTGCTTTCTCATAAAGTATGTATATAAAAACACGTATACTGAAAAAAAGTTTACTTGTCAGAATTTTAGGTATATCCAAAATAATATTGTTACATTAAATTAATATTTGTTCGACACAAGGAACTTGAGAGCCCCGAACCAAAGTGGATATCTCCTCGGATGTGGTTGGATATGCTACAGTTGGCGACATTGCCAACGATGCATCAATTTGTGATGGATTTTCCTGAACAAACCAAATTCTTTAAGAATTATTACGATGCCTGGAATCCTCATAAGTAAAATCGTCTTTTTATCTTATTAATTTATTATAATTAAGTTTTGTGACATAGAATATATCTGGATGTTCCAGATTTCCGTATCCAAAAGGACTAGATTCTCAACTAGATGCATTTCAGAAGCTACTTGTTCTAAAGTGCTTACGACCTGACAAATTGATTCCTGGTCTTCAGGTTTGTTTTTTTATAAATAATGTTGATTTGTTTTCATAACCTTGATAATGAAGTTCAACTAGTACTGTACATATAGCATAATTTTCATTCTCTCCACCGGTACTGATCCAGCTGCTGGTAAATATTACTTTTTATAAGCCTAGTTGGATGTTGTATAACATATTTATTTGAAAAATATGTACCTATGTATGTATGTCTGCCTTTTCTTAAAAGTATGCCAGTAATTCTATGCAAAATTAAAACTAACTATGTATAACTTTTACAAAGTACTTAATTGTTATAAGTCCTTATACATTTTTAATTTCTCTTTACATAGTGGATCGTTTCCTGTGGTTTGATTTTGTTTACATGATTATTTATCGACTAATTGAGTGTAACATGTTTCAGATCTGTTGAAATTTGCCGACAAAATGAAGATGGGCAAAAGATTTGAAGGTATTTCATTAGGACAAGGTCAAGGACCTCTAGCCGAAGCTATGATGAAAGTTGGCTGTGATTTTGGTAACTGAGTATTTTTTCAGGTAAAGTTTTACATTTCCTTTCAATCGTAAAGGATATTCATATTTTTTTAAATCATACGAATAGAACTTATAGCACGGCTTAAGTGTTTTTCATAATGAATCTAAATTAATTTTAAGAAAATACTATATCACAATTCAAAGAAATTAATTTAAGATTAACTCTTAAAGATTCCAAATATGTATGTATGATATATCCGTTTTATGTACATATATTAATAAAAATGTGATAATAACTTTGTCTAGGCTAATTGGCTGTATTTTTATTCAGTAGACAGAAAAATCTATTTTAATGAAATTTATTGCGTTAGATGTTAACTCGAACCTACATATGTGTAGATACCTTTTTAGTGTGACTTCTGACCTCACGATATATATACTTTTAAATGTAAATTACAGAATTGCCATTTGTCTCCATCATGGATGCCAGTCTTGGAGTTAAATGTGGAGCAAATAGTCCCAGAAGTAGTTCATAAGGACTTTCGGCTGTGGCTCACATCAACACCTTCACCCTTCTTTCCTGTGGCATTATTACAGAACGGTATTTTAAATATTATTCGTACATAAAGTTAACTATAACCATACGATACACAAGTATTTAAACTATACCTTATTTACTTAAAGTTATTAATATAAATAAGACTTTAAATATAATTCTAATTATAATAATTATCATTATCATATTTAATTATACATCAAGGTTTTAAAAATATATATGAATTTTTCAGGATATAAAATGACAGTGGAACCACCTAGAGGAATTAAAGTGAACTTATTAAAAGCATATATGAATCAAGTCCCTGATTTTCTTGAATATTTTAATTCATCAGACAGCAAAGTTCCTAATTTTAAGGTTTTCCATATTATTTGTAATTAAAAAAACAAATGTACAATTTATCTCTTTTTTCATTTAATTGGTTATATGATTTTAAAACATTCATATATTATTTTATTTATTGACTTCATATAGGAGCTATTATATTTTATTTGTTCAGATTTTAGGCCTGTTATATTATTATTAACATAAATTATATAATTTCCAGTGGCTCCTATTTTCACTATGCCTATTCCATGGTGTAGTTCTAGAAAGACGGAAGTTTGGGCCTCTTGGTTTTAATATACCAAAGGAATTCACGGATGGTGATCTTCGTATTTATATTTCTCAGCTTCACATGTTTTTGACTGAATACCATGAAGTTCCATTGCGGGTTTGTTAATTAATGTTACTAAGGTGTTTTGGATTTCTGGGTTCTACATCCCCCAGGCATTCCTTACTGGTGCATTACAAAACTATGCTAGACAACATATCGTTTCAATTGATACCGTCGCTTACGCTTTTGAGATAAATCTAAGATAACACCCCAACGGTAGAATTCAAATTTAAAAAATATCTAGGTATTTTGAACACACAAATTTCCACTATTTAGTTGTTTAAGTATCAGTAGTGATTAGTAGTCGAAAATAAGATAGAAAAGTGAATATAGGACCCACGAATAATTCTATAAGTAATTATATCGTCAGGTCTCAAAACTCTAGCGTACCAGCGAAGCTGGTCAGTCTACGAAATGTAATCTTTATTTTATTAAAAATAAAAAGTAAATGAAAATAGACGTTTATTTAAATGAACAGTTTAGAACAATGGTTACCAGAATAGATGTGAAAGGAATATATGCACATATTTTATATTAACTAAGTTATATCTCCAGGTTCTTAACGCTCCGCCAGCGAAGAAACCAGATGATGGTTGCTGTGTCCGAGGCCTATTTTTAGACGGTGCTAGATTTAATACTGGTGATATGACATTAGAAGAAAGCAGACCAAAGAAACTACATACCGGTTGGTATTTCAAAACTTCACTACTTTATCAGTAGTTCATATTAATGAGGTGACAAAAACTAAAATATTTAAAATATTCAATTCCAGAATTGGCAATCATATATATGAAACCGGAACAAAATCATCGTCTAGCGCAAGGTTTATACGAATATCCGACATACAAGACACTCGTTAGAGCCGGGACACTCTCGACCACTGGACACTCGACCAACTATGTAATGACTATTGAACTGGCGACTCATAAGCCACACTCTCACAGGATAAAGCGTGGCGTCGCTTTGTTCTGTGCTTTGGATATTTGAACGATTCGGCATATGCCGAAGTTTCGGCATATTGCACTATCCATAATCCGCGGAACTACCATTGGATAATTTCGATGAAATATTTTCCAAATTATTTTAAAATAATTTTTTCACTATTAGTAATTATTTCTAATTGTGAAAAAATCACCTTTAAAGTCGTTAATTTAGTTAATATTTCAGCCTTAACTTTCTTCTGATAATCTGCTTCCAATGTAGATACGTGGTATTATCCAATGATAGTTCAATTTGCACTATACCCGACGATATCCTTTTTTCATCTTGACTTATTTAATCATCGTTACACTGTCTTAGATTATAATTATTTTATGTAACATAAGTTTTAATTTATTATGGAATAAAGTTTTCAAATTTACATTCTTTGTATTTAGATAAGTGAAGGATAAATATTTTTAGTTTCTTTCTTTTAATCGTCTCGAAAATTTTGTAGTTGGTGCTCCATTAAGATCTGTTTTTTATATGTAAATATATCATAGTATAACTAAGTATATAAATTAATAACATGGACACTACACATATAATGTACAATACAAAATTAAAATTTAAAGAAATTCTTTTATTTAATATATATTACTGTCTAGGCTGTTGTACCTTAAAAATATTACTAAGTACTTATTTACATTGATTTTGGAATACTGAGAAGATTCATCTTATCAATGTATTTAATTATTTTTTTTGTTGCTTCTTTGTATCTTATTTAGCAAGTATATATTTCTGACAAGTCCGTGAGATGTCAATAAAGTACTTCTGACAGTAAGCTTTAAACAATCGGATTTTAATTACAGGGCTCCAGCGTGAAAATCTAGGAATTAGAAATCTTATTTTTAACTTCATTTTCTTTAGAATCTTGTTAGTATTCACTCCTTGCATTTAGCTTTGTTACTGAGGTTGATATTGAAACGAAGTGATACATAATAATATCTTAAATGTCTACCTTAAATGTAATGAAAGAGTTTTTTTCATATTAGAAATAAGTAGTTATCACTTCACTTCATTTATTTCATTATAAAGTTTCCTAAAGCATCTTAAAGGAGAAAACAGGAACTTTGAGTTGTACAGCACAATAATTATATGTATATGTGAAGAGGTTATCAAAAATAGCTTTCAAAAAAAGTCACACAAAAACCAAATACATTAGTTGCAATTTCGGCATCTCTATTTTGACTATGACAAACATTAGACAAAACGTTCTAAATGACTGCAAACAAAACACAAAAAGATTTTAAAAAAATATGGAAGTTTCATACTTTCGGATTATCTCAATAATGAGCAAATGAACAAGCTTTATTTATAACAATAAAATGTTGAGAAAGAGATTATTTAAAATTTGTTGATATCAATTAGTAGACAAAGGCTGTTTGAATACTATTTAATGTAAACCGAAACTTGTTCTCCTATATGCTTTGTATGATCTCTGACAACTTCATACTGTTTTGGGATTTCGTACAATCAAATCATCCCGAGACCTTTTGAGCGTCATTTCGAAAATTAACACCAGGTAAAATGAGCCCACACCCGACATATTCCGGTATTTGGAATGCGTACCTAATTACTTATTGCAGGTTCAACTGGCCAAAGTATTATAAATATATCATACGAAGCGTAAAAATTTTTATACTGTACACAATTGCTAAAAGAATGTTCTACAATGTATGCGTACAGTCCAAGTCTATTAATCTACCATTATAGGTATATATCGGCGCTATCAGCTTTAATAACGGATGCGAAATGAAAATTATTGGAGGCTGTCATCTATTCTTATTAAAACTCATTAGTATTTATGACTATTGTTAAAAGTAAAACGAAATCAAAGATTGTTTAAAAGGAGAATAGAACTATGTTTAAATCTTGGTACAAATATGACGTCTGGACGCACGACGGCAGAATTAAGAGTTCAGTGAGTGCGTATTATTGAAGTATGTGATTCTGAAGAACCTTCGAGAAATACAGAAGCATTAAGAACAATTGAAGTTTCATTTTAAAATATCATTGCACGTACTAGACGAAGTGACATTAGTAACGTCAGCGAGGCTCCCTTTAAAAACAACGAATTTGAAATAAATTCGATTTACATATAACATTATTCAACTTGTATATCTAATCAACTTCTTTTTCATTCTTATCATCATAGAGATTTTTTTTTGATTTTAGTAATTTCAAGTCATGTATTTTTTAAATAGGTATGTAAGTACATTTTATTTGGATTATTTTTAACTTTACCTTTTCCATTTCAATCATACTTGGTAGCTTATTGCTTAAACGAACAAGTTACTGTAACGTTTTACATAAAGTAATAATTTTTAATGTAATCCTTAAATGAAGAATAATTTCATTGTTTACATTTATTAATAATAGTAGAATATCCATGGACATGATAAGCCCGCTACTCTATAATAAATAAACAGTTGATCAGTTGTCTATAAAGGGCACAGTAGATTATCAATTAATATGGAAATAACAAACCTTTTTGAATTCACCAACCTATTAAGTTAAGAATTATGTTGATTAAATATAATTCACATTGACATCTCATCTGCACTTGATCACGGTTGCTGCAAAGTAACCGGAACGTCAGGAGTATGTAGATATAAAATAATAAAAAACGAGAAGTAATCCGAATAATATTAATTTCATTTAAATGAATACTCGCGAAAGTCTTAGATGTCATTAAGCAACATAATTGTTATTATATCAATATACCTAAATTCTGCATCAGCTTTTAAATTAAATATATGTATTATTTTATTAAAAACTTTCATTATTTCTACTTTAATTTTTTTATTGATGCAGACGGTTGATGAATAAGGCGTTTTACAGAGCAGCGAAGGACAAAGTGCTACATAAATTCAGGCAGACTTTAAATAATTTTTGTGCTGGATTTTTAACTTGTTTCTGATGCACCCGTAAAACAAAGAGTATAAATTTAGTCTTCATTGTTTTAAATTCTTAACTTCGTTATTCTGCCATTTTCACATCAACAAATGATAAAATATTTGCCCTGCAAATAACAACATTACAATAGTTAATTTCGTGTAAAATTATCTTTCCAACTATTCCTATAACTAATATAGTATAACATTTGTTTGAGTAAATACTCGTAGTTTAACACAGTTTTATATAAATACGAACCAGACCGTTGTCGCAAGACCTCCTTCTACATATTCAATATACACATTGAACGTACTTATGTTTAAATTCATCTTGAACTGTGTTTATTGACAATAACTCAGTTTGTCATTCGTGAAAATTACAAATAATGACTAAATAATGACTTCATCCATGTCTCGTGGAATGTTAGTTTTTCCTTCACTCAAGATATTTGACACTCCGTCTTGATGAATGTAACTATTTGGCATATAATAACCAAATCACTAGTTTATTTTCATTCAATTATCATTACTATAATGTGCATATAAATAATATAAACACAAGTCAGTGAATGTTCCTCATTAAAGCACATTATATGTCTAATACGAATCTCAAATATATTATTAAATCGTTTCAAACAGCGACTCTCTGAGTAAGTTTTTAAAGTAAAGCACGTTGACTATCCTCATCTGTGTGTGTTTCAACATTAACAAACAGTAAGTTAGATACATTAAAACATTGAACTTCTGTAATGTGAACATTTCGTCAACATTTTATTGAGGACTTTAAGTATTAAGAAGCAAGTGCAAACATTTCCTCTAACAGATTACTAAGGATTTTACGTTAGAAGTATATTTTAAAATGTATGTATATATATATATATATATATATATATATATATATATATATATATATATATATATATTTATTTATTTCGGTAATCCAACAGTGCTTATAATAATGACATTATAAAGTATAAATAAACAATATTAAGACCAATACAGGATTACACAGTTAAAGTAAAATTATAAACATAAACGTAACTTAAGTACAATTGATATTGGATAACTAATCTAATTGGTACGAGCATACCGCACTGTCTCTCATGAGGCGGCTTGCGTGCTGGCTGGGACGCCTCCCTGGGAACTGGATGCCCAGGTTCTGGCGGAGGTTTACCACCAGCGCACGCGAGAACGATCCCGGGGAACGAGTCCGGACCGGGATCGGGTGGATAGTTGGCGACGATCTGCGCGGTCGTCCTTGTTCCATCGGTGGAGGCAAAGGCTCTCTGAGCCAGTGGCCGGGTTGCGAACCGTGGAGGCTATTCGCCCGCTCCTCATGGAGTGGGTGGACCGCCGACACGGATCCTTAACCTTCCGGCTGGTGCAGATCCTCTCGGGGCACGGTTGCTTCGGGAGGTATTTGTGCCATATAGTCGGGAGAGAGCCGACAGCGACGTGTCACCACTGCAGTCGCGTGGAAGACACCGCTGACCACACACTGATGGAATGTCCAGCGTGGATATCCGAGCGGAGCCAACTCATCCGCGTGGTTGGCGCAGACCTTTCGTTGCCGGCAGTGGTCCAGGCCATGGTCGGCAGCGAGAGGGCATGGCAGGCGGTGGCCGACTTCAGCGAGAGAGTCATCTTGCAGAAGGAGGCTGCTGAACGAGTGAGGGAAGACGACCCCTCCTCGGCGCCGCTGCGCCGACGAAGGCTGGGTCGAAGGCAGCGGGCTTATGCTCGCGACCTGCCTCCCCAGTGAGGAAGCCTCCGGGCGTCGGTGGGGAACCGGCGTCCGGGTAACATAGGCTAGAGGAAGAGCGGCGTGTTTGGCGTTCCCGGCACGCTGCTCTTGAGTCGGAGGGGTGGTGTGGTCAGCCACTGATACCCCTGCCGATGGCGGAGTCCCTTTCGGGACTCGTGCGTAGTGAGCGGAAGTATGGCTTGCCGTTCCCGCTCACTAGTCTACGCACAGCGCAGAGAACGTCGAGGTGGTTTAGTGGGTGGAAATCCCACATGCCCCTGTCGCGTTTCCCCCGCGGCAGGAAGTCTTTAAAAGATTCCCCTCGTAGAAAAAAAAAAAAAAAAAATCTAATTAGCAAGATTGTTCATTGTGTGAGCGAATGTGTGTGTGTGTGTGTGTGTGTGTGTGTGTGTGTGTGTGTGTGTGTGTGTGTGTGTGTGTGTGTGTGTGTGTGTGTGTGTGTGTGGGTGTGAGCATGTCGTGTGTGGGTAAGTGTGTATGCATTTGTGTGTTTTCATAGTAAATTAAGATGTCACTTGTTTTTTTAAAGCCTTTTTAAATTCAGATTTTTTCATATTGAATATGTCTAAGTAAGAAAACGAGTCGTTATAGGTAGTGGCTAAACGATTTGATAACTATATACATATAAAACTTTATATGTATCGTAATAAATAACTTCATATTTGTTTTCTGTAATTACTACGGTCTATCGGATAAATTTAATTCTAACCGAAATGTATGATTACTTGTTTTATAATATGTGTATTTGTATTTATAGTACTTAATTTTAAGTGATCTCTTCAAACAGTAATCTTAGAAAAACATTTGATATGTAGACTGTAAAGTAGATGATAGTTTGAGTTCGTAAACAGTGATCACCATGATCGATAGGTAGTAGGTAACAAGTATGTATTCACAATTAGTAACTGAGGATTATTAAATAAGGAATACGGAATAATACTGCATGACTGAACACGGAATATCGCCTAATGTATAATGTATAATCAATCCATCACTTAAACAACATTATTAACTTAACGATTAAATGGTTTGGAAAAGTTGTTGTGTAGTTGGAGGATGTAGTGATATTAATACGTGAAAAAGAATTTCTTACAGTTGTCTTTACTTATTATACATAAGGAAATGACTTTCTCCGATTTTCTCGAAAACAAGAGCGGTGTACGGAGGGGTTTAAATCTAAATTAAATGTTAATCCAGATTTTAACTTTTTAAACAGAGAATCAAAATAGTATATAATTGATTATTATATATTAAATCTTGATTTATATTTAGATAGAAAACAAAAATTGAAATTTTTAAGTAGTAAATGAATAAAACTACTTCTCTATACGGTTTGGGAATTTATGGAAAATTTAATAACATATCAAGTGATATATAAAAATTAAACTTATACAAAAGTGTTCTAGGAATTAATTTCCCTTGAAATAAGTATCCGTTTTCAACCGACTACATTTCCAGTACTCCAAATAGAAGATAATGTTATAGTCCATACAGAATTTCCTACATTCCCGGATCGTTTCTGTTTTCAGAAATCAAAGCCTTTAGCCAGTTAATAAAGAAATTAACTGTGAAGTTGTACTTCATGACGACTTCATTTAAAATTAAATCTTGACTCTCAGGTCTGTTATGAACATCGAGATTCTTTCACAAAAGTCCTCAACCAACACTATGAAAGAAGTTTGATAAATTTTTATAATACCATCTTGTTTTAATAATTTTTTGTTATCAATCGATCTCTGTAATTGTGAACAGACCATATACTATGTAAATCACTGGCTGTGAAGTAAATTGTTTGATTATCAGGGACGGAATGATTGTACCGTCAGTTACTATTACTCAAGTCTAATAACTTAGACAAGACTGAGACAAGTAATTGGTTAAAATAATCGTCAGTTTGAAGAGGCCACAAGAACAATTTGCTTTCAATGACAGTGTAAAAATGTTATAGTTTAGTTTGTATAAATACAGTAAAGCTTTTATAATAGTCAATAGACTTGTTATTACAGTTGTTTGTGGTCGTTATTTCTTCTTAAACTCATAAACTCACTTTTCATCTACCTCCAGCAACATATTCTCGTACATATATCAAAATTCATTTACATTCTAATTTATGTCAATATTTTAACATTCCAATACATTTATGTTATTGATGTACAACTTTCGATATTTTTAAATTTTCTTATAATGTCAACCGATGTCACTTTAGGTGTTAAGAATCACAAAATGAAAAACAACTCAAAATAATTTAAAATTCTCAAATGATTCATGAGCTTCGAGCCTCGTGTATTGATATACATATGTAGATTGTATAGTATCGGATCGTTCACAATAACTTTACACACTCACCAACGGTCCATCTAATACGACATGCATGGTGTGTCTACAGGTTGAGGGAATGTTCACAGAAATATAGAATATTATAAATTGTATTTTATAAAATAAAATGGATGTAAAGAGCCCTTTATAAATCAAGTTTATTTTAAAACTATACTTATTTAAAATAATCTTATGAATTAGTAATTGATTTCGTTGTTATCATTATTATCAACTTCTCTTTTCTAGTTGTAATTAATAAACGTACTAATACGGATTCGTTAATATAATTAGGAGCTTTAGAATGTCCCTCTGGAATATATTATTATACTCTCGGAGCAATCTCGTAGTACTCCAGTCTAAAGTGCATTATCCTTATTTCATAACTGTTACTTTAAGTCTCATTCTCTTAATGACCCACAGTAATCCTTATGGTATTTTTATAATGAACATCATTTGTTGTGGGCTTTGTAAAGGGCTTTAAGATAATTTAATATTATTTTGATTCCAATCCAAGCGACCCTCGTCAATGTCATGTTGCTAACAACCAAGATTGTGTTTCCTTAGGAGCTTTCATTTTCAGGAAATGTTGTATCATTTTAGAAATTAACAGGTCACGAGAAATTGACATAGAGAAAATACATTGAAAAAAGGTAGTAAATATCTGTCTCGTAGTGGACACTATGTAGCCTAATTCTCGTTGAAATTAAACCCAAATATGTTATACTGCTTCAATTATTATAAACGTGTACAAAGGTTCGAGTGCAAAGTTAGAAGTGACACAGCAAAATTGAAATGAATAAAATATGTAATAATAACATGTAGTTGGTAGATTTAAAACTGGTGATGAATTGAATATAGAAATATGAAGCGCCTGATTATAAACTATTTATAGCGGAAACGTTATTGCTCTTAGATGGCTGTAGGCGCTAACAGTATCTGTAATATTGAGGTGGTAGAGCCTAGCTTTAGTGTAGTTACTACAGCTCGAACATGGGCTGGCTCGACCGGGGAAGTACCACGCTCTCACAGAAAATCGGCGTGAAGTAGCCTTTAATGGCTGCGTTTCGTCCGATGAGTGAGAGAGCCGGTTGCGATTTCCCTGTTCCCACCCTTTCCTGGTTTTTCCTTTTTCCCACCCCTTCCTTTTTCCCAACAACAATGGTTGGCAATGCATCCGTAACATCTATGTTGCGGATGTCCATGGGCGACGGTGTCTACTGACCATCAAGTGGCCCGTCTGCTCCTTTGCCACTTTTTACATAAAAAAAAAGAAAAGAAAAACAACATTTTCTTTGAGCAAATATTATTTCATATTCGAAACAATATATTTTGAATAAATACTTTTTTAAACGACCTACTGAGTGGTAATTCCATAAATTAGGCTATCAAAATAGATTACATTTTTAGAGCGAGTTTGTAGTACAGAAACACAACCAATTTGTAGAAATATCTTTAGATGTAAAAGTAAACTGTGTGTTTCAATCTAGGTACCAGGTGTTCGTTCTAGTCCCTGAAAGGATGGCAATATACAACTCACTTCAGTCTGAGCTTAACTTTACTACATTATTAATAAATAAACTTGGAAAAATTTTCAGTTTATTATAAGCTTATTTTTTTCTTTCACACAGTTATGGTCCTGTGACCTGATACATTAATCATACTTTTGAGAATTATTAAAACAAATATTTTATGTAACGTAAGAAACTTATGATGTAAAACTTGCCGGTGTATACTATGTAATGTATGACGATTTGGGAAATAAGATTTTATTTGCGTGAATTAAAACAAATTTGATAGGGTAAAAACCGCACGCGTGATACTAAAGTTTTTATTTGTAAACAAAAATGACTACATAATATAAAATTAAACAAAATTATTATATTTCAAAGTGTCATTGAAGAATACATGTTGCAGATTGGGTAATACAAAAAAATATTTATTTATCAACTCCCAGAAGAAATCCCAACTTTCCTCGAGCTATACTTGTTTCCTTGATTGGGTTTCTTATCGCCTAACACGGATAAATGTATGTTTTATATAGAAATGTTCTGCTCGTAATTCCCATACACTGTATAAAAGGATTCATTCCTTTGTAAGCCATATAGGTACAATTTCTTAAAAAAAAACTTTATTTAGTCATAAGAAGTCACTTTTAATGTCATATGCCCGAGGTTTCATTGTAAGTACATATAATATACTTCTGCAGCTCTTAACAGAAACAGAAACTAATGAGGATACGTATTAAGTGTAAATTCAATATATACTAGTTTTTGCCCGCGACTTCGTCCGCGTTAGTTTAGTCAAGAGTAATATATGTATAGCTGACCAGACGAACTCTATTCCGTCTGAGAGGCCATAAATAATCAGGTTTTTCCTGTTTCAATCAAACAGAATTATTGACATATTAGTTGTCAAATCTAATGTCAAGAAAAACGTTTGTATGGGAAATAGAAAAGGGCTGTTTTTAGGGTTTCCCCGGCAATTATTCCAATTTTTCTCACCTTTTAAACCTTCCCTGGACTTCCAGGAGTATTTCAAGACTAAAATTAGACAAATCGGTTCAGCCGTTCTCGAGTTTTAGCGAGACTAAAGAACAGCAATCCATTTTTATATATATAGAAGATTAAACACATCTGACGTCATATGACATCTTTGCTTTCAACCAAAATTTTAATATTAGAAGTAAAATCGATTCTACTTATAAAATTATCATAGTAAGGAAGTTTGTTATATGAATCACTTTGCCTCTACCATTAATAGGACAAGTATAGCAAAACCACAAATCATAGCTAAGATTTTAGCGAGTACACATTTTAAATTAAACTAAGTTTTTCCAATAGCAACTCGTTTTTTATTATAAAACTTTTATTTTCATCAACCGTTGTCACACGCGATGAAAAGTAATCTAAACGTCAGGAAAATGTTAACATAGAATAATTAAAAAAAACCCTCAGCTAGCTTAAAAACTTAATAACATTTAAAATAATAAATATTGTTACCAAATTATTACGGTAAAAACAATTACAGTATACCTTTTATATTGTTATATATTAGTCTCTTGTGTGATAGCATGTTCCTAAAAATTATTTTAGAATATTTTCTTAAATAATCTAATGAATGTTTTCTTAAGACAATCTTTCCTATAAGTCCTCTATAGCCCCACGCCGTACGTTCCCTAAGGCCTCTTTCTTAGTATTGTTCCTCTCAAACTGAGGAAGTTATCAAAGTCAATGTTACATCTCACAAGAACATAAATTGATTTATTTCTGACTCCGTTTCTATTCCTTCATAACTTCAAATGTACACAAATAATTAAACACACTCATTCAAAGCTGTAAAAGCCTTCTCTGGTAAGTATTCTTCTTTTCAAAGCATAATAAACTATATTTTTTCCCAGTGACTGTACGTTTATTGAATCCTAATGACCCTCATTCCTACTCCACATTGTATTCTTATATTTCGGACCGTTCTCTCTGTCATGTAACTTACACTATCATTTACTTGTAAATAAATAACGAAAGTTAATTTTATTTTTAGAACAATACGAATAAAACAAGAATATGTATTACAATAATATCAAATGCACGCTATTATAAAACAAATAATTAAATTTAAGTTTCGTAAAACAACTAAAAGTGTTACTATTCAAAATGTGTATCAACTTTGAAATATTGAAACTGTAAGTATTATAATAATTAATTTTAAACGATACAATTAATTGTTCACAATGAAATGGTACGAGTAGTATTGAATGTAAAATAATGGTAGTATTTAATGTGAAAACGATCGCTACAGAGAAGTTTAATTTAGAAGTAGGTTAATGTTGTTAATTTTGAAGCAGTTGGTACTTCTAATGAAGCAATTAAAAATATTTATTAAATAAAACAAAAACATTAAACAATAAAAGTTACATCATACAAACAGATACCAGGAGTACCATAACACATGGATTACAAACATGAGTATATTAATATAGATAAAGGTAAATCACAGTCTAATAAAAAAATTATATTTATACTATAGAAAAGTGTGCCTTCACAACTTCCTTTCATATATTTTAATCTAACAATAAAATATCTATTTAATATTGCATTTAACGTCAGTGTACTGAAGTCACATTAATATACGAGTACATGATAATTCAGTGAATACTTGGAGCAACTTTAACCATGACATCGTTGAAATATATTCCTATCGTCTGTTTTACTCTCAGTAAATCACTATTTAATTTACAATAATACATATTTGATTTTGAAAGTTTTACACTATACGTTAAATGTATAATTTCCTGAAGGTACGTTCCTATCGAATGATTATTATATTTAAACTCGTTGAACATTCGGCTTTAAAACTAAACGACTTTTTTATTTCCTCAATGTTTAACAAACTGTCACATGGGTTACAGGTCCTTGTAGTGGACACTTTGATTTAAACTGTAGTGGTCAGTACGGTGACTACGATTGGTCTATCGAGAACGAAATTAAATAAAATTCTCGGAACTTTCACGAATATTTGTTATAGACTGGAAACCTTTATTATTTATGTGTTATTATTCATGATTCATTCATTCACTGATCGTGTCGACCTCGCCCTGAAGAAATTTATGAATTTAATGTTTTCAGTTAGTTCCGTGAGTGAAATAAAAACAGTATATATCTACCTCTTATGTATTATAACAGGATATAATAAAGCCGTAGATATTGAATTTAAAACACTTTCACTGGAATAGAAGAAAATTTTTATAAATGTCATTTAGCATCAGTTAGGACAATAATAGCGCTTCATAGATATTCATGGAATACAACTCAACATTTTGTTTCGTATCCGTTGTGCTTTACTTTCGATCGAATTTGTTTTTCAAAGAAAGGAATGACCTTTTAATAAATTACATTGGTCCGTTTGTCGATACAAGATATGAAAGCAGTTACATATTATGTAACATAGTTCCGTTATTCTGTTCACATTACTGATGACTGTACGTATGTACGTATGACCTCCTTCTAAGATGTGTTCATCAAAAGGTATTACTATCTTAATGTCACTCCTTCACTCTTATAAAGTTTCATGTGTACGTGAACTGACTGTTTATATTATTATCATATATTAACTGTTATACATATATCATAAATCATTTAAACTAACTCGATTTCATTAGTTGTTATTACATTTAGATGTAACCACATTTACCTTTTAAAAATATTTTCTGCCGAAATTAAATGTCTCGTCTGAAACTCTTTAATTCCTCGGTGAGAAGTTGGTTCACGTATTTACATTACAGTATATTGTCCATCCGTTTTAAGATTATAAAATATATACAGAAAATATGTATTAAGGTCGTGATAATGGTTCAATATTATAATACACAAAAAATATTATTAAATATTGTTCGTAAGTGCTGTCATAAAAACACACATAGATATATAAAAGTATATAGCAATAGATAAATATTTATAGTTCGTAGTTACATGTCTCTCACCCTTTATTTGTATGTATATTCTTATTTTTCATTTTTTTACATCAATCACGGGAATAAAACTACAAAAACAAGTCCATGATGGTTTCCTCAATACTTCTCAACTAATTATATTGAGCTTAATTAATAACAATTAATTTATAGACATTCTCTGTAAATAAATACAGCATATTTATTTTTTATTTTTGTTTCTAACCATGTGGTGGAGTTTCTTGATAATAATTCCAAATGCAAATGAAATTAATATTCTATTTAACCTCGTTACTTAAAATGAGAGAAATAAGTTATATTTATATGAAACAAAAATAATAGTCATATAGTTTACAACACAATATAACGCTTAAGACTTACAGTTTGTAATATGAAGATCAAAAATCAATGTAAGCTGACCCAAGAGTTTGTTACAAGAACTATGTACTATGTATATTAAATAACTTGTGTCAGTATAGAGGTGTTATATGTTCAAGATATTGAAACTAAAACTTAAACGAGACATGCATTTATAAAGAAATGAATAAAACAAAAATTATGACGTTATTCTCAAACTGGTTTCTCGTTTGTATTACAATGAAGATATAAATTAGTAAGTATTGTTATAAGTGCTGTTAAAAATGTAACTAGTCGTCTTTAAAAAACAAAAATAAAAATTAAATAAACGCCTTCATTTCATTCTACAAACTAATTATATTCGTCCAACAAATACAATCGTTGACATTGGAAAAATAATCCACGATTTCAGTGTGAATGAAGCCATAATATGATATAAATTAAATAATACTAAAACCTGAATATTCTACGGAAACTCGACCATTCCGAAAACCCCGCAAGAACGGGAACTATGTGGGAAGAACCAAAAATCTGCCAGAAGTCACTATTCCACTCGGACGAAGTCACGGCAAAAGCTAGTGTTTTTATATATTTGATGTTTATTAAATTTGAGACAATGTTTTTATAACTTTAGTTAACATTTTCCTTAAAGAAGTTTACATTTTGTCTTCATAATTTAATGAAATATATATTTCAAATTACTTTATAATATGTATATTATTACGTTCCGATTTGTTTCTGCTGAATCTACACTTTCATAAAATTTAACAATTTGATGCTTTCTTATTTCTGTAATTTTAATTCACCTTTTAAAATTCCTTTACAATGTTAACAATATTTCTTAAGATTACATCTATTTTTTTCATCCATTCTAAATCGTATATTCCTTATTTTGAAAGGAAATCTGTTCCTTAATTCACATAATACAAACACACTGTGGTAGGACATTTCTCCCAGTGGATACATTGTTTTGATGCTACAATAAAATAATAGAAACAATATTAAATGAGAGGTGAGAGTGTCGGAAGAAAGTCACTAAATAATTTTTATAAAAGAAAAGCTGAAGTCTTATAAGCATCATATTATTTAATAGTATTATTGTTTTTAACATCAGACCCTTGTTTGATGTCGGCGAGGCTCAGAATGTGACAACATAATATGTTATTCATATCGTATTTATTTAAATTACAGTATCAGAACGTGTTAACATTCATACATATTCTGTAGAGTAAAAGATTAATTGAGGCATATTTATATAATTCTTTAACAAATTAGGTATGTTTTATTTATTGAGACATGAACATATTGTGTTATTCTGATAAAAAATATAAAATTAGATTAGTTTATAAATTACGTCTCTTCACTTAATTAAACACATATTGTAAATTTAGTGAAGAAGAGAGAGAAAAGGGGAGCTTTTGTAAAAAAAAAAGATTTTCACACTTTTTAGGTATGAGAGAGAGTAATATAAAATATAAAATTATTTGACTTCTCTTTCGCTTGTTAATTAATTTATCGAAAATGAACTTTGCATTATTTGTTTGCGTTACTTTCAAATTTTTTAATGATATATATATTCTTATATATCTTATTTATAAAGTGTAATAAATAATTAATATTCATTGACCACAGAATCAATCCTGTGATAACACTCAATGAATATTTAACGTACGGTTCAGAATAAACGAGACCGCAACCACACACGGACAATCAATAATCCTTTAATGTTATACGGAAAATACCTTTTCATATTATTGAATATTTAATATCTTGTAACTCAAACTAAAATCATAAAATTAACTTAAATATGGCTACACATAAAGGAAACATACCTTTGTAACAACAACGAAATAAATTTGGCCTACGAGTACATACCTATATATATATATATATATATATATATATATATATATATATATATATATATATATATATATATAGGTATGTACTGTATATGATATATATATATATATCCTTTATTGCACTAAAACAAGACATTACAGAAAGTAACATAATAGAAAAAACATAAACAAAGGCGGACTTATCTCTAAAAGAGATCTCTTCCAGTCAACCTATGGAGGTGAGTGATAAGAGTCATACAGCGGGCGATGCGGTGCAGACTAAAAGGAGATAGTCCTAATATACAGTGAATAACAAATAAAACCAAACTTCTGTTTATATACTTGTATACATTATAATACATTATAATTATAAAATAATATTTATATAAATACACATATATAGATAAATAAATACATATCAATATATATATATATATATATATATATATATATATATATATATATAAGTTTGTTCTATAGTAGCGGAGTTCATACTGTGAACGACCGAAGTTAAAATTTGCTGTTACTCCGAAGTCCGAGGCACATCAAGCATTGTAGTGACGCACGAACGTCTGGAGCGGGTCGAAGGAGGAAGCAGGTTAAGGCGGGAGCTGAGGTATTCAGGAGTATTAGGGTTTGTAAGAATATTGAATAGGACCGAAAGGATGTGCATATCACGGCGAAATCGAAAAGGCTTACTTTAACTTGAAATAATTATATAAAATAAAAAATCATCGCATTATTTGTCATTTAACGATTATCACGCATCAGGCACATAATTGAGTAAACTTAGACCAAAAATGAAACACCTAATTGTAGCAATGAGTTGATACTCTTACTCATTAGAACTGATATTAAGTGAACATAGATAAGAACATAATATTTGATTTGAAGGTACACTCAATGATGGAATATAAATAGTAATTAATTATTAGTTGAAGTATCCTTGCATGTATCTCTGTCTCCTTAAGAACATGTTGTAAATAACAAAATTCTACATCTCATAAAAAATTTCAAATCAAGTCAAGTTCAGAGAAAACATTTGTAAATTTCTCAGTTCACTTCTTAAATTGCAGAATTCATTATTATTCAGCGTTTTCATAATATCACTGTGTCAAAATCAAAAATATCTGTGACATTAAAAAATAAGTAAAATATAAGAGCTACATAACATCTAAAATAAATATTGTTTAAGAAATTCTAATAAATATAAAATTTGACATTGACAGCTATGTATTATATGAATCACAAAACATCTCTAAAACAATACGACTGCGGATGAGAGGTGCTTAACAGACTTAACATAGAAAAGTATTTCGTACTATCTATTATTATTATCTGAAAATAATACGAACGATAATATTGAATACATTTTTCAAATCTTTGTAATATGTAGGAGCTACATATACCTACATGGAATTGTATGTCACAATAATGGAGTATATTATTCAAAGCTATTGTTTGTTTGATGATTTTAAAATCAGAACAATAATATACCTACATACATTTACTTTGTTAAAGAAGCAGAACAAACAGTTTTTGTGTAAAATGTTTCAAAACCTTAAAAATAATGTAATAATGTTTATAAGCTTTTGTTGTATTAAACAACCTCTGGTCACTTGAACAGGCTCTCTATAAGAGGAACTTGTTTGTTTGTTACGAATTTTAATTTAAAAATGAGAAGATAATGAACTGATGTTACGAAAGGGAATAGGTGCCTCGATAGAACGACATAACTAGAAATTCAATAGTTTGAGCCTTTTAATGAAAATAAATCTATACTTATAATAAATCTGTAGAGAGGTCAATTCTGTACATAAAATATATTTAAATAATAACTATCAGGGGGTGCTTAGGGATCGCTACTGATGCCAAAAATGCAATCAGTAAAATTTTTGTGTATCTGTCTGTCTGTATATGCGTTATGGAAACAAAAACTACTCGCCAGATTTTAACGAAATTTGACACAATTATTCTTCATACTCTTGGGCAGGTTAATATATACTTCTCATTACGCTTAGATCAATAGGAGCAGAGCAGTGAAGGGAAATATTGGGAAAACGGGAGAAGTTACTTCATTTTTTAAACTTTCGTCGCGTGTGCAGGCTTATAAGTTAAAGCTACATAGAAATCATGTATGACGGAAATATTCTCCTTAAAATTATATAAAAAGTATTTCTGGATAGCATATGTCTATCTTTTATGGTTGACTCACAATAACACGTGAAACTCCCGATAGCTTAGCAATTCGCAAATTTCTGATTGTATTTGTCTACTCTAACGTTTACAACACTATCACTCATTCGTTATTAAAAAAAGATAATATTATTACCTATTCAATAAAAGATGAATCATGTAAATCGATGTAGAAATACCAAAGTTATATATGAAATAATAAGTCATTGCGCGTGAATACCGAGTGATACTATAAGGATTATTTTTGTGTATCGGTTGCAGGTTAACATCGACTCCGTGTATAATTTCAATGTATCAACTATTTCTGCTAATTAAACAAATATTGAGTGAAAATAAAAGTACGAAAAGTCAAGGAAATATATAATATTTAAGTTTCAGTGTAAAACTAACAAAAAGTGCTTTAAAACAACAATAATACGAAACCACATTACATCAAAAATTACAGAAATTCTCAGTGTTAACTAGGAGTCTTAATAACTGACAGTGAAGTGAAACCTAAGTTTTTAATTCTGCATTCCACTAATTGTGCCTTTTCTACTTTAATAAATTATTGATTCCGACATAAACTAAAAAGAAAGAAATCCACAATACGTTAAGTCGGGTTCGATTATAACTTTACCAAAAATCGCCATCTCACGGCCACTGTCTAAAACAAGTCGTCAGTTGCTTAGTACAAATCGATCATCGGATTCAACAAACAAACTAACTAACCAAGTAATTTCACCAACAACTATAAGAGGGCACTACGAGTATCAAAACCATATAATCTAACGAACTGGAGGAAATTTTAGGCGCACTAAAAACAATAAAAAATGACTTGGAAAGTTTACAGGAAATCCGGGAGTCAGAGAAAGATTTTAACATAAATAGATGACCATATCTTTATTTTTATCGAATTTTTACCATTAACGGTAATCAAATGTTTTAATCTACAAATACAATGTCTGGGTAAATATGTATAATATTAAAGTATGTAGCATTAGCAATCAAGCATGACACGAAAAAATTTCCTACGTAAGTGTATAATGGGTCTCGTATTTGAAATAATGACCCCTGCAGCAAATACATTTAAACTTAATATTTCCTATTATTAGGAAAAATTCAAATAAAAATTAAGATTACATAAAAAAGTCATTGAAACATTGAGTTGAAATTCTGTTTTTACTATAACGTTAAATGTGATCGATCGTATTTACTTCGTGTATACAGTTAACTCTTATATTATGTAGATAAATTTTAAAGAAATGGAACAGTTTATCAGTTATCAAAAGCGAGAAAGACATACTGTAGATTATAATTTAGCAAATATCTCGTGAAATCTACAACTAGTGTAATTTTAGAAAGAAATTTACATTATTCGATAAATTTTTAAGTTTATTACAAGAGAGTGAGTGAGTGTATTGATGGACAAAATTAAGCTTTGACCAATGATTCCTCCTTATACCCTTACTTTATTGACACCATTACTTGAATCAATGCTGTTGTCATTAAACAAAATAGGACTTAATTGACATTCTATGAATTGATACAATCAGTTGACTTAAAAGCACTTAGTTGGCGACACTGTGACTATAATTATTGATTCATTTATAATACCTGTCCAACCGTCTTTTATTTATTTTAATAAGCGATTTCTGAAGTGCACGGAGGTCTATTGGCATTTTCTATTCCAAAGACGTATGTTAATTAAAAATGTCTTTTAATTTTAAAATAAGTAATATTCAACTATTATTAGCAAATGGCGATCGGCTGACTTTTTTTAGTGAATCTTATTTAAAAAAATGTGTAATTAGTTGTATGTCAAACATAAATATTCTTAAATTAATCTTGTTGAGAAGCTTGAATATAATTTTTAAGGTACTTTTTTTTGGCAAAACCCTTAAATAACTCGGTGTTAGTACATTGTTTATTTTGTAAATGTTCTGTAATCCGCTTAGTGAGTAACAGGCTTTATGGGCTTAAGCCGCTTTTACCTGCCGTTAACAATTTATTACCTAAAACACATTCTTTCATTAATTTATATAAAGTTGGATACATGTTTTAAATTGATGCTTAATAAACCGCACTCACTATTTATAATTTCATTATTTTATGTTTGAATATTTTGACTCACCATTCTTTTGTATTCTATATTTATAGAAACTTGTTTCAAACTAATATAATATAACTTTTAATAAGCCGTGTTTTTCTTGGTATAAACTTTCCTATACAAAACTTGATCGATACAAAACTATTTTCTTTTTAAGTTAAAAATAATTTTATATCTGAATGACGTAGCTGTGATCAGTTATGAGATTCAACGTGTAGGTTGACGGTTTTGAAGAAACACTCGAAAACGATAAGTATTTAAAATGCATTTCGTGCTGTTATTGATGGTGATAATACTATTTTTTCTCTCAGTCAGAAAATATACCTGTAACAATATTTTCATTTCTCCATTGGATGGATTATCGTTATTTTATCACCTGTATTGTTAAAGTAACATGACAGTGTTAGGTAATTAGTACCGTTAACGTATTGAAATAGAGATACATTTTATAAGTTCTTTTTTAATATTATATTGGGTATTTCAGCACAGAAGCAAAAAAAAACTTATTAGAGTACTTACATATGTGTGAACAGTGAAAATAGTTATTTCGATGACAGTAATAACTATAAGTTGGATTATAAATCCAACTTATAGTTATTACTTATAGTTGGATTATAAATCCAACTTATACTTATATAAATGTGGTACACTTTTTTGTATGGTGATGTTTTAATAATGGTTATTAATCGACAAATATAATCAGAACTAACTAATTAATTACTTATTATAAAGTTATTACCCGCTAATATCGAGCAAAAAGCTTCACGGACACTTTTTTTTTGTAGTTCAGGCGACTTTGACCCGCTATATAATAAAAATTAGAAGCGTTGTATAAACATATTATATCAATTTGAACCAGGAGTTTCTGAATTATAGGCAGTGAATTTTCACAATTTTGAATCTCATTCACTTATTGACTGATCCTGAAAACTCTAAGACATTTTTGGAACACAGAAGCTTTGGAAAAAAAAATGTATGTATAGATAATAATAGTATATTATATAATAATAAATTTATTATATAATATAATAATACGATTTCAAAGTTACATAATATGGAGATGTAACGATGAAGTGTAATCCCAAAAAATGGACGTCTTATCACTTATCAATATGAAGTTGTAACAAAATACGTTAGCAATCTTTACCACACAAAGGTATTTGGCAACCAAACGAAACAATCGAATTGTATTTTATTATTCATGTGGTCACTACATGATGTTGTAAGTTTACCTAATAACGCTATCATCTACGACATCAGCCTTCAGTTCAATTAACATCAAAATAAAGTGCCCTTTTATTAACAAAGTGACTAAAACATAGATTTAAATTTTGCGGTACATTTTTTACGATATAGAAACTTAGCTGCAAGTTTTTCTTTTCATAGTTTTGTCGTAACATAATATTTTAATAATAGTCAAAGTCAATCAAGACTGTTACCTGAAGAAAAGGTTTTGACTTTGTTCATTTCTTTCCAAAGTTAAAGTTTAATTATTTTCAAACCAAAGTTTTTGTGATTTTTGTATTTTTGTATCTATTAGCTTGCAGTTACATTTATATCTTAATGAATACAAATAACTGATTTTCATTTCATTTGTATAATTGGAACATTCCTACAGAATAGTTATAGAAACGGTTTCATTTACTAAAGAGATGCTGGACGTTCGAATGAAACACAAACACTACGACAAGTTAATTCAATATAAAACAGTAGGTAACAGTAGAAACTATTATTTTTAATCTCTTGTAATATTTGACATAAATAAATAATAAATAAGTGGGTCTCACTGGATGCGGAAGGCAGAGGACCGCGTGTTATGGCGCGTGTTGGGAGAGGCCTACGTCCAGCAGTGGACTGCTATAGGCTAAGTGAGAGAGAGAGAGAGAGAGAAATAATAAATTCTTTACTTGAGTAAAATAAACCTAAAAGATTTCCTATACAAGTTTTTTTAATTATTGTATTGCCAATATTTAACTAATACGGTCTTATGATATAAATATATATTTTTAAAACGTTGGTAAAGTTTTATTAAAGATATAGGTCATATCAAAAGCCTCGCAAGTGTCTGGTCTAGTGCTAAGATTAATGAAAATCTTTAAGGATCCAAGCTTGACAATATCAGTATACAATAGTATAATAAGGAGTATCCTAGAATATTGTTCAGTTGCTTGGAGTCCTGGATATGAGGTGCACTCTGATAGAATAGAACGTGTACAAAAAAGTTTTCTATGTATATTACTTAGCGTACACAGATCTAAATGCAAAGAATTTTAATTCTTACGACGCACGCCTAATCTATATATATAAAAGAAAGTCGTGTTAGTTACCCCACTTATAACTCCAGAACGGCTAAACCGATTTAGCTGAAAATTAGCAGGGAGGTACTTTAGAGCCAGGAAATTGCAATAGGATACTTTTTATCCCGTTCGACAGCATTCCCGTGGGACTTGACATGAAACGTCAGTCACTATAAAACGTGGAATAACGAAACACAATTGACAGCTATCCAATTGACGTATAATGACAGATATGTCGTATGTACTTTCTGAGAGTATTTAGACACCACTGACATACGGTGAAGGAAAACATCGTGAGGAAACCTAGACTTATAGTTTCACAATTATAAATTTTAAATCACCAACCCGTCATGAGCAAGCGTGGTGATTAATGCTCAAACCTTCTCCATGTGAGAAAGAGGCCTTTGCTCAGCAGTGGGCGTCTGATAGGCTGATGATGATGATGACAGATATGTAATGACGTAATGATGAAAATTAGATATTTGTAAGAGATCTTCTATATAAAAATAAGTCCGGTTTTCCATCCTGACGCTAACTTCAGAACGAACGAACCAATTTCCACGGTTTTGCATTCGATGGAAAGGTCTCGGGCTCCGTGAGGTTTATAACAAAAAATTTCAACAGAAAAGCGGGAAAATCTTTTGTCACATATAGCGCCATCATACATAACATATACTACAAATCAATATTTTAAGTAAATGGCGCCAGTGCATGATACATTGTTTGACAGCTACTCATTGTTCTCTGCTCAGTTAATTTCATGTGACAAACCGGTATTGTGTTTGTATTTTAAACCTTTAAAATCATTGTTTTTCACATGGGCGTTATATTTTGCGTGTTCTCGAGTTTGACAACCATCCGTGTTCCGCTTTATTTGTGTTAAAGTTAGACCAAAAAACAAAAAATGTGGTTTACAAAGGAGCATTTCAATGAAACGGATAAATTGCGGACACGTATAACGCTTAAATTCGGTATCTACTTTGGATTCACTTTCATTTACTTAGAGAAGTTCAACTAAATAACACTTCATTTTTGTAATCGAAATAAATTCCTTATTGTTGTGAAATGAAATAAAAATTTTCCTTTTCAAATATAAAACAAAAAAAATCTTCATCTTTTAATCACCAAATGAAATGTTTTATAAAAGCTTTCTGGTGGCGAAACGGAGTTCGCCAGGCTTACTAGTAAATTATAAAGTGCAAACTCTTAAATATAAAAGAGAAGCTGCCGATTTTCTTTTTTTATACAAATTATTGCCTGGATATATTGATGCACCTGATCTACTTGCTAAAATTAGTTTCTACATTCCGCATCAAGGTAGCCGTTTACAAAATCGTAAAATATTTAGCCTGCCTGATGTCAATTCAAATCTTGGTCAACATTCGCCAATTTTCCGTATTTGCTCGCTTGCGAATTGTAATCGTCAACACCTAGATGTCTTCAGTGAATCTGTTGGTTCTCTTAAAAATAAACTTAAAACAAAATCACATTATTTTATGTAATAATCAAATAACTAACTAGTCAGTAATTACACAAGCACTTTTCTTGTTAACTAAGCAAGGTATATGTTTTTTAAAGCCTACTAGGGTTACATCCAGAAGACTGCAACTTAATGACACTATGTTTAGTTTAGATTTTATTTTGTATGCATTAGTTGTAAGTCAGTTTTGTAAACTTAAAAAAAAAAGAGCTGACATGTAGCTTGGACCAAAATTTTATATCTTATCTAATCTAATCTAATCTAATCTAATCTAATCTAATCTTCTATATATATAAAAATGGATTGCTGTTCCTTAGTCTCGCTAAAACTCGAGAACAGCTGAACGGATTTGTCTTATCTTAGTCTTGAAATATTCGTGGAGGTTCAGGGAAGGTATAAAAGGTGAGAAAAATTGGAATAATTGCCGGGAAAACCCTAAAAACAGCCCTTTTCTATTTCCCATACAAACGCTTTTTTTGACATTAGATTTGACAACTAACTAATATGTCAATCATTCTGTTTGATTGAAACAGGAAAAACCTGATTATTTATGGCCTCTAAAACGGAATAGAGTTCGCCTGGTCACCTATACATATATTACTAATGACGAAACTAACGCGGACGAAGTCGCGGGCAAAAACTAGTATATATATAAAAATGGATTGCTGTTCCTTAGTCTCGCTAAAACTCGAGAACAGCTGAACGGATTTGTCTTATCTTAGTCTTGAAATGTTCGTGGAGGTTCAGGGAAGGTATAAAAGGTGAGAAAAATTGGAATAATTGCCGGGAAAACCCTAAAAACAGCCCTTTTCTATTTCCCATACAAACGCTTTTTTTGACATTAGATTTGACAACTAACTAATATGTCAATCATTCTGTGTAATTGAAACAGGAAAAACCTGATTATTTATGGCCTCTAAGATGGAATAGAGTTCGCCCGGTCAGCTATACATATATTACTAATGACGAAACTAACGCGGACGAAGTCGCGGGCAAAAACTAGTTAATAATATTTTAATGACAACAAATTATTTTGATTTTCAGAAACCTTTAATTTATTTATAAGACCTACATACATATGTGCAAAATTCGAATAATAACATTTTTCAGTTATATTTTTTAATATGGGAGTAATTATAGCATTTCAATCTCATAAACATATTTCGTATACATATTTTTTACTTCTCTATCTTTTGGCATAAAAAATTATATAATCTGGAAGCCAATGCATTCATACAAATATATCATGATTATTATCTTAGTTAAATTAACTAACAATAAATGAAATTTAACTTACCGAATTATTTGCCCGGGCCTAATTTAAACGGAAAAATCAATTTCAAATGAAAAGTGTCTAAATAAGATATACATACAATGACTAGAATCTTTATGCATGATTTCATCATATCGTGTTTTAATATTGACTACAAATATAAATATTTTCTCTGTTAACTTTACAATCACTTTAATTCATGTTCATCTTTTACTCTCCCATTTTATAATTGAAGTCAAATTCTGAACCATCACTCTGTCACTCGTCATTTTAATCTCTTGGTTTGTGACTTGTGTTTGTCTGTTTTCATTATTAAGATCTCTTATACAACATCGTGCAGATTCTAGTGTATACAGCAGCGGATGTTCATTAATATTTAACAAGTCTAAAGCCCACGTAATTAAGCCCATTAACATGATCTCTATCATACACCACGTAAATGGGACGACAGATAACAAGGAATACATCTCACATTATTATGGAGAACAATTGTTATAATATGTTCTCTCATGAAAGATAAATGTTCTTTATGAAATCAATTTAACAACTTCAAACTCAATGAAAAATATAATAATTTTATTTATTCAGTTTAGTTATAAAAGAGGAATCAATACAATACATTAATATCACACTCCGCAACTTAATTAGCGCATCGATTGACTCACTGAGTCGGGAGCTCTAATGTTATATTATGAGAACAATTTTATTATATACTTACTTATTTCAAATATATTGCTGTGATATTTTTGCTTCCTTGTACTGATTCTATAAGATTTTTGTATATTGATGTCAAAAATCTTGTAAATAACTATTACATCAATGTTTAAGCAGAGTTAATATACAAAGAGACATTTTTCTTACCTCATACTTAGTTTATAGCCGTTTTGTGAAAGTAAAAAATAAAGATACTATTTAGTCGTAAACAAATTTTTGTTCCATTTCTTTAAGTTTTCATTTCTATTTAAAAGAAATATTCTCATGAATCAACACTTCATGCAATGTTAATTGTAATGAGATAATTATAATAATATGAATAGTAAAGTTTCATATTAATACCAAAATAACAACATCAGAATTGGTATACAATTATTTGGCGTGGCCACTCTGTATACATATATATATATATATATACATATATATGTACTTTTTTACCTTCTTATATTTTAACTACACTCGTAGCTCTTTCTCTCTCGTGCTAATGATTCTATATTAAGTAATGTGTTTTGTTTGAACATTTTAGCCGTATTTTTTTCGATATTACACATATAATACCTAATCCTACTTCATTTACTAATAATCTAAAATTTTGAAGTCAAGAAACAAAAATCTTTTCAATTTCATACAGTGTAGTTTGATTTCTGTGTTATTTTCTCAAAGTTTTGTTTAATTCTTTTAGTGTAAAAGATAATTTGACATACATTATCTTACATTAAAGTTAATGAGAAGGATCACAATATAGATTAAATTACATATTGTTGAAAATAAAATAGTGAACACCAAATCTATTTGTCTTGTATCAGACTCTCATGTTAATGTTTTATGAAAGGTAAATTAAAAAAATATTTTATATGGCTTTTATGACTTCAGAGAAATTTTACAAAAGAAAAAGTTTTGAAGTACAAAGAGATTTGAAGGCTGCCAGGGAATATTATTAAAATGTGAAGATACAATGGAATAATCTTTCTTGGCTTCCGTTTATTACACTTTTTGCTTTTAGAAATATTAAATAGCAGATTATTCCATTTTTCCTTAACAATTTGATATTTTCAACTCATTAATGCAAATCCATGTAGTATAATTTTGGGAAAAATCCAATCGTGTCAAATGAAAAGAACCGCATCGAAATTGGTAAATCTGTTAAAGACATGAGACGCCAACAGATAAACAAACATACACACAGACGAGACACAGATGATGCACACACACATGCACACCGACGAGCACACAAATATCGACACCGATATTGTAACACCCACTTTTTGTAAGGAATACAAGTTATGGTATATAAGGAAATTAAAATTTTAATAAAAGAATAAAATGCTAAGCGAACTTTAACCTCTGTGTCGGAATTCGGGAGAGTGTGGATGACACATACCTAATCAGAACGGAGTTTTTTTTAACTAGGAGCAAAATATTTTGCTTTTAGTGAACAATGTGAACAATTTAGGATATTAAGTATTAACCTCATTTTACAAGCACTGAAAAACTTGCACTAAAAATCATTTTTTTTAAATTACTGACGTCTTGTATATTAGTATAATTTATTAGAATAATGAGAACAATCTTAAGTTAAAACGACAACTACTATTATTATCAATTCTAGTAGAGCATTAATAAAAAAAGATTAGAAGAATCATAATACCTTCAAATAAATCCTATTTTTTACTCAGCTTAACAAAACAATTTTATCAAATGGTACGTTGCTATTTTTATGTATTTACGTTCGTTGATATAGGATATTGTATTATTGATTTTGTATATGTATATCACGAACATACAAACAAAACTATATAGAACATAGTATTATTTTACTACACACGTCTCTAGTCCGTACTTTAAGCTATAAAAATTAATAATTATCGACTCTTTAAATTTACTTTTGTCCTGGACTGGCAAATTCTAAGTAATTTCAGATTGACCCAAAATTCCAATTTTTTCATCGGACCAAGAAATTCTTTTATTAACGTATCTCCAAGCTCATGCGACTGCTTTTAAATTACACGACTTAATTAAAGGTTTCAGATTCATTATACGACCCTCTGTACTCCTAAAACCGGGAATTACTTTGACCACAACTTTCACCTACGAATGGTCACAGTTGATATATATTATTTAAATGTTTTACAATTTGTACAACGTTATTTACAGTATTTAATAAAATAAAGAAAGACTTCTTTCTATATGTAATATAATTTTTTTTTAATATTTTTGATAAAATAATATACACTAATATTTTTATCTTTCACAAGTCTTGCTAGAAATAAAGAACGTGACCTTTTGTCGTTTTTGTTTCACATTAAAAATTAAAGTGAAAAGAAGAAGAGTAATTTATCAAATTTTTTATTACCAATGTTTGGCTTATTGTAAACGTTATTTAATGAGATCTAAGATTTTCGCGAGTACTCATTTAAATTAAACTAATAACACATACACACATCTCGTCTGACCGTTATCACGGTTGCTGTAAAGTAGCCGAAACATCGGGAGTTTGTAGTTAATAGTCAAAAAAAAAAACGCGTAGTAAATCCGAAAAATTAGTTTCATTTAAACGTTATAAAAGATTAGTAAACCAAAAATATGCAACATAATTGTTACATTTGACTTACAATGCAGATATTGGACGTTAAAATCTGCTTGACCAATTAAACTTTATTCAGATATTATTTATTAGTTTCAGATACGGTCCGCGTAAACTGAATCGTGTATGAAATTTGAGAAATACATATACATATTTAAAAAGGAAACTTAAAAAATACAAAACAACAGTACATTGGATGTAAGTTTATAAACCTCAGAAATTTGTTCTTTATGTATTGACTTCCAAATTAAATATCATGAATCAGCAGTACAACAAGAGAAGAACAATATATACTCATATGAAAATCGGTATAATTTTATAAAAGGAATAAACCCCTTAAACAACCACTGCAATTCATACGTCCCTAAATAATTTCATTATAAAACTTGTTGTTAAATAAGAATACATTTGTATTGGCTTCTTTAGTGTAACTCAAGTGTAAAGTATAAACAATAACAGTATTAGTGACAGTAGACACGACGTGGAGGAGTGTTTGTGTTTATGAAAGGAACTAATTGATATCTATTACGGATACTAATGAAGCAGAACAGAATAATACTGGAAATTACTGAAGCCTTCAAACAGAACCTTAGTGTAACCCCATACTGGGTATAAGTAAAGTAGATAATAAAGTATTAGATATCAACAAGAAATTAGTATTGACATGGTAATGACTTGAGGAAAGGAATGTGTTCACAACTTGATGTTATGTATCGTAGTAATGGTTAATCCTAGTTAACGATTTATTAAAATATATAACATTCTTCGTTGCATTGCTGTGATACATTGAAGTCGTTTCAAGCGAAATAACAAAGCACTCCTTGGCTAAGTTTCTGTGAAATTAGCTTCTCTGAAATATGATTTCATTTGTTTTTTTTTTCAAATTAAATGTTCTATTTTTATGAAATATTTTTTTTTTGTTATCATTCAAATGTTAACTCATAATGTAGGTACGGATAAATGTGAAAATACATTTAAATACTATTTGTGGGATTAAATATACAATCCTCGTTGATACTAACATAAAACACATCAGAATAGTAAGAGAATTACCTAATTCTAATTTGAAACAAAAGATTACCTTTTTGTTGTCATTTATACTCAGACTTGAGGTTGACGAAATACTATGCCATTACTTTATATTAATTTCAGTCATAAAATGGTAATATTATCTCTATTGTTAGTATAATAGTACATATTAAAAAATGATGGACTTTGTTAAAAAAAGTTAAATGTTCGAATAAATTGTTTAATTAATTGGATTAATTTCTTATCTTGTATATAACAGCCCTTGTATATTTGCTAAGTTAACAAAACTTTAACAACTTACTCACTTATTCATGTGGTTGTTTTTCTCATTAGATTTTAATGACTGTAAGAATCATCGCACTATTACTTACATTATTTTTTTCTGTAAATAAAAGGAAGTAATATATGTTTAGTCCACTTTGATTATTGCGACAAGAATGTTCATAAATTATATTTTATAAATTGGGAAGGATCTTGTTATATAGGAAATTTATGGAGAATTGTAATCTTGTACATCTATAAAGCGTGAATAAATTAAAATAATTGGTTGAAATAGAAAAAACACAAAAAATGCTTTTATATTCATGTCTTATAATATCGGATAAACAATATAACAAAAATATATTTTGAAGACTTGCGAGTCTTTGTACCCCACACCTTTTAAATATTATTGGTTAATAGTGTCCCGTGTAACAAAATAGTGTAATAATTATTTAATCATTACGTCATCCTTCAAGCTACTGAGATCATCCAAACATTTTTCCAGTAGTGGGTTTCCTCCTAAACGGGCGACCTGTAAGAAACCTAGGTTAAATACATAGGTTAAATAATTTAAAACAACTATACTTCAATGAATACTATGTGTATTTACTTGATTCACCTCAGCCCGAGCTTCTCGATCAAGTTCACTGAGTCTGTTTCTCGTGTACTGTATGCTGCCCGCCCTCTACAACAAACACATACAGTATTTCTTCAAGTCAATATCATGAGTATGCTGCCGTAAGATACCTGAAAATAATAAAAATATAATCACGAAATACTTTACTATCACTGAAATACCAGTTAGTTATGTGTATACTTATTTACTAAACACAAAAAACGATGAAAAAAATTAACATCAATAAAGTATTAGAAACAGAGGATCAAGGGAGAAACTTCCTAAGCGGACCTGATCTCATGAAACGAGTAAAAAATCACACGAAGTTCTTACAACTCTAAATTTTAAATTGATATGTAACTCATCAAGTTTATGAAATAACCTGATGCAATTATGAAGAACCAGATTTCCGCCCGCAGCTTCGCCCGCGTGGAGTTCGGTTATATCGCGTTTCCAAGAGAACCTTTTAAAAGTCTGGGATAAAAACTATCCTATGTTCTTTCTCAAGGTCAACTCTATGTCTGTACCAAATTTCATTAAAATCTGTTCAGTGGTTTAGGCGTGAAAGCGTAACAGATAGACAGACAGAGTTACTTTCGCATTTATAATATTAGTAGGGGTAATGATTCCGTATTTATCGAAGAGCTACAGTAAAAACAGCTATATTTGACCCACACAAATACGTTCTCGTATGTTTACAATAAGTAACTGAGTTTTAGTGTACTCACGTAAAACTTCGCTTCACACTGATGTTTTGGATGCATGTATGATGGGTAACGTGATCTTTCCTTCTGATAAATCTTCACAGAAACTGCCATTGCTGTTTAACTGGAATAGTAATAGTAATACACATAATTAACAGATATAATTTTTTTTCGAAGAAAATATAATGATCATCGTTAATTGAAATAAAACAAACAGGGTGAGCTAAATAAAACCGTTTAAAAACATTCACATTTAAATTAAATTTCTCTAAAACTGTTATGATAAATTTAAATTTGTTGGAAATATAAAGTCTGTTTAATCTATAATATTATCAGTGATATATTTGTTCATTTGATAGTAACAACATTTATATAGGACAGATTTGTAAAAACGTAGAGGTTAGAAAAATGTATAAGTTATATATTACTCATATGTGTCGCTATTAGGTGTCGCTCTTTTTGTATTGATCCTCAGTGGGGCAAATGAAGTTTTGCTTCCAATAAATCTCAGTGCCTTGTTCCTGCCACATGTCGTATAATTGATCCGCAAATCCCTTGACTTTCTGTAAAAATATATATTATTCACATAATTATTATACGTAGTCTACATTATTGTATCATAAAAATTTTCTACAGTTTTCAACTACACTTTATGAAAGGATTTCGTTCTACAATTTATATTTTAAGTTACTTCTGTTAATTATTAATTACATTAATAAATAGTTATAATAAGACCGAAGCATCTGGTGCTAACTCGAGGTCTATTTTCATTGACTCCACGATTACTTGAACAGCGGAGTTTATGGTCAAGGGAACACCGTAGACCAAATATTAAAAGAAATACATATTATAAATATACCTCATTTTAGCAATGAATCATTTATTTTATTGTAAATCATAATTTTATTGTATTATGTGTTTAGCGAATTAAGCAAGGTTTAACAATTTAAACTACTTACAAGCTATTAATACAGGAGATTAATTTTCGTAAGCGAGGGTGCGCGTGCGAGTGTCGCCGTAGCGATAAAGGACAAACGTCACACAACTACAGTCTAAGCGGACTGACCGTCAGTCACTGACGAGTGACGAGTGACGTGCCCGGCGTAGCAGTGTTACCAGAATAATTTTTTTTCGAATCAAGATTTTTTCTTTTTATTGATTGCATTTTGTTTTAAAAAGTAACATTAAATAATTAAGTATTATAAAATATTATCTTAATAAGTACTATAAAATAAGAATTTAAATATTTTTTTAAATATGTATTTCTAAAAATATTTTGAGAATCTGCCTGACGTTGGTTGCTAAGCAACGCTTTGTTATTAAACATTCCACATCGAATTTGGCTGGAGTATAATTATATACATATTGTATATATTGCGAGACAGTTCACGTTTTAAAATCCATGCTATACCATATACATAAAACTTATTGAAATTGAGTGTTGAATGTTGATAATCTTTTTTTCTGCATAAAAATGATTTGTTAATTACATATTTCAAAAAAATATATATAGCCAATTCGGCTACCTTTAGCCAGCGAATAAAATAATATCGCAGCTCGGTAAGGGAGATAGCCCCGTCTAGCAAAACTGAGGCGCAGTGTCCGCTCAGCTGGCTAGCGGCGACATTGCACATCCTCGATATATACAATTTAATAAGAAGTTTGTCCGTCGCAAGAAAGAAAAATATTAAATAAGTTTTAAACAATAATTAAACAATTATAATTAAAGGAGATGGAAACTGGTTTGCCCAAAATGTTATGAGTTCAAAATCGATTTACTTTTTTTTGTATGAAATATCAAAAAACCGCATAAATTCTCAATCTCCAAGCGGAGAAATATGCAAATAACTGTTTTTATGAAGCAATCGATTAACGATTAATTAAATAAAAATGATTATTCGATTATTTATCTAAAAAATAAAAACTTCACTCCTAGTTTTAAACTTATAGTAACTTCATTTAAACTACACCATATATGTATATAATTCAATAAAGATAACTTTTAATAACGTGTATTAATATAATAATAATATTAAATATTATTTCAAAACATCCTTTTCGATTATCGATTCCATATCGATCGAAATCATTCAGTATATAGTCTATGGCAACATGACATTGACACTTAACAATTACCATGCCAGATGCATTGTTGTCTGACTCTCTTGTTTCGTGTTTTTCGATGCGTTTGGAGTACTTTCCCGATTATTTTACGTTTTTAATGACCACTGCTTTGTTTTTTACAGACTTCGAACCCGCCTGACGTTTTACGACCCTTGCTTTCAGATTGGACACCGACGATCGCCTGCACGTTTGACTTGGAATTGTTAATTTGGATTATTTCGCCGGCTTATGGATTGGGTATTACTGAAACGATGGATCGCTGTGTGACTTGTGGAATAGCAAATAATAACATTGTACCCCCTGCACAGTTCCTAGACGATATTTTAATTATTATTGAAGAGGAATAAAATATTCCATTAAAATTATTTGTTTTATTTTATGACTTTTATCACATACTTAGTTCACTCCTCCTGTTCCTCGTAAAATTTGCCTTGTTATAACTTATCAGATATTCTTGTCTAAATAAAATTATTATTTTTCACATACTTTTGTGTATTCATCTAACTCTTAAAGATAATGTAATATAACCTCACTTTTACTATACCTCCAATAACTCAGCCATCTGATTGTCAATTTCTATAGAAATTTCAATGAAAAAACTCTTAATTTTGAACCTTTTAATTAATACTATTTTCATGTCTTTACATTGAGGGCCCAGAATTGTATGCAATACTTTCGATCTCCTTTGTAGAAAACGTAGTATCTTAAATGACGAAATGTATATCAAAATTTATTTTATAATGTGACCATCTGAAAAGGCAACCTAGTCCTTATTAAATAATCTTTAATATGATTATAAATAGTTAACAATTGGAATTTAAAGATAAGCGAATATTCTTTCAAGGTGAAATTGTCTGTACGTTATCGAAGTAACTGCTTGAGACGGTACAAGAGCAACGGTTTATTAACGTGTCAAGTATTTCAAAAAGTTCCAATGTATATGTCAATTAATTGATGTTAATCAATTAATTATTGATGTGTTTGTCTTTACGTATAAGGTAAGGTAAGTATGATAAGGTCTGTACAGGCTTTAGAATTAAAATAGTTAAGTAAACAATGATCAAATTAACAGTGTCATTAGCAGATTACAAAACAAATTTGGTATATTTTATTAGAATTAAATCTATATGACAGATACTACTTGACTGATGGTTTTTTGACTAAACTACACTTTGTCATAAGATACGAATTTCCTTAGCCTGACTTGCAATCAACGTTCTGAATTTTTTGATAGCTAATGATTTGCCCTCATCCAGTTCAGAATTCAAACCTCTTAACTTCATATTATTGTTAGCTTAAAAGAACTGTGTACTTCAAACAACGAGGTTACATTAAGCATCTTAAAAATCTTTTTAAAAAGCAGTGGCGAAAATACCTTGTAAATAGTGACTAATTCTAGAGTATCAAAGTCAAACAAATTAAGAGCCTATTTAAAAGGCAAAAGGGACAATTTGTAATATAATAGTTTTTTTTATTATTTTATCCTGAGATTTATATATGTTGCAATAAATTTGATTTATAACATAGCTGTGTTAAAAAAAATTGTAACATAACTTTTAGCTGATAAGAAGTAAGGCTCTTCACACTACATAATTTTATAACATAGATCTTCATCATTGCCTGCTTTTAACTTTTATTAGTTGTACACTATTTCACAATAGGTTATTAATAAGTTCAGTTCAATTCAATTCTTCATTTAGATATTAGTTAGTATAATTAAATATTAGTCTTTATGTTTAATAGATCTCATTAGTTAGTATAGTTAAATAATAGTCTTTATGTTTAAACGTCGAAAACGATTTTTTTTTTATATATAAATGTTTACTATCACACTAATTGACGCTGAGCGTTGACAGTTGACGTATGACAGGTCATAGACTATGTAATGTTCAACTACTACAATATTGTCACTGTGGTCACTTAGTGTTGATATCTAGATAAGGATTTTGATTCTATTTTATTTATTTTTTTTGCTTATTAATTTATATTGCTGAAAAAATAAAGTAAGCTTACTTAGTGGATAGATATAAATTTATTTATATAACTTTTTTTTAGTATAGAATTTTATAAAGCATTTTTTTTTATTATACATTTTTTCTTAGATAAATAATTTACTTTTCTTTTTGTTCTTGTTCTATATTTTGTATACTATGTTTTTTATTTTTATTAAGAAGTTGTGTGTGGGTTTTCTTTGTGTTTGTAAACAAATATTGTTAAGAATTTAAATTAACTTGACTTTGTTGCTGGTGGGACATTGTAAACTTTATTATTATTATTATTATTTTATTTTATATTTTTTATTTATTGTAATTATTATTTTTAGTTATTATATATAAATATATTTGTTTCTTTTTTACTATGACATGTCAAGATATAAGCCTCGATGATTCTTTTTTCTCACTGTCTTCTTCTAATGAATTGAGCACAAACTGTAGCTTTCACAGTCTTCCCACTCTTAATGAAACACTTGACTCTGTTTTCTCCGATGTATTGAAAAACTTTAATATTATACACATCAATGCTCAGAGTATTCCTGCACATTATCCAGATATGTTGACTTCTTTCGATAACAGGAATATCCATGCTATTCTAATATCTGAATCATGGCTTAAACCATGTTTGTCCTCTTCATCTTATGTTCTCCCTGGTTTCCAACTTATTCGGAATGATCGTCTGAATCGTACTGGTGGAGGCGTTGCTATTTACCTTCGCTCCCACCTGTCCTTTACGATCATTGACACGTCTAGTGTTCAAGCAACACCAGGAGTAGAATATTTAATGATTGAACTAGCATTTTCGAAAGTTAAGATTTTGCTCGGTGTGTTTTATAGCCCTAATTCAATGATTGACTATTTTACTACCTTTGAATCCCTTCTAGACCAGTATATTCCACTGTATCAACATTCCATCATAATGGGAGATTTTAATACGTGCCTTTTAAAATCTGACTCTCGCTCTTCTCGGCTAAGATCACTAGTCCAATCTGCCAATATTCATATACTCCCTCTTTCTGCAACTCACTGTTTCCCTAACTGTACCCCGTCTCTTCTAGATCTTATTATTGTTTCTTCCACAGATTATGTCGCTAAGCATGGCCAATGCTCTGCTGAAGCCTTCTCCTATCATGATTTGATTTATCTTTCCTACAGAATACGCCCCCCTAAAGCCAAATCGAGAATCCTTCTGCAGCGCAATTTTAGTGGTATGAATTTAGAGCATTTAAGGGTGGATGCTCTAAAAATTGATTGGAAGGATGTTGTCACGGATACCAATATTGATAACCGAGTGGCAAATTTCAACACACTTCTAGTACAATTATATGACAAACATACCCCTATTCGACCTTTTCCGTTCAGGCATCTTCCTGCTCCCTGGCTTACGCAGGATATTAAAACATTGCAGCACAAAAAAAACATTGCGAAATCAAAATACAAGGCCGATAGTTCTGACGAAAATAGAATCAGGTATAAAAATATTCGTAACCGTTGCAACAGGTTGTGTAGAGATAAACAACGACGCCACATTCATAAATCAATACTCGACGAAGAAGATACTGGCCGAGTTTGGAAATTTCTTAAATCTATTGGAGTTGGGAAAGCACGTCATAATAACCATCCTAGTAATATTGATTTGAATCAGCTTAATCTGCACTTCTCGTCTTCTTGCTCTATCGATGATGCCACGAAATTAAATACTAAAAATCAAATTCTAGCTTTACCCACTTCTAATGATCCCGCTTTCATTTTTTGTCATATCACTGATAGTGATGTTGAGAGAGGTATTGTAGAGGTGAACTCTGATGCTATCGGTACTGACTCCATTAGTCGTAAGATGATCATCCCAATCATGGACATCCTAGTTCCTATTATTAAAAATATATTCAATTACTCCATTTCTACTGGATCATTTCCCTCTTCCTGGAAAGATGCCCAAGTTATTCCCCTACCTAAAAAATCAAATCCCTCCCGCTTTTCCGATTACCGTCCTATTTCCATACTTCCTTTCCTATCTAAAGTATTTGAACGTTTTGTGCATCGACAATTAAACCTTTTCCTATCTAGACAAAACCTCCTTAACCCTTTTCAATCTGGTTTCCGAATAGGTCATAGTACGACTACTGCGTTAGTGAAAATGACCGAGGATATACGCCTTGCTATGGATAATCAATGTCTAACAGCGTTGATCTTACTAGATTTCAGCAATGCCTTTAATAATGTTGACCACGAGCTCTTACTAGCTACATTATGCTCTCTTAACATATCTCCTGCAGTGATTGACTGGTTTCAAAATTATCTTTGCGGTCGCCGGCAACGGATTCGTGTTGATGATTCCTTTTCCAATTGGTGCACGATCAAGGCCGGTGTGCCGCAAGGTGGCGTGTTGTCTCCTCTCCTTTTCTCTATTTTCATTAATCGCATTACTTCTCAATTATCTTCTCTCTACCACCTGTATGCCGACGATCTCCAATTATATAAACATTCAAAATTAATTGATTTGCCTAAAACAATTCAAACATTAAATAAAGACCTTGAATCTATTGTACTTTGGAGTAAATCACATGGACTTAAAGTAAATCCTTTAAAGACACAAGCAATTATAATCGGCAGTCAAAAACTAGTTTCGCGCATTGATTGGCCCAATTTGCCTAATATAATTGTTGATGGAACACTTGTTCCATACAGTGAAACTGTAAAAAATCTAGGTGTTGTTTTCGATAGATTTCTGACCTGGACCCCCCAAGTAAGCGAGGTGAGCAGGAAAGTGTTTGCATCTATCGGGTCTCTTCGTAGATTGCGAAATTTTCTACCGATACCAACTAAAATTGTGCTTGCACAATCTCTCCTGCTACCGATTCTCGATTATGCTGATACCTGTTATCTCAATTTAAGTGAGGAATTGCTTAATAAACTTGAGCGCATCCAGAATCTTTGTATACGGTTCATATTTGGACTTCGTAAATATGACCATGTTTCAGAATTTCGCGAAAAACTCAAGTGGCCCTCAATCCGCCTTCGCAGGAATACTCACATTCTTTCCCTATTATACAATATCCTATTTAATCCTACCTCTCCCTCATACCTTAAAAAGCGCTTTGAATTCCTGAGTGATTCTCATTGTCGCTCTCTTCGTTCTGACGATAACTTGATTTTAAAAATCCCCTCCCACAATACATCCTTCTATTCTAAATCCTTTTCTGTGGAAGCTGTACGGCTCTGGAATTCCTTACCACTTACCATACGGCGTGCTCAATCCAAAGCTATATTTAAAAGGTTGTTAAAAGCAAACTTCTTCCCCCCTTAAATTTTGTCTACCTGTTTCCTTAATATTTATGATTTTTATTTTACTATTTATTATAAATTCCTACTCTGCGATGTATCTGGCTTATATTTTAAATTTATTATTGTATGTTACTTATAGTCATATTTAAACTGTTGTATAAATTATATACATAGATTATTGTATATTGAATGTAGTATATATATATGTATATAATTTCGTTTAAGTATATTTTTCTCTTATATATGTACACCTGAAATATTTAATTACTGTTTACTGTGTCCTACGTAACATGGTTGCCTGGCAGAGATCGCTGCTTAGCGATAAGGCCGCCAATTGTACATTTTGATCAAGTTTTGTAATTTACTGTATAACTTATTTATTCTTTTGGTGTACAATAAAGAATACTTATTATTATTATTATTATTAGCTGAACAAGGTTTTTTTATGTTCCACCAATTTACAGATAAATCTTTATAATGCCTATCAAATTACCCCTCTTACTTATAGATGTATTAAAAGTTTATCATTTGTTAATTATCTCTGAATTACAAAAGTGTTACGAGTTCCTTGGAGTTTAGATAAGCAGACTTGTGGTTGTTGTACTATCTTATCTGTAATTCTTCAAAGTTAAGGAAAATATTCATTTGAAATTTTCACAAGAATAAAACAGTATAATATTGACTATATTTTAATATTCAACTAGCTAATATTGGATTACGCTTGTACCTCGTATTTCCTTGAATCTGATTACTGTAAAATAATTATAGGGCAGGTATAAAACAAAAGTTAAAATTTATTTAATTTCATCACATGTATGTATAATGTAACACGAACACCTGTTACGGAAAGTTATGTGACTATTCCTCCCAAGAGTGCTTAAGCGAAAAAGGATCTTCGAATTAGATTAGGGTCTTGTCAAATATAACTGGACTTGGGTCTTTGTCATTAGATCTCATATTGATGAGTAAGTGACTGATTTCATAATAATTGCACGAATAGGGAATTTAGTTTTATTTACGTCCCCTAAATTAAAGATATTTAAAAGCCAAATGCGGCTACCGAATTATTATTGAAACAAAATAAAGTCTAAAATTTTGTTTTGTTTACAAATAAAAATGTTTCTTAAGAATTCTAAACTTTAATGTTCATTATTCTAACACGGCTACGAAATAGATCTAGGCACTCTGAAATATAATCATTTATACATGACCCAACATATAAGTTCGCAAAGGAACACAAGATGTTTTGAAATATGTATGTCATTCATAAATCCTCTCACATTAGTATCAACATAGTATCAATGTAGGTCTATGAATGAAATAGGTGCTGTAGAGTTATGACACACACTTGAAATAAGGTTAATTAACAATAAAATTTAAAATGACAAGAATATAAATAAAAAGAATCTCAATAATGAAAATAAAAATAAATTTCTGATATATTGTGAAACTGTTGCACATGTTCGCAGAAAACAGTTTAAATTTAAGTTAGATAATTATTAGATTGCTATTATATTTTAATTCGTCTTTGTTTGAAATAACAATTGCTTTGTATTTGATGAATGATCACATCATGCCAAAACTTCAGTAATGTGTACTATATTTCGTTAATGTTATAATAATCTTAATTTATATAAAAAAAATAAACCTATACTTTTATTACTTAGAACATCAAGTAGTGTTATTTAACTTTGTCAGTTTTCAAACTTAAACAGACCATCTATGTCTATCCAATATTTTATTTACATGACAGGTAATCCAGTATTACTTTTATATACAAGATCTAATTTAATACGATCCTTCCAAATATACGTTTATATGTATTATCTGAATCTAACATATAAATTTAATTAATACAACAACCTCAACACTATACTAACCATAAATTTATATGTCATTAAAATGGTGGACTTTATTTTGAATAATCGTATCTCGAAACATATTTCATAGATCGATTATTAAATGAAATACTATACATGAAAACCCGTTTAATAACGTTAAAGCTCCCTTCGGATACGCGTCGTAATTCTTATGAGGTTCTTAATTTTATATATCGCAAAATAATTGTTTCTGAAGTACCATGCGTTTGTTACAAAAAAACAAGTCTGGAATGAGATGTAGCGTCATTGTTTTTGAAAGAAATTCAAAAAACCGATTCAGAATTGATATAATGTTCATAGTTTTGATAAACGTCACATTTTATAATTAACTGTTATTTTGATTAAAGCACTTCGAAATCATTTTTAAATATCAAAGAACAGAGTATTTTAGACAGTTCACTTTTTAATTTGTTATTCCCTTTTGCCAAGTGACATTTTATATCCAACTATATTTATCGATACAACAACGTTTGACAACTTTAGTGTTCAATTATTTTCAATTCTTACATTCGTCATATTATATCAAGCGCACATCTTTAAAAGCATCAGTTGTCACGACCATATCAAAAAATACTTCCTGGAACACGTATTTTATAAAAAATCAATGATAATGTATAAGCAGTGTCCATATTTTTAATACGTTCTTGTAAGCACAATTTTGATGATACATTGCTTCTTTCATATTGAATTGTATATTTTGAGAACTTTCTAAGGAAAAGCAATTTAATTTTGAGATAAAATCAATACACTCAGATTTTTTTTAGGTTTTATTGATATAGTTTTCAGAAAGTTTCATTTTTATTTTTCTTATTCAATTTAATATTTTTCCTTAGAACAATACTACATATAATACTTCAAAGTTCAAACAACTTTAATATTAAAGACTTTTTTTATTTATAACAACTATTCTGCCAATCGCGACGAGTTTATTCTAACACTAGCTTTTGAAGCGACTTCGTCCGCGTGGAATAGTGACTTCCGGCAGATTTTTGGTTCTTCCCACATAGTTCCCGTTCTTGCGGGGTTTTCGGAATGGTCGAGTTCCCGTAGAATTTTCAGGATAAAACCTATGTTTTTATTATTCACAATGAAGTACTCTTAACAAACAACATATTCATTTGTTTATTTGAATAAAGATTAATATTATTATGTTGATACAACTTAAACGAATTATTTCGACCAAATTAGGTACCATAAAAACGGTTTTTGTTAGTTAATCTTAAAAGATAGACATATACTGTCGCAGACTGTTTTTTAGATCATTAAAAGAGCTATTATTCTTTACTACATATTTTTTGTGTATCTTGAACCGTTTTCACGGCGCACGAAACGGAACACACAACGAAACGGAACACGAAACCGTTTTTCTTCATATATTGGATTATCCGGACTTTCAATTATCCGGATGCCTACCGACAACAATTAGTCCGGATAATCGAGGTCCTACTGTATATGATGTTTAGGTCCTAAATTGTATACATAAACTGATTTTAAATAGTGTTCTAACAATTCAACAGTACAACATTAAAATTTACACTTATCGATTGGACTAAAAACAATACATGCTGTGTATATTTTTAATATAATAACTTCTTTCATTGAACCCCTAAGTCTTCGAAGGGATGTAAGCTCCCTTAGTGTGTTCTATCGTCTGTACAATGGGGAATGTTCCGAGGAACTGTTTGATGTAGTGCCATCGTCTACATTCCACCATCGCACTACTCGGCGTAGGGTTGGATTTCACCCACATCATCTGGATGCATTCAGTTGCAGGACTGTACGTGCGTCGCGTTCATTCTTTTCACGCACGTGCAGGATGTGGAATGATCTTCCGCCCGAGGCTTCCAGAGAGCTACAACATGGGGTCTTTCAAACATCACGTGTTCACGTGGCTCCTTCACAAACAAGGCCGGCAACGCATCTACAACACCCCTTGTGTTGCAGATGTCCATGGGCGACGGTGACTGCTTACCATCAGGCAGGCCGTCTGCTCGCTTGCCCCTTAGGTTAAATAAAAAAAAAAAAAAAATCAACGTCCCAAAGGAAAGCAATTTGCTTTCTTGAATTATAACTAAGATCTATTTTACTATTATCTAGTTAAACATCTCCTATTCCTCTATTTTTTTACAGAGAGGCACTCCTGTATCTCCCTGTTATTTATTACATGTACCATAATTTTGTTTTTATTTTTTAATATGTTCATAATTAATCATTGTTTCTAAGACAAAGACCTAAAGCTAGTAAAAACTTTGGTATATTTCTAAAATAAGTAATAGACTCAGTAGTTTTTTACGTTGATTTTTAAGAAAGTTCTGTTTAAGTGTGACTTATTAATTCAGAGAAGATAACATAAGGTAGAATCGTCATGAAATGTTACCAGCTCTCATAAATTATTTAATTATTAGTATATTAAATATTTATTTTTAAATTTATTATGAGTGTCTTATTAATGTTAAATGGTTCAAAAATTGCTTTATTGAAAATTTTAAAATTTAATAAACATTTTGAATGAAAATACATAGTTGTATGGATAATTTGCATTAGCAAATATTGTGAGGGTAGATGTAATTTATTTGTGAAAGGATAAAAACAAAACTAAATAATATATGTATTTACTAACTAATGCATTTTAAGTCAGTTCGCTTTTTTAAGGACTGTATTAATAAAGTGTAATCGATATTTATTTGTAATCAGAACTATGAATTGTGAAATAAGACATTAGTAACAATGTGTTTGTGTAATTTGATGTGGACGCTAGATTGACTATAAATACTTTCAGTGAAAAAGTTTCGTAAAACACTGTCACCGCTGCGTTTAACTCTTTGACAAACTTCGGGTGAAGATTGACTCGGTATGATTTGATTTTTTTTATTAGTTTAACACAACATCGATATACATATACAGGGTGACTGGTGAATTACTATCGATACTTGAGGATGTGATATTTGATGATCATATATGAGAAAAGAAAAATTAATATAACATAAATATTAATAAACTTCTAAGTAAGGTTAACCAAAAGTTATGTAATTAATTACGCATCGTGTGAACACCCTACAGGTTAGGTATACATACACACACACACGCGTGCGGCGGCGTGGTGTTGTATCAGCACGCCGCCGCAGGCGTCCACACTTAGAACACTTGGAACGTGTCCACACTTTATTTATTTATACGGAAATTTGATCAAAAATTATTTTTTTTTTTACATAATTCGAATGAGAATCATGTACCGAGTATTCTCCTTAAATATTGATAGTAATTCACCAGTCACCCTGTATATTTTATTGATAGACTTCTCCTCGTTCATCACCAATGATTAAGTTGATTTAAGTCATCTATCCTATTATTAAAAAAAACTATTCATAAACTTCATTCTAAAAATACATTAGCACTACATGATAAAACTGGTGTTTAAGTAGACAAAAATATAGATTATTTCTTTGGTGATTTGGTTCGACGAGTACAACTTTATAACAATTTTACATTTACTAAGTAACAACATTCAATTTTAGATCTGTGATTAAACAAACGCCATCCAATTACTCCTTAGAATCGTTATCAAGTCACTCCTTACATATACAATCAGATCCTAACTATATGCTTCTGGCTTGACATAAGATATGGAGCTGATTAAGAAACCATTAAAAAAAAATGAGGCCATAAATAGTTTTTAACAGCGTTTGAAAAGCTAAAAAACCGTTTCACGAAGAAACCAACAAATTCATTATATTTAGTATTTATTCCATAGATATTAATTTAAATTAAAACCTTATATTTAGTTTGACAACCTTGTGAATTTCTTTTGTTCTAACTTATTTTGATAATATGTAGTTTAATTTTAGTCATAAACATTTGCCCCGGCCTTTGTTCGCCCATATTACTTTTCCATATACCTAATTAACAACATATTGATTACTATAACGCGTACCTATGTATATGTAGCCGTGGGTTTTTTCAGGATAAAATTATTCAATCATCTCACTTATTTTAGAAGTTATATAAATGGAAGTAACTAATAATTAAAATTTATTTTATGTTTATATTTTATTATAATGTTTTACACAATTTTACAAACAAAATAGGTAAATTATATTAAAATGTTATTTCAATGTGTTTAGTGACTTTATTAACAATATTACTATAGTATTATTATACCTTTGTTAACAGGATGATATGGAAGAGTTTAAACCGTTGATACCAGACATTCAGGCTGTTAGGAATCCTGGAATGAAAGAACGACGCTGGAATGAGTTCAAGGAAAAAACTGGTATGTTAAATTCATACATAAGTAATTTTGTAGCGTTTCGTCTCCTAGCTTTTTTTTTTAAAGCAATAGAAATTATCTTCGGTAAAAATTTTCACGAATTCTGTTGAAATAAAGCTATAGTTTTTAAAAGTAACACCATTTTATTGGTTTAAATGATATATTTTACATACTAGCTAGAAGCACCAGAACCTATGATTGACTTTTTTTTTGATATTCTAACTAATATGGTATATTTTTCATTAAAATATGAAATATATAAAATGACTGGTTGAAGTCACATAAAATTTTGATCGAAGATGATTATTGTTTTAATAATATGAATATTGAAATATAGGTATAACACTAACAATGAACGAGAAACAGACGTTTGCAATGTGTCTGAAGCAAGGAGTGGCTCAACATGCTGAATTGATAGCTGAGATTGGTGAACTAGCCAGCAAGGAGTACGTGATAGAACAGGCACTCACACATATGATGCTTAACGATTGAACGGCCAAGACGATGGAAGTGTCTCCATATAAAAAGACTGGTAGAACATTCGAATGTACATAGCCTCATGTCATTATTTTGTGTTGGACTAATTTCTAAGATAGGTAATTAAATAAATTGTTCTAAATTATTTCTAAGCAGTACAGTATAGCACTCCAGTTGAGAATTAATAAAGTTACATTTTATTTAAATATTTATCAAGTGTCTATAATCTAATTTAAAGGCACGTTTATAATGAAGATTGCTGACGAAACTCTCCAACTATTGAATGAACATCTTTTGACTACACAACAATTAGGATTCAGTCCCTTAAAAGCAGCTGTCGAGCTACGAATACAGGAATGGGATGATAAGCTTCGGCTTACAGAAAACGTTGTTGAAGAATGGATTATATGTCAAAAGTATGTTTTAAAGTATTTCTTTATATATATTATTATATTGCATACATTGTGTACCATAATCAATATTATTTAAAGTTGATGTACTTAGAACCAATATTTATTTCTGAAGATATATCACGACAATTACCGCTTGAAGCTAAAAAGTACGGCACTATGGAGAAAATATGGAGAGGAATTATGTCATCGGCACCAGCATGTCCAAAGGTTTATGTTCCTAACTGTATTTGGCAAACTTTCAAACGAGTTTTAAACTTTATACACACGATATTTAGTCACGTGTAACACAGTTTAAATATTAATAGTAGTTTTTTAAATGCTTGTTATTATTCTAACATGTGAAATGTTTTAAATAATAGGCAACTATTACACGTGCTTAATTCAAGCATAAAAGCATGCTTTAATTAAGCACGTGCTGTTTACTAGCATGTGTTTTCAAGTGTTGCTTAAAAAAAAGCATGCTTATTTAAAGCATGTGTAAATGTAGCCTTAGTTTTATAATTAATGATAATATATTTATTTTGTTTATAGATAATGATTAAATGTCCGGATAGCCGTCTTCTAGACAGCCTGGTTGAAGCTCGTCATTTACTGGCTGTTGGATCAAGAGGTCTGAATGAATATATGGAACTTAAACGAGTACGGTTCCCGAGATTCTTCTTCCTTAGTGATGATGAATTGCTGGAAATATTATCCCAATCTCGCAACCCAAGAGCAGTGCAAGCCCATCTTAGAAAATGCTTCGAGAATATTCCTAAGGTACTTAATTATATCTGTCTTCTGATGTGTAATGTATGTGTTTATTTATTATACAATTAGTAAGTACATATTTATGTGTACATTTATGTTTATATCTATATATGTATAATATCTTAATTTACTGTTATAATTTTTGTATTAGAATTTTGTTTGTATGCTTATAGATATAATTTAAATTTTTTCCTTTCTTCCTTTTTATTATACCTACACCACATTCATCACTTTTTAAGAGAATGATATCCTTTGTGCATCAAATTTCTTTTATAGTAATGCAAATATTTCTACTTCTGGTAATAAATAATTAAGTTATAATAATTATAACAGTCATGTATAGTACGTTTGTAAGCAGAAATAGTTTTAATATAATGTTTCTTAATTTTTTGTATATAATACCGTCAGGTAACATTTGAACCGGATCTAAAGATAACTCAAATGCATTCAAGTGAAGGTGTAATCGTGGAGTTGAAGTACAAATTTTACCCTACTTCAAATGTCGAGCAGTGGCTACTTCTACTAGAAGACACTATGCGACATACGAGTGAGACCAGATTGATTTATTATATCTTTATAGTGTCTTTTTGATATGGGTTAATATATTATTTTATTTAATAGAAAGACAAATAGTTCTACCGATCGTTTTGGATTCTATGTATCTATAGGTAACAGTTTAAAAATAACTCAACCATTAAATCTTTGAATTTTTCCATTCAGATTTTATAAATTTATGCAATATATGTATTATCACCTGTACGGAAAGTAAAATGGTGAATGGACAGCCAAGAAAGAGAAATCCAATTACATTTTTAGCTTAAAATTATCACGTAAGTATAAGCAAGAGAATATAACAAAGAAATATAGAAACATACATAAATGTTAAACTAAATAAACTATCTGGCATATTAGGTACATATGTATGATATATAATTAATGAAATAACTGTATTTTATTCTTAGTCCGTCTGACCTTGGTGGATTCAATGGTAGAATTATGGGAGTTATCACGTGATCAGTGGGTACTGAGATGGCCGGGGCAGGTTGTGATTGCGGGATCACCAACAGCTTGGACGGCGGGAGTTGAACAAGCTATATCAGAATACAGAATGGATGAATACTTTGAAGAGATGCTCAAACAGGTAACGTATTAAAGAGATCTAAACATTGTCTTACTAATTCATGGTACATAAAAAAAACGGCGTTTTTTCTATAAAAAGAAATATAATGACATAATATACATAGACTTTATACTGAAATAATAAGCAAAAATTTTCAACAGTTGGATAGTCTTCGTGCCCTAGTTAAAGGTGAACTAACTTTCTTCCAATGCGAAGTTTTATGTCCCCTGATATTTATCGAAGTGCATGCTCGTGATGTTACAAAGACACTAGTTGATGAAAGTGTCAAGAATGTTACCGAATTCCAATAGGTATGTCAGTGGAGGTAATGTTGAGTTTTTGGTTATAAAAAGATATACAGGGTGACTGGTGAATTACTATCGATACTTGAGGACGTGATATTTGACGATCATATATGACAAAATAAAAATTAATATAACATAAATATTAATAAACTTCTAAGTAAAGTTAACCAAAAGTTATGTAATTAATTACGCATCGCGTGAACACCCTACAGATTAGGTATACACACACACTCACACATACGCGCGCGGCGGCGTAGTGTTGTATCAGCACGCCGCCGCACGCGACCACACTTGGAACACTTGGAACGTCTCAACACTTTATTTATTTATACGGAAATTTTGTCAAAAATTAAGTGCCTATTTTTTTTACATAATTCGAATGAGAATCATGTACCGAGTATTCTCCTTAAATATTGATAGTAATTCACCAGGCACCCTGTATAGAATGATAGTTTGATGTAGCTTTATCGGACTTCATAAGGCTTTTCTACTAATTTAAATATATTTATTATTCATTTAGTTGGACTTTAAATACAATGTGATCGATAGCAATTCAAAAGAATTTACTTAATCTTTTGAAAGTTTATAGTTACAGAATAATTGATTATGTAGCATATATATTTTTTTACAAACATTCAGTAAAATGCGATTGAAACAACTTTATTAATATTATCTGGGAAATGGAATTGATTTTAGAATCTTTGTTACAAATTAAAATAGAATTTATTTCCATTTGGATATTACGAAATCGTAAAAGAAATAATACCGCTTGAGGAAGGTGAATTACCGGAGATATATCAAGACGAGGAAAGATTAGACATTTCATTGTACTATCGTCAGTTCAGTCAGAATAAATGTAACGTTCGCTCACTGAATTCTATCTTCACTTATCAAAACGAGTACTTGGGAAATAGATAACTCATTTATGTCATAGATTTCTTTTCAATTATTACCTACCCTTAACATTTAACGGTCAAGATAAACCATTTATAACGTGTCAGGGTTTACAATAATTTTGTCTCGACTGCTTATGTTCATGTGATCCTATGTTCCCACGATGACACTTATATATATGTTTTTTTCAGCAGTCGTCTGGTCAGCACGCCGCTAACTGATAGATGTTATTTGACTCTATCTCAAATTCGATGGTGCACCGGCAGGTCCCGCTGGTACAGGAAAAACTGAGACAACTAAGGTTAGGTTTATTTTTAATTTTTGCTGATATAAGAACAAAAAAAAAATATTGTTATATATAGCTAAGTATAAGTATATACATAGATAGTTAACACTTCTATTGATTATGTGGAGTTTGTTTATTTCCAGGATTTAGCCAAAGCACTGGCTGTTCAATGTGTGGTATTCAATTGTTCAGATCAGCTCGACTATATGGCTATGGGAAAGTTTTTCAAAGGAGTAGCAGCGTAAATATTAAACTTGTGTTGAATTTAATAATTTGTATGAAAATATGTCAGATCCGGTGCCTGGGCTTGTTTCAATGAGTTTAATAGAATTGACATTGAAGTATTATCTGTCGTCGCTCAACAAGTACCTATATATATTTATATAATAAGATCGAAGACTTTCGCGTGTATTCATTACAATGACACTAAAAGATTCGGATTACTACGCCTTACTATATTATTTTTAGTAACAACATACTATACCATAGTATATTTTGCAGCAAAGTAACCGAATCTTCGGGAGTATGTTGTTTTAAAAATAGTAAAAGACCCGTAGTAATCCGAAAACATTAATTCATTTAAACAATTATAAATAATTTTGAAATAGTTGATTTCATTTATGTACCACTCACTCACTTCAACTTCCATAAACCATATTTCCCTTTCACTTTACAAAACGTAAATTTCATCTGAAAGGTCGTGACGATACAAAAGGCGCAAATAGCTCGTCAGGAAAAGTTCATTTTCGAAGGCTGTGAGCTTCCCTTAAAAGCTTCCTGTTCAGTTTTTATCACTATGAACCCTGGATATGCGGGTAAGTTTATTAAAATTAACAAATAAGATAAAGAGGCGTCATACTAGTAATATTAAAATTATAACCATTCCGTTTATTTCTCTTTCTAAACAGACATAAAGGAGTTACCAGGTAGTCTGAAAGCATTGTTCCGTCCTATTGCAATGATGGTCCCCGACTACGCTCTTATAACAGAAATTTCTTTATTTTCATATGGTTTCTACGACGCCAAGATTCTGGTAGGAAAAATCACTACAACGTTTAGATTGAGCTCTGAACAATTGTCTTCTCAGGTAAGACTTAATTTTATTTATGTAGATATAACTAAAACGTTTTTCATATACATAATTTAAATTAATCAACAATAAAACTTTAAATTATTGCTTATTTTTCGTGTACTTAACTGCATAACAGTTTAGTTTGTTATTTAGTGTGTAAGACTTATAATTAAATGACTAACAGTTACAAGTAGTGACATCTATGTTTTTGATTTGGAAGTAAAATGATTTTGAAGAGTATTTTATATCAGGATATTTAAAAAAGGTAATGTCGTTTTAAATTATAGCACCTTTTAAAATTAAAATAATGAAAATATTTTCTTAACAACTTAATAAGCTATATTTATTTGTTATGGTTATCTAATACAGAAATCATTGCCTTTATTTTCTAAGGAGCTAATGTCAAACGTCAAATGAGAGAAGTATCTGTTTTTGAACTTTAACGGCAAACAGCATAGCTCTGTAAAGTCGTTTTAAATTGTTTTATTATTTTGTTACATATATCTTATTGTGAATATATCAAGATGGATAACAGTGACGACATTCGTGACGAGGATTTTATCCCGTTTCTTCATGGAATAGGTGTAGAGACGTATAAGAAGTCTTTTGAATGGATGTTAAATGATCCAGATTTCTCTGGCGTTTTGCAGTGGATTTATAGCAATTTGGATCATAATAATGCATTAACTGCTAGAGAAGAGTGCAGGTTAAGTATTTCAGATAACTCAAAACTCTAAAAGTTGACTTAGTAGAAATGACACGAAATATTGTATTGTGTTACAAGACGTAGTTTTGACATTTATAATTGTACCAAAACAAATAGTTAGTCATATATAATTTAAACATTTTAATCTTAATCATTAACAGACATGCAGAGTTAGAAAAGAAAGGAAAATTATTGTCACCTGAAAACTTATAAACACAAATCCAATCAATACAAGATGATTTCGAAGGTTTAGTCCTAGCTGGGGTTTAGATTCTTTAGAGGACGCTAAAGTTGATATTGAAAGGCAGAAAGAGAAGCTTGCAATGTTACAAATTCATGAAGAAATGCTTAATGAAATGATCACTCAAGAAGAGTAAGTCATTATCATCAACTGTATACATTTTAAAGATATTTAACATAGTGGAAGCATTTAAATTGTTGTTTAATTTAAAATTAATTATTAAAAACACGTAATCAATATTTATACATTTTTAGGTCTACTAAAGAGGTCCTTACACAAGATATTGCTAGATTAGAAACAGTACAGAAACAATGTAATCAGGATGTCACTACAGCTAGTGAGCAATGCTTGCAATTGGCTGAAGAAGTTGAGAACATTACCAGTAGCGTTATGAACAATATTGCAGAGGTTTTGAATGTTTATGGCTCCAGCATCAATGATAAAGTATGTTTATTGCTATTAATGACTATTTGCAATAGTATTCTTAAGTAATCATTAGTAAAAAAATAACTGCAATAACTATTTAGGTGACCATATAAGTATAGCTTATATTTAAAAGCATACATTAAGTATCTTTGTAAGTTAAGACTTGGTAATTCTTAGTTGTATGTCTAAAAGTTTTGGCCTACTTTATTTTATTAACTATCACTTAAATTTATTAATAATTCTTTTACATGACAGTGATTTTTTTCTATTTTACAATTTTATTATGTCTTCATACATAAATACATTTATGTTGTTACACTTAACTTGTGTAAAAGTCATAATTATGTTAGGGGCCGTTCAAGTATTACGTAAGCAGATTTATTACAATTATTTATCCCCCCATCCCCCTTGTCAGCAAAAGTAAGCAAAGCTCTTACCCCCTCCCCCCATGCTTACGTAAACATTTTCAATTACTGTATTGTTTTTTTTAAATATAAATCTATAAAAGAAATTATAATTATTTTCTAGTTTCTTTCGTTCCAGTTTTTTTCGTCAATTAAATAAAAACAATTAGCAAAATATTGATCAATTTCAGTGCTAATAAAACTATAGCATTAAAAAAATTGTTTGCAAACTTCTCTACTTAGATACTTGGTTTTCAATTAAAAACAAAGTGACGATTTTTACACAACATTAATTAAAGCACACAGTAACATTTCCTAGAACATTCAAGTTTAGCGTATCAAACATAGACAATGTCGCATGTATACACTAGTTCATATACTAAGTAGTTTAATTCATGTAGGGTTGTAGCGAGTAGCGACCACATGAGTCCCTACCAGTTCGCTACGATGGTGTGCTCCACGTACAAGGAGCGTGTGACGAGACTCTCCGGTCTGGGGATGTAGATATCACCTGCACTAGGTGAATATATATATTCTATTATTATATTACATAATTTACGATTTCATTGTTCCAAAATTATAAAAAAAATACACTGTCGTTGTTATTTTCACTGGTTTGTATGTTGCTTAACACGTGTAAGCATTAATAAGTGTAGAAATTATTCATATTTGGGGATAAGCATTTCTTTTTCCAGCTAAAAATTGTACAAAAACTAGAATTTATGAATACTATCAGCTACTATAAAGAGAAATTAGAAATATTTAAAAAAATATCTCTAATTACACCGATCGCACCATTTCCTTTTAAAATAGTTGTATAAAGTCCTCTAAGATTAAACCAGTGAATAAGGAGTCACTATAGTTTGTACATCCATTCTTCCCAATAACTGGTCCGAAAGTGGTGAATCTTGTGCTAAGAATCGTTTGTTCTCAAATTTTGTTACATGAGCCATACAACTAGTGTTTACTACTTTGACAGCTTTCTTATATATACATATATCGTCGGGGATAGTGCAAAATCCGCGTAACTTTAAAATTATTTTTTTTAATACTAAAACTGTCAAATATTAACATTTCTTAGAATAGAGACATGAAAACTACAAACATTACAAATTATACGCAAAAAATTATATTTTCCTACCAAGTGATCCTTTCAATGTAAATCCTAACACAGTGCAATCCATCTTCGGCTAGATCACGACTTCAGAGTTTTAATAACATTTTAAATTCAATCCATATCATTATTGTATATCGTACACACACTGTATAATAACTTCGTATGACATTGGCATAATATTCCACAACTACAGTGCAAATGCAGCTATAGCTTAAAAAACTCTGTATATATTTATATTATTATTGTCTGTAGGAATTCGGTTCGGATCTAACTCCTTTATCCGAGTTAGTGTTCACTCTGCCTCTCTTGAACCGCGGCTCCGTCCGTCATCGTCGCAGTCTTTATCGTGATCGGCTCACAGTCAGAACGACCCTACACAGACAACACCTGGAGGATATCATAGCTAGGCTCAACTTAACTGGTAACTATATAACATTGACTATTAATACGAGTATTACAAGTTTACATCGTCCAACAAACTTTGAACTTTTACAGTTATGAATAAGTCTTAGAACAGTATCAATTACAAAATAGGAACTCTAACGTATTTATTTAGTTTTATTATGCATTTTGCTATACCTTTAAATGAATGGGCACTTTTTAATGAATTATTAAAATATATACACATAACTTAGAAGATTATTTGTGTAATTCGTAATTGTAGATTCTTGTTAGTCTTTTATGTAGCTGCTAGAATGGTTTGGTTTAACATTTTAGTGACGTCTTGTGAATTAAATAAGGCGGGCTGACAAAAATGGGGAGGAAATTATAATATAAATAACTTGGTCAATAAATATCTAATTTAAACAATTCAATACTTTTCAGATAACACAAGAGGGAGCGCATACTTTCAAACGATACCAGAGAATATAGAAATTGATTTTACAAATCACATACACATATCACCGGAAAACACTCTGCTTAGAAAAAAACCAAGACCTACTTGGGACTGAAAATTTGTATAAAATTACAAAAAAACTGTACTCTAAGGATATTTTAAGTAATGAAGAACATTTTTACCTAATTTATAATATTTTAAACGGTGCTTCACTGAGGTTGTACTATGTATAGTCATTTTTATATTTTTTGACTGTATCAATGTGTATGTACTGTATGTACCATACGATTATATTCCTATACTTATGTTATTGAATAAATTATAATTAAATTATGTTCAATATGAATCATCTTTATTTTGACCTTCGCAAGGAGAAAAACAACTCTAAAATGAAACTGAATAGAGTTCGCCCAGTCAGCTATACATATGTTACTAATTCCAAAAATAACGCGAAATCGCGAGCAAAAACTAGTAATAAAAAATATATAGTACTGGTTAAACAAATACAGAATACTAAATAAATTATACCAATAATTAAACCTATTTATTATATATTATAGTATAACAATATTCATCCTCTTATATTATTGATAGCTGCTAACAGCTTTGACTGGTCCGTAAGAAACCATTGCCACAACTTCCTCATATTATGTTTATCGTTTTTCTGAAAAAAATAATTATAATTTCAATATTTCAAATTATTATCTATAATTTTTTGTCATGATAGTCAATTTAATTGCTTTTAAAATGCAAAATATATACATATATATAATGAGATCTAAGACTTTCGCGTATATTCATTTAATAAAAACTAAAAATTTTCTGATTACTACATACGCGTTATTATATTATTTTTAAAAACTACATATTCCCGACGTTACTGTTGCTTTTCACCAACCGTGATAACGGTAAACATCTTTTCGACCATTAAAAATAATAAAATACTCGTAGTAATAGGAAAAATAATAGGTTCATTCAAATATTATTATTAAAATTCACAATGTGATCACTTTATGACACCATAATCTTAATATATTGATAGTAAATACTAGTTACATAAGTAACTATCTAATTTACTAGAAGTAACCTAAAAGAAGTTACCTAAGTAGATTCTTAGGTAAGTATCTTTCATTACCTTAACATCATTGAACATAACGCATGTTTCAACGATCCTTTCATCCACAACATCTCTGTCTTGTATCAGTCGGTGTCTCATGGCTGAAATGACTGTGTTGTTGCAGTTTGGTTGTTTTGTACAACTGGGCCGATGACTTCTTACTGAAAATTTATTGTCTTATATATATATAAGACACTTGGAAGTAACAGTTATATTAGCTATTAATATTATATATTAATACTAAGTCAGTATGTTGAGTGTTAATACATAAGTTTATTCATTTAATTGGTTCGGCCTAAAGAACTGAGCCTTTAAGGAATTTTTGACCTTTTAAGAAATCTATGATATAGGACTATATTTTATGAATTTTAAACTAAATTAATTATTTAGGAAAATTTATTGTTGTATAATAGTTGAAATTTAATATTTATGTTACCCTATCGCATGTCGCATTACTTCTGGCAAAGGGGGCAAGTTACTAATTATCATAAAATATTTTAGTTAATGGCTAGCAGGCAAAAAGGGTATATTCTTTTTGTGGTTACACATAAACATATGTTTTTTTAATAACTTTTCTAAAAATCGTCTCGTTAAATAATTATTATTATATATAAAACAAACGGTAATTGAACATAAAATTTACGGTATTTTGTATTTAGAGGGGTATTTCTGTCAAATACATATTAATTTGCATCTATTACTACGTTTAAAATTATTAATTTGAGATTATTAAAAAACTATTTTACAAGCCCAAATGATTATCAAAAAAATGTTCTTTTTGTGATTATACAAAAAAGTTATAGAATCTTTCAATAACTTTTCTAAAATCGTCTCGTTAAATGATTGTTATATTGGTAAATGTGTAGTTTTACCTAGATTAATTCCTAAGACACAAAAAATATATATTTATATATAATTACACTCAAATCATACTTACTATTGCATCAATTCATTTTCCTTTCTTTTATATTCCTCAGTTATATTTTCTTTCAACTAGCTACCTCTACTCATCAATTCATTATAAGTCTTAACATATAACAACACATCTGTACTATTTACTCCAAGTATTGAAGACAAACTTTGTAATAAATTGTTTGATTTTTGTAGATTTCTTTCAACATTTTCCTGTTCTTTGCATATATCAGTCATTGATTCCTGAAAAATTATAAATTTACATACTATAACATATATGTCAAAAAAATAAATATGTATAAAATTAATTGCATCAGAATTATAAAAAAAACTTAAAAACAAATCAGAAACTTAAATAAAGTAGGTCAGAATAAAATTATAATGCTTTTAATTAATTTATAAAAAAATAAAATCTAGACATATTTTACTATATGTATGTTTAAGTTTAACTAGATGGCAGCACTAAACTGTTTTAGTTCTATCCTAAAACAAATTCTATCTATGCCTTTATACGATAATCCTTATTTAAAGGTAAAGTTTTTATCCAAATAATAAATTTGGGTGTATATCAATTAATTACAAACACAATACAAACTATATAGAGACGAAACCTCTTAGCATTCAATGTATTCACCGTGCGGGTGCCGGGTCCATTCATTGTAAAGAGAGGAGCTTCAACAGTGTCTGTGACTTGCGACCCAGGTGTAGGTTTAAGACCCTATCTAACGCGCGTTAAACGCTCACCTCCACTGTCCAAGCTCCTCCCTCTACCAAATTTGAAAATAACCTACAAGGACTGACTTTGAAGTGTGTTCCAGGAATGAGTTAATGTGCGTTCTGGACAGGCTCAAGTCATTTAGTAGGTTGTAGCCCTAGTAGTAGCCTTATAAAAAGCATATACTCACGATCCTATCAGCAACTATTTCGCTCTCCTGTATCACATACAAGCGTAGATGAGCCACGAACTGTATTACATCCTCCATAGTACGTAGCTCCCGTCTTAATGCGTAGTACACGAGACGATCTAACGTTACAGCCTGTTGACATACATCCACTAGGTGTGATAGGTCTTTGTAGATTTGTCTGGAAAATAAATACAAAATTCATTACAAATTTTATTCATTACTGTTGTGTTTTTAATCCCCGACGCAAAAACGACAGGGTTATAATTTTGACGTGTCTATGTGTCTGTCTGATGTAACGTAGCTCATAAACGGATGAGCCTATTTAATGCGGTTATTTAATGCGGTTTTTTTGTTTAAAAGGTATATCCGTTGAGTATTCTTAGCTATGTTTTTTAGAAATCGATTCAGGTCTTCAAGGCCATCAGGGCGTTTGTTAGGCGTGATAGGAATATTACACGCACAGTTTGCTTGCAATCATATGTGGGAGCGGACATTTAAAACACTAATGTCTTCTGGAACCACTGAACTAGTCTGCTTTGTCGTTATTGTTAAAATTATGATGTCAAGCACAATGTACTTAGATCACTTTATTATATGTTCCGTCATTGAATCTTGCTTCAACAATACAAAAATCACGAATTTAATATATTTTTATTATATATATCGGCGCTATCAGCTTTAATAACGGATGCGACATGAAAATAATTTGAGGCTGTTATCAATTCTTATTAAAACTCATTAGTATTCAGAATTATTGTTAAAAGTAAAACGAAATCAACGATTGTTTTAAAGGAGAATAGAACTATGTTTAAATCTTGGTATAAATATGACGGCAGAATTGAGAATTCAGAGTTCAGTGAGTGTGTATCATTAAATTATGTGATTATGAAGAACCTTCCAGAAATACAGGAATATTAAGAACAATTGAAGTTTCATTTTAAAATATAATCGAATGTTCTAGAAGAAGTGACATTTGTTACGTCAACGAGGCTGGCGTCTTTCTCTTTAAAAACAACGAATGTGTAATAATTCCGATATATACTATAGTAATTTAATTCTTTACAAATTAATAAATACATAAACAATGATAGACAATATAAAAAATATCAATGTACTAGTTTTTGCCCGCGACTTCGTCCGCGTTAATTTCGTCATTAGTAATATATGTATAGCTGACCGGGCGAACTCTATTCCGTCCTAGAGGCCATAAATAATCAGGTTTTTCCTGTTTCAATCGAACAGAATGATTGACATATTAGTTAGTTGTCAAATCTAATGTCAAAGAAAACATTTGTATGGGAAATAGAAAAGGGCTATTTTTAGGGTTTTCCCGAAAATGAATCAATTTTTCTCACCTTTTAAACCTTCCCTGAACCTCCATGAACATTTCAAGACTAAGATAGGATAAATCGGTTCAGCCGTTCTCAAGTTTTAGCGAGACTAAGGAACAGCAATCCATTTTTATATATATAGAAGATTAAAATTTCAAACAAAAAGACCGACATTTAGAGACTCTAAATCATTAATTCCTTCCTGGTTCATTTCCTATATGTGATGTAACTTCACCAATTTATACTGACCTCCTCATCATCATAGCGGAGGTAGTTCTTGTGGACACAGCCAGCCTGCTCCGGGCCTCGCTGAACTGTTTGACTGTGGACAGTAACTGTTGCTCCAATATACACTCCTCTTGTTCCAGTAAACTGATGGCACTTTGAGCCTCCAATGAAGAAACCCTGGAAATATAAGTTAGTAATAAATTTATTGAGTGAAACAAGAAAACTGCTATACTCTGGTCATTCATGGATAAAATTTCAGCAACTTAATGTCCTATCTCGTCAAGAATTTTGAGATAGCTTAGTTGTTTGGTGTGGTGTTTAACTTTTATCAAAAACTAGTAAACCTGGCGAACTCCGTTTCGCCACCAGAAGGCTTTTATATAAAATTTCGTTTGGTGATTAAAAGATGAAGATTTTTTTTTGTTTTATATTTGAAAAAAAATTTTTTTATTTCATTTCACAACTGTAATTAATTCATTTCGATTACAAAAATGAAGTGTTATTTAGTTGAACTTCTCTAAGTAAATGAAAGTGAATCCAACGTAGATATCGAATCGAAGCGTTATACGTGTCCGCAAATTATCCGTTTCATTGAAGTGTTCCTTTGTAAACCACATTTTTTGTGTTTTGATCTAACTTTAACACAAATAAAGCGTATGGTTTCCAAACTCGTGAACACGCAAAATATAACTGCCCATGTGAAAAACACTGATTTTTTAAATTTATCCCGCAAATACTAAATGGTTTTTGAGTTCAAACTACAAACACATTACCTAAATATTTTTAGTTTTATATAGTAGATTTCTTACAAATATCTAATTGTCATCCATACGTCATTATATACGTCAATTGCATAGCTGTCAATTGTGTTATTCCACGTTTTATAATGACTGACGTTTCATATCAAGTCCCACGGGAATGCTGTCGAACGGGAAAAAAGTATCCTATTGCAATTTCCTGGTTCTAAACTACCTCCCTGCCAATTTTCAGATGAATCGGTTCAGCCGTTCTTAGGTTATAAGTGAAGTCACTAACACGACTTTCTTTTATATATATAGATTATTTTGATTGGACCATCAGTTTCAATTAGGGTCGGAAAACGAAACCCATGTTCAAAAAAAATTGTTCTCTACCAAAATCTAAGGATTCACTAAACTAGTGACTAGAGCTTTTCTCGGAGAAAGCATAAAAAAATTGGTGAAGGTGCGTCTCCGAGTAATTAGAAAGAACATTAAGAAGAAGATTCTATACATTTTAACATTTATTTTTTTTATGAATTTTAACTACAATATCTATATGCGTAATATGATAAAATGACATGAATATTGAATGAAATTTATTAATTAACCATATTATTTATATACATACGTAATTTCACTTGAATGTACATGACTATAGTTAGACACAAGCATCAACTTGGCAAGCTCCCCGCACAGCTCTGCTTTGGATTCTATGTATGTACAGACGGCATCAGAGAGACTGAAACATAGAATGAGAAAATTTATTATTCATATTGAAGAACTTGGGTGACTGATTGTATAGTTACTTTTTACTATCTCACAAGATAGACTGGGAAATCTTTTATTTCTAGATTCATTTGTTTAAACATAAGAATAAGATATATTATGAGATTTGCAAAAAGTCCCAAACAAGTATAAATGTTTGTAAGTGTATATAGATTTCTAATACTCTTTCACACAAAAACTTACTGCTTAGATATTGATAAAACTATATAGTAATATGTATATCTAAAATTTAATAAGATATCAATAAAAAAGTAGGTCACTTAAAACATCCACATACCTACTTTTAATATTATATGCCCAATTCCTAGCTCAAACTAAAGGTAAAATCTAATAATCTGTATATATAAAATATCATATAGTATATTATAAGAAAACCTTACCATTCCTCCATATCCTTAGCTTCAACGAGGGCTGTTCGTAAATCATGCTCATTCACATCTGTTTGGAGGTCGTTGAACTTCTTATTGGTGTACAAATCAAAATGAGACTTAAACACTGACTGTGTCTCTCGATACGATTCCACAGGACCAAATGTAAAGAACTGTTTTGATAATTCCTGGAATATATGTTGAATAACATTATATGATACATTTTCATACTTTGATAACATAATTATGACTTTAACACAAGTTAAGTGTAGCAATATAAATGTATTTATGTATAAAGACATAATAAACTTGTAAAATAGAAAAAAGTTCACTGTCATGTAAAAGAGTTATTAGAACAAAGCTTTAATTAAATAAAAAAAAGTAGGCCAAAACTTTTGGTCATTCAACTAAGAAATACCAAGTCTTAACTTACAAAGATACTTAATGTATGCTTTTAAATATAAGCTATACTTATTTGGTCACCTAAATAGTTATTCTAGTTATTTTTTTACTAATGATTTCTTAAGTATACTATTACAAATAATCATCAATAGCATTAAACATACTTTATCATTGATGCTGGAGCCATAAACATTCAAAACCTCTGCAATATTGTTCATAACGCTACTGGTAATGTTTTCAACTTCTTCAGCCAACTGCAAGCATTGCTCGCTAGCTGTAGTGACATCCAGATTACATTGTTTCTGTACTGTTTCTAATCTAACAATATCTAGTGTGAGGACCTCTTTAGTAGACCTAAAAATGTATCAGTATTGATTATGTGTTTTTAATAATTAATGTTAAATATTTGTGAGAAACTTAGGATCCATATTCATATCTAATTTTAAATTAAACAACAATTTTAATGCTTCCACTATGTTAAATATCATTAAAATGTATACAGTTGATGATAATGACTTACTCTTCTTGAGTGATCATTTCATTAAACATTTCTTAATGAATTTGTAACATTGCAAGCTTCTCTTTCTGCCTTTCAATATCAAGTTTAGCGTCCTCTAAAGAATCTAAACCCCAGCTAGGACTAAACCTTCGAAATCAACTTGTATTGATTGGATTTGTGTTTATAAGTTTTCACATGAGAATAATTTTCCTTCCTTCTCTAACTCTGCATATCTGTTAATGATAAAGATTAAAATGTTTAAATTAAAAATTAAATTATATATTACTAGCTATTTGTTTTAGTACAGTTATAGAACTCATAACTAAGTGTCGTAACACAATACTTCGTGTCGATTTTACTAAGGCGACTTTTAGAGTTTTGCGTTATCTGAAATACTTAACCTGCACTATTCTCTAGCAATTAATGCATTATAATGATCCAAATTGTTGTAAATCCACTGCAAAACTCCAGAAAAGTCTAGATCGTTTAACATCCACTCAAAAGACTTATACGTCTCTACACCTAATCCATGAAGAAACGGGATAAAATCCTCGTCACGAATGTCGTCACTGTTATCCATCTTGATAAATTCACAATAACATATTAGTAACAAAATAATGAAACAATTTGAAACGACTTTACAGAGCTATACGGTGCCGGTGCGCCGTTAAAATTCAAAAACAAACACTTCTCTCATTTGACGTTTGACATAAGCTCCTTAGACAATAAAGGCAATGATTTCGTAATATTAGATTACCATAACAAATAAATATAATTTAATAGACTATTAAGAAAATGTTTTTAATGTAAATGTTATTTAATGGTACTCTAACTGAAGAAGTCTCTAAGTTTTTTCAAATTTTCTAAATTAAAATACTATTCAAAATCATTTTACTTTCAAATGTAAAACATAGATGTCACTACTTGTAACTTAACCATGGAAGAGTTAGCAATTGTATAATATATAAACTTATTTATTGCAGATATTATATCTTTCAAAAGTAAAATTTAATTTTAAATAAAACCCAAAACTTTAGTAATTCCCTATTATAAATAAAATCCCGCGCCGCCTTCAGCAAATACTAAGCATTCAAGAATGCTTCTTGCCAGTTTATGGCTTTATTGTTTCTACTATGTATAAATGAAATCTAATTGTTATTTGTACATATGTATATAATACTTATTTGTTCGTTTTGTTTAAGACATTTGCTTTCAGCTACTTCAGCTATTTTCAGAATTTGACTGTTATATCGATTTTGACAAATTAATTATTGCACTAAAAATTACATTACAAGGACTTGACAACGAAAAAAAACGGAATGTAAAAAAAAACAAGAATTTGACAAAAAATATATTTTAAATAAAGACATGGCTTCGGCCTAATATAAAAACTTGCGTCAAGATTAAAAAAGGAGATTAAGACATTTAAAAATAATTAAAGATACAAAATACAAAAGACATGGCTGTATGGGCTTTGTTCTCTTTGCCTGTTCTGAACGGAACGAACATAACCAAAATAAAAAAGTAACTGTTGAGCGGGAAAGTAGTGACGCTATTTGTGTTTTGCAAATCAAATTGAGTTCTTTGAGATTTTCTTGTTCTGTAAGTTAGTTTGTGTTTAGTGTTCAGATAATAATTATTTTAAACTCATTGAGGCACGTTTAACTTAAAGTGTGAAATTTTATTAAAACATATCGATTTATAAAGTATTGCAGTTATATAGTTTGTTACTTGGTAAGTTTCCCGGGAGTTTTGAACATTTGAAATGTTATGTATTCATGTGTTTGTGCCGAAATTTAACTTTAAAAACTCGTATCTTTGCTTAAAAAATAAAAAATAACACCCAAAAGAAGGTTTTTGATAATAATTCCTTTCAGATACTGTTTACAAGAAAAACGTATCTATATAAAATAATTGTGGAGATAATTTCGTACAATTTAAGTCTACTTGCTCCTTCATTTTGATGGAAGTTTAGAATTATCACAAGAAGCAGGACATTTCGTTCAAATAACGGAGCACACTATCATTATCACACTAATTTCATATAGGTATACCTTGATCTACTCGTATAATGCGGATGCGATGTGACGACCAATGAAGGCGTGCTCACGAAATTGATTTGCGTCTCTTTTATCATGTTTACTATTTATATCCTGTATTTCTCGAAGGTGCTTCATAATCACATACTTCAATGATACGCACTCACTGAACTCTCAACCCTGCCGTCGTGTGTCCAGACGTTATATTTAGACCAACATTCAAACATAGTTCTATTCTCTTTTAAACAATCTTTGATTTCGTTTTACTTTTAACAATAATCACGAATACTAATGAGGTTTAATAAGAATTGATGACAGGTTCAAATTATTATTTCCAGGTTCGTCATAGCAGACAGTGAGTTGCCGTACTTCTTCCACTGGTGCTTCAAAAGGAATGGTACAGGTATGTACAGCTACTTCTACATATAACAATGTGACCAAGAATGATAAACACTGTTTCTCATATACTATATCATAACATTTAAACAATATACTAGTCTTATTTCCATGCTTTATCTGGCTAAATAAAGTAAAATATGAAATTTAAAGACTAATAGAGCAGAAGAAAAGAGAAACTAATAGAGAGAAATATCTTCAAAAATAAGCAATTAAAATATTACGATTTCAAAGAAATATTGTGTTATATATATATCCCTACTAATATTATAAATGCGAAAGTAACTTTGTCTGTCTGTCTGTTACGCTTTCACGCCTAAACCACTGAACTGATTTTAATGAAATTTGTTACAGACATAGAGTTGAGTTTGAGAAAGAACATAGGATAGTTTTTATCCCAGACTTTTGAAAGTTTCTCTTAGAAACGCGAAATAACCGAACTCCACGCGGGCGAAGCTGCGGGCGGAAAGTTAGTATGAAATAATTATAACTGAAACCATTTTATCGACTTTCATATATTTCATAATCGTTTGGTACATCAGTACGTAGGATGGTGTAGGAGCTAATCACAGACAGCTACACGTACTCTCTCAGGTACACTCACCGTCTATAATATTCATCTTCTATTTCTTCCTGGCAATTTCCCAGCTTTAGCCAGGGTCTGTCTTACATGTTGTGTATAGTTTTGGCTGATAGTTTTTACGACCGGCCGCCTGCCGGACATCAACCCTCTTTGGGAATGCAATAATCAGTGAAATCTATTATCTACATTGGTACTAGCCAGGATCGAACCCGCGCCCTCATAAATGAGAGGTGGACCTTTTGACCACTAGGACACCACTGACGTATACTAAAGTATATTGTATGTATTATTAAAAGTAATTTAAGACTCACTAGTGAGAGGGTGAGTGTGATGTATACAGGGTGTTGTAATATTGCTCGGAAACTTACTTATATGTATATTGTAATAAGAATTATATATTCTATATCTAACACAACATTGATTCACTCGTATAAATCTCTGTGCGAGGTGACTGAAGCGACCTTAGCGTCTTTTTACTAAACCGTTTTATTTTGGACATTTGTTATGTTATCCGTCTATAAAATTTAAATTACTGGTCCGATCTAAATATTTTTTTCATAAAACCACCAAAACAACTGGTCTATTGAACAAAAAAATTAAGTCTAAATCATACATTTAATTGCCAAGATCATCTCAATATAATGGTCTGATTCGCCAGTATAGCGTTCCGTACACTCCACTAATTTTATCTAATAAACCCCCTAGTATTATAAACTTAGTTTAGTGTAATCATTGTAGCTGCATGCTATACTTAGAGAAGATTATAGGGTGAGGACGAATCATACGGATATAGAATAGATATATATATACAGGGTGACTGGTGAATTACTATCGATATTTAAGGACGTGGTAGTTGACGATCATATATGACAAAATAAAAATTAATATAACATAAATATTAATAAACTTCTAAGTAAAGTTAACCAAAAGTTATGCAATTAATTACGGATCGCGTGGATACCCTAGCTGCGTTATCGACACAAAACAGTTATGTACGTAGGTACAGTAGGACCTCGATTATCCGGACTAATTGTTGTCGGTAGGCATCCGGATAAGTGAAAGTCCGGATAATCCAATATATGAAGAAAACCGGGCTTTTTGCATATGTACATATGTAGTCTGTACCATACATATGTAATGTTAGGTGTTTATTTAAAACAACAAATACATATGAGCGAAAATCAACGTTTATTAAGAAATTGTACATATTGTACGTATAAGTGTGATAAGTGGCGTGGCGTTGTGCAAGTTCTGACATGTTAATCTATTCATACAATAATAAAATTGTAGAAAAGTGCTTTCTGTACATTGAAAATAAAAATAAAAAAAATAACAGGGATTATTGTTATGTCGATGTCGAACCCAAAAATGTAATTAACTTTTTTTTTGTCTGTTCACGCTAATCTAAGAAACGGCTGACCCGAGTTGGATTCGGTTTTCACGAATATATTGTGGTATGCTTCAGTTATGCTTTAGTGTTTGTTTCATGTCAATCGGTTCATAAATAAAAAAGTTATGTCAAATTAAAGAACTGAAGAACTGCGTTCAATATTCGACCGGGTGTGTCAATTGTATGTGGCTCTGTCCCGTGTTAGCAATCCCAGCAGCCTGTATGCTTTCACCCCCGATGGCCATACGTCTAATATTGTATATAGAGAAGCATTACAGTAAAGTAGGTTTTTTAGCTACCCAAAAATGACTGTGATTATGATCCAAAATAAAAATAAGTATATATTTAAAAAAAAATGCTGCTCATAGTCACTATTCCACGCGAACGAAGTCGCGGGCACGGCTAGTATTAGAATAAACTCGTCGCGATTGGCAGTCCGGATAATCGCGAATTCGGATAACCGAGGTCCGGATAATCGGGGTCCTACTGTATATGTAGTTATCGCGCGGGAGTTTACCTACATCCAAACGCCGCGCGCCGCCGCGTGTAATGCCTCCTCTACACGTAGACAGATTTGTCTGCAGACGTCCGCAGACGCATCCGCAGATGAATCTCTACGAGCCGTCCACACGTCGCCAGGTCGTTCAGTCTATGTTGGTTCTCGTCAGATGCAACACGTACGCACGCAGAATGGATATAGAGACCGTTGCTGCCGCAGCTATTTATTTATTTAGTACCTACAAGTATTATTTAAGCGTCTATCGCAATAGAGTTATTAAAAAAAAATGGAGAAGAAGAAGGTGGTGGATGGACGTAAAATATCCATATGGGCTGATACACATCCTCTGTTCCCGCCCCTGACCGAATGGATGCATTTCTTTTTTTTAAATTCGTTCTAAATGTACTAAGAAGATTATCTTTTTTCTTTCTTAACTCATGCACTGGAATGCCCATCGTATCAGCAATACGTTTCCATGAATCATTAATCTGAAAAAAAAAAATAAAATAAGTAAGTATAATCATTGTGGTTATATCAATGGGCATAATAACAGGTGGTCAAAATAAGTTGTCGTGTGTCGCGTTAACACGATCAAAATACCCATTCACATAAAACTGTATTATAACTTTGACCGTGTTTCAATGCGGCTTTAATTCGAACTAAAATAACAATTGCCTACCCGTCATAAATCCACATTGTTAATATCTAATAACCAATTTACAGTAAACTCAACTGAATTTGTAAGTAGATAGTTAAATAAAATGAATGAATTGTGTACTTACAACATTTTTATTTTTGTGGTATTTATTTTTGGGATTCCACAGGCAGTTTTCTGCTTGATACAGCTCCAGAAATTTAAATGTTTCCTCTGTGCTCATGTTTGCCATTTCAACAAGCAAGAAAAAAACGGCGGTAGGTAAAAAAGAACGGCGAAAATCACGCGTGCACTCTCACTCGCTTCCCGCTGAACACTGATGCGTCGTCAGACGTGTGGACACACCGCACGCCCGCGCCGGGCGCCCGCGCCAGATCCCTTTGATCCGTGCAACAAAAACCGACAACAAACGGATAAGTGCCGGACGCGTCTGCCGACGTCAAATACCTACCACAGACGAGCAAATCACTCCCTCTACACGTAGGCGGACGCGTCCGCCGATGGTATCGGCGGGCGCGTCCGCCTACGTGTAGAGGAGGCATTAGACCTTAGATAAACAAAAATGATCCAATTCCCTTCATACTTTAATCCTGGCTTAGGACAGGCAAAAATACCAAGATATTTCTTTCGTTTAAGCAACCAATTTATTGACTAGGTAAATGGTGTGACCTTGACACGAAAAATAATATGAACTGTTTACCTATCTTGGTATTTCCGGCGTATTTAAAAATGGAATCATTCTTATTTACAACAATTGTCAATCATTACTACATAACTACACTAACCTTAACAAATGTTCAAAGCGAGCTCCTTCTCGTGTGATACACAGTTCGGCACGTTTACACATATTGTCTTTCACACGATTTAATACGAATGGGTCACTTTTAATAGTTTCGAAAGCACTATTGATTTTTAATTTCAACTCCTCTCTGTTGACATACATTGTAGCATACACAAGACGTTTCCTTAGGCATGTGTTGGAACACGGAACTGTCCGAAGTCTCGTAATCTTTGATTAGCGTTTAAGATGACGCTGGCCGTAGGTACTCGACGATTGGGGAACATCTCCCGGTACAAATTGATTGCAAGCTTTCATTTGCACGCGCATACGCATGAACCATGTCCAAGTATTCTGCATTTGTGTATTGAAAAGCCATATTTAATTACTAATAAGTAATAACGGGTCACACGCACACACGACAGATTATTATTAGGTATACGCGTAAGATCGATCGCAAGGCGCGCGCGCGGGAAGACGAACGTACGGACCTTACGGCGGCGCTCGCGCGACTAATAGCCGACTAATGGCCCGCTAGCCACGGGGCGGGGGTTGGGGAGTAGCGACACACTGGCGCCGGCAAGGCTGAGTACGTGTCCAAACTTTATTTATTTATACGGAAATTTGGTCAAAAATTAAGTACCAATTTTTTTTACATAATTCGAATGAGAATCGTGTATCGAGTATGCTCCTTAAATATTGATAGTAATTCACCAGTCACCCTGTATATATTATATGGACGACGACGCCCCAGGAGAAGTAATGAAAAGTTCTCTTCTTGGTAACAGTTTCGTTATATGTCATACAATTTAAAATGAACCACAGATAACAATATTTGGAGTTTGTCTATGAATAGACAAGAAAAATATATGTAATTATATATATATATATCGGATTTATTACACATTCGTTGTTTTTAAAGGGAGAGACGCCAGCCTCGCTTACGTCACTTATCTCAGTTCTTCTAGTACGTTCCATGATATTTTAAAATGAAACTTCAACTGTTCTTAATGTTCCTGTATTTGTCGAAGGTTCTTCATAATCACATACTTCAATGATACGCACTCTCTGAACTCTCAACCCTGCCGTCGTGTGTCCAGACGTCATATTTATACCAACATTCAAACATAATTCTGTTCTCTTTTAAACAACCTTTGATTTCGTTTTACTTTTAACAATAATCATAAATACTAATGAGGTTTAATAAGAATTGATGACAGCCTCAAATTATTTTAATGTCGCATCCGTTATTAAAGCTGGTAGCGCCGATATATGTATATATAATATATATTGATATAAATTTTAAAATTATATCTGATTTAAATGACTGCAATAGTGACCACAGTGAGATTAGTTAAGAGTGTATTTTATTGGTACTTGCCAGGTTTGAACCCGCGCACTCGGCGACGAGAGGCGGGCCTCTTAACCACTAGGCCACCACCGACTTTTTAGGAGTCATATGTACTTTCTGAGAGTATTTAGACATCACTGACATACGGTGAAGGAAAACATCGTGAGGAAACCTGAACTTATAGTTTCACAATTATAAGTTTGAAATCACCAACCCGTCTTGAGCAAGCGTGGTGATTAATGCTCAAACCTTCTCCATATGAGAAAGAGGCCTTGCTCAGCAGTGGGCTCTAATAGGCTGATGATGATGATGTATTTTATTTGTATTATGGTTTATGTTGTAATGAATACAGTTAAATATTATTACATATCAAAGCTTGCTACTTATTAAGTGAAGTTGAATATTTTTAGCAAACTTCTTTTAATAAATGCACATTGTTTTTTTTTATAAAAATATAATGTTTATTTATAAAGTCATTAATCGGCAACATTATTGAAAACATATGGAACGTTTTAATTATATCGTATACTCATTGATGTTGGAGTTTAAAGTTATATAGTTTGTAACCAGCCTCTATATTTATTTATTAATTTATTCGTTGGTTCGTGTGATCGTTCCTTTGTTCATTTATTCATCAATTCATTCCTTCATTTCGCTGTGATTTTAAAAGAATTGTTTTTTCATTTGTATTCATGTTTGCGCTGTTTGGGGTTAATAAAATTGTTTCTTTAAATAACTGTAGTTACTGTATATAAATAGTTATTTCACAGGTTTTTGAAAAATGTGATTTAACGAATGAGTGCCGTAAATCAAAATAATATATTCAATTATTATGTAGCTTAAATGCTACCTTAAAAACAAAATATTGCATAAAATATGTTTGAAATACGAACGACTACAATTAATTTTATTGTTCTTAAATAAAGCTTGGGAACAGACTTGAAAATTTAAGTTTGTTCAAAAATAATCTCTTTGTTTTAAGACTAAGAGTTGATATTGAATTAAGACTACGTTAAGTATTAAGAATGTTGTCTCCTCACAACATGAAGTGTACATTGAGACAAACTAAACAAAGTTTCACTCATGTGTTTAAACTTTCTGAATTGTTTGAAGTCAAAAGACATTTTGTAAGAATAATGAGATCTAAGATTTTCGCGAATACACATTTAAATGAAACTAATATTTTCGGATTTTTACTTCGCGTTTTATTTTTGATTAGAAACTTCATACTCCCGACGTTTCGGCTACTTTTCAGCAACCGTGATCACGGGCAGACGAGATGTGAGTGTCTGTCAGTTGGTCTGGTCATTTTATCTCCTACCGCCATCGATTTCTTAATTGTCTTGCGTACCGCTCTGGATGCCAGATAAAGCCACCTACAGTTGAGCGACAACCTGCAATTCTACCATATGTAAAAGGAGTTACTGACAGAATAGGCAACATCTTGAAGAAGGTTTCAATTAAGACGAAATAGTAATATATCAATTAAGAAGAAATAGTAATATATATTTTTAATAACTCCAAATTCCGATGTTATAATTACCTATATAGTAGTTGCACAATATATTTAATAAGGTCAGGTGCAGAAACACATCTGCGAAATATCGTAGAACATAACAAAGAGACGTTTCTTGAGTAATTGGTACATAATGCGCACTGACAGATTCTAATGCGGATTACTATTTGACTTTGGTGACACGTAAAGATGATTTACTCTCTGATTGGTAGATTATATTGAAAATAGTTTCTTCCATGGTCGTTATTATCTATACTAATATTATAAAGCTGAAGAGTTTGTTTGTTTGTTTGTTTGAAAGCGCTAATCTCCGAAACTACTGGTTTGAATTGAATAATTCTTTTTGTGTTGGATAGTCCAGTTATCGAGAAAGGCTGTGGGCTATATAACATCACGCTACGACCAATAGGAGCAAAGATATAGTAGTAAATGTGTAAAAAACGGGAGAAATTGTTTCATCTTTGAAGCCTTCCGTTGCGTGCGCTGTGAAAACGGTTCAAAATACACAAAAAATATGTATAAAAGAATAATAGCTCTTTTAATGATCTAAAAAACAGTCCGCGACAGTATATGTCTATCTTTTAAGATTAATTCACAAAAACCGTTTTTATGGTACCTAATTTGGTCGAAATAATTTGTTTAAGTTGTATCAACATAATAATATTAATCTTTATTCAAATAAATAAATAAATATATTGTTGGTTAAGAGACCTTCATTGTGAATAAAAAAATAGGTTTTATTCTGAAAATTCTACGGGAACTCGACCATTCCGAAAACCCCGCAAGAACGGGAACTATGTATGTGGGAAGAACCAAAAATCTGTCGGAAGTCACTATTCCATGCGGACGAAGTCGCGGCAAAAGCTAGTATTAAATATTTAATATATCTGCGTGTAGCAAAAAATTAGCCACAGTGGTGGTAAAAAATGATTTCAATAAAAAAAAGCGAATCTGCTGTACTGTATAAAATGAAACTTTGAGATTTTATTATTTTGTTCTTTATATTTAAATTATAAGACTGAAACCTAAGAATTAACACAAAACTTTGTAAATCTATATTTATAAAAGAAAGTCGTGTTAGTGACTCCACTTATAACTCAAAAACGGCTGAACCGATTTAGCTAAAAATTGGCAGGGAGGTAGTTCAAAGCCAGGAAATTGCAATAGGATACTTTTTATCCCATTCAACAGCATTCCTGTGAGACTTGACATGAAACGTCAGTCACTATAAAACGTGGAATAACGAAACACAATTGACGTATAATGACAGATATGTAATTTAGTATTTGCGGGATAAATTTAGAAAATCATTGTTTTTCACATGCAGTTATATTTTGCGTGTTCACGAGTTTGGAAACCATCCACTTTATTTGTGTTAAAGTTAGACCAAAAAACAAAAAATGTGGTTTACAAAGGAGCACTTCAATGAAACGGATAATTTGCGGTCACGTATAACGCTTCGATTCGGTATCTACTTTGGATTCACTTTCATTTACTTAGAGAAGTTCAACTAAATAACACTTTAATTTTATAATCGAAATGAAATCATTACTGTTGTGAAATGAAATAAAAATTTTCCTTTTCAAATATAAAACAAAAAAAATATTTCATCTTTTAATCACCAAACGAAATGTTATATAAAACAAAGCCTTCTGGAGGCGACACGGAGTTCGCCAGGTTTACTTGGAACATGTAAAAAGATATGTCGCATAATGTATTTTTCAGAATATAAGTTAAAAATTAAAATATTTCTGTTGATACTATTCAATTGTAAATTAACCTAGATTTGATATTATAATTAAATAAACGTATTTGTTTCCTTATTATTTAAAGGTTTTATGTACAAAATTCTTGTAATGGAATTATTATTTTAACTTTTCGGTTAAAAATATAACAAAAATTTGACAATACTTATAACTTACACATGTATCTAGGTAAGATGCCATCAACGGTAACCGTTGAATTTTTGAATGGCATTGTAATTAAAATAAAAAATGCCTCCTTTCCTTGGAGAAATACCGATTTGTAAACTAAATAGCAGCATTTTTTTTCTTTAGCAGCAATACAGATCCTTATAGACGAAGTACAGAAAAGTATGGTAATGATAGGTTTTTCCCACTTAAAAATTATGTTTTGTTTTTACTATAACTGCTTTTGATGGTCAATAACTATCCGTTATACACAAAATCTTTGAAAATAAGTGTAATTATGTTTTATAAGTCTTAACATTTGCATAGATGACAGCTTGTAATCGTATATTTAATTTGTTCTTAAATTATTTTTTATAATTAAAATTACTCGACCAACTATGTACTAATAGCGACTGTTGGATATATTAAAAATGTTGTTGAATAAACAAAAGACACATCATTGTACACGTAATATTTATAAAAGTCGTTTTTTATTATCAACTTCATCACTAGTTTAATATTAAATTCCTATATCATACGATTATTTTTTATATCATTATTTTTTATAAAAGCCTTCGAAATTTTAACTGTTTTATTACTTAGCTTTCTACCTTTTTCTTGATGGAAATATATATTTATTAATTTTATGTAATTAACCGTATAAATGAGTAAAAACTTTCTAAATTCTGTAACAATTTCCTCTATCATCTTCAAATCTATTTCAATTCAAAAAAGAATAAAATTCAGAACAATATGGAATTATTTGTATTTTCGTTGATAAATTTGATATTTTAATTCAATACGGGGATTTTTTTTATTTTTCACATATAATTCTTCGAACGGGATAATATGTTTATGAATGAGAAACTGTTAGGGCTCTGTATTTTCATATAAGGTTGATAATTTATGATATAAGTTAAGATACTCGATCTATACGTATTATAGAGACGAAACTTCTTAGCATTCAATGGATTCACCGTGCGGGTGCCGGGTCCATCGCCTTGCAGGGAGAGGAGCTTCAACAGTGCCTGGGACTAGCGACCCAGGTGTAGGTTTAAGGGGCCCCTTAACTAACGCGCGTTATACGCTCACCTCCACTGTCCAAGTTACCCATATATACAATAAGTAATAAAAGCAAAATTTTCAATCAACTTGATTGATTGGTTTCTATAGGTTTTTATTGCGTGACGAATATTGGTTCAAGTAGGGGATAAAGTAAAAAAGATTAAGAAGGTTAATTTAGATTTTCTTCGGTTTAACTAACATAATTCAAGAATTATTATCTTGTAATATTTCCAGTAATTGTCTCGACTTAAAAAGGTTCAATTACATTTAGTTCATTAAGTAATAATAAAAAAAGTTCTTAGAATAACTTTAGGTCAAGTCAGAAACATAGAACAATATAAGTACATATGTGAAAATCTTAGAAATAATTGAAAATAAAGTTATTTCATCATCATCAGCCTATCAGACGCCCACTGCTGAGCAAAGGCCTCTTTCTCACATGGAGAAGGTTTGAGCATTAATCACCACGCTTGCTCAAGACGTGTTGGTGATTTCAAACTTATAATTGTGAAACTATAAGTCCAGGTTTCCTCACGATGTTTTCCTTCACCGTATGTCAGTGATGTCTAAATACTCTCAGAAAGTACATAAGACTCCGAAAAATCACATTGGTACTTGCCAGGTTTGAACCCGCGCCTTCGGCAACGAGAGGCGGGCCCCTTAACCACTAGGCCACCACTGACTGACTGAAAGTTATTTATAATAAAGTATTTATTTGTAGTAAAGCCATACATTTTTGTGAAAATTATAGTCAAGTTATTAAATAAAAGTAATATTTTTAATGATGTTAATGGACGTAGAATTGATTAAAGAACATACAAAAATTCATTTCTTCTTGTTTATTTTGATTGGTGAAATTTTTGTAGTTATTTGAAAAATTTGTACATATGTTTTACTGGTATGGTCATAATCGTGGTTTTTGAATTAAACTAAACTTGTGAATTAGTAAGCGTCCTCGCCATAAATATATTTCTCACTTGCTACAATATTTGAGCTCAAAGCTTAAATCTTGTGGTATTAAAATCCCTTTTTTTCATGTAAGAAAAATTTTATGTAATGAAAACATAGATTTTTTTATGACATAAAAATTATGGCATAAGTTTATAAATTACTTATTATGATAAACTTCAAACGATGAAGAGAATTCAAAAGTAACATCATACAATTTTCAGCCTCTGTTGAACAAAACAACATTGTATTTTGTAAGACACATCGATTACGTCATCTGTAGTTATTAATTTTTAATCGTCACATCGAGTAGATCCATAAAAAATACAATTATATTTTTTTCTGGACTTATATTAAAAAAAAATAAAGTAATTGAAAATATTTACGTAAGCATGGGGGAGGGGGTTTGCTTATTTTTTTCTGACAAGGGGGTGGGGGGGGGGTAAATAATTGTAATAAATCTGTTTACGTAATACTTGAACGGCCCCATATACATTTATAAAAACTAAGTAAATGTGGAATAAGGAAAATGTTCAGAAAAGACACATTAAAAATATTCACTAAAAGTTAATATTTTAAGAAAACAGATCACTAAATTTTCTAAAGTCTTAAAACATTCAAAATTTATCAATACCTACTGAAATTGGTATAAGCTATATAGTTGGTAACTCTAGCAGAAATCTTTTCTGTTTAACACCACTTAGATAGGGTTTTATGTGTATTGCGATAGATTGTGTTGTTTTAAGTTTAAGTACATTTTCTCAAAATCTTTACAGTAATTTTGTACGTGAATGTAACCAGTCTTAATATAGAAACATAATCCCATACTTTAACAATGTTTTTTTTTTCTTTTCTTTACATTTTTGTTTACTAGTTCTTAAATAGTCACCCATTAAATAATATTTCATATTTACGGCCGCCAATTACACATGTTAGTAAAATAAATGTGCAAATGAATACATATTAAGAACACTTTATCATCATCACAAATAAATAAAACTTTGTCACTTCAGAATATTCATAAACCATGATCTGTAAAATCTTTGTGATCATTGTTCTTTTGTAATCATAAACGTAATACACTGAAAGTCTTTAGTTTTCATAAAGACCCTGTATATTAATACTTTTCAATTTTTTGTTTTTATTGTACTTAAAGCGACTTAATGATGATGCTACAGTTTTCGTGAGTCTGCTGCTTCGAATTTGTTATCATTTTCCAATCCAAAGTGTTGTTTATTACATAGTAAAATACATAAGATAATATAAAATTATATAAAATTAAAAAAATGGGGTAATTCATATCTAAAGAGAGGTCAAACAATTTTTCGGTTGACTTGATAAGCATTAGCAAAGTACCTAATATCATATGAAGACTAATTTATTCTAGCATTGTCTAAAAATATTAGCTGATTTTATCATTCTCTCTACAACTAAGCAAAGTTCATATCAACAAATATATATTAAAAATATTTTTAAAAGCGTTTTTTACGATGGTAGATAAGTTTCTAAAAACAACTTGCTAAATATGTGAATTTTAAATTAAATTTATTTTAATTTAAAGAGCCTATGGTAAAAGTTTATTATTCTTGGCATGTTTTCTATAATATAGCAATAACAAATATCTTGTACACCAGAGTTACATATGTTCATATATGAATATTAAATAATCGATATATATAAAAGAAAGTCGTGTTAGTTACTCCACTTATAACCCAAGAACGGCTGAACCGATTTAGCTGAAAATTGGCAGGGAGGTAGTTTAGAACCAGGAAATTGCAATAGGATACTTTTTATCCCGTTCGACAGCCATCCTTAGGGACTTGACATGAAACGTCAGTCACTATAAAACGTGGAATAACGAAACACAATTGACGTATAATGACAGATATGTAATGACGTATGGAAAACAATTTGATATTTGTAAGAAATCTACTATAAAAAAATAAGTCCTGTTTTCCATCCTGACGCTATAACTTCAGAACGAAAGATACAAGAAAAGGGGGAACATTTTTGTCACATACAGCGCCATCATATATAACATGTACTACAAATCAATATTTTAAGTAGATGGTGTCGTCGCATGATACATTGTTTGACAGCTACTCATTGTGACAAACCGGTATTGTGTTTGTAGTTTGAACTCTTAAAACCATTTAGTATTTGCGGGATAAATTTAGAAAATCATTGTTTTTCACATGGGCAGTTATACATATTTTGCGTGTTCACGAGTTTGGAAACCATACGCTTTATTTGTGTTAAAGTTAGACCAAAAAACAAAAAATGTGGTTTACAAAGGAGCACTTCAATGAAACGGATAATTTGCGGACACGTATAACGCTTCGATTCGGTATCTACTTTACTTACTTTGGATTCACTCTCATTTAATTAGAGAAGTTCAACTAAATAACACTTCATTTTTGTAATCGAAATGAATTCATTACTGTTGTGAAATGAAATAAAAATTTTCCTTTTCAAGTAAAAAACAAAAAAAAATATTCATCTTTTAATCAACAAACGAAATGATATATAAAAGCCTTCTGGTGGCGAAACGGAGTTCGCCGGGTTTACTAGTTGTAATATATAAAAGAGTTCCGATTCCAAATTTATAAATAACAACAATCTATCTTCTATTGGTAGTGTTCTTTATTTGTTTTGGCTAAATATTAATAATATACAAAAAAAATCGAATACAATACTTCAAAGATAATTTATTTTAACAGCAAGCCAATAGATTTCGTCTATTTCGATCAATGTCACAAACAGTGGCGGCTGTACCTTAAGTGCACTCGTGCGCTGAACCACCAATTCAAAAGATTTAAAAATTACAAAATATTACTTCATCTTTTTTTTTAAATTACCATTTTAATATTTATTTTTTACACATATAAAAACGGATAAAAAATTAAATTCCCTAATTATGGTCAAAAAGTTTGAGCGCTTTACTAAACTCATATCGTGCGCTTCGGTGAGTGCACGAGGACTGCCAATACATCTTGTATGAGATACGCATTAATACGCCTGACGCGTGAAACAAAAGATAGTTCATAGAAATGTACCGAGTAATGAGTCGGTTCTCGAGCGCCGCACGAGCGGCCGGAGTTTACCGAGAGCACCCGATGTATGACGAATTGAGCCGTTTTTGACATTTCGTTATGTTTTGTTGGATTTTTCAATTTTAATATTTTAGTAAAGTGCACCACCAGTTCTATTACCCACCAGCCGCCATTGGTCACAAACATCTAATAGAATCAGATAATTGTGATTACTTATATTCTTTGTAAATAATGAAGAGGACATGCTAATATGGACGTAAACATAACTGTGACTGACTTGGAAGACTTAATTATTGAAACTAAATTAATCAAATGTTCATATTACATTACTTGTCAGAGAGATCTTAACAATACATTAATTTGTAGCCTAAGGCAAGCCAACTCTCTTAGTATGTAATCAGTTAAAGGATTCTTGTGTTTTGTGTGTAAACTGATATAGTTTATAATATGAATAATAGTAGTTATTGAACACGTTTTGAAATAATATTGCTTCAAATTAATATTATTATAGAAGACAGTATCCAAATATATGTATGTACAATATATATACATTTTCGTAAGCAATAAATAGTTTAATTTAAACTAGTTTATAGATTCACTAAAATATATTGGTTATATAAAATGACCCAAATTGTCACGAGCCTTACCCGGAATAAATAGGTTCATTAAATAATTTTATTAAGTTAATAGTTATTTTAAATATTGCCATATAAAAACAACGTTTTAATTTTAAATATTGAAATATAATAGTATTGTTATATTATATTTATAAACTTTATTTTTTTACTTTACATATGGTTCTAAATTGATTAAAAATTTTAAAAATTACATTTTCATATACATAAACGTACTAATATGGAGTAAAGAGACATTCGGGTGCTAATGTACATATTTTGCGTAATTGATTTACTGTAATTTCTATAACGCTTTAAAGCTCTAATATTTTTATATATTTGATACATGTATTGTAAACTTCTAAGGTTATTAAAATTATTTTGTGCAGTTATAGCGATTATATAAAAAATTGAATATCGCATTTCTTTTAAAGATTAATTTAATTTATTAGTTATATGTATATACAACCTTATTTTATTGAAGTGATATTAAAACAGTAACGATAATACTTAAAAATAAATAATAGTCTAAAAATACATACTTTACTTTGCCATTAATATGAATTTTATGAGAATGTTTCTGTATATACATAGTTATGTATGTATACAACTGTATATATTGTATAACTGTATACAATATATACAGTTGTATGTATTATATATCGATTGTTTGTCTTATCGGTAAGATACTAACAATAGTCACTTTAAAAATTTCTATTTTCAATACCTTTCATTCAACATCTATCATAATACGTAAATTGATTATATATTGCTCTATAATTAATATGTAAGCAATATAGGGCATAAGTAAATATATATCATTATTATATACTTAAGTAACCTCAAGATAAATAAATTCCATGATTATATTGTAGATCTTTGTTTCAATAGGTTTTATAAACATTGATAATGTTTACAGGGAAATTAATTAAATGTGAGTGTTTGTCTTCGGAATTTTATCTTTGAGTCTTCTAATTTTTGCCAGATTATAATTTTAAACTATGTTTAAACATATATTCGTAATACGAGTATAAAGGCTCAGATATCACATGAACTAAAAAGCATATGTTATCTTAAACTGGGAGAAGTTTGAAATAGAGTAATATTCTGAGTTCAAAATTCATTCTGTGGTTTTAGACAAATACACAGAAACTTTTCAAACTATCTAAACCATACTTCAAATTTAATGCTTATATTTGGATGAATGTTTCCGTTTATTTTATCAAATACCTACTTATCACTAATTACAATAAGATTTTTTTGCGTCAAAACTCAGCATTTGAACTAGAGATAAGTCTCTAATGTGTGTCCTGCAGGTGCTGGTGTCCATCCAGTCGCTCATCCTGGTGCCGGGGCCGTACTTCAAGGAGCCGGGCTACTAGCGGAGTCGCGGCACACGAGTAGGCAACAGCGCCAGCCTCGAGTACAACTCCAACATATACCAGGCGTGCGCACCAGGTAAGGATAACTACTGTTAATTGTAAAGATTACAAGCTAAAGCTTGTAGTCTACGTTTCCATGGACTACTATTTTTATGTGTTTGAATTATTACTTATGAAAAATATTGTACTAAACTAAATATTGTACTTATAAAAAATACGGAGACAATAAATGATAATAATAATAATTTTTAAGAAAGAACGCGGACAGCTTCTCTTGACCAACGATCAAATTTACGACCATTTCAAGAGCACATACGAAGTGCCTAAAAGTTTAAGACGGTATAGGGATCCAAACGATCAAAAACCTGCATTTCCTCGAATCGAATTCCACGGCATTCCACCAACGCTAGAGGAACTAAGTAGTCAGATCAAGAGGACGTCGTCTAAATCTGCACCGGGACCCGATGGTATCCCATATATAGTCTTTAAAAAATGTCCATCGGTTCGTAAACACCTCCTAAATATATACGGTAAAATCTGGTCAGGGAAGCAAATCCCGGAGTGCTTCGGGAAAGCAATTTTTGTCCTCATTCCCAAAAAAGATATAGTTACTGATCCGAAAGATACTAGACCGATAGCTTTAACAAATACTATATCGAAAATCTATTTCTCGGTTCTACAAACGAGAATGACGCGATTCATGCTCAGCAACAACTATTTTAGGCCAAATCACCAGAAAGGGTTTTTACCCGGGATTTCTGGATGCCTAGAACACAACACCTTGCTGTCGGAGAGTTTGAAAGATGCTAGAAGAAGCGAGCGGCAAATCACTGTTTGTTGGATAGACTTAGAGAACGCGTTCGGGTCGATACAACACGAATTGATGCTATTCGCGCTTAGATGGTACAACTTTCCACCCCTAGTTAGAGATATGATCGCGTCGTATTACTCAAAATTAAGGTTTTCTATAATAACTAAAGAAGGCCCTTCAAAAAGTTTGAGTTATAATGTAGGACTGTTTCAAGGTTGTTGTCTATCTCCAATTACGTTTAATATCGTTATTAACATTTTAGTAGACAAATTAATCTGTAACGAGAAAAAATGGGGTTATCGGTTTAAGTTTAATAATAAATACACGGAATCCATTTTAGCCTTCGCTGACGATCTCGCAATACTGACACGTAACCCCAAACACTGTCAAGTACTATTGGATGAAGTGGATAAATTCTGTGAGTGGACGGATGGATTGAGGACAAAACCCAGTAAATGTCATTGTCTGTGTCTTGGTAGGCGGAATACAAGATACACCTCATACGATCCGGGACTATCGTTAGGCGGTCAATACATTTCTACGGTTACGGAAAATGCACCATTTAAATTTCTCGGTCGTAAGATTGATAATATAGGCCGTACTCCATCTTTAGAAGGAATAGTAGATAGCTTTTTGAACGATCTTAACAAGGTAGATAGAAGAATAGAATAATAATAGAAGATAGAAGCCAACTGATAAGTAACGTCAAAAAAGCGTGGATCTACGAGAATTACTTAACTTCACGTTTGAATTGGCCTTTCCTCGTCTATGATTTTAATAAAACCCTTTTGTCAAAGTTGAAGATGTTGAAGTTGTGGCTCGGGCTCGCCCTAACGGCTGATTCATCGGCGTTATTTAGGGGAAGCAATAGTTTTGGGATGAGTCTAAAAAGGCCATCGGAGCTCTATAAACACCTAAGAGTTTCCAAGAGATATATCCTGGGGAAATCCCATGATGACATAGTGACATCGCTCCCAAAAGATGAAGATGCCCCCGAGCTAGAGTCACGACTTCAATTCCATAAGCAATTTATGATAGAAGCACAAAGTAACAGAGCGGGGTTAGGATCAAATAGGAAAGTCCAAGATGCGGATATATTGAAGTCTTTTATTCGGCAAGACGAGAATGATAAATATAAGATCCATGCAATGAATTTAGAAATGCAGAACGAGTGGTTAGACATAGGAGATTTTTGCATCCCATTAGCATTAAAATGGCGCTCTTTAATTTATGATTGGTCGCCAGCATTGCTAAAATTCTATCTCAATGCGTTCCAGGTGACTCTCCCAGATCAGAGTAATTTAGTAAGATGGGGTAAAAGTACCGAAAAAACTTTCTATATCTGTGGAAAGGCAGTTGGAACTGCTAAGCATCTGCTGGTAGGATGTAGGGTACTCCTGGACAGCGGTCAATACTCGCGTCGTCACGATAGGGTTCTAGAAGTCGTATGTGAAGCGGTTAGTCTTTCGGTAGCCAGAGCGCAAAAGGAAATAACCACAAACGAACGATCAGTAGGTTTTGTGAGAGAAGGCACTAGGGCTACAAAATCAAACGTCAAGCCTTACTCCATCCTTAAAGCGGCGTCGGATTGGACTATAATGATGGACACGTATGAAAAGCAATATAAAATCCCCGAGGATATTTGTGTGTCGGCCTCCAGACCGGATATATTTTTGTTTTCGCGAATTTTAAAGCGCGTAGTGATGATAGAGCTTACGGTCCCTTGGGAAACCAACATCCCCAAAGACCATACCATCAAGGTCAACAAATATTACGAGCTCACAAACGAACTCACTCGAAATAGGTTCGTAGTAGATTTGTACGCGGTAGAGGTGGGAGCGAGAGGTATAACAGCGAAATCTCTCTACAACCTACTAAAGGACTTGGGCTTGTCCAGAACTCACATTAATGCATTCTTGGAACGTATATCGAAGGCAGCCCTAGTAGGTTCTTTTCAAATTTGGTTAGGTAGGGAGAGGAGCTTGGACAGTGGAGGTGAGCGTATAACGCGCGTTAGTTAAGGGGCCCCTTAAACCTACACTTGGGTCGCAAGTCCCAGGCACTGTTGAAGCTCCTCTCCCTGCATTGCGATGGACCCGGCACCCGCACGGTGAATCCATGGAATGCTTAGTAGTTTCGTCTCATATTGAAAAAGGTTTTCTGTCGTTACTTTTCATAACTGTTATTAAAAAACACTAGAGATTAAAAGTTAATGTCAAAATAACTTGTTATCTCTTAATGACGAAATTTTTTAACAAATACTATATACAGGGTGACTGGTGAATTACTATCAATATTTAAGGAGCATACTCGGTACATGATTCTCATTCAAATTATGTAAAATAAATAGGTACTTAATTTTTGACCAAATTTCCGTATAAATGAATAAAGTGTGTACACGTTCCAAGTGTTCCAAGTGTGGACGCGTGCGGCGGCGTGCTGATACAACAACACGCCGCCGCGCTCTAGTGTGTGTGTGTGTGTGTATACCTAATCTGTAGGGTGTTCATACGATGCGTAATTAATTACATAACTTTTGGTTAACTTTACTTAGAATTCAATTAATATTTATGTTATATTAATTTTTATTTTGTCATATATGATCGTCAAATATCACGTCCTCAAATATCGATAAAGCAAAGTACTAAGTATAAGCAATAAATTTTGCATTAAATATTGTTTCGGAATCCCAATTAATATAGGAAAAATTTTCTGTACACTTGAAGAATCTTTGTACGTTTTTATAAATTTATAATAATATTATTTTAAAATTTCTTTAGAGGAACTTCCTAGTCGTAAAGATCGTGAGAACAGACGGTTTTCAAACTATAAAGTTACTAGACTACTCGCTGAACCATTTAATGCTCAATAAAAAGAAATGTTAGTTATCTTTGATCTTAGAACGACCCATATTTACAAAATTACAACATTAATGTTGTTATAATATGCATATATTAAATTTTATTTCTTGTGTATTTACTGAGATATATGAATCGTCATCAGCCTATCAACGCCCACTGATGAGCAAGGCCTCTTTCTCATATGGAGAAGGTTTGAGCATTAATCACCACGCTTGCTCAAGACGGGTTGGTGATTTCAAACTTATAATTGTGAAACTATAAGTCCAGGTTTCCTCACGATGTTTTCCTTCACCGTATGTCAGTGGTGTCTAATTGCTCTCAGAAAGTACATGTGACTCCGAAAAATCACATTGGTACTTGCCAGGTTTGAACCCGCGCCCTCTGCAACGAGAGGCGGACCCTTTAACCACTAGGCCACCACTGACTATATATATGAATAGTAAAATATATTTAGATTGAATTTTTGTTTTGCTATATTTTCTCACTGTTTTCTCTATTACCAATCATTATATTTTTTCAAAATAGGAATAGTGTGAAGAACTTTATTTCTTTCATAATAATCAATCTTGACTTCAATTATTTATTGAAAAGATTATTGTATAACATACCTGAATGACAATTGTACAGTTTTAAACTTCGTTCAAAGTAAAGTGTGCGTATTTTATCGTAAAACTATCCAACCGATAAATTATTTAAACTGTTTATTAAGAGCTCTAGGAAAATTATGCAAGCTTTTTTGAAATAGTATTTAAAATTACAAATTGTTACTGGAAAAATTAATTAACACTCAGATGCTATACGTGCATCAACAACAATAACAATACGTGCTAACCCGAAGCCGTGGTAAATATAGAAATAATCATTTTCTCACTAAATAGACTATTGTATCTTTAAAAATAAAACTCCAATATATCCTATAACTGGAAAAAATATAAACGTACAAATATTTTAAGATATATAACAAAATACGATTTTTTTGAACATTACAAAAATATGCTAAGAAACTTTTAACGTGATTTAGAATAACACACGCCAGAACAACTTTCTCATATTAGTGTCATTTAACCTACCATGAATAAACAAACTCGATACATCTTTAGAATATAATTATTAGAGAAGTAAAAATTATGTGCTACCAATTTTTGACGAATTATAAGTATCATTATATAACAAAATATCTATTTATTAATATACAACCTATCGGTAATACATATGTGAAGATAACACTGTATAAATATTATACAAAGTCATTGTAGTTCTAGTGAAATGTTATAAAAGTTGAATAGTTTTAAAATTGTATAATCATTTACTCACAGAATTAACTTTCAGTTAATTTTTTACTTATTTGCTTTTATTTTATTAACATAACTCTTCTTCTACCTGGCAACTTCCCAGCTTTAGCCAGGGTCGGCCTTACATTTTTGTTAATGGTTTTGGCTAATTGTTTTTACGACCAGCCGCCTGCCTGACATCAACCCTCTTTGGGAATTAATCAGTGATGTCTAAATACTCTTAGAAAGTACTTTAAGAGTAGTATATGGAGACTTTAAGCGTTACTACATATCACATGGTGGCGCTGGCAGGCGACAAAAAAGAAATTGAATTCAAATAAATTAAAATAAAAACGAATTAAAAAGAATTAGAGAGAATGACGTTGAGTTTGGAGTGAATAGGGCTTGCCATCGCATTAGATATGTAGTATGGATCGGATATAATATAGAAGATGTTAATGATTAAAAATAAAAATAAAGTAATAAATTGTAAAGCCGTTTAAATTATACATATAAAACGATCCCGAAGGCAATGCGAGGCGTTACAGTACATATGACTCGGAAAAATCACATTGGTACTTGCCAGGATCGAACCCGCGCCCTCATGCATGTCAGACGGGGCCTTTTAACCACTAGGCCATCACTGATTTTATTAACTAAACTATAATATGTATTAGAAACTTGAAACGAAATTTCAAAAAAACTAGCTTATAGAGGCTAATATCTGGAACAAAATCAATTAATATAACAAACGCGTTTTATATAACATTAAAGACTTTTTTACTTCTTAGTTTTTGTAAAGTCGCATTAATTAAAATCTTGTTGTCATTTTCATCTCGTATTCCCGTGATCACGGTTGCTGCAAAGTAACGGAAACGTCGGGAGTATGTAGTTAAAATAATCGAAATTGCGTGGTAAATCCAAAAATATTAGTTTTTATTAATCCATGCAAACCCGTAATACTAATGAAAGTTTTTTAGATTTCATTAAGTGAATGCATCATCATAATGACCCCAAACCCAAACGCATGAAATAAGTAATCGATTTTTTTTATTAATTTCATTTAAATGAATAGTCGCGAAAGCCTAAGATCTCATTATATGAACCAGTACGGACTGGAAATCGCCAATTGAAAAATGTTAACGCCGTAATAGAACATACAAATAATCTATACTTTTAACTGAAATGTTGAATACATTTTATCCTACGATATATACAAAATGATAGTCAATGAAATGAAAAGGGTTCTACAGCTGCCAAGTAAAAAGTACAATTTAGCAACTTTTTACGTATGTATGTACTAGGTAATTGAATATGACAATTATTTTTGAATAGTTGATATGATTAATTGAATAAAATATTGAGAAACAGTACGACCTAAATATAAATAAGAATGTTTATAAAAAATAATAAATAGTTAGATAAATATGTTTATAGTTACATATTTTTTAAACAATAGCGAAGTAAATTGAATAACAAAAAATAAAATAAGCCATTGTAAATAAATTACTTCCCAGAACTATGAGCGAAGATAATTACAGTTATAAAATATGTTTAGTAAAAAAATCTGATTAGTAATATTTGTTACAATACGATTTTAATATGTACTTATGTATTAAAAAAAGAATGAAGGTAGAATGGTAGAGTGTACTATGTGGTCATGATTTCCTAATGCGTTATAGGCCACATTGAGATAATTTCTTACTTAATCTTATTTTTGAGATATCATCTAAGCAATCTCTATTCCTAATATTTATCGAGCTACTCATAAAATAAAGCTCACAAACTGATGTCCGTAACTGCCTTTATCAAGACAATTGTATTCCCTAATTCCTTGTTTCTTAGGATGCTAAGGAAGAATATTAAATGAAATTAACGATTTTATCGCCTTGAAACTTATGAGCATATGAACCGACTTGTGAACATTTTGTACATATAATTTGATACTTATCTTAGCTGAAAATGTTCCGTACGTTAAAACAAACTTAATGAAATTTTCATAAAGAAAAAATTTATGTAGTAGTAGATTACTGAATTTATTTACAGTATAAGATATTTTGCAAATTGCGTAAATGTTATTAATATTACCGGTAATATAAAAAGTTTTTTTCAACAATTTAACAATTTACCATCAGTGCGTGCATTAAATATAATTAACAAGAGCGCGTCGTGTGCGATCTGATTCCTATCAATTCATCTGTAAAGACTTTTAGTAGTTTAACTATTAATTTTATTAATTAATTAAGACCTTAAAAAATAGACGACAACAATAATTATACATAGTTCAAACAGAAATTAAACTATATTTCTATATATTATTATTATTATTATTCTATGGAACATATTGAGTGTATGTCAAAGTCCCATGCTCAATAAATCCTGTCAAGTTTTACAAGAATATTACGGACATAGGTTAAGAAGTGTACAGAAGTCGACTGTTGTCGTTTAAGCTTTCATATTTTTTTTATAATAGTAGTAGTCTTTCTCTATAAGAATATCGGTAGAAACTTTCAATGAAGTGAGTACATAAATATCTTATACACACATTAAACGAATACTTCAATCTATGTAAATAAAGACCATTGTACGTTAGTGTCAGAAAAATAATTATTATAGCCAAGTAAACTTACTATATATAGCCAACGGTGCCAAGTAGTTAAAAATAAATATTATAGAAACTGAATAATGGAACTGAGAACATTAAGACATTAAGAAAATTTTGCATTTATTTTTAACTACCACAAGAGGTGTTATTAAACTCACTAGCGAATTAACCTAGTTTTAATATTTATTCTTTAGCATGATTCGATGTCTCTAAAATATCTATTGAAAGTGTTTACTTTATAGAATATACTTAAAATTTTATTATATTTAGATACACAAAATATTAACTTTTACAGATCTTATACATAAGGGGATCTAAGACTTTTGCGAGTACTCATTTAAATGAAACTAATATTTTTCGGATAACTATACGCATTTTATTATTGTAAAAACTGCATAACTCCTGACGTTTCGCTTAATTTTCAGCTACCGTGATCGCGAAAAATTAATTTAATTTAAAGGTCTTATATAATAGACCAAGCTGTAGAGCCAAGATATCACATGTAATATTAAAAACGTCCTACATATATGTGCAAAAGTATTAATTATACATATTTACGGTTTTGGTATTCCAAGTATGAGTGGTTTCAGATATTATAATACTTTTTTTTTGTCAAAACTGCTAATTCGTATTTTAAACACATGTCATTCCTAGCTAATTATGAGGTCTATCAATACATTTTTTAAATAAAAACAGTTCTAAATTATTCCTTGTACCACTTTTAGTTAAAATAATAAAAATAATCAAAGTTGGGATATAAAAATGTATAGTCTTTATAAACTTCTGCCTTAATTTATCAGGATAGAGAGAAGTTGAAATAAATAAATAAACCACTTACTTCATTGCCCACATTGCCTACATTTTAGGTTCAGTATTTTTTTTCCTGCCCTGATGCCACTTCATATAGAGTCGGCACAACATATTCTTCTCTTCCACAGAACATGTTGTAAATAGTTTTGGCTTATTGTTTTTACGACCTGCTGCCTGCCTGACATCAACCCGCTTTGGGAATGCATTAATCAGTGATGTCTAAATACTCTTAGAAAGTACATATAAATCGGAAAAATCACATTGGTACTTGTCGGGGCCAGGATCGAACCCGCGCCCTCGAGCATGAGAGGCGGGTCTTTTAACCACTAGGCCACCACTGACTTTAGGTTCAGTTTACCATTTTTTTTAATAGCTTTTAATATTATTTACACTCAACTTATAAATGTGGACAAAGATAGATATAAATTTAATGAAAGATGTAAAAGTTTATTTCGACGTATGTTCTATAAAAAATTACAAACTAAAATCTATACCCAAGCCTACATATGACACGAGGACAGGATAGTAATAAAATAGTATTTCTCTTCTAGAATCTGGAGCCATATCCAGGTAATGATGTTACGAACACAATAAATCTCTAACTTTATGAAAATCGATATAAAGGTGTTACACAAACAATCTGTTTTTTTTATTTTCATGAAAATTTTGATTACCTATACGACACTGATTTTTTTAATGAATTTCTAATTTTAGTTACGGATGACAGAAAATGACTTCTAAATTATTAATTGTAAATGTAATACGTTTATGGTTTTATTGCAAATATTATTTTTGTTTAGTCCGTGATAATGATCTTATTTTGAAAAAACCTATGATAATTCTGTGACTTGGACATTTAATCTATGTGTCGAAACACGTAACCGAGATTTTGCCTACGAGGTCTAGGGAAACGGGGCCTTGCTATCAGGATGTTTAGGAGTGAAGAAGGTTGCAGACGACCATATAATGATATAATACAGTCTCTAATTTAATGTTCAATTACACAGAACAGGTGAAAAATGTCTTCTTTATTATTAGATGCAAATGTTTTAATCATAGCACAATAATCAGCTTGAATTCTGTGAAAGCTATTGCATTGTTTTCAGAGACAATGAGACATGTAAATTGAGAGTATAATAGGTCGGATGGGATTATGTAAATAATCTTAGCTCTGTTATCAGAAAAGATTTTAAATAATATTTTTTAAATCTGTAATAAAATTAAGTAAAAAATATAAAAATGTATTGTTAATAAAGCAATAATAAAAATGAATAGTGAAAGAAAAAGTGAAATTTAAATATTATAAATAAAGCTGCAATTGAAATAAAATTTGATAAGTAGTTTACTAATATAACTTAGTTTATAATCGTAATTTACGAAGTAACTTCTTCACTAGTTCTAGTAACACTTATTACAAACCAATCAATTAAGCTTTCAAAGTGATTGCACCACCTTTACTTGAGACTCTTACCTTTAAAACCTAAATGTTGAGCTCTTTGCATGTTCACTATAATTTATGACTATCTCGCTAATATCTTAATATTTTAACTTTGATTAATGAATGCTCAACAACAATTACACTTTGTAACCTTTATCTACTTTATGTATTATGGTATGTATATAAAAAACTGAAGCGTCTGGTTTGAGACATTTTAGAATACGCTTGAAAAGCTTTACTATCTGACGTTCGTAAAATGGTTGGATGAAATTACTCGAATAAAATGGCAGTAAGAATTGTACTGTCCATAAAAATTGTCACTAGCGGCATTTGATATTTAATTCAATTTTCAAATAATAAGTATTATCTTTTTAAACTTAAGTCCCGCTTGCAGAGTAAAACGTTCCGCACGTGCCTCGCTTTTCTACAACTACAAATTGATAATATTTCTCTTCCAACACATTTCATTTTAAATCGAAGAAACTATGAATTGATTGAGGCAATTACAAAAAAAATTAATAAAATATTATAACTATATATATTATAACTCATATAATTTTTGAACATTACTGTTTATTTTAGATAAATGTTATAGTTAATTGTAATTTAAGACATTAAATGCAATATGGCAAGTTTAAAACATTTTTAGTTAAAACCTCAAGTTTAGTTTCTTTGTTTGGTTCCATATAAATATATTTTTAATAAAGTTTATTTATCATCCTATACTATTTGTTATTTTAATTATAAAAACACCTACCATTTATTAAAGTATTATAAAACAAATTTCATAGAATCATTAAAGAAGACAGTATGAAGTAAAATTATTTCCAGAGACTTCTTCATTTCATTATTTCCATGAAACTGATAAATATATATATATATTTTATGGGAAAAGGCGGCAACCGAGCAGACGGCCTACTGGATGGTAGGTAGTTACCGTCGCCCATTGACATCTGCAAAGTAGATTTGCAGATGTGTTGCCGCCATCGATTGGGGAAAAGGGGGAGTAAAAGGTGGGGAAGGGAGGGAAAGGAAAGGGTGGGCAAAGGGAAAGGGCTACCGGCTCTCTCACTCACCGGACGAAACGCAGCCATTAAAGGCTACTTCACGCCGATTTTCTGTGAGAGCGTGGTACTTCCCCGGTCGAGCCAGCCCATGTTCGAGCTGTAGTAACTTGACCACAGCTAGGCTCTACCACTCTAAGATTATATTCTCATTTTATCTTGTTTATTTCGTATTGCAAAATTAATTAAATTGGATTCTGATAATGTATAATTGGGATCTTGATGATGGAATGTAATATAAATAAATTACAACATTTTTTTGTAGAAGTCATATACATAATATTTATATTCTGCAGAAATTTTGGTATCTCTTAGGGTTCAAATTTCATTTCAACTGTCTTTCTAGTTCGTATTACAAACGTCATTTTATTTCAAGGTGGCATTTACGACCTATCGGTTCTACTTAGCAACAGAACAAAATTCAATAGAAGCGAAAAGGTCGTTGAAATGGCCGCAAAAATAAATTGAAAAGTTTCGGAAGAAATCTCAGAATGTCCTTCTGTAGAACGTGTGTTCACAGGAGTATATCTCGTAGATATCTTGACTGTGGAGTCTAGTCTTTGTTCTGCTTAACTTCATACATTACCATATACTCGTAATACACACAACTCACATTTATCTCCGACTACAATTAAAAAGGTACTTTGCATATATGTACATATGTTGCGTATTATTACAAGTCCACATTTTTAAGTTCTACATGGGATAAAGTTCTAAATAGAAGTCTAATATAAATAAATGGACATAAGCACCTAATAGCGGTATACAAAAATTTAAAAATATGAGGGGACGCTCAACTAAGGATCTGGTACAACCTGCCAATCAAAGAGTCGGTTTTGAATAAGTACCTACCTCCTCAAATACTGTAGTGAACAGGAATTGATAGAAAAACAGTTATGAAAAAACTTAAAATTATTTTATCTTGTATCCAAACAGAGATTTCGACAGTAAATCGGGTGTAGTAGTAGGTAGTAGGTAAATTTGTCGGTTTATAGGGAGGTACTCAACATATGTATATCTTTAGTAGAATTTGCATCCCTATTTACAAGTGTCGAAGTGCTTAAGAAACACATTTTTTTACGATTTTTTATACGCTTTTGTGAAACTATCTGTGTGCTTAACTGTAATATTATAGATTAATATAATCATTACCTATTATTATATTACAATGACATATCAGCATAATAATGCATTAAACTATAGTTATATCATTAATGAAGGGTCAATTGATCTGACAAACCATATTATTATCAATTACGTGTGGATACTGTGTCAATTAAAAATATTATAATTTTTCTTAATGGTTAACATTTTCACTGTATTAAAGCACTTTGTTGAGAAAAATTGATTATTACCTAATTATCTAGGATTGAAATGGAGAGTTAGAGAGGTCTATATTTTACACTACAATTTATTTACATATAAAAAATATAAATGTATGTTATCAAAATTTATATATTGCCTCAATCCGATGTAGGAACGATGTGATCGGTTATAGGTTCTTTGGGATACCTACTAGTCAACAATATTTGTTAAATATTGTGTCCCGAAGTCCGTCGTTGCATTGTAGTAACCGACGTATGTATGTAACTATCAATCCTACTACATACAATACAACTATTCGACATGTTATTTTAAGAAATCGAATATTTCTAAGCTATGCATTAATAGACTTATATCATGTTTATGTGTTAAAGGCAAATTAGCATAACATCGTTTTGACACATATTTGCTTACATAAAATACTACTAACAATTTAGAGAATTTTGAAAGTGTAAAAGTTGTATCAAACTTTGTATGGTTGCTAATGTACATTACATGTTATTTAAAGATATCAGAAACTTAACGTCTTATAAACAGAACATAAACTCCCTAGTCTTAAGCGATGACTTAATTGAAAAAAAAAATAGTTTTATTTATAGCTAAATATAACAGCGTGATATCGTTATATTAATTAGTTAATAGAGTAAAACGTGTGTTGTATATTAGGAATTGAAAATTATATTCTTTAATATATTTTTTAAAATAATAAAATACGCGTAGTAACCCGAATAATATTAGTTTAATTTAAACTTATAACCCATACCTACAACCTCATGATAGTCCCAATATGGGGAGGATTATGCCATAACAGAAATAACAATAAGAAATCTTAGGTTGATACCCACAAGTGTTTGTTCTTCGACGTCAGCACAGTATCTTTTCACATAATATTTTTCATACAACGGTGCATATACGAGTAAGGCGATGTTCGTGATATTATCAATAAATTTTGTACTTACGTTACAAACTAGGTAATTCTTTTTTAAGCAAGTATATCATTAGAAATTTATTAGATGAAAATAAAATAAAGTTTAATTCACTTTATCCTCGTTCTCATAAAAGGAACAAGCTGCATAGTCACTCTGTATGTGTTAAATCATTGGAAAGGCCTATTCTTACAAAATAAATATTCAAATAAATATAAAAAACAGCCATAACTAAAGCAGCATCAGTAACTCTATAAAATCGCTTAGGACTTATATATATATTGACAATTATAAAAAAAGTTATGCTAAAATTATACAACAAAAGTCTTAAATCCAAACTTAAATTTATACTTTTTTAGTACATACACAATACTATTACAAGATAACGAATTCTCTATAAACTAAAGCTTTGATTGTTAAGTTTCTAATTAATTATTAATTCTATAATAATGCTCTTTTAAGCTAAAATTAATTTTACTCTTCAAACAAAATGCATTTTACTTCAAGGGATGTTCTTTGTAAATTCATTAAAACTTACTAAGTACCAAGTATTAAATTATTATATTCAGAAACTTAGTCGTCTGTAATATTTACTAAAAGATAAATAAATGCATAACACAAAGTAATATTAAAAGCTGAATAATTATTATTTTGAGGTCGATGAAAATATATTTAACTAAACAAATTATTTAATACAGTAAGTTTATTTTAGAAACTGTAGTGATGTTTCAAATTAAAACACGTTTGTGCATAATTATATATGTACTTGTCAATGTGACTTTAAATTTTCTGATTTTTTCTCCGGAATTGTTGTATTGTTCAGCAAGCTTTAAGGTATAATTTTATTAATATATTTATATACCTATGAAAACCATATACATAGTTTTAGGAAACTTTTTGCACGGTCTCTTATTATTCTTATATAAGTATGGAGTTTTGATGCAATTTTTACTTTAATTAATAAAATTAAGAATCTCAGATATACTACGCTTTTTTTATTTTGAAACAACATAGTCTAAAAGTTTTAGTGCCTTTGCAGCAACCGTGATCGCGGGCAGACGAAATGAAAACTTTCGTCTTAAAATACTCGTAAAAATACTATAAGTAGTAATTTAGTAGAAATAGATTTTAATTTTAACCGTTCTTTTGTCCATCTAATATCATTTTGAATGTGAATAAAACTTTGAATTTAAAAGTAACGGAATAACAAGTGTTTGTTTGAGAACATCTTTAATAAATACTTTATTAAATAATTCTCTACAGTTATAATACCGTTCTTTTGCTTGACTAGGGAGATTATTTTAATCCACTAAATGTAACTTCTTTTCAGCAGTAAAATAAAATAAATTATGGTAGTAAGTACGGAGAAAATATAGTTCGAAATTTATTAATATAATGTTTTAGGAGCACATGTTTATATTATTATTTTTTATATTTATTTATATTTTACCTGCCTTAAAATTTAATTATACCAAATAATTTAATGAGAATAAGTAATTAGTCCATACATAATTTTTTTCCTGATAAATTTCATACTCTTTGGTTTATAATATAGTGGTTTACAAAATCCTTTAAAAATAATGTTTCCTAACACAGTTGTTTGGTAAATTGTAGTCATTTTCAATTCACCATTAATCCTGCACGTTACACTATGGGCACGTTAACTCGATAATCATACGTTTGCTGGGTCCTTCTCATTATCATTATCAAACATGTGATATGTTCAATTTAAAATTCAAATATTAAATATGCTGTGCAAAATACATTGATACGTGCAGAATTCGAAGCTACAACCTGCGGAATATCGCGTTCCAGTGCCTTTATGATTTAAGCTATCTGCCCTCATTGAATAAGAATATAAGCATTCGATATACTAACCGATTTACTAGGGTGGAGGGACTCAATTTATTTTTAAATCTCATTTAACGTTTTTCAACTTCTTAGCATCAAAAACATATTTTACTTGAGGTCCAATAAATCCTTATAAAGTAAAATAATTAATTTGTGGCCACTTATAGTTTTATTTCAGCAAAGTCATCCAACAAAATTTAGTCGTTAATATTGCAATTTTTTGCTGATCAAGTAATTATGACTGGCATTAAATAAATATTAATATTTTTGTTTGTCCCTCCATAATGTTTTATTCTTTTCAGTTAGTGTATTACTCGTATCAAATAGAAGTTACATTTTTTACAAGTTCTTCCGAAACCTCTGAAGTAAGACACCATATCATTTTTATGTATTTCATTACATATTTATTAATCACCAGGAATCAAAGATATATTTCTTCTTGTTAATGATACCAATCATTTATGACAAAATATCGTATCATCGTTTGATAATAATTTTAGTTTTTTTCTCAGCATAAAAAATAAATTTGTCTTTTTTGAATATAGAAGTATTCCTGTTGTCCATCAAGTTTTTAGCTTGTACTATGTATATTTAATATTTAAATGCTAATAATTTTTCAAAGAAGAATAAACTATTTCGAAGTCCTTTTAAATGGGATGTTTATGGAGATTCTCTTTAGGAGGTTTAGATAAAAATATCCTACTTATTCACACAACGATATGCAAGATTTTCGTATGTACACATTTAAAGGAAACTAAGTTTTTCGGATCCTACTCGTTTTTATACTATTTTATATCTATATGATACCGACGTTTCAGTACCTTTGTAGCAACCGTGATCACAGACAGACGAAATGAAAAATACTGATACTTACTTTTGTTTTTATGATATAACTTTATAAAATTTTTAAGTATAGTTTTTATATTTAAAAAATATATATAACTTGTTACTTACGTAATAACCTAAGTGGAACAAATGTAACCCTGATAACACAGTAAATTGTTTTTAATAAAAAAATGTTTCTCATAGTTGACTTGCTACAGTAAAGTGTTTTAAAAGATTACATAATATTACACTGCATTCATCGAATAAAGTTCAGTGTGCCCAACGAGAAAACTGTATTCTATAAATAGTTATGTAGTCAGGAAAGAGTACAGATAGTGATTCTCAACATTGTTAGCAGGTTTAGTGGCCCATTTATTTTACCATCCCTTTGGATATCGAGTAAAAGGATTTAGGATTCAGAACAATTTTCATTTGTTTTTGATTTAGTTGTTTGAAATTATTGATTTGTTGTATGATTCAATATATTCACAATTAAAAAATCGAATATAAAAAAAGTATTACAAAAATCTGTTTTAACGAATATTGAACAAGAATATCTATTATTTTATTTTCGAGTTGAAAATGTGTTTTAAAATTTCTTGAAGCTGAAATTCAAGTTACCTATGTATACTTGTATTATTAATACCGTCGGTCGACAAGTTCACTGCAGGATATGAATGTAGTGTCTGCCTTTATCGCTGAGGTAGTTATTTTGCTACTTATACAAGTTGGTTCTCTCATTTTGCTTATACAACTGTTTCCTCTTGTTATCGTTGGTAACTGTAGTCGATATTGTTTATAGAATGACGAAAAAGTAAATATTTATTATATAACCAATTTCATATAAGATAATAGAGACTAAAATAGTTTTTCTATAAGTGAACCAAAAAAAAAATAAAGGATTAGGAACTATTTAATTAAAAGAGTTTTTTTTAAATAGATATTAATATATATTAACTAGTTTTTTAAAACATGCCAAAACAATTACCTCTTGTCTTTGTACAATAAATAAAATAAGTTTAAGCATTACAAATAGCAAAGTTTGTGAAACAAATGGCCGTGAGTTAGACGTAGTAATGTGCTGTTTATGTGTTTTTTTCTACGTAAAAATTTATTTGTTATGTCTAAGAATTCAGACAGGCATTAAAACCTTTTGTAAATCGTTCGAAATCTCTGATACATTATCTACTTTTTGAAAGCATTTGATCTCTCAAATAGAAATTCAGTAGTCTCTTTTTATCATACCCAAGGACGTCTGATAGAGGTTGCTAGTGAAATAAGACCCTTTAATGCCTTGCATAGTCTTTTATTTCCTTTGCTACTCCTTATACCTTTTAAGTAAATTTTCTATAATTTTAAAGTTGTGACATAATCCACTTCATGTTGATATAAGTATGAATTTTGTTATAAGCTCATAATATAACAATTAGTGATATATGTAGTTTAAACCTTGGTTATATAAATGAATACAGTGAAATCATGATTTTTTTATATAGTTTTTTCTTAAACTGGCTTTTTAACTAGCATTAGGTTTTGTGGCCCTATATGGTGTAAGTTTCACTGTTTTAATGTAAGTCCATTGAAAGGTTATATTCGGGTAGCCTTTTTAAGACCCCATTTTATTTTATTTTATGTGCAGGGAAGAGTAAGGCTGGCTTAAGTTTCCACGTGGACAGCGCAATCAGGTTTGGAAGAGGAGGTCAAGTAGAAAGGAGAATCAAGTACAGTGTATGAAACGGAGGCTCAAATCAAGTTTTCGAGTCATCGAGCCACACATCAGAAAAACATTTGCTTCAAGACTGAAACAGCGGCCGGGTGACGTGGCAGTAAGATGCACACCTTCATATCAAGTAGAAAGGCCTATCAAGTAAGATTTTACCTTCTAATTATTTTACCATGTCGCGAGTAGAGAGCTATTTTCGGAGCAGGTTAAGCTTTCATCTGCGATCAAAACGCTTTATATTAACTTTAAAAGATCGGGGCTGTACGAAAGACCCCGGAGTACATTTGAAGAAGATAAGACTCTTTAGATAACTATTGGACGCAATTTAATCATAATCATCTTCCATAAATAAACAAAAAATGATGATACGTGTATTTACATGATAACGGTAATATGTCGAGCGTAGCTCGTACAATACGTAATGTTAGTTTAGAATTCAGTTTTTTGTAGTGGGTGATAATGAAACTCAATTTGACATCCTTATAGGTTTTAATCTTTTTAAGATACCCCTTCTTAGTATCACCGTTAGCGAGATAATTTATCTAAACATCGCGAGGTTTGTGTTAATTTAAATTAGGTCATAAGGAACCAACGCAAATTAAAGAATAATTTAAAATATTATTGAAGATCTAAAAGAAATGAAAATATAAAATATAGCTGTTCTCCTTGCAGTAGCCCTTTATTATTAGTTAGGAAAAAGGATGGTAAGGACCGACTTTGTGTTAGTTAGACCCCAGGCAGGGTGAAACCATTGTATTAATGTTGTAGCAGCACAAGGGACGCGCTGGAGTCAGTATGACCGCATGGGCACACGCCGTGTTATGAGCGAATAGCGGTACTAAGTCGTTTATGTTTTAAGAATTCTAAATAATACAGTATTTATTACGAAATATGATAGAAATACGGAATTCATTTTCATTCACTCGTTACATATCATTTATTATAAAAGAATTATTAAATATCGATTTGTAAAAACATAAGAGATACTGTTTCGATTAAGTTCTGTAAGGTCTTTAGTAATAATACTTTGAAATGTGTTTAAAAATAACATTATAACTCTCTTCAAAATTAATTCTGACCCTATGGCTGTCGACTACAGATCGTGAACAATTTGACAATTAAGAAACGGTTTCCAATCCCATTAATTAACGATCACATAGATCGACTAGGAGACGGGTCACTGTATGTAATACATATGATAACCAGATTTCATCGTATAAACTCCATAAAGAGACGGTAGGGAAGAAAGCCTCTGCAACGCCAGAAGGCCACTATAAATATCTTAAAATGCCGTATGGTTTTGTGAATGGGCCAGTTGTTTACGAACGTATAATGACGGATATGTTAAAATAATACATAGAATCCGGATTTGTACATATTGGTGTACATTAATGACATCATCACCCTTCAATAAGGTTTCGGTGAATATTAAAACTTTCACTGTGAATAACTATAATTCCAGAGTGTCATTGATGTCCTTTAAGTGTTAATATTTTAATATACTTCTTGTTCAATGCCCCAATTGAATTAAGTATTCTAGTGAGTTAGTGTTAGTAACCACACATGTACCTAAGGAAATAGTCCGCTAAACCAAATAATTGTCTAATTTGTTTGATGTGCGGTGGCTGATGTTATTGAACCAAAGCTTTTATTTTATTCTCACTTGTCATTACCTAACCATGATAACCACTAATTCTACCAACATATTCAACTTCTGGAATTTAAAATGTACACTTTCGAATGTTAACTGAAAACCCAGCATCGGTGATTGTCTTTAAAATGGAATCTTATAACTTTAAAACGGCGACCGGAGAGACACAATCAAAACTTAAAAAAAAAAGAAAAGAATAGTATGTAGTGATAGAACAAAAGCTAACCGATAACATAGTATGTATATTGTTTTTAATAAAAAAATGTTTCTCATAGTTGACTTGCTACTGTAAAGTGTTTTAAAAGATTACATAATATTATACTGCATTCATCGAATGAAGTTCAGTGTGCACAACGAGAAAACTGTACTCTATAAATAGTTATGAAGTCAGGAAAGAGTACAGATAGTGATTCTCAACATTGTTAGCAGGTTTAGTGGTCATTTTATTTTACCATCCCTTTGGATATCGAGTAAAAGGATTTAGGATTCAGAACAATTTTTATTTGTGTTTGATTTAGTTTTCTTAAATCATTCATTTGTTTCATGATTCAATGTATTTACAACTACTCAAAAGATATAAAAAATATAAAAATCTGTTGTAACGAATATTAAACAAGAGTATTATTTTATTTTCGAGTTTGAAATGTGGTTTATAATTTCTTGCAACTGAAATTCAAGATATCTATGTACACCTGTATCATTAATACCCTCAGTAGACAAGTTCTCTGCAGGGTATAAATGTAGTGTCTGCCTTTATCGCTGAGGTAGTTATTTTGCTACTTATACAATTTGGTTCTCTCATTTTGCTTATACAACTGTTTCCTCTTGTTATCGTTTTATAGGTGGTAGAGCCTAGCTGTAGTCAGTTACTACAGTTCGAACGTGGGCTGGCTCGGCCGGGGAAGTACCACCCTCTCATAGAAGATCGGCGTGAAGTAGCCTTTAATGGCTGCGTTTCGTCCGATGAGTGAGAGAGCCGGTTGCCCTTTCCCTATTCCCTACCCTTTCCTACCATTTCCTTATTCCCACTCCTTCCTATCCCTAAAAAATAAGGTTGGCAACGCATCGGTAACAAAGATGTTGCGGATGTCAATGGGCGACGGTAACCACCTTCCATCAAGTGGGCCGTCAGCTCGTTTGCCAGCTTTCGCATAAAAAAAAAAAAAAAAAATCGTTGGTAACTGTAGTCGATATTGTTTATAGAATGACGAAAAAGTAAATATTTACTATATAAACAATTTCATATAAAATAAATAGAGACTAAAATAGTTTTTCTATAAGTGAACCAAAAAAAAAAAAATAAAGGATTAGGAACTATTTAATTAAAAGAGTTTTTTTTAAATAGATATTAATATATATTAACTAGTTTTTTAAAACATGCCAAAACAATTACCTCTTGTCTTTGTACAATAAATAAAATAAGTTTAAGCATTACCAATAGCAAAGTTTGTGAAACAAATGGCCGTGAGTTAGACGTAGTAATGTGCTGTTTATGTGTTTTTTTCTACGTAAAAATTTATTTGTTATGTCTAAGAATTCAGACAGGCATTAAAACCTTTTGTAAATCGTTCGAAATCTCTGATACATTATCTACTTTTAAAAAGCATTTGATCTCTCAAATAGAAATTCAGTAGTCTCTTTTTATCATACCCAAGGACGTCTGATAGAGGTTGCTAGTGAAATAAGACCCTTTAATGTCTTGCATAGTCTTTTATTTCTTTTGTTACTCTTTATACCTTTTAAGTAAATTTTCTTGTATAAAAGTTTTTTTTTATTTTAATTTAAAGTCGTGACACAATCCTCTTCATGTTGATATAAGTATGAATTTTGTCATAAGCTCATAATATAATGAATTAGTGACCTAGTTTAAACCTTGCTTATATGAATGAATACAATGAAATCATGGTTTATTGATATAGTTTTTTCTTAAACTGGCTTTTTACTAGCAGTAGGTTTTGTGGCCCTATATGGTGTAAGTTTCACTGTTTTAATGTAAGTCCATTGAAAGGTTATATTTGGGTAGCCTTTTTAAGACCCCATTTTTTATTTTATGTGCAGGGAAGAGTAAGGCTGGCTTAAGTTTCCACGTGGTCAGCGCCATCAGGTTTGGAAGAGGAGGTCAAGTAGAAAGGAGAATCAAGCACAGTGTATGAAACGGAGGCTCAAATCAAGTGTTCGAGTCATCGAGCCACACATCAGAAAAACATTTGCTTCAAGACTGAAACAGCGGCCGGGTGACGTGGCAATAAGATGTACACCTTCATATCAAGTAGGCCTATCAAGTAAGATTTTACCTTGTAACTACATATTTTATCATATACTTAGAAAACAATTATTAATTTAATTAATATAATATTTTGCAATAAAAAAAAACTTTTATAACGTAAAAACCTATGTAAATAGTCGTAATATGAGACAGTTTTTCACTTATGCTATATCGAGTGACAAAGACCCGATCCCTATAATATTTGACAAGACTCTAATCTAATTTGAGGATCCTTTGTAGGGTTTGAGCCAGGTCCCTTAGAGAATTTTTATAAATAATTTTCAGTAACAGGATTCTGTCAAAGCTACAATACAATATAACTAAATTTAACAAGATTTGAAGTGAAACTGCCATTTTGATACAGTTATCGTGTCCGTGAAATTATCAAATAATAGAGTAATTCAGTTATAAAAAGTTAAATAGTTTAATAAACTGTCGTAATGAATTTGTTATTCCATGTTCTCTTTAAGTTAAATCACTGATATAATAAAGTTGACACCTTAACATGTTAAAAAGAATAAGTTTAATTTACAAGATAGGGAAATATTTCGAATTCGTACACCTGATGTTTTGTGAATTACTTTTGTAGTAAAAGAAATGATAAGAGTATGTTGAAGAAATAGAATCTGAATACATTCTAAGCAATATGTAATATTGTTAAATATAAAGGGTTTAATCGGATTACCATATATAAAAAAAATGAAAACTACGTAAAGCATATATAAACTTAACTATTAGACAATGTAAATTTGCCATAGAAGAATATACATATATATGTATATAGTATACACTCAAATTTTTGTTTGCTCCCATTTAATTATGTTATAATTTCCTACTTATTTGAAATGATACATTCTTTCAGATAAGCTATAAGAAATAACTCTATATAAAACGCCATATAAAAAGAACTCTGTCTTAATCTACACATAACTCATACAGTCAGTGTCAATGAGATTTTTCAATCCAGAACTGATCTAATTAAAATAATATTTTATCCATTATGCATGAACGTTCATGTCAGTAATAAAACATTTTTGTTTCTAGGTGACACGTTTAGGATAACCATTGCAATAACGTGCGGGACGGACTCCATCCACAAGCCAAACAAGGTAAGCTAACTAGAAAATAAGTATTCGTATTTAAAGAGATATTTTGTTTGCACGTTAATTTGACTTGTTATATTTACAGTCCTGGATTAAACTAAGCATAGATACATTTTCTGTGCCTTCTAATGAATACAAAACGAAATAAAATTTGTTACATTAAATTTCATTTTGTCACAAAATAAATAAATTGAGATAAAAGTATCATTACTTAAATATTTACTAGATGAAAATAATGAGGATGCGAAGTGAAATTTTAAATATAAAGTTTATACTTGATACCAATTCTAATAATTTAAACGATATTTTTATTATGAAAAAACAAACGTTTTATATATTATATACATATGTACTTATTTAAAATATGGATTAATGTATTAGCGTCATCCGATTACACCGTGAATACCTAGACCACATAATTTTGTTATTATTATATTAAACAAAATATTTATATTATAATTAACAAATACTATGTGGTTATGAAACCGCTTTATTAAGAATAATCACAATGTATAAAATTGTTAAATTAATTAGTTTGTTTGCTAATTTTATAAGGGGAGTTAAACATAATATTTTGTAGCTAATAATATGAAATTATATACAAGCATTTACAAATATGATATTTTAGTCTTTTTCAAATTCATTTTCATAATATATTTGTATACATAGAACATTTTTGAAATCTTAATGTATATTTATGTTTATAAAGTGCTTTCTTTTAAACGAAATACTCCATAAATTCTACGTAATATAGCAAAACTGTAATAACATGTAACATTCACAGCTTTAAACAGCTAATTACAACGATAAGAGAGTAATTGCCTCGGTACAACTTAGCGGCTATGCCGGGAGTGTTCAATAATTTTCTTTTGTAATGTCAAAGCTGTTAGCCCTGCGGCTTTGATATTGTCACCGGAAAAGTTGACGTTATGCTCGGAAATGTATATATTCTTGAATCGTACCTCCAACCCATAGTCACGCTATTAGAAACGTCACATAAACCATGCCATAAGCCTGTTTAGGGTCTCTCTTCTAACAGTATATATTATTTATGAAGACTGAAGAAGTGTAAATTAGTTCTCCTCATCTATTAAAGAAACTTTCTAAACGCGTGTTTAAGTTCTCGATTTACTTCAAATTGCATATACTAGTTGAGCGTTATAGTATTTTCTTCAGTTTCATATTTCTAACGACGGTTCTTTTGTTTTTGCATAGTAAAAATATTCTAATCGAATTAAATAGCTTAATAGTTAGCTTATTACGTGGTCTGTCTTACTTGTCAATATTGGGGGTAAAATTTATAACAACGTATCTATTAATAACACAAACTGATATTTCACTGATACATTACTCAACATATTTATATTGATATTTGCATAATAACATATATGAAACACATACTTAAGGTGTAGTTTTAACATTCATAATCGATGTGCAGCGACGACAACTATCATAACCACTCTTTCAAATTAAATCAGATATTATGATGTAAAAATAATTTTTTATCAAGAATTCTATTATTTATAAATTCTAAACAATATATACAAGATACCGAAGAGAAAAATCATTCCATAACTGATATTTGGTAGTGGAAAATATAGAAAAGGGAATTAATGTTTCATGTAGTAAACAGAGAAAGTAACGTAATATCGCAGTGAAAATTAATGTGAATCTGAAAAGCTTGTATTTAATTTTACTAAACAATTTTAACAATAAAACTTTGTATTTAACTTTACTCTCTAAACCACTCCGTCTGTTATCCAAGCCTCAATGAGCATTTTGCAATATAGTTTTAAGTCAGAAGCAGTCAACATTTTGTTTTTACTTTCAAACCCTTTTCATTTTAAATTACAAGTTTTAACAAAGTTGTAAAATATTACAAGTCGCCAGCTATTATGTTTTAATCATCGCAACGGCTTTTTTCTAAATAAAATCAATATATATCTTCTATCTTCTATATATATAAAAATGGATTGCTGTTCCTTAGTCTCGCTAAAACTCGAGAACGGCTGAACGGATTTATCTTATCTTAGTCTTGAAATGTTCATGGAGGTTCAGGGAAGGTTTAAAAGGTGAGAAAAATTGATTCATTTCCGGGAAAACCCTAAAAACAGCCCTTTTCTATTTCCCATACAAACGCTTTTTTTGACATTAGATTTGACAACTAACTAATATGTCAATCATTCTGTTTGATTGAAACAGGAAAAACCTGATTATTTATGGCCTCTAAGACGGAATAGAGTTCGTCTGGTCAGCTATACATATATTACTAATGACGAAACTAACGCGGACAAAGTCGCGGGCAAAAACTAGTATTAGTATAGATATACATAGAAATTCAATTTTGTTTCCTTTAAGTATATTGTCGGTTTTATATCTTAAGCAACTAATTTTGACCTTTTTGCTAGTTCTCATCGAAATATTTAGAGTATTCACTTTTGTTCAGAAAATTATAATTTAAAATTCTTTGAGTTTATACAATTTGATACTTTCATCTCCAAACGGTATGAAGCTCGTAAGTAAAGTAAGTTTTTGATCATATTATTTGCCTTGAATAAGTGAAACAAAGATGTGAAATATCTTCAAGAACATCTGTAGTATATCACTTTAAATACCATTTGTTGCTGACTCCTGTGGATTTGTTATAAAAAAGATTTGTAATCTTGTCAAGAGTGCAGCTGCATTCCCAAAATAGGTTCCATAGCCTACAACAAAAACATCTTTTAGTAAGAAAGTAATTGAAAGTGTGACAAAGTGACTTAAACCTTAAAGCAGGACATGACCAAAGGTATTCTGAGCTAAGTGTAATATTGGTAAAGTTATTATTTACAGAGTAACTTCTCTGTTCATGATATTTGACAGCTTAGTGATACTAATCACATATTTAATCGTTGCTATATTTTGCATAAAAATACTTCAGACATAATATGTATAATAAGCTTATAGCAGAGTATTGGTAATTTTTGAAGTCATGTTTGTTTAAGAAGTAAGTGCTTAGGTAAACAAACTTTTCATATCCATCATTCGCTGTAAATGAAAGCAAGTATCCGTTATATTTAATTTAAAGCAAGTATTCGTAAATTGATCGACTACACAAGCTATACAACGTCATACTAACAAATTTAAAGAAGACTTCTTAAACTTAAGTTCTAAAATGTTAGATATGTACATACATATCTCTGAAAGATTTGACACTCGTCTTGTTACTTGTATAAAAACTCCGAAACCTCGTACGTCTTTCACAAAGTTCTATTCTCTGAAGCATATCAAGGTATCATCATTTATAAACTGACACTTTACTAACCAAAAACTTAAGAACTTTTGACGGTTTTTTACCTTAAGAAGAACAGTGGAATAAACCACGCCTGTTATTTAATTTGAAACTATATCATCATGTTATATAAAGTTTATTATCGATTATCACTTGTTTAGAGCTAAATCGGATTTAGAATATTTTCTTTCACAATCTATATTAATAAAGAGGAAAGATTTGTTTGTTTATTTGTAATGAATAGGCTCCGAAACTACTGGACCGATTTCAAAAATTCTTTCACCTTTGGAAAGCTACATTATTCCCAAGTAACATACTCTATATTATATTTTTAAAAAATAAGGAATCCTTACTAAAACTCCAATAATGTAAACCAAGGTGTAAAAAAATTACCTGAAAAATTCCCTATTTCACGTGCGCTGCGAAAACTATTGATGATAGACCAAAATCATTTACTACGAATTTGCAGAACTCATCATTATCTACAAAAAGTGTCGCGACAGCATATGTCTAACTATTATAGTTATGTCACAGTAAGCGGTTTTTTATTCTAAAAATTTAATTTATATGCCAACGCTTGAAAATGCTCTTCTTTTGTACCTATTAATACGTCCTTATCAAAATACATTACATTATATTCAAGATGGCTTCAATACCTTTTTGAATTATTCAATTCGGACATTTCATTCGGAAGATATCACGAGTTTAAAAATGCAAGTATTAGAAAAAAGTCGCGTGGTTGCCGCTCACCGCGCTCAGCTAGCCAGCATGCGATGTAGGCTCCATGTAAGCGTCACAGGGGTACGGGGGGGGAGTCAATCCCAACTAATACTATAAATGCGAAAGTAACTCTGTCTGTTTGTCTGTCTGTCTGTCTGTTTCGCTTTCCCGCTTAAACCTTTCAACCGATTTTGATGAAATTTAGCACAGACAATCTTTAGACCCTGAGAAAAAACAAACAAGTTTGTCATGTCCAGGATAGGCATTTAGTATTTGAGTACCTATAACCATATTATATGTATATATATATATATATATATATGTATTTATATTGAGTATAAAAATCATACCTAAATATTAATTTAAAATATTCAATAATTTATATAGAAGTTACCAACCCTATAAATGAGGGGGAATAAAACTAATTTGCATCTCCCTAAGATGAGATCATGACGTTATTGAATTGAATTGCACGGTTAAGAGCGATGATTATGACTTGTCAACCAGCGACATCTTTGATGAGTTAAAAATTAAAACTTTATTTTACCATTCGCTTGTATTTTGTTGGAGCTCTCAGAAAAAACATACTAAAACAGTAAAGTGTACAATATGTGACTTCGATTTAAAATTTTGAACATACCTAATTTTAGTCGGTCAAAGTATTGTAATTACTTTTTATACAATAATTCCGTCTTATACATTTTATTTTGTTGCTATTTCCTTGGTGTTTAATAATAATTTACTTAATAAGAAGAGAATTATATTAACTGAGTACATTTATATCATTTTAAAATAAGGTAATGTACATTATTCAGTACGACCTTTTTCAAATTCTATGTCTTTGTGGACCGGTGTATCGATAAGCCAAAGTATTGCCTTATTAAACTCAAGGTTATTAATTATTTTTTTTAATATCTCTTTGCCGTACATAAAAGCTTTCATTAAAGTCTTCATTCCGCCAAATGAAATGAACTCAGGCGACTCAAGAGTCCCTTAGTGTTATATTTACTTTGATAGAATTAGTGATTATTTTAATAACGTTATATTATTAAAAATTTTAGCACATTACGTAATATTTTATATTACTTATAGTGTAACAGAATAATTCAAGATAAGCACAAATAATATTACGATGATCATGGTTTCTTTTTAAGATAGAAGATCGATGACAATTCTCATCTCGTCTGCCCGTGACCACGCGTGTATAGTGTTAAACATTATTATAAACGCGGAGTAAATCTGAAAAAATATTTGTTTTATTTCATTGAATACTCACGAAAATCTTAGATGTCATTAAGATCTAAATATTTTAACTTGTGAGATAAATTCATGCGTATCTTGTTATCAACATAAAACTATGGCAATGCAATTAAGTGATTTAATTGTTTTTAAATAACACCAACATTATTATCAATACATAACATATCAGTAATTATTAGAATTAGTATATTTCTGTTTAAATGTTAACTCATAAATTAAATGAAACCGTGGGACAGGATAACAAAAAATACCTTTTATAGTTATTCAAAATATAAAAATATCAGTATGTTCATTTGAGAAACAATTTTATACAAATAAGTTAAAACGATAATTTTCTTAAGTATCAAAGCTATCAATAAACAACGAATACTTGGGGATAATATTATTTATTGGGCTTATACGAGTCACTGAACTTGTCAATATGTTGTTTAAAATATTATTTTCTAATATATATTTATTTTTAAATTGTTTTTCCAATATATTATCGTTTCTTCTGCTAAGCTTTATGTTGCGAATTCCATTTGCTTGAAGAGATTTTTTATGCTTAGTAATACAAATCTTCGTTATTCTTAACAATTATTCCTTATATTTTCTCAATTTTCATTACGTCAAAGATAAAATTAATTATTACAAATTTAATTTTGTAATCAAATGTGTGACTGTAATGGAATATATAATAAATATAATTGTCAGAATAAATGTAAATGTTACCGTCGGAAATACAAAGAGAGAACCACGAACTGGTTGTTGAAAAATCACAAATATAAAAGACAATTTGCTTAATAAGAATAGAAATAAACAACATTTAAGTTGAAAAGGAAGGTGACGGAATAAAAACTGTATTTGCAGAAGTCAGGTGACAGTGAATTCATACCTTTGCCTAGTAATAATAAGTAAAAACTTGTTATTTTCATTTATAAATTATGCTGGTTAATATTATTATTGGTCTTTAGGATTTTTTAATGCTTTCCAAGAAACAAACTCGGTAGAATATTTATAATTAATAAATAAAAACTAATAAAGAGACAAACTTTCTGAAAATTACTTTCCTAATTTAGTCTTTAGTAGAATTTAAATTTCTGCTTTAGTAAACACACATTTTACATTACTAAAACATAAATGATCTGCAATAATTTTTTTTTCTTGGGCAGCAGTTTGGCTTCACTCGATACAATTTAATTTTTTCTGGTCCAATTAAAACTTTTGTGCCCGCCTTTACCGTTTTTTGTTCCAACACACTGCATCGGCCCTGCTGGCATTTCACGATTTTTAAATATCTTTGTAAACTATTCTACAAAACTACTGATGTAACTGCCAGAATTGGGTTTTTGAATTTATTTATTTTTTGTGATAAATGGAAAGATCATATATAAGTTTTATAACAAAACTATTTTTTTTTTGCAATATTTAAAAAGTTATTTCAAAATAAAAATTAAATTTTAAATTCAGTACCGAAGACAAGCCGACAGCTCGCGAATAAACCCGAGCGCGTGTGACGTCACAATGTTAGTTTTTGCTCATTGTAGCATACAGAGATATAATAATTAGTACAGTGTTTTGAGTTTTTATCTAGTAAATTCTGTTGGCATTGTTAAATAATCAAAAATGTCAAAACTCAAAAGTTATCGCTCTTGTTTTGTACCATTATGTACAAATACTACAAAAACAACTCCTGAAAAAATGTTTTTAAATGTTCCACAAGACGAAAAACGTCGAAAGAAATGGTTTCAAGCAGTGCACCGAGATTATTCAAAAACAAAATCAATTTTTTTTTGTTGTGAAGATCATTTCGTTGTAAGTATTCATAATAATATTGTTATTAATTATTATTTATCTAAGTATATAAATCGAATAAGTATAGTTCAGTAATTAATTTTTTTACCTGGGCTCCAAATCATAACCTTTAGAATCGTAGCATTAAAAAAAATTTAATTGATAATTCAAAGCGATTAAATAGTAAATCTATATGTATGTTTGTCTAATAATTGGAATTCAATTACATAATAGATATTTTCATAATTTTATAATATTCTAGGTTCTGTATCAGACTACATTTAAATTTTTAAAGTATATGTTATTTTGGTTTTTTATAATGTTGTAATAACATTTTATTAATAATGATTTAATGTAATAATTATTAATTATATTTAATAGAGAATAAATACTTATTTTCATTTAGAATAGTATTTTTTAACAGACTTACCTTGATATCTTAGCACCTCGAACTTCAGCAAAATTAAACCGCACTTTTTAAAAAATTAGTTATCATAAAAATATATCAACATCAGGAATATTATCCGATTTTGCTTTTATAAATCCTTTATCACACATAGTTAGTGGAAATAAACTTTTCAAATCGTTTTTCACTAATAAATTTGAGATATTTTTATCAAGTCAAAAATAATAGCCATAAACACTGTACTATTATGAAATTGCTTTAACATTATGACGTCACAAGTATGGCAACCAATCGTGGCGCGTTTACAGTCACGTGATTTGTTTTTGAATTTTATCAATTTTTAATTGTTTATAATTAATTAAAAAAAAATTTTTTCAAGATTTTTGCATTAAAAATCAATATAATTAATAATAAAGTTTTAAAATACATAAAAAAAATCAATACTTTTTTTTTTTCAAAAACCCAATTATAGTCAGTAAATTATTTACAAGTTAAATATTTTTTTACTCCAAATATTTTAAAACTATTAAAACGTTTCAATAACAGTGAAATATTTATTATATGTATATTAATACGCTTACCAGCCTTAAATTAAGTAAGAGGCCGGGCAAACAGTCAATCACTTCTTTTATAGAAAATGTTTTTAAGTAATCTTCGTTATGTAGTTTAGTTACAGATTTATCAAAACCGATTTATTCCATCATTTTTATAATTTTTTAGAGCAATTTAACTGTAAAATTATTGGAACTAAATCTAAAAATCACAGTCAATTTGAAATTATGAAAATTTATAAATTATGAATACTGAGTAAAAAAAACAATAAAGATTTCGATAAACCTTCCTAAAGGCAAAGTAAATTTAGTTACTGTATTTTTACTACTTATGTTATCCAATTAAACTTTTTTCAATACGTAATATAAGTATCTTTTCTGAGAAGCAACACTGAATGTCAGGACCTAATATAGTCAAATGATCTACCCACATACCTAATACTTGACATCATATTAAGTATTACTGAACAATACCTAACAAGCATAAGTTATACACAACAATTTAATTATGTGACTAAAGAACTGAGGAAAATATATTTTTACAACAATGAAGTTATTATGCTTATAAACCAACTTGACTTACATCTCCATTAATAGTAGATAGTATCTTGTGTAATTTATATTTAAAAAATATATTTGTAAATTTTACCCTTTACTTACAACTTGCATATAAATCTTATATTGACCATATTAACTCTAAATATAAAATAAAATAAGATTTTTATCGATATATATAAAAGAGATTTCCACCTATATATTGACTCATCACGATATCTCTGGAACCATAAGGCGGTAGCGACTTGAAATTTGGTAGGATTATTCCTTTCGCCGAGTAGAGGTCAGATAAGAACGGATTTTACGAAATTCCACCCAATTAAATAACCCAAAGTAAATAACGAAAAATACGATTTTAATGAAATTTGGTACAGAGATAGAGTTGACCTTGAGAAAGAACATAGGATAGTTTTTATTCCAGACTTTTGAAAGGTTCTCTTGGTAACGCGATATAACCGGACTCCACGCGGGCGAAGCTGCGGGCGGAAAGCTAGTGTAGTATAAAATTAACACTGCAATTTGGAATACTATTAGAAAGGTTTAGTAGGGGAGAGTCGGATATATCGTACCACTTTTCACTTTAACTCAAATATTTCGACTATAACACGTCTTATAATAATTAATACATATGTAAAATAAAGTTTCATATTTTAGCTTCCTAAGAAGAAGAGAACAGATCCTTGCGATTATTCTAACATTGTTAAAAATGCTTTTTTATAGAGGCTTTCCATCGGTACGATTTAGCCGACTAGTCGTTTTAATCGTACCACTAAGTCTTTAAATCGTACCATGGGTGTTTAAGTCATACCACTGAATGAAAGACATTAAAATTCTCAATCAAATTATTTATTTTTAACTGTTAGGTAAGTAATGAAACAACATTATTTATATCTTTTAGGCAATAGAAACATAATTTTTAACTCTTAGGTTATATAAAGGAACTATAAGCTTTCTCAGTAAAATAACATGATTATACTATGATAATGAGATCAATCAACATAACTAATAAAAATGAGACAAAAAAAATAGTAAACTGTAATAATAAAGTAACAGTTAACAAGAATGTTATTTGGAATATAATTATTGTGCATATTTCTTAATGGAAACAATCATGACAAATGTCTGGATTCGAAGTACCTACACGTCTCATGTAGCCACCGTTTACAGCGAACGCATTGAATCCAATCAACTTTTGGACCCTTCTTATCGTAGTAAGAACAATTGCACTTTCGACATATATTTTCAAGATAATCATCGCTGTCATCATCATCATCTAGTTCTACAACAAGTGTCTCTCCTGAATCATCGCTACTGGTGATGGAATGAGATCGTTTCCTCTTATAACATTTGTTTTCGGCCTTGGGTAGTACTTACTATACGTACTTGCGGTAGTACTATAGGTACTTGCGATTGGTAGTCGGGTAAATCGTACCAGTACAATTTAACCAACTGCAAGTGGTACGATTAAACCAACTAAGGCATTTCTAAAACAAAAGTAAATATCCGGCATAAACTTAAAACTTAGACACGCAACAAAAACCCCGAATAATCTAGTATACAATTATGGAATAATAAAAAAAAACTAAATAACTATAGCTTATCTTGATTACGAGTTATCTCCTTACGAATGTACGACAATATTTATATTAATTCCTACAAAAAATGTTTTTCTTTTATTACTTGCACAGTTGTTAACTCACGTCGATTTAAACTAGTGGGTGAAGAGGGATGGTGCAGGGCCACGATTTGGCGTTGTCAGTGTAGAAAAAAATATTCATTAAATGGGAAATTTAGAAGTGGTACGATTTAAATGCTAGTACGATATAACCAACTCTCCCCTATACAGGGTGACTGGTGAATTACTATCAATATTTAAGGAGCATACTCGGTACATGATTCTCATTCGAATTATGTAAAAAAAATAGGTACTTAATTTTTGACAAAATTTCCGTATAAATAAATAAAGTGTGTACACGTTCCAAGTGTTCCTAGTGTGGACGCGTGCGGCGGCGTGCTGATACAACACTACGCCGTCGCCGCGTCTGTGTGAGTGTGTGTGTATACCTAATCTGTAGGGTGTTCATACGATGCGTAATTAATTACATAACTTTTGGTTAACTTTACTTAGAAGTTTATTAATATTTATGTTATATTAATTTTTATTTTGTCATATATGATCGTCAAATATCACGTCCTCAAATATCGATAGTAATTCACCAGTCACCCTGTATATGAAGGATAAAAAGGTAATTGAATAGAAAACTAAAATAAGTCGTTTAATTATAGTAATATATTTTTCAGTGAAAAATTTTACGAAGTCGTGAGTCTTGTAAGTTTTGATTCAAAAAAATACTTATAAAACTGCTTCACAAAACTGATAAAATAAAAGATATGTAATTACTAAATTATAAATATTATAACTATAATATCATATATTTTGTTATTTATTTGAAATGTGTTATTGTGTTTCAAATAAAATATTTATTTATTTCTCCCATATAAGATATCTAACGCTCCAAGTAGGGCTAGCAATGATAAAGTGTTAAGTTTCAATGTATGTGACTAGTGGCAAGGGATTATTTTAGAGACTATTGCATACATTATCAACAAAACTATTATACATTTTTTATTCTATTACATAACTTTTATTGTAGGCTATGAACACAGCGACCGCTACCACGAGTGAACTCGAGCTCACGACAAGTCCGATCTTAACGAGTATGCGTATGATGTTAATATTTAAACTTGCTAAAAAATACCGCATAAAAAAAATATAATTATAATTTCATACTTTAATAAAATTTTCTATGCAATAGCTTTACCGCGGCAGTGTTCGACTGCTATAGGTATTAATCTTTTATTCCTTTTTGTTATATCATTCAAACAAGCGTTGCCAGAGAAAAATAAAAGTTGACGCTGGTATAATTGTATAAAAAGTAGTCAAGTTGTGAGTTTCGTAGTCGAGCGAGAGTTTACTGAAAATAATTTGTTCGTTCATAAAATACTGAACAATATAAAGTTTTAACAATATTTTATTTTAGTATTTTAATAATAAACTTATTAGACGAACTTCTCATCATTTCATGGATTCACAGTGCGGGTGCCGGGTCCTTGCTTGCTTGCGTCTTGCAGTTAGGACTGAGTGTCATTTCAAGGAGTAGGTATAGGAGTTCGGTGTATACGCTTAGGGATTCTATGAGTCGCAAAGAATATATGATTGTTTTTTGTAAAATTGGACTTATGTGAATTACGTACACTAGGCAGTAGGCACCATATACAAAAGTACATAGGAAATAAAAATATGCAATAAAAGAAAAGGGAGCACATCCCTAGTTTCAACCTTCGGCATTGTGTGAAATAGTAAGCAGTGCCTAGTCGGCATCATCAAAGGTCGGGTGCCGAACTCTCAAAGAAAATTTGCGGCTATTCGGAAGTACAAGGTCAAGATACACGTGCGGCGACTTCTTTTGCGCATACAAACAATCGTCGCCGCCGCACCGAACGCACTATATTTGACACTATTTGATTGACGACAAAAAAGCCTGAATAAGTAAATAAAAAATAATCCATTAAATATAGTAAGCATCAAACTTAATTGAAGTATCGAAATAATAAAAACGAAAAATGAACTATATACAATATACCTATGTGTAATCAAATCAAATGCGTAATCAAATTAGGTATACTGTATACATATAGTACGTTACCGAGAAACTGTTTATTTTCTTAATATTTCAAATGTTTAAATCTAGCTTTTAATAATCATTAATAAGGTTATCTTTTTAATTCTTATTGAATTGTTTGATTTGGGGCGGTATCCTTTTACTTAGAGCCGACAAGTGCCAAAGCGGCGCGATACAAGGCGACATTATGTAAACAAATAAAGTATGTATAAAAAGAAGTATTTGTTTTAATTTCAAATACAGTAGAAACTCGATTAAGCGAACTAATCGTTGTCGATAGGTGTGGCGTAGCCTATCTTTGTTGTGTGATTTGTATTTCTATGTTTTAATTATTTTTTTATTAATTTAATTGTTAGTCGTTGACTAGTTTGTATATACGTAAGTTAGACTCCGCCCCATTGCGGGGCGACGTCCCCCCGCGGCCCCTGCGGCCGGCCAGCCGTCGCTTCACAACTATAAATTATAATAATTAATTGTTTAGTACGCTCCAGCTTCCGGGTAGGACCTCACGTCGCTCGTATGCTCGCTGGCCGTTTACATAATATGTACCTGCATCTTCAACGTATAGTAAAGTCTCTTATCGTTTGCTTAAAATCTTAAAGTAGCGATACTAAACTGGTGACCCCGACGTGATATGAACAAATAGGCATTCGGATAATCGAAAATCCGATAATCGAATGTATGAAAAAATGCGGGTTTTATATATATGTAGTACATAATGTTATATGTTTATTTAAAAAAAAGTAACAAATGTATATCAACGATAATCAATGTTTGTTAATAAATAATTACTCGTAAAGGATACATTTTCTTAGATTACATATACTTACTTGTATGTATTAAAATGCAGATTTAATAATGAAATAAATTATAATATATATTTGGTAATTTGCAATTGGTAACCATGAATTAAAATAATAAGTTTAATTTGCTTTAAATATTTGTTAATTGTCATTTGACGTACGCCACTCTCAACAATGCACCACTCTCTCACTCTTTGACGTTTTTAAACGGTTTTATTTAGCTCGCCCCGTTTGTTTTATTATTTATTCTTGGGTCAAATTTAGTAATTCAAATTTCACACTCTTCCTGTCAACCGATTAATCTGAAATTTTGTATACACTTTGGATTTTGATGACAATACAATCATGTTTATTCATTATCATTATAAATTCAAGATGGCCGCCGCTACAAAATGGCGGATAACGTAGGTTTTATCAATCCCATCAACATGGATATCAAATGAAAGGTATCAATAAGTAGAATACAATTTACTATGATAAATTGAAATCTAGGATGGCCGCCGCTACCAAATGGCTGATAACAATTTTTTAGAGGAGTTGGACTGCAATAAACTAACGGGCAAGAAACCTTGCAATAATGAAGCACAAATGAATTAAACAGAATGCGAAATAAAAACTAAAAACTAGAAAATAAAAATAGGTAAAAAAACAGAGATGACGTACATTCATATTACGCTCCGCTCGGATTTAGTTCATGTACGACATATACACACTTACCTCTGGCATATCTATAAGTTGCAACGCTAACGACACTTAATGCGACAGATATAATGCGTTTGGGCATGATATAGAAAAGGATAGCTATATATTTCAATGATATAGAAAAGGATAGCTATATGTTTCGAGTTAATATTCGAATCGAATAGGTTTATACTCCAACCAAATTCGATGTGGAATGTGAATTTTATTAAAAGGGCGGCATAGACTCGAATAAAAAATATCGATATTTCATATACATATTATTTCGATAATTATTTTGATATATCAAACATTAATATTATTTTTGATTGTGAAACACCATTTTTAACAGAAGTAGGTTAAGGATTTATCCTAATAATACAAAATAATTAATTTACCTGAAAAAGTTCCGAATTATAATATTGATTAATAATTATTATTATTAATAAAAGTTATTTTGAATGAAATTATTTTAATGTGTAAAGCATTAGTATTTATAGCAAAATTAAAAATATCGATAGAATATTTATCGATATACCTAATTTTTAAACTTGCAAATCGCTAATTGAAAAAATAATAATAATAACTCCGGCGGCCCGGCGCCTGCTATGAATGGCCGCGCGTGCGCCCGCGAGACTATACGGCGAGTTAACCATTTATGGATCTGATGTTTGAAACATTTTGTCAATAATGTCGATTTAGAACTTATTTAGCCTACGCACTGTAACTGACCTTTGCTTGACATTTTTTAAGTTATGTAATTTTTGAGCCATTAAACAACTCTTCTATAAACTTTTAAGTAAATATTATATAGGTACATACAAGTACAAATCGTTTTCTCAATTTACTCCTGTTGAAGTATGTTCTGTATTCTAGATATTCTCTTAGGAAGCTTCTGAACGAAAGGTAATTTGTATTCTAATGGTAAATCTTTAACAAAGTTGAGGTTATTGATCTACCGTTTCTTAACAGATTATGGAAAGCCTGACCGTTCATTCATTTTGCTGTATCATTCCTTGATTACCAGTATTGTTTTAATATTTTTGGATCTTACAAATATTTTAGTAAAAATTATATTTAAAATTATAATAATTTTAAGGGGACTTAAACAACTACTATATGAATTGTTAAAGTTTAATATTTTTAATATTGTTGTTTCTTTAAGATAAGTTATATGTTTATAAACAGTTATTATTAAACAGCTTCAGTATATACCTACATATCAAAGCGTATTTGGAGAGTAAGAAATGTTTTAGTCAGTTTGAGGCGTCATATAAAATTACCGTTTTAAATTGTAATTGCGTTGGTGTTATTTATGAATTTGAAACTTTGTTTAAAATAATTTCGAGTGTACACGAAATATAAAAAATATATTATTATTATCGTAAAGAACACCTCAATATCGCTTCAACTTTTTCTTTCTTAATAACTGATTTACATATATAGTGCTGTCATTAAGCAATTTAACTTTGTCCTATTTGTTTTTAACTTTTCGTTATTGTTGAGCATTTCAACTTCTTTCGCTAGTAGGCGGCCACATAAAAACTCATTACAGAATATTTTTATAATACCTAGTAGTAGGACTCAGAGTACCTATCAGCCATGAGGCGAGGCTGACGACGCGTACTTTTTTTTTATAATTATTTCTATAAATCCATTATCACTTCCCTTGTTACATATATCGAATTTTTTATCATAATTTTATATATAATTTTTGATACAAAGAATAGGTTACTTGAATTTGATCAGAATGAAATGGAACAGAATCTTAATAAGAGATGCTGAAGAAAATGTAAAATGTTTAAACCTTTAGGTATATCTGAAAATATTGACCTACTTAACTTTATTTATTACTTTATGGTTTAGTAACTTTCAATTAACTCGGATCATCAATTTCATATTTTAAACTTGATTAACTATAAAAATTTTCTACTTTTAATTTATATAATATTTACTTATTATAATTTTGTATTATTTTTATATACCTACATATTAAACTACAACCTGTATTTAATGATTCATATTCTACGCTAATATAACAAATATTTAATTATATAAATAGATAAAAATTAATTAAAAGACTGATATATTTTTGTAAGACATTTGTTTACCCGTAGGCTGTAAAAGTAATAGAATATTAGTAACATAGAAGATAAAGGTATGGGAAAATATATTACTATATCTCTGGTCGTTTCCTTAACTACATACATATGTATAACCTTTAACCTATGTAGGGGAGAGTCGGTTATATCGTACCACTTTTCACTTTAACTCAAATTTTTCGACTATAACACGTCTTACAATAATTAATGTTCTATATAACCTAAACTTTTAAAACTGAATTCAACATGCTAACCTACTTCTTTATATACCGCTTGAAGATAGCAAATGTTGCTTGGACTCAAAAAATATAAAGGCAATGATAGAATCAAATAGTTATACTTTTTTTCTAATCAATGGCTAGAACTTAATATTATTGAAGTATCAGAAGGTTGTAAATCTCTCACTGCTGTCTACAATAATTTTTCTTTACCTTTTAATAGAATATTATGTCTTACATTTTTCTCATTCAAATGTATTTAACTTAACTGCTGTCAGAGTAACAGAATACGTAATACTCGTTATGGTTTTATATATATTTTTTTCATATAATTGAAGCTACTGATAAACTAATTACATATTCAAGTATTCCACTTGTTACTTGTAATGATTTCAATCTTAAGACCCGTTACGAGAAACGAGTTGCTCTGGATATTTATGTCCTTTTATTTAATTTTGCAATATATTTTATCTGATTATATCAGACTGTTTAAAATTGTATAGGAGAAACTGCTTCCTTCAATTTTTTGCATGTAAACATAAAAAAATGGTTTTATAGGTGGTAGAGTCTAGCTGTGGTCAAGTAAATACAGCTCTAATATGGGCTGACTCGACCGGGAAAACACACCCTATCACAGAAAATCGGGCTGAAGTAGTCTTTAATGGCTGCATTTGATCTGAAGAGTGAGGGAGCCGGTTGCCCTTCCCCTGCTCTCACCCTACCATGTCATCTCCTTATTCCCAGCCGTCCCTCTTCCCAAACAACCGAGGTTGGCAACGCTTCCGCAACAGAGATGTTGCGGATGTCCATGGGCGACGGTGACTATCACGGTGCTCATCAAATGGGCCGTCTGCTCGTTTGCAAACTTTCACATAAAAAAGACAAACTCTCAACCCCAAATACAACACTTACGCACATATATTAAAAACAGAAACGCAGCCGCACTTAATATATAAATTTTCTTCTCTTGCTCTTTCAACGATAACTCTCCCGTTAACATATTTCCTTTCAGACGAAATTTATTAATTAAAATGCAATAAAACTTTGTTTTCACTATATTCATAGCGAGATATGAATCAAAATATTATGATTTCCACATGATTTCATAAGTAAACATACCAATTACCATATAATCTATGTAGTCTACGTCTATTAAGTGACATACTTTACCTATTCGTTCATATATTGAGTACTGTTTTCATCTGAATATATAAATTAAATAGAATAATACATTAGAAGTAATAATTTTCGTCTGCAGTAAGATTATATAATAACTGTCCCATCTAATAATAGTGCCTTAATCAAGATCACTTCCCGTGTTTCATAATCTGTGTACACGACTACACTCTTAGCTCGGGAAGATCAAATGAGTTTGTTTTGTTGAGTTGAGCTCACCACGTGATCAGTCTTGTGTTAAAAATGGACCGAATTTAATAACAGATAAACAAATGATGGTTAAAAAGAATGGTTTAAGATATTTGGTTATTGCTTAACTTGTTTTAGCTAGCGTATTTGCTTGTGTGATTGGAGCTTGTCATTCAGCTTCGATGAAGAAAATATATATTTATATAGATTAGATAGAAGAAGTTTGAAAACAAATAAAAGTTAAGCAAAATTAGTTTCGATATAAATGTAAATAGTTTAAGTTTAAGATACATATTATTTGATAGTAATTTGTATTAATACTTAAAATAATAATGAAATAATATCTCCCATACCTAAGTATATATTTTTAATTCAATAAAATTATTAATATACTAATTTATAGATATTCTAATACATCTCAAGCTACACGGTTGTAGATATAATTAACAATAAGCCTTTAAAAATCTCAATTGCAAGGATTTCCTCTCAGAAAGACAAGATAAACACCGTCCGTGATTATAAAAACGAGAATATTCTCACGTTTTTACAAATAACATCTTTAAAGACAGCGTGAATGACAACAAAATGGTCTGCAAGGAGATTTCTCTTTTTGATATACAGAATACATAAATTTAATTTAAATCATTTACCTTGCTTTAAACTCAATTTCTTAGTTGGGAACATAATATTAAAAATGGTCTATTTGAAATACAAAATGGCCGCCGTGTTTTCATTCGGTAAGATAATCATGATTTATAGTTCGTCGATTTTATTTTTATCGTCTTCCTATTGATATTTAAATAATTTAACACATCATATTAAAATATTTATATTTAGTTCAAAAGAATTTCTTTTATAGTTATTATTAAGTGACGTAAATTTTTGATAAATTTTGTATATGTAGGTATCAAAACTTGTAAAAATAGCATTTTTCTTACTAGAATACACTAGCCATATAAAACTGTTGCCAATAGTTTGGTAACAAATTATTAGTCTATTTTTATTCAAAAATTATTTGTCTTTAAGTCAAATGAAAATTGGTCAAAATATATTCAAGCGGAATGGATATCTAAAACACCAATATAATCGTTTTCTAGAAAAATACCTTTAAATATAGTAACTATTTATATACTATACATTTCTAGTAACTCAAAAACAAAATCTGATCTGATTTCAAAATTGTATTAATATTGAAAATTGAAATATAAAGCAACAGTTTTTTACAAAAAAAATCTTGATGTACTAGAATGGTTATCGAATTCATAAAAATTAAATCAAAACACGACTGTCAGAACACATTGACGTTATTTAAAATCGATAATTATAGTTTTGAACTAGATCCAAATATTATTAATAGTGGGAACATTAGAAAACGTCAAACATAAATCAATTGCTGCCATATCAAAAAAACGTGTCGCTACATCTAGTTAACAGCAATGGAATTAAAATATAAAAGTATATTTTATCTAATATATAAAATTCTCGTTTATTATAAAAATCGATCTTTTTTATCTTTGCTAGATATTATTCAATAAGTATTTTATGTTTCCGTTCCAAACAGGTTATTGTTTAATTGATTGGTGGATTTTAATTAGCGACAAATATTATGCGAATAAAATTAAATTAAGAGGATGATGTACTGTTTATGAGACATTGTATGATGATGGTCATTGGATATAAATTAATTTTATATCTTTTATGGAAATATTAGTTGATAAGTATAGTTTCAATTGTGTTCTAAAGTTATTTTCTTTTTACGCTACGTATAAAAAACTTTGTAATATACTAAATGGTTAACTTGACGGTAAAATAGTAATAAGACGGAAAGCTATTAGCTCATTCCGTCTTAATGTCTACTAGTTTTACAAAGTAACTTATAAGTTAACACTTTAAATTTTTTGTATCAATGTTCTTAAATATAATCTATACTAGAGCGTTTTATTATAGTCTGTATACTTCTTACATGCTTTGATGACATCTATTCATATTATAAAAGTTTTTTAATCAGATAACATTTCATTACGTACATGGTCATTAGCAAAAAAAGTAATGTTAAGTATAAAACTATGCTTAAAGCAATAATAAAAATAAATAGATAATATAACATTTATGATTTGTCCATTTTTAGAGTTACAATCAAAACAAAAATTGGTTCCCGCTCAAACATTGGAAAGTCATGGTAATATTCTGGTTGACGTACTTAAAATGGCGGCTAGGCAAACAATTATGTTTATTTTAATTACATTGTATAATAAATAAGACATAGTTCATCCAACAAATAATAAAGTTGACATTGACAAAATATTCTACGATTCCAGTGCGAATAAAGCCATGGAAAAAAGTGAGACAAATTTCAAGGACGACTAAAATATTCTACGGAGATAATAAAGCAAAACTTATTTAAACTCCCATAAATGGGTAAATAAGTTGTGTCCAGTGTCCTTACTATATCTTTCCACTGTCACACTATTTAAGGAGCGTTTTTCGGTGAGGTTATGTTTTGTATACTGTTGTAGATACAAAACAGAGAAGAGCAAAGACATATATTCTATCTCTCTTTATTACTAAAAACCCGTAATAAATTAAATATTGCCCAAAAATTATATTATATCAATATACAAGTATAAAAATATGAAAGTTAGTGGAACCAAAAAGTTTTTACCTCATTCGTACGATCAAAAACACACTCGCTTTGCTTAAATCGCTTTTTATAAATAGTCTGATTAATTAAAATTTTTGGGATTATCGCAAAGTGAAATACTTCAAGCGATATATAAATGCACAGAACGAGTTCAAAATATAATACATTTTAGAATTGTATGAAAATAATTTAAATGCGTCACTTTTATTAGTATTAGTAGTAGAAAATATCCAAGTAATCCTAAATGCAAAATAATTGAAATTTATCATAGATTCATAGTATAAACATGTAGTGCAATGCGACTAAACACGTATACCGTATTTCTGTAAGTAATTTAGCAATTTATCCCAAGTCCTGTCTTCTCGATATTTAATTTAAGCTTCTGGATGCATTGCATAGCCAGCAAATGGATGGTCTTATCTTTGTTTGATCGGACAGAGAGCGAGAAAAGTATGCTTTAAAAAATCATATGTATCTGGAACGTTTGCTTTAAGCATGCTTATTCAGAAGCATGCTTACAACAAGCATGCTTGTCTAAAGCATGTGTAACTGTAGCCTAATGTATGTATATATTTGTTCCAGATGTCTGTCACAATGCCTAAACGATGGTATCGGTCGAGAAGGAACCAAATATTTATTATAGTTTTCATAGCCGCCTCTATAATATACTACATAAGTCTTTCTGTTAGTTTACAGAGGGAACAGAAACTTGATATTACCAGGAGGTATGTACATAGTTTTAACAGCTTTTTGGCTTATTAAAGCCTTAAAATTATTGTGACAGAATTTCTCGATTGTAGGCTGTAGCTATCCTGAATATATCTTTCGTTTCCTTGTCTACTTACTTCGACTTATTTAAAGGAAATCACCAAGATTCTGATACTACGACATAGGCACTTTTTAATTCCACAAATAACAAATGGATTTGTAATAACAACTGTATAAACGTCCTAATTTGTAATTAGTTTTAATATTGTATACCATTCATATTTAATACTATTAAATAAGTTAATAATGATACTGTTCGTATTATATTTTCTATCATCAAGAGCTTTAGCATCACAAATATAAAGGCTTAGATTTTTTTGTTTCCACAAATTATTTGAATCGTTGTTTTTACAATGTTGATGACTGATAAATTACATATATTTCAGGCAACCTGTTATTGAGAAAGTAGAACTGTCTAGTTTGACGTATTTCTATTTTAGTTTACAATATAGTTTATATTTATAGTGTATAGTTATAATTTTTTTTAATATACATGAGGATTCGAAATGAAATTGTAACTTCAGAACAGCGTTGTACATAATTTTATCAATATCGGTTAATTCTTGATTAACCTTGATAATAATATGGGGTAAAATCTTATATTATTAAAGTTAGTCTTATTATTAAATAGTCTGAATTATTAACTTAGGAAGACAAACCGTTTTATATTTTTAATCCAGGTCCATGGAAAGACTATTAGAACAATCTCTGAAACAGGACACAGGCTCCGGGTGTGAGATACCCCGGTTGGATCCATTCTCTAAAGAAGTCACGCAGTTTGATAAGGACATACCCAAGGTTATGTGTTTGGGAACGGATTGGGTTAAATGTTATGTGAGTTAATATGATTTGGATACTGCTTTTGTAATAAACTTTGATATTAAACAGGAAAGATAACATATTATATTGTATGTATTAATATAGTTTTTTTCAGCATTCTAAATGTAGGGTAGTTCCGAAAATATTAAATACCACCGATAACATAGTATGTTCATACCAAGACATAATATATGAGAGTGATCAAAAATATACAATCGGTCCTCCCACAGAGGTCAGAGATGATAACGAGTATGTTCTCACTAAGAGCGATCATGTAAAGGTTAAGTGTTCAGGAAAACATAGGGACAGGTGAGATTATGTGTTAAAGGCAATAGAAAGTGTAGTGAAAAATACTTTTCAATAATCATGATAACGGAAAGACTAGTTTATTCTTAGTTTTTATAATCTATCACTGCTGTTTCTTGAGATCTTTCACTGTGGTCAAGTTATATATTTTTTTGATTAGTAATTTTTCAGATATGTTACTTGCTATTCATATTTTTTTAACAGTCTTGATTATTTTCCCTAGTATAGACGTCACGTAACAATTTTGAATAATTGTTACTAATGGAAATCTGAACAAAATGTTTCTAATGTATTCATGTTTTACCAGTATACTCCCATCCAAATGGATCGGCCACTCTCTTGGCTTCCGTTCCACTGTTCTTGCAAAACTCCCTCCGAAAGGAAGAGGTGACTCCTTGAACGTGCTCATCCTGGGATTCGACTCCAAAAACGGATTCATACTAAAAATGCCGAAGAGTTATAATGTTTTAAAGGAAACATTGGGCGTTACGATTTTGAATGGGTATGTAACAACCAACATGATATTTTGAATGACATATTACGGGGTAAATTTTCTTTGTTCTTAAATTTATCTGCATCTTTTTGATGAGAAATTTTATAAGAAAACAAAATCTAAAATGGTAAAAAACTTTCCATTTTGTTACCTTATGTTTCTCTTGAGGAATTCTAATCCAAATACCGACCCCAATAGTCTTAGTACCTAATACTAGAAAATTTCAAAAATATTATCTATACAAATTATCATATACAAAGGTACAACATAGTGGGCGATGGGACGCCCGCCACCCTGTTCCTGATCCTGACGGGGAAGACGGAGTTGGAACTGCCTGACGTGAGGAAGAAGATGAAGAACAACAGAACCTTGGACGACATGCCCTTCATATTCTATAAGCTGAAGGGTGAGACTTGGTGGATAGGGTGGACTTAATTTTGGGGTAATATAATTAACGTCCTAGTCTTTTTAATCTTTATTTGAAAGTAATCATTCACTTTTCATGAATCACTTCAAAAATGAACATTAAAACTAAGAAAAATTAAGACAGATATTATAAAGAGAAATTTAAATGATTTTGGATTTTCAAAATGATATTATTTACTTAATCATACATTAAATCTTCTTTATTTTGTAGTTCGTTTCTTGACAATTAATTAATCTATACCTTTATTCTATATGACTTGTGCAAATTATTTTTAGCTACAAACGAGCAAAATGCATCACAAACTTACTGATGCTTAAAGATCTGTTTGATGTCAGCATAATATGTATGATTTCAGTTACCGAACAGCGTTCTTCGAAGACATGCCCTGGATAGGAACATTCCAGTACAGATTCAATGGTTTCAAGAATCAACCCGCGGATCATTACTTGTTATCGTTTTATATGGAGGAGTCAAACGGTGGCAAGAAATGGTGGACGAGCAACTTGAACAAATACTGCGTGGGAGATACTCCGCAGTAAACTAACTAACTAACATAAACTCATGTTGGATATTACTGATCAGGTGCAAGGAAATTATTCTTTAAGTTTTCTTAAATAAGGCATATTTTTGATAGAACCGATCATAATGTTTCAATTAAGTATATAGAATATTGAAATACTTTCTACAATTATACGTTTTAGATTTTATTTCATACAATAGCTCAGTTGTTCTGACGGTGCTTAGTTTTATAAGTCAAATATTATTTTCCTGTTTTATCTTTTCATTCGTCTTCTTTCCAGTTTCTCCGTCTGGACGGAAAACGTTTTGCGTTCACGTTTATAGTTGACATATCCCATGATGACTTCAACATGATATCTATAGCTGATGAAGACACTGCGGGGTATCTTACAAGATTCCATGACCGATATAAAGAGGACAACTTGACAATTGTCATGGGGGACCATGGAACGAGGTAAATATTATAATTAAATCAAATAAACAAAAAGCAAATGATATATGTAATGTTATTATATTTAATTTTTTACAATTATATTAATTGTAGTACTCATAAATAATCATCGAATTGCCTCTACCTTTTATTTTAAGAAAGTATCATATGTTTTAATATTGCCATTTGTTTGCTAATAATATAATACGATTTAGCAACTAAACTAAAAATAAATTAAAACTTGACTCGTAAAAGAGATCCCCAAGAATTATCAATAAATAAGCTTGTCACACAATGTTTTTACCATAAAATAAGGTACGCAAACGTTCGAGATACTCTCCAAGGGAAACTGGAAGAGAGATTACCTCTCATGGCGATCAGACTTCCAGACAAACTGAAGAAGAGGAGAACAGAGGCGGAGAAGAATCTGAAGGAGAACGTGGAAGTATTGACGACACCTCACGACATATACGCGACGGTGTTAGATGTACTGGACCTGAGGCAGTTCACTAACACATATAGGGTTAAAGGAGCCGATCTGAACAGGGGACTCACTCGGTTGGAACCGGTCAGTACATTATTATATTCGACTCACACAATAGTTTAGTTCAGAAAACAATTGTAAAGCGATATTTAGGTTGCAGGTTCGAGTCCTACTTAGTCCATGCCAATGAAGATTTATTCTATAGTTCGTATTATTTAAACATCGAAATTACAAATATTAATATTATTTTTGATCTGATTCTTTTTATAATTTCTCCAGATTCCAAAGAACAGATCGTGTAGCGAGGCGGGTGTGGAGGCTCACTGGTGTTCGTGTCTGTCGTGGCAGAACGTGACGCACGATGACGTCATGTTCAGGAGGACGGCCGCCGCGCTCGTGGACTTTATTAATGATCTCACTGAGGAGAAGCGGTCCGTATATATAATAGGAGAACAATAACAATTATTAATAAGGCACTCTCTTAACTATAGGGTTTGAAGGAAAGTGGTTCTGTGTACTATGAGACGAGACCTCTTAGCATTCAATGAATGCACTGTGCAGGTTCCGGGTCCATGGCGTTACAGGGAGAGGATCTTCAACAGTGTCTATGACTTGCGACCCTTGTTTAAGGGGGCCCTATCTAACGGGCGTTAATCGCTCACATCCATCGTCCAAGCTGCTCCCTCTACCAAACCAAATTTGGAAATATAATAATGTTATAATATCCGTTTATCTTCAGGTCGGTGTGTGCGGTCCGCTCGCTCAAGTCAGTGTCGTGGGTGATGCGAGCGAGGCCCAACAGCGGCGTATTAACGTTCGTAGAGGCTCGCGATCAAGACGGATTGGTAACAGAGTGAAACAGACCAGGGAGAACTACCAGCTTAAGGTAGGAAGAAGTAAAAGACCTGAAGTTTACTAGTTTACTATTAAAATACTTTTTTGCACAGCCCCTTTCCAAATATTAGCACCGTTGTTACATCCGATAGGTCGAATTGTAACAAATATTACTAGACATACTTTAGATTATGGCTGGATTATGTAAGGTGGTAGAGCCTAGCTGTGGTCAAATTACTGCGGGTCAGACATGGGGTGCCATAAATATGTATATATATAACGTAAAATAAATTTAGGTAAAGTTTCATTGATTTTACGGACCTTACATATAGTAGATAATTTAAGTGATAACTAGTGATAGTCATTAGTGGTTGAAGTCTAAATGACTGAAAGTTATATGTTTACAATTTCAGATCGCAGTAGGACCAGAGTAGTAGTAGTAGTAGGACAGATTTAAGATAAATTCAAGAGATATATCAAGAACTAACGCGTAAGTATCAGTATTATTAACACGAAAACGGTTATGTTTTTAAATAATGTATAATACAAGATAATATACTAATAATATATTATACATATTACAGTTACAACAACGAGCCGAGCTGTATAAGCGCCACTCACCCTCACCTCAACATGTACTGCTACTGTAACCAATAGACATTAATAATATATAGTATTGAAATGAAACATTATACGGATATGTTTTATATTATACATCAAAACAACTATATATATATATATATATATATAATAATATAATAGTACATCAATGTATGTGGTTCTGTAGGTGAATATAATGTTCTACTGTGATTGTTAATACACATGTCTTTCATTATATATTATATTATATAATTGGCACAAACTATTGTTTTAGTATCAATGAAGATATGTTTATACTCAGTATGTGTTCAGTTCAAGTTGTTTATAGCGGGGAGATGTGTTAGTGTTCCTGAGCTACCTATAACGTTAGTTTTATTTGCATATTTAACTCTCTCATAATTATTAGTAGTAATATAATAATCAGTTTTTATTGTAATATGTACAAAAGTTAACCAAATATTTTTTTAATTTATCCGTTCTTAGAATATGTTCTTTTTGTTTTGGTGTTATTTATAAGATATCAAAATTTTTCTTAATACTCTTTTTGTTTTCTATTATATTTTCTTTCATATTAGTAATTTCAACATTTTTAATATTATAGTAATCTTTAATTCATGTTTAGGATGTTAATCTGAAATTATTATTAACGCCGTCTTCATCATATATTTGGAACTTCATTACATAATGTTTAAGTACGAACAATGAAAAGTGATTTGTGAAAATGTTGTATTTGATCGTCTTCTCGCATTATATATGTACATCTAGCTTACATCTTAGAACTTATGTGTTTTCACATATTTTTTAGGTATTAATTATAATTTTGTGAATTTGTAAAACCGTTTAGAAATATATTTTTTGTTGATTAGTTCAGTCTTTAATAATTTAATATGCTTTTCTATGTCAATTTAACATTTTAATTTCTAAATTAAAATCTATTGTTGAACAGTTCTGTTTATTAAAGTAAAAGTCTCAGTTACCAATATAATTCTCTGATTATTTTTACATTTTTGGACTAGTTTAAACCTAAGTTTTACTTCGAAATCTGTTGGATGAAATAAAGTATATAATAATAAAATAATATTGTAAATTATAAGGAGTTGATGGATAAAGAGTAGCGGTCATTAAATAATTATTTTAATGTATAAGTTCCTTAAAACATAAATACCATTTCTTAATGTGATTCGTCTAGTTTTATTTGATTAAATCTAGTCATGTAAAAATCTAGAGATTTTTGTCTGTTTTGTTGTTTGCTTTCAAATAAATTTGGTTTTTGAAATTAAATTTGTTTTCTTATTTCAACCATATGATTGATAATTTTAACCAAAGATTATACACCGACCTCTTCATGGTATTCACGAAACTACAAATGACAAGTGCAATAGGAAAGTGACTTCTATATGTGAAAATATATTTTGAATTTAGTATACCATAAAATTGCAACATATAAGACAAAATACTCTCCACAAAAGTACTCTCGGAATGACATTGTGATTCAGATTTTCTCAGTGTGAGGATCGGTCTCTGATGTAGTTTAGCGTATTTCTGAAGTCACATAGTTGCCAGTGATAACAAAACCTTAAAATGTCTTGAAAATCCGTCGCCATCAATCTAAAACTGACTGAAAGAAAATCATTACTTTGGTACATGAAAAAGTGAAAAATTGAGACGATGTTACTTTTAACTTAAATACCAAAAACTTTGATATTCAAAATATTTAGGGCAGGGAAAGGCAGGAAAAGGAAATGCAGCAAAACTTAGAAACCAAAAACTCGTTAACGTGTCTAAGGATAAATAAAATTATTAAACGTTTTTCTAAGGATAAATAAACAAAATTATTCTAAGGATAAATATGTGAAAAGCTATGGGCTCCTTAAACTCAAGATAATTAATAAGCACTAGGTAATAGAGATAATCTATATTAATAAAGAGGAAAGGTTTGTTTGTTTATTTGTTATGAATAAGCTCCGAAACTACTGAACCGATTTCAAAAATTTTTGCACCTTTTCAAAGCTACATTATTCCCGAGTAATATAAGCTATATTATATTTAAATAAAAATTAGGTATCCTTACTAAAACACCAATAATGTGGCCAAAGGTGTAAAAAAATTATCTGAAAAATTCCTTACGTAACGTGCGCTGCGAAAACTATTGATGATAGAACCAAATCATTTACATACTACGACTTTGCAGAACTCATCATCATCTACAAAAAGTGTCGCGACAGCATATGTCTAAATATTATAGTTATGTCACAGTAAGCGGTTTATTTATTCTTAAAATTTAATTTATATGCCGCCGCTTGAAAAGGCTCTTTATTTGTACCTTGGTATTAATCCTTATCAAAATAAATTACTTTATATTCAAGACGGCTTCAATACCTTTTTATAACTCTTTGAATTATTCAATTCGGACATTTCATTCGGAAGATATCACGAGTTTAAAAATGCAAGTATTAGAAAAAAGTCGCGAGGTTGCCGCTCACCACGCTCAGCTAGCCAGCATGCGATGTAGGCTCCATATAAGCGTCACTGGGGTACGAGGGGGGAGTCAATCACAACTAATATTATAAATGCGAAATTAAGTCTGTCTGTCTGTCTGTCTGCCTATTACGCTTTCCCGCTTTAACCTCTCAACCGATTTTGATGAAATTTGGCACAGACAATCTTTAGACCCTGAGAAAAAACATAGGCTACCCTTTATTGCGAAAAAGGGGATGAAGAGGTTGAAAGTTTGTATCGCATTTCTTAATTTTAAAAGATAAAATCATGAAACTTTATATTAAGGCATAAGATAAGATATATTTAAACATTTGTTCTAGCGTTTTTAAAATTTCGACCAGTGAGGAAATGAAATAAGGGTTGAAAGATTGTATGGGATTTCTTAATTTTAAAAGATAAAATCATGAAACTTTATATTTAAGCACTTGATAAGACATATTTAAACATTTGTTCTAGCGTTTTTGAAATTTAAAATCGTTTGTTATTTTTACCACCGTGGGAGTGAAATTCTACACACGGAATTCCCGAAATTCGAACAGAACGGTACAGGAACTACGAAGCTAAACTTTTTGTATACAAAATTTTAACCACTGAACCTAAGAACATCATATTTAGAAGTTTAGGTGTATCAAGTTAAAAAAAATTAGATTTAAAACAATTAGACCCGTATGATGTACACGAGCCTGGCCGACACGTTTAGTTCTAACGGCTTGTCTATCGACTTTAACGAATGGTTTCTGTAAACTGTATTTATAATTTGGATTCCTCCTTGAGCTACAAAATACTACTTTAGTTTTAATTTAATAAGCCTCATAGTTACTCGGACTAAAGTGGAGTTTTAAATTTAGATACAGCACAATTTCCATATGTTCAGAATAACTATGTAAGTAATTATGTTTTCATTATTAGTAACCGTTTTTGTTTTAAAACAATTGCTTATTTTAATATTGTTTTGTTGTTATTCTATTTATTAATTACGTCTGAACGCAAATTATTATAAACCCTGATTATGCTCTTTATGAGTTACAGAACATATTATTTTATTGCGACTTGATTGTACATAAATCCATCGATTACAAAGTTTCCTTCAGATTTATTTGGTAAATTAGTAAGTACTTATAAATAAATTACAAAGTATTTATATACCAAACCTTAGTCCTTAATATTGAAGAAATGAAAAATATTTACTTAGTTTAATGATTGTAGTAAAAAGTAAACACTAATTATGTAGGGCGGCAACCAGAGGTACCAGGAAAACTACGAAACATATTTTTATGTATATTATAATGAGAATTACATATTAAAACTCTAGTCGTTAGATTCTCTGCACCTTAACTGAATCCCTAACACCATCTGAAAATTAAGAAATTGTTGTTAATTGACACTTTAACTATTATAAAATAATATTTATAATAATATGTAACAACAGTAAGTTAACAATCGTAACAGCTAACAGCCTCTGTTAGTGAACTCATCAGAAGCTACTGAAAAATGATTCTTAACATGAAGCAAGTCCCGCAGGAGCTACATACAAATGTTTGGATAAAGCTTGTATTAAAAGACATTGACTGTTTGAGCCGCTGCAACACTCCACCTTCAACACTACACTTGATACTTCAAGTCTTTTACATTCTAATATGTTTAAATCTCAGTCACTTCCCTCTCCATATAATGTGTAGCACATTGTCTTTAATATATTTTGTCTAGTGTAATCACACACTCATGTTTCATTAATAGCTACCTGGTTCATTGTAAGTTTTCATCTAACACTTGATGATCAGCCGTCATCTCCTGATGGATGAATCTCAAGTACAGTCCAATAACACCATCTGTAATACATAATACAATATATTAATACTGTTCACAAACAATATTGTTCATATATGAAGACATACAGAGACAGTTACATCAAGGATTGTTTGAAAATAAAAATATAATATTTTATATTAATCTTAAAATATCCACAAATAAATTACACTTCATATCGCTATGAAGGTTTATTATTCAAATAAAATAATTCTTTATATATCAGTCTAGTTAGTTTCATCATTAATAACACACTTTTAGAAATCAGAAGCAGATATATTAAAAAAGAAACAATTTTAACAAATTTAATTAAATAGAAAGAACAAAATCCTAAACTTAATAATTATTAAACGCTTTTAACACGACCGCTGTTTGCACTACGATGCCAAGAGCCAAGAGACGCGTAGCGGTTTGAATGCTTCCTTTATAAACAATCGTGTATAAACAAAAACAATCCTTTATAAACAATTCAGAAACTTTTGACTTGTTTTTAAAACTTATTTATTTTATGTTAGAATGTCAAAGTAAAAAACTAGCTCACATTTTTGCGTCACTCTACGCCAGGTTTTGAAAGTTTATTATTGGTTTAAGATATTAAGGTGTGGTAATGGGTATATGCGAAATACATTTTCTGAAATATCATTATTGTACAATCAGATATGGTTCCATACGTATACAAAATGCTTGACATACCTACCTTTTCTTACATGAAGATTCATTTTAAAATAAATGTTTTGTCACATAATCCTTATTTATTTATTATTTGAAAATAAAATATAAATGTCCTGGTTCATGTTGATTTTTCCAATACATCTAATTAATTTTTTTTTTATGTGAAAGCTGGCAAACGAGCAGACGGCCCACTTGATGGAAGGTGGTTACCGTCGCCCATGGACATCCGCAACACCTATGTTGCGGATGCGTTGCCAACCTTGTTTTGTAGGGATAGGGAGGGGTGGGAATAAGGAAATGGTAGGAAAGGATAGGAATAGGGAAAGGGCAACCGGCTCTCTCACTCATCGGACGAAACGCAGCCATTAAAGGCTACTTCACGCCGATCTTCTGTGAGAGGGTGGTACTTCCCCGGTCGAGCCAGCCCATGTTCGAGCTGTAGTAACGGACTACAGCTAGGCTCTACCACCTAAGAAATAGAACGAACTAATTCTCAAGCATTCTGCTGTCTTTTAAATGTTTCCAAGAAGGGAGATCATTCCTTCTGTAAAGTATATTAATAAATTTTAAAACTAGTTAAACAACACTGTTATTGAAAAGATGTAAAAGAAACGTGGTATTATTACATAACATCGGGACAATTATATACGCTTCGATGGTAAAGATGGACGGTAAAATTTGGTTTATGTGTTTTTTATTTTATGTCTTTGTGAATTTCTTAATTTTGCTTCAACCTCTGGAAGGACCTGAACCACATCATTTATGATGATCAATGAATGATCAATGAATTAATTGTTTTTTTCAATTCACTTTAAAATTTTAAGACAGCGGGTTTCAATATATACTCATACAATATTTTATACAGACTGATTATAAAAAAGTGAAAATAAATTTTCATTTCATAACAAGAATGCGCGCTTTCGCTCTATTATAACTCATAATAAACTTTTATAACATTTTTAAGATAGTTTACATCAATAACCATTAACAACGATTTCTTTAAAACAAACTACAGACTTAACGAGTGAATTTGGTGGCCAATCAAAGCTTGTAGTAAAAAAAAACATATTTTTTTGTGGTTATTATGGAAATTTTGGTTATGATGTTGTATAATTAAGATTTTTGATCAATTGTAATTCAAATCCTGAATTCATTGAACAGAGTTAAGGTTTTAGGTTTTATACAAAAACGTTAACACAGAACATTAAAGATGTAGAAGCATTACCTCAGATGAGGTCAACAATCAGATTCCAGAAACAGAACGAAAATAAAAACACTAAGAATAATATTTAACGAAATTCAGTTTCAGTAAGGTCAAAATCATATAAATTATTTTTTCACTCAAATTTATATACACCAATAACTGTATATTAAAAACAATATTACAAATTTGTACCTCAATGCATAAAATTCATGTTTATGTAAAGCTATTTTTTTTTTGTTAACGTTACATTTAATTGTTTCTTTAAAGACGTTGCTTCTAAAATTCTGAAACAAACAGTGTCGAGGATTACTTTAATTACCATGAAACTTCCTTATCATGTGCTTAGAAAACAATTATTCATTTAATTTATATAATACTAGTAAACCTGGCGAACTCCGTTTCGCCACCAGAAGGCTTTTATATAACATTTCGTTTGGTGTTTAAAAGATGAAGAATTTTTTTTTGTTTAATATTTGAAAAGGAAAATTTTATTTTATTTCACAACAGTAATGAATTCATTTCGATTATAAAAATGAAGTATTATTTAGTTCAACTTCTCTAAGTAAATGAAAGTGAATCCAAAGTAGATACCGAATCGAAGCGTAATACGTGTCCGCAAGTTATCCGCTTCATTGAAGTGGTCCTTTGTAAACCATAGTTTTTGTTTTTTGGTCTAACTTTAACACAAATAAAGCGGATGGTTTCCAAACTCGTGAACACGCAAAATATAACGGCCATGTGAAAAACAATGTTTTCTAAATTTATCCCGCAAATACTAAAGGGTTTTAAGAGGTCAAACCGTGGAAATTAGTTCGTTCCGGACCGGACTTATTTTTATATAGTAGATCTCTTACAAATATCTAATTGTCATCATTACGTCATTAGTCATTACATATCTGTCATTATACGTCAATTGCATAGCTGTCAATTGTGTTTCGTTATTCCACGTTTTATAGTGACTGACGTTTCATGTCAAGTCCCACGGGAATGCTGTCGAACGGGATAAAAAGTATCCTATCGCAATTTCCTGGCTCTAGACTACCTCCCTGCCAATTTTCAGCTCAATCGGTTCAGCCGTTCTTGAGGTATAAGTTGAGTAACTAACACGACTTTCTTTTATATATATAGACTAGCTTTTGCCGCGACTCCGTCCGCGTGGAATAGTGACTTACGGCAGATTTTTGGTTCTTCCCACATAGTTCCAGTTCTTGTGGGGTTTTCGGAATGGTCGAGTTCCCGTAGAATTTTCAGGATAAAACCTATGTTTTTTTTATTCACAATGAAGTACTCTTAACCAACAACATATTTATTTGTTTATTTGAATAAAGATTAATATTATTATGTTGATACAACTTAAACAAATTATTTCGACCAAATTAGGTACCATAAAAACGGTTTTTGTGAGTTAATCTTAAAAGATAGACATATACTGTCGCGGAGTGTTTTTCAGATCATTAAAAGAGCTATTATTCTTTAATACATATTTTTTGTGTATCTTGAACCGTTTTCACGGCGCACGCAACGGAAGGCTTCAAAGATGAAATAATTTCTCCCGTTTTTTACACATTTACCACTATATCTTTGCTCCTATTGGTCGTAGCGTGATGTTATATAGCCCACAGCCTTCCTCGATAGCTGGACTATCCAACACAAAAAGAATTATTCAATTCGAACCAGTAGTTTCGGAGATTAGCGCTTTCAAACAAACAAACAAACAAACAAACAAACAAATAAACAAACTCTTCAGCTTTATAATATTAGTATAGATAAGCGTTATTTACTAAAAAGTCGTAGTGGCCAAGTGGTTAATGCCCCGCCTCTCATTCATGAGGGCGCGGGTTTGAAACCTGGCAAGTACCAATGTAATTTTGCCAGTCATATATACTTTCTAAGAGTATTTAGACACCACTGACAGACGTTAAGAGAAAACATAGTGAGAAAACATGGATTTATAATTTCCAATTATAAATTTGAAATCGCCAACCCGCCTTGAGCAAGCGTGGTGACTAATGCTCAAATCTTTTCGAAGTGAGAAGAGGCCTTTACTCAGAAGTAGGCTCTGATAGGGTTATGGTGATGATTTAACTTAAATGCTATAACAAAGATTGTATTCATTAATTTTAGCAATACTTTTTATTTTTTTTAAGCAATGTCATTAAATATTCTAACTAACATTTACATAACTGCAACCGTTTATACGAGAGGTTCTCAAAGAAAATTTAGTTTTACTTATTGAAAAAAGAAGTTAAATATTATTTCATTTTTTTTCTTCTTAATTTAAAATAATGAGTTATTATTATATCCAAATATAAATATAGTATTGTGTAAGTTATATTTTATATTAACTACATATTATAGCGGGAGCTGAAATAGAATTGTATTTTATTTGTATGATAGTTGTAATGTCAGTTTTTATGCCAAGAATGCCCTTTTGACCTAGAAAATATTTAAAATGTAAGATGTTTTTAATCCATCGCCTTTAAATAAAATACTTGCATCAGAATGTTTCGTCTCTTTCACGACAATCGCAACGTTGTTGCCATCATTGAGTTCAATTGACATTCAATTTTCTATACGGTCTTTTCAATTTACTGAAAAATTTATGTTTCTATTGCAAATCTAAAAAGGGTAAGTGAAAAATTATAGCCAAAAAACGGTTATACAAAGAGGAAATAATCTTTAAGCAATATATAAAAAAAACCTAAAATTTTTAATATTAGAAGTAAATTTTTAATGTAACTGTTTGAGATTCTTCTCTTCTTTTAATTATATCCTTCTCCGTATAAATATCAAATCCTAATAGTTATTCTGTGGTCCATCAAATAACTGTTTATAATAAAAAAAGAGTGCTTAAGAAACTTTGTAATGACTACATGACTACTAATTGTGAGAACAAACAGTACTACCAAAAGTTTAGTTTTTAAAATTTAATTGATAATAACTGTGTAGGCTATTTGAATACGGATTAAGATAAGTTTAATTGGTCCCTCATCGCCAGCAAAATAAAACTATAACATTTAATGTTATAATTACAATCTATTATTTCGTTTTAAAAACTGGAAAAAAAACAATTTTACCGAATTTGTTATAACCCATAATTGTAAAGCACGACACTTATAAAAGCTCACAATTTGTAACTACAAAACAAAACAAATTTAAAATGTATTTAGTTTGTATCAACTTTAATACCTCAGTTGAACTAAACAATCTTATGTCATAAAGTGTTAACCAAAACTTTGGGACAGTCCATTAAGAGTGTAGCATTGTTTAAGTGTAAGATTAAACTTTGAAATTCAATTAGCACTACAAACTCTATTAAAGATTAGACAAATCTGTCACAAAATCCGATTATTTAATGAATGTATATAAATCTAAACCCACAAGATTTAAGATAAACTATAATAATCGTAAAAAAAAAATATAATTAGAAATATTTTTTTAAGGTGTCTCTTGTCTACAATTCAATATAAATAATAAGTTAAGAATCACTATTCTTTTGTTCCAAACTTTTCTCGAACATCATTTTTGTTGATTAACTATTTTTAGTCTTTCAAAGTACTTTTAAGATCCGTTTTTGTTTTAGGCATCTTATCTGAGCGAGTAAAATATTTTTGAACCATTCAAAGATTTATAACATTTTGCAAACATTTATTTAGCTTATCCTTTGATAGGAGTCTTTACTCCTTTTGTATGTTGTTCTAAATACCAAGTTATAATTTCCGTCCAATGTACTCGTTAAATATATATTCTTTAGATTTTGTAAATTTAAATGCTCACTTCTCTTCATAACAGCTTTATTTGGTTATTTAAACGGGAGATATATATAATGTGTCTCTCATAATATACATAACTTTCTCGAATTTTAAAATATAATAAAAATGTATATTGTAAATATATAATATAAGTAGAACATTAGCACTCTCCACTGTTGTATCTGCAATACTGCAACAGTTACAATTATGTACACTGAAGTAAAAACATTTGACGCTTTGCAAGCAACGGTGCTTAATACAAACATAGTATTGATCCCAACAGACAAGTTAACAAATATTGGAAATCACAGATAGATGAACACATTATTGAACTTAAAAACTCTGTGATAATTCAAACAGTTATTTCATATTTGTATATTTTAGCCCATAGTTATTTTTAAATAAAGTCTTTCTATACTTCCAGCCTTAATGCTCTCTTCGTATATATCTGTACCGTTATTATTTCTTTTAACTAAGATTCAGAATTATTATTTTTTATAGAAAAAGCTTAAATCCCAATCCATATAGAAAGTCTTTATTGTAAATTATCCTGATTCATTAAAGGTTTCATTTTTGATAATAAATATGATAAAGAAATTATGACGAAATGAACACTTTTTTATTGAATAACCTCGAAGATAATCATTTAAATATTTTTTTTTCATTATTCCACTACAACAAGTTCAACAATTTATAGACCACTTGAAACGTAATGTTCTCATATTTTTTTAATCTGACAGCTTTTATGTATCATTTACAAATTTATTTTATTTGTAATTATTTTTCACTACAAGAATGAAACGTTGCTGTCTTCAAACGTATAAAAGCTTCAGTTATTCCAAACATTGTATTTCGACATTTATTATTATTAATAAAAATGTTGATATAGTAACTGCTCTTTGAAAAAATTCTCATTAAGCCGAGGAAGACAATTATGAAACAAATAACAATTTAAGTTTTCTCGCTTATTTTCTCCTATTTAATATTTTTAAGTGCAAATAGAAAAATGCTAAGTTAAAATATGATCAAACAAGTTTTAAAAAACGTTACCCTTTTTTAAGAATAAACATATAGCACAACTGATATCTAGGTTATATGTGATTGAAGGCAATGTTTTAATTGTTTATGTAAAATGTTTTATTTTGTAAATGTTAATCCATACAAGTTGGTACTCAATAAATCATTCAAATGACTGACAAAACAAAGTTGATTGGTGAAAACATATTATAGTTAAAGAAAAATCTTCATCTATATAAAATAAGAAAATATAATGACACTTTTCTCTATAAGGTACAAAAAATATATACATAAATGTAGACTTTCTCAAGTCTCAGTAACATATAAAAATAAAAGATCTCAAAAAAATATTTTTTAAATTTGAAGAAGATCCATAAATTCTATTTTTTCAATAAAATTCACTGCAAATGGCGTCTATCGGCGTGTCAGTGCCAGGGTCTCATTCAATTTGTCCCTGACTGACCAAAACAATTCCTATTTATTTCTAAAAAAACTCCACAACTTTTTCAATTTTACTTTAAAAAATGTTTATTGAAATAAAATAATACCTACATATAATATGTAGTTATCAGTATAAGCAACTTGTTGATTCATTGCTATATTTGTTCTAAATAATAAAAAAAATTTTTGCTTAATCAGTATTAACAAAAATATTCGCTCTCAACCCCAAGGGATGATTCTGATAAAATTAACCTATATATATGTATAATATAACTGTACATTCATATCTTTGAATTGTCAATTTGATAGAGACGAAACTTCTTAGCATTTCATGGAGTCACCGTGCGTTTGCCGGGTCCATCGCGAAAAGTAGTCGTAATAGTTAGCTAGAAAAATGGAAAAAAAATCTTAAAACTTTAAAAAATGCTTCTTAACGAGAATCTCAAGAAATTTTAAATTGCTATTAAACAGTTATAAGTAGATAAATATAACACTATGTATAAGTTTTCGCTATAGAAAAATCATTATTTGGTTCATAGCTCTCAACCACTTGAGTGAATTAAACATTTTTTATAAAATGGTTAGGTTAGGTTTGTATGTAACGTTTAGATAAAAAAACAACAAAAGATGGCATTTGGAGCTATGTATCAGTAGTACCAAAAAAAATTTACCCTGGTTATCCTTTATGTAAATGATTATATATAGAGTATTGTATTCGTATAATATAGTATTTAAAAAGGTTATAATATTTTTGTTAATGTACTTAATAAAAATTTTAAAGTTATAACAGATTTAAAAGATGAGAAAAATGATATATAAAATACTTATTATGAAATTTTTAATACAGTTGGACACATTTCATAAGTTCAGAATCGATCTTAAAAGTTTTAGAGCGAAAGTTTGGCGAGTTATACCTTATTCTTAGGACTGCGTTGTTGTGTCTCTAAATAACTTTAAGTTTTAATATTGCATGACTTACTCTTTTAACACATTGCAGTGCTCAACATACAACACAGAATGTACATTTCAATTATTTACGTAAAAATAATCGTATTTGTCTTGAACTATTACATTCAAGATCACAGTGAAATTTTTTATTTGTTCTTTACTCTAAAATTTTCAAATAAACTTTCATTTGATTACAATTAAGGATAAAATGCAAAGGTTGACAATAAGAAAAATATTATATATTTTACTCGAGGACTAATTATGTAATGAGTTTGTTATTTTATTTAATTCATTTAAGTAATATTAAATTTATATGTTACTCAATTGTATTACAAATGCTCAAATAATTTGTACACTACTATTTGATGCTAAAATAATGTAAAGCATAATTCTTGTTCGAAGAATTTGTCAAAGCGCCGTATAAAGACCGAATTAAGTACGAGTATATACTAATTATTTATTTATAATGATTTAAATTGTTGTCAACTTCACAATTCTAAGCTTAACGTTCCTTATATTCTAATATTTGTTGGTAATTCTTATAATAGTCAACAAGCGCCATCTGTATATTTGTTATATTACTGTAAATTAATGTTATTAATATTTCTGTACAGTAATTTAAATGTCCAAATACTTAACAATGGCTTTTACAATTTATAATTAGCATGTTTTACATAATGTTAAGTGTTTTATTATTTTATTGAAATTCTTATGAGGTGAACTAGTACCTTCTGTATGATATTATAACTTGCACTCGCATGTTACCTTTGAATATTTAAACAGGATAGTTGTGGAGAAATACGCAGCTACGTTGAAGTAATGCCTAAATTATTTCTAAAAACTTACAAATACCATCAATTGTAATACAGAATTCACCATATAAAAGTCCAAGTTACCTAGAAAAAATATTACAGCGAAGCTTCAGTAAATAATTGTTTTGGAATAAAAGTTTGTTATAATAAGATTACGTTGAATATACTTTTTTTTTCTACGAGGGGAATCTTTTAAAGACTTCCTGCCGCGGGGGAAACGCGACAGGGGCATGTGGGATTTCCACCCACTAAACCACCTCGACGTTCTCTGCGCTGTGCGTAGACTAGTGAGCGGGAACGGCAAGCCATACTTCCGCTCACTACGCACGAGTCCCGAAAGGGACTCCGCCATCGGCAGGGGTATCAGTGGCTGACCACACCACCCCTCCGACTCAAGAGCAGCCTGCCGGGAACGCCAAACACGCCGCTCTTCCTCTAGCCTATGTTACCCGGACGCCGGTTCCCCACCGACGCCCGGAGGCTTCCTCACTGGGGAGGCAGGTCGCGAGCATAAGCCCGCTGCCTTCGACCCAGCCTTCGTCGGCGCAACGGCACCGAGGAGGGGTCGTCTTCCCTCACTCGTTCAGCAGCCTCCTTCTGCAAGATGACTCTCTCGCTGAAGTCGACCACCGCCTGCCATGCCCTCTCGCTGCTGACCATGGCCTGGACCACTGCCGGCAACGAAAGGTCTGCGCCAACCACGCGGATGAGTTGGCTCCGCTCAGATATCCACGCTGGACATTCCATCAAGGTGTGGTCAGCGGTGTCTTCCACGCGGCTGCAGTGGTGACACGTCGCTGTCGGCTCTCTTCCGACTATGTGGCACAGATACCTCTCAAAGCAACCATGCCCCGAGAGGATCTGCACCAGCCGGAAGGTCAAGGAACCGTGTCGGCGGTCCACCCACTCCATGAGGAGCGGGCGAATAGCCTCCACGGTTCGCAACCCGGCCACTGGCTCAGAGAGCCTTCGCCTCCACCGATGAAATAAGGACGACCGCGCAGATCGTCGCCAACTATCCACCCGATCCCGGTCCGGACTCGTTCCCCGGGATCGATCTCGCGCGCGCTGGTGGTAAACCTCCGCCAGAACCTGGGCATCCAGTTCCCAGGGAGGCGTCCCAGCCAGCACGCAAGCCGCTTCATGAGAGACAGTGCGGTATGCTCGTACCACCCTCACCGCCATGACGATTAATCAAACAGATTAAAATATAAATTATATTAGTGAAGAAATTCGAGTATTTTATTAACTTTTATTTCATACATTTTAAAGTAATGAGCTACTGGTTTTAGTTTTACTCACTGCTATATAATGAATTAAGATAATAAAATCGGCTTTATACTACAGAGATAGATCAGTAAGCAAATTAATATTTTGTTTTTTTCAATTTTACCACCAATGTTACTAGCCTCCAAAAGCATAAAAAATATTCTGTTTCATTTTTGTTTTTTTGCAATTTGTTCCTTTGCAATGTTTTAGTATTTGCAGATAAAATATTTATAATGTCAAAAACCTGTGATTTCTCTTATATTTCATCTATTTCGAAATACATTTTTTATAATCTTTTCAGTCTACACATATATTAAAAGTTTTAAGGATGCTTGCAGTTTATACCAAATCAACAACAAAACTATTTATATAAAGGGTCGCATTTCTCGATCTTCTGCTATTCGTCTACGAGTATATCCAATTTCGAAATAAAAATAGATTATGTGACAAATTATCCTTCACGCCCGTTGGTTTCACGTAACTTGAGGTCTTTATTGGCAGAATTATTTTTACTTTGCTGGTGTTTAGTCTATAAATACTTTTATTTCAAGTGTATCATTTGGAATAAAAATTCATTGTCCTTGTGAACTTGTCAACACTGCAATGCAATGCCTTAAAGACTAAAGTATTCGTTTTGTTTAACAAGTGTTACAAGTTTAGGGTTTATTACTGAGATGTCGAGAAAATATATTACCATTACACCTAATATATTATAGAACTAAAATTGGTCTATAGGTATTTCTATTCCAGAATGCTGACCTCTAAGCCAAAGCAAAGTCCTAAATTAGCTAAATCCAAAAACTTCATACATATTACACAACATTTAAATAATATGCAGCTCTGTGTTTTTTTTTTATAATAATAACTATTGTGATTACAATCTATTGATATCGAAGAAGGGATTAAAAATAACTTTTATTATGTTATCTAATGTTTTTTAAATAAAATTAAATAAAAAACGACAGCAATTACGACTAAATATTACGACAGTTTTTTCCAAACTCTGTACTAAAACATTACTTAAATCCTAGAATCTATTGATTATTTTAGAAGCTTAAATATTAATAATACGTAAAAAGACCGTTTACAAAAATTATATAACAATATGGATAATTAAAATCAACTATTACTACAGTAATATATTTTTTAAATTTTACATTTTTTTTGTTTATTATAGAACCTATTAGTGAAAATTCCTTAATATATGACAGGGACTTCAGACAACATGTTATTTAATAGAACTATTTGCCTGTATTTTGTTAATTATCATTTCTGTATCACAAATTGCACAAATATGAATTTGATATTGTCACAAAGCTAATGCTAGTATGTACGATAATGTACCTACACTCATAAATAAATGGAAAGGTGCGTTTGTAATTAAAACACTGAATTTTTTTTTCTTAATGATTTTGAAAATATAAGTTGATTCATTAACAGTATATTTTGTTACTATTGAAATGGGCACCTTTAATGCAGAATACGTGTTTATTATTATATTTAATAGCAGATATGAATATGTTTTATTAATTGCCCTACAAGAATTATAAATAAAACTAAGTGTAAAAATATCAGAAATTACATGAAAAACATTGTTGATAACATAGTGGTATCATAAGCTATTGATAAATTGAGTTACATTTTTACTATCAATATTGTTTTTTTTAATATATAAAATATTTTTATATGGGTTAGCATAAACCTAAATAAAAAAAGAAACGTTAATTAAAAATCTTTTTTTTTTATGTTGGCTATCACACAATAATAACGCTTACTTCTTTATTAAAATGAATATATAAATTTATGTTTATTTTTTGATAAAATAAAGGTTTTTATTTATAAAACTAAACGATATTATTCTATTGGTGTCATAAGTGTAATAAATCATTGACGCATTTAAAATTATTTAAGGGAAAAAAACTAAACAACATAACTTTTCTGAAGGCAGGCAAATGTACATATTTATGTACTTATTGAATTAATAAATTTAGATATATAATAAGCATCATAAGCATCTCAGCAAAAAATATATTATTTCGGTTCAAATTACAAGTTCGTTAATTAAGATATAAGCTAAAAAACATAGTCTTAATCTGAGATCAAATCACCTCAGAGTGTTTTCTAAGAGAAATATTTAGATAAGGTATTAATTATTAAGAACATGATACTATTTATTCCGATACCAGAAAAATGTTAACTAAAAATGTTTAGAAAAATTGATATTTCCCCTTTTCTTTTTACACAGTATCAAACATATATTGATAAAAAGATTTAAAAAAAGACATGATAAAAAGGATATAACAGATATTTTTATTAAATATTAGTTATGTAACAAACCGTTAAAATCAAACAATTTGAAAATTTAATTCAACTCAAAACAAAAATTAATTAAGAAGAAAAATGTACGACCTGGTCTCTGATTTAATTAAATGATTTAAACGAATCAGTTAACGTCTAAATCCACAAATTGGTTCTCTCGTCAATTACTTAAGAAATGAAATGAAAACGCTTTTTATGTTTCACTAGAGAACGATGAAATTATATGTTTTAATTCAACGTAGAAAAAAGACAACCATCAATATATTTCTTAACACTTAAGTCAGTTAAAAGATTGAAATTTATTTTAAAGAATTGCTATGAATATATTATTGTCAGCTATACATATATTACTAATGACGAAACTATCGCGGACAAAGTCGCGGGCAAAAACTAGTCATATATAAATTTTATATTGGTAATGAGACACTTGTAAATTAATGAGAGTAAGTAAGTAGATGAAAACAATAAAAATACTTATATAGTTTAAGAAAATAGTTTATAAATATACATATATATACATTTTTATTCATTTACTATACGTATATAATATACGTATATATTTTCTCATTGGATCTTTTGTGATTTCGAAATACTATCGTTAAATATATTTTTTATATATTAACACGGTTTATGATATAAACAATTTTGAAGTTATTCACATGGTATTGACGTGCCAATCATTTAACGTTTACTCTATATATCTAATGTTTTTACCTGTATGAAGGTCCTAGAAATATTTTAACTGCCAAGCGATCACTTATATTTTTTATCGAATTTATATAAGTAGGGCACTATCAAATCTTTTTAGCTGAGGAACTAAAGAATTGTTAGAACAATAATCATTGATAACACTATGCGACATTTTTATTTAAAGAAATATGTTTATTTTTAAACGATATCTATGTTCTCGTTATATAGAAAGAAATGAATTACTTGAATTGAAATATCACACAAAAATTTACAATTTCAGACACATCCAATATGATGAGTATGTGATGCTTATGGTTTGATACATCAGCTTCATACCACAGCTCTTGGACAATATTCATTCTCTCAGGCTACATTATTTTAATTGATGGTATTGTCACGAATTTTTATATAAATAAAAATAATAACTCTTCTATTTCTAAAGTGTATGTTTTTTTTTACTTAAAATAAATTTGTAGGAGTGCATTGCATCTACCCAGTGTCCAATTAAACAAAAAGAACTTTACAGGTTACAAAGACCATGATTAACAATATCAATCTAGCCAAGCTTCATCAAATGCCTAAAGTAGCTCATCTTTCGTATTTTATACACTTAAGAGAATATGTGTAAATATCGCACGATTTAATTTTTATATCCCCTTTTTACAATTGACAGATACGCAGTAGGCCTCTATTCTTTAGCACTAGATCTTTGTTGGATCTGGACGAAGCGATACGCTTCCTTTTTTTCATGCACACAGCAAACGATTGGCACTATTGTCTGCATCGGTGTTATTTTTCACTCCCAATTTAAATGTCTTCAAAGCAAAAGTAAATAGAACCAAAATATTGCGTTCGTTGACTACGAGTCTTTATTTGTACCAAACAGTCAGTTCAATAACTGTTTGGTATTACAAAAGTATTATAAAAAAAACAGACTTTATAGTCATGTTACTTCAGTCTCCCTCTTCCTAAAATATAAATTAATGCTTTTGTATTATTTATATAACTGGAAACACTAAACCAAGCTTAATTTGACTTATTTAAATACTCTGTGACAAGGGTTACTTGTCTAATAACACCGTTTGTAACTGTTGTAACTGTAGTTTGTTTTTAAATTTGACCTAAAAACCCTTCGTTAGAAATTGAAAACTATATAAGTAGGAAAATTAATATATTTTGTGACGTAATAGGATTGATATGCGTTGTTATTTCATTACGAAGTTTTAGAATATTTATTCAAGAAGGAACTTTTTTAAAAACTTTCATAGTTTTTCAAGACATAAAATATTGATAATAATGGTATTAATAAACGTATGAAATGAAAAGCTTATCAAAATTATATGACGACGTGCCTATGGAATAATTAATTATTTAAAGGTATAATATGTCACTTTTCATTATATAAAATATCTAAAAAGTAATGGCAATAAATAGTGTATTTATGTGTGTGTAATTCTTGCATTGAAAAAATTGTTTTAATTAAACTGACGACTAAGTGGACAATTTTCTTTAAAATTAAAATTTACTATCATATAATTTACATATCATTTCTTTAAGATGTTTTTATATAATTAAATCAAGAATTAACTAAAATGAAGTTGAAAAGTAGTAAATTAAATATACTATGTATATACAAATGTAATATTTTGTTTATTTTTATTTTGTAACAATCGTTATGGCCAGAATATGTATTTGCATATGTATATATGTACATATGTTTAAGTAGTTGGACGTTATTAATTGTAGACACTCAGGTGTTAATTTATGCAGATAAAGAAAATGTCCGTTTTTTATAAAGCACACATAAATATCTTAAAATTTAGTCTGCTCGTTGATAAGATCTACGAAGCTTTGATGCATATATGTACATTAACTTTGTTGAAATAAAAGGCTTGAGAATTATTTTAGTGTCTAATGTTAGCTACGAGTCTAACTCGCTAAGCCTGCCTGTATATACTCCGGGTTAAATAGAGTGCATAGCATGCATAAAATATTATTCTAACATTTTCTGCATTGTTTTTGTGTTTTTCTTATGATACATTTCATAAAAGTCATAGATGTATGTTATATATCTATGACTTTTAAATTATTTAAATCTAGATTTTCCAAAACGAATTCTGCTGATGCTTTCTATAAGCATAATAAGGATTTTTGTTGAAAAAAAAAATTATAAAATGCTTGTCGATGACATCGTAAGAAAAAAGCTAGAAACGTCAAAACAATTAGACATTAGTCAGATTTGAAGACGTTAAAGTAAGCAGTGAAAGTATTTTATATTTCCTGAGTATATACATAAGGTAAATGACCCAAATAAGGCCTACCTTAACTTTGTTATTATCTAACTAGCGGATTTATAATAACAATGCACTGGTAATTTGATATTACTATATTTATTTATTAAACTTTGTAATAAATCAAACAAAATTACTTTAGAAACAAAAATAACACTTTTGTGAACACAAATGACTAAAATATCACTTAGGCCTTATTGGGAAAACCCTGTGTCTTAATAAGGCCTAAATAATAAAAACTAAACCTTCAACATCTTAATGAATTCAAAACGTTCTCAATACTTATATTAAATCAAATGAGATCCCATTTATTACTTTTGATCATTATAGATAAGATGTAACGAGTTTCTTATCATACAAAAGTACTACAATATTCATCATCTGTGCTTTACGACTTGCTAATTCAGGGTGTCATTTGAGAAATAACCCCGATGTTACTAAAAACAATGGTTAACTATTTTACTGTGATACCTTTCTAACTGACATAAAACATAATCTAAAAAGATCTGTACCAGTGCCGTTGTAAGGCCTATACATTTTTTATAGGCTTTATTAGGGCATAGCACATGGATAAACAAAACAACAATTGTATGGAATACACCGATATTACACCTTTTTCACTTATATGAGGAGATGACTACACGTATAATTATCCTATAGACAAAACACAGCACACCGTTTACGAATAAAAATGAAAATTCTTCCTGTTTCCTCTGCTAGGATTTTATAAAAACAAGCGTGATCTCCGCGTCGTTGTTGTTTTCGAGTGCAGGTTCGAACCCGCTCGCGGCACGGGTCATTTGCTTTGCTTGTAGGTGTTAATTTATATACATGTACACATCTACAAACATTGGCGGTCATTTGAAATCGTGAAGTGGGAAATTCAAAAAATAGGCCTTATTAAGACATAGGCCTTATTTGGGTCACTTACTCATCCTGATTCGTTGTAGAATTGTAAGTAATAAAAAAAAATTAAACAATTACAAAAATTTCAAAGAAAATAAGAATATTTTATGAAACATTATACTTAACAGTTCAAGTCTGCCAGACGATATTCCGACGATTATTCTGATGAGGATAGTGAGACCGTGGTTGGTTTAATTTTCTCAAGTGTTTTTGTAGAAGTTATAGTCATTGAGAGGATTGACGAAACCTTGATTTATATAACTAAATTTAAAATCATGTCACAAGCCCCCCAAAGCCTCAAAAGTTACGATAGCAACGTCATTATAGTTTCTTTATGCAATTTGAATTTTTTGTTAAATTTAAACTACCATTTTCAATTTATAATACTTTTCTACATTATTATAAATTGTTAATTTTTGTCTCTGTAAAAATACTTTTCCTACGAGAAATTTTGGGTAAATAATACAATTTATAATTTTTAACATGGAAATGTAACTGGTGTATATAACATATACTTATGTATATGTTTAAAAAGTAGGTATATAAGCAATTAAAAGGATCAAGAAATTAATGTATAAATATTTACATATCATGAAGTATGGATAGGAATGAAGTAACATGGCAAAAAAAATATTAACAATAGGCAAGCAAAACCGAAGAATAGAAAAATCTAATACCAAATATAACAAAGAGAAAGAAAAATCAGCAAAGAGAAGCCACATTCTCATCCTCAGCATTCAACCCCATCTTTTAAATTGTAATTCTTTTAATATTGTCCGATGAATAAACCCGTATAAAATATAAAGCACTTCTATATACAACCATTACTTTTAGACTACTTAACAACAATTAATCAAGTCTAGAGAATTCATAATTTTTAGATAATTATATTTTTAAATCCTTCAATCTAACATATATGAAATCAACACCGTAAAGAATATTAAAAATATAATGTGTAAATTATAAATGTTTTTTTCCTTTTCTTGAACGGAATTTTGGTTCAAAAAATGTTTAAGTTACATATTTCACAACAGCGCCGTATTGTCCAAAATACTTAAAAAATATATTTCGTCGTGGAAGTATGCCTGTACATTCAAAATAACCGTGGCGTTAAAATATTTTTAAAGTTTATTTTATTTATTTATTTTATTTTATTTATTTATTTTGTACCAATCGAGTATACAGAAAATTATCAATAACAGATGTGTACAAAGGAACATCTTATCTCTTACAAGAGATCTCTTCCAGAAATCCTGATTAATGGGAGACCATTTGAAATATAAAATTTTCGTGTAGGTACACTATCAACAAACTACTGATTAATTATTATAACATTAAGGTAGACTTTTTTTTTTTTTATACTAATACATATCCCTAACATACATACATTCAATGTACATACATACAAAAATACATATATATAAATATTTATATACATACATTTTATATATACATATACATACACATATATATACACATATATATATACATATATACACACACACACATATATATATACTTAATTCGAAAGAAGGTGTTGCTTAACTCTGATTTTAAAGGTTCTTATTGTAATACCATTGTGGAAAATACCATCTGGAAGAGAATTCCATAGGCGAGCGGCAACAACGGAAAACGAGTTACCATAGGAAGTACTATTGAAATATGGTACCTCAAGACTCTTCGATGCCACACATGCGCGCACTGGTCTTTCACGAGCAGCACAAAACAGAAAACGCTCATGTAGGTAACCAGGGCTTCTATGTTGCAATATATTAAAAAGGAGGGATAGTATGTGCAAGTTCCGGCGAAGTCGGATAGGGAGCCACTTTAACTGACGCCGAAATTGAGAAATATGATCAAATTTGCGCAGACCGTAAATGAACCGAATGCACAAATTTTGAAGTCTATCTAGTTTGTCAAGTAGCTCTTCATTCGCATCAAGATAGCAAACATCGGCGTAGTCCAGGATAGGAAGAAGAAGGGATTGTGCAAGTAAAATTTTTGTCTGGTAAGGAAGAAAATTCTGCAAACGTTTTAGTGAATGCAAAGAGAAATGGACACGTTTACTGACTTCGTTAACCTGAGCCCTCCATGATAAATTGCAATCTATGACTAACCCCAGATTAGTTGCTTGGTCACTAAATGCAATTTGAGTTCCATCATAGACAATTGATGGTACAATGTCCCAATTAATTTTGGTACGTAACTGTCTGCTACCTATTATCATTGCCTTTGACTTCAAGGGATTAACAAGAAGCCCAAAAGATGCGGCCCAGTTCTTAATTTTTTCAAGATCATGATTGATATCATGTATGGTCGAACACAGATTTGATAAGGTGGCGTGTCTATAAATTTGTAAATCGTCTGCATAGAGATGGTAGTGAGAAGAAATGACTTTGGTAATTTCGTTAATGAAAATTGAAAAGAGAAGAGGAGAAAGCACGCCGCCTTGCGGAACGCCAGCAGAGAGATCAGCCCAGTCCGAGGAAGCCTCATCAGACTTTACCATCTGCCGTCGACCACGAAGATAAGATTGGAACCAATCAATCACAGGCAGAGCAAAGTTAAGTGAGCGAAGGATACCAAGCAATACATCAAAGTCAACTGAATTAAAGGCATTGCTAAAATCGAGCAAAATGAGAATAGTAAATTCTCTTTTGTCCATAGCAAAGCGAATGTCTTCAGTGACTTTGAGCAGTGCGGTGGAAGTACTGTGACCGGAACGGAAACCGGATTGAAAAGGACTAAGGAGATGATTATGTGTTAGGAATTCAGACAGTTGCTTATAAACAACGTCTTCAAGAATTTTTGATAGGAGAGGCAAAATAGAGATGGGACGAAATTGTGAAATAGAAGAGGGATTTGATATTTTAGGTAAAGGAATCACATGTGCTAACTTCCAAACTGTTGGAAAGGTATTGGATTCTAAGGAAAAGTTTATAATGTGGGTAATAACAGGGTTTAAAAAGTCAAGGATAGGTATTAACATATCCCGACTAATATTGTCATTACCAACAGCCTTGGAAGTGATAGACAGGATGCTTCTCTTGACTTCGCTCTCTGTGACTCTATGAAAATTAAAAGGGATACAGTCAGGCGTGATGGCGTTCGCCATCTTTAACAATGTTTCAGCCTTCGTTGAGGCTGAAATTGTTAAAGGGGGAGTAGAAAAATGTTTATTGAGAGAATTCAGATCAAATGAATGTTGAAAAGATTTAGAGTGATTACCCACGCCTAAAGATTTAAAAAATCTCCACATTTGTGAAGTAGTCAGTTTATCGATGGAGGAGTGGATGAAACGGCGTTTAGCATCTCTACACATCCTATTGCAGAGATTTCGCAATTTTTTGTACGTCGCAATATTGAGGTCAGTAGGATTCCTTTTAGAGACTCTCTTGGCTTTATCACGTTTTACCATAACATTTTTAATAGTTGGAGTAAGCCAAGGTGCAGGTAGATGTTTTACCTTTATTGACCTAAATGGAGCATGCTTGTCATACAACTTTGTTAATGAGTCATTAAAATAGGCCACCTTATCGTCAACATTCGTAAACTCATAAATATTAGACCAGTCAATGATATTAGCGTCGTAACATAGATTTGCAATATTCATATTTTTCATGTTGCGTCTTAAAATTGTTTTAGCCTTGCGCTTTGAGAAGGAGAGTTTATAGTTAACGAAGAGTAAATCATGGAAGGAGAAAGGAGCTGTCAGCTGACCATGAGCTGACACACTGTGAGGGTTGGAGACAATAATGACGTCGAGAAGAGACGGAGTGCAATCAGGTGAAAAATGGGTTTCTGATAGAGGAAGAATAGTGAAGTTAAAAGAAGACACGATAGATTTTAATTTTGTCGCTCTGTGATCATTTTTCACGAGACAAGTGTTAAGATCACCCATTATGATCACATGTTCATAAGAGGGAGATAGTTTTTCAAGAAGGACTTCAAAGGTGTTAAAATAATTAATATTTAAGGATGGACAATAGAGGACCCCTAATAGGAGTTTAGAGTGACGGGAAGAAATTTCTATAAAGAGGTATTCAAGGATGTTAGGGGAAAGGTTTGAGGATTGTTCTACTAACCTAAAGGGTATATTATTTCGTAAGAAAATGCAAACACCTCCACCTCTATGGGAAACTCTGTCGTTACGAATTAAGGTGAAATCAGGTAAAGTGTAAAGAGAGGAAGGAAGAGAAGGTTTTAACCAAGATTCAGAAACAAGGATACCGTCGACCTGCACGTTGCTAAATGATGCGAGAAAATCAGAGTAATGTGCCGGAATACTTTGCGCATTTATATGTACAAGATTAAGACAATTAGAATTGAGGGTAAAAATAGAATTTAATTGTGAATCAAGAGTCGAGCCTTCGCTCTCAATAGATTGATTATGGCTAGAAACACTATGAAAATCATCAGAGGAGCATGAAAAGAAATCATCGTTTATACAAGCATCACTTAAGTCAGACATATATATATAAAATAAATATCAATATATAAATATACTACTATAAAAATAATAATATAAACGAAATAAAATAAAAAATACTACTAATCACAAACGATACAAATGATCTCCCACATTATCTGGCCCAAAAGAGAAACATAGAAAAAATAAATTTATATCTATGCTACATACAATTATACAAGCACTAAAAAAAAAGAAAAACTTAGATGACATAAATATTAAGAAATTCTAAATAACAGCTACAAATTATTAGTAAGATATTTTTTTAAATAGAAAATACAAAGCAAAAAGAAACATCGCTGCTTATTCAACACAAATATAAATATTACCGAACAGAATATCCGAACGCTAACCTGCTGCCAAGCGTGTCAATGTCAGTTGTCAAACGTCAGTGCTATGACTGTTGTTCAAGTTTTTAAGGTTAAATTGTACTTTTTAACAAAAAAATTAAAGAATTTGACGAATTTTTAGACTACCGACTCGTAAATAAGAAAAATAAGAATATCATCACTCAGCCTATAGCAGTCCACTGCTGGACATAGGCCTCTCCCAACACGCGCCATAACATTCGGTCCTCTGCCTTCCGCATCCAGTGAGACCCAGCGACCTTTTTGAGGTCATCGGTCCACCTAGCTGGGGGGCGTCCTACTCTACGTTTGCCGAGACGCGGTCTCCACTCAAGGACACGCTTGCTCCACCGTGCGTCAGTCCTTCTGCAGATGTGACCAGCCCACTGCCACTTCAGCTGGCTTATTCTACGAGCTATGTCGGTAACCTTAGTTCTTCGTCGGATTTCTTCGTTTCGAAGTTTGTCCTTCAAAGAAACGCCGAGCATAGCTCGTTCCATAGCCCGCTGAGCGACTTTAAGTTTGTGGACTAGTCCTACAGTGAGTGTCCACGTCTCAGCCCCGTAGGTCATAACTGGTAGGACGCATTGGTCGAAGACTTTGGTCTTCAGGCATTGCGGTAGAGGCGAGGAGAAAACCCGACGTAATTTGCCAAACGCTGCCCAACCTAGCTGAATCCTGCGATCGATTTCCTTCTCGAAGTTGTTTCTACCAAGCTGGATAACTTGTCCAAGGTAGGTATACTCTTGAACAACTTCGAGAACCGATCCGTCGACATAAACCGGTCTCGGCACGACATGTTCGTTGAACATAATCTTGGTTTTATCCAAGTTCATGCCGAGACCAACGCGTCGTGAGGCTCCATCTAGGCTGTGCAGCATTTCGCTCAGCTGTTCCAGTGACTCCGCAACGATGACGATATCATCGGCAAACCGAAGGTGTGAGATGTACTCGCCATTTATGTTAATGCCCCGTCCAGTCCAGTCCAACGTCTTGAAGACGTCCTCGAGCGCGTTGGTAAAGAGCTTGGGGGATATTACATCCCCCTGCCTTACCCCTCGGCGCAACTCGATTGGTTTGGTCTTTAGGTCCTGGAGCTGGACGGTCATGGTAGCGGTTTCATAAAGACATCTCAACACCTCGATATAGCGCCAATCGACGCGACACCGCTGCAGAGCATCTAGAACTGCCCAGGTTTCGATGGAGTCGAAGGCTTTTTCGTAGTCCACAAAGGCCATACACAGCGGCTGATTGTACTCCTCGGTCTTCTGCACAATCTGCCGAACAGTATGGATGTGGTCTACAGTGCTGTAGCCTTTTCGAAACCCGGCTTGTTCGGGTGGCTGGAACTCGTCGAGTTTTCTGGCGAGGCGGTTTGTGAGTACTCTCGAGAACAACTTGTAGATGTGGCTCAGGAGTGAGATGGGTCTATAATTCTTCAGCAAGGTTTTGTCACCTTTTTTGAAGAACAGAACCACCGCACTCCCGCTCCACGCCCGAGGTGTTAAGCCCTGGTGGATGACGGAATTAAAGAGACTCGCTAGCTCATTCAGGACCGGTGTCCCGCCCGCTTTTAGGAGCTCTGTCGTGATTCCGTCATCCCCTGGGCACTTGTTGTTCATAAGTTGCTCAAGAGCAACTCGAACCTCGCCCTGGTCGACATCAGGGATGTCTTCGGTGTAATGGCGCGTGAGTGGGGCTCTGTGGTCACAATCGCTGGATCTCGTTGGTTTGGTCATCCGTGATGCGTAAAGGCGTTTATAGAAACTCTCAATTTCCTCTAGAATCTCGAACTTAGAGGTGACGGTTTTGCCATCCGCAGTGTTAAGTTTCGTCAGATGAGTTCTACCAAGCTGGCGAGCGAAAACTTTGGTGCCTTTGTTTTGCTCAATAGCATCCGCAATCATGCGGGTATTGAAGCAACGAAGGTCACGTCGCACCAGCTTCCGGATCTTCCTATTGAGGTTTCTCCCATCCGACGAAGACGATTGCGTTGATGACATTTCTCGTCTCTGCCTCATTAGTTCGAGGGTCTCGAGTGAGAGTTTAGTATGCCCTTTTACGCTTTTTCCGGGAAACACCGTTCGAGATACCTCCTGAAGCGTTTTGACCACTGTGTCGGTCTTCTCGTCAACATTGCTAAGGGTTTCCAGTAGTGCGAAACGATTTCGAAGCTCCAATTGGAACTTTTGGGATCCCATTGCCATTTGAGGCGCAGTAGGTCGGAGTGTAGACTTCATCATGCGACGCCTTTCGGCTTTGAAGTTCATATTCAGAGTGCCTCGGACAAGTCGGTGATCGCTTCCGGTATTAAACCTATTGATCACTGAGACGTCTCTAAATATGTATCTCTTGTCTGTCATAATGAAGTCAATCTCGTTCCTCGTCGCAGTATCGGGGCTTTGCCAGGTCCACTTTCTATGGGGCTTCTTCTTAAAGAATGAGTTCATTAAGAAGAGCCCTTGTGACTCCAGAAAGTTGACCAGCATCTGCCCCCTGTGATTTCGGCACCCTACGCCATGGGATCCGATTTTCGTTTCGCCGTGTTCCTGTACTCCCACTTTAGCATTAAAATCCCCCATAACAACATTGTAGTGAGCCTTGGTTGTACCATGTAATGCCTTAGCTATGTCTTCGTACATGGCTTCGGCAACGTCGTCACAATATGTCGAAGTCGGCGCATATACCTGTACCACCTTCAGGAAATGCCTGTCGGTGATTTTAAGTATGAGGTACGCTACCCTTGTCGACACACTGTTGACCTCCACAATGTTGTTAGTGAGAACTTTATTAACGAGAAAACCCACACCGCCCTGAGAGGCCCGATCACCTTCCCGGAAGTAGAACTGGTGGCCTGACTCAAGGGTTATCGTATCCTCCCCCTTTCTTCGGACTTCAGATAACCCCAATATGTGCCAGTTTATGCGACCTAGTTCTACTTCCAGTTCGGTGAGGTGTTGGTCCAGCCGTAGAGAGCGTCCATTGTACGTAGCCAGGGTCAGTTGGTTTTGGTAGCCTTTTCCCGTAACCCGGAGATTCTTCGCACCCCCTGTCCCGCCGTTACCGCGGCCGCTACCGTGACAACGGACAGCGGGACTACCGGGAACGAGGGGCCTTTTCTTATTTGTATGGTCCATGTTAGGAGGTATAAGCCATACTATAATAAGAAAAATAAGAATAACATATTATTAATTGGCATACATAGACATGAGTGACGTAATGAGTGGCAGACAGGAATTATGGAAACATATGAGAAACCTTTACTTTGTAGTAACCTTAACCCGCCGAGATCTTGTTTTCTGGTCCGGCACACTGGAAACTTGAGGAAACTTTTCACAAAGATCCTGCAATTCGGCCGATGTAATAATTTTTTTACGGCTTTTATCTGGAAGCGCGACAATGATTACTCCGTCAGATGTCCAGCAATTCTTCAAACCGAAGTGTTTCCGAGCAGCAACGAATAATTCTTGCCTGGGTTTAGTCAAAAATTCCGATATAGTAACTCCAGACCCTTTTAGAGATGTTTTAGAATTCCAAACAAGATTCCTGTACTTTGTGGCAATAAAACGAACCAGTACTGGTCTCGGTTTTTCCTTCTTTGTGCCAAGGCGATGACAGATATCCAACTGTGAAGAATCAATACTGGTCAGCTTTAATTGATTGTGCAACACGGATTGAATCCTGCTCTCCACTTGCTCATCAGTACTCTCCGGCAGACCATGAAAAAGCAGTACTCGCCTGCGGGAACGAGCTTCCTGAGCATCAAAGCCCACAGAGAGCAGCTGTAATTGCTGACGAAGCATACCTAGCGTCTTCCAGATTACTTCTTTGAAAGCGGCATAGTCCGAGGCAAGAGAATTAAAGTCTCCAAATGTAGTGGTCGGCGGCTTAGTGCTTCCCTGTACTTGTGTTGACAGTGAGAGCATTTTATCAAATTGATTCATACGGGACTCAAACATTTTAACAATGTCATCCATGTTCTTGCTGAGTTGGCTATGTAAATCCATTGTACTTGTATTAATATTGAAAATTGATTGTGAACCAGGTAATGTGGGAATTTATATTAACTTTAACACTTCATAAATTATTATTGGTAGAAAAATTAAATTTTAATGAAATAAAAACTTAAGAGCAAAAATTTTTGATGTTGATAATTCAACCTACCCACTAATGTTTAATGTTTAATCACTCATACATGAGTAAAACTTGATGCTAGAGAAATAATGCTAATAATATGTTCGTGTCAGAAACGTTTGACCTCTTTGCATTTTACATTCATCGAAAAAAACCTTAAAATGAACTTAGCTTTTATGTAAGTCATACTCTGTTAGCTGTTTTTTTAAATCTAATCAGAACTTAATATTTTTATAGACAAGACCCGTACCTTTATCACTTGATATTCTGATTGCAATTTATGTAAATTTTAACTTTAGCTTGCTGAAGGAATATTTAAACAATCCTCTTAAATGTTACCCTACTCCATCAGAATCTTTAATATAACTCTGAATGTCAATCATGCTCAAAAAATAAATTTTAATCTAACCAGAATCTTAAGTTTCTTTAATTTTAAGAACAAATAAAATTATCATTATATTAATAAGCATTCCTTCTTTTATGTTTTAATATGTGAAATTTATTAATGATAAGGATTAAACATTTTCTGTAATCTCTCGGTGTATTCTATATTACGATACGATTCTATATAACGATTCGATCTGTTATAGGTACATTAACAAACCAAGAAACAAACTCATTTTATAATAAATTACTCGTAAAGGTTGTTTAATTTTAATTATAATAATAATTTGTGTAAGAAGACTCCACGCAATGCATGTCACAGAAAAAAACGCAGATAATAAAAAAATTTATTAAAAAAGCTAAACAAAAATTGATCCTATAATTAAACAACATTGCTTTCTTTTAAAGTGATTTCTGAAAACAAATATAGAGTATAAAAAACTTGAAAGAGTGATAAAACCGTTGATTTCTTTCATTTTTGTCTCAAAAAACGGCAGCCAATTAAAATGAGCTTTAATGCTGAAAGCTAAAGATTTCGAATCTCACATAAAATTCTTGGAAAATGTAGTCAACTAAACGAACAACGTAACAAACAACAATAAATAAATGATTGGCAATATGTACTAAAATATTACTTCAATTAATATGAAACAATGACATTAGTTATCATCTTCTACTATATATATATAAAAATGGATTGCTGTTCCTTAGTCTCGCTAAAACTCGAGATCAGCTGAGCGGATTTACCTTATCTTAGTCTTAAAATGTTCGTGGAGGTTCAGGGAAGGTTAGAAAGCTGAAAAAAATTGATTCATTTCCGGGAAAACCCTAAAAACAGCCCTTTTCTATTTCCCATACAAACGTTTGCTTGGACATTAGATTTGACAACTAACTAATATGTCAATCATTCTGTTCGATTGAAACAGGAGAAACCTGATTATTAATGGCCTCTAAAACAGAATAGAGTTCGGCCGGTCAGCTATACAAATATTACTAATAACGAAACTAACGCGGACGAAGTCGCGGGCAAAAACTAGTTTTAAATAAAATTTACATTCCTCGTAATCGAAATATCAGATTTTCACGCGATCGTCTGTTTGTTAAATTGGTTATTGGATACCCTTAACAAATTGTTAATTTTAAATAAAATACATATTTGAATTAATTAAGAGTTGAATTACTTTAATGTTTTTATTTAAATATTATCAAAACAAAGACAGCAATAATAAAAAATTTGGCTGTTTTTTCTCAATTTTATTCTTCTATTTTAAAACATAGTTGAAAATGAAGTGTTAAACATAGTTGGGCATGAAATATTGAGATTAAAAACTGTGAGTACATACAAATATTTGGTTCTTGAGCAGATGCTAGATGCATGACATCCAAAAATTATGATATAACTAGCTGGTCATTACATTGTCCCGTATTTATGTACAGAATTTATATGGTATATATTTTTTATGTATTAAAAGAAGGTAAATTTATTTTTTTTATAGTTATGTAAGACACTAACAATTTTATGTCGTTTTCATTCTGTTTGTGTTAAAGCAAACCATGTATCACATAACACTGGAGAAATATTAGAAATGAGGCGTTTCGAAGTGACATATAACGTTGATGTCTTTTTCAACTGAATTTATAAAATTTAGTTTATGTATTCGACAGAAACACAAAGATACTGGAACTTTATAATGACTGATAACAATTTATGACACGTAGATCGGATTTTTAAATTAAAACCTTAGTGAGAATTTGTTTCAAGAATGAATATTTGAAGCACCATAAAATAGATAAAGTAAAAACTATCGTAAGACGACAACCTTTTCAGTCTATGAAAATGGCATAGAATGATTTTTAATGTTAGGTGTATATATATACATATTTATACATATATATGTATAGTGTTGATATGTCACAGAGTAATTAGTTCTGTAATTTGCGGTTGTGGCAATACGATAATAATGTGCTTTGTTGACTGCTATAATTATAAGTTTATATAATAGCAGTTTTTTTTTATAAATCTTTCTTTAGACTATTATTTCTTTAGACTATAATTTTATCAATGGGAAGAATAATAAAAATGAAAAGAGTTATAAATATAAGACATACATACATATTTATGTTTATTTATATATTACATAAAAGTCATACATTTTTCTGTAGGATACCGTTACGTCGGCCACTGCCGTAGTTACTGCCCGCTTGACAAAGTAATTCTCTGGGCAGTCTTGATGTAAACAAAGCTAGTGGCCTGGATTATATTCCACCCATAATGCTCATATGAGCTAACTCTTGTTGAATATGATTGACCCGCCTTTGTTTAATGACTGGAATTGTGCCAAAACTTGCCAAATTAGTGATTGCATCGAAGAAGAGAGATATGCTAACTCTGCTAATTTCAATTAACAAACTTCACACTGCTATAACCTAGAAAATTTCCGAGATTATTGAAGATCCATTGCACGGACGACTCATAACATACGTACAAGGTCTTTAATGATCTTCTCGTAAACTCCACACATTTAGGGAAACAAGCTCTTGAGAACAACGATGAAATTGCGGTTCACTGGACGGCTCTAAAACTTTTGACAAAGTCTAACATGATCTCTTTATAAGTAAGTTTCCTAGGTAAAGTGTATGTATTACTATCAATAATTATATTAATATCATCAGCTTATTTGTGCCCACTGCTCAGTAATAGCATTTTCAAACGCAGTGAAGTTTAGATTATTAATCACCACGTTTGCTTAGAGCGGATTGGCGATTTCGGCCCATATTTTGAAATTATATATCCGGGATTCCTGACAATGTTTTCTTTTTCATTCCTAGACCACCCAGGAATTAAGGAATATAATATTAAGGAATATATTATTTTTTTGTAGTAGAATTTTATGTGGAATAAATTTAACACGGCCCAGATCAAAACCCTGCCATAAAGAAGTTTTCATTTATGATACAAGTTTTAACATGTGTCCTCTCACCGACCTTGACTTTTTGCTGTAAAACCTGTATTATTTTACAGTTGATATCTATATGTAACCCAGCAACTATCAATGTTAGCCGTTTTAAAATTTCTACCACCATTGATAAGTTTTGTGTTTGAGAATTATGCTTCAAATGAGAATCGTAACGACTTCTGTCCAATGAACGATGACAAAAATATGTGATTTGTAAGACAAGTTTTTAAATAACTATAATTTCTTTTCATTAAACGTTATTACTTTTGCAAATTTAATAAACAAATCGATCTGATTAGAAAACGAAAATTGTTTCCATACAAATTGCTCCTTAATTAATTATAATATTAGAACGTTAAGTTCATGCTACAAAACATTAATCAAAGACAAAAGTGGAATATGCTTATGAAAATTTTTAACTTTGCTCACATTTTATGGATTAAAATCTGCTTCTACAACTCTTATAAGTAAATGAACACGAGTATGTTAAATACACTATGAGATCTAGCTTGTGACATTTTACATATGTGTGACATGTTAAAGTTTTTTTTCTCTTACAGATAACCGGGATTGGGCTTAACTGAAAACTGTTTTAAGATGAAAGAGATTCAAATTTCAAACAAATAGATGGTTAACGGAAAATTGTTAGTGAAATATGCGTATAGTTGTATGTTTTGTTCGACTCTCTAATGTTTGAATTTAGCTTCGATACGATTAAACCTTTATGTAATAAGTTTTGGTATTTATAATCAATCGACATATTGTTTGGTGTAAGGTTCAGTTAGCTCATCGTGTAAATCTTTAGAACATTTTATATAAACATTATTTTTAATGCATATTTTTCATTATAAATTATCTCCATGAGGATCAGAATGAATTAAATTTATAAAAATTAAACTATGCTACTTGCTTTTTTCTGAAGATTGTTAAATTTTGAGTATGTTCTACGATATGTTAAATGATTGTAAAAAAATAAAAACTCATCTAGGCTATTTTGTTCATTTATATCGTATAAATACAAAAATAGTTATGAACCTACAGTTAAGTGCTTACTGCTCGAAATGTATGAGATGTACCAACTTCTAATTTAATACATTTTTATATTCTTGTCATCAATAGATATAGAATACTTCAGATCTAAGTATTGAAAAATATGACGTTGCATTATTCTGAACCTATATTTTTAACCACAAATTATAGTCTTAAAATTATATTACATGCACTCGAACACAGTGATTATAAAATTTTACGACCGGATCTCGCCTATGAAAATCTTTAATAAAGATACTGTGAGTAAATATCATATTAAAAAAAATGGTTCTTGACTTTTTTATAAAAAGCCGTTCTTCCGTATTTCTTTCATGTTTATAAAACAAGAATTATGATGATATGTAATTTTTATATTGAAATAGTCCGTAAGATTATGTAGTGATTTGTGTGTACGACTTTGTAACGCAAGAAAAATCACTATAAAGTTGCACGTTTTAAAGAATAGTGTAAGTAGAAGATTGGGAATATTGAAAGGCAAAGAAATAGAAAACAATTCAAGTTTCATTAAAACTAATTTTAAAAAACCCAAGTAGAATTGAATAAAATTATTAATAAAATCATGCTTAAAATACATAAACATTTTGAAAAAACGAATGAAAAATGTGTAATTCTTTAGAGTAAAATTTTAAAAACTAAATAATAAAAACCCCTTACAGCATCAGAGCGATGACAATTTTATAATACAATAAAAAAAACATAACGAATTAACAAAAAGTTAAGAGTTCTTAAAAAATAAAATTGAAGCTTTCAAAACGTATATGTATCGTATCTTCATAATTCATAAACAAGTAGCAGATAAAGTTATATGCAATATACGACCTACACTCGAAAAGAATTTTAATTTGTTCAATAAAATATTAATTATCATGTATTTAATTGTTAAATAAAATATTGTTATATAAAAAAATGCTCTTTAAATGTAGGTCCTATATTACATATTACCTTATTTTGCTATTTCTTTATACGATATGCACAGAATAAATATTTGAAATATATTTACATTGAAATGAAACTAATATTTTAGGATTTACTACCCGATTTTTTATTTTTGACTATAAACTATATACTCCCGATGTTTCGGCTACTTTACAGCAACCGTCTGCCCGTGATCACGTTTATTAGAATCATAATCATTCATAAGCCTCTAGTAACGATTACGGACACTTATTTCTTACCTAAATTTGTTACATCTAATGTATTAGTAACATTAAGAACTGAGTTTAAAATTAATACTTCTTGTCAGATTAAGATACATAGTTTAATTTCTGTAGCTAACATAAGCTGTGACGTAAACCGCAATATTTTAATGTCATTTCCAGTCACATTTCCAGATGTAAGATTTACTTAAAATTTTAATAATGTTTACAAATTAGTAACAAAATGGTATTAGGTAGGTATAAATATTATGATTAAAGTTTTGTTCCACAAATAAAAGAACTGTTTTCATTTAGAACGACGAAGTAGCAAAGATGGGGCATTATTTTTATGAATTAAAATGAGATATGGTCCTTAGTTTAACAAGTATTTCTAATAATGAAATGAGTAACATTTGCAATACTAAAAGGTAAAGTTATTTCTGAATACTGAAACGAACTCGTCGGGGTTTGATATGACACACTAAACTTTGTTCAAAACAGCAAAATGAGCGAAAAATACTTGATAACTCATGAAAAGCATCAAAGTATATAAAATTATATGTTGTTTTAAGTAATATCTACTACTCTCTTATAAAATTTTCATGTTATTTCTTAGAAATATTCGCAAAATATATGTACTATACATTTAATATTTAATTTAAAATAGCATAAATTTTTGATGATTTGTATTCAAGTTCATTTAAGTGAGAAACATTTTTTTATTTAATTTAATAACGGTTTCAAACAATATTCCGTTTTTTTTTGTTAGAGATTTTTCATAAAGAATATTTTTTAGAAGTTGACTGAATACTGTCAGGAAAATGAAATTTCTGTTATGACCGAAATGAAATTGTTATTAAGGAATTTGAAATTAAAATTTATTTTAATATTTTCAAATAATAATTAATTACATATTTTTATATTTAAATAAGTTTTCTGAATTCCATTCTATAGTAAAATTCACTTGAAGAGATAAGCGTATCAGACGTGGAATGTAATAATATTTTTAAAACACTCATATATTTACAATTTATTGATCTTGTATTTTAATATTAAAAGAATAAAACGCAAATATATACTTTTAGTAACATTATAATTGTTAGGGTTAATTGTTTGTATTTAATTAATATTCATGAGCTTGAGGACATCTTAAGTACCTTAGGTAGCTTTTTGAAATAGATCTATGCATACCTTATTATTATCTTGCATTCCTGAGGCCTCATAGTGTTACTGAAGTTATCTGCATTCCCTTCTTATTATTATTAATGAATATAACAATAATATTATTGGCTCAATTTCTAGGTAGATTTTTTGATTCAATCTATATTTTTATGAGGCGGCTTTACATTGCGGTTAATTTATTTTTTTATAAATTTGCTCCAAATCTAAGAAAACCAAATTTAAGAAAACCGCGTAGTCTTATTTTATAGGATATGTTATTTATTAGAATATATTCAAGCTTTAATAACACATAAATTTATATTGCAAAGATTTTTGAAAGCGCTTCCAACATATTATAAACTTCAATATAACACTAATTTTTTTTTCATTTGGAAAATAAATATAAAACTCACAATAAATAACATCAAAAAGATGATGAACAAATGCATAATTAATTATTTGTAAACAGATCTGCTTAATTATTTAAAATTAAAATGCAATATGAATCTGAAAGGAGACAAATTGATTTTCATTCATTAAAACCATAATCGACGCCAACACGCTTCAAACTTTAAATTTCGGGGAAAATGCGTCTCTGACATTTGCTATCTATGCTATCTTGTTATTACTTGATATTTGTAATTTAATTTTATCTTGTTACTAGAAGAACTGGCGAACTTCGTATCGCCCTATAATCAAGAAATATCTATTGCGTTTTTTTATTATATTTTTGGAGTTTACCTGTAAGCCATAAATCTCCGTGTTTTGAAGTGCGACAGAATTATTGACATACATATTAGTTAGTTGTAAAAACTCATGTCAAAAAAAACGTTTGTATGGGAAAAAGAAAAGGGCTGTTTTTATGGTTTTCCCAGTAATGAATAAAAATTTTTCAGCTTTTATACCTTCCCTGAACCTCCACGAACATTTCAAGACTAAGATAAGATAAATCCGTTCAGTTGTTCTCGAGTTTTAGCGAGACTAAGGAACAGCAATCCATTTTTATATATATAGAAGATAGAAGATTACTTGATATTTGTAATGTCATATGTGTATAAATAGTATTTTTATATAATTAAAACTTTCCTTTAAGGTCCCGACGGACCGTAAATAAATAAGACTTCTTTCTATTCCACTTTCTACATTTATTTTAAACGTATATATCGGCGCTATCAGCTTTAATGACGGATGCGACGTGAAAATAATTTGAGGCTGTCATCAATTCTTATTAAAACTCATTGGTATTCATGATTATTGTTAAAAGTAAAACGAATCAAATATTGTTTAAAAAGAGAATAGAACTATTTTTAAATCTTGGTATAAATATGACGTCTGGACGCACGACGGCAGACTTGAGAATTCAGAGTTCAGTGAGTGCGTATCATTGAAGTATGTGATTATGAAGAACCTTCAAGAAATATAGGAACATTAAGAACAATTGAAGTTTCATTTTAAAATACCATGGAACGCTTTAGAAGAAGTGACATTTGTAACGTCAGCGAGGCTGGCGTCTCTCTCTTTAAAAACAATGAATTTGTAATAAATCCGATATATACAAATATTTTACTTTTAATATGTTTTAATAATTGCAATTCAACAATTGACAATATCACATCTCGTCTGCCCGTGATCACGGTTGCTGTAAAGTAGCCAAAACGTCGGGAGTAGGTATGTAGTTTATAGCCAAAAATAAAAACGCGTAGTAAATCCGAAAATATTAGTTTCATTTAATTGACAATATCATTTGATTTCACTGTTTTTTATACATTTTGAAATATATGTACATGTCATGTACTTAACATGTACATATGTATATTTCACCAAAACTATATGACAACAAAATTCACAGTGTAGACAAAAATTCAATATATTTGTGAGATATAATAAACCTATAATTCATAATTATTCATTTAAATTATGTTCGTTTTGAAAATTCGCTTTAATAATAACTAGCTGACCCGGCGAACCCTATATCAAGAAATATCTTTTACCTTTTTATCTGAATAAAATTAATTTCTTTATTAAGTATAACTGACCCGACAGACAATGGTCTGTCTTCTTACTGTGATTATTGGATTGTTATTGTTATATTAATACATATAAACATAATACCAAAACAAAGTGTTTATTATTCTAGTGCTTTATTCTAACTATTTGATATTACCGCCAGTGACATATTATTTTTACAAAAAAGTGAAATATTGTAGTTATTTTCTTTTCTAGTAATTTTCGTATTTTTTTATTACATAAGAATCTTCTCCTAATAATAACAAATACAACAAAAAAAATCAGTGAAATCGGTCCAGCAATTCACGCATGATGCCGTGACCAAGGGAAAAAGGTATTAAAATTTTTATATATGTACATAGATTGTTCCTCATTTCTCTGAATTTTAGTTTTAGCACTTAATAAATGCCCTGCGGTTGAAAATAATTTCCATATGACAATCTTTCTTAAAGTAGCCCAAATGTGTGCAAGTTAAAAAAATCAATCTAAATGCTGAACAATTTCTTTTGCATTGAACTTGACAACAACATTTGTAATATTATCCCTGCTTCGTAAAGGTCACTAATAGTTCCATACTATGATTTAAGAAAGAAGACACCAGGTTTAGAAGACTATATAAATACAGACAAAACAAATGTTTTTGATAAACCTTAGCATTAAATGTCATAAAAATATAAATATGCATAAAAGTATTAATACATATTTGGTTGGCAACTAGAATATTATCCGGGACCTTATTGTAAATAGTTTTATACGGTAAATTTCATATTTTGTCTGAAATTTGAAAATTTAAATAGTTTAAATATATTGCAATTGCTAAATATGTAGCAAGAATTCCACAGAGGTATATTTCCTTTATTTATATTCTATTTTAAACTTACAGATTCTTTGGTTGACAATGCTTTACGGGGTCCTTTCTTAAACACTCGTACAATTCGAAAATCATATTCATATTCTGGTGACTATTAAAATGGTTTTCGTGAAAAATTAAAGCCATTACAAAATCTGAGTATTAAAGTAATATTATTTCTAGATTTAGCAACTGCTTTATAAGTTTGTGCATCATTACTTAAAATGTAATATTTGTCTGACTGTCCTATTGTTAACACAAACACATTGAAATTACATTGTTTTAGGAATTTATTACAAAGTGAGTAGAAGATCTCAACGATTCACCAAATTTTATGAGTTTTAAAAAACTTAATTTGAACAAGTTATCGTTTGCGACTGCTAGAAATAATTTCTAAGATATATATCACTATAGGATATAGGATATATAGGATGAGAAAATCTACATACTATTTTATAAAATTCACCGTTTAATAAAACGAAAATGAATTTTCAACGGACAAGGTATTTGGCTTCCATAAAATTTTGCTGCTTGAGAAATTTAAATTGCAACACAGTACTTTTTTTCAGCTAAGTGCGGAACGAATGTTTCAAATAATGAGTATATAAGTAAAAACTATTTCGATCGCTTTTTTTTAATCTTTTTAAAATTAATACTAATTTTACAAGTAGATACATAAAATTTCAATAGCAACAATTAAGTTGAACGTATTTTGATATCATCATCATCTGGAGAAGGTTTATTAATGACCACCTTTGCCCAAGGCGGATTAGTAATTTGAAACGTATAATTTAGAATTATAAATTCAGTTTTCCTCGCGATGTTTTCCTTCACCGACTGTCAGTGGTGTCTTGATACTCTTAGTAATTATATAAAACTCAAAAAAAAAAATCAAATTGGTATTATTTTAAAACTACTATTATTCTAAACAAGTACTAAAGTTTCAACCGAAAATATGGCATCTTATGCTTCTATCTATTAAAACTTCAATTCTGTAATCGTCATACACATTGTTAAAACAATTTTTATTTGAACATATTCAGTTTTAAAGGCTATTTATTTTTAATTTTCTGTGTTTAATACTGTAGCAGTTGCAGAATTTATACATATGAAGCAATTGCAATTAAACAAAAATACCACACGTAAATATTGGCAATGAAACCAAATCAATATGGGATTGTTCTTAACATACAACGAATTGAGAAATATAAATATCAAAGGGAAGCATATTTGCATTGAACGTCAATTTAAAGGTTTTTGTTTTTAGCATTGAGTTTGTTACTTACTCTGCTAAATGTTGTCGTTCCATATGCGCGTATTTTTATAATGTGTGCTAAAAACCTATCCTAAACCTATGTAGACTATTATGTTTCACTTGTTTTATTTAATAGTAATATGTAAAACCGAAAACTAAATAATTAAAAAGACGATCCTCAAAAATTTATATGCCTTCAAATTTAAGCTTTAATTATTTACCTATATATTTTCTAGCATAAGTTCATTTTTAAGTATACGTTTATTTATACAGGGTGTATGAAAATGTTGGACTCGGCCCAGCACACCCTCGAGGTGTGCCCGAGATGGGCTGCGCAGCGCCAAGACCTTGTGGCGGCACTCGGCGGAGTGGACCTGTCGCTTTCGAGTGTCGTAGAGAATGCTCGAGAGTGATGGGTCCTGGTTGGCGGTGTCCTCCTTCTGTGAGACGGTCATGTCCACGAAGGAGGCATCTCAGCGGGAAAGGGAGAGGGCGGCTGATGCTCCCTCCCCCCGCAGGCGACGTACGGGGGTGCGACGGAGGCAATTCCTACGCCTCCAATAGCACCCCTGTGTTCCGGGCTGGGGTCGGCGTGGTAACCCGGCCCTATTGAAAGCCCGGCGTCGTCGGGGCGGTCCTAATTGCCGGGATCGCCCCCATTCTCCGAGGGAGTAAGTCCGGTCTTTGCCAGGACCGGCCAGTCGCTGGCGTGCCCTGTCGCTGACAGATCCGGGGTACACCGACATAGCGGCCGATGGCTTTCGCAGTGGTTTTAGTGAGTAGGGGCCTGCCCAGGCCGAGCCTCACACATCCCTTCCGGCCCCACCAAGGCCGGTTGGACGGCTCGTAAAAAGAGTTTCCACTACGTCATCAAAAAAAAAACATTTTTTCGAATAATGTCGATTTAAAACTTATTTAGCCTATGCACTGTAACTGACCTCTGCTTGATATTTTTTAAGTTATACTATTTTTTATAATAAGCTTATACTTATATGTATACATGCCTTCAAGGGTTGACACAGTTTTTCATACACCCTGTATAAGAGTTGGATGAGATTCATAAAATGTTTCTTAAAGAATAAATAAATTCCACGCGATGACACATGACATTGTTTTAATATTTTTCATTTAACTTTAAGTAATTGAGCTCGTACACAACATTACTACTGACCAATTAAAAAAATTTAATGATCGATGGTTTAAGCACATATTAAGGCTGCAATCAAATATTTAATTTTATATTAATACTAAAACCGTTTCTTATTTTTTGATAATTCAACACTACATTGTTTTGTTCATATTATTACATAAAAAACTGAATCCTCATAATTTTAATGTTATCGTTTCAATGTGTATATCTATATATATTATGCAAACTAAAACTAATAACTATAATAATAATTGTCAGTTGAAGTACATAATAAATAGTTATTGCTTTCTACATATTCATTTAAAAACATCATCACGAAAATTTTATTATTCTTGTAAGACATTCTAGAAAATATGTGTGTATGGAAATTAATAAAAGGTTATAAAATCTTATATATTTATTTATTTATTGGGGTAGAGGTTCTTTTTATATTGATAATTATGTTCCTTTATCGAGGTGGGTTACATATTATAAAGATTTTTTTTATTTATTAATATGGAATGCGAAATATTAGTCCTGGTTTATAATTTTATTTAGATTCTGTTTATGTAATAGCAAAATAAGATAAAAGTAAAATTTCAATAATTAATTATTAATATCAACAAACAAGACCTCGAAAGCCTATCAAACTATCAAAGTTGAGCCACCAGCTTGTGTATAATCCTCCTATAGTATCCAACTAAAACAAATTTTTAATTTATTCAAAGCCAACAGACATTATTATTTCAAAAAAATTCTATGACTATCAAATTCTAATCTGATCATGACAGAATATTTTTTTTGTAACTATTGACAAGGAAATTTACATATACATAATACATATGTATATCTAACACTGCCATTTTATTCAGATAGCATCAATAAGAAACAACATACGCAATAGAAACAATGCCATTTAGTTCTATTTATAAAAAGCACCCATATAAAATAAAATTTAATTAAAATCAGTATTTAAGATTTTTTGTATATTTTCCGTAACAGTATAATTTATGAACAGAAAGATTTGATTAATTATTCGTGGCATATAAAATTTAATTGCCCTTTGTATTTTCATTTATTGTTTTTGTAATTTTAGTCTATAAATATGAAATTATTGGTAAGGATAACGAATTGTTTTGTTTTTAACAGACTCTTATTATCACTAAAACTGACTTCACTTAATCTTATAAATAAATTAAAAAATCAATGTAAATGTTATGAAGATACCTTTTATTAAAAATAATATATGTTAAAAAAAAAATCCGCTGTTCTTATGATTTATTCAAAGTTATCGTTCCAAAGCTGTTATGATATTTTTTTTAGACTTGAGATGATTTATGACTTTCCACCGCTACGTGGTCTAACTTTAAAAAGAAACCGCCTGTAACCGTTTGGTTGAATATTCCATGTTATATTATTGTTTTAAGGGGGGTTAGCACTAAAAAGGTTTATCGCTCGTGACACGTTTTCGCATTTTAATTTACCTATTCTGTAAGGTTTTTGACAAGGCTCCAACAAATTTGAATATCTTTTGAAAGCTTCTCATATCTTCATGTGTGAACGAATTAAATAATACATAGAAAAAAATAAATAAAACGAAACTGTAAATCTAGAGGACCGGAAATACTTACAAGTATCAACTCATTTTCTTAATATTTGTGCCATATTTCTTACTTCTTAGTTTGATAACTTTGTAGCAATTGAACTGTAACTTAGTCAAAAAGCCAGTCAATGACATACATTGTCACTGTAAAACAACATACGTAGCAATCAAACCTTATTGCAGCTCACCTGTTCTCTCTTTCCGCCTTGATACAAATATGTAATGTTTATTAAGTTTTTGAAACCTTTTAATACTTATTGGACAGTAACAGTTATACTATTATATAGGTTTCGCATTCATTTTAGGTTATAAGAATTTAACTTCATTATGATTGTGGCTTGAGCATAATCATTATACATATTAATGTCTTCGTAGTATAAGTGAATTCTATAAGTGAATTTGGTATAACGAATATCAGACCTCACTTTTAGTTATATCACTACATATATGTTTTAAAGTTTTCATAAATGTCATCATAACTTAAATCACCATATCCTTCAATAGTAATTTATCATTAATAATATTTTAAATATTATTCCTAAGATATAAACCAAAACTAAAGTAGATACTATTTAATTTTTCATGTTTTAAAAAAGTGGGACGTAATTAAAACGCCTTCATTTCCAATCAGTAACTTAGACATTGAAAATGTTCACGCGCAAACCTATTTTCTGCGTTTAATTTAAATTATTAATTATGGAGTTACAGTTCCGGGAATTGGAAGTTTTGTATTGGGAATTTTCTCCTCTGTCAGAATATATTTTTCGAAATTTCTTAAATATTAATAGGTTATTAAATATTTGCAAAACAAGAAATGCCAATTTTTCATCTTTAATTGTTTATAACTTATGCAAATTTTTATGTGCCAATACACGCTTTTGGCACAATTTTCTAGGCGTTTTTTCGGATCCAATGAGTCATCGCACATAATTTTAAGAGCAGTATCTCTATTTTGTACCATTTTAAACGTGTCGACTAGACTATAAGGTCGAAAATATAATTTGAATATCCAAATTTTGCTAAGAACGGGTTTGTAGCAAAAGCATTCGGCCTGCCTCATTTGAGACCTTTACCGTAGCACCAACAGAACGAAAGCTATCCCACGTTTTTCGGTAATCCTTTAAATATCTGTTAATTCCTGTCACGTATTCTGTTAGGACTAATTTAGCAAGAGATTTATTCCATATTTATATCAAAAGATATTCTTCTTAACTTAAAAAAAAAATGTTTATTCACTATAAAAAAGAAATCGAATTGATTCCTTTCAGCTATTATATCGATTCAGTAAAATATAAATGTATAAAGGTTTCCAAAATTAATAAATTAATAATGCCTTCGCTGAACCCAACTCAATTTAAGTTATAAAAGTATGTCGTCTAAATATTGGCTGAAAATCTTAGAGACGAAATTCTTATTTTGTTTAAAATGTTTTGTCATAAATAAGAGAGACTTGAAGTCAATTATATAGAAGGGTTTTGTTACTGAGACTTTGGCGAAAATAATTGATGCTTTTTATGGAAAGTTTTGTGTATTACCTGGGACTTACCATATTTAATTATTTTAAAAATTACGTTTATTATTTCATTATTATTTTTTGAACAACATAAGTTCAGTATACACTTATTTTTTCTATTATTTGAACAAGAAAAACAAAAATACGCTCTCTGATCAATCACGGCAATTTTATTTCGTCCGGGACTAAACGATTTTAAATTAACTGATTTGAAATATATACTCTATCTATCAAAAACTATACTCCTATCTATTTAGATTTTAGATGGCCTTATATGAATACAAAAGCTACAAACGTTAAATATGTTGTTGCTTTAATTAATATATTAATATAACTTACAGTCTTTTCTCTGGATCCATAAGGATGCTGCAAAGAACTTTACGATGAAACTCGATGAATGTACCTGAAATTTTTCACTTTCACTTTATAATAAGTTTTAAATTAAACTTTATATAAAACTTTCTTATGTCTTTCATTATAAGGAAAAAATATAAAGCAAAGTAGATTCAACAAATTTTATAATTATGATATTAATTACATTATGTAGTAGATACATACACGTGATTTTCATAAAAAGAAAATATAATCTGAAAGCATAGCTTAACACGTAGACTATTGCGAAACCTACTATTTTTTAGCAATCTCTTTTCACAATTGATTTGCAACAAAGTTTTATTATATGAAATGGGACATGACATTTTTTAAATTAGTAGAGGAAAGGTAAAGTTTTCATTCATTATTGTACATAATTCATTAAATATAATAAATAAATACGTTAATTAAAATTACATTTAAAAACAATCCTTTTATTCCCAATGTTAATCCAGTGACTATATTTTTAAATTAAAATATCAAAAATTATGTATCAATCTCCATATACTGGTAAATATATTCTGTTTAATTATTGCAATATGTCTGAAGTCCTGTGAATTCACTATCATTGAAGTGATTTCGACATCAGAACGTGCGTTTTAATTTCATAATAAAATATTATACATGTACATATATTATATAGGAATATATTTGAAATCACCTATTATCAAGGGTTATAATCACCAATTATCACCTCTTAATTATCAATTGTTAAGGGTATTTATTGTATGTCTGTTGCAAACTTTACTTTATATATAATATGAATAATAACGATCTAATTTAACAATTTATTTACAATAAAGATTGTGGATTATAAATTTCAGTGGTCTGCTATTTGAGATTTTTATTTTACAAATAAATTGGTATTCTTCTAGAATTTGTTCGATTACAAGTTGACAAATAATGAATAATCAAAAAATTCAACACTTTAATTATTTCGACCTCGATAATGTTCGACCTCATTTGAATTAATTAGTTAACGTTCGAATCTACAAGCTCATTGTCTCCTCAAATATTTAAGAAATAAATCACTTAATTTATTCCGACTGGGAAAGAATAAATTATATTACAATTGTCTCTTTAGTAAAATAGGTTTTAAATGCAGGTGTTTATAGATTTGTATTTTAAAATTTGTACATATGTCTATTTCCTACTATTCTTTTATAACTTCATAAGAAAAACTGATTGTAATTAACTGTCTTTAAACTGAATAGGTGTTTTGTTTTAGTTCATAAATATTTGTTAAAAACATTTTGAATAGTATTTATTATATGAAAATTAACTCACATCCCAAACAGTTATGCGCTGTAACAAAAGTATCACTGTATGAATTTATCGTCATATTTTTGTTCTCTTCTATTGTTGAGAGAGTAAATTCCAAAAACATTGCCATTATCTATTTTTACATAAAAATAAAATACCGCCTTATTAGATAGACAATCTGCATCTCAGTAAAACACGGCAATGAAAAAGAAATATAAACGTAAAAATATTATTTATACTCAAAGCCTAAACTATGTACAGAAGTAATGTCTTTTTTCAGAAATTATATACATATAATTAGATTCACATTATCCTTTTTCGTGTATTAAGCTTGGAGATGCATAATACTAGAAAAATTTAAGTTACCTATTTCAATAATTTCTGTCTTATAATTTGAAATCAACTAAAAACCCTTATAAATTTTATTTGTAAAAGAAAAGTATTCGTTGTCTTCTTAGATATATGAAGAACTTCTATTAAAAACACGATTTAACTACTTAGGTTAATTTCTCTAATATTTGTACCCTTTTAATAATTAAGGAACGCAGCAAGGTTCAGACTGTAAATACAGTTTCTTTAGTACTTGCCTCTTCGTAATTCATAAAACTCATTACATTCTAATAGTTTTAGGAAAGATAAAGCTATCTTGTTTTCTTTGCACAAATTTCAAAATAAAAGAAGAAATATTTTAAATCACAAAAATTAAGGACATTAATTCTGAAATATTGAATTTTATTATTATTTAGAATACTATTGTTATAAGAGGTTGAAGACATAAGAGAATTCTATATTTGTAATTTACCCCATGTATAAAGAAGAAGTATTCAATATACGTATTATGAGACTACATATAAACACATTTAAAAATGTCAAAAAAAATTAAGACCTAAATACAGATAAAGAGCTTTTAAGTGTAATATAAAATTTGTTGCAATTAATAAAGCCCACATTCTATGATAATATTTGACGAAATGAAAGTTTAAAACAGCAGCCAATAAAGGTAAATAGCGTTTATTAAAGTAAAATACCCCAAATTCAAATTAAACCCAGTACGTCATGCTAATTTAAGGAGTACCTGTAAATTACAATGTATATTATATGGTTTTAAAACATAAATCTACCTTAGATTCTGCGTTATGGGTACATGTAAAAGTTTAAAAGACTACGATAATAAATTTAGTAAAGCAAGTTATAATATTATGTTTACGTTTTTATTATATTCGTAATCATAACACGTTTCGTTTACCTCTACTATTTTTTTATAATCATTCCTTGAAAAGAAAGAAATTCATGAATTAGCTACAGTTGGCTTCTTTTACCTATCATAATGTATAATGATAACCGAGAACTTTTGATTTCTATACAAAATAATCGCAATTGCTTTGTAAGTCGACTCAACAATCGAACATACTTTCCCAAGAGAAAATAAAATAATGACTATCCTAATAAATAAGCATAAAATATTTATTTTCTACCATTATTATGTTTCCCGTTCAAATCACACAGTTACAAACTAGACGAAGATATAAAGCTATTTAAGTTATACTTACGTCTCAATGAGGCAATTATTCCGGCAAACAACAAGAGAAAAATAAAAGTGATTTATTTTTATGGTGGTACTTTCAAAGACCATTTTGTAATATTATTGGTGGTTTCTAATTTGAACTGTAACCACTGTACATTTGTAGATAGCTAGCATAAGCACTTGTCGTTTTTTTTTCCTGTAATCTTGTTATTAAATAAAAGTTTTAAATTGGCTTTGCATTGCAAGGGGAAATACTTTATTTAAATGCTTTGAGACATTGATTTCTCTAAATTTCTCAGAAGCAGTATATAATGAGCACGTCATTGAAATAACTCACAACACAACAAGAAAATTTTAAATATGGGGAAAAATGTAGCCAAAAAGCATGACCACTTAAATAAGAAATAAGAGTTAAGTAAATTAAATGTGTTAATGCTTAGGAACAACTGCGTTATTGTATACTTGAAATTATATTCTTTAAAGAGTTTTTTTTAATTCAACTAAATACTTTGACAAATTTTTGCAAATCAGAAATTTTGTATAAAAAAATTATAAGAAGAAAAAAATTATAGACGAAAATTATAAGAAAGAGATATTTCAAGGCTATTCAGATGTACATCACAGAACGTATTTTTCATATAAATGATTGACCTAGAAAAACAATTGAGTGAGGATAATAACACTTTAAGATACAGACCAAATAGTTTCAATAATTTCATATATTCTGTTTCTCTGATAATGTTTTCTTTTATTATTTTTAAGTTTTTTTTTTTCATTTGAAGCATAATTGCTGTGCTTAATGAGATAACTTATTGAACACTACGGAATCAGTAACAAAATCCTATGCAAGATTTCATTCATTTCTGTATAACATGTCTTTTAAATTTATTAGTCAATAAAAGATTATTTTTCCATAATGTATAAAATAATCAGAATCTGTAATAAGCTTTTAGGGATTTTTTACATTGACGAAAAGCGTATACAAGAGTCAAACTGAAAGTTCTTAGAACTGGCCACTTATAAACATTATAATAAAAAAAAATTCTAAAATTTGAAAATAGAACTCTGCCAATATTACTGAGTATATATTTCATATATTTGTCATTTGTTTTACGATTTGGCGGCAAATTGAAAATTGTCTGTGTCACGTCAACATGAATTTAACACGAGAAAATTTTCGTGCAATGATTTTTTATGACTTTAGATGTCATTTAAGTCAACAAGAAAGTTATGATAGACTACGATTGGCCTTTCACGATGGGGCTCCATCTCGTGCGACTGTTTACAACTGGTTCAAAAAATAATAATCTTTGATAACGATAAATTAGAGGTATTTAACAAAAATTTACGAATCTTCCTAATTACAATTATATTTCATTGATTTGAAAAAGGCCATTTTGGTGATATATTCCATATAATTGAATGAGCAAATACATAAATAAGACGTAGTATTTACCAAATCATGCAAAATTCCTAACATATAAGGCGAATTCTAGTTTATATACATAAGAGATAATAACATATATACCAAGCTCCTATTCTTGTTTTTTTTCATATTTATTCCGTTCCTTCATATTTATTCGCCCCTGGTCGCTTGTTTATCTCCCCTGTGTCCTTCATCACTCTTATCTAGTTCTTGAAGTTGTTCCTACAAAAAATATACATTATAGATACAAGATTTATTTCATGTATTAGTTTCAATAGTGCTCTAATTACGTGTAATTTTTTACAATGATATGACGGATTGTAAATTTTATCATAATCTGTTGATAAACAGTATAAAGTGACTCGAAAATTTTAATAATATGTAAAGTTTTATGTGTCAATTATAACTCTACTTGTAGTATTTTGTAATTTGTCAACTCAAAGTCACTAATGTAACTCACACAAGGTGCTGCGTCTTCATCATTTATAGGTTCCGTGTTCATTTGTACATTGTCATTTGTTCCTTTTTCCATTTCTGCGTTCTCAACTTTATCCTCAGCCGACGGATCTCTATTAGAAGGATCCGCGTTTGGATTCGGATCTTGGTTAGTCTCTTGTTTTTCTTCATCTTTCGTTATGTCATCCGGATTCTTTGGTAATTCTTTCTCTGAGCCACCCTGTGTATCCGGTTCCGTTTCCGAATTGTTTTCATCCACTTGTGTTTTATCATCTCCTGTTTCTTTCAGTATTTCTTCGTTTTCATGTTTCTCTTTGTCTTGCTCCGTTTCAGTACCTTCCTCTTTGTTCTGTAATAATAAACACAAACATAACTATATTACAATTCTTTTATCTTCGTAACTATATTTATTATATATTATACCATAAGTCTACCTGTTCATCATCGTTTCCTTCACCTCCCTCATCACTGGACACTTCTAACCCATTTTTATTTCCTTTATCTTTATCTTCACCATCATTTTCTTTCTGCTCTTCTTGTAAAGCTTCTTTCATCGCGTCGATTTCAAACGGATTTTCAGTTTCGGTTTCTCCATTCTGAATGTGATATTTAGTTTATTATTATTTTATAAAATAATTATTATGAAGAGTTTCGTAAATAATATATGTTTACCTTATCGTCTTTTTCTTCGCCGTCCAAGTTTAAATCATCGGGCATTTCAAAGTCTTCGGGCTCAGGTAGTTCTTGTTGTTTTCCATGATAGGGATCAACCTTGAAAATAAATTATTTACTATATAGTTAACATCAAAACTTAAATAATAACGAAAGATTCGAATAAACTAACCTGATCATCGTCAACTTCGGGTTCCATTTCATTAATATCTTATTTTCCTTTCCTTTCCTTCACTGCTCATCTTTTCCTTGTTCTTATTCTTTAGAGCCCATTTCTTTCTCACCTTTGCCTCGTTCTTATTATGTTCTTCGTCTATATCTTCTTCGTCTTCGGATCCCCATATTTGTTGATCGAGCCTTTTCATTAAAGAACAAAAAATAGGGAATATTAAAATAACTTTACACAAAATTAGTTAATATTATTCAGAGTGGTTAACTAGAGCTGTAACGTTCATACAAATGCAATTTAACTATACCGTCTTTTTAAAACAGTTTATAGAATCTTACTTATACAATAATGAAAATAAAGGCATCCTTTTATTTTCCTAATATCTTTCTTAACATATGTATATATTGGACGTTCTAACTCTTGCTAACCGACTTTATGACAATTTAACAATATTAGTCAATTTCAAATAAATTGGTTCTGCTTTCAATTATACATGTGACTAAAAACATATTAAAAAATATTCGATATTTAAGATCAAATTTTACAATAATTATTGTAATGTGTGGTAAAAATAGTGATGATATTCACTTACTTTTCGGCAGCATTATCTGTATCTCCCATTTGTTTATCGGCATCGTCATCATCATTTTCTTCATCTGATTGTTCTGGAATTAAAAGGACATTTATTAAATTTACAACCCTATTTTATATGCTTAAAACTTAATTTTATATGACTATATTATCAACCTTTCTGTTTAACGTCTTGTAAATGAGAATCAAAGTCGTCAGTCATATTGACTCCTTCTCTTCTTCCTTGCAATCTTTATCTTGTTCGTTCTTTTCTTCACCCGGTTTATGCGCGTCGTCCAATTGACCCTTTGAAAACAAAAACAATAATTTTTCTGTGTGCAATAAATTTTGTCTACAACGCTAAAGTCAATGATCTTTCAATAATTCTATCTATCCCTTTCCCACACCTGGTTTTCTTTGCGTTCAGAGACATCTTTCTGTCCCTCTCCCTCACCAAGTCCCATACCGCTGTCTCCAGTAGTGCCTTCTCCCTCACCCTCCTATGAATCTAGTTCTGAATGTTGGCAGAAACTGTAAGGAAATAAAGGAAGTTTCAATTTATTACGTAACTAAAACATTCTTAAACAATAACTTATTCAAGGATAATCGTAAGTACAATATGAATTAAAAAGCTTCAGTGGAACAACTTATTGACATTATCTAATTTGTGGCAATTTATGAAAGTTTTTATAATATTTTATAAATTTTCTGTACTTTAGATATTTATAAAGTTTTATATTTAAATGCAACCCCAACTTATTCATTTTAACATTGTGGTATATTTTATCTAAATTGTATCGATATAATTTCCTTTCCATGCCAGATCCAAGAAAATCTTCAAAAGCACTAACAGTATTTTACAGGATACTCTATGCACAGCAACTTTTTGGGATACAAAATATTGGACAAATAGTATAACTTGCTCCAATATCGGGACCAATCTCATAACAACCGTTCCAGCTTCTTCCATATCAGACCGAGTCGCAATACATTGCACATAGTTAATCAAAAGTTCGCGCGATTTTGTAACTAGAGTTTCCAATTGCAACATTCTTGAATCAGGCGAAATGTTCTCTTGGAGTAATTCTTTTAAATGATTATCTTCTAAAATTTCTTTGGTTTCAACTTTTTCACCTTCATGTATAATTTCATCAATAGCGTTTATAACGTTCATATTCTCCGCTTGTTTCTCTGGCGGCAGATGTTTTTTGTACAACGATTGTATCACAAGTAACATCGTAGCCACAACATCTTCACTCTGCTCTAACACTGTGCCGTCAGTTTCATCCATTTCTGGGTCTCGGTTCATCCAATTTTTCAAGCTCTGTTTTATATCTTTAATGTAAGCCACTATATTTTCAAGGCTTCTTAGTATTGGATGATGCGGTGTGAAGTCTTCTATGACCGCCGTTTTGAAAACAACTGATATGCGATAATAATTTGCTCACTTTTTTCTATTATAACGTCCAAATTATTCTTAGCTTCGTTTGTAACTTCTATATGACTTTGAGAAACTAGAGGTAACTCAAAGGATTCTTCGATTTGTTTTGGGTTTCGAGATAATTTGTTTAACAGTGCCTTTTGTTTATCAACTAGAGATATAATTGACTTAATTTTTTTATTAAGAGACTTCCATTCATCGCTATCCTTGAAACAATCAGCCAAAGGTGAGTTTGATAGCACTCTGTCGACATCTGGCTCAGAATCAGTATTCAAATGTTTTTCCGGAACAGACTTCAGAACGACGTTGAATCGTTCTAGAAGAATGCTCGTATGAGCGTAGCATTCCGCTAACACATTGAGTATTTCTTCAAGCGAAGTTATATTACATCCTGTAGAGTCTATTTCTAACGTGTTTGTAAGACTTGTAGCTACGGTTCGTAAATCGAAAATATGTTTCGTATAATGCGAAATCGACTTCTTCTGAGTGTTAGTATATTTCTGGAAATAAAATGTATATACTTGAAATTTTAGCACAAATTATTATTTAACACTATTTATAATGTCATGGAATATCAATATAATGTTGATTTAATTTCTATTATATTATATAAATGTTACACTTTTAACAATACACTTATAGCAAAAAGAAATATAAATATACTTTACAAATAACAAAATATTGGTGATCACACAGAACATGGACAAGTCGAATGCTTTTGTTATATAGTTGGAAATACCTGCTTTTCAAAAAGCTCATAGCGGCCTCCAAATCGACGGGTAGTATTGTGAAATTATACATGTCTTCAGAAGCCGATAGTATAACGAGACCCGTGCGATAATTCAAGCCGATATTGTTCAAATATTTGAACAGATCCGATAGAGCTTTACGCTTCTGCTGCGTTATGTTTTTAGCTTGACATTTTTGTTTGTCCTTCGGCAATGTTGAATCCACCTACAATAAAGAGTATTATTATTAAAATGTTTTGTATTTGTTACAATCTTAGCAGTAAACAATTATCGACAGCCGTTTGCAATGACTACAGTATGTTCACTTTATTATTTATGAAGACATTTTTTTCGGATATAAGTCTAATTTTTAGAAATGATTTAAATGAAATAGAAATGACAATTCACATTTATATAAGAACCAATATAGAAATAGAAACAATTTTACGTGTATAAAATAAATATTCATTATGTTCACTTGTCTCTATAACCAAGGTTACAAAGTCGTCCAAGGCTTGTAGTAGCGCGGGGTAGCCCGTGTTAGCGATGCTATCCTTACATAATGTTCGAGCTTTGTTCAACAGACTCGGAATCTTTGCCTGGAGACTGTTCTCTTGTATTAATTGACAAGGCTGTTCGAGCTGGTATTCGTATTTCTGTAAAAGTGAATTCAATTATTAAAACATTATTGCGCAATGCGTATGTTGCATATTTATAACTGTAACTAATGTTTTTTTTAACAGACAGAAAAACTGCAATTGTAGCTAGCTACCTTTACAGCTAAATCAAACAGAAGACGGGCGAAATCATTCATAACCACCAAATCTTTTATCATGATTATATTTTAAGTGTAATAAAAATGACTTGTTTATATACCTTAATGTTTCTGTTCAGTACTACATGGTTCTGAAGATCTATCATATACGCTCCGCCCGCGGCGTTGCTTGCAGTGCCAGCCCTCTTTGGTCTATCCCAAATACCCACGTGGTCGATAGACTCACTCGCCGTGTCCACGAGACAACTCGATACCAATCTCCTTTAGAACTTTCTGTAGACAATTTTTCAAGTAAGATGTTTACTCAGACTTCACAAACACATCAATTACCTAAGATAATATAAGATGATGAAGTATACAATAATGGTTTATATTACAAACATTGACTTAGAAATTACCGAAGGAATTTATAATTAAAAAACATGGAGTCCCTCCGTACGGAAGAAATGAAAATTCGTGTTGTTTCAATGAAAATAGGAAGTTATAAATATCAATTTATAGTGAACTCATATTGTTTCTTTAAGACAAACTTAATAAATATTGCTTAAAATTCACAATTGATCCATGCATTTACTATCGCTCTGTCTCTTTCTATTCCCCCTCCCCAGGAGCGTTGCACGTTTAAGGCAACCTTGTTGGAAGTTGCATTAAACGCTTCACTACAATAAATATATCAATATGGCTGACCTCAAACTCCTTGGTGTGTTTGTATAAAGCTTTATGAGCCTTGTCTGCTGCGTCCTTCACGCTCCAGTAACTGAGGTCTCTGTCCCAGGTGCAGATTTTGACCAAGTCCTTCAACTTCTTTTCTATGGGCGCACGCTTTTCTTTAATATGTGAAGCCACTTATGGAGCGAATTGACGATAATAATTGTATGTATTCCATAACAATGATAGGAGTTCAACTAAAAAAAATAGGTACTTAATTTTTGACCAAATTTCCGTATAAATAAATAAAGTGTGGACACGTTCCAAGTGTTCCAAGTGTGGACGCGTGCGGCGGCGTGCTGATACAAGACCACGCCGCCGCACGCGTGTGTTTGTGTGTTTGTGTGTGTGTGTGTATACCTTATCTGTAGGGTGTTCACACGATGCGTAATTAATTACATAACTTTTGGTTAACTTTACTCAGAACTTTATTGATATTTATGTTATATTAATTTTTATTTTGTCATATATGATCGTCAAATATCACGTCTTCAAGTATCGATAGTAATTCACCAGTCACCCTGTATAGATAGAAGTAAATTATTGGATATTTCAGAAGACCCACAGTAGTTGCAGTATAAGATATAGATTAATAAACTGAACCTAACTAAACTTTTAGGAAATAATTAAAGGCTTTGTTAGGGAAAAAGTTTTGATTTTTGACATTAAAGAAATTATGGTGATAAATGTATGTATATCGTCCAAAAAATTTAAAAAGAGAATAAATTATCTATCTATGAAAAAGATATCAAGTGTAGATATTATTTTTGAAGTCTAATAAGTAAATAACTTACTATAAACTATTCACTATAACTATTATTTCTAAAGTTCCTTGTAACATATATTATTTAACCAATGAATCTCACCGCGTCTTTGACCGGCGTCCAGATGTATTAAATGGCAGTGTTACTCATAAACAATGTCCAATCTCACATCGAACTCCCCTAGATTGGACTTTTCCATGAAATCTTTCAACACGGACTCGACCCGCGCCGATGACATATCAGTCTCCTCCAAGTAAGATGTTATCACCGCATACATATAGATACAGTATTTATGAGCTTCGGCCTGTTGTCTGAAATGTTAATTAAGTATTATCCAAAACAGTTAAACTTTTAATACCTACTAAAAATTATTGTTCAATAGAATAGTTTTATGACTATCTTATTCGTAAGTAGAGCAAGTTGTAGTAAGAAAAAACATTATTACTGAGAAAGATTAATACTGGAATAATATTATATTGTAATGAGATAAGTAGTCCTTACTTCATAATATGCTAAAAGCCATTCAAATTTTGTGACGTCAAGTTAAGAAAAAACATAATCAATAACATAATTTTCACCTTTGATACAAGTTGTTAAAACACTCCTTCCAATGAGTCATTTCCTGTTTCCTCCAGTTAATGATCTGTTGTCCTACATATATATCCAGCCAGTGATATATCAATCATATTGTTTCCTTTGTGGGCGTTTTTGTTCCATTCTTCAATTTTATCTCTAAGGAGTTTCAAACCTGTCAGGAATCTCGACACTGGACTGGTAATCGGAAAACCGATTATTCTGTCTACTATTATTATAATCTAGAATGATAAAAGATATTCTAATAAATCATAATATATCATTTCGATATTGGAGATTCTAATACCAACGATATAAACGGGAGTCAATGGGAATGTATGAATATGTGTTGGTCTGTCACATTAAATGTATTGAATGGATTATGAAGCTTTACAAAAATGTAGTTTGACTTCACATAACATTATTATCACTTCACTCCAAGTAGTTAACCAACACATAACACACGTACATAGTGTAGAAGTTTAGTGACATAGACGATAGATGTCGCTGAAACCTCCTTAATATATCTATTATATGAGATAAAGACTATGCAATTCGCTCTGAACTCAATACTGAAGAGAACGCGGTATGAGTCATCAAAGGAAACTAGTATTACATAATTATACATACATCTTTCAAAGTCGGAAAGTCTGGCCATTGATCCAATAATTCATTTGTCGCTTCTTTGACACTTTCTAGGAGACGAAGACATTCCCTTGTTTCGGAAACACAAGGTGACCGGTAGAAGTCAACTTTTGAACCGGTTCCACCTGAAATATACGAAAAATTATAAGGTTATTCAAAAATATAGTATCGTAACCTCGTATAGAAGGATTATTAATTTAAAGTTTTCCATTTGAATTGAAATTTCGGACAGTTGTGTTGAAAAAATAGCAATAAAATTACAAAGAAACGACGTAGCACATTTTGGATACTCACTAACTCCATCGACTTTGTCTTTAATATGCGACACTAGCACCATTAAGCTTGGTAAAATAGTTCTTTCTAAAGTCACATCCAACGTCTCCCAAGCACCCTGTATAACCTGACTAAATGTTGGATAACGCAATAACAATGCGGTGACGACACCATTCACAGCCAACTTCTTTGGGGTGGATAACCATTGCGCGTTCGTTTGGTTCCGTACGAAGTTCGAATGCCATCTGTATATCAGGGAGACATCGTCAGGGGAAAACAATAGTTTGGGTTTGATATTCCTCGGTTTGTCTTTCCTCTGTTCGAGAGTCGGCGGTTTAAACTCAGCGAAGTCGGAGTATGAAGGGAACATTTCACTTATCTCTTCCTGCGCCAGAGTTTCTTCGTCTTCGTCTTCACATTTCGATCTGGAACATTGAAATTGCATTAGATACAAGGTTTAAAATTTCTATATAATGGTCCTTTTAATATAATAGATAGACGAAATACTTTAGGTAGCTGATGGTGTTTGTGACGTGTTTCATTTGTTTTAAAAGTTACGAGAAAAAAAAAGCTTTAAATAATAGAAAACTAGATCAAATTTAGCATAGAAACAGGTTATTGTTTTACTTGGTACCATATAAGGCTTCTTCATCTTGTTTTTGTTTCTCCCATGAGTTTGTGATAGCGTTTAGTGTCGTGAGTATAGCTTTCAAACTAATTTTATCAATTCTTTCCATGGACAAGCTGTGCGTACTGAACTGTGATAGATTAATTTTCAATACCCTATAAAAAATTCAATTAATATGTCATTTTACTTTTCTCATTTAATAATATATTTATTATGATACTTACTAAAGATATTCCCGTCCAGGTTGTGACGCATCATCACTTCTAACATTCCTATTTAAGAGCTGCATAAGGTGGGATGATATGTATCTATTAAGATGCTTTTCCCTTGAGGCTAAAGATGGTATACAGTTAGGATATACTAGAACCGATGTCAACATTTCAGGCAAAAGTGGACCTTGTTCGATTTTGACAATATATTCTCGAATTAGGTCCTTTAATGACGTCACACTGTACATTATTTAAGACAGTGAACTTTGTAAGGGTTTCGCTAAGTCTGGGAAAGCATCAGAATAAGAGACAATTTTTTTGCTAAACGCATTAACAGAATGCAACCACGAGGTCGTTTCCGTTAACACTGTTTGGGCGTTTTGTAATTGGTTTTGTGCTTTCTCGTAGGTACCGCTTTGTATAATATCATACATTGTACCTCAAGTTGACAAAAGGTTGGTATACAGGGTCTTCACTGATTTATCAGATAGGACGGACTTTGTAAAGTGCTTGCAATCCTGTAAAGAAATCAATTTGTGATCAATAATTTCTATTATGTCTAGTGCGTAAAAATTGTAAAAAAAGTTTATTTTACTTTCAATTGTTATGTAAGGAATTACGCTTGACATGTGGCAAGCCAGAAGTGAATTTTAAACGAAGTAATAGAGATATTTGGTAACATTTGAGTTTTGCTTTAACATAACATTAACATAACTATAAATACAATAGGATGCGGCCAGAAACAAACCGTTAAGTGTTTTATTCTTAAATTTTGTTTTTAAAAACAACAACAGTTATTAAATTACATGAAAATCTAAAATCATCGTGTTTACGTGTCTAGGGAACATTTTTAACGTACGTCCTTATTTTTATGGATATAGTTAATTATATAAGTTCACACCTTTATAAAACTGGTGTAGGACGGTTCCTTGGGACGGAACGTATTCCCTGAGGCGTATTTATGTACCCTCAATGCGGTCTCCTGTTTGAGATTCATTATAATTTCGCAGTAGGGATGAATTCTCTTCAGTTTTTCCCTATTATCCTGTTTAAAACAATCCACCGTCACATCGGACGCCTTCTCTATGTTCCTAATCTCACTGATACCACCCGTTATTACCCCATGAAGGTAATACACGCTCAGTAATTTATTAATTATTAAATATTTCAACATCTTCCTCTATATATTTCACTTTGAGTCTGTACTTTTCAACGTGGTCTATGGGACTTATTTCTGCCATTATTCTAAGCCCTAAGGAATCGAAGACTAGTCAACAGTGATAATTCCGCAGTTAATATTTTCGTTTTATCTCTCATATTGTTTTCGTTTGCGATAGAACTTGTAAGCTGCTTATATATATCGTTACCTTTGTTCAACATGTCTATAATATTCGCGTCTCCTATAAAATATAATTGTATCTCTCTAGTTATGACGTCACAATTATCTCTCATTTCCTGTATAATTTTCTAAAATTATATATGACAGACAATCAACGAGCTGTTCGTATTTTTTTATTTCGAATATAGCGTCTGATTTCCTGTAAGAAAAATATTATGTTAACAGATGTGCATGTGAAGATTTAATTATTAATTTGAAAATATAAGAAAACAATATTTACAATTTGCAATCCAATGTACCGAAGTTTTTCCATAAAATATTCAAAACAGATTGCAACTGCATGGAATAGTCCGTACGGTCCTTCAAAGCAACACTTTCATATGCCATGACTGAATATGAGGCTGAAAAAATATTATTAAAACATTAAAATTACTGTAATCTAAAGCAGTTACCGAGAAGTAAGTACATAAATGCATTTGAATATATTAAAATTACCAGTGACGTCCAAACATGTCGTAAGATGTTGAAAGTAGAATGGCATTAAGGAGAGATTCATAGAGAGTCTTGAACTGTTTAAAGGAATACGGTCCTCTGAATTTAAAAAATCATTTATCTTTAAAAACGGTTCAGGATATGTAGCGCGTGAGCTCACAAGCATTCTATTCAGTTCTATCCAAAAGCCAACGGGCAACGAAGATATTCTAAAAATGAGAGAAGATTAGTTAAATAGAATTATTGTAAATTAATAGTGATAGTTGAATTATACGTACCCATTATCGAGTTCTTTATTTGTTTCAAGAACTGTTCTTATAACTTGCAACTGATTCAGTAAGGCGGGGGGAAATCCTTTAATAACTTTTCCTAGATGAATTAAACTCGACATAATTTCTTGTATGACCCTACATGATCCGGCGGACTTCGTACCGCCCTATAATCAAGAAATATCTGTTACCTTTTTATCTCAATGAAGTTAATTTCTTAATAATTATGTACAGCTGATTTGAATGACAATGGTCTGTCTTCTTCTTATATATTATATGTATGTTTAAATTAATACTATAATAGTATAAGTCTTTAGTATTTCGATAATCTGTCCCGATCTCAACTAATAACATTCAAAAACAATTTAAAAATGTAACATTTATATTTTTATGTACAGTAGAAACTCTTTTAATCGGACTAATTATTATCGTCGAAAGGCATTCGGATAATCGAAAATCCGGATAATCGAATGTATGAAGAAAAAAGACGGTTTTGTGCTTATGTAGTTCATAATATGTTATATATAATAAATATATAATATTAATAGATTATATCGCATATTGTCGTTTCTCTAGAGATGAAATGACCAGTAAAAAAAAAAATTACGTCCAGTAATAAAATATCTTATTATGATGTTTCATAGATTATAACAAATATTAGTAATTTAATTTAAATAAATTCTGCTATATTTTCTGTATTCGAATGCAAAATATACTGTTACAGGTGCACTAATTCACACAAGCATAATATGAATATTTTCTAGTACTAGCCCAGTAAATTGTATACGGATTTGTTATTATGATATAATTTGAGAAATAAACGGACTGTATATATTTTTAATATTAGTTGACCTTTTTAATGTTCATTAAATTCACGTTGGTATTGAATAGAAAAAATAAATATATAATGAGAGATTTTAGTGATTACGAAAATTGAAAGCTAGACACACTCTTTTAAATATTTCATATCTAAAAAGTAGTTGATGTAAAAACTGCTCTGGGATCAAGCGGACCTTGATATCTCTACCAGGGGGTTGGGTCAGACCTGTAGTTGCTGTAGTTCAAGATATGGTAAGGAACAAGAGGGCAGTGGCGTGCACACAGATTTAAGGTACGGTAAACAGAATATGTTTGAAAAATAAAATACCAATTTTCATCATTTTTTCCCATAAAACATTGATAATAATTATCATTATTATCTTTCGCAAGTATTGATTTAAATTTAGAAATGAAACTAATATTTTATTGTTTTTAACGGGCAGACGAGATGTCTGTCGTGATCAAGTTTGCTGCAAAGTAATCGAAACGTCGGAAGTATACTACCCGGCACGAAACATGACCTAACATGGCGTCCTCTGCGCAGGTTTAGTCGTTGTGAAAATCACGTAGGTACTATCTAAAAATAAACAGTAGGTACGTAAAAAAAACAACTGGTTAATTATTTTGTCTTTAGCATTATTAAAAAACCGTAAACATCGTAAATCATTTTTCGAGCTTGTCTTTTTAGAACCATATTATTTTTTCTTGGCATTTTAGTAAAATTCGTTAAAATCTGACTATAATAACAAAAGAAAGAACCCACAAAATCAACAAAACAAAAACAAACGACGGGAGACGCGGTGTCACTGCGCGAGGCCACGCATTCACCGGTTGCAATGGTTACTAGTAGGGCCCGGATAAATATGTATATATTAAAAAATCAAAAATATGTACATATAATATGGACGAAAAAATCAAAAATATGGAGTATAAAAAAATACTTTCATAATTAAACATTGTTTTACTATAAGAAAAGTACATCGTTAAGTAACATTTAAAAAACGATGAAAAGAAATAGCGAAATATTAATTTCAACAAAAAATAACAGTTTTATTCAACTTCCATTGCACTAGCCTTATCATATTGGTTGCAATACACAATGACGTGCTTCTTTAAATTATCAAAATGAAAACTGACCATTTGGTTTAAACTTGAAATATAGCCTAATATTTACTAAATGATCTCTCCACGTCACATGACGTGATGGATGTATACCTAAAACATACTTAATTCAGTAATTGTGTAAGCCATGTCTACAGCCCTCGAAACTTTAACTCAGAATATTGTTATTTTTTTTAGCATATTTATCTTTTATTTTTATCGAAAACATTAGTGGCGGGAACGTAAAATTTATCTATTTTTGTGAATATATGGATGATTGTGATATTTTCTTGTAAAATATGGACTTAACTTTGAAATATGGTAAAATATGGAAGATAAAAGTTGGTTTTTCACAGTCTAAATATGACAATCCATGTAGAAAACACATTCTAGACCGAAAATCGCGTAAATTAAAAATATGTATTTACATAGGTATTAAATATTAATCAAGGCCCTAGACTTACTAGTAATGGCGGCCTTGTTTGCTATAGTAAGTACCTAGTAACGCGTTCCTCGCCTCACGCACATCAAACGACGTCTATTATTTGTTACTGCGCAGGGTCAAGATTCGTCCCGGATATTATATGTAGTTGTTAAACATAATAAAATATGTACGCGAAGAAATCAGAAAATATTAATTTCATTTAAATATTGATAAAATTCGCGCATAATGTTACAACTTACAGAAGTCCGATCAGAACGAACATCTATATACTTTATGAATCTCTCAACTAGGTACCTCTGAGCCACGAAAGTATCTTAAAACGATTACGATCTGTTCCTCACAACTTTATAAAAGTTATTTAAATAGGAATATCCAGTGGAGATTCAAACATTCTTATTATTATCATTTGAAAAAACAAACAAACAAGGCAAACAAAGTAACTTATTTTTGTGTACACAACCTGCTTACTTATTAAAACTATCATAATACTTTTTATTAAAATGAATAACATTACCTTTCTTTTAGTTCAATCTTACGTCTTAACTGGTCACAAGTCACAACTCACACGCCTTCACTTTACACTTATTTTAATTTTATTACCAAACGACAATATTGAAAATCTACTCGTACCTAACTAATTTCATTAAACACATATCACAAGCACAGAACTCACAGCCATAATGTTCTATAATTCGTTAATAAATTAATCCACTGTTTACTAATTAAAACTTATTCACTTGTGCTTAGAAAAACAAATGACAATGTCACAATATTCAATAACAATAAAATGGCGAAAAAATATATGAACAGTTTACCGACCAATCAGAGAGATCCATTTCATTTGACAATTAACAGATTTAAAACAATACAAAATAATCAGTGCTTCCAGTGTTACCAGAATATTTTTTTCTAGAATCGCCCCGCTGGAGCGCACAGGTAGTTAAGGCGGTAAAGTTAAAATAAATTAATGAGCTTATTATTGGTTTTATATCCATTAAATTCGTACTATTATTGAACAATAATTTAGTTTAAATAGAAATGCAATGAAATTATTGAAGTACAAATGGTCAAGATTTTTGTATGTTTATTGATTGCACTTTGTCTTAAAAAGTATTATTAAATAATTAAATACTATGAAATATTATCTTAATAAGTACTATAAGATAACAGTATTTAAATAAATTTTAAATATTACATATTTTTTTTAGATAAACCTTTGACAGAACTGAGTAAATTTTTTTAACCTCCATCAAGTTGAGAGACTGAATAAGCGCAGAATACTATGCATGTGTTAGTTTTACACATACAAACATTTCCTATATACATACACGACATTTATAAATTGTCCTTGAGAATTTTTGTATGGAAAATAAACAGAGAGTGGTTGAATCAACCGCCGCTCTGGCTGCATAGCGGCGCTAGCAGTAGGCGATCGAAAATGTTTCGTTTTTACATTCTTAGATGGCACTTATAATCAAAGCATGAATCAATTAATGTCATTTTAAATGTCTATTAAGATTTGTATTTCTTAATGTATGTATGTTCTGTTAACCCTTATTCAAATATTGGGAAATTATTTCCCACTTGACAGTACCGTAATATTTCTTTATTATTTCTTTACTGGTAACTCTAATCAGTACCAATCCAGGAACAAAATAATTTTACACACTTTTTAAATATTTTACTTGGCAACATATTGGACAAAATTGCGTAAGGTTATCGTATGTCAATGTCAAAGTCGCAATTTGAATTTTTTGGTGCACAAAACCGGTTCTCGCAGGACTTTCGAAAATTTTTGTAGAAAAAAAATCTGGTATGTACATAAACAATATATTGATGTAAACAAGACTTATTTTCTGAATGCTTTTTACGGTTTCTGTGCTTTTTGCAGTGATATTACTTGGATTTTATTAGGTTTAATTAGGTGGGAAATAATTTCCCAATGTTCGTTCCTGCTTTGATAAACATCAGTGTCTTTTATATATATAAAATTGTTTGTCAGCTGTAATAATAACGGTATAGGAACTTGTTATACGATAGCGAGTAAGTCAAATTAGTGGCTTTTTGCAAAATTGTGACTGCGTTTATGTGATTTCTATGCTTTATTCCAAACGAAGCCACTTATAACTTTTAGGACTTTTGTAACTATTTGTGCAATATGCTGATAAAACTACATAATTGCCAACTTTTTATAATTTACTTTCAGCTATTCAAATATGGACGCAAGAAAGGAACGTAAAGAGCTTGCCAAGAAAAAATGTCGCTTTTGCAGCACAAAGCACAAAGAACAGAGGACAAAAATAGTATGTTCCTCCTGTGGAGTAGCTCTTTGTGCCAAAAACTGTTTCAAAACCTTTCACACAGTTCTTACTCAGTAATGTTATTTTCATATAGTATTTGAAAAGTTCTTAATAAAATATTATTTGTAACATTCTAGTTTCATTTTATTTTTATAATTTTATTCAATCACTCAATCATGTTATATTGAATTTTTTATGTAAAAAAAATAAACAAGTAAAGTAGGAGTAAGTAATATGTATAGAATTTGTAGTAAAAATGTCCCAAAAAAATGTAACCATTCCGGATGATGGGAAATAATTTCCCACTTACTTATATTTTGCTTTTCCATACTGGATAATGGGAAATATAATTTCCCACCGTAAAACCCCCATTTCCCCTCTTTTTATAAAAAAAATGATGTTTTTTTCGAAATCTACAAAGCCCTTTTACCTAGAAACCATGTTTAATTCATAATTTTATTTAAAAAAAAATCCATTTGATTAAGGGTTAATACCGCCAACATTTAAGGTCATGACTATGATTATGTTCAAAATAAATATTTAAATTATCAAAGTGAAGAAAAAACGCGGTATTGATGTATACCTAGGAAATGTATGAACCAAAAGGAAGATATGAATAAAGTTAAAAGTAAAAGTGATAAATAAATTATAATTTATACTTTGTAAAGGTTTTATATGTTTACTTTAATATGAATACAAACAAAGTGTAGCGGAGCAACTTAGATTATGTGTTGTATTGTAAATTTAAAATATCCATTTCTATACATACATATTTGTTTATTAATTGATTAAAATTAATTCAATATTTTTAATTCTTGCGACGGACAAACTTCTTATTAGATTGTACGTATGTATAAAGCGAGGACGCGCGCTGCGTCTATTGTTCGCGTCGTCCGGGCCCGCGCACCTGTAGCGCTGTAGCCCCGCTGGCCCCCGCTAGCCCCGCTGGCGGCCGCGGGCACTGCAGTGCTGCCAACCGTACGATTTAAATTGTATTTATACGACCTTTTTGACTCTTGTACGATGTACGATCGAGTTGTCGAAATCGTACGCAAAATATACGATTTTTTAAATGAAGTCTTACGAAAAAATAAATCTCCAATAAAACTATAAGGAATGTGTAAAACTAAACTTTAGTACTATAACTATAACTACATATAAGGAATATGTTAAACTAAACTGTATTCCAGAAACGGTACATAAGAATTTGTTAGCTGCACAACATATTAAAGAAAAAGGATCGTGTATAAACTTCAAGCCATCTGACGATATGCTGAGCAAATTAAATTTAAGTATGTACAAAAAATATAATTCTTTTCCCGCATCTGCTGTGCCTAATAATTCAGATAGTGACTAAAGACATTCATTTTTTTTATGTTTTCAAAATATATGCAATTAATGAGTATTTTAATTTCACATATTAATTGATGACTAATGTTAATTGAAAATTAGAATTAAATTCCGTTTTTATGTGATATACTTACGCAGTTTTATTGAAATTTCATCGCGTACGATTATTTCCTTGAATTTCCAGACAAAATACTATTTTTTTTAGTGTATAGTACGATCCTCTAAAAAATAAAGTTGGCAACACTTGGGCACTGCGCCGTACTCGTCAGTCCGCATAGACTTTAGCTGTGTAATGCTTGTCCGTCATCGCTACGGCGACACTCGCACGCGCACCTTCCCTTACGAAAGATAATCTCCTTCTGTATTAATAGCTTTTAAGTAGTTTAAATTGCTAAACTATGTTTAATTCGCTAAAAATATAAGTTTATACAGCAAAGAAATATAAAGAAAAAAGACTATTTAATATTGATAGAATAATCGCTTAACTCAATTCCATATTAAGATACTATCATTTAGCTCATAATAAAGCATGTACGTGAATAATTGTTCAATATTAATTTAATCCATAATGTGAAAAAAGATTTAAACATTATTAAACTAAATTTGTATTATAATGACTATAATGAAACTTGAATAATTTTTATATCCTAAACAATAAATTTCTAGTTCAACTTTTTATAAATAGAATAGTTTTTAAATAATAAACGCAGAATAGAAATGCTGTGTGTTATATATTTATAGTAAAATAAAAGCTTCAAAAATATTGTAACTACTTATTATTATTTCAATTAATACTACCGTATATTGTTTTCTTGATAGTTACCTAGAAGGTTAAATAAATATTTTTTAATTTAAAACTTTTCTCAAAAACTATCCGAGATATCTTAAACCCGGTAGATGACCCGATGGACTTCGTACCGCCCTATAATCAAGAAATATCTGTTACCTTTTTACCTCAATGAAGTTAATTTCTTAATTATGTACAGATGACTCGAAAGACAATGATCTGTCTTCTTCTTATATATTATATGTTTAAATTAATACTATAATAGTAAATATATTTGTTGGCGCAAGCGCCTGGTAAAATTGTGAAGCAATTTAGTATATGGAGGTTACGGAACGATTTAGATGTAAGGCGCTTTGTTTATTGTAATTTTAATTTTTTACTTACCCTGTCATAAAAATATGTAACACAATAAAATTATCATTGCAACTAATCTACGCCTTTTAATATCTCCTCATTAAATTATTAAGGTGGTAGAGCCTAGCTGTGATGAGTTACTACAGCTCGAACATGGGCTGGCTCGACCGGGGAAGTACCACCCTCTCATAGAAGATCGGCGTGAAGTAGCCTTTACTGGTTGCGTTTCGTCTGATGAGTGAGAGAGACGGTTGCCCTTTCCCTATTCCTACCCTTTCCTTTCCTTATTCCCACCCCTCCCTAGCCCTAAAAAACAAGGCTGGTAACGCATCCGCAACAAAATGTTGCGGATGTCCATGGGCGACGGTAACCACCTTCCATCAAGTGGGCCGTCTGCTCGTTTGCCACCTTTCACATAAAAAAAAAAAAAATACTATCAAAATCCGCAACAATATCTAACAAAAATTAAATTCCTATTCCCTCTTGTGATAATAGTCAGTATAAATAGTGTTCAACAACGTGTTTTGCACACAAAAAAGAAATGAAGCCTTATAATATAATTATAAAATATTTTTTGTTTGTTTATAACGTTAAAAGTTTCAAATTATACGAAGTGCGGTTCACGTCGTAACATAAGTTGAAGAAAAATTACGAAACTCACAAAGACATGGAATAAAAAATGCAGAACTAAACTTAGATCCTATATCTAAGAGTCCTTTTCCCGAAATTGCCTAAAAATATCATGTTTCTTGTTTTATTTAGTTAATTTTTGATACACACGAACACGCGTTCGTTTCGCACTCTATATGATACTTTATCTATATAGTAATGCTAACCCGGAACTCTTAAAATTTTAATATGTGTTTCGCATACTTGATAAATTTTGAAATACTAGCTTTTGGTTCTTCTCACATAGTTCCCGTTCTTGCGGGATTTTCGGAATGGTCGAGTTCCCGAAGAATTTTCAGGATAAAACCTATATTTCTTTTTTTCGAGGTCGAAACTATATCTGTATAATTTTTAAAGTAAATTTAATTATTTTAAAGAACTTCTGCATATACTAAATTTTTATAAAAAATATTGATGTTCGCCACAACCCGATCTTGAGAACGATCAGCACTCGATTCCCGTTGCCGGTTCGCCAAAGTTCGGAAATTCTGTGAGGCTTAACGCTGCGAACGTTCAACGCTTGATTCCCTTGCACGGTTTTGTTCAGTAATTTCTCGTTGAGTAGCCAACCTATGCATATTTTCATCCTCAGTTTCATTGCTGCGCAAGACTCGCAGCCGCTTTGCAGTAGCAGTCTGCCGAGAAAGCTGAGTTCTTTTTTTTTTGCCTGTTTTTCTAAAACTCGTAGCCTTTTTTCTTGACTTTCCACTTTTTCCTTTAATTTTTGATGATTCTTTTCTATTGTTGAAAACTTCTCTTCAAATATATTACTAATATTTTGCGTGACTTGCTCTGTAACGTTCTTTTCCTGATTCCCGGATTTCCTGTCTTTGACTTTCCAAGTCATTTTTTATTGTTTTTAGTGCGTCTAAAATTTCTTCCATGTTCGTTAGATTATATTGTTTTGATACTCGTGGTGCCCTCTTGTGGTTGTTGGTGAAATTACTTGGTTCGTCAGTATTGATGTTTGTTGAATCCGATGATCGATTTGTACTAAGCGACTGACGATTTGTTTTAGACAATGGCCGTGAGATGGCGCTTGGAAAAAATATAATCGAACACGACTTAACGTACATATTGTTGATTTCTTTAATTTTACGTTATGTCGGAATCAATAATTTATTAAAGTAGAAAAGGCACAATTTGTAGAATGCAGAATTAAAAACTTAGGTTTCAACTCACTGTTAGTAATTAAGTCTCCTTACACTGAGAAAGTCGGTAGTTTTTATGTAACGTGGTTTCGTAATATTGTTGTTTTAAAGCACTTTTTGTTAGTTTTTCACTGAAACTTCAAAATATTATATATTTCCTTGACTTTTTGTATATTTATTTTCACTCAATATTTGCTTAATTAGCGGAAATAGTTAATACATTGAAATTATACAGGGAATCGATGTTAACCGGCAACAAGCAATCCAGACACCTGTACTAAAATATTACTGAACAATTATATATGTAGTTTTGAAACTTAAATGACACAGTTGTTCCATTTAATCTTATGTGCAATAAATCAGCGATTATTTTTCAAACAATTCCTTCTTAACTTGAAAAACGTTACTTGATTTTAATGATAATTATTATTGACGTAATTAATACGAATAATGTTTGAGTAGTATAATGTGCCGGTATGTGCACAGGCTAGTTTTAGTTTATGAAAACACATTGTACGTATGGCGTGGGTCAATTGTTTTATTGTCTTTTAAAGAATAATTTTTCATGTAAGCTTGTGTTCTTCATTACGTTATGGGCCCAGTAATATAAAACCTTTTTATAATTATGGCTTAATCAGTGATCATAGAGTTCCTGGATAAAGAGAATTACGAAACACGAACAATTAAGGTTCAAGCATTATTAACAAAGATGGAAAGTTCCCAATACATAAGTGGGAAAAAATGTGAGACCGTATTCAACAACGGGTGAAAAATTGTTAAATTATTGGTCAGCTGCAGATGAAAGAGCGAAGCCAGATCTGATTTTATCAATCAGTCCGAGTGAGTTAAAGTACGTAAGAGAGGTGTGGTTGAAACTCGAGACTATGTAGGTATGCATCGAGAGGACCTGCACGGAAAGCAATTTTATTGAAACAGTTAACATTACATCGTATGTAATCAAGGGCAAGGATCTAAGTGAACATATTTCTAAATTCATGGAGGCTGTAAATAAACTTAGTGATATTGGAATCGAAATTCATAGAAAATTGTTATTAATATGTATTATTGTTATATAGTTTACCAGCGAGTTATGTTAACTTTAGATGTGCAATGGATTCCCGTGGTGATTTACCTACGTTTAAAATAACCTGTGTGGCAGCGACTGGCCTGTGTGGTTACGACTAGCATGTATGGCAATAACAAGCCTACGTGGCAACTATTAATTTAAATAATTATTAATTTACTTAAAGAAACATAGATCTGAGCATTAAAAATTATTTACTAGATCCTATGTTTTTTGTATGTTATTTTAAAATAAAATAAATTTAAAGGATTTAAAGATAAAAAAAAAATAATATTGAATATTTGTAAAATTTTTAGTATCCTTCCTGTTCTAATATTTTTTTACTCATTTAAGCAGATATTAAATTGAATCCGCATATGGGTTCAACCAAATGTAGCCTGAAATATCAGTTGTTGTTTAAATAAAAAATTCTTGCCGTCAATCTTTTTCAACACCATTCAGTTGAAGCGGTTGTCTGGAATTTAAGTAATACCAATATTCAGTTTCAAGGTCCAATTTTAATGAGATTATTATCATGACTTATTTAAAGACACTCGAGGTTTTACTTATCAGATATAATTAACTAACTATATTAACAAACTTTATATATATTCATTACATTATAAAGTTTATCTAATATATAAAGTTCTCGTGTCACGGTGTTCGAACTTGAACTACTCCGAAACGGCTCGACCGATTTTCGTGATCCTTATCGAGGATACTAACCAGGGGGGAGAATCGGATAACATCCATTTTTCATCCCCCTAAATGTTAAGGGTAGTCCACCCCTAAATTTTTGTTTTTATTTTGTTGGCAAAATTTTTTATTTTTTTTAATTTTTTATTATAAAAAATCTCAAATTACTCTAAATTTTTCACCCCTCTACGATCAACCCCTATTTTTTATTTGTTAATAACAAACTTTAATTTTTTGGCAAATTTTTTTATTATTTTTTGATGACTTACAATAAAAAATCTCATAATACTCTCAATTTTTCATCCCTTTACGATCAACCCCTATTTTTTATTTGTTAATTCCTATCCAGATATTATAATTTCAAGTTCCTTTAATAATGATTTTTTTTTAATTCAATTTGATCTCCCGCCCTCACCGTTCGACTACTGATCAACTATCAATCGATCAGTTATCCCCGCCAGGTGTCACCACTTATCCAGCAAACATTACGTAGTAGGGATGAGGACGCAGCCGGTCTCCTGTCTTACTCGCTATACATTTTTCAGCCATGTTTTTTTAGTTTTATTTGTGTATCAATCGTAGCAGTGACTTATACTTATTATTTTAATTTTCCTTTGCAATTCTCATATTAATTTTACTGTCATCATAAAATTATCATTAATTTCCAGTGCAATAATTTATTTACTATTTATTAATCTGACAGAGACAGTTTTAACTCTCAGTTAATTAAGTGATCTCATGTAAATAAACACGTGTTGTAAGCTCCCGCCAACAACGGCCACTACCGTACCTGTATATATTGTACTTACCATTTAAATATTTTTGAATGTCAGGCTTGATTTTTCAGTTGATATATTAATAATAAAATGTAACAATAAATAAATATATAGTTACGACTGTACAAAAAAAACTCTAAAGTGTACCAACAGGTTTTATTTACTTACATGCAAGTATATTAATTAAACAAAAATTGTTATATATTTTAGGATTCAACTTAAAGTGTCTTTAAAACCATTATATTCCTCATTATATCTGGATTTAAAGATTAGGAAAAAATTGTATACACAAACATACATACATGTATAATAGCGAAAGCAAAAAATAAATGAAACTAATATTTTCGGATTTTACTTCGCGTTTTATTTTAGAAACTACATACTCCCGACGTTTCGGCTACTTTTCAGCAACCGTGATCACGGGCAGACGGGATGTGAGTGTCTGTCAGTTGGTCTGGTCATTTTATCTCCTACCGCCATCGATTTCTTAATTGTCTTGCGTACCGCTCTGGATGCCGGCAAAATGCGCTCACGGTGTCTCGAGGTCCTGCGGTGTGGTCACGGACATGGGATTTTATATTTTTAAGAAGAGGATCCCAGGTGTTTGATAGGTTCCAGCCATCTTCTCTATTGAAATTGGGGTGTTTTTTAATTTCAATAGCCTCGCGGATTAACCTTGGTATAAATCTGTCTTCACGAGCGAGGATATGTGGTTGATCAAATCTAATGTAATGGCCTGGTTTGTCCAATGCATGTTCGCACACTGCTGACTTCGACGCGCGCCTATTCTCTTTGTCTGTCCGATGTATGACAAGCCACAGTCACAATCAAGTTTATATACACCCGCTTGTTGTAAAGGAATGTTACTCTTGATTGGTCTCAAGAATTGGCTCACTTTCTTATGTGGTTTATAAATAGTCTTAATTGAAACCTTCTTCAAGATGTTGCCTATTGCCCTTCACATATGGTATATATATGCCCTTCACATATGGTAGAATTGCAGGTTGTCGCTCGACTGTAGGTGGCTTCGTCTGGTTCTTGCGATGCTGGCGAGGCACGGGCAGGCTGTTGATGGTCAGAGCACGTCTTACATGCTGCAGCTCGGCCTCTAGGTGGTCAGCATCACAAAGGTGTTGTGCTCTCTGTAACAAAGATTTACCAACGGTAGCTAACTGTACAGGGTGGTGGTGTGATTTACCATTGAGATACCTATCCATATGTGTGGGTTTCCTATAAACAGTATGTCCCAAAGTATTGTCAGGATTCCTGATGACCAGTATATCAAGGAAAGCTAAAGAATTATTTGCCTCTAATTCTATAGTAAACTGGATCTTATTATTGATAGAATTAAGATGGTTCAAGAAAGCAGATGTTTTGTTTTTATTTAATATTGTGAAAGTGTCATCTACATAGCGTTTATAAATTAAGGGTCTTATTGTAGGAGAGCTAAGGGCTCGCACCTCGAAGTCTTCCATGAATATATCTGCGACAACGGGGGAAACCGGCGAACCCATTGCTACTCCATCTACTTGTATGTAGAATTCATCCTTCCACATGAGATAGCCAGATGTTAGGCAATGCTTTAATAATTCTGCATATTCAATAGGCATCTTATTATCCTTTAACTTACCTCTTACAATCTCAATGCAGTCAAGAACAGGTAGATTAGTGAATAATGACTGTACATCGAAACTGACCATAATGTCATTGTCTGTCAATTTTAGGTGTTTAATGTCATTGACAAACTGGTAGGAATCCTTAACAAATGACTTTGTGTGGCCCCGGAGTGGTGATAATATCTTTGAAAGGAATTTAGCCAGTTTATAAGTTGGTGAATCAATCTGGCTTACAATTGGCCGTAATGGGACATCTTGTTTATGGATTTTAGGTAACCCATACAATTTCGGTGGTTTTGAACACGATGGTACGAGTGATTTGATATCCAGATTGAGTTTAGAACCGTATTTATTAATTAATAATTTTGTTTCCGTTAAAACTTTACTGGTCGGGTCTTTGTTAACTTTTTTATAGACAGAATTATCCGAAAGAATGTCAGTTATTTTACTATCATAATCACTCGTATCCATTACTACGGTCGCGTTCCCTTTATCTGCACGGAGGACCGTCAGGTCTTCATTGTTGCGTAGGTTTTTAAGTGCAACTGATTCCTGACGAGAGATGTTTTGTCGAGGCAATTTGCTCCGGCGCAGAACATATGATACGTCCTGCCGGATTGCCTCAGATGCCTTTCGTAACATGATTCTTATGAAGACATTCCTCAACGTTACAGATAATGTCTTCGAACGGTAATTTTGATGGTGCAGGTGCAAAATTTAATCCTTTTTTAAGAATCTCAACGGTTTGTTTATCTAAAGTTTGCTTTGACAGATTGACAACAGTCACCGGTGACTGTGTTGCCCGACTTAAATTAATATTATAATTATTGCCATTGTTATTTCGATTTATAATTTTATCCGTTAATTTATTAAATTTATTAATTTTATTATTTTTAGACTGATTATAGGTTAATTGTTCACGTTTTTTAATAATATCAAAACATTTTTGCCAATCTGTCATTGACAAACATTTTTGTATTTCATGACTCAGCAAATCAATTTGAAAATCTAACTGCCGCGAATCTAATCGCGAAAATCTTAGATCTCATTATGCAAAAAATAAATTTTGAAGACATTAAGAAAATAAAAATAAAGTAAATAATTTCTTAAAAAATATATATTAATTTGCTTTTAGATCTACACATCAAAAAACAACTACTTAATAAAGAATAAAAGGCAAATATTCAAATATCACACAGTTAAAATACAGTAGAAAATTAAGTTATAAAAGAGTATGAATAATAATTAATTAATGCATTATCTGTTAATATCAATAATGTTTATATGTAACATATTAAAAATGGTTGAACAAGTGAAAAACATATTCTCAAAAGTATCAATATATATCAACAATCAATAAAATTAACTTTCTTTAAACAATTTTCTTATTATATATCTTTACATATATAATTCTTCTGTGAGTGTGTATGTCACTGAACTTCTCTCAAACGACGGGACCGATTCTGATGAAATTTTTTGTGTGTGTTCAAGGGGATCTGGGATTGGTTTAGATTCACAATTTTGTCCGCTGAACAATGTTCTTTTAATATTTTTTTAATTTATTAGTAGTTGTTGATACAAACGTTTTTTTTTTTGACATTAGATTTGACAACTAACTAATATGTCAATCATTCTGTCGCACTTCAAAACACGGTGATTTATGGCTTTAATAGGTAAACTCCCAAAATATAAATAAGAAAACGTAACAGATATTTCTTGATTATAGGGCGATACGAAGTTCGCCGGGTCTTCTAGTATTTATATAAGAATTTGTTTTTCCGCCCTACTTGAGGTAATTCTAAAATCCCCGCTTAGGTTCAATAAGAGTATTCACAATCAAAAATTTTGCTTAGAATATTCTATAAATCCCAAAAAACTGCAGAATTTAGTGCAACTTTAGACAGCTTTACAACTTTACAAATGCCAGCTTAATATCCAAAAATGGTTCCGTTGAGTTTTATAACAAGTATATTTCATATAAAGTTAGCTTTTTCCAAATACATATATGTATATTCATTTATTTTACTTAAACGACGATTCTTTATTCTTATTATTATCTGATTTAAAGAAGAAAAAACTTGCTTTATTAAATTCTCTATACAGCGAAAGGGGTAATGATGCTGAAGATATCATGCTTTACATTCATAATATTTTGCAAGGGCCTACGTCTATCAATCTTGGCACTGCTTAAACCGTCATTCATAAACGTCAAGTGCCGTGGGTCAATTTATCATTTTACCATATGATCCTTTTCTTCCCCAAAATTACAAATCATTAAAACTGATTTTATATTTCATTAAGCTTATTTACTCATTTTATAATAATTTTTAGATACACCTGTAATACAGTAATAAAGTTATCCTTTTTCTCGTGAGAAATAGTAGAAGAATCTCTTGAGAGTTGCTTGATAGATAAGATTAAAGATTAAGATTACATAATTTGAAATGAAAGATATGGGTAAAAAAGGTAATATAGCTCTTTTCGAATCAACTAAGGAAGCCATGTACCTTCGGGATATTTTAGTTTATATTGGGGTGAAGTGTGAAGTTTGTGTATATTTGTGTAAATATTACAATTATTATCGAGGAATCGTTAAAATTAATGGTCCTATAGGGAATTTGTTGTGACACTTACCTATATTTTAAAGGAAAGTAAATATTTTTATTGTTTAAACATTGAATATTGCGACACTAGTAGCAACGTTTAAACGTTTTTTTTTTATTACGAGTCATGAAATAACGGATTCGCTGATGTTTGCATCTTCTTGGTATTGACATCAAAATCGTTACAATAAAAGTTTTAATAATATTTGTTTTACATTAAAGAACAAGAATTAAACTCGGAAAATGATGTCGTGGTTCCAGCTAGTAATAACTGTTATAAACACTTTTTAAGAAACGGTCTCATTTAATGAAAAATATAACAGCACTCTGTTTTAGATATAAAACTAAGAAACTGTAACTTTATTTTGACTAAATAATGGTGAGTTCATAGTTTCAATGCGGATATCATCCCCCGCATAACATTTAGGTAGGGGAGGAAAAGAGCATTTTATTATTTTATGATATACGTATATTGCTTTAATATAAGTGATATAAAAATAAAGAAAGTTGAAGACGAAACGAGGTAACTTGTTTAAGGAAAACTTTAAAACTTATCCTATCGATATCGATACATTTTTTTTTCTATAATTTTTATCACTCATTCATATTTTCATTTAATTTTAAATATTTAATTTGCCTATCATAAAAAAATCATAGCTATAATATTAAAAAATAATACATTCACAAGCTTGTTCAATAAATTATTTAGGTAAACGCCTTTACCTAAAAATGGTTTAATTCAAGGAGAACGCAAACTAACAAAACATATTTTATTTTATATATGTACATACGTTCCAACACTAAAAAATACTCAACTTATACAGAAATACTCAACTACAAAAATATTTAATTTTAAGATGATTATTATTAATTTAATACTTTCTAGAATCATAAATACTTACAATTACAACACATATTAGAAACAGAAATATAGTTTTATGACTCCCACTAAATTATCAAAATGCAATGCTGACTGTCCAAAATTTTGAGATTGTAACGTATATAAGTAAAATCATTCAAAATGTCATACATTTATATTTAATACCGAAAGTCATAAAAATATGTGTACTAAAATTAAATAAATATCTGATTAAATGTTATAGACATTAAGAAAGAATAAGGAAAACTCGCTCTCAGGTTGTGCCTTTAAAATATCATCATTACAAAAGTACAGCGAAGCAAACAGCAATTCCATTGTTCGTCAACAAAGTCGTTGTGCTAGCTTAGACATACATACGGGTATGAACATAACATAAAGCTCATCATATTGTTCCTCCTTCATGAGTGTAATTATTCTGTGTCGTCAAAGACCTCATTTGTATGAAAACTAAATATCATCTGTTAATATTATTTATTATCATGTGATTTTAACATATTTGTGTAAATTCCTATCATGTACTCTTATCCTTTTCAGAAATTTCCTTATCGAAGTTAGATAAATTAATAGTCCTGCCATTGAATTGCAGATTTCTTTAAGTTTATAAATTAGATTATTTAAGATATATCATCTTCCACTTATACTAGACTGAATTAATCTAAAAGGAAATCAATGGTTTAGTCTTTTCTTTTGTATAGTCAAATGGTGTGTAATCTAAAAAAGAAGTTAGTACTCACGTACGGTACGGTACGGTACGTTAATATTGAGAAAACTGCAAGTAGGATAATAAAAACAAAAATAAAGTATTTATTTTCATTCGCCTCTATTGCTTTGTGTAAAATATTGCAGTGACAAAGTGGATTCAAGGATTTGCTTACTCTTATTGCGTTGAAATCACGTAAATACCATATTTAGAACACGTCGTTCACAAAAGCACTCATGAACAGACAACCTTAAATTGCCCTTTCATATTCAAACGCTGGATCCTTGTATGGTGAATGAGATAATTTTGTATTAATTTTAGAAAGTGACACAAGGGCTAAAATATAGGAAAAGATTTTATTAATTTTCCCTTAATAAATAAAAGCTTGTTATATACCCCCTTTTATATAATAACAATCTTCATACCTCTTGGTTTAAAATTAATTTAGAAGTTATTTCATATTATTATCATAATTATCACACGAAGAAAATACACGAGTTTGTATTTATAGTACTATTACATTTGTAGTTACTGTAGACATGACGTTTTACGTGATATTGGTACCTACTTTACATAAAAAAGTGGAATAAAAGAGGTGTCGTCGATTAAAAATTCTGAAAAAAAGTCTTTTCAAAATTTGTTATTATATGGTTTATTGTAAAACTATATCACCATAATATGAATATTACTAAAAATATATATAGTGTTTAGAAAAACAAAATATTTCGTCATTAATTCGAAATTAGCACCTTAAATACGTATTTACAAGATTAACACAGTAGGTACAAAATTTAATATTATTTGTACATCATGTCCAAAAAAGTTGGTTTTGCGTTCTCGAAATCTTTCAAGCTAACTGACATCTAACTTCAAGTGACTGCTATTGTCACATATGAGGCCGCCAACTTTGATAATATGGCATACTTTATGTTTTTTGTTTAAAAGAACAACTAATTAATCTATTTCTGATATGCTGCACAAAGTTATTTAAGGTCATGTTCAAATGGATCCAAATGACTGATGGTTGTCAATATTATCTTTTCCCATAAATAAACCACCCGCACGAAACTGGATAAAGTAGATCATAATTTCTACATGGAAACAAAAAAACAGTCGATGTCTAGGAACGAGCTTTCTCCCCGAAGACAAAAAAAGACTCCTGTTCGGTGGGAAAGGTTAAGTGGTAAAGTGGTGGTAAAGTAACAAAACTGTTAATTTTTGTTCTGCTTAAGGTCAATAAGCATTAAGGTTTGAACTAAAAAAAAAACAATATAATGGACATGCGTTTTTCCTTCCGTCCTTTTCTCAACGAAAGTTAGATATAATAACTTTATTCCGCCAACTTTTTAAAAACTTTAGTGAATACTATAGCTGGTAAGCTGACTCTTTATAAATATAATATTGTTTCATTTTAATTACACGTAAGGATTTATTGGTGTGAGTAATATTGACGTTGCATAAATTAAAAGTAATTAATTACATTGTTGCAGTAATTAAAAACGGCATCGATAGTGCAATTTTTTATGTTTTTAACTTAGATATTGAAAATAGATTAATTGAAAATTATTAATTAAAGTTTCATTAATTCTATATAAAGACGACCATAAGTAAGCTCTTAATTCAAGATAAATAGTGGATCAAAATTATCTTTCATTTGTTTGACATTTTGAGGCAAAACACTCGTTGAAAGATCTTCATGGCTTAGCTTTTTATTACATGTTGGTCATATTCATCACTGTATACAAGAATTTATCTATATTTTTTATTTTTGTATAATTCTTCGCCGTGTAAGCTTGGCCTGTGTTAAATTTCACATTCACCATGCACACAATTTTCTTAAAAATCAATAAAACAAATTAAAATTAAGATGCTGGTACGATATTTCATAAGAAGCTCTATAACTGTAATAAAAACTCTATAGAGGCGAAAAAGTGTGTTGACATTATAAGTAGATCAATCGATATGACACATCCTCAGGAATCAATGATTTAATAGAAAAAGTTATAGCTGGCACCTTGCATTCAACTAAACTACTAAAATTATTTTACCGAATGATGTTTAGAAATTGTATTGTAATGGCAGACGAGACAATGTGCATTTCTTAATTAATAGTTAGAGTCACCCGTGAAATGAAAGTTATCATTAGGGAGAAATGATTAAGTGTCGTAAAATTTTATGACTTATAACGTAATTTGTGTAACGAAATATTTAACAAATAGAATATATTGAATCCAAAACGTTCACCAAGGATAATTTCATGTTAAATATAAGTTTCTAACTTTGTGAACTTACCGGATGTTTGCTTTGTCAGTGTATAGTATAACGTCATAATGTTTTGTACATGAATTATTCTAAGAGGACTTTATGATTTTTATTTTTATGAAGTTATCTAGTGTAGCTAAATTATTTAAATAAAACTTTTTCATTGATCTCTTCGGAATATATAGCAAATTGTTTTTGGCAGGTGAACTGACGAGTAGTGAATATCGTCAATTTAGGTAAAATGCCTGAAACCACTCGGTTCTTGGAAACAATTGTTCAAATTTAGGTCACAATTTTTAAAATTGCAAGGATTTGTCGTATAAGTCAGAAAATGGAATATAACATATGGCAAATTACATTGATAACGATATCGTCACCAGTGTACCTTTGTGTTTTTGTAATAAAAACATGTAATTTCTTTAAAAGGTACAACTTTTTTATGTTTGAAATACGTCAAAGCCCTAAAATATGAGAGTAAGCAAACATACCAATTGTTCGGGTTTGGATTTCTAATTATCCTTGATAAAAATATTGATAGAAAATTTTTGACTCTTTAGAAGTTTAAGTATTTAAAAACAATGTTTTAGGTAATTAGTTTCAATATATGAATATCCTTTATAAGTTTTCCATCAGAAGCAGAATTTTACTATATTGTCTAGAACTAGAAACAGAAATTAACTATACTAGATGTACTAGATGTCATTTGATATTTAGTTAATTAAGGTTGTTTTGTGTGTTATTTTTATGAATTCTAAGAGGAGAAATCGATTTTCGCTTTTGGTTCGTAAATATATACAGATAAAACTTTACTTTCCTAAGGACATAGTATGTTACAAACACAATTATATTTAACTGGTTTAAAACTTAAGTGGTTTTTTGTTTGCAATTCAGCTTATGTCGTTAAAAAAAATTAAAATTACGATTAATATATAATGTTTTATCATTAAGTAAGTATTCCATATATTTTTATACATTTGATTTGAATTGATATTTATATTGTACATATTTATAGGAAATAGAAAGAAACTCATAAATATGTAAAATAATAATAGGTACATATAGTAACCTGCGTTGCAGCCTATTCATTTCAAATAACCTAGATACCAACTGCTGCGCCATATGCAGAACTGAATTTTGAATCTAAGCCATCTGGAGCGTCACCCAAATGAATTCAAATAAATCATTGAAATCTGTCAAACCCCTTAGGAGTTCAGTGACATATACACTTACATTAAAATTATATTTCATTATTTCTTATTTGACTAATATTTATTTAATATTTTTTGCTTTTATATTTGACTTCAAATATTGCAATATTTTTCCTCTCTAGTTTTTTGTTCACAGGCCGATTTTGTTTTTGAATTTCCAAGATTATTTTTAAAAGGAATATATAAAGGAAATATTACAATGAATTCCTTAACAAACAATTCATTATAATATTTCCATTTTACCATTCGACTTTTCACAATAAGATAATATAAAGCACTTTTACAATTACTCCACCTAGTTCTGATAATAATAGTATGTGATTTAATTGTATCGCACTTAGATCTTTTAGTACATATTGCAGTAATAAATACCGTTTGATTACAAAAACCTGTACAAATGCCTGTTTTTGAAAATCATCTACTTTTTAATTTCATATTTTTTATTAAACGAAAATATGTAATAATGTATTTTAACCATTACACAAGTTATAGACATCATGAGAAGAAAGTGATAAAACAAGCAATTCTATAAAAAAAATATGTTTCAATAGAAATTAATATGTCCCAAACTTTCATGTTCAATGAAACTCTATATATATTTTATAATAATAATTGAATTAATTACTAGAAACGTATATAATATAATATGTAAGATGAGTATATAACTACTCAATATATTAATAAAGTGGCACATATATGTACAAACTTGTTTTGAAGTTCCCAACAAATTTTAATGTAAGTGAAATATTATACCTTGAAAATGAAACAGATTCATTGTCGTCTTCCGGAAGTGTAATTTGAGAAGGGTAAATGGAAAATTATAATTCAGAATAGAAATTTAATTTACACTTTTTGCCGTAACGTATGAACACAATGTAACTTGATATATGTACCTGTATGTGGTGTATTTACTTGTATCTTGATGTAAGTAAGCCGCATCAAGAGAGCTCCAGTAGAATCTCGTAACGGCACTAAAATGTAGGTAATAATTCAATATAAAGGGACTCGGGTAACTTCTTCCTAGTTTCAATATGATAAATAATTTCTAACCTAATACGGAACACTATATGTGTTTGTGATTGGAAAGCTTTAATTATTTTGTTCATTATCCTTGTTAATTTTAAAATAATTACTTCTATTTATAGAGAGGTTTTTAGTGATTACTTTGATCAATAATAACGGACCTTTGTGTTTGTGTCTTAAGCAAAATTATTGGTGTAGTAACGAATATATTCTTACTTATTTTATACAGGGTGACTGGTGAATTACTATCAATATTTAAGGAGAATACTCGGTACATGATTCTCATTCGAATTATGTAAAAAAAATAGGCACTTAATTTTTGACAAAATTTCCGTATAAATAAATAAAGTGTTGACACGTTCCAAGTGTTAAAGTGTGGACGCGTGCGGCGGCGTGCTGATACAACACTACGTCACGACATGCGTATGTGTGAGTGTCAGTGTATACCTAATCTGTAGGGTGCTCACACGATGCGTAATTAATTACATAACTTTTGGTTAACTTTACTTAGTAGTTTATTAATATTTATGTTATATTAATTTTTATTTTGTCATATATGATCGTCAAATATCACGTCCTCAAATATTGATAGTAATTCACCAGTCACCCTGTATAGAATGTGCATAGATCGTAAACATCTGAATCCATATACAATTTTTTTACTTATAACCATGGATGTTATTAATTAGATAATGTAATTCAACTCTTTTTTAATGATCCTTAATTGAAAATACCCTGTAATGGTAATTTCAATGTTTATAAGCTCATCAGAATTTTTAAGCAAAATAAATAAAGTTTTTATAATATTTAAGTAGAAATTGAGTTACGAGTTAATATAACTTTCGTATTCAAAGATCGCCGCGATAATTATCTAAATTTTGTTTTTACATTAAATATTAGTATTTGTGTTAAAATGAACTATCCGAAATTTGTGATCAAAGGTGTACTATAATTTTCTTTATACTGAATTTTGAATTACAACTCTTTATAAGAATATATTTATAAACTGATATATTAACTGATTGCTAAGAAGCAATCAGTTTACAGCTCAAAGTTTATTATAGTTTATTACTACACAAAGATAATATTAAATACTAGCTTTTGCCCGCGACTTCGTCCGCATGGAATAGTGACTTCCGGCAGAAAAGTAAAGATAGCTGTGCCCTCGACTCCGACAGCGTGTAACTCCTTGTGTATTAAGTTAATGTATTGGTAATATTTATTATTATTATTTATATTGGTAATATTGCTTAGATCACGTTCACATAAGGCTTAACCCTTTATAAGACACAGAACTTAAAAATAATTTTGTTGTTTTTAAACTTTATAATAATGTGTATAGGTTCAAATTCTGGTGGCAATATAAGTACCACTGCCTTATAAAGGTACCTATAGAACGAAAATACTTCAGTGCAAAGCTTCCGAGTAATCTATATTACAAGTTGACCCGTCCGGCACGTGAACATAAAGATCTTTTTAAATTCCTATTCTTTTGATTTCCTGAATGTCGTTGTAGTTTCTTTTACTGATAGATACAGTTCCATCCAAATAGTATTTTTTTTCTAAACTTGCATAGGACTGTTCATTCTCTTCTGTACCAAAAAATACCATTTTTTTGCCTGTTTTTCTAAAACTTGTAGGCTTTTTCTTGACTTTCCACTTTTTCTTTCAAGTTTTGATGTCTTTTCTATTGTTGAAAACTTCTCTTCAAACATAGTACTAATATTTTGTGTGACCTGCTCTGTAAGTTCTTTTCCTGATTACCGGATTTCCTGTCTTTGACGTTCCAAGTCATTTTTTATTGTTTTTAGTGCGTCTAAAATTTCTTCCATGTTCGTTATATTATATTGTTCTGATACTCGTGGTGCCCTCTTGTGGTTGTTGGTGAAATTACTTGGTCAGTTAGTATTGATGTTTGTTGAATCCGATGATCGATTTGTACTAAGCGACTGACGATTTGTTTAAGACAGTGGCCGTGAGATGGTGCTTTTAGGTAAAATTAAAATCGAACACGACTTAATTTTTGATTCCATTCTTTTTAGGTTATGTCGGAATCAATAATTTATTAAAGTAGAAAGGCACAATTGGTGGAATGCAGAATTAAAAACTTAGGTTTCAATTCACTGTTAGTTATTAAGTCTCCTAGTTAATACTGAGAAAGTCGGTAATTTTTGATGTAATGTCATCACTCATCATCACATTACATCACATTTTTGTTCGTTTTTCACTGAAACTTCAAAATATTATATATTTCCTTGACTTTTTGTACTTTTATTTTCACTCAATATTTGTTTAATTAGCGGAAATAGTTAATCCAGTGAAATTATACACGGAGTCGATGTTTACAGTGGCATAGTGGCGGCTCCTCCACAATTATGTATATACAGGGTGACTGGTGAATTACTATCGATATTTGAGGACGTGGTAGTTGACGATCACATATGACAAAATAAAAATTAATATAACATAAATATTAATAAACTTCTAAGTAAAGTTAACCAAAAGTTATGTAATTAATTACGCATCGTGTGAACACCCTACAGATTAGGTATACACACACACTCACACATACGCAGCGGGGGCGTGGTTTTGTATCAGCACGCCGCCGTACGCGTCCACACTAGGAACACTTGGAACGTGTCAACACTTTATTTATTTATACGGAAATTTTGTCAAAAATTAAGTACCTATTTTTTTTACATAATTCGAATGAGAATCATGTACCGAGTATGCTCCTTAAATATTGATAGTAATTCACCAGTCACCCTGTATAGTAGTTATATAATAATTACGAAAATAAATTATTAATATAATTTAACGCGCGATGACTTTTTGTTTCATGTATGACTTTGGTGTTTCTACACCGATTTACATGATTCTTTTTTTATTGAATAGGTTATAGTGTCAACTTTTTTTTCAATAAAATATGAGTGATAGTTTTGTAAACGTTAGAGTAAGAAATACAATCAGAAATCTCCGAATTGATAAGCTATCGGGAGTTTCACGTGTTATTGTGAGTCAACCATAAAAGATAGACATATGCTGTCCACTGATTTACTGATTGCATTGCTGTTTTACTGATTGCATTTTTGGCATCAGTAGCGATCCTTAACCACCCCCTGATAGTTATTTTTTAAATTTAATTATATTTTATGTACAGAACTGACCTGTCTACAGATTTATTATAAGTATAGATATAGATTAAACAATATTTATTATTGAAATATATGAGGGTGACAACTTATTCGAAAACTTAAGATAACCTTTGAGTCTTTTAATATTTTAAATCTATGACCCTTTCCTTTTAGTTAAGATTCCAAACCAATATTTCTGAATACGAGACTCCGAGTATATCCGTCAGTTCCTCTCTGGCCCTGTCTGTCTGGAATGCGTTAGGCTAACGCACTAAAATAAATACTAATTTATGAGATCTGATACGTATTGCAGCAATAAAACTACGAAGGGAACTTGGTATGCAGAAATCATTATTTTTATCGTTTGTGTTATGAGAAAAACGTCTTTTTCATTACATTGTATATAAAGAAAAATCCTTCAATACTTTTATAATTCTACTTTTCGATTTTCAAATAAGCACATCTTTCATCAGAAAAATATGTTGAGGCCGGGTGGTGTTTGGAAAGCTGAATCTGTATGTGAAACGTGGGACCATTCAATCTCTCAAGTCCTAACTTACATAGCCAAAACGTGGACCCTCACAATAATGCTAATCATACATTTACAATAGGTATCTAATTCAGTACATCGAACAACTTCAAATTACGTTCTACGCCAGAAAACTAAAGTCATCGACATTACTCTACCCCACGATCAATTGGAAATGAGTTACTCATGTTTCCAGACAATCAGATAATTCATGAAGCCTGAACATGTGACAATGTTGGCACGTATGTGTGAACGGAAAGACGATTTGCAAAGTTATTAAGACCTAGAAATAAGCTTATAATAAACGTGCAGAAGCGAAATTACTTCAGTATGTATGTAATTTTATTTAAATGTTTAGTTTTGAGATCTCAATATAAAAGATTTATTATTTGTTTCTGTTCAGTTTTTAATACAATTTTTTTTAAACAAGTTATGTATAAAATTTATAGAGAAGAAGCACAAAAAGTTCTCATATACATATATGTATAATTATGCACTTTGTGTGTGTAGTAAAACCCTTGCGAACTATGTAGTTGGTAACTTTAATTACAAAAATCAAGGAAAGTTTTTCATAATACTTTAAAAATCTTATTTCAAAATCATCTAATCAGTTTTTATAGAAAATACTATGTAGTAAGCCTGGCGAACTCCGTTTCGCCACCAGAAAGCTTTTATATAACATTTCGTTTGGTGATTAAAAGATGAAGGATTTTTTGTTTTATATTTGAAAAGGTAATTTTTATTTCATTTCACAACAGTAATGAATTCATTGCGATTACAAAAATGAAGTGTTATTTAGTTGAACTTCTCTAAGTAAATGAAAGTGAATCCAAAGAAGATACCGAATCGAAGCGTTATACGTTTCCGCAAATTATCCGTTTCATTGAAGTGCTCCTTTGTTAACCACATTTTTTGTTTTTTGGTCTAACTTTAACACAAATAAAGCGTACGGTTTCCAAACTCGTGAACACGCAAAATATAACTGCCCATGTGAAAAACAATGATTTTCTAAATTTATCCCGCAAATACTAAATGGTTTTAAGAGTTCAAACTACAAACACAATACCTAAATATTTTTATTTTTATATAGTAGATTTCTTACAAATATCTAATTGTCATCCATACGTCATTACATATCTGTAATTATACGTCAATTGCATAGCTGTCAATTGTGTTATTCCACGTTTTATAGTGACTGACGTTTCATGTCAAGTCCCACGGGAATGCTGTCGAACGGGATAAAAAGTATCCTATTGCAATTTCCTGGTTTTAAACTACCTCCCTGCCAATTTTCAGCTAAATCGGTGCAGCCGTTCTTGGGTTATAAGTGAAGTCACTAGCACGACTTTCTTTTATATATATAGATTATGATCTAGTTTACAAAATTAGAACAAACTAATCAGTTTACAAGCTCAAATGCGTCTAATGAAAGTTGTTATTGTTACAACTTCAAATAAATTCAAAAAAGGAGTTATGAATTAATTATGATTCACTTATTAGAAAAAAAATTGGCAAAAAAAATTGAAAAATCTTGTTTTTTAGGTACATTTTTTTGGTACATAACAGATATGTATATTAAGTAACATTCGTTACTTAATATACATATCTGTTATGTACCAAATTCAAGCACTTCTTTTACTGTGTTAAGCAATTACTGTTTGACCTGAAGTTGGCTAGGGATTGAGGTTAAATCTTTAATTGAGTTTCTAGAACTAATTGGAACTGAAAGTTTCTACCACATACTGAAATAATGCTACTGAATACGTAATAGACTTTACGTTTTCAAGTTTTAATTTTTACAGTATTAGCTTGTTTAGATCAGCAACGTTTTTAATGCACATATAAACTTTTTTAAATTTATTTACACTTCCACGATACAGTGTTTATGACACTAGATGTGTTTTTTATAAATCTACATATAAAACCTACCGACAGTTGACTGTAATTAATTAATTATAGCAAATTCGAACTTTAATAGAAATGTCATTATGTTTGACATTTAGTGATAATACATACTTTCAGAATTCTTTAGAGACTTATTATATGTTTCAGTATTCGTTTTTTTTTTCAATAAAATATGATGTATTTAATAATGTTACTATATTAATTTTAGGTGGTAGAGCCTAGCTGAGGTTAAATTACTACAGCTCGATCATGGGCTGGCTCGACCGGGGAAGTACCATCCTCTTCATAGAAGATCGGCGTGAAGTAGCCTTTAATGGCTGCGTTTCGTCCGATGAGAAAGCCGGTTGCCCTTTCCTTTTCCCCGTCCTTTCCCACCCTTCCCTTTCCACTTTTTAAATTTTGTAAATAAATGCGATAGTTGATTATTACCTTAGTATTTTATTGACACGTTGTAATAATAGTAGAGGATCCCGATATAAGCGACCTTCACCGAGATGTTTATTTAATGAAACATATTTTATATTCAATTTAATATGTCAATAACTATATTACATATGGGTTGCCTCATAAATTTTAGTCCAGGATATGATTAATTAACAATTAAAAATAGATTTTTTTTCAAATATTTCACCGGTTTGTTTATTAGTTAAATTCCACACCAATCGAAAGTACGGAGCCCATAGAATATGAAAACGTTAGGTTGCCTTTTCTTTTCCAGTCACAACTCTCGGGTTGCCAGGGATAAACAGGTACATCGATAGTAGCATTTTGCACCGGTCTGATAATTTATTCAAATTTAAATGAAAATAAAGATTATTTAATTATGAACACAGTGATAGGGTTGCCTGCGAAAAATCGAATCGAATCGAATCGAATTTACATAAATTCATGATAATCCTACTAATATTATAATTGCGAAAGTTTGTGAGTGTGTGTGTATGTTTGTTACTTCTTCACGCTCAAACGGCTGAACCGATTTTGATAAAATTTTGTATATAGGAAGCTGACGTCCAGGAATAATACATAGGCTACTTAATATCCCGGAAAATGTTTGCTTCATATAAGCGAAAAACCATATTTACTTACTCGAGAACTCAACTCCTAGCCAAAACGACATTATCGCTATGTACCTTTTACCGGTCTATATAGGCACGATCGACAGCCAATAAGCATTCCTTTCGATAAAAAAAAAGAGTTATGATAGACAATATCTATAGACAACAGTTTCTTTCTGTACTTAATTTGTTAAATACTGCCAAACTATACATGTTAACGTAATTCTTAATTTTTATAACATTTCTGTCGTTTTGTAGTTGTTGGGTATTGCCCCATCTGTAATTAATATATATTAGCAATACATTAACTTAATACACAAGGAGTTACACACTGACGGACTCGCGGCCACAGCTATCTATACTTTTCTGCCGGAAATCACTACTCCACGCTTACGAAGTCGCGGGCAAAAACTAGTAATTAATATAATATAATAATAATAATTTTAATCTTATGATAATTTTATGATCTACAATTTTTGTATGAGATATTTTTATGATAAAACTTACCGTTTTGCTGAAAATTGCGAAAAACTCATTTTGTTTACGTTTGACGTTAAATAATTTTTTTTTCCTTACAGAGGAAAGATGGGGAACTTTCAAATATTGTTCTTAATGATACTTCAAACAATCTTTCCGTTTTTCAGCTTGGTGGGAATTTATGTAATCTTACTGTTATTATTTGGTCTAATTTGACCGAACTATAAAAAGTTTCATCATATTGACCCATTTACTTTCATTTCTTTTGAAATAATCTTTATTATTTCGAAATAGCCACAATATTTGATCTACAACAGAGATTTAGCAAATGCTTTCACAGCTATTCATAATTTATGGTTGTTTTAGTTTGAAAGAAAAAACGTTATTTAAAATATTCATTTCACAACTTTCATAAAATTTCTTTGTTCAAGTAAACATCGTTGTAAATTTTAGAACGTCTTGCTTTTTTTCTTGTGAAAGTTTAATTTCAAAATTACAGAAGATAATTATTAAGGGACAGTATTAGTAAGCGGTCAAGATAATGTCCTGTATCAGATGACTACTTTTAACGTATAAAAACTTTTTATGTCTCATTTTCCTTTTTTTATGTTAAAGGGGGTAACCTAGCAGACGGCCTACCTGATGGAGGTAGTACCGTCGCCCATGGACATCCGCAACATAAGACATGTTGCGGATGTGTCACCACCCTTGGTTTGGGAAGAGGGGGAGGAAAAATGGGAAGGGAAGGAAAAAGGGAAGGGGTAGGAAAGGATGGGAAAAGGGAAAGGGCAACCGGCTCTCTCACTCATCATACGAAACGCAGCCACTAAGGCTACTTCACGCCGATCTTCTGTGAGAGGTAGTGAGAGGTGGAGGGTGGTACTTCCCCGGTCGAGCCAGCCCATGTTCGAGCTGCAATCACATGATCACAGCTAGGCTCTACCACCTTGGAAAACCCATTCAACCCCATCTCGGCATAAGCTTAAAAGGTTTATACTCACATGCATATAAATGATAACATTGGCTTAATAATTAAATTAATGAGTAAGGTAATAACAACTGAAACACAAATACTTATATTTTTTTCCATTCTGGACACAAACCAATAAACTGTTAAAGTAACAGACACAAAGGAAAAATTTGAGACTCAATTTATTTTTACCATGAAATTGAATATGGACGCAATATAGAGGACGGACAAGCGATTCAACCCTCTATACAATTTTATTCTGTAAGCTCTAAATATAAAAGATTTTCGAATTGGTCTTGTAACATATCATTCAACAAGACCACTTGCTCTTTTTCAATATTTCCAAGGCCTTAAAATGATTTCACGAAGAAGTTATGTCCCTATAGAAACATTTAAAGCTTGATAAAAATTTATTTGTTTTTAGAAATTCCACTGAAAATTGAACTAATGTTACAAGTCGCGCATTTCGTGATGTACTAATATACTGTAATTGTTATAATCATATTTATCACTAATTATAATTTATTAAAATACTGAACCATTGCAATTTAGTAATGGCAACATTTAATTTGCAAACCATAAATACCGGCTACAGCCATTTTGTAGGACATTATTGGAATTGGTACCGTGAAAACTAATACTATATTATTTCACTGATAGAATAATTGCTAAAGTTACTCAGATCGTCTAGGTGTTATTGTTATATTTGAAGAGATTTTTGTAAAATTTCATGTGAAGAAAACCTTGAAGAAGTTTAAGTCTTAACCTACTTCATAGTTCAATAATGGCACTAAAGTAATAATTATTGACAAGTTTATTAAAACATTTTTAAAGATTCTCTGCCAGTAGTCGCTATTATTCCATATGGGTATGGGTGAACGAGCCTCATACATAAAATTAATTAGTGTGTATATTTATATTTGTAATGGTACATAATAAATAAGTCCATAACATGCATTTTAATAGTCCATGTATTAAAAAAAAGACATTCAAAACATTAATATTAATTTTCACCTGCATTATTATATAGATTAACTAACAAAAAAAATCCTTGAAAAAAATTACATAACATTAAAGTATTTCAACTATACTTGAACTATGTATTAAAAAAGTGCATGCAAAATAAATGTAAATATTGGAGAATTATCGTAATAATATTGTACAACGAGTTGTACATCGTCATCATCACCGTCATCAGTCTTTCAGAGCCCACTGCTGCTGCTTTTTTGATCAAAAATCACCACGCTTGTTCAAGACTGTTTGGTGATTTCAAACTTATAATTTGAAATTATAAGTCCAGGTTTCCTCAAGATGTTTTCCTTCCCCCTCTGTCAGAGGGGTGTAAACACTCTTAGAAAGTACATATGACTCGGAAAAATCTCATTGGTTCTTACTAGTTTCGAACCCGCGCCCTCGTGCACGAGAGGCGGGCCTTTAACCTCTTGGTCACTACGACCACTACTATGACAAGATGTACATAAACAAATGTTATAAAGAATCTAAAAGTACTAACTCTACGTTGTTAACTATAATCTGTGTATTATTAAGAAAAGACAAATAACTTTTACTAATGTTTATTTTATTAAAATTTAATTAAACTTATGTTTATTTTATTAAAATTTATATATTTTAAAGAAAATAAAATTATATACAAGTCAGAATAAAAGTAACCAAAAAATTTAGATTAGAACTAATAAATTGTATTAAAAATAACACTGTTCCATTCTATTAGATACTTTGTACAATTAGAATGTGGGGTTACTGATAGCAATAGGAAAGCTGATATAGTAAAAGCATCGCTCGCACCAATTAAGCTTACGTAAGTTTCACCACCTAATGCAAACTAAACCAAAACACGGCATTATTTCCATTGTGTGATATTTGAAATTCAAATTACATAGCCAATTTTAGCAACTACTCTTAACAACAGATGATTCGAATTTTATTGTATATGTATTTTAACTTAAAATAAATAATAAATTTAAGAACTTAAATAATAAATATGTATGTTTAATGTATTGTAAAACAAAGTTCGTTTTCAGTATTTTACTTAAGATCTCATCAAAAGGCAACACTTCTACCTTTTTATGAATTTATTAAATTATAAAATCAATGCTTTTTAAAAGACTCCTTGTTTCATGGGCTTAAAATAAATAAACAGAAAAATAGTGATTAAAATCTTTAAATTGATATTCTTAACATAAATTAAAATGTCTTTTGTATTGAAGTTTCAACTGTGATATATTGTTTTATTGCCTCTCTTGAAAATCTTATTGGTAGTTTGGCAATTTGTATGCCATTATGTGGTTTCAATATATACAAAAAGGCAACTAAAACACTTTAAATGAAATTGACAAACACTTTTTCATAAATAAAATTAGTTTAAGATTTAAATATTTATAAAAATGTCTTTTTCTACATAAAACTAAGACAAAATCGACAAATTAAGAAATTAACAATAAATAATTATTTAAATAAACAAATATGCTACGGTATTTTAGTTCTCGTAAAAGACAAGGTTTATCGTACAAAGATCGAACCGCGGGTTACTGCCACTTAAAATTATGTTTTCAATTTTAGAGAATGCTCTTCAATTAAACAGAAAAATAAAATTAAAACGAAACATATTTATCTACTACAAATCAACAAATATTTTGATTTATTTATCCAGATATTATTATATGTAATGAATTCATCATTTTTATATAAAAAACTCGCTTTTATAAAATACAGATCAAAAATAATTCTTTTATCACTTCTTTTTCAATATGTTTTCAATATAAGGAAATCATATTTATATTTTATGTCTTTAAGTTGAAGAGTTGCTATATTGACTACATACGTATGTTTCAGCTGTAGGCTTTCCCCTATTATTTTTACACCCTGTATAAATTGTAAGCTCTTGCCACGTCAGTCTCATTTCAAACTATTGGAATCCTCAATATTGAAAGTCGTTTTCAGTGGCCGGATTGATAACTCAATATAATGGAAATGACAAGTCTTATAAAATCATCCCACTGAAGGTATAGAAAGTAGGAAAACATTAAGGTTCCATTACTTTCTTAATGTATAAACCGTTAACATTTACTAACTTTCTCTTAACGAGTAAATATATTTTTCAAATTCAACTTCGATTTATGGACGCCGTCTATACGGTAATATCAGTAAGATTGAAAATCTCTCATAACTGAAGTATAAGTTTCCCCCTTTACAAATAATGTTATTGACACGGCATATTCATAGCTCTTATTTTCTTGTACATTTTTGTTATAAAATTAGTATAATATGAATTTTAATTTGTTTCTTTTAGTTTATATAAATGTATTAAGGTTCACAATATTAAAACAAAATTATCAGACATTATGTAAATTACTTAAGGTATTCCAACAGAAAAAAAGAGGAGGCCCAACGAAAGTACAATAATCACGTTTACAAATAATGTGTTTAGTCAAAATAGGAACTTAAGGAACACAGACTATTCAATATTTCAAAAGAAACTACTAACTTTTTCTAGTTGCTCTCGTTTTACTAAGTTACACTGTACTTTAGAACGGCATTTCCTAGAATATCAGCGCCCCTGTCAAATAGCTGCCATCAAAATGATTATATACCAATGACTATCTCCGAAATATGTCTAACAATATATGTTTTTTGTAAAAGTACATAAACAGTTAAATAAAATTTCAATTTATTGTGTCGGAAATGATAAATATGTATATTACTTTAATAAGTATCCCACAAAATATTAAAGATCACATAATGTAATCTAAAGATGAAAGAACTACGATTTAGTGTACCTAATAAATCGCTTGAAGCCTAAATTACATACAATTTTATTGCAAGTACTTAGTAGATAAAGTTTTATTAAGACATGCTTGGAAATTAATTTGGATATTTCAATTATATCGAGAACACATTGCGGTTGAACTGAAATGAAGTTTTATTGCTCCGTCTGCAGTTTTACAGCGACTGGTTCGCAGTTCAGTAATTGCACAGTATGACACAAAGATTCAGATTAATGTACTAATTGTCATAAGATATTCCGTTTTAAAAACAGATATTAAACTTATGTTACTGATATACAAAATTTATTTATGTTTTTAATGAAGTCCTTACATTCCTTAAGTACCGTAGTTAGCAAGTGGATCAGATATTCTTCTTAATTACTTTTAGTACTCAAACATACTTTTAATATCGAGAAGAAATAGTGTTACTCATTATTATATTCCTTAATCATATGAATAAGTGAAAGAATACTTTACCACTAGAAGTACAAAAGAATAATCTCCAAAAACCGCAATTTGATTATGTTATTTGTGACAGGAGTAAAATTTTCCGTTCTGGCGGACCAGATCTGCGGTTTAATACATTAACGTTTCGGAAACATATGTATATCACAGACGTATTATCAGTAATACCCAGAACCTAAATGGATTTTAGATACAATGCTTAATATTAAAATAGACCTCGTTGGACTAACAAAAATGTTTTATGTTTATGGTTTAATTGAAATGTTGATTCTAGGAAATTTAAAGGAGCTAAAGTACATAAATATATGTATATAGCAAATAAATATTTGTTTGATATGTTGATCAACCAAAAATGAGAAAGATTTAATGTACAAAATTCTTTATAAGAACTAATATGAACTTTTTGTCACGTTAAAACTGAGATTAAAGCTGTAAACTTTCCTTTTTCGCGAAAGTATTATACGCATCACAACACTACGAGCATTGAGGTTTAATCGTTTATTAAAAAATAAAAATCGCATGATAATAAATGTCTCACAGAAGCGCTTCTACAATTTCTATCTGCTATTCCTATTTTAGAACTTATTGTTGGTACTAAATACGTAAAAATTTTTATTTTAATTAACCTATGCCCTTTTACGTCATTGAGGAACGAACATTCATATACATTTAATATAATACTGGGAGATGATGAAATGATAAATAGTCGAACATTATTCATAATTAACCTACCTAATGAATTATGTTTGAAAAGAAGGATAAAATTTGTGTCATAATTCTCTTTAATACATCTGAACCCAAAGCATTATAAGGATATCATATTGAAAATGAAACAGAAGTAGAAAAATCATTTTAAAAATAAAGAACTCATATAATTCAATCAATAAAATTTTTCAGCCATAAACTCGAGCGGAAAAAAAGATAGGTCCAAAAATGTACTGAGCTTGAACGGCTATTACATAGTAATAATCGAAACTAAATGTAAAGATTTTGCTTTTATGTTTTTATTTCTGCATTTTAAAAACTTCATTCGTTTTTCATTTAACTAATTAATTATTATAATTCTTTTATAATACTATAAATATTTTGTTAATGTAATATAAATTTCATAAAATTTATTTTGTTATGAGTCGTATGATTATATTTTATTCCCTTTCAGGGATTAAATCTCTTTTGTGCATTTTGTATTTTATATTCTTGATTCTTTTCTCGCTAAAAATTTTTAATCGGACAGTGAACTGAGGAATCTGCAACTTTATTTATGAAAACGTGCATCAAATGAATCCGTGGTAATCTCAAACAGAACTTATATACATAAATATATCAAAGCCGTTCGTCCCGACTGTTTTGTACAAAACGACCAACAATCATGAAGTGTTGATATACGTTCTTATATATTTTTTAAATACATATTTTGAATGCTTTCAAAAAAGATATGACTATAAAATTCAAGTCCTTTACATTATAATCATTAGTAACTTTTAATAGTTAAATAAAGTAAGAATTCATGATTAAGAGATAAAACATAAACAAAGAATCAAAAATTATACAGTATACATAATATGTATTTTAAACTAAATATGCTTCATAACAATGTAAATAGTACCTAATTACACTACTGCTTAATTTGCGATGAGTGTCGCTGCCATTATTACCCAGTTACGTCCGTCTATACGAAAGCAACTAATATATTTAAAAGTAAGAGTTCTTTATGTAGAATTAAATTTGAACGTAGTCTCGTTAAAAATTTATTGATGTACTAAAAGTTATTTCACGGTAAGTATACCCAAGCAAGCCATGAGTTTAGCAAACTTATAATATGTTCGTTCCATATTTGTATCCTTAAAAATTATTTCAAGTATTTTATTCGTCCTTTTTAAGGAAGTACTTAAAGTTTTTACTTCCTTTTATACTCTTAAAAGTTCTTAAAATTTAGAATGATAAATTTGTTCTATGCTATACTTATATACTTCAAGGTTTACAACCCGGTTTTCTACCGCCAAATATATACATACATTTTTTTTTATTAGGTACAAAGATACTTAATGCAGTTTAAGCGTCTAGACGGCTCACTTTTATTTTTTTCTTAAACGATTGCAATTTTGTATTATTTTAAAATTCATTATTCCAATAAGTGATAACAGGTACTGATAATAGGTACTAATAATATCAATATTAATATTTACAAGTGATAATAAGCAATTTTTAACTTTGAAATACCACGATGAATATGAAATAACACGATGAATTACAGGAAAATAATTTGATATACTATGTATATAATTATCTATGTGTATACTTAACTCAAGTAAAAATCATGGTACCGATTAATTCCACCACTTTTCATAATGAAACTTGTTTCATAAAAATATCTAAAAGCCTCAATGTTCTTTATGTGACTTTTATTTTCCCAATATTGAACGTTACTAATATTTTTATAGAAAATCTTCAATTACAAGATAATTTTGAAGTCCTTCGAGAAATATAAGTTTCATTTATTAAACGGTAAAGTTGAAAGGCTATTCAAATTTCTTAACTTCTTTAACTTTCTTTAATTAATTCTCCTTTTAAAATACATACATTGCTCTTTCATTGATTTAAAATACATAGGTTGTCCCATAAGTTTCTTCCCTTTTTTTGATGCGAAATGAATACACGATATTTGTTGTTTGAGGTTGATTTATTATATTATATATGAACCGTTCTATTCTATAACCTTCTTCCATCTCTCAGGAAGCCTCATTATGCCCTCTTTCTAAAATTGTTGAGGCTTATTTGCAAAATATTCGTCTGTGTGCGTTTTTATTTCGCTTATGGATTTGAAAGATTTACCACGGAGATATTTTTTTAAGGAGAGGAACAAGTAATAATCGGAAGGAGCAAGGTCTGGGGAGTACGGAGGATGAGGTAGAACGTCCCAATCGAACTGTAATAATTTTTGTCTCACGACCATCACGACGAAGAAGCAAATCGCACGTAGAGACGCGGTTCATAAGGCCGGTCTCCGTCAGTAGGTGTGGAACCCAAACTTAATACCGATTTGCATATACCATCTTGATCAAATGCTTATGTACCGTTGTCTTGGGAATGTTAGTTTTATCCTCTATATCGCAGATTTTCAGAGAGCACAGTCTTGATAAGGTCCGCATCCGTCGTTACTAGGCGGCCGCTGCGGTCTTCATCTTGCAAATCAAATTTGCCGGCTCTAAATTTCTTAAACCAATTGCGGACGGTCCTAATGGTCGTAGTACCACTCTCGTAAACGGTGCAAATCTCATCTGCAGTGTTCTTTGCACTATTGCCTTTTTTAAAACAATGAAGCATAACATGCCGTAAATGCTTCTTTTGTTTCTCCAAATTGAACGGGGCAGATTTTTTTTTAAAAGAGGCTTTGTCACCAACCAAACTTACTTTGAAATAGCTCTGGGACGACTGAAACCGATGCCATAAACGGCTAAGAGATAAGCTGCATGTTTATATAAGCATAGCCAGTCAGACTCATTCATAACGTAGTGCGGAAAAAACTTATGGGACACCCTAATATATTTAAAAAGGAAGAGTAATATATAGATATAATAATGACACCTCCTTCTGAATTTATCTTCTAAAATGTATAACTGTTTTGTTTATGTACTTCAGAAAGGGCTAAATAAATAAAATAGCAATCACGAAGTTCCATAAAACGCAGTTTCAAATCCTACTGTTAATGAATCACTACTTATTCTCAAAGAAATACTTTAATAATGGGTGGTAAAACTGGTTAAGACTAGTCTAAATAAGAAGAAGACTAAATTTTTTATACGTTAAAAAAAGAAGAAAAAAAAATACCATCACACATCAACTTCAAATATTAACTAAGGATATATAAAAATTGATGTTGAAATTAATTATTATCGATGTACAGATATTATATAAAATTATGATTTTCAATGAATGAATTAATTACTAATAGAGTAATTAATATAAAAAGATACATATTTGATTGTTGTGAAAAAGACAAATGCAATCATAAAATACAAACAGACTAACCAAACAGATTTGTTTGTTATGAACTTTCTGTTATCATTGGTATAATTATCATTATTATAAATATTTCCATCTAAGTAGATGGATCAAAAATCTATACTAATATTATAAATCTGAAGAGTTTGTTATTTGTTGAAGCCTTCCGTTGCGTGCGCCGTGAAAACGGTTCAAGTAGTACAAGTATACAAAAAATATGTATCAAAGAATAATAGCTCTTTTAATGATCTAAAAAACAGTCCGCGACAGTATATGTCTATCTTTTAAGATTAACTCACAAAAACCGTTTTTATGGTACCTAATTTGGTCGAAATAATTTGTTTAAGTTGTATCAACATAATAATATTAATCTTTATTCAAATAAACAAATAAATATGTTGTTGGTTAAGAGTACTTCATTGTGAATAAAAAAGACATAGGTTTTATCCTGAAAATTCTACGGGAACTCGACCATTCCGAAAACCCCGCAAGAACGGGAACTATGTGGGAAGAACCAAAAATCTGCCGGAAGTCACTATTCCACGCGGACGAAGTCGCTGCAAAAGCTAGTATTATATACTCTATTTGTAATAAAAACATAATGAAAATGCAGGAGAAAAAAGTTTTGTAATATTTAATATTAAAAATTAAAAAAAATCATTATGACTTTCCATACAATATCTCGCATCTCATAAAGTCAAGCGACACCTCATTTAAAATTATAAATGAAGTGAAAAGTTAAAACGCCCACGCCGTATTACAGTGACCCGGTTATATGATTTTCACTACCTACATTGACATTTAATCCCAATGAGAAACGGGCCTTGTAATTTCCGACTCATAATAATATAATATCTCAATAAATGGGTTCATAATGTTCGCCAGAAAATCTCAAGCTTTAACACAATACAATGAATGCATAAATATTATTAGTGAACAAAGATTTTGTTATTGATATCGCTTTACAACACACACAAATTCAATACACATAAAAAACCGTAATTTACATAGACTAAGTACGTCTCAAGTTATCTATTTTAGATATTTATCATTGTTACTTTGCAGCATCTATGACCACAAAATAAACTTCTATTCGTAATACTTTTATTCATGAATTTTTAATGACGTCCTTCTAGATATGAAAAATAAGAAATAGGTATAGAAAACAGAGACGCTTGATATTTGAAAAAGCATAGCTTTCTATATCAAGGGAATATTTAACATCTTTATGAAAACTTGATCAATTGTGACTTGAGTCAAGATTTTTCAATTACGATATTTTATTTTTAGTTCTAGAATTCTTTTTTAGTAAACGATATAATTAGATTAATTTTGGCATTTTAATAGATAGGTAATAGGCATCAAAAAGCCAACATAATCAACACTTTTTATTTTTTAAAAATCAGTATAAAATAATTGTAATTTTGGTTTCGCTTTATCATAGTAATGTAAAGATGTAAATATTTAGTAAATCCTCACTATAAGTGGTGTAAAATAGGAAAATGATAATAAATCTACATATATTACAATACTTCTAAAATATCTTAGAATGTTTAATATAAATGACTAAAAAATATACAAAAATTATGTGTTGAAAAGAAACCTGAAAAAATTAAGAATTTATTTAAAAACAAACATTTTAAAGGAATAAAATCAACCTTGGTATATAGTGAAGAGTCTGTATACTACAACAAAGGAACTTATTGTAGTTTGAAAGTCAAAATAACAGCTGTAGGTATAAAGATACAGCCTGTAATTAAGCGTAAAAAAAAAGAAAAATCTATAGTAGCACAATAATACTTATTTAAGAGCTATTACGTAAAATGTGTTTATTTTTGTGATTAGTATTTTTTTTTTGTTCATTTCGTGTGACAGTCCTTGGTGATATAAAAAGTCCAAAAGAATACCTGAGCTTCTATACAAAAATGACAACTTCTTCATCCGTACATAATTCTTACAGCTTAAAGTTTGTGACGAACTAAAATGATAATAAAGTACAGGTAATCCATAACGCGCAAAACCTATAACTCTATAATTGCTTACATACGTGTCTATGTAATCGTAATTTGTTAATAAATCAAACAATTTCATAGAAAGTTCGGTATGTATGATGCCAACAATTTATTACGGGCTAAAAAAGACTTTTTATTATTTAATTATTGTCATTACAAAGAGAGGTTGTAGTGCTACATACAGTTTATAATTATAAGGTAAAGAAACTTATTCGACCAAAGCCGGGTTATTTCGACGCTAAATGAAACTTGAGGTTAAATCGAGTGATGTTACATGGAGTATGTACACTGTATTTAAATAGTAGATGCATTTGCACGTACACGATTATAATTATCATTTAAAATATAGGGATAATAAAAAGGAAACAACAAAACATAAGTATAATAAAACATACATAGGTTTTATCAATTTAACGTTAGCTCTGAACCTCCTAAATAAAACACTATTAGACGAACTTTAACGGTAATGTAAGGTGATCTCTTATACTATTGTAGAAAAGCAATAACCAATATTAATGGTACAATCTTGGGAACATATTTTTAATATTTGGAGAACTTCGAAAATGATAGATTACATTACCCTACTTATTACATTTTGATATGACCAATTGACCAAGTGCCTCCATTTCGCATTCAACTCAAGTGGATCCTAATTTGCCGATGCAGCAAAATTCATATTCTCTATAGTGTTTATATCATGTTGTTCCTTTACATTACTTCTTTTTATCTTAAGAAAAAAAAAATATCTTAGGTGACTCCCATTAACGATCTCTATGTTCTAATAACAATCATATCCTTAAAATTTCTGTCAAGGCGTCCTCCTGTTTCTCACATTCCTTTACCTTAAAAACTGTGCGACTCTGGAACTTCTTATATGTATAATTTATTAACTATTATCAAACTATCTATCATAGTACCCCAGTATTAAAGATCCTGACAAACGTTTTATAATCACATATCGCCATATAAATATGTTACTTCCTATTTTTATATGTTACTACATACCTATTTTTATATATAGTTTTTATAACCTACAATTTTGCCATATAATTTTTTTCTGTAGGACTTTTAGTTTTGCCGGAAATCGAGAAAACCCATTTTTTTTGTTTTTTACCCTTAAATACCCATCCCCATACCCTTCCCGATCGCAGATCGCCCGTAAATTATTTTTCCTTTAATTTTTATAATATTCCCCTTCTTTTCTCATGAGTTTCATTCTATTATAATTTATTTTCACTTTTCATTACTTTTAAAGGCATTTGCACTGGCCTATTGTATTATATAATGAGTGGCGGCTTAAGACGTACGTACGTAAGCGTACTCAGACCTCCGGAGAGACCCGAGTATCCCCTCCCCCCAAGACAGCCACGGACGGCCTCCTGCCAGATCCGTGACCGTCTGACCCCCAGGGCTATTTTTTCAAATATTTCACCGGTTTAATTATTAGATAAATTCCACACCAATCGAAAGTACGGAGCCCATAGAATATAAAACGTTAGGTTGCCTATTCTTTTCCAGTCACAACTCTCGGGTTGCCAGGGATAAACAGGTACATAGATAGTAGCATTATGCACCGGTCTGATAATTTAATCAAATTTAAATGAAAACAAAGAATATTTAATTACGAACAAGGTAGTTTAGGGTTGCCTCCGAAAAATCAGTCCTAAATTAGGGTTGTCGATTTTTAAAGTTTAATATTTCTGCGATTGAAAATGTGCGACTGAGAGGTCCCAAGCAAAAACAATTAAAAAAAAACTCTATAAGCCTATAATTTTCAATTAATCTTAAATATGAAAGAATTAAATATATCATATACATAGTTTGGATAATCATTAATGATGTAATCTTATTTGCTACAAATTGTCTTTTTACTATATTAAAACAAACTGCTTCGTAATGTATTTACGTATGTAATGTGTATATAATAATAAATCAAATCAATAGAAAATAAAAGCATCATTAAAATATATATGAAACAAGACACTGAATTAGGTTTAATGTTGCTAATAGATAGTTATTACTCAAGAGGCTTAAGGGTTCATTAATTAAGTTTGAAATATAAGAGAGTCTAATGCAAAAACAAATTCATAGCTCGGATTTGAAACTTTGGACGTTATTAAAAAACTTTTAGAATGACTCTTTTGTAATTTACGTTTGAATTATGAAAACAATTTACCTTTAAAATTATAATGAAGTTGTTAAAATTTGTGTGTTCAAACCTACTTTAACTTCTACTTAATTGAATAAATTACCTTTTTTTAGAATTCATTTAAAATAATGTAGGTAACGGATCGCACTTACTCTATCATATGATTGAGATTAAATCCAATAGGAGCTAACTACAAGAAATATTAAGCACAAATATATTTGATTAACATTTATTTATACATAACTAACCTAATAAAGTTACTAGCTATAAAATAATACCGATCAAAGGATACAAAGTGATATATTTTTTTAAAGTTGCTCAATTTCTCCTACAATAGATATAACACGAAGATGTAAAAGTTTTTATAATAATTAAGCAAATATGAATACATATAGATGCAATGCTAGGCCATAAAAGGTGTTGAAATTACATACATTATTAGTATATGTAGAAAAGTAACAGAAATAAGTAAATAATGTTCTAAAGTTGAATTTTTTTTTAGATTTTTTCAGTCATACATAAAATGAAAATCAATCCGTTAAAACCTTATTAAATTACTTATTCGTGTAACTTAATTAAAAACGATATCTCACTATATATATTTTTTATTATAATTATAAATGCATTGTCGTACAGTCTAGAAAGAATTTACATAAACACATTTATACATATATAAGACATGTATGTCAGTTTGTTCTTAATTAGGCTAACCATCAACTTTTGATTTATAAATTCATTATGACAGATCAAAAAAGCCCTTGCTTTATTTGTATGTTTAAATTGTGATTACTAAATAAGATGAAAGGGTATTCGTTAATTCTGATTTATCTTTCCCTTTTCAACCTTATCTTTCTTTAATTTTGACTTGAATGTTTTGAATATCAAACGTTGATGGTACGTCTACTACATTAAAATAATTCACAAATCACAATATATACATTTAAAACATCTTAATATTAATATAAAATAATTTCATAAGAACGTCTCATGGATACATATATGCAATAATTATATTGCTTCCACGTTTTTTTTAAGTGAAAAACGAATATGCTACAATATAAAAAATTATATCCGTAATATATTGATTACAATCGATAATTGAGTTCCGGCGTACGCCAATAAGCAAAATATATTTTAATATATAATTAAAAAATAAATCTAACTATAAACAGTCATAACCTTAATAGCCTTCATATAAATGCTCAAAAGCCAAAACACTTCACAAACTAGCATGCATATAAAAAAAATCACAAAACACTACACTATACGAGGAAGATTGGCCAAATAAAAGAAATTACCACCAAGCGAAAAACGATCATAAAACGACGGGGAATAAGGTGCATTTTATACATTAACCACGGCAATGAATGGAAGCGATATTATATAGCATCAATCACACGTTTCAAACATTGCAGTAGCGTGCCTACTCTAGGTGCTTCGAAAGGGACAACCGATAAAAAAAGCGTACAAACAAAACGAAAAATATAAGTGCATCACGTCCAATAATTATATATAACAGATTACTACAATATTTTTTGCATTTTTTTTAATTTTTTTAAATGTGTAATCTAAAAAGTGTTCTATTTTACAGGTTCATTACTAGCAATGGAACGCTCCCATGCCTGCGCGTGCGCAGCCATTTGAGTATTCCATCACTGGGATGCGTACGCATCTACTATCCGAATAACGTGTATCAGCTGACATGAATTACGCACTTTCAGCAAAGAAAAATATGTCAAAACACTACGAACGTTTTTTTTTTCGACTTGCGACTAGTGAAATCAACTCTACATGACCATTAATCGATCTGTATTCTTTTAACTCGACTAGTTCGTCCCATGCACTATGTAGTATCACCTACGACACTGTTCGATACATTTATATATTTCTCGATATCATATAACCTGTATACGTATCAGAAACAACGATGTTTTCAACGTGTCAGATAAATCGATCCCAAAAATTAATATCTGTACTCCCTAAGAAACCTTAATTAGCCAATTTCTAAAATCAAAAAATTCGATTTCTTTATATATATACCGAAGGTTTAATTTTACAATGATAAGTTAATTTGAACGGAGACATGATTCAATACAACATAATTGAGTTTAGTTTTGAAATAATTGAATTTCATATGAAACCTATTAAGAGTATGTTGAATTATTATTAAAATAAACATATCTGAGAGATTAAAAGTTTGCTTCAAAATATTTGAATCAAATTTTTAATATATTTTGTATGCAAATGAATAACTCGATGAATCACATCTCCAGTAATGGTTAGAGTTGACTGTTGCAGCGCTATTCCGCGCCATCCTCACTAATTGTCTCGCTTGCTTTCTCTTGGGAAATGTTTTGACCTGAAATTACAATAATAATTTAAATTTATTTTCCTCCTACAGGTCAGTAAAAATAAATAAGACATAATTTATTTCTTGATTGAGGCAGTACGAAGTCTGCCGGGTCAGCTAGTCAAGAAATAAAAATTAAAAAAAAAAATTGCCAAAAAATTAAAGTTTTTAATTAACAAATAAAAAATAAGGGTTGATCTCAGAGGGGTGAAAATTTAGGGTTGTATTTATTTTTGTAGGCTGTGTCATAAAAAAATAAAAACAAAAAATTTTGCCTAAAAAATAAAAACAAAAATTTAGGGGTGGACTGGACTACCCTTAACATTTAGGGGGATGAAAAATAGATGTTGGCCGATTCTCTCCCCCGGTTAGTATCCTCAATAAGGATCACGAAAATCGTTCGAGCCTTTTCGGAGAAGTTCAAGTTCGAACACCGTGACACGAGAATTTTATATATTAGATATCCAGTGATGTTCCTAACTTCAAATAACAATGCATACCCAACATTTTTTATATTATGTCGTTATAATGAAGAGTTTATTTAAGATATTTCTGTATGAATAACCTTTTATGTAAGTAATAAATAAATAAATAAATAAATAAATAAATAAATAAATAAATATTAAGCATTATTACAATAAATTATAAACGTTACATTTGTTCTCCTCGATCTATGTTGACATTTTTTCACATCTAAGACTGTTTATTACAGACTGTTTGACATGTGGAAACAAAGGTAATAAAATAAAATATGTTAAAATAACACTTTATTTATATCCTTTATAAATGGTAGAAAGAATTTACTAGGTCTTTTGAATTGATGAATATATATACTATATTTATATACGGTAGTATAGTAGATGTATACTTAATATTACATACCCTTTTTCGCTGATGAAAGTATGCACTTCTTGCAGCTTATGAAGAAAAAGGAGACACGTTAGAGTTAGGTGTAGAGGGCGCCAGGTCCATGGTGCGGCACACCCAGCCCGCTATGTCCGCCGCGTGAGCATCCGCCATACGGATCCACTCGTGGTTCTGAACAAATATTTATTGTTCATAATTGTTATATATATAATTCGACATTATTCATAATTCCAATATTTATTACATTTAAAACTACATACTCCCGACGTTTATTTACTTTGGAGCAACCGTGATCGCGGGCAAACGATTGTTATTTATTGTTTAAAGTTGTGGTTCATGGTCAAAATCATTCATTATTTAAAATATGATTCATCGTTTATATATTGTTATTTTTCACTTGCAATGGCTATTCATGATTTAAAATTTTATTCAAATCTTGAAATTATTAGTTTCAGTTCGATTTACAGACTTACAAACGATCTGATGGTCACCCTAATTGTAACTGGCTAACGTCGACTAAAAAAGTGTGTATGGTTACATACTGGTGAGTTTAGTCGAAATAGGATTAATGAGAGAACTATTAAAGTTTCAAATTATTTGACTAAACCAGCCCCCTAAAACTATAGTGATAAATTTACCCATCTGTTTTAAACCTCTATATTTAAATACAAAATGCTTTAAATTAATATATATAGACATAGTCAGTCAGTGTAGATATTAGATAATTTTCTTCACAATATGTTCATTAAATTATATATGTATAATGTATATAATACTAAAACATATTTAGACCCAGTTTCACCAATCATTGTTAAATAAGTGACATCGTGTTAATGCGTTTGATGCTCTGTTAGATGTATCGAGCGTCCCACCACGCACAAATGTCTGTTTAAATATCTTAACCAGCCACTAATATTAATTCCTACTCTGGAGCTCGGTCTAATGGCTAACATGACTGTTAATGCATTGTCGAAACTCAATCGTCCAATCACAGCCCTCATTTCTTGTAACCATAGTAACGTCATCTGTTTTGTCAGTTTCGACTATTTCCTTGTACTTATTAAAAAAGAGAATTAAAATTTCATTTCCTATGATGATTTTGCCTCCAGCTTTTTTATAACTTGGCAAATTAAATTTTCTTTTTATCTCTTATAATTTGAACACAATTTATGCCTATATGTATTTATAACAAAATAATATATAACACAATTTATTGACAACCCGATTTTGACAGGTTACACCTAGTAAATTGAAAAGAAAGTTTTTTGTGTGCCACATGAATGTAACCAACGATATATAAAATTTGGTCACATTACCTAAAAAGTGACGTATCGAGGGATATATACGATCAAAGTATAAAGTGGTGCATCGTGGCAAACGTGCCGTATTAAACGCTATAGTTTCGATTTGGTCGTCTTATAACGTTATTATTTATCGTCGTCGTCGTCTATAATGTGTTGTTATTTTGTCATCGTGGGACATAAATATTTTAATAGTCATTTATAAGTTTGTAGGTTGGTTAGTAAATGCTGTGATTAGCTTATACAAACATTGATTGGTGAAACTGGGTCTTAATGTCATACCATGAGCGTTTTAAGATCAGCCCTCTCGTCCGGATTCTTCTTGAGACAGCGATCGACGAAATCTTTGAAGTCGTCAGAGAATATTCCTGATGGTAATTTCGGTGGCGGTTCGTTGACTATGTAGTCGAGTAACTCGAATATAGCCATAGGTCGAGGAGAGTTTGGAGCCTGGAAATTATATACAATACTATTATAATATATATACAAAAATAAATGTATGTTATATGACTGCTGAGTGTAATATATTATGGAGGGTATGAGAGCTCGGAAATTAGCAAGTTTTGAGGATCCATAGGAAATTTGATTTATTAAAATTGTAAACACATAAAACAATATGAAAATGAATGTTCGTAGAGTATAGAATAGATTCTTTACCACTTATATAAGTTAGAACAAAAACTGGATTTAAGTAGAAATAAGAAAGCAATAAAGTTATGCTTATTAAGAGATTTCACACTATTTCCTTACTGTTTTCTTTAAAAAATATACAGGGTGACTGGTGAATTACTATCGATACTTGAGGACAGTGGCGGCAGTACCTTAAGTGCACTCGTGCGCTGAAGCACCAATTCAAAAGATTTAAAAAATTACAAAATATTACTTCATCTTTATTTTTAAATTACCATTTTAATATTTATTTTTTAAACATACAAAAAGGTATAAAAAATTAAGTTTTCTAATTATAGTCAAAAAGTTTGTAAGCTTTACTAAACTAATATCTCGTGCGCTTCGGCGAGTGCAGAGGACTGCTAATACATCTTGTATGAGATACGCATTAATACGCCTGACGCGTGAAACAAAAGATAGTTCATAGAAAAGTACCGAGTAATGAGTCGGTTCTCGAGCGCCGCACGAGCGGCCGAAGATTACCGAGAGTACCCGATGTATGACGAATTGAGCCATGATTGACATCTCGTTATGTTTTGTTGCATTTTATAATTTTAATATTTTAGTAAAGTGCACCACAAGTTTTATAACCCACCAGCCGACACTGCTTGAGGACGTGATATTTGACGATCATATATGACAAAATAAAAATCAATATAACATAAATATTAATAAACTTCTATGTAAAGTTAACCAAAAGTTGTGTAATTAATTACGCATCGTGTGACCACCCTACAGATTAGGTATACACACACACACACACACACGCGTGCGGCGGCGTGGTGTTGTATCAGCACGCCGCCACACGCGTCCACACTTGGAACACTTGGAACGTATCCACGCTTTATTTATTTATACGGAAATTTGGTCAAAAATTAAGTACCTATTTTTTTTACATAATTCAAATGAGAATCATGTACCGAGTATTCTCCTTAAATATTGATAGTAATTCACCAGTCACCCTGTATATGTACGAAATATTTTATTTAAAAAATATATACCATACACAATGAATTATTATGTTCTGGAAATTCGATATTCAAAAAGAAAAACTTTATGGATATCTCTTTCGTAACAACATTCAATAATTATGAGTGTTGATGACTCATTTTTTTCCAGTTCTACACTAAATGTAGATACATATGTAAAAATTAGTTAACATATTGGAATGTCGATAACTATGAACAATGATGATTAATTAAATAAAAATAATTAAAGAAGTTTTTGAATCAATTCAATGTCTCATTTTTATCTTCTTCTACCTGGCAAATTCCCAGCTATAGCCAGGGTCTGCCTTACATTTTGTGAATAGTTTTGGCTATTTGTTTTTACGTCCGCCGCCTGCCTGACGTCAACTCTCTTTGGGAATGCATTAATCAGTGATGTCTAAATACTCTTAGAAAGTACATATGACTCGCAAAAATCACATTGGTACTTGCTCGGGCTAGGATCGAACCCGCGCCCTCGTGCATGAGAGGCGGGCCTTTTAACCACTACGCCAACACTGACATAAATGTCTCATTTTTATACCGTAATTAATATCAAAATGTTAGGAATGTTGTTTCCAATTTATGTATATAAATTTGATAAACAAATCACCTGTCCCGGCGAGTGATCTTCATTTTGACCACCGAAAATGGCGGCCAATGTTTTAGCATCCGGTGGAGGGATTGGATACATGCCAATGGCCATTTCAACAAGCGACAAACCCAACGACCATATATCAGATTGCACCGAATAATGTGTACCTTGAAGACGCTCCGGCTGAAATTTTATTTAATCTTATACATATAACTAATACATACTATACATTTAGGTGGTAAAGGTGAAAAAACATCATTTTCATGAAATGATAGATATATTAGAATAAGAAATAAACATAATGTAAAATTACTTAAACTCTACAAATGATGTAGATTCTTTTCTGTTAATACTAAAAACCAAAACTAAGATTTAATAGCAAAATAACTGTAAAATTTTCTTCTCTTGTCTTAATTCTTATTGTGTTCTTTTGGACAAATAATTATTAGAATTGTCAGCTAACATTTTACATATATAATTATAGGTGAAAGTTATAAATATAGCAATGGTAGTGTGGATTCTTACCGACATATAGCTTCTAGTGCCCACAAATGAATTTGCCATAGAATCAATAAGCTGGCCAGACACACCAAAGTCACATATCTTTATCTCACCATTACTATTCACCAATATATTGGACGGTTTCACATCACGGTGCATTATGGCGTGCTTATCGCGCAAATAACTCAAACCTTTGAGAACAGCTGATGTTATAGTTCCTGTGAAATAAAATAAATTCTATGACTAAGTTAATATTTTGATTTGTATATAATGTGTTCATAATTTGTGAAAAGACTATACTTAATACTTTACATTACTGTTAAGAATTTAGATTTATTATAAAAAAGTCTATCTCTTGCATGTTAGATATATGTGCATTGGCTTTTATTGTGTTACATAATGCAATACCGACTCTTCCTTATATGTTGTCACATTACTATTGTTTCAAATGCAACAGTAATCTTAACAAATGCTTTAGTATGACATATATATACATATATCTGTCCTCTTTTCATATATAAAGATAATAAAACACTACAATTATTAATGATACCTTCAATCGTATAATAAGTTCTTATAGTGTTTATTATCTACTTATAAAAACCTTCTACAAGTCAGAATATACACTTAACAATGTGTCCTTTATTTAATATGCAGAAAAAAGGATTAAATGTTTATTTTATACAACCTACTTCTATGTTACAACAATCTAGAATATGAATTTACACATACCTAAAATGGACTCTGGAATTCTTCCAGCTTTTTTCAATATCAAATCTAAGGAACCGCCATCCATATATTCCATACAAATAGATATTTCCCCATCACTATAGAAAGCTCCATAGAAGCCAACAATGTGAGCAAAATTGCATTCATGAAGCACTTTTAGCTCCCTGATGATCTGTTTCTTAATAGCCGGCTTCACTTCCAGATGTATTAATTTCCTTGCCATTATAAGCCCAGTAGACTTATGCCGGACTTTCATGACTACACCTCCATTACCTTGCCCTAAATTTAATCATAAATATTAACTTGTTTTAGTATAATTTAGGACTATTATTGAACTAATTGTTTCAATTAACTAAAATAGTGTACAAAAAGCATTAAAATTAACCTAATTCTCCTAGTTTTTCAAAATCATCATCACTGAGCTCTCCGATCTTTTCCTTTTGACAAAGAAAAACTTCTATTCTACGTCTCTGGTTATCATCCATTTCTATTTGTTCCAGTCTTTCAGTGAGTGCTTCAATGCTAGTTTTAGACTTCCCAGCTAAACCCTGCCGTCTAAAAACAATGTAAAAGAAAAAACTTAGTGTACCAATAATTGCAATATTATTTTTCTTTACTGAACATACTTTGGATTAAAATTAATCAATGGGTACATTAATATTTATAATAAATGTTTCGAAACATCTTTCAGACTTTGAATATGCTTTTATATGCTTAAAGTAAGCTGTTCACTTACTTGAACAAGAAATTGCTTACTAATTTGTAATTAACTACTGATAGAATAATGATAATTGAATAGAATTCCAACATTCCCTCTTATTAAACATGAGTTAAGATGACTAATATTATTAAATAATTTAAATATTAAATGCCGAAATAAAATGTCAAAATTCACTTACTCAGTTGCTGTTGCAGATTTCAGCTGTGGGGTCATATTAGACGGTGTTATAGCCGGAGCTGTGTCTATAGACCCTGGTGGAAGGGTCAAGTTTAATTTATTCTTAGACATTTTGCTCATCTTGACTACACCTGTATCACGGCATTTAATAAAATTATCGATACGTATAAAAGGAAATCCGATGAATCACTGCACACTTAACTACAAAGTATAAAAACATTCATTCGCAACGACACTCAATAATAAAGGATAAGCTGCTTTCCTCAAGGAGGAATACAGAATCGGTATATTATATACGCCTTCTATAATCACTACTAATCTATGTCCGATTTTCAGATAATCGTTGATGAGGACTGCAATTTGACGTTAGATTACGTCACTGGAAAGACTGATTCTGTCAAATGTCATTATTTTATAGAGAAAACTCTTGAAACTTAAATACGCTGTACCTTTTTGAAAAGTATGGGCTTACCAATTTTAAAACTATTATCCTGAAATCACATTTTTATTATCTAGTTTTCCCTAATATAGAGTATAGATATCGTTAACAGAAATATTTTTAAATTTTTTATTGCTAAAATCAATCACACCATATTATTTGTTTATTTCTTTTCAAAACATTAAATCCGATATCCTTCTTTTGTTAATCATATAACTAAGTACCTAGTAGAAGTTTAAACGTCACAAATATAAACGTCCATTTTCATCCCCACACAATAATACAGCATACACAGTTCTATCAGTTCAATATATGCTTTTGAAAATTAGTTGCTAGATTTCACCCGAATAAATTACATATAACATTTTATTTTATTTTCCCTTTTTAGTAGCTTATTTCAATAAACTTGTTTACTTTAAAATGAGATATGTCGAAGATCACATCAAATACGACAGGTGTTAAATATTTTTAACATATACAGGGTGACTGGTGAATTACTATCGATACTTGAGGACGTGATATTTGACGATCATATATGACATAATAAAAATTAATATAACATAAATATTAATAAACTTCTAAGTAAAGTTAACCAAAAGTTATGTAATTAATTACGCATCGTGTGAACACCCTACAGATTAGGTATACACTCACACATACGCGTGCGGCGGCGTGGTGTTGTATCAGCACGCCGCCGCACGCGTCCACACTTGGAACACTTGGAACGTGTCAACACTTTATTTATTTATACGGAAATTTTGTCAAAAATTAAGTGACTATTTTTTTTACATAATTCGAATGAGAATCATGTACCGAGTATTCTCCTTAAATTTTGATAGTAATTCACCAATCACCCTGTATATAGGTACTACTAGCTTTCCGCCCGCAGCTTCGCCCGCGTGGATTTCGGTTACATCGCGTTTCCAAGAGAATCTTTCAAAAGTCTGGGATAAAAACTATCCTATGTTCTTTCTCAAGGTCAACTCTATCTCTGTACCAAATTTCATTAAAATCAGTACAGTGGTTTAGGCGTGAAAGCGTAACAGACGGACAAACATACAGAGTTACTTTCGCATTTATAATATTAGTAGGAATAACTCAAAAAAGTTAATGGTTTTTTGAACATATTTTTATTAATGGAATTATTATAAATCATACACGGGTATTACATACGTATTTATACGGAGATTGAAACAAAGTTATATATTTTATAAATTTCTCATAATCGTATTTTCCAAATATGATCTTAAATAAATTAAATTTATATTAAAGAATTAAAAACCGGTCCTAGTGTTCTGGCAAGCTGTTAAAAGGATGATTTGGAATAAAGTATAACTATAATCACAAGTAAGATTTGAGTTTTGACCGGCATTTTCTTCAATTTATGTGAATTTTCAAAGCCAATACCGATAAAAATTATTTAATGAGTTATTGTTTTTAACGCTTTAGATTTCGTTGATTGCCAAATAAAATATTGCATTATTACAAATTACTGAGACATGATTTAGTATTTTTTTGTTTATTATTACAATATTGTAATGTACATTACAACTCTGAAAGGATATTCTGAAAACAGATAAATTATATAACGCAGTATTGTTAAATTTATTATTGACTATTTAAAAAAATGGAAGCTATTTTATTCCGGTATTCGGTAGATATGGTAATTCAAATTTAAATGACGCTTTCAATTTGTCTTGTCTCTGCTGATACTTTTTACCAGCATTTGCTCCATTGATGACTCAAAATATTAGATTGTAATGCAATATTACTAGTCCTTATTTGTAGCAATATGTATTTTATGAAGAACTTTTAGTGTTACATATATATAGAGTACTTTCCAGTGGTGATTCGGAGGAAAGCAGATCTTACGAAAAAGTTGTTCACATTATAGCTTCAGTAACAGACTATAATTTATGCCACAGAAATATAAAATATGTTATTAAAAGAATTATATTGTTTGAAATTGAGTTATCGACATTCATGATGAAAGGTGCAAATTATTTAGAAAGTAACAAAAAGTAATTTTATATTTTAATAATATATATTTTAAGTTACAAAAATTGATACTATTATATTTACAGGAGCATTAAGTGTATGATAAAAATACTTGTTCAAGGAAGTATATTAAAAACTAGTAGATTCATACTATTCTAGAGTTAGGATTGCTTAATTAATAAAATATTCCTTTTAAATTAGTATTTTGCCAATATTGTAACTTTAACAAATATTAAATATTTTAAAGACTGACAACAGAGTTATGAATGTGGAGCTCTTGCAAGTAATAATATTAAAATATATAATATATATCAAGTGGTATCAAACCATAATATATTCAATTAAAATTAATACCTATTAAATAAACATCACTTAAACAAAATAGTCCAACATTCAGTATATATTTCATGAAGTCTTTAATTTTGACAGAAAGTAATTTATGCCGGGCTGATTCTTTTTTGGATCTGTCACAGTCTTTTTGGCCTCATTTTTAGTGTTCTTTGCATCTTTATCGTCATTTTTGGACTTTTTCTTTTTATCTGTTTTAGGACTCTGGTTTTCTCCTTCGGGATTCTTTTTCTTTTTGGTCTTTTTCTTTTCGGGTTCTTCAACTTCTGGTGCTGGTTGTAATACTGGGGATGGATCGATTATCATTGAGAACTTCGAAATATAATTCCATAGAGCTTCAGCGCAGTTTTCAGGTTTTCCTCCTTCCGGTTTCTCCCACAACAGCCCATATAACCTGGGTTTCAATTTTTCCATTGGCTTTTTCATTTCAGACTCAAATTCGTCTTCTAGATACTTCAATTTCGCTTTTTGTGCTTCAGGCGAGAGTGAGAGTACATCGTCTTCGTCCATTGTTGCCTCCTGAAATAAATAAATGAGATTTTATTAGTAATGCCAAACCTTATAGAAAGAATTCATAACTGCTACTTAGCTCATATATGTATAATTGAACAAATATGTTTCAACCTTTCAAAGACAATGTTTTTGTTGGTCAAACCTATTATATACCAGTAACAACATATGACATTATAAACTAAGATCCACAAAAATTTACTTCACATAAAATTATTGTGAAATTACAAATAATAATTAGTCATATTAAATCAGAAAATCCAACATATAAGTTACATTTAGTATTAATATTCAATTGAGAGTAGACACCCATACCCAACTTATGTAATATATATTTTCCTTATAAATAATAACAATTACAGTTTGATAAAAGAATTCTCATTTGTTATAAAAAAGAGCCTCTTTATTGTGATTTTCATTTATTTATTTGTATATCCATTTACCTCATCACTCAAGTAGCCATGTGGTACAAACACTTCATTGTCTACTTCATATTCATCTGCTTCCTGTTCATCATCACTGCCCGCTGCACTGCCATCAATACTCTCTCCTTCTTGTTCCTCCTCCCATTCTTCATCACTATCCACTTCATAGTCCAATAGTTTCTGTAAATTTTATATATATTTCTTAAGGATAATGCTAACATATGCCTTTTAAAGTTCGCATCATCACAGCACATATCAAGCTCTGCCTGTGTTTTATATAATAAGCTATGTTAATAGTGCAATGTGTAAATATTTATTAATGAAACTATTACGACGATAATGAGTAAGAAAGTGTACAGATTACAATATGGACAATTATTCAATTACATTATCAGTTTTAAAAGGTCTCCTTGGATTAATTGATGCACTCTTCTTCCTCCAGGTACCCCAGTAAGGTGGACGTCTGTTTTCGTGGAATGAAAGTAGTTTAGGACGAAGTTTCTCTTGAATAACTGGTTCACATGAAAGTATCTCACCGATGCCATCTGCTGGTGGTAATTCATCCTCTGAAAGATTTTAATATATTGATTATTAAAAAATTAATATAATTAATTATAATGAACAGTGATGTACTGGAGAGTCAATAAATTATATAAATTTTAAATGAAACTAATCTTTTTCGGATTGTTGTGTAAAGCAACTGAAAGGTCGCGAATATGTAGTTTTTATAATAATAAAATACGCGTAGCATAATCCGAAAAATATTACTTTCATTTAAAGGAATAATCGCGAAAGTCTTGGATCTCATCATATTAAATTCAATTGTGATTTGTGAATTAAATCTTTATATTTAAAGAGCAGTGTTAATTACACTATTTATTATTCTAAACGGCTGTAAAGTTTTGGCTGAAAATTGGTGGAGAGATAACTTAGAACAAGGGGAGAAAGGACATAGTATACTTTTCATCCAATGAAAAGAAAAAAAAAGTTGATCAAATACAAAATCTTCTTATCTAGTCTTTAAAGAGGAATGGAGTTCACTCAATCAGCCATACATTTCTTATTCTGATTCTAACGCAGACGAATTCGCTCGCAAAAACTAGTGGTGTACGGAAAAAGTAAATTTTTTTTAAAAATGGTGTTAGCTTATATAATATTATAAAACATATTCAAGTATAAGTAACATACCAACTATCATAACATCATCATCATCATTTTTATCACAGGGAGGCCAAGTTTTTCCACTTGATAAAGGCTTCCTTTCCTTCAATTTTTTCAAATATAAAGAACTTTCTGGAACATTTTGATTGCCAAGAAAGTCATCCAATTCCTTTTTTGAATCTTCTTGTAACTGAATTCTTACAATCGGCGCTAATCTCATATCAGACTTTATTGTGAAACTCGACAACATGTTATTTCTCATGGGTCCTATAGTGACTTGATCCTTTTCACTCTTTTGCTTTGCAACAAAAAAGCTGGCGAAAGCCTCTGCTGCTTTTTTCTTTTTCTGTTCCTGTTCCAATTTTTCCTGTTCTAAAAGTTCCTGTCGTTTTCTTTTCTCTTCCTCTTTTGCTTCCTTCTCCCTTTTCCTTTGTTCTTCCTTTTCCTCCTTTTCTTTACGTTTTTGTTCTTCTTTTTCTTCTTTCATCTCTGAAAATATGATTTTTGTTTTGTAGAATATCATAGCATTTCATTTTTATCACATATTTATTATAAATTAAGAGATGTATTTGACTTTAAAAAATTCTTCAAACTTATTAATCAATAATGTTCAATCGTGAAACATAACTAAAAATAAAGGATATAAAACATGAATAACAATTACTTTTATCGAACTTACTTTTTTCAAGTTCCCTTTGTTTCTCTTTTTCTTCCTTCTCTTTTCTTCTTTGTTCCTCCTTTTCTTCTCTTTCCTTTCGTTTAGCCTCTTCCTTTTCCTCTCTTTCCTTTTTCCTTTGTTCTTCTTTCTCTAGCTTTTGTTTAATTCTATCCTCTTTTTCTTGTTGCCTTTTCCTCTCCCTTTCCAATTTTTCTTTTTCTCGTTCTTCTTTCTTTTTAGCAGATTCAAGCTTTTTCTGTAACTGTAACATATTAGACTTATTTTAGATAAATATTTTGTATACATTTATATTTATGTAGTTATTATTAAATGATACTTAACTGGGCGGCGAAATAAAAGGAAATAATTTATATTTTTCATTTAAAGGACAAGCTCAGTATGATATAAATAAAACCATTTTACTTGATATTCAATAACTTTTGTTATTAATCTTAGCATTAGAATTTATCTTACTTGAATGCACTTTGTAATGATTTTCTTGTTAATTCAACATTATGAGAATACTAATAACAACAATATGAAGCAGAGGATGCAATATACATGTTTATAATTTTTAAATAATTAAAAAGTTAATATTTCCACTCAAATACAATTTCTTTATACCAAGATCTTTTCAAAAACATATTTACCAGGTTTACTTCACTATTTGCAAATATAATTCGTCTTAAAGTTGTTGTTATTTTAATAAAAAAAAATCAAGATCCAAAATTATTTAACAATACACTTTTTTTATATTAATTGAATATCTATTGTCATTTATTTTTAAGTAATTATTAAGAAAATTTTATAATTCAGGTAAAGTATATTCTATATTAAATAATATATAAAGACTTACTTGTTTTGGTGTAACACTTGTGTTAGCACTTTCAGTAGTAGAAGTGTCCCCTTGGCTATTCATTGATATATTCCTTCCTGATCGTCGCGGAGTTGACGGTGAAGTTAATGATTCATCACAGTTACTGATTTTAGAAGTATTCAGATTATCGTCCGGTTTTGATTTGTTTCTCACACTTCTTTTAGGTGTTACACTTAATTTAGATTTATTTTCACTGGTAGTCTCTATTATTGATACATCATTGCTAATTTCGTCTGAAATATGGTCATCTTTTGAAGTAGATATAGAAGACTCATTGTCTTCAATACCCTTTGAAATTTTATCACTGTCTTCATCATTTTCAGTACTATCAACATCTTTTTCTACAGTAACATCATTGTTACTGGATGCATTTTCTTCATCTTGATTTTTTGATTCAGTTTCTACCTCAACATCAACCTCCATAGCTTCCTCCTTTTCAATTTTATCGGCGTTTTCATTATTACCATTCTCATGATTTTCTGAAGAACCATTAGCTGGTTTTTTTGGAGTGTTTTTCCTTTTTTTGGAACTTTTCGATTTCTGTAGCTTTTTTTTCCTGGCAATATCTACTAATTTCACCAATGGATTGAGAGATTTTGGAGGTTTTGAATTCTGTACAGCCTCCTTACTATCATCGTCACTTATTATTACTGCTTCATCACATATTTCCTTATCATTTGCAATTTTACCAATTTTTGAGACTGGTTCCGGGTCAGGAACAGATAGCTTTCGCTTCCTAGATGGTGGAGTCACTGGTTTTGGAGATACTTCACTTAATAACTTAAATGGAAGACGAGCTTGTTTCAAAACTTTTTTTGATGGTGTTACTTCTTCACTATCTGATGACTTGGGAGTTTTCATGGCTTAAAATTTATATATTTAAACTATACAGCTACTTTAAACGTTGCTGTATATTATTTAATAAATATATCTGTAAGTTTAAAAAAATTAACACATTGCAAAGCACAGTTTAGTTAGTAGTTTTTACTTTGTGTTTGACAATCACAAAAACCGCGGGAGACTGACACGTTTGGATATTTGCAACAGATATCTACAAAAATCACAAATAATTGTAACATAAACGTTTACTTTTATATTATTAAATTAATTATATATATAATAAAATTAAAACAAGCAAAAAGTTTGACTAATTCACAAATATATCACTTTATACTCAATTTTTTTTATAATTATTACAATATGTTATAACACAATGCTAGGTATAGTAAGATTGTTTATGGTTCCTTTGTTATAAGGATATTTTTAAAAATATATAGAACATAGATTTTTAAGAATAAAATTGACGTCAGTAAACGAGTCATTACATTGTCAACATACTAATTAACTGAGAGAATGACCAAATTTAGAGACGTTTCTTATGGATTGCAAAAACTAAGAGACTTTTTATTGGGAAGAAAACATATTCTTCACGCTCGATTTCTACCGAATATAGCTCCACGAACCATACCTACAGCTGATCTCCCTAGAGGACCAGACACTCCGTACTCACAGAATTACTACTGTCGAAGAAATGTTTTTCATTCCGTACATCCTCCGGTCGTAGCACCAATAGCTGAAGGGCCGCCTCTCATTCAGGATCCAACCCAAAAAGTCAAAGTCGGCGGAGTTAGAGCGGATGCGGTAAACACATTACATATTATTTATACATATAAGAATAAAAATAATTACCGTTGTTTTATATTGTTAGAAAGAGACAGAGAGAGTTTTAAGAAAATTATCATATATTTTTCAGCTTTTGTTCGACTTTGCCCCAACCCCTGGCACTCCTTGGTGGTGGGATGGTCATTTCTACTATGAGCTAGTGCCCGATCCACCCGCTTCTCCTCCGCCAAAGGCCTCACAACCAGATCCTTGTGCTCCTAAAAAGTAGTTTCTTAGTACATGATAATGTTTAAAAATATGAATTGTTTACATTTGGAATTAACACCTTCAAATATTAAATAAAGTATTTACCACGAGTATGCTAATTTCAAATAGCCTAAAAATGTTTTTTTCATTTGTTACTCTATACTAATCTCGTTTTTTTTTCGTATTAACATTTTTCTCATCGTTCAAAACACTGTTCTAATGACTTTTTGAAAAAAAGTTGGGTTGCAGATAACTGTAGATAATTAAAGGAGATAATTTGTTTTCAATAAAGATATAAGCAAACTAAAAAAAATATTTTCTAATGCACATAGCATTTGAGTACAGTTTTTACCTAAACGTAATATACAGGGTGACTGGTGAATTACTATCGATATTTGAGGACGTGATATTTGACGATCATATATGACAAAATAAAAATTAATATAATATAAATATTAATAAACTTCTAAATAAAGTTAACCAAAAGTTATGTAATTAATTACGCATCGTATGAACACCCTACAGATTAGGTATACACACACACTCACACAGACGCGGCGGCGGCGTAGTGTTGTATCAGCACGCCGCCGCACGCGTCCACACTTGGAACACTTGGAACGTGTACACACTTTAATTATTTATACGGAAATTTGGTCAAAAATTAAGTACCTATTTTTTTTACATAATTCGAATGAGAATCATGTACCGAGTATGCTCCTTAAATATTGATAGTAATTCACCAGTCACCCTGTATAATAAGACGGGAAAACATTTTTTTTTACGTATTATAGTAATTTAATTAGTGATATCTTGGATACAACGTTTTATGTTTTTGAAAGTAAAGAAATACATATAGATAAAGAATATTCCATATAAATTAAATAAAGATTTTTAATTGACAGAGTTTTCGATCGATAACTAAGTATACTGGATTTTATTTCACAAATATTAAGGGTAATTTTTCGAATAATTCGAATTCAATTATTTCAACTGGAATACTTAGTTATTAAATAGTTATTTTTCTATAGTCTGGTATTCATTTGGAAAAAAACGTAATTAGGGTATCAGTGTTAAAATACAATTCACCATTGAGATAAACAAACCGTAGCCATTAGCTTGCGAAACAAAAAGTTATTTGTTTAAACAAAATTCCATTTGCATCTACAGGGTGACTGGTGAATTACTATCGATATTTGAGGACGTGATATTTGACGATCATATATGACAAAATAAAAATTAATATAACATAAATATTAATAAACTTCTGAGTAAAGTTAACCAAAAGTTATGTAATTAATTACGCATCGTGTGAACACCCTACAGATTAGGTATACACTGACACTCACACATACGCATGTCGTGACGTGTTGTTGTATCAGCACGCGTCCACACTTGAACACTTGGAACGTGTCAACACTTTACTTATTTATACGGAAATTTTGTTAAAAATTAAGTACCTATTTTTTTTACATAATTCGAATGAGAATCATGTACCGAGTATGCTCCTTAAATATTGATAGTAATTCACCAGTCACCCTGTATAAACAAAAAAGTATACATAAAATTTATCACAATCTAAGTAGCGATAAGAAGTTCTCAAATTGAAATCCGGACTGAGACATTGTCATAAAAATAAAGATAGATCAATATCCATATTATTGAATGAATTTCAAAATTCAAGGGCTGTCTAAATTTAGTGTTTATTAACCCCCAGACTAGAGATTTACATTCTAAATCGTTCACGTTTAATGATTACCATCTCATTTCTCATTTACCGAGGCAGTACTCCGAACTAAGTAGTCTCGTCAGCGCATGAGCGAAGATTCAAAACCGTCCCAGACGACAGTACCTTCGCTGGCGTTGTAAATGCCACACGCATTACGCTCACTATTCCACCGTGAGAACAGCTATGAATGGCCATTTCACATTCCCGCCAAGTGATTTCTAAATAAACAATCAGATCCCAAAATTATCTTGGCATAAGTCGATGTCGTGAAAAAATTTATGAGCTATTTTGTTTAATGAGTTCGTGAATAGAACCACCTGTAAAACTTTGTTAAGGAAACATTAAATCGTTCAAAATGAGAGAGGAATCTGATACAGCGGCCTTGAATGAAAGGATATTGGAATTCAAGAGTGATCCAGATAAACTTCGTCAGGCCTCTGAGTTTGTTGACGAACTGATACAGCAAGCGAAAAAAGAGGCTGAGCTTAAACAGAAAGATAAAGAGAAAAGCAAATTTGTAAGTATTAATGTATATTTATGCCCGTAAGGAACGATATGCGGATTTGATAGGGCGGTAAGTGTTTAAAATGGAGTAGTGCTGCTGTAGAATGCGAAATAGCTTCTTCGGTAGTGACGCTGTCATTTTCAATAAATCTTCAACACTATATTAGAAACACGTCTGCATGCTTATCACATTTTTCAAAATCATTAGTACTTTAAAATTTTACACATGACAGCGAACAATAAATAAATAATGAATATTTAATGTTCATAAAATAATTCAGATCAGGTTGTTGAAAATTTGAATTTTCCCTGAAATTATTATTAAACATTATTCCCTTTGTTAAATTCTATACGAGATTTGTTTAATCACTAAAATACAATACTATGTTATGTCACTTTTGTTCTGATTGATGGACAATCTAATTTTTTTTGTGGGACGAGATATATGACATTTCGGAGATTAGCGAGCAATCGGCTTAGGGTTATCAGATAAAATGGATAAAGCGGTTTTTTAAACGTTAGTGACAGATATGAATTAGATCAATAATTTTCTACCATGTACCCACCCTACACATCATGTGTTTAACTATAAACATTTTAAGCATCGGAATGAATAGTATTGATTAAGTATGTCTTAAGTCTTTAACACACGAGGGATGGAAATGAAAATAAGAAATCATAAACTATTTATTAGAAAACTGATTCTAGGAGAGGTGGGATACGTTTATTGATTTCATCACCGGGCTCGGCATTAATTAAATGAAATACAGTTATTCATTATACGCAATTTAATGGTAATAAAATTTAATTAAGCATATTTTATTAATAATAATCAGTTGTTTTGAATAGATTACGACATTTCTTATAATATAAACAGATTTTATATAATAAACAAAGATTATTTATACTCAGTGCACTTGCTTGCTGAATGAATTTATCTTATTAATTTACTTATTTTAATAAGAACACATTATTTTGCACATTACTTTCAATATATTATTCTTGTACCATAAAATAATTTTGTTTAGTCACCAAATTTTTTATAATTAACTCTAATAATCATTCAAACGGCGGTAGCTAATTTAATAATTATTAGACTTTAAAATGCTATAAATTTATACAATGTACATTATACATAAAACTAGTTTAATGTCACTCTTCTTTTTACATTTTTATACATAACAATTAACAATACGTACATGTGTATTAATATTCCTTCTTTATAAAACTCTTGTAGTACAATAAGTACTACAAAAAAGTCAAGCGAATAGTCATTTTTAATACGGTTATAATTTCTACAAACCATAATCTGATTCGACGATCAATCATTGGTCCTAAGTCGGAATAAGCTCTCCGATAAGTCGGGAGTAATTAACCTGAATCACCAATGATTGTGTTGCATTAGGTTTGTTTGTTAAAGAGAGATTAGCAATAAAGTGCTTCAGTTGTTAACCATTATTTTTTTTCTATATAATGTTTACAAATCGTTCGAAATATATAACAAGGCATAATACTTGATAAATAACAATTTTTTAACTTATTTTACGGCCTTATCGATTGGCCAGGTGAAATTAAAGTCAGTTTTTTTGTATTTTTGTCTTTAACAGTTTCTTTCATTAGCGGGTTTTGAAATACACAAAAATATGTACATTTTTATCTCAATAAAAGTGATTCAAACTCTAAATTAATATCGATAATCAGCTAATACTCAGTTAATTGATTTTATTTACAGTTTAAACGGTATATTTTCAACTGAAAAAATAATGACAGATTAAAAAAATAGAATAATAGAACTAAAGAATAGCAAAATCATTATGAAATATATAAAATAAAATTAATAGCAATAAAAAAACACGTTTTATATTCATCAAATATTATATAATTTAAAGTCTTTCAATAAATGAATTTATCATTTCAACATCGTTTATTTTAGTATTTATAAATTGCCGGCTTCTGCAATAACAAAAGATTACAAATCATTGTTATCAACGCTGATTTTCATTTGCATTTTCTTTGTTACAGGAAACTCAAGACTCTGGCGTTGGTGAGTAATATTTGAAATACGTTCGTAATATCATTAACAGCTTCATTATATATACAATAATATTATTATTATACTTAATAAGGTCTTTGTTTTCGTTGATCTGTAAGAGGCTTTCATTATGGACGTTAAGTAGCGCTTTACTAACTTTTATATTAAATAGCTGCTTATAATTAAATGTGCGAGTGACGTTAATAGATTTATACAAACTTATAAGTATGGTATTAATTACTTTTTATAATGTTTCCAGTTTGAATTAATTCATAAACCTAAAACTATATAAATATGAGAATGAACCCACATTATTAAATTAAATAGGTATTTTAATACCATCATGACATAAGATTTTATTCTTCATTCGTTTGTTTTTGATAAAGAAGCGATATTAATATGTTTACATGTATATAACTAATTGTTCTGTTTAGAATTATAAGTTAGTTTTATACTTGCTTTTAAACGTAAATAACGAGTGTAAATATAGTATGTAGGTTAAAATAACGCACTATTGGAAACGGAAATGAGTAATCAGGTAACGACGATAGAGAATTGTGTCCGTCAGTGCCACGAGGAGGTAAAATTATATAATTTACCATAATAGAGCGATACGCCAGTATCTTCATACTTTTATACACATGCATATTTTGCAGTGTAGAAGAAAGTATTTAGGACCAGCTAGGAACAACGACTTAATTTTCCAATTATTTATAAACCATTTATTTATTTATTCATATGAACATAAATATATATAAAATTTTTTCTTTAACTTCAGTTGGATTAAAAATTCTTCAATAACGCAAAGAAAGTACCGTCTTTAAATAATCCATCGACAAAAATAAACAACCCCACTTAATACCCTCGTGATATCTACATTCATGATAACATATGGAAAAAGACGTCCCCTTCAAAGGTATTACTCAGTGAAAAGGCTGTATGTATTCATACTTTTGCCTGTGAATAAAGAAAAGTCAATGTTTGTATTTTAAAAATAGAACACAAAAAATATTCAGACCCATTCTATTATTACAGATAAAATGTTCGCACATGCTTTCACAAAGATTAAAGACTTGTGGTGGGAATTTTTCTCTATTTGAATGAATCATTCATATTTTACTTAGCTTTCTCTTGCAACGCCCTGAAATGAATACAAAGTAGATTTTTTTATAACGAAACGGTCATAAAAATATTTATTATGAGGATATGCAGGGTGTGGTTGAGGGCTAGTCCGAATTTCAAGGAAAACATTGAAACTTACCTACTTAGAAATATAATATAAATTAGTAATTCCATCACCAAAACTTATATCATACAAGGTAAAAGGAGTCTTCTGGTTTACTCGTAGAGGAATTTGTTCCGTGGAGTCAATAACGTTATATAAAATTTAAAGAGTTACTCTTTATATGATATTTTATCCATATAACAGTTTAGCAACGGCATTGTTCGTGAAATTTTCAATATATATGTACATATTTTTACGTAATGGCATGTTTTGTATGTAAATATTTCTCTAACTACTTCTATTATTTTATTAATTTCTAAAGTATCTGTGTATTTTAGAATTTAATTTACGTTTATTCAAACACTTTTCAGCGCCCCTTTCATTTTAATACGCCTCTCGATGGGCTTGATGAAAAAACTTCGAACTCACATTTAATTGATTGAAAGCAATCAATTTTCTTTTATGAAAGTTTTATAGATGAGAGTAGTAACTACTTTTTTCTAAAACATGTAAAGGCTTATTTTTGAGTCACAAAATTTATTATATACATTTGAGGCTTAATAATCGTTTTTAAATCAAAAAAGCCTCATTACGAACTAAATACAAAACAATTAAAATATATTTAAAGAATCGTAATCAATCTTAGGAGTAGTTTTTATTATATTTGCTTTTATATTTATTTATACATTTTTCTCGTAACTTTTATATGTCATTTGTTTTTCTTAGTATAATTTATTATTAGCAATCTTATCGCTGAATATTCTTCGGAGAGCATACTGATAAGGAGGTTTTATATCTTAACTAAATGGTAGCAACTGCCCATTTTCTTATCTGCTAGTGACATTATGCCAGCAATGGCAAGCTTGTTTATAAACTAAATACCTACAAAAGATATTACACATAAAATTGAATACTACTATAGTGTTTGCTTTTGTTTTTTATGAAGCTCTTAATTTGAGTTGTCATCATCGGCCTATCAGAGCCCACTGCTGAGCAAAGGCCTCTTCTCATATGGAGAAGGTTAGAGCATTAATCCACCACGCTTGCCCAAGAGGGGTTGGTGACTTCAAACTTATAATTGTAAAATTATAAGTCCAGGTTTCCTCGCGATGATTTCCTTCACCGTCTATCAGTGGTGTCTAAATACTTTTAGAAAGTACATATGATTCGGAAAAATCACATTGGTACTTGCCAGGAGCGAACCCGCGCCCTCGTGCATGACAGGCGGGCCTTTAACCACTAGGCCACCATTTTAGTTAGGAGTTGAAATATTAGTCCGATAAAAGATGCCAAAGGCATTAAGAACTTTATGTCATTTTCGTTAGGAAAATATGTTTTTAAAGAAAAATTACGTAGATAAAATTGAAAATACATCACAGCTAAGACAAATGATTTAAACAAAAGTTTGATTACAATTTTTTTCAACTAAATTATTTGAAGTGAATTTTTCACGGGAGGTTTGGAACCCAGGTGGCCAATGCAATTTAATTTTCGGCACGCTTCGGAGTATCGAATAAGTTTTCCGGTATTTCGTAATCGCCTTCAGGGACGGCCTAATATAGTATATTTAAATTTTAATCGACATAACAAGTTTCAATATATATATGTATAACGTAAAAAAATACGATAAAAAAAACTATGAGCATGCAATCCCGCACTTGGAATAAAATCTCACTCCTCAATATGAAATTGTATTCGTCAGTGTAATAAATGATATTTTTTAAGTTATAAGTATATAAAAAATAATACCATTAAAGTAGATTAATAAATGAAGAGCGCTGAAAGTGCTGGCGTTTAATATTATGATGACAACTCTCAGTACACATTTACAATTCAAATGGGCATTAACGTTTTCAAAATTAATTTATTGTACGAAACAGCGTACATAGGTATGCGTATTAAGATTCACTCATAACATTGCCACCAGCATAATACTGTCTGAATTCAAATGTACCAAAAACGATTACTATCAATTTACGTAACAAATGATATTCACTATTGTGACGCATGTCACGAAAATGTAAATCGCACATGCAACAAACGTAGTAGACAAAGATATTTGAAAGCCTTCACCCCATTGCTATATGAATGTAGGCCTTGTCGATATATAAAACTGATACATAATATTACGTATCAATAATATAACAGTCATTTGCCTCGTCTGTTTGTATGTACCTATTAATAAACTTGAAAAAAAACAGAACTAACTTTTCCTTGGCTTTAATTAGTAGGGGAATCAATTGACGAGTATATTTTATTTCTATAATGCTGTGTTATTGATTAAATTGTTTGAAACATGTCAGTATAGGTTTAAAACATTCAAATTATTGTATTGTATTTTGTACTGAGTTAGTATTAAGATCCAAAGTGAGAACTTCAAATTTAGTTCATAATTAATACTTATTAATTATACCAACGCTATAACGTCAGTCGGAGGGCAACGCGTAAAGATTTTTATACCGTTAACTTCAATTTACATGCTAAGTAGTTCAGAAAGGACGTTATAAAAGGATGACGCATTTTTCATTTAGTGTTTGATATTATTCCTCTGTAGTTTATTAACTGAAGTCTATTCTTTTGTTTTTTTAATATCCAGAAATCGCTATTTATTTAAAAGTAATGAATTAGGTTTAAATAAAATATTCGATGGGTCGAGTAGGTTCATATTTATAATATGAATAAAATTATTTTTTATGAATCAATAAATGAACTATTGAATGCTAGAACTATAAACGAAATCTTTCCCCGGTAAATGTGGTTAGGTACCGAAAAGGAATTGAAACGTCGGTTTTAAAGTACAATTTAAAATTAAAACTTATTTTTATTTGTACACGGTTCCTTTAATTTTTTTAACTTCAAGGAAAGGAATATTTGACTTAATTTACATCTGCTAATCTTACATGTCTGCCAGAGACTGCCGAAAGCCTTAAGTCTCTTAATCTTCATATCATACCTTTATCCGTGAAGTCTCTAAGGCGATAACACGTCAAGAACAACAACCAGAGGTTAATTAGTTGGCACAAAGCAAGGAGTTTAACTTGTTGGCATGTGGGTTGAATGTTAGTTGATCTGGAATTAAAAAGGATTAAATTTATCAATATTTCATGGTATTAACTATATGCAATTTCTTTTTTTTGTTCACTAGAAGTTTTAATTTTAAATGTCTTCCAGTACGTCTACGAATTTTAAAACTACTTGATATTCAACTACAAGCTGTATCTTCTCTATAATTCGTATCTCAGTCTCCCAGAATTCTTAACCTAGTTAGAACGATTTTCTACATACCTAAACTCGCTAGTTAATAGAAAGTCATTGACCCAATAAATACTTAATAGGCAAATAAGAAAATGTAAAACGTTTTCAACCTTACATTTTTTAAGCTTTGATTTAAAGCAAGTTACAAAGATGGCTAAGTGGCAACTTAAAAATCTTACATTTCAATTTTTCTTTTTTTGTTTATTCCGTGTTATTCTTTTATTGCTTAAAGGGGACATGCCTTTATTTTATAAAAGTAACACATATGAATAAAACATACATACTTATTAATATAATACCAGACTTTATAATCATATTACAAATTCAATTGCCGTCATAACAAACGATGCGGATAAGTTAAGGAAAACTATAAAAATAAGTGTAAAACACGTTTCAAAATGGACTTTACTATCAACATGGTAGTAAATTAAAGAGAAACTGACTTCAAAGATATTTTTGTATTCTTCATGGAAACAATAGTTTTGCGTCACTATAGAACGAAGGTCTCAAAGATTATTATTTGTTCTCGTTTCAAACGTAGTGCAACGTTTAACGTCTACTAAAAGAATATCCTGAACAGTTGGTAGATCACAAGTCTGGGGTTTTGTCTGGCCAAAAAATCGATACCAACCCGGTGTAAGCACAGCGCCCCTTAATAGGGCTGACTGCACTTAAAAAAATATTTATATTTTTTGGTATCACTGTAGAACTTTTAGTTTTTTTCGTACGATTTGCTATATGAAATCATTACCTCATTTTAATGAAATAATGAGAATATATTACTATTTTTTTTATATTTATTAATTTAATATTGGTATTCGCACTCGTATAATTTGATAATAATGCCAAAAAAGTGAAGGCAATTCTTAATTTTTTTAGTTTAATTGATAAAATTTCACAAATAATTTTCGACAACCCTAGTCTGAATGGACTGCAAGACGGATGATAAAAGGGACCAGCGTCGTGGAACGACGGTAGGGGTCCTAATGATGGAAATGTCTATCTCAGACATAAAATCTCTTAGTAGTAAAAAAAGAAAACGTGACGTTTTAGTATATAACTTAACTAGTTTGGAAAATTTTGCTTCGGTTATTTATGATAAGAAGAAGTAAAAATATATAAATTGATTTATTTGTACAGAGTAGGTATAATAAATATTATTTTTAAAGCTAAGAATTAATGAGTAACATATGTATAAGTGAGATAGTATTTCACTTGTACTTATTCCTAATTAGTTTGAGGTCGTTAAATATGATAAATACTTATAATATACTACAATTTCACAACTGTATTTAGTTCAACGTCCCGTTGAATTTTCCGTGACTATGTTAAGTTTCTTGAACTATTATTAGACATGCTACCTATTTTTATAACTTAATTGGGCGTATTACCTATTTTTTTTAACTTAATAAGGCCTCAAAAATTTATATAAATACCTAAATTTAGACAGTAGGTACATCGATTTCTAATTGCGTATTCCTATACATAATTTTTCGAGAGTTACAGATAAAATTCTACACTCTTCTTACCGACTTTGAATGACGGCAAATAAATTAATTAATTTTAACCTTTACTGACAAATACGAGTGTAACAGTGAAGTATCTTTGATATGAAAAATGTGTTTGTATAATGAAATTAAGGATTTAGTTTAAGATATTTGAAATTCCATTTCTATTTCCAGGTAATTTAAAGAGACGGCTGGGAAGGGCTCGTGGCTTTGTGCTACGTGTTTTTGACGCTCTCTGCAACTGCACGCAAACCGCCGCCGCTGCCGCTCGTACAACCGCACGCAATAATCCGTTTGCAAAACGTTAGAACATCAAAACATTTAAAACAAACGACCCAATGACATAATCAATATCTCGTTCATTTAAACCAATGAAAGTATTAATTATATGTTAATTTATGTATTTAGTACTGCTGCTATATTATATTTACGGAATTGAATAACAAAATTGTATTATCAGATACTTACCTGCTGATATATGCTAAGAATTATTGGACATTGGGCTAGACGACCGTTCATTCTAAATGGCGTATAACAAACCTGTTATCCCAGCAATTTCGCAATACCAAACATGATTTTAGCGTTAAAGCAATTGCTTCTACAAACGACTTGGTCTCCGTTGTGGGCATTTATTGAAATATATATACATATAATGTTATATATATGTAGGTATTGAGAGCTAAAGATTGCTATCAGACGATCATAAAATTAAAACGATTAATCTAAATGTTTCTTTGTAGTTCTTAATAATAAATTAGGTGTTCATTTGAAATGCAATTGTTAAATATGCAATTTAAGATCTTCGTGTCGTATGAATTATGAATGTTTCAAAGAAAAATAATAATTAAATAACCTGTATACTGTAGAAGTTTTCATGTCAACCCAACAATGTAGCGAAATTTTCTCATTTCCGTGCTTCACAGAGCATGTAACTTGCTCTACAGAGCGTTATTAAATCCTTGCTGTGGCTTGTACCCTTACCTTACCCTTACTCATTGTTGAAGAACCCTTATCAAATACGAAGTAGATGAATTTCTTACCTTGCATGTCTTCCCCAAGTCGCCCTTGATGTTAAGTACGTTATTGTGATCAGTGTGAAGACGCTTATAGTTATAAATGTTATACATTTTGCGATATCAACTTGTATTATAGAGGTAAGGCTAAGCATATGAGATCTGATATCCACTTCATCGTTTATTAGCCGTATGGAATTTTTCGTCATTCTAATTTTTCCATTGGAATGAAAATTATGTTACTTGACTGCTTTCTTTAATTTTAGAGCGCTATTTTCAGAGGACCGTACAAATAAGTGAATGGAAAATTAATTTCTTATATCAGTAGTATTTAATAGATACGTAATATAAAATTTTGGAATACAAAATTTTTCTATACCAAAGTCTAACTTGTACAAACATTGATTTACTATACAATTGATTTGTTACAAAATTTTACTGAGACCAGTGTTTATTCAACTATGAAATGTACAATGTTTTATTATTCTTATTTTTAATATAAAATAAATTATTGATAATAATATTATATCATGTAAACATATTATTAGTAGAAATGTAGCGATATTCTAAACAATATGATTAGGTATCTTTTTAAACGCCGCTTAAGCACAAAACGAATGTATTTCTTATGTTTAAAATATAGTGTTCGTATGTGAAACATTTAGGATTTTTTGGCAATTTCGGTGTATATACCTAATGTATTAGATTATAAATGTGTAGACCTTCCATTTCGAGACTTATAACCTTAAACATTAAGACGGAGCTTTTAAATTACGTGTCTTAAACTGAGAAAGATGTACATTTAAAAACATATTTTTCAATGTAATAAAATGAAATAAAATTGTGTACTCTACGTGGTATTAAAAATCTATTCGCACATTTTCGTATAGTTCTATTTCAAGGAATTTTATTAAATTTGCATGCATATATTAGAAAACTACGGTAATATTCAAAACAATTTTATTTTTGGGAGATTTTTTAAGTTAAAATTATTTTTTAACAAAAAAGAATGCTATGAAACGCTTACGAATAAATTATTCTTTTCATACATTTTGAACTAAATGCGAATAGTGTGTGAATGGATCGGACGTATTTATTTATTATTGTAAGTTAATTATATTATAATGTTCAATGTGATATCCTGCCTACCACTTCCTATGTGATCCGACTTGCAATTCTTCTATGTATATTAAAAGGATTTTGTGTATATTACTACGTATTATTTTGACCTTCACAATAACTTTTCTAACAAAATGTTAATAAATATCTAATAGGTAAATTCATAACCAAATCTATATAGCGGATGGATAATTTTTGATCCCCTTTACTCAAGAACAAAATATGAAAAGAACATCCTCGTAAAACATGACTAATTTTCCACACTATGATTAATGATGAAAAGATTGCAGATGGCTGAACACGAACATGTTTGCGTGTGCGGAACTACGGAAAATGTTCATATAAAATGTTCCATTTGCTTTCTCTGTAAAAATACCGTCGGGATTTTTTTCCATTTTATCAAAATAACTGTCATCAGAGAATAATATCATAGCGATTGTGAATATTTGTACTAGAAAAATGCAGTTATATTTTAAACTGTGGCATCTAAGCTTAAATTGTTAACGCCATTTTTAGACTAGTGATTATTTTTTGTGTGTTAGCCGTCCAATGAGGCGATCGCATGCTAATAGATATTAGCCAATTAAATAGTCGTTTTGAATGCGAATATTATAAAGACTATTTAGTCTGTAGCGTATTTTGATTGTATCAATGTATAAATAATTGCAGGTAAAAAACTACACCCGGGCATGATGATAGTGTATCAATGAAATGTTTGTTATTATAAATAAATGGGAAACGATAAAAGCGGCTGGTAGTAACGATTGCTACCTCGGATCGAAGTTGTTAGATAGGAACTATACCCCTGTAATTTTATATGTACAGTATATGTTTGTATGTATAAAATGTATACATACTGAATAAAAAGTTTTCCTAGGCCTAGGATGAGGGGACGTGAAAGACAATGCATGCCCTGGCTTGGCAAATTTACATGAGGCACTTGTTCTTTTTCATTAAATATCAACTGTTAATTCAAATGTTATAACTGGTAAGAAGTTTTAACAAATAAGATATTCGTAATTTATATGAAGAGGAACAGAGTTGTTAATTGCGCTACTCCTGGAGGTAGGCTAGAACTTCAATAATCGTTAGTAATAAGACCTACAAGGAGTTCAGACATAAACATTATCTTCTAATAAAATACCTATATAGATGCATAACCAGTATTAAAGTACCTTTCAACTTTAATAAACAAATATTCGAAATTTAAAAATAAATTAAAATTCCTGTTATTGAGGCAGCGTGACGTTGACAGCAACCTATTTGCAGAATGAAATTACAGTTAGTAAAGGTCAATCGATATTGGATACGATCTATAAATAAAGCGATAAACCAGCTCTCCCGCTAGATATAACTTATGGGTAAGTTAAACTTTGTAAAGGGTACTCGAGCTATTAAATTAAGGTGGGTACTTATTTAAGATTTTATTTTGGTTTTAACAACATTTTCTCGCATACGGTAATTAAATGCCTATAAGGTATTAAGTAGGTATTTTACTACTACTAACGTCGGTCTGGGTTGATATATAATTAAATATTTAAATACAGTTTCTTTGTAGACTTTTTTTAGAGGTGTTCAGAAAATGTCCTGACCAATATGGTATGCATGAATGGTTGAAGTTATTTCAAGAACTAGCTTTCCGCCCGCAGCTTCACCCGCGTGGAGTTCGGATATATCGCGTTTCCAAGAGAACCTTTTAAAAGTCTGGAATAAAACCTATCCTGTTCTTTCTCAAGGTCAACTCCATCTTTGAACCAACTTTCATTAAAATCAGTTCAGTGGTTTAGGCGTGAAAGCGTAACATACAGACAACAGACACACAGAGTTACTTTCACATTTATCATATTAGTATGGATGGTTCAATCGTTCTGAAAACGTCCGATTGATTGATATATTTATAGACATTTAAATTAAAAATTGCTTAACGTATTTGGTATTGGACCAGATTGAAAAGCCCCATTGGTACAACGTAAATGACTAGTAAAGGCTATTTTAAAAAAGAATTTACCTAATAAAAACAATATTTGACAATAATACTAGCTCAGGAAAGACATATTAACAATTTAATGACAGAAATCATTGTGAAATTGCAAAAATAAAATTGCTCGTTTTTTTGTTATGAAATTTAATTCACCTACATTACAGTAAAAAACGAGGTTCGCCTTGTAATGCAAACAATTTAGGCATAGGTATACCAGTTGACGAAAAAAGCAAATGTATCTATTTAATTTTTTTTTTAAATATAATTATACTTCATTTAATTTTATACTAGCAAAAACTTAAAACTTGCAATTGTTTGCGATTTTTAAATTTAGAACTTGTAAAACAGTTTGACAGCGAACTTTCCTTTTATTAGCACTGTCCTACGAAACAAATTAATCTGATCATTTAATTCATGCATTTTGAGTAATAAGTGAGTATAGTAATAAGTTACGAAACGGGTTTAAATTCTTGACTAAATATTGATATATTTTCGCTCTTATATTTTCAGAAAGAAATTTAATGCATTTTTTAAAATCTTTTCATTACAACTGGTCTAAAACCTATAATGATTGATATAAAGCTATACTGCCACCCGTTCTGTAAATGTGTTTCAGGTCATGTCAATAAGATGAAAGCAGGTCAAGCATTTTCAAAGGATCGAATCTATCAGACCTAGTTTGTAAAATTTACAAATTTTGATTTAAAAAATATAATTATTAATTTAAAATGTTATGTTAAAATTAAATTACGATTGTTCATATTGATTGTGCGCATAAATAAATAGAATTTTCTCTTTGTCTTCGATAGTGAATATGTCTTTCATTATATGAATTATCATATACCAATGTGGAAGATCAATGTATAGGTACTAAAAGTTATTACTATTAATTTCCATATATATATTTTTTAATCTTATAAACTTAATTAAAACCTAAAGTACCGCCTCAATATGTAATGAAAATAAGTTGACTATGTTTTTTTTATATTAACTAACCATTTACATTTACTCAAGGACCTAAATCCGTAATCAAGCCATATTTTTTTATTTATATAAGTATAACAATATTTTTTAATAGAAGATCCAGATTACTTATAACTGTATATATGACACAAAATATAATAAATACTATAGTAAAGAAAAGGTGCTGGTTTGTCTAATAGGCACATGTATTACTTATATTTTGTGAACATACATAGTCTATTAGAAGTATTGCTACAAAAAAGTTTAAGCAAATGCAGTGAACATTGTATGTTCCTATTAATTAAGAAGCCCTATAGGCTATAACGTTAATATTCTAAGCTGAGATTAATTTTAAACATTGGTAATTTGCATAGAATATGTGTATTTTGATGCAGATTTCTATAAATTTTTGGATATTTATGGTCATATATAGTATTCTTGCTAAAGTAATAAAAGTATATTATCTAGAAACAAAAGCCAGCAATGAAAATGTTGTAAATTTATATTTATATACACGAGCATTAAAAATTCTCAAAGTCTTAGAAAAACATTATTATTTTCTGTGTTTTTTGTAATTTGGTGAGCGATCTCTATCCTTCTTCTTCTTTTTGCCTTTCCTTTTCTTATCTATATCTTTTTTTTCTTTATTTCTCCTCTTATCTCTTAATCTCTGATTAGAATCTGAAGATTCGCTACTGCAGACCGATCTGTGTCTTCTGCTTATGGATTTTTTTCTTTCATCTGAATTTGAACTCAATGAGTCATTACTGCTATATCTTTTCTTATTGCTTTTCCTATGACTTCTTTCTTTGCTGACAGAAGAATCACGTTTGTATCTTCCTCTTTCTTCTATATCCCGACTCCTACTTCTTCTACTTCTGCCATTTGAATGATTTATATCCTTTTTTCTATTCTCTTCTTGACTCCGATCCTTTCTATAGCCCAATTGTTCTTTATCATTTGATTGGTTATTTGAAGAACCTTCGTTTCTATCTTTTCTATCGCCAGGTTTCATAGAATTCTGTGGTTTAGTATTGAGCCTTTCATTATTCTTATATTCCTCGTATGATTGTGAATCTGAAATAGAAAAATGGTTTAGCAAAACATAATTTACAAGATTCTTAAGATTAAATTACAAAATAATCTTGTACCAAATAAATACATTTGAATTTTATGTTATCCTCCTGGTGAGTTTAAAGTTGCATCATTATAATTCAAAAAACATTTAACAAAAAAATGTCTAGTCGTACTTTTTCAAAATTAACTAATAAATAAGTTTTTAAGGAAATTATGACATACAAAGCTGAGATTTTATCATTAATAATAATACTTTTCGAAAGTAAAGGAAGTTCTACAAGTTTATCAGCAATATACTTGAGTTATAAATCAGTTCATTTCAATTTATTTTAACCTTTTGTAAACAATGAACACTAGTTACATGTTTTATTATTGGTCAATTGCCAGTAATAGAATCTATAGGTCATAGATTAAAAAGAAGTAAATTTATTTTCAATCTATGCCTCATTAAGTCAACTTAATACTAAATATAAACTAACTCACTGATAACTTTTGATTGTTTGTCAAACTCTGTTTTAGTGACGGGCTGCATCATAAATTCACTGAGACTAACTGTTTCTTTCTTCATTATTATGTCAACAACTACTCTGCCATTGTCCTCATCCAAACTGATGACCTGCAATTGAAATTAATAATGTATTAAGCCTTTTGCTTTAAAATTATATACTACAGTATGGTCTACATGAAAAGTTACTAAACTTTTTTCACATACATCAAGTTTAATTGGATAAAACTAAAATTTTCGGTTATATGAGATGAAAATATTTGTCCTATAGACATCTTGTCTGCCCATGATCATGGTTGCTGCAAAGTAACCAAAACATCGGGAGTATGTAATTTCAAAATAATTAAAAACGCATAGTATATTACAAAATCTTAGTTATATTTAAAGGAATTTTTGCGACAATCTTAGATACATTTGGTTTATTTGGTCCTTTCAGCTGCATTTCTAATTATTGGCGTAACTTGAAAAATATTTAAGAGTATATCAAATCTTTGTTTTGTTCCTGGGTATACCGAATATGAGATATACAAGTTTTGGAAGGAATAGTTAAATCTTTTAAGTATGCTCACATACCTTGCCATAATATCCACTGTATTTACCAGATGTAATTTTCACATAAGCATTCTTAACTATAGACAGTTCTTCGTCTTTGCTTGATTTGTTCTTTTGATTTTCCTTCACAACTTTATCTGCTCCTAATCCCAAACCTTTAGGTCGTAATTGGGGCTGTTTGTACTTAGATCTGATATCAAAAATATTGGTTTAAATGAAATAACAACAATTTTACATAACATACATAACATGTAATTAGCCAATATTCTTCTGTATGTATGTATTGTCTCATAAGGTGACTGTCTGAGTACTTTCTAATAATTGGCATTAATGTTAATAAACTTCTAAAGTTTTATGTGTCCAATTCAGTAAGTAAAAGATATTTATTCACATAAATAATATTCAAAAGAGTTTCTAAGCCAACAATAATATGTGAAGAATTATTTAAAAACTACATAATATTCTGCACTAATTCACTAAACATTTACATGAATGTTACAGAAGTTGTACTTGAAATTAAAAATTGTATCATAAAATTTTTATGAGAGTAAAGCCCTATATTTATATATAAGCTGGTGTAAAATAAAGAAAATAATAATACTCACTGTTCTTTACCCTCGGTCCATCCCATACCACGAAGCATGGCCAATCCAAAGTCTTGTATCGGCACCGACTCATAATCATCCAGAGTAGACTGAAAAGACAGAAATGGTATTTATAAATAAAAGTTGTAACAATAAAATTATTATACAAATGAGATTTTTTTAGAGCAAATTGTTATTAATGAACTTGTTTTAGACAGTTTCTACAATGGATACATAAATAATTTCATATTTTAATTAACTTTTACATTATACTTTTCTTTTTATTTGCATCTTTTATAAGGAAACCATATGTTACTATCAAAATAATTTAGATTTATGTCACTTTCTTGTTCAGAAAATTAGATTTGTGCCAACTCAACTCTCCAAGTAGAGTATAGTCGAATGGGATTCTAACTAAGTCAAGTTTAGGCTGGCAGTATATTAAGGAATTTAGCAACAACTAGAGAACAATTTGTCCATTGGACCTAAATATATGTCTATTTCATATTATAGCTTTAATATCAATTGTATATGTATATATTTTTTTATTATCAAAACAATATTATGAAGACTTTTACTGTAATTTATCTATAAATTACTCAGCCAATAGATATAGTCATAAATATCCTAACATTAAGTTAGATTGATGAATAAATATGTAATGTTTTTGTAACATCATTGTTTAATAATAATATTGGACTCTAATATTTTTACATATTCTATTATTATAAATATATATTCTAGTTTCTATATTCATAATGTTTGAATCGAAATATATCATGATACATTGTTATATTCCATTTAAAGGGGTTCTCATTACCTTAAATCTAATTGAATAAATAATATAATAATTGTACCTCTACTTGACCTTCAAATACTGGCTTAACATTGACAGGTACCACTAATGACGGGGTATCTTCAACTTTGACGCTTTTGGCTCCTTCCATTAACTCTCTTACAGCCATTTGATCTAATGTTTCATTATTAGGAATTTCTTCAACTTTTTCTTGTTTCACAACAACTGGTTCATCAAAATTTTCTACTTTCTCTGCTATGGCTTTTAACTTTTCAGCTGTAATTAAGGTGTTAGCCTTCATAGGTATAACTAAAGGTTTAAATTCTTCTGCTGCTTCACCCCTGAAATATAGGTTTAAAACATGAACATATGAACAAATAAAACATACCAATAGTTGATTAATTTCAAATTGGATTATAGGGGCTATGAATCTGCAACTTAGAAGAAAAGGTTTGTTAAAACTTGATCTAATATATTGTTATAATCACTACTAACCCGACCGTTTTGATAGACTTTTCTTCTAAGCAGTCAATATATTCTTTTCTCTCAACCAGTATTGGTTTATCCTGCTTCTTGGTTTTCATAAAACCGAATGATATTTTTTTGCTATCCATTTTTAATATATACGATTTTATATACACAACCGTAAATTTATTATATCTTTTTTAATTTGTCAAAATATATTATAATACCACTTCATTGATAAAGTATTTTTATTGAAATTGTATTTACAAAACACTGTAGACTAACGACTCAGTTAGGTCGCTACGCATGCGTGACAAAGGAATGAATATGTCAAAAATAAAGTTGACTGGGAGTAGCGATGTTGCTAGTTGCAATATCACTATAAGGTTTGTCAAAATGTTTGGAGTATAAATAGTTAATCTAAAAAAAGTAAGACGTGATTTATAAAAATGTAGAGAAATAGATAAAAATTTAATTAGTTAAATATATCACATATTAAAAACATTTTTATCTCTTCAATAGGTGACTTGAGAAAAATGGCTTGTAATCAATGAGGTGGTTTTTCTGTAAAATTCTATAGTTAAATTACTTTTGTTTAGTATGCGATAAAACGTATTATATTAACCATAAATAGAAAGGAATTTTAAACTACTAAGCAGAACAGAACTATGTTCTTAGGGCGCAATTTATATTGATATGTATGATACTATAAAGACGTAAAAAAATATTTGTAAAATCAAAAAGTACTCCGAATTAATAGCTACGCTTGAATGTTGTTCATATGGTGTGAGACTTCCACCTGTAGCTTACGTATAGCAGTTTTATCTTAATCAAATTTTACAGTCTAAATAAAAAAATCAATTCTAGGTACATTGTATAAAGCAGATTTAATTTTTTTTGTGCTTGAATACTAAATTGATATATAAAGAAATTACAGAAAATTATGGTGACTGATTAGTTATAAAACTAAAATAAAAAAATATTTTAAATAAATTATTGTAAAATTATGCTCTCAATCAGGGAAATATGTATATAAATACGAACTAAATTGCGCCCATCTTACTTAAATGTTGTCTTATTCCGTTACGTTATCTGGAAGGCGGAAGAGAAACCAATATAAGATTTAAACTACTTTTGTAAGTTAGAAAATAAATTGGAAGCTACTGATTTTTTAACGATTTACACGATGTAAGCCTGCAATACAATACAGCGGTCATTGTAATTATTACATTGCTTTTAGGTATATAATTACTAAGGTACAATTAAGTATACCAGAAAAATTACACTATTGCTTTTTTCGATGGAAATCTACATCGGTTGTCTTCATGGAGTAGGTAGGTAGGTGTACATGTAACTTATCTATAAATAAATACGTACTTATCCTTTTCTCTTCTACTTGAACATTTAATAAGTTTTTCTTAAAAATTATTAGTTTTGTTCTCCATTTTCCTTGATTCCCAATCGGAAGTAACTTTTGTGCACTGAGCCATCATAAACTGAAGACATACATTATTGTTTTGTTGTTGTTAAATTGATGGAGGAAAAAAATAAGAAGCTGTAATTGTCTCCAGCTTGTCAATTTTATATTAAGTAATATTAAAATTTTAGTAATAAAGTTAAACAGTTATAAGAAAGTATTTTAAAAAATAATTAATCAATCAACGTAAATGGAAGAATGTGACAAGCTGAAATCTAAGAAAAAAAACCAACAGTGTTGATGACAGACAGACCTGCAAATGGAATAAGAAACCTTTTTCATGATTTATGTAACCTTTAGAGTATACCGTACAATTATTTTCATAGAGAAGAATTGTATGTGACAGCCTGGGTTTACCCCCTTTGTATGAATTTCATTGTAAATTTATAATATGATTCACAGTTGGTGAAGTGTTTGCTTACTGTATTACTTGTTTTATTTTTACTAAAACCACACCATTTCCATGACTAAAACAACCCACCCATTTGCGTATTCCATGATTAAGCATTAAACGCGTCACATTAAATCAGACATTAATGAGATTTATAAAATTGCATTTTTGTATATTTTAACTTTTTATTTTATTAATACATTAATTTTCCATTATATTTTTCAAACATAACGCAATTCCCTCTACAGTTAAGAATAAGTTTTAAATTGACGTAGAATTTGCAATGAACTAGACAATTAGAGGATTAAGCACACTGTAATACGCTTTGTAGTGAATGATTTTGGAATACGTGCTTTGTGTGAATAGTGGAACCGAAAGCTTTAGTTGAAACTGTACGTACTCGTACTTAAATAGTTTCTGTTACATACTAATTAAGGTACTTCTTAATACATTTTAGAGACAACTTCGCAAGTGTAATTTAAGTGTACTATGGTTAATACATTATATGAAATAGTCCAATTACTGTGTTAAATGCATTTAGGGCTGTAATGAAATAAAAATTGTGTAACTTATTCCATAGAAGACATATAAATTTTGTCATTTATAATACGAATACAAATATCTTTATTGAGATATAATATGCACCTAAGTTTCACAGGTGATAATATTATGATATCGACCGATGAAAACGTAATAACATTAGAAAAAAGAAAGTTTTTAAGTTTATTCATAGAATAATTTTTTTAAGTTGAGTAAGACAACTAAACTTAAAAAAGAGAACTTAGAATCACTATGAACAATTGTTTAAAACACAGATAAGGTTTTTTATGGTTCCGATATTATATTAAATATGGTCAATATTTTATGATTGTTGTGTGTTTGGAACTGAAGCAATACTAATTACTTGTAGCACAAATATTTGTGTTATATTAATGAAAGTTATTTACATTGTATAAATTTCAAAATATTTTAAAGATTCTCGAATAAAACGAAAAAATGAGAAAGTGCCGATCTCACTTTCTGGGTCATGCATTCATGTTTAATTTTTGAAGTAAAAGAAAATTATGATAGTAAACAAAGAATGGTGAAAATTCCATTCACTTTTATTTTATCTAAATGTGATTTCCTAGTTCAAATAATAATATTTTAAGTATTACATAAGAATTTTATAACTCATATACTCAAAATAAATTCAGAACGCAGCTTAAGGCTACAGTGAAAATAAGCACTTGATATTGCTTCTCTAGAATAAAAGCTCAGTCTCTCGAGCATTGTGAAAAGTAAGACGGAATTTTTCTGCAGTACATTGAAACCTGCAATGGGAATCCTATTTATTTGAGACTACAATTGACTACATTCTTCTTTTGCCAGTAAATTCGTGAAACATTTAGGATAATGCTCGTGGACCTTATTGACATGTGATTAACATACAAAAAATATGTGAGCTGTAATTTAAATAAAGTATTTTCCGGCAAAGATTTTCCAGTACTTATATAAATTTACGTATTTATATTTTATATGTATAATATCTAAATGTTTTTTTCTTTTTACCTTCTCTTTTGTAGCTACAGCACACTTTCTTTAGTTTCCTCTATGAAGAGGTTTTCTAATAGAAATCCCTTTTGAGATATGAGTTATTCTTTGTGAATCATATCTCATTTATAATACTATAATTGTTTCTACTTTTGGAACATAAATAAATAAAATAAATATCTTCTATATGTGATTTAGGTAGGTAGGAAAATAGATATAATATAATTATGGTACACAACACAAAAGTCATTTAGGTCGATAATGTTACAGGAAAAGAGAGTAGAACCGTAAGCGAACTTATCGCTAATGAGCGATTTCTTCGAGGTAACCTTTTGAGTAAAAGACAAATAGAAGATGAAATTGGGTTGAGGAGAATAGAACAAATGTATGTACATATATTTAAAGAAATATTAATATACACAAATGAATGGCACAGTATAAAAGAGCATATTTGGTTGAAAGGATATAATTTAATAGCTTGGTGAAATTTAACATACAAAGGGTATCCAAGTTAAACCTAAAATATGTATGATTTTTTATTAAGTGAGCCATTTTTCAAAAGAGTTCGTAATTGATACATTATGAAATTATATCATAGACTTATAATAAATATGTGATTTTAAAATTGTATTAAGTTTTTATATTACACAAAAGATCAGTAAATGAAGTAAGAGGATTATTATATTGAATAACTTTTTTAAATATTACATACTATAAAACAATTAATAATGCTGTTTTATCTTGGGTTAAAATGATGAAGATCAATAATTGTTCGTTAAAAGTAAACAAAGAAAACCAAAATAATGATAATTTGTGACTTATCAATGATATGTCCGCATACTAAAAGTTTACATCTTCACATACATGAAAAGGCTTTCGCGTTTCTCATTTAATAACGTACGTTAAAACTGTAATATCAATAATTTTATGAATAAAAAATTCGAAATGTTCCGCATGTAGTGTTATAATGAAAAACTTATGGTAGGTATACTGAAAAGACCTAAAATCTTAAGGATAATTGAACTGACGCTAGTCCTGTTTTATATCCTAGCCACGAGTTTGTACCTATTCTCATAAAAAACTAGATTTTTTTAGTTTTCTATTCATATACCAATATAGATGCTATCATGGACCGGAGGTTTCAGACAAAAAATTTAACACATTTAAGATGTTATTTAAATAGTAAATAAACCGTCTCAGAAGTGTTTATAGGTTTTCATAAAAATAAATTCCTTATTTGAAGAAAAATACATGATAGTATCTTAAAGTAATAAAATGCAATATAGCAAATTGCCTTTGATATCTCACTCGGAAGTGTAGTAACTCGACAGGAACTTTACAATCCAAGATGCAATAGAGATAGCTAATTGAAGTTATGTTCTAATACTAAAGATGCTTGTTCCTGTCAGAATTTGACCTAAAGTTTAATGTAGATTTAATTTACGCAACGTTAGTAATAAATCATCTTTTTGAAATCAGATAAATGTAGTGTAACGAAGTTCTATTTAAGTAAAACTTACAAATATTTTAATATATATATTATAAATTTATGACAAAACAATAACGTAAGAATGTGAATATATTGCTAATTGTACAGCTCTAAAGTAATCTTCCTCAAGTTAACGTTTAATTCTATTAACTATACCAGTCATTGTTAGCCCACATCTAGCGGCTACCCGGCACCTGTCCGGAATCGGTCTATTGTGCTGCAGGCGTCTTATTCCATGTTTACCTAATCGTGGCCTACACTCTATTACGCTTAGCCTTAATCGGTTGTTTGATCTTCTGGAGACATGATTGGCCTATTTCCATTGACGATCACTGGCCTCGGTTACACATGACTTTTAACAATAGTTTTGGTCTTGTCCAACTTCATTCAAATTCTATATAGGATCATTCATCTTCTATTGAGGGTACTTTTTGCAAAGGCTCATACAAATAATATGAAAAGTTGTCTCTCTCTCTGGAAATGAAATTTCAACCAAAGTAGTCCTCGAGTTACTGGGAACATTACCAGCTTTCAGTTATGTTTGTGTCCAAATTCGTGATTTTCTATCATCGCTATTTATAATCATGTAATGGGATCCGATACAAGGTTTTGCAACGTTTTCGTACATATCAATTCAATCAATCTGCCTTAAAGAGCGTGTACTAATAAAAAGTAACAATCTTTGTTGATGTTACATAATTGAGAAATTAAGTTTTATTATAGTTTTATACGTTACGTTCGCTTAAATTTTTATAAATAATGTAAAACTATAACTAACAACTTCACTTATCTAGTAATTACGGGTTTATCATAATGATGGGTCTTTATAGAGAAAATTTAAATTACATTGTAGAATGTTCTATTTATTAACATATTCCTGACGCCAGCATGTCAACTAGGACCCCATGTCTCAATCATCAATAGAGTATTGAATAAATTACTCAACTAAAGACAATATTCATTCAACTTAGTCTGTATTGTGGGCGTACTTGTAAATTATGATTTTCATTTAATATACGCAAATATCAGTAAATTCCTTACTTTTTTCTAAGATTTTTCTTAATTTAATATAAAATTATTCTGTCACAGAGATATAATAAAAATTATTTGAGAAAATTCTAATTTGTAAATCAGTTTTTATTTATGTATGCTACATGTTTAAAAAACTTTTATTTCATAATAATTATATGGTTTATCTGTTTCTAAAGATGTTGTTTTTCTTATTACCTTAATTACAAACAGCCTTACATACTGCAAGACGATTGATGTATATTTCCCGACCTGTGTTCGGGCTTATTTGCAAGTATATTGGATTTGTAATAAACTGAATGCAAATTGAAAAGGCAAAGCAGTTTGTATTCTACCTATATACAAATGAACTCTAACCAGTTAAAAGTCTATTATTTCACGAGACGTACCAATAAAGCCATTGAAGAATATTACTATTATTATCCAAATAAGAACAACACTTACTGCAATTAAAACAAAAATTTTATGTCTTGGCAGCATTGATATCTACTAAATATAATTGTACAACTATTTACAAAATGCTTTTAAATTTCTAAAGCCCAGAGTCGTTTCGATTTTCAAGGGCCACTCCAAATATTAATAATTTCCCTATACCTGTTAGCTAATATTATTTTGTACCTATTTTAATGTCTAAGAGATTATGACATTTATTTTTTGTATGACAGTTATATTTCCTTACTGACCAATAAAATAATAATCCTAAGTTGAAAAATTGCTATAGATATTTTAAGTCTTAAAATGTGAACATGAACTAAAGTTCTTTAATCATTGATTTCCTTTAGTATTAAAAATAAATATCTTTTGAAAACTGTATAAGCTTTCAATATCCAAGATATTGCAAGTCAAAATACAATTTCATCCCTAGGTTCTAGCTTCTCAATTTAAGAATTTTTCCAGTCTTAAGAATTTTATTATTGATATTACATTTTTCTAGTGTGATTCAACTTTGAGTATTTTTGAAAAGTTAGAAGATTCTGTATATTTAATATGTTTCATTTAATGTGTCTTATTAAATATGTGTTATAAAATTCTATGAAGTATTACTTTAAACTTTAATTTCCCTTTTTATTTCCTGTCCTTGCCCTGTAAAAAATATTTATTTTTCTGTTCAATTCTATAGAAAATGTTTCTGGGAAAGTTAAAGTGTTATGTAATTTACAAAATTACTGCTATAAATTGAATGCATAGTTGTAAGTTCGCTAGAAATAAAGTAATAGTTTTTTAAAAGCGCATTTATTACGCTATTCATTTTCTCAACTACAAGTTTCTGTGCGCTACATTAAGCAGTCAGGGCGATATGTTGCTTTATTAATTTACATTTTGTATGTTTGTCCTAATTTGCATATTAGTTGCTGATTTTTCTCGTTCTTTGATACTTCGTGGTATTAAAAAACTTTAATATAGATTAATATTTTTATAAAATAAATATTGGATATTTTGAATATTGTTTGGATAAATATTCATTCAGTGTCATTCCACTTTTTGCTAGATGGAAATGAATCCCTAGATGGTAAAGGCAGTATCTTAGTAACAGACTATTCACTTTAGCCTTGAAGATACTCAAATTATAATTGGTAGGATAAACAAGCTCAAACAAACTGTTCCAATCCTTTGATGTGCACATAAAGGAGAAAATATGATATAAAGATGTTGATTCAATATATTACCTATATAATTTATTCTTATTATTTCTTATGTATTGTATTGAAATACTTGAGATCTTATTAAATTTATATTGTCATTCCCGTTTTCTTAATATGCCGACGTCAAAAAAAAAAAATGTCCATGTCCATTAATTCATTTGAAATGCTCCGCTTACGTTCAAGATTGATAACGGATGTATATCAAATACCGGTTTTATGAGAATGAATAATATTTAAAATAGAATTTTTCTTTGAACTTGTCATAATATATATTTCAAGCGGTAAAAATATTGTTCAAGAGATTCGATATTATACGTCTCGATATAATATTTCATTCACAAGCTTACGGTGAAAGCCTTAAGCCTTAGATTCAAGCTTGTTGTATAATATCCCCTCGTACATGTACAACTAATGTATTGCTAATATTTACTTCAATATTACAAGTTCAACTTAATTTTCAAATGGCAAAAGTATATTAAAATAAAGTTATAATTTATAAATATGTATATGTTACTTATAAGATACATTCATGACTGTTATTTATAAGATAACTATATATGCTGGCAACCGGAGGTTCCAGGAAAACTACAATCCATACTTATATGTATATTAAAATATGAATTACATGTTAAAACTTATAACCTATACCTAAGACTACATGATTGCCCCGATGTTAGAAGGATTGGTAGGTATAAAACCTTTCACCGCGTTAACAAAAAAAAAGGATGACAATGGCATTCTATTGCTTGTGTGGTATGTGGAATCTTCTGATTTACATGCCTTGGTGTTGGCTCCGCGGAGTCAGCGGCGTCACTCGTTATACGATATTTTACGGATACAAAGATGTCGACCCGTCGATGTTCATTTTTTTCTTCATATGTAGCGCGTACGTACCAATATACATTCAAAATTTAGGCTATTGAAGTAAATATGTAAATATAATAAACACAAGTTCTTATCGTCGATCGTCTTTGATATTTGCGGTTTTAATGATTGATTGATCTCCTTATATGACTATAGTTGTTCTATTGAGTAACATTTAATCTAAAAAAGCAAATACATGTGTAGAATTTTGTTATATTATATTTTTGTATGAAAACGGTTACGAAAACTTAGCATAAGATTTTAAAATAATTCTACTAACATTTAAGATTATTAGAATTAGTCAGTTTATGTATTTACTTAAATAAAAACTATTTGTTTTAATGAAATAAAAAAGTTTTAAATTAAGGTAAATATTTTGTACAATGACACGAGTGTCAAAGATTGATTGAAACTTTCTCGTAAGATATTGAGAATTTAAACCGTGTTCACATCGCGAACAAAAAGCACATATATACATTGAAGTTATCACATAGTGTTATTTTCGTTTCACCGAAACACAGATAATGATGAGGCAAGCTTTATAGGTTGTTTGTGTTATGTTGGTAAAGACTCAAACAAACGTGTTAGTCACAATACGTAAACAAACTTGTCTAGAATAACAAAAATCTCTCATATAAATGCAGCGTAAGTAAAAATTTTGTTCTAATAAATAGTAAACAAAATATTTACTATGGTAAACATAATTTTCAGAAACACAGTAGATGTCACTAGTAGTAAACAATTTTGGGAAAATGTCCTAATTGAGATTCAGCTGTAACATATTTTTTTTGTATTTTGCATATTTTTGCTTAGCCTCTGTAAACACTCTTAACAAAGGAATATATTTTGTACTCCCAATTTCTCTATTTTTAAGTTTGATCGATATATGTATTTTAGAGAAATAGTTCAAAATAGTTAAGCCAACTGAAGGGAAGCAATGATTGAATTGATGAAAGTAATAAAAAATATTTTTAACCTGTTTCACACAAATTCTATTTATGACTCGGACAATGGATGAACTAACTGTTCAAAAATCACAATTGGCTTATTTAGTCATCCATAATAAACTTACATAGTTTTGAGATCAATTTTAAACATTTTTTTACATATGAAAACAAGAGTCACTCTTTTCTGTGACTTTGACAATATAGATTCATATTAAAAGAAATCCCAGTATATTATTGTAAGTTAACTTAAGGCGTGAAATAATAACAAACAATTTTACTTTTGCAATTTAATTTCTAGGTGGAATGGTATTAATGAACCAATAAGTCCAAGTTATTCAACAGTTATTATTTGAAGATACCTTTCAAGTCTCTTAAGGTTATTCAAGAATCAAACTTATTATTGTGATAGTAGAGAAATGAAATTGATTACAAACTTAGATGGAATTTCAATTAAAGACTTACTGAGTTCACTGTCCCATTGACAGTCGTGGTTTCTGGTTTAAAAACACCTTGAGTATCAATTGATTACTCTTTCAGAATTTTATGAATAGAATTGTACGTCTATATCTGACTATTTGTGTTATAGATTTTATTTTCATAAAGTGTTCGTTATTTATAGGAACATTTTTGTTTAATTTTTATTATTATTTTATTGATATTAGATATCAATGTTTTCTTAAGGTTATACACATTATGTAAGTATTTATCTTAACAAGGATTCGTCCATTAGGTCGGCTTGACAATGTTTTTCTACAATATACAATTTCCTTTGCATTTCTCGTTTTTCTCTCTCGTAACTCTATCCTACATATATCTTACATAGTTAAACATCAATTGTTGTTGGATTTTTATAAATCAGATCCTTACTAATCACCAGACTCATAAAATTGTGAAACTCTTCCAATTAATTACTGTAGAATAAACTTCAACTTTTAAATTTTAACTTACCATATTGCTAGAGGGAGGCCTATGTCCTGCAGTGGACGTCTTTTGGCTGATGATGATGATGATGATGATATCGCTAGATTCTGGATAACTATCGGCAATGTATTATACAGCGTTTTAATTCATAATATTTTCTATATAAGAAAGTCTTAATTAAATTGAACTATATATTTGTATAACCGCATTTTATTTAAGGAGATAATATTATAAGTTTTAATTTCTTTGCTTCGTTACAAATATTTTAAGACCATCAAATATTATTTATCTCTATTATATATAATTTGGTATTTTCTTCTATTAAATGTATAAATAAATAAGTTAATAATGTATCAAATAATTTCCTACATTTGTGACATAATCGTAATATCTTCAAGACCTTTCATATGATCTATAAAGGAGTGCTTATTCATTTCGTAAAGAAGATTATAATAAATTAGCGATTGGAGGAAGAATGTTGCCGATCTTTAATATTCTTATCTTTCCAACTATCAGCTGTAAAATATTCATTTTAATTTATCTATCAGTCATTTCGCATTGTAAATGTTTACAAAATTGTTAATATAGTAATTTATATTATTGTGTGATATTATTAGGTAACATTAATGTTATGTAATTAGTTATTAGAGATCTACTATGACCAGAATAGAATTTCTCTATTAGGAAAGCACACTATACAACATTTAATTACTAGATAATTTACATGAAAAACTAAATTACTTGCCTGTGACTAAATATATGTATGTTTGTATGCATGAGTGCATGTACGTCTTTGTAATAAATGAAGGATTGTTATTAATTTAAGTTTACTTTAATTATATTATTATGTTCTTCGTATATTCAGATATCTTACTATTCATAATTTAGTTAAGCGATTCATTATGCAGTTTTGTCCGTCATTTGTATTCTCTGGAACCCTAGCAAATAGTGCATTCTGTCGGGAAAGTCGATTTGGTATGCGAAACGGAAGTTCAGCTTAAACCAAACTGTAATCAGTGTCTTTGATAAGAGCTTGTATAACATATACATTATACATCATAATACTTAAGCCAGGATTTAAGATGTTGGTAAGATAATGAAACATGTCTCAAAGAAATAAAACAGATATTTTTTTTATTAAACAAGAATGAGATGAAATAAAAAACAAATTAAAGACGCATGTATATAAAAGATATTTTCTTAAATAATCCAGTGAATGTAATTATAATAATAATAATAACTCGGAATATTTTTCTTTTAATAACTTTCATAGATAAAAATCATAATATGATCAATTCAAAATGTTAATAGTATTTTATATGCGTTCAATATTACAATAAAATATTGCAGTCAAAAAGTGATAGTAATCTAGCAAATTTCTAAAAAAAGGTTTCTGACGTCATTTATGCATAATTAGCTCTTAACTTAAAATTTTTGTATGGATTTGAGGATTAATCAAATTACCCGTATAGAGGCGTAACTTATTCATTATATCCGTGTCTAAAGGAAATACATTCATGAACTGCGAGTGGCTTACCTAGTTAACACTACAATTGTTAAAGAATTTGGGTAATGTGATTAACGCCAGCACTTGTTACTTCTGAGCTCAGAAGAGAGCTGGTCATCCTAAAGGAAAGAGTGTCCTGCCATGTAGTCGGTGAATTATCAAAATATTGTTCCTATAAGTTTAATTGTGTCAAAGTTGGAACTTAATTTCACTAGATTACACTGAACATTATCATGGTCGTAGAAGGTTACAAAAGCTAAATACGATAAAAAAGTGATCGTCTTTTTTCATGATAAACCACATACACTTCGTCCAAAAAAGAGACTCATAAGAACTGTCGGCAACGTGAAAGGTACAAAAACGTTCTAGATTGCACTTGAGAAGAATTAGCAACTTTGTCAAACAATTTTGACATTATAGGACAGTAAAGTAAGAACGTGTCAGTTACTTTGTGAAGATACAATTTCTAGGAACTATATGAACTCTTAATCTCACGAGGAAATGTAAAAAAAATACCTCATATTTACAGAGAATTTTCTGCAATGTATGAAATTCTTCAGCTGTAAAACGAGCCAGTATATATATTTTTAAAATAAAAGAATGTCATAAAGTCACATGTTCTAATGTAAATTTTTTTAGTATATTAAAAAAAAAAAATTATGTCTCAATAATGAATTTTAACGTATGCCTATATAAGAAAAAATAAATGTTTTATGTAAATTTATGAGTAACATTTTATGAGCCTATTGTATTAAATTTAAATTACTTCTTATAAATAAGAGCTATTTTACTAATTAATTAGTATGAAACTCAGATCGTTATACGAAAGATACAAAAGATATTACCTGTCTGCCAATTAAACACATTTATGTCTTTCAAAGGAAATCTTGTCAGGAATATTATGGCAAATTAAATCATGAAAATTTAAACAGAAAATTTTCAAACGCATATTCAAGAAACGTATGTAGAATTTTATTAATAGCAATTATGTATGTACTTTAGCAACTTTTAATATGATAATATTACCCTCAGAAAAGGTTATTATTAACATGACAAATATGTTTATTTGCATAGGTAGTTACAAAGCTTTAAGAATACTCATCTCAGAGATTGTTTCAATTTGAATACCTTACAGTTAAGAATGAAACAAAAATTCTGTTATAGTATATATATGAAAAAAATCTCAAAGTATTAATAATTAATTTTAAAGTTTTTAAAACACTATCCCGTTTATTATTTAACTTATTACCATAATTAATTTCATACAAATTTATAGTAAATATGGGAATGACTTAAAATATATTTTTTATAAAGTCGTATTTTAAATTCAAAACTTAAAAACTTATTCTTCTTAAATAAAGAAAATAACCTCATTAAGAAAATAAAATGTTATAAAAAAACTATGTTCCGCTTCACCCAGAAAATATTATTTCCAAATATAGGACACTTGAAAAACTTTGCTTCCCAAACTCCCGACAGGAATTCAAGAACTGAAGCATTTGCCTTAATTTTTCGCTAAGTTGACTTTGAGTTTCAAAGAAATAACCTCAATATTCAAAGAAGCTTATAAGCTTATAAGTTAGCCTGGCATCAATCTTTTATTTATTAGAATTATTAGCATAAATCAAAAGAGAAAATTTCTGAACACTTGATTTACATTCATGTTTTTGATAATGAATTAAATTAAATAGAAGTGTGTCCTTAACTTCAAAGAATGAACTGAATAATAATATAGTACAAATTTTAAGAGTTCAAATGATATGAGATGAATAAATGTCTGTCATTTACTATTACTGAGGACTTAAACATTATATTCTTCTGAAAGCAATTCTGAAAACTGAATAATAAAAATCTTATATTATGAACATTAATTTGTTTAGGCAGTACGTATTTGTTTATTTCAAAGTAAGCAAAATTGCCTTACAAATTTGTATACTTATTATTAAAACACGTTTTAGATAAAAAATAACAGTTTTTCTATATAATTTTCAAGACTTTTTCTGCCAGATACAATTATTTCTTTAATTTATATTCTTAACATTATTATTAAGAAAAAGACCGTGATGGTTAGAGAGTTTAATTGACAAGATAAATCTGCACGCTCTTATTATTCTTTTGCAATTTTATTTAGAACATAATTTTTATCTTAATAAATACCTAGATAAATAGAAGCCATATGATATCGAGACTTTAATGAAAATCAAGAATACCTTGTTGAGGGTTTAAAATCTTATCATAGGTATTTACAGGATTTTGTGGTCATAATTTAAGTAGTACTGTCTTTCACCGTTATAATATTAACTGGCGTCGTAAGAACGAATAACTCATAAAAATTTATAACACCGATAAGACTTCTTATGGACGTACTTATTTTCTAACTGTTGGCAGTTGAAAGGTATAAAATGTTACAAAATTTATATGTAGTACTTTTATTATGTACAAAATTTTTGATTATAGTTTGTAAGATGAATGATATCTGTAATTTTTTTTAATTCAACTATCGCCAAGTTCAGTATATTCGTAAACATTATGGTAAAATGTAAACGTTTTTTTGTCAAGTGTGAAAGACTAACGAGGCTATTCCAAAAATCTGTTGGATTTCTTCTCACTATTAAAATATATTTGTCTGCTTGTAAAGATCTTAATTTGGAATAAAAATGATCTTCATCAGTGATAATTTGATGTACTACGTTGTGCTAAGCGTATAGTATGTTTAGCGTGGACAAGTTTCCTCATAATGTTTGAGTGATTGGTGGCGAATTTATGTTTATAATTTTTACCTAATTTGTTTTGTAATTGAAATTTTATAACGGCACCTTTTAAAGGATTGTTACGTATGTATCACCAAGATAATTTCTCTTTTAAAAAATCGGTTATTGAAAATTGGTTGCGTAATGTCAATAACGAGGTAAGTCCGACGGTACGGTCGTTTTATATTTTAATGTAAAGTCATTGCTTTTGTCCCCATATGCTTATATTTGAATTTTGTTAGCAGCCGATATTTAATTATTAATTTTTATTTTGCTTCCTCATGTTAATATCGCTGAAATATTAGTGCTGTATCAACTAGATAACGATGCCCACTTTTTCGGTTGTTAAAGTATAGGGTGTTTGAGGGGCTAATGGCGCTAACGACTGCCTCTGTCAACGTTGCATTTAATTTTCAACGGTTCGGTATACGGGTTACGAAAGTAAAGTAGATAATATTTATACACCCATTTGGGTTTGTCGGATATGATACTCGCTCTTGAAATGAACCTTGAGCACTTTAAATTATGGTATTGTAGAAAATTACTGTCTCGAGAATTATGAATAATGTAGTTTGACTTCTTTTTCTACCTGGCAATTTCCCATCTATAGCCAGGGTCTGCCTTACATGTTGTGAATAGTTTTGGCTTATTGTTTTTACGACCGGCTGCCTGCCTGACATCAACCCCAAATTATTAGTATTGATAACCATAGAATTTGAAAAAACTTATCACTTACTGTTACTACTGTTTAGTATTACTACATAGACAACAATTTGGGGTCACCAATTTTAGTGTACATATAAGTGACTGTAATGTTATGAGTCTTGTACTTGACTGACTAAATATATTATATTTTCTATTTTAAAGTCATACAACAATTTGATCTGATAAGAGTTAATTAACCAATACCACAATATACTCTACCACTAAGTTATAAGTATTAAGTCATTAAATTAAATTTAATGAAAAATAAAATGAATTGAACAAAATTAATATATTAATACTAACGGAGAAAAGGTAAGAAGCGCTTTGGATGTTGATTGTGTTCGTGATTTTCAAAACAATACTGAGGACGGTCTTGAAAATACGAAGTTTCTTCTCTATGCAGTAATTTTGGATAAAGCGAAAATTTTATTTCTGTCAACTGACATTTCCTTCAATTACGAAAAATGTTTCCTCAATTAGATTAACATTTGTATGGAAGCGATTCTAGCGGTTCGTCACTTCCCTTATACCATCGCCATATTGAACAATAAACGAAGAGTTATGAAATGTTTCCAGCGACGACTTGAGAGTTACGAAAAAATAAAAGAATAGCAGATCGGATATACCGATCTTGTTTGATCTTTTCCTCCTTTTATTTTAATCTGTATTAAAACAAAATGTTCGTGCGTTGGTTAAAATGTAGAAATATCATTATGTAATTTAAAAAAATACATGACAACATAAAAACCTCAAATTCATAAAGGTAGAGCTTGGTTGTGGTCAAGTTACTGCAGCACGAACATGGTTTTTCTCAACTGGGGAAGTACCACCCTCTTACAGACGGTCAGTGTAATGTAGCCTTAAACGGCCGTTATTTCCCTTTTTCCACACTTTCCTCTTCTGCTTTCCTATCAAGGGCGGCAACGCAAAACTATGATTCGGATATCCATGGGCTACAGCAACCACCTCCATCAAGTAGGCCGTCTACTCGTTTGCTCTCTTTACCATAAAAATATCACTATTCTTCTCTTAACATAAATACATTATGCGCTATTCTATTTTACTCTATAATCAACCTCGACGCAAGTTTCAGACAAACTATTCACCTGCTTTCAGTTCATCTGTTTATGTATTCACATAATGAGGGTGGGAACTTTTCTTTACTTAGTGCACCCAATTTTCTTCAACGTTAAAATGTCCGCATCAAATCAATACTATAAATTTTTCCAACATAAATTAACTCAGTGGGTGTCATAATTAATGTAAGTTTAAAATAGCTAGAGGAGCTAGAGGAGCACATGATGAATTTATTTGGATAGATTTCTATACATATGTCATGGCATCGCTACTGCCCGTAGGGAATGAAATAACACAGCTTGAATTTGTTACTTTGCAACCTGTTTTCGTATAAACGTTACATATTATATTGAGATACCCATAAAACTGTCTTAATTACAAAGAAAAATAACCATTAATTTTTTTAATCATCTAAGTACTCGATCAATTATTGCATTTAAATATTTAAGAATTTAGTAAATTTAATTCTATTTCAGTGTTTACTTAATAGTAAAAAGCGAGATAAAATAATTCCAAATTATAAAAAGAATGTATAAGAGATACATGAATCATTGTAGAATGTAGGCTAGAAGGGGCAGTTATAATTTTTATAATTTTACTTGGTTATGGCTATATCTTCTTATATTTGAGCTTCGAAATGTAATTAAGAAATTAAACAATAATATACTTAAATAAAATGAATATGTTATTCAACTGGTAGCGCCATCTACAGACTGTGCCACGTTTCTTCACACATAATACTAATTCCATGATATTTTTCTTTTATGATATTTTTTAATTAATTGTAACATTTATATTATTCTGATAAGAAATAAATAACAGACGCAAAACGTTGTTCGTGCATGCTGTTCCCGAGGATAAAATTGAAAATCCTTAGCTCGAGTCACCAAACTTTTTGATAACCATCTGAACCCACCCAACTTCGCTGGCATAAATATTGTGTCATGTCATCGTTTCGGTTTAGCCTCTGAGAAACTAGGCTTATAGTAATAAAATTACATTAGGTTTCTGTTTGTGTCAAAGCTTTGTTTTCCGAAACAAAACTTAAGGGGTGGTGTTTATAAACAATAGGACTTTTTAACACAAGTTAACAAATTGGATTTTTATTCATGCTGCTGCAAGATGCATTTAAAAAATGGTGTCATACACATTATAACAGCTGATGACAAATAATATCAAGTTGAAAGTTTCATGGATATCGAAGGAATGGAGCACATCTCGATTTTGAAATAGATCAGCTACGACTCAGGCTGCATCATTTCCAAAGAAAACTAAAACTTTAACTTTACGTCCTTAAGAGACGACATCTTTACAATGTCACGCGATACTGTTTATTATAAATTGGCCTCATTAATTAAACTCTTAATATAAAATAAGTACCAGTTTTTTTATCCGCGTGTCCGCTGAGGTGAACATTAGAATTGGGCACAGAGAGAATTATTTAATATAAAAATAGGTCTAGAGTGTGTTAAAACAATACTTGTAGTAACTTACGTTACAATCTTTTCATTTTAAATAGCCGAGATACGGTAGATTATGAAATGGCAGACCCAACTGCTGAGACGATTTTTGAATCCATATCATTAGGGGCGCCACCTAAATGCATACAAAAAGAACCATTCATATCGGTCTAGCGCTGTTGGAAGGGTTTAGTGACATACACTAATACAATTGAATTATATATTTAAAGATATACTTATTATATTCTTGACATACTTTTTGGCTTGTTGGCTTCACTGTTTTATCCCTTGTAATTGTTGCCAGTGTTGTATTAACAACATAACAACAATTATGTTAATTTTAGTTTTCATATATTATGTAATTGTCATTGTTTGTATCTCAATCTCTATAATTATATAATATACTCCTAGTTGTTTATATTTTATTATTTCACTTATTGTTAAGGAATGTTATATTATCTTCCAAATAATTAATTGGTATTTGATATTTATTGCTAATTTACATTTCGAAACTTAAATAAAACTATTTTATATTTATTTAATTTATAAGATTTTTTTTTGTTTTATATGTGTTTTTAATTTAACTAAATCATATTAAATATATCTTTTTTTTGCCCTCTACCTACAACAACTTTTAGTCGGATTTAATTAGTGACGACTTTTATATAGGAATATTAAAATAAGAATATTGAATTCTTACTTTAAAGGATAATCTCTCATCTTATTTCTTTTATGATTAACAGAATTTTACTTGTTATCTATAACAACGCACGTTAGATTCAAATACATCATCTATTAGACATAACTTCTTTAAAAATCAAAATATTTATTTAATTCCATTTTTAGTGTCATGTTTGAAGCCTTGCCGTTATCGTCGATTTTTTTTCCATTTTTGGTTTGTATTCGATCCGGAATTATCGTATAAAGAGTGTAAGAAACGGATTGATGAAATTATTTTTTTTCATCTCGTCTATCCACGATCACGGTTGCTGCAGAGAAACCGAAACGTCGGGATCATGTAGTTCAAAAAGAATAAAAAAAAACACGTTATATCATCCTAAAACCTTAGTTTCATCCTGCACTGAGGTTAATTAGTCTATATAAGCGTCAGTGAGATGTTTGCATCTAAGATCCCTAAAGTAAACATCCCTGTAATACATAAACCGCTATTATTCGGTTACCAGAGCCAAAGTTTACTTAGTCGCCAGAATTTGCAGCAGGCTGAACCACGTGCGTTCGATATAGATTTGAAGTGTTATTAATCTCCCCTATTGACATTCCTCTCCACCCTTTATTATTATTAGGCTACTATATGTATACTTCATAAATAGGTTAATACTAAAGGTTTTACTCAAAGACAGATAGTTACTACTACTCATTTAGCTTGTAAAGTTCTTATTTTATTCTGAAGAACTTGAAAATAAATGAACTCTGAAAATACCTCGTTTGCGGAATCAAATTGGAATGCAAATGAGGTTCGTTCGTTCCCTTTATCTCGATGCACATGATCATTTAATCCGCCTGCGCAGTAAACAATGCTGAATGTTAACAATGCTATAAATTTTGTGTACCATGAAATAATGTTAAAACCATAGAGTGATTAAGTTTTTAATTATCGCAAAACAAATTAATGTGCCTGACACTGTTGAATTTCAATTATGTATGAAAGTTTCTTAATATAGTAACACTAATTGATGTACTATGTATATTTCATGTGTGAAATAATACCGTAAGTAAGTTCTATTTCAAACCACTTCTCATATTAATACTTTTATTTTTGAAACATTTTATGTTTACTTTTATATCATGTCGGGTAAAGAGCCGTATGGACATACATAAAAATTTACAACTTCGATAACGCTTTTTATATAAAAAAAGAGCCCCTCTCGGTGTTGATTTTTCTTTCTGACTATCAATAGATATGATTTGAATTATAGGATAAAAGTTTTTTCTCATGCAAATCAGCCAACAGAAATTTAAATCGATTATTGATTTTTCCTTCGGTAAAAGAAGTTGCTATCTCAATATACATACAGTCTTTGAAATGTTCTTCGTTTTCGTTTATTTTACTTTCACAGTGGATATTATCTCTTGGTTGTGAATTTGAAACACATAACGAAGCGGTGGTCAACATTTGCATTACTGATTGTACAAACAAACAACCCAACCATCTATAAAAAATGAAATATCAGTATAATGTATTTTTACAATCGCAACCTCCTCAAAGTTTACCGCATACCCAAGCACTTTAGTTACGTAGGTATAAATTATACGAATATAAAGGGACGGGTTTATGTTACCCGTTAACGTCTTTATGATCTTTTCGATCGGTGGAATTTCTTTAATGAATCCATAAAATATCTAGGTAATTCCAATACTACTGGTGCACATCTCAAATTTTAAAGTTAAGTCTTTAACCATTTTCATCGTAGGTTTTAATCATTTTATAAAATTATTTTACATCAAAAAATGTTTAACCAATATATGTACATTTGTTATCTATACGTTGGGTCTTGGTCAAATTTAAGTAGATATGTATAACGAAGTAAATAAGTGTCATTATGTACAAATGTCTTTTTACATGATAATATAATTATTATTAAAAACTTAAACGAAATATAAGACGTCGAAATCAGACTTCAAAGAATATCCCTGACTGCATTAAAATTAAAAGATAATTAAGCAAATTAAAGGCAATTTTACAAGATGCCTTTCAATTTATAGAGAACTAAAATTGCATTATACAGCGCATAAATAGTAATAAGGCGTAAGTTATATTGGGGTACAGAATTCAAAATTGTATAATATCTTCATTATTATTCTGGTTTTAAAGCTATCGATGGGTTTAAATTTCACTAGTATGACAATATTTATGAATCATGGTTCTGTTAATTGTAATAGGAGTGATTATGATCTCGATAATTTATTTACATTTATTATATAAATAACATTAAACCTAAAATAATTTTTCGTATTATACCATCAGAAAAAAAAATATCTTCATTCTTCATATAAAGAAAAGAATATAATAATAATTCTTTTCAGAAAAACCCATAAATATAATAAAATAAATAAAAAGAGAACTCTAATTAATAAAATTTTAAAAAGTAACTCTGCTCGTTTGCCTTTAAGTCCCAACTTCAAACATTTGAACTTGTTACAGCTACTATATACTTTTACCTAAAACATATAGACTTAAAATTCCTTTCAAGAGTACCAACTTAAAGATATTCTTTTGAAATGTAAAAAGAGTTTCTTGTCTTTGTGTCTCTTTAAAGCAATTGAAAAATAATAATAAAGCAAATTTCACAGTAAAGACGAAGTACATTAAGTTTGATAAATAAACACTTATTACAGTTATAACCACAAAATACGACGTTGTTAAATGTATAATGTAGTGGACAAAAATGTCAGACACAATACAACTTATTAAACAATATTGTAATCGTAAATAAAATATCAATTATACAGTCATAATTTTTGATTATGAAATATAAGAAATTGTTTGAACAAAACTACAGCAATTCATAAAATAATATCAGAATTTATGCGAAGTAAAGTAAAATAGATAAATCTCAGAGGTTATTTGTGCGTCGGCGTCCAGAGGAAACATATTTTTATATTCGCGAATTTTAAAGCTCGTTGTCCTAATAGAGCTTACCGTTTCTTGGAAAACCAACATCCCCATAGTGCATCAAGGTCAACATTTATTACGAACTCACTACTTGTAAATTCCTTAAAAAAGCCATCCAAATCATCCACAGCAGTCAAAAAGTTACACAATGTTCAAACTGATAACTAATAAAGTTATAAAAACAAATACCTTCATGTATATGTTTGTGTGTATTGTATAAATGACAAGGGCGGTGCGTTTTAGATGTACGATGCGCTATTTGAAATTCAATTACAGTCTGTCAATGTCTGACCGAATCGCATGAAATTCTAATATAAATGTGGTTCGTAACAAAGATGATAGGCAGGCACAGCTGGTCCCTCAGTATAGGCACACTATGTGTTTTGAATAAGTATCTTATTACTTTTGTAGGTACATTACATTAAAATTTCTCTAATACGAATCTAGTAGTACATGTATTTTATATTGGCATTTTGATATAGAATTTATTACATATGAAATTGGACGAATAAAATACCTGCAAACGGATTTGTTTTGATTTAATTAATACTAAATATGTAAACCGAATGTTTAAAGATTTTGTATATAATGAATTGGATAAACTACTAATATAATTTAAGAATTAAAATTATCAATCCCTCGATAATTTTATACGAACTTTTAATTGTTTCCACTAGTTAATAGAATGTATTGTTACTTTGGAAACCGTAAATTATCGTTTCTTAAAGTTAGTCAAGGCAAAGTGCTTACTTAAGGTTTAAAACAAGCGAAGCTGTCAAAAGAAAATTCTTTTAAGGACATAAATTACTTCCTAAAGAGAAAGTTTTATTGAAATGTTCATAATTGTTGTAGATTAAGAGTTTTATTTGTTTGAGGTTAAATAGTTAAGTAACATTATGTTTATAGAAAACTAAATTCGATAAATTTTATGATGCCAAAAAGTAGAAACTAAAGTAAAATTTATGTAGCACATAGCATAACTTTATTAAATTCTGTCAGATATGTTTAGTCTTTGAAACTTAATGGACAAACTAACAGGCAGTTAGACAGATGGAGTTACTTTGGCATTTATACTATAACTATGAATAAGTAAAACAAACAAACAAAGAGAGGATATAATTTTTATAAGTTTTAATCATTTATTATTGAAAATACATATTAAACATATTCATTCTCTATATGTTACACGCTTTTAGAGATTTATTTATAGAAGGTTTCTGAAAAAAAAAGAGAAGTAGGTACCAGGTGACTGCCGTTAATACGCGATTTTTTTCAGGTAGTATTTCGTTAGGGAGATATAGAAAATGAGAGTGGGTGGAGTTGTTTATAGTAATAATACATATAATGTCTGCTTACAAAGCTTTTTCGACATGAAAAGTGCTTTACTATTTATAGAATAGAAATAGTATTGCTTTACCATGATCTTAAAAGATGCAAGAGAAGCAGCACTTTTTGCAGATAAAGGCAAGTTACAGACTTAGGCAGCTCTAACTGTAAACGTCTTTTTATCGTAATGTTATTCTCAGATGTAAGGAACGTTCATGAGAGTCACTCAAGAAAACAAATCTTTTCTCAAGATAAGACGGAGTAGTGTTTACAAATGTAAAATAAAATAGGAACAATAAACAAACTATTTTATTATTCCCCTTTTTCTTTTAGAATCTACCTAACAAATCTTGACTAATTTTCGTTATGAATAATGTCTGGGTTTTATAACAAAATGATTCTAGAAAAATAATTTACTGAACTACATACTGCTTCTCAAACTTCAGTCACCGAATAAATATTTCATTAATATGTATGGAAACGTTTTTTGGAGAGCCATATTGTATAATATATGACCATATGGCTTTTTCGAAATCGAAAAACCGTTGTTTTGCTTAACCGTTGTTATCATTACTTCTAGTTACTTTTTTGTAATGAATTTCTAAATAATTTGTAGTTTAAATAACATGATAGTAATTGTTGAAGGCACGGAAACCTTTACATGGAAACATCCATTTCCATTAATTAATAACTTTTTAAAATCATTTTGCTTAAGAAGAACAAAAGATTTTAATTAAGTTTTGTTTGAAAGTCCTTTGTTTTAAAACTTATAATTGTATATTAAATATTCTAAACAGATTTTGCCAAACCAATATATCTCAGACTCGATTGAAAGAGTAGAAAAGTAAAATAAATTTTATATTAGGTAATAAATTTATAATGGTGTAATAAGAATAACAAAATTGGCCTTAGTACGATATTTAAAGGTTATATTACCATGACGAAAGTAAATTTTCAAGCAAACTTATTATAACGTAAAGAGAAAAGTTTAAATAATACAGTAATCTAAGAATAATTTTATTAGGGTCGGTGAAATCGTATAAAGTGACTTTCGACTTGCTTCAATAATTCCAATAATATTATTTCAAGACCCTTAAAAATAAATCAATCCAAACGAAATCGAGGTCTCACTTCAATTAAATCTTGAACACCATGGGGTGACAAGCAATTTGACCAATCAAATAAATTCAAATTTTATTCATTTCTCATAAATAAACATGGTATTTTGATTAAATAATTTAATTATAAATCAATATTTTTGCTTCCTTGGTTGATGCAATATTTTTCGATAATTTTTATTATTAGCGTAACCAAATATGAGTCTTTAAGTTTAATAATTAATTACTTTTGTTTCTGCGAACGGTGGAAAACTATGTGCTTGTATTTTTATTTTAAGCGGTCTTCAAATGACGTGACGTGACGGTGAATGGCTCTTACATTAATCAGTTTATGTAACTTCATTAAGAATATGTTAATAAATAAGTACATTTAGCTTTATGTAATAAAAATGTCTTTGTAATGAAAATTTTAAAACGAAAAGAGCAAAATTTTGAAATAAATTGCCTTTATCCTGTCAGTACTAGATGTGTAATTAGAAGTCGAGTTCGTTCCTCGTTGCCAATTTAATAGATCTATTTTCACATTATTGTACCTAATTTAATTTTATACTCTTTTTTCCAGTTTTTTTTACAAATATGTGTAATTTGATAAAAATATGTCTATTTTCTGAACACTAGCTAATATAATCTTTTCTCTAAAATATTAAATTGGTTAACCCAATTTATTATAAATTGTAATGAAAATTTTCCAATTTCCTCTCAATTTTTCTAAGTGTTTTAAACATTTTGCGGGATTCAATTATAAGAAAAACAATTTCGAAAAGCATAAATGTAATTATCTAGTGCAGAGAATAACAGAACAAGTAGAAAGGCCAAAACAAATATTGACTTCTGGGGTGGATTTCGTTGTTGGCTCAATTTTTAAATGGAATGGACAATCACATTATGATTTTAACAAAATTTATTTTTTTCAAATGTAATACATTTATTTTTTTTCCAAATTTTATGTATTCTTTCTTTTCTTATTTCCAAATTATATCTATACGAATTCCAAAATTGTCCCGTGGTCGATAGTGGAGAATTTGAAAGAGTTTAAATGTGTAGAAAAGAGAAATGCTGGATTTTAATATTTGTCTCCTATATTATAATTGGTTAATGTTTAAACAATAATGTGAAGAATCAAGTTAAGAAGTTTATTCGTTTCAATATTTATTCAAAGTCCTTAAGACACTTTTAAATCGTTTTCTGCAACGTTTTAAATAACTAAATAAATTATTATTGTAATAATAAGTCTGAAAATAAAGGCTTTTGTTAATTTTCGTTTCAGTGTAGCTTAAGGCAGCAAAAACATGGCTGATAATTTGTGTTAAGTATTTAATTAATAGAGTCAGTGGCGGCCCAGTGGTTAAAGGCCCGCCTCTCGTATACGAGAGCGTGAGTTCGATCCTGCCAAGTACCATAGTAATTTTTCTGAGTCATATGTACTTTCTAAGAGTATTTAGACACCACTGACGGACGGTGAAGGAAAAACATCGTGAGGAAACCTGGACATATAATTTCACAATTATAAGTTTGAAATCACCAACCCGTCTCGAGCAAGTGTGGTGATTAATGCTCAAAACTTCTCCATATGAGAAGAGGCTTTTGCTCAGCATTGGGCTCTTATACTCGTAGGATGATAAGGAAGATGATGATGAATATTTAATTAATCATTTACAAATACGGTAATAATAATTCGACGATTTCAGTCGATATAAATTTTTAAAGTTTGGGTTTGTTTTTTGTTTTAGTGGAATCAAATTAAGCATAAAAATATTTCTTATGCTTAATCTGAATTTACAAAGTTTTTAGAAATTTTAGAAAGTTTTATTCAGTTAGCGTTATAATCATGCTTACATATAGGAAAGATAAACTTTGTTATATGTATGAATTAATCACAATTTACTACTAAATATAAGATTTTTATCATTATTATTGAATAAATTTCTATGTAACCAGATGTAAGACAAATTTACTTTGTACATAAAAATCCATGTCGCATTGTTGAAAATAACGCGGCTTTTATTATTATTGGTTACAAGAAAAAGTTTTGGAATAAAATAGGTGATCCCAACTTGTCCAACTAAACTGAACATAAAAAGTTTTAGGTAAAACTCATTAAGAACTTACCTCATTTCACGTTTAGTGCACTTTGATCCTTAAAGTTATGGTCTTTTATTTTGCTTGTTTTGGTCATACAAACATCAGGATTTTTTGTTAATACGTAGTAAATTGATAAAATTTAAATTTTTTTACATATATTTCAAGTCAAAACAGGAACTAAACTTAAACTAAACTAAAGAAAGATGGAATTTGTTACCACAGTTTTGATTATTATTAATATTATAAACGTCATAATTTATTTATTTTATTCCAAAATTTTGAAAACTGAAATAAAAAAAAAGTCCTATAGCTATAACTGGAATAAAAATCCACCAAAAGCCAAGGTGTATTCTTTTTCCCTGTATTAACGTTTTGTTTATTTTTTCTTTCTTTAATTATTTTGAATTTTGTTCCTGGATCTTCGTGATAAGTAATTTCTGTTTGTAGAATTTCTTTCTTGCTATATTACAAAGGTATGAGATCTAAACAGAATAATATACATTTTATGATTTATAATGATATAATCTTAATTTGATGTATAAAATAGAATTTTACAGAACCGCCATAGATGTTAATATTTTTCATGATCTTATTTTTTTAATTAATTATAAAAAGGTAAAAGTTTAACGACACTCAATAAATGATGCCTTTTGCATTTGGGAAAATAAAGATTTTCACCATATTTGTTAAAACGTAATTTTAAAAGCACATATTACTTTGGTTTCTAAATATAATAATAATGTGTGTTAGTATTTAAAAAAATGTAATTCTTAATATAATTGTCTAGGAGGATAAATAAAATAAACATAATCTAAACATTGAACGTCGAGCTAAATTGATGATGCAAGGATACGAATCCGAAGTTTCGGAAATTATATTTCCCGAACGAAATCGCTTACACATTTTGAAAGCAAGGAAACAGGTTTGAATGCGTTAATATTTAAAACTTCATAATAACTTATGTTAAACTACATTTCTCCCAAATCTCTTTTACCAAATGAAATGATTATGATATATATATCTTTTAAAAATATTAACTTACGATTGTAATAATATTACAACGTAACTTAATGTTTACTTATAGCACAATAATTTTAAGCAATTTTGTCGTTCAAAAGCTCTTCATAAATATTAGTTTTGCACATTTCGTCATATATTTATTTTCAATGTAAAATGTTGATATTATAGAAGGTGTGTGCCTCTGAAAGTTAAACATATATATATTCAAAATACATATGTACGTTAACGACTACTAAAGTAACTAAAGGAAATTTCTGACTGAATTACAACTGATTTGAATTTACTAAAACGCTAACTACACAATATATTTGAATCAGTTAAATTTTAATTATACCGTGCAGGTTTGAGTTTATAATACGAGTATTAACCTTAACCTTTATAAACACCAGATCCATTACAACGAAACACAATTGCCGTTTCAATAATAAATATTAAATTTAATAAGAACTGATTGAATATAAAAGTTTTACCTATTTGGTAACGAATATATGTAATATAATTGATTAAAATAACTTTAGTCAATTAAAGGGGTACTCGACTTTCGAGATATACGCAAAAGATTTTTAATAGTTTTTTCGATATCATTTTCACTTTATAGTCTATAAGAAGCAATTTGTTGTATTTAATTCTTTGTTAATCGAAAACAAATTGGCTTGACATCTGTTCATAATGAATAAATGAAAGATAATCCGTAGATTCATGTCAATCAATCGACTGTACCTTTTTTGGGAAGTGAGGGAGTCGTAAATCATATACATTTTTCCTCTCATGAGATTACATTTGTAGCAATGGAAGCCGTAACCATACATCATTGAACATATTATATGTGTATTTGGGAACAAATGTTTATTTAGTAATACGTTTCATTTTTTAACATGGTCTGTATGTAATAATTTACTCTTAGCTGTTTTTAATATTAATATTTCTTTTATTATTATACAAAAGATTTTTACATATCATTGTCGATATAGTTTAACTTAGAATTTATAATAGAAATACTTTGTGCCCTTGTTTTCTAGTTATGAAATATGATAGTATTCTTTCGTCAGTATCTGTGTTATATAAATATTTGTATAAAGTAAATTTACTTTAACCCATACTATTATATAATTTATATTAGTTTATTTTTATTCCTTAACTATTAACTAAAACCAACAAACTGAGTGGTTAAAAAAAGTTTAACGTGGAATTAGCACGTATGTAAATATGCTAGTAGGCAAGTACCAAGAGAATAAAGAATTAAGAAAATGTAATCCAGCTTATCCTCAGTAGTTACCTTTGTCCTTTAGAAAATATGTTTAAAATTTAAAATTATTTTAAATACATGAATATTTTCTTTTGGACGTTATTTCGTTATAGTTATAAGGAGAAATAGTAAACAATAAAATAAAGCGCATGACACGTACAAACAGATATTGTTTCCCTAAAAACATACAATTTCTGAAGTCTTTTCCAAAGAATTGTAAAATATTTTATTAATGCAGTTAAATAAATAGCTTTTTGATTCCGATCCGAAAATCATTAATTTTATAATTAAAATTGTAATAGATTTCAACTTATTATTGAAGAACTATTCATATGAGTTATTAAGAATGTATTTAATTTTATCGAGACCCTTAGATACGTTTGAGCAAATCGAAAAAGTAAAAAGTATCTCTAAAATAACTAACTTTGAATTACAATCATTTTAAATCTATTAACATCGTCGAATTTAATCAATTGCGTTCATACATAACTTTGTCATGTTTATTATCCAATCAGGACCATAAAAGCTATTGCTAACCTCTATAATAGATATGTACTGTGCAAGCAGTGTGATATAATGTCAATCAAGTCATATTTATGTTGATAGAATTAGTTTTGTATATTCGTAATATAAATATGAAATAATGATTTCTAAAAATTGTCCACGAATAATTCCTAGTGTCTTTATCAATTTATATTTGTTAACACTACATAATGTTATTCATTATAATTTACGAGACATTATTGTCATGTTAATTTAATGAAATTGATATTAAACGTAATTTATAATGATATATATAGATATATATCCATTCGTCATCTCTAGCTAATAAGTACTTATAACAGTATGATAACGTATTCGAATAATACCAACAACATGTATTAAGAGAATTGAACAATTATATCATTTATAATGTGAATTTTATGTCAACATACATGTATATAACGCCCTATCGACTTATTTGTTATCAAGCCAAACTTTTTTAAATCCCCTTTTGATCAAATTGCTTGTCATTTCACACTGTTGCAAATCCCAATTGAGATCAAATTGATAGATCGAAATGATTGATGTATTTTCTAATTGCTGTGAAATGCATTCGTTATGTTTTTAATTTTTCATTTCAGAGGTAATTATAATTTAAAAATAGTTATGTACCAAACATATTATATTCCGATAATATCTACTTGTCAATAAAATTTATGTTTGTGGATGATTTATAAAAAAATCTCCTTTTCATTTTCTTTATTATTTACCTAATACTGTAAACGGTTAAAATCTTTTTACTTTTTTTAATTCTTCGCTATATTTAAATGTTGTAACAAATTTTAAAAAGAAAGTTTTTTCTTAATTAATTAATTATTATCTATTAATACCAAACAAGGAATTAATAATTCGTAAACTATGAATAATTGAATAGTTACTTTGAGTTGAAATCCTATTTTGCTTTCTCCGGCTTTGTATGCAACTTAGTAATAATTTGCAATAAACTTTGATTATATTACCCCGATTTCGTGAAACTACACTGCGTATTACAACAACTGGAAGCTATTTATATCTAAACATACTGTACTCAGGAATTATTCTGAAACAATTGTACCGAATGCAAATACTGTTTTAATTGACCTATTAATACAAAACTTGAAGTGAGTTTACTAAGCTAAATTAAATGTATTTTCATGAATTTATTTAGTAAATAATAGTTATTAATTTTTTTTATGTTAGTATAAAGTTATACCTATTTACTTGCTTAAACAAATCACGTCATTTCATCTACGTTTGAATTTTCATCATTAATCTATTTATCAGTAATTCAATTTTCTTATCCAGAAGAATATTTTAATAGGAAATGTTCCTATACAAAAGATATTTTTCTAAATAGGGCTTATTATTAGATAGACAATATACAATTGCGACGAGCTATCAATTTATCATAATGTGCATCTTCAAAAATAAAAGCATTTGTGGGCTGCAATCGCCATAAATTTATAAGCATTAACTTGAAAGTAAAACAAAAAGAATAATAATATAGACTTGACTTGATTACATTTAATATTTTGTTGAATACTTAGATCATATTTAATACCTTTTCTGATTGACTAAGGCAGTAACTATTTGACATGATTCTAAATATTTTCGCCGAGTTTCGGCAAAGGTGATAAATGCATTTGTTAGGTTCACAGTTTTATTATAAACCCTGACGTACTTATATTTTAATTTGCCAATAAAATTTGTATGCTTATTAAAATAATAATAGCAAGTTTTAAATAATTCTACATCTTAGAGTTACCGTGCGTTATAAAGACAATCTTATTATCATTTGATGATGCCAAGTCTTGTTGCAGTGAAAACCTCTGCAACTTTTTAATTCCTCAATTTCCAGTTTTCCACCAGACGTGGTTAATTTAATCCGACTACTTCTGTAATTGCGAACTTTTTAGTGGCCTATCCTGTCTTATATCGTTTGTTCCACTGTTACGTTCTGTTTACTGATCTCTTACAATTTTCCATCATTAGTTAATCTTAGTAAATATTTCGGGAACTATTATTATTGTTTTTTAAGCACCTTCTTTTATAAAAAATTATTAACCTTTTTTAGTAGACTTTATTTCATCTGCGAGCTATTTTATAGTTATGTTTTAGAGATATGAAATTTATTTAAAAAATCTTTTTTAAAAATCTCAGTATAAATTGGCTATGAATGTTTAATTTTTATCGAAACACCACTTCTCTTTAAATCTATAATTTAATACTCGGAAAATCTAATTATAAAATGGCTGTTTTAAATTATAAGAAATAGTATTAGAAAAATAGGTATTCGTATTTACAGAAAAACAATTAGTAGGGGTTGGGATAATTGAGGCCGCCAAGTCACGTATTCGTTTGCTCCGAAAGGTGTGTTAACCGCCAGTGAGATCTTTCGTTCATTCCTCGTCTCTATGTATAGACCTAATGCGACAAATAAGCGATAGATGAGTAACAATACTATATAATATGAGTTTAATATGACATCTCGTTCAGATATTAAGAAGGACATTGACTAAGGCAATATCTATATATTTTTTATATTATCTAGTAAAAGTAACTCTGGATTTTTGTTATAAAATATATTATTATGATAAATAAAGAAGAACATACAAGGACGTCTTCCGAAAAAACTATCGAGTAGTCTAACAGTTAGTTAGTCACGCGAAGTGTAATTATATAACTTACTCATGGGTATTTTTCCTTTTTAAATCCAAAGTGACTTTTTTAATTTTGACTTCTCTGTAAATATTAGACCTAATATCTTTCACAGTGTCACTAATAGGAGGCAATTTGATGTGTAGAACAACTAATATTATGTTAATGAGACCTGAAACTTTCGGGAGGTTTATTCATTTAAATGGAACTAATATCTTTCGGATATGCTATGCGTGCTTTATTTTTTGTAAAAAAACTACACACTCCCGAAGTTTCGGCTACTTTTCAGCACATCTCGACTGCCCGTGATCACAGTTGCTTAAAAGTAGCCGAAACGTCAGGAATATTTCGTTTTTAACAAAAATAAAGTACGCGTAGTATAATCGAAAGATATTAGTTTCATTTAAATAGCATCTTTGTAAGTTTTATAATGTCTTACTTTCGAAAATATGAACGTGTTTCACGTTTTTGAACTTCAAAGTAACATGTTTCATTATTTGATTCATTAGAATTTTATGAATAAAAAAAAACAAGTAAAATTATCTACATTGTTATCTACTTTTGTAATTGAGATTATAATAAATATGTACGACATTTTTTGTATCCATATTTTAAAACATTCTTTAATCCTTTTTTTAATACCTAAAACCGCTTATAAATTAAATGGAAGAAGATATTGACATTTAATTTAAATAAATGATGGATTAAGCTTCGGGTATAAGATAAATGGTTATATACAATTTTGAAATAATTAAAATAAACAATTTTTATCCGTATTATATATCTTTCATAAAAAATAGTATGTAAAAAAATGTTTCATGATGCACACTTGAAAGCATAAACTTATTTTAAAATTGTTTTCCGCTAACAATTTTAGACTACACGTATAGGAAATAAGGTCTTTTATATATCCTATGCTCGGTATTGGAAATTCCCTCGAAATGTAGTGGTTTGTATATAGGGATGTCAAGTCATAAGGCATTCAGATTTTTTCAGCTACATTTCAATCAATCATGTTAAACTGAAACTGAATTTCAAATGTAACCTGAATTTCAAGTGTAAACTGAATTTAATAAATCAAAATAATAAAGAAGCAATTTCCAATAGTCTTCCAAAAGCTATTTTGAAGATTTTATTAGATTCAAAATGGTGTTTTATACAAGGTTATATTAACTAGGACTTTATTTTAGCATTCAAATTTCTTCAACATATTGCAATGAAATAATATATTTAAAAAAATACTTATGGGGTAAGTGGTTTTATTTCAAATACATATAATTTTTCGTGTATAAATACTACACTGTTTAGGGCACTAAAAATTTGCTCTAAATATAAATATATAGCTATTGTATTTTAATGTGCTAAGTTATATTTGGTGTTACAAGAATAATTTTAAATGAACCTAATATTTTCGGATTTACAACTCGATTTTTTTTTTGATTATAAACTACATACCAATGACGTTTCGGTTACTTTTCAGCAACCACGATCACGGGCAGACGAGAATTGAAATAAAATAATTTATAATTTTGGCAAAATTTTACATTATTTTATTTCAATTTCACTGTTCAACTGTATTAATCGCATTTATACCTGAATTATTTAATTCTTCGTTATAATTTTAAATAATCGGAATATAATTCAGGAGTTTGTTTGTGTTTTTCATATTATTAGTTTTATATTATATTATTTAAAATTATTTCTTAAGTTTTTTAAAATTCGAAACCATGTTTGATACGATAAAGCTAAGCTGGTTTTAAAAGAATTATTTTAAATTGCATGTTATAAATATTTTAAGTGAAGAGTTTTTAAGGGAAGGTATTTTAAATAAAAAAAAAAGCAACAAGTCAGTCAGTAAATCGTATGAGTGTGAGTGAGTGAATGTGAGTCGGAAGAGTGCATTGGTCCAAAAAAGAGAGTAGGATCTGGATCTGGGGTGAACTTGTGCTTTATACAGAAATAATGTTTACCCAGGGTTGAAGAAGAGCCCCGGTCTTTTCAGCATACCAAGTTGCTTGGGAGCCAACTTGGCCTTGCACGCTTATTAACTCCAGAATTGAATGTTGATGAAGATATCAAGGATATAAGGAAACTCTTAGGGATGGCTTACTGAAAATTTAGGACACAAAGAAAGGTGTCAGCGGTGAAAACTCAAGGTTGTGCCTTGTTGTTAAATACACCCCAGTTATGTCGACCCCAATAGACAACGGATAGAGTGCTCTGGACTTAAAACACTTAATGACTTCGTTCTATAACGTTATATGGCAAGGCGTAATTCCTTTAGCTCTGGCCAAACATCCCTTCACGAAATGCTCATTTCATGCATTAAGTACTCGTACCAAAGAATGGTTGTAGTTCTGGTGTTAGATTGAATTCAAACCAAACAGAGTGTCCAATAGGTTGGCCTTTTTTTTAGCTCCGTGGGCGAAGATACTATCTGTCTTTATGTACATGAATTAACACTACTGACCAGATCTTCGTTTTCGAAATGGAGAAGCCGGTGATCATCCTGTTTAGCAAACATGAATACACCAATACGTGTCAGAAAATTATGTTTGAGATTATAGCTGGGGTATATTAAAAAGGTGCAGCCGGACAAGCTATGTGCGTTTCCATCAGCATAAAAATGGTCAATTGCGAATATTCAGACACTGATATACCATATAGTCTAGATTTCAATGTATCCATGAATATAATATTGCAGATATTCACTAGGGAAGACAAACATATAAGGAATAGGAAACTTAAGAAAACGCTGTTCTAATGTTATTTTGTGTTTTTTTTTCTCTTTGTAATTAGTGAGAGAATAAGTAGTTGGTATCAAGCATACTGGAAGCTTAAGGAACAATCCATGAACAAAGACCAGTCTTAAGGTTAGCATAAGTCTGAAGTTTATTGGTTTTGCATATGGCGAAGGGAGGTGAAACCCGCTAAGCACTACCTTCTTAAAATGTAATGAAATAAATGACGATGTTAATCTTTTTCAAAATAATATTTTCATTTATTTATTTAGTTTATTTGAGGTATATTTTTGGATACGTGTGTTTATGTAAAATAAATTAGTGCAGATATAAATGCTTCAGTTAAATTTTAAATATCATTCAATAAAAAATTGATAAAAACCATGTAGTAATGATTTTAATATTATATCGCCTTCTTTAGCAGTTTCTTTATTTATGTTCAGTGAGGCTACTTCACTGACTAATACGTAATGTGCGATGAACTCAGCACAAACAAACTAACTAAAACAAACTAAGCACTAACTTAACAGAACTACAAACACTTGTATTTATACCGACTGTTCAGTTAAGAGTTTTGTTGGAAACCTGTCGTCTCCTTTGTCAAACCTCCATCAACAGAAATTAAATGAAAATAACTTAAGTATTTCACTTTCTATCATAAATCCAGGACGATTTACTTATTCATCAACCTTTTTCCCTTATTATGATCATGTTATGGGCCTTTAAAATTATTTTTTATGGATTTTCCTCAATTATCCTATATTTTTTAACGACAAAGGAAAGCCAATCTCGTTCGCATACGATATTTTATTATCGTCAAGCAGTAATTTATAATTTATTTATGGACGTTCGTAACTATTCAAGAATATTCGTAAATGTTTTCGACGTTAAGGCTCCTTTATTTATTTTACGTAAACAAACCGTCATAAAATATTTTAAAATAATTGTGTATTATACTACTTAATTTTTTTGTGGCTACAACTTGTTATGTGACGGTGTAATAAGTAGTCGTTTAATTAAAATATAATTATCTTTATTCGGTGTAATAAGAGGACGCCTTAGCTTCTGGGTAAACTCGTCTATTCTACACGGGTCTGACTCAGCAGTTCCGTGTGAAGACAGTTTTTGATTTTATATTTCTTGTATGTTTTTAGATTATAATATTTCTTGTAAGAATTTCATTAGATTTATTGTCACTATTTGTTCAACTTTTGTGCAACTTAGTCACACCCTAGTTGTAATTTACTTTTAATTAAATTAAGTCAAATAATTTTGGTTTCATTGCATCCACCGACCGTCGAAATCATAATTAACTACATAATTTTAATGAATAATATTAAAAAAAACTGTAATTACTATTTTTGATACCATGCAAAGTTCTAATGTAAAATAATCTGAGTAATAAGAGTACAATGAAATGCAACGTTAGCTTTCTTTAAAATAAAATAGTAATAAATATTTTGATTAACATATTTTATTGAAAACATGGATTAAAAACATGAGCATAAATAATTAAGAAGAATTACCATTATTTATGTAGTGAGTAATAATAAAAGATTTTAAATATTAAGTATTGTTAATATAATAATCAAGAAACAATAAACTACTTATAACAAAATATTGGTCTATATTTCAATATATTTGCCTACAGGCTTCCCTTACTAAGAATAAAGAAGGAATAAAATAAAATAAAGGAACTCTAAAAGTTTAAAGCTTATAAATTTTTGACACATCTGTTTTTTCATATCGATTGCAGGCACGAATATTTTGTTTCATAAAATATTACTATATTAAACGAAAAAGAGGTGATGACAGGAACTACGAGCGATATTACCGAGGAACGTTTTTGTTGACTCTCAAAGGCAAATGATGTCGTCCATTAAGAGTGTTTCTCTGTTCAAAATGAATATTACTGTTCGTTTTTTGAAGTTCACAAATATTTTTTGTTTAACAAAAATGTATTGATAATGACAAGTGTCTACCAGTAGGCGTTAAATAACCTAATTGGCAAAATAGTCACTTATCATAACAATGGCTTAAAATTTTAAGCATTGTAAGATACGTGTATTTTGATGTTTAAATTTCTGGTACGAACCGGGACGTATTGTTTGCGGTATATATCTTATTTTAATATTATACATATTTTTTTATCATTTAATAAAAATAGAGATCTGATAAAAAGCTTTACTTTAATGTATTTATTGAGTATATTACATATGTTATGCAAAAGTATTTAAAGCTGAAGATATTTTACTATTTTTACCTGATTTCATTTACCATTAGTGTACAGTAAATTATACGACTTTCTTCGTTTTCTTAATAAATCAAATAAAGTTAATTTGTAGCAATACGATCTATTGTAAAATGTATTTTTTAATAGAAATTGTTAGCTAGGAAGTGAAGTTTAACGTAACAAATATTTTACGAGAATTTAATTTACATGGAATGGATGTTTTTTTTAGTAAACCTAAATATATGGTGCTATATTTTTTCTCCGGTCCTCGTATTGATGGCGAGCAATACAAATGTGTGCATTTCAATATAAAATGGTCGTAAATCTAAGTGACTTTTATATCAACTAACAATGTTTGCCATTGAATTTAATAAAAATACGTATGTTTTTGTAGATACAAATAAACACGTGTAAAGTTTTTTATAAACTTCTCATAAATGTTGCTATGGATACTAAACGTGGGAGTATTAAATACAGATTAATATTTTCCTACGACATTTAAAGACTTTCGTAATTTTTATTTTGAATTCATAGAATAAAATACATGCATGCATACATATAAATTGTTGCAACTATGATGGATATAATATTTTTTATTGAAGAATGCTACGGCTGGCTTCACAATAAAATTTTCTTAAAACTTATTATATTCGCTAATATAAATGATATGGTTACAAATAGAACTCACTTTTTTGGAATGAAAATTCTTAAATGCTTGTTTTTGAATCTTAAGGTCAGTATCCAAAAATTAAATAAGAAATGAGCAACATTATAAAAAAAAAATTAACTTTCTGAATCTGAGATTCCATTGCAAATGACCCATATTGTTATCAATTAGGAAATATACGATTAGCCGTAACGATCGTTTTAATAAACAACTTATGTTTAAATATGTATATAAAATTTACTCTGTGAAAATATATTAGATGTTAGATAAAAACTGTACTCATTATTATTCTAGCCTATATCCTTCTATTTTAAAAGAACTTGACACTTTTCACGACTACTTAAATACACACTTAATTATTAAATTTTAGTTACTCATGATCCCCTTTCGAAAGTAACACAGTAAAAGTACGATGAACCCATACATATCCCATTCTTTTTAAATCGCTTTTATTAAAAATTCTAAGAAGAGCACAATATCTTAAACGAGCTTTAGATTGTAAAGACATGATGAGTATATCAGTACTCTACCTGCTCTTGAATAGTTATTATAGTAGACATTAAAGAACAATAATGAATATTGTCGACGGAAAATTTTGTTAATATAATAACAATAACGGTTATGTTTGCAGTGATTTTTATCTACTTTCATTATTTTTAAACCTGTTTATAATATTTGTATAACGATTCAGTTCACTATATTGATGACAATGCTGTCATTATTAAACTTAGGGCTAATAAGGAATCTTTACGTGTCACTTATCTTGGGTTATTATTTTTACAAATGTTATATTTTTCCGAATATATGTACATATAAGGTGGATTTTTCATTTAAAAGTTTTTCATTAGCTATGGAATGATAAATGAACAAGGCAAGCAAGGATATACATATATACATATTTTTTTTAATATTTAATTCATAAATGAGGTATAAGATTCGAACTTTATTCGCCTAATAATGATATCCTATTTACTCTCATATTGAGTTAGAAACAATGCATAACAATGTTTTGCTTTAACTATCTCGTCTTCAATATAACTTAATTACAAAATTGTTGTTCTCATAATCATAAAATGAAATTCTTGAAATTTTTAACGGAATGAAATTTTAAAAAAATGGAACGGATTTTAAATAAAATACTTTCTTTCTTTGGAAAGTGTTACATCGTTAACTTTAAAACAAGTTGTTTTCAAGTATGGTTACATCGCAAAATAATATGTAGTTGTTGTTTATTTACCCTACAGCGAGCCGACAAATTTTAATGACATTCTTATTTTTTTCTTAGTTCTTTTAAGTCTACATTTGCAACCAATAATTATACATGATCTTATTAGTTGTCATGTTAATAGCTAAACAACAGGCTTAAAGTCTTCGAAAGCTTTTCTTGAAAATATTCGCTTTGTCTTCCTTAAGGAAACCGAATATCATATATAAATACTTAAGCATAACTATTATTATCGTTATTTCAATTTCATAGAACACTCTTGCCTATTCGATATATTAAATATACTTCGTCAGTATTAAAATTAGTAACAATTTCTGGATTTCAAGTTTATCACTTTTAAAAGGCATATCAGTATTTTCTTCACTCTTTTATAGGTCGTGGCATTATCTTATTTAAGGAAGGCTAATATATGTATTATCAACGTTTATTTGTTATATTTTCAATCGTGTTTTTGGAAGACATAATGAGATACACAGAAATATTGTTTTTAATAAAACAGTGCAATTTTCCTAGTCTGATTGCTTAATTAATTTGTTTATATACATTTATTGTTTTGGAAGGAAATCGTAGCTACCTTACACTAGAAACTTTGGTGGTTGATATTTAAGACGTCTAGACGTTTTAAGCTGCATCATTGAAAAAAAATGAAAGATTAGTTACTTAGTGTCCCACAAGTATTATTTAATTTAATATATGCATGCATCTAAAATGAAACATTTTGGATATATAATGTAAAAAAAATAATATTTACCTTCTTATAATTTGTCTACGCATCTAATTTTTACTCCGGCAACACCGCTTCGCACTGGCCACACCGACAGACGACGAGCGCGGGATGGGATGGGGTGGGGAGCGGGGCGGGGTGTCTATATATTCTCACTTTAAATTCGCTAACACTTCACTTCTAATTTTATATACGCTTTATTCATAACTCATTACCAAAATTGTAAAAGTCATCATCATTAAACCAATCTAAAAGCTATCGAAGTATTCATTTCAAAATCATCATCAACATCGTAAACATAATTACATCCTATTATTGTCGAACATAAAAACACCTTAAAATTTACACCTGTTAATTATGTAACAAACCAATAATTTAATTATGATCCCAAAATAAATAATTTATTATGTTTTAAAATAAATAAAAAACCACGTTTATAAGCAAATAAGTTTTTAATAGAAAATCAGAATCCTTGCACATTTCTTGAATTACTAGGTAACACTAGAACGTGACAATTGCTCCAGCTAACCTAGAACTGGTGTGGATTGCAGATAGAGCCGTATTTAGAATATTCAATTAGAAGTAACTGTTTGCAGAGAATTCATTTTCTTATAAGACAATGTTGGGTTAGATTTTCAGTATATAAAATATCAAATAGCTGTAATGGACTGTACATCTAAAATTGATTAGAAAAATTGTCTTTACAGTATAATCTATTATTCAGAATTTACGATGACTTGCTTGTCAGTCAATATTATAATGATATAAAAGATATGATATTCGTTGGACTAAAGACGATGTTAAATAACATATCCCAGATTTTAAAAAGATATAAGTTTTACAGAGAAGATGGATGGAAATTATCTAACATTTGGGATCGTCTCATCAAAAATATAAAGACTCATGTTCGTCATCTCACAACCAGACCAGACATTACGTGAGGAAATTCAAAATCGTTCTCGATAAAATGACAAAACTTATTTGAAACCTCGGGTAAAATATAACATAATAATTGGGTTATTGTATTTCAAAACTGTAATTTAAATGACCTATCAATGTTATGATAAAATTGTATTGTAAATACGGAAGTTTATTAATTTTCCCAATGAATAAATAGTTATATGAAAAATGTATGATAAAATTCGCCAACACGAAATTAATATATCAGACACACTTAATATATATAAACCGGTGAAACCCGATGTTATGAAGATCTTCATTCACAGTAATAGGAGTATAGTAATAGTATAAAGAAGTAATACATACACATTTTAAATGAACAAATAAAATAAATAAAAAATTACACGTATTTCAAAAACACGTGTAAATGTATTCATGTCAATCAATGCATTTTATTTGTAAAATAGAAACATATATTTTTCCAGTGTCAAGTTTATTTTTATTAAAATATTTCGTTTGTTATAATATGGAACTCTAAAATTTTTGTTTTTATGTTATTAACATGTTTCAATCAATCAAACAATTTGAAATAAAGTTATAAATTATATATAACCTATACTATGTTATTTTGACAGCTAAAATGATTTAATTTTTCAAGTCAGTTGTAAGAGTTCAAGAAAAATGATTTCACATACTATATGGAACATTGAAAACATGAAAACACCTTAATAAGATTATAATTACTTATTTTTTTTAAAGCAAAAATAAATATTAATCACGGATTTATAAATAGGACTTCAAAATCGTTCTTAAAATTTTATGTACCTCCTGTAAAAATTGTGAAGAATAACAAAATAAAATCAAGTATATGATTATTATACTAAACCAAAACAAGAACAATACATAAACCAAGTGTATGATTATTATACTCAAGATGTGAATAGTAGATTTAAAAGAGGAGATAAGTAGTTTCGACAGGTTTTGGCAGAGAAGTTAGTAAGGACTTACAGAAGTTTGTCTCATCTGCTTTGGCGAGTGACAAGAAAACCCTACTGCAGAAAGTCCAATACAGTGTTTCAAAGCATAATGCGATCGAGACAACCCTTCTTTAATGCCCTTTTGAAGGACTTCGATGACTTAGGTTTGCTGGCTTAGATAGATTTTTGAAACTAATATCTGGATCTTTGTGATTTCTAACAGTTATAGGAAAAATACGCTGAGTGGCTATTTTTTTCATCCATACCACATAAGGCAATAAATTAAGGGCAAGCTTTGTCCCTAACAGATACGTTGGTATAGGGAATAAAGCATTTCTGCTATTATTATTATCAATGGACGTCTGTCGCTGGTCGGTTCGGTCTTAAAAGTGGAGTTATTAACGAAACTGAGTTATTTCTTCATTCTCAAACTTCAGAATGAATAAGAATCTCTCTAAGATAGATGTGTACATTCTCACTTTACCGAAAAGAAACGAAAGCTTCCTTCACTATGGTTTAGACGAGATTACGTACCTCTCTATTCCTTACGTCCTTCGGTACTGTGCCAAAGCAAATATTAATAACAGAAATTTCTTCATAAATATTAAATTTTAACTATATTTTACCATATTTATATTTAGTTTAATTTTGATAAAAGATTATTTTAAAATCATATAATTTGTTTGGTTTATAAGGGATGAATTCGCATCGATAATTTTCAAAGATGTATTACTAATAACTACGGTCGATTTTGTAAATCAAAATTGATTTCATGGGATTTCAATTATATTTCTTAGCGTACAAGGAACATTATTTCAAATAAGATCTATGGTGTGGACAAGATTCATGGCCGTACAAAGAGACCTTCGGAAATGAATTTCTATATCTGATCAACGTTCCAAGTTTATTGCAATATCAACAAAACTTTTGGATCTATAGATATTTTATTTATCTTAGCGAATAACGAATAATAATTTCAACAATCGTATTGGCGATGGTAATGAGTACAAATTAATTTATTATTGGAATAGTTCAGTATTAAATTAAATGTTATTTAGTAATTTCAACCTGTGATTGACAGCTAGTTCATAGCTTTTACCGTTTCGTACAATATTTTGCTGTTTTTACATTTTGGAATAAGTTATAAAATAATTTAAAACTAACTTCACTATATAAAAGAAATAAAAACTATTCAAAAACGGAGTCAAAATCGCAAATATTCTTTTAGATTGAGTAATACTTAAAATAAAATCATATGGTAGGAACTGTGACATTGTACATATGTTATATAATTCAAATGCTTGATATACGACAAAGTAATGAGATTTTTTCCTTGACTTACTTATTCTTGTTTTCTGCAAGAAGTAACACTAATTTATTTATTCTTAACACACCCGTAAAATTAAATTGTTTCAATTTTCGTAAAATGTCTGGGATCTTTCAAGTAATTTTAGTAATGATTTATAAATGCCAGTTGAGATTAATAAATAATATCTAAGTTTAATTTAGTTTTAATATAATGGTACAAGGTAATGGTAATGTAATTTTCCTGTTTTTGATTTTGAATCAAAGGTCACTACATAGCCATATTAAATCTACTGTTGACCCAATAGTCACGTAGGTAGTAAACTTGTATCCGTAGATGGCTTTAAAGGTGTTAGGGACAAAATGTGGTTGAGTCACGCTGCCCTTTTGAGGTAATATCTGAACGTGTTTGATCCCCTAATGTGGGGTTTCAAAAAAAAATTGTTGTCGCTTAGTGCAGAGATATCCCGAAGACGTATTTGACAGATATTTTATTTTCTGTTAATGAAAGGATACAAGAGCAATACATGATAGCTAAAGATAAATACCTTTATATTATGAGAATATTTGGAACAATCTTTTAAAATCTAACAGAATTTCTAAAGAATTTTGCCAACCTGTTTTCCATTTTAATATGAATTTTGTTATTATTTATATAACATTCAGATCTATGTATATGGATATGTTACTTATTTACAAACCACCAATTTATTTTGATGCTTTTATCAGGAAAATTAATACGTTGAATCTGATAATAATGACCGACCATTTCATTTTCGATAAATTCATTTAATTAGTGTAACCGTTGCAGAATGGAAAATACAGTTTTATATTGGATGTATTTAGCTCGTACGTATTTTAAAATAAATATTCCTACTACTTTTTCGGTATCGTGGTATAATTTTGATAAATATAAAAAATTTGAAAACACAGCATTTTTGGTAAATAAAAATAACTAAAAAATACGTCATCTTTATTTTAAACGTATAAAATAATAGAAAATTATATAAATTCTGAACGATAGTTTTTAAACAAAAGATTCAGGAAAGAAATATACTATGTATAAACGGTGATAAGTTGGATTAATTAATAATTACTATACTTACATACATTGACAGTACTGAAAAGACACATTATTGGGGGTTTCTGCATATTGTTTGTGCTAAAATATTCCCCTCAAAACAGTATTTCTCCAGCAATATGATAGGATATTTATAAGGGATATTAAAATGTTCCGAAGAAAGTTTCAAATCCGTTTAACGTTTACTAACTTTAAAAAACATTTGTTTATGACATTAATTTGATTACATTTTATTAGCTTAAGCCTGATATACCTATTGTTCTTCACCATTGAACAGAAAACAAACAACCCAAACAATGTTAACCGTTATTGTTCTGATGAATGGAGGATCGTCAACTCATGCGTTATGATAAATGTATGCTGCAATTAGGGTGATGTGTCAGCTATTAATGGGACTATCAATTCTACATCCGTTCAATAAACTGATCAACTATCAAGCAGTTAATATAGATATTAAGTTTTTTATAATAAAATTATAATTTCAAAGAAAAGATCTTAAACATTTATTATTTATAGAACTGTTTGGGGAATCCTATTTTTATAACTTTTCACAAAATATACAAATTTTTGCAGTGAAGTGTTAACATTTGCCATCCTATAGGATACATGAAAAAACATTTTCATTATTTTATTTTATATTATTGTTACAATTGTTACAAAATATTTGAAATTAAATTATATTTTGGATTTTGAGGTTTTCAATAAAGCTTATAACTTGTTTTACCGTATTAATTTCGTATAGAACCATCTGAACAATACGTAACGTTTATTATTTAATTAAGGATCACACAAGTTAGTCGTATTTAGGTAATTTATCGGACAAAACGCAATAAATCGGCTAGTGTATGTAATTGGATTTTAATGACTAATTATTTGAATATTCTAGCCATGTAGTCTCATTCCATATAACCGCTTGTTTCACAGTGTCATATTCATTTTAATGATCACATTTAACCTTATTTTAATTAAAAATAAACCAGTTATTTGAAATATATGTTAATGATATAATCAGTGACATCAATTAATTTACCATCATGTAAAATAAATGAAAATAGTGATAATTTTTAACATATTATAAATTCACATCCCGGTTTCAATAATCTCGTTTAATTAACGGGAAAATAAATGCAATTTTGTATAACAATAAAATAATTTTGTTATTAGAATTTATAAGATGTATATGTAAGATTTACGACTGATTTGTTTTTAATAAATAAAACTATATATAAATAAATGCACAGCAATTACATAAGACAGAAAAAATAAGGCATTCTTTACATTATTTAGTAACAAGGTCGATACGATACAAACATATTTAATTTCCCAAATTAATAAGTGCTTTGTTTAATAAAATATATTAATAGTTCCTAACTAATCAAATTAATTCTTCAATCTTTAACCAAGGGGCGTATAAAGTGTACTTAATTTTGGTTTTGCCTGAAATCTATTGAAGATACGCCTCGCTACCCCAATTTTCTGCTTATATAACTAGAGAATTTATACACATAAGCATTAGTGAGTTACAAAAGGTGCCAAAATAGTTACATTAATCTTGTTCTGAAAATCCTGATCAAAATACATTATATTGAATTATTTGTAATGACGCTTTATTATACAATCTCTGTCATTATTCCTTATTCTAAAATCTTCGTCATTACTGAAAAGTGAAGTTATTGTAGTTAGTTTCTCTATATAAAAATATGACGATTTCGTAAGAAAAAAGTAACCAACTTGTATATAAACAATATTCTCTGAAAAAATATTTTGAAATACAAATACTTGCTAATATGTATAAACCATAACTAAAGTGTCACAAGTCTATTGTATTAGAAATTGCGATTGAGTTATCGAAGAAATTGAAAATTTTATAAAAATAAACATAGACATTATTTTATTGAGATTAAACAAAGACTACTTGTAGCTGTGGAGAAGGTGGTGATGATGAATTTATCAAGAATCATGCGTCTTTTACACAGTGCTTTGTTAAAAATCAGAGTATGCATGAACTACATATATGAAATAAATAATTTTGGATGAAAATTATATGATAACTAAAACAGTATTATATACTAATATACAATTATTCATAATGCTTCCTTATATTCTTGAACAGTTCGTTATTGAGCGAATATTTTTAATGCTAGCTCTTTATGGCATTAGCATGAAAGTGGCTAGTAGAAACTATATTCTATCCGAGTATTTAGTTTCATGGGAGACGAGATGAAAATAAAAGAAAAAAGTATATACATAGTTAAAAGGTTGTACTAGTGAAAAAATGCACAAAAAAAATAATCGAATATGAAATAAATTATAATACTCACTTGATTTTTTTTAAATGTTAAAAAGTAAAATGTTGACAACTATACATTTTGTATGCATGATAACAAGAAATTTTATTGACCTGAGCTTTGTGATGACAGTCGTAAAATGCTATAACTTTTAAACAAGAGGTCTTAACTTTTAGGTAATCTAATGAAAATGTTTAAGGTTTGCAAAACTATCACTTTAAACATATTCTCATATATTTTCCGTAGAATGTAACGGTGTTATAGATTTGTGTATAAAGTATACGTAAATTATGATTTTATTAAAACTTTGGTGAGAGAACTACCTCAGAATCTACACTTAAAAACTTAAATCCTCTATATTCTTATTGCAGAGAAATTTGCTGTAAAATCCATTTCAATTCTCGAACACGAACTTCAAAGCTTTCAACGCATATTAGCTATGTATGAATTTTGCTCTGAAATCAATGGTTTTATTGAAAGTAGGTTTTTAAGTTTAATACTATGGTTACCTTTTATAAATCCTATCCAAGATTACATATTATGTGTTAGTTTATTTGCAACATGCATTTCTTTGTGTTATGGACAAAATATAGGCATCATAGATAACGCTTATTCAATAACTTTATTCAATCATGTTATTTTGATTTTAATTAAAGTTATCTCAATGTGGTTGTTGTAACAATGCAAGCTCAGAAAATAATTTATATAATAGTTTAGTTACTTTTCACGTTGTATAGTTTTTCCATTATCAATTATATTTAATAATTTATTTATTCTTTAATATGTGTTCAAGTGCTGAGTGTAAAGAATTCAATGAGTTGAATGGCAAAAATAATGATTCACTTACGAATTTCTAATAATTATAATAATTTTAAAATTAATTTAATGGCAACAGAACCTTTGAGAATAAAAAAATTGTTTTATTAGAATCAAATTTATTAAAAACCAACCTCGTATTAAGTTTAAAGCTGCCATGATAGTCCTAATCTAAAATGTACCTTGAATGCCTACTAATATCATAAGATAAATACGAAAGTAACTCTGTCTGTCTTGTATTTTTTCATACATACAGTACTTAACCGATTTTGATTAATTTTAATGAAAAGACAGATGGGACGTTGGAGAAGGACATAGGCTATATTTTATCCTTATCCCGAATCTCCATCCCGATTCCGACCGATTTTTCTTTATGAGCAACTTGTTTTTAAAATGAATGTTTTAAAAGACATTAATAAATTATCTATTATTCATTTTATACTTTAATGATTCAAATTATTTAACAGTATACCTTTAATGTCTAAGTCACACTAAATGAAAGTCAGAATACATTACGAGTATATTTAATTAATGTTTTCTGATTGGGTCACTACTATCTCTTAAAAAGAGGTGTATTGGATCAATAGCATTAAATTACAAAAGGTATATTTGCAATGTAAGTGTACACTGTACATTAGGATATATATAAAGAGATATTCGAAGTTGCGTTTACATGTAGCAGTGATTATATTTACTAGAGACAGATTTTCTTTTTTTATAATAAATACATATCTTTGAGTATTGAAACAAAAACATATAGGTTCCTTTAATGGAAGTCTTAAAATTTTTAAAAACTTGGAGTTAATATTTCACGTCTTAACAGTTTTTTTATTTCAGAAAAAAAAAAGATTTTTTAACATCTATTCTCGATTGCAATATATTTAATCCTTGGTGATATTTTATATAGATACCTGCTAGTACTCTTGCTTTCTTTATAAGTGTATTTTTCAATTTTACCACTATTCGTAAATGACGTCATTTCGCAGTATAAGCAAAAATATTGTATTTTACAGAATCCTGTTCCTCGATAAAAAGAATACTCTCAATATTATAATCTATTACAAATAATGCCACTTATTATTATATACTAATGAAGAAGGAAATATTACGTCTTTAAAAGAAAATAAAAAAGTTGTCTTGAAAAAAGAAAACACGAAGTAATAATCCAACCATGACGTCCGTGTTAGTGTTGGTAACGAGGTTTATGTATTTGTCCGTACAATAATTGTGAATTGCAAATGAATATATGTATATATTCATTTAGAACTAGGGAAGCTACGGGATTAAGCAAACAAATATCAAATAGTAAAAAGTTGTATACAATAAATAATTACACATATTTGTTCCTGAAAGTTGTTAAGTAGAAATCCTTTTTTACTTTTTTATTAATTAAATATTTTTTTGTGTAAAGCTATTAGCTTTAGCTTTTAACCTTAACGGTCTACGGTCAAACAGTTAATAAGAATTAATTAATATTTGTTCTCTCCCAGAACGACTTCTCCTGGAGTACCAACTTCTGATTTCGGACTGCAGATTGTTTTTTTTATCGTGAAATAGGTTAAGTTGTATTATTTAAATTTCTATCTTTATTGAACATTCTTAAGTCTAACTGTTTTCACTACTTTAAGAATGACATTATTTATAGTTCCAGTGTTCTTTATTGTTTCAACTTTCGTTACATTTTGAACTTTAAAGGTCATACCTTTAGATTTTAAAAATGATTTAGAACATTAATAATGATTGGTTTTCTATGATTTTTAAATTATTAAATTGATAAATGTGCAATATAGAACTCTTGAGTGACCATATTTTTTCTTAATTATTGTGTCACTGAAGTGTATAAATCAATGATGCAGGGTGGTAAACTGATAACCGTAGGTTCCAGTAAAACTATGAAATTTATGCGTATATTGTAACGAGAATTACATATTAAAACTTATAACCTTTACCTACGACTAAATGATTGCCCCGATGTTAGGATAGCAATGTCATTCTATTGGTGCTTCTGTGGTATCAGGAATCTTCTGGTTCACACGGCTTGGTGTTCGTTCCGTGGAGTCAGGAGCGTCACTCTTTATACGATATTTTATACATACAGCGATGTTCAATTAATTTTTAATATGTAGCGTGTACGTAACAAATCCAACGAGTAGATAATATTTCGTATCTATGTAATAGACTCTGAAGACTCCTGAACTGAAGACTGAGTAGTGATATGGGGCAACTAATCGACTTGGTCGTCTCGTTGTCCAAATATTGTAGTATCACTAAATTGATTTATTTTAAAGACTCAGTGAACACTTTAGACAACTTCTTTAATTAAGTTAAGTGTTCTTGGACTTTCCACCAATATTCGAGTGTTAGATTATAGTTGACTTAATAGTAATGTAAACGTTAGTAGCTATTCTTTAATAATAATTTAAGGTTTAGATCAGAAACAATAGTCTTTAAGTTATGTATTGCAGGTAATCTAAAGTAACCAACGTTAAGTATGAATGATATTTAACTTACTTATGATTAGCTTAATATAAATAAACTATTTTAAAAACTAACAGGGTTCTTTTAATAATAAAACGACATACATCAACATTCTTGTTATTAGTAATCGGGTATGGTTTCCGCAATTTTATTTTTGTTCAAGTAAACAGCTTCGAGTGAAACAAATTCAACTAGCAAATATGGTAATGGTCGCAGTAACACAGACGGAGAATATATTCTTAGAACCTGTATTGCGTCTGACTTAGCCATCTCGAACACGTTCTTCACACGTATAGGTAACTGGTAGGTAACTAACTGTAAAATCATTCCTGGTAAAAGCCTGACGGCCCAACATCGTCTCCTTGTCATGGACTATGTCATTACCCCGAAAAAGAAAGTAGCCGAGAAATGTAAGCCTCGGAACAGGTGCTGATTGTAGAATGGAACGATGCAAATGAACCTTCCGGCAGAGGTTGAGATTTACAAAGGCAGGGGCATTGTTTAAGACTACGGAAGTTATAGGGGTGTTAAGATTCTTATATGCCAGCGACGTTCTTTGATATGATAGCGAATGTTGGCCAGCACTGTCCAGGCACACTCAGGAGCTTCACGTCACGGAGATGAAGATACTGAGGTGGATGTGACCGCATACGTAACACATTTATAGTAGTTTTGCAGTCCGTGACGTCGCGGATAAGCTTCAAGAGAGTCGCCTGGGATAGTATGGCCATATTGCATGCTGGTCTGAAAACTACTTCGGAAAATTTTTCCTTAATATGCCTGTCCCTGGAGTAAGACCCCCAGGATGCCCAAGGAAGCGATGGCTGGACACCGTGAAGCAGGATATGAGAGCCAATAGACTTACCACCGAGGATGCCAAAGACCGTGCAAAATGGAGGAGTTCAAGCAGGAAGGCAGACCCTGGCTAAAGCTGGGAAATTACCAGGAAGAAGAAGAGATTCAACTTACAAATAGAACTGGGTAACTGGTAAATATGAAAGTATATATTAAAAAATATGAATCATACACAACAGTACTAAATTCAACAATAAATATCCACGTGTTCTATATTCGAGTGTATCGTTTTAATCAGCACATTCTTCAAGATGTTTTCATGACCACACCATTGTAATTCAAGAAAGTTAGTAATTAAGTTGGTGTATTCTGCGTATATCCAGAAAATTAAGAAATTGTTGGCTTCAGGTGAAAAAAAATCAAATATTACAAAACAGACAGCTGGTCGAAACATCAGCTTACATGTAGAATTATTAAAAATCTGAAAACATAGTTTTATGTTATATTTTAACATATATAGTGATCTTCGCACGTCTTAAGAAAATGATCTAAAAAGTGCTAGCAATATGCAGTTCAATTTTCGGGTTAAACTAATTAGAACGGCAGTAATGGAAATAAACAAAAAACTATAAAAAAGACATAGCGCAAAATCGTTAATTAGGCTCCTTTACGAGAATGCAATTAAAAGCAGTACAACTCGCAGCAGTTTTATCAGAAGAAAAAGGCCATATGCGTCTGGTGATAAAAAGTGTTTCTCAAGGACACTTTAAAATTAGGATTGAACTATCCAGTATAAAGAATACTCAGTGAAAGACTGGACCTAAGTACAGTCGTCTTACAAATCAAACTTTGAGGTGCTGTCATTTACACAAAAATTAACAAATTTTAACAGGACGATGTCTCTTGCTACAAAATAGCATATTATACAATTAGCGCACCTGACTATTTTGGTTAAAACTAGGTTTTAACTGTGGCATTATACTGGCTTGCATTTAATATGTTATTTTTTTATTTATAATAATCTAAAACTTAGTTCTCAAGAAACTGCATTAAGTTACTTATCGAATCGAATCGCATGATAGTAAAGTTGTGGGATTATATTGTATTGTATTGTTGTATATTATAACTTTATAATTAAACTTTATTCTATAATGTCACTTATTGCTAGTAATTGTTAATTAAATCGTATTAGCATTTATCGTATTCATGTGAAAATAATATTTATTATTTTATTTCATGTAATTAAATTAAGTAATGTATTATATTTTAAACTAACAGAACGAAGTTTTAAAAAATAAATGAATAAAATAGTCTAATCACTAACGTACCCTTGCTTTATTATAAGAACACAGAAGAAAGTCTTATGAAATAGTAAAGTATTGTTAATTCTGTTTGATAACCAAGATATTTTGATAACATAATACTGCTCTAATAATTTAATCATTAGTTTTATTTTTTTTCGAATGAAAATACATTATAACATTCAATAACGTAAACGTTATGAAAATCGCGCCTGGTGCTATATTGTAAAACTTTAATATCTTCAATTTCTTCAATATTTTTATTATAAAAGGAATTTTGCTGTGAAAACCTATTTTGGTCCCCAAGCACGAACTTTTATTGCAACACTTTCATGAAGTTATTAGAGGTTGAGAGAAAGCAAAAGTGCAGTCGAGACATTGGCCACGTCCTATATTTTGTAATTCGTTTCATTTGCTATATGAAAGCGCAGAACTATATTAAAAAAGAGGAAATACTGCTAGGATACATTCATTTATAACAACGTTTAATTTCATTGTTAGAAAAATGAGGTCTCAACTCCGATGTAATAAATATATTTTTTTTAGTTAATAAAAACTAATTAACAGCAATTCTTTAAGCTTTTAATTTTTGCACTTAACCTTAACCTTATTTCTTTCTTGACTTGTAGGTATTAATAATAAATAAAGTGGTGTAAGTTTCTACAATTGATATTTTCCGATTAAAAAAGAATTGTTAGAAGAAAATCGAAAGAGGTAATTACAAATTTTATTTTAAGTTAATATACTCGTAATACAATATTAAAAATACTAAACATATTGTGTTTAGATTATGTGCCCGTATGTGTCAAGTACTGTTGTTCTCTTGGACAAACTTCTTGCTTATTTTAAATCGAAATTTAGTTTAGTTTAGTACTGTAAATTTTGTTGGTGAAAAGACCTACGAGATTTTTGACGTTATCATATCCGTGCAGTCAAAGTATTAGTACAATATTTTTAAGTACGAGTATATAATGCGAGACGGTCCAAATGTATTCCTTTCAAATGTTTATAAGTAAATTTTATCTTTTTGGTTTGATTTCTAACTCCTATTCAATTATGGGAACACTTGGACTATTATATTTCGATAAACATATTATAAATTTCATTATTAAGCAAGACATAAAATAAGAAAACTTCATTGTTCGTATATAAACTTTTGTTGTATTTTAGTTTTCATCCGGCTTACCCCGATTTGGTTCAGGTATGGGCAGTTTTAATTTAATTATTGCTGTTGGTTTAATGCTTAGTAGGCTTGAGCTATTTATATAAATACAAAATATTTACCTTGTTTGAAGAACTGTTTTTGTTGAGGTTTAAATAATTTTTGGTCATTACTTGTAATGGTATAGATAGTATATAATGATATAATATACTCATAAAAAGTTGACATGACAGCATGTGTCAACAGTTACATGTCATATGGAGGTAACTCCTAATAAATTAAAAGTAGATGGCTGTTTTTATCCTATAAAAAACAGTAAATTTACTCTTAATCTTGAATTTGACTTTGGATACGATAGTAGACTATACCTCCGATCTTCTTGTGGTGTAGATTCTTTATATCTGAGCTACGCTTCTAGTTGGATGTTCGACGCAACTAGTTCGTCGAAGTATTTATTAGTCGTGTTATTTTAATAGGGATCGATTTTAAGATCTAGCTGACCTTCAAAATCACAACAACTCTAAAGCTACAACTTATTGAACTCCTGGTATACAGGATCTCAGATCGATATCGAGATAACTTGGCCCGATTTAACCCCAGTAAGACACAACTTTGTGAGTTCATTGCTAAGAAAATCCCGTTTATTGTGTTCACATAGTTCCAGAACACTCTTTTAACCGTCTCTAAGAAAAAGACGTATATACCAGAGGTCTTTAAATCCAGAGTGACTTCCAATTCCAAGTAAATTCCAGATTAAACATCCTGGTATTCTCAAAGAACTACAGTAGAAGAGATTGCTTTAATAAACTATTGAATGGTATTAAAAGGGTTAGCGATGCACAAGCAATTCCACGCTATGACGGACGTCCACCTGTCGTCCGATAACAACCACAGGCTCCGAGGGGGAGGCGTGTAATCCGTGCGCGCCTCAAAGTTTCAGGTCTATAGCCGGGTGACGGGGCCCGCCTGACCATCTGGCGGGTCAATGCCTGTCGGGGAGGTAGCGACGAATGCTTCGGCGATACCCGCCTCTCCGGCACACGGGTAGATGAGGCACACGGGTTGGTTTTTAGTCAGTAGGAGTCTGACAGTCCCCTCCGCCCTTCCCCGAGGGCGGAGGGGCTCCATGAAGGATTTTCCAACCCGACAAAAAAAAAAAAAAAAAAAAAAAAAAAAAAAAAAAAAAATGACGGACGTCTACAGGCTACGGAAATCAGCTATCATAGGCATTTTACACACTTATACATATACCTACATACATAAATTATAACTTATATATAAACTTCTTAAACTATGACTTGATAAATTAAAATATTTGATGATGACTATAGTATTATTACACTTTGGCTTTCTATGCTTAGTAAACGAAACTGGGTTAATTTAATTCGGTCAAGGTTAACTCCCTTAATCTATGAATCAGGAGATTAGTGCTCTGAAAATAGCCTATAAACTTCGTCGAGATTTATCGTTATGTCTTTTTCACTACATTTTGTGAGACGAATGAATATTTTAAATACAATTAAAATATGTAAAAATATTAAAACAAGATATAACTTATTTCTTATGATATAACAGCTTAGCGTTAATAAGGAGATAGATGTTTTAACTTATTAAAACACTATATATGTAAAGTTTGGTATTTAAATGAACATTGTGTAAAATGTGTTTGGTTTTGAAACAAAAAACTAAGTATGTATATATGCAAAAGTATTCAAATGTAGTTCAACTAATACACGTCTTGAATTCTGGCTTAAAAATGACAAAGTCTCTTAAAGAAAAGTAATTTTTTTATTAGGTATTATTATTCTTACCGCATAAGTAAAAGTATAAAGTTTAATTTAAAATGAGTATTAAGAAAGAATAAACTTAAATGAATTAAATCAAAGACTCATTTTGTTTAAAATATTTATTGCTATAGAAATCAAGAAACCACATTTTTTTTAATTTCTCACGGTGCCAAATTCTTAATTTAACATCAGGTGTCACTACCACTTGAAACAAAATTCACTTTCTCATATGATTAAAGAGGGCAAATCCCTGATATGACCAATTCATTACCTAAAATTTATATAAAATTAGTTTTATTAGAAAAGTATTTAATTGATTAGAGAAAATTAATAAAAAATTTATATACTTTTTGTTTTGGACGTTGTTTAGTCCATTGATGAATTTAGTACAAATCGTAAGAAACTATTTATTACATTATAAGAATAGACTAGATTTTTTTTTCGAAAAAGTCTTAAAAAGTTTCAATAAGTAATTTTTCGGTACATCAATTTAAAGAATAACTTAAAGCAAACAAGAAAAATAAGTTATTATTTGAAAATGTGGCTCTTTTTGTTTTCCACTATTGAATATTCACTTTTTATAAATAAAGCTAGGGACCATTTTAAAATTTAAAAAAGGGGATGTTACCTTGGCAAACGTCTGAATCGAGACAGGAATAAGTTTTCCTGCCCTTATTACCAGAGACCGTTGATTGTTTGTTATTATTATATACTTTTTCAAGGACTGTGGCAAACTTATCCAAGGATGGCTGTATATAACCGAAAATATGTTATTACTCTGTAAGTAATCATATAAAATATCAGTGTTATGATCGTATCAGCAGCAAAGCCAGTAAGTACGTTGAAGTAATCCGGGCAGTTAAAATTTGGATTGTATTAAACTTTAAATTTATGTAGTAACATTTAATATATTAATTTCAATGGTTATGTGTAAAATTAGGTATAAATAAGTTCTGGTAATTTTTGTAATCTTTACAATACTTATTAATTATTTCTTTCTTTCCACCCTTGCTTTTTGCTATCATTTCATAGCCTTAAATAAGTCTTTAAAATAAGTTTAATATTCCGAAAAGAACATATACATGCGTGTTTTTTTGAGTCGGCTTATATTTTGTCTTTATGAGGTTCCAAAGTTAAGTTAATGAAACTGAACTGAAAGAACCTGGAATATTAGGTAGGGTAAAATATTTAAAACAAATTCTGATCTCAACTCTGTTATCAATCTATTTGATATATATATTTTCATCTTTACCTTTTCTGTAATAATTGTACCATAATAACAGTCGATTAAAAGCATCAACGACAATACTGATAAAAATCCAAAAATCCAGAGGACGTCAAATACGCTTTTGCTCTAAAATCAATTAATATTTATTTTGATTATTTACATTTAAAAATAGTATAGTTTTTATAAGTATAAGTCTTTCACTTACCGATACAAATTGTAGTAATGTCGTGCACATGACACATGCGTTAAGTATAAAAAATAGTAAAAGCTGGCCTCCAAATACGTTTTCAATTTCTTTTACAAATCTAGTAGTTATGTTTAATATTAAAAACATAATTTTTTTATCAAATATTAAAATAGAATACATAATCAAATATGTTCCATACCTTATGATAGAGCAATGATGAAGTACGATTAATTTGAACTTGTTTTGGTAGTCTTCAATATTATAATCTTTAAATTTCTTCAGCTTCATAATTAACATTTCCAATTGAGAAACTGTAATAATAATTTGAATATTATAAGTCACAACTTCATTATCAGTTAAAAAAATTTAAATAAGTACAAGTACTTATAGTCCGTTAGGTTTAATCTGAGCTTTGCATTTGTGTCAGTGCAAGTAAAAGTAGAGTTAGACAAAAAACCTTTTAAAATTTAATTTTATTATATTTTAAATAAATACATAACATAAGTGCTATAGAATAAGCAAAACTTGTAAAGGCCAGATGGAAATATTATGAAAATAATAGAAAAAAAAAAATTAGTAAAAAAATTGAAAAAACTATACAAATTCTTCTTCACTTGACATTGCGTTTTCAACTTTTGATTTTGCTACCAGTACAAAGGATGAAGTGCGGAAGGTGCGGGGCGGAGTAAAAGCAGAATAAACCGGTTCAAAACTAGAAAAGAACGTGGCATTCAAAAATTTGCCATCACACCTACACTATCCGTTTGCACTCACACACATGCAAAGCTCAGCTTAAATCAAACGCACTATAACTAATATATATCAATTAAAATTAACGTGTACAATAAAAATCGATGGGGTACTTACTGGCACACAACAAAAACGACCACCGCATTGTTTGTATCGAAGCGTAAATTGGTATTAATAAATACTTGTACACAATCTAGAGAAAGTAATAACACTTCATTATTAAAAATTTATGATGGTTTTAACAGACAATTCAAATACTGATTTTTAAAAACTTATTACCTGATACACGAAAACATATGTAAATACCGGTTCCTTATGAACATCAATGACAATTAAGTTCATTTCTACGGGTAGATTTTGAAAGCCATTCCATCCAGTGATAAGAATAGTATGAACTGAAACGATTAATTAAATATATAATTATATTTGGGTATATATGTTATACTTCATAATTCTTCAAGTTTAATCGAACTCATTGTTTTGATACTCATCTTAGGTAAAAAGAAATCATCTTACGTATGAAATTGAACGTCGCTAATGTAATAAGACCAAAAAATAATTTTCTAAACGATTGTATTCTTTTTTTGATTATTTTCTTTTCTTGACAAGTTGTGTAGGAAAACTCATATATATTAAGATATTCCAGTAATGTAGAAAAATGTTGTCGACGACATTGCAGATCTAATAATTGAACAGATATCATAATATCCATCAAAAGCATGTTTATTCTGAAAATATGATTAGTATGAAAAGAATTTATAACGTTATAAGTATTTATTCCATCGTAACTTACTCGCTAGCTATATCTTGAATTTCAGTCTGTCTAGATTGGATCAATACAAGTATATGTAATCCTTGCCCAAGGATAGGTAGTACGAAAATCAAAAAACCTAAAACAATTCTTATAGATACGCTCACCATAAAATTGAAAGATATAATTTTATGAGGAATGTAGAACCAAAGCCCAAATAGCTTTAGAATTTTCACTTGCATTGATATGAAATTGAAAAGATCGTTTTTATCAAACGAGTTCATTTTGAAAGCTTTGATTTTCAAGTGAATAGTCATTTTACTTCTATAAAGAAAATATATAGTGTTTCAAATGTAATTAAAGTTTTGTGTAAAACTAGGGTTCCGCATTTACAAGCTGAGTAACGTAACATGCTTAAATTGATAAATCGTTGGTTCTGTTACTTTCAATATCTTGTAAATCTCCTGCGTTTTGGAGTAAATTACCTTATTAGTTTGGATTTTTATAACTTAGGAAGTTTTTACTACTTTGGAATTAAACTACTAGATAAGTCTTCGATTTTTAAATAAGTCAATCGTGATAAATAATATGATAACATTCATTACTATTTAAACGTTAATTTGAACAAAATTGACTTGACAACTAATTCATGTCAATCAACATACGTAATAAGAGCCTTATTTTAGCCCTTAATTAAAACAATTAAAATGGGTTTTAATTGAAATTAATAGCTTTTAATATATATGGGTTTATGAAAAAGGTAGCTCTGATATAAATTATAACCGTGATTAAATTAGAGGTAATGAAAACCAAAGTCAATATTAGTAGTTTATATTATATTTATAAAGGGAACGCTACAAAATATTTTAAAATATCATGATGTTAATCTCCTACTATTCAATGATACTAAGAAATATATTTTTTTGTTGTTATTATTTTTGTAATTCTGGTTGCAATTCAATTAATACAATTAGTTGTTAATGGTTGAATTCGTATTATATTTATTTTGTAAATAGAGAGGTTGATTTATAACAGTATGCAACAGTAATTTTTATTATTGATACTTTGAAGCAAAATTATTTTAGTGCTTATTTTATGATCTATGAGTAATATCTTTTAATAACTTTTATCAACTTATATGAAAATGATTATTATGTTGTACTTGAAACATTTGTCAGAAAAATATTTCAGGTATATTTAGTCAATAAATAATATAATTACTGTTTCCTAATATGCAAAAAGATATACATTTTAATAAAGTTTTTAAATACAAGTGTAGCAGAATAAAAAATACTATAACACAAAGGTCCTTTTTAAAATAATGAAAACCAGAATTTTACATTTTATCCAAAACCATTAATTTCATTGAAATCTCTTTTTATTTGTATCGCCTATTGGTAAACAGGCGTTGACCTCAACCTTGTGGTTTTTCTGTTTTTATGAAATACTTATTTCGTCTAAAATTAAACATAATAAAGTAGGATGAAATATTAAAAAATAAATAAATATAACAGATATTAATTTGTTTATTTGAATAGATCTATCGATCGTTTATAATTGTTGGATGTGTAAGTGTATTTTCTTCACATAGTTTGAAATTATGTGATAGTTTTGAGTTTATTATCTGAATTTTAATTTGCAGTTAAGTAAAACAAGAAAATTTAAAACATATTTTTGGTGGTGGTGCTACATGATACAATACCTCGACGAATAATGTTTATATTTTTTTCTCTTTGAGTGGTTAAATTTAGCGTAGAATTATTCTTATTATATTTTTATTCTGTGGAAAATGTCCTTATTACTATATGATAATAATAAAAAAACTATCTTTTCGATTAGGATATTTTTCAAAATATTCATGGTTGACTAAACTTTAGGCATTCCCTGTGGATTATGAAAAAACGAATTTTCTACATTAACATATTAATAAACGGTAGAAAAGTATTGAAAAGAATTAAAAGTATTTATATTATATAAAAGGTTGAACATTATAATGAACATCATTTAATCAGCCTCGGTTTTCGCCCTTACGGTTTTTGATTATTTCCCAAAACTTGCATGAAACAAATTTTTAACTAAAAGAAATGTAATGGGACTGCCATGCAAAAGGTCATATATCGTTGTACATTAAAAAAATTATAAGCGACTCACAGATAATCACTCCGCTTTTTCTTCAGTAAAAAATATTGTATGGCAAGAAACGAAAGTATACTGAAAAAATTGCATTATTCGTATCACGTCTGAAATGCAATTAACTGAAACGAAGTTGGCTTTGTGTTACCACAATAGCCGCGGTTTGTTGGAAGCCTTAATGCAGAAGGCGTGTCTAATAATACGTCAACTGTTCAAAGTCTATTCTTCAAGAAAGAATTATTCATAACTATTTTTGCATTGCCTGGTTTAATATAAGTATCATAATCTTATGAAAAGCTGCATAGAAGTAAATCATCATTTATGGCATTTTTCTTTGTATTTGTTACGATGCGAATCTTTATTTATTCGCGTTGTGTTAAAGAAAGCTATCATTTGGCTGCATTAATTACAGCAAGTGAATTTTGTCCTATCAATCTAGTACATAAAATAAAATAAGTATTATGGTGTCAGCTATAATTTACGTAACATATTTATTATATCGAGAATCAAAACGAGTGTCTAATTGTTTCAGAAAATTGTAATATGTATTTTGTAGGCGTTGTTTGATATTTTAAAATCCTTTTTATTCACTAACGGTGTATCTGCCTGTTCTATTATCATTTGGTTGCAGAGCTATTTCAATCATTTTTATCATCAGTATGTTTGAATATCATAGGCCCATTAAAACTTTGATTTTATTGTACTAAGGAAATATGTATGGTTTCGTAATTATAATTAACCTTGCGCTTTCTGATCGTAGCCACTTTAATTGTTTGTTTGTGAGTGATTTAACTATAAACTAGTTCAGAACTCGTATAAATAGTCTAATTTTTATGATCATCGATCTTCATATTGTTAATTAATCAGGAGTAAGAGATGCCAGGAATGGTTTAAAAATACCAAACCTTATAAGATTCTATTTTTGGTGGCGTTTGATGTTTTCTATATCGTCTGCTATTTTAAGATATCCCTGACTTCATTTATAACAGCCTCCCTAACGCGTAACTGAAAACGTCAAGTAGTTAAATCAGGCAAAAATCTAACATGTAAAAGGTTTTCATACCGTACAAAAGTCTGTTTCCATTCAGAATTCTGATTTATTTGTTTGCATTAATATATTAGTTTTACCCGTGACAGCGTCGAAATTATAAAATTTAGAAATATTGTTTATATATGTATGACTGACCGGGGGAACTTTATTCCTTCTTAGAGGCCATAAATAACTACATATTAATTTTTTTATGGTACAGGATTAAATACACTACGAGTATACATATCTACGTCTCCTGGTTCCAAACTATCTCTTCACCAACTTTCAACCACATCCCTCCAACCGTTCTTGAGTTATAAATAGTGTTTTAACTAACACTTTCTAACTAACTAACTAACACATCTTTCTTTTATATACATATATGTATTATACTATAGTCTAATAATTTTGTCACTCTTCACTAAAATGCCACTATTTAAACTTGAACATAATGACAAAAACAACATAGGAGTATACATGTTCATTCGAACATTGATTTGACGTTATTCTATTAGTTGCTGTTGATGGGCAACACTTGCACTTGCATAATACGTTTTTGCATAACATAGTAATAAGTATTATCAAGGTTTTCGACACTAAAAATCTATTGTAAAATAATTGAAGTTATAAATACATAGATCTCTTAGAGTTTGTTTTATATTCATAGAAAACTTTCTTCTATTCCATAGGTATTTTTTTAAATTTAAAAACATAATTTTATAAGTAAGTCAATATAGGTTTTAAGATAATAAAGATGTTGACACGATTTTTGGGTCCTTAGCAAACATAATTACTCTATCTTCAGATGTATTGGTTTTTGAAATACCTTTTTACATTTTTATGTACCTATACATAAATTTGGAATAATGCTTTTGTAATTAATTTAATTTATGACTTAATATTTTTGTTCTATGTATTTTTATTTTTAATTTTTCTTGAAATACACACTTTTTCTCTATCTAACTAGAAGTTCGTAATCAGTCGTAGTGAATGCTTTCTGAACGGTGAACCTCAACCAATTGTTGAAAAACAGTCTACATGTATTTTTATTTTTATAAATTAGGTATCAAGGTGGTCGAAAAACTTATATCTGACTGTTTCATAAAATTCCATAAAGATTTAAAAGGTTTGATTAAAACCCTGTAGTTTATTTATAAAAACATTCTATATATTCTGTTAGTATATTTAATTATGTTGATATAAATTTTTGTTATGATATTAAATAAATAAAAACTCGTCTATTATTGAACTGTTTTCTTATTATTGAAAGAAAATACGCTGTGTTCAAATATAACAGAACAAATAAATTATTATTAAAATACTTATAATGTTGGCAAATTTATTGGCAATATTTCAATCACTAAGGTAAATAAAGAGATGATGTCTAAGCAATATGTGTACCTCATCAAATAAAGTAAACATCATAATGGATATTACGCATAACATTTGAAATCTTCATATAAAAATATTTACTCCTTCTGGACATATAACAATTATTCAACTTTCAACGATTGTAAGGATTTCTGCTTAGGAAAGTAAGAGTATTATTGCTTTTATTAGATGTCTATAAAATAATATTGTAACTGGGCGCTGTCTGTACTTGAAAGATATATGAGAAAAACTTTTATTGAGGGGAGTTTATCCACGTAATACAAAATATTGCAGAAAATATGATTAGAAATCATGTGATTTTCTGTTAGTGATTTATTTTATGAGCTAACATGAAAAACGCAAAAATATGAGTTGTCATCTATAATTCAAAATTGTAGTAAAAAGCAAGGTAGTAAAATTTATAAATTGTCATAAACAGCAAAATAAAAGAGTAATTTAAAATATTTATGCACACATGATATAAACCTGGCAAGTACCAATGTATCGGAGTCATTTGTACTTTACTGTATCGGAGTCATTTGTACTTTCTGAGTGTATTTAGACACCACTGACATACGGTGAAGGAAAACATCGTGAGGAAACCTGGACATATAGTTTCACAATTATAAGTTTGAAATCACCAACCCGTCTTGAGCAAGCGTGGTGATTAATGCTCAAACCTTCTCCAGGTGAGAAAGAGGCCTTTGCTCAGCAGTGGGCGCTGATAGGCTGATGACGACGACGACGATATAGAAACATAGATAAAAATAAATTGATAATATCTTGTTTTATTGATTGTTATACATATGCATTTATTTCATAATTCAGCCCCTATAACGTGATGATGGTTACTAAAAACTAATTAATAAAGAAAGAAATACTTAAGCACTTTCTTTATCAGAACATAAGGAGTCTCGAGCGTTGTATGAGCGTTAGTACTTGCACTTTAGGGAGGTATGTAGTTCACTAATGAACTTTGGAAAAAAAGCCACTGCCTACTCTTCCTTATCAGGTCTGACACTAAATAGTTGATGGACTGCCCTGAAGCCCCTAGGAGTAGTGAGGGCAAAAAGTTCAGAAGAAAGAACTCAGAAGAAAAAATGAGAATTTGGAAAAACTTCAAAAACCAAAACTTTTGTTTATTCTTTGAAGGACATTTAGTTTTCCCGTAATATGACAGTGGAGTATAATTCACTCTTGAATCCAATCATAGCCACGGCTTCAAAACAAAAAAGTGTTTTGTTTTAAGTCACAATTTTATAAAACAAGAGAGGGTTTTCATTTTTTATAATATACAAGTATTCATTTAAAGAAAAAATATTTTGTGCCAGTGTAAACGTTTACATATCTTTAACGTTCAATTTAATTACTGAGAAAACGCGAAAGAAACAGTAGACATAAGTTAAAATTCGAATAAAATTATTTAAAAGATTATAATAAAAATAAAGATACTAGTGAAATGTAAAATTGCGGCTCGATGCGGGCATCGAGCCAGAGTTTCCATTTAAATATTTTTTGTTCTGTATTTTGCGGTTTATATTTTGCAATTATTGCATATATTGACGTTAAATATTCGTTGATATAATTATTCATGCAACAAATATTCGAAAAAAAATATTTGTTATTACAATTGAAAAACAACAGTATATCTTTAAAACGAATAATTTGTTATTAATATAAATTTAAATGATAAGTATGGATGAAATGAATTACGAATGATCCCAATATTTAAAACCCTTATCTTCATCTTCTCTACATCTAAGTATAATACCAAAATAATAATTGTTAGAGAAAATTTATTATGTAGCGGGTTTATCAACTTTTATTAAAAAATATAACGTGGCATAATTACTCCAAATGTGTCAACAATTTTTTAAAAGGAAATATGGAAAACATGTGTTTTATGAAATAAATGAAGTTGTCAAAAATCTGTTATACATTTTTATTCAAGCATTAAATTATTTTTTAGTTTACAGTTTCAAGAAATAAATAAAATACAAAGGCAATGTATAAAAATATGGACAATTGACTGGAAATTATAATTAAAGTTTTTAAGTTTATTATTCAACTCGAATTTATACAGACATAAGCTAATTTAAACAATAATATTAATTTCAAACGATTTATGTAGTATAAGCTATTAGTATTAAGTATTTAAGTAATTTTTATTCACTTATCTAAAGTGCACTGAGCAGAGAGTAAGAGCCCAGACAGAACAACACAATCACGGTTTCATCTGTTCGTGATGAAACCAGAGCGCTAATTACTTCTCTACCGGTCATTAAAAAGGACGATTTCTACCTTTAGTTGAGGTTCACCACACATCCAGGGTGAAACTAAATCTTATCGTAAAAGTTTTTATAAAGTTAAAAATATATCCATTATAAATGCCTTAAATTTAATAATTGTATGATATAAGTTTCTTCTTTCCTTTTATTCCAATCTTGTAGTTTTTGGTATTCTTCTCAAAATCTTCATTCTCACAATTACGATGGTGACAATAAATTTAAATTTACTTTTAGAGTTCATGAATAACTGCTCCCATCAGCCATCAGATGAATCGTATACTTGTTTTATAACTTTACAATATCTAAAGACAAAAATTTCAAAGAAACTTAACAGAACAAATTTTTTTATATTTTTTTACAGTGAATCGCATTAGGGTTCAGGAAACTTAATATAGATTTTTCTATATACATGTACATATTTATTTAAGCATATATTATATAGAAAACATTAACAAGCGTCCGAGTAATAGTAAACAGGGTAATAAAGAGATTATCCATTGAAAACGACAGCACGTTATGTTGTCAAAAGACACTAAGTGCTTGATATTATATCTATAATATTAAAGCTGATTACAGTTTTTCAATATTTAAATCACAGATTTTTAACTTCCAGAAAAATAAATAGTGTATTTTTTTATGTACTGGAAAATGCTTGACTATCATCCCACCTAACGGTACAAAGAAAAATTATTTTTTCGCCTTATAAGAATTTGATATATAACGTTCTATGAATTTATTAATTACAACTGTTATACGATCCAGTTTAAAAATAAAGTTTTTTTGTATAATTTAGCGTTTTTTTTTATTGCAATTCTAGCGAATAATAATATATAATATTATATATAAGCATAACCGTAGAGATTTATCAAAATGCGGTTAGTAATTTCATATAGAGGAACATACATTCATTCATTCTTACTTACAAGCTTCCCATTCAAGATGTTATTAGTAGGGCGTCTTGTGTATAATTTGTATGGTTTTGAGCGTCATTAAACAAAAAAAAAACAAAAAATATTGTGTATGGACAGAGAAAACAAGCAAATACACAAATATTTTTCCATTCATAATAATGGTGCAACGCAAAAAGGGAGGGTTGATTCAATCTCTTTTCATAATGCGTAGCGTCAAGAAAAAAATCTATTTGCTTATGTCACTTACAGTTCTAAATCAAACATTTCACTTTCCACGGGAACTTATTAGAGCGTTTGGAGGGATCCGTGGGAAAGAAATGAAAAAAGTACGTGTAGATAAATCATTAGATTCTACTTTTTGTAGCTATGAATTAGTTAAATATTCATATTATAGTTTAGTTTTATGTGTATATTTACAATCATTCCTTTACAATCATGTTTTCTGTCTATAAATATCTTATTAATAAAATAATATTTTTTAAATCTTGAAAATACTTTCATTTCGAAAAAAAATTCGTCTATATGTGGATTTCTATGTTGTAACATAGACTTGATAACCTTGAGTTTTTGCAGGCGGGTTATAATAGGGAAATATGTAGTACACAGAAAATAACGCATCTTATAATTATAATATTAATCTGAATCTTCAAAATATTATGATGTAGTTTGATAATTTTTTAAAATTGCAAATTAAGGTTTTTTCGAAGAAATCTCTTTGGTAAATGATCAACTTATTCGTATCTACATAATAGATAACCAAAAGGCTTATAAAACATAATTTTACACTAAAATAAAGTTACACCTTCATCTCCTAATTTTTAAGAAAGAGAAATAACATGAAACTTTTAATATATTACAAACATAACAGGGAATTGACAAAAAGGTTTTATATCACATTTACATGATTATTAAATATATTTATTTAATAAGTGTCATGTACGTATAGGTACTCAATTAACAGTAAAAGTAGTAAAAAATATATTTGAATAATAAGATATTTAATATAAATACTGGAAGACGTTTTCATAAGTATCACAAATTTCTCTGAAAATAAAACTAACGTTACTCTAAATATTGTCCAACTGTAGAGTTCAAGACCCTATAATAAACATGAAAAGTATTTCGGAGCTTAACAAATCAAAGCATCGTTTTGTGGTCAAAAGAGACACGTACAAAATGATTCAACCAAAGAGTCAAGTAATGTGACTTCTAGGTTACAAGGAAGATTCTTTTTTTTACAAAACTAATACCATTACTTTTTGATAGCATAAAAAAGCAATATATTCAATATAATTTGACATCCAATTTTAATTAGTACAGATTTTTATTTATAGTTCTAATCCCTGCTTACATATATAAGGAAAGTCTCATCACTAGAAACGAAAGTTTCGGGAATACCGGCGACATTCAATCACCAACAGCGATACATACATCTAAGAATAGAGAGAAAGTTTTATAAAGCTATGTTTATCATTAAAAAAAATAGTAAATATATAGTTTATGCAAAATGAGAATGTAACACTATAGAAATACTAAACCTAAGTAATGGCCAGAGCGGCAGGAAGGGTTTAAATAATTCATTGTAAGGCTCACGTTTTGTACCTAAAGTAATAAAATATTAAAGTATAGATGACTAGTAACTTATTTAAATGGTACTTTATAAATTTAAAAGAGAACGAATCACATTAACAACGTTTTATCTTAAGCGGTATCGGTAATCAGATAGATGACTAAAACTGAAATTTAAACGACTGGATTGAAGATTTTTTATGGACAAATAAATGATGTGTCACTCGTTAACATTGGTTTAGAGCTTTGGACCTCAGATAAGTAGATCTGAGTAGAGAGATGGAGTGTAGAGTTTTATTAGAAAATAGATTCGTTTTTGTGTTTTAATCTCACCAGGACATATTTTGGAGGGATGACCAGTTTTCGCCGTCTTCAAGGAATCAAATAAAAAAATCTACATACTCCCGACGTTTCAGTTGGATGGTACAATCCGAAAAATATTAGTTTCATTTAAATGAATACTCGCGACAGTCTTAGATCTTATTAATCAAATCATAAATTAGGAAAAAGAAATCATTAACTGGATCCAGGCATATAGAATCATGTTAGTGGGAAATAATATATGAGAGATTTACTCGTTTATTTAAAACAAACTTTTTAAAAAAAGTATATTTTTTTTATAACAGAGTAATTAAATTATATTAAGACATGTATAAAAATCTATTTAAATTTAATTTTACTTAAACTAACGGAATTAATTAATTTGCTTGCAACATTTTTTAGACTAAAACAAAAACGCTTCCCATCTACGAGTATCTTTCTTTATCAAATTATATTGTACCTTCAAAAAGCTTTGCATACCTTATAATTGTGTCCTTAGCTTGAAACCCTTCAAAGGCAATTCTATGGTGACTATGTTTTTATTGTAAAACGTTTTAAGAACTCAGAAGTAATTTTATTGAAATAAATTATTTTCTAGAAGATATTTTTTTTTATGAAATCGTACTTATATTAATTAAATGTTTTTTGAATGTATTTGAATTTGAATACAAAAACCACATAATTGACCAGGAACATTGTAACCGTATAGCTTGTTAGAAAATTTTATGGATGGAAGCGAGAACTCGGGTAAATTGTAGTTATTAATAACTGTATGTAACGATTATTAAGAAATCTTCTACTATAAAAATAAAATCATTTAGGTATTTAACAGGTTTTTTTAAAAATAACCATCTGTCTAAAAGAGTAACAACAGAATATAATATTTTTTTATATCATATTATTATATTAATTTTAAGCTTATCATGTAAACAAGTAAAACCAATTATTATACATAGTTCAATTCAGTCTATGTTGAAAATAAAGTCAAATCACTTTTCATTTCCAGAAATAAGCCCTTCTGGAAACCGAATACTTAATGAAAGGTTCCTTGTTTATGCAATTATCCATTTGCCTTTGTTACAGGTCTAAATTAAAGGATGGGATGTTTCATGCCTTTAAGTATTTGGAAATGAAATATAAATTATCTTTTAATTAAAAGGTGTGCTGAAGTATTTATATAAATTAATTATGATTACCATAATGAGTTTTTTTTTAAATTAAAAATTAACATTTTATGGCAAAATGCTGTTATAAAATGTATGTATAAATGTAAGGAAATAAACCTTATTAAACTATAAGCCGTTTTAATCATACCGAAATTAGTAAAAATATATTTCACAACTGCATTATAATTTAAAATATTATTTAAATTTTTAACATTTTTAAAATTTGTATAAAATTTCCAAAAACCAAACTAAGTAATTAAAAATAGTTTTTGTCAAATTAGAGTTTTTAATTTCAGTACGAATATTTTAATAGGTGTGTCTTTTTAAAAAATATGAAATATATAATCAGGGGTTTTCTTTTTATCAGGAGCATTGTAGATATGAGCTATAACTGGGTTTTTAGAATTCCTAGACTCATTGTCGGGGAAAGTAACAGTTTGTCTAAAAGGTTTGATCTCTATACAAGCAGGTACGAGAAGGCCCCATATAACGTGCCCGCTGTCGCCCGCAGTTGGGTATTTATTATATGTTTATGTTCTGACGTACAAAAAACTAGTAAATATTTAGTACCCATTTAAGTCTACACAATTATGTGCTAACTATTTGTTAATTAATTTTTTTTTAATGCTAAAGAGGGCAAACGAGCGGACAACCTTCCTGGTCGAGGAAGTTGCTGTCTCCCATGGACAGTCAGTTACTCTCATAGTTTTGCGGAAACATTGCTACTCTTTATGGGGGAGGAGGGAGAAAAACGGGTGAGAAAAGAAAATGTTTAAGACTTCTTCAGTTCTTTGAGTGGGTGGTACTTCCCCGAACGAGCCAGCCCATGTTCTTGCTGCATTATCTTGACCACAGCTAGGCTCTACCACTAAATTTAATAAATCATTTTCATGATCACAATAATAGAAAAATAGTCACCATTGTTATTGCAAAAAACATTTTTTAACAGCATGTGTAAGCTTATAAGAAAAGTTTCCATTTTTATTTCACGCTTCATATTAAGTTTTATTTTTAATTGTTGCTTGATTGTTATAATTTTGAACTTCAAAGTTTAAATAACGAGTCAGAAAAAAATCTATGAAATATTTTTCAGGATTTTAAATTTTCATCACCTCTTATGCATAGAAGAGAAAAGTTCTTTTCACTTTGAAATGAAATTCTCATTTAAACGATCTTTATGAAGGTATACTTTGATGTAAATATTAAACAAAAAAAAATATAGTTTCTTTTATTACTATCAAGTCATATTCAAAAGAATCCAGCAATTAAGTTTATGATTTAAAAAATAAGATAAATTGCTTAAAAATACAGATTTAGGATTTTTCTGTTTGTTTTAAAACGATAATAATACTTGACTTAGATATATTTAGATGTTAGAATTCTCAAACATTCTACCTAGATGATTTCTCCCCAATTAGTATTAATTAATATTACAAAAAAACCTTGTTATAAAAATATATTTATTTATTCCCCATCACCTGTCTTAAAACATAACTTAAATAGTTTAATATTAGTTGTTAAAATTCTGTTTAAAAACAAAACCTATTTTTACTGTTATTTAAGACATTGTCTTGTACTCCTATTTATAATAATAATACAATTATTACAAGCCAATGCTTGTCAGAAATTAGTTATTTGTACAAGTTCACCGACTTGCCATTTTGTTATAATTAAATAAAACACTAATGAGTTTAAAAAGATGATTTAAGAATTTAAATTATAACAGAGAATTAAGAGAATAATGTATTTTGCACATTATGTAACTTGGAACGCGCATTGTATGCAAATACAAAACCATATTTTATCAATCCAATATCCAGTTAAAGTCTATAAGGATTGTGCTGTTATATTTTGTAATAAATGACTGCATTCAAAAGCAAAATGTCACATCTTTGCTGAACTGAATAGTTGACCTCTGATTGGTTTTGTTCTCGAGTTTTTTTTAAATAATATATAGTATCATACCATAATATGTTTTTAAAAAAACAGCTAGTCGTGATTTCACTTGCAAGGTCGTTGATATTTTGAGTAAATCTATAGGTCGTTATTATTACATACTGAGAAATTAAAGAATGTGGATTTTTTTATTTCGACTGGATAGTGTTTGTCTATACTATGGAGTACAAACATAATATTTGAAATATATAAAATGATCTTATATCATATACATGTAAAGAAATTGTTGTAAAGTCATTGAAAATTTAAATTTGAAAATATTTTAAGATTTTGAGATTTCTATTGTGAAATGTTTAATATTTTTTTCAATTGTGAATATTTTAAGTCGTTTTTTTTTTAATTGTATGGAAACATATACAAAGGATATTTTAAATGAAAGTTTTATAAAGTTTCTTCCCTTTAAAGCAGTGAAGACATTGAATAATAACGAAGTGTTCGACTTGAAAAGTTTGTCGGCTCTATTTGTATCTTTATAGATGCTGAGATGTGACCCGCACCTTTAATAATGTTCTGTAACTTCCAAGCAAACTTAATAAAAAAAGTCTGTTCCATTTTTTTATTATTTTCTTTAATTGACTATAAATATCAGTCAATGCAGGCCTAGTTAAATGCCCGCCTCTCTTAAACGAGAGCGCGGGTTCGATCCTGGCAAGTACCAATGTGATTTTTCAGAGTCATATGTACTTTCTAAGAGTATTTTGACACCACTGTCAAACGGTGAAGGAAAACATCGTGAGGAAACCTGGGCTTATAATTTCACAATTATGAGTTTGAAATCACCAACCCGTCTTGAGCAAGCGTGGTGATTAATGATCAAACCTTCTCCATGTGAGAAGGAGGCCTTTGAACAGCAGTGGGCTCCGATAGTCTAATGACGACGACGAGTATAAATATTTATATACATATATAATTTTTAGCCCAATGAATCGAAATACATAAAATTTAAAATTCGCTATGTGAAGCTCTATTGAAAACATATTTTTTATAAACTATCTTTATCATTTGTATGTATTCTTCCAAAAGGATTCCTTTACAAAAAATATTTTTTTTCTAGAACTCAATTTAAACAATATCTATCAGATAATACATGTGAATAGATTAACGTGAGTATAACCCTACACTTTTTACTCCAACTTCCAAATAATTCCAAGTCTTGGGTTCGAGGCTTTTCCATTTTAATATTTTAATTCTATACACCCCAAAATGCCTTCAAAAAAGTATGTCCTGAGTTCCAAGTGTTTATAAAAGTTAAATATAAACAGTTGATTACATACAACTTGAAACGATCTACGGAGGGAAAGTGCTTAAAATAATGCAAATATTAAAATTTGAGCCCAGAATTCTTTTTAATAGTATAATTTGTTACTAATTAAATGAATAAATACAAAACGTTAATAAAGACCAGAAATAACAGAGTTTCTTGTTAAGTCAAAATGAAACTGTAATAAAAAATCTTTGAACAAAATGAATTGTCAGTTACTAGAAATCAATATCATGTTTTTGTTTAGAGTTTTGAAGTTATCAATTTATGTTGAAAACATTAAGGTTTTTTACATTTATTTCTGTTTGAACAGGTTTGTTTTTTTGTTTATAAAAGATCCGGCTTAGTAATTTTCATCAAAAGTGAAAGCATCCATCCAAGATCATTTAATAGATGATTCAAGTGCTTTTCAACCTTTTAATACTTCTTATTATTGTTTACTTTTATATATTTTATTTGAATAAAACACCTTTTGTTCACAAAAACTTTACGAAATAATCAAAAGAAATGTAAATTTCAAAGACTTTGACATTTCGAAGACGAAAATTCGATATTCAAATGTACCTAACCCAATTTGGAATAGTATTTACTTCTCAGAAATTGCCTTTAAGTCGCCCTTACCTTTTTTTTGGGGTTCTATACAGATTAAAACGAAAATATGAGGCATGGAGGCACTATGCCTTATATATTGGATATAACAAACTTTATTAAAAATAACTTTATTTTGAATTTAGGGCAACAAAAATTTTAGTATTTTTGAGAAAGGGTTACCTAAGCCGATAATACAAAAAAGTAAAGAATTTTAAAACAACATTCTTACAATAATTTAAGAGTTCTCAAATTATCTTCAATGTTTTTGTAATTTTAAAACTATTTCTTAAAAACTGAAAGACAGTTATGCAATTACATAATAAGGTTTGTTATAACTCAATATCTCTTAGCAGGGTTTGGTATATATACTTACGTATATTATTTTTAACGAATGTTTTATGGAATGTAACATGTGTTAAGCACTTAAATATCATGGATATGGTACCAGTGAATCTGGATTTCATTTGTTTTAATAAAAAAATTAAACCCAGATTTCAATATAAACTATAACACAAGGCCATAAGCCATAATTGAAAAGTACCAATAGATGTCAGTTATTTGATACACAGACGATATATTTTTCTAATTATAGTAATCAATTATGTACATATATCCATTCTAAAGCTTTTATATGAATAACAACCAAAACTAAAATCATTGAATGTAGAAAAAATAAGTGGCGAACATTGATTTTGACTGAAAGTTCATAAATCTCCTTCTACTTAACGCAATGTGCAGTTTACGTGTTTTTATGGGACGATGGCAGTGTGATTTAATGGTACTCCGCTCCATTAATTTCCATTTTGCTTACATCAAAACTATTTATCCAATTTATAAAGATATATTTTATTTAATATATACCTAAAATACGACAAGGTTAATTACATATAAAATTATGTGTTTATAAGTGATACTATAATTTATGCGAAATTTTTAATATGAAAAAAAAAAACAAAAACCTGGATCCGAAATCTTTAATTGTGAAAGATATAATATCAAATCGACGAGAGAATTAAGAAGTTTCTGAAACCGTAACCAAAATTTAGTGCGCTCCTATTTTGACATAGACCAAATAGAATAATATGTATATAGGTTAGAAGTTATAGTATTGCAATATTAAATATATATTCCATAGTTTTCAGTACTTTTCGTGTTTTTTTTTTTGGACTAATACATAAGTTTGTGTTTTTGTTCTCAGATAAACAATTTCTATTTGTCACGTACTCTTTTCCAAAAAGAAAAGACGTGTTTATAGGAATATTTTATAGAAAATTTATCCACAAAGTTATAAAGTATCTATTTTTGCTATTGACATCCAATATACTTTTTAGAAAAAAATCTATACTATTTACAATTAAAGAAATGTTTGTTAAAAAATACTCCTATATTCCTGCAGAGTATTTATCACTACCATAAGTTGAAGTGTTAAAACAGCATGATTTAATTAATATTAAGCATGACAGTGCTTTTATCTATACTAATATTATAAAGCTGAAGAGTTTGCTTGTTTGTTTGTTTGAAAGCGCTAATCTCCGAAACTACTGGTTCGAATTGAATAATTCTTTTTGTGTTGGATAGTCCAGTTATCGAGGAAGGCTGTGGTATAACATCACGCTACGACCAATAGGAGCAAAGATATAGTGGTAAATGTGTAAAAAACGGGGGAAATTATTTCATCTTTGAAGCCTTCCGTTGCGTACGCCGTGAAAACGGTTCAAGATACACAAAAAATATGTATTAAAGAATAATAGCTCTTTTAACGATCTAAAAAACAGTCCGCGACAGTATATGTCTATCTTTTAAGATTAACTCACAAAAACCGTTTTTATGATACCTAATTTGGTTGAAATAATTTGTTTAAGTTGTATCAACATAATAATATTAATCTTTATTCAAATAAACAAATAAATATGTTGTTGGTTAAGAGTACTTCATCCCTACTAATATTATAAATGCGAAAGTAACTCTGTCTGTCTGTCTGTCTGTCTGTCTGTCTGTCTGTCTGCTACGCTTTCACGCCTAAACCACTGAACTGATTTTAATGAAATTCGGTACAGAGATAGAGTTGACCTTGAGAAAGAACATAGGATAGTTTTTATCCCAGACTTTTGAAAGGTTCTCTTGGAAACGCGATATAACCGAACTCCACGCGGCGAAGCTGCGGGCGGAAAGCTAGTTGTGAATAAAAAAAACATAGGTTTTATCCTGAAAATTCTACGGGAACTCGACCATTCCGAAAACCCCGCAAGAACGGGAACTATGTGGGAAGAACCAAAAATCTGCCGGAAGTCACTATTCCACGCGGACGAAGTCGCGGCAAAAGCTAGTGTGGATATATAAGACAAAAATGTGAATGTATCAGACGAAAATGCTTATTATTTCCTATTGTATACTATAATATTTGAATAAAAACGACTACAATTTATGTATGTAAAGAGTCTAAAATCATTAGTTAGCTCAGTAGGAAAATAACACATGAATATAACTTATGAAGTTATAAATTTCAATGTAAACGTAGCGTTAATGTGGGATAAGAGAAATACAAACGCAACAAAAGCTGTACCAGCTTTTAGACACAAGCAGATCAAATAAACTAAGAGAGAGCTAGTTATTTTTGAGCTCATCTTGAATGACAATTAAGAATGTCGCATACATTGTTATTTGTATTACAAAATAAACAGTTATGAAGGATATATTACTTAAAAACAATATTCTTATGGTTTTCAACTATTGATTGGTTATTATATTCATATACTATTATCCAGAATTACTTTTTATTGACTTTTGAAAGTTTAGACAACTAATTATGGGTTTAATTATATCTGTAAATTTCAGTATATGTCAATTTAATGTTTTTGATCTGAGGTTATAAGGATTCAATTTATAGTGTAACAGAATTTTGAATACTTGTAAGTGTCCTCAATCTTAACCTTAGCCAATCGGATATGAACTACACTTTACAGTGGTAAGAATAAATTCTCCCATGGAAAAATACTTGGAAATATGTTGTTTGGTGACATGTTTTAGCAAATGCTAGATAACCACAATTTTTCCTTTTCTGCACTATTAAAAGTTGATTTCCAACGTACATTTACTTACAGGAAAAATTTAAGAATTTGTTAATACATAAAGCCTTTGTTTAGTCATTCTCTTTTCAGTAAAAGGCTTAACGACCTTGGTCGATATAAGCCGGGGGCAAGTTAGTACTGCGGAGATAATTGACGTAAAATTTTTCTTGTCTGTTAGTTTCAAAAACATACCTAAGTAATAGTCCTAATAATATATTATGCATATTTACAGGTAGATTAGTATTTTGCCAGGCATTTACCAAACAGTACCATAAAATTTTAAAATAATTTATACTGTTTATTACTTTTAAGATCTATATTTTTGTGAATGATTAGTTGAATGATAACGCGAGTACAACGGGTGTAATTGTCTAAATAATTTATTCTTTTTTGTCCTCAATGGAGAAATTAATCATTTCAGGGCTAAAAGTCACTTTTTTGTTTACACGTAATGATAAGTACCGATTGTTATATGCCTTAATATTATAGATTTTAATTTTAATTTTGAAGTAAATATTGAATTTTAAAAATATACCAACATGGACATGAGAGATATAAAATTGTGGCTGTAGGCGGGCAGCGTGCCAGAACTCTCATTTACAAACGTTTTGAGCGCTCAGTTTGTGGTGCTCGTTTTACATTTATTCTAGATAAGAAATGTATGATCAATTTTGTGGAGCTAAGCAAGTTAGGCAAACAATTTGGATGCAAAAAATATCTTAGTATCATTCTACGTTTCAAATCTTGTGTTTTTGTGATAAAAAATCAATAGGACTCAAACAATATCTAAAAAAAAATACAATTTCCACTTCAAAATTAGACAAACTCATTACATGCCGTTTTTTTTGTTTATCAAGATTTACAAGCTTCTGAAAAAAAATCATAACTATGTATTATTTCAAGTTGGGTCACAAACTGTTGGCCTGTTCACCACTTCCAAAAATCAATGTTGGCTGTGGGATTTTGATAAAGCTTCAAACTATTGTAGGATCTAGCATGTATTAAAAATGTCTTTTTATGAGCTGCAATTCAACTCAATTGAATGGAAGCGCTTTTTACTTTAAATTAACTACCTACTATGTTTAGATTAAGAATGTAGTGATAAAAGATTTAACATTCAGTTTAACTTGATCATTTTTTAGACTTTTATGAAATCTTTACATACAAGGAAATAATGTTACTTGTCAAAAATTTATAAAATAAAATACAATACAAAAATCTAATACAAACCTCCTATTGACAGTATTAAGATGATAATGAAAATATTTATTAACTATTACAACATAGATTTTAGGTATACATATAATAGTAGAACAGTTCCTAAAAGTCTTGAGAAGAAGTTTAAAAGCAAAAAAAAATTAAGGACTTGCAAGGATTTTCAAAGCCTCAAAAATATTGTAATATTATATAATCGGGTACCATTGAAAGAACTTTTTGAAATTAACACTATTATACCCTAATTATTTTTTGAATTGATCCCAATCAAATAGCTCTTTTTTCTATTTGTTACTAAATAGAAAGATTATTCAGATTCAAATTTAAAATAAACGTATTCAGTTTCATCCTACATTTACATAGGTATAAATAATTGTACCGTGTAAGGAAAGTTAGCTAATAAAAATTGAATTTTAGTTCACCACGGCTTCAGCATGTGAAATGTTTCTAGTTGTTGAAAGTGTTGCAGTATGTGATGCTGAAAGCTCGTTTTCGGGAATTGAAACGAATTCCACTCGAAATTGTTGATTGTAGAACTGCTACCAGTGCAATATTTTTTTTAATATAGTAAATATGTTTATAGAACTATGAAAATTATTTTTAATATAATCCAAACAAATATAGACGACATTTTTCGCTATCTACGTATATGACCCAAAAGTTATTACAGCACCGTAGTTTATTATTTTGAACTCAATATTAATTAATTATTTCCTGTATAAATTTTACAAATCATTCTTAATACATTGAATAGATGTTTTTTAAAACAAAAATATGTATCTTGGTAATGTATGCTTTTAATAACATAATATTATGGTACTGTGGTAAATCACTTTAAATTTTAAAATATAAAATATTTTATCTTGCATCTGGTACGATGTAGCCTTGTAAGCAAACTTGTGCTGCACGTACAAACAGGTAATTTCGACGTCCTGACCCATACGGTTCGCAAAGTCATAGCATGGGATTTTCCTTTACAATTTTCGCTTTTATTTCTAGTTCGTTGGTATTCTCTAAATGTATTAAAGTATACAAAGATTTTCTTAATTTATTGAGTTAGTCTACGGTTCTCTGAATTTATTGAAGTATTCAATTGTGTCTCTATTATATACTAATAATCTATCTGCAACAGATAACAAATAAATTCAGTGTTGTAATATTACTGTTGCTAGACTTATTTGAAAAAGTTTCAGTTGGGAGAAGAACTCTTTTTATACACATTTTGAACAATCCAGAAAGATTTCCAATCTGCTGATTACCAACTTATTATTTCACTAGCTTTTTGATTTTAAAAAGCTTTAAATTTTGTCACAAAAAAGGAAATTAAGCATAAATAGGTTCAGTGATAAGACTTATCCGTCATATATTGACAATATCCATATTTGCAAAATATATCACAATTATGCTATATCGATTATTTTCTTAGTGTATTTTATATTGTTCAAAGAATGAAACACAAAAGGTTGAACTATGTTTTTCTGCAAACATGACCAAGATTAAATAAAATTAGCAAATAGTTTAAAACATTCTTTAAAAGATTAATTTCGCGTTGTATCTGACTCTTTAAAAACATAAAATTTTCATAATCATGATTTTTTCTCAGGTTTTAAAGTACAAATTACTTTAGTCGACACATTGGTTGAAGTATTTTCTATACATAAAAATTCCAATTTAAACCGAGGGACTAAAAACAATTGTACCTAGTTAAGTCAACATTTAGAATAAAATAAATGTGGCTTTTGAAACTGGTCAGAATATACTTTATGGAGTTTTAATGTAAATGAGAGTAATGAAAACTCGTTTTGTAGCAAAGTAAAAAGGATAATAAAAAAGGTATGACAATCCACAATTTTTTCTAAATTCTTATGACATAATAATTTAATTCACGTGTCAGCCATTTGTATATGATGATATAGTAAGGGATAGCAAATATCTAAATGAAAAACGGATATGTTATGAAATATTAATAAATACTGACATTTTAAATTGTTTTAGTAGGTATATCATTACATAAACAATTTGTATTTATGAGTTTTTTTAATAGCTTTTTAGTTTATATACACTAACACATGTGTAAAAAAGTAAATTAAATTCTAGTAAAATGATGCTTATACACAACACGATATCAAATTCGCTTCTATTATATTTTTACTTATTTCACTTTCAAATATAAACAGATTACTAACATTTTCATCATATTTTTACTGCTTTGAAATCAAAGTCATTTATTTTAGATAATAACGTAAGGGGTGAGAACCAAATCGATATCAGAGATAAAAATATTAAAACATAATTTCTTAGAGGAGAAAAATAGTTATCTCAAATAAAAGTAGAAAATACGTAATCAGAACATTGACTTCAAAACTAATGTCATTGAAATTACGGAAAATTTTATGTTGATTTTTTTACAACTCTGGCTCATACTGCTCTTAGTGATTAAATTCTAAAATCAAATACCCACCATAAATATTTACGATCAACGAACAATGAGAATAAATTTTTATTACGCAATAAAATTTTGAGGATGTTATGTAGGTATCGTTGAAAAAAAGTGCGTATTTTCGTCGACAGCTTTATTCTTGCTGTTTCGAGCCACCGCTTAAGAAATAAACTCTGGATTTTAAAATTTTGCTGAGAAGGTTCAAAATAAAATACAATACTTCCATTGAGTTGCCAAATTTATTTCATCAACACCATCTTACTTAACTGTTTAGTTAGATTAAGGTGTTATCGTTGTTATAAAACTTTTTAGTCAGTGTTGTGAATACCTGTAGTAGGTGTACATATGAAGACCTATACTTTTGACTGTATTTGTTATGTAAATGTTGCATATATGTACTGTTGGTGTTCCTTAATAAATAAAAAAAGTGTTGTTTTTATTTACCTAGCAATGCAAGCATATAATAGATTAAAAGGTTCTGTTTCAGTTGCAAATATTTTGCAAATTACATTTTCCGCACATCTTTAGAATCTAAATTATATTTACATAGTTGGATCTAATCTGAAAAATCTAATCTAAGCTTTGGAATAGATCACGATTTCAAGGTTAGATAAGGCAGTGGGTCAGTGTGTCGCAGCGATCTTGTGACGCCGCATTCACTGTTCTTTGCCATTTTTGCCGCTTTGTTCTCTTCAAAGGAAATGCACTGAGCGATTAATCAGCTGTTGCATTTATTCAGACCTAGATTATAAATTTCAAAATATTAATTTGTGCAAAATTAGATTCTTATTTTGTATTTGTTCTGAAGAGAATTTGGTCTTAAAAATACCACCCCATTCAACATCTTTTTACACTCACTCCTTTACAGTCCAATCAATTCGTCTTTGGAACTCTCTTCCACTCGAAGCAAGACGTGCACCAAATATGACTTCCTATAAAAAATGATAAAAGAGCACAATCTTGCTTCATGAAGAAATACTGCAGTTCGTTAATTATTTTACTTATTATATAAGTATCTATAGTATGTAAATGTATATATCTATAATGTGTATGTATATTATATTATTATATAAGTATATATTTATGTATCGTATATATACATATATATTGTATCTATTTTTTTATGTATTAAGTAATTTGTACACCCCTACCATCCTATCTCTCTCCTCTACCAAAGGTTGCCTGGAAGAGATCGCTGTTTTAGCGATAAGGCCGCCTATTTGTACATTTTCCTTTCTTTGTTTTTCTCTTATTATTTCTGTCTATATTGGAGTATAATAAAGTGTAAATAAATAAATTACAGTTTTTATTTTGTAAAAAAAAAACTCTATTTATTGCCCAGCTTCGAAGTACATTAATATGATTTTAGTTTAGGACAAATATCACGGTAAGTCATCGTCTCTATTCGCATATACAGGTAGAAGTTTAGAAACTCTCGTTATTGCTCTATAAATGGCTATACTATCGCACAAGTCGGCTACAGCATTATCAAGAATTTTTAACTTTTTGTTCATAATATTTTGCGAAGATTTCAGTTTTGTTTTCGGATACACGGTACATAAACCAGAAATTTAAAGCTTTGATCAGAGGTTGTATCCGAATGTGATTGTACTTATTGATTGAAATTAAAAAGTTACGTAATTTAAGTGACACGGGTGTCTTTTTTCGTGATGCCTACAATGTTGCAATATCGTTTTTAAATGACTTTAAAAAAGAAGGAGGTTTTTACTTAATTCAGCAGTTTTTTTGTTCTGTTTCATAACAGGTTGATATTTAAAAGTGCTGTTCTATTTTTTATTACATTGCGTGATGTGTTATTATATTGTTATGACCATTAAAAACAGATTTTTTTACTTCACCTGGATTTTAATTTGAAGATATCAAAATACTTTTAATTGCAAACGTTAAACGTCTTTTCATGAGAATATCATAATATTGTAATAGGTTGTCAGATATCTTCCTTCCGCCTTTTTGTCTTTTGAATTTCGCGGCTATGTACAAACCGCTACAGAGCTTGTATCTGGCAATACTATACATAATTTAAAAGGTCTTAACACAACTTTCAAAACGACGCTATGCATTATTAATTTGGATATTGCCTTCAACAGTTATAGACATGTAAACATAGAGTACACTAACGCCGAAATTCGCGCCATTTTAAAGTTTTCCTTCGTTAAAGGCAAATCCGCTAGAGAAGCACTCCGTGAGATTAATGGTGTTTTGGGGGATGGTACTCTATCACTTCGAACCGCGGAGGAATGGTTTCGACGATTCAGAGCCGGTGAAAACAACACCATGGATAAGCCAGCCGGCGGAAGACCTGTGACGACAAATACCGATCAAATCATGGAATACATCGAGTAAGACCGGCATGTGGCATCTCGTGACCTCGCCCAGGAGATGAAAGTTAGTCACCAAACCATTTTAAACCATCTGCAGATGGCTGGACACAAAAGAAAGCTTGATGTTTGGGTGCCGCATGATTTGACGCAAAAAAAAACCTTCTGGACCGAATCAACGCCTGCGATATGCTGCTGAAACGGAACTAACTTAACCCATTCGATCACATACGACAATATCAAGAAAAAACGGTCGTGGTCGAAGGCCGGTGAATCGTCCCAAACAATGGCCAAGCCGTGATTGACAGCCAGGAAGGTTTTGCTGTGTGTTTGGTGGGATTGGAAGAGAATCATCCACTTTGAGCTGCTCCCATAACGCCAGACTCTTAATTCTACCATCTACTGCGAACAACTGGACCGCTTGAAGCAGGCGATCGACCAGAAGCGTCCAGAATTGGTCAACAGGAAGGGTATAGTGTTCCACCAAGACAACGCCAGACCCCACACTTCGTTGATGACTTGTCAGATGCTAAGGGAGCTCGGGTGGGAGGTTTTATCGCATCCACCATATAGCCCGGACATAGCGCCAAGTGATTACCACCTGTTCCTGTCCATGGCGAATGCTCTTGGTGGTATAAAGTTGAACTCAAAAGAGGATGGTGAAAAGTGGCTGTCCGAGTTCTTCGCAAATAAGGAGGAGGGCTTCTACGAGGGAGGTATTATGAAGTTGATGTCTAGATGGAAACAGATTATCGAACAAAACGGCTCATATTTGAATTAAATCCGATCACTGTAACACTTGTTATAAAGCATTGAATAAAGAGCAAAAAAGCGGAAGGGAGATATTTGACAACCTATTATATTAACGATGCTTAAGAAAAATGTTTACAGTAGGAAACATAATTTTATTATATTTGTGGAAAAAAGAGATTTTTTAGCCATTCTTCACAAATTGGTCTAGATATTAGACCCAACTGCACAATTTGTAATATAATATATTTACACATAAATTGACTTGAGTTTTTAACCATATATGTATAATATATATAATAATATACACGATTGTTATTGCTAAGCTGCTTGGCATATTGCAATTTATTTTTTGTCGTGAGTAAATTCGTGTAAGAAATAAAATACAAAAATAAAGATTCATTTTTAATCATATAAATTTTGGTTTCAAACTGTTTTAACAATAACAAATGGTCCAAATAACATCTGGCACAACGCTGACGGGAATATAGTTATTCGTCATTTGTTTTAACCGCTCGTTAGTCAGCAAGATATATGTAAATAATATATATTTGTTATTAGTTATTTTCAAAGTGAAAACATTTTCGATTTCTATTATTTATTTCTGATTAAATGAAATATGAATAAGCGGTATTGCATCGTGATTGAAATTCAAATTGTTTGTTTAATAATAACATTCAAATAGAAACAATATTATCTGATATCAATCTGTGTGTTCTGTGTACAATCAACAGGCACACATTAAACTATATATATGAAGATATTTAAGTTAAATAAAGCTGAAGTTTTAAACATCTTCTGCTTCTTTCTAACTTTTTAATTTGATAGCATTTCTAATAACATTTAATGAGACCAAAATACTGCAAACACTATAAAATGCAAATAAAATAATAGATTAGATGATTAAATACCAAATAGATTATTGTAACTGTTTCTTTGTTTGCTAATTTTGTATGGTAAGATAATATGAAATACTAAATAAAAATTTTAAAACGATGTGAATGAATACAAAATTGTCCCTATTTATCAAAATTTATAAGGTATTTTCATAACAATACCAACTATGCAACTGACCTACTTGTTTGTATACTCTACTAGATGACAACAATTATAGATTTGGTGGCTTCATCATCTACAAATGACAATAAGAGTTAAAAAATTCTGATATATTTCTCCTCCGCTTGTATTTTATGATTATAGGTAATTGGAGAGTTGCTTTTCTTATTCTAGTTTTATTACAAACAGTAAAATTTGAACATAAATAGAATAGAAGCGGTTATTACATTTTTAAAAGAATACGCTCAATTACTTACATTTCTGGATACTTTGTGTCATATCAGATAGTTTCCCGGCGTCGGGACGTGACGACCCCATCGCCCACCGGTGTATTCCGGTGCAATTAGTCACGGGGGGGAAGGGCCTTGACCTCCTCGTGGGGTCTTCGCCCGGGCTGGGGGTGCAGCCCATGGAGGTGGGTAGGACGAGGCTCGGCGGTGTACACCGCCGCTGCCAAGTTCGGCCCTACGTGTTGGCGGGTGGCCTCGGCCACTGTCGGCGCAGTCCGGCGTCGGGACGTGACGACCCCATCGCCCACTGGTGTATTCCGGTGCAATCAGTCACGGGGGGGAAGGCTGGGGGTACAGCCCTGGGAGTAAGACGGTCACGGATCTGGCAGGAGGCCGTCCGTGGCTGTCTTGGGGGGGAGGGGATACTCGGGTCTCTCCGGAGGCCTGAGTTCGCTTGTGGTCGGTCGGTTTCCTCTCTGTCTGCCGTCGGGCGCTTGCGCTCGTCGGTGGGTGGTTGGAGACTGGCCGCGTGGGCTTGGGTGGGAGGGGTAAGGGGTTAACCCTCTCGCGATTAAGCAAGCCCGCCAGGCGGGGGGACACTCCTGGTCACTTGGAGTGAGCCCTCGGGGGGGGAGGTGGCCGTTCGCGGCCCGCCGCCGGATCGTCGCGGATGCATGCTTCGGCGTTTCCCGTGGCGATCCACTTGGCGGCAACGGAGAGTGACCGCTGGTGTTTTAGTGGGTAACATGGGCCCTTCTGGCCGTGAATCCCACATAACCGCCTCTGTCTCCCCTAGACGGAGGGGTAGGTATAAAACCTTTCACCGCGATAACAAAAAAAAAAAAAAAAAATATCAGATAGTTTGTGCGTCGGCGTCTAGGCCATACATATCTCTGTATTCGAGATAATTTTAAAGCGCGTTGTCTTAATAGAGCTTACAGTTTCTTGGGAAACCAACATCCCCAAAGATCATGCCATTAAGGTGAATAAGTATTACGAGGTCACTAACGAACTCACTAAGAATATGTTTGTCTTTAATTTGAATACGGTAGAAGTGGGAGCGAGAGGTATAACAGCTGTAGGTCTCTACAAGACTCAGGCCTATCCAGAACTTATATTTGGAATTGTAGATGATAACTCCAGGGCTATACAGAGGATTTCTTTTATTTATATCGCTAAAGTTCCATCAGAATAAACACTTTATTTAATTACTGCCAGAGGTACTTAGTAGAAAAAAAAATATATGATATATTTAACTATAATAAAATAAATAATAATATTCTATTAATATGTATTTTAAGTTTTGAACTCAAATAATTTATTTTTTAAAAATATTTCCAACTGTTAAGCTTTTGATTTAAAAGAGCTTATAGTAAGACCTTTGTCACTTTGAAGTCTGTGAATGACTTTAGAAACATAAAACAAGAGGCAACGTTCCCTTTACGATTAAACTAAAAATAAATAATTAATTACGATTCTACGACGTGCAAAAGAATATTTTTTTTCTCTCAATTTCATTTTAAATCATAAACGGAACTTTCATTTTTTATGATGGTATCATGATAAATAGAGAAACAAAGTGTAACACTTTTGGACGATATCAATAACGATAAAAAAAAATTGTTCACACAATATTAACAGTTGGTTTTTATCATAGTTAATTTTTTTATCGAAAAACCTAAAATGAACTATATTTTTATGTATAGAATCATTGTGTAGGAGAATAGACAATGATATATTTGAGCATACCACTGGTGCATACAAGTTGTTTTTAAGGTTTTTTTTAGTATTTTGCTGGTAATAAACTTTTAATATATATTTTTTGTTTTGATAAACAAATTATGTACTATTTGTATAACAAAAATTTAATGCGCATGCTTCTTTTACCTATGAATAAAATAATATTATGGATTCATTAGAATTAAATATGTAAAGCAATATTTGAATACGGCAAAATTTATTATAATACTAGCTGTGCCCGCGACTTCGTTCGCGTGGAATAGTGACTATGAGCAGCGTTTTTTTTAAATATATACTTATTTTTATTTTGGATCACAGTCATTTTGGGTAGCTAAAAAACCTACTTTACTGTAATGCTTCTCTATATACAATATTAGACGTATGGCCATCGGGGGTGAAAGCATACAGGCTGCTGGGATTGCTAACACGGGACAGAGCCACATACAATTGACACACCCGGTCGAATATTGAACGCAGTTCTTCAGTTCTTTAATTTGACATAATTTTTTTTATTTATGAACCGATTGACATGAAACAAACACTAAAGCCTAACTGAAGCATACCACAATATATTCGTGAAAACCGCATCCAACTCGGATCAGCCGCTTCTGCGATTAGCGTAAACAGACAAACAGACAAAAAAAAAGTTAATTACATTTTTGGGTTCGAAATCGACATAACAGTAACCCCTGCTATTTTTTTTATTTTTATTTTCAATGTACAGACAGCACTTTTCTACAATTTTATTTTATGTATATTACTATATGTATATTGTCAATATAAATCTCTGTTATTACGAAGTAATAACAGAGATTTATATTGACAATATTTGAAAGCATGGTCTATTAAAAGCAAAAGAGTGATTGAAAATGCTTTAAAAATGAAAAATGTACAGTAAAATTGAGAAGGTCCTTGATATATGACGTCCGTTGATAAAAAAAATGTTTGGTAGATTTAAATTGGCTGCATTTCTACTATGACCTTAGGACATCAAATGCCGTTGTTCCTTTATACCTAGTAAATTTATATAAGAGGAAACAACATCGTTATTTATACTATAATATGATCTTTATACTCTGACAATAAATAATTATGTTGACGTGAAAACTAACACCAACATATTGTGTTTAGGCCAATTAAGTTAGATTTACGAGCGGTATCAGTAGGACTGAGTCAAGATGAAATAAGCTTAGTTTTTATGAGGAACTTTCAGTTGTTAATGGAGTAAATAGACGCTAGCATTACGTAATTTAGTTATGGCGAAATTTCAAGAAGTAAGAAGTAGGCAGTTATAAATATTTTTTTTCTAATACAATGGTATTAATAACGTTTATAATTCATAGTAAAATATTTATAGGTTTTGTTTTATATGCAATGATCTATTCATACATTGTTCTAACATTTCCAAACAATTTTTACGTATAAATTATAAAATTAAATATAAAATTTATATAAAGAAGGTTAAATTTTCTTTTATGTGTTTGTTTCACAAATTTTGTGAATATAAATAAGAATTCATGTTTACTATTCACAAAATATAACAAGGAAAGTCATAGCTCATATTGAAAGTCATACTAAATGTATGGAAACCGCTTCGAATAATTTACGTCCTATTAATTTAAAATTCCATTAAACCTTTTGAGTGGTAACATTGTTATAAAATGAAAGGAAATTTCTTATTAAAGGAAATGTGTCTTTTATCATACGTATAGCTTATGATGAAAATGAATAGATTTATTTAAATTGGTTTCTTTACTTTATTATAGTTTTAATTGGTTAAAGAAATGGTATGTACATGTAATGGTATGTACCTGTGTTCAATATTATTATTATTCTATGTAAATATTTTTTTGTTCAAATATTAGTTTATGTTTATTTATATCCAGTTTGTTGCTTCTGAAAGCTTAAAAAAATAAGATAAAATATTATTAGAGATAACAAGACAAATACATATAAATATTCGTTGTATTAAATTTTACTGAACTATATTTGTTACAAAAAAAAACCAATCCAAACTGACACCTGCGATTTAGTTAGAATTGGATACTTTAGTAAAATTTAAGTAATGTTTTATTTGATCCAAAAATCTAACGTTGCTAAATGTATTGGAACCTATGAAATGTTTACTTTTATATTCTTTAATGATTTATATTAAATAGAGACTAAAGATAGTGTAATTTATATATTTTGCTCCTTTCCCTCAAAAATTATGTTAATTTATTGTATTTGGTTTATGTTTAAAATAATTTAATTTTTGAAAGACTGTTTATTATTACCACACTTACATTTACATTACATTTACACACTCAAATTTCAGTTTTCAGAATTCACCACGTTTCTTAGAATATTTTTAAATTGTAGACCATTTGCAAACTATACTTACCTTATTAATTCAATACATACACAGTGCTTAGTTTACTTATGCTACTTAACAAAAATGAACATGCTTTTCGTAGTAAAACAAAGTCAATCAAAATTTAAATTGATAGTTAGGGAAAGTTGGCTTAATGAAAGTTTTAACAACGGCGATGAAGATAAGTATGGTTTGTTATGGATGGAAAGGTGTTAAGGAACTTCAATTAAATCTATGGCTGGTTGAGAGATGTTACGTTCTAAGCATTATCGGCAGTCACAAGAAAGAACCGATTGGACTGGAGTCTAGGTTGTAGCTATCTGGGTCACAATACCGTCTCGATTGTTCCATTTTAATTGTGGTCTTCATATTGGAGTCTTTTAAATTCCTTTTGATGCACTGAACGCTAAACGTAGAGTAACAATAGAAATAAGTAATCAGTTCCTCAGTTGAATCCTTCTACTAAAACTTTTGACAACTTTATTATACCAGGTTATTTAAATTTTTCAAATTTTCAGTAGACATATTCGACACCTGTCTAAAATAGCTAGGTCTTCAAAATAATACATCAAAAATTTTCAGTTCCTGTACTCTGAATAATTTAATAGATTGAAATAACAAATGAAATTATAAAACAATAGATTTAATCTTTAGTAGTTTAGCATATCCATTGTTATTAAGCATTCTAATGCACCACAACGTTTAAATATTTCAATGTTAAAAGTGAGACAAAATATACAACATAATTACAACCACGCTACCTATAATGTCGGTAATGAGGCATTTGCACATATCGGCTGGCCTACTAAATTAAACCTACATACATTTAACAGAGAAAGTTTTCGTTAATTTTTATAAAATAAAACTTTTATATCCCAGATTACAGACTTTAATACCTTAAGGTATCCCATATGTTATACCATCTTTTACTGAGATAATTACAAAACAAAATTTGAACTCATAAAAATTGGAAAAGTACAAAAATCCTAGAGACTACATATAACGAGATTTCCCTATGACGTCACCAACAGAAAATTATTCAATCCACATGTTTTGAATTAAAGAAGAAAACATACAGCACATAATTAAGGAAAATTCTAAAAGTTATTTTGTGGTTCTAAAAGTGTCTACGTAATAAAAAGGAAGGATATCCTAAAACTATGGTTCTACCAGATAAACAGTGAAGCAATATTCAATAAATTTGTTTTATATTAAGTAAATTATAAAATTATAGACCCATATTTATTCTTAATACTATAAGTAAAATTTTTGAAGAATAACTATTTAATTGAATTAATTTGAAAAGATTTCATTCCGATAAACTCTGGTGTGCCTCAGGAATACTAAATTCACTCCTATATAATATACATATGTATATGTATATGATCTACATATATTCGTGTACACACCATTCTTAATTTCTCATGTTTGTGGTTGACACAAAAAAATCTTAAGATAAAGTAAATCTCTTTCTGTCTCTTAATTTAACATGACCTTGCAAATATTCACATATAAAAAATATACATAAATATATTAAAATGTGCCCATTAAACTTTTTCACGAATAAATATAAATAATACAAAAAAAAATAATTCCTAAAGTTAATTTTTTACGTTATCTTGGATTCGAAACCCTTGGACCCTTTGATTCGAAATTGTTAATAACTATAAAAATAACTATGTATTAAATGATTAAGTACAAATCACAACGGATCAAGCTTATTGACAACTGGGATGCACAAAACGTAAATATTAATTTGTCTCTTGTATGGAACGTATCAAAAGTTTACACTTTTCACATGTTTGAAGCTTATTAGAGTACGCAAGCACTGATTGGTCAACACATTACAATCTTAACAAGAAAGGGTAGGAAACATTCAGAGATTTTTTTAATATTTCTTAGTTATAAGCATAATTAAATATTTAATAATTTTACTGAATCTTGTATTAGTACCACATCGATACCTTACAGATACATCGCAAGTACTATGATATGATGATTCACTTCATTGTTTTCGTTATTTGATAGACTTTTGACTAGCCCAAACTATGGAAGCAACTATAATTTTCGTCGTCTGACCACTATTTACAACGACTTATAAGCTCACCAATAGTGGTTAAATATGACGAAATCTGGATTTAAAATGGCTTTAAACAGTAAGATTTCTACATAGATCAATTATTAAAACACAAAATCACACATACACACCATACAAATAATCTCAAAAAGAACTGTCTTGCTGTTTAAGATGGTGATTAATTAAGACCTAAGATATGTTTACATTACATTCATATAAAGCATATTTTTACTTCAATTGTCTAATCCTGTATTGTTATTAGTAGGTTTAATATAAATATATAATGTTACATATTTAATTTAACACTTTTGTATTACCGTAATTAAATAAATTAATAAGTAATATTTTCCTAAGAAAAAGGGCAAGTTACTGATTAGTAGCTTTCTTGTGATGCATATTTAATTGTCAACCTTCTTCATTTTATTTATAAATATACATATAAAACTAATATATTAAAAAAATATTCATTTATATTGAAAATTAACAAATTAAAAGAGGTCAACAACTTTACCGTGAAATATATATTAAATTAAATTGTTTAAGTACTTACAATGACGAAGCTATAAGCTCAACATTCATTAACATTGGACGGAACACACAATATTTCGTACTAAAACAAAGGGACACAACAATGTGACATCGATTGCTTTGCAGAATGAGGAATTACCGACTCATCCATTAGTGACAAATGTTTGCTGCAATTAGAGAGATCTGTCGGGACTTGTGATTTATCTGCCAATATTGATACGAGAATAACGCTAACCTTTAAGTTCAAGTGTGGAGAAGAATATACCTCGATAAACAGAAGATTGATTTTGTTACATTATTGTATTCATTTCATATCCAGCACCACTGATAAGATATATTCATACAAATATAAAAAAGCTACATTTAACACAGTAAATAAGATCCACAGTTACGTTTACATGTACTTATAACATTTGTTGTATTCAAACAAAATTATTTTAAGAGGAATAAGAGGCAAAAGTATTGAAAATATAATTTCCCCAAGAAGGATTGGCTTTTAAGAAAACACTTGACGTGGTTTAGACACGCCTTGTGCATTAAGGCTTCAGACAGATCGCAGCTATTGTGGCAACACAAAACCATTCCGCTTCACTTAATTGCGTTCCAGACGTGGTAAGAATAATGATGTTTTTCTATAAGTTTTGTTTTCTCACTTATTTTTATCTCTTTGATTTTGTGAAAAACTAACTTGCAACATTTTCACAGTCTATTTATTCATGGTATTTCATTTATTTTATCATACTTTTATTAACACTTGTTACAAGCATAAATACAAAAACATATACATAATATTTTCAGTGTTACAAAATTCATCTACCTCAGTTTTCTGAGAATTTATAACGTGTTGTACATGTGTACGATATAAACAAACAATCTGTGGAGAGGATGGTATTTCAAAAGAAAATACATTTTAATGTTTAAATTTATATTATTTTATATTAAATTCCTTTAAAAAATATAATCAGACAGTGTTTGATATTTAATATTGTAGTTCATTTTAAAATTATAATATCTAAGACACAAACGATTGCTTTAAAAAACAACATTTCATGATTAAGGAAATGTAGGTTTGTCTATTTTGATAGAATTTAACTCAATGAAATGAAAGCTACACATTCTTCTTTTATAACTGTTATTTTATTAACCGAATTGCTATCATTGAATAACTGAATACGGTTAACGCTACTCGAGTTTTTATTACATCGATATTATATTAAATTTACAATTTTTATAAAATGTCAGGCGTTTTTGCAATAAAAAAAAACGGGATGTTACCTGAAAGTTAATTAATTTTTTGACGAATTTTAAATTTATTCATCTAACCCAATATAAATTAAAAAGCAATGACATTATTTTCTCTGTTAAAAAAGCAATGACATTATTTTTTATTGTCAGTATTCGGAAACTTGGATCCTACTACAAAGTCACAAGAGATATAACTGCGCTGCTCTGACGGCAATTCAAATTTTTTAATAAGTATATCACGTACGGATAGAATAATAAATCATATTTTCGAGTTTATTATGAATTTACATAATTTCTTTACCAACAACGTAAATGTGATACAAAGACTTGATATTTTGAATAGGTATATACAAATTCTATATATAATATTACACAAAGATGTACTGTATAGGTTACACATTTTAATGACTATTTTGCAATATTATGTATTTCAATTAATTTCCTAATGTATGAAAATAACGTTAATACTGGCATATAAAGTTAAAAAAATAGAGGTCTTGAATTTATTAAAGATCAAAAGAAACTTTTGTAATGATTAACTAATGAATATTCAGGACAAGCGCTCTTACACAGCGTTTTAAATCATTTACATAACGCTCAGTAGCTTAGACTCTTATTTTATCCATTTTGCATTTCCATATTGCTTTTGTACATTTTATCTTTCTATAAGTTAGAGAACATTACTAATTGGCTCTTAAAACTATTTATCTTTTCTTTGTATATCTTGAAATATAATAAAGTCAAAATTATAAAATGAGGAAACGCTCAATATTCTTAACAAAATATAATAACGTTACTTTTTATTATGTAAGGATTATGATAACTAATTATGTGAGTACCTTCTCCTCACACCACTACGTTATTGAATCAGATTCGATTAATGTTGACAACATTTATTTTTCTCTATTATAATTTCTATGGATAACCCAAAATTTTGAATTCTATTTGCTATGGTATAAAATTATGATAATATCTATAATTCTCAAACCATCCATTTTAATATAAGCTAACCATAATACCAGAAATGTACTCTTTTACAAAAATAATGCTAAATTTAAAATATGAATATTTCAAACCAAATCTAAATATCATTGAAAATATTTTTTATAAGACCGAAAAAGACTTAGTAACCTCTAGTATTTCTATAATTTATCCGAGCACTAACCGATACTTCAGATACTCGTATCTTATCAAATACACAGTTAATAAATTTTTTGGGGCTCTTCTACTTATACATATTAATGCATCGTAATAACGAACGGGTAATAAATACATAAATAAAGTCAAAAATGTTTATCACTACACTTAATTGTTGGAAATAATGCACTTCTGAAATGAAATATATTAAATAAGTCGTATATTGTGGAAAAAGGTTTAGCTACTCCATTTTTACTATTACATGCTTTTGTGTAGTTGTAAGTTGTTTAATATAAACTATTTTACATATGTTACAGATATTAATAAACACAAGTAGAACGTTATTGACGCAAAATAAAGTCTTTTAAAATATCAAGTAAAGGATTAGATGGTTCAGACATTTTTTCCTTTATAGTAAGGTCATTCTTTTCATGAGAATCGTTTAAAACAGGAAACAGGCAATGAAAACAAATGTCACATTCCTTGTGATTCATATTGTTATAAAATTTTACAACTTTTTTATGTTTTCTGTAAACTTGTATGTAAAAGGGTTTCAAACCCAATTTTAGTGTAACTATTTTTATGACGACAAATGCTTACATGTTATATTAGACTTTAATTTAAGCAGTTAAAAACATATAAAAATATGAAACAACTGGCATGTTTAATACTATAATTTGTAACATGAAAATAATAAATGTTATCTTGGCAATATATAAAATATTTAAGTAGGTATTCGTGTTAAACAGTAGTAGTAGTAGTAATAATTGGCTTTTTAGATGGTTTAAAGATAACTATCAAGCTAAAAACAAATTATAACTTAACCATTTTATAGCATTTTTTTATAATTCCTTGTCGTGTTTTTATGAGTATGAGTATATTATATTTAATACGGCAGAAGACTTAATTGAACCCTGTATTTTAAACTCACTCGTAATATAGGAATCAAATGAAATAAAACATATTATTTCGTAACAGAAATATCTTAATTTTATAACTACATATCTTTTGAACTAGTGGCGCGAATGGCTATTGTTAAATTTATACCTTATAATAATTCCAGTATCTAAGCGCACGGTAGTGCGCCAGCCAAGTTCCACAGGCCGGCGCATGCCGTGCACTATATTTACACGAACCGTTTCGACCCACTTTTGACCCCCTGTAGCTCAGTGCCTATTGCAAGTACAGAGATAAAATTTTACCTACGTAATCATATACTAGTACTAAAGCAATATGCCAAATTTCATAGATAAAGCTTCAGTAGATCCTGAAATATGACCCTGTGAAAATAGCTAATTTTGGCACTGACTCACTGACAGGTAATCAAAACCTCTAGGCCACTTCCCATTGTTTTAGCATTATGAAATTTGGTACACAGGTTGTGTGTTATATGTAGATTAACAAAAAATTAAGAAATTTAAGAAATCGGTCAAGCGTGAGTTGCCTCAATTCTAAATATCGATTTTTTAATATATTCGACCCACTTTTGACCCCCTGTAGCTCAGTGTATATTGCAAGTACAGAGATAAAATTGTACCTACGTAATTATATACTAATCCTAAAGCAGTATGCCAAATTTCATAGATAAAGCTTCAGTATATCCTGAAATATGACCCTGTGAAAATAGCTAATTTTGGCACTGACTCACGGACAGGTAATCAAAACCTTTATATAGGCGCTCAGCTCAGCACAATAAAATACATAATAATTTTTTTTTTTTTTTTTTTTTTTTTTTTTTTATGTGAAAGGTGGCAAACGAGCAGACGGCCCACTTGATGGAAGGTGGTCACCGTCGCCCATTGACATCCGCAACATCTTGATGCGGATGCGTTGCCAACCTTGTTTTTTAGGGATAGGGAGGGGTGGGAATAAGGAAATGGTGGGAATAGGGAAAGGGCAACCGGCTTTCTCACTCATCAGACGAAACGCAGCCATTAGAGGCTACTTCACGCCGATCTTCTGTGAGAGGGTGGTACTTCCCCGGTCGAGCCAGCCCATGTTCGAGCTGTAGTGATTAACTACAGCTAGGCTCTACCACCTAAAAAAAATAATAAAATATTAATAATTAATAATATGAGTACATCTATCAATCGGTGATAAATGAAACTAAAAAATAAAAAATAAATATAGTTTAAAAAAAAAAACTAAAAAACACGCTCCAATGATGAAAGAAACCGCGTGGAAACTAATTTAACCTTTACAACCTTGGAAATCAATTTAATTTAAATTGTTTAAAATAAACAATAAATGGTATTATTGAAAAAAAAAAGCGTGGGGCGCTTCTCAAGAAGTGATATATGAAGCTCCCCACGCTTTTTTTCACAAAAATACCATTTATTGTTTGTTAATTTATTTTTAAATTAATATTATTGTGAAAAAAGTGTGGGGCGCTTCTTAAGAACTGATATATATATAAGGGATATAAAATATTGTCATGTATACATAATGCACACTATATAACTTAATTAAATATTGCTTACCTAAAAAATCAGGTTTCTATTGTTATAAATTACTTTCGATAGATGGCAGTAGCGGTATAATTGAATCGCGATATTGTTTTGTCTGCAGTATATATAAATGAAAGTCGATAAGGAATCGATGGTCATTTCTTTCTATTTCTTTCTACACTTACGTCTTGATATCTTATATATTTATTTATTTATTTACTCTTTAATGTACACCAATATAGGCAGAAATAACAAGAGAAAAACAAAGAAAGGAAAATGTACAAATAGGCGGCCTTATCGCTAAAACAGCGATCTCTTCCAGGCAACCTTTATATGGTTACGCTTACGATTAAATGGATCACTGATTTGACTTGCTAAAGGATTAATTTTGATATTGCTTATTGATTGATTACTTGTGTGTGTTAAAAGCACAAATTCACTCTATTTCTTTTCTACTATTCATTTACCAACGATGGAAATTGTACATCTTTCGGTGGTTGGCGGAGATATACCACATAGGGTAATTCCTATCCCATCAGATGGTAGCTGTATGTTTCATGCTGTAAGTTATGCATTGTAAGTTATGCATTGTACGGCTGTATAGTACGATTGTATGTACGATTTCTTGAAAAAAAGTATTGAAATCTCACCAAAAACATGCCTGTTAAAAAGGGGGCCAAGTTCCAATCGGCTAATTGTTTGCCTAAAAAAGGGGTGAAATCCAATCTAATGCCAAGTTTAGATGCACTTTGAAATCGATCATAATCATCTTCATCAACAGCATGATCCACTTGTAAACGTCTTTTGTCCTTAAACTTTAACAGGATGTATCTTTATGACTATAATCTAGTCTAATCAGTTTCAAAAACTAAAACTAGTTTTAAACAGCTAACAATTTTACCAAAACTTTTGTTTTCATAGTTTTTTATTATTGTTATATCTGTATTTTAAGTAAATTAATTCAAGTCTGTAAAGGCTAAGACGGTTCATTTGAGGTTAAATGAGCAACCTCGTCTGCAGACATCTGATAATATTAGTCCGTAGTGACTGTGGCAAACAAACTACGAAGTTAGTTGTACAAATTTTATTTACCTTAAATAAAGATCATAAGTACTTGGTGCATCTTTAACCTAAAGTAAATTTATTTTGCTGCAGGTAAAATGAAGAGATTGAAATAGCTATTACATAAAATCTGAGTGTCCGGACTTGAAATTAAACAGCTTGCGCTAAGTTGTTAATAGCCTGGAATTTTGCCAACTACCAATTTAAAGAAATTGCTGACAAACCCCAAAAAAATCTTTACAATTTCTTTTAGTAAATACATGGCCCAGCGACTTACATAGATATCGTCAGCAATACTCAACAAAATGATATTTTTTTATTTACAGTATATTGCATTATTTATTTTTTATTATACTTTTTATATTAATGTTTATTATATAGAACAGTTTTGTTTGTTTCTTAACATTTCATAATATATCAAAATAACTTAATTTGTGTTGATTCAACAGTCGGAGTGAACTTAATTTAGCGTAATTTTTAAATATCATGTAAGAAAAATTGTGTTTGACGACGTACATTTTTTTTTCGTTGACGAAAAGGCAACAATAACAGTATGGATTACATATGTAATTAAAAAAAATGTGTATTTGAAATACCAATACAAAATATAAAATACAAGGGGCATTTTAATTTACATCTCAAATAATTTTAGATTTTATTTCTTTTTTTATTTATAATAATTTATATAATTTTTAACCAAAATAGCTGTTAGATTTTTAATGCCTTTCTCTTATATTTCATTCTTAAATTATATTTTTTGTTTATGAACTTATTTATCAAGTTCTACAACGGATGAACGACTGTTTTCATCTGATGGTGTAGGTATAAAAATGAACTCTTTGAACTAGTATTGTAATAAGCACAAAAAAGTTATAAAGCATATTATTTAGAAAAACTCTTTATCTCGCGTATCGCATATGTACATATATATTACGTCCTTCTCATCTCACCACTTACATTAAACAGAAGGAAACAGAAGTTAGGGTTTTCAATAACTTCTTACAGTTGTCCCTCAAACCAAACTCATTTCTTATAGCATTATTATTATTAAAATTTGATCATTTTTCTATTTAAATAATAAACTCTGAGGCATGAGTTTCTTGCATACATAATACCCTTTTTTTTCATAATAATTTCAAAGATATTTTATTTTAGTCAAAATTACTTGCTCCGATCAAACTTCATACATAATAGTAAAGTTGTATTGAATGTAAGGTGAAACATTCACGTTTGAAATTCGATTACAGACTACGTAAGTGAATCGTCTGGAACTTGGACATTAATTAAGAACGAAGGCTTTCATTTAAGCTCTCTCTTTCTTTACTATATTATTATTACATTATTATATTAAAAAAATATATAATAATGTAATACTTCAGAGAAAAAAAAATTGGAAGAGTCTTTTTTAAACATGTGTATTGAGTTGTAGTAGTTTTTTGTTTGTAAGGCTGGCATTAAAATTCATAAAAACATATATACTGCAAAATTTATTGACTTGAGAATCTTTTGAATTTTAATAAAAACATCAGCCCAACATTTCTTTTATGTTAAAAATATAATTGAACTAATGGGGGATGGTATTCAAGATCCTCATTGATAATTGGCATGGCAATGATAGATTCCTATAGACTTTGAGATATTTGGAAATAATAGTCTGGCTTTTAGGGATACGTCCTGCAATTATTTCTTAATTATATTTAATACAAAACGCTCTAGTTTTTGCTAAGTGTTAAGTACATAAGCTGTCACTAGCTAATAATTACGGTCATTACATGGTCGAAGAATTGAGCTTTTTTAATAAAATATTATCATATTAATCCACGTGTTTTAGCAGACAGTCAGTGGTGGCCTGGTGGTTAAAAGGCCCGCCTCTCATGCACGAGGGCGCGGGTTCGATCCTGGCCCGGGCAAGTACCAATGTGATTTTTCCGAGTCATATGTACTTTCTAAGAGTATTTAGATATCACTGATTAATTAGATATCAATGCATTCCCAAAGAGGGTTGGTGTCAGGCAGGCGGCCAGTCATAAAAACCTATAGCCAAAACTATTTACAACACTTAAGCAGACCCTGGCTATCGCTGGGTATAAATTGCCAGGTAGAAGAAGAATAAGTCCAGTGTTTTAATTTTCAATTTGTAATCAATAATTAAGAATCTATCTCAAAATTTCGTAATATCTTTATTATTATGTTATAAGTTTTGATAATTAAATTCTCACATGTACCAAGAGAATATTTATTTTGTAACTACCGATTTTGTGATAATGTATATTATTATTTTATGGTCTGATTTGAATTCAAACACTTGTTCCTTTTTTTGAGTTAATTGTAATTCTGAAATCCGTCCGTGTGAATTTTTACCTTCGACTTTTAATTACTACGTATGGTTATGAGTCATCCATAAACTTTTTTGGGACAGCATATGGATGGATAGCACGTGCAAGAGAACGAACGAAGAACGAAGAACGAACGAAGAACGAACACTTATTTAATTAGAGTTGTACACCTCAATGGTCAAAAGCAAAATCTCTAAGGGACTTTTTTGTCACCGCTCTTTGAGTAGTGTTGTCTCCACAACCGATTTCTGGACACCGAACATTCGAAAGCAAAGGCTGCCTTTACAGAAATGTATATTTTTTTATAACCTTCCTGATATTCCTTACAATAAAGATATAAATTAAATAATACGTTTATAACTCAGACAAAAGCAACTCAAATACATGAGAAACTATACAGTACACATATATTTATAAAAATCTTAGTTGCAAAAGCTTAGAGCAAGATGTATCAATAATAATTTATTTCCATTGTTTTCCTCACGATGTACTATCAACTCCAAAGGAATATTCGTATCTAGGCCCAAAGAAATTATTTTTCTATAATTAATATTTAGAAAAATTCATGGTTTTTTTTTACTTTAATAATAATTAACAAAGAAATACATTATTATTCAGATATAATATGCATATAGTATTAGATATAAACAATAATTTATAGACCAAAAAGTTAAAACGTTACAATTTTAACAAAAACTCTTCTGTGTTATAAAAACAAAAGTATTATAAAAAGTACTTTGTTGTTTGTATCCTCATCCGAGAAGCTTAACGCTGCATGAAAAAAGATAATACGTCAAAATACACTTGCCTAGTAAGAAATCATGCGCTAAAGAAAGTATTCTAACAGTTCAGTTTTAGGGTTGACTTTTGCAAGATAATCATGTTAATTTAATACAACCAAATGGTTCTCTTATTAGCTTAACTTTGTCGTTATTTGTAGGAAAGGAAAAATCATCTAAAGATATAAATAAAGAGTGAAATTATTTTAACCATGTTTTATATGTGAGAATTATATATGTTGAAGGTAAGTTTATATAAAATTTCTTAATTTTCCAAATGTTCAAACAAATCTTATTTCAAAGTTACACACACTTCTTATTCAAATGTGAATAGATATGAATTTTACATATGCCATTGAAATGATTTAATTTTTTGTTGATTAATCCTTCTGAGAAGTAATTAACGTTTACGGCTGTAACTGAGAACAAAGATGAACATCTTGATCAGTTATGATCTGTTTAGAAAATAATATTTATCAATAAAATCGAAAACTGCATAACACGGATACGTAAGCAGAACCAATACTAAAAAATTAATGAACATCGCCCGAGCTATAACTTTACAAGAGATATAGAATATCCTATAACGAGCAATTATATTTTTTACCATTAAAGTCACGTTGAACATTAGTTCAATTTATATTATATATTAATATAAATTAGAAAATATAGAAGGTTATTGCGTTCCTCGTGCTTTACCAACTAAGCAGGTTGCATATTGAAATCTTGCTCGTATTAATGAATTTTAAATTCTATATTTCTCAATTGAAATTTTTATCATGTAACGAGTGGTGACGTTGATTTTAAGAACGAACATTCGGCTGTGAGAATCAGAAAGATTCCTACCATCAAGATACACGACATAATTACCATCTTATATAATAAATAACTTTTAGGAATTTAATTATACTAAAATTGTGTTTCTAAGAAAATTTGCAGTTTTTTTAGAATCTCTGGAAAACGGTAAACTGCATCCTTTATAACTATAAGACAAAGATTATGGTAATACGAGTCGGTACTTGTTGAGGTTCATTAGCACGTTTATGATAAGCTTATTAAACAATTATGTTTCATAAAATTCAATAAGCATTTATAATTTTTGAAATTAATTTGAATCGAATTTAAAGTATGTATTTAAAAAGTTTATTTACCTGTTCTATTGGTAGAAAAAGCATTGATAAAAATTTGACGATAACAAAAATCGGGTTGTTCAAATAATACTCGTAATAAATATATTTTTCTTATTGCTGATCGTAATTATCAACTGTGATATAGAAATCTTTGATGTCCATCTAAAGAATAGTCTATTGATAGCATATCGATTCAAATGTATGAGTTCCGATAAATAGAAGTCTTATTATAATATCTATCTATCTGCATGACCGATTGTCCTGAGACTCTTATAAACGCAATAGAAAAAGCAACCGAAATAAAATATCTACTTATAATTCATAGCAGATTTTAAGAAGTTTCGTGTTAACAAATTCTTTTTTGTTATTAATAAAAATTTCATCAAGAAATAATAATTATTAAATGGGCTATTTAGAGTTTTTAAGACAATGTCTTAATATAAGTCACTCTCATTTAGAGAAGAGACTTCGCACTGTAACCAAGTAATTTTGGTTGTGCTTGAATTTATTAGTATTCATATTGTGAATTATTAAAATAAAAATGATATACCTAATAGTATTTATAATAAAAATCTGTTTTGATAAGTGTATTATGTGTATATTAGAAAACAAATTATAAACTTAAAATGCCAGAAGGATGTGACCCTTGGTAGAAAATAAACTTAACAAATAATATCCCTGTGGTTATCATAAACTTCAAAGGGAATTTAATTTCACATACTCTGCCGGTCGTACAGCAGAGAACCTAGTGCGTCTGACATGTGTCAGGTGTATATGTTACGTTATTATTTATCTTTTACATTATCATTATTATTTATTATATATTTTTTACCACACTTAATTAACATTTTTATAGTGGACCGAAAATAAATAAGATTTTCAATATTATGAGTTGAAGAAGAAGTTTTCGGGTACAAATTAAATTGGCTCCAAACAAACTAATCTTGTATTTTACTTAACTTTGCCAACAAACAGATGTGGACAGATTTATTATTATTTTTTCTTTCAGATACTTACAACATGTTAAACTTATAATTTTATAGCCAATTCTACTGTTATGTATTTCATAATCACCGTTATTTGTTGTCACGTTCACTTTTGTAGTTAATTTAAAATGCAAAATAATTATTATTATTGATTTTTTTGTTTGAAATTTTGTGTTTAATTTTTTTAACAATCTTCTTTAAAAAAAACATAACAAATCATATTATTATATTTTTTAATATTTGTAATAGAAATTAAATATCTCTAAATTTTCTTGACATTGAAATGATTCAAAGTTAATCCATACTTTGTCAATACATTAATGATTTTTATTCTCATAGAAATTTTTATAAAAGGCTTTCTATTTAGCCTATTTCTGCGATTTATATTTCTTATACTATAAATAATAGCTTATGGTTAAATTGCTCACTTAATATTTCCTGTTAGTTTTTATTTACTGACTTACGCATCTTTCAAACTAGTTTTGCAAATAAAGCATTATACATATGTACCAGACAATATTATTGATAACTACATATATTATATGTAAGAAGATCAGTTTATATTTACCAAGAAACAATTAGTCCACAGTAAAAATACTTTTAATTATTCTTAAAATGTAATTTTCTCCCGTTTCAAAATAGTGAACATGATTGCTGTTGCAATTTCCAACGATTCGTTTAAAATATGAGCCATTTCTTCGAAAAATACTACTTCCTTATAGCGGAATCAAGTTAACTCAGAATGCTGACGTTAACGACTTCAATAAACATGAGAAACATAAAGTATTCAATTAAATGTAATGTACTTATGTTATGGTCACTGTGACTGAAAATAAAACGAACTGATTTTGAAATTATTTAAGAAATATCAATTACGAAGCCAAAACAATAGACAGTAGAAAATATAATTGTAAATAGATCTAAGACTTTCGCTAGTATTCATTTAAATTTTAATGATTTATATTTCGTCTGTCCGTGATCAAGGTTGCTCAAAAGTAACTGAAACGTCGGGAGTATGTAGTTTTTAACAAAAATAAAGCATTCATAATATATCCGAAAAATATTTGTTTAATTTGAATATAATTCTAAATTTTAGATATGATAATAATACATTATAGTTATAAAAAAAAAACAATACAAAACTATTGTATTAAGAATTTTTTTTATCATTTAGAAAAAAAAAAATTAAACCTACTACTTTGATGCTTTACAATTAATAAAGAGAGCTCTCTATAAAAGCGTAACAAGTCAAATAGTTTTAAATAATGTTTGTTATAGGTAAGAAAGATCGTTACGAATATGCAAATTTTAGATTGCGATTGCAAAACCTAGATCTTGCCAAAAAGCTAAGTAATTTCTCTTATCCATAACTGTAAAGATTTTATAATCATACAAAAAGAGATTTTATAATCATACTTAATACTTTAAATTTTTAATCATTTTTAAGTCAGAAACAACAACAACGAATGCGATCTCTTTCACTTTCACTTTTGTCCTTTGCAGTTGTTATCGGAAGATAAGTTGTTCTTTTAAGGAGTTAATGAAAAAATTGACATACAAATTAGTTTGCATACATTACAAGAATAGGTAATAATGTACAAATAAAATTGATTTATCAATTAAGTCAGCTTAACGCTGTCTACCATTGAAAGTAGGCTTCTTTTATAAAGTGCCAACTGTCTCAGTCTTAAGTAGACCTCACAAGGTTATACTAGCCACCTTTTTCAATTGGTCAGAACATCTTGATGCAGATCGTTCTGCTGGTCGTAGAATCGGCTGACTAGCAGATTACTAATTCTGCGTGCATCGTTGGTGACTTCGTTTCTGTGGCATAAGACTCTATTAAAAATTTGGTTACTCGCGGAATGACCCCAAATTTACGGATAACCCTTCTGGCAAGTGTCCGTGTATCAACTTCATAGATGACTAGTAGGAAACACTGGTTAAAAAATACTTTTGTTTTGCGACTTTATGGTATTGAAGTGTCAAAAATATTATGTAGCTTAACAGACACCGCAGAGTTTAAAAGTATTATTCTGATAGCTTCCTTTCGAAAGTTGTGCGGGCCAAGATATGTTGTTTGGCCAAGACCAATGTACTATAAAGCTATGGCCTTGTCAAGGTTCATGTTAAAACCCATCTTGAGGAATAAATTGTTCTGGATCTTTAGTACAATTTCTTAGCACAGCAGGAACAGATTAATAATATATAAATCTTAAAATCTGAAACGAAAAATGAGTTTTTGTATCGCTGGCTTGTAAAATGTATGTGACATAGACCTTCAATCTTCTCACCAAGAGAAAAGAAGCCAAAGTAAGTTCTGTCATAGTTAACGTATGATAAGCTAAAAAAAATTTTACGTCAATTATACATATATATAATCCTCAATTAAATATATAATCCTCAATCAATTAAATATATAATCGTCAATAAAAAGACTATGGCTTGGTTCCAATACCTATGCAATGGCCTATTCTCACAATTCACACCGAAATTTCTAATTTATCATGATACAAAGGGCTTTGATTCAAGGTATAAAAAAGAAATAAAAATGCAAGCGTAAAAATATCTTATGAATATGATAAAGGCGAAGATATTTTGTCATCAACATCGTCCTCGATTTACTCAGTTTTCAATTTCCGAGCTGTCACACAAACGCTGCAGTGTAATAAAGATCACGTTTCTATAAATATAAAATTCAAGTACACTTTTAAAATAAAATATATCTAAGTATCTGAAAATATCATTACCTTAACAAAGTTATACACTTATACACATATAAAAATACTCGTGTTTTTAAAGTAAGCTCTCTAAATTGATTTCATATATTTGTTATAATTGGTGTTATTATTTCAAAAAGAATTAAATTTTTGAATTTTGTCATAAATATTCTTAATAGAGTCATATGCCACAGAATCATTCATAAATATTATGTGCGTATATTAGACTTTTATGTATTGTTTAATTGTAATAGAGTAATAATTTATTGAAAAAAAAAAATATACGTCTTACTACAAATAACGTTGGAGGTAAGCTAGACACCACTATTATGGATTGTTTTAAGTTCTTGCCGACAAAAACATTCTTTTCGAAATATACCTTTTACACAAATAAAATAATTACAATACAAATTATAATTTTTCACTGATGATTGGCCAACCTATTTTGTTGACCCTAAAAAAGACGTGATGAATCATTGATTTGTTCTTTTATACTCATATCCATGTATTTTGGTTATAAGTTATTTTTTTTAAACTATGTTATGGGGCACGAAATATTTATAGACACTAGTTTTAGTTTTATAAACAATATCAGTTTTATGTAATCTGTTTTATCTTTTAATTTCTTTGTATATTTAAGGAAAAAATCATTAGAAATTGTAATAGTCTATTACAATTATAATTCTTACATCCCGTTATTCTTATATAATTTAGAGTTTTGTAGAGAATTTACCTAAAATCCTACAGAAGGGTTATATTCCGTACCCTGCTATTTCAACAGTTCCTAAGATTTTAATAACTGTTAACTTTTGGTTTTGGTGATACGTAACTTTGTATTTTTATTCGCCTTTTACAGCATCTACATTTAGGAAAATTTCTTATGTAGTCGCTATAAAAAAAAAAAAAACAAAATGTCAGCTCTCCCTCATTTTTATTTTATGTGAGAGTGAATTTGTTTGAAGGAGACGAAACGAACCTATTTTTGTAAATAGCATATTCCCAGGTAATATTAAGACAGTTATACAAGGGCCACAACTTATAATGAGTCCATGTCTCTATATTATATATCTACGTCTGTAAAACTTTGCAAAGAAAGTTGATGAATCTTTTCCTGTAATAACTTTCTACTTGTGGGTGTAACTTTATTCATTCGGGATTTGATGTTCCGGGTATGGTTTGTAAGTTATTTCACCTAATTAACGAAGTTTGTGAAAGCAAACTGTTACGTTAATCAAAATATGCCACTCACATGTTTTTTTAAATCCTTTTGAATATTTTCACACATAAATAATATTTCCATCATAAGTATATTTATTACTGCTTACATTTACTTCTTACTTTCGCCCATGATGCAAGATAGCAATTTTTAGATTGACTAGCTTATGTTTCAAATATAATAATAATCTTTTCCCTCGTTAGAAAGAATATGTTAGAAATCAGAGCATCAGTTCTTTGTTTCTGAAATCTCATCAAGTTGGTGCCACTTCAAAGTTTGTGTTTCTCTTAATCAACATCAGATTGTCAGTCCATTGTGTTGGTGGACAATCAATCCTATAAATATCACTATTAAAAATATTTCTTATCACTATTTGTCCCCTAAAATGCTAAGGGACCTGTAATGAAACTTTCTTATACTCTAGTAAACTTGTAGCTAGTCTGTTACTATCGATTTAAATTCCCTTTGAAGTATTTGTAGAATTATTTAAGAATGTACTTTTAATAACGCTCATTTTTATTTGTATTATCAAAATCCCACTTTGATCGTGTTTTATTGTTAAATCGATTTTAACATGCTGTAACATAAAATATAAATATTCACAACCTGGTGTGTTAACGTTGACACTCATTGTGTTATAAAATGTTGTGTCCATCAGAATCATAACATTTAACGACAGTACTCATTTAAATCATTTTTAATATAAAATAAAAATATTGTAATAACATATTCATAAAGTATTTTTTGGTAACCAATTTATTATAAAAATATTAATTCTTATGCTGTGTAAGTTATTCTCGTTTTAATAATAGTTGCGTCTTCTGACAATTTTAAAGAAATATGAATCTTTATGCAATTAATGCAGATATATCTTTATACTTTTTATACATGTCTTACAGAAATCCAATGGAGCAAACATTTTAGAGGAAATAGTGACTTTAGAAATACTATAGCAGAAATACTTTGAAAAGTACTTTAAATAAAAGTGATGAGAATTAAAGCATTACAATTTTAACGAATTTAACGAACTACTGAAAAATCTGATTCATTGGGTCACAGTAAGCCTGCCAAATCCACTACAAATTACTGACGAATTTCAAATGAAGGCGATCCCTGTATTAATGGATTTAACTTGAACACTATATTCAATTTAAATTGAACTGGACGCGAGCCCAATGTTGTAGTACTCACTCAAATTAAGGAATATGTTAATCAGTTATTTGATTCGGATACAATTTGGTTACTTCATCATGTTATTCATCATATCTAAGTAAATCAAACTGTAGATTACAAAACGATTGTCCTAGTGTTTTCTTTGATCTTATCAAAGACAGGTTCACGTTACAATAATAAGTATGGTAATGATGAATCGAAATCTATTGTTAATTATTACTGATTATTGCGTTCAATGGTTCAAGTATAGTAGTAATTTCGTATTTTTTTTTATTTTTACAAAATTTTACTTCATTGACATTTCTTAACTTGGTTAAAAATGGTTTTTAAAATGTCTTGTAAATAAAGTTTTATGTTTGACTCTCAAGCGAAATTAATAGTTATGCAGAAGGCACTCAAGTACATATTTTATTTTGTAATCATTTTTTTGTGAACTAATGAAGCTAAAAAACCACATACAATATACATATACAGGGTGACTGGTGAATTACTATCAATATTTAAGGAGAATACTCGGTACATGATTCTCATTCGAATTATGTAAAAAAAATAGGTACTTTATTTTTGACCAAATTTCCGTATAAATAAATAAAGTGTTGACACGTTCCAAGTGTCCCAAGCGTGGACGCGTGCGGCGGCGTAGTGTTGTATCAGCACGCGTGTGTGAGTGTGTGTGTATACCTAATCTGTAGGGTGTTCACACGATGCGTAATTAATTACACAACTTTTGGTTAACTTTACTTAGAAGTTTATTAATATTTATGTTATATTAATTTTTATTTTGTCATATATGATCGTCAAATATCACGTCCTCAAATATCGATAGTAATTCACCAGTCACCCTGTATATCCAATGAGGGAACTAAAAACATAAACATACATTATTGCTCTAATAAATTAGAAGGTATGATGTTATCTTCTATAGGAATGGTGCTATAACAAAAAAAATAGAAATATATACATATATAATTATTCAGTTTTGAGGTTTTTAAAACTTCCAGATATTTTTAGGTAATTGATATGTATGTCTCTGTCAATTGTTACAATTTCCATTTCTTTAAATTTGGTTTTAATCATGCAGTGAATTGTTCTGGTCTCCTCTTATTTTGCTTTTCTCTTTTCATATCAGTAAATCACGTTTTTCTTTGCATTAATCATAGACAAAACACATATGTAACTAATTCTTGCTTGTTTAGTAAAGGGGTGCGTCGGTCTGGTTACGAATATGGCTGAGAACCAAACGGGCAGCAAGGGTGCGTTGTTTGATGTACGAGAGGTAAACATACACCAGACAGTTCTTGAGTTATGTGATATCGTATCGATTTTTACGTGTGGTATATATAGTGTGGTATATATATAAAATTCTTATAAGAACAATTTTATTAATAGAACATAAGACATCAATCACAAATAATAATCAATCACTTGTATTCATATAAATTTAGTCATTTTTGAAGTATTTGTCGTTGATTTTTATAACGATGTAATGCAAAACTCCCACTTATCTGTAGGATACTCCCCAAATAATTTTCTTAAGTAAATATTAATTTCGTTATATTTACAGTTTATATTTAATTATGTTAATTTTGCCTTAATTCCTTCTTAAACTAGCTCAATCAGGTTAAGGCCTGAGTGATAGAAAGGAAAGCACTTCAGTTCAAGTCTGTTATTTTTCAGGACTGTCGAGATACTCTGCCGGAGTCTCTACTCTTGTACTGCAAAAGGTGAGGTGTGATTTACCTTGTTAATGATAGTTCTATTGGCATTGACAGTGTTAACGAGTGTGATTGGGGGTCCGTTTGGGGGTAACTATTTAAATTAATGAGCAATTAAGAATGGATATTATCACAACGTCCCTCCAAGGATGCCTTAAAAGGACAAGACTCCGGAAAAGAACATAGTTTTAGGGAAGATGGCATCTTGATATATGAAACTATCACGTCCTTTGACAGTCAAACGCTGGTATGATGTGTATAAAAGGCGGCTCCTCTTAGTGTTTGTATAAAATGTATTGGAAATATTTATGTCTGTATTATCTGCATTATTGTATCGTTTAATGTACAAGCAGTTGTTTAGAATCCCTTAACGGGAACTTAAAGTAGCGACGAGCATTTGACGCTTTAACTACGAGCGGGTTCAGATGCGATATTACGGTTTCGAAAAGTCTTTTTGAGGTAGACCTGAAACTCGTGGCTGCAAGTAAGTATAGTAAGCTGAAGTTGTCTATATAAATATATAAAATTTTGGTAAAATGATAGCATGTTATATATAAATTGAAAATAAAACAAATTAATTCATAAAATATGTGTTTTTAAATATATTCATAATATATGTGTTTGAGTTAAATTGCACTAAGTGCAGTAGAATAAAAGAATTGTGCAATACATAGTGAACCTTTCTTCTTTGCAATTAATTAAAGGAAGCGTCCGATAGATTTACGTTCCTAAAAGCCGGCTGTGATCTTGTGTAACTAACTGTTCAGTTCAGTTCCATAACTCACAAAGTTTACCTGCACCATTGGGCTGAATATACGGAACATCGGGATTTATTTAAAAGTATGGTATACATTGGAAATATATCTTCCCAATATTTATATTCATTATCAAGGGATGTGATTAATATAGTATAAATAAATAAATATGAATTTGCTGTTCACTGTTACATTCATATTATATTTTTCATTATACAGCCCGCTGTACTGTAATCACCCGTGATTAATTATGGGTTTTCTAGTTATTATTCTAGAGGGATCTTAATTTCAAATAAACTATTTTAGTTATATGAGAACTTTGTAATATTTTAATTAAATTTTTGAAATACCAATAAGACAAGTGATTCTTTAATGCCCACCAATAAAATAATGAATACTATTACATAATGCTCACTCTATCACTATATGTACGTATATGTTTTGTTGATTATACAAGTCAATAAAAAAAAATTCAGAGTTTCATATATAACAAATATTTTTTGTTTGTTTAAATCAAAAAGTAATAAGAAACTTCATTCAAACATAAAAAATAAAGTTTTCTTTTGTGCCTTATACAATGATAAACAAATATTCAAGGTTTTAGGAAAATTCAAGTTGTAACGACTTTTAAAACATAAGAGAGGTGGGAAGAGGGGAATTTGGAGTAGGGAGTAATAGCATATTATGTAATACTCAAAGAAAATTACGAAAGTGTAAAAATGGTGCTTCAAACTTTAAACTATGACGAATATACCTGGCAAGTGATACGCGATTTCAAGATGGTATACATATTTCCTAATCGGAATTTTTTTTTTTTTTTTTTCTTTTTTATGGCCCAAAGGGGCAAGCGAGCGGACGGCCCACCTGATGGTAAGTGGTTACCGTCGCCCATGGACATCTGCAACACAAGGGGTGTTGTAGATGCGTTGCCGGCCTTGTTTGGAAAGGAGCCACCTGAACACGTGATGTTTGAAAGACCCCATGTTGTAGCTCTCTGGAAAAGCCTCGGGCGGAAGATCATTCCACATCCTGCACGTGCGTGAAAAAAATGATCGCGACGCACGTACAGTCCTGCAACTGAATGCATCCAGATGATGTGGGTGAAATCCAACCCTACGCCGAGTAGTGCGATGGTGGAATGTAGACGATGGCACTACATCAAACAGTTCCTCGGAACATTCCCCATTGTACAGACGATAGAACACACTAAGGGAGCTTACATCCCTTCGGAGACTTAGGGGTTCTAGATCGCCTGTGAGCATGGGATCGTTGACAATACGAACTGCCCGACGTTGTATGGAGTCAAGTGGAAGAAGTTGGTACTGTGGGGCACCGGACCAGAGGTGAGAACAATACTCCATGTGGGGACGAACCTGTGCTTTATATAACAAAAGCAAGTGTCCCGGTGTGAAGTACTGCCTCGCTCTACTCAGTACCCCTAGTTTTTTTGATGCTAGTTTAGCCTTGTCCTCCAAATGACTCCGGAATTGAACGTCGTTCGCTATGTCAACCCCAAGGATCCCAATGCTCTGTTTGATCTTAAGGGGAATGTCCTGGAACTTTGGAGCTACAGTAAATGGGGTCTTTTTAGTGGTAAACGCGCAAACTTGTGTCTTCTTGGGATTAAACTGAACAAGGTTCAGCTTACCCCATTCGGAAACCTGCTCCAGGGAGGTCTCAATTTCAGAATGCAAGGCCTAACCTAAATATCTATGCTAAAACCTAAATATCTATGCTACTTTTGCTTATGAGCTAGTAGAGCCGATGCACTTAACTATTAGCAGCATTCATTGCCCTAAGTGGATCGATTTTCAGATAAGAAAATATAATTCCAAGGATGAGCCGATTGTAGAGCCCGATCATGTTTTGATGTCTCCATTACAAATTTAATAAGTACTCATGAAGCAATTTGTAAAGGCCTTTATCTAAGAGTCAGAACCCTTTCAATATTTAAATATTTATTACCTAAATTGTTATAGGCTCAAATTGAACCTAGTATTTTTGTCGGTCCAGAAATAAATAAAACAATGACCCACTAGTCATAGTGAAAAAGTAGTCACTTAAACTCACTAGTCATAGTGAAAAATTCCCACAATTACTGAATAGCCACGAGAAACAAGCTTGACAAAGCCTTAAAGCAATGATTCATGGTTTTCTAGCCAATAAAAAAGCTCAAAACTACAGAAGAGTTTATTTCTAATATACTACATTATGTCAAAGTCATGGGTTACCGAATGTCCCTAAATGTACATACGTTACATGATCACTTAGACTGGTTTAAAGGAACTTGAAAGCATTTTCAAAAAAACAAGGGGAATATTTTTACTCAGATGTTATAAACTTCTAGCAAAGATATCAAGGGCAATATAATGAAAACATGATGCGTGACTATATTTGGAGCATGATACGGGAAAGTTAATTTACGCACAAAATAAAAATAAAAATATTAATTTTTAAAGCTTATTTATTCTCTTTTGGTTTCATAAAATTAATTTTTTATTATCTTCTGTTGATAAAAGTTATTTAAGTATACAATTTACTGTTTGTATTTCTTTTTACAAATTTGAAAAAGTACATATGTAGTATTTTCTTAAAATTTAATATTTCGTTCTGATAGCTACAAAAGCAAATTGTATATACTGAAAGTATTTTTTTTCTTCATTAGTTATGCACGAAAAACTAGAATCAGTCATAGAAACTCAAAAATCTTGTCGACCTGTGTTATCCCTACGCATGATACGTATGCGACAAGTTGCAATTGTAAATAAGAATGTTATTCCGATACTTTATGAGAAATCGGATTGAAAGAAGTACATAATTTGTTTTCAAATTGTGGTATGAGGTAGTACTGACATAAGATTGTAACTTCGCTTATTACGTCACAATACGTGTTTGGAAAAATAATATTGATACAATTATAGGCAACAGCACTCTAAGTGGATTTTTATTTCTTCAGCGAAAAAATCGTTTCGGCATACGAATTTAAATAAAAGTTTAAACGAATTTGGGAATAGGAGTGTTTATATTTTGCACTTAAAAATTTTTGCATCTTTGTTTTAATAATGTAACATCAAGAGGAAAAATAAATGATTAGATTTATTAAATCTGTTCTGGTTTAACTTCCATTGGAGTTGTCTGTTTAAAAGTGGCTGTTTTACTCAATGAATATTCAAAGTGATTTCCATAACCCGGTTTTATTCAGCAAAGTTTCTTTGCATTTTAACTACTCAAAAGCCTTTGGTACACAGGCTAATTTTATATAAAATTTTTAATGAATAATGTTATACAACTGAAATCAATTTCCTTTAATTTTTATATTGAAATCAAAAAGTTTTTATTGTTTGTACATTTACTGACAAGTTAAAAGTCTGTTACTATTTGTGAAATAGGTTTTGATTAATAAATAAAACAAAGAGGGACATTTTTTGAGATTGGAACTTGTTACAAAAGTATAAGTTGATTTTATTATTATAAAAGAAAAACATTTTATAGTGTCCTCAAATTCACAAAATTTATCACTTATTTAAAAGAACTATGTAAAACAGACAGAACTTTAAAAAGCTGTGCTCATGAAATAACGTAGATAGTTAATTCAGTTTTATTTAGAACTTTTTATGTAATCTATCAATGTAGTTTGGCTTAACTTTACGAGTACTTTGCTTGAAAGACCCTACGTGATTTCTGTGTTCAAAGATTTACATAAACTTCATGTTAAGAGTTACCATCCAATAGCCAAACTTTGTCCTAAAATAGTTGAAATAAAATAACACTTGTCTTATAAGACCTTTCAACACAATCTATTTTATTATTATTAATTATTATTTATTATTAATAATAATAATTAGGTATTATTTTAATTCTAAGTAAATAGGAAAATAAATTTATACAAAGATTGATTTCATCTCTACTGGTTGCAAGATACTGGTACCAGTATGATTTAGTGTACACGGACAGAATCTATAACTATATTTCTGTTCACTTTAGATTCACCAGTAGACTTCATGTCTTTTTAATGATTTAAATTAACTTTCAGTACGACAGTCTAGCTGTTATCATATTTTTTTTATTCTTCCGTTAAACTTTCTCTTCAGAGTATTTTAACTGTAATTAAGATATTTTTTATACCAATATTTAAATTTTATTTGTCTGTCTAAGACATTGAGTGAGTAAATGTTTTTAATTTTTTTTTTATCTTAGTAGAAAAAAAATATAATACAAAAATTTTATATTTAGCATCAAGAATAATATGGGAAAAGTAATAATTTTAAATAGATAAATATTTCACCATGTGTTTTGTTTATTATCTTCTTTTGAATTTATCAATACTATTGTAGTACAATTTTTATTTCACATTTTTTTTTAGTAAAACTAAATATTTTTTGTAGATATTGACATAACTATTTCGTTTTCTTTTAATAGTTTACATTAGATTTCATTAATTTATATAGCGAAATGGTGATTTTTCGATTATAATATCTGTTAAATAATTATTAAACAATTATAATTAATTAATTATAATTAATTAATTTGTTTTAGAAGTTTAATTTTTAATTACGTTATTATATTTTTATTTCAAGTGAAATAATCTTATTGTTTACTTATGTTAGAATTGATGCATTGTTTATTTTTTGCTATGAAAATTGAAAATGATCACATGTACGACTAAAAGTTTTGAGGAGAAATAAGAAAAGTTATAGTATAAAAGTATCAATGACTAAAAATAAGAATAAAACTTAACGAAATGGAACGAGTTAACACATATCTACATTTATAGGATAAAATCATTGCTAAAGTGTATAAAGACGACGTATAAATGTAGCGGAAACATGAAAACGATTAACCAAAAATAAAAGAGAGTTAAATGGGGCGAAATACACATGCTACAATTTGTCTCTTTTCTCACTATTACAGGAATTAATAAGCTGAATACACGCTTTTGTGAATCAACGAACAAAAGCTTAAGTATGTACATAGGAGTGCAAGTATCTAGTTAACAAGAGGGGGCTGAGATCACATTGTGTGTCAGCTTTAATAAGGATATTGTTGAAGGAATCACAAGGGTTGAGGGATCTTATCAATTCTGCACTTTTCCGCTACCACGTTCTATAAATACTGATTGGCCTAAGATATCGGTTTATTGATAATTAATTATGAGTTTTATGAGGCGCTTCAAAATAAACTCAAGTATAAAAAGTCATTTTACTATTTTGAGAATTATAGCATTAATTTATTGTACAAGTTTTTATCTCATATTAAACGACAAACGACAATTAAAATATTTATTATTAATATTGGTTGTTTTATTGGAATCGTAACTCTTTATTTTCATATTGCGTAATTGTGATAAAATGTTTTCCTTTCACGAATGTAAATAGAACTTATATATACTCCTCTAAACAACTAGTTTTACTTAATAGTCGATGGCGGTATATAATAAAAAAGAGGAAAGTAGCCGAAACGTCGGGAGTAGGTATGTATTTTTTTTACAAAAATAAAGCACGCGTAGTATATCCGAAAAACATTAGTTTCATTAAAACCAATTTTACTTATAAATATTACTGATACATGTTTTTATATATGTATAACACTTACACTTTTCGATGGTTTAAAGCTAATTAGTTATATTTGTACAGAAATGAATATAATATTTTTGTGAACTTTATATAGTTTAAACTAATGAATAATTTAAGTGCACAAGATATATGTCTTCATCAATAACAGCTTATTATTTAAAATTTTCTTCTTCAAGGTAAATAACCTCCATTAAAAATCAGAACATAATAGTATTTTTTCTCTCACAAATATCCAATCTTTTCCTACTATGTACCGTTTATTATACAGTGACGTCTATTTTTGTATATTGTGTAGGAATTGCAGCGAAAAACGAAATAGTATTTCCCCTAAGACCATTCCGCGCGGACAATAAATATTGTTACTTTCATTTCAGACGTGTGACACTTATCGGATTTGTTTCCATCATAGCGACATTACGATCGTGAGATGCCAAGCAAAATAAATATTTATTAATTTTATTTCACATATTGACCTAATTTATTATTTTCTTCCTAATCACAAAACACACAAGCACGATGATTTCATTACAGGAAGACATATATTTGTATATCATGCATGCATAAAATTTATGTTATATTTTAATTTACGAATGTCAGAATTATGTCGAAGTGAATATAGTTGATATTTGTATAGAAGCTATCACAAGTTAATTGTGTAGATAATTTTTTTTTTAATATTATAACGTTGATTAAAATTGTGTATAAATTGGCAGTGATATCTAGGATGGAGTAGTTCGGTACTAAAGAGACCGTGACTGGATAAAGTAGCAGAATTTCATCTATGAACTCAATCAATGTTCAGTTGAATAGGTAATACAACTCCTGTGAATTGAGTGCCGTTATTTATAAGAAAATATAGACTTGTAGAAACTGAAGGGTCTTAAAAATTTTTACAAAAAAGTAATAAAAATTTTAAAAATTATAAATTTAAAATATATTATGAAAAAAAACAGACCTAAGAGAAATTAAGAATAAAAGAAAACAGAAATGAGCTAGATAGACTAAGCCAACCAGAGTTTCTAACAAATTTGGGGGTATATATTATTAATGGTTCGGAAATCACGACTTACGGTTATCTTTTACAAAATGTATAGTATTAAAATCCTCTATGTAGGACTACACCACGGGCAACCCTTTTAGTATTCTGTTTTAATGAAAATATCCCATTTCTTGACACCACGAAGTCCTGAGTATATTGGCTTTAATTTCAACTCGATTTAACAAGTTTCAGAGTTATAATTAGTAAGAAAAATACTGACATCCTAAAAAGACGGGTGATTAAATTTGTTTTGCCTTATAAAGGTAAGAATAATGCAATCGAATGTTATAATTACATGCACTTTTTAATTTATACCTTTAGAACACAAACATAAAAGATATGTACAATGTACGTATTATATATGAAATGGTTACTGTGCTAGCAAACAACTTAATTATTACGATCACCCCAGAGTTTAGAGCCCATTACGTCCTGTCTTTACTTCTTAAATATGAATTGTGGTAGAAATTATCGTCAATAGACTAGTTTTAAGCTTACTTAAAGAGAAATGGCTTAGTAATTAAAAAAATACTAATTTCGTGTTACCAATAAAACTATTTATCCACAATATATGTCATATCTCTAGTCCACAACCCCTCAATATATGATTTGACTAGTCAAGAATACCAAAACTTATAAATAACCTCAGACTTACATATAAACGCAAATTCACTCTATTTTCTATACAATAAGGAATGTCAAAAAAATTATTTGACGGAGTTACATCAAGTCTGTTTTACTACCGCACTTTTTTACGCAAGGTTGGATGTGATCCACGTAAAAAAGGTCGTAAAAACGTTCTTAATTCAGGTTATTTTATATAAGTATGTATCTCAGTTTATGTGAGTATCCAAGGTTGACATATGCCACTTAATATCAGGTGGATAGTTACTCGTTTTCTACTTGATAAATAAAAAAGCATTACTAAATAAATATGACTGCTTCAAAGGCAGTATTATGTTAACAAACTTCTTCGAACTTTAGCATTCTTAATATTTTAGTAACATGGTATACTGATAAATCAGTTTTGATAAAATGTAGAAAATAATATACATTTATTATCCTAAGAAAAGAAAGTTTTGTTTACAAACAAATGAATATTCATGATCATCGCTCTTATACCCGCTCTTTTCGTAATTTGCATAATGCTCAGTAGTTATGACTCGGTTTATTGTAAAACGTCTGTATTGTACTTTTTGTCAAGTTTTAATAAAAGATTTGTACGAAAAAATAGATAGATTTAAAGTGAAAAGAATTTCAATATATCACATTAATACAATAAAATATGATTATTGGGCCATAACAAACAGCAACGTTGTTATTTGTCTTTGACAACAATATGAAATCCTGTAATTTAAAATTTTTAAGAAAATATGAATAGTGAAATTAATTTTATCATACAGCACATGGACAAGAATATTTTCTAAATATTGTATTTTAAATAATACCTTTAAAAATTTGAATCTTTCGCCATTCTTATAAACATGTAATAAAAATCTTTAGTACCTAATTACAATTTCAAAGCGCTTTTGGCTTTGTTTCCAAAAGATTTCCATTTGTATTATGTCCCATAAAAATTATCTTAAATTTAATACAATTGTAATCTTTCTGTATATTTAGGAATGGTTATCAAAAATTCTCTTTTCCTACCATGTAAAAGAAATTTATATGAATTTCAGACTGATTGCAAAGGTTTTTGTTTTTGTTAAATAATCAAAACTACTAAATTATAAATTTTATACAATTTACCATCTAAAAGGATATACAAAATTCTGTATTTGTACTTAAACAGTCAATAGTCGGTAAGTATATAATTATTTAAGTAGTAATGTAGAGATACTAAGAGTTAACTACTTTTCTTTTTACCTAGACTTTTTACATAAAGTTGGAATATTACATATTCTAAATCTGCCTCCCAAATTATATGATTTTCCTCTACAGATTCAAAAACTTAGTCTACAAATTCTTAAAATAAACTTTGACAAGATATATGCATTATGCAATATCTCACGTTTGTAATTCATAAAAAAATTATATACTTAAATAATTTGTATCTTTTATTTCGTTAAAAAAGATGTAAGTCTGTTTAATTATTGGTTTTCAATAAATATAAGTTTTTCAATTTAAGCTTTTAAATTGATTAACTTATTTTAAGGCAACCTTAAAATTAATTTACAATCAATCAATTGAAGTAATAAAAATCAGTGTTAGATCATACATATAATCTTCCTGTCCCTGTCAAAATCGCCCTTTTACAATAGAGGTTGTCAACTTTTGTAATTATCGTCTATATTAGAGCTTAATATTTTGTAGCTTTCTAAACTAAGTCTAGATTTGATCTAGTCGGACCAATCGGGGAGCAGGACTGATGGCTAAACCTACTGTTGTTGTTGATAGGGATTTCTGAAAAATATTTTTTCTTTCTTTTTCGTTTTGAAATTTAGCTATAATGAAAAGTGACAGTGGAAGCCATATTTTGAATATATAATAATGTTTTGTGAACAAAAATTTATAAAACATAATTTCTTATTTTTCATAAAACAAAACAATGCACTGTTCCTTTAATCATTGTTCATAATAATTCTAAATTATTCAGGTGTGTTTATTTAAAATTTATTTAAGCAGTTACTTAAACCAATTCACGGTAAACATTTGTAATGTAAATTTTCTCAGAATCTCTTTTATTCTGTTTGATGATTATTTTATTATTAATGAGATAGCATTCTGAAAACCAATTAAAACAAGCTATTCGATCTTTGTCTGACTAAGAATATTCGCATAATTGTATATAATTGTAAGTATGACAAAAAATATTCTACTTATGAAATATAAATCTAAGTTTTCTATGATTTCCTTGCCAATTCCTAGTGTGAAAATCGGCCATTTTTTGTTACATTATCATTATTATATAATTTCAGATTTTAAATTAATTAGATTAAAAACTTTAATTTTGTCTAGTTTTTTTTTATTAAACAATATGTTTGTTATTTTTATTTATCTACAAATATGTAGGTGTTTTGTAAGATATTTGAATATAGTACAGATCCTTCATAAAGAAGTGACAAATGACATGACAAATTCATCATCCAAAATGATATCACATTGAATGGAAGTTTCCAAAAATATATTGCTTCTCTCCACTCTATTGTGGGTCAATAAAAGCGATCATAAATCTATTTTTTGTTGTAATATATTCAGTTTATTTTGCTCTTATTTTACACTTTTATTATTTATTATAAGATTCTTGCGTTTAAAAATCTCAGTTTACTTTATATTTAGGGTATTCTTTTTATATTTATCATAGAAAAAGGTAAACTGAGTTTTTAAATAAAGGAAGGTAGTGTTTAAATAATGAATTGTTCTGTACTACATCTTTTTCATATACAACTGTGTGACTTATAACTAACTACACAACTTAATTTTTGTCAAAACAAATGTGAATTACACAAAAACAACTTCAATATAAATTAGTTTATATGTTTTTTAGTTTATATTTCATTCCCTTTCCTCATTTTATCTTGAATTACAAACAGTACATACTTTAAAATTTAATCAATTATTATAAAGCAAATACATTTTTAGTCAAACATTGTCACATTCAAAATTTTCAATTATTATTATTTTTAAAATAAATGCAATGCCTATCAGTATTTTCACGATCAGACTACTGTCTGGTTTATAATACAATACTTTGTATTATATCTAGTAATTATACACACAATACTAATATGTTCTCTATGATAACTAAGTCTAGGATTGCTAAGATGGGACATATTGCCTGCACTAAAGAAGTAAAATTTGTTACAAGGAACATTGACACTTCGTAGTAACAAAAGAGGTCAAATACCTGTAATATTTTTAAAGATTTGATAGCATTGACTAGTCGTAAATAATTTTCTACTAGATATTAAAATAATTTTTCTTTTAAAATTGTTGAATAAAAAAATAACATTAATAAAATACAAATAAAACGTATTGCTGTTTTGATCTTTAAAAATTCTGAGACTTGACTCCATTTGCAAAGAAACAAAAGCATCATCAAAACCAAAAGCATTTATCTTATCTTTTTACACTCCATTACATCCATTCAATGAGAAATAATCTTATTATGTATGTAGGTGTACATAGAAGATATTTTTTTCTTTAATATAAGTACCTTATATAATTTCTAATAAAAAACATTTTAGAGTATTTTTAAAATTAAATATATTTTTGTAATGATTTTCTGGAAAATCTTAGAAACAGTATTGTTTTTATCTGGTCTTATTCAAATTTGGAAGAAAGTTTGAAACTAACTACAATTCAACCCCTTAAGTGAAACATTAAAAGATATCTATAGTGTAGCGTCTATTTATTATTATTATACCATGGCTACGTTTAATATAGAACGATTTATTTTATTTCATGTTAACTTTTTTTATTCTATGAGTTTTTAGTCCTTTTACATTTGTATTAAATCTGCTCTCATTAAAAACACACCCTCTGTCTGTACAACATCATTATTTTTATTAATTACAATATTAGGTATTAGTGGAGATAAACAAAAACCTTCAAATAGTTCTACTTTATTAACTTAAAGAAAAGTTAAAGTTTTTCAAAGGCCTTCTTGGATTATTAACTGGTGGTAGAAAATTATGCTATCTTAGCGCGCATAGCATTATTTCACGTTTCATCGACGCGAATGCGTTCTTTAAGTCTATCCAACAAACTAAAATTTAATCCTCGCTTTTCATGGCATCTTTTAAGCTCGCCGACATACTTAGGCATACAGAAGTTTAGGCGTTCGGGTAAGAATCAAGAAAATAGTAAAGAATGCCTGAATTGGAGAAGTGGCAAAACTGGAATCGATTATATAAAATTATATTAGAAGTAGACGCAATAACTACAAATTTCCATTAAATTTACTTGTGAAAAAAAAATTTACTTCATGGAAATTGTAAATGCTTGCGGAAATTGTTGAACCCAGAAGAACTAGCCAATCCTGTAACAAATGTTAGAAAAATGTGCCTGTCAGTGTTTGCTGGACCAGTACCGGTGTCATGCATTACTGATTTCTAATACGATAAGACAGCTACGATAAATCTAGAGTGCAATACAGAAGTTTTGTGATCGTGATGGACAAAATTTTTATTCCACAGCTGAGATCAGTTAATGGTTCCATTTACTTTGGCATCGGTATTATGTACGGGATTTGATTTTTCACAATAAAGCTATCCTAATAAAAGTTAAAACCATTTGTAAAGAGTTTATATATTTTAAACTATCAAAATATTAGAAGCCATTATATCAATCAGACACATAGTGCCTAGATAAGATTCCTAGACAATTTGATTTAATTAATTTAAATTAAAACCGTTTATTTTTAAAAACAGTAAGAAAAAAAATCATATCAGTATTTTTTGTATATGTTTTAAACATTACATAAGAATAAGTCAGTGGTGGCCTTGAGGTTAAGGTCCCGTTTTTCGTGCACGAGGGCACGGATTCAATCCTGGCAAGTACCAATGTGATTTTTCCAAGTCATATGTACTTTCTGAGAGTATTTAGACACCACTGACAGAAGGTGAAGGAAACATTGTGAGGAAACCTGAACTTAGAATATCACAATTATAAGTTTGAAATCACCGACCCGTCTTGAGCAAGCGTGGTGATTAATACTCAAAACCTTCTCCATATTGTGAGAAAGAGGCCTTTGCTCAGCAGTGGGCTCTGATAGGCTGATGACGACGACGACAACCATAAGAATATTTCACCTACGTTTTTAATCCTTAAATAAGTAATATAAAATATATACAGGCTTTATATAAACTGTATCTATGTTCTCACATTTTTGTTTATATTGGAAGTTAGATATTAAAGTATAAATATGTTTTAGTAAATACCATTGAAAATTGCAGAGTAATAAAAGCAATATGTTTTTTACATAAGTTATAAACTATTCTAGGGGTTGACTCAAAAAAATACAAAATTTTAATAGTTTTTTACAAATTTTACACATACTCGTATGTTATCAAAAATATTTTTCTGGTAAAACATTTGTGAGGGGGTTTACATCTTGGTATTTACACTTGTAATGTACCTTATTTCTCTTTTAATATTAGATGCAATTTCATTTTCCTCGTTTTATTTTTCATTCCATTGCATTCGTACTTTTCTTCTCACTTTATTGCATTCCAACATTGCTACATCCAGTCTTCAGGCTATTAAATACGATGAGTTGTAAAACATAACGGAATAATTAACTGAATACAAAAAATGTATATAAGAGTAACTCATTTGAAATTAAAAGCAATTTATAAACTTTTATTGAATAAAAGTGTTTGCGTCATGTGTTTACTTTTGCCAAAAAATCTTGATTTATTTTATTATAATTATATAGTGTTCTTTATAATTACTAAACTAAATCTTATAAATGACTTATATGCTTCGAATCGTTTACTGCATTTGCTAGAAAGTAGTTATATTTATTCAACAATAATTCTTTATTTTTAAAACATTTAAAGGACGACTAACAAAAATATGTTATAATTCTCAAGAGAACAGGTATATAAAATAAACGTTAATACATTACTCACTACATTTATTAGTGGAATCAATTTCAACATCATAATTTTCACAAAATTTTATTCTTTTATTTTTTAATGAAATTCTAGACATCGGATTTCTGTAAAATTATATATGAGTTGAGATACATTAATTAATTACTTTACACTTTTGATTCCCGAGTGTTTAATTATTTTTATTAACATAACGCACGAATTGGTATTTTCATATTATACAAAACAATATATCACTTATTCGACTTTCATATTATTTTTTATATTTAACAACTTCCTTGCTTATTTTAAAAATTGAAATTATAACAATATTTATTCAATATTTATAACAGTAATATTTTGTATTTTATTTAAAATAAACATACATAAGTCCTCATTTTGAAGGTTTATAATATTATCAGGTTATTTCTAAATGTAGAATTCAAACGGAGAACCCTTGAAAGTTACTCAACTAAAAATGTCTTATAAAGTGTTTCCGTTCAGTTCATTTCCGTACCTCGAGGCAACCGCAAAATCAAGCTTACGTACGACTTAATATCTTTCGTTGTCACCTTTATAACAAAACATTTTAAGTTCATTGAATCTCAAACGATATCTCATTTTATTATTAATATATAGAACGCGAATAAGTACAGAAATATTTAATAATACTAGTAATAAAATGACTTGACCTATGGGCTCAAAATAACTCATATACAGAGCCGTAAAAACATTTACAAAAATAATAATTTAGACCTATATTTATAAACTCGAGATCATATTTTTACAGTAGCTGCAAAGTTCTAAGAACATTCTATTTCAAATTTGTCCTTATTTTCGTGTCACTAAAATCTTTTGAATTAAAACTAAATATGAAATAACTATAGGATGCTGTTATGTTTTTCCGTTGAAAATTAAAGTTTTATCTTATTTTTAGATTTTTAAAACTTACACGCAAGAAGAATGTTTCGGAAAATCTTTTATCTAAAATTACATGTAAGGATTTGTTTTAGTTAAAAATAAATAACTATAATCCACAAGCTTTTAAGTTTGCTTTACTAAATAATTTGGAAAACCAAATGTTTATTTTTGTCTGACATACGGTTTGGGCTTGTTTGTATATATTTTGTTTTGCTTGTAAACTCACATGTTTAAATTAATCTCAAAAACGAGTGAACTGATTCGGATACTATTTTTTGTTTGTTTAGAAACTTAGTTATTTGCATAGTTCCTAATTAAGGGTAAGCTCGAAAAGAAATCATAAAGCCGTGTTTAGCCGACGAGTTCTATTTCTGATTTATGCAGAAAATTTTAATTCAGATAGAAATGGATTGGAAAAATTTAGTATCCGTGTTTAAATTAAAAAATCGTATATAAAATCTCTTCAATTAACTGATTTCCTGTAACGATATATAAGTGTCTATTATTTCAAAGTCTGTTCGGGCTTATTATTTATTTTTTGGAATATTTTGTTGATCTTATGATTCATACAAAATTAAAATTTATAACAATAATTTATTTATTTATTACCATATAGCTAAATAATAAAATAAAATTTGAAATTAAAATATTTTTTTTGTCTTTTAAACTTCTTACACTGCAAGGATTAGTGAATGTTATCCCAGAAAGCAATTTACTTTTATTTGATTCACATTTTCGGATCACAGCGATGGATATAAAACTAAAGGATTTCTTCCCATTTCTTTCTAAAATGTTTCTTTTTAAAGCGGTAAACTGCTTAAGGATATTTATTCTTTTAAAGAGGTGATTAAGTCATTTTGGTACTCATCTTCAATAAAAATTGAGACTGTTGTTACTACAACTAGTATAGGCAAGGAAATAATTTCTTATTTTGTTATTTTTAATGATCGATTTTATATATGGAATAATAAACACTATTTTTCTTTAGTGAGAATTAAACTACGTTCATTAATTTTATGTTATTTGTGTTTCTTTCATTCAATAAATGAGTGTATTTACTGAAGCAATCATGGCGACTATTTATTCCTTTTAATGCCAATTCGATGACTTGAAAGAAATTGTATTCAAATAAAATTTTGTAATTTTCATTTCAATCATAAGAAATACCTACGTGTTTTAAAATGAAAATACTTTAAAATAACTTATTACAGTGAAGCTGCTGTTAATTACATACAACTAAATACATAAAGTAAATTCTGTAGTCAATATGAAGGTACTAATTAAATTGACTCAAAGTCTTCACTTTGCTATACTACTTTACAGGAATATACTCTTTGCTCAGAGACAAATGGAGACTATTTTAATGGGAAGACCTTTCTCCAGTTTGAAATTAAATATCAAAATTGTAAACAAAATTCTTAGTTACATTTTACAATATAATAATATTTCAAATTAGATACTTACTTTAACTTAATATATTTTTTTACGGAATATTTATACATATATGATTTTGTTAATAAACGCGTTTTAGAATAAATTTTTGTTGGTACCCCGTTTAAGCATATTTTTACACAGAAGTTGTAAAGCGAATGTATTAACGATATTATGGAGCTTAAATAACTTTGACATCATTCAGCTATTCTTCCCTATGACACTGTCAAAGACAATAGGGCTAACAAGTACAGTCAAGTCAAAACATTTGTCAGCTTTTATAAGTGAAATGGTATTACTGGAAATAATTTTATCTGTTTTGTTTTATCTTTATCCGTTAAAAGATTGATTAAAATATAACTTGGGTTTTCTTTTAATCATCATATCCTAAATGTGACTCTTGTTTTAAAATTTATAATTGTTGTCTACATATGTTCGAAATTATATTTCTCAATCGAGTTAAATGGAATTTTAAGATTACTTGACTACATATGTTTTTCTCAACATAATTACTTAGTTTTGCAAGAAATTCTTTATTATAATGATCATTACTATAGTTATGGGTTAAACACAAGTTTGACTGTTTTTAAGAATGTTTTTTAAGACATTACATAGAATTGCGTAATAAATACTTTTGGAATAATTTTAAGTATTTAGCTCCATTTCTGATCCTTTAAAATTTGTAATGTTCAGAGTTCAGTAGAACCAACAGTTTTTTTTTAATTATTTACATGAATCTATTGAGCTTTATAAGTATGTATTACATGAATGTCCGATATTTAGAATAACCAATGACTATAAAGCATAATTACTTGTTACGTAAATACATTAGTGTTTCAGGCATATAAAAAGTATGCGACTACGGTTGTAGTTAGATATTATTAAATAAATGTTGTCATTCGATGACTGTAAAGAAAAATTCGATAAAATAAATTTAACGTTTAAATCTTTTGAAGGATAGAATAAATATGATGCTCCCCACAAGAACGCAAATGGACTCATGCAACTTTATAAAACTCAATTTCCTTTTCAAACTAACATCACCAAATGCTCACGTATAGAATTGCATGGGATTGGATAAAAGGTGCGTAAACAAATTCTAAAATTTCATAAATTTTTTGAAATAAGTGCAGATGAGATATGAACATTTTGTGTGTATGGATTTTCTGGTAACGGTAATCTAGTCTACATATAATCTCAGACAATCTTATAAGACGATGTAGGCTTTTTGTTTCCCTATAATTTTACATAATTATGATTTTAGTAACACATATTTTATATCATAATAGCAGTTTCTATCGAAAAAATACTATAACGACCGGACTTAAGCAAACTTGCAAAGATGTTCACATACATACTATATACACATATTATATATTTAAAGTACAATGACCTGTGGGATGTTCCCTATGCATTTATGAGCCCGTTACTAGGCTACAATGTTGCTTTGGTGAAACTAGCAGCAACATTTCGATTAGATTTCCGGATCGAATATTCTTCGTCAGAAAGATGTAAAACAACAATTTGTTTGTATAAAAATACTACTATATGAAATACTAATGTTGTTGGTTTTCATAACAGTCTCATACCCGGTAACCATGCCGTGTGATCATAATTCAAAATTAGAAATTTGAAGGTTATCTCAATTTCAGAAACTATTTAACACGCATTAAATCGTTTAAGTCTAACAAAGGTCTACAAAAGTATAGCAAAGCATATCGGACCTTTTGATTTCATGTCTATTGTTTATATTAAAAAGTAATATAAATATTAGTTATTCTATTATTCCCTTAAAATGTTATCGTAATTCTTACGATTATTTGAAATATCAAAAATATTTTCCTGTTATCCAGTTAGTATATTTAATACATATACAATAAATCCTCAACAGTCGTAAACAACAAATAAATATATCAAAAAGTAATAACTTTAATAAAAATAACAACTTACCAAGGTATTCGTAGCTCAATACATAAGTAACTATTATCCTTCAATTTCACAAAAATATTTATATTCGTTCAGGTCAACGTTAGAATTTCATCAGAAATAATACTTCCAGATTCTGTCTGATTCAGTAACTTTTTCGATTTATCAACGTAATCTCTCGACTGATCTACGGAAAATTATTATAATAATATGTTACAAAGAAATTTGACGTTTAAAATAAGCTTCGCTCAAAAAATAATATTTCTTATGTTAAAGCAATGATTATAATATAAATTACTGATTTATGACCATAAGAAATAATATCGAATGAAATATAAAAGTGTCCACGAATATTACAATTAATATAAATGGTAACTAATGAGCGCTTTCTCGTAATAGGTAACAAGACCCAAAGATGTCTTTATTAGGAAATTATTAATTTATTTGTACCTCAAATTTATCAAATCCCAACTGTATTTTTTTTCATTAACATTTATAAAAAACTAAGTAAGTAACATAGATATATAGAATCTGGTATATAAAGGAATGGAATCCTCGAATGGTTCATTTGACCTCTACCATTCCCGTGTTAAATTACTTTTTTGGCAGCTAAAATTAAAGTTCTTAAATGACTTGCCAATGAATATTCATAGACGTCGCTCACACACCCAGCTTTTCGTCATTTGCATAAACTAAATCTTGGTTATTTCGTTTTGCTCTTTTGCTCTTGTTCTCTCTAAAGGAAGATACGGCTAATTGATAAAGAATATCTCTATAAACATACTTTAATAAATAAAAAGAAAAAAATGAACTGTAAAGTTTATGCCTATTTCATCTGAACATTAACAACAAACAACGATTCCAATTTATATTTAAAAACAAGTTACAATGTCATTTATAATCCTATGTAATAGTTGCAAGAAATTTTTGATTTTCACAAAAAAGTAATAAAAAAATCATATTGGGAAAAACTAGGATGTAGTAAAAAAAATGGATTTTTTGATGTTCACAAAAACTTAGTTAGAAATATTATTTTAACATTATTTTAAGTAAAGAACGTAACGCACTGGATTCATAATTATAAAATATACGTCTTTACATGTTTAATTAAGTAATTAGTTTTACAGCATATATTATCTCTTACTTAACTTATACAATACTTTCATCATCATTTGATTAGTTCATTAACAATACAAATTTTGATTATTGATGATTAAATTCTAAAACACAGAAAAAATATGAATTTTTTAATACCTCTTTTATATTGTAAAAAGCTATTTGTTTTTCCTTACTGGTACTAATAATAAAGTTTTTTTGTTGAAAATGCATATATGTATGTTAAAAAAATATATAAAAACTTATGTGTTATCTGAATAAATCGGAGTTTAAAAATATTTTCTGGAAATGTCACATGTATATTTGCTTGTTTTGAATTCCTTTGAATGAATTAGTCAATTAATTATTGTATTTTAATTAAATAAAATTTTGACGAAAAACCAATACGTGCAATTAAGTTTAATGTTATTTTATTGTCCCAGTATTAAAATGAAATAAACTTTTTATAGTATAACATCAGTTTACTTTGAAAACATTAAATGTAAAAGATACAAATTGGATCGAATCTGGTCGCAGATAGTAAAGTCAAAGCACATAAATACATTTAATGGTCTAAAATTAAACTACGGCAAGTTAACAATAAGATTTAGTTACTATTTAAAAGACTAAGAAAAGGTTTTAAGCGAAATAGAAATGTGATCTATGTCGTCAATATTTTATAAAGAAATGGTCAACTGCAAAAAACAAATTACATATGTTAATTGATTGCTTATACCAATTGTATTGTAATTGTAGGTGGTGTACAATAAGAAAACTAAAACAAAAAGTTTAAGATCGTTAGATATATTCAGCGTCAATAACTTTCAAGAACTCGCTAGTAACATTGGAATAGGTAATTTGTTCATTCTTATACATCCTTTTGAAGTTAATTTAATATAAAAGTTAATTGTAAATGCCGTTTGCCAACATTCTAACTCCTGTTATAAACTACAGAAACGTACTTACTGCCACGAGTAAGATCTCAATGGATTAAACACTACCCTAGAGTTAGTTACTATTTTAAAATACCGTTTTCATTTCTAAATAATCTTACATTTGATGTTACAATAATATATCAAACATATTACCAAGGAAAACTAAGTTTAACGTTTATATATAAAAAAAAATTAGATAATTCCTGTGTATTAAAAGTTATTTTAGAGTCTTAGGATTATAAGAATAATATGAATAAAAATACCTTAGGCTACAGACAGTTGTAACGGCATTTAATCTAATAGTATCAGTGATATTTCCTTTATCAAATGATAGGTAAACCATTTACGAAGGATGTCTTCTGCTAGGGTAACAAATACGTAAAAATGACAGCAAATTATATAATATATTGTTTCATAATAATTGTCATATATATGTTATATGTTTTACTAATTTTAATGTAATGCATACATTAAATTCAAAGTAGTAAAATAAATCTAAAAACATAAAAACTGTTTAAACAACTAATGCATCTATATTTTATAAATAATTTTAGTAAGCGCACCACTTCTTAAATTATTCAGCGTAAAATTCACCGTAATCGAAAATCTTCATTCAAGCGAGAGCGTTTCCGTTCAATTCGTTTCCGCGGCTCGGAGCGACCGCGATTTAAGCGACACACACAAGTTTTATTCTTTACGGGATACGCTTTATGTATTGTGCCCTTGGTTTTAAATTTAATTGATGGCTAAGTAGAAACATCTCTATCAGTTAATAATTTTTTTAATAAATTCATGTTTTATTATTATTAGATTATTAGATCAAAAATATTATGATAGAATAACTCATGTCTGTTACTTTTATTTTGTATTTCGATTACTAAATTTAAGACTTTAACGAAAAAATTTATAGTTATTAAGTAAACCATATTTGACCTTTCACCATTATATGTACATATGTTTTCGATTCTTTTATGTAAACTTAAGTTTAACATTTAACATAAGTTTGTATGACTATTTGTCCAATTACATTCAGTCTCATTTATTTGAATTATCAGACTAATGAGAATAAAATTTTAAACAACTAATTAGTGACATTATTTTAAGTCCTATAAGATAGATTGGTTGATCGATTTCATGGCAATAATAAAATAGCATTTCACATACTTATTTTTTAATTTTTATAAAAAAAAGTTTATTATTAATATTTTCACGTTCCTTTTCTTATGGTAAATGGGGCAACCGAGCAGACGGCCTACTTGATGTAGGTAGTACCGTCGACTATGGACATCCGCAAAATGTCTTATGTGGCGGTTGTGTCGCCGCGCTTGATGAGGGAAGAGGGAGAGGAAACAGTGGGAAAGGGAGGGAAAAGGGAAGAGGTAGGAAAGAATGGAAAAAAGGAAAGGGCAACCGGCTCTCTCACTCATTGGATGAAACTCAGCCACTACGAGCTACTTCACGCCGATCTTTGGAGAGGTTGATATTTCCCCCGTCGAGCCAGCCAAGGTTCGAGCTGCACGAACTTGACCACAGCTAGGCTGTATTACCTTATACAGTTATTTCTATATGGATATAGAAATAGACATCTATACTTATTTACTTATTCTTTAATTTATTTTATATGGGTTCGATATCTACGACTAATGTACGTAGAATGAATATTTTCAATATTAATTGGTAATGTTATATAATAATAATAATAATAAGCCTTTTTATTCCTTATTTCTACAATGGTACAGTTACATTATAATATATGTTTTAGTTTGTGTTAGTATACATGTATATTTATTTATTAGATTTATAATTAGTGTTAGTATGTTAGTGTTATGAAATATGGACCCCTGTTTGGGTAAAGGCCTCCTCCATCCTCTTCCACGACTCCCTGTCCTTGCCTAACTTTATCCATTCGTTTCCCGCTATGTGTATTATCTCATCAGACCACCGTTTTATTGGTCTACCAACATTCCTTTTCCCCTCTGGTCCTTTCCATCGTGTAGCTTCGATAGTCCATCGCTTGTCTGTATAACGTGAGATATGTCCGGCCCACCTCCACTTTAATTGTAATGCGTGCTTCAAAGCATCCGTAAGTTTAGTTTTTTGACGGATGTGTTCGCTCTTAATCTTATGTATTTTTCTGATCTTCAGTATACTTCTTTCCATTGATGTTTGGCTGCATTTGATTTTATGTTTTATTTTGCTTGTAAATATCCAAGTTTGGCAACCATACAACAAATAGGGTAACAAACATGTATCATATACCGTCTTCTTCATGTGTAACCTATAATTCCTTTAATGCCCAGAATTTTTTCCAGGTTGTGTTAACTCTTCTTGTGACTTCTTCTTCGTTGTTCGACTTTTTAAATGACATTTGTTTTCCTAAGTAGATGTAGTGATTAACATATTCTATATTGTTATTTTTTATTGTAATTGGGTGTTCGCAATAATTGGTTAGTATCTTGGTTTTGTTTGTATTCATTTCTAAGCCGATTTTAGAACTTTCGCAGTCTAGCGATCGCATCATATCCCCTAGGTCTTTAGCTGTTTCGGCCAGTATGACGATATCATCAGCGAACCTCAAATGGTTTACGTAGTGTCCTTTTATATATATACCTTTCCTTTTCCAATCTAGTTTTTGAAAAATAATCTCAAGTACTGCTATGAAAAGCTTTGGAGATAGGGGATCGCCCTGCCTTACTCCTCGTTCTATGTTTATTTCGTCTCCTCTTGTTTCTAATTTTACTCTGCTCGTACTTTGTGTATAGATATTTTTCAAGATGTTTATATATTTGTAGTGAACATTTGATTGTTGTAGTGCGTGCCAAATTGAAGAATGACTAATTGTGTCGAAGGCTTTGCTGTAGTCAATGAAGGCCACATACAGGGGTCTGTTGAATTCTCTATATTTTTCTATAATTTGTTCTAGTGTTTGTATGTGGTCCATTGTGCTGAAGCCTGATCTGAAACCTTGCTTGTTCTTTAGGTTGTTGTTTATCAATATCGTCTGATATCCTTTTTAGAATTATGGATGAGAATAACTTGTATGTGGTAATGTTATATATCTGTTACTAATTAAGTATTTCCATCGACCATCGTATAAAGTGGAAATAATCAATTGAGCTTTAAATGTATTTTACAAACCATTGTTTTTAATTTAGCCATAATTTATGTAAATAAATGTTTAAAGATCATAAAATCATAAGAAGCTATCATAATATTTAGTCGTAATCCTACAAGTAAAGCAACTGAAAGTATAATCCAATCTAAAAACCACATATATGTATTAACACTTTCAATGAGAACACTTATAAGTTCACGAGTAGGTTTCGAGTTTTCACTTTGTTGTAAGGAGGAGAGCTAGAGCTTTTGCATGTATATTTTAACATAACAGCAGTCGAGGACAAGTCCAGACTAAAAACGGGTTACTGCAAAGATATTAACAGATGAACTTCTCTTCTATGAGAGTGTCAGAATGCAAGTCCGTCATTGGTATGGTTTTCTCAAAAACACAATAAAAATGGAAACACAAGGTAGTATTTAAAGGAAAACTAGCTGTCAAACGACTAGGGAATCCTTCAGAGCTCCAGCACTATTCCACGTATTTGGGGAGGAAAGGGGTGACAACCCACCTTCGTGATCACAAAAAGAAAGGAACTAAAAGAAATTCAGATGTGAGCTATGGTCGAGTTAATACAGTTCAAATCGATGGTCCCTAAGTATAGTATCGAAAGTGAAATGAGGTACTTTACAGGAGAACTGTTTAAAGTTAATTTTTTGTATAATTTTGTCATCTATACTTACAGGTTGATAAAACTTAGACATTACATTTATGTTGGATTTACCCACCATCACGCACCGAGATTAAAAAATAATTATTGACAGTTTTCCAGAAAAGTTAGTTTCCATAGTCTTCTTAGTAAGTAGACAACCTCCATAAATCGAAACTACCACTTTCGATTATTTACATGGAACCGTATACAAAAATAATTATTGTATCTGCCTATTTCGATACTTTACCATTGGTTTACGTAAAAATATTTTATCGAAACTACCCAATTTAATGATATACCGAGTTAAATATTTGTAGTTAAGATATTTTTTTATGAAATAATGATAAAATCATTAACTCAAAACATCTTTATTAAGGTAGATATAGTAGGAAGTCTTATTACAGATGAAACATAAATTAATCCCTAACCTAAACGTGGCTCCTGGTAATAAGAATCAGTCTTACTTAATCTTTTAAAATAATATTCTTTTAAATGGATTATTATAATGAGATCACAATAACAATCACATGTTTAAATTATAAAATAAAATATAACGCAAAAATCTCTTCTTATAGTAAAAGTAAACTTAAAATAGGGGCCTTTATTATTAAAATCAATCCACGAAAAAATATAGGCGAACCTATTTTATACCTATTTTATATAACGCAAACATTCTATTTATTTTAAGATTGCTATCTAAATAAAGTTTACTGCTATCTTTCCGTGTCTAATGAGATTCTATAGGTTGGAAAGACACCACATGATCACAGACACTTTTAATCATTTCAGAGTCTACAACAGTTGGATGGTTAGCATGTTTACCCCTATTATCTGTTAAGGCAATCCCTTCTTGATTTAGTTTACTATGTGCTGTACGAACAAATTGGTCACTGATAGAAAATGTATTCAAAAACATGTTCATACAAACTTGTTCTGGTTTAAATGTGTTATCTTTCGGTGCTGGTAAAAAATACTTAGTTGTAAATGGTATTCTTGATGGTCCCTCCGTTGCATTCGTTTTTTTTAAATTTTCTCAGTAAACTTATTTATAAACTCCCATTGCTTCGTATGATCAGCAAGTTGCCAACAATTACTATGAATGTTTTGGCGAATGTCTGTAGCAAATTTGTCAAAACATTTTAATTTACATGAAGTTGAACAAGCGAGGCGCAATTCTTTTTTATTTTTAAGTTTTCCACTTCGAGATACATATAATAATTTAGTAAGCTTTTTCTTTTATTATCGATCCAATTTTCTGGACACTTTAATCATTTTTTTACCGGGGTTAGTTTTAAAAGATGATTTACTTAGATGTACTTGGAGAGTCACATGCTGATAAGGTTATACATGAGTTAACACTTGGTAAAGATGATCCAGATATCTATTCGAGAGCTCCTCCACCTAACTTTTCAGAAAGCTCAGTTTCTTGTGCTTTATTTTGATTATTAGAATTTATAACGGTAACTTTCAAATCCGAGGGTTGTACAGGTGAACTAAAGTCTAAATTAGTAGTAGGTATTGAAGTTGTTTCTCTACTATACATGATGATAGAACTGGTATCACTATCTTCAATAATAACCGACTTTGTATTACATACTCTTACTGAAGGAATGTAAAAACTATGCATCTCTTCCTGAGCTAGATTCCTGACCGAAGATAGTTCATCATCAACTATTTTTTCTAAAATATTCCAATCCGAATCGTTAAAGGTGCAGTTTGTAGGTAGTGGTGATTCTCAAATTGTTTTTAAATAAATAAGTTTAAATTCATAATTAATGTAACATTGGGTGAAATTCTTTCCTATCATAGCAATAGGTAGGTGGTAGAGCCTAGCTGTGGTCATGTCACTGCAGCTCGAAAATGGGCTGGCTCAACCGGGGAAGTACCATCCTCTTACAGAAGATCGGCGTGAAGTAGCCTTATTCGGCTGCGTTTCGTTTGATGAGTGAGAGAGCCGGTTGCCCTTTCCCCCTACCCTTTCCTACCTCTTCCTTTTTTACTCCCTTTCCCACATTTTCCTTCCCCTCTTCCCTAATCAGGGCTGGTAACACATGCACAAACTTTGTTGCGGATGTCTATGGGCAACGGTACTAACTCCATCGGGTAGGCCGTCTGCTCGGTTGGCCCCTTTCGCATAAATAAAATAAATAATAATAATAATAAATAAATAAATAAATAAATAAATAAATAAATTTAGATTATTACATTTTTGTTAACATATTTTCATCGAAACTTTTCAAAAGATATTCAAAGATCCATCTTTAACTATCGAAATTACCACTTTCAATAATGATTTGTCAAAAAGCTAAATGACATTACCAAGTAAAATATTGAAAATGGCACATTCAATCCTCTTTCATATAAGTCACCCGTCATAAATAATCGAATCTACCGGATTCGATACCTTACTTCGGAGACCCGTTCAATATAAGCAAAACTAGAGATACGCTTATTAATTTAGTCTCAAAGAAGAAAAAAAATATAATTATAATATATTCTTTATACACCATTTATTTACGTTACAGTTACATGTCACAAAAGATAAGAGTGCCACATATATTTTAAGATTTACCGGCTTCAAAAATAACTGATTCTATTCTCTCTGTCACTAATTCCACAATTCTTCTTGATCTTGAATACATTTTTAAGGGTAACCGATTCATCACAGGAGGATTTAAGTCTAAATTAACAAAATTAACACAAATAGAACCTATTGTACGACCGGTAGACTATCAAAACATTGAGCGCATCCACATTCCCGCTTACACTCGCGAAAGCGGCAGTTCCGTCCTTGTTACACACTCGTCAAAGCCGCGTAAACGCGCGAAAGTTATCTTTCGATGTTATACGTCGCGTAAACTATATATTTTCGATTTTATACGTTTCGGTAAAGGGTATAAGAAATGTATTTATAATATTTCTGAAAAAGCCATTGCAAAGATTTGTTAATTATGAGTCGAAAACAACAATAAAAAAAAATCGTCATTTTGCAGATTCAATACTTTACTTAGGGACCATCGAAATATGGGCTGCCTGAACCGGGGAAGCACCATCCTTTCACAGAAGATCGGCATGAAGTAGTCTTTATTGGCTCTATTTTGTCTGATGAGTGAGAGAGCCCGTTGCCCTTTCCTTGTTCCCATCCTTTCCTTCCATTTCCTTATTTCCACTAAGGGGTGGGAATAAAAAGGAAGGCCTTTTCTTTAATATCTAAGGTTGGCAACGCATCCGTAACAGAGATGATGCGGATGTCTAGTGGCGACGGTGACTATTGCCCATCAAGTACGCTGAATGCTCGTTTTTCCACCTATCACAAAAAAAAAAACTTAAAAAAAAACTGTTGAATTTTTAAATGAAAGGGATAAAGTTAAAAAAATGTATATTCTAATAGAAATCTGATATTGATCAATTTATTAATTACAAATTATTATCATATCGTAAACTTTATATTCGCCTATGTTTTTTTATGGCTTATACTTATGTGAGTTATAATCATTTTCCCTTATTTTGAGTTATTAATTTGATAACTTCTCTTTCATAACTGAATCGCAGTACTTATTATCCTATCTCATAGACATACACTTAAAAATATCCATTTTATAACTCTCTGAGTAATTTGCAACCTTGCTTCGTTACCTTTAGAGTGAGCTAACGATGGCGTAGCGGAAAGCATTAGATATATTCAAAAATATACTAGAAAGTTTCTATTAAATCACACTAGTTAAGTTTAATAATTAATCAAATCTTATATAAAAAACAGACAGCTTTGAATATAAATAAATAAATTAAAATATTCTTTGGAAGTTGTATCTGTTTTTCTGCTATAAATTACTCATTGGCAAACAAAATAAAGGTCAGTGACTTTTGAAACTTATAGGGCTTCAGTTTAATAGAGTAAGAGCCCGGGGCCCCCAGACGTTACTTATTTTCTGAGTAACGAAAAGTATTGTACAGAGTAGAGTTAGGGTATACGTTGAAGGTACGCATACCTGCTAACTTGGGCCGACGGCCAATTCACAGGTACCAGGTGCTAGAGGTACATAAAAATATTGGTCACTTTTCTTAAATTCTGAGAGCTGATTTTTATATATATTTTAGAAAATTGAATTAAAATTATAAATTAATAGTGCCAGAACGTTTTCGTCGGCGGTAATTTACGCCAGACGCTTTAAAGTTTGGAAAAAAATAACGTAAGTTTACTCTAAGTCTGAGTCTTGATTTTTATATATGATAATTTAGAAACTATTTTAACACTATTTCTATGCAGCCAGAAAAATTCTAGGGGCCAAATATCTCCCACACATATTTAAAACTCGCCATGAGTATGCATAAGATCATTATTTACGAGGAATAAGAACCGTCTTTATCTCAAAGTTTACCAGGCTTTCATGCGATCACTGGCTGTGATTACAATCCTGCTTTTTTTAAGAAAGTTAAACAAAAGCCATTCAGTATTCTTAGAAAAAACGAAGAGTACCAAAAAGCAATTTTAAGATTTAGCGAACTGGAGTTATTCAGTAGTAATAGTGAACTTGAGGAAGAAACCTTCAATACCATCCAAAACTTTATTTGCAATGTTTATAACGTGGCCGGAGTCATTGATGTAGATGCTGCAAGACTTCAATAGTTTATCAACACCTATACTGCTTCTGATGTAAATGAAGAGTTTATCCGGAAAAATATTAAAAACTTTGATGCGAGCAACTTACCACCGCGTAAGACTGAACTTCGACAGCAGTTCCGGAGAGCAAATTACATCGCTAGTCTCTGGAATTATTCCAGATATATGAAGTAATTGCTGATATGAAGGTGCTTGGTATTTTCAGACCAGAGAATAACGGATGGAAGCTAGAAGACAACCGATATCAATTTAATTGGTTCGATGGAGACCAATTACCGTCAGTGAATCGCTTGACAAAAACTTAGATTTTTTTTAATTTCTTTTATAAATGTGTAGCTATTTTACTTATAATTATGATATTTTATTTGATTTTACAGAGACAGAAACAACTAATACTGATATTAATGATGATGATGATGACTTAGAGACTCAATACAATAATTGGCTGGATGACGAGTTCTCAAATACCAATGATGACGATGACGAATATTAAAAACTAAAATTTAATTATTAATAAAGAAAGTAATTCATCTTAAATATTTTTTTATAATATTTGCTCTACATATTTCACTACGTTTTGTAGAAAAATACAAATAAATATTTTTTACAGGATAAAATGCTAGTAACAAAATTATTTTTTTTGTTACTTTTCGTACGAACCTTCCCACTCATAACTTAATAATTTTTATCATACTGAAATTTATAATTTGTAATTGGGCACTAAAAAATGGTTTGATTATTATTAAAAAAAATTACAAGACTGAACTAAAATATAAATTTAACAGGCCTATGATATAAAACCGCGAAAACATAAAAATTAAAATAGTTTCTAAATTATCATATATAAAAATCAAGACTCAGACTTAGAGTAAACTTACGTTATTTTTTTCCAAACTTTAAAGCGTCTGGCGTAAATTACCGCCGACGAAAACGTTCTGGCACTATTAATTTTAAAATTTAATTCAATTTTTTAAAATATATATAAAAATCAGCTCTCAGAATTTAAGAAAAGTGACCAATATTTTTATGTACCTCTAGCACCTGGTACCTGTGAATTGGCCGTCGGCCCAAGTTAGCAGGTATGCGTACCTTCAACGTACACCCTAACACTACTCTGTACGATACTTTTCGTTACTCAGAAAATAAGTAACGTCTGGGGGCCCCGGGCTCTTGGACGTGAAAAGAAAACAATAATATATTTTAAAAGATTTCTTTTAGTTTGAATGTGTAAACAAGATTTTAATGAGAATAAGAACATAAATGATTGAAAGGCGTCCACAATAATGTAACAACGCTGCTGAACAATTTATTATATAAAGCAAGTTGTAAATAAAAATCCATTATTATAAATATTTTTATTTAAAATGAACTGACTCTCATCTCATCAATGATGTTGTAATAAAGTTTTTTTTTGCCTCTTAGAGAAAATGGATAGAAATAGTTATACAACGAAACAGAGTTTACTGTTCATAGCGGCTATTCTTCTTCATATTGTGTAAAAATAGTTATGCCACTGTTGATTATTTTACACTCTTTTACTAGTATTAATAAAAAGTAAGTGGAAACTTTTATCGTCCAAAGATCATAAAATAATCTATAATCTATCTAATCTAATTTGTCTTAAGAAAAAAATATTTAAATAACTTTAATTAATACAATAGTAAGTTATATTATATGTCTAATAATAAAATATGTGTAAGTATATAGTACATAAAATTAGACGTCCCAATTTGAAATACTCTTGGAACGTCCACTTTGAGTCATTTTAAATTATATTTATTAAATCGTCAAAGATGTAAATGCATAAAATTTACTAGCAACTATTTAATCGATAAATTTTAGTTATGTATTTTATGTTACTATTTAATACACATAAAAACAAATAAAATAATTATACCATATCCCTATAAAAAATTTCTTAACTAGCTGATTGAATACTATAAAAAACAATAATATCGGTGTTATTTTCGATCTTTCATTGGGTTTTCGGATTTTACTGCAATTGCATAATGATTAAACTTTCTATTGTGCATAAATAAATGCAATTTGTCCTGTGATTGTTTTTACAACTTAGTTGGTACCACAGCATAATCGTAATGAACGCTGCTTCAACAAAACTAAATCACGTCATCATCATCAGCCTATCAGAGCCCATGGCTAAACAAAGGCCTCTTCTCACATAGAGAACATTTGAGCACTAATCACGATGCTTGCTCAAGATGGATTTGCGATTTCAAACTTATAATTTGAAATTTTCTGTCAGTGGTGTCTAAATAATTTTAAAAAGTACATATGATTCGGAAAATTACATTGGTACTAGCCAGGTTTCGAACCCGTGTCCTCATGTATGAAAGGTAGGCTTTTAACCAGTAGGCCACCACGACCTAATTCAAGTAGTAGTGGATATTATATTGCATAATATTTTCCCAAAATTTCTAATAATTAACTGTTAAATGCATAAAAGATTTTTAAGAATTAATTTTTTGACATTATATGTATTTAAATGTAAATAAATATTCTAATATGTAAATATAGAGGTAAATGTATGCACGTTTCAATTCTTAAGTACCACTTCTCTTTTGTTTATTAATATAAAAAATAAGAGAAACTGACCCCAATCAATATCTGCTAAATAATATTGTCAATATAAATAAAAATTTTATACATATTCTGATCAAGTAGAATTTCTAGAATTTGAAATGTAATTACAACTATTTTAAATTGTCTTCATCTAGGACTGTTTGATCGCGTGGTAACGGTCCCTCTTAATGACATGCACTTTATGCCGTCGCTCTTATCCCAAATGACTTATACTGTGACCCGGTCGTTATATTAAAATTTCTGAAACGATGTAGGGTTTAATTATAAAAGAAATTTTAAAAGTAAATAGTGACATCTATATATGGTTTATGAATAATTAGTGCAAATTATTATTGTCTATAAAATAAAGATATTGTATATAATCATAGTGATTTTTTTCAGTTTGTGGTTAACAAAATAGTGGTTAATTAACAATTTTAAAATTTGTTGTGTTTTATTTCATAAGTTAATGGCTCCAGTTCTAAATTAACGAGTAACGATTATGGTATAACCGTGAATAATGTGAAATAAGCCCCGAGTCTTACGACAAATCTATTATCATTTAGCAAGTTGGCAATGAACGAAATAAATATTGTTTTCAAGTTTAATAAATGCTTAATAAGAAAAAAAATTGTGAAGTTTGATTGTTGAGGCAGAGTTTATTGATAGTGCTTACAATTTGAATTATAAACTAGGAGTTGTTTATCATCATCAACTATAGTCAATGAAAAAAAGAAAAAATATATCAACAATAGGAGCGATTTAATTATATATTGGCAATTTTTTCATAAAAGAGCTATTTATCTTTAAAATGGATAACGGAAATCACTAAATAAGTTTAACTTATAAACAATAAATCAAAAGCGGAAGGCAGGTGAAAATTTTATTATTTTTTTATTTTGCTGATTCCTTTTATTCATAACAGAAACGTACATACTTTATTTTTATTTGTTGTTAATAAAATTATTGAATTATTTCATAAAATTTTAATTCATCTGAATGCCATCTTTATTTTCAATAAAAGACGAGAAAATAATTTAGTTTTTGTTATTATTTTGATGTGAACGATGTAGGATGTGGGTCACGGAAAGTCAGAGGGTGAAGGACATTACGATACTATTAAAACATAATAGCAATTTGTATATTATTTTACAGGTAAAATACAAAATACATTTCTAAAATTTGATTTGATTCTATTACTTGTGTGCTGTTGTTCATACGATCGCTGGTTGGTTCCGCGGCGTCAACAAAGTTACTCGCTCTGTGATATTTATCTATACAAAGGTGTTGCAACAACGACGTTCGTTATTTTTTGTGTTGTTATACGTATATATCAAGTAATTGATATAACATTCGGAATATATTTAAGTAGATGTATTTATTTAATGCATGGCTTACAGATAATTGTATCTTATTAACCATTATTAAAATGTATTCAGTTTTTGATAGATTGTATTCATATTAGATCGAAGGGTTTTTTTTTTCAAATAATATTTTGAGGAAATGATTTGTGATGATTTTCTGAAATCTGAAATATATAAGAAAGCTTATAAGAAAAGGTTAGGGTATTTAGAATTTTCAAACCATGTTGATAAACATTTAACCGTACTCTCGTTTAATAAGGGAGAAACCATACTTAACTGATTACCAATGCCACTACAAGGACTTTAAAATTACTAAAAAATAAGTCTACGCCATGCCGTATATATTCCTATTCTACCACCATATGCAATGAAAAACAAATTAAAACATCATTAAATATTTTTGTCGCCAGCTGACATAATTAGGAACATTTGTCATCAGTTAACATAAACATAATTGCGACCCTTTGGAACCTTTACTAGCCATAGTACGAAAGTGCTATAAGCATAACTTTGTAACTTAACGTCGCGTTCTTGGAAAATCTTTAAACCGCTCAACATTCCTTTTGTAAAACATCTTCCACAAAGCTGAAGTTTTAAGTGGATGAGTGTAAGATAAATTTTATATATTTATTCAGTAGTTTCAAAGAAATATATGTGAAAAGGTCACAAACAAAACAGACACCCATAAGATTGTAATTTAAAGCAACTTAACGTTATTTATTAACACAATCATACCACAAACTGGTGAGATGATCCTGAACAATTATAACTATATATCATATTCTTTCTTAATTTTCAAAAAACTCGTCCAAGAATTAACTGCATATTGTGATACAGAGATTCCCTATCTACTAGTCTTTCTATTTAGTTCTTATTAGGACAGATACTCACGGTCCAACTAAGGCCAAGTAGCCATAGAACGGAAAACACCTTAAAAACATGTTATCAATTACTGTAACGAGCATCATAGCTACTACCCCGAAAAGACTAATGCCGGTTTCACCCAGGCTGTCGTTCTTTCTTTTGATTTAAAAATTTTAATAAATTTTATTAAAATATTCCTATTTCCATCCCTTAATCAAATATTTAAACAATTCTTCAGTTATAAGCTCTAAAAAGATTTTCCGACAAAGTTAGTTAAATTATTCAACATCTTCACTTTATACTTAAAATAGGAAATATTTCTTAAAGTTTACTGACATTGTTATCTCTTCGTATGGTCTTATATGCTAAGAACTTTTTGTGGTCCAGTTGAACTAAGACATACATATATTTTATGAAAAAAAAAAATTAATAAATCAAATAAACACAAATTACATACATTTACCATTTTTAATCAAACAAATAATATATCAAATAAAGTTTAAAGATACAAATTGAAACAGATAAGAGCAAATGAATCCTGTAATTTACTACACCATTAATTTTGGAAGCAAATAAACACAGAGTGATTTAATATTAAATGCATTTAAAAAGTTTTCAACCGCATTCCCAAATAACCATATGGGGAAATATATACATATTTTTTTCACAAATATGTATTTGACGTCTCAAACATTCAGAAGATTACTTTAATTTTTGGTCTTTTTTGCACAAAAAACTTTACGAACGAAATATTAACTTCAAAGTTATAACACCCCTCGTTTTGCGTTGGGTATTAATAATAAATAACATTGAACTGATTGTTTGTAATTTGTAATTAAAAGCTTTTGCAGTACATATAAAGCACAAATAAAAAAAATAATATTACTTTATAGGAAACTTTTTTTTATAAAATAGACATGTACTGTGTATAATCTATAAATTTATTTAATAGCAAGTGAACAAATTGGTTGCTTATTGTTTTTAAAAAGCCAATAAAAAAGCTTCAAAAGTGTTTGTCTAAATATAACAAAAAGATGCCGACTTAAAATTTCAATTAATTGTTTTTGTTCTTTTGATACTTATTTTTTGTGTAAGTTAATCACGTTGTTCATAAAATGTTATTCCTGTTTATATTGTTAATATTGTACTTTATAATTTATTATTTCAGTGTCTTTTTTTTTTTCAATTTCGAAGAGTTCTTAAGCGAACCAATATTAGTTTTCTAATACATAAAGAATAGTACATATTAGATGTCGATACCACATTATTATTAATTTAGTTACAACTACATTTTATATTCACCTGTTAAAAGATACATGCTAATATAACTTGAGAATCATATCGTATATGACTTTTTAAAGAATATGGAATGAAATATTATAGAAGCTCAAGTTAATCCTTTGAACAATTTCATGCAATTTATTACTCAGTGGTTTATTTTTAAACAAACAAATTTAAAAATAAAAGCAAAATAAGAGCAAAGATGATATGTAAATAAAAAAAAATATATTAAAAATTTGAAATGTGAGAAATGTTGAATTTTCGCGAATTGTTGAACTATAATAAATAAATACTATCCAAACCGTATATAAAGTATTTGTATTATAAATTATTTTATACTTTAAAATCCCAGGAAATAATTTTCAGTTTTTGTGAATTCCCTTTTCACGATCGGTGTACACCCAATAATGATGAAAATAGAGTTTCAAAACATGAAATGTTCTTAATATGATATATAGGTATGTCAGGTTGTTTGACAATAGGACTTCTTGCGATAGTGCTACAGAAAATTGACAACAGTGTCAAATGTTAAAGTATGGTCTTTGTTTATTACCCAAAAAATATTGTGTTGCAAGTAATTTTTTTAAATAAGATGCACTAAACGTTTCAAAAGGCACATTATTATATGCTAATAAGACTAGATAAGTTGACGAAACATTTACTCGGTTAATTCATACCATTTTTAGCACTTCCTTACAAGTTGCAATATAGACTTTAGTTGTGGTGGAAGGAATTGAACACTCTTTGTACATTAATGTGTTAAAAATATTCTCATTATATTCAACACTACGTCTTCTTTCATTCCTTTTTTACATTTCTTCCTCTCTGTACATCCATCACACTTTATTTCAGCTCACTGTCTTATACAATTAAAAAACCATTCCAAAATCATTCCAATATTTCTGGTCACAAATCTCACTTTTATTTTTATGCACTAGTTTCTTAAGCTGAGCCCATTCTCTGTGCGGCAACCCTTGCCCACTTCGCACAAATGTTCGGTGATGCCTCTGTTTGTCACCTGCGGGTAGCGCCCTAGGCCAAATGCCTTGCATTTAACATTTTCTTTGTTTTGTAAGGGTTTCGCATATGATATTACGAGCGGCCACATGCTTGATATCAACCTTAATTGGAAATACTATTGTTGCCTGGTTATCCCGACAGTTCTAGGTAGCCAGAGCCTCGTCTGTTGTTCAGCACGGTTTACATCTAGTTTAATTTCTTTAATATATTATGTGCACATACATAGTTTCAGCCCCTTATACCCTTCGCAAATTCTGTTAATCAAAATTATTGTAAAAGATAACATAGTTAAACTACATTTAAAAATTATTATTGCAAATTTTTTACTTTTTAACTGCCAGTTTTTTATTAAAATAAACATAACATAATTACAGTGACAGCTCGTCTGCCCGGGATCACGGTTGCTGTAAAGTAACCAAAACGTCGGGAGTAGGTATGTAGTTTTTATCAATAAAAAAGTCCCGTAGTATATCCGCAAAATTGAAACATTTAAAATTTGCCATTCGTTATTATAGTATTTTGCCGATATAATTTATTTTACTAGTTCAAGAACAATAATATATTTTATGAATTCCATAATAGTTCATATATGTACGTTCAATAAGGTTAAAAATATAAATCTTATTTAGTCGCAAAGCCGAAGGTAATTAAAGACGCTATATTGTTGTTTCCCCCGGGATTGAGAGTTTCACTTATTTTTTTGTATACTTCAAAAAGCTTAAAGGCATTAATGAAGTCACCAACAAGTTCCAATAGTTAATTAGTCTTAGGGTTATGATGGTTAAACCACGAGTTGATTTCATACGACTGTTGTGTATGAAATAAGATGAAATGACATTTCTAATTATAACACAAAATTCTTAGTTCAGCGGATTATATTTTGGTCACATGAAAAATTTCTATTCAATTTTTCAATGGAACAAGTTTATGAAAATAGACCCGAATAAAAACATAACCGATTTATTTTAATAATGTCACACAAACAGAATGTCATTAATATTTTACTCGTCTAATTACAATTATTATAGACAGGTTGATGTCTAATTAATAGGGTGTTCAAAAGCGTAAAAGTAAAATTGGCACTTCTAAATTCAAATCTAATTTCAAAGGTTCGTAAGTCAACCCTTCAAAATTGGAACTCTCAGTGAAAGGACCTTAAGGGAATAACTTTACTCTATTTTTAATTATCCTTTATATAATGGTTTGACTTTTATAAAACAATGAAAGGTTTTTTTTTATAGGGAAGGAATCTAGACACAAAATATTTATTTAAAATGCTGTGTCAATTATTGAGACAGATATTTTCTGCTTAAGAACCTTTTAAGGTTTAAAAAAAACATATGTTAATAATTTTAAAAATACATTTACAGTTGTCTCCGTTTCATTAAAAAAGATAAATATTTCGAATAAATTGAGAAGAAGTCTAGTAAGGTACAAAGTTCTATTTCAATTGAAATAAACAGCGAGTCGTGACGTATTAGCTTTATATCCAGCGCTAAACCCGGGGCTTAAGGAAACGAATAAAACGAAAATACTTTCAGAAAAGGGACTTTAGTTTTTATAAACTTTGTTACTTTCATACCGTGTGAGTTTAGTTTGAGCTTACATAGTAAATGCGGTTGATGAATCCAAAATTATTTTATCTATACACAATGTAATATATTATAATTACAAAATAAAAATCAAAGATTATATGTAATATGTCACAAAATATCCGGAATAGTTTCTAATATTTAATAAGAGAAAATGAAATGGAAAAAATAAAGGTTTTTAGAAAATAATTCATGAAGTAGTTGAGAAGTTTCCGTGTATTTTTCATATACTAACGTCAAAATGTCTATGGTTACAAACATGATAAATTTGAGTACTCTTAATCAATAACTCAATTTATGTCAACAGCTTAGTGATAGTTACCAGACGGCGACACCAATATTTTTAGTACCCATACCCTTGTAGCGGGCAGGCCATAAAGCACAAAGAACATATGACCAATGGGGCTGAAAAGTTCTCGAATAGAGGCCATGGATAGGAAAAGGCAGACGGACGACTTAGTCCGATTGTGGGTTCTGGGTGGATGCAAGCCGCTTCTGATCGAAGCAAATAGAAGTCGATGAGAGAGGCTTCATCCAACAGTGGACCTCACAATGCCGAAATGATGATGATGATATTAAAACTTTACAGATCTGAATTATTTCACCGCATGACTAAAGAAACATCCAAGAATTAAACTTTTCTTCATTGATAAGTCCATTATTGATTGCTTTAAATAGTTAACCAAGCATTTATTATTATTTTCATAATTCCAGATATATTCGTATAAAACACTTAATAACTCCAAGGATTGGCGTGTATTATGAGAGATGTTATAAATATATATATATATTATATGACTATGGTTTTAAGTGTACTAGTGCGAACGTAGAATACGGATATGTATTAGAAAGTTTTATTCAGTAAATTAAAATATGAAAGTAATATTGAATAATGTCCCCGTTACTGTATAAAACTTGTTGCGTTTTAATTTTCATTAGTATTATTTGATATACTAATAAAAATTTTTTGACTATGTGTTTACAGCCAATCCTCAAACTGTTATTGTCAAATAAAGATATTTACTCATTAATTGTTGATTTAATTTGTAAGTTTTATAAGTCATACTTATAACTCCCATAATATTATTAATGTAAGGACAAAAAGAAACCAGACGTTTAAATTATTTACATACTTACATATATTCAGTATACACACATACAAACTCTCATTTAAATGTGATTTATATTCTTTGATATTATTAAACTTCTCCTCATAAATGTAAATACTTAAAATGAATACTGTTTCTTGGAAATATCTTCCTCTAAAATGTTATACTATTCGTGGAACTGTTTTTTAAAAGACAAATGATATGTCTATTCTTCCAACAATTCTCAGTAAATAAAGAACGTTAATTTTGATTCTGGATTCTCTACGAGAGAATTTATTATTTATGAAAATACATTACTGAAATCAGCAAACACAATTTGTTCAACGTTGAAGCTTTCTCGGAATTTCACATAGAATTAGGCAAATGTAAGTTACAAGAAAAATAAAAAACCCTGCGGGTGAACAAGTAAATATAAAATTGCGATTCATAACGGACTTTGTGCCAGTAGCCTCATTTAAATTCATATTCAGTACTTAGTTCTCAGTATTTGTTATGTTATGATAGTAAATTTATATAAGGAAGTTTTGCACGACGTACCTAATATGTTAAAAAAATGAATTTTATTACGAGAATGTTCGTTTGAGGATGTCACGTTCAGTTTTTTGTACGATGTATATTTTTGAATACCTTCATTATATCGGAGCCAACTTTTCATCAACTTTTCATCAACTTAATTCGGAGTCAACTTTTAATGTAACAAGGCAGGATGTTTTTTTTGTAGTATTTATTAAATTAAAGTTATGCTAATTATTTAACAAAGCCAATTCAAAAATAAATGTTGCAAGTGAAGATCTAAAAGCTAATGCCAGTTTTTATGCTTTTCATCTTACCTCTACCCTGACACCGCCGGTAATGCGAGAGATGGACAAAAAATATGGAAGCGATGTAATAAAATATTTATTTTTATCAATTTATTTAAATAGTATCCTTAGTAAAGGCTTCTATGTAGTATGTGTTTATTGTTATAAATAAGTAGTATAAAAAGAAAACCCTCATGGTCTGCTAAATTAATATATTTGTAGCGTACCCTTTTCACGTCTGAGAGTTGGGATTTTTTTTATTTAGAACCTAAAAGCAATATATAGAATTAGTGGTTGGAGGCACGACGTTTTGCTTGCTTCTTTTATGTAAATACGCCTTTGTCTATCAATAGGTTTAAGTTATTCTTTTAATAAAATTTACATATTTTTGTAATACAACACTTTTTTTACTCGTATACGTTTTTCAAAACGTAGAGTAAAAATATCCTCGCTCTTTCTGAAAAATGAAAACACTATTCACTCTTTTAATATACTCTAACCCAGTTAACCCATTTTTTTCTATTATGTTAATACATCCACTTATGATTTTACGAAAAGCTTTGTTTTAATAAGTCTCTCATCACTCTATTACTGTTTTAACTCTGTTAAATAGTTAGCCTTTTGATATTACATAACTTATTAGTTGTAATTTAGAAACGTCATTAAATTATATCTATTTAACAATAAATTCAATTACAGGTAAATTGAAACTAACAGGTTAGATGACGTCTATACTTTATGAGCAAAAACAAAAGACACACACTTTGATAAAAAACATATATTATATGAGTAAATCTCAAAACAAGTTATGAATCGAAAGTCCTCATCGAAGTTCTACCAAAAAAATAGTACATAGTTAAGGTGAATGAACATGATGCCTATTTTTTTTTAATTTTTTATAAGTGCCCCTTAAAATATTTTTACATTTGCCTTTTGGTTTATTTCAGAACACGTCAAAGACACGTTAAAATATAAATCACTATCCAGATCTTCACGTATTTACTAAAATATTTTTAATGTACTTTTAAAAACTGAAACAATTTTTACAAATGTTAATTCACTGAGACTATGACATTCAGATTCTTAGAAAAATATAGTTTTAATTTCATGAGAAAGAAAAAATACTATAAGGCACTTAAATTTTATACACTTTTAAATAACTTACAATTTTAAGATACACTTATTAGTAAATCTAATACATAGTTCTATGTAATTAGCCTAAAAGAACACTGAAATTCTTAAAAGTAGAGCATTAATCGTTGCAGTGGCAATTTTAAGTAATGGAGTTTCATTCGTCAATAGAACATTGGAGTTCAGTTCAAGCTCGAACCAACAAAATGATTGTAATTGATGTTAAAGCTGAGGTTTCATTCTGATTTAAGTGTTCAGCCGGAGCATGAAAAAGCACTGCTATTACTCTAACTTTCCATTGATTTTCTTTAATACATTTCTGTGTCACACTGGTAAGTCCCATTGGTATCGCTTACTTGAGATATTACATAAAATTACAAACTAAATATGTAATATTTACATGAAAAATAACCATAAATGTGTATTATTATTATTTATATAAACCACAAACTAACCAACATAAATTATTGAGAGACTGTTCATTTATATCTATTAGTAATTAAAAGTAAAACTTGAAGATGCTTTTAATTTTAAGAAACTAGACAATAATTAATTATCTCTTATTTTTATGTACAATAATTGTAAAAGCAGTAATAATTGCATTGTCAAAATATCACATGTGACGTTGATGACTAAGTACTACTATAACCTCGCTTCGAAGAACTATTGTAATATTTGTATTTATAGTCGACTTTTATTTGACTTTGCATATCTATGCAAATCAATGTAAAATAAACATACGATCGTACTTTGCGGTATTTATAATTTTAAATTATACTTATTTTCAACCCGTCGATTGATGGTTTTCTTCGTTCATCCAATTTATGACAAGCCACAACCACGAATGTTTTTAACACCTGCTTGTTGGCGAAGTAATAATCTTACTTGGTTTTAAGAATTTTCTCACTTTTCATGTAATTTATTTATTGTTTTCATGTAAACCTTGCAGGTGCAGGTTTTTGTTAAACTGTGGATGGATTATTTAAATTATTTTTAGTTTTAAAGAAAAATATTTTGAACTATACAGGGTGACTGGTGAATTACTATCAATATTTAAGGAGAATACTCGGTACATGATTCTCATTCGAATTATGTAAAAAAAATAGGCACTTAATTTTTGACAAAATTTCCGTATAAATAAGTAAAGTGTTGACACGTTCCAAGTGTTCAAGTGTGGACGCGTGCGGCGGCGTGCTGATACAACACCACGTCACGACACGCGTATGTGTGAGTGTCAGTGTATACCTAATCTGTAGGGTGATCACACGATGCGTAATTAATTACATAACTTTTGGTTAACTTTACTTAGAAGTTTATTAATATTCATGTTATATTAATTTTTATTTTGTCATATATGATCGTCAAATATCACGTCCTCAAATATCGATAGTAATTCACCAGTCACCCTGTATAATCTGTTAAAAAATAATTATATTTTTTGGTCAAAATATTTTATACCTAATTATTTTTCCTTATTTAAATATTCATTTAAATTAAACATTTTCATCATTTGTTGATTAACTTTTTTATCGACTTTCCAATAAATCCAGTAACCAAGTAATAACAATAGCACTCAGTGTAATAGAGGCTAACAGCTAGAATGTAGCAGAGTAATATTCGAAGTGAATCTGTTTTGAAATAGAACGTACAGTAAAAAGACATTCCAGTGTTATTAAATATAAAAGAAATATTTAACAAAGATACGTAAATCACGACAGCAACATTTAAATTGTTGGAAAATATACTATAATTGAAGTGTTACTTTGGACTGAATGAAACATGACTGAGACACACTATTTAAACATTGATAATACAACATGTGACATTGCTGAGACTAAGTTATAACAGTTTGGTTGTGGGTACCAAGAATACCAATACCAATAAAACAGTGTAACTGCTAACAACCACAATGTTTATTTCTTTTTTTGCTATTGCTTCATAGCAAAAGAACTTTATAGTTTTGACTAACTATTATAGCTAACATTACATCCTTGGTTATTAAAAGTAAAAACGGCAAATTTAAAATATGAGACCTATGGTAAAGTAAAAATTTATAAAAACTTCATAATACTTTTTCCCTTTTTTATTGTTTTCCGTCCTTCGTTTTTAATTGGAACTTTATGTGCGATTATAATGATATTGCCAATTTAAAAATACAATAATTAAAAAGGGCTAAACGTTTCTAGTAGTAGGTAAATACTTTTCATCTATTTACTTAAGATACATAAAGTATAGTTTTATAACGTCTACTTTTCATATTAATTAAATTTTAGATGTCCAATAACTTTTCATTACAAACACGTTATTAAACAGGTTATTATTATTCAAGGCGTTGAACGAACGAATTCCCGTCCTAAACTCATGATAAGATTATAAAGGTCTATAGCATATACATCCATTAGGTTACTATTATGTTATGTAACAGACAAGTAAAACTAATAATTATTTCAAAGAAAACAAGAGTTTCTGAGCAACATTAAATAATTCTAAATGCTGTTTAATTAAATTGATTTTATAAAATTCCTTTTTTTTACATATTTTTTATAAATAAATGTAGATATATTTTGAAATAGTCTAGATAACTGTTTTTTGGAATGATATAGCATTTTTCCTAACAGAAAAAAGAGTTTTATTGAGGTTATTCAAATAATTATGATTATTTTTAGTAATTTTATTTACAGATTAATTCATGTTTATCCTTTAATCAACGTATTTATTAAAAGTATTATAGTGTTCAATATCACAAAACAATTTTAAAGTTAAAGATCACCCCATCTCTTTATAGCTTAGAAGAGATTTCATACAATAAAATAAATAATTGATACCATTAAAATTCTTGTATTATTAGTAACAAAAATTATTTATTTGAAATTTATTCATTTCTATTTGCATAAATTAGTTTTGAATTAATATTGCTGAACAAAATTCATTGGAACTTGTGTTATTATGGGATATTCTCTTTGTAATATTATGTCTGACCTTTTAAGAAAGGCAATTAGTTTACATTACTGAATCCTAATGATTTGTAATTTAAATTACAAGACATTCATCTCAGTCTGGAATGTATATACTTAAAATATTTAATTGCGCAGGGCCCCTTTATAAAAACATTTAAAATTTATAAAGTCAAATTTAACTTTTAATATATATGATAATTAATTATTATAAGTGCAATTTCCTCATATTCTTCACGTTCGGTTTCAATAATCAGTTTTTTTAATTATCCAGTTAAATTCAATAGTTGTTGAGTATCATTGGAAAAATTGTAAAAAGTGAAATAAAAGTTGTACATTTAAAAAAATAATATTAAATTTTTCTTCATTTTCTTTATTGGGATAAGCTATTTAAACGCATAAACAAATTAGCTATTTAAAAGCACCTATATAGTGTATCAAAAGCAAAGTGAAATTTAGCGTTAATTTAACCAAAATATCTCAAAGCAATACTATATTTACTAAAACGTAATTTTATGATATTTTATTATAAATCATGAAATGAAAAAAATTGTGCGTATTTTTTTATTAAATATCTTATCATCATGTAATGTAAAAAAGATTATTTGAAAAAATAGAAGGTCTACATATTCTATCGAAACTCCTCTTTCCTAAAGCGCTTCCGTTCGGTTCGTTTCCGCTACCCGAGGCTACCACGATATTAAGAGCACCCAGGTATTGTTTTATGAATCAAATGATTTTTGAAATTGTCTTTTTTTATAAAATTGAACATAATTGCATTCATTACATTTCAACATATCATAAAACATTATGAATTGAGAGACCTCTAGTATATTGTTAGTTAATATATAAGTTACATATAATTGAAAAAATATTATCAACTCATTTTCAACTGTGTAACATCTTTTCTCATTAATAGAAATTAAAAATATTACATTTAAAAAAAAACTTCGAAAATGATATTTTACTAAAAGGTAGTTAACAATTATGATGAATATATTAAAAAATATTTGCAACTCACTGTGAAAAAAGTATGAAATTAGTATGTCGCGAAATTTGTTTCGCAAATTCCTACTCTTTGACATGACAGTCAAAGAGTAGTATTGATAGCTAAGCTCTTTTTGTAAGTTAAGCGTGTACTGAAAGATATGGTTAGTTATCTAAAGAGAGAAGGTCTTGGAGCTCCTTCGAAGTGATAGACCGAAGATTGCATTTATATAAATGTCTTGTAAGCAATGTATGTATATATCACATCCAGACTTGCTCTATGAAGACAAAAATCCTTATTAAAAAGCAACAACAAATGTGCAAAATTGCTTATTATATCTATTTATATATAAATTGATGTTTTATATTTTAAAGAGTCTATTAAAAATAAATAAACTGTATTTAATCATAGTGGAAGTAGGTACAGGTGAAATTATAAAAAAAAAATTGTTCACATTCCAGTGTTTGTGTGTTATATGTATAAAATTGAAAACAGCATTTCATTGCAATTTCTTTTCTAGTTTCTATGGCTATAAATAGATGGGACTAATGTGAATCTTCATTTCAAATTTGATGGAATACAATTTTAATGTGTAAATTAACAATTCCTTTTCATTGCATACAATGCGTTGTACGGAATCATAAACAATCGCTCAGCTTTTAACGTATGACCTTAGATCCTCTTAAGTGAAATGTGACATGTATGCTCTCTGTATACTTGTTCAGTTCGGACATATATTTAACTATGTACATACGTGTCCTATGGTTTAATGTTTTTATACAGATTGGCCAAAATTTATTTATTATTATATCTGACTTAAAAATTATAATTACTTATGTGAGTATTGTACAAAGTTTTGTAATTAATGAAGAAGATGTCAATTTCATTTTTTATATTTCTGTAAAGAATTTAAATATTATAAAATACTCCGAAAAGTTTGACATTTATGACAGTGAAAAAACTATTTTTATTACTACTATTTTTATTACTATAAGTATTTCTCGGAAGCATACTTTTCTAAATGGACATATTTTTGCTCTCAATTTAATTTAAACGAAGCAGAATAATAGGAAATTGCTGTTTATATACACTCCTATATAATATATATACTATGTACTTATTCTAATTTATATAATGTTGTTTATTTTTATTATTCTTGCCCTAATGATAAAGCATTTTTATTAATTAACCTATAATTGCTTTGTACAGCACAAAGCAATTAGACGATATATGAGACTTCATAAAATTTTTTACTCGTCAAAAAACACTTAATTATATTAAACTTTATACAGATATATCCTTTATAAAATTTAACATCTATACTAATATAAATAAAAAAAGATGATACAAATCTAATAATAAGAGAAAATAAAAAAGATAATAAAGTAGTACCCTTAAGAAGGGTATGAGTGATCTAACATATATTCTCTTTGAGATCTTTTGAAGATCCATCTGTTGTAAGAACGTCTGTTGTGTTCTGGTAAAACATTCAAGAGTTGAACTGCGTAAGCCGTGAAAGAATTCAAGAGATAAGTAGTACGATAGGGTGGGGTGAGAAGCGGGTCTTGCAGAAGTAAGATTTTAACTTCAAGTACTGAGGAGGAAGTGGATCTGTTACGAGAGAATAAGACACACAATTATATCAATATAATGAGATTTGTGATTGTAATAATTTTTTTATGCCATAGGGGGCAAGCGTGCAGACGGCCTACCTGATGGAGGTAGTACCATCGCCCATGGACTTCCGTAATATAATGGCATGGATGAGTCTTCATTAATATTCGTTGAAACCCAAAACTTATCTCACCAAATGTGAACATGCCGCAGATTTCCATTGATACCATCAAGAAAAGCATGTTCGTGCATTTTGAATTTATCAGTGTACATATAAGATCAGGTGAATTACAAAGATAGAAAAAAGAAGAGAAGGTGTATATATCCTTGTTCAATACCGCAAGCCAAGTTGCACCAATCAGAAAAAGTATCACGAAAACACGATTTAATCCAGATTGGATCCTCCGAAACTGCGATAAACTAGACAAAAATATAATCGATTCGAATCTGCTGAATCAGCACCTCCAATCGGGCTCCTCGTACTTATTCCGTATCCTTGTCAATCTAGAATCAGCAAACGATGCGAAGCTCACCACGCTAGTGTTACCCGATTCATCACTAAATTGACAGAACTCAACGGATGAGACCATGGTGTATCAAAGGGATCACCGAGAGCTCTAATCTAATCTAAATTAAGAAATTAGCGCAAAAAAAATGCCACCAGTACTACCTACAATGCAACACCGACTGTTGAAAACTGCAGAGCACTACGTGGTCTCCAAGGACAAGTAAGAGCAATTTGTTTGTTTATTTGATCGTTTTTTATTAATTTCTTATATTTTCAAAATTGATTTTGAGTAAAACAACATTATTTTGTCATGAAAAAATACCAATTTTACTGAAATTGGTCTAGATACCAATTATCTGAATGCAGTGACACGTAACGAAAACAATAAAGGAATAATCAAAACTTTTGGCAACGCCAAATGTGTAAGGTGCAAAGGTATTTGTTTTTTTTTAATAAATAGAATAGTTACAATGAACATCTTTTTTGTGGTGGAACCTGACCAAAAGTCATATTTTAAATGTTAATGAGCGTGTATATGTACCGACATACACATATTTATTTATGTATTATTTCTTTTCAGATCTTAAAAGATAAGAAAGAGATATTTAAAAACCATGCTGATTAATATGATTTAATGAATAATATAATAATATTTAATGAATGTGAAGAGTGATTTCTTTTTTTTTTGATTATGAATTTATAAAAATATTCTTATATAATATTAGTTTATAATAAATTCATGAACTTTTTATATTAGAAACACATGTTTATTTGCATTGTATTACTTTTCCTTGTGCTCTTCATTAAGCAGTTAAATAATTCGAAACCACGATTTAATGCTAATTGAATCGGTCTCTATTATAATATTTCATTCTTAATGATCTGTGTTTGATCAATAAATCATAATTATCTCGATTTGGCTCTTTGCCTATCACATGCCGTATATTGTAATAAAATAATTAAATTACAATTAACATGTATTACAAAATTCTAAATGATTAAATTAAATACATATTGTCTACACATTTAAGTATAATATATAGTTATATATTGCACTGCGATTATTGATTTTATTGATATAAAAATAAATAATGTTCTTAAGAATATTAAACACGTAGAGTTTCATTTAATTTTCAGGGTTACTGTAGGATATTCCAAAGGTCATGTATGAATTTAGAATGTAAATATGCATAAATTAATTACGAAAACATAATACCATATTATAATAAGTATGCTGAACAGATATAAAACTTTATTTCATTTTTCAAATACAATTCATTTGAACGTTTTTACTGACCTTTACTTCGATCTTGGTGATGAGGCAAGATGACACGTCCACGTTGAAGTGTCTTCTTTAATTAGGGTACGGCGATAGCAATCGGAAAAGTAGCTGGAAAATTCGATGGCTTAAGATGTTGAAAAACAATTTTACTTTTGTAATTAGTTGAAAGAAACTAATTAAATAAAAAGAAATAAATAATAGAACATATTCATATAAATATCTTTTGCAATCGCTTGCCTTCCACTGATGGCAAGTTTTTAAATAAATCGAAAATATTATTATGTTTAATTATTGACAAATATAAAATATATCCAATACTTAATAATGTAAGCTTTCGTCGAATTATAAGTCCAAGTTTCCTCGCGATGTTTTCTTTCACCGTCTGTCAGTGGTATCTAAATACTCTTAGAAAGTATATATGTGTCGGAAAAATCACATTGGTACTTGCCAGGATCAAAACCGCGCCCTCGTGCACGAGACGCTGGCCATTTAACCACTAGGCCACCACTGAGATAAAAGCTTTATGCATACTTTATTCATGCACTTTATAAGTCCAGTTTTTTAAAATTATTAAAATATATAATTTGTGAACTAAATAACGTACTGGTTATTCGTTGCGGTATTTTTTAACGTGGTAAAGCCTATCTATCGTCAGTTACAGCTTGCACATGGACTGGCTCCACAGAAGAAGTACAATCCTCTCACAGAAGATTGGCGTGAAGTAGCCCATAATAGCTGCGTTTCGTCCGATCAATGAGAAAACCGGTGGCTCTTTCCCTGTTCCCACCCATTCCTGCCATTTCCTTACTTCCTTTCCACCCTTTTCCGTAATAACCTAGGTTAGCAACGCATGCTCAACATCTAATATGTTGCGGAGGTCCATGGACAACGGTCACTACTGCAACTGAAATAGGCCGTCCCCTCGGTGGCCACCTTTCTCATAAAAAATTTGAAAAGCTATTTCACAATTGTTTTGGATTTCATATTATAAATAGATATAAGTGAATTAACGAGACTAAAATTGACTCATCCAATCAATATTTATGTACTAATATTTTATCCAAATATCACATTTCATTTAACTCCGCAAGTTTAAGTATTATATAAAAACATTAAACACTACTTTTAATTAAAGTTATTGAAATTAAGAGTGACAAGAATTTTCACAAAATCTAAAATTTGTAGTTTTGGGTTAATTACTTTTAATTACATTTATTTTGAGCTTATACAGTATTTGAAATTAAATTAAAATAGAAAATGTAAAATAAAAAATTCTTTACTTCTATTAGAAATTTATTAAAAACATATTTTTGTTCTTTGTATTTTATTTGACGTTTAATAAAAATATACAATAGATTTTCATTGTCCTTAATTATAAAATATATTATTATTCACAGCAACCTTATAATTTTACAATAGTAAGCTTTTTAGAGTCACTTCAGAGTTGTAACTTAAAACTTGGGTAATGCAAGAAAGATAATGCAAAATAAGTGCAAAATAATTTAAACATTTGTTTTCGAAGATGGTCAGACCTTAAATAGTTTAGTTTCAAATCAATAAAATGTCTAAAGTTCGTGTAACTTAAGGTTCTTAAATATTTCAAGTGTGTCATAAACAAAAAAAAGGAAATGAAATGAAAGGCTGCCAGAAAGAGTTCTCATGAAATTCATTTCCTTGGCTCCAGGCTATGGTCAATGAATGAATGAATTGTTCTGCTAGATACTGTAAATAAAACTAAAGAATTTCCATGCTTCTGATAATTTTATTTTTTTAATTTTATTTAACTTATAATGAATTACAATTTGTCCGGTTTAAATCATTTTAGGTCCACCTCGGTGCATATCAAAGTTGTCGGATTAGTTATTGTTATTTATTCTAGCCTCTTGTAAAAAAATATTTTAAAAACAATTTAGATGTCAGTCTTAATGCCATATAGCAAATTCTAATCCTTAAAACACGATTTTGAAGAAGACATTCAAACGATTGAGTTTAAATTGTGTAATTGTGTAAATTGTTTAAAACATGGTAAACTTTGTGATGTCATTCACAATTTAACATTGCGACACACACCATATTTTGAACTAGTTATTTTCAATACATTTGTTTGTCTGAAATAAAAGGAATCGCAGAGCATACATAAAAACTTACTTATGTTACCCAAAATTCAGTATGGTTAACTATATTTATTTAATGCTTACTCACAAAATCGGTATAAATAAAAATGATTTATTAAAGTTACAAATACTCGTAGAAGTTAAAAAGTTATACGAAAGGACAAATTTAAGGACAGTTTCCACCCCCTTCATCCCAAGAGTGTGCAAAATATAGTTGCGGTATTGGAAAACGAAAAACTGTCAATAATATTAGGTTGGGCTTGCAAAGTACCCAAATCGAGGTAGCATCCTTTTAAGCCTTAGGCTTAAACCTCTTCACAACTGATCAAGCATCCGTGGGATTAAGTACGGTAACATCAGTAGAATATCTACTTATTGAAGAACTTGATTGTTTTAAATTAATCGACAAACACATGAATTTTTGAATTTCCGCGTAAAATTTCTTTGAAGGGGTTTTTATTCGAATTTTCGCCCCATATCTCATTTCATTGATTTATAGTCATGTCATTCAAATCTATTTTTGTAGACTAAATAACTCTAGGCAATTGAATGAATTCTCTTCCTAATGAAACAATTTTGAGAGTGAGTAATAAAATGATATGATTATCGAAAGAGAAGCAGATTATTTTAAAGATGTATATGTACACGAGAATGTTAAAACATATGTAGTTGAAGATATGCCCTTGGGTACTCACGTAGGCTTTATTCCTTCATCTGAGTCATGTGTTCTTAAGTAACATGATATCTGCGACATAGGGGATATTGCGGTGATTTTGCTGACCTTGATTGTGGAAGAGGAAGAGGAAATGGTGGGAAAAGGGAAAGGGCAAACATCACTCTTATTCATCGTACAAAAAACAGCCATTAAAAACTACATCACGCTTATCTTCATAGCCTACCGAGATGGCTTTACTTTCCCGGTCGAGCCAGCCCATATTCGAGCTCTAATAATTCGATCACAGCTTGGTTCTACCTCCTTTTACTACCACTCAAACTTTGGCATTTGAAATAGAAGACATACATTAATCTAGAAAGTAACGAGTCTCGTTTAACGGAATACAAAATAAAATAGGCAAAGTATTCGGGTCAACAAATATAAAGCGTGTAGATTTAGCCTACAAGTTTCAAAGGTTTTCTCGTAGTTTCTTTAATTATAAAAACTAAATATCACTGGAATTATATTACAATTTAGTAAGAGGAAAAGTTTAATAACCACATACCAGAGTTAAAACGCAATGAAAAGATAGCGTTTAAATGCTTTTTTTCAACTTAATTATGTTTCGTTAAAACCGTTCATTTAAACATTTTACCTCTTTTACTACATGATACTGCATTTAACTTTAATGAATGTAAAAATGATGTTTTATTTATTGACATAGTTGTAAATTCATTTCCTTAAATTGTAGTTAACATTATTATTAAAATTATTTTCATACCATATAGTAGAAGTAAAATATTAATATCGATTTTAATTTAATATAAATTTAAAGAACAATGCAACAAAGAATTTGTAGAGCAATAAAATGTCCAACGCCTAATTATAATTACAATTTCGTCGCTTTAGCATCGTGACAACTTGTAATATATAACAATGAAAAAGGCCACCTTTCGTGCCCTGCAATTGAGTGATCGCGTGCATTATTCACTAGCCCTTTGACCTTAGTCCGATATCAGATACGCTTGACTGATTGCCTTACGTAGGCTATGAAGACACTTTAATGGCCCATTAGTGCGATGCAATCTTAAATTATAAGATTGTCTCTATTAATACGTAATAATAACAATATTTTTATAAATATATTTTTTTTGAGTTATCTTGTTATTAGTTTAATTTATCACCAAATCGCCATAAGAGTTTCCCTTGAAATAAATTTAACTGTGTATTAAAACTAACATATTTATGAAAGCTCTCAGTTACTATTGCAAATTACACGTGGTATTGCAATAGCGCTGCAGCGATTGTACTTTGTATTTATAACGGCTTTAAAGCCACAAATTGAATTGTCGGGACGCCATATGTCATGTCGGCGACAGCACTCGTTGTCTAATTTGTTGCAACTAATGTCAGATATTTCATATAGTTTTAAGGCGGCTTTTTTATGTTAGACTCATTTAAGAGTTAAAAAGTTGTCAGAAAACGTTTATCCTAAAGTTTTTGTATTAGAAACGATGTTTTATAAGAAACAGCTCATACAATAAATATATTATGTCAAGAAGATTAAAATTTTTGGTTAAAAATCGTAATAATCGGAAAATGCTTCAAAATCAACAATATTTTGTTGAATAATTCGAAGGAGAACAAATAAAAGCAAGTCTATTTTCTTTTTTGATTTATCAGTCAACGTAAATTAGAACATGCTTAAGAAACCTAAAGATTGTCACTTACTTCAAATATTTAAAAAAAAAACAAACCACTTGTTTATTTATTTTTTATTAAACAGAAAAATATAAAATGAAAGAAAAAAACTCTCTTAAAGTAATCAAAGTAAGAAAGGTATTTTCATAAAAATATATTTTGAAATTAAAAAGGTTGAAATGAACAAACACACGAGCTATTTTGTCATGAAAAACAAATATTTAATATATATTTGTTATTCAGTATTTCATATTCTTCTTACAAAATTTATACATTATTTAGGATACTAAATAATAAAAGGAACTACAATAATAAATGTAAGTTATGTGGTTGAAACGAAATTCTATTAATATTAATATTTTCAGAATAACCACATGTAATATGTTTAAAATTATATTGTGTGGCTATCTAATCTCATATACCTATATATTTTCAATAGAGAAATGTAAGACAAGATTGTAAGTAAAAAAATGTTTAATTAAAAATATGACTATACGAAACATTTATACTAAGAAAACAAAATCTCAAGAAAAATAAATGATAAATCTGAAAGTTTTTTCCAACTATCGGTACTTACTTGTCATTGAAAAAGCTTTTAAGTTAATCTTTTAAGTCTCTAATCAAATCTCGTAAGTAAAGAAAATTGTCAAGGAAAGTTATTATTTTAAAACATAAGAATTCCATTCGATAGCGACATAGACACTTTCCTGGAGGTTGATTAGTTTTTTATTACAAATTGTTAATAAATATAAAGGTGACAATTATTAATATAAATAAAATAATAACCTTAAATGCATTTTAAGATATTAATAGATTACTTCAACTGCCTGTTCTTGAGTTTTGAACACCCGGAGACAAGTGCCAAACTTTTGCTCATTAATTTTACTTACATCTTTCGCAGCGAAGACGACGTTCAGATAATTTGTAACGATTAACACACTTAGCAAATATCTTTTTTAAAAAATGTGCTAGAATATGGTTTTTAATTAAGAATTCAATAGAAGATAAATAATTACTGGCAAATGTATAAAACTTGTTTTATCATGAAAATATTCAAAGTTTATGTATGTCTTTCGTATCTTTACGCTGACGACGAAATGATACCTAGTTACAAAATTGCAAGATATTTTGTTTAGTAACGTAAAATAGAAAAAATGAAAGTGGTAACTTATAATGAAAAAGTTTTCTGTTGGAAGGGTCCAAAAATATTTGTAATATTTAGTCGTACAGCCAGTCGGAATCTACTTCACTATCACCCCTGATAAGACATAAATATATTGACATCTAAGATTTTCAAAGTATACAGTTAAAAAAACTGGGTTAATATTTTAACTTTACTTTTCTATACTGTCCTTATTCTATGGACCTATAAAGACAGAGATCCTTTAACTTTCTTTTTACAATCTTGCTCCAGTAAACAACTGCTAAACTAGTATACAATATATGAAATTGACCATAATGTCCTTGTTTGATAATTTTAAATATCAGGAACTGGTACAAATCCTTAATAAATGATTTTTTTACATCCCCCATGTGATAAAAGTATGTATGCTAAAAACCAGGTTGCAGAGGTTTATAAGCAGTTGAATCGATCTGGTCAAGAAACTTGTCATTTATCGTCTTTAAGAACCCCTACAAATTTCGTAGCTTCGCAGACAAAATTGTGGGTAATAAAATTAATGAAAACTATATTCATTAATGAAGGTTTTTGTTCTTATAGCTTATGTGTCGAGTCTTTGTTAACTCTTTTATCTACAAAAATTTGTATTATTTTGATATCATAATCATTTTTATTTATTATTAGGATCACGTTAACCTTATTGAAACAGAGAAGACTAAGGTCACTGTGGAGAAGTTTTTTAAGGACTTTCGAGGAATCGAGGAATCAAAAGAAATGTTATTATTACAACGTTTTGTGCGGCACAAAACATAAAATAACATTATTTTTCATACTGCTGGATTGCTTCAATATCTAATTAGTTACAATTTTTATAAAGGCATTTCTCAATATTCCTTTATAACAGGTAGTAGTGTAAATAATATCGGTAGATAAAATAATTCTAACTAACAGACTTTATATCATTCACCTTTGATCACAGTTACTTCAAAGTAGTTGAAAAGTCGAATACAACGTAGTGTAATAAATCCCAGAACCATAGTTTTATTTCCAAAAAAATACTTTTGCTAAATTTTGAATTATTTTGTTTTCATCAGTTAACAGTATTTTTGTTTAATAACACATTTGAAACTAAGTGCCTTCCTTATTCAATACTGGTTAAATAAAGATGTTCTTTATTTTTTCTTTTGGACAGTAAACAATGCTTTTTCCCTACAAAGTCGGGAATAAAGGGATACGGAGGTGAAGTAAGAGGGTAAAATAAATATTATAACAGAAATCAACTTCGACTCCAATACTCAATAGAACGATAAATATCGTAAGGTACTTATTTTAGGAAGAGGTACCATACGATACTTAGCATTGGACATAGTGTAAGAGAACTACATATATTCTTCCCATTGAGTGTATTGAATAAGGTCGACCGTTGATATTTATTTAAGAGTTACGCAAAAAGCAATTATATTGCTAATGCCACGTTTCTAACCACCTTTCATATGACCAGTGTATGGTTTAATAATGACTAGTTAGATTAAAAGAGCCTCCTTATTTATGAAGATTAAGGGAATTAATAAAAATGCATCCGGATTGTAAAAATCTTTATAAGTAACATATGTGGATATCGATGCTGAAATCTAAATAATTCTTAATATCATCCTTAAATAAAAGAATGAAGTGAGTGAAAATTCTTATCTAACATCCTACTGAAGATCAGTAGAACTTTTTTCCCGACACTTAATTTTCCTTCCCGATCTAATACAAAACCACCACTAACTAATTAGTATGCAACTTTAAGTAGGTCAGAAGATCGAAAAGAGCTGGCAATTGTGCTCATTTTTGTCGGGAAAGTTTTTTGTACGAAATCATAAAGGAACATCTATTTTGGTACTTCCAGCTGCGAATTCAAAATACATAGTTTCATTAATTTTTTATAGGGTTTTCTCTGAAAAATATTTTATACATTTTAAACCAAAATTTTAGAAGTTATGTTTTAAATTTAATTATATATATTTTTAATTTGAATTAAAACCTAAAAGATAATTGTAGCATAGACATGACAAAACTGTTCTTCAGATGGTAAATAAATTTCTTAGAATAAAATATGAGATATTGTAAAACTGAGTCACGAATATTTCAGAAGAATTTTTAAGTTCATAAAAAGTGTTTTAGGCTGTAATATTGACATGATTGTGGTTTTAATTATACTTTAAAACATCACGAAATGTTTTGCAGAAAGTTTTACAAAATTCTTTTGACCTTTGCAAATCAAAAGAAGTTACAGAAATGCATTTATCCATAGCAGTATTCTTGTAATGTCAATTAGATTCACAAAAATCTAATTGATATAGTCTAAGGAATACAAGTTATCATAATATTGACTGATAACATTTATTTCATTGTTGTAATTGTAGACATGCCGAAAAAGATTGTGTGTATTCTGGCATACAATTTTCCTGATCGTATGAGGAAATGTTAGGACTAGAAGGTCAGATAATAGTAATTTTTATCGTTTCCATCGTAATAAGTTCATGAAAACGACATAAACAGTTGATATCGATGGGTCAATAACCATGTTTGAATTTATGTATTTGTTTTTGAGTTTTTTGTAAGTAGCATATCTAAGAAATTTTTAAATGCGATTATTTATTTTTTCCATAAGTCCTCCTAGCCGTAAGTGATAATAATTGCTTGTGGACATTTAAAACAAAAGAGTATTGTTAGCACTAGACTGGTCTTCAAAATCAACAGTTTAATAAAAATTCTTTATAACAATCACATTTAATTTATATAAACAAGTTATAATAATTTCAGAATTAACACAAACTTACTAAATTTACTTTCGAACACGTTTGTTTTGTGAAACGTGGGATCATTGAGAGGACAAGAGAGATAAAACTACCTGGGCATTTTGCCAAAATAATTTTAACCTTATACCTCTTTTTGTAAAAGGTTCTTCAAACGAAAAACTCACTTTTACTGTTCCAACACCGTTATTTAGATAATCGATAATGTACAAAGAAACTAAGTTAACAGCTTAAACAAATTTTAAAACATATTATAAAAGGATAATGACCTTAAATTGAGTAGAAAATAAGACAACCATTTTAAATTCAACCTTGAGCAGGTGATTACATATTAATTAAATTGTTGTTTGTCAACATCAATACTCCCAATTTCATAAAATATTCTTGCTCCTTTTTTTGAATAAGAAGACTTTTATGACAATATATTCGCTTTTATATTAACATTAACCAAGTACTATGTAGGATTACAAGTCTCAGAATAAAATTGAATAATATAGTAAATTTCGCGACAGAACGTCACAAGCGGTGATGTGATATATCAAATTATAAGAGGTTGTTTGCGCACGCGCGCTACGGTTTGTAAGCCGCAGCGGCCAGTCTGCTAGACGCTTGTGTTCTCAACGAACAAGCCTGCGGGATTTTAGCGATGTTTCGGATTTCGAAACTCGTTCTTCCGGATAAATAGCGAGAGTTATTCCATTACAAAGCCGTTCATTTGTGTGTATGTGATACTACTAAATACAAACATTGATCACATAAACCGAGAACAATTCTAGTGTTTACTTTAAAGTTTAAAAGTTTTACAAACTGTTTGTGCGGACTTTCTTCGGAAGAAAGTGAGAAGTGTGCTGTGACGGTATCAAAACCAATAAAAATAAAGATTATATATTTTACTATTCTGAGTATTATATACTATAACTTCAAAATTTGATAAGATTTACCTTAGCTAAAAATTAAAATACAAGTAGACTGTTAATTGTAATTTTTAATTGTTGTTGTTTTAAAAAAAACGGGAATAATAATATAGAAAGGTTAATATTCAGCGTTAGTCTCAATTAATATTCTGTGAAGGTTCGTGAATTAATGGCTCCGATGCTATAATAGTTTCATATAGGATAAAATTAAACTACGATGATGACTTGTAAATAAAATGATTCATTTAAATTTCTTAAACCAATTATTATAAACTATAGAACATTCAGGTAGCCGTCGAATGTGATCATTATTCATCAATATCTTTATTTAGATTTAGTTGGTATAATAAAAATCTCTACGCTTATGTATTAATAAATTTAAACAATGCATACTTCATATAGTCTCTATTCTAATTAGGTTTTTAACAGAGATTAATTAACAAAGCCCAGCTTGACAAATCTACATATTAAAATTCTGTTTATAATTAAGTCATTAGAGGCTTTCTAGTGAGTAATGAAAATAAAGTGCTATTTTATTAATAGTAAAGAACACGTTATCAAATTTAAATCGTGTATATATGTAATTTTTCTAATAGAGATAAAAAGCAATATTTCATTTTTCTTAACTGATTGCTATATTAGTCCTTCGAAGAGGAAATTGAAAGGAATTCCTTAGAAAACGGTATTAATTTTGTAATACAAACATTTATATTATTGTTATTGATTATGAAAACATACTTTTATCAGAAATTATTTAATTAGATTTGGATCAATGTCAAAAGAATAAATGTATCATAATTTGAAATTGAGTTACAAAATTAATTTTCTGACAAGGGTCTAATACACAATTAATTAATTCATAATCAAATGATTCCGCGTTATATTATTTGCGAGAATATGTTAGGATTCAATATACAGATTTAAAAATTCCACTTCGACATACTTGTGAGAATAGTAAATTTATGGTAATGGTCTATGATCGCAAGAAGTCTAATACTTCAAAAAATGCACTCGGTTTTCTGGTTTGGTTTCTTGTTTTGTAAATATGCGTTGATAAATTATAAAAATTTACAAGTCATCGCAAAAGGGAACGACATTTTTTGGAGACCGCCAGTTTTCATTCTGAAGTCCACATTGTAACATTGCTAAATAAAACACCAAAACTATATTTTAGTTTCAGGCTTGTGCCGAGTTGTGGGATATTATATAACTAGGGAAAGCTAGTAGTTAATAAAATGAAATGAAATTAATTTTTAGACATTAAAATGTATGGTTTGAAATTTCTAAGCAAACGTGATAAATACAACAATACAAAATCTCTACATATCTCGTAATTGAAAAATGAACCGTTTCAGTTTCTTTAATTACGTTGTACGGTCGGTGTAATTACCCATTGCCTAGCTGGGATAGGAGTTACTATTGTTAAATAACATCTTTTACTTTGTATGTAGTTTTATTTCAAAGCGTTGTTAAAATGTAATGAGTAGCTTATTTCTTCCGCATAATGTACAATTTATAGTACACGAAATTTAACATGCCATGACCATTTAATGGCACGCTTTAATGTTGATTATCACGAAATTATATAGGACATGTCTTGAAGATCCCACCTAAGTACATAGCAAATAAGTGAAGATATATTTTTTCCTATTAATAGGATTGATAAAAATTTATTTCACTAGTTCGTTGTTTATCTACGTTTGAAAATAAAATGCACTTTAAAAATGTAATTTATATTTCAATAAACATTATAAAAGTCAATATTAGCAAATGGATCTTAGCGATACTGATTACGTTGGGCCCAAGTTTAAATAGACCGTTGAATATTTGAAGCATTGGTAAACTTTAAAAATCGATAATAGGATTTGGGGGTGAAATGTTTTCGCTCTGCCGTCATTACTTAGGTACTGCTGAGCTCAGATTTCCACAAGCTAGTCTGATTGCACAAACGTTTCACAAATTTCAATTTTTTACGGCTATACCATTTAAATTGAACAAAATGAAAATCGAAAAATGAATGAAAAAATATCAAGTAGCTAACACATTAATCTTATAACGTATTCTTTATCAGAAATATGATTTATAAAATATAATATGTAATTTTACTTGTCGAACACTAATATCTCTTGGTTATATTTCATTCACATATTTATTTATTCACACATTTACGATTACTATAAAAGATACAGATTTAATTTATTTTATTTCAAAATCACATTTGATTTCATATTTAATCATCGATCTCATTTTAAAATAGGAATATTTTATTTTAGGTAAAACTAATAACCAACCAAAATAGCTAAAGAATATTGTATAATATATGTATGATGTTTTGAAACTTCTCTTTGATATTCGTATCTCAAGTGGGTAAATTGACTAAATCCCTTGTCCGTCAACTAGGATCTTAAAGATTAATGATGTTTTTGAGGTGTAAAAGTAAGATTGTAAGAACATTCTTGAACATAAATTGGGACTTTAATTAATTATCTCATTAGGATAATGTCATTCTCCTAAAATTCTAATTATACACTTATTTGGAAACACATCCCAAAACTGCAATCTTTTTTACGAAACCGGTACCATAAAAACTTCGATTTTAAGTTATATTTGCGATTCAATTTCTTTTCTTTATTTAATTTTCTAGATTATTTTAGATATAATATATAATCAAAGAGAAAATTATAAACAAAGGAAAATAAATGCAGACATCGAATATTCATTACTTTCATCTTTCACATTATATGAAACAAAACTATGAATTTTTATTAGTTTAAATTAATTTTAATTTAAATAAACATTAATTTCAATTTAAATAAAATAGTATGTCAAATTGTGATGACACCGGAATTTACAAGTAAATTAAGATTGTGTGGAATATGTAATTTAATATTTGATATTTGCAATTCAATACTGAAGTTTAAAATGTTTCATTATAATTTCATATTTTTTTGCCTTCCTAAACTATGTTCTTGATATATTATATAGTATATATAACTTTTTGAAATTACCACACTATATCAAGAATCATTTACTATATTAATAACAATCACTCCCCTTCCAATAAACGTTATATTCTCCATCCCTTGTGACCAGACTTCACAAGTGTACAAATTCTGTTAAGTATACGAAATGTGTGTACATGTTTTGCCCTTCGAGATGTTGACAATCTAAGTGGATTTCTCTTTTTCTCTGACCTAGATTCTGTATTTTTTATGAAAATTAAGACAGTTAAGAGTTTTCTTAAATACTCATTATGTGGCTAACTCTACGATCACACGTGCGATGTGTAGATTCTCTAGTTAAAGAAATAATCAAATAAGCTTCCATTCTACATTGAAATTTATCTAAAGTATGGTTGCTTTAAAAAGTATTAATTTTAAATTTCACAACCTCAAAATTTTCCATGATTAAATCAGCAATAGGTTCATAGCGGTTTTATTTCATGAAACGAATTGAGAACCTGCGTGAATATTTATTGCTTAAGCCGGGGTCCATGGCACTATTGAAGGTTTTTATTGGCTCTTCACAAATCGTCTTGAAGAAATAAGTTCTTAGTAAAACCTTTGCAAATTGTATAATGGCAATTGACTTTTACAAAGCCTTACTACGTGGTAATCTACGTGGTAATGCATACCATTAATTTTATTTCTATATTTTTACTCCTGATTGTTATCCGTCTTTAATTTAAAAATATATAATGTATTGAACAGTAAGTTTACATGCAGGGTCCTACTTATAATGAATATGTAACTAATTTAAACGATAATTATAATTGACACAATAGTTCAGCTTCATTGAATTCACTGAACACATAATAAATCTAAAGTGTTTTCTGTCCAATGATTGATGGTATGCCATTCGAGATTGAAGTCCAACAAATGTATTTATATTTTAATGTAATTAAATTTGATTCATTTCTTTTATATCTAGTAATTTCCACTTTTTACACATAAACATTTTCTTAAATAATTCAATAATTTAAATTTATTTAGGAAAATATATATTCTTCACTCGTGTCTATTTTGATTCTTAGCTATTTCAAACTTTTAAGATATATTTCCAATTTTAATAAGTCTTCTATTAAATTAAGCTTTTTCTTTTAGTAAAATTGAATAAATGTAGCCCGTCTCGGTCAATCTTTTTTCCTTAATTTTATTAATGATCAATAAATCATCAATAATAACATCGAATAAAATCTTAATCGAATAAATCAATAAAATTATATTTTTAACGTATTGATTTGGACTATCAATTTAAATTAATTTTAGATTATATATCTTATAAACGACTTACTTGAAATAAATCCTTCTCCGTGCAACATATTATGATACAAGATATTTTTTTTTGAAATTTCCTATAAATATTTATATAATATTGGAATATGCAACAGTCTAATAATAAACGTTTTCCAAATTAATATTTATTTTAATATCAAAATATTTAAAATCTCTCTTATAAAATTGTATAAATAGCACTAACACAATAAGGAGGAACTAAAATCAAGAAATTAACATTTGCGTTTATGTTACACCAAGTCAAATATTGACAAAAGTTTTTGCATACATACGGTTTAACTTCTAATTTCTTTACTTTGTACAACTGGAAGGATGAAATAAGTATTATAAAATTTCCATACATATGAAATCGGATTGCAAAGTATTTTATATTTGTCAGATTATATCCGTTTGTAACATTCATAAAATGTCGAGAAAAACTTTTTCAATTGCGAATGTGTTTTTAACTTTTAGCATAGGCTACCTTACTTTTAAGATCAGTAAAATTCCCTTTCATAAGCTTTAAGAAATTGCTCAAAGGGATATAAGAATATTTATCGCCTCTAAGAGCCAAACTCAGTAGTATTCAGGAATTTTATTTGCTTTCTTGGAAACACCCTCGCGAAATAAGTTCACATTTAAATCTCTCAGCAAAATTTATATTGGTTGGCCCTTTGCGTATTTTTACACAGTTAGAATATAAGATTATAAAATAAATTTAGCAATTCTCTCTTCTTTAATATATTTATTTAAATGCAAAATTTAAATATTATAACATAATTTATTAAACATTTAGTTTTGTTTGGCAAATATTGTATCCATTATATTTAACATACAAATTAGGACACATATCAATTTAATAATTCCTTAGAAAAAAGATATTTAATCAAACCATGTCCATAAGAGTTCTTATTTATCTTATCATTGTTTAATGATGTATTGATATTGTTCACATGAATTAAATTTGATTTCACGTTTTTAGACTTACATTCCCAAAGAGTAAAACGGCTCCATATTACTAAGGTTACGTCTATCTATCTGAATGTCTGTAGGTCTGCAGGACTGTCTGTCTGTCCTACTGATCATCTGACCAGACAGTATCTCATAAACCATGACGGTAAGAAAATTGAGATTTGAAATAACTTACAATGTAAACTGAGAAACATGGTAGGTATATTACACATCAAATAAGAAAATAATATAGTCATAAATACATAAAGTAGCAGTAAATTATAATTGATTTTAATTGAAATATATCAAAAGCTAACATAAAAAAAAACTTTAAATAAATATTTCTTAAATCAAAACAAAATGGTGTTATGAATTATAAAAGATAAAGGAAAGTCATACAAAATATTCGTTGTTTTGTACTACTATTGTTGTCACTTGAAACAGTATAAATACAAATATATCTTTTGTCATTCCGACTCTTTTATTTTCGTGTTTATGTTACGGACGAAGACAGTTTTCTCAGCATATAAAATTCGCTAAAATTGCCTCTTTCACAGCGACTAAGCAATTGTCTCTTGAAAAACGGGGGTTGGATAGACCTTCATAAAAATATTCACACAAAGTGCGTTTACATTGTATAAAGAGTCGTAAAGTGCAAGAAAAACTATTATTGTAAATTTTATTCTCATAATAGCAGGAATATTCGTAATCATTCATTTTATTTGAAATGATATTAAATCGTCACAGTGAATAAATTAATGCACTGGGATCAACGCTAAGCGTTTTATCTCTTGACTTTTTCATCAATTGTTCGTATATAAAACTGGGACTAAAACATTGTGTAGTTTTTGGATAAATCATTTTCGCTTTTATAAATAAATTGAGTACAATAGCAATATAAATTCTATATAGTTCAGCTTTGTTAGGGTGAAATAAAAATATCGCGGGAACAATAGCTTTTCGGAGGCAACCGTGAATAGGTTATTTTCTAGGCACTCTCCACCTTACGTGAGAAAGTAGGATGTCTTATTTTATGGAATGTAATTTTAGATGGACCAAGTATATGTATATTATTAAATATACTTGTAGGAGGGCGTTATAAGAACAGGAGGGCCTTCATGGGAACTCATACTTTGAAAGGGATAAAGTACAGTCTATTCAATACGACACCAACTCAATCGAAACACTAGATATCACTATCACTTCGATACACAGCGATTCGTCACGAGCGCGGTGCGCGGGCGTCATCTCGCACGATACTCCATAATAAAGATGGCCGCCCTCGCTACCATCACAATGACGCTTCACTAGGCTAACCTCAGACAGCTAAAAGTCAACCTGACGTATGATTTTTGACGGATGCGCCGTCACGGCCGGACTGACATTCGACCGTCCTCGGGCGGTTCTCGGATCAATGAACTACAGTTGTGTCTATTCCGTTCGGCATCCTGACAAACGACTAGTTACAATCATCAAAATGTGCTATGGTACTTAAGACTTAAGGCGAGCATCTCGTAGCAATTAAGCCAGACGACAACATTCATCTCACCACAATGTTTAAAGCATCCAGAACAAGTCAACCAACTTAAAGGGCTCTGACCCGGACGACTACATTCGTCTTGCCACAATGTTCAAAGCATCCAGAACAAGTCAACCAACTTAAAGGGCTCTGACTCGGACGACTACGTTCGTCTTACCAGAACAAGTCAGCCAACTTAAATGGCTCTAACTCGGACGACTACATTCGTCTTACCAGAACAAGTCAGCCAACTTAAATGGCTCCTGACTCGGACGACTACATTCGTCTTACCAGAACAAGTCAGCCAACTTAAATGGCTCCTGACTCGGACGACTACGTTCGTCTTACCAGAACAAGTCAGCCAACTTAAATGGCTCCTGACTCGGACGACTACGTTCGTCTTACCAGAACAAGTCAGCCAACTTAAATGGCTCCTGACTCGGACGACTACGTTCGTCTTACCAGAACAAGTCAGCCAACTTAAATGGCTCCTGACTCGGACGACTACGTTCGTCTTACCAGAACAAGTCAGCCAACTTAAATGGCTCCTGACTCGGACGACTACATTCGTCTTACCAGAACAAGTCAGCCAACTTAAATGGCTCTGACCTGGACGACAATATTCGTCTGACCACAATCTGCAGAGCATCCAGAACAACTCAGCCAAACGAATGAACGATGATCGAGACTCCAATGAGCTAGCCCCATCATCTCCACTACTTATACTCATGTGAGTGAACGATGACCCGGACATAGACTCCACAGAGCTAGCCCGTCCATCTTCACAACCTGATCAAGCGTCGACCGGACGTGGACTCCATCGAGCCAGCCCCTGCACGCTTTGATCCATCACTACTAGAAACATCGGCCGCATCAGCCAGTTCCATCGCCACCTCAAACTCACCAACTCAAACTTACACAACTCATTTATGGTTTATCAATGTTGGAGGCCATCAGAGCTACTCAGCTACTCACTTTCATCATCTGACATAGCTTCGTTTCCATTCTCTCCACTCCATGACCCGCCGTCTCGGCCTCCTCATTACTTAGTTCAGTGGATATGTCAACTAACCCTTCAAAGCCTCTGGGTACTGCGCCCAAGTTTTCATGAGAGTATTTTAAAGTGCAATTAGATTCATCGGTATGTTGCAGTTCGTACCTATCGTTGTCTAGAATTTTAGTTATGATAAAAGGTCCCCTAAACTTTCTTTGCAGTTTAGTTTGGTAACATTCGCTACACTTAACAAAAACGTAATCTCCCCGAGAAAGAAAAAAAAGGTTTTACTTGGGCTTTGCCTTTACTAAATTTAACTATTTCCTTTTGATCTGCGTTTTCAGTGTTGAGGGAAGTTTTATTCCGGATATTGTCTAAATCTAATCTCGGCTCGTTTGAATTTTGGGCTATTAATGATATCCCTAAAGATTGCGCGCGAATGCCAAACATTAGTTCTGTTGGAGTATATCCTGTAACACTACGGCTTGTGTTATTAAGTGCTAGATGACTCTCCCAGATCAGAGTAATTTAGTAAGATGGGGTAAAGGTACCGAAAACACTTGCTATATCTGCGGAAAGGCAGTTGGAACTGCTAAGCATTTGCTAGTGAGATGTAAGGTTCTCCTGGACAGCGGTCAATTCTCGCGTCGTCACTATAGGGTTTTAGAGATCATACGTGAAGCGGTTAGTCTTTCGGTAGCCAGAGCGCAAAGGGAAATAACCACAAACGAGCGATCAATAGGTTTTGTGAGAGAGAGCACCAGGGCTATAAAATCAAACGTCAAGCCTTACTCTATCCTTAAAGCGGCTTCGGATTGGACTATCATGATGGATACGTATGAGAAACAACACAAAATCCCCGAGGATATTTGTGCGTCAGCCTCCAGACCAGACATATTTCTATATTCGCGTATTTTAAAGCGCGTTGTGATGATAGAGCCTACGGTGCCTTGGGAAACCAACATCCCCAAAGACCATGCCATCAAGGTCATTAAGTATTACGAGCTCACTAACGAACTAACTCGAAATAGGTTCGTCCGCGGTAGAGGTGGGAGCGAGAGGCATAACAGCCAAATCTCTCTACAACCTACTAAAAGACTTGGGCCCGTCCAGAACCAACATTAATTCATTCTCGGAACGTACGTCGAAAGCAGCCCTAGCAGGTTCCTTCCAAATTTGGCCAGGTAGGGAGAGGAACTTGGACAGTGGAGGTGAGCGTACAACGCGCGTTAGTTAAGGGGCCCCTTAAACCCACACCTGGGTCGCAAGTCCCAGGCACTGCTGAAGCTCCCCTCCCTGCAACGCGATGGACCCGGCACCCGCACGGTGAATCCATTGAATGCTAAGCGGTTTCGTCCCTTGTACCTCAGGAAGTTTGTCACGCCACGTTTTATGGGTATCGTTTTCTATAATAGTTAGCAGACATTTTAAAATCTGCATGACCCTTTCTACTTGACCGTTGGCTTTATTTGCCCCTGTTGTTATAAAGTAAAGTTCTATACGAGGTGTTTTACTCAATTCTCTAAAGTCCGCGCTTACAAAGCCCCTTCCCCGATATAACAATTCGCTTGAGAACACCGAAAAGAGAAACAGCTTTTCTCAACGCTTTAATAGTACAACTGGCATCGAGGGATATAGTATGCTCTTAAAGGACATACTTGATAACATAATCAATCATTACTGACGCGTATTTCTTTTCTGTCGCTTTTGCCACTTAATGTCCCAGTCATATCTATGTGAATAGTATGCCAATAAAATGTATGCAAATCCGTAGGAGAATTTACATGGCCAAAATAGCAATAACCCCACTGAATAAAATTTGGAGAGATAGGAAAATTATTAATGGAACAAAAATGCATCTGATACGAACGCTTGCCTTCTCTATATTTCTATCTATCTAGCTATCCGATTCTGTATAGTGCAAAGACGTGGACTATGAAAGTCGTTGACAGGCAAAGAATTGATGCCTTAGGAATGTGGTGATGACGAAGTATGTTACGCATACCTCAAAATATGGTCAGCGCTTATCTAATATCTATTTGCAGCACATACTGGCGTTGATTGGTCAGTTCCCTGACAGAACTACGGACAGCTTTAAACGTCCGCTAGTGATTGAAAAAGTGGACGGTAACCGAACTAGAGGACTAAATCCCAAAAGGTGACTGGACCAAATCCCAGAACACCTAAAAATACCTGCCTGCGTTGCACTCCATCAAGAAACTAAACGTGTCTATCTCAGTATGGATATGGTTGATTTAAGTCCATACAAGGGACTGATGGACGATAGGTTACCAACGACTAACTTTGTTTCGCTCAATTTTTTTTCGATATAGCATATTGTTTCTAACATCGTAGATGTGACTAATTGAATCGGGAAACTTATTATTTAAGAGCTGAGCAACAATATCTTGAACATATGCATCACGTTTTTGTTCTACCGCTAACCACCCTTGATTTACCTCTACAAACTGCACAGACTTATTAACTACTTGAGCCTTGCTTTTGTCGCTCTTGGAAGTGCCCTGCTCAGGGTCATCTATGTACTCTCGGTGTTAATTTTTTTTTTTTTTTTTTTAACTAAGAAGCTTTGAAAGGATTGCCACCCGTGAAAACGATAAAATGATGACCATATAGCTTTTGCTTCAAATATTCTTCCGCTCGAACGACTGCCGAGGTCTCAAGTTCATAAGAATGATACTTTTATTCCGTGTCAGTTTTCCGGCGACTGAAATATGAAATAACGTGAGGAACTCCGTTCTTTCATTTAATTAAAATGGTACCGTATCCGTTGGCGCTGGCATTCGTGTGTAATTTTATAGGAGGCTCGCGATCAAATATAGTTAGAATAGACTCCGTGGTAAGTATTTGAACTATCCATTTACGAATATTACCGTGGACTTCTGACCGTTTAATTAACCCCTTTAACTTAGTGAGTAGACATAAGGATCGTACTAGGCGAAAATACATAGTTCGGTATAAAATTTCTAAAACAAAAGGCTTACTATAAGAATTGGTGTTAATCTCCCTAGAGTCAACATACATTATGTCAGAGTTGTCATTCGGTTTTTTTTTTTTTTTACAATTAGAATGGGGCTTGATAAAGTGTAAAATGATTGTTTCAAAGAGGGCATCCATTTTTTTTTTCGAACAACCTCTTATAATTTGTAAGGTCTCTCTTAGACTATGTTAGGGTCTAAAGAATTAGGGTCTAAAGAGTTAAGAGGTGCCCTTAATAATAAAATGAGTTATACTTCTTAAAAACATCGATAAGGGCTTTGTTATCGTCGCCTTCCAAATAAGTTTTGATACAAGAAAAGTTAAGACTGTCTGAGGTTGGGCACTTATCTGTTTTTGTCGTTTCAGGTTTTGAGAAAATAATGTAGTCACTGTTTATCTCTCCTTTAACCCCCCACTCTACAAGGTACCGTCCAACAACCACGGATTCAAGAATAATATTCTCTTTAATAATATGAAACAAAAGAGACACTGAAACACTTTGAATTATGACCGGGCTTAAAATTTGTGTATTACAATAAGTCTATAGACGTAGAAACACTAATAATAATTGACTGTTAATGTACACGAAGTATGACTAGAGTATTCAGTACCGAAGCGCAAGGTTGAATGACCTTTATTCGCTAATACGATCTAATATTAAAATCTTACGAAGTGGTGGGTAAGCGTGAAACTCATATCGTCGCCCGTTCGCTTCGACCGTATACTACGCGTTCAGATGCCTTTCAGGGGAACTACTTCATTGCTCAAAGTACACAGAAATTTATTTGAAAAATTTTCAGATACAGACACACATTAGTACTACATGAACAAGTACACCCACTACTAAAAAGAAAAGGAACAGTCTCACCAGATGACGTCGTCAACTCCCCTCGGCTCGGCCCATGGTCACACAGATATCTCCTTCACCGGCGAGCCTCAATTACCGGTACCTTTTACGATCAAGACACGACGAGACGTCCTAACCCTTATATCTGCTTCCGTACGATCCAGATTGAACCGGATCAACTACGTCGTCGAAGTTAGTTGAGAAGTTGACATTATTTTCATCGACAAGTTTCTCATTATTTTTTACAAAGTTTAACATAGATGGATGATCACTACTCTCCTCATTTTAAAGCCCTTTCGATCCCACTTCTGATGTAGGAGGGCGTTATAAGAACAGGAGGGCCTTCATGGGAACTCATACTTTGAAAGGGATAAAGTACAGTCTATTCAATACGACACCAACTCAATCGAAACACTAGATATCACTATCACTTCGATACACAGCGATTCGTCACGAGCGCGGTGCGCGGGCGTCATCTCGCACGATACTCCATAATAAAGATGGCCGCCCTCGCTACCATCACAATGACGCTTCACTAGGCTAACCTCAGACAGCTAAAAGTCAACCTGACGTATGATTTTTGACGGATGCGCCGTCATACTTTATGAATATTCCATAACAATAACATAACTATTATTGTAAACAGAAAATCTTTTTATTTATTTGTACATATTTGTAGATCCGAACTACTGCGTAAAATCTTTTGTTACATCAAAACGTAAGTGAGGAAATGTAAAAAAACTTCAAATAATTTTCATTTTAAAGTTGTTATAGTAAAATAGTGATGAAATAATCAAGTGCTAACTAATTATGTGAAAAAATAGCAGTTATGTGGCTTCCGGCGCTCTTGTATCTGTTGAGTAAATCAGGTATGTGTTTAATTTTAAATCACTTTTATTAGTCATAAGTACTCTTTGTTTATTCATGTAATAATTGGTTAGTTTACTTGCATGCAAAAAGTGCGGATGCTGTCTTAACAGATCTTCTTGTTTTTAAGTATTTAAACTGATTAAATGATCGATCAATTTACAGATATCTTTCAGATGTTCTACCTTTTCAATATATAATGTTATCAGAAAATGTTAATTGTACAGATTATAATAAAAATCTTAACTAAGTTTCAGAAACCATTTCTCACGTCTTGTTTCTGATTATTTATAATTTTACATAAGCGTTAGAGCTTAACATTACAGAAGTAAAAATCATAATATTTTCAGTTTTGTTTTTAAAATATAAATAGATGATTCGAGGCATTACAATTTCATTTAAATAAAAACCTATTTATATTTAAATGAAATGTAAATGCCTTGAATCATCTAATTTAATCAAAATTTGTTAATCATTCAATTAAAATTGGTTACTTGTCTTAAAAAAATTGCCTTAAAAATAAATAGTATAAACCTAGTCTAAGTTTTCTTTATGGGCCCTTCAAGTATGATATATAGATAAAAAAATATCAAAATAAAATATTAAAACAAACAAGGTTTAACTCTTTAATTATGCTTACAATCTGAAACTCCTTTGATATAGCAAAGTCCTTTATAAACTGTATTTATAGGTATTTCCATACACTACTGTCATTACAATAAAGAATTTTGGTTTAAACTAAATTTAAATGATTTCAAAACTAGTTACATATTTATGTTCTTATCATTTTCTGTTATTTTTCTACTAATGTAATTTAATGATATCGAAGACTTTCGAGAGTATTCTTCATAATATAAAACTAATATATTTGGATGTACCATCGCGTTTTTTCATTATTTTACCGACACTCATCCGCGAGGCTATTGAAATTAAAAACATCTCAATTTCAACAGAGAACATGGCTGGAATCTACTCGTATCTAACACTTGAGATTCCCTCCTTAAAAATATGAAAACCCATGTTATTGACCTCACCGCAGGACCTCGAGATACAGTAAGCGCATTCTATAGGCATTCTGACAGATACGCTAGTAAATTAAGAGATCGTTGGCGATAGATGACAAAGAACAAGATCTACTGACAGAAATTCTCATCTCGTCTGCCGGTAATAACGGTTGCTGCAAAGTGAACTAAACGTAGTTTAAAATAATAAAAAACGCAATAGTACATGTGAAAACTACTTTAATTTAATATAAATTAGATACTGAGTTTTTAAAATATGAAAAATCGAATAGATATTACTTATATTGATATGTTTATTATTATTAGAGAAAAATAATTCAGATTGCATGTTTTTTTTTATTTGACGTTAATAAAAACTTTACATTCAATAAATATGATATTTATAGAATGTAAAGTTTATATTAACGTCCTTTGCACCGGAGTTCTAAAATATAACATGATAAAATTTAATCAAATTCGTAATTAATATACATATTAATGAAATGTATATTAAAAACCGTATTAATTATCAAAAAAATTGTATGATGGTCAGTTATTCATTGCTTGTTTCTAAAATTCATACCGACATATAATTTCGTGGGCTTATTAAAAAATGCAAGAAATGAGAAATTTTAAGCTTATTTAGACTGTGCTTAAGGCTGTTTTCCATAAATCTCGACTTAGCATAACGAGCTTACGCCTTCACTTCATTAAAATCATGTTCTTAAAGCAAAACCACTTAAGCTTACCGCTAAGTATGAGACTGTCTTAGTACTGATTATTTTAAATATTAATGAAATTATATTATTTTATATGTATAATGTATATTTGAAGAAATATATACATATAAATAACCTACATAAAGTGGATTCAGGGCAGGAAAAAAAAAAGTTTAAATTATACTCATGAAATTTTACTTATTTTTTTAATAAAAGCTAAAACCCTTTACAAAAATTAGATACATTCTAGATAATCGAATATAAAAAGATATTAAACAGTTTAGTTTGTTCGTTCAAAAATATTTGAATTTCTATTCAGAAATATATGGGCTAGTTCTTTTAGGTACGATCATCGCCCAGCTCTGTTAGCCTACGTAATTCGACAAACATAGACCTTTTAAAAAGAAAATCGATTCTTTCTAGTTTTAGATATAAATACAAGCTTGTTCTACATTTGAAATAAGGAAATAAAAGTAAGAGAAATAAAAGAAAATAATATGGGAAAGCGAGCATACAAGTCCAAAAACTCAACTCGCTTGTAAATATACACTTACCCACTAATGATACAAAAGAAATAACTGAAATTTATATATACCTTTTTTTCTATCGTATATTAAACATTACTAAGAGATACATGTCATATCTTTTTAATAATTTCCTCGAAGGGAAAGTAATGAAATACTTGAAATTGATAGTCATAAAATCTCCATAAAATTTTCTTTTTATTATTTATTTCATATAATGGATTTCAAAGATACCACTGAAAATCTAAAATAAACATTCAAACGTTATAAATAAGTATTATTTTATGTGAATCAACTTCCATTGTTCAAAATGTTGTATTCTCTACTAAAATATTTTGACGAAGAGGAAAAATAGACATAGATTTTCCTAACTTTCCACATATTTTTCTCGATAAATATATTCATTATTCATCCGAAATATATAAGTGATGTCGTGGTTCAAAACTTTCGGTGAAGAAAAATTTAAGGTCGCAACCCGCATACGGATTCAGGAGCTCAACTTATCTCTTTACGCAGCGATTGATCCTTAACTTTCGTAGTTTCATCATTCATCATATTTTGCTGGGTTTGCAATGTTTTATTATTTTATAGTTGAAAAAGCATAATATGTATTACCAAGACATCAAGTAATCGACCGTATTTCCACACGTTTTGAAATTAAAGTAAAATGTTAAACTTTGTTTTTTTTTTTCATTATACAAAATCATTTAAAATACAATAGTACTCGTAGTTCAAAGATATAGAAGAAGGATATGGCATTTAATAGTAACAATAGCAAAAGCAACTTAGTTTTTCTGCTAAAAAGGATTAAGAACCACCAATATGACTACCACATATAAATCCATGAATATATATTCAGTCTAGTTGCAACCTTTTGCTCTTGGTCCTAAGATTTAGTTTTCTTTGCTCGGATATCAAGATGTGCTTTTCTGATATGAGGTTAGGAAATGTTAGAGATAGTTGGCCATGATAGGGTTGGGTCTCCTTGCTTTGAACCGCTCTTATGTATTTTGACAATATCACTTAATGTAATCACCAGACCTTATACTGTTAAAGTGACAGAAATTTCACATAAGTTTATATATACAGATAGTTATAACTAGCCACTTCTAGAAGGTGATTAAGTTAGACAGTAAAATTGTTTATAAATCAAAGCATTACAAAATGTTAAGCTCTTTTTTTGTATTCTGCTGATGATTTCTACCTCAAATGGCCAGTTTGTTGATTTTGTAACTGATAGATTCACGGCAAAACAAATGAAAAAAAGCAATACCGAAATGAAAAACACGACGTTATGATATTATATTTTAAAATTATACAATTTATAACTAAAATTCCACAAGTGATATAAATACTCGTTAGTCACTAGAACAAAATTACATTGTTAACATAACGCATTAAAAATGTATAAAATTTTGGTCTTCTGCATATTCACTATATTTTTCATTAAGATTATAAAGCATATGAAATGACTTTTTATATAATTTATAATGAATTATTAATTAATACACTTTTCATTTAAACATTTAAATGGTAGAATTATGTTTTATTTAAATATACTGTAAAGACTAGACATTCAAAGGTAATAGCCCTAGTTCTTTGAAGCGAAAGACTCATTTACACGACTTAATGGACTCTACAGACTGCTGTTTTGCTAATATTTACCCTGCTTCGTTCTTAGGGTTTCTTTTAGAGCCAACTTTTTTAATTTTATCCTTGACTATAAAATAATTACAGAGATCTAAATTTTGTGCTCATAAATATACATTGCCTTACAAGAATAATAATAATGGTTGGATTAAAAATAAAAACCACATTTTTAATGTAAAATTATCCAACAAATTGCTATACGTAATTCAAAACATAATAAATAAATAAAAGCCAAGCTTTATTTATCAAGCCTTTAAATCCGAGAGGGTATTAACGCGGCAGTAAATATGAATTTATTCCCTTGAGCTACAAATGGGGTTAAAGTTGAGAAAAACTTATAGCAATACTTTTTTCACAGACTTTTTTTTGTTATTATTGTAAGTTTTAAAATAAATTCAAGGAATATACAGGAGTAAATTAAGAACAATATTTTTAGAATACGGTTACGAAAAAAGGAATTTAGTAAAGAATATTGACCCTTTCCATGAAATAGTTTTAATTAATTAAGGTAATTTTATGTGAAATGCTGTATAAAAAGTTACTTTTTCGTGACAAAAATATATTGAATTCATCAAAAAAAATATCGAACATTTTAAATGCAATTTCTAACTCAGTTTACTTCTATATGAATGTAGTAAAAAATTTGTAAAAAAACACTTTGGATTTACTTAACCGATTTAAAATTTCTATTTGGTTAGATAAAGTATTTTAAGAGAAAATAATGGATGAAATAAATTTAAATGTGGTAATTTTCATAAAAGTACAAAGAAGATTGCAATTAAATAGGCCAACCATTAGAGTAATTTAAATAATTCTTAAAATAATACAAAAAACTGAAACAGCCCGTTTCATAGTTATTACTATAAGGATAAAACCACACAAAATCATCTAAATTATATTCGAATAAGACACAACACAACAACTAAAACACACATACTTGTTATTAATATTACATTCAACATTTCATATGGTTTCCTATTAATATTAAGCTTATTATTGAACTAGATGACTAATATTTTACGTAGGTACCTTAAAATAATTTAGTATATACGAAGCTAACATTATTACTATGTATTAAAAATTTAATTGATCATCACTCACAATAAAATAAAATGTGTATACATTATTAACGTCATATTATGGAAATGTATTATAAACTTGGCCATATTAGATTATTAATTACTAGCTTTAGTTAAATAATTATAAGTATATAACTGTATTTCTTGACGATGGATATAAAGTGATCAGAAACAATCTTATTTCACAATACTGTTACTAAATTAGATAAAACTTCCTAGCATTCTATGGATTCACCGTAAGGGAGCCGGGTCCATCGTGTAATAGGAAGAGGAGCTCCTACAGTGCTTGGGACTAGCAACCCGGTCGTAAGTTTAAAGGGCCTGTCTTCGGAATACGTTCCAAAAAGGAATTGATGGTAGTTCTAGATAGGCCCAAGTCTTTTAGTAGGTTTTAGAGATATTTAGCTGTTTGACGTCGCGGTCCAACATCTATGTATAAAATTAATGAAACAAAACGTATAGATTTCAGTTTTTTAATAGACTGCAATAATTTCGTGATGTCGCATCTTAATTGCACTAGGAAAACTCAAGAAAAGGTATCAGTAATATATCCATTCACTTTTAAAAACCAGTATTTGCATAAAATTTTTTGCTTTGACAAACTTTAACGTTAAAATAGTCAGTAGTGGCCTAGTAGTTAAAGGGGCCGCCTCTCGTTACCGAGGGGCGGGTTCGAACCTGGCCCGGGCAAGTACCAATGTGACTTTTCCGAGTCATATGTACTATTAGACTATTTAGACATCACTGATTAATGTTGATTCCCAAAAGAGGGTTGATGTCAGGCAGGCGGCCGAAATAGCCAAAACTATTCACAACATGTAAGGCAGACCCTGGCTGTAGCTGGGAAATTGCCAGGTAGAAGAAGAAGAAGAAGAAACTTTAACGTTAAAAATGTTATAAAAATTAAATACATATCTTTTACAAATATTTCCTACTTTTATTACAGTTATTTTGTAATGGTCAAACATAAGCATCAAATAAATAAAGCTTACCTTATTATTTATTAGTACTTATTCCTTAATACAGAAAAAAAAACCTTCTACTAACAAAGTTAATTTATCGGCGCTGGATATATCATTCATTAGAATAGAAATATAATGCTGACACATACATGTATATATCTGACTTGAAAAGATTTTTTATAGTACATCCATATTAGCTTGTTTAATATTAATGAAATAAATATGTACTTTATTTCATTCTTTACAATATTAATGAATAAGTTCGTGTATAGAAAGCGGTCACGATCTTTTCTTAAATCCATTATAAACGATAAGATTTTTCAGTAGGATGGATGCCTAAATGGATACTGAGAAGATATTATAAGCATTTGAAATCCTAAACAGCTTTCTATTAAAATTAAATATGAACTCGAGACTAAGAAGTAAGTCGTAAAGTTATGATTGTTAAATCACATCTCAGAATCGATGGTAACATATTGTGTCTAATTGAGACTAATAGGAAAAAGTCACTTGCAGATGTTTTTTTGATTTTATATATTCATGAAAACTGGTAATTATATTAATTACAACATTTGTTACTTACACACGCAAAATACCTTGTTTGTAATATTTGACACTCATTCTAATTAAGCCAAATTTTAAAATTAAAATTATTCATTTGTTATCTATCCAATCGCATAAATTGTAACACAACAACCCAAGTACATACATATAAGACCTGTAACCAAAGTAACAAAAACAATCTTTATAATCGCTTAGCACTTTCATGACATCAAAAAATTAATTTCCTCGCCTTACCTGAAACGGTAATTGCAGTAAAAATTGCGTGCCTAGCTATTTTTTAATAAGTACACGAGTTTCATTCTTTATTACTCGTTTGTAGTAAATCATGCCATGTTTACCGAAATTTCGCCATAAACGTCACAAAAAATAGAGTAACGGCTATAGCAGTCATAACGTACTGCCCTTTTTCATTATATTATTTTGTTGCTTGAATAGAAAGACTCTGTGTACTGTAACATAAATTATATAGTGTAGCGCCTAAAATGTTATTTTACTTGCCAGGTGTTTTTTCGCTCGTTAAAATATAGTGATGTTGATTCACCATTACCTCGTAGCCTAGTTTAGACGCAAGACAAAGAATTTCCAGCGCTTTGTAGTGTGCAACTTAGCAATTAAATTAAGAAATGACTGCTTTACTTTTCTATACTTTTACTACTATGTAAAATATAATAAAGACATTGATATTTCGAAATATTGACTACAATTATCATTATCAGCAAAATAAATTCTTTATTTGAAAATACTTTAAAAATAGTAATGTGATGAGATTCGAAAACTGTTTGACATGAGTCCAATGGCTATGTTTTTATCAGAGTAGTCAACATCGGCTAGGAATACACCTTAGCTTCCCGATGGCCATGAACAGGACGGTTTCAGAAGAAGAGCAAATGAAAGACGTCTAATGAATAAAATCGTGTTAAGGTTTTCCCAAAGGAATATAACTGCAGTACTACTATAACAAAAATTACTGCAATATCTCAAGAATTTTTGCACTTGTTTGCTGCTGATGTTTTATAAAAGAAAATGTTTTCTTTTAATTATATAATTATTTTTTATTTCTTTTTCATATAATTTAATTTTTTATTTCTAAAAACAATGACTGTTTTTATACAAGTTTCACGGGTGAGTACTAGTATCGATACTATTCAAACTCAAACATAGGGTTGTTCAAATAACAAATGTTTTGAATTTGATATCACATATTGTATAACAGCTTTTCAATTCAACCCAGACTAAACAATTAACTGAATGAATTTTTGATAAAATTTTCTTTGAAAAAAACTTATTTTTAAATCACTGCAGAAACTCAATTTAGTTCATAATAAATTTTGTATAACAAATTGTTTGAAAATTATATGTTTGGATGTATAAATGGATTGTAACAAAAAGAAAATAAATAAAGAAAAGGGTAATCCGTGAAAACTATATACATACATATAGGCATATGTGACGTTACTGTTAGCAGTAATTTTATTAATAACATTTTATTTATTCGAACCAGGGTAAAATGTTGTCAAATTTGTAAGTTACTTAATGGTACAGTATCACTAAAATTTGTTTTGATGTGAAGACAATTATACGGCAAAAAAATAGAGCATTTAACGGTATTATTCATATTATAATCTTCCATACTATACTTATTATACTTATACTTTTTATATGAATAAACTTAGTTACATAAATATGAATAAGCATCGTATTAGTTTTCATTTTCAGGTCTATGTTCATTTATTTAAAAAATGTAATTTTAAAGTGTTACTTGAAAAGAGAAGATATCATTGCAGTCTCCCATTTTACGAGAAAAATAGAAAAGTAAACGTACCTGACTTCGGCGATAGTCTTTTAGTTTTATTAGTCGAAAAGAAAGTGGGACGTTTCATTATTTATTTTGCATATCATTAATTAAGGTAAGATTTAGATGTCCTTACGTATGATATAATAAAATCTAATGTTGCAACCTAAATCTAATCTAATACATTTTGCTGTTCTTCAGCATTTTTTTTAATTTATCGATTTTAATTTTTCAAAAGAAAAATTAAATCCCCAGAATAGTAAACAGTATAAGATACAAAAAGAGAATAACATTATTTTTTTTAAAGCCCTTTTTTTTCAACAACAAAATTAATATTTTTATATTAATCAAATTTAATAACAAAAAATATATATTAACAATTCAGTGTTCATCCTACCGTTTTTGGTATGTATTTAAATATTTTCATACAGAAAATGTGTAATGCCATTGTAAATTATAATGATGATTTATAACGCACAAAAAGGCTTTGAATTAGATATTTAAAAACCCTCGAAACTGTTAAACAAACACTAACAAAAAGGTCGCATACGTTGACATGCCATGCCAATCATAACACAGGAAAATAGTTTTGTAAAAGTTACATAAAAGCACTTTACTCAAACAAAAGTATTTTTTTGTTTTACTGACACGTTAGGCTACGATTCCATCTTGCAAATACGATAAAGTAACATTTTGTATTTTATTTAGAGATTTTTAATTGTTATTTTTGTCTTATTATTAGTACTATATGAAAATAATTCACAATTTTAGTACCATTACGGAAAATTTGGGACAGACAAATCAAATCAATAGTAGTAGTAATAGTTTTCAAATCAATACAAACATTTTGAATATGACCAACAAATCAAAATTTGTAAGAGAGTTTATCTTCTCTTTCTTTGTATGATAATAAAGATAATGCTTGTTCTAAATACTCTTAATTAATATGTAGATTAGCTTCGCTCTGTTCTCGATTTTTTACTATGCAACTGGATTTTAATGCGGACTTTTACTGTCTAGTATTTCCACTAAATCTGGTCAAATAGTCCTGGAATATAAGTTTTCATATAACAACCTTTATTGCTTTTGTTGCCTGCAAATTCAATACAGTCACATTCGCTTAAGACCATTCTCATAACACATTCACCCTACATGTTAAAAAACGAGACACTAAATCTGTCAAATACTTTTTGCGTTTTCAATTGTGCTCACACTAGACTCTAGTGACTAGAGGAACGATTTTTGCCTTAGATTTCTCGTACATAAAGTGTTAGGATCAGTGATGTCAGTGTCTCCAAATCCCTCTTTGTCAGATTTTATCTTATGAAAAGTTACATTCAAATCCTGAGACTAGTATAGTGGAAATAATTATAAGAATATTCGATTCCAATCTTCCATTTGGACACTAATACCTTGTCGTTTCACTTATCTTGCCTGTTTAGTATATAAATATTACTTGTTATTGTAGTAAAATTATCTTATTTGTAGTAAATTTCAATATTTGAAATATGATAATCACTGAAATTTGAAATTTTCAGTGTTATTTGATAAAACACATTTATTTTGTGCAACTGCAGCTAATCAAAACAAAATATTATGTATTATTTTGATCATCATATTTTTTTGTCTTTAATTTATCTATTTCCATACAGCCTTTCTGTTTTTCAATTATTATCTTCTAAGTTCTGAGAAATATTATGGCAATAATAATAATCAATATGTTCAAAACTATTATTTGTCTATAATAAACATTATTAATGTCTATTAGCCCGTATTTAAGTTTTTAATTATTTTACATTTACATATATATATATATATATATATATATATATATATATATTTGTATAATTATGTGAACTGTCATAAAATTTTAAGTAAGTTGCAATAGAATTCCTAATATTTTAAAAAGCCTTTGTGATTAACACTGATTGGGATTTTCGATCATACCAACATAGTTAATATTTGATGGTGACGCTACATTCATGGCAGTGTAATCACAATGCATGGTCGAAAATGATTCTTGAACCTGGTATAATTGAAAATAATTGCCGTATTTAATTTTGTCAAATACATCCAAACCGTATTTCCCATCATCTCTTTTCACCTAACAACAATGTCGATAATAGAACACAAAATGCTTAGCTGCGAGTTGGTTGGCACTGCAGTTGGAGGACGTTGGCTAGTAGATTTTTATAGTCATCCATCCGCCAACCTCATTCAAATTTAATTCATAAAAGTTTTGTTACTGACAAAAATATTTGACAAATTATAATTAAAACAAAATTATCTTAATAATCATAATTTTTCTTTAACTCTGATTTCAAAATCAATGTTTCTGACAGTGTCATCTGACTCGTAGCTTTCAAAAGAATCAGGTCATTGGGACAACAAAGACAACTTTTCTGTCTATCTTACTTCTTTTTTAGTTCTTTTCTTCTTAATATTTTTTGACGACATTATTGACTTTAGCAGATTTCAATTATTTTATTTTAGCAACTGTTAAAAAAAATTAATATAATTATTTAGTTCTTACTGAGCAGAATATTTTTTTAGTAAAATAAATATTTCTATTGCTATTTTTAAACAATATTGTGAAAAATGTATGCAGTTATTAGTTTCATATATTTAGTAATATTGGTTTCAGTCATTCTTTATTTTTTTAAGCTAATATTTGGCTTGATGATTTGTAGGTACTGATTAAGTCAGGAAACCTTTATATCTTGAAAATCCCTCCCACGCCCTTATTACTTTAAAGTTGTTAATAATTTTAAATGGTGAAATTGTAAATATACCTAATTTATGACGTAATTATTCTTTTTCCCGGCTTTTCCTCTTTCTTCAATTCATGATTCTACTTTTATCTTTACTAAACATCTTTATCTACTAAATATAATTTCAGTATTAATGTTAGTTAATGAAACACGTCATTATTTTTGAATTCATAATGTTTCGGAAATGAAGTGAACATTACGTTTTTTCTCATTTCCATTTTCACATTTAATGTAAATATAGATGTTCTCAGAAGGGATATATATATATATTTATATATATATATATATATATATATATATATATATATATATATTTACTTTCAATATTTTCCAAGTAGCAAATAGTCTTATAATTCAGATAAGTTATTGGATAAATGCCAACAATATAGTAGTCCACTTAAATAGCTAGATTATTTAACAGAAATCCAACACTGAGGTCCTCTTTCAAAACTTAATAATCATTTTATCCAGTGAAACAATTAAGCATACTGAGGTGACAGTGTCATCACCTTGAGTTTTTTTTCTGATTTTAGTAGGGCTTCTAATTTGGGTATCCTGGTGGTCATAAACATTAATTTACCTTTTTTCTAACTTTTTTAATGGGGGAAACTGTGAAAAGTAAAAACTATTTAACAGTTCAATTATTTATATATTCGTGAATTTTAAAGCGCGTTGTGATAAACGTGCTTACGGTTCGGTAGAAGTCGGAGCAAGAGTTATGACGGCTAAATCTCTCTACAACCTACTAAAAGACTTGGGTCTGTCTGTAAAGAACTTATATGAGTTCTTTCTAGGAACGTACTTCGAAGGCAGCCCTAGTAGGTTTTGTCAAATATAGTAGGGCAGGGCTCTCCCTGAGCTTGGACGTTGGAGATGAACGTTTAACGCGCATTAAACAGGGGCCCCTTAAACCTTCACTTGGGTCGCAAGTACCAGGCACTGTTTAAGCTCCTCTCCCTACAATGCGATGGTCCCGTCACCCGCACGGTCAATCCATTGAATGCTAAGAGGTTTCATCTCGTCTTTATCTTTGTCTTTGTAAAAAGAGAAGTAAATTGTTAAATTACTTATAGCGTCCCAAGTTTACACTATTTATTTTTACTGCATTTAATAAACTCAATAATTGAAAATACTTAATATTTTTATTAATAAATGGAAAGATTTCAAACATATTTCAACATGCATACTTTTGATTATATTTCCATCAGGTAGACCTTCTGCCCGTGTGTCCTCTTTGCTGTCCCCTTTAGGTCATATAAAAGAAAACTTTAAAATTTCACAACTATTTCGTTGTCTTATTCTTTTATATGCTTTTTTTTGTTATTTGATTAAAGTTTTTGGGTTATAGTACAAGGTTGTTTTATAAATTAAATTGTATCATTTTCATCTATGTATAGTATTCGAACTCATTATTCATAACAATCGATAAACTTTTACGACAAACCTGATTTTCGACAAAAAGTGTATTATGGATGCCTTTTATTAGGCAGTAAATATCCAAGCAAGCGAATAATGGAACGGAAAACGAAAGTGAGTGCTGACAAAGCTCTTTTGTCATCTGATCTCAATATCATCGTAATACTTTTGATTTGTGTATATTATTCGAATGTAATCTGCTTTAAGTATTTGATCAATATTAATAATATTTCCGATACAAGCTGTGACGTATAACGATCATAAAATTTAAGTATTCGTCTTGTTAAGCAAGACTTTCTACATTTCGCGATTATATCCAATATTTTTTCGTATTTCTCTTGACCTTACGAAAGAAACAAATTAGTGAATAGATGAAACACATTTTTTTTTGTATATATAAATTTGGTTTAAGCCTATTTAAATATATTAACAAAAGCCTTTTAAAGATTATGTTGCTATCATAAACAAATTTTCGGTGACCATTCTTATAAAAATATTTAAAGTCCATTAACTTTGAATTCGATTTTGGATTTGGTGATATTGAATTATAAACTTATATTGTCAAGCTGGCTTAGTTATTAACGTATTAAATTGTAATATATATTGAATCTGTAAAATATAATCCTTTAATTATATACTTAGATTATTGTTTTAAAAAATATTAAATAATTAATCTTTAAATTTAAAAACAAATATATATTGTCAAAGTACTAAATTAATACTATGCACATTTATACCTACATAAATATTATACCCTCCTTCTAATAATTGAATTAGTTTATTAAACATTACAGAAATTGAAAGACCCAAGGCATGAATCCTGTGAGAAATTTATCCTCCATTAAATTGGATTCTTTCATAATTCTTCAATTTCTTACGTGAGAAAGTTACTGTTTTTGGCAGACGTCAAGATGACGTACGACGTGATGTCTAAATTGGCAAGTTCACCCTTGGGCAATCGAAATCATATTTGGACAGGTCAATGACGGGAATTCGTAAGGCCTTTTGATACGAGAATTTCCTTTATTCCAGTTAAACCAATTGCCTTTTCAATGTTTGACATGTCGATCCTTTAAATACGAAAGTATGTGTAGGTACATGAGTAAATAGTGGACTCTGCATGATACAAATATCAGTGCCGAGACTGTATTGGTTAAGTAGCGGTTTTCTTAAGTTTATTTACAGGGCCGATATTTGTAAAGATTTAACAAGACATATTGTGCTATCTTTATATCAAATAATATACATATTTATACATGTTAATGATTTCACAGCTTTTTGTTTTGTTTCACAAGTACGTCTTTAATAATATTTGATAAAAGGCCACTCAATAAATTTAATATTTACAACAGCATTTTCTTTGTTTGTTTATTTGTTATGTTGGCTATAATATTATTTAATTAAACAAGGAAACTGCTTTAAACAATGATCACTTTTTTATTACAACTAAGTACAATTAATATATAATAAAATTATTGAAATACAGTACAAAGAAAAATATACGAAAAGATAAGAAATTAATCCCAGAAGCTTAAAACAATTTTATAACAACAGTAAATTACTAACAAAATAACCGATAGACCACTAAAATTGTGGTCTGTTTCTTGAAATCAAAAATTGAAAAAATTATAGATAATAAATTTGATATTATTGAATAAAAATAATATTTATATACATGATGTACATTTTCGTTAACTTCATAGAATTATTTTATAAAACACATTACATTAAATACACAGGTAGTGAGAATTTTTTATGTCTAAAACGCCTGTTTGATTTTTTCTTCAAATAAAATCCCCAAAACGTATCTATTGGAGTAATAGAATTTAAATCCTAGAAATGCTATTACTTTAATACATTTGAAAAACACTGATCGCTACTTCATATAAGTACGATACGTCTTTAACCCGATTTCACAACAAAGCTAAATTCTGAGTCTACAAACGAAAACCAGTATAAAGAAGCTTCTTTTCTGTGTAGCGGATAGCAGGCGTGATGAAAATCTATTGTTGCTTACCTCTTTTCCAAGGCCGCAATTTTACCGAAATATATAAGATGTTTTTTATAATACATTTTTGTAATATTTGCATGTTTAGAATTATGTACAGTAAAATGTTTATTGGATTACACATATAATTTATTTAATTTTAGTATTTAAATCTTAACATCATTGCTATTAATGAAATATTACGTAATATAAAAATAGTTGGCAATACTACTACATATCGTATAGCATAGCTTTATTTACCATAATTTTATTAGCGTTGTGTAATTAGTTATTTTATTATAAAAATATTCTTGTCATCCTCGGTTCACAGAACTGTCGGCGGGGGGCAGCGACACTACTGACCCCGATGCCATCTTCGCGGTTAACAACGGCACCGCTGCCACGGACACCATGGTACAGCCACAGTTTGATAATGCGACGAAAAGAGAATATACTGCAGCCGTCGGCCAGCCAGCATACTTGCACTGCCGAGTCAAAAACCTTAGTGATCGATCGGTACGTGCAAAACAACTCTATGATTTAGAATTAACCTTAAGTTTTTATTTAGTATTCAACAAAATTTTACATTTAATTCAATGTTACAGAACCCTTCACCTAACTTTTTCTTGTGTCTGAATGAAATCAGAAATATTTGTGGATGGTATATCAATGTATTAATATTTACTTACGTTGTATATACATATGTATGTAGCCATCATGCAATTTTTTTCAAATATAGATAATGTTTCCATATTACAAATATCTGTAATATGTTACGTGTGTAATACACGTGTGACTCAAACTTACCCTGTATTTCTTTATGAAATCTTTGAAAAACAATTTCATATTTTCAATATTGACGTTTTTACGAATATTTCAAACCTATTCTTTCCTCCGATCGGATTGAATCTTTGCTAACTCTGAAAATATGTCATAGTATAGAAAGCTGGTGATAGATGACATTTCAGTTCACACTAGAAAATTGATTTCTGACAAAGTTCAGACTCAGACAGACAACAATTTATAACTTGTGAGATTTGAAGAAGTAATTCAATTTCAGATTTCATATAAATTTTTCTATCCGTGTAGTTTTTAGACAAAACCTTACTAAATTATTCGTTTAGTTGTAAGTGTAATCGTAATCTTAAAATAAGTATAGCTTGTTATGTTTATATAAAATGTATGAATTTACAAGTATTTCAAGAGCACCGTAACAGCAAAATCCAAAAGTTAAAGTACGTTAAAAGATATGAATAATTTAGTATTAATTTTCATAACAATTTATTAATTTTTCTTTCACTACAAAGGAATATTCCTGATTTTTTCAATATTATTTTTCTCTAGGTTACTACTGGCTTTCAAAGACTTAATAATTATTTTTTTGTAAAAGTCTTTACATGTAGAGTTATATCGAAACATCCATATTAAAAGGCTCGAAAATATCTTCAATAAATTTAACTTATTTAAATACTATTAATATTACATGTTGACTTTCTTATTTTTTTATTATGACTGTTACATAAGAATTAATTTATTAATTAATTAAGGTACACATGCATGCATACAAATTTTTTAATTTTATTTTTTTTTTGTATTTGTTATTCTGTATATGTTTCGATTATGATTTTTTTAGAAAGGAATAGATTACGATTATGAAATTGATAACAACAAACCTGAATATAGTGGATACCTGTGGATCATGCTTCATCATGGTTTTCAAATGACTTTTAAATTTAAGAGTAATAATATGCAAATGAGATTAAGATTGCTGCAAAGCAACTAAAACCTCGGGATTATGTTGTTTTTAACAATAAAAAATACGCTTAGTCATCAGCAGCCTTTCAGAGCCTACTGCTCAGCAAAGGCCTCTTTTACTTGCCAGGTTTCGAACCCGCGCTCTCATGCACGATAGGCGGACCTTTAACCTTTAGGCCACCACCACCTTACAACCTTAAATACGCTTAGTAATCCGAAAATATTTCATTTAAATCAATACTCATCAGTCTCAGAACTCATTATAAGAAAATTATTTTTCATTATGTATCCCTTTTTAATTTTGTACGTATATTTGATTTTATTATTATAAAAAACATTAATTTTAATGCTATTATTTAAAATATAATACAGTTAAAGAAAAAAATACTTTTTTCTTTGCGCTTTATAAAGTCAGAACTTTTATGTGATAAAAGTGTAAGCATCTTTTGTTTCGAGAAAAATGAATCGGAATTAAGATTAAAGAATTCTAAGTAAAACCATTTGCATCAAAGAAAAGTTCGCAAAGCAAAAGATATAAATTAAAATATTTTTTAATTCACATTCTTTTCCATTTGACATTCTAGATGACGTTATTTCTTGCACAATAATAAAAAGGTACATTACTTTTGTGTTATTAGCAGTTCAAAACTACTCATCTTAAGTTCGCAGAAACCCGATTCAATAGTTTCTTTTTTAAACTACTTTTCAAACTCATCTTTACCCTTGTCGCTTAAACTTCCATTAATAATAGTTGTTGAAGTAATCTATCTATTATTGTATTCTTTTTTTAAGGAACGATTCTTTTATACTGTAGCGATTTTTTATTTTCTGTTAGCATTTTTTTACAAATTATTATTTAATTATTTGATCGTTATTGATTTAAAGAGTTGGTTGTTTGCCTACCTTGTACGATGAAATAATGATTTTTTTCAACCCAATTGACACAGAAGCAATTTATATACTCTGCTACATACAAAAACGCTACACTATGCTTTACCATCCATAAAGCCAATGATTAACAGTGAGGATATATTTTTCTTTTTAGGAGTTATAGCAAAGCTACCATAGATCTGTTTTATATCTGAAAATATGTTATTAATTTATGGAATAAGACGTTTAACTTAAATAAATAATAACATTACATTAGTTCTATCACATACTTTACGCTATAATAAATTACATTGATTTTACACGATGCACCAATTGACATATAAACTGAATTTATGGCAGAAAATATGCCAAGAAATTAAACATTTTGTTCTTGATATGTGTATTGAATATGATTTTAAAAACATTGCAACATATTTTAAGCTAACAAATAGGACCTAAGTACAATCTAAGTTTTGTTTGTAATTTATAAATAAACAGCAATTAATAAAACTTTACCTTAGGATGAATGAAGTAATAGCAATCAGGAAAAATAAAAATAACATGAAAATTAAATGCATGCACTTAATAATTTTAAACATGGTAAAAAAATCGACATCCCAGCTGTCGTTGTCTTGGAGTACACGAAATATTTGAGGGAAAATAAATCTCCAGACACCTAACCTAGTTACAATCGGTCTTAATTAATGAAATAGGAAAGTTGTTATACTTGTGTGCGTTTATTTCCCTCCATAAATACTAAATATTCATACCTTAGATGATGAGCATTGGAGAAATGTTGTTATCTTTCTTTTTTGTTGAAACGGTATTGATAAATGGCGCAAAAATTATCAGTTTTGCTTAAATTCCTCACTTACCTGTAACAATATAGAAAAATAAAGTGTTTTGTGTCGTTAAGTTTTTATTTGTACATCAAAATCAGTAGTATAGTGTGACCTCTCATCCGTATATGAATAAATTGGTAAGTTTATCATCATCATATATTGTTAAGTTAACTGTAAAGTACATAAATCGCACCCATTGAAAGAAAGTGCTGATGCTACACTACCGAAGGTAATGAGCATACATGGGAGTCGCGTTCGAGCCGCCGTAGGGATCGGACGTCTTGGTGTGATATAGTAATTTGGGTATGCCGTAACGAGAGCCGCTTGCTAAATTATTATATTAATTCACTAACCTAACCTAAGCTAACATAAGTTAACCTAACCTAACCTAACCTAACCTAACCTAAGCTGGTTTTGTGTTCTGGTTGGGAGATAGGGAATGGGAGATAGGGAATATGATGGGGGGGGGCCTGCCCCGGGGGGGGAAACGGGCAATTTCTTAGAGGGGTTTTCGGGTGTGGACGACTCGATGTCGTCTCGTCCGGAGTCGGCGTTAGGGGCCAAACGTCTCTTTTCGGAGATGTCTGGCTCCGATACCGAGACTGGGGTCGGGATGTCTCGAGGGTTGGAGCTGGTAGGGAGGCGAGGCCGAGGTAGACACCTGGCTAGAGCCAGGAAGTTCTTGCGCCAGCGGGAGGAGGAGGATTCGGAGGCTGCCTTCGACTCCTGTATGGAGAAGAAGTTGGCGAAAGAAAAGGGGAAAGGGAAAGGAAAGGAAAAGGAGGTCCCTCCGGAACTGGAGACGATGAGGGCGGAGGCAATCGTGGTTGAGGCGGAGAAAAGCCTCAACCTGATTAAGGATTTGGTGGGGAAGAGTACCAACCTTAAAGGGGGGTACTCTTCCAAAATTATGAAGGCCTCCGCCTTCTTGAAGGAGGTGCTCGACGTCCTGGTGACGCGCACCGAGGCAGAGGAGACCCACCGCCTTAGAGCCGACATCGGTCGGCTCCAAAGGGAAAATGCGAGTCTCAAGGAGGAGGTGCGCGCTCATCGCCTCCAATTTGAGGAGATGAGAAAAGAGAGGGTTGCGGCAGCCAAGGAGGCTTCGGAGGGCCCAGTCAGCCAGGACCAACTCCAAACGCTGGAGTCGAACATTGCCAGGTTGGTTGGCAACCTGGTCGATGGTCGACTTGCCGCGATGGAGTCCCGGCTACGAGGAGAAGAAGTCTCCCGCCCCCCCCTGGCGGGGGACAATTCGGCCGTCGCCGTGGCAGCCAGGAGGGCGATTCGCCAAGCGGCCCTGCAAAGGGGGGCCAAGAAACCGGCCCCTTTGCCGGCTTCGGAAACTCCGGCACCGGCTATATCGGAGGCCGAATTCCCTTCCCTCCCTGCGCCTTCCCACGGGAAAGGTAAGAAGTCCAAGGGAGGAAAGGAGGTAGTATGGACCGCGTTCGGTCCATCCACATCCAGTGGAAGGGCCGAACCAACTGTAACGGGGGTTGGGGCCAATACGACGGGATGGACGGAGGTAGTCAGCCGCAAGGCCCCCAAGAAGAAGAAGGTGGCGCCAGTGCCCAATAAATCGGCGCCGCAGCAAAAGAAGGTGGGCCCTAAAGAGGGCCCCAAAAAAGTGATGCTCCCGCGCTCACAGGCCGTAATTATCAAGTTACGGCCTGATGCAGCGGCCAAGGGGGCATCGTACTTGTCAGTTCTCCTGAAGGCTGAGAGGGAGATTAATACCAAGGAGCTGGGCATAGGGCCCCTGAAGATCCGTTCATCGGCAACAGGGGCTCGCATCATCGAGGTGCCCGGCTCCACCAGTGCGGACAAAGCCGATGCTTTGGCCGAGAAGCTGAAGTCCGCACTAGCGGAGGAGGTGGAGGTGTCGAGGCCTGTGAAATTCACAGACCTGAGGGTCACGGGTCTCAACGACACGACGACCGCGGACCGGCTGATAGCTGCGGTAGTCCGCCCAGTGCACCGCGTCACCGCACTGCGCTGTGTGCGCAGACGCGAGCAAGCCGGCGGACCATGTGATGGGGGGCCATTCGTGCCGTCCTCCATCCACCCGTGGGAAACTCCCCGACCAGCCTAAAAGGGCGGGAGTTTCGAGGCAGGCGTCAGGAGCTGAGATGTCCGAATAATGGCCGGACATCTCAAGTTCCTGCAGGCCAACGGCAACCACTGCGCCGGGGCTCAGGATCTCTTCCTGCAGTCCATGGCGGAGTGGGCCGTAGACGTGGCGGTCATAGCTGAGCCGTACTGTGTCCCTGCCCAACCTCATTGGGCGGGAGACGCGGACGGCTTGGTTGCGATCGTCACGCGGCCGGGAGCCGGGCCCCCCCCCTCGCCGTCAAAGCGAGGGGCCACGGGTATGTGGCGGCGGTTTGGGGGGAGATTGCCATCGTCGGGGTATATTTCTCCCCGAACCGCGACCTGCCGGCCTTCGAGAGATTTCTCGACTCTCTCGGGCCGGTGGTAGGGCAGTTAGCGCCTCTCCAGGTGTTTGTGTTGGGGGACCTCAACGCCAAGTCCACGGCGTGGGGAAACCCCCGCACAACACCGAAAGGGAGGGAGCTGGAGGCATGGGCGCTGACTGCCGGACTGTCCCTTCTCAACACGGGGACGGTCCAGACGTGCGTGCGAAGGTCGGGAGGTTCAGTGGTGGACGTCTCGTTCGCCACTCCGACCATCGCACGCAGAGTGGAGGGATGGAGGGTTGAGGCAGGAGTGGAGACGCTTTCGGACCACCGCTACATACGGTTCGAAGTGTCTCCTACTCCTGCCGGTCGCCGGAGTCCAGTGTCGAATTCCTCGTCGCCTCGGGAGAGAAGTCGGTTCCCGCGTTGGGCGCTGTCAAAGCTCAATCGGGAACTGGCTGAAGAAGCGGCCGTCATCGGTCGCTGGAGTCTCCCGGAGGGTGCGGAGTCAGGGGGGTGGATGAAGGGGCTAGCCGCTTTGGGGACGTTCTTCAAAACGTCTGCCGAGCGGCGATGCCCCCCGTAGGACGTCCCCCTCCGCGGGGAGCGGTATACTGGTGGTCTGAGAATATCTCAGACCTCCGGGTCGCCTGCAACGGGGCCAGGAGGGCATACACCCGGAGTAGGCGACGCCGCCCCCAGGACGAGGAGCGAGATGGTCGGCTGTACGGGATCTACGTGGAGAAGAAGTTGATCCTGCAGCAGGCCATCCGCCGGGCCAAGGAGGCAGCCTGGCTGGAGCTGGTGGAGGGTCTCGATCGAGACCCTTGGGGCCGACCGTACAAGCGGGCGCGGAACAAACTCTGCGCCCAGTCGGCCCCCATCACGGAGGTGCTCCAGCCGGCCGCTCTGAGGGGGATCGTCGGGGAACTCTTCCCCGACGCTCCAGCGGGATTTACTCCCCCCAGAATGGCCCGGCCGACGCTGGATGAGGGCGACCGCGTTCCGCCCACCGTCACGGAGTCTGAAATGGAGGCGATTCTGGCTCGCCTCCAGAGTAAGAAGAGCGCACCGGGTCCGGACGGGGTGCACGGGAGAGTTCTCGCTCTCTCCCTGGTGCACCTCGGTGGAGCCCTCAAGGAGCTGTTCGACCTCTGTCTGAGGTCCGGGCAGTTCCCGAGGGCTTGGAAGGAAGGCCGGCTTTGCCTTCTTCCAAAAGGCAACCGGCCTCCGGACTCGGCCTCGGCGTGGCGACCGGTGGTTGTGCTGAACGAGGCGGGGAAGGCCCTGGAGAAAATAATGGCCACCCGTCTCGTTCGGCATCTAGAGGAAGGCTCGGGCCCGGGACTGTCAGAGTTCCAGTTCGGGTTCCGAGCCCATCGGTCGACCGTCGATGCTCTCAAACGCCTGAGGGCGGTGACGGAAGAGGCGGAACGCAGAGGAGAGGTAGTGGTTGCGGTGTCGTTGGACATCGCAAACGCGTTTAACAGCCTCCCACACAGCGCGATACAGGTGGCACTCGAGTATTTCGGAGTGCCCCTGTATCTGAGGAGGCTGATAAACAGCTACCTCTCCCAGAGGAGGGTGGCAGTCGAGAGCCGGAGGGGGTCCATAGAGTGGTGGACAGTCGAAAACGGCGTGCCACAGGGGTCGGTCCTGGGACCGGTCCTGTGGAACGTCGGATACGACTGGGTCCTGCGGAGTCGTCTCCTCCCCGGGATGGGTGTCATCTGCTACGCCGATGACACCCTCGTCTTATCCCGGGGACGAAACTACAGGGAGGCGGCGCGGCTGGCCGAGGTCGGAACTGACCTCGTGATCAGCCGCATAGAGAGGTTGGGGCTTCGGGTGAGAATAGACAAGACCGAAGCCCTCCTCTTCCGCGGGACTGGGCGGAAAGGACCCCCGCCGGGTGCCACCCTCCTCATTGGAGGAGGGAGGGTCAGGGTGAGTCCCACCATGAAATATCTGGGGCTCACTCTTGACGGAGGGTGGACCTTCGTGCCTCATTTCAAGGAACTGGGGCCGAAGGTCGTGAGGACGGCAGGTGCGCTGGGAAAATTCCTCCCGAACCTCGGAGGACCCAGCGCAGCTTGCAGGCGGCTATACTCTGGGGTCTGTCGGAGTATAGCCCTGTACGGTGCTCCCGTTTGGGCTGATCGCCCAATGAGCCGCAGGACCAAAGCCCTGCTGCGCTCTGCGCAAAGGGCTCCTGCGGTGAGGGTGATTAGGGGGTACCGTACGGTCTCCTGGGCCGCAGCGACTGCCCTTGCCGGCGATCCGCCTTGGGATCTCGTGGCGTCGGTTCGAGCCGAGTTGTTCTCCTATGTCTCGGGTAGGAGGGCACTCGGCGAGAACCCTTCGTCGGAGGAGATCCGAGCGGTTCGTCGGCAGGGGGAGGAGCGCCTTATGCGGGAGTGGGGGGAGGACCTGGCGGAGCAGCCGTACGGTAGACGTACAACGGCAGCGCTTCGCCCGGTCCTAGAGCGTTGGATGAGGCGGAAACGCAAACCCCTCACTTTCCGTCTGACGCAGGTCTTAACCGGGCACGGGTGCTTTGGTTACTACCTGTGTCGGACGGCCAGGAGAGAGCCGGGAGAAGGCTGCCATGAGTGCGGCGCTGCGGTGGACTCGGCCCAGCACACCCTCGAGGTGTGCCCGAGATGGGCTGCGCAGCGCCAAGACCTTGTGGCGGCTCTCGGCGGAGTGGACCTGTCGCTTTCGAGTGTCGTGGAGAAGATGCTCGAGAGTGATGGGTCCTGGTTGGCGGTGTCCTCCTTCTGTGAGACGGTCATGTCCACGAAGGAGGCATCTCAGCGGGAAAGGGAGAGGGCGGCTGATGCTCCCTCCCCCCGCAGGCGACGTACGGGGGTGCGACGGAGGCAATTCCTACGCCTCCAATAGCACCCCTGTGTTCCGGGCTGGGGTCGGCGTGGTAACCCGGCCCTTCTGAAAGCCCGGCGTCGTCGGGGTGGTCCTAATTGCCGGGATCGCCCCCATTCTCCGAGGGAGTAAGTCCGGTCTTTGCCAGGACCGGCCAGTCGCTGGTGTGCCCTGTCGCTGACAGATCCGGGGTACATCGACATAGCGGCCGATGGCTTTCGCAGTGGTTTTAGTGAGTAGGGGCCTGCCCAGGCCGAGCCTCACACATCCCTTCCGTCCCCACCAAGGTCGGTTGGACGGCTCGTAAAAAGAGTTTCCACTACGTCAAAAAAAAAAAAAAAAAAGGTAATGAGCATACATCATCTCAGTTTTATTATTTCATTATGAGTGAAATTGCTACAAGACAAATTTATAATATATAATACTTCCGAATTCCGAATATTTTGATTACAACTGCATTTGCTATTAAAAAATATATCCATCAACAATGTTATTGCAGTGAAGCAAAAATGCTCTGATCAACAAAAAGGAGGCTTCAACGCTGAATGTGCAGGAAATAACAACAAAGACACAAAACACAATTCTGGTAAAAGTTGGCCGCAAACACAGTAATAACTTTGACACACAGTTACCATAAAAATGAGGCGCAAGCGACAAAATCTCCATTTACTGGTAACACAAAACATTTGCCAGAATTGTAAGTGTAAAAATTACATACGAGTACATTTTAAAGTTTTTCATTTACATAATTGCAACTTTATAGTTTTCACCTATTAAATACTATTACTACATACTATTTTTACATTCAATTTCTCTATTTACAATCGGAAAAGACAAAAGTATAGTTTACAAACAGTGACAAATTAAATGTTAGGAAAATTTTAACCTGCTTTGGTATATATAATTTAGTGCCAACTTAGGAGTAAATTAGAACTTTTTTTATATAATTTTTATCAAATAATACAAAACTTTTGCAAACAAACTTTTTAAATTATCGCGGAAATTATTATTGTCACAAATTTTCGGATCCATTTCATCTGAGGCGCTGCCAGTATTCGTGCCTTTTTAGATGTTAATGTCTATATGTGATATTTGATTTCTAGTAAGTGCTATGAGAAAAGTCGCGTGAGCGTTCACCAGAACTTCTCGAGGATAAAGTATAGAATTGGGTCGAGGCTTGCGGAATAGCACATTTGGAACAAAGCCAGCCAAAACTGTGGCGATTTGTTTATTTTTATTTCATGAAAATACGGCATGACTATTTTCCAAATCAATGTGTTGTCCCATTTGCGAATCGACAGTTATCAGTACATAGACTTTACTTATTTTTGAGATGTTTGTTTTAGTACAGATGGAAACAATGCCATATATATAATTTATTTCAATTCTAAGAAAACTCACTTCCTCATTATATAGTTTACAGGTTATTAAAAATTGAGGATTTATATTGCCTGGCCTGTGTTTAGGAAAAAAATTAAGCAGGGCTCTTTTATTAAGAAATGAATAGCTGATTTTTTTTAAAAATAGTTCATACAAAAATATATTGTAAATAGCCTGTATAATGGCAATATGTTAGCAGGCGTGGATGAATTTCCCAGGAGAAGAATTACGTTATAGTGTGTTTACTTCTCTTTTCCCTCGAGATTGCAAAAAACTATCTTAATTTTAACACGATGTAACACGAGACCCTTTTTTGATTTATATTGCGTAATACGTTCACATTAAAGACTTTTTTATTTTTGAAATTCCCTCGACGGCCTGATATTTTTTTAACATGTCGTTATACAATGTGGGAATAATTTTAAAAAATTTATCTTGATCCAAATGTATCTTTTATTTTTTAACTATATGTTTCTATTAATAACTAGCTTCAACATCTTATTATATACGATACGATATTGAAAAAAAAAGATATTTGACTCGTTTGTAGTCTTATAAAGAAGGTAAACATACCTACCATTTATACTTGTTGAAATTAAATCACGTGAAGTAATATCTATTTTAGCATTTAAAATAAATCGAATGAAGCTGTGAATGTCAGCGTATAGAAACATAAAAATAAAATGGGAATATACCTTTAATATATATATATATTATATTCATAAAAAAATTCATAGATTGACATCAATTGGATTTTTTTAAAACATTAAACAAAATTTTGCTCCACACTCATATTAAAATTTGCCATTACTTGTTTGTTTCGTCGAAGAAACATTTAGTAGATATAATAGTTTATTATTCAACTTAATAGAATCCCCTTTATGTCTACACGATAAGTATGGATTAGTTTGGTTGATAACTGTTATGGTACCCACATATTTTACAAGAATTTCTCAACTTAACCAGATATAATGTGGTTGAACTCAGTCGATTTAATACGGTTCTTTGAGTTCATTTATATTATAGACGAACAAAGTTGCTCTTTAAAACCATCGTTTTTGTTTATGTATGAAAAATATTTTGCTGAGTTTTACTTTCCAAAGATCTAAAGTTTATCTCTCAACTCTCGGTAACCAACTTTTTCTGGGTAACAGAAAAATAACAACAGCACTTCTTTTACGAATAAAAGCTAGTATTATAAATCTGCTTGAATTAAAATTAATGATCTTCATTGTTTTCATAATTTTAAGAGTTAAATTTTTGAAATAGATAAGTAGAAACTTTGTAGCGTATTTTGTTTCCTAATCTCAATTATGTAATATTTATTGTCATAAGTTTTTGAAGGTGGTTTGATATATGTATTTTATAATTCATTATTAAGTACATAAAATAACTTTGGTATAGTTAATTGATATCGGTCCAAAAAAATGTATCACTTGACCCTAGTTTGAATCAAATAAGCCCTAGCTTAAACTTTTTAATTCTCCTAATTTTAACAATAATTTAAATGTAAATCTTTTTTTGCTTTTGTCATTTTCATATAGTTATTTATAATTTATCATTAATTTATTTAATTGATTCCATTAAGGATAGATTATAATAGTTTGAACATTGTTACCTGAAAATCTACTCTGTAAATTAAACCTAACTTTACAATTTCCGCAAATGAAAGGTGGCGATAAATCAATGTCATATTTATAATTAAGAACCAAACACACACATTTTCATGATTTGCAATTATTTTATTATTCCGAAAATAGCTTAGGCGTGTCATTAACACGAAATGGCGTGGCAATTACGCCAATCGTTAAACTGAACGTATGTGCACGGAATTGCTTTAAAGTAACACTTGAATGTGAATTAAATAGCTTTACGTACTTCGATTTAACATTCGGAAACAATTAACTTTGTTTGAGATTACTTGGTTTTATTATAGCACTATAGTAGTTCAACACTGAAATCGTTATTACGTGATTAGTTCAACAAATTAACCGAGCCGTAATTTAATTTGCGGCGCAGTCAAAAAAGGCTTCTATGTATTTAAAACTTGTGTTTAAATGTAACAGTAAAAAAGCAGATTTTCCTCTATCATTAAATAACTCACTCATCTTGATATTTGTAGTAATAAATAAGGAAAATTTATTGTTATAAACACTAAGTCAACTTCCATACTAAACGATTTTTAAATTTTACTAAAAAATATATAAAGTTTTCAGTATCAAACTCGTAATACTCGTAAGTTAGAGTTCTCACAATTCTTAGAACAGGATAACTCTTCTAACTCCATATACGTAAATAACTAACACACAATAGAAATTTTTGCTAAATTCGTGAAAAACAGCCTTGTTTTTGATTGCAATTTCATTTACTCTAGTTTTCATATTTCATTTTAACTATTAATATTAATGTTTATTTTTTGTTTAGTTTTACAAGAAGAAGTATTATACATCTATACATTTTAATTAACATTTCACTACTTTATACAGTTTCTTTTATGACACAATAAATCTCATTGCTATTCAAAAGTACCGTTATCAAAATATATAAATCTTTTTCATTATAACAAAACTACGTTTTATTCTTAATTGTGAGAAAACTCAGTAGGATCTTTTAATCACCAGTAATAAAAAGTTTCCTGAAAATGGATATTATTTTATACTATGCTCCAGATAAAGTAATAGCGCACACATTCCGGTCAAGTTATTTATGAACAGGGGAACGGGAAACGATTGCGCTGTCTAGTAAATAATAGGTGCACGCACAATTTAGATACCGTCCGCAATATTTGTAGAGTTGTTTGTTTGAATCATAATACTATACTATCACATCATTCTTTAAGTTTTATGGTGTGAAAAATATTATCAGTGTCAGTAATATTATATTATTTTGTTTACTTTTTGTTTAGTAGTAACGTATAATTAATTTAAAATATGTAATAGAGAAAATATATAAGTTTAGTTGTACGAGGCGATTTATAAAACATTAAATTAATTGTTATCGCGCACTGGTGAAAGGGTTTTGGATCTGACATCCCACTCATTACTTGAAATTTGATTGAAATGATTACAAATCAAATTTTTAGTCTATTTCGTAAAATTTTATTTTATATTCACATGTATTCATGTGAATTAGGATTTTAAATCATTAATTTAATTTAAATTGTGTCACTTTTGTCGCTTAAGATTCAGCTAAATCAGCAAATGTGTATATGTATGTACATTTTAATTACAAAGTTCTGAGATTCAAAATATATAATGAGAGGCAAACAATAGAAGCAGTTATGTAACTTAAGATTGCTTATACAACATCAATGTAATAGTCGGTAAACTCCTTCCTTATTTGTTTATGACATGCCACTATGAAATAGGTTACGGCGAATTGAAAACTCGAGAAACATTTGATTATGAATTTTTATTCTTAAGCAAAGATTTTTATCGATTAAATTAAATGATATAATACTTACTTGCATGTGTAAATTTATGACTTTTATAGTCTAAACGTAAAAATACAAAAAAATCCTTACATTTCATATACATATGTATAAAAATCCTCACAGCTCATACATAGTAAGCAATTAATTTAATTAATAAGGAAGTTTCAACTCTTTTTCTAATTCAAAACCTTATACATTTTTTTAATATCCCTTGAGTTTTGCAGTCTGGCGAGACCTGCATTTAATTGAAAGCACCATATTGTTTCGCCCTGACGCCTGCTTGCCAACCTTAGCGTTAAAGGAAACTGCTACAACGAGAAAATTTCTCCCTTTCCGGAGGGTCGTATTTTATTTGGAAATTACATTTCGACTCGCTAGACTAGAATGCTGTGGAACCCTTATATTTTATGAATATTTATACACAGTCTTAATTACAGTGCTTGGGTATAAGAAGTAATAAGAACTGTTATTAAGGTAAGGGTTAACAGCCTGTCTGGTCAAATGTATTACACTCTATTTGTTATGCCCAAATCACAACTTCTCATATTTCCGCTTGTCATAAATCTCAGCCTAAAGTGACTCCGACAGAAACTTGTTATCGAACGCCACCATACATACATAAATAAACAAACTGTTCAGAGTACAGTCATGCCATAAATTTAAGTCCCTTCATGTACAAGTGACGTAACTTTATACCGTATTTCCTATTCTGTCTCGGGTTAAATCTCTTAGCTTAACTGATCTCGGCTAAGTCATATGCCTACGTTGTAGTAAAAATCTTTTTCATTATCATAATTATAAAATTTACTATCTAATTTGGAATATATAAAAGTGATATACATAATTATATATTTCATATTAGATGAATAACTATACATGTAAAATACAACTGATAGAAAAGCAAGCTTATTTATCTTATAATTATATACATATATTGTAGAACCAAAACGATCTCTTCCATTTCTTTTCTTTCATCATAAATAATTACTCATAAACTACAGGGGATAACTAAATAAGCAAAGAACAAACAACCAACAAATGTCCGTTGTAATTCGATAAACAATATTATGTTGGAATGCGATTCAAGCAATGGACAAAACATGCTTTAATCCAAATAGAACAGGATTTATTTTTATGATCCTTTAACAAATTCCCTTTGATTGTTTTGTTTCGTTGCCTTTGAATAGGTACTTTATCTTTCGATGTCCTTGTCCCAATGTTTTCAGGAAAATGAAACAATAACTTATTGTGAAAATTGTTTATATTATGCCATTGTTCTTTTATAAATGACCTATAATAAATATTATATATTATAAAATTCAATTCTAATTACATATTAAAGATTGTTGCTAAATAAAAATTAATACAGATTATAAAAAACCACTTAGGTAAAGTGAATAAATTTATTATACTAATACTTTTACTTTAAAAATATTTGCCGTTCTAAATATAACTATCCCACATTGATGACTTTGAGTTTTATATATGGAATCAATTTGCAACACATTTTTCGAATGTGCATTTTTAAATCCACAACTATTTCATCTTCCTCTATCACGCAATCACAAACTAACGTAGATGTAAATACCGTACACATTCTAAAAACTAAAATTGTGGTAAAGCTCAAACGTCTCGATATTAAAAATATAATAATAAAAATATTTTTAGCAAATCAAGCAACATATTTTTTAATAATTCATTTTCTGTTGATAAATATATTGTCAGCCGATTCACACTTTTTTGAATCTAAATGATTAATGATAAAATATCAACACAGTTGTATTAAAAATAGGTTTTCAATGTCCAATTTAGCAATTATTATTGATGACATATCAAAGGCACGGAGACATTGGAGAGAAAACATTTGCACGTTCCAGGAAAGGTATTTAATGCAGTATTAATTGTCGTGGCATAGTCTTCTCAAAAAAGTTTGCAAGTGAGGTGTTGAGAGTTTTTTTATGAGGTATGGTATGTTTCATGTTTGAAAGGCCATAAAGTAAAAGTTGTTGTCGGAGGTTATTATTAGACATATTTACCGCAAAGTTACGGGTACTGTGAAATTGTATTTGTGAACCTACATTATATGGAGTTTTAATTTTAACGACCGTCCTATATTTCAAACACTGTCAGTTTCATTAAATATCTTTGTTGTGGTTGAATATGTAAATTGATTTCAATATTTCAATATTAATTTGCCCTTTGTGTGACCTTCAACAGATATAATAGTAACTTCATTTTTGATTACAGGATAAAGATCAATTTCAATAACATATATGTTATATATGACCTCGGAGTTACTCACGGTATTCATTTAAATAATTGGGATTTTTTATAAGAGCTTGAAAATAAAAAAACTATATATGTACCTTTATAACGCTTTTTAACTCCTTAACACACAAAAATGTGAATATCAGTAAACACATTGAATGCTCATTAGTTCAATATAGATAAAATTGAAAGGTTACACAACATTTTTTACGTGATTTGGCCTACAATGATCGTCTTAAATAGTACCATGTTATTAATATTTTGTTTAAGACTATCTTTACCATATTCTTTACACTGAATCATCGTAAAAACGATTTGATTTATATCTCGTTCTCAGTATTTTAAATGAAAATGTTTATAGTCCAAATTTGTTAAGAAGGGTTGGATTGACGTTACTGAAATACATTTCAAGGAACTATATTAAAAATAACTCCCTTTTATTTGCGAGGAATAATATTTCAAAGCGCCTCAATCACGACAATGATAATAACAATAATATATTTATAAAAGCGAGCTTAGATATTTCAAAAAATTTCTGTAATCTTTAAAAAAACTAACTTAGAACTACTTGAAGTAATACTACTACTGATGATTTGCTGCGTCATCTTTTTTTTTAGTCATTAAACCTAAATGTTACATCTTAATCCTTATTGTTTAGATTATTATCTTTTAATGGGTTTTGCATACAAACAAAGAGCTAAGCAGCTTATGTATTTGTGTTGCGTTTTAGTTTTAAGTTGAGGTTAAACATATAAAGAGTGGTCTACTTATTTAATTTCCATTCCTATGCATTTTGGGTCAGCGTTAAAAGTATGCTATTACAAGAATATTTGTAAAATTGGAACTAAAAATTTTGAACTAAATTGAATTAATGTTTAAATATATAACATTTACATATATAACTATTAGTTTCGCATTAGAATCTCTTTTAAATAGCGCAGAATAACTTTTATATCCTTAACATTGCGGCCGAATAATTCAAATACTGGTATTTCACGGCATAGATTAAAAAAATAGTATTACCTAACTTTAGCACGGATAAGCAATTGATTTTATGGACGAATAAGCTGAATGCCCTGTTTTTAGCCACGACTAAGGGTGTATGTGTTTATGTACGATAGAATTTGGCACTGAACCAAAAATATCATCTAATCCATTAAGTCACTTTCTCATAATCGAGTAACAAACACGTACGAAACAAGCTTCCCCTAACTTTTCTAATTACAAATTTACTATTATGACAATCTTTCTTTGAAATAAAAAGTTATGGGATCGATTAAATTTTAGCGGATGTTAACAAACTGTAAATGTTTGTGACTCCAAACCATAAAAACAAAAGGTAGCACTTAATAAAGATTAAAGACAACAAAGGAAAAGTATTATTATTAAGATCGTAAAGAGTTTCAGGTAACATCGTTTTTGAGATAATTTAACACCTTAATGTTGACGTTTACATTATTGAGAACGTAAATTTAACAAAATATATGGTTTTGATATAGTAAAGTAACTATTATCCAAAGTTATATTTTAATTTATTGCCTCTTAAATTTAAATATTTCAAAAATGTCATCCAAACTGCTTAAATTATTTTCAGATTTTTATTGAGTACCAAAACATAAATCTGTTTAATATTTCAAATTCAACGGAGATAATTCGTATTAAAAACTCGTCGTTGGGTAATAATTTAACGATGAGTGAAGATAGCTAACTATACACTGACGTTGTAAAATTATTATTATACAAATATTTTATAACATTATGTACTTATTAAATTAAACCAACTTTATATTCCAAAAGCTTAATTTCAAATCACTTTTTCCACTGTAAAAGTATATATAAACATTATAAAAACTTTATTTAAAATAAATGTTTTTACAATACGTATCACGTTACCAGGTTAGTAACTTGTTAAATATTTGATTTTAAACAATCGAATTTAACACAGTAGAGTATTTGTATTCATATATATAATATAACAAATAATGTTAACAAATAGATCACAATAGTGTTGCTTAAATTTCAGATAAATTATGTTTGTCGCAGGTATCATGGATCCGGAAACGAGACCTCCACATATTGACGGTCGGAGTTCACACATACAGCAGCGATGCACGCTTCGCCGCCTTACACACCGACGGCTCAGATGAATGGACGCTGCGGGTGGCACACGCACAACCACGGGACTCCGGTGCTTATGAGTGCCAAGTATCCACTGAACCGAAGATCAGTTTATCATTTTGGCTCAGCGTTGTTGGTGAGTGTATAAAACTTCATGTCGATAAATACACGCGATTGTTTATTGGTTAATCTATAAACTTTTATTTTTATATAAAAAAATTGTGAATACGTCATCACAGAATCACATTTCAGAGTACGGTTAATAATTTCACATATCACTGAACTTCAGCAATAACTTTTGTAATAAAAATAAAATCGAACTTTTGACTATGGATGAATAATCGAATAGACATATAAATAACTGGCAAAATGGGACTTAGATATTATTTTTGGATTATCCTAAACATCAAATATAAGGTTTGCAACATTATGTACTACGAAAATGTAGTAAAAGTATATAGCTATATAAAGCCTAGTGTGTGAACACGCTGCCTTTATTACCCCTAAACCAAACGAACATAGCCTCCAAAATATATAAGGTTGGCTAAGGCACATTTAGTCTTATATATACTGTCACAGGCTAGTGCAACGATGCGTTTTATGTGACGTTAGTACATAAGGTTAGAACTTTGAACATAAAATCTGAAGGCTCATACCACGTGATTTAAATATCTTATACTATAATTTTAATATACCACTGCCACGATTCAAGTTATCAAATTATTGCAGTATCTTTATAGCTATTTGAATGTTTAAGTGATGTCATCATTCAATAAACGTATAAAAAAGGCTATAAAACTGTATGATTTGAATTATGTTTCTCGTTTAATACAATTAATTATATATTTAATTTGAATTCTTTTCTCGTTTCTAATATTGTTTCATATGGTGTTTAAAAATGTTCATCTTATTGATTGAGGATCAAATTTGTAAATATGTAGTACAATTTGATTATATGCCAATATTGAAAAATTAAAGCTAAAAATATTTACGTTATAAAATTCGAAATAAAATCATAATTTCTATTTTGTTATGTAATGAATAAATCTTCATACACAGAGATATTAGTACCTTGTGAAAGTCAACCTAAAAATTTTAGAACATCTAGTTAATAAACGAAGCCTTTGTGAAGAGTTAATCTCATCAACATGACATGCAACATGGTCGTCACGGCTTAGGACTTATGTGCGGTTTCTAGCTTTTGCCTGGAACTTTTTGTCATGGGCAGCTAAATATAAGTAAAAATTTATATTTCATAATTAAACTCATATTGACTTAGATATTTTATTGAATAGCTTAAAATATGCTAGTTATTTTTTGTTTATTGAATGAATTTCTTAACAATTTACTTATATAAGTAATTGAAGAAAATAATTAAATATTTTTAAGCTAATATTTAAGACACATTGTTTTAATGCATTATATCTAAAACTTCAAACTATTTGCCATATTATTATAAGAAACCGTATTTTTTCTTTTGAGCGAAACTTTGTTTTATGATGATGAATTTATCTGTTTTAGTATCAAAAGCCGAAATTCTTTCTGGACCTGAGCTATTCGTTCGTGCTGGATCGGATATAAACCTCACTTGTATAGCCAGACATGCTCCCGATCCTCCTAGGTAACTACGAAATCAAAAAAATTCATGACTTCTTTTATATGTTATTATAATAATTTAAATCGATGTCCTCCAGTAAGCGACAATGGTTTTAAATCATAATAAATATGTTTAAAAAATCACACGACACTTACAATACATTCACGAATTGTTTTAATTTTTAATTTCCAGCACTTTATCAAAGTGGTACCCAGATGGGTGCATTTTTGATGAAAGCGTGCAACATATTAATACGTGAAGCTATATGCACCCGAGGGCGGCTTGTTATTCAGAGTACAAGCATTCATACAGCTATTACAGCGCACATTTCATCAGCGCTTTCCTAAAGCATTTCATTTTGCTGTACTTTCGAGATATTACTCATGCGTTTTATTTAACATTAAATTCAAAACCATTACATTAAACCTATTTTGAATTCAAAAGTTTGTGTGTGTGTTTAATGCTACGTTACCATATTAAAAACCTTTGTACTTATTTTATCTACACATCGTTTCTCTATCGCTTCAGTGTCATGTATTTTAAGAAATTAAGGGTATCTTTTAATATTCATTCCTTATTAGTTTTATCTATTGGTATCGGGGTGCCAACGTGGTGAACTACGCACAGCGTGGTGGAATCAGCGTAGAAACAGAGCAACGCACTCGCACTAGTCGCTTGCTCATAGCGCGAGCTTCTCCCAGGGATTCTGGCAATTATACCTGTGCTCCAAGCAGTTCTGGTAAATATTAATAATAATTACCATATTTATTTATTCATATTTTATTTATATCAATTGTAAAGCACTAACCATATTTGTTATATTAAAATAATAACGATTCTTACCTACTTTAAAACAATGATTTTAATTAACGTAACTTTTAATTATTATCTTTTGATACTTAATTAATTTGTAATATGTATTGTAATCAGCAAAAAACAAATTAATAAATCATATATTATTACTATTCACTTACGTGAATTAAAGTACGATAGGTCACGCCATAATGTTAAAATATAAAATATAATAAGCCATATTAAAAGGATATTCTACATAATTTTAATATTTAAAATGAATTTGTGTCTCCTTATCAGATTCAGCGTCCGTGGTCGTCCACGTAGTTAGTGGCGAGCGACCAGCAGCAATGCAAAGCAGCTCCCAGAGAATTATACCAGCTCATGTCACTTTAATTCTATTTTCTTATATATTTAACAAACAATTTGTCTTCGATATCACACAGAACATTTTGATTTCAGTATATCTTATTGACTGTCTAACGTCGAAAATAATATACATTCTTGAGTCTAGATGACCTAAATAATCACATTTAGTATACGCATGAAATGCATAATAATAAATTATAAGAAATAAAGAAACGAATTATTAATAATACATGCGTCTATTCCACCGTCTATCATTAATATATAAAAATATGCTACCATACAATAGTATATTTAATTAACATTTCATTGTATACTTGTTGCTCATTCTAATTAATCGAATATAAATTTTTGATGAATGATGGTAAATAGTTTAAATTGAATTTTGTATATGTGGTTGGTATTTAGTTACATAAATCCAAGTAAATAAATATGATGATATAATATAAACAAGTTTTATCGTAAGCATGAAATATTCTATGTATTTCCATTACAAGCAAAATAACATTAACATATTGAATAATTGATGATGCTTGTAAAAAATATGGTCATGTTTGCGAAGAAAGGAAATTAGTACCGAATAAATATTAATAGAATACGTTAAATATTTAAATTGACTCCATACACTTTATACATCGATTTTTCATTAATTTTTTAAATACTTCATCAACTTTTAATTTTTATAACGAAAATGGCTTACTTTTAGAAATTCAAATGACATTCTTGATTAGAAGTATAATTTAAAATCATAACTCAAAATTAATAGGACGTTAGTTACTTAAGATAAAAATTAAAATAAATATCAATTGAATCCACTACTCGTAGATAAATAAAATTCATACGATGTAAACTTTAAGAAGGAGCAAATGTAAATATGTGTTTTACAATTTATTACATATTTAAAAAATATATGTATTATAGGAAATCCTATAATTAGGACTGGGTTAAGTAAAATACATCAAAGTTAATTGGTAATATCAATATTCAATATTCATGAAAAATTAAGTAGGTAGTGTTCATTATTGATGGAATATAATTTAATATTATGTTCGTCTAAAAATGATCATAACTCAACACTTGTGAATACGACATTTAATTTGTCTTGTTATTTATATGATTAAAATAGTAGGTTTCGATGCAAATTGTCCGGTCAATGAACTCCTTGTAGGAAATTTGTTTTCAGAATAAGCATATATGTTGGATTCTTTTAAAGACAATACGTACGTAATTAACTTTTACTGTAAATTTCTCTTTTGTAATTAATGAAATAGTGCTTAGATAGAGTACGATCTAATATTTTAAGACCTATTACACAGCTGCATAAATTACTATACCAATTATTATAACCGTAAGTTATATTAATTATCTTTAAACCTGTGAAAAAATTTTGTAAATAAAGAATATGGTTTATGTGTTATTATGAGTGTTTTATTTTTAAACATTTTTGAATATGTATTATTGTTACCTACATTAAATCAATTACGAAACTTCTAAGTTAGGCAAAAGAAAACATCCCTTTTTCGTTCATTTAATTCAAAGGTTACAGCAACCTTATTTTTAAGACTTGCTTTATCGTTTAAAGTAAAATATGGCAATGAAAATATACAACCAGATTCGCAGCGCCAGTGGAGATTTAATCTGGAGGCTGTGGGGACGGCCTATATTGTCACCAACCGGTACGATTGAACCATCCTAGGATTATGCACAGTTGGCGGTTCGCCGTTTGAGGGTGGCTAGTCCTCCAATTTTGCTCCCTAGTGACTACAAAAGGTTAGAAGGGCCCCTTCATTGAATCACGCTACGTTAAGACAATTTCGATCTGATGTATGGATTGGTGATGTGGTTTTGTTTGATAGATGCTGGCTGTCGATAGTATTAAGAAATAAACGCTTTAACAAACAAAGTTTTAGTCATCGTTACGTCAAATAAAAAAAAACCAAACATTTTTTTACTTATGATAAATACATTCTTCAAAGCCTCGTGGTAAAACTTTGTCCCACTGAATTAGAAATCGTTAAAGCAAGACAATTAATTGACATGAATACTTTCTGTTGAGCACGTTTATTTACGGTTAAAGATATGAAACCATCTTTTCCTGGGGAATTCCCATTGGTAATAACAATAATCAATTAATAATAGGTAAAGAGTTTTAACGTTTTAATGAACATTTTCAAACATAAAACATTTTTGAATATAACACCTATATACATTTTATTACAAAAAAAAAAAAAACATTTTTTTGATAAAAAGTCTACAGGAGTGGACTATATTTCAATATTTTCTTCAAATCGTGCTATTTATTTGCTAATACCAGGGACTGTTTCGCTTGAACGCATCAGAATAATACCAATACCGAGTCAGAAATAGACTGTCGCTATTCTCTAAAATATTACTATCCTTTTATACTTTTCTTTAATACTTAGTCATCGGGATACAAAACATAGTTTTATTTATTCTATTTTGGTGTTTACCCTTCTTAAATTGCATATGTAAGTTGGTATCGACGTATCGCTGACTAGTTGGACTAAAATCAAACGCAGCTGTACCAATTTACGTTAATTACTGATGTCCAGTTAGGAATCAACACTAATGCACATTCAGCAAACGTTACTAAACACACTTACCAATTTAGTTATGAGTAAGACTGTAGGTTGCATTGTGAATGTTAACAGAATATATGTTTGTGTTTGTAATTTATGAAATCATTTTGATAAATATTGATTATTTTAGTAGTTCTTTCATTAGATTCTAATTTTCTTTTGAAAGTTAAATGCCTACATATAAAAAATACAATTTCTTTCAACAATAAGTTATAATAAGTTCTGTAAAAATTTAAAAAACTTTGTTGATTTAATAATAAATTATACAATATTTCTATTTTAAATATTGTTATTATTAAAATACCTCATAGTATTATTGGCTGTACGATGCAAAACTTTCATCCCTCTCGCCCCGATAGTCCCATGATAAAGAAAATATATTAAAGTTACCTTTTTTTTTTGTAAAATGATAAAATCGTTTTGAATTTTAGATCACTTGCAGATATCTCTCATTGTTTTTATTATATGTATATCTATTCTCTAATAATTACAAATTTAAATGTACACCTTAGCTATATATATGTACATTTTATATTAGAAAATCGAAAAGTTGGCTGAGTTTTCTGTATATATGTCTCTCAATACATCCACTGACTGTTATGATTTCATAACGTCTTACAGATATTGACATCAGAAAGTACTTTATTTTTATATTGGAAAAATGATTTATTTGCACATTATAGAGGTAAATTGAAGGGTTACCTGTTTCTTGACAAAGTTACTAAAGATAAAAAGTTATATACGTCATCCCGAAAGAATAAAATATACTAATAATTTTCTTACATTTTATTTGAATTAGAGTAGAATTATTATTTAAGATTTTTCTTTTTTTCACACCCTTAATAATCATCAAATTTTACATTTGGACAAAGAAAAGATTACAATTAAATTAAGATGAATTTGTATAGGAATAAATTAGACTTGTTTGTATGATTAAGAAAATTTTGAGTAGAAATAATAGTAAAAACTTTGTTTGCTTAAGTTTATGTCGATATAACCTTGTTTTTCTGAGTAGAGGAGAAAGAATATTTAAGTGGATAGCTGCGGCTGGAAGATAGCGGTTTGAAAATAATTTAAAATTTTTCTTTAAGGGCTATTCATAGAAGTATTACTATCAAATTATGAAAAATGTTAAATTTGTAATGAACATTTTGTTCTTCATATGCTCAAATAACACGCATAAATATTAGGGGGGAAAAATATTTCAAGTTTGTTAAAAATAATCTTATAAAATCAAATTATTTTGAATAATAGAGTGTGTGCTAAATGATTTTGCATTGATAATAATTCTCTCTCTTTTGTAAAAAACCTACAACGATAAAAAATATAAATAATATAACTCTTTATTTAAATATGGCAAGATATATCACGTTTATTTAAATAAATATTAAGTATTATAATTAATTTTATACCAAACAACTTTAACAAATAAGCATCAGGAAAATTTTACAATGAATAGCGTTGTCATCGTTATTTTGTATAAATCAGTGAACAAAATCAACTCAGACGCTCTTATAATAACATTTTATATTCATCGAAAACACCTCTCTACACTTTTATATCATCTTGTGTTCCCTGTCAGTCAAATATTTATAAAGCAATAATAAATAAGTGTCAGTTTACCGTAACAAGCATAGAAATACGAAATGCAATATCTATTAATTTCTTTCTATGTGGATGAATAAACCAATAAATATAGTTAAAAAGCATAAGTGTTAAAAAATGTCCTTTACTATAAGTTAAGTTATACATACATTATGACGACTAAGAACCTACATCTAAATATTGATATCATTTTTATTTTACCTGGTATCTGGTAGTAACTAAAACATAAATCATAGGACGTGGAATCCTTTTACAAAATGGGACGGTCGACCCTCCTATTTGTCACCTTCCTTTTATCATCTCTTTAGAATTGCACGTAATATTTTACTCTCACCCACTCAACGAGATTATACACTGATAATATTCAATGTAAAATTTGTCTTTGCATTCAATATGGTGACATGGTAATTATATTAACTTATAATATAAAATATCGCGAAATATTTAAAAATTTTACATGATAATAATTCACTAGACGTAATAAATTTTCGGAATTTATGAATATTACTCAGCCTTTTGTTTGTATTCTTGAATTTAACCTTTTGTACACTACAATACACTTTTATTTATATCCATACGTAGCTCAGGAAAGTAGGTTTTTGTTTTGTAATATTCTATGTCAAGCAGCTATGAGCATTCTTTCCGGATGAGGGGGTCGAAAGTTTGACGTTGTTCACACTATTCTAACAAAGCTGGCATGAAGGATATTAATAGAAAAGGAATAAAGAGAGGTATTTCTAAAGAAATATTTTGAAAACCTTTCTAACCTATATAACGTGTTACACTTAAGTCTATTTAATTTAACAAATGTAATAATTTTGACATACATATAATGGATCTATCTACGGAACGTTACCTCATATAAGCGTTTAGGACAAAGTAAGGTTAACTATAAAGACAAAGGCTCTATTTTCCTGGAATGCCATAAATGCGGCAAGGTTAAATGTTGATAATGCTTTGAAAGGTGTAAGCGGTCCTAAGTAACATGTGTGAAACATTTCTGTAATCCTGTTACGGGGGAATAATTTGTGTTCAAGTAGAGTAGCATTTAATACTTACAATATACAATGGATTCTATTCTATAAAAATAACCTATAATAGTAACCTATTTTAAAAAAATTACCAAATAAATAAAAATAATTTAATTCTGATATATTTCCAACTGAAGTACAAAGAAAAATGCTTATAAAACTTTTTGTTTAAAGATCATTAAGCATTTCAAACTGGTATTTATAGTTTAAAATGTGAAATAAAGAATACGATTTGCAATCATTTGCTTATATTGGCTTCATTCTCTAAATCAAAAATAATGGTTCACTCGTCTTATAGAAGAAGTTAATTAAATTAGGACTCAAGGCTCTAACGATAATAAATATCCTCAAAATACAAAGAAATCCAAAACACAAGATTACAACGCTGTTTTACTTAAAATTTTATAAAACCATAAGTAAAGAAAAGGCCCTAGTGATAATTTAATAAATTCCTCTCGACCCAGCATTTTTAATTCCAAGAGTTTTGTTCAAGCAACTGTTTAACCTAAATTCCAATTTCCATTCCAAAGTACAATTCCTCCGTTCTGTTGTTTACAAGCGATAAACTTGAGCGCTTATTCATAAATGAAACCTTTTAATCTTAATCATAAGAAATTTGTGGAATAAATTACCTTCTTTCATATCTGTGCTTCTTGTTTTGTGCTGTTATGTACCTTTTTTCTTGTTTTTTTATTCTTTTTAAAATGATTTATTGGCAATCATCATAAACTTAATATTAATTATTTCATATAGAGAATTCAAATCACTTTTGATTAATAAAACATTGTTAGTTTTCAATAATGAATAAGAAACAGGGATTTTTTTTAGTAACTTGTTAAATGTTAAACTGATTTTAAGTATTCATAATATGCATATCATAAGAAAAAATGTTATTTTTCACAGACCCCAAAATCAAATGCTTCATATGCAGATGTTTTATTGTAACGCAACAATACAAGATTTAATTTAACTTGCAGTATTAAACATACATATATGGAACTGTTAAATACCTAAATCTTACAATTCGATTTTGAAGACAATATCTTTAATCGATCGAGCTGATATAATGAATGATTAAATTTGTGACGACGTTCTTAATCCAAACACTTGGAATATCCAAGATATTGGACTAGCTATTTTTAATCCACTTCTACAATATGAGTATCAAATGGAAGTGGTTGAAAAGTTTCAAACTATTATTGCTAACCAAGCTACAATTATGTAAGCACGTTCAGTTTGATGATAATGCGTTATCAGCTTTGTGACGTTATTCTTAATCCAACGAGGCAGCTTATCCGAGATGGCGGACTGGTTATTTTTATATGTAATGCACTGCTACATGGGCTTCAAATAAAAGATCTTCCTAAGAATGACTAGAAAACGACATACTGAAAATGTCTGTATTATCTCTACAAGAAAACGTCATAACAAAAAACAACCACAAAAAGTAAATGATACATTTTCTTTAAACTTTTCTAAATTGTTCGCTTTTTTATTTTAAGCCTTATTATACTTCGTGTTTGTAACTTTAATGTAAAAAAAAAACAATGACAAACAAGTCATTTTAATAACTTGTTATGATAGATTTTAACCATTAAAATTTTCAAACTTATTTTATACCAATACTGTAATCTCGAGACAAGCTTTTAACATAAATAACGTAATGACATTTCAAGTAGGCGGGGAAATAATAAAAAATAAATAAAAATGTTCTTTTAGGCACATTCACATAATCGCTTGTTTTGTTCTTTTTAGTAGCAACTTTTTTTCGTAGTTTTTGTCATCTCGATCATAAGGTCCCTATTATATAGCGAACTTGAAATTAGTAGTGTAGATATTTAAGTGATCGAGAGTAAAGGTACACCTTCAACATTAACATACTTCAAGAGTTCTGGCCACAGACTGTTTGTTCGTGTTTTTGGAAGTTTGGACAAAAGCTCTAGAATATTAAGTTGTGACATTCAACCGGATTTATACGTCACTTTAAGTAAATAATGTGGCTTATATGTATGTCAAAAATTAATAAGTTTTGAGAGTTTCTTTTCAAATTTGCCAAATTATGTACGTCAATGAGAATATCATTTCAACATTTTACACTTGTAAATATTATAAACTAAATAGTCCGAATTAATTGAAAATATAAATTAAATACTTATTAAAAATAAATATTAAGTATTGTTATCATAATATAAGTCTTTCAATTATATGCGACTACATTATAGTCTAAATAAATACTGAACTTAGAGATAATTGAATTCTGAGACTGTAATTGACGGATTACATAGTAATGAGTGCATTTGAAAATAGGATTTAATTAAATGGTTTATAGTTTTAAAAATATCTTATTGTTTAAAGGAGTTACCAATTCGAATATATATCGATAGAAAACGAAAACATTATTAAAATTCAGAGATATTGAATTCAAAACCACCCGAAATCTTGTTGTTAATAAATTTATTAAAGAGTAAGTTTAAAATAACCACAATTCAATTTGGCAAACAAACCCATTGTGCAAAGTACAGAGAAGACTCATCCTTTGAAAACTATTTTTATTACGATTGACAGACGACATACAAAGATGTTCTTTATTTTTATCGCGATCTCACAATGTCACTTAAAAATAATGAGACCGTCAAAATGGACCAAGTTATTTCGTATGAAGGGCCATTTCCAGGTTTTTCATAATTTTAATTATTTGTTCAAATGTAAAAAGATGTACCTTGCTTTAATATAAATATTATAAAGTAAAATACGATATATATATATATCGTATTTTATATGCGGCGGCGTGCTGATACAACACCACGCCCCGCTCGCGTATGTGTGAGTGTGTGTGCACGCCGCCGCACGCGTCCACACTTGGAACACTTGGAACGTGTCAACACTTTATTTATTCATACGGAAATTTTGTCAAAAATTAAGTGCCTATTTTTTTTCATAATTCGAATGAGAATCATGTACCGAGTATGCTCCTTAAATATTGATAGTAATTCACAGTCACCCTGTATATATGTATATTACAAACTTAGTCATATATTCTTTATTTCTATAATCTCAGAACTTTAATTAAAATCAAGTATTAAAACTTACTACGTAATTTTTATTTTACGTAAAAGTGACAGTATTCATATGCAGTCAAAATTAAGCCTACTGTTTTTGTTTAATATGAATTTTTTTTATTACTTTCAAGAGAAAATACAAATTTATGAAAATTTTGACGTCTACTCGTATGCTTTATATTTTTATAATATTTGATAAGTTTTTGTCACTGAACCGCAAATGTTGTTTAAGAACCATTAAAAAAGATTGATAAATTTATACTGTGATGTACTTTTTCTGTTTCCATCTAGTGGGTTATATAAAAATTTAAATACAATTATTGGTTACCCCACTGAAAACGGTATACGAGTATCTACTTTAGACAAGGTGAGCAGAAGCTGTCAGGTTTTATCGAAACTTTTATATGTAACTCTTTATTAGTAGTAGAATGAATACTCACTACCATTCAAGAAATATAATATTGAGAATCAAATGTGACAAAGCGGTAAAGGCATTAGGCATTTACATAAATAAAGTACTGTCAAACAACTTAAGTATTGGACAAGTTTAATATATCAATTTTGTGCGCTTGAAAAACTGAAATAATATTTCACACTAATTCTATGTTAATAATAGGTTCCTTCTATATACATTATGTATTTCTTTTCATAGGACACAGACATTATGTACTATCATATTCACAATTTTATTTCAAGGCATATATCAAGAACAATGAAGTGTAGACTTATGATAAAAACATTTTGTTTTGTAAAAATGTTAATGTGAGGAGTGACAAATTTAAGAATAGTTTTTATTGATCTCGAACTTTTCAACTATAATCATTTATGTAAGTATTGATTCTAAATAAAGTGTGAAAATATCGTTAAATCGTTAAAAAAATTATTGTGATGTTGCAAATTAATAATGCTTCAAATTTTCCAGCGGTTATTAGCAAATATTCACAAAAATAAAAAAAAACTATTACTATATATTTATTACCATTTTTTTAAAGATCCTATTATTTATCTTTTTTAAGAATTACCTAAGAATATAAGGATGATGATAAGGAGTAATGAACTTATATCATTTAAGAAAAAAAAAAGATATATTTTTATATATCGAGATAGATATTTTTATACAAATGTAACCTTTTAATAATGTTATGAATAATTGAATTCCCTACAATTACCTACAGCTTCATAATTTTTAACGCCTCTTAACATTATTTCATTGAAAGCAATGCCGAATAAATAATTTAAATTTATTTACTTTGATATTTATTACTGTTAGTGGAAATTCAGAAAGCTTTCTTTTTTAATTTTATTTGTTATTATAATATTATTTTATTCTTCATAGTAGTCTATATATCATTTTACTTTAACACCATATTCAAAACTATGAAACCATATTTTCATATTTCATTATGGTTACAGGAAGTACACAGAACATATATAGATACTTTTCTCCATTACAAACATTTCGAAAATTGTTTTTTCATGAAATATTAAGACAAAGAACTAAAAACATCTTGAATTACAATGTTACAGTCGCCCTATCAAACCATAGTACCCTTTTTACGGACATTTGGTTTTCCTGAATTCTACAACTAGCTTACAAACTATAGTTTCATAGTTATATGACTCTCATCTTATGTGTATGTAATGGAATGTCCATATAACCATTAAGAAAAAACATATTTGTCAAAGAAAAAAAAACTATTAAATTGTACTTCGTTATATTAACGCTATTGCAGTTAAAAAGGTAAAACTTTTCACTTAAGTCTTCTTGCTTCATATTTTTCTCTTAGCTTGTTCAAAACAGATAATCAAGTTATGTCTGAAAGAAATACTTTCTATTTATATTTAAACTTATATTTTAAGAGTTGACTCCTAATCAAGGATACATATTACCTTTTTGTTACAATTGCTTTTAAGTGCTAAAATGAGAGTGAAAACAATACAATTTCTTCAGGTACATCTGGTTTTTTTCAGATAATCAAAGAATAACCTGTAGATTTAATCATATGAGTAATACCAAAAACGTATTAAAAGGAGTTATTACTCCTTTTAATACGTTTTTGGTAAATCCTGAAATAATAATGTCCAGAAGTAAACGGTAATCTTTTTTTCGTTGCTTCAGATGTCAGGGATAGGGTAAAACCGAATGAGATTGATAGGATTGGTATGTGTTAATCCATCATTGAATATTTTCTTTTAGTATCATAGATACATTTGTATTCTTGGCTATATTGAAAGTTTATTATTATTACAACTTTAATAATAATATTTATTTACCTAACAATAGTTTAATATTGGTAGTTGTGAATTATTTAATCATTAATTTATAAAATCATTAAAAAGAAGTGTGAAAAAAAGTGAAGAATCATTCTAAGGCCATTAAATCCTAAAAGTATATTACAAAAATGTAACCTTTCTTTTCTAAGGATTTTAGTACTTAATAATTATAATGACTCATTAAGCACGACTATATAACTTCTTTTCAGTTTATTTAAAATGATATATTAGAATATTAATATATGAAAACAAGATATTTAAATTATTTTGTCGAAATTATACCTAAATCGTAAGACATTTATGTAAATTAGGTACTTTGCATAATTTATAAGTACGATAGGAATCTGGTATCGTAACATTTTTTTTATGCCCTACTCTTGTCGTCAGATGGTAATTTTTCTCTATAGCAATTAAAATATACTTAATTACTTTTTCGTCGATATTTATATGGATTCGTTTGGAATTAGATAATTCTTATCAGACATTGATTAATGAATCTCTGGAATTAAGAGTTTCAAGATACTTATAGATATATTCTTAATATATTTGTTTCATTTTTGTTGTTACCTAGTAATAGTTATTTATATAAAATATTCCAATTATAATATAATACATACATGTAATTTTTTTCCTAAGAGTATATTCAATAAAAAGAACATAAAAGTAGAGAACAAATAAATAATAAATACATTATTCCTTTTTATGTTGTCTTAGACGCAATAAAAGAAGTCAGCTATTCAGATCTTAACTGAGATCGATTGCTAAGCGTCTAATATGTAATGAATAAAAAATGAGACGGACTACGTTTTCTACAGCGGAATTTTATGTAACATGACGCCACCGATTACAACAACTTGGCAAAATGGTTATTTGTAGAAAATGAGACATCTAATTAAGTATATTTTTGTGGAACATTTATTCAGTAATAAATAATCTTTTATTTAAAAATGCTTTATATACTAAGAATCAATAAGTAGCATTCACTATTTTTGTTATTGTTAAATAAAAGAAACCCATATATTTTTTTAACCCTCACAAAAGAGAGACTTGCTATAAATTTGAAATCGATGTCTCTCTGTGTGTAATTGTTTCAACATAGCCCATGAGGGCTTTGTATGAACAAATCTTCCACTATCAGTTTCTTCGCAATGTATTTTACCTAGGTTTGCTCAATATCGGTCCAACAATGTAAGAGTATCTACTGTTTTAAAATGTTAAAATGATAAAATTCATTCGATTTAATCGCGGAACAACTTCACGCGTGGCTCTAAAATCGTTAAATATTAATTTATGATTTGGACTTTGATTAATGTTAACAAAATGTAGATATTATTAAAGACAACATTAGTGAACGCTTATCCGATCTAGTAACTAGTGATTAGCTTGGATTCAGCCAATTCCCGTTTCAGTTCAACAAACTAAGTTGCGTTCATATACTCGTATTACATATATCCTGCAAGTCCTTTGTCACTGGTAAAGACACATTCTCCTTGCGTTTATAATGTCGAGGAGAACCTCAACCTCGACATCTTCAGACAGCGGTTGCGATTTTAGATTGCGGACCTGTTCTTCTTCTAACCTAACCTAACCGAGCTATGGAATATTATAGGCAACATTATTTCCGATAAAATCTAATGAAAACCAATAACAGACGGTGTTGAAAATTACAAAAATAAAAATATACACGATCAGAGCCATCAAGTAACTAGTAACCATTCAGAGCCCTCGGGGCGTATGAGTGGCAAAAACGTCAGGTACCAGATTTCAATTTTACCAAAGCATTTAACAAAACACAAATATAGTCCTCAGGATGCAACAACAACAACAACAACACACAAATATCCGTTACACAAGTGCTTTATAGTAGAACTATTAATAAATATGCGCTGAGCGCCCGCTGTGCGCTCTATGCATAGCCTAAGTATATACTCTTACTCTAATTCAAAGAATAAAGAGTACGTATCGGGGATCACTGTTTATGAAAATATTTATGAGCCGCAGCTATCGAGCTATTACTGTATTATGTGGTATGAGCACATAAAACATATTTTCCACTAGTATTGGGTCATTAATATGTGGCAAAATTAGAGTTTCAGAGAAGACAGACTCCTTAAATACCCCTGAGTCGAATATCCTCTACTGAGCGGAGTTACCTTTAAAAATAATATTTAGCACTCAGTTTTCGAGAAAGTCAGTAATTTAGGCCATCTTTTCAGAAGCTCTGAATTATTTTACTAAAATTAATCATAATGTTTATATCGCTTTACAACTTATATTTGTTCTTAATTTTTATTTTTCGTAAAATCTATATATTTAGTCAAACTTCATTACATATTTTTCTTTTTGGAGCATTCCACTTGTTATACTTTCCATATTAAATTTTTTTTAATAAAGTATATAAATCAGATTAACTCATTTTTACACAGATTATAATTTTTCAATACTCAACACGTAATTTAAAGAAAACTTTAGTATTAAAATATGGCACTCAATAATAAATACTTTTTCAGACATTTTTTCTTAAAATGAGGATTTTGCACTTTCAATTATTTTTTTCGTACCATCGGCAATGACCTTAAAATTTCCAGCATACATTCAAAGTCAGTAGAACAATAACTGTAATTCAACTAGTAAATCAATAAATATAATTAATAACTTTTTTAATTCCTATGTCTCGTGGATTTGACTTTGTGAATTCAGTATATTCACTATTTACTTTAATACTTTCCATTCTCTTACAGTTGGATCGAGATTTTAAAAGTGTTGAAATTACTAAATGTTATGTAAAGCGACTAAATCGTTTAGTTAAATCTTTTCATATATACTTTTTTGTAATCTTAAACGAACTATTTGAAAATTAATTATCTTTGCCACATCTGTTCTTAAAATAATAACGTATAATATTTTTCCATTTTAGAGGCCTAGCAAATATAATTATAACTATCTCTTAAGTAACATTAAACATAGAGAAACTTATTAAACTTTGCATGAAACCTGTTAGTGTGAGTATATATATTATACATACATATAATTATAAAAACTGGTATTTGCAAATACATATATACATATATACATATACTTATAAAGTCAGTGGTGGCCTAGTGATTAAAAGGCTCGTCTGTTATGAACGAAGGCGCGGGTTCGATCCTTGACCCTGGCAATTACCAATGTGATTTTTCCGAGTCATATGTACTTTCTAAGATTATTAAGACATCACTGATTAATGTTGATTCCCAAAGAGGGTTGATGTCAGGCAAGCGACCGGTCGTAAAAACAAATAGCCAAAACTATTCACTACATCTAAGGCAGACCCTGGCTATAGCTGGGAAATTGCCTGGTAGAAGAAGAAGACACAGGTATTTATTAAAACTGGACTAGATATTTTATATATTCTGTTATTTACAAATTTGAATTTGAAAATTTAAGAAATCATAAATTCAGAAGTAGCCACAGTTCCTCTTCTTACGAGATACATAAATATATAAATGATAACGTAAACAACCTCACACGAAGTGAATATTAAAATACTTTCTTAGTTAAAGCATTGACAACAACAACACGGTTCTAGGAATGGATTTTTATCAACAATAGCAAATTAATATTTGCATTACTAAAAGTAAGATATTACATTGTTAACCTTAATATAACCATATAAAAGTTTTCTTTGTATAAAATGAAATAAACAATAAATAAAAGTATGAAGTATAAAATAAAACAAGTTTTTATTAATGCAGCAGAGGAGTTGGTGATCTGTAAAAAATACCATTGCGATGTCCAAATAAGTCTTTTTAGCTTTAATCAACGTGTTGGGGGAAATTTTAAATCTATTATTTATTTTTTTCTAATGGTTTCTCACTTTCATTGAGAAATGGGAAACTATTACTGTGAAATAAATCACTGCGGCAGGTGAATCTATCTAGATCGTTCTTGGTTACGAATGTCAGTGAAGAGAGCACTATATAAAGTAAGCGAATAAAATTAAGTATAAAAGTGGTATATTAAATACATAATAAATATGTAATTGACAACGTATGTTTTGTCTTTATATTAATATTATGTCTGCTACGAAAATTATTGTTCCTTTAATAATATTTTTATATCCTTCATAATCTCTTTGTCAAATGAATGGATAAATGTAATGTAATAATATGGTTATTGCTCTTGTAATCTTCAATGGTATTTCAAATTTAATTATGTACATACATATATACAAGCTCATTATCTTTAATCATGATTGATAAGAGGATTACGATGAGCGCTATTTCAATATTTAACATAAGATTACACACAATTTACATTAAGACATTACTTGTGCATTATTCTGGATAAAAATATTTATTTCTCTTATTTTATTGTATTATTAAGTTTATTGTATCGAGAGTATTGGGAATGTCTTTGACTCTCTTAAGAAAACTCTTTTAAGAAAATTCCGAGAACAGGCCAAAGAGAGCCAAACAGATACAAAGAGTGTAGGTACTGTACCTTTTAGAAATATCAGTAATATGTCTTTTATAAATTTTTCAATAAGAATTAATAGAAAAATCATGATATTACTAAATAGCAAGCTTTAATAATATAGTATTCAATCTATAACAAGTACATCTTTTGAACTTTTTTCTTTTAAGTAGAGCTTTCTGGATTTATCGATTAAATTTTTCTATAATATCATGATCTCAACTGCTTTAATAGAAGTATTTCATAAAAAATATATTTCGACCTTCCGCTACTTATATATCCAATTTCTTTCAAAACTACTCCTCTCCAAAACATGCCCATACAATACATGTTAAATTTAAAGTAATCAAAAATCAAAATATTTTATATTATATAGAAAAAGTTTAAATATTAGTTAATTTAAGACAAACATATTTTAAAAATTTGTTTACGCTTTTAACTTTACATTTTTTTGTTAGTCTTACATATAAGATATTTCAACGGAGTACTGTAGTCTAGACTTTAGTGTTCTACTTCACAACACGTACGTACTTGAGATGAGGATAATAATAACGCTTACATTAATAATGTTTTTTTTCGTTTAAGATGGAGATTTTTTCGAGATAAGATTCAACGCTTAAAATATTAAACTTTGAAAATATTACCCGTTATTTAAGAAAAATATTACACAAGCTTTCTTGGCCCCTCTTGTATAATGCTTTGTAAGACATATGTTATAAGCATCCGTGTTAAGAGCAGTAAAAATTAAAAAATCTTTGATGGAAGATGTCACAAAACAAAGTTGGCTGATCCTAATCATCAGCCATTTCATCTTGTCGTAATAACCATAACCATAACTACATATATAATAATTGTTGACGTGAAGTTAAATGTATGTTTAATAAGTTAAATGTAGGATTTTAAAAATATTTATCTTGTGATATAGCCAGAGCTGACTAGTAATATACTGATTCTTAATATTTTTGAATCGTTATATTTTCTTTTTTTTGTCATTCTTTTTATCATTTACAAAAAAAGGTATTAAAGTAGGAATTAAACTCAGTATAACTTTAACATTTTGTTCTAATATAAATAAAATAATTGTTATATATTTTTTATTTCGACTGGGTAATGGTTGCTGTCATCCAACCATTTTTGTAGATGGAAATGAAGTTGTACATGGCGAATACAATATCTTAGTAACAACCTTGAATAAGTCAGGTTTTCCTATTTTTTTGAAGGACCAAATTATAATTTGAAGGAATAATGTCCAAATACGAGGAAGTCTTTAAATTTATTGTATGATATATTTTATAATACATAGTAATGGTCCTGGAACAAATTCTAAAACAACAGTTTATAGTTCTAAAAACCTTCATTTATTGTCAATTGTAAAACTAGTACTTAGAATAAATTCAAGCCAAAAGGACTAATTATAAGGACTGTTTTATAAAAGTGATGTGATTTAAAAGTTTTCATAATTAATAGATAGAGGTTTAAAACTTTTATTTTGCTAATTATTTTTGACTTAATAATTGGAAACTTTTTAAATTTTATTGAAATGAAAAAAAAAAACGGTTGAAATGACATAATAAAAGCTTTTTTGTTTATATTTGAAAACAGTGAAATTATTCATTGTATTTGCAATAATAAATTGATAGAACCGAATTTTCGTTGCTGCGTTGAAAATCTGAATGTTGTTTCTAAACAAAGGAACTAATATTTCTTGTACATAACTCTATGGTTTGCAAGGAAATTTCAAATGTTTACACGAATATAGCGAAAGCTTAAAACAATAAATTTATCCAGATATTAGTCTTTTAGAATAGTGTATAACAATAATAGCACCTTATAAGCATTATATAGAAATTAGACACACAAATAAAAAATAGGGACGTTCATATGTTTCATGATCATCTCACAAAGATCAAATCTGAATTCAGATCATGTTTATAAAAAGGTAGAGCCATTATATTTAACATTTTCCACGCGTGTAAAGCCAGGATCAAATTTACATCACAGAATACAAGTATTACAGGTAGCGAGACGTGTACGAGACGGTAGCAATTCTCTTGAATTATGAGATGTAATTTTCCCCCAAGGATTCATGTAAAATGTGTAAGACAGATTGTTTTTAATGTTTTTTTAACGTTTCAAGTAAACTTGTTCTATGTTTTCGAAAATAGAATTGTATATAATAAACATAATTACAAAAAGGAGAAATAGAAAATACTTGTAATAGATTGAGAAACATTTATAATGTAATAAAACGAAAAAGTAAAAAAAAATATATTAAAGTATAACACAATTACGTATTAAATTCTATGGCATTTTTTTCACAAAACCAGGTCGTTTAACTAAATAAACTAAATAAATAATCAATATGGAAATTAATAAATATATTATTTTTAATAATTATACTTCATAACAATTTGTAAATATGTTTGCTTAATTTTGGTTCTTAATGTAATGATAAAATAAGCATTGGTTAAAGAGGTACAGATAGCAAAAGAAATTTGAAAGAAATATACCAGGTACACATACGCAAGAAGTATATTGAAATAATAAAAAAAACAATTCATTAGAATATAAAGATAAGTATATAAGGGATTTTTTGTTGCGTGATTTCACCATATAATTGTCAAAGTATATTATGTATTTTTTATGTTACGTCTAAAAAAAAGGAAAACATGTAATTATTTTTTATAACCATACATATGTATGGTGAAAAACTTGGACATATTATAATAATAACATTAAATCTATTACTTTTACAAAATAAGTTTGTTTCTCAAACCATTACTTTGGAACGGAACTAACAATTACATACGGAAGTTTGGTCTTGATTCACTCCATATTATTCGTACACTTCTTGGCATCGCATATGCATATTTATGACAATTTATACATTTCATTCTACTTTTTAAACTATACAGCATTTTGTTTTTAGACTTTAAAATTTTTTGCTGTAGTTACTTAATATTTGAGCCAGTTTTAATGCTAGTCATTGTAGAGTTCGCCATTAAATAATGGTCATAAAAAATTCACATACTATTTGTCGAATATTCGGGGCCGTACCTATTAGTTTAAAATTAATGGCGAAGTTTAATAGAAAGTACATTTAAAGATTTTTGCTTATTTTATTATAATTTGTCAGCATACCGTATAATTATTATAGTGCGCTCAAACGTGATAAAAGTTCAAAGTTCTTTTACGTCGATATATTTATATTAATAAACTTATGAGTTTCTTTCAAATAAGTAATGGCAACGTGTTTGATCAATATCACAACACCTGAGCGTGAAATGCAAAAAACGCTAACGTATGAAATACTCATATCTGTAAGGCGGCTGAAATTAAACTTGGTTAGGATATTCACGTAGTTGGATAATATCATCAAAGCCTTAAATTCAATACAATTTTGAGTCTCGAGATATAGTACTGCGCTCATTCAATTATATAGATTAGTGACGTCAATAAATTTTGAAACGATAAGAATTATGTGCAAAAAATTGTCGTCAAATAAAGTGTGAGAGGTATAAAGGACGTTTGAATTTTTAAAAAGTAAGTTTGTAAGATTTCTTTCACTATCTTAATTTTTTAAAGTGCCCTCGATAACTCTTTAAATACCTGGATAACCAAGAATTTTACACCAACCATACTGATATAGTTAGCCTAAACCCAGTGAAAAATGCAATTTATGAGAAAATATCGATACGTAATTCACTTTATAAAGTCTTGAAAGGGTATCGAATCGGCTTATGTGGGATGACTTTAACCTACTTCTTGAAGATAAACGCAGTTGTCCGAGAAATTTGCATTATTCATGATGCGCTCCTTTTGTTAGGATCTTGAAGTTGGTCGTTATTCAATGCTGACCTGTATTTTGAATAAGATGACGTTATATATTTTTATGTCTTTATATCTATTAAATATTTTATAGGTAAGAATTGTTGATATTAAGTTCCAAAATGAATTTTCTTTCCTTACTGGTGTTCCATTGCAATAAATTCTTATTAAAGTACAGGTAAAAGAAATATTATGTCACAATTTTGTAGGTTCTCCCCATTTACGTCGTGACTCGTTTGCTTCAGCGCGTTGCGCTAATATTACACGCCCATAAATTGTCACGCTGTGTCTTCGTTTATTATTCCTATAAGCTTCCTTGAAATATTATTTTCTTGATTTTTGTCATCTAAAGAAGTGTATGAAACCAGTCAATGTAACATTTCAGAGTTTGCGTAAATTATATATTTTTCAATTCCTGTATGAGAATAAAGGGAATAGGTACTTATATGTCTTCGGAATAATGTATAGTTAATTTCTTTATTTTATATGTCTCATAGTAATAATTTTTACATATGATTTATTTAACAATGTTTTAAGAGTAATAACATTTTCGATTTAATTAATATAACTATATTAGAATAAACATACAACATGAGAATAATCGCAGGTTTATTTAGGTTTAGTTTACTATTAAGGCATCTAATTTAGAATTCTATTATTATATTACTGTTTAAATACTCAATCTTTAGAAGGCACCGACTTCAAAAGTTGATTAGATGTGAAATATATGAATAGTTAGATATTAAATTAGATTATTGGAAAATCGATAAAAATAGTGTTCGCTTATCTAAATTAGGTGTTTAGTCATTTTTGTGCAAATAATAAAATTTTATTTTTAGATAGGTTAGGTTAGGAAATAGAATTGAAGTATAAAATTATTTTTTGCTTTTCAGTCCTATGGTATGTTGTATACAGTCAGTGGTGGCCTAGTGGTTAAAGGGTCCGCCTCTCGTTACCGAGGGCGCGGGTTCAAACCTGGCAAGTACTTTCTGAGAGTATTTAGACACCACTGACATACGATGAAGGAAAACATCGTGAGGAAACCTGGACTTATAGTTTCACAATTATAAGTTTGAAATCACCTACCCGTCTTGAGCAAGAATGGTGATTAATGCTCAAACCTTCTCCATGTGAGAAAGAGGCCTTTGCTCAGCAGTGGGCTCTGATAGGCTGATGGAGACGGTATGTTGTATTTGTGAAATCGATTTTTTTATATAACAAGATTTTTACTGTACATTATCGCAATACATATTTGTCTAGTTTGTTATATATTTTAATGTAGGTACTATTGATTCCGCTCAGTTTGGAGAAAAAAAATTACAGAGATAAAAACTATATATAAACATTACAAGTCTACATAAAAGAAAAACAGCACCATTGCAGTAAAATTAGAATACCAACGCGTGATAGTGATATCTTAAACCCTCTACGGTATATACTATACATTTAAATTAAAGACACTTCCATCTCGTTTGCTGTGATCATGATTACTGCGGAGTAGTCGAAACATCTGGTAAAATATAGCATAGTAAAATACCGTAGTAAATCCGAAACATCGGTATTAGTAGAGAGCTCTCAATGCAGTTGAAATTACGGACATGGTTTATGTAACGTCATCGATGGCCTGAAAACACTGTGAAGGCATCACTTGATAGCTTTACGGCAAACGGTATACGGCCCGAAGACCAAAATTTTCTCTTCTACCAAAAGTTATGCCCCTTTTATGACAACATGATTAACACATTCGTTAACGACAACAATATTTAGCAATAATTATTTTAAAAGGTCGGATTAATCACTATTTAATATTTTCTACTTATGCATCCTCTTTTAACATTTGGGATATAAAACTGGGGAAACTTAGTTAATCAAAAACAACAGCAAATGTGGAAAGAAATTTCAGATTGCATACGATAATAAGTAACTTCTATGAATTTTCATAAAACCTTCGATATAATAAAAATTCTATTTAATAGAGTAAATGAAAGTAAAATACCACAAAATATTCTTCAAGTACGAATGAAGTTGTAACTCTACACGAAATAGAATATAGTGTTAGTAAAACATAATTATTTATAATAATTTAAATTGTGATGCAATTTATAATTCTAAGTTTAACGTTATTATTTGGTAGTTCTTATTATAATTTACTTGCGCCCTATTTATGATATTGTAACTTACCCTCACCTTAGTATGTTACCTTTGAATATTATAAATAGGATACAAGTGCTAGACTAGCGATTCTTTTAAGAGTTGCGGAGCAACAAATCTAAGTGGAAATTCTGTCTAATTTATTTCTAACAATAGTTACTCAAATATCGGTATTTTTTAATGTTGACTAATAAAAAATTTCGTTGTTAAGAATTTGACGTTTTTATTAATAATTATGTCACTCGACTGTTGGTGCTATTATGGTCTATAGAAAGAGAGATATTTGTAAAACATACTAGTAAATCCAATTAATTCAAATTTCAAATTACAGCAGAGTATCATTCGGTTCAGGTGTTTATCCTTCAAATAGATTTTGTACAAACATTGAAATAGAAATAAATTCCTGCATGTATTAAATGCTATTATAATCGAAACCACAACATTGTATATTTTATCAACAAAATATTTTTATGGCTCATGTAACAGTTATTATTATTTGTGCTTATTTAATTTACCAGATCTTTGCATTCCTGTAGAGGGGCTACCTAAAAATATTAATTGATCAATTAAGTTGTCGCTTAGTTGATGAAAAAATGTAAATGTGTTATTCATTCTTATGAAAATTATTGACTAACACGTAACAAAATACGAACAAGAAGTATAACTTCAAGATATATCAATGTAAATACGTATGTCTTTATTAATTGAATACATTTGTAGCAATTATTAATTTACGTAATTGAGAATTTTGACCTCTACAGCATTCCATTTTATTATAAACGAAAATTTTTCGATTTTAGTTAATGAATGGTACTTGCAAAACAATATATCATAGTTATGACCATCTTAATATAAAACAGTTTTAATGTAATATGTTTTCAAAACTGTAATTTCTGCAGAGAAGGATATTCATTCGAAACAAAACGGAAAATGCAATAAATATGAAGGGAAAATTAAATTATACGAGAAATGTGAGCTGAATATTATATAGAATAAAAGCTTTACATTCGCGCGTTAGAAATTCCATTGTATAAAATTCTAGATATCTGCGGATATTATTTTTAAGTTTCATAAGCGTTTCTTCTTAGAGTACCTTGAAACAAATTTTTCAGCTTAACCAGCGGGATTTTACACATTGTTTATTTGACGTCATTTAGGTTTTCATTTGTCATGAAATTACCATTTATGTCGGAGCTGGAGGTCTTTGAATGAAAATCGATAATTTTCTCTTCGTTGACTATATCAAAAAATGTATATTTCTATGGACTCCAAAATACGACACAAGTAAGTTCATTAGGATATTATTGATCATCATTTTCCACACCTTATTCCACTTTACTAATGGTCAATACAGTATGATTTCCTTCTTTACTTATTTTAACATCCATCTTCTCTTCACATAGTTCTCTTTCACGAGTATTTTCTGTTAAACAATTCACCCACTTCGAGATCACTTTCATAGATCTTCACAGTTCTTTTGTAACATGACTTTCATTCTTCCTCATAACACGACCTCCCCAGGCAAAGCTTGGCTGGTACCACTTGCAAACTTTTTCTTATGTTTTCATTCGACATCATATCTGCTCTTGGAACGACTCACATAAATCTCAACATTCGCATCTTTGTCGCATACATTCTTATTTTGTCAAACATTTTTTGAATCGACATCGTATCTACTATTTTCATATTAAAAAATATTTTTTTGTGAATTATGATGATTCGACGGTCGGTGGATGCAATGAAACCAAAATTATTTGACTTAATTTAATTAAAAGTAAGTTACAACTAGGGTGTGACTATGTTGCACGAAGGTTGAACAAATAGTGACATTAATTTAATCAAATTCTTAAAAGAAATCTTATAATCTAAAAACATAAAAGAAATATAAAACCAAAAACTGTCTTCACACGGAACTGCTGAGTCAAACCCGTGTAGAATAGCCGAGTTAACCCAGAAGCTAAGGCGTCCTCTGATTACACTTATACACGACCACTTATTACACCGTCACATAACACCTCCCTCCTGAAGATCAGCGAATATGAGGAACTTTAGTTGTGAATTGAGCTGGGGGTTGATTGAGGTCGACCCTTCTGGTAGGTGTGGGGATGGTGTAGACTGCTTGTAATTCCATCTGGTTGTCTTCAGGGTTATCTCCGGAATGTAATATGCGCTTGTAGAAATACTTGCGATATAACAGAGCGGCGGCTATTGCGCCTATACTTATCAGTACCACGTAGAGAGGGATGGTGGTATGATATAGTATATATTTGGGTTCTGGTCTAGGGTCAGCAATGGTTGTAAGCCGACCTTAGTGTCAATTTCATGTAGGTGCTTCAAACTGATAGAGTTTAGGTTGATTTTAGGTGCTGAGGCTGTGGTGACGCTGTAGCTGGGCAGGTCCATTATTCTCACCGCTTGTCCTTGTACCCGGTTATCGGCGTTTGTTAAAGTAAATTGCGGTGTTTCATTATAACATGATTGAGGAATTGTAACGAGATAGCTGCCGTGTAGTGTGCGATATGAATCTTGTCCACAGGATAAATGAGTTTTAGTTGGATTTGGGAACCTGATGCTGAAAAGTAGATCGTCGAGTTTCTCAAAGGCTGTCTTCTTGAATGATACTATCACCGTATGGTTTGCACGATGATGCTCGTTGCTGAGTTATGATGAGATGCTGGATACAGTCTTCGGATTCTTGGCTTTGAAGATGGCGTTTGTCCTCGCAAAGATACCATTTACTGGACTTGGGGCATTCTGTCTCTATGTACATGAAATCTTTCTCATACAAGGTTAGGGAAGGGAATGGCGGAATAAGGACTTCTTGATTGAGGTTAGGTATAATAGATAGTTTTTACATATCATAAGTATAACGTTGAACTACAGGGATTTTATAAACTATTACTATCTTATTTCCTTCGTAATAAGAACCTATCTTAATTATATCAAAGTATTCCCTATCATCTAAATCTAACACCTTCTGACTGCCATATAGGTTACTATACTAACATTACTAATAATAGAGTTCATAGTTTCCAAATTTAAAGCCGCATGGTGTACGGTGGTCAGTTTAATAAAACTTAATACGTTTTGAACTTTAGGTATAGTATTAATGGGAAACGGAATTTAGATTATCGGTTATAATTAAAAGTATTTGAGCTAAATGTGCATACTCTCAAGTTTAATCTCTTGCGTATAGATTGGTAGGACGAAGAGACAAAGTACCAGGAGTTTCCTGCAACAACTGTGCACTTTTAGACACTCTTTTAAGTCGGGACTTGGAAATAAGACCTTTCTTTCGTTGTGTGTAAATTTGAATTGGGAGATTAACTGTCACCTCGTCACGTGTGTAACGCGGGGCTAACTTTTGACGTGAGGCAATTGGGTTTTTAATGAAGATGGGTTGATCAGGCGAATAAGTAACTTCAGGCTCACGATCCTTGTTACGTCCTGTCATTATATTAGTTCGTTCCTCAATACCTAGCTCACGAAACGTGTTATATACTAAAGTCATTTTAGCTTTATGATCAATCATATATTGTTGTAATAAGTGTGCTGAAATATCTATATTAAAAAGATCACGGGGGTCGAAATGTACTGTAACAAGATCTAGAGGTTTACACTTAGTAAAACTATGAATACTACTGTTGTAAGCTAAAATTGCGAAAGGCATAATGTTAATTACTGAATCTGATTTTTGGCTCAATTCAAGTATACTATATTCGAGTGGATGAAAAATATTGATTGATTAAAATGACACAAAATTTAAAATAATAGACCATTAAAATTCAAAAAGTTTAAATAATGAAATAAATGCACATAAAATGTAATAAAATTCACACTAATTGATTCGAAAGTCAGGCGAAAATGTAGGTCTATTAAAAACTTTTTTCCGTATTTCTCTTAATTCTTTTAATTAATTTTAAAGAAAATTATTTATGAAATAACTTGATTTTATTAAGTAAAAATTAGAAATATTTAAAATGAATGAATTAATTAAAATAATTCACCTATATCTATAAATAAAATTAATTATTACGGAACCCTAAAAAAGGTATATGCGAATAATTAATTAATAAAATAGTTACATACATATAGTTTTAATAAAATAAGGATATGAACTAGGAAAGTAAGGACTGAGATAGATTCAAAGTACTTACAGGTATCAATTGTGGAATCGATTTTCAGATCTCCCCCGAACCGTTCGAACCGAATAGGTTTCGGATACTCGAAAACGGTGCTTAGCCACCCGGGTAGCTCGCGAACGCGGTATCGATGTTTGATAGATCACGAACTATCCGCGAGTATCCTACCGACTGCGCCAATTATGATTTCGACGGTCGGTGGATGCAATGAAACCAAAATTATTTGACTTAATTTAATTAAAAGTAAGTTACAACTAGGGTGTGACTATGTTGCACGAAGGTTGAACAAATAGTGACATTAATTTAATCAAATTCTTAAAAGAAATCTTATAATCTAAAAACATAAAAGAAATATAAAACCAAAAACTGTCTTCACACGGAACTGCTGAGTCAAACCCGTGTAGAATAGCCGAGTTTACCCAGAAGCTAAGGCGTCCTCTGATTACACCGTATAAAGATAATTATATTTTAATTGATGACCACTTATTACACCGTCACATAACATGTGTTTCAAAATAATATAATAACATTAAAAAAACAATATCGAAGCAGTGTGAGAAAGGAGCGCCGCAACCGGCTCACTTTTCAGTTGTCGGTCGCTCAAGAATAATTTTAAGTGTTAACATTATGTTAGCAATAGTTTTAAGGCTTTTTTAATATCATTGCTCTGTAAGGAGTTTATTTTGTTTTACTGGTATTTGCAGTTCATTATTTTGTTGCTTAATTTACCTTTTATGTTTATTCATTTTAATTAAACACTTTGCTTTTTGAAAATTCGAACGTGATTTCTAAATAAATATATTTTTCGGGTAACATATAGATTAATCATATATTATAATAGGCCGTAATATGTAGAAGTAATTACGCACAAAACAAAGAAATAATAGAATAATATTACTAAATAAACCTGGTCCAAATTCCTTTGAACTAGTTTAGACGATAAGTGAAGTTTGCATTAGTTCCGAACTTAGCTTTATATAACTTTGTACCATTCCGAGCCTGATCCGTTTGTAAACTTTTAAGTTGTCCTAAAGAATCAGTATACACATGAAATCACAATTTATGAAATAATATTAATGACTTCTTTTATCGATAACAGTTTTTTTTATAAAAAAAGGTAACGTACGATGAAACAAATAAACATACATACATACAACAAAAAAAAATAGAATTAAACATATTTTATTAGTTGGACATGATGCTCAATAATAAATCTTAGAATTAATTTTCTTGCTTCCACATCCAAAATATCGACATGTATGCTTAATTGGCTATTTATCGATTGGACTTTCATTCTTTTATATTGTTTAATAACAAGAAATATTGTAACATTCTCTGCCTCTCTAGTTTGGTCTAGCAATTAACATTATATTAACAAATAACACTTCTATGTTGTTATAAAGCACCTGAGTCAACACCAACTAGCTGAACCATTGTGTTTAGAATAATTCAGTTAAATTTGATACTACATAGCAACATTATGTTCTACTTTATAGTTACAAGGCTAAATATGTAAATCCAACGTTGTTTTTACTTATCATAGTTAAATTGAGAGAAGATTCCATCATTGCATTTTAAATAATGTTTATTTAAATTCCTATAGATTTACGCTCATTCAATAAGTATAAAAATAAAAAAGTACGCAACAATAAAACAGAGGCATTTTTAGTACTTGAGTTGTACAAGTTGCAAAAGAACGCGTAATGAGATATTATATGAGTTCAAGTGACTACATATTTGAAAGAAAAACAATTGCCTTAAACTTTATAATTCTTATTAGCCTTTTAAGTACCTTGCAAGATTTATAATTAGTAAATACATTAATTACTGACAAATTCATATTTAATCTAAAAGCACTAATTTCAAAACACTATTTAATCAAATATAATTTAATTCAATGTAGCCTAAGTCAATTTAACAGTGCAACTACATATATTAAGGATATATGTTCAATAACGCCTCATTACATGTAAAGTATGCTCAAAATTTAGTAGTCCATACATATAATTGCTTGATAGACGTCTAAAAACACTAGCATAAAAATTGGTTGTTTTGTTGAGAGCGCTTCTACTTTACAATTTATATTTTGTTCTTGTAACAGTAATATTATGTCACCCTTATCACTAAAAGTAATAAATTATACTCCTACATCCACTCTTACTCACCTTGTCAGGTGATAGTCGTAGAGTAGATACTCATGAAATTACTACACGCAAGTTTTTATTACTTTTATAACAGCTTTATCTTAATTTGTGTGCTATATTTATAAATAATTATAAAAAACCGCTTTTAGAATTTCATTAATGTATTTTTTTCATTTTTATTAAAAATCAGGTTACTTGATTTATAAAAGTGACTCGTAAATATATATATATATATATATATATATATATATATATATATATATATATATATATATATATATTTATATGTACTTATATGCTTATTTTTTCTTTTCGAAATGATTATGAATCCAACAAACAAATTGAATTTTGAAATCGTTTATTTTTTATATTTTCACACAATAACCTTAAGAGGATTTTGATTTCTGATTTAAAAAATGTTTTTAAACCTTGCCTTACAAATTCCTTTGCCGTTACGGGATAATCCTATTTAAATCTGTTTAATCGTGTCAAAGGACGGGAAGTACACACTGACAATGAGACTAGTTGATAAAAAGTAAAAATAAACAAACAAATTATTAGCGCTTAGCACAAATATTCACTTTTTTATTTACTTCGCAAAAATAAAATTAACCCAGTTTTAATGAACAACGTAAAAACAGTAAGCCAAAACTATTTACAAAAGCTGAGAAATTGCCACGTAGAAGAAGAAGAAGAATGAACACTAGTATTCATTTAAAATAAATACTGTAAACAACTTAAAGTGGTAAAGGCCTAGCTGTGGTCAGTTACCACAGCTGGAACATGGGCTGGTTCGAATGGAGAAATACCACCCTCTCGCAGAAAATCGACGTAAAATAGACTTTAGTGGCTGCGTTTCGTGCGATGAGTAAGAGAGCTGACCTTTTCCTGTTTCCACCTTTTCCCAACTTTTTCTTATCCCACGCCTCCATCTTCCTAAATAATCAAGGTTATCAAAGCCTCCTCAACGGACATGTTGTGGATGTCTATGGCCGACGGTGACTACTGCCAATCAAGTAGGCCGTCTCCTCGTTTACCACCTTTCTTATAAAAAAAACTATAGTTCTTTAGAGTGGTTAAGACGATGTGTAAAAAAACACATCAAAATTTATCACTCATTTAACTGTATGTGAAGTTATAAAACATAACTAACATATTTTCTTATACTAACATATATATAATGTATGTTTAAACGACAGAATATTTGGTAAAAAGATTTGGTATGTCTGATAATTTCCTCTTAATGTCTCTTTAAGATAAGATAAATAAGATAAATATACTTTATTGTACACCGAAAAAAAAGAATACAAGAAGCAACATCTCTTTAGGCACTTATTTAAATTAGTTCTCTAAAAATAGTTTTTAACATTCGTAATAACTTCTTATTTATAATTTTTAAAAATTTCGAAAGCAACACAACTGTATGCGGTTTGAGAATGAAAATAAAAACGATTTTTACATTTTTACTTATACGCGAGGGATTAAACAGAAACATATATAGAACAGAGAACAGAAGTGAAGCGTATTTAATATCTGATTCTGTTTTATAATAGTACGAAAGCTAATATGTGATATATTTTTACATGCAAATTTTAAGAAACATGACAATATTTTTAATATTAATTACAAAAAATTATGTTTAAAATTTGAAATTTCAATGCAATATCACATATATGTTATAAATGTTTAAAACACAAAGAAGTAAAACAAAAAACCAAATCGATTGTGCAATGAATGCGAATATTTTAAGAATTTACACTCAAAACATGCTTCAATGTGCTACAGTGAGATAAATCTCATCGCTTGAAAAAGTAACGTTAGCTACGGCTAAAAGGTAAAATGGAAGAAAAATTTTTAAACGTTCAATTATAACTTAACATCAAATGTATTTTTCCTAGTATAAAGTTAAAACGAAAGTCAAATTAGGTAATATATATTGAATACAATGTATTTGACATCAGAATTCTTTAAAACTTCCTTTCTGATCTTGTTCTTATTAATATAGAAATGGGTATGAGCTTGAACTGTTCATAATAAGAGAGATGAAAAAAAGCTAGAAAAACACGCTAAAGCAATTAGAGTTTTAGTAATTGATACGTGAAATTCATAATTTATAAAGGCTGTAAATGAAGTTTCGTCCGTGACAAAGCAACGTATGGCTCTCCAACCGAATTGTGCGGGGTATGTGTCTTTGATCTTCGATTTTTTATAGCATTTTATAGTTGCCTTATACAAACCACTTCAATTGTAAATGAGTTTGTTACAAAAAAAAAACTAAATAAAATACACACAATATTTATAAGGTTTTATAAAAGAGTACGTGTGAAAGGTTTGGCAATTTGTGCTCGAAAATTAATTCCAGTCCAATTGAAGCGTAAAAAGCACAGATATTAAATATGCGAATCACTAATTGAATTATCATAATGTTTCAACCACAAATAATTAAAACGAACTCTGCGAATGATATGAATAAACAAAAAATATACAGGATTTTAAAAATCAATAAACATAATTTCCAGGACACAATATTTGATAGTCATTTATTTTATATAACGTGAACAAGAAGATATATGTATGTATCTAATTAAACCAAATATTTTATCTAGTTTTGATATGACACAACGTTTTCAAAAGTCGATTTATTGGTTGATGCATGTAATTAAGCTTCAGAAACTTTATAAGCGATGATAAGAAGTTTGGATATTCTATGTCAGCTAATGAGACAGCTCAGAAGTTCTTCCTTGCTGGGATATGCTTTAAATAATACGAGTATATGAAGACACACTAGGTACATTTTGTAATTATGTATTTTAGACTAAATTTTTCAAAATTCAAGTTAATATTATTATTTTTAGAAGTGTCATAAATTTTTAAAAAGTTGATAAATATAATTTTATGAAAATACTTATTTTTTTTTAATTTATCCAAATTAATTCTACGAATTCGAATAGTTCAAAAGATTTATTACAGTGACAAAAATTGGTTTTTGGTAAACACTTGATGAGTGCCCTAATTGTGCAGCCAGATTTTGTACTGTTAGTCGAATCGTAGATTCATACAAACCGTCATTAAAAACTTTGCCAATTACAACAAATGTCAAAGCAAATCATTTAAACCATTTTTTATCAACATTATGAATTTAAAAATAATTTAAATTAGATAATTGGTGAATATATTCTGATTATATAAGCAAGGACTCTTGTTTAAATACAAATTTTAACAAAGTTGGTATCAATTATGCCTCTAAACTTTCCTGAAGTAGTCAAACTAAGACTCAACAAAGTTATTGGTATCGAGGGCTTCTTTGATCACGTCCAACATTATTTAATAATACATCCAATAGTTTGGAGTTTGTAGCTCCAAATTTTATTATAAAAGTAAATAACAAGTCTATGTTTATATTTGAAGCAACAACAAATTATCTCATTCTTTATTTCAATGTATAATATCCATTAGTCAAAAGAGGAACCATATATATCTTTATATATATAATTCTTCAGTGAGTGTGTATGTCACTGAACTTCTCTCAAACGACTGAACCGGTTTTGATGAATTTTTTTGTGTGTGTTCAAGGGGATCTGGGAATCCTTGAGATTTACAATTTTGTCCGCTGGACAATGATTTTTTAAGTATTTTTTTAATTTATTAGTAGTTCTTGATACAAACGTTTTTTGTTGACATTTGACAATTTAACTAATATGTCAATCATTCTGTCGCACTTCAAAACACGGAGATTTATGGCTTTAATAGGTAAACTCCAAAAATATAAATAAAAACACATAACAGATATTTCTTGATTATAGGGCGATACCAAGTTCGCCGGGTCTTCTAGTATATATATATGAGTATGGCATCGTGAAACCCATAAAAACCAAATAATTTATTTATTTTAGTTTACTACGTTTACTACGGTTGTTAAAAGAGAGATGTGATAACATCTTGGATGTATTTAGCAAAAATCCTACTAATTATTTTATATCGACACGATCCGACCTTTAACATGAATTGAGTTAATTTGAATGTCATTTAAATCTTGGATATCATTATTCTAACAATTTTAACGCTTCTCAAAAGTATCGTAGAACTAATCGTACAAGTTTGTAAGATAATAGATGTAAGGGATAACAAAGCAGAATATTCCATCAGAATAAAGCAGAAACAAACAAAGTTAAATATATGGTCCTATTCTTGTTGTAAAAGTCACCAAACAAACTTTATAATATTTTTAACTTGTATCACACAAGTATTGCATTTCTGAAAACAAACTTGAAACAAGCTTTAAATTAAAAGCTGGAAGTAAATACAATACTAAGACTTTATAGCAATTACATATGTGATGTGTTAGGAATAAAGCTTAGGTTAATTATTATTATTGTGTAATATTTGCTCGTTTTTGTTGAGTAAAGACTAAAATATCTAAAATACATATTTTACGTTCCAAAATCTTACCATAGTCCTTAATATGCTCGTATCCGTTTCGACCAAACTATTTGAGATGAAAGGCATTTATTATGACGATTATATAAATGTGTTATTCTTAGTGTAGCTTTCTATATATAAACTTCACTCACGTTAAGAACCGTTTTAATGCTACTCTAAAGTAAAGGAGATTATATCGTCTAATGGCTATAAAATGGTAAATGATTGAAAAAAACCAGCCAAGTGACTCACGATCTTAAGCTTCCGTATAAACTTGTCAGTTTTTCTTTCCGTGTAATAAAAAGGTTGAATAATCCAAAATTTAAGACTCTAGATTGTTAGCTATTGCACTATTGTTTAGCTTTTAATTCCCTTGAAAATAATTTCGATCGATTTTTAAGAATAGGCAGCTAAAGTTACCGTTTCCTTCGATAACATTGGCATAGAAGTCTTATTTCGTTACAACTGAAAAATATTATAGACCTGATTATTCAATATGTATTTCAATTTAGTACCTTAGTAATAAAGTCGTAAATTATAAGTTGTCTATTTTCAATTTTCTTTGTCTTTGCTAAAAGATAAAAATTTCACAATTTTTAAAAGTTTTTAAAAAATATCCTCCTTAGAAAGGAACCCTAATAATTGCACTCTGGAGACATAATCTTAATATTTTTTTTAAAACAAATTTTTACAAAACAATATGAAAACTGCAACATTCATATACTCAATCAAAATTAGCTCAATTTAAATTTATAACTTTAAAACAAATATATTTAAACAAAAAAATACCACCATAGATCGATGGGTCCTATTTATTATGTAACAATCACCAAAACTGGAAATAGAAGCAACAGCAATATTTAAAACGCCATTTTTAAACTTTAATATTACTTCCAAATGGAATCAAATATTTTGAATATAATATCACTGTGCGAATAGTAACAATTGGTCCTAATTGTTCGGACATGCAATTTATTTCTCTTCAACTATCAATGGCTAGGAACAATTTCTGGTAAGAAAAATAGTGGGCTTTCGATCAGAATAATTGAATTACTAGACGTCTAGCCGAATAATGATTACGGATAATGTTATCCAACATAGTAAATTACGTTATCGTTCTATTTTTCTGTCCATTAGAATATCTTTGCTTTTCCAAAGTTCAGTTTTAGTGTCAGATAGCTTGCTAAGAAAAATAATAAGTTTCTGTCAGAGTTTCTATCTACTTTGACTTTAAATAATCTCCATGAATTATTCATTTTAATGTTTGAATGCATTTATTACATAAATATATTTTATTTCAACTTAGTGTGCATTATTCAAACAAATTAATAATACAATCATACAAGATAAAAAAAAGTAATAACATGCGGTTTTACAACAGATATAGGAAATAAAAAAAATAAGGATGAAAATAAAAGTGTGTTTTACTTATTGATACATGCGAGTATGTTTCACATAATAACCTTCTCCTCAAGTAGATTTTACTTGCCAAAAATTCGTTAGCAAAATGCCGAGTGCTTGATAGTTATTTAGCAAAACTTTAAACAATCCCATAAGTCATATAAAAGTACGATTTTGATATTCGTGAAATCTTTTTGATTTTAGTTTATAAAAATAAATGGGGTGTTCCTTTATATCTAAGACTAAACAATCCCTTGATAGAGGATTATGGCTGGATTGTTGTAACTTTTTCTGTTGTTGTTGTTGTTTTTACTAAATACCTTTGTTAAGATAACCAACATAATTAAAAAACTCACTTATGAAAATTTCATGTAGCAGCTCCTTTGAAAATTTAGTGTACAACGAAGTTGCGAAAGGAAAATTAATGCTAATAACTTCCGCGGCAACGTCTACGAGAACTATTTAACTTGTTATTATAAGCTCTGCATATACTTAAAAATTTTAATTTATATATTCAAATATATCTATGTAACTTCGTTGGTATGGGCACATAAAAAGGAGATTTCCTGAATATCTTGGAAATATTATGGCCAATCTGAACATCACGGGGTTCAGATCCAGAAAGCGGCCAAAGATAAGATGGACATATGTGGTCAAAAAAGATCTTAAGTTCAAGGTTACCGAAGAGGACACGTCCGACAGAGCGAAGTGGAAGAGAAAGACCAGAAAGGCAGACCCCATCATCAGATGATAATAATAAATGCCACGGAGAAATATAGTCAAATATATAATCTATATAATAGACTAGTATGTATAGTCTATTATATAATCTATATAATAGACTAGTATGTATGACATGTTCCACTTATAATATCTCAAACTAATATGTGATAAAAACTTTAACATTAAATAAAATCTTTGGTACGTTTTTTTTTTAATCAGAAAAAAAATTACGAATATATATAATACATATCAGGAAGCATAATCCGTCAGAATGATTAATTAGTTCAGTCTCATAATTTTTTTAAAGAGGTGCATATTTAAAAAATTCGGTATAAAATTTTGTATTTATTGTATGCAGCGGGAGAAAGAACGATACGAAACTTTAAGTGAACAAAGACAATATGAATTACGTATTTCTTTTTCTTTTTTTTGGTTTGTTAATAGAATCGATAACAGAAACATGTAAGATTTCATAGTATAACATTTCATAGTATATTTATAAAGAAAAATGGAATATTCTGATGAAAATAATAACCGTAACGTACTACTCTAACTAATTACACTTCTAAATATTATTACTTTGTTAATCAGATTGAAATGGTTTTTTAATTTGATTCTTAAAACGATTAATAGACTAAATAACTTTTACACAGGAACTATCTATCAATATCCTATATTTTGTTTTTAGTAACAATTATAAAATTAAAAGCAATGTAGTTCATTTTCATGTCAACGAAATCGCTTCTCTTTTCAGAGTACCTATTGAGGAAATATTTCAAATAAAATGTAAAATCAATCTTATTTTTTTTTATAGTGGGTTATAGGACTTTACCATTTTAGGACTTGATAGTAAGTGTCTTAGTAAAAGTCTATTCACTCTTGTCTTAAAGATATCCAAATTGTAAGTGAAAATAAAAACAAAAGCAGAAAAACTGATAAAATATTCTGTTGCTCGCACAGGAAAGAAAATAGCGTACAAGTAAAACTTTTTCCATGTCTATCCATGGGCTCATAAAATTTGAAGTGACATTTGGCATCACCTTAACAAACGTGTCAACAGTACTCACCACACATACGAATCCGTGCTCGGTGAAAACAAAAAGTTTGGGAGTAAGCTCTTACAAGAATACCAAGTTTTCGTATAGCTGTATGAGTTAAGGACTCAATGAATCGCTCAAAGTTGGGTTTGAAGGATATTTACAATTTTGAAGATGTCAATGTATTCTTAAAAGACATTTAGAAAAATTGTAGTTAATTTTTTCTATAGGATTAATGACTAGTGTATCAAATTAATCAATTATCAAAGTAAAATGTAAATGACTATTTTAATTTTGCATTGAATACTTGATTGTTTACGTATGTTAAAATTATAGTACATTATCCAAAGCCGCTGAAGTTGTCAATTTCAGCTTAAGATTCCGAATGACAGCTTTCGAGATATCTTCTTGAGAAACTTAACGCAGTGCTTTCAGAACAATCTACAAGCGATCTGATACACTCATAAGAGCCGCGGTCTCTAGCTATTGCTCTTATTGGAAAACTCAAGGTCTCTTAGCAGGTAAAGGAAACGGATATACTCAGAGTACATAGTAGAATGAGGTATTAGGAAAGCTGAAAGATAACCAAAGTAACCAACATCACCTTGTACATAACCCAGCTCGAGTAACAGTGGGCAGGTTACATAGTTGAAAGAACAAAAGGTTAGCATTTTTATAGTTTAAACAGAGAAGTTACTTTGCTTAATAAGAACATTATGATTTAAGAAAAATCTTTTTATATCTGCCCTTAGTAAACTTATCGAAAATGATTTAACAAGATTCTTACTTGTTTATTTATTCACAGAAAGTAGTTTTGGTCAAAAAAAAAAAAAGATATCCAGCATAGAATTACTGCGATTCAATGTTTTGATCATTCTATTTCAGGTTTATAATTCGGTCATATTATTTATTAATATCTTTCTTAAAATCTGACTCTTTAAAAAGAAATCAATGTTTTAAAGTTTTTTTATATAAATGTCAATTTAAATTAATTTCATTTAATATTCTCAATTTTTTACGCCGTTTAAATGTTATAAAAATCTTTTATTAACTGAAATTTATTTTATCCCTATTGGACAGTCGTCACGAGATAATGAAGATTGATAAAGACCAAAAGTTTATTTGCTTTTCTGGTAGACGAAAACTAAATTAAAAAAAATATCTAGTTTATTTTTCTAGTTTATTTTAAATGAAATATAGTTTATTTAATATGAAACGATGATAGTATACCACATATTGAAAGAACTTGATAAAAATTTATGTACAGTTCCACATCACATTTTAAAACTGCGTTCGCCAGTTTTTTATAAAAATAAAATGTTTAGGTCTACAATTGTGACAGAATTTTTTGGAGCATAAAAAAGGAAGATACATTAATGTTTGTTAATTAACCCAAAACAAGGAATAATTTTAAGAGCATAAATTTTTCTGTTGATAATTAAAATTATTTTAAATTCGATTTAAAAAAACTTGTAACAATTTATTTAATATTTTCTCAAAGTATATAAAAATTTAAGTTTTAGCCAGTTTAATTGCAGCATAGACGTAAATTTTAATATTCAGACATGGTAACTTTTGTTAAGAAGAAACAAACAGGTTTTTTGATTTATATCTTCATCTCCAAATTCTATGGTCGCAATATGTTTGAAGATTTCGCAATGAACTAGCTACCAAAATTTATTTTATTACTTTGACACTTATAAGTTTAGTACTAGCGAAGGCGCAGCTTCAGAATAATAAAGAGTGAAGTGGGTGCAAGTTTTCTTATAAACTGATGTATAAAAAAAAATATGTTTCAAAATTAAAGAAAATGTCCATTTAGTTAATTAATCAGCGAATATTAAAAACTGAACATTTAACGCTCCATATAAGCCAATAACAATTTTTGATCTTTACTTTGTAAAACTAAAACCTTATATTAACAATATGTTGCATATAGACTTCAATAGAGACCTTAATAACATAAACCTTGAAAGCTAGCTTGAAACTCTTTGTTATCTCTATAAAACAAAACACTACAATAATACTACATAAAGAGAATTTCAAAAAATATATGAAGTAAAATAATACATATATACAGGGTGACTGGTGAATTACTATCAATATTTAAGGAGCATACTCGGTACATGATTCTCATTCGAATTATGTAAAAAAAATAGGTACTTAATTTTTGACAAAATTTCCGTATAAATAAATAAAGTGTTGACACGTTCCAAGTGTGGACGAGTGCGGCGGCGTGCTGATACAACACTACGCCGCCGCCGCGTCTGTGTGAGTGTATGTGTATACCTAATCTGTAGGGTGTTCACACGATGCGGAATTAATTATATAACTTTTGGTTAATTTTACTTAGAAGTTTATTATATATATATATATATATATATATATATATATATATATATATATATATATATATATATATATATATATTATATTAATTTTTATTTTGTCATATATGATCGTCAAATATCACGTCCTCAAATATCGATAGTAATTCACCAGTCACCCTGTATATATATATATATATATATATATATATATATATATATATATATATTATATTAAAACTTGTATTTTGCGTTTCTCACAGAATATACGTTCCTAATGACCTAAATAATAGTAATTTTATAAATTGTGACATGCAACTATATTCCAACTGACGAGAAATAAACCACAGAGGTACAGGAATTTGTAAATGAATTTCATTTGTTACTCGTCTCTTGAACCAATGTTAGAACATAATTAATATGAAATGAAGCCAAGCCAATTATTAAATGTTCTATATGCGTGTTTTAGGTATTTAATTTTGTTACCTATAAATTTTTACCTATATATTTTGTACAATAAATAAATCTAACTGCTTTTTTTTCAATAATGTGTGGCAGTACAATTTCTAAATCTCAATATTTTTCAGATAATATAAGTGTGATGAAATATAAACTACCGCTGAAAAGTATTAAATTAGAGACTCAAAAACTAAACAACATTCGAAACGATAAATAGCTACTTTTTGTAATAAATATAGTTCAATATTAGATATTGACACAAGCTTCAGTAATTTTTTTTGTACTATATCGAGGCCAAAGACTTTCGTACGATAACTTTGTGTTTCATGCATGGTTCTAAGTTCTTCATTAATTTTATATTGGATCAGTGCTTCCTTGGGGACTGGCTGTAATGCGTTTGGCTTGTTCCAATTCTCTTGATAGAAACGGCTCGTCGAAGGGACACATTTAGTGGTTTAGTTGGAAGGCTTAGTAATCTGCTGGGAATTCTACACACGTCTTTCATAAACCACCTGTGTGAATATGGACCATATGATGTAAACTAATATATAATTTTTTTCTTAATAAAGTTTATTTTTGGTCTTCTTTACTTTTCGAATCATTTCTTTAATATTATAATAATAAATACGCTTGAGACACAATATGCATCTTTACTTAAATTTTTATTGATTCTTGTAGTTTTTATTGTATTATGTGCCCTATGTTGGTAAGTAATGGCTGGATATTGTTGTATTTCCCAGAAAATAAAAAAGTGATTACTCTATATTAGAATTTAGATGTAAGAAAAGCCTTTGAGATTTTTACCCACTTCACAACTCTTTATACTAATGCGAGTTAAATAACATTTTATATAACCAACATATACTAGAAAATATTCATTAACGTAAAATAAGAATTCTTGAATGATTTGCAGGTCATACTAAATGTAAGATGAAATATGTTATATAAAAATGTTATACAATTGTTACAAAAGTAAAATGTTCTCAAAAAAATTTAATATTCATTAAAGGTTATTTGAGATAAAATACAGATTTCACAGGCAGGTGTTCAAGTATTTTTTAATTAATGTTATTAAAGTCTCTATTTAATTCTATTTGTTATAAACAATATTTTGTTAGTGTTAAAAAGGTTTAGTCTTGTAAAGTAAAGGTCAAAAGTTGTAAAAGAGCAGTTTTCAGAAATATTATGTATATTCGTTCTATCCTGTATAAATGTTATACAGCTCTCCAGCTAAGCAAAAATTTGTAAATAAAAACTAAAAATTACTAAAATCCTTACATTTTTACTTAAACCACAGTCCAAATTTTTAGCAACAATGGTAATTTTTATTAAGCACCCTTTGTTTGTTATATTTTCATATAAGAGTATTTTTTAACCACATAATTTGATAGGAATATTATTATATTATTATCATTTATTTTATATTATTATTTACAATTTTCTATGTTAGGTTATTGTTATATTGAGATTTTTTTAGAACCATTATCAAAAACACAAAAGTATATTATTATATTCAAAACAACTTACGAGCAATATTACTAAATATAATAAAAAACTTTTTTATTATATTTTTTCGAATTTTTATTTGACTTTTCAAAAATTTAAGATTAAACGACAGTATTACTCACAAAAAGGGAGAACAAAACTTAAAATAGCAGTTATTGAATAACATTTATACATATTTCAAATGTATATGTAACATTAGTATAATATTCATACTTTCGAACAAAATTTTGGTAGTATAAGTTTTACTTTTTAATTTTGTCACCTGTTTTATTATTAATACTGATATTTGTATGGTTTCAATAACTATATAGGGTAAGAGTGAAATAAAATTAAAGATAATATATTAAAATTATTAACTTACAAATTCTATGATATTAGAATTTAGCTTTGTTAAGTATTCTATATTACTCCTGGGAAATTCTAAGGTTCATTGTTAAGATATCCTTTATAATATAGCGAGAGGAAACTAAGCCATTATTGTTTATTTAGTTTCATTAAGGTCATTTATGTACGTATAAATTCATGTTAACAAAGTTTTTCTTAATATAGATGGCAGTTCTGTACTTAATTTTTAGACCTTTCATGAATATTGTTAGGTAGTTAGTCACATAATAAAAATTGAAGGGAAATTATGACTTCGGAGAACTCTTTGAAATAATTTAAAAAAAAAAACAGTAATTTTGAAATCTTCCTCACAAATTTATCTTAAAAATGACATAGACGTGGAGCTTGACATACTAGTACTGTAGTAAATAACTACAGCGTAGTGAATAACTAACATTGTAATAAAATCGAAACTACATTTTATTTACAGTATTGTGTAATGACTTCTATTATTTCAATCACAAAAAAGAATTCAAAAAAGTATTTCAGAATGCTGATGTGGTGAAACAATACTGCATAGAGAACAAACATTAAAACTATTTCCTTTTACCGAAATGCTGATGGTAGTGGCAATATTAAATTACAAAATAACCAATTGATTCAAGATTTATGAAGTTAGCTTCAAACTTCTGAAACTGTTATAGTTGAAACTAATATCGTGTTTATATTGAATATAATAGAGGTATTAGTTTACAATATATAAATATATTTTACCTACATAAATTCACACTTCTGTCGTAGTAAGTTAGAATACAAAAACAAAAAAGTATAATATTATATAGAAAAATCTTATTTTCATTGTTGAAACACTTTTGAAACTACAAAATCCATTAAAGTAGTTCATTTAAAAAAAGTATGTATAAAAATATAATTATTATTATACTGTTCAAGGCCTCACTTATGAACAACTACATATTTTACAGATTTGTTAAACATTCGAGATCTATTAATATACGTAAAATGTTCACTAACCACATATTATAGTAACATGTTAAAAATAAAAATTCACTACTTTTTGTCTGAAACAAAAATAACCATCAACACATTCATTCATTAGTTAACATTTTAATTTATGATTTTAGCTGACCGCTTTATACACATATCTGTTTTTATCACAATGAAAAATATATTGTAATTTATACACAAGCGTTTCACAGGACGCAATTATTTAGTTATGACATCAAAATATAATCCCCTTCCTCCCGGATATCTGAGAAGATATAACGTATGCAAATTTAGCCTCGTATTTAATTTACAGGTACGAGTAGGTGTATGATTATCTGTGTGACACAAAATGTCGCATATCTTATCCGTCTTCCTAAACAGTCGACAGGCTTGTGAGTGCTTGAGCACAACATGTCGTCATACCTTTGATTTCTTACAGCTTTAATATACATATGCCTGAATACAGTTAATAGTTACAGATTAATTTCAATATTCCAATATTGTACAAAATTCTGTGAAAGTATTCCTAATCGTGGGTTAAAGGATTCTATTGGCTAAAACCCATTGAAACTATTTAGCCCAAATTTTTAAATTAATTCGATAGGGAAATAAACAATAGGGAAATAAACATTCGATAGGGAAATAAACAAGAAATAAACATGTACCGTAAGTATCTACGAGTATATAATCGTATAATAATTTATATGAGTCACTTTCCAAACCTCATTATGTTGAAATCTTTTATTAAGTACTAGCTTTCCGCCCGCAGCTTCGCCGCGTGGAGTTCGGTTATATCGCGTTTCCAAGAGAACCTTTCAAAAGTCTGGGATAAAAACTATCCTATGTTCTTTCTCAAGGTCAACTCTATCTCTGTACCGAATTTCATTAAAATCAGTTCAGTGGTTTAGGCGTGAAAGCGTAGCAGACAGACAGACAGACAGAGTTACTTTCGCATTTATAATATTAGTAGGGATAATATTAATTTAAACCAGAACGACAAAGCACACGCAAGTATCGGCGCAGAGACCCACGACCAAACACCCAAGTATTCTTCTTCTTAGCAATATATCAGTGTAATTACCTTATTACTAAATTTTATATCTAAGAGTTTTCAGAAACGGTCGTGTATCTTTTCGATTGTTTAATATATTAAGTGCATGAACGATTACAGTGTCTGCTTTTTAGAATTTATCCAACCCGCTTCGACAAAATACTTCACCACTACCACAAATACGAAAAAGAGAAGTTGACGATATAAAATAAATATTTAGTCTTATTAATATTATTATTACATAGTTATTATTTTCGCAATTATTAGAATACACGTTATCATCGTTATTAGGTTTCATTCGGTTTGTCAGGTCAGGTTCAAACTTACGCCAGGTCTGTGACATAGTATTTGGAATCAAAAATATTTATGAAAATAAGTCCATGATTTAAGGAGTAATAGAATTACAATTATGTAATTATATAGTCGAATTGAGAACATTCTCCTTTTTGAAGTGACTCCGTATAACGTTTGGTATCGCCGTGATGTAATTTCAAACACAGGTAGGTAACCTGTGTTTGAAATTATAGGCAAATTTGGTCCAGCCGTTTTAGGAATTAACCCCATTAAATAGACAGTGGATCTAGTTAAATTTTTTTTGTACTTTTCATGCATTTTTTGTATATAATTCATATGCTTTTAGAGCAAAATGAAATGACAAGATACTTTAAATTTATTTTCTAGTATATATTATAGGATAATGGATGTCACCAAATTATATGACGGAGTATGCACAATACGTTGTGTAAAGTGCCTTATTTTGGGAAAACTAGTTGATATATTGGTTTCATTTCTTTCATGTTTGTATTTAAATGTTTTCGTTTATTTGAGTGATTATATTTGGTTGATAAAGGTTAAGAATTTGAAGAGAAGATACTCAATTCATTTGACAATACATTGACGATATGTCGTTTGAACTATGTAATTTTGTGATAGCTGTTTGTTTGTTTGATTAAGATTATTTTAAGTTTTTAAGTGTATTCCTTATTTCTTTTAATTTGTTTGATTGTATTTAGTTGATTAATATTGTGAATGTAATTTAAAAAAGTAACTCAATTTATTATAAAGAGCCGACGCTAACGTCAGTTAGATTGTCGAGTGGGGTTGCGAGAGGCGCCAACTTCATAGTAGTGGGCAAGCATATAAACTGCAGCAGTCACACTGCAAGGGCAGTGCTCATTTGGACGTAGTGTTGGACGCACCCTCGGAAATCCACGTGGCTCGATTTCATGTGTTAATCAAAAAGCAAGAAGTGAAGTAAAGTGAAGTGAAGTGACTTTAAAGTGTTGTGAAGTGTTTTGTGAAGTGTTAGTGGTTAGATATCAAATAAGAGTGAATTACAAGACCCTAATGGACTCGGCGATCCGACATCAGAAGTTGGGAATCACCCAGATACGCACACTCGAAGTTGGAGTCCAATTCTCCAATCCGAACACGACAAATGGAGGAAACTTTTTTATTTATTTACAACATCGTTACATGCTTGAATTGGTAAACTATATGAGGGCGCCCAAAGATGATGCAACGAAGAGTACCGCCACAGAGGACTGCCATATGTTACCGATGTGGACAACCGGGGCACATAGCGCCTACGTGTCCAACTAAATCTGGGAAAACTGTTTAACAACCAAATCTGACCGAATGGCTGGTAGATATCTGCACCGTCAGTCCTGCTTCAGGAGACCATTATAATCTGGGTGAGAGATTTCCTTTTTATTTTGATTATTTGATATTTGATTTAATTTTGATATCATATTACTGTCAGGTATAGGTAACAAAAGTTTGGTGTGTCACTTACACGTTTTGTAAACGGTATTGATCCAAAACTACAACATTGAGTTATTGTTTCACGTTGTTCCTGATCAGTCACTTCCTAATAATATTTTAGTAAATAAAGACGTGTTAATTACTCCACTTATAACTCAAGAACGGCTGAACCGATTTTACTGAAAGTTGGCAGGGAGGTTGTTTAGAGCCAGGAAATTGCAATAGGATTTTACTTTTTATCCCTTTTGACAGCATTCCCGTGGGACTTGACATGAAACGTCAGTAACTATTAAACGTGGAATAACGAAACACAATTGACAGCTATGCAATTGACGTATAATGACAGATATGTAATGACGTTTTACATTCGTTGGAAAGGTCTCGGGCTCAGTGAGATTTATAACAAAAAAAAATAATAATAACAGAAAAGCGGGAAAATCTTTTTTTTTTTTTTCACATACAGCATAACATGTACTACAAATCAATATTTTAAGTAGATGGCGCCGGTTCATGATACATTGTTCGATAGCTAATCATTGTTCTTTGCTCAGTTAATTTCATGTCACAAACCGGTATTGTTTGTAGTTTGAACTCTTAAAACCATTCAGTATTTGCGGGATAAATTTAGAAAATCATTGTTTTTCACATGGACGTAATATTTTGCGTGTTCACGAGTTTGGAAACCATCCGCTTTATTTGTGTTAAAGTTAGACCAAAAAAAAAAAAAAAAAAAACGATAAATGTGGTTTACGAAGGACCACTTCAATGTAACGGATAATTTGCGGGTTTACTAGTTATTAATAACACTAAAGTCATGCAATACTGTGAAGTCGGCAGAAATTCAAAGTATTTTGTTGAAGGTGTCCCCACAAGTAGAGTTACATCAGGCCAACTAGAAATAAAATTAATTAATCCAAATCTCACTGTTCAACGTCGTCTCTATAGATTGAACATAGATGAACGAATGGTTGTAAGAGAAAAATTTCGTGATCTCTTAAATGCCGCAGTCATATGTGAAAGCTATCCTCCTTTTTCTAGTCCTATGTGGTATACATCTTGTCAAGGATTCTGTGTGACCTTGGCAAAGATCTGTGTGATGTATCTTGTCATGGATTCTGTGTGACCTTGGCAAAGATCTGTGTGATATATCTTGTCAAAGATCTGTGTGAACTTGGCAAAGATCTGTGTGATATATCTTGTCAAGCATCTGTGTGAACTTGACAAAGATCTGTGTGGATTATATATTGTCAAGGATCTGTGTGAACTTGGCAAATATCTGTGTTGTATACATCTTGTCAAGCATCTGTGTGAACTTGACAAAGATCTGTGTGGATTATATATTGTCAAGGATCTGTGTGAACTTGGCAAATATCTGTGTGGTATACATCTTGTCAAGCATCTGTGTGAACTTGACAAAGATCTGTGTGGATTATACAGGGTGACTGGTGAATTACTATCAATATTTAAGGACGTGGTAGTTGACGATCATATATGACAAAATAAAAATTAATATAACATAAATATTAATAAACTTCTGAGTAAAGTTAACCAAAAGTTATGTAATTAATTACGGATCGCGTGGATACCCTAGCTGCGTTATCGACACAAAACAGTTATGTACGTAGGTATATGTAGTTATCGCGCGGTAGTTTACCTACATCCAAACGCCGCGCGCCGCGTTAGACCTTAGATAAACAAAAATGATCCAATTCCCTTCATACTTTAATCCTGGCTTAGGACAGGCAAAAATACCAAGATATTTCTTTCGTTTAAGCAACCAATTTATTGACTAGGTAAATGGTGTGACCTTGACACGAAAAATAATATGAACTGTTTACCTATCTTGGTATTTCCGGCGTATTTAAAAATGGAATCATTCTTATTTACAACAATTGTCAATCGTTAAACTACCTATTTACCTACATAACTACACTAATCTTAACAAATGTTCAAAGCGAGCTCCTTCTCGTGTGATAGACAGTTCGGCACGTTTACACATATTGTCTTTCACACGATTTAATACGAATGGGTCACTTTTAATAGTTTCGAAAGCACTATTGATTTTTAATTTCAACTCCTCTCTGTTGACATACATTGTAGCATACACAAGACGTTTCCTTGGGCATGTGTTGGAACACGGAACTGTCCGAAGTCTCGTAATCTTTGATTAGCGTTTAAGATGACGCTGGCCGTAGGTACTCGACGATTGGGGAACATCTCCCGGTACAAATTGAATGCGCCCGGCAAGCTATCATTTGCACGCGCATACGCATGAACCATGTCCAAGTATTCTGCATTTGTGTATTGAAAAGCCATATTTAATTACTAATAAGTAATAACGGGTCACACGCACACACGACAGATTATTATTAGGTATACGCGTAAGATCGATCGCTAGGCGCGCGCGCGGGAAGACGAACGTACGGACCTTACGGCGGGGCTCGCGCGACTAATAGCCGACTAATGGCCCGCTAGCCACGGGGCGGGGGTTGGGGAGTAGCGACACACTGGCGCCGGCAAGGCTGAGTACGTGTCCAAACTTTATTTATTTATACGGAAATTTGGTCAAAAATTAAGTACCTATTTTTTTTACATAATTCGAATGAGAATCATGTACCGAGTATGCTCCTTAAATATTGATAGTAATTCACCAGTCACCCTGTATATTGTCAAGGATCTGTGTGAACTTGGCAAATATCTGTGTGGTATACATCTTGTCACGCATCTGTGTGAACTTGACAAAGATCTGTGTGGATTATATATTGTCAAGGATCTGTGTGAACTTGGCAAATATCTGTGTGGTATACATCTTGTCAAGCATCTGTGTGAACTTGACAAAGATCTGTGTGGATTATATATTGTCAAGGATCTGTGTGAACTTGGCAAATATCTGTGTGGTATACATCTTGTCAAGCATCTGTGTGAACTTGACAAAGATCTGTGTGGATTATATATTGTCGAACCCGTATGTAAAGTCTATGTTAAAATGTTTGTACTGTGATTTTGATTTTCATATAAAAGATAATTAGTTCGTGTTGAGTTAGATGAGATATAATGTTTACAGTCTAATTAATTTAATTAGTTCAGTCAGGATAGCCGAGCGTTAAAAAAATACCAATATTATTTGATTTTAGATTCTGATGACACACACACATAGACACACGAGGACGTGTGATATTGCAGGATGGCCGTGACGGAGTATGCACAATACGTTGTGTAAAGTGCCTTATTTTGGGAAAACTAGTTGATATATTGGTTTCATTTCTTTCATGTTTGTATTTAAATGTTTTCGTTTATTTGAGTGATTATATTTGGTTGATAAAGGTTAAGAATTTGAAGAGAAGATACTCAATTCATTTGACAATACATTGACGATATGTCGTTTGAACTATGTAATTTTGTGATAGCTGTTTGTTTGTTTGATTAAGATTATTTTAAGTTTTTAAGTGTATTCCTTATTTCTTTTAATTTGTTTGATTGTATTTAGTTGATTAATATTGTGAATGTAATTTAAAAAAGTAACTCAATTTATTATAAAGAGCCGACGCTAACGTCAGTTAGATTGTCGAGTGGGGTTGCGAGAGGCGCCAACTTCATAGTAGTGGGCAAGCATATAAACTGCAGCAGTCACACTGCAAGGGCAGTGCTCATTTGGACGTAGTGTTGGACGCACCCTCGGAAATCCACGTGGCTCGATTTCATGTGTTAATCAAAAAGCAAGAAGTGAAGTAAAGTGAAGTGAAGTGACTTTAAAGTGTTGTGAAGTGTTTTGTGAAGTGTTAGTGGTTAGATATCAAATAAGAGTGAATTACAAGACCCTAATGGACTCGGCGATCCGACATATATATTATTTATTTTTATAAACACCTTTCATATATTATAGAATAATATGTCTTTTAATTATATTCCAACTTCTAGTTTTCTGCTATCTATAACAAATACTCGCTATTTCTCTGCATTGAAGTAGATAGTAATAAATTGGTAATTACAATTTCATTCCCTCTTCGGGGAGCTCCCCGAAGAGGGAATGAAATTGTAATTACCAATTTATTACTATCTACTTCAATGCAGAGAAATAGCGAGTAACTACAATTATTATCAAAGTAGATGCTAAATATAATAATTTAATTGTGATTTCAAATGCACAATTCCAAATTTACTCTAGTTGTTTAAAACGAGAAGCAAAAAAAAATATTAGTAAAAAGTTAATTAACTTTAAGATTGTTAAATTATTTAAAAGAGAATAATTGATAAGGTTTTAGTTACAGTAATCGTCATCATAAATATGAATTTCCTTTACTTATACATAATATCAAAACAGTAATGTCTCAAAAACTCAGCGACACTTTTTATAAATTTCACTACAAAATAAATAAGTATGATGGTTTTACTTTAATAAATCCATGAGCTGTTTGTTTTATATTTTCAAACACGGCGATGACTTCATACAACTTGTATGAGGAACAGACAAATTTAATCTAAAGTTTCGTTTGATACTATTGTCGTTAGTAAGCGTCCTTTGTATTAAAACTTTAAACAATACGGCAGAAGGCTTACAACTCTTACGCTGTTACAATATATAGAAATTCAATATACAATATTCAAACATATACATATTATGTATATCTCCTATTAGTAAATCAATTACATTAAAATGTGATATAAAGCTAGCAAAACAGCGTAAAGAATTTTAGATGGGCACTTTTAATTTGATAAAATTTAATGTTATTTTGAAAAGAAAACAATCACTGGAATTTTTATTCAATTATTTATTTGTAACCAGCGCTTTCAAGATACCTTTTTAAGAATCGGAAATTTTTGTAGAGTATGTTGAAGATAATATAATTGGATAAAGCGGCTAAACTTTTTTCCAGGTACTTATATTAAATTAGCTTCGAGGATAAGAAGTCGGTACAGAGAAAAATAAATGTGAGTCACAATGAGAAACAGTAAAATGAAAGCAATTGTATAAGATGAACAAAAACATCGTTATATGGAAATTATAAAAATATTTGTACAATATTCTGATTAATATTTCGTATATTTAACTGATTTCACAAAACTAAACCAAAAATAAACAATGGAAAATAAAAGCTTTCGATCATTTACGGGAACAAAATAAATGTTAATAATTTTATTACATTTGATCTACGCTATCTATTCTTTGTCCATATGTGTTTAATCTGGTAATTTTTTTACTATTCTGTTCTTTCTTATTTAACACATCATAAGAGATAATTGTATTGAATGAGGCACTTTTTGTCCCTCATAGCTAAGCTCAATTACCGAAATTGGTTATGCATATTTTATGCAAACAAAAAGCTTATTATAAACTAAAATTGCAAATAGTTATCGCCGCAGCAAGCACACTAAGTTTCTCTTAGCGTCGTTCAACCCTACATTGTCATGAAAACTTAACGACTTACTCAGAAACTTATAATAAAATCTTTTGTAAGAGTGTTTTAAGTCCGGACATTTCTTCAATCAATTGTTACTGTTTCAATGTTTATCTTGGGTATTAAAATTATAGTATTTTATTATCTATGTTTTTTGCGAATTAGAGGAATAAATAGATATGTGTTATAAAACTTTTATGAGCAATCAGTTTAACACTGACAATGTGTAAATGACACACATTGTAAGCAAATAATACAAGAAAATACAAACAAAAGAATTAGATCCCGAATGTAGGACTCATTTCACTTTATTCTAATGTAGGGCGATTCGATTAACGACCTGTTTGTGGTCACCTGGTATTCTGTAAGGAATTGGTCTTGTACGCGGTGTCTACAAAATATGGTTCTTAGTCATTAAAAACGAATTTGTCTAGAGATCTATAGTTTCTAACTGCATACCAAACATTATATTGTGTTTGACATACATACTTTTTTCGGCTATCTTTACATTTTCCTTTGTCATACATGGTACAATAATTTTAACTATTATGGATCCTTCTTTTCATTCAGCTAACCAATTAACCATTTCACTGATAATAATCTCTATACATATCTTAAATTTAATATTTAATCAGGTGTGATTTTCAACATATAGGATTATATGACAATATAATTAATATTAATCGAACAAAATAATATGTATTCATGTCATAATATTATGTATAACATTTTATATTATTTAAGAAAAACGGTTTAACCTCCTCTTAACCCGGCGCCAATGACGCGAAAAAAGTTGCAAGAACGATGACGTTGGGTCATTTTGACCTGACGTTTTAATGAGGATTTATAATAAAAAATATATTATTTTTTTAAATTGTAATTAATGTTCACTAAATAAAGGTATTTCTGCATAAAAATAAATAAAAATAAAACTAATATATATAGTAATTAGACTTTTATTGGCATACTCAACAAGACGTGCAAAATCAACTTTGAACAAACAACATAAGTTAATTATAATTTTTGGTTTAAGTAATGTTAATATTCATTGGTAACAAACATCTTATAATGCTAAAATGAGATCAAATTAAGTTATTTTTAATTATAGATGCCAATCAGTCTTCTTTTTCCTCATTTACTGACATCGAACTACTACAATTATTGCAGTAGGTAATCAAATGATCAGGGCATATATAAATTTCCATCTCTTCCTTTGAACACATGCCGATTTTGTTGACTTTGTAATGTCAAAAGGTCCAAATTGCTTGGTTCCGCATCAGAATCACTAACTTGTTGTTCCGTGCCGCTATCGTTACTTCGTTCCGATAAATGGTCTTCAACCTCGGCGTCCGAAGTAGAATTTGACTGGTCTTCATCTGACTCTTCCAATATTTCCAATATTCTCCGCGGATCATTTGTCAGTGCAATTTTCTTCAAAAACCTATTAAAGAACACAGAAAATAAATATAAAAACACTAACTAGAAAAAAAAAGTATGTCACGAAAATATTACATTTACAATGACGCTGGGTCAAACTTACCCGATTGAACTTGACGCTCGTGTAGCTCGTTGCGCGGGCGGCGTCGCCCTGAGAGACCCATCGGGGCGGGTAGCAGGGAGGTATCGCTTCAGCTACTCAAACGCTGAAACCACATAACCCGGGTAAACAAAATATATGTTCGTTAAAAAATGTCTTGGGTCAATATGACCCAGCGTCATTGGCGCGGGTTAAAATAAATAGTATAAGAAAGATAAATTTACCACAATTTACAAACCTCTTATTTTATCAAAACATTCAGGAAGTTTATAAAATTTACTGAAAGTAGTAAGTACATTCTGTGATCTCATGAATATCAGCTTAGTCCAAATAAAATAGTCAAAATAATTAATTCATATAGATGTATGCCGATGCACAATTTATGTTTCTATATTATTGAGTTCAATTTACTTTGTTATTTTGTTGATTTTGTTAGGGATCTTAATAATTGCCTTTCAATTCTTAGAAAATTGCCTAGACCGTATTGCGTTGAAACTTATTGATTACTTGAAACGTATTATTATATACATAGTTATAGACAAATACAGTAATAAACGGTGTGGTCTTGTTTTTATAAATAATATAAGTACAAGAATTATTGAGCCATAAGATAAAGTCAAAACATTTGTATGTGTGTAGCTTGTCCCAGCAGCACCAACAACTAGCAAAAATGTATACATAACTGCAAGTTTTTATGGGTAGGAACATACATAAATCATATGACTTCAAAACGTATCGCGTAGCATTTCTTTCTCGGAGAATAGATTTTGCTTTTAGTGATTTGTTTCCTAAATACTCGTACATCTTCATTACGTTTGAACATGCAGCGAGTACTTATAAGGAAATCATATACATGGAATTTATAAGTACGGGATTTTTACCATCTATCGAAAACGAAATTTTTGTTATACAAATTGGAATATACTAAGTTTCGTTATTAAAACTACAGAAGTAAATATCAGTCATTTATCACATGACTGTAAAATAAATACTAGTTACAAACGACCCCTGCTATGATTATAATTTATTATCAATTCGGATTATCTCGTGCAATATATGGTAAATTAACAAATCTTTGAAAATATGAGTATTACTGATTGAGTTTTATTATATTTTTTATTAACTTTTTAAAATACCTTTGAAATATTCTGTAACCCCATTTAGCACCGAAAGAAAATAGTTTTAAGATAATTAAACTAATATTATTATATTTACAAACGAAGGTAATATGTATTATTATATAAAATTACAGTCTGATATAAATAAATATAAAAAATAAAACAAAATTCTGCTAAGTGCTAGGGAAAAGTACTTTTTCTAAGCACCTTATAAGTTTCACTTCAACGTAACATTATTTATAACAATGACAAGTCCTTGATGAAGCACTTTTCTTCGTAGTTCGTGTAAAACAAAAGTGTTCTAAGAAACAACTCTAAGACAACCTGGAACAGCTTTTTACGTGGTGAGATAATTTGAAATGGAGACATTATGCTTCTAATAAATGCTTTTATAAAACCCCGTATTGAATCTTATCTTATTCTTTTATTTCACCTACTATAAGTATTTAAAAAAAATTACACAAATATTCACATAAAACAGTGTTCCGTATTTCTTTTATATCCGATGTGTGAGATATTAGGCTACTCTTAACATCCCTTTATATGTTATTTCCCCGATGCTTATTATGCACAGTCACCTCATGTCCTTTATGGCTATAAACCTATCTGAGTGTCTAATGTGGTTTTAGTGACACAGATCATGAACCTCCTTACTACACAATGTGATGGTTACCAAGTATTTATCAATTATTCATCTTATGAGTCTTAGATCATGGCTTGGCTGAGTCCATAGATCATAGCATCGTTTAATAAATGTGAGGTTCCAAGCCTAGTTTGTTTACAGCATCTAAGGTACGATAAGTAGGAAGAAAAAGATTTTTCTGAATCCATACCAAAAAGCCTGCTGTTCTTTTTGTCTAATTATCCTGTGCTGATACCGCGGCTGACACTTATTAAAGTCTTAAGATTTTGAAGCTATTGTAGAGTAATGAATTAAAACTTCTGTGTAGATACCTATATTAACATAAAAAATTGGGCCACCCAATGGTTCTCTAAAAAACCTGCTATATGGAGGCCTTTTGCAGTTTGTTTTCGAAATACGATTTAAGGGGAAGCGATTTTTAAGACGCTGTTTATTCCTCGTGTTAACGACAAATTGCAAAGAATTAACATTTACAGCAGTCCCAATAAAAAAAAACAGATGCTGCTTTTGACACTTTAAGATTAAATATATTTCAGGATCAATTGAAAGATAACAGGTTAAAATTTTTATTGTCAATTTATCAATCAAAAGATAACAGTTTAAAAATTTAAATCAGGTATCGGATTTGGGTCAGACTTATTGTAGTAAGTTCAATCCAAAAATTTCTAAGTTTAACACGGAAGGATTTATTTTATCGTTGGTACAAAATATCAAAATAATCCCTCAAATATCAGCTTAAGTCTTGGAAGGGACGTCATCACATCGCAAAAAGGCTAGTTCTGGAATCTTTGTAAAGTAAGGCTTTAATAAATTGAAAAAAAATATATTACTTTTACTGGTTTTACTAGGTAGGGCAAAAACGTATTTTTTTAAATACCATTCTATACAGAACAACCTGTCTCCACATGTGACACTAGTCTCATCTCTGGCCTGGGGCCTCTTAATATATATTAAATGTCGTAAAACCCCTGGCAGTTTGAAACGTTTAAAAATTCAAAACATATTAATCATATAGATCTTTGAAATTTAACTAGAGAAGTGGGTTTTCTTTGTGTGTTTTATCATCTGTGTAATGGAGAATGTTCAAAATAAGTGTTATTTTACCACTCCATTTTCGTATACGTTAACCTTCTATTAATCATTTCAATTCTTTAAAAATCATATAAATATTTATAATATGTATCAATTACTTACCTTCATTTTATATATTCGAACATTATTTATTTGACGTTAAGCATGTCATAGACATATAAGTAATAAGGTCAAAAATCTTTGAATTTTGTACCTCAGTTAAAATATTAAAGTTTACTTTGTTAAAGTAATGAAACCAAAACTTGATTTTGAAACACATGAGGACGTATAAAGTATTTTTTTGACTTAGGTTAATGATAATAATAATAACCTTATATCAAACGTAGAATTTTAATTATATTGCTTTTCAAGAAACAAAGCGTGTCTTGACAATATTGGACATACTTATTGAGTATTGATAACCTATATATACATTGCTTAGCCCTCCGTCCCAAAAGCTGATATATAATAAACATTAAGTTTGTACGCATTAGTTAACATTTTGTTAATTTCATAAATAAAATACTAGTCTACATGAAACTGATATTAAGTGTTAGTATAATATACTTAGTACATATAATTGCTAAAATATTTTCTGGTGTCAAAATAATAGTATCATCAGAATAATTTTTTTACACTTAAAAATTTAAAATATCCATACTTTCAAACATTTTAAAATAAACTTTGTAAAACAATATATTCACTATTGGGTTCGATTTTTATTATTTTACATGTTATTTTACATTTTATGTTTAAAAATCAAAAATCTAGCGACAATTTACTAACTGTTAATTTAGCAATAAACAACTTCCAAAATTGTTTATCCTATCTGTAATTTTTCATGCCTAGACGAATAACTAGACAATTAAATTTTTGTTCAAGAGGTAAATAAATAGTTAGTTTTTTTAAACATTCGTTAAGAAAAATTTACAGGGACAAGTACCTCTCACAAGAATGTTCGATTCTTGACGTCCTTTTTATAGCATTCTAAATTAAATAAAAGATACATAATATGATTATGATACAAGTATCACTATTATTTCATTTTATTAACACTTTCTAATTGCTTTTTTGTCCATTTTGTGATACTCCAAATAAGATAAAAATAAGATTTCTATGCCTTGGTATATCTTTAAAACACTCACCACCAGTAATATTGTAAGTATTTATCCGGAACCACAAACTCCAAACAAATTTCAAAGTATACTGAAATAAAGAAAAGTTTGCTACGAAAAAAATAATAATTCAATCGACAAGAACTCTGTCTGTCTACAAAATACACAAGATTGTTTCTACAAACCTTTTTCTTATTACAAAATAGGATTCTTTTCAAGTGTTCAACTTAAAAAGAAGGAAGCAGGACTTGTAAAACAGATTGAAGTCAGGCTGCGACCTCAAACAAGTGTTTTATTTATTTAAAATATATTTTGTGATATCTTTCGTAGTAATATTTATAATAAGACAGGACGAATATTTTTTTTTACATAAGCTTATTCTGTAATTAAAACAGTGTTCCAAATATTGTAAAGAATTTGAATTACTACTGTTGGTTTTGGTACTAAAAGTAACATTGTACAAACAAAAATAAAAACAACATACAAACTACATATATCCGTTACATGAAAGTCCACCAATGGAAATTCAATTACAGAACCACTAGTGACTTTGCAGTAGTAGACAGATTTTCAGTATTAAGTAAATGATATTTTTCTATTTACGTACATACTATACTTAGTTTTAAATTTATCACAGTCCCAAATTACAAAAATATACTTACGCTGACGAAAATTTAGATATTATATAAATATAATGAACGAATCCGTGCTCGAACATAAATTTGACCATTCAAGTTTAAACCTAAATACGACATTGCATTAAATATAAATTCATGTGCTGAAACCAAGCAAATTATTGATAATATAAATTAAGGACTCCCCTTAAATATATACATTCCGTTATTACTTAACTTCGAATTTAATTTATATGAAATACGTGATATAATAACAATATTCTAAATCAGAGCGCTATTTCACTTCTAAATTTATAATTTCATCAATATGCACTTATTTAGCTGAATTTATTTTAACACAAGAATCTATCTATTGTACATACGTGTTTAAAATATGTATATACAACTAAATAATTTCAGTATATTATGATATGTAAATAATTAGGAATTTGTGTATTTTCGTAACTAATATTTGAATCATCTACTTATTTTTTTTATTTACCAGAGCAGTTTTAAAATTAATGGACAGTAAATCGCTACCACACGGCCATTTCAACGGCAATTCCTTTGGGTAGATGTAGACAATATAAAATTTAACTTTTATTTTCTTTCATTCTCAAAATATATTTACAAATATTTCTTCGAATGTACAAATTACAACACCTTTAAACATTTTCGAACAATAACTTACACAAATAAATTAAATCATTCATTTTGATGGAACATTAGCAGGTTGAACATTATGACAAACTTTATGTTTAAACTATGTATTTTGACGAAAAATTTACGAGCACGTATTGATTACAGAATTTGTCATACGAGACATATTAAAAGAGTAGAAAATGCACTCACCAACTGCAATTAAGCCAGTTAAAGTTAGAGTGCATCAACTTTAAAGAGGATCATAAGGGCAATTTAGCAAGTTACTTTCAACTTTGTTGGATATTCAAAATGATAGACTACATGCTTAAATATACATGGTACGACAAAAATATCACGGGTTGCTTCTTTATATTAACAAACATTTGGTTTCAGGCTACAAATAAGAAAAAAAATATGCCTTATGAACAGAAAAATATTTTATATTGGAATAATCAAACCTATAATATTTATTAATTCCTAAATAAAATTAGTTGTAAATATTTTGGGTATGGTCTACACTGTATCTTTATGTTATAATGGTACGGAAAGTATATAAAATCATTAAATTGATTTAATAGATGACCACGACGTAGGTAAAGAAAGTAGAAAAAAGATGAGACATTACTATCATTTAATTTATTGTCGTACATATAGTCCGTTAGACTAAAGCTGAGCTTTGCATTTGTGTGAGTGAAAGTAAAAGTAGAGTTAGACAAAAAACTTTTAGAAATCAATTTCATTTTAATTAAATAGATCCATAACATAAGTGCGAGAGTTTTTCTACATTAAAAATAAATTAATCAAAACATGTAAAAGGCTAAATGGAAATATTATGGAAAAAAAATATTAAGCAATAAAAATTTTGAAAAAACAATACATATTTTTCTTTACTTGACATCGCGTTTTCAACATTTGAAGTTGCTATCAGTACAAAAGGTGAAGTGCGGAAGGTGCGGGGCGGAGTAAAAGCAGAATAAACCGGTTAAAAACTAGAAAGGAACGCGGCATTCAAAAATTTTACATCACACCTACACTATCCGTGTGCACTCACACAAATGCAAAGCTCAGCTTAAATCAAACGCAATGTCTTAAATAAAAATAATTTAAAAAGGCATCATTTACTTGAGTAAAGAATTATTTATCCACATAGTAAAATAAAAATACAAAAACATAACATAATAGGTACATAGTCAGATAAAAATTTAAGGTCAAAGAAAAATAAAAAATATTTTAAACTATTTCTATTACTTAAAATTGACTAACAATTTAAAATGTATTTACGATCTATGTATCTAATGTAAGGTCGTACAATATAATAATTAGTAAAATTATAATATTGACTTTATATCCCTACTAATATTATAAATGCGAAAGTAACTCTGTCTGTCTGTCTGTCTGTCTGTCTGTCTGTCTGTCTGTCTGCTACGCTTTCACGCCTAAACCACTGAACTGATTTTAATGAAATTCGGTACAGAGATAGAGTTGACCTTGAGAAAGAACATAGGATAGTTTTTATCCCAGACTTTTGAAAGGTTCTCTTGGAAACGCGATATAACCGAACTCCACGCGGCGAAGCTGCGGGCGGAAAGCTAGTAGTTCATAAGTTTAGATTTAGCTTTCCCATTAAATGTATATCATTGTTTGTTTCAATGGAATTCTATATTGATTAACTTATTGTATTACGATGAAAAACAATTATAAGATTCTTGTCTGTTAATTTATCCCTCTGGGTAAATATTATTGCTTCTTTCGAGGAAATTTTATATCAGCAAACTTTTTTTTATTGCGATGAGAAAATAAAGAAAAATTATTAACAAGGAGTAAAATTCTTAAGTACAAAATTAGCATTCTCCATAAATACATTACATTATTCCTTCTTTTGACGGAAATCTATAACAACTATCTTTCATGACGTATTACAAAATAATTATTGAAGAAAAATAAAAAATAAAGCAAAAAAATCTCCTGTAATGCCTGTAAGACACTTTATTTATATAAAAAAGATAAAGAGGATTGTAAATAACAGAGTAGGTATATACTTTTGAACTGCTTAACTCTTGAAGTTCTTTTAAGTATCTAGATTTTTATTTTTTGAGATTTGCGTATTAACGGATGAAATTTATATTTTAGTTGAACTTTGAAATAATCTGCCATCGTTATTTTTACCGAAAGGTAACATAGAAATTTTTAAGATAGGTAATCCTCAACTAAATAGATCTTTTTTGCAGTTATGGAAGGTAATCATTAAAACATAAATTGTGTATAATTTTGTTGAAGCCCATTGGCCCAATGTAAAATTGTAGCTTTTACTAATTACATATGCACAAAATAATATTGCTTCAAATTCTTAATTAACGCCATGTTGAGTGCCAATTTTATTCTATCCTCGGGGTATATCTACAAAGTAATAACAGCTACCAACCGAAATTATTTGAGAATAATATTGTCATATGATGATTCTTGTTTTAAATAAACGCTTGAAGAAAATATTTGATAATATTCGAATTTTTGCTTTAGTTTCCGCTTTCTTCTTGATATGACAAATAATAGAATGGGAGCCTGTCTTTTTTTTAAATACTAATACATGTATATCTATAATGCTTCTTGTATAACCAATTAAAATAATTCGCAATGTCATAATCTAATATGTGTAAAAAGTATTATTCGCTCGTAATTATGAATTTTATTGCAAAGATCTATAAATCCAACAGAAAATTAATTTAAATAATAAGTTTTTTTAATATAGATTTTAAAAAATACATTTAATTTAAAAGTAGACGGAACAAGTGGTTTTAGTTAATTTCAGTGATATTGCTAGTGTAGTGTATTTAGAGTTCAAAAAGTTGATAAAATGCAGCTCGGACTTTCTAATTTAATTTTGTAAAATCCCTTGCTAGTAGGTCATGTACGGTTTTACATTAGAAACTCGAAAATAATATGTTCCACTCAGTATATATAATTACATTCAAGAGATATTTTACATTGAACTATTCTCTCCCGTTATCCAATAATATTTTATATGTGGAAATTTTCATGCATGTATGTTATTAATCACCTAAACCAATTTTTAAAAAAAAGTATGTTTTTGGCTGTAATACTGACACATTTATCCAAAGAATTAAAAAGTAAAACTAAGGTAAGTCTCATTTAAGAAAGACACTCGATATATTTTTAATCATATCACAACGGTTCAGTAAAGTCGAAGAATTAAAACAATGAGAGTAATAAAAGCGTAAAAAAAACTTCGGACTTTTTTGAAATGTTTGAAATCACAAAACAGAGAAAATAATAAGTGAAATAAGATTGCGTTTCTTCAGCTGAAAATTGTAACTTCGCAAGTATTCGCAATCTGGGATCTGCGAATTTTGTATATTGAAATATAATGCTGCTGTCGTCATGAAAATATTTAATTTTGTCTTCAAATGCGGTTTCTTGGTATGCAAAAATACTGTATTTTTTATAAATGCTATTGAAATGAATCACAGGAAACTTAGACTTGAGCAATCATTTTATATAGCCAACTTGTTTTTATTAAAAATTGATCTTTACTCGTGTTATTTTTTTTTTATAAATTGTAATTTAGAAAATATAATTTGTTTTCCTTTTTATATGTTCTTTTTCAGTTGTTAATGATCGAAGGCGTATAAAGAAAATATTTAAAACAATAATTTATTATAATGTGAAACTTGCAAAATTAGCCAATAGTCAACCAATAGGTTTTTGTAATTTCATACACGATTCCAGTACACTTGACTTTTTAAAAGTTAATTCTTTGTTTATAAAATAAAATAATTCTAATAATCTAATTAATTACAATATATAGAATGTAATTATTGTCACCTAATAAATACAAATAGCGGTATCGGTTTTCCATTAAAACTAATGTTCGATCATTATTTGTACTTACCGTAAGTGGTTCCTTCGTTTACGACGCAATTTTTTATGATCTATAAAGAAATATCTAGCTTTGGCAGGTACAAGCATAAAATTTATGATTTGAAGTTAATATCAAATTAAAACAATATTTTATGTTTATTTTACTTCCTACAATTAAGAAAATATTTATTTATACATCTTAAAAAAACAAGGTTTAGGTTATTTCCTAACTAAAAGAAAAATAATTAATGCTTTTAGTTTATAAATTGACTATAAAGAACGTTTGCTTCAAAATAATGTAGTAATTAAGCAACGAGTTTATTTATGAGTATAGTAATTTAAAGGAAATATACTGAATACTAAAGTATTTAAAGATTATGCTTGTGAGAAATATTGTAAGAGAAAATATTTATATATATTTCTCGGTAAAATTAAATCCGGTTCTCAAAATTTTATATAATTTTGGCAATATTTTTATTATATTGAAATACTTACATTTTCATTGCTATAATGAATGTTGAAATATTTTCTTTACGTTGCAGAAAATTTAACTACAATGAAATTTTCCGAATTTTGCTTAAAGAATTGCTCTATACTTGTAGGATAAAATCCTAATAGTGTTTTTGTTCTTAATAGGTTAACTTTTATTACTCTAATATAGTTAATTTAAGTTACTAGTTAAGAATAACCTTATTATAACTAATATTTTAGGGCTCTCAACTTTCTAGACATACCTATTAAAAGATAAATATGTATTATTTGAAATTAATAATAATTTCTTCGTTTTAAGATGGCTCTCATTTATAACAATAGCGCTTTAAGAAACAGCAAAAAAAGGACTAAAATGTATTCTTTGACTTTAATCTTTTGATGTAAAGCCGTTGAAATAAAGAGGTTCCAAAAGGATGTCTTCAATGAAAACATTTATTTCGTATGTACAAATAAATACGGAACAAAAGCTTATATCGAAATATATTTTATAAAATCATATTATTTCAAAAAACATAATACATACAATATAACTTTTATTAGGAGAATATATGTGTAATTAACTTAGTACAAATATTTAAAAAAATACAATATTACTGTCTACACTTGAAATTGACATTGGTTTAGATAAATGATCCTAAATAAAATATAAATTGAAACATGTAATTAAAATAATAAAGAAACAAAATTATACTCGTATGTTTGCTGAGTACAAATCATAAACGTCGTGAAATAAAATCTAGTTTTTTAGTTCTATAAATAAAAAAAGCAACAACTTGGATTAAAACTATATTGATAAGTTCCAGAAAAACATTTTATTTAGTTACGCTTTCAGATATAAAACTAGAAAGTCAAGTTTTTATTTGAACATTGCATCTAAGGGGCAATACATGTACTACAGACCTATGAATTAGAATAATATCTATTTAAAAAAAATATTATTATAAAACTAACCTCTTGAGTATCTCGTGCACAAAGAAGACTTTAAATCCTTAAAAAAGGTTTGAATGGAATTCCGTATATTCTTTTGATCCAACTCACACGTAATTTTTTTGTTATTTTCAAAATCAGGAAAAACTAATTTATTAATATTTTATACTAAATTAATTGACAGAAAAGTAAAATTTATAAATACCTAATAGAAAAGTTATCATTTCATGTATCAATTTATTGTAGCTAAAAGAGTATTTTATATGAAGCTCAGCTTTGTGCAATTTTTAAAGTATACGCTATCCCTATACTCATCTCTAGCATCATACGTGTTTAGTTTCTAAAGTAGGATACTTGTGACTCGACTGCGCTTTATACAAGAAGCATGGTGCATGGGTTAAATAAATATATTATATAACGCGTGCTTAAATTTCTATCAAATCTTTGCAGGTTTATACGTAAAATATATAGTAAATTAAGATAACAAGAATTTATGTAAAGTTAACAATCTGCTAACTTTTTATCTTTCTACATTGTCATTAAAAAATATTTATTTTATTTACTTAAATTATAATCTATGAAAACAATGCTTTACATGTCGGCATTCAGGCGTTTTTCTGTAAAATTAGCAGACAGCGTAAGATTGAAATATTGCGTGAAGACGTTCAATATCGATTCCCTTTAACAACGTTATTGTCGCTTGAACTAGCTGGTACGAGTATTTTATGAAGTGTTCAAACCTGATTATATTTAATATTCTACATTTTTTCTTTTATAGGTTTAATACATAGAATAGATTACGGCGAAAATATTTTATGTAAGGTCATGTGTACCTTTACTTTAAAAGCAGACGTTTTTTACTACGCAAAATTACTTAAAAAGCAGAAAATATTCAGTCCTAGAAAAATATTAGTTTTAACTACCATTTTTTTATAGGTATAAATTTTTGAGGTCAAAACAACATCTTAATTTACAAATATAACCAAGTATGAAACATAATGTTAACCCATTACATTTTCACAATAATATAATTAATTATAAAACTTATTGGGTTTATTATAAAATATTGAATAGTAACAAACTAAGGAATGGCAAAACTTGGCTAGCTATAATATGTATAAGAAAAAAACTCTTAATATATATTATCTATACTAATATTATAAAGCTGAAGAGTTTGTTTGTTTGTTTGAAAGCGCTAATCTCTGAAACTACTGGTTCGAATTGAATAATTATTTTTGTGTTGGATAGTCCAGTTATCGAGGAAGGCTAAGGGCTATATAAAATCACGCTACGGCCAATAGGAGCAAAGATATAGTGGTAAATGTGTAAAAAACGGAAGAAATTATTTCATCTTTGAAGCCTTCCGTTGCGTGCGCCGTGAAAACGGTTCAAGATACACAAAAAATATGTTTTAAAGAATAATAGCTCTTTTAATGATCTAAAAAACAGTCCGCGACAGTGTATGTCTATCTTTTAAGATTAACTCACAAAAACCGTTTTTATGGTACCTAATTTGGTCGAAATAATTTGTTTAAGTTGTATCAACATAATAATATTAACCTTTATTCAAATAAACAAATAAATACATATGTTGTTGGTTAGGAGTACTTCATCGTGAATTAAAAAAACATTTATCCTGAAAATTCTACGGGAACTCGACCATTCCGAAAACCCTTCAAGAACGGGAACTATGTGGGAAGAACCAAAAATCTGCCGGAAGTCACTATTCCACGCGGACGAAGTCGCGGCAAAAGCTAGTATATTATAAAATTATTACCATTATCTTCCATCATTACAAAATTTCTAACGGAAATTAAGCCGATTCCTAAATCAGCGCTTACGGCAATAACAAAAAATATAAATATAAATCATATTTCTTAATTTATTTTGAAATCCTATAACAATTTCAGTCTTTCTCTATTCTTCATTTAAAGTCATATTATTTAAACTGAGGCTGTGTACCCAAGACAAACTGTCAACGGATCTAAATATTAATGATGTATGGTATCTGGCAATTAGTTTTATGGAAATTAATAAAAAAAATAACTTATACATATTTGTATTTTTTGTTAAAGAAATGTATTTATAGAACTTTATGCACCACCACCTTAATTTTAGTCCTATTATGTATGTTATTGGAAGGTGAAGTAAATTAATATTGTTAAGTAGAAATAATTAATTTTTAGTAAAGAATAGGTATCACATAAAGATATTTTATAAAATATATTTGTATATGTAAAAAAATAAGTTTTAATAGACATTAATATAGGCATTAAATATTTTTTAGTTCTTTATATATGTATTATTCACTCATAAATGTGCAAGAGTATATTATGTATATAACTCTAAGCTCATCATGCAATTTATTTTACAAGATTGAAATAAACTTGGAAGACAAATGCTTACCACGTTCAAGACATATGTTTAAAAGCTTTATAAAGATGTTGTATCATTCGTAACAATCACCAAATTTTAAAAGAATTTTTCTTACGTAATTTACGAAATGCTGAAAAACCTTTAAGGTTTTAATAACTTTTATTATCAATATTAGTTTCAAAATCTCTTTCAGTATTTTAACCCTATTTTAAAATTTTTTTTTTCTTTTTGACTGCAAAACAACTAAAGATAATGAGAGTTTTCCAAATTTTACAAATTACGTCTAATGTTTTATTATAACATTGCTATTGTAAAATAAAGAAAAAATAATGTAGAAGAAGCGCGAAGAGACTTTTTTAATAAAAAAATATTCTAAGAATATATAATATACTAGACATTTGATTTATATTCTACAGAGGATTGCTTTTGTGGTAACATAAACAATAAGAACTATCCGTTCCAAATCCAATTTGCATGAATTTCGTTTATGGATGCACAAGTATTATACACTGCATACGAAAGATTTTTACCGCATAATGTTCATATTTACTGGATGCGCTAATGCGTGGTGTCTGCACCTTACGGTTTTAAATATAATGTAAAGATCCAAAATTTTAACTAAATATGTAGTATTATCTATTTGGCTCTTCAATTCATATATTAGCAATAACTTATTGCTAATAAAAGCTTTTGCTGTTAAATTAAATCTGTCCTAAATTATAAACTCAATAATCTTGCGCCAATATTTTTATGGTATTATCGAAAAAGCGATAATCCTGTGAATGATAGAGATCAAATAATTGATATCAGTCTTTAAAACAGCCAATGAAAACAATCATAAAATTTAATAAAATTTTCATTTGATGGCTAGGTACTGTCGTCTCTAATTTTCATATCCCATATCCCATTTTCTACTAATATTGTAAATGCGAAACTTTATGAAAGTGATGTTTGCAACTCTCTCATGAGTCAAGCTGGTGGAAGTCGTCATTATAATAATTAGTTGAGTTTTATTTTAGCACCACCTGATTGTATTAACAAAAGTAATTGTGATTTTTCATATATAATATGTATTAAATAGAATATAAGATATTCTTAGTGATATTTTAAAGAGTGTTTAGGAAAATACCTATATATATCTGGTGAATGTAATTTTACATAAAATGGGTAAATATTGATACATTTACCATTCATCATTAGAAATCTATTCAATGTTCGTCTTGTATCCGCTTCTGTCTAGGAAAAAATCAGGCCGTCATTTGTTGGTTACAAATTACATATTAATTCCCAATTTAAATTTAAGAAGAAACACCTCTCAATGTCAAAGTGAATGCAAAATACGTCACGTTTTCAACTATGGTTTCACAAACATTTAATACATAAGATTTTTTTAATAGATGATATATTATAATTAATGCCTCATATTTTTATTCTCCGAACTACTTATAAACTTTATATATTTGTTTCCTTATATATACACGGACTATATATATACATATAATTAAGGATGGTTCGCTGATCTTAATACTGCAACATAATTGATCTATTTAATATTACGTGGATTATGTATATACATACATATGATAGATACTTTAATATCATAGTGAAATATATACGAGAAAATAAATCCTCAGAAAATTATAGGTCCATCGTTTTGAGAGAAATTAATGGAAAATTATAAGATTTGGTACATAAAAACTTTGGCATGATGCAAGTGCTTATTATTGGTACAAGTAGGTACTTTAAAACAGTATTGAACAAATACTAACCTTAAAATACAACAAAGGCGCGGAACCTCTGAATAATGCAAAGTTCTCTGGCAAATGCGAACATCGATTATCTCTGAGAGTTGGTTTGAGTAATCAGGCATAAGCTGCGTATCTGTGGAAGAGATTAAGTCTCAACATTCTCAAAATAATGTTTGAAATATAAAATACATGATAGAATAGTAATTTATATATATCTGTACAAAACTTTCTTATTAAAGTTGATTTGGGGAAAAGAAGGCCAGGGGCAAAATGATAAATAGCCTGACATAAACAAATATATGTTTTTTAGAACATATATGGATTAAAAAATACTCTAAAATATTGGAAAAGCTAAAAGCAATAAACTGAAAGCAATAACTACAGTCAACAGAGTTGAAATATTAACATAAGCCGCCCTATAAATAAGATCGCATCCAAATTAAATTATGTAGATACTTTAGAGAACACAGGCCAGAATAATATTGACTGAGACGATAGACAACTTCAACTACATACAGTAGAATCTTTTGTTGAATTCAGATACCTCAAATACTAACAAATACCACCTTTATAAGAATGCCTATATAAGATAATATTAAAATGGAGATAGAGTTGCGATATATAACATATTTGTTTTTCTTAACATTAATAAGAAATCCTTGTAACATTTTGTATGTGTGTGTCTATTAAGACATGTTTTCCTTTACCGCAGGGACATCAAATAAACATCTAAGTTATCCTTAATCACAATTTCTCTTCTTCCTTTACCAAAAGTAATGAAAATCAGCAATGTGTAAAATACGATGCCGATAAAGAAAAAGGGCAAACATCATTTTTATTTTCTTTGGTTAGTAAGTTACGCTTTTGAATCTAAAATAAAAATACCACATATGATTTTAATTAAAATATTTGATACCAATGTTCCAAGTTTTAATAAATTCACATAGTTTTGACACTCTGTTACGCTAACTTGTGTAACAAATTCAATATGTAAATCGTCATAAATCTATTCAAAATATTTTTAATTAAAAATAATGAAAAAAATATTAACCATAATAATGATATCCTTTAACTTATTTATATTTAACCACCAAATTACGAAGAACTGAATATTTACATATTTGAAATAGCATGTCTGTAATAGAAAATTTTAAAGGATGTATATATCAATGTTTGTCTTTAAAACTGTCTAATAAGGTATTCATATTTATGCTAACACAGCCTTTTGGACTACTTATACAATTTCAGTTTGAATTCTCAGTTTTCCTTCTTTGAAAACACAGTTTTCTGAGTTATCTTAAAATATTGACCACAAAGTAAGTAAACTACCTCAACAGAAACTCTCATCGTCACTAAGTTTTTTAATAACACTTCAGAATTCTTCTAGCTCTGGAACTGATAGATTGTGTTTGAGTTTATGATGTATAATAAAAAAATACCTTTTTATTGATTGTTTATGAAATCTCCTGTTAATGTTGCTTCAATATATATTTTAATTATATCTACATACTGATAGAGAAAGAACCAAATGACGATATTTTAATTTGTATCTTAGTTTTTATTTCTCGAAATAAATTCCCACCAAATTTGTACAAACTTCTTTTAGGAAAGTTGACGAAAGGACAACGCATTTCCTTAATTTTAAGAAAGCTAATACAATTGTGAGAAAATCGTTTCCATACCATCCGAACGGTATCTCCTCTGGGTATTGGATAACGTCCTTTAACTTAACGTCTCTTCATTTTCCTTTTCAACAATTTTCTTTTCATATTCAAAGAAATTTGCATTTCACTTATATCTTGCTTAAATTTATTACAAAACTTTAATGATTAAAGCGATCTCAGACCTTTCGATAATTTAAGAACTTTTACAGAAAATTTAATACTTAATTTTATTCGTGTCAAGCAAAATCATGAAAACTGCCGTATCTTTTCTAATCTGACATTGCAAACAAAGAAATATATATGGTTAATGTGTCCTATCATATAGCATATTGTGTCGTTGAGCAATCCAGAACATTGTTGAGAAACAATAAACTATATTGCTCGACAACCGCACTTAAAGTTTAGCAATATCTTGAGTGCATCCAATTCTATGAGAAGATTATATAAAGGCATTGTGCAAGTTTCTCTTAACATGTAAAAAGTTTTAACTACTCTGTAATAGAACAGTTAGTATCATGATCCTGTTAGCAGTTAGGCGTTAAGTAATTAGTGTTTAACAACTACAAATGGCATCATTGTCTCACTTGCGAGTTCTTAAAAGTGCTTATATTTTATTCACGTTTCAATGAAATTATTCAAGATTTGACTAGACAACTGTATGTAAGTATTGTTTTATAATATATTTATAGTTAAAATTATTAAGGAATAAAGAACACTTGGAAAGTCAATATCAAATCTACAGTTTTAATCAAACCAAGATTAGAAGGCGTATTTAGCAATAATTAGTGAGTAGAAATCATTTTCTATTAGGCGTATAATTAAATCGTCATCTATTAAACAACTTTGTATGTATTTCTAACCTGACACTAAAATTGAGTTTTATAAATAATCTTAATATTGTTAATGTTACATAACTAATGAAAACCTTAATAGTTGAATAAAGAAAAAAATAAATAAATAAACTAAGAAGTTAAACCGGTTACAAAGCTTTATCATACTTTATACATATTATGTATATGTTAAACAAGACACTGCAAAGCGTTTAATATATTTCTTACGTGCAGTCCTTAAAATGTTCTGTTTTGTTTCTCGTCATTAAGCTCTCAATGCGAGAACTACTCAACGTAGCGAGCAGAACCTACTTTTCAGAACAAATGGTGTTTTAAAACAATTCGCGCTTACACAAGGAACTTATGAAAAACATGTGTCTGTCCTTGATATTTTATATTTCCGGACACTTAAAAAATCAAAACAACGTGAATCAAATAATTATAGTATAAAATTATATATAATATAGATTTATTAAAAACTTCATTTTATATAGGTAAATAATAAAATTGACTTCTTTTTGAATTTAAGTTTATTAGGGTATTAAGACATTAATATTTTTTATTACTATTACTAAATATATAAGGAAGAATATAATCATTGAAGTAATTACTAATTACTATTGAAAATGACTATTTTAAATCTCACAAACAATATTAAGATTATGTTACTTCTATAAATAAGAAGTAGTTTGTATATTTTCAAAATCTGAAAACAAAAAATAGTATTAAGATAATTGTGTATATTTTCTTAAGGCTGTAATAAACTCTGAAAGGAACTTGTGATATAAGAAGAGGAATAAATTATCCCGTTTTGCTGCAGGGCATTATAAGATTTATTCACCCAGCTCAGAGTCAGCCATTCGCATAATAAAGTAGAAAATGAAATTAATGAAATGTTTCTGAAGTTATTTAAACACACGCTTTCTAAGTAAATATGCATATGTAGCTTATTACTCCATTCTTCTTAATAAAAGAATTCGAAGGTTATGTTACTTATATATGTATGTATTGGAGGAATGGTTTTTATAATCAATATTTCTTTTTTCATATTCCTGTTGTGGATACTAGTCATTATGCTTAAGTGTTAGGGTTTCTAACGAACAAAGCGTAAACAGGAACAAAGAGAGAGGTTTCTTATTATTACCAAATATAGGTCTGTGGTTCAAGGATTGAAACGTATAAAAAAATTATATTCTCTTATTTTCGAATTCGTTTGGATGAGAAATACTTGATTGTTATATACATATATGTTTTAAGTGAAATATAGATGTACTGTAACTGTACTTACTTTATTTTTTATAACTTTAATGGTTAACTGTTTTTCGATAGCAATACCTCAAATATATAAGTATCTATATAATTTATAGACTGTTGTAATGTCCATCTGTCCATAAAATGATATGAAAATGAAATCATGTGCAATTGACAACCTTTTTTGGACAGTTGGAAGTTGGAACTTTAAGTAAGTACTTTCTTATGATAAGGTCAAAAGAATGATCACAATTTTTTGTCGTAACAAAAGCTCAATTTCATTAAATGTAATATGGCTGTTGTAAATTTCGTAATGTAACCAAATTTTTTAACTATTTAATAAGTATTTTTTTCCGTCGTAGTTATTGATTCAATAATTAATTTAAATAAGCTTTGTTCTGCATCCTACTTAAGGACAACACAAAACCTACCTTCAATAGACCAAAATTAAATCTCTTATCAGCAAAATTGATTACTAACCATTTACTCTTTCTCATCCTTTAATAAATTAAACCAAAATATATAAGGATACATAAACTCTTCCAAATACACACATGAATATTTCGCGTTTTTATTTCTACGTGTACACCAAGACAGTAGGTAATTACTGTCAATATCTTAATAATTTAGAACAAAGAAACTTGTCGATACTAATTTTTTGTACGTAATTAGAGCATGCCCAGAGCTATTTAGAAATTTTCGCAAAACATATTTTTAATATTCCAAGCGAAGCGAAAAAGATTTAAACGAACTTCAGCGGACACTGGGAAGTCTGGCTAGAAATTACCGGCTACGGTAACGAAACCCCATAGATCAAGAAGCAGGTTTTTCGGTAATACTGTGAAAAAAACATATGAATAAATTGTTGCTAATCTTCAAAACTGGTAGCATTGACCAGTGAAAAGGTGTAAAAAAAACATATCACAAATAATGCCTTCCATTAAAACCTTTTTAAGGTAATAAAGTAGAATAAACCTGATATTGTTCAGCCCTAAAATATATTGTTTTTGGAAGTTTACCACTAAGAGCAAACTATTTGCTATAAATCTGAATATCATGCCTTTTTTCAAACAGGGAAAGATGTTGGAATCAAGGAAAAAATATATTTAAGAAAATGGAGTTTATAGTAACACCTTTCTTTAAAAGTAGGTTTGAAGAAACAAAAAGTTACTTTAGTTTAATTGCAGAGTAATTTTTGATGTCAATAACTAAAAATTACCATATTACATAAGTTAACAAAACATATGTTTTAAGTATATTATAAAACATATATTGTATAATGTATTCATAAATATGGATAAAAGATTTAAGACATTATTTGTTACTCCATTTCCTCTTCCAAACAACCAAATTCAGTAATAAATCTTAGTCTGGAGAAAAGTTTGTGAAATGTCGTGATATCTCACAAATGAAACTGACATAAACTTTCGAAAATACATACATTTGGGATGTTGTAAGGCAACCAGCCATCACGTGTTGGACAGGAAATGCAATGGAAAAATTCGTCGTATACAAAGCACAACTGAGCAACGTGAAGCTATGTCAAAGATTACTACTAAATTTAAAAATCAAATATTAAAATTATATCAAATATTAAAAAGGTCCTCGATTGTATGAGAATTTATTTATTGAATATTCACTATAAGTACCTATGTATATAATAAAGCAAAATATATTTTGAAAAAAGAATGCCGCATTTTAATAAGCGTAGATTTCATTTTAATTTTGCACGACCACAATTTAACTAAGCCAAAAGATTTCTGTTGTACTTTAGCGTTCTCGTTTTTTCTTTTAGACGAAACTCACAAATACAATAAAATTATATTAAAAAAGTTTAGAGCAAAACTTTAATTTCGGAATTTATTATTCCACATGGAGTTTAAGATATACATTTTTTTCTTAAATATTTAGTTTTATTTTTGTATTGGACTCGAAAATTACGTTGAAGAAAACGTAATTCTTCATAATTAGGACTAACTATGACACTAAGATATCTTTATTAGATATAGGTAGAAATTTCAGATAAAAAATTGCGTTAATTGTGTAATGTGAATTTACAGAAAAAACTTTCTTAGAAGACAACATTCATCAACCAAATGCAAATACATATTATGTACTAATAATATTCATAAAAAGACGAAAGAGCAAAAACATTTTGCATAATTCTTTATTATTTACTTATTGTAGGTAAAACCAATTGTAAAATCGATAAGAACAGAAAACTTTCTTTAAAATATAACATTCTTATTTTAATCCAAAGTTAAAAAAGAAACAGCTGATCCAATTCAAATTTATTAAGAATTCGTGTTTCAAAACCGCTACAAATAGATAAATGAAAACAGCCTCACTCGAATTGAAAATAGTAACTTTGGAAGTATTCGCAAACTCCAATATAATTCCAATGTCGTCGAGGAAATATTTAATTTTGTCTTTAAATGCGGCTTCCTCGCATTTCGCAAACGTTTTCTTCCTTGCAATCCAACTGGTATTGAAATTTTTAGCGTAACAATAAATTAACTAAAATACGATCAGTTAATTTTATAAAGTTATCTAATTCATAAGTCATTTTTTATAAAATATACATATATTTTCAACTGTGAAAATATACAGTATGAAGTTTAAATGATGCAATGAAACTATAATTCAAATACAATAAAAAGACTTTTTGAGACTAAAATGTTAAACTTTTCATGTATTTGAAAGTAGTAAATAACAAAAACATATTACGAATATTTTATTTTAAACTAGGATGTGTCCGAAATATCTAAAAGCTGGCGGTTATCAATGAGTTCATAGTAAGTCTATAGAATCAGAATCTACTTTAATAGATTAGGTACATAGATATGTGAGCAAGGCTTATCGATTAATTAACTACTTCAAAAAGACGGAGGAGCTGTGATCGTAAATAAACTGCCGTGACATATAACAGTTGACATCCATCCGTAAGGCGGTGACTAAACTGTACTAAGCTTTACCAAGACCTGTAAAATCTAGCTTGTAAACTGTTCTGGATACCAGTTAGGAAATAAATAAAGTTAATTTGTAGTAGACAGAAATTTGCCCTTGTTACCCACGCAAATAATGGAATCAAAAATATGTGATCCTAATAAGCTGGACAGCTCGGATGTTGATAGCTATATAGAACTAAGTAATACGACCTCTTTTATAAGGATTTCAAACGAACAATGGCCACAAAGTGAGGACTTATGATCTACTACTAGAGACATCGGAGAAATGTGGTGAGTGCAATCCGAGTCTTGTTACTGAAGCAAAAGGTAAACATTAATAATTAAAATTTTATTCTTATTCAACTATTTATCAATAGCTCATCGGAATAGCTAGCATTGATTACATTTGTATGGTGTTAGTTTGATAAAATAAATATAAATAACTACACTATCCCTTATTTATAAATTTAAAATACTAGATAAGAGTTCATTTGGAGATCTTTATGTATACAAAAATGGGAAAATTATAGTTCAGTTTTAGTTTTATTGGTATGTATTTAATAATATACAAATGTAAATTAAATAAATGTATATTTATCAACTTATCGCGACAGTACAAATTCTATCTCCGGAATCACTCAAGTTATTGATTAGCATACTCAAAATATTTCTAATATATATATATAAATTGCAACTAAGTATAATAAAATCTCAAAATTAATAAAATGCTATGTTTAATTCCCGTATATTTTCTATTTTTAATGTGTTTTGATGAAATTTACCACGGTAGTAATTTAATATATCATATATTTTTACATATTATATTATATTTTAAGAACTTCCATCATTGTTAACTTAAGTATATTATGAAAGCTAAAATACATATACATAATAATTTTATCGAAACTACAATTAAAACTTCCTGGTAATGTTAAAAGGACATTGACAACTCAATTTATTCATAACCTTAGGAAGAGACTATTTAACAATAATGTTTCAAATAGACGATATAGTCGACGTCAACTTAAATTATTAAACAATATTTATAATATTTAACTGAAAAGGATGTGTACATTTACGAGTCCAGGTCTGATAAACCAAAGTTTTTGAAACTTTTACCAACCTAAACTAGTTTCATCACATACAGTTAAAACGAACACAGCTGTGCAAGCTTCTATGTTTTTGTTTTAAGTACGAACAATAACTTTTGTGAATAGTTCGTCTCAAACGCAGTCTCAAGAAATTGAGATTGACAAAATTAAGATACTGTTCATAATTATTTGTGGAAATGAAAGTGTTCATGTTTTGTTTTCAATTAATAAAAAAAAATATTTGTAGAGAACTGAAGAATTAGTTGGAATTTTGTATGCTTCCTCATATGACAGAATTTTTCCATTAGAGTAATTATGCGGAAGTGTATTAACGAAATTAAAATGTTCACTGTAGTCTCAAATGAATAAATATAAAATAAATATTATTTAGGAATAATGTTTTAATATGAATTAAATGTGCATTATTTGTATATATGTAGTTTTATTAAATTTAAGCTACATATCATTTAATTTTTTTGAGAATTATTGCTTACCGACTGCTAGCGAAACAGTTTAAAGTATTATAAGCTATAATAATTTACGTATAAAGTAGGTTAATACTTGATTTTATTGCTACTTTGAACGACGTTTCTATAAAATGGTATACTTATAATAATTATCATACGATTTATTTATTTGTTGGAAGGAAACATTTTTTTCATTGTAAAATAATATGTACTAAATCTTCTATCTTCTATATATATAAAAATGGATTGCTGTTCCTTAGTCTCGCTAAAACTCGAGAACAGCTGAACGGATTTATCTTATCTTAGTCTTGAAATGTTTGTGGAGGTTCAGGGAAGGTATAAAAGGTGAGAAAAATTGATTCATTTTCGGGAAAACCCTAAAACAGCCCTTTTCTATTTCCCACACAAATGTTTTCTTTGACATTAGATTTGACAACTAACTAATACGCCAATCATTTTGTTCGATTGAAACAGGAAAAACCTGATTATTTATGGCCTCTAGGACGGAATAGAGTTCGCCCGGTCAGCTATACACATATTACTAACTAGAAGACCTGGCGAACTTCGTATCGCCCTATAATCAAGAAATATCTATTACGTTTTTTTATTTATATTTTTGGAGTTTACCTGTCAGCCATAAATCTGCGTGTTTTGAAGTGCAACAGAATGATTGACATATTAGTTGTCAAATCTAATGTCAAAAAAACGTTTGTATGGGAAATAGAAAAGGGCTGTTTTTATGGTTTTCCCAGTAGTGAATCAATTTTTTTCAGCTTTTATACCTTCCCTGAACCTCCAAGAACATTTCAAAACTAAGATAAGATAAATCCGTTCAGCTGTTCTCGAGTTTTAGCGAGACTAAGGAACAGCAATCCATTTTTATATATATAGAAGATAGAAGATATATAGATATAGAAGATAGAAGATGATGAAATTAACGCGGACGAAGTCGCGGGCAAAAACTAGTAACTTTATAAAAATAAAGATTAAGAGTGTAAATTTTAATTCATGTACAAAGTAGAAAGTAATTGATATTTTAAAATGTAATTATTACTATTTATGTTTTTTTTTTCATGCGAATAAATGATTTTGAAAACGATATAATTTATGTGTATTGCATATTTTTATTTTATTATAACGGCGTCCCGGATTCAAATTGGGATTTTAATTTAATAAATTACTATGATTTTCATTAGTTCTTCGTTACTCAAATCTTGGGAAAGTAATTTTTTAAGCTCTATTCCGTCATATACATGACTCTGAATCAACATAAGGATTGATTGCAATTAATATTGCATCATGTATAAACTTAGTATGACATTTTTAAAATTAAAATGATTAACTGACGATTAACATCTGGCGATGGGCAGGAGATATACCAAACGCACATTTATAGCATTACCTCTCCTAATCATTTAATTAACAACACTCGATCCGGATCACATTTAGTAAAGTAAAACTTAAGGAGGAAAAAACATAAATAGGAAAAATAATAATTATACAACTATTTTTCAAGCTCACCATATACATATATTTCATATTTGTATATAAATGTAGTAGATGCTTATACTTAGTAGATGGTGATACCCTTATGTTATTTTTTAATTTATGCACATTTGTTCCTGTTTTTTATTTTAGTTAATTCAGTTCTATTAAATTCAAAATCATATGTAGTTTGGAAAATTATTCATACAGATTTCACGCTTAAAATTAACAATATTCGTGGGGCATTAACATTTGTTTCATATTTCAACATACAAAATATACTTACTTTTTAATTGACATTTTAATAAATACCAATTCATAGAGATTATATAGTAGTATTATTTTGTAGTACCCTTATTATTTTAAATGACAGATTTTTATGATTTCAAAAATATTATTAAAAGTTAAATAATAAATCATTTATTTAGAATTTTTATTACTTAAAATGATGACAAAGTTAAATTTTAAAAATATTATAGGTAATTTAAATATTTAATATCTACGACATATACATGATACAACTGTACATCCATGATAGATCACATTTATATTAAAGAATTACATAAAAATCTTCTTACTATTATTATTTATAATTTTATACCAAATGCAATCTGTGGCTAAAAAAGTTTAACATGACTACGCAACACATAATTAGTAGGGGTAATACAATAAATAATAAATTTACAAATATTAAATATTTTGAAAAATTTTACTTTAACTAAATTAAGAATAATTTTAAAACTGAAATATTCAAACCGCTTAATTATTAAGAGATCAGACTAATATTGACAGAAGTGAATCGAACTTCAACACTGGTCAAGAGAATTAATAAACCTCTTGAATGGTATTCTCTCAAATACTAACAAGATCTTCTTCAAGAAATGGGTCGAATGTTTGGCTATGATTAATGACGTATAAATTTGAATAGGAATATGAATTAAAAGTTACTCATAAATAGAAAAAAAACAACATTTTCATAAAAACAGTAAATAAATAACATAATTTCAGCTTGACAACTGACATTAGTTTATGCATATCTAATAAAATATAAAATATTGTAATTATGCAAGCATATATATTTTTTATAAAACATTTTATATTTCCATAACTACTTCCATTTCTCTTAATAAAAGAAATGTTTTCTTAGGGAAATAAAATAAAACGAGTTTATATTTTCTTTATTAACAGTAATAAACACTTATAAAAAAATATTTTAAATATATTTCATAGCTCTATTTTTATTAACTAGGAATTTAGTATGCTTAAAACTTATAAGATTTAAAACCAGCGAAGCTATAAACTTCTTATATTGGTTTTATGTTCAAGTTCTTTTATAAGCACAGATTATATACACTTTTTTAATATATTTACTTATTTAAAATTATTAAATATAATGAAAAACTTATATCAATGAAAAAAATATTCCATAGATTAATTATTATCAACACTTTCATTGGAGTTTAGTGGTTCCCAGCTTCAACGTCATGCCCAATAAAGCGAATTTATGCAAAAATAACTACAATAGTTTTCTTACAAGATAGGTTCTTAAATGTTCTATCCAGAATATATTACTATACGCAAACGGTAATGTAACATATATGTAGTATTATTCTATATTTAATTATATTGCTGTTTGTGAATAGTAATATATTCTGGGTAGGAAATTCCATATCTTAACTCGACTTATACAGGCATATATAATTCATGAACCCTGTTAGCCCTTCATCCAATATGAGGCATATTATAAGTATGTTGTAGTTATTATTTTCTTAATTAAAAATATTCCTTGAGATTGAATGAATTTGTAAACTAAAGTCCTATCTGCAAATAAGAGCGAAGTGAAATGCAAGATATGGTTGAGAAATAATAAATTATAGCGCTCGCCTACAACAATCTAGTTAGTTATAGACTGAGTGCATCCGGTTCAAAAGGATTATAAAATCGTTTTCATGAGTTGGTGTTAACATTGTTAGCAACTTTAATTGTACTGTGGAATACTCAAATAACAATAAAACATAATAACTAAGATAATAAATATAAAAGTTGTTTTTCACGTTCATTATGAACTTGCATACAATATTAATATTTATTAATACACATTTTCAACACATATAACACAGAAAATGCTTTCTGAAAACTATGTATCTACCGAAAAATATTTTTAAATGATAAAATTTATTTTTCTTAATTAAAAATATAAAATAAGAAATTTACATATCCCTCCTTCTATATGATCTTTATTTAAATTTGATCTTATAATAAAATTGGACTTGAATAAAGTTAAACAATAAAATCCTTCTGGTATATTGTTTTTAATAACATATTTAACGTGTTTTGTACAAAGTTTTACTACTCATATTTCTCAGTTTTTGTTCCTACTGCTTCGTCACTCGTTAAAAGACCATTTTCTAATGATTTAATTCATGAAGCAGAAAGATCTTAATACATAAATTATATTTTTATAGGTTCATCAATGAAATTACGCAGGTTGAATTAAAGATTAAATGATGAAGAGCAACATTAATTTTTTTTTGTCCCGGATTTCCCTGATATATTGTTTGAGGTACAGTATCAGTCTTGATTTTAATGTTCAGAGTTTCTTCCAGTTAGTCCTACAGAATGGCTGAAGCCAGTATTTATAGCTTTCAAGTACATTTTGATACTTAAATGTTGGTATTACAAAATGACAATCTGGTTATTAAATACTGCGCAAAAAACAACAACTTCTGAATCTTCAGCTTAAATATAATTGGGACTGGTTTATCTCAACTGCATACTATAAAGTTAGAATAAAATTGTAAGTTTTCTACAGCGGCTGTTCGTCCTCTCACCAAAAGTGCACTTTATTACAATCAGAGGACCGCACGACGCACACTAATGTTCTACCACTCTATCACGATCTTGTGACTAAAAAGATGCACTTCCTTTTTCAGCGAAGACGTACGTAGATTCTGCGTTATACAAACATGGCGAAACTTAAATATTCTGGTTGGAATCTCGAGTATAATTTTCCTTGAAACACCGGTTATATGTATTTATATTCATATTACTAATGATTATCTACTGTCACCGTCTCCGTCACTTATATGAACTTAAATTATTATGTGTCTGGATATTTATGGTCACTGATGTAGACAAAATAGTTTATGCCGGTGTCTACAAACTCCATTGTGATCAAGACAGGATTAGGTTATTGTATTCATCTTACTCAATCTGCTGATGCGGTCTAATTTCAGTACTCTACAGAAAAGCTTGTGTTTTTGGAAGGCTTACTATTTTTAATCCTTACAACAATTACAAATATACCAATAGATTTTTCTGCACTGAATGTATCATAAACCTGGGATTTTATTTAGAAGCATTTCCGAATCGAAGGCAAATGTCAACCTTAAAATTAAATAAGAAGTGAGATTTAGTTATGATATTTTATGTTTTCTAAGTGAAAATCTATTGTTTATTTTTAAAACTTAATAAAATATATCTATGAGATCAAATTACTATAAAACTGAAAACAAAAGGAAAATTTATTATTAAATTTTATTCAGAAACGAGTGAGGAGAAATATGTCCTAATATAACAAAATATTTATTAAAGTTAAGGACCCTATCAAAAAGTAATGAAGATGTAAAGATAATAATTCAAAAATAGCTTGGAGAACTCAAAATAGGAATAATAGATGATAATTTCGACACCATAAATAAAACAACCTGAAAGTCATAATCTTTGCGCTTTAATTATATGAACTTTTAAATGTTTAAATATTTTAAATAAACATCTTTACCAATTTTTATTTCAATGATATTCTGTTTATAGCATTAGATTAGATTTAGTGTCCTCAAAAAGATGTTTAAATACTAAGGATTAATTAGTTTTTTCAAACCAATATAAATTATAAATTCTTTAACCATCAGAACTTAGTTAATTTATATAATTCGTGTATCGAGTGTGTTCAATATAAAAGATTACATTAGTAAGGATTGTTTGTATTTTTGAAATTAATTCAATAAAATAATATAAAAGAATTCACAAAAACCGAATTCTCTCTCAAAGAAATAAATACGGTATTAAATAAATTTCCATTCATTCATTGATATAATAGAAAAAACATGAACAAAACAAAGTCTGGTAAAATTTTCAAGAAAGGCGCTCATGAAAATTCTTAAGTAGGTATGTCAGTTATTTTTGGCATCATTATAAGAAATAAAAAAAAATCAAATGAAATCAAGATGAAAAGAGTGGACAGTAAAAAATATACGTAAGTGCAACATATAAAAAAATAAATTAACAACGCTGTGGCAACATCGTCTTATGGGTAAAATATCATATTACGAGTGACGTTGCTGACTCCGGGAACGAACACCAAGCCGTGTGAAGTAGAAGAACAAGCTATGGAACTGGATTACTATCCTAATATTGGGTCAATCATGTAGTCATGTTAGGTATAGGTTATAAGTTGAAATATGTAATTCTAATTATAATATACATATTTATATATTAACTAAGTTTCGTAGTTTTCCTGAAACCTCTGGTGGCCATCCTACATAATTCCTACATAAATATTTTATAGAATATTTAACTACAACATCCTTAACAAGATTCTACTTCAGTTCATGAGACTAATTAAGCGTTGTGGGTCTTAAGCAAGTTTTCAAGGTTCGAGCTAAGCCTTTTGACATTGATAGTTCACGGAATTTGGAGGATTGTTACCAATTACTTGATTCTACGAGGAATTATTTAATCATAATTCATATATTAGTATGTATCATGTAATCAGAGAAATGAATGTTCTTTGAAGTCAAAATTATAGGGAAATAACGCTATTTAACATAAGGTACTTAATGAACTCTAATACCAGTGACGAGTATGTTTAATTGACTTTTTACCTAGATATCTTATATTATGTATAATATAGCTCTAAAAAAAAAATTGGAAAATTCTCAATAAATCGTATCGTTTATTATAAAACTATGTTTTTCTACTTTTTATATATAAGATTTAACGTTTAACGCATAATTCATCATTGTGGTTTAGTTTTTAAGTTAAATAATCAAATATTTTTGTCGCATTTAGACGATTATGGAATTGAAAAGATAAAGTATTTATATACACAAATGTCAAATCGAAACAGATTAATATTGGTAAAATTCAAAGACATTTTAAATTATATATCTCGAAGTCTTTGTTATTAATTTCTAACGTTTACTCAAAAGTATTTAATTTTTTTTTTATGAACTTCATTAAATACAGGAGCACAGTAAATACTAAATATATTATAAACTATTATTCATATTACGTAATGGTAGGGACTTTAAAAGGGTGTCAAGTAAAATTAATCTTTATAATACTCTAGTGCGCAGTACGCTAGAATACTGTAGCAATGTCTGGAATCCACATTATGAAGTATATATAAAAAGAATAGAACGGGTTCAAAAGAGGTTTTTGTGGCACCTGTCTTATAGTTGTAACATAACTAAAACACATCCTCATTACATTGACCGATTAAAATACTTTAACCTTGATTCTCTACAAAATAGAAGAGAAATACTTGATTATACATTTCTGTTCAAAATTATAAATAAAGATATAGACAGCCCGCAATTACTTTCTAAACTATACTTAAATGCACCAGTTAAACTCCCAAGAATGCTCGTGTATACTCCATTCAACACAAAAAAATGCAAAAGTAATCTCGCACATTATTCACCTTTGAATAGAATGACTTTAAAGTTTAACTCTCTCTATAAAGATACTAAAATCGATATATTTTCTGGAAGGCCTCTAGAATTTAAAAAAACAATTCAAAAATTTTTAACTAATTAAGCTTAGATTTTTTCTTATTTGTTTGTTCTGTATCTAAACTACAATATATTAAAACCAAAATGTTAACCTTGTGATGCACTCTGTTACTATTTAAGCATGTAGTGGTTGCCTGTAACTAAGGTAGCACACAACATCTTGATTGTAATAATTTATATGTTTATATTTGTGTATACCTTGTTGGCAATCTAAATAAATAAATAAATAAATAAATAAACTGTTTGAATGTTTATAGTTGTTAGCTTAACGTTATTTACAATAATCTGTTAGTATAAATTGGAAATTCTTATATTATTTTTGCATAATCTTAACTATCATTATATTATTTATTATAGAAGCTCAAATTAATGTTAATAATATATCTCTACAAAAAATGAAACTAATATACCGAATTTACTACGCGTTTTTTTATTTTTGTCTATAAACTACAAACTAGTAAACTTGGAACTACTATTCGCGAAAATCTTAGATCTCATTATCTCTATAGTAATTTAAATATCCAAATACTTTACTATTGATTATATAATTTAGAATAAAAAAATTCACGTTTTATATTATATGTATTTTTCTATATTGGAAACTTATGAAGGAGATCTACCTGCCTAAGGACAACTATTAACTTCTGTATGACAGGGTTATCTGTATAAGTTAATAGCATGGTCTGTTTCCTTAAACTAGTTTACATTGTATTAAAATTAATATATTAACACTTACGATTATTCTGTGTACTCAATAATACAAAAAAATATCTTTAAATAACACAACTACCATTTTTTACCCCTACAATAGAAATTTAATAATCTCTTAACTGTAGAATATATGTATATCTATTCAAACCTAATTTATTTCATTGACCGAACATGTCTTTGCTTATGGCGAACAATTAAATTGAAGGGTCGAAGTTCGTTATTTTGTATTTACATTGTAAGAAGAAATTGAATTTTAATTATTATAATTATTTTTTTATATGTAGCTTTTAATACTAACTCTTACTTGTCATTGTTCCATAACCTTATAAATATTTCATAAAATTTAAACAAGTGACTGCTTAGAAGTGGTAGATCCTAGCTGTGGTGAAATAACTAGAGCTAGAACATGGGCTGGTAAGTATAACCCTCTAATAGAAGATCCGCGTTAAATAGTTTTTAATGGCTTTATTCCGCGACTTTAATGGCTACTTTTCGTTTGGTGACTAAGAGAGCCGGTTGTACTTCCCTTTTTCCCATCCCTTCCTTTCCCGCGATGTTGGTGAGAGCAATGACTTTCTCTCCTGGATGAACCTAAGTTAGGTTTGAGGTGTTGATCATGCAACTGTGGATCGCAGGGGGGGCCCTTTCCCCTTGCCAGCGACCCAAGAAATCTAGGACTTGACAGGATGTTAATTGGACCATCCGTCCCTTTTCCTTGATATTGGCAGTTCATCCGCAACATCATGTTGCAGATATCCATGGGCAACGATAACTACTTCTCAGTAAGTAGGCCGTGTGATCGTTTACTCCCTTTATCATAAAAAATACAAGAATCTAAGGACTTACAGAGTAATAATAAATCAATGTAAGTCATCAAACCACTATTTAAAAAAAATTACTACAATTTTGGGTAAAAATATCATTAAAGAAGTAACAAATAAAAATATTAATTTTGAGTGTCTTATGGGATTTTAATAAAAAAAAATGCCATACTAATCTTGTCCTATGCTTAAGAACAAAGCATTTAGGTTTTTTGTTTTCTGTTATAAATATTCCAACACATGTTATAAATGTTCGGAAGCTAGATATAACAATAGTATTCGTAAGGTGGCAGACATATTGCAAGAAAAGAGTTGAAGTTACAGGTCAGGGGCGTATTATGAAAGAGGCCCATGTCCGTTGATGTACTGACTCCGTATGAGTTAGTTTTTTCATTTCCTAATAATTTCATCATAATGATTCTAATAATTAGTATGTTTATGCGTTTGTGTGTATTTAATACTATTTTTATCTTTTCTCTTAAAATTGTTTCACCACTTGTAGCTATCTCGTTCAATAATATAAATATTCTGTAGCCCAAAGGTTTCCTAGTAGAAATAGCCACTTAGGGAAAAGGCCGCCTATTGTTTCACTTTTTTGTTATACCTTGCTTGTTATTTTTGTCTCTATTTCAGTAAAAAAATAAAAACACCATAATCATGTTTCTCTTGACATTAAATGCTTCTTAGATTTTTTATATTTTTTATAAACAGTTATTACAAAAGTATAATTTTAAAATTGTTCACTTGAAATTCTAAAGAAAAAGCTTCAACGTAGTTTGTTTTAAAATAAAAGGACATTAATGTTCTTTATTTTAATTAAACGTATACAAAAGTCTAAATTAATTTGTTATCAAAAATGCTATTAAAGTTATAAACTTGATAAAATAGTTGGAAGTTCAAAAGTATGAAAGAAATTAGTAATTTTTCTCTGACATTTCCTATTATGGAAATCGTTGATAATACTTGTCCCATTAAATATAAGTAAGTTTGAAAAAACTTACTACGGCAAACTTGTTTATTCAAAAAATTATGAAATGTTATTTTTTCTTACTGGTTTTAAAATCTAATCCTTGCATGATTACTTTTTTCACTTCAACTTATTCATTACTTCGTCATTAATGTTTCCTTTATTCATTTGGTTTCCATATAAACTAAATATTTTACTCAATTCTTGTAAAACGGTGATTAACATTTAACAGATAACTAATTCTCTTGACCAGAGTTGAAGTTAGCTATTATCTCTGACAACGTTGGTCTGCTTCTACAAACTTGAAGCTGTTTGCTTGTTCTAGATTAAATATTGTTTATCAAAGTTATATAAATCATATTAGGAAATCAATGTACTTTACGTCCAAAACCTTATGTTTTTGTGGTTTAAAATATTTAAATACATATATCGTTTTTGCGGTTTTCGCAGTAAATTTTCGGAATTTACGAAATTGCAATTAAAAAACTATTTATAGGGAACACGTTTTACACTAGACAATTTTTTTTAATATTTTTTTCAATGAAGAGTTAAATATAAAATGTCATTCAAAATGGCTGTTATTATTAATTTTATGTGAAGCCTTTGGGAAAACACTATCAATTTTTATTTTGAGATTTTGTTTTTTAAATACGAAATAAAAATCCATGAAATAAATTGTAACAAGAAAATCTACGATTTTGAAAAAACCTTAAGGAAAAATATTATTATCTTCTATATATATAAAAATGGATTGCTGTTCCTTAGTCTCGCTAAAACTCGAGAACAGCTGAACGGATTTATCTTATCTTAGTCTTGAAATGTTCGTGGAGGTTCAGGGAAGGTATAAAAGCTGAAAAAAATTTATTAATTATTGGGAAAACCATAAAAACAGCCCTTTTCTATTTCCCATACAAACGTTTTTTTTTGACATTAGATTTGACAATTTACTAATATGTCAATCATTTTGTCGCACTTCAAAACACGGACATTTATGGCTTACAGGTAAACTCCAAAAATATAAATAAAAAAACGTAACAGATATTTCTTGATTATAGGGCGATACGAAGTTCGCCAGGTCTTCTAGTATTCAATATAAAAAGAGTATATTTATTATTTTGAATTCGTCTAAGGAAGAAACAAATTTTTCACTTTCTAGTAGTTTAGTAACCATGCCAAAACGTAAATAAATATGCAATTTATAAAGTGTTGGAATATTCAAAATTAACACAAATGAAAAAATCTTCCTTAAATATGCTAAAAGTAAGTTATGATCGTTAGAATATCACAACAAGCCTACATGGAACATATACAAAATACGTGCCTTTGATAATAATCTCTACCACATCATATTTTCCATTTGTAACCATTCTGATTAAAACATGAAATTAAAATGGAAACATAAAGTTGAACGCATTTTATTATTAAAATGTTACACAAATTCTTACATTACTTGGCAGCGTAATCACATTTGCAATTAAACCTGACGCTGATCCTCAAACATCTATATAACGATATGGAACTTGAAAAAATTATTATCCCCAAAGATGTGAGCGAGTAGAAATGTATAAAAGCCGCAGTATTTTAATAAATGAAGAGCAACATTTTGCGACCGGGACGTCGTTATTATAAAATATTAAGTTTTATGCATCGAGCATAATTAAACCATCTTAAATGTTCAAGTGAAAATAAAATAATTATTAAAGATTAAATTCAAACTGGCTGTTTCTTATGATTTTCTACAAGAAATTCAATATTGCTTCATTCTTTTTGAACACTAAACAAAAGTTATCATAAAAGTTTCTTTTTCTAAAAAGAAAAGAGCACAGGGATCACGTTAACATAAAGAAAAATAGATCTTTTTAGGTAATTCCAATTCAGTTACATAATATTCGTATCTAAATATATTCAGATTTTATCCGCTTTATTTTCAAATTAAAATAGCTTAAAGTGATGTAAACCAATTTCGTAAGCTTGTAAATATCAAAAAAAAAATTCGACTCCAATGTTATTTTGAGATTAAGCAATATCCTGTTATACAAGATACAATAAATAAATTTACTATTTATCGTTATATTATGCATTAATTCATTAACAAATACCATTTTTAAGACAAGAACAATAAATTCATGGGATTATGTTTTTAAACATTAAAATAATGTTGAGCTAATACTTCAACTAAAATTTAAATTTGAAAATATATACTTAACTAGTAAACCTGGCGAACTCCGTTTCGCCTCCAGAAGGCTTTGTTTTATGTAACATTTCGTTTGGTGATTAAAAGATGAATTTTTTTTTTTTGTTTTATATTTGAAAAGGAAAATATTTATTTCATTTCACAACAGTAATGAATTCATTTCGATTACAAAAATGAATTGTTATTTAGTTGAACTTCTCTAAGTAAGTGAAAGTGAATCCAAAGTAGATACCGAATCGGAGCGTTATACGTGTCCGCAAATTATCCGTTTCATTGAAGTGCTCCTTTGTAAACCACATTTTTTTGTTTTTTGGTCTAACTTTAACACAAATAAAGCGTACGGTTTCCAAACTCGTGAACACGCAAAATATAACTGCCCATGTGAAAAACAATGATTTTCTAAATTTATCCCGCAAATACTAAATGGTTTTAAGAGTTCAAACTACAAACACAATACCTAAATATTTTTATTTTTACATAGTTGATTTCTTACAAATATCTAATTGTCATCCATACGTCATTACATATCTGTCATTATACGTCAATTGCATAGCTGTCAATTGTGTTATTCCACGTTTTATAGTGACTGACGTTTCATGTCAAGTCCCACGGGAATGCTGTCGAACGGGATAAAAAGTATCCTATTGCAATTTCCTGGTTTTAAACTACCTCCCTGCCAATTTTCAGCTAAATCGGTTCAGCCGTTCTTGGGTTATAAGTGAAGTCACTAACACGACTTTCTTTTATATGTATATATATAGATGAAAAATTCATCGACACGATCAGAAATCAAACTTCCAAACTCCGTGATAACGCATTCCAGTTGCTAAATATTAAGTGAAAATATTAATACCATACAGTTTTAAAATTTGTATAAAAAGTAAAAAAATAAATTATTATTTTATAGATAAAATTATATGTATCGCCCTCATGCAACTAATATATGTATAACGAAAATGTTATTTTTTAGTTTTAGAATTGGGTGCAATAAAGAATAAATAAATAAATTATACATATTATATGTATATTTATACCTTTTATGTGTAGGTATTTATGAAAATATTATTGTCAGATGATATTAAATATATTGCTTTTTCAGTTTTTATTTAAATTTTTTTATTTGATTGACTAACTTTGAGTACAATTTCACATAATTATTTATTTAATATATGACAATTTTTGAGATATGTTTCTCATGTATTTTAGAGACTGAATTAAAAGAAAAGAAATTATTAAAAAATTATTAATTCTATCTCTATAATTATTATTAATAAAGTTCAATTGCGAATCCTTTCGGCTTATTCGTTTAATATGTTTACATTTAATTAATTAACAATGTTCTTGAAGTCATGAAAAAATCGCCAGTCTGCTATAAAAATCGTTGAAGTTGTTTCGTTGTATTTAGGTTCTAACATTCCACATATCATATTGAACTAAGACAAGGCCTAAGTACACATGCATGTACGTCGTATGTATGCATGTGTACACGTATACTATATTCTAAAGGGACAGGTTCCATTTGGTTAATGGTCAAAACCATGATACTGAACTTAAAATACTTTGCCTTTTAAGCCTAATATTTTCAGCCTGTACAAATCTTTTACACTCAATGAAAGTCCGTCTTTTAGATAACACAAAACTAGTTTGGAATTTAATTCACTAATATTAATTAAGATTGAGTGTTTGGTAATAGTGTAATTAATGTGATGGTGCCACTAAAGAAAAATTTTACACGAAATCAAATATTTTATTAATATGAAACAAAACAAGAAATAATGAACTGACAGGATATTTATTCGAAAGCAAACTATGTGATATTAATATACTTTTATAAGAACTTTATACAAATTACATACATATAAAATTAAAAAGAAGAGTTTCCTCTTCGTTTTAATACATTATCACGCCAGATTAAATTCTTTATTCCCAGTCGTTATCTTGCTGTTAAAAATAATTATATGTGTTATAAAAGTTATAAATGAGTTAATTGTCTCGCGCTAAACTATTTATTAGAGTTGCAGATTTAACCCCCTTTTGGCAAGGAAGCATGTACAGCTTTATACAGCTTCTGTTCATAGCATTCATCGATTAGAAATGCACTGCCTAGACATGAGGTTACGCAATGTGGATCTGTTCTTAATAATTGAAGAAGATATATGTAAGTAAAATTAACCGCCCTAAACATAGTTATTAACTAAATCCAATTTTAAATTAGCTTAGGTATTACATTATTAAGTATAAAATATAAAGATTTTCATAAAATTTACACAGAGGGATTTAAAGATATTATTTGTATATAAGTCTATGAAATCATGTAATAATGAAAATATTTAAATTCTATAAACGGAATTGATCGCAATTGTAGTAGCTATCTCATAAGTCCAATCTTTGGGCCTGCCAAGTGTATTTCCCTCCATATTCGTTGTACTTGTTCGAGGTACCACGATAGCCGACAACATGGTTTGATTCGCAAATTGAGTTATATAGATAAAATTATAAAAATTTAATGGTTACCTTTACGCCATGATGTACCAGGAAATATAGTAGCCGATTGTCTTGCTAAAGAAGTAATACAAGGTGTGATAATCCCTAAGTGTTTGACTTTATAGTCCGACTATTTGACTTTGGCCAAGAATAAGTATAGTCCTGTGTAGAGAACATGTAAGTGAGCGATCATTTTTTGAAGGCTTATGATTTATGAGTATGGTATGGTATTTTGTACGTGTTAAAGCCTAGCTGTGGTCAGATACTACAGCTCGAACATGGGTTGGCCCGACCGGGAAAGTACCACCATCTCACAGAAGATCGGCGTGAGGTAGCCTTTAATGCCTGCGTTTCGTCTGATGTGCGAAAGAGCCGGATGCCCTTTCCCTATTCCTACCCTTTCCTACCATTTTCTTATTCTCACTCCCTCACTCCTCCCTATGCCTATAAAACAAGGGTGGCAACGCATGCGCAACAAAGATGTTGCGGATGTCCATGGGCAACGGTAACCACCTTCCATGAAGGGGGCCGTCTGCTCGTTTGCCACCTTTCACATAAAAAAAAGACTGTTCAACTCTGTCTCAATAAACTGTTTTGATTTGCCGATACTTTTTTATTGATTTACTTTGCCTTCCGTGACTCGACGTAAGAGACGAAACCTCTTAGCATTCAATGGATTCACCGTGCGGGTGCCGGGTCCATCGCGTTGCAGGGAGCAGAGCTTCAACAGTGCCTGGGACTTGCGACCCAGGTGTAGGTTTAAGGGACCCCTTAACTAACGCGCGTTATACGCTCACCTCCACTGTCCAAGTTCCTCTCCCTACCTAACCAAATTTGAAAAGAACCTACTAGGGCTGCCTTCGACGTGCGTTCTAAGAATGAATTAATGTTAGTTCTGGACAGGCCCAAGTCTTTTAGTAGGTTATAGAGAGAATTAGCTGTTATACCTCTCGCTCCCACCTCTACCGCGTACAAATCAACGACGAACCTATTTCGAGTTAGTTCGTTAGTGAGCTCGTAATACTTATTGACCTTGATGGCATGGTCTTTGGGGATGTTGGTTTCCCAAGGGACCGTAAGCTCTATCATCACAACGCGCTTTAAAATACGCGAATATAGAAATATGTCTGGTCTGGAGGCCGACGCACAAATATCCTCGGGGATTTTGTATTGTTTCTCATACGTATCCATCATGATAGTCCAATCCGAAGCCGCTTTAAGGATAGAGTAAGGCTTGACGTTTGATTTTATAGCCCTGGTGCCCTCTCTCACAAAACCTATTGATCGCTCGTTTGTGGTTATTTCCCTTTGCGCTCTGGCTACCGAAAGACTAACCGCTTCACGTATGATCTCTAAAACCCTATCGTGACGACGCGAGGGTTCTTTACTAATATTTCAAGTAAATTTACCTGGTTTTATACAGTGTGGTGATATAGAAGATACCCTCAACGTGATAGTAGAATATGTTATGAATAAAAGTTGAGAGGATAAAATTGTATAATAAGAAGGGCATTAATCTTCATGAGGTGGATGCAGGTTGTAGATTCCTAGATTTTCTTGTTGGAAAATTCGTTTTATAATACACATTAGGTACTACTACATACATTACTTCATTAAAGATGGCATGATCAATTATTAACAAACCCTGTCTTTTCTAATCAAGAGAAGAAACTCTTTATAGCAAAATGAGAATAAAATTGTTTTAAAAGAGTTAATCTGACAACAAAATAAAGGACTTAAAACTAAAAAATCTGTATATACAGACTTTGAGATAAATACACTTGTATTATTTATATTATATACACATACAAAACGTTACCGGAATTTATATGGTTAGACTTTAAGTGCAGAATATTATCTATGGTCTTTTTATACTACTTTCTTATATTTTTGACATATATATTTTATAATAGAGCTGCATCGTGCTTGGTTGTCATAACATCTGATGATGAGGAAAAATATAGTTTATGACAGCAATCGCGGTATCTCATTATCTATTTTACTCTTTTTTATGTCACTTCTTAAATGTATTTATGAACTAAGAAACACAGACTCAGATTATTTTAATCTTTTGCAGTTCGTTAAAGACAGAAGAAGTTTATAGCTTTGTCTAGATGCGAAGAAGATCTACAATTTAAAGGAACTATCCCTCCGCACGTTTAGTCGTGTCCATAAAATACGAATTAATAATAAAACAAATAAAATACTGAAACAACCCTACTTTTAAGAGCATAGTCTATAGTGAGGTGATTTTTTAAATAAAAATATTGTTTTAAAATTTATAACAACACGATTTTCTTCGTTGGTATGTATATTTATGATGAAAACTATTTTTTTTCTTCCACAGGGTAAATTGAGAGAATTTAAATGATCTTTACTTTTGATTCTTATCGCGTAGGGCCAATATGATACTCCAACACCAAAGGTTGCACATACACGTTGCAAAACTTTTAAATACTCATTCCAACCTATGCTTAAGAAACCTATATTGTTTTTTCCTTCGGAAAATATCTCTTTAAAGCCGAATATTCAGGATGGACGACGGACTCCCTGACTGTACCGAAGGAAACGATCGTAAAATGTAGGTAGTAAAATGTCAGGTAATGTGGCCCTCGACACATATCCCATTAAAAACTCATAGACACAAAATTTCAGCACAATTAATTTAACTATCTCAACCTCAATATTTTCAGCTTTAATTTTATGACGTTTCCTTCTTAAAATTTTAATTATTGAGACATAATACTTAAGTATCGAGAATCGCAAAAAGTTTTTTTTTGAAATCTATGAAAAAGTTGTAGATAAACCCTGTGATATATCCACAATATTTACTTAAGCAAGTGCAAGGACACAAGTAATCAAAGAATAAATTAGTTTTATTTAAAATAAATTATGCTTTAAAAATATTTGAATTGAGAGTTTAAGACTTACTGCCAGTTTAAGTAAAGAGCAGCCAAAAACCAATTAAATTGTACAAGATTTAAGTGCGGTCGTAAAGAGGTCTATTCCTTTTTAGTAAGAGCCTGACTACTTATCTATTTCTTAACAAAAATAGGAATAGAATAACAGAGAAAATATACGTAACATAAAAAAAATACAATTATTTCAATTGTAAATGTCTTATTTAATAAAAAAAAGTTTAGAATCTAAATATAATTTCTGATTGTAAGCTACATATATAATGATTGCTCTATTCTACACTTCAATCCCAGCAGATCATCAACGCTATCCTGGAGGCGAGCTTCATCTATTAATTAGAAGGTCACAAGACCCGCTGATCGAATTTATATTGACACAATGAAATTAATTTTAAAATAATGCGATATAAACGAATGAGATCTAAGACTTTGAAGAGTATTCATTTCAATTAAAATTATATTTTCAGATGACTACTAGTATTTTAATATTTATTTTAAAGTACATACTCCCGAATTAAAAGTAGTTATTTTTACAGTAAAAGTACACATACATCGGTATTACACAACTATTTGGTATCTATGGAACTATTTGAATAATGAAATAATTTGTAAACAAGCAGATACAATATTGAAAAAAAAAACATAAATCTATCAATATGAAATTAGGACAATATAATTACAACAATACCTTAACAAAAATCAATCATCACAAATTCCATACTCAAGCATATTTTGTTTTAAACATAATTCCACAATATCATATTGTGATATATTGTATTACACTGGTATCTCTACGTTATGTTTTCGTAGACAGATATGTATATGACCAGATACTTGGGTCACCACTGTTATTGATATCTTCCGTCGTGGGTTCTAATATATCCTTTAATCGCAACTAACATATCTTCTAATTAAAGACTATGTAGTACTTGTTTTATTTACATTTCTTTCTACATTAATATTGAGCCGTGTAAGAACTTAAATAGGTTTAAAGTAAGGATTTTAATTAAGTTAGTTAGAAAGTAAGTGTAAGTTATCGATTAGGGGATAAAAAATGTCACAACAAATACATATTTATATTCCTTCAATGCTTGTTCCCCTGAAAGCAATAACACCCATCTCGATCTGTACATAAGAATTTAACATTTGGTACAAGTTAAACTTCGAATAAAATCTGGCACTAATTTGCCTTATGTATATTTCGACCTAAAGACGGTTAATAAACCAAGTTCCCGTTTTAGGCTACTAGTTAAAATATATTTTATTCAGATTATACCGTTAACAATTATTTGTATAATATATCGAAAACATGGCCAAATAATCTATGTTTATATAACTTAAAATTACACACGTGCTCATTAGCTTACGATATTGATATGACGTGAATATAAATCTTAACTCAAGTTCAAGGTCTTTGTGTTGCAAATTATATGTAATAGTATTATATCTGTATTGTGCTGTTTATATAAACCGTGCTGCATTTAACATTAATTTCATTCGTACAAGTGTGATTAGTGTTTAGTTTTCATGGATATTTGTCATCTTTATCGTTTAACAGTGAAAAATTATAGAACAGTGAACAGTTTTGAATTCAAATTATAACAAACAAGGATACGATAAGACTAAATTAAATACAATTGATTTGTGTAATGTGGCGGTGAACACAACTCGTGAGCTGTTAACGTTGTCGACCTTTGTTTCCGGTCGTTGACCTTCTAACAGCTGGGGATCACTAGCACCATACAGTCGAAAAATTCGCATTCAGCCTTATGCCTCCTCTACACGTCGGCGGACGCGTCCGCCGATGGTATCGGCGGACGCGTCCGCCTACGTGTAGAGGGAGTGATTTGCTCGTCTGTGGTAGGTATTTGACGTCGGCAGACGCGTCCGGCACTTATCCGTTTGTTGTCGGTTTTTGTTGCACGGATCAAAGGGATCTGGCGCGGGCGCCCGGCGCGAGCGTGCGGTGTGTCCACACGTCTGACGACGCATCAGTGTTCAGCGGGAAGCGAGTGAGAGTGCACGCGTGATTTTCGCCGTTCTTTTTTACCTACCGCCGTTTTTTTCTTGCTTGTTGAAATGGCAAACATGAGCACAGAGGAAACATTTAAATTTCTGGAGCTGTATCAAGCAGAAAACTGCCTGTGGAATCCCAAAAATAAATACCACAAAAATAAAAATGTTGTAAGTACACAATTCATTCATTTTATTTAACTATCTACTTACAAATTTTACTGTAAATTGGTTATTAGATATTAACAATGTGGATTTATGACGGGTAGGCAATTGTTATTTTAGTTCGAATTAAAGCCGCATTGAAACACGGTCAAAGTTATTATACAGTTTAATGTGAATGGGTATTTTGATCGTGTTAACGCGACACACGACAACTTATTTTGACAACCTTTTATTATGCCCATTGATATAACCACAATGATTATACTTACTTATTTTATTTTTTCAGATTAATGATTCATGGAAACGTATTGCTGATACGATGGGCATTCCAGTGCATGAGTTAAAAAAGAAAAAAGATAATCTTCTTAGTACATTTAGAACGAATTTAAAAAAAAGAAATGCATCCATTCGGTCAGGGGCGGGAACAGAGGATGTGTATCAGCCCATATGGATATTTTACGATGTGATGGCTGCGTTTTTAACAGATGTTTACGAATCCACAAGTATTCTAAATACAGAGGAAAAAGTAAGTAAAAATAAAACATTCTTTATTTTTGGATTATTTATTTATTTGAGTAGCCAACACAACATACATTTCTATATACTTATCTTAAATTTATAGGTATTTAGATACTACTAGATTACTAGGTACTAAATAAATAAATAGCTGCGGCAGCAACGGTCTCTATATCCATTCTGCGTGCGTACGTGTTGCATCTGACGAGAACCAACATAGACTGAACGACCTGGCGACGTGTGGACGGCTCGTAGAGATTCATCTGCGGATGCGTCTGCGGACGTCTGCAGACAAATCTGTCTACGTGTAGAGGAGGCATTAGCGATCACTTGGTCTTGCGGTTACAAGTCGGCGTGAACCAGCGACGAAACCGAGTTCGATCCCCAGTCACGGCGAAAACATATGTTCATGTTTTTGTAGTGAATAACAGTATTTAATTATTATAATTCGCAAAAATCGTTATCGTACACAAAATATAACTGGACGGAAGTAGTACACGGGCCAACCACTAGAGGGTTCTACTAGTACCAAAGCAAAGCAATAAAAAGTGAAATCATGGAAGACATCTTATTTGCACTTAAAAATATACAAAAGGACCTTGATGAACAAAGATCTGAAATCCGTAACAGTTCAGCTAAGGTAACAGAACAGGTTACACAGAACATTCACAAAATTTTGGATGAAAAATTTTCCAAGCTACAAGATCAACATGACAACATGAAGGAGAAGGTAATTAATCAAGAGAAAAGAATATACTTCCCGGAAAGACAGGCAAGACAACGAAACTTAGTATTTTTTGGCATAGATGATAATGAGTCATCATACGAAAACCTCCAAAAAAATATCGTGAGCTTTATTAAAAATCACTTCAACACCGAATTAGAACACAGAGACATTCAAGAGGTAAGAAGAGTTGGGATAAAAGGAGACAGACCCCGTCCAATAATTGTTACTTTCTCTACTCTCGGATTAAAAATAAATATTTTGAAGCAAAAAGGCCTACTAAAGGATACACAATATTATGTAAAAGAAGATTACGCGTTACAAGTCTTATAAAAACGAAGAGAACTACAAGAACAGGCAAAAATAGAAAAAGAAAGGGGTAACAGTGTGAGAATAAAATACGACAAATTAGTCGTAGTAAAAAATAATAACAAAAGGCCACTTCAAATATCACCCGAAAACACTCCAACCTCAGCATTTCAGTCCAAAAACAATACCAATATGCAAGCCCTTAAGAAAAACCGAGCGCACAAATCTGATAAACCGTTACAAAGATCGAACAGCTTGCATGAGGTCATAAGGCCGAGTATGCTAAACTTCTTGGTAAACAAAAATATAAACAACATAACTATGGATCAAAAGAATGACAACAAAGGAAGCAACATATAGCAATCAACTCCACTCTCTCGCACGAATACCATAAACAAGCAACAGAAAAGAACCATCAAAAATCATCTTCCAACCCGGCTGGTCACCGTGGAAGATTCTGACCGAAACCCTCCAAACGCAACCACACAAAAGGAGAGCAATCAATACGAGCACCGAACTCAATTAAAAATTTCAACTTATAACGTCAGAACTTTATCGTCACACGAACGCTTACTTGAACTAAATGAAGCAATAAAGGAAATAAATTACGATGTAATTGGTATTGCAGAAGTCAGACGACTTGGTAATAAAATAGAGGAATATAACAATCTAATACTCTGTCACATAGGATGTACACCAGGTAAATATGGAGTAGGCTTCATAATTAACAAGTCTCTTAAAAACAATATAGAAAGCTTTATAGGTCTAACTGATCGTGTGGCACTGCTAAACTTAAAATTTCAAGAGTTCCCATTATCCATTATACAAGTATATGCACCGACGGAATCGGCCAACGAGGAAGAGATAGAAAAATTTTATGAAACCATCGACAAAGCTATGGAAATAACATAGAAAAATACTATAGTAATGGGTGATTTTAACGCGAAGGTTGGCGCTTCCAGAGAGGGCGAATACTCAGTACAAAAGCATGGATATGGAACAAGAAATGACAGGGGACAGAGACTAGTAGACTATGCAACTCAACACAATCTCACTATCATTAATACATGCTTCGAGAAGAACCGAAACCGAAGATGGACGTGGCGTTCCCCTAACGGAAAGCAAAAAAATGAGATTGACTATATACTATCCAACCAGCGTAGAATATTCCAAAATTTTGAAGTCATTAATCTAAACTATCCGTCAGACCACCGAATGATAAGGGCGTCATTAAAAATAGCCAAACAAAAGCAGAGCAGAATAAAGTTTACAAACAAAAATATTTTCCAACTAAAAACAAAAGATGAAATAAAAAAATATAATAACAACCTAACGTCAATGCTACCCTACCCAACCCCCAACCTGGAAAGTATAACAGTACAAAACTATTACAATAAAATAGTAAACTCTATCAGCAAGAGTTTGCAAACAGCTCGAGAAGCTGGGAAAGAGACACATAGACACCACAGAATACTATCAGACCGCACGGCTTTGTTATTGAAAAGAAGAAAAGAGTTACAAGAAACAAAAAATAAGTCGCGATCTATGAAAAATGAGCTTTCTGCTCTCTACAAAGTATCAAACAAATACATAAAAAGAGATTACGCTAAGTATAGAGAAGATACAATAGAAAGGCATTTACAGCAGACTGGAAGTTCGAAGAAGGCCCTTAAGGAACTAAAAACGAAGAAAACCTGGACTAGGAAAACCAGGCAGAACTTTGTGCAAACGAACTGATATTATCAATGAGGCATCAGACTTCTATAGAAAATTGTACAGTGAGGCTACTCTAAGCATTAACGTCCCAAACACCAATGAAGGTAATGATGAAAGTTGTATAAAACCAGTGGATGAAATAGAGGTCATAGAAGCAATAAAAAGTTTGAAATGGGAAAAAAGCCCTGGATCGGACAACATCACGAATGAAGTATTGAGACTAGCGCACAGAACATTAGCCGGGCCACTAGCGGAACTATTCAACTTAATACTACAAAATTCTGAAACACCTCAACAGTGGTCTGAATCAGACATCATACTTATCTATAAAAAAGGAAACCCGAAGGATATTAGCAACTACAGACCAATAAGTTTGCTTCCGAGCCTCTACAAACTCTTCTCAACCATTATAAACAAAAGAGTAAGCAATACACTTTAATCTAAACAACCAGTCGAGCAAGCAGGCTTTAGAAAAGGATTCTCGACAGTTGACCATATCCATACACTCGAACTAATTATAGAGAAATACCAAGAAAAACAGAGACCGTTATACATAGCTTATATCGATTATCAAAAAGCTTTTGACACGGTAAAACACGCAAGTATATGGGACAGCTTAAAACAGCAAGGAGTAGAAGATGTTTACATAAAAGTGATCAAAAGTATATATAAAAATAACAAGGGTAGAATCAAGCTAGATACTCTCGGACCGAGTTTTAACATAGAGAGAGGAGTAAGACAGGGCGACCCCTTATCTCCAAAACTATTTATAGCCATTCTAGAAGATACCACCAGCAAGATAGATTGGAGTAAATCAGGCCTATATATAAATGGTGAATACCTAAGTCACTTGAGATTCGCAGATGACTTAGTCTTGCTCTCAGAATCCAGCACCCAGCTACAACAAATGATAGAAACTTTGCATCTAACAAGTACCAGAGTGGGATTGGAAATGAATCTCTCAAAGACCAGGGCAATGACAAATAGATGGAGAAGACAAATCACAATAAAGGGAGTGCCACTTGATTATACAGACTCATACATATACTTAGGGAAGCAAATAAGTTTTGATCGGAAAAACAACGAACTGGAAGTGAAAAGAAGAATACAACAAACGTGGAATAAATATTGGAGTTTAAAGGAAATTTTTAAAATTGATAACCTTTCTATTTCCCTTAAAACAAAAGTAATGAATTCCAATCTCCTACCAAGTTTGACGTATGGGTGCCAGACGTGGAAGTTTACTTCAAAAATAAAAAACCTAATCACCACCCGTCAAAGAGCACTGGAACGTAGTATGTTAAAAATAAAGAAACTAGACAAAATACGACACACAAAAATAAGTGAAATAACTAAGGCAACAAATGCACTATATTACGCACAAAAACTAAAGTGGAAATGGGCTGGACATGTCGCAAGACTTAGAGATCAGAGGTGGTCTAAAAAAGTAACCTTTTGGAAAGGCCCACCGGGAAAAAGAAACAGAGGAAGACCACTGACACACTGGGAAGATGAGATCATTAAGACAGCCGGCCCAAACTGGAAGCAGGTTGCACAGAACAGGGACAAATGGACAGCTTTGGAGGAGGCCTTTACCCAATAATGGGGTTCCTGCTAAATAAATATGTATACAGCTCAAATATATATAAAAAAGAAAAATATGTACCTAAACTCTATTTAAAAGAAAACAAATGTGGTTCAAAGTAATAAATAAACGTAGATTTCAACATATGAATAAATATTATATTAAACATGTTTTAGGTTAAGAATATAAGTTAGTACTTAAATTTTGAAAGTGAAACTGTAAAACTTATTAGTAGGAAATAAAAGGCTTTTTATTTATTTATTTTATTTATTTATATAACTTAAAATTATTTTCATAACTTACAAACTTAATCTAATAAAGCTTGAAAAAATATGGTATAGAAAGAAATATAAAGAAAAAAATATCAATGCTTTTGTCAAAGTATTCAACTTATTTTTACTTAGTTTGAAGGTTGTTTATGAATTATATATATATAACTAGAAGACCCGGCGAACTTCGCATCGCCCTATCATCAAGAAATATCTGTTACGTTTTTTTATTTATATTTTTGCAGTTTACCTATTAAAGCCATAAATCTCCATGTTTTGAAGTGCGACAGAATGATTGACATATTAGTTGTCAAATCTCATGTCAAAAAAACGTTTGTATCAACAACTACTAATAAATAAAAAATAATTAAAAAAACATTGTCCAGCGGTCAAAATTTTGTATCTAAACCATTTCCAGATCAGCTTGAACACACAAAAAATTTCAGCAAAATCGGTCCAGTCGTTTGAGAGAAGTTCAGTGACATACACACTCACAGAAGAATTATAAATATAAAGATATACAGAAAAAGTCGATAAAATCGATTCCAAAATATATGGTTGCTTATACAAAAACAACAGAATTTTGTGACACCTTTATTATTCTTACAAACTTGCGCTTCCAATACTGGTTTTGTTATTTTAAACATAGCTTTACAACCGGGAGGAATTTTATATTATAATAAGGAAACAATTGTATATGATGATTAAATGTATAAATTATAAAAACATGGATGATAATATTAAACTACATATAAAAAGACCATTTGTTATTAATCTGAAATGAAACCCGTTTTCTTTTCCTAGTAATAATAATTATTTGACTATATTCTTTTTTGTAGATAGGAAACGAAAAAACAACATTTAAAAAAACACGTAATGAGAAAGACAATTCTGTTTTCGAGATTTAAACTTTTATCAAATAAAAGTGAAAAAAACAGTACGAAAATATCGGATATTAAAAGAAATATTTCCTTTTGTCCTGATCGCTTAAAATTAAACGTGAACTTTTCCCAGAATACAGTTTGATAATACACAAAATAATAAAAAGTGCTGGATTTATGATACAAAAATATTAAGTGCAGTAAGACAGAAGTATATTTTAAGGAAAGGGATTTTACAGGAACAGGTTAATACCTGCCCTTTATAAGGCATAAGCCTTACGTTAATTTTTTTAAGGGAGTTTTTGATATGTAAAACACTTAAATTGCACATACCAAAAATATACAAATTATAATGAAGAAAGAGAAAGAAAACCTGAATGAACATTTTACTGACAAGGACAGAATTTGAATTTACATCTTTCAGAATATCGCATTGTAATAACCGTTAGTTGAACTGACTCAATATTTACTGTTGAAACAAAATATGGGTAATCTTTAGTTCATGTCAATGAACCAAAAAATAAGGTATTAAATGTTAAATTATTCATACTCTCCAATATAGTCAAGCTTATCAAAAATTGATGTGCCGTGTGAAGAACTATATTATTGTTTAAAAATAATTTATATAATTCTTCATTAGTTATTATAAAAACATAATAATACAATTATACTTATGTACAAAGTTCATCTAATAATAATCTGTCACTAAAGCTATATGAACTAAAGCTCTATACGAACACGGAGCTCTGCGTTTGAGTCGTAACATTCAAAGAACTTAATGTTTGTACTTAAAGTAGCTACAAAAACAAAGAGGGTTGCACAGCTGTGTTTGCTTTAAATGTATATGATGAAGGAAGTTCAGATGTGTAAAAGTTTAAGGTACAGTAATTTACGTGTCGTATCAAACTTGTTTTTGAGCATAAACATTTTTTCTACTTAAATATGTATTAACTATGTTGTTAAAATCTCATGTTGGCTTAACATATTATTTAATGCTTTTCATGGCAACTGTGCGTTAAATTTTCATAGATGTGTAATTTTATCCCTGAAAACACTTACAACTTGTGTTATTATTATTCGGTATATTTATGTATTGAAATTAATTCAGATAGTTAGTTATACGTTTACAACAGAGAATGGGAGATCGTTACAATATAAACTACCTGTTTCTTGCTACCTATTACTTCTAAATAAAATGTAATTTTTAATTCAAATAATACATTCTTATTGTTGTCGTGGTCCTATTTATACCAAAGTAACTGAATAATTTAATGAGGATCACTTACACACTTTAGAAGAGGACTAAGTTTTACAGGAGATAGCGATAGACTGATTAGAAAAAAAAAATTCATTTATATAATATATGTACATATTATATAATTCGGAATATTTATATTTATTCTTCGGAATTGACGTTTCTTCAATAAATTTTACGGATTATGCAACTTAATTTTATGAATAACCTGTAACTTCGGTAAAATAATAAATACAAAACACATAATATTATGCAGGAGCCGTGGAACTCGTTCCTATGTTATTTTTATAAAGAAATTAAACACAGAAATCCAATCCAGTTTCATCAGAAACTATTGAAATCGAAGCAACTAATTATCACTATTTTGACAGAAAGCCTTTAAAAGTTTATATAATTTTCAGGCGAAAACTGTAATGAAGTTTTATAACTTGAAAATATTAAACAGAAAATATAGTTGAGTATGATCGACAAGAGCATAATTCAAACCTGCTCGCATTGTGCCAGTTTCTTTACGAATTACACTATCGTGCTCTGACTAGAGTATGTTAAGTAAAATTTTTATGTATTCAATCGTCACTAAGATTTTTATATATCGGAACGAAGGTAATAATACTAAATAATGGTGTTTAATGAAGCATAGAAGAAACATTATCAGACCAATCGACATGATAGTAAATGTATAAAAATTTATCAATAGAGCTATAAACTTATTGAAAAAATATAGCATTTAAAGATATTAGGAATGAAACACAAAAAAATATCCATACACAGAATGTCTATACTTCATATTTCTTTTTTCTACTCAAAAAAAAAAGATTTTGAACGTTTCTCGGAATATTATTTATATTTTTCAAATCAATTAAGATATCCAAAATAAAAGTGGCCTAAGTAATTTCTCATAAGTATTTGATATACTTACCAGAAAAACTTATATAAAATCTGTGAAGAAATTTTACATAGCCGGCAAATACAAACAGAGAGACAAGTGAACTCAATTCATAAAGCTATTATACTACCTACTGTGCATTAAACTATTAGGTGGACTAAAACCGGGTATTTTATTACTAAAGTTATGACGTATAAGTATAAATGTATTTATATATATTAACTTATTTATAAAATATCCATGATATAATATATATACATTTCATGAAGCGAGGTCACTGTACAAACTTGTCAGACTGGGCTTGCGATTGACATATTCTCAAACTCGGGATCAGTTTCTTACATAGTAAGTTTGTATGATCTTTGGGTACTTATGAAGTAATGTAGTCGACTGTGATGACCAAACTCCTTAAAGCAGAATTGAAAATTAATAGTTTTCATAGAATATTAGTAAATTACTCTTGGTTATAAATAGCTACATACCGCTTTTGAGCGTCTAAACGCCTAAATACTACATTGAGGCAACAATAAGTTACCTTAGATATATTTATTTTAAAGTTTGAATATTCTTTCTCTGCTTATGAAAAAGAAATTCTTCAATAATGCCTGGGACTTGCGACCCAGGTGAGGTTTAAGGAGCCCCTATCTAACGCGTGTTGAACGCTCACCTCCACTGTCCAAACTCCTCTCCCTACCTAGCCAAATTTGAAAAGAACCACCTGGGGCTGCCCTTGACATACGTTCCAAGAATCAATTAATGTGAGTTTTGGACAGGCCGAAGTCTTTGTGTAAGTTATAGAAAGATTTAGCTGTTATACCTGTCGCTGTTACTTCTACCGCGTACAAATCCACGACGAACCTATTTTGAGTAAGTTCGTCAGTGAGCATACCCTAAGTATGAATATATGAAATATACGTATCTTAAACTATAGATATCGCTTTACAAAACCTACTATAAATAAATATGAATTATTATATGATTGAAGTAGTTACTTCGTTATTCCTCCCTACCTGACTATCCAATGCATTATACAGTACAGCAATTTTAAGCAATACAATCGCTTTCAAGCATAAATTTATTGACTGAAATTAATAAAATAGAAGAGATATAAAATAAGAAAAAAAAACTTAAATATCTGAATTATTTCGTTATTTGTTATTAAGTTATTTATTATTCTTTTCTTTTCCTCTTATGGTTATCACTGATTGCTTATTAAATTAGTCTTTTCAAAGGATAAAAAATAAGCGATTGCTTCACTTAATACTTCAAAGACAGGAACCCCAACAGAAATTATAAAGTTGTTTGTTAGACATATCTATCGTTTATTTTCTCCTATATCTTAAAAAATATTTTAGTCCACCAATCTGAGAATCCAAACTAAATTAAACCAAAAAACTTTGCTTTTGCTGGCAAATTTATGCACTCATTTAAAAAATATATTATAGGAAACGTTAATCATTATTACTAAAAAGAAAAGAATAATATATTTATTAAAAAAAATATTAGTATTTTCTTATTTCACATTAACTACAAGTATTAAAAAGAGCTTTTTCTCAATAATGTAATGCTTTAATGTAAAATGTGATATTATTCCAACTTTTGTAGGATAGGTACGTACTCGTATTAACCACTAACCACATAAGGCTAATTAAGCGTAAGGCAGATCTTTGAAGTTCCAACTAATCCCTTTTGACGTCGAGATGTTCGTGGTATATTGAAGAACTTTGTCAATACTTATTGTCGAGTAGTTCAAAATTGATTATACATATAATTAAATATTTATATGAAATATATCATATTTGTCAACTGGGAACCAATACTGTATGAAAACAGTGCGGTGCATTGTTATTAAATGATAATAAAGGCATGATTGATTGTGTTTTTTATTAAGGTTTTATATATAATTTACTCAACAATTATAACCACTCGATTTGCAATATAAAAGCAAGCCGTTTCGTCTTTCAAATTGTACTACAAATTATAAGCTTTAATTTAGTTATTATGGCAATAATGACTGAAAGTTTGATGATGGTAACGTTATACTTAAATTACAATTAGGGTCAAACTGTTACTTTCAAACTTTAATATTCACACTTTTGTTTTCATACAACTTAACTCAAACGCAGCGTTAATTTGCGGTCTCCTGGGAAGCAATTATTAGAATTTAGTTGAAAGTAAGACAAAACACGAAAACAATGAGACAATTAAACTAAAACGATGAAAACTATTACCATGACTCATGAGTAAATACACTTTGTTTTCGATTTCATAATTGTGATGTCTTTAAATAAAATATCATGTTGGTATGCTAACTAATCTGATGTCTTCCTTGTCAGTAGGAATAACAAAAATCATACGGAACACAATTCTTAGAAAAGAAGTCCCTAACTTTTTTTGTCATACTACATATTTCTTCAGTTTTATATTTCTTGGAATTTTAATTATTTTCCGAGTGTTGTTAACATTTTAAAGATATCGGTTTAAAATAGCTTACTTCGAATGTCTATAAAAATAATATACGCAGATTTATTTCTTTTCATTTATTTTTTTTTTTTTTTTTTTTTTATGGGAAAAGGGGGCAACTGAGCAGACGGCCTACTTGATGGTAGGTAGTTACCGTCGCCCATGGACATCCGCAACGTAGATTTGCGGATGTGTTGCCGCCCTTGATTGGGGAAAAGGAGGAGGAAAAGGTGGGAAAGGGAGGGAAAGGAAAGATTGGGAAAAGGGAAAGGGCAACCGGCTCTCTCACTCACCGGACGAAACGCAGCCTTTAAAGACTACTTTACGCCGATTTTCTGTGAGAGGGTGGTACTTCCCCGGTCGAGCCAGCCCATGTTCGAGCTGTAGTAAATTGACTACAGCTAGGCTCTACCACCTCAAATACCCAAAACCTAGATACTCTTATTTCGATGTAAATATAATAAAACGGTAAACTTATTTGCGGTCAAGAAAGGTTTAAGGTATAGTTATTAAGTTGCAGAAACAATTAAAAGTTGAAATAACTGAAATAAAATAAGATATTTATCCATTTCTCGAATTTTCATTTCAAACTCCATCAAGTAAACCATTTGTTAAACAAAATCTATTTAATTAGAAAATTATTTCAACTTCTATGTCTTTGGTAATAATATAATACTCGTTCCTCGAGGAAGACCCGGTTAGCATTCAAGAGATTAGCATTCAAGAGGTAGTCTCCTCAGTCAGAACTAGCTGCTAGCTGTCTCCTCTAACAATATTGGTCTCATCATACAAACTTTTTATGATTTTTAGATTGGACCTTATTTCAGAAATCGTGGGATAAATTTAAAGAGATAAATTATTTCGTTATTATTCTTGATTAATTTTTTCAGGTCAGTTATTTAAGATAAAACTGTGCAGTCTTTGAATTTTTCATAATAGCACTTATTTTAAATTTTTAAGTAAAAACACTTTTCAATGATTGAAAATGAATATAATAGATTTTTTATATAATTATCATTAATAGCTTTTACGGCTTTTATATGTTCCAAGACTAAGGCTATTGTATCTTTTAATGCTAAATTAGAATTTTGAGGTGATAATCAATAAACTGCATTAAACCCATATAAGACTTACATATTTTGCAATACAGTATATATATACATGCCTATTCTATTTAGTCATGAACTGTGCAAAGCTTCACTAACACGTTCCTGATAGTAAGTGGAAAAGAGGCTTTAGTCGGTAAACGCACTATCTTACAAAGAATCTAACTCTTGTCGAAAAGACATTAGAATGATATGTTTTAGGAAACACCAATCCACATTCCATCCTAACTGTTTAAGTCCGTTGCTGTATGTACACGGAAGAAAGAAGCTTATCGCTTCATGCTAATTTAAGAAAAATCTACAAAGTTGAACGCCCGTGTGTGATTGTCTTGTAAAAAGATTACAAAAACTGCTCTGACACCAGAATCAACTCAGTGGTTCAGTATAAATAAGTTACTAGCCATTATAATGGCCATTTCTTAGGTGGTAGAGCCTAGCTGTGGTCAAGTTACTACAGCTCGAACATGGGCTGGCTCGACCGGGGAAGTACCACCCTCTCACAGAAGATCGGCGTGAAGTAGCCTTTACTGGCTGCGTTTCGTCTGATGAGTGAGAGAGCCGGTTGCCCTTTTCCTGTTCCCACCCTTTCCTACAATTTCCTTATTCCCACCCCTCCCTATCCCCAAAAAACAAGGTTGGCAACGCACCCGCAACAAAATGTTGCGGATGTCCATGGGCGACGGTAGCCACCTTCCATCAAGTGGGCCGTCTGCTCGTTTGCCACCTTTCACATAAAAAAAAAAAATAATACTTTGTGCGCAACACGAAGTAATTATGTATAGTCAAGTACTACGCGACGACCGTCGGCGGTCAACACAGAGTGAGTTGTTGACGGCGGAGTAAGGTTTTTAGGAGGATTTTTTTATAATATATATCATCATCATGATCTTCATCGTCATTTCATATACATATATATACATATATCATGGACGTCGTCATGGAAGACGGCGATATCTTTTTTTATATAAAATGACACGACATTTTTTTTTAAATGTCATCAATATATCATCATATATCAAAAAGATATACATTAATATTATATCAACCATCACAAGAACGGTATGATATTTCCATATTATAAACCAAAACTCTCATCGACGCCCTACCTACACGTAGCGACTGCACCCACATCGCTACACCTCCTATATATGCGAGGGCGAGAAATTGACATTCGGTAACTCAGAGACCGGTTCGTGTATTACAAAAATTTTATAAGTTCCAATTTTGAACGTTTTTAATGTATAAATGGCATAAAATTATACATTTAAAAACTATTAATCTTAAAATATAAAGAAAACGTAATATTTTTATGATTAAATATTGTATGTAACATAAATGAACATTTGGGACAATCTTATTTCGGCTGTTCGTGTATTAAAAGGACTTTGAAAATTTTCGTATATGATATATTATATATGTATTATATATAATCGCATATATGTATTATAACACATTGTTTCAGTACAAATATGTACGTCGCGATGAGCGTCTTGGACTTAGTCGTATTTCGGCAGAGTTCTTACATACATATGTATGACTAGCTTTTGCCGCGACTACGTCCGCGTGGAATAGTGACTTCCGGCAGATTTTTGGTTCTTCCCACATAGTTCCCGTTCTTGCGGGGTTTTCGGAATGGTCGAGTTCCCGTAGAATTTTCAGGATAAAACCTATGTTTTTTTTATTCACAATGAAGTACCCTTAACCAACAACATATTTATTTCAATAAAGATTAATATTATTATGTTGATACAACTTAAACAAATTATTTCGACCAAATTAGGTTCCATAAAAACGATTTTTGTGAGTTAATCTTAAAAGATAGACATATACTGTCCCGGACTGTTTTTTTTAAGATCATTAAAAGAGCTATTATTCTTTAATACAATTTTTTGTATATCTTGAACCGTTTTGACGACGCACGCAACGGAAGGCTTCAAAGATGAAATAATTTCTCCCGTTTTTTTACACATTTACCACTATATCTTTGCTCCTATTGGTTGTAGCGTGATGTTATATAGCTCACAGCCTTCCTCGATAACTGAACTATCCAACACAAAAAGAATTATTCAATACGAACCAGTAGTTTCGGAGATTAGCGCTTTCAAACAAACAAACAAACAAACAAACAAACTCTTCAGCTTTATAATATTAGTATAGATTAAAAATAAGTTTTAAAATAAATTTTATATCCCTTGTGATGCTGAGTAAATATGGATTGTACAGATAATTTAAACAGCAAAAATTTATATTTGCATTAAAATATTTTTATTACGTTATCTTTTTGTAAAAAAATATTTATTTAACCATTTTGTTGGTTACTTTATTCCAATACTTAATGAAGTAAAAATCTTTAATTAGGTTTGAATAATCAATTATAGTAACAACTAGAATTTGTTTAGTACGTATGTTATCAAATGCAATATTTATATTATTTTAAGTACATAGTTACAGAGAAAGAAGCATATATGAAATTACTATAAAACAAAAAAAATGTTATATTTATTTAAATAGGTACCAAACTTTACTACACTTATTAAAAAACGTTTCACTTATATTTTGTAAAAAAAACTCTCTAATAGCCGTAAATACATAAAACATAAAAGTGGAAGTATAATTAATTAAAACTATAGTGGAATTTCTACATCAAATTTTTAATCTTTCTACTAAACTCATTTCCTATTAAAATGTTTATTTATTTAAGTTACTTAAGCTTTTAAAGATTTTGGTTTTTATTTTTAAACAATATGCTAATGTGTTAAATTTACACATTGTAGGTATACCTCATTTTTTAGTGATAATCTTGCAAACTATTAAAATTTGACGCTATCAATACCGCCACTCATGACTCTGTCCAGAGAATGTAATTCTACAACAACTTAGTGACAAATGTTAAAGAATTTAAACAGAACTTTATGACTTTAATTTTGTTTTAATATCTTTAAATGGCGTTTTTTTAAGTATGTTATAATTCCTTTTAAGTCGCCTAACTCCATTATCACAATTGCAATTAATCGCGAATATGAACCTCCGCTGTGTATAACGAAAATGAATTTAAATAATATTATCATCCCCAAAGATGTGAGTTATGAGAAATGCATGCGAGTGAGGGATATTTAATAAAGTAAAAGCTACCTTTTGCAATCGGGACGTTGACATTTAAAATATTAATTATTATTGACGTTAGTATTAATAATAATAATATCTTTAAAAGGATTTATTTTTTCCTTTTATTGTTTTTTAAAGCTCTCTTAAAATATATTTTTTGTCATCTACTGAACACATATTTGGATTTTTGCGCCGTTTCTACCACTTCATCTTGCTAGAAGGAAAATAAAATCAAAACACATCAAACTGCGTTACATAATATATAATTATATACCAAATTCTAGCTGAGCTCCGAAACCTTACAAATGTCCTTATTAATTCTATAAATATATTATTTTGATAATATGTAATTTTTGGGTTCTAATTAATAAAATTGTAGTTTACCTCTCGAATACACTAAGATGCTTACTCTAAGATTGCATAGTGATACTACAGACGAAGCGTTAATACATAGTTTCATTCATAAATCCTTTGCTTAAGTAACAAAATGTATGATAATAATGTAAATATATTTATGAATATCGAGTTAATTAACATATGTTACTGAATGTGAAAGAGGAAACACTTTGTATATAGTGTGACGATTCAAACTTTGCGTAAAAATACAGACGGCCCTACCGCAGTTTCACAAGTAACTCATATTAGTATTACCACTGGGCAGTATAATGAATATGACCTACATTCATATGACAGAGAATTAGGGTTGGCCTTATATAATTATAACTCTTAAGACTGAAATCTAATTCTTACTAATAAATAACATGTTTGAATTCCATTTGAATCCTGTAAATAGTGTTTATGTATTTTTGTAAATTAACCCAAAAACAAATAATGAATCACTTTTAATAGGTTGACAGAAGGTTTTTACATATGAATAACTAAAAGAGATGTGAAAATAAATTTATTTTGACATATTACACAAAATATATAGTTTTTAAGTGTTGAATTATGAAGATAGGTACAAATATCATTAGGTAATAATTAATTTTAATTGTTGGTACAGATAAAGTTTTAGACATAAAAGTTTAATCGGAGAAAGTCACAAAAAATCACAAAATAAAATGAAAATAAAAAAGATCAATTAATCCACAAGATGATGGCAAGGAATCAATTCACACTTTTCTATAACATTTTCTATAACACTTTTTTAAATCACCTTTCTTCTTTGATTCGTGAGATAGTCGTCATGCATCTTAAATATCATTGGCTTTGATACAGTTTATTATACATAGAATAAGTTAACGTCATGCAAGTAGATAGTCAGTACAAGTTTACGGGTCAAAACCACACTATTAAACTTCATTATCTTAAATTTTTACATAACTTGATATATTGAACTCACACAGGAATTGTTTCAAAAATATTTGTTAATATCATACATATATAGCACATGTGTTCATTGAAATAAAATACTTCCTTTATAAAATAATATTTAAATAACGTGAGCTTAAATAATTTAGTAACAAGAATTTTAACAAAATAACATAGTCAGATTATTAGACACAGTAAAATTCCTATAAAAATCGAATTAAAAATTCGAATATAAAATAAATCTAAAAGAGCATGTTTATTTCATACATCAGGAATTCTTCGGGCGGCGCAATCAAAGTCTTTTGATTTCTTTTAATGCCACGTCTTTGGAAAATAAATATATGACTCCCTTAATGGTAACCGTTCACCGTATCCTAGAGAACGCCCCAAAATACAAGCATCTGATCACCTTGACACCGCCTTATTAAAGTTATCCTTGGAATACACGCATCGCTTCCAGTCATTAGATACTTAACTGTTACTTTCGTTGTGTGTAAAATACTGCTGTTAGGTTTTGAGGGGTGCTCCTGAATGTCATCTCAATTCATTCAATTCATTGCTTACAGTCCTTGCATCCGAACGAAGAGATATATTTCTCAGTTGCTCACAAGCACAGTGAAATGCAAGATTAAATTCCCACCATAACTGTTTCGTGGCACATACAATTTCAATGTCTTCAAATTATCAGTGGAATGGGATATATCTGAGGTAGTTCGCTAACCATTTAAGACTTAGTATCAACTTAATCTAATAAAATAATTGTCCAACACTATATTCAGGCCGCATTAAACTTGTATTTATGATCCACATTAATGATTTATGTAACGAATATCATATAAATCATTTGAAACAGGTATTGGAGTTTACGAAATGATTATTATAATAATTAACCGCCTCGGCATCATACCCATGAGCTTTAAAACACAACCAGAACCTCAGCTAATTCATCCCGTAATGGATTTTATAAAGATATATAAATAATTGGGGATATATAAATATTGTTTCTAGAAAAAGTTTTTAGAGAGTGCAAACGAAAATATTTTAAAATAACTATGAATATTTTAGCAATTATTTCAGGAGTTGCAGATATTTTAATATAGTTATTTTTTATTGTCTTTTAACAATTTTCAAATTATTGATAGTCCATTTTAAAAAAAAAGTTCAAAAAAGCTTTCACATTACTTGGTATTGTACTTATTTATACCTGAACTAAATTTGTATATAAACTTATAACTTATTTTTCAAATAAGATTCAAAATAAGTAAGATAATGGCAATGTTTCTAAACAAGTTTAATATTTCATAGATCTGAACAAATATATAATGCAAAACAACCTTATATTACCATTTCAAATAAATAGGGAATAGTATTTTATTACGAATGATGTGGTCCGAATGTTTACCCAAAACTTTTACATGATCGCAACAAAATAGATATAAATACAAATTTTCAGCAATTTCCAATAAATAAAAAAAATATCAATTTCGTTTTCAATGAATAAAAAAAATATATCAATGTATGTTTAAGTTTATAAAATTTTTAGATCAATGATTTGGAAATCAAAATTTAGTAGCTATAATTATATTATGTCCACATCAACATCACTTGGTCAAACATATAAAGAAATATTTATTTCTTATAACAAAGTAATGTATTTTTATTTACTGCTTTTATTTAGTCTCATGACGATATATTTTTATACTAAATCTCTATCTGAACCTGTCTCGTTAATGGTTATAAGTGTATTTCTTATTATCATTTTTTGCATCTTCTATCACTAAAACGACTTGAAAATAATAACACATTTAATAAAAAACTCAAAATAAGTTGGATTATCGAATGAAATTCTAGAGAAAGGTGTCTATGGAGTTGTTCATTTTGTTGCACATGTATTGTTCATTTTATGTCTTACATATTTTTTCTTTGACCAAAAGATATTGATATTGAAACATCTCAAAGAACAGCGGATGATAAAATTTTTAACATCAAATTGATAAATTCCAAATTTCAAATGACATAATATGAATAAATAGTATCTATTTTAACACAAGAACTACTTCAAGTACGCCGATTGGGACTTATGGCATATATGCTTTTTTTGAACTGATACCTTGTCACCAAGCACTGTTCATGGTATGTTATCAGTAACGTTATCAAATTCTTGGTGCATTGAGCAAATTAAATTTATGATATTAATAATATTGTAATTAGTGAAAGTCAACTCGGCACAAGATTGCACGAACGTCAATTTGCGAGCACCCAAGAAGTAATTTAAAGTATTTAGCTGAAGTTGAAACAACCAGTCAAGATATTTCTTCATTTTCGTTTAAATTTTTGAGATTAACAATAAATATCTTAAGAAATTCCAGAAAAATATAACAAAAGAAATATAAAAAATGTGTGTTACAATAAAAACATTTGATTAAAAATATTTAAAGAGGAATATTTTCTTTGAATAGGATGACTATAAAGGAGATATTTTGAAAACTTATTCGATTTGGTAAAAAAATGTTAAATGCCTTTTAGAATAATATTGAATATATAATATAAACAAATAAAATCTTTTACATAATACAAAAAAAAATTACAAATACAGCGCAATACATGATCCATTTACTTCACTTTAAACCTACGTTGCAGCAGACTAGAAGAAGCTTACGATACATTACAGATAATTTAGAAAATCAGATGAATCCTTAACGTTTTCTATTACTGCAATATCTAACTCAATATGAATACGGAACATCAAAATTAAATACTTTTTACAATTTTATGATCAAATGGAATTCAAAAAAGAAAATCATGTTATTGTAGATAGAAATAAAATCGTTAATTGATAAGATTTAAATAAACGTCATGTTAAATATAATGTCACGTTCAAACCAATGTAGTTAACAACAATAGCAATTTTTCCTTCAAATCAATGATCAAAACCAAAAACATTATAAAAATTATATATACAGTCGAATTACGAGCAAAGAGAAAAGTTCGCTGTAGGATATAACTTTTACTTATTGACAATAACTTTTATTATTTAAAATTAAATTTTGTCATTTAAATATGAATGGTTTCAACAAATATTTGTAATAAAATATACACGTTTTTATAACGATTTATTGTTTATTATATTATATTGCTGTTTGTGAATAGTAATATATTCTGGGTATTTCATACCTAAACTCGACTTGTATAATTCATGAACCCCGTTAGCACTTTCATTAAATATGAGGCATATTATAAGCATTTTATAGTTTTTATTTTCTTAATTAAAAATATTGCTTGAAATTAAATCAATTTCTAAAATAAAGCCCTATCTGCAAATTAGAGCGAAGTGAAATTCAAGATATGGTTGAGAAATAATAAATTATAGCGCTCGCCTACAACAATCTAGTTAGTTATTCTAGTTAGTTATACTGAGTGCATCCGGTTCAAAAGGATTATAAAATCGATTTCATGAGTTGGTGTTAACATTGTTAGCAACTTTAATTGTACTGTGGAATACTCAAATAACAATAAAACATAGTAACTAAGATACATAATAAATATAAAAGTTGTTTTTCACGTTCATTATGAACTTGCATACAATATTAATATTTATTAGTACACATTTTCAACACATATAACACAGAAAAAGCTTTCTAAAAACTATGTACCGAAAAATATTTTTAAATGATAAAAAATATTTTTCTTCCTTAAAAATATAAAATAAGAAATTTACACATCCCTCCTTCTATATGATGTATATTTAAATTTGATCTTATAATAAAATTGGACTTGAATAAAGTTAAACAATAAAATCCTCCTAATATATTGTTTTTAATAACATATTTAACGTGTTTTGTACAAAGTTTTACTACTCATATTTCTCAGTTTTTGTTCCTACTGCTTCGTCACTCGTTAAAAGACCATTTTCTAATGATTTAATACATGAAGCAGAATGATCTTAATACATTAATTATATTTTTATAGAATCATCAATGAAATTTTTACTTTACTTTACTTTTAAGATATGGGAAAGGGTCATAAACAACAGACTGGTGAAACTTACTAAGGTAACTGAAAATCAATGTGGCTTCGTAGAAGGAAGATCTACAACAGACGCTCTACATACTCTAAGGATTCTATTGGAAAAGTATAAAATATTAAAAAAAGACCTACATCTCGCTTTTATAGACTTGGAGAAGGCATTCGATCGAGTACCACGAGAACTAATATGGCAATCGCTTCGATCGCAAAATGTCCCGGAATACTATGTTAAAGCGGTTATAGATATGTACAACAAAGTTACAACAAAAGTACGAACCCCAGCAGGTCTCAGCGATGAATTTCACGTAGAAGTAGGTGTACACCAGGGCTCAGCTTTGAGTCCTTTACTTTTTAATCTCGTGATAAATTACCTCACAGCAGATATACAAAAACATCCACCCTGGGACCTCCTCTACGCGGATGATATCGTCCTCATTAGACATAGCCGCGAAGACCTAGAAGCATCTTTGGAAACCTGGAGATCCACCCTGGAGAACGCCGGTTTAAAGATCAGCCGCCAAAAAACTGAATACATGCGTTGCTACTTTTCAGGTTCCAATCAATGTCAACCGGTTGAGCTTCAAAGCTACCTACCATCTGAAGGAAGTAGCAAATTTTAAGTATCTGGGCTCTGTAATCACAAATGATGGTACGATCGACGCTGATATAAACCACCGAATTAAGACAGGATGGATGAAGTGGCGGGAACTATCAGGTGTCTTATGCGATAGAAGAATGCCGATAAGCGTTAAAGGAAAGGCATACAAAACCGCGGTTCGCCGCGCCCTTATCCACGGTGCTGAATGCTGGCCTGTGAAGAAGACTCATACCATAAAAATGCACACGACGGAAATGAGAATGCTGAGATGGGCAGGAGGAGTCACTATTACGGATAAAGTGAAAAACAAATATATCCGTGGGAGTTTCAAGATCCGCCCAATCGAAGAAAAGCTCTTAGAAGCGCGTTTGAGATGGTATGGCCACGTAATGAGAAGACCTGAAGACAACATGACAAGACAAGTCCTGAGCTTAGATACCGGACCTAAGAAACGAGGGAGACCCTTTTTAACTTGGATGTCGGTTATAAACAAGGACCTAAAGGAAGCCCAACTTGATGTCTCGACCATACACGATAGACCAACCTGGCGAAGAATGACGAGGAGAGCCGACCCCAATTGAAATGGGAAGAGGCTAGGCAGAGAGAGAGAGGTTCATCAATGAAATTACGCATGTTGAATTAAAGATTAAATGATGAAGAGCAACATTATTTTTTTCCCGGATTTCCCTGATATATTGTTTGAGGTACAGTTTCAGTCTTGATTTTAATGTTCAGCGTTTCTTCCAGTTAGTCCTACAGAATGGCTGAAGCCAGTATTTATACCTTTCAAGTACATTTTGTTACTTAAATGTTGCTATTACAAAATGACAATGTGGTTATTAAATACTGCCCAAAAAACAACAACTTTTGAATCTTTAGCTTAAATATAATTGGGACAGGTTTATCTCAACTGTATACTATAAAGTTAGAATAAAATTGTAAGTTTTCTACAGCGGCTGTTTGTCCTCTCACTAAAAGTGCAACTCATTACAATTAGGGGACTGCACGGCGCACACTAATGTTCTACCACTCTACCACGATCTTGTGACTAAAAAGATGCACTTCCTTTTTCAGCGAAGACGTACGTGCGTTATACAGACATGGCGAAACTTAAATATTCTGGTTAGAATCTCGAGTATAATTTTCCTTGAAACACCGGTTATATGTATTTATATTCATATTACTAATGATCATCTACTGTTACCGTCTCCGCCACTATTAAGGGCGTATTTATGGTCACTAATGTCGACAAAATAGTTAATAGTTACTAGAAGACCTGGCGAACTTCGTATCGCCCTATAATCAAGAAGTATATATTACGTTTTTTTATTTATATTTTTGGAGTTTACCTATTAAAGCCATAAATCTCCGTGTTTTGAAGTGCGACAGAATGATTGACATATTAGTTAGTTGTCAAATCTAATGTCAAAAAAAACGTTTGTATGGGAAATAGAAAAGGGCTGTTTTTATTGTTTTCCCAGTAATGAATCAATTTTTTTCAGCTTTTATACCTTCCCTGAACCTCCACGAACATTTCAAGACTAAGATAAGATAAATCCGTTCAGCTGTCCTCGAGTTTTAGCGAGACTAAGGAACACCAATCCATTTTTATATATATAGATAGAAGATTATATTCATCTCATTCAATTTGCTGATGCGGCCTAATTTCAGTACTCTACAGAAAAGCTTGTCTTTTTGGAACGCTTACTATTTTTAATCCTTACAATAATTACAAATATACCAATGGATTTTTCTGCACTTAATGTATCATAAACCTGTGATTTTATGTAGAGGCATTTATGAATCGAAGGCAAATGTCAACCTTAAAATTAAATAAGAAGTGAGATTTAGTTATGATATTTTATGTTTTCTTAGTAAAAATCTTTTGTTTATTTTTAAAACTTAATAAAATATATGTATGAGATCAAATTAGTATAAAACTGAAAATAAAAGGAAAATTTATTATTAAATTTTATTCAGAAACGAGTGAGGAGAAATATGTCCTAATATAACAAAATATTTATTAAAGTCAAGGACCCTATCAAAAAGTAATGAAGATGTAAAGGTAATAATTCAAAAATAGCTTGGAGAACTCAAAATAGGAATAATAGATGATAATTTCGACACTATACATAAAACAACCTGAAGGTCATAATCTTTGCGCTTTAATTATATAAACTTTTAAATGTTTAAATATTTTAAATAAACATCCTTACCAATTTTTATTTCAATGATATTCTGTTTATAGCATTAGATTAGATTAAGTGTCCTTAAAAAGATGTTTAAATACTAAGGATTAATTAGTTTTTTCAAACCAATATAAATTATAAATTCTTTAACCATCAGAACTTAGTTCATTTATATAATTCTTGTATCGAGTGTGTTCAATATACAAGATTACATTAGTAAGGATTGTTTGTATTTTTAAAATTAATTCAATAAAATAATAAAAAAGAATTCACAAAAACCGAATTCTCTCTCAAAGAAATAAATACGGTATTAAATAAATTTCCATTCATTCATTGATATAATAGAAAAAACATGAACAAAACAAAGTCTGGTAAAATTTTCAAGAAAGGCGCTCATGAAAATTCTTAAGTATGTATGTCAGTTATTTTTGGCATCGTTATAAGAAATTAAAAAAAATCAACTGAAATCAAGATGAAAAGAGAGGACAGTAAAAAATATACCCTATGTTACGTAAGTGCAACATATTAAAAAATAAAGTAACAAAGCTGGGGCAACATCGTCTTAAGGGTAAAATATCATATTACGAGTGACGTTGCTGACTCCGGGAATGAACACCAAGCCGTGTCAAGTAGAAGAACAAGCTATGGAACTGGATTACTATCCTAATATTGGGTCAATCACGTAGTCATGTTAGGTATAGGTTATAAGTTGAAATATGTAATTCTAATTATAATATACATATTTATATATTAACTAAGTTTCGTAGTTTTCCTGAAACCTCTGGTGGCCATCCTACATAATTCCTACATAAATATTTTATAGAATATTTAACTACAACATCCTTAACAAGATTCTACTTCAGTTCATGAGACTAATTAAGCGTTGTGGGTCTTAAGCAAGTTTTCAAGGTTCGAGCTAAGCCTTTTGACATTGATAGTTCACGGAATTTAGAGGATTGTTACCAATTACTTGATTCTGTGAGGAATTATTTAATCATAATTCATATATTAGTATGTATCATGTAATCAGAGAAATGAATGTTCTTTGAAGTCAAAATTATAGGGAAATAACGCTATTTAACAGAAGGTACTTAATGAACTCTAACACCAGTGAGGAGTATGTTTAATTGACTTTTTACCTAGATATCTTATATTATGTATAATATAGCTCTAAAAAAAGTAGTAAAATTCTCAACAAACTTTTCGTATAGTACTATATTTTTCAACATTTGATATGTAATTATATGTTAACGCATAATTCATCACTGTAGTTTACTTTTAAGTTTAATAGTCAAATATTTTTGTAGTGTTTAACCGATTATGGAATTGAAAAGATAAGGTATTTATCAATCAAAACAGATTAATATTGGTAAGATTCAAAGACACTATGAAGTCTTTGTTATTCATTTATAATGTTTACTCAAAAGTATTTGAAAAATTAGTATGGACTTCATTAAATACACGAGCACAGTAAATATATTATATACTGTTTGAATGTTTATTAGCTTAACGTTATTTACAATAATCTGTTAGTATATATTGGAAATTCTTATATTAAAATTGTATAATCTGAACTGTATATTAATTAAAGTAGCTCAAATTTATGTTAATAATTAATATATCTCTATAGTAAATGATACTAATATTTTCGGATTAACTACGCTTGTTTTATTTTTAACTATAGACTACAAACTTGTAAACTTGTAACTGCTGCTTGAAAATATTAGTTACATTTAAATGAGTACTCGCGAAGATCGTAGATCTCATTATCTCTATAGTAATTCAAATATCCAAATATTTTACAATTGATTATATGATTTAGAATAAGAAAATTCACGTTTTATATTATATGTATTTTTCTATATTGGAAACTTATGAAGGAGATCTACCTGCCTGAGGACAAGTATTAACTTCTGTATGACAGGGTTATCTGTATAAGTTAATAGCACGGTCTGTTTCCTTAAACTAGTTTACATTGTGTTAAAATTAATATATTAACACTTACGATTATTCTGTGTACTCAATAATAAAAAAATTATCATTAAATAACACAACTACCATTTTTGTTTACCCCTACAATAGAAATTTAATAATCTCTCAACTGTAGAATATATACATCGATTCAAACCTAATTTATTTCAGTGACCGAACATGTCTTTGCTTATGGGGAACAATTAAATTGAAGGGTCGAAATTCGTTATATTGTATTTACATTATAAGAAGAAATTGAATTTTAATTATTATAATATTTTTTTATATGTAGCTTTAAATACTAAATCTTACTTGTCATTGTTCCATAAATATTTCATAAAATTTAAACAAGTGACTGCTTAGAAGTGGTAGATCCTAGCTGTGGTGAAATAACTACAACTAGAATATAGGCTGGTAAGTAGCTTCCTCTAATAGAAGATCCGCGTTAAATAGTTTTTAATGGCTTTATTCCGCGACTTTAATGGCTACTTTTCGTTTGGTGACTAAGACGGTAAGTAAGTCGTGGGACTGTTTACTACCTTTACCATAAAAATACAAGAATCTATCGGCTAACAGAATAATAATAAATCAATGTAAGTCATCAAACTAGTATTGAAATAAATTTACTACAATATTGGGTAAAAATATCATTAAAGAAGTAACAAAAAAAAATCTTAATTTTGAGTGTCTTATGGGATTTTAATTTAAAAAAAATGCCATAATCTTGTCATATGCTTAAGAACAAAGAAATTAGGTTTTTGTTTTCTGTTATAAATATTCCAACAAATGTTCTAAATGTTCGGAAACTAGACATGACAATAGTATTCGTAAGGTGGCAGATATATTGCAAGAAAAGAGTTGAAGTTACAGGTCAGGGGCGTATTATGAAAGAGGCCCATGTCCGTTGATGGACTGACTCCGTATGAGTTATTTTTTGTTTTGCCAAATATTTTCAGAATAGAATATATAATAATTCTAATATTAGTATGTTTATGCGTTTGTGTGTAATTAGTATTTATTTTATGTTTTTACTTCAAATTGTTTCTCCACGTTAGCTATCTCGTTCAACAATACAAATATTCTGTAGCCCTAAGGTTTCCTAGTAGAAATAGCCACTTAGGGAAAAGGCCGCCTATTGTTTCACTTTTTTGTTATACCTTGCTTGTTATTTTTGTCTCTATTTCAGTAATAATTAAAAAACACGATAATAATATTTTTCTTGACATTTAATGCTTTTTAGGTTTTTTAAAATTGTTTTAAACAGTTATTTCAAAGGTATAATTTTAAAATTGTTCACTTGAAATTTTAAATGAATAGCTTCATCGTAGTTTGTTTTAAAATCAAAGGTTATTAATGTTCTTTATTTTAATAAAACGTATACAAAACTCTAAATTAAGTTGTTATCAAGAATGCTATTAAAGTAATAAACTTGCAAAATAGTTGGAAGTTCAAAAGTATGAAAGAAAATATTATTTATTTTCTATCATTTCCTATTATGGAAATCGTTGATAATACTTGTCACATTAAATTTAAGAAAATTTTATCGTATTTGAGTATTAATCTCTTCAGGCAAACTTGTTTATTAAAAAAATTATGAAATGTTATTTTTTCTGACTGGTTTTAAAATCCTTGCATGACTACTTTTTTCACTTCAACTGATTCATTAATTCGTCATTAATGTTTCCTTTATTCATTTGGTTCCCATATGAACTAAATATTTTACTCAATTCTTGTGACAAAGGTGATTAACATTTAACAGATAATTAATTAATTCTCTTGACCAGAGTTGAAGTTAGCTATTATCTCTGACAACGTTGGTCTGCTTCTACAAACTTGAAGCTGTTTGCTTGTTCTAAATTAAATATTGTTTATCAAAGTTATATAAATCATATTAGGAAATCAATGTACTTTACGTCCAAAACCTTATGTTTTTGTGGTTTACAATATATAAATATATCGTTTTTGCTGTTTTCGTATTAAATTCGCGGAATTTACGAAATTGCAATTAAAATCTATTTATAGGGAACACGTTTTACACTAGATAATTTTTTTAAATATTTTTTTCAATGAAGAGTTAAATATAAAATGTCATTCAAAATGGCTGTTATTATTAATTTTATGTGAAGCCTTTGGGAAAACACTATCAATTTTTATTTTGAGATTTTGTTTTTTAAATACGAAATAAAAATCCGAAATACGAAATAAATTGTAAAAAGAAAATCTACGGTTTTGAAAAAACCTTAAGGAAAAAGATTATTATATTCAATATAAAAAGAGTATATTTATTATTTTGAATTCGACTAAGGAAGAAACAAATTTTTCACTTTCTAGTAGTATAGTAACCATGCCAAAACGTAAATAAATATGCAAATAAAGTGTTGGAATATTCAAAATTAACACAAATGAAAAAAAAATCTTCCTTAAATATGCTAAAAGTAAGTTATGATCGTTAGAATATCACAACAAGCCTACATGGAACATATACAAAATACGTGCCTTTCATAATAATCTCTACCACATCATATTTTCCATTTGTAAACCATTCTGATTACAACATGAAATTAAAATGGAAACATAAAGTTGAACGCATTTTGTTATTAAAATGTTACACAAATTCTTACATTACTTGGCAGCGTAATCACATTTGCAATTAAACCTGACGCTGATCCTCAAACATCTATATAACGATATGGAACTTGAAAAAAATATTATCCCCAAAGATGTGAGCGAGAAGAAATGTATAAAAGCCGCAGTATTTTAATAAATGAAGAGCAACATTTTGCGACCGGGAAGTCGTTATTATAAAATATTAAGTTTTATGCATCGAGCATAATTAAACCATCTTAAATGTTCACGTGAAAATTAAATAATTATTAAAGATTAAATTCAAACTGGCTGTTTCTTATGATTTTCAACAAGAAATTCAATATTTGCTTCATTCTTTTTGAACACTAAACAAAAGTTATCATAAAAGTTTCTTTTTCTAAAAAGAAAAGAGCACAGGGATCACGTTAACATAAAGAAAAATAGATCTTTTTAGGTAATTCCAATTCAGTTACATAATATTCGTATCTCAATATATTCAGATTTTATCCGCTTTATTTTCAAATTAAAATAGTTTAAAGTGATGTAAACCAATTTCGTAAGCTTGTAGATACCAAAAAAAAAAATTCGACTAAAATGTTATTTTGAGATTAAACAATATCCTGTTATACAAGATACAATAAATAAATTTACTATTTATCGTTATATTATGCATTAATTCATTAACAAATACAATTTTTAAGACAAGAAAAATAATTGCAATCTATATTTTACAAATTCATGGGATTATGTTTTTAAACATTAAAATAATGTTGAGCTAATACTTCAACTAAAATTTAAATTTGAAAATATATACTTAATGAAAAATTCATCGCCACAGTCAGAATCCAAACTTTCAAACTCCGTGATAACGCATTCCAGTTGCTAAATATTAAGTGAAAATATTAATAAAATACAGTTTTATAATTTGTATAAAAAATAAAAAAACAAAATTTTATTACTTTATATATAAAATTGTATGTTGCACCTCATGCAACTAATATGTAACGAAAATGTTATTTTTTAGTTTTAGAATTGGGTGAATTAAAGAATAAATAAATAAATAAATTATACATATTATATACTTTAGGTGGTAGAGCCTAGCTGTTTTAAGTTACTACAGCTCGAACATGGGCTGGCTCGACCGGGGAAGTACCACCCTCTCACAGAAGATCGGCGTGAAGTAACCCTTAGTGGCTGCGTTTCGTCCGATGAGTGAGAGAGCCGGTTGCCCTTTTCCTATTTCCCACCCTTTGTTCCCATTTCCTTATTCCCACCCCTTCCTATTCCTAAAAAAACAAGGTTGGCAACGCATTCGCAACAAACATGTTGCGGATGTACATGGGCGGCGGTACTACCTTACACCAAGTAGGCCGTCTGCTCGTTTGCCACCTTTGACATAAAAAAAAAAAAAAATTTACCTTTTATGTGTAGGTATTTATGAAAATATTATTGTCAGATGATATTAAATATATTGCTATTTCAGTTTTTATTTAAATTTTTTATTTGATTGAATAAATTTGAGTACAATTTCACATAATTATTTATTTAATATAAGACAATTTTTGAGATATGTTTCTCATGTATTTTAGAGACTGAATTAAAAGAAAAGTAAAGAAATTTTTAAAAATTTATCCATTCTATCTCTATAATATATATATATATATATATATATATATATATATATATATGTACGTCATATGTATGCATGTGCACTCGTATACTTTATTCTAAAGGGACAGGTTCTATTTGGTTAATGGTCAAAACCATGATACTGAACTTAAAATACTTTGCCTTTTAAGCCTAATATTTTTAATCTGCACAAATCTTTTTACACTCAATGAAAGTGCGTCTTTTAGATAACATAAAACATAAAAAAGTTTGGAATTTAATTCACAAAGATTCATTAAGATTGAGTGTTTGGTAATAGTGTAATTAATGTAATGGTGCTAATAAAGAAAAATTTTACAGGAAATAAAATATTTTATTAATATGAAACAAAACAAGAAATAATGAACTGACAGGATATTTATTCGAAATCAAACTATGTGATATTAATATACTTTTATAAGAACTTTATACAAATTACGTACATATAAAATTAAAAAGAAGAGTTTCCTCTTCGTTTTAATACATTATCACGCCAGATTAACTTCTTTATTCCCAGTCGTTATCTTGCTGTTAAAAATGATTATATTATAAAAGTTATAAATGAGTTAATTGTCTCGCGTTAATATATTTATTAGAGTTGCAGATTTAACCCCCTTTTGGCAACGAATCATGTACAGCTTTATACAGCTTCTGTTCATAGCATTCATCGATTAGAAATGCACTCCCTAGACATGTAGTTACGCAATGTGGATCTGTTCTTAATAATTGAAGTAGATATATGTAAGTAAAATTAACCGCCCCAAACATCGTTATTAACTAAATCCAATTTTAAATTAGCTTAGGTATTACATTATTAAGTATAAAATATAAAGATTTTTATAAAATTTACACAGAGGGATTTAAAGATATTATTTGTATGTATACAAGTCTATGAAATTATGTAATAATGAAAATATTTAAATTCTATAAACAGAACTGATCGCAATTGTAGTAGCTATCTCATAAGTCCAATCTTTGGGCCTGCCAAGTGTATTTCCCTCCATATTCGTTGTACTTGTTCGAGGTACCACGATAGTCGACAACATGGTTTGATTCGCAAATTGAGTTATATAGATAAAATTATAAAAATTTAATGGTTACCTTTACGCCATGATGTACCAGGAAATATAATAACCGATTGTCTTGCTAAAGAAGTAATACAAGGTGTGATAATCCCTAAGTGTTTGACTTTATAGTCCGACTATTTGACTTTGGCCAAGAATAAATATAGTCATGTGTAGAGAATATGTGAGAGATCTTTTTCTGAAGGCTTATGATTTATGAGTATGGTATGGTATTTTGTACGTGATAGAGCCTAGCAGTGGTCAGTTACTACAGCTCGAACATGGGTTGGCCCGACCGGGAAAGTATCACCCTCTCACAGAAGATCGGCGTGAAGTAGCCTTTAATGCCTGCGTTTCGTCTGATGTGCGAAAGAGCCGGATGCCCTTTCCCTATTCCTACCCTTTCCTACCATTTCCTTATTCTCACCCCTCCCTATGCCTATAAAACAAGGTTGGCAACGCATGCGCAACAAAGATGTTGCGGATGTCCATGGGCAACGGTAACCACCATCCATGAAGGGGGCCGTCTGCTCCTTTGCCACCTCTCACATAAAAAAAGACTGTTCAACTCTGTCTCAATAGACTGTTTTGATTTGCCGATACTTTTTTATTGATGTTAGATATACTTTGCCTTCCGTGACTCGACGTTAGAAATATTCTTTACTAATATTTCAAGTAAATTTACTTGGTTTTATACAGTGTGGTGATATAGAAGATACCCCCAACGTGATAGTAGAATGTGTTCTAAATAAAGTTGAGAGGATAAAATTATATAATAAGAAGGGCATTAATCTTCAAGAGGTGGATACAGGTACTAGATTCCTAGATTTTCTTGTTGGAAAATTCGTTTTATAATACACATTACTACTACATACAATACTTCATTAAAGATGGCATGATCAATTATTAACAAACCCTGTCTTTTCTAATCAAGAGAAGAAACTATTTATAGCAAAATGAGAATAAAATTGTTTTGAAAGAGCTAATCTGACAATAAAATAAAGGACTCAAAACTAAAAAAATCTGTATATACATTATACAGACTTTGAGATAAATGCACTTGTATTATTTATATTATATGCACATACAAAAATTACCGGAATTTATATTGCTAGACTAAGTGCGGAATATTATCTACAGTCTTTTTAAAGTACTATATTCCTTGAATTTTTGACATATATATTTTATAATAGAGCTGCATCGTGCTTGGTTGTCATCAGATCTCATGATGAGGAAAAATATAGTTAATGACAGCAATCGCGGTATCTCATTATTTTACTCTTTTTTATGTAACTTCTCAATTGTATTTATGGACTAAGAAAAACAGATCACATTATTTTAATATTTTGCAGTTCGTTCAATAAATGCGAAGAAGATCTACAATTTAAAGAAACTATCCCTCCGCACGTTTAGTAGTGCACTATCCATTAAATACGAATAAATAATAAGAAAAAACAAAATACTAATACAACCCTACTTTTTAGAGCATAGTCTATAGAGAGGTGATTTTTTAAATATAAATATTGTTGTAAAATTTATAAGAACACGTTTTTCTTCTAACTTTCATACATTTAAGACGAAAACTATTTTTTTTTTTTTTTGACAATTGAGAGAATCTAAATGATCTTTAATTTTGATTCTTCTAAGGCCAATATGATACTCCAACACCAAAGGTTGCTCATACACGTTGCCAAACCTTTAAATACTCATTCCAACCTATGCTTAAGAACCCTATATTGTTTTTCCCTTAAGAAAATATCTCTTTGAAGCCGAATATTCAGGATGGACGACGGACTCCCTGACTGTACCGAAGGGAACGGTCGTAAAATGTAAAATGGTCGTAAAATGTCAGGTAATGTGGTCCTCGACACATATCCCATTAAAAACTCATAGACACAAAATTTCAGCACAATTAATTTAACTATCTCAACCTCAATATTTTCAGCTTTAATTTTATGACGTTTCCTTCATAAAATTTTAACTATTGAGACATAATACTTAAGTATTGAGGATTGCAAAAAAAGTTTATTTTGCAATCTATGAAAATGTTGTAGATAAACCCTATGATATATCCACAATATTTACTTAAGCAAGTGCAAGGACACAAGTAATCAAAGAATAAATAAGTTTTATTTAAAATGAATTTTGCTTTAAAAAGATTTGAATTGAGAGTTTAAGACTTACTGCCAGTTTAAGTAAAGAGCAGCCAAAAACCAATTAAATTGTACAAGATTTAAGTGCGGTCGTAAAGAGGTCTATTCCCTTTTAGTAAGAGCCTGACTACTTATCTATTTCTTAACATAGTTAACAAAAATAAGAATAGAATAGCAGAGCAAATAAACCTAACATAAAAAAAAATATTTCAATTAGAAATGTCTTATTTAATAAAAAAAAGTTAAGAATCTAAATATAATTTCTGATTGTAAGCTACATATACATATAATGATTGCTCTATTCTACACTTCAATCCCAGCAGATCATCAACGTTATCCTTGAGGCGAGCTTCATCAATTAATTAGAAGGTCACAAGACCCGCTGATCGAATTTATATTGCCACAATGAAATTAATTTTATAATAATGCCATATAAACGAATGAGATCTAAGACTTTGAAGAGTATTCATTTCAATTAAAGTAATATTTTCAGATTACTACTAGTATTTTAATATTTATTTTAAAGTACATACTCCCGAATTAAAACTAGTTATTTTTACAGTAAAAGTACACATACATCGAACTATTTGGTATCTATGGAACTATTTGAATAATGAAATAATTTGTAAACAAGCTATCTGTTTGAAAAAAAAACATAAATCTATCAATATGAAATGAGGACAATATAATTACAACAATACCTTATCAAAAATCAATCGTCACAAATTCCATACTCAAGCATATTTTGTTTTAAGCACAATTCCACAATATCATATTGTGAGATATTGTATTACACTGGTATCTCTACGTTATGTTTTCGCAGACAGATATATAACCAGATACCTGGGTCACCACCAGTGGCGGCAGGTGGGTTATCGAACTGGTGGTGCACTTTACTAAAATATTAAAATTAGAAAAGGCAACAAAAACCAATTGACATAAAATATGTTTATTTTTATACATTAATTAATGCAACGACATTTTTCCGAAGCGAAATGTTCAATCACCTATTTATTAAAATCGGGTATTGTTTCTATATTTTTTATATTCAATACTAAGCACAGAAATTCAATTTAGCAAGTGCATGGTATTTCGGAGAAGTTTTATTCTTTTCAATTCCAATTCGTCATACATCGGGTGCTCTCGGTAATCTTCGGTCGCTCGTGCGGCGCTCGAGAACCGACTCATTACTCGGTACATTTCTATGAACTATCTTTTGTTTCACGCGTCAGGCGTATTAATGTATTAGCAGTCCTCGTGCACTCGCCGAAGCGCACGAGATATTTAGTTTAGTAAAGCGCTCAAACTTATTGACTATAATTAGAAATTTAATTTTTTATACGTTTTTGTATGTTTAAAAAATAAATATTAAAATGGTAATTTAAAAATAAAGATGGAGTAATATTGTGTAATTTTTAAATCTTTTGAATTGGTGGTTCAGCGCACGAGTGCACTTAAGGTACAGCCGCCACTGGTCACCACTGTTATTGATATCTTCCGTCGTGGGTTCTAATATATCCTTTAATCGCAACTAACATATCTTCTAATTAAAGACACTGTAGTAATTGCTTTATTTACATTTCTTTCTACATTAATGTTGAGCCGTGTCAGAACTTAAATAGCTTTAAAGTAAGGATTTTAATTAAGTAAGTTAGAAAGTAAGTGTAAGTTATCGATTAGGGGATAAAAAATGTCACAATAAATACATATTTATATTCCTTCAATGCTTGTTCTCCTGAAAGCAATAACACCCATCTCGATCTGTACATAAGAATTAAACATTTGGTACAAGTTAAACTTCGAATAAAATCTGGCACTAATTTGCCTTACGTATATTTCGACCTAAAGACGGTTTAAAAACCAAGTTCTCGTTTTAGGCTATGTACTAGTTAAAATATATTTTATTCAGATTATACCGTTAACAATAATTTGTATAACATATCGAAAATATGGCCAAATAATCTATGTTTATATAACTTTAAATTATTTTCATATATACAAACTTAATCTAATAAAGCTTGAAAAAATATGATATAGAAATATAAAGAAAAAAATATCAATGCTTTTGTCAATGTATTCAACTTTATTTTACTTAGTTTGAAGGTTGTTTATGAATTATATATATATAACTAGAAGACCCGGCGAACTTCGTATCGCCCAATTATCAATAAATATCTGTTACGTTTTTTTATTTATATTTTTGGAGTCTACCTATAAAAGCCATAAATCTCCGTGTTTTGAAGTGCGACAGAATGATTGACATATTAGTTGTCAAATCTAATGTCAAAAAAACGTTTGTATCAACAAGTACTAATAAATTAAAAATAATTAAAAAAACATTGTCCAGCGGTCAAAATTGTGAATCTAAACCATTCCCAGATCCCCTTGAACACACACAAAAAATTTCATTAAAATCGGTATAGTCGTTTCAGAGAAGTTCAGTAACATACACCCTCACAGAAGAATTATATATATAAAGATATATAGAAAAAGTCGATAAAATCGATTCCAAAATATATGGTTGCTTAAATAAAAAACAACAGAATTTTGTGACACCTTTATTATTCTTACAAACTTGCGCTTCCAATACTGGTTTTGTTATTTTAAACATAGCTTTACAACCTTAAAGCCTTACGTTAATTTTTTTAAGGGAGTTTTTGATATGTCAACACTTAAAGTGCACATACCAAAAATATACAAATTATAATGAGGAAAGAGAAAGAAAACCTGAATGAACATTTTACTGACAAGGACAGAATTTGAATTTACATCTTTCAGAATATCGCATTGCAATTACCGTTAGTTGGACTGACTCAATATTTACTGTTTAAACAAAATATGGGTAATCTTTAGTTTATTTCAATGAACCAAAACATAAGGTATAAAATGTTAAATTATTCATACCCTCCAATATAGTCAAGCTTATCAAAAATTTATGTGCCGTGTGAAGAACTATATTATTGTTTAAAAATAATTTATATATTTCTTCATTAGTTATTATAAAAACATAATAATACAATTATATTTATGTACAAAGTTCATCTAATAATAATTTGTCACTAACGCTACATGAACTAAAGCTCTATACGAGCACGGAACACTGCGTTTGAGTCGTAACATTCAAAGAACTTAATGTTTGTACTTAGCTACAAAAACAAAGAGGGTTGCACAGCTGTGTTTGCTTTAAATGTATATGATGAAGGAAGTTCAGATGTGTAAAAGTTTAAGGTACAGTAATTTACGTGTCGTATAAAACTTGTTTTTGAGCATAAACATTTTTTCTACTTAAATATTAACTATGTTATTAAAATCTCATGTTGGCTTAACGTATTATTTAATGCTTTTCATGGCAACTGTGTGTTAAATTTTCATAGATGTGTAATTTTATCCCTGTAAACACTTACAACTTGTGTTATTATTATTCGGTATATTTATGTATTGAAATTAATTCAGATAGTTATACGTTTACAACAGAGAATGGAAGATCGTTACAATATAAACTACCTGTTTCTTGCTACCTATTACTTGTAAATAAAATGTAATTTTTAATTCAAATAATACATACGTATTGTTGTCGTGGTCCTATTTATACCAAAGTAACTGAATAATTTAATGAGGATCACTTACACACTTTAGAAGAGGACTAAGTTTTACAGGAGATAGCGATAGACTGATTAGAAAAAAAAATCATTTGTATAATATATTATATATGTAGTTCGGAATATTTATATTTATTCTTCAGAATTGACGTTTCTTCAATAAATTTTACGGATTATGCAACTTAATTTTATGAATAACCTGTAACTTCGGTAAAATAAATACAAAACACATAATATTATGTAGGAGCCGTGGGACTCGTTCCTATGCTATTTTTTTAAAGAAATTAAACACAGAAATCCAGTCCAGTTTCATCAGAAACTATTGATATCGAAGCAACTAATTATCACTATTTTGACAAAAAGCTTTTAATAATTAATATAATTTTCAGGCGAAAACCGTAATGAAGTTTTATTACTTGAAAATATTAATGAGAAAATATAGTAGAGTATGATCGACAAGAGCATAATTCAAACCTGCTCGCTTTGTCCCAGTTTCTTTACGAATTACACTATCGTGCTATGACTAGAGCATGTTAAGTAAAATTTTTATGTATTCCATCGTCACTAAGATTTTTATACATCGGAACGAAGGTAATAATCCTAAATAATGGTGTTTAATGAAGCATAGAAGAAACATTATCAGACCAATCGACATGATAGTAAATGTATAAAAATTTATCAATAGAGCTATAAACTTATTGAAAAAATATAGCATTTAAAGATATTAGGAATGAAACACAAAAAAATATCCATACACAGAATGTCTATACTTTATATTTCTTTTTTCTACTCAAAAAAAAAAAGATTTTGAACGTTTCTCGGAATATTATTTATATTTTTCAAATCAATTAAGATATCCAAAATAAAAGTGGCCTAAGTAATTTCTCATAAGTATTTGATATACTTACCAGAAAAACTTATATAAAAATCTGTGAAGAAATTTTACATAGCCGGGAAATACAAACAGAGAGACAAGTGAACTCAATTCATAAAGCTATTATACTACCTACTGTGCATTAAACTATTAGGTGGACTAAAACCGGGTATTTTATTACTAAAGTTATGACGTATAAGTATAAATGTATTTATATATATTAACTTATTTATAAAATATCCATGATATAATATATATACATTTCATGAAGCGAGGTCACTGTACAAACTTGTCAGACTGGGCTTGGGATTGACATATTCTCAAACTCGGGATCAGTTTCTTACATAGTAAGTTTGTATGATCTTTGGGTACTTATGAAGTTATGTAGTCGACTGTGATGACCAAACTCCTTAAAGCAGAATTGAAAATTAATAGCGTTCATAGAATATTAGTAAATTACTCTTGGTTATAAATAGCTACATACCGCTTTTGAGCGTCTAAATGCCTAAATACTACATTGAGGCAACAATAAGTTACCTAAGATGTATTTATTTTAATGTTTGAATATTCTTTCTCTGCTTATGAAAAATAAATTCTTCAATAGTGCCTGGGACTTGCGACCCAGGTGAGGTTTAAGGGGCCCCTATCTAACGCGTGTTGAACGCTCACCTCCACTGTCCAAACTCTTCTCCCTACCTAGCCAAATTTGAAAAGAACCAACTGGGGCTGCCTTTGACATACGTTCCAAGAATCAATTAATGTGAGTTTTGGACAGGCCGAAGTCTTTGTGTAAGTTATAGAAAGATTTAGCTGTTATACCTGTCGCTGTTACTTCTACCGCGTACAAATCCACGACGAAGCTATTTTGAGTAAGTTCGTCAGTGAGCAAACCCTAAGTATGAAATATACGTATCTTAAACTATAGATATCGCTTTACAAAACCTACTATAAATAAATATGAATTATTATATGATAGAAGTAGTTACTTCGTTATTCCATGTGTTCTCCACAAAATATACAAGGGAGAAATAAACACCAAATAACGTTAAATGAAACAAAAGATCCAAATATAACATTTTATCCAGAAACATGCCCTCTGGAAATATGCTCCAAAATTAAACAAAATCCATGCTTATTCTAATAAGGACCTATATATGTAGTTTTCTAATCAAAAATAAAACGCGAAGTAAAATCCGAAAAATATTAGTTTCATTTAAATGAGTACTCGCGAAAATCTTAGATCTCATTATCTTAGATCTCACTAATAAGGACCTACCTGACTATCCAATTCATTATACAGTACAGCAATTTTAAGCAATACAATCGCTTTCAAGCATAAATTTACTGACTGAAATTAATAAAATAGAAGAGATATAAAATAAGAAAAAAAAAACTTAAATATCTGAATTATTTCGTTATTTGTTATTAAGTTATTTATTATTCTTTTCTTTTCCTCTTATGGTTATCACTGATTGCTTATTAAATTAGTCTTTTCAAAGGATAAAAAAATAAGCGATTGCTTCACTTAATACTTCAAAGACAGGAACCCAACAGAAATTATTAAGTTGTTTGTTAGACATATCTATCGTTTATTTTCTCCTATATCTTAAAAATATTTTAGCCCACCAATCTGAGAATCCAAACTAAATTAAACCAAAAAACTTTGCTTTTGCTGACAAATTTATGCACTCATTTAAAAAATATATTATAGGAAACGTTAATCATTATTATTAAAAAGAAAAGAATAATATATTTATTTAAAAAAATAGTGTATTTTGTTATTTCACATTAACTACAAGTACTAAAAAAAGTTTTATCTCAATAATGTAATGCTTTAATGTAAAATGTGATATTATTCCGACTTTTGTAGGATAGGTACGTACTCGTATTAACCACTAACCACATAAGGCTAATTAAGCGTAAGGCAGATCTTCGAAGTTCCAACTAATCCCTTTTGACGTCGAGATGTTCGTGGTATATTGAAGAAATTTGTCAATACATATTGTCGAGTAGTTCAAAATTGATTATATAATTAAATATTTATATGAAATATATCATATTTGTCAACTGGGAACCAATACTGTATGAAAACAGTGCGGTGCATTGTTATTAAATGACAATAATGGCATGATTGATTATGTTTTTTATTAAGGTTTTATATATAATTTACTCAAAAATTATAACCATTCGATTTGCAATATAAAAGCAAGCCGTTTCGACTTTCAAATTGTACTACAAATTATAAGCATTAATTTAGTTATTATGGCAATAATGACTGAAAGTTTGATGATGGTAACATTATACTTAAATTACAATTAGGGTCAAACTACTACTTTCAAACTTTAATAATCACACTTTTATTTTCATACAACTTAACTTAAACGCAGCGTTAATTTGCGGTCTCCCGGGAAGCAATTATTAGTATTTAGTTGAAAGTATGACAACACACGAAAACAATGAGACAATTAAACTAAAACGAATGCAAACTATTACCATGAGTAAATACACTTTGTTTTCGATTTCATAATTGTGATGTCTTTAAATAAAATATCATGTTGGTATTCTAACTAATCTGATGTCTTCCTTGTCAGTAGGAATAACAAAAATTATACGGAACTCAATTCTTAGAAAAGAAGTTCCTAATATTTTTTGTCATACTACATATTTCTTCAGCTTTATATTTCTTGGAATTTTAATTATTTTCCGAGTGTTGTTAACAGTTTAAAGATATCGGTTTAAAATAGCTTACTTCGAATGTCTATAAAAATAATATACGCAGATTTAATTCTTTTCATTTAATATTTACCTAGATACTCTTTATTTCAATGTAAATATAATAAAACGGTAAACTTATTTGCGGTCAAGAAAGGTTTAAGGTATAGTTATTAAGTTGCAAAAACAATTAAAAGTTGAAATAACTGAAATAAAATAAGATGTTTATCCATTTCTTGAATATTCATTTCAAACTCCATCAAGTAAACCATTTGTTAAACAAAATCTATTTAATTAGAAAAGTTAAATTACAGAAATGTTTACAGTTAAACTATCTTAATGCATTATATATATTTTTTTTGTTTTTTATGTAGTGCCTGTAAAATTCTTTAATATAATATAATACTCGTTCCTCGAGGAAGACCCGGTTAGCATTCAAGAGATTAGCATTCAAGAGGTAGTCGCCTCAGTCAGAACTAGCTGCTAGCTGTCTCCTCTAACAATATTGGTCTCATCATACAAACTTTTTATGATTTTTATATTGGACCTTATTTCAGAAATCGTGGGATAAATTTAAAGAGATAAATTATTTCGTTATTATTCTTGATTAATTTTTTCAGGTCAGTTATTTAAGATAAAACTGTGCAGTCTTTGAATTTTTCATAATAGCTCTTATTTTAAATTTTTAAGTAAAAACACTTTTCAATGATTGAAAATGAATAAAATAGATTTTTTATATAATTGTCATTAATAGCTTTTACGGCTTTTATATGTTCCAAGACTAAGGCTATTGTATCTTTTAACGCTAAATTAGAATTTTGAGGTGATAATCAATAAACTGCATTAAATCCATATAAGACTTACATATTTTGCAATACAGTATATGTATCTACATGCCTATTCTATTTATCCTATTCTATTTAGTCATGAACTGTGCAAAGCTTCACTAACACGTCCATAATAGTAAGTGGAAAAGAGGCTTTAGTCGGTAAACGCACTATCTTACAAAGAATCTAACTCTTGTCGAAAAGACATTAGAATGATATGTTTTAGGAAACACCAATCCACATTCCATCGTAACTGTTTAAGTCCGTTGCTGTATGTACACGGAAGAAAGAAGCTTATCGCTTCATGCTAATTTAAAAAAAATCTACAAAGTTGAACGCCCGTGTGTGATTATCTTGTAAAAAGATTACAAAAACTGATCTGACACCAGAATCAACCAGAAGTGTAGCTCAGTATAAATAAGTTATTAAAAAGAAGTTTTAAAATAAATTTTATATCCCTTGTGATGCTGAGTAAATATTGATTGTACAGATAATTTAAATAGCAAAAATTTATATTTGCATTAAAATATGTTTATAACGCATATTTATTTTTGTAAAAAAATATTTATTTAACCATTTTCTTGGTTACTTTACTCCAATATTTAATGAAGTAAAAATCTTTAATTATGTTTGAATAATCAATTATAGTAACAGTCAGTGATGGCCTAGTGGTTAAAGAGCCCGCCTCTCGACTTTATGACTTTAATTTTGTTTTAATATCTTTAAATGACGTTTTTTTAAATATGTTATAATTCCTTTTAAGTCGCCTAACTCCATTACCATTTTTGCAATTAATCGCGAATATGAACCTCCGCTATGTATAACGAAAATTAATTTAAATAATATTATCATCCCCAAAGATGTGAGTTGTGAGAAATGCATGCGAGTGAGGGATATTTAATAAATTAAAAGCTACCTTTTGCAATCGGGACGTCGACATTTAAAATATTAATTATTATTGCAGTTAGTATAAATAATAATAATATATTTAAAAGAATTTATTTTTTGCCTTTTCTTGCTTTTTAAAGCTCTCTTGAAATATATTTTTTGTCATTTACTGATCACATATTTCCATTCACTATTTGGATTTTTGCGTCGTTTCTACCACTTCATCTTACTAGAAGGAAAATAAAATCAAATCACATGAAACTGCGTTACATAATATATATATATATATATATATATATATATATATTTATATTTATATTATTATTTTTATATTATTACATATTTTTATTTATTATTTTTATTTATTATTTTTATTTTTTTTTTTATAATTATTTTTTTTAACTAGGAGAATCTTCCAAAGACTTCCCGCCGCGGGGGAAAACACGGCGGGGGCGTGTGGGATTTCCACCCACTAAACTCCTCGGCGTTCTCTGCGCTGTGCGTAGACTAGTGAGCGGGAACGGCAAGCCTTACTTCCGCTCACTACGCACGAGTCCCGAAAGGGACTCCGCCTTCAGCAGGGGTATCAGTGGCTGACCACACCACCCCTCCGACTCAAGAGCAGCGTGCCGGGAACGCCAAACACACCGCTCTTCCTCTAGCCTATGTTACCCGGACGCCGGGTCCCCACCGACGCCCGGAGGCTTCCTCACTGGGGAGGCAGGTCGCGAGCATAAGCTCGCTGCCTTCGGCCCAGCCTTCGTCGGCGCAGCGGCGCCGAGGAGGGGTCGTCTTCCCTCACTCGTTCAGCAGCCGTGAACTCGTGCAGAAGGCTGCAAGATGACTCTCTCGCTGAAGTCGGCCACCGCCTGCCATGCCCTCTCGCTGCCGACCATGGCCTAGACCACTGCCGGCAACGAAAGGTCTGCGCCAACCACGCGGATGAGTTGGCTCCGCTCGGATATCCACGCTGGACATTCCATCAGTGTGTGGTCAGCGGTGTCTTCCACGCGACTGCAGTGGTGACACGTCGCTGTCGGCTCTCTCCCGACTATATGGCACAAATACCTCCCGAAGCAACCCTGCCCCGAGAGGATCTGCACCAGCCGGAAGGTCAAGGATCCGTGTCGGCGGTCCACCCACTCCATGAGGAGCGGGCGAATAGCCTCCACGGTTCGCAACCCGGCCACTGGCTCGGAGAGCCTTTGCCTCCACCGATGGAATAATATAAAATTATATACCAAATTCTAGCTAAGCTCCGAAACATTACAAATGTCCTTATTAATTTTGTAAATATATTATTTTGATAATTTTATTTATTTATTTATTTATACGTAATTTTTGGGTTCTAATTAATAAAATTGTACGTTACCTCTCGGATACACTAAGATGCTTACTCTAAGATTGCATAGGGATACTACAAACGGAGCGTTAATAGTTTCATTCATAAATCCTCTTCTTAAGTAACAAAATGTATAATAATAATGTAAATATATTTATGAATATCGAGTTAATTTACATATGTAACTGAATGTGAAAGAGGAAACACATTGTATATAGTGTGACGATTCAATCTAAGCGTAAACATACAGACGGTCCTACCACAGTTTCAAAAGTTAGTCATATTAGTATTACCACTTGGCAGTTTAATGAATATGACCTACATTCATATGACAGAGTATTAGGGTTGTCCTTATATAATTATAACTCTTAGAACTGAAATCTAATTCTTACTAATAAATAACAAATTTGAATTCCATTTGAATCCAGTAAACATTGTTTACGTATTTTTGTAAATGAGCCCAAAACAAATAATGAATCACTTTTAAGAGGTTGACACAAGGTTTTTACATATGAATAACTAAAAGAGATGTGAAAATAAATTTATTTTGACATATTAAACAAAATAAATAGTTTTTAAGGGTTGAATTATGAAGATAGGTACAAATATCATTAGGTACCTAATAATTAATTTTAATTGTTCGTACAGATAAAGTTTTATACATAAAAGTTTAATCGGAGAAAGTCACAAAAAATCACAAAATAAAATGAAAATAAAAAAGATCAATTACTCCACAAGATGATGGCAAGGAATCAATTCACACTTTTCTATAACACTTTTTTAAATCACCTTTCTTCTTTGATTCGTGAGTCGTCATGCATCTTAAATATCATTGGCTTTGAGACAGTTTATTATAAAATAACTTAACGTTATGCAAGTAGATAGTCAGTACAAGTTTACGGGTCAAAACCACACTATTAAACTTCATTATCTTAAATTTTTACATAACTTGATATATTGAAGTCACACAGGAATTGTTTCAAAAATATTTGTTAATATCATACATATATATCACATGTGTTCATTGAAATAAAATACTTCCTTTATAAAATAATATTTAAATAAAGTGAGCTTAAATAATTTAGTAACCAGAATTTTAACAAAATAACATATTCAGATTATTAGAAACAGTAAAATTCCTATAAAAATCGAATTAAAAATTCGAATATAAAATAAATTTAAAAGAGTATGTTTATTTCATAAATCAGGAATTCTTCGGGCGTCGCAATCAAAGTCTTTTGATTTCTTTTAATACCACGTCTTTGGAAAATAAATATATGACTCCCTTAGTGGTAACCGTTCAACGTAACCTAGAGAGAACGCCCCAAAACATAAGCATCTGATCACCTTGACACCGCCTTATTAAAGTTATCCTTGGAATACACGCATTCCACTGTACATACAAGATACACGAATATACACACTTCCAGTCATTAGATATTTAACTGTTACTTTCGTTGTGTGTAATATACTGCTGTTAGGTTTTGTGGGGTGCTGGTGAATGTCGTCTCAATTCATTCAATTCACTGCTTACAGTCCTTGCATCCGAACGAAAAGAAATATTTCTCAGTTGCTCAAGATTAAATTCCCACCATAACTGTTTCGTGGCAATACAATTTCAATGTCTTCAAATTATCAGTGAGTGGGATATATCTGAGGTAGTTCGCCAACCATTTAAGGCTTAGTTTCAACTAATAAAATAATTGTCCAACACTATATTCAGGCCGCATTAAACTTGTATTTATGACCACATTAATGATTTATCTTACGAATATCATATAAATCATTTGAAACAGGTATTGGAGTTTACGAAATGATTATTATAATAATTAACCGCCTCGGCATCATACCCATGAGCTTTAAAACACAACCAGAACCTCAGCTAATTCATCCCGTAATGGATTTTATAAAGATATATAAATAATTGGGAATATTGTTGAAAAGAAATATTGAAATAAGTAAAAAATAGCACCACGACCTTTATAACGCATATTAGATTTATAAAATTAAACTTTAAAAAGAATAAAAAAAAGAAAGGCGAAAGTTTATTGTTTATCAGAGCATATGAAATATCATCGGCTAAATTATTCGATATTAACTACAAGTCATGTTCGGATTTTCATATTAAAATTTTATTGTTTTAATAAAATTCAATATCAATTTGATATTGTTTCTAGAAAAAGTTTTTAGAGAGTGCAAACGAAAATATTTTAAAATAACTATGCCTATTTTAGCAATTATTTCAGGAGTTGCAGATATTTTAATATAGTTATTTTTTATTGTCATTTAACAATTTTTTAATAATGGATAGTCCATTTTGGCTAAAAGTTCTCAAAAGCTTGCATATTGTATGGCGCTGTACATTTTTATAACTGAACTAAATTTGTATATAAACTTACAACAAATTTTTTAAATAAGAATCAAAATAATAACACATGATCCATGGATTACATTTGTGTAAGCTAATGGCAATGCAATCTAAATAAGTTTAATATTTCATAGATCTGAACAAATATATAATGCAAAACAACTTTATATTACCATTTCAAATAAATAGGGAATTGTATTTTATTACGAATGATGTGGTCCGAATGGTTACCCAAAACTTTTACATGATCGCAACAAAATAGATATAAATACAAATTTTCAGCAATTTCCAATGAATAAAAATGTATGTTTAAGTTTATAAAATTTTTAGATCAATGATTTGGAAATCAAAATTTAGTAGCTATAATTATATTATGTCCATATCACTTGGTCAAACATATGTATAAAGAAATATTTATTTCTTATAACAAAATAATGTATTTTAATTTACTGCTTTTATTTAGTCTCATGACGATATATTTTATACTAAATCTCTATCTGAACCTGTCTCGTTAATGGTTATAAGTGTATTTCTTATTACCATTCTTTGCATTTTCTATCACTAAAACGACTTGAAAATAATAACATATTTTAATAAAAAACTCAAAATAAGTTGGATTATCAAATGAAATTTGAGAGAAAGGTGTCTATGTAGTTGTTCATTTTGTTGCACATGTATTGTTCATTTTATGTCTTACATATTTTTTCCTTGACCAAAAGATATTGATATTGAAACATCTCAAAGAACAGCGGATGATAAAATTTTAAACATCAAATTGATAAATTCCAAATTTCAAATGACATAATATGAATAAATAGTATCTATTTTAACACAAGAACTACTTCAAGTACGCCGAATGGGATTTATGGCATATATGCTTTTTTTGAACTGATACCTTGTCACCAAGCACTGTTGATGGTATGTTATCAGTAACGTTATCAAATTCTTGGTGCATTGAGCAAATTAAATTTATGATATTAATAATATTGTAATAAGTGAAAGTCAACTCGGCACAAGACTGCACGAACGTCAATTTGCGAGCACCCAAGAAGTAATTTTTTTTTTTTTATGTGAAAGGTGGCAAACGAGCAGACGGCCCACTTGATGGAAGGTGGTTACCGTCGCCCATGGACATCCGCAACATGTTTGTTACGGATGCGTTGCCAACCTTATTTTTTAGGGATAGGGAGGGATGGGAATAAGGGAATGGTAGGAAAGGGTGGGAATAGGGAAAGGGCAGCCGGCTCTCTCACTCATCGGACGAAACGCAGCCATTAAAGGCTACTTCACGCCGATCTTCTGTGAGAGGGTGGTACTTCCCCGGTCGAGCCAGCCCATGTTCGAGCTGTAGTAACAGACCACAGCTAAGCTCTACCACCTCAATATATAGTATAATTTAAAGTATTTAGCTGAAGTTGAAACAACCAGTCAAGATATTTCTTCATTTTCGTTTAAATTTTTGCGATTAACAATAAATATCTAAAGAAATTCCAGAAAAATATAACAAAAGAAATATAGAAAATGCTTGTTACAATAAAAACATTTGATTAAAAATATTTAAAGATGAATATTTTCTTTGAATAGGATGACTATAAAGGAGATATTTTGAAAACTTATTTTTTACTTACTTTTATAATATTGAATATATAAAATAAACAAATAAAATCTTTTACATAATACAAAAAATAAATTACAAATACAGCGCAATACATGATCCATTTACTTCACTTTAAACCTACGTCGCAGCAGACTAGAAGAAGCTTACGATACATTACAGATAATTTAGAAAATCAGATGAATCCTTAACGTTTTCTATTACTGCAATATCTAACTCAAGGTGAATACGGAACATCAAAATTAAATACTTTTTACAATTTTATGATCAAATCGAATTCAAAAAAGAAAATCATGTTATTGCAGATAGAAATAAAATCGTTAATTGATAAGATTTAAATAAACGTCATGTTAAATATAATGTCACGTCCAAACCAATGTAGTTAACAACAATAGCAATTTTTCCGTCAAATCAATGATCAAAGCCAAAAACATTATGAAAATTATATATACAGTCGAATTACGAGCAAAGAGAAAAGTTCGCTGTAGGATATAACTTTTACTTATTGACGATAACTTTTATTATTTAAAATTAAATTTGGTCATTTAAATATGAATGGTTTCAACAAATATTTGTAATAAAATATACACGTTTTTATAACGATTTATTGTTTATTATATTATATTGCTGTTTGTGATTAGTAATATATTCTGGGTAGGAAATTCCATACCTAAACTCGACTTGTATAATTCATGAACCCCGTTAGCACTTTCATTAAATATGAGGCATATTATAAGCATTTTATAGTTATTATTTTCTTAATTAAAAATATTGCTTGAAATTAAATCAATTTCTAAAATAAAGCCCTATCTGCAAATTAGAGCGAAGTGAAATTCAAGATACTGTTGAGAAATAATAAATTATAGCGCTCGCCTACAACAATCTAGTTAGTTATAGACTGAGTGCATCCGGTTCAAAAGGATTATAAAATCGATTTCATGAGTTGGTGTTAACATTGTTAGCAACTTTAATTGTACTGTGAAATACTTAAATAACAATAAAACATAATAACTAAGATAATAAACATAAAAGTTAGTTTTCACGTTTATTATAAACTTGCATATAATATTAATTTTTTGTTAAAACACATTTTCAACATATAAAATGCTTTCTAAAGACTATGTATCGAAAAATATTTTTAAATGATAAAAATATTTTCTGCCATAAAAATATAAAATAAGAAATATTAACATCCTACCTTCTCTCTTCTTCTTCTTCCTGGCAATTTCCCAGCTTTAGCCAGGGTCTGCCTTCCCACACAAACGCCTCCACTTTGCCCGGTCTTTGGCATCCTCGGTGGTTAATCCATTGGCTCTCATGTCCTGCTTCACGGTGTCCAGCCATCGCTTCTTTGGGCGTCCTGGGGGTCTCGCTCCAGGGACACTACTACCTACCTTCTACCTTCTATATGATCTATATTTAAATTTGATAAAATAATGAAATTGGACTTTAAAAAAATTAAACAGTAAAACCCTCCTAGTACATTGTTTTTAATAACATTTTTAACGTGTTTTTGTACAAAGCTTTACTACTCATACTTCCCAGTTTTTGTTCCTACTGCTACGTCACTCTTTATAAGACCATTTCCTAATAATTAAATAAATGAAGCCGAAAGATTCTAATTCATAAATTATATTTTTATAGGTTCATCAACGAAATTACGCATGTTTAATTAAAGATTAAATGATGAAAAGCTAAATTAATTTTTTGGTCCCCGATTTGTCTGATCTATTGTATGAAGTAGAGTTTCAGTCTTGATTTTTATTGTTCATCGTTTCTTCTAGCTACTCCTACTGAATGGCTGAAGCCAGTATTAATATGTAGTTTTCAAGTACATGTTGATACTTAATTGTTGCCATTACAAAATGACAATGGTTCAGTATGTATTGAAAATAATTAAAATCAATCATAAAGATAATTCTTCTAAATAAGGATGAGAGTATTTTATAATTAGTACGGCACGGTAATAACATAGTATTCGTAAATGTTTATTACGGACTTAATGTCAGATAAATCTTAACAGTAGTATTCCTCTAAAGGCTGTTTGTTTAGTTCCGTAGGAATTAGAATGTTGCACTTATTCATTATTATTTTTAATCCACTTACAATGGTTAATAGCCAAAAATACGTCACACACTCTACTGTTCTTGGTTCTCATCTGGTTATTGAATACTGCCCAAAAATACAACACCTTCTGAATCTTCAGCTTAAATATAGTTGGGACTGCTTTATTTCAACTGCATACCATAAATTTAAAATAAAATAGTAAGTTTTATGCAGCCACTGTTCATCCTCTCACTAAAAGTGCAACTCATTACAATCAGAGGACCGCACGACGCACACTAATGTTCTACCACTCTACCACGATATAGTGACTAAAAAGATGCACTTCCTTTTTCAGCGAAGACGTACGTAGATTCTGCGTTATACAAACATGGCGAAACTTAAGTTCGGTTAGAATCTCGAGTATAATTTTCCTCGAAACATAGGGTTATATAAATATATTCATGTTACCAATAATCATCTACTGTCACCGTCTCCGAGACTATTAAGAGCGTAAATTATTATGTGTCTGAATATTTATGGTCGTTGATGTAGACAAAATAGTTTATGCCGGTGTATACAAAACTGCATAGTGATCAGGACAGGACTACGTTATTTATCAATCTCATTCAAACTGCGGATGTGGCCCTATTTCGGTAGTCTACAGAAATACTTGTTCTTTTAGAACGCTTTGATACACACTACGAATACGAGCGATGTATTTTAAATTCTTACAATAATTAAAAATATAGATACCAATGGATTATTCGGCACTGAATGTATCATAAACCTGTGATTTTATCGAGAAGCTTTTCCCTTCATAGAAATAACTGCATTATATCGAAAGAAAATGTGAACCTTTAAATCAAATAAGAAGTGAGATTTAGTTATGCTGTTTAATGTTTACGAAGTGAAAATCTTTTTTTTTTTCTGAACTTAATTAAATATATGCCTATGATGTCAAAATAGCATAAAACTAAAAACTCAAAGATAAATAATTATAAAATTTTATTCAAAAACGAATTAATAAATATTTTCAAATATAAAAAAATATTTATTAAAGTCAAGACCCTATCAAAAAGTCATGAAGATGTAAAGATAATTCAAAAATAATTTGGAGAACTCAAAATAGAAATAATAGATGATTATTTCAATACCTCGAAGTCTTTTAACCTTTGAGCTTTAATTTTATGAACTTTCAATGTTTAAATGTTTTAAACAAACATTTTCACCAATTTTTATTTCAATGATATTCTGTTTTAATCAGTAGATTAGATTAAGTGTCCTTACAAACATATTTAAATAATAAGCTTAAATAAAAAATTTCAAACCAATATAAATAATACATTTTTTTTATATCAGAACTTAGTTAATTTATATAACTTATTTATCGAGTGTATTCAATATAAAAGATTACATAAAATAAATAAGGATTCTTTTATATTTTTAAAAGTAACTCAATAACATAATAGAAAAAATACACAAAAAACCGAGTTCTCTCTTAAATAAATAAATACGACATTAAATAAATGTCCATTGATTCATTGATATAATAGAAAAAAAAATGAACAAAACAAAGTCTGGTAAAATTTTAAAGAATGTTATGTTTGGCATCGTTTTAAGAAATAAAAAGAATCAAATGAAATCAACATGCAAAGAGAGGACAGTAAAAAATATTCCCTATGTTACGTAAACGAAACATTAAAAAAAAATGAACATCGCCGGGGCAACATCGTTTTATGCGTAAAATATCATATTACGAGTGAGGTTGCTGACTCCGGGAACGAACACCAAGCCGTGTGAACTAGAAGATTCCTGATACCACACAAGCTATGGAACTGGATTGCTATCATAGCATTGCATCGGGTCATTCATGTAATCTGACGAGTAGGTTTATAAGTTTTAATATGAAATTCTTATTATAATATACACATTTATATATTAAGTAAGTTTTGTAGTTTTCCTGGGACCTCGAGTGGCCAACCTACATAAATATTTTATAGAATATTTAACTGCAACATCCTTAACAAGAATCTATTTCAATTCATAAGACTAATTAAGCGTTGTGGGTCTTAAGCAAGTTTTCAAGGTTCGAGCTAAGCCTTTTGACATTGCGTAGTTCACGGAATTTCGAGGATTGTTACTAAGCACTTGATTCTACGAGGAATTAATGAATCAAAATTCATATATTAGTATGTATCATGTAATCAGAGGTACCTGTCATTAAACACAAGATTATAGGGAAATAAATCTATTTAACGGTAGGTACTTAATGCCGGTATGGAGTATGTTTACTTGACTTTTTACAGAGATGTCTCTTACATATATTATGTACAAGATAGCTCTAATCTCAAAAATAAAATTCTCAACAAATTTTTCGTTTAGTATAGTACTTGGTTTTTCAACATTTGATATGTAATTATATGTTAACGCATAATTCATCACTGTAGTTTACTTTTAAGTTTAATAGTCAAATTTTTTGTCGTGTTTAAACGATTATGGAATTGAAAAGATAAAGTATTTATCAATGAAAACAGATTAATATTGGTAAGATTCAAAGACACCTTAAATTATATATCTTAAAGTCTTTGTTATTCATTTATAATGTTTACTCAAAAGTATTTGAAAAATTAGTATGGACTTCATTAAATACACGAGCACAGTAATTATATTATATACTGTTTGAATGTTTATTAGCTTAACGTTATTTACAATAATCTGTTAGTATATATTGGAAATTCTTATATTAAAATTGTATAATCTGAACTGTAAATTAATTAAAGTAGCTCAAATTTATGTTAATAATATATCTCTATAGTAAATGAAACTAATATTTTCGGATTTACTACGCTTTTTTTATTTTTGACTATAAACTACAAACTTGTAAACTTGTAACTACTACTTGAAAATATTAGTTACATTTAAATGAGTACTCGCGAAGATAGTAATTCAAATATCCAAATACTTTACAATTGATGATATGATTTAGAATAAGGAAATTCACGTTTTATATAATATGTATTTTTCTATATTGGAAACTTATGAAGGAGATCTACCTGCCTAAGGACAAGTATTAACTTCTGTATGACAGGGTTATCTGTGTAAGTTAATAGCATGGTCTGTTTCCCTAAACTAGTTTACATTGTATTAAAATTAATATATTAACACTTACGATTATTCTGTGTACTCAATAATACAAAAAATTATCATTAAATAACACAACTACCATTTTTGTTTACCCCTACAATAGAAACTTAATAATCTCTAAACTGTAGAATATATACATCGATTCAAACCTAATTTGTTTCATTGACCGAACATGTCTTTGCTTATGGGGAACAATTAAATTGAAGGGTCGAAATCCGTTATATTGTATTTACATTGTAAGAAGAAATTGAATTTTAATTATTATAATTTTTTTTTTATATGTAGCTTTTAATACTAAATCTTACTTGTCATTGTTCCATAACATTATAAATCTATAATAATATTATAAAGCTGAACAGTTTGTTTGTTTGTTTGTTTGTTTGTTTGAAAGCGCTAATCTCCGAAACTACTGGTGCGAATTGAATAATTCTTTTTGTGTTGGATAGTTCAGTTATCGAGGGAGGCTGTGGGCTATATAACATCACGTTACGACCAATAGGAGCAAAGATGTAGTGGTAAATGTGTAAAAAATGGGAGAAATTATTTCATCTTTGAAGCCTTCCGTTGCGTGCGCCGTGAAAACGGTTCAAGATACACAAAAAATATGTATGAAAGAATAATAGCTCTTTTAATGATCTAAAAAACAGTCCGTCATAGTATATGTCTATCTTTTAAGATTAACTCACAAAAACCGTTTTTAAGGTACCTAATTTGGTCGAAATAATTTGTTTAAGTTGTATCAACATAATAATATTAATCTTTATTCAAATAAACAAATAAATATGTTGTTGGTTAAGAATACTTCATTGTGAATTAAAAGAAACATAGGTTTCATCCTGAAAACACTACGGGAACTCGACCATTCCGAAAACCCCGCAAGAACGGGAACTACGAGTATGTGGGAAGAACCAAAAATCTGCCGGAAGTCACTATTCCACGCGGACGAAGTCGCGGCAAAAGCTAGTATTTCATAAAAATTAAACAAGTGACTGCTTTGAAGTGGTAGATCCTAGCTGTTGTGAAATAACTACAGCTAGAACACGGGCTGGTAAGTAGCTTCATCTAATAGTCTTACTTATATAATCTATCTAATAGTCTTATTAATAGGCTTACAACTTATAGTTACATCTAATAGTCTTATTAATAGGCTTACAAAGTAATAATAAATCAATGTAAGTCATCAAACCAGTATTGAAAAAAATTTACTATAATTTTGGGTAAAAATATCATTAAAGAAGTAACAAATAAAAATCTTAATTTTGAGTGTCTTATGGGATTTTACTTACAAAAATGCCATACCAATCTTGTCCTATGCTTAAGAACAAAGCAATTAGGTTTTTGTTATCTGTTATAAATATTCCAACAAATGTTCTAAATGTTCGGAAACTAGACATGACAATAGTATTCGTAAGGTGGCAGACATATTTGCAAGAAAAGAGTTGAAGTTACAGGTCAGGGGCGTATTATGAAAGAGGCCCATGTCCGTTGATGTACTGACTCCGTATGAGCTAGTTTTTTCATTTCCGAATTATTTCATCATTATGATTCTAATAATTAGTATGTTTATGCGTTTGTGTGTATTTAATACTGGTTTTTATCTTTTCTCTTAAAATTGTTTCACCACTTGCAGCTATCTCGTTCAACAATACAAATATTCTGTAGCCCTAAGGTTTCCTAGAAGAAATAGCCAGTTAGGGAAAAGGCCGCCTATTGTTTCACTTTTTTGTTATACCTTGCTTGTTATTTTTGTCTCTATTTCAGTGAAAAATAAAAAACACAATAATAATATTTCTCTTGACATTTAATGCTTCTTAGATTTTTTATATTTGTTATAAACAGTTATTACAATGGTATAATTTTAAAATTGTTCACTTGAAATTCTAAAGAAAAAGCTTCATCGTAGTTTGTTTTAAAATAAAAGGACATTAATGTTCTTCATTATAATCAAACGTATACAAAAGTCTAAATTAATTTGTTATCAAGAATGCTATTAAAGTAATAAACTTGATAAAATAGTTGGAAGTTCAAAAGTATGAAAGAAAATAGTAATTTTTCTCTAACATTTCCTATTATGGAAATCGTTGATAATACTTGTCCCATTAAATTTAAGTAAGTTTGATAAAAATACTTAAATACTATCGTATTTAAGTATTAATCTTATCAGGCAAACTTGTTTATTCAAAAAATTATGGAATGTTATTTTTTCTAACTTGTTTTAAAATCTAATCCTTGCATGATTACTTTTATTTCACTTCAACTGATTCATTAATTCGTCATTAATGTTTCCTTCATTCATTTGGTTTCCATTTAAACTAATGATTTTTCTCAGTTCTTGTGAAAAAAGTGATTATCATTTAACAGATAACTAATTCTCTTGACCAGAGTTGAAGTTAGCTATTATCTCTGATCACGTTGGTCTGCTTCTACAAACTTGAAGCTGTTTGCTTGTACTAGATTAAATATTGTTTATCAAAGTTATATAAATCATATTAGGAAATCAATGTACCTTTCGTAGAAAACCTTATGTTTTTGTGGTTTACGATATGTAAATATATCGTTTTTGTGGTTTTCGTAGTAAATTCGCAGAATTTACGAAATTGCAATTAAAAAACTATTTATAGGGATAAAAAAAATTAATATTTTTTTCAATGAAGAGTTAAATATAAAATGTCCATCAAAATGGCTGTTATTATTCATTTTATGTGAAGCTTTTGGGAATACACTATTTAAAAAAAAAATTAAGATTTTGTTTTTTAAATACGAAATAAATTGTAACAAGAAAATCTACGGTTTTGAAAAAACCTTAAGGAAAAATATTATTATATTCAATATAAAAAGAGTATATTTATTATTTTGAATTCGACTAAGGAAGAAACTAATTTTCCACTTTCTAGTAGTTTAGTAACCATGCCAAAACGTAAATAAATATGCAAATAAAGTGTTGGAATATTCAAAATCAACATAAATTTAAAAAAATCTTCCTTATATATACTAAAAGTAAGTTATAATCGTTAGAATATCACCACAAGACTACATATATGTAACATATATAAAATACGTGCCTTTCATAATAATATCTTCCATATCTTTTTTCATTGGTGAACCATTCTGATTAAAACATCAAATTAAAATGGAAGCATAAAGTTGAACGCATTTTATTATTAAAATGTTACACAAATTCTTACATTACTTGGCAGCGTAATCACATTTGCAATTAAACCTGACGCTTATCCTCCGACATCTATATAACGATATGAAACTTGAAAAATTTATTATCTCCAAAGATGTGAGCGAGTAGAAATGTATAAGAGCTGCAGTAATTTAATAAATGAAAAGCTATATTTTGCAACCGGGACGTCATTAATATACAATATTAAGTTAAATGCATCGAGCATAAATAATACCATCTTAAAAATCATTTATACACGTGAAACTTAAAATAATTTTTCATTTTTATGTATATTTGGTGTGCAATAAAGAGTTAAATAAATAAATAAATAATTATTAAAGATTAAATCTGGCCGTTACTTTTGATTTTGTACAAGAAATTGAATGTTTGCTTCATTATTTTTGAACATATAACAAAAGTTAATATAAAAGTTCGTTTTTCTAAAAAGAAAAGAAAACAGAGTTCAAGTAAACATAAAGAAAAATAGATCTTCATGGGACATTCCCATTCAATTACATAAAATCTTAATATATTCAGAGTTCATCAGCTTTATTTTATAATTAAAATAGCTCAAAATTAATGAACCAATTTCGCAAGCTTGTAGATACCAAAAACATTCGACAAAAATGTTATTTTGAGATTAAACGATATCCTGGTCTACAAGATACGCTAAATAAACTTACTATTAATCGTAATATTATGCATTAATTCATAAATAAATAAAAAAAATTAAGGCGTAAGAAAAAAAATCCAATCTATATTTTATACATCTATCAAAAGATTTAACTTTTAAGTATATTCATAGCATTATGTTTTTAAACATATAATGTTGAGCTAATACTTGAACTAAAATTTAAATTAGAAAATATAGAATGAAAAATTCATCGACAGGATCAGAATTCAAACTTCCAAACTTCGTGATAACGCATTTCGGTTGCTCAAATATTAAGTGAAAATATTAATACCATAGAGATTAATTATAATTTGTATAAAAAATACAAAAACAAAAATTTATACCGTTTTTAGTCAAAAATAATACATGGCATATATTTAACTTTTATTTAGGTATTTATGAAAATAATATAGTTCACTGTTATAAATTTAATATTGTTATTTTAAATGTGAGTATAATTTCACATAATTTTATGTAATATAAAACAATTTTTGAGATATGTTTCTCATGTATTTTAGAGACTGAATTAAAAGAAAGGTAAAGAAATTATTAGCCTCTTTTAAAAATGTATCCAATCTATCTCTATAATTATTATCAATGAAGTTCAATTGCGAATCTTTTCGGATTATTTGTTTAATATTCTTAGATTTAATAAATTAATAATGTTCTCGAAATCATGATAAAATCGCCAGGCTGCTATAATAAACGTTGAAGTTGTTTCGTTATATTTAGGTTTTAGCATTCCACATATCATATTGGACTAAGACCAGACCAGACCAATAATAATAATATGTCGTATGTACTATATGCTAAAGGACAAATTCCATTTGGTTAATGGTCAAACCCATGATACTGAACTTCAAATACTTTGCCTCTTTAAGTCTAATATTGTAAGCCTATAAAAATCTTTTTATACTCAATTAAAGTCCGTCTTTTAAATAACGTAAAACTAGTTTGGAATTTAATTCACTAAGATTCCTTTTCTGATATGTCGCATATTTGAAATATAACTAATGGTCCTAACAACTAGTAAGAATATTAAACCCTCAACTCTTACAAATCTGAAAATTCATTTAAACTTATAAAATCAATTTTATCAAAATTAACAATTGGTCATAAAAAGGAAAAGAAATTATAAGATCGAAATTAATATTATGTTGAAAGAAATAGGTCTCAAGCAGTTTAGTCTGACGAAGTTATTTTTCAAATCTAATATATGAAGAATTATAACGTAAAATATATTAATTACTATATGAGGAATGGCTTATTGAACAACACGATGATAGTCAAATAAAAAAAATATGGAGAACTCTTAAATAAAGGATTGAAATATAGAGGGCTATGCTTGTCCATAACGAAATGCAATCGTCGCTTTTACAGTCTAATAACGTTGTATCAAAACTATTTCCATACACGTTATGGAAGCTGGACTATATCTACTCACTCTTTCTATTTATTTGTTTTTTGTGTTGGGTAATCAAATATATATTAATAATACAAAATTTATCAAATAAAATATCACTTAATTTATCATTAAACGTATCAGCAACACTATTCAATCTGCGATTCTAGGGTATTTGCAGGTATGGACATAGATTTCGTTCACCTTTCACCGTTAACAAAAAAAAGGTATTGACATAGATAATGGGTATTATTGTATTTTAATAATACAGCAGGATGGAATCTTGTCATATTGAATAAATTTAAATAGGAGTATAAGTTGTAGTAAACATTATTTGTTATAAAATAAATATTAAAATATGAAATGAAATTTTGGAGTACTCCTAGAATAAAACAACGAATATTCTACAATTTGAAATTATGCTGAGTGACGTAACGAAAGTTGGTAACTAAAATCTGAGTGTTTGGTAATAGTGTAATTAATGTAATGGTGCCACACTAAAGAAAAATTTTACACGAAATAAAATATTTTATTAATATGAAACAAAACAAGAAATAATGAAATAATATTTATTTGAAAGCAAACTATGTGATATTAATATACTTTTATAAGAACTATATACAAATTACATATTAAATTATTTATTCGCAGTCGTTATCTCGCTTTTAAAAATAATTGTATTATAAAAGTTGTAAATTAGTTAATTGTCTCACGATAAAATATTTATTAGAGTTGCAGATTTAGCCCCCTTTTGGCAACGAAGCATGTACAGCTTTATAAATCTCCTGTTCATAGCATTCATCGATTAGAAATGCACTCCCTAAACATGTGGTTACGCAATGTGGATCTGTTGTTAATAATTGAAGTAGATATATGTAAGTAAAATTAACCGCCCCTAACATCGTTATTAACTAAATCCAATTTTAAATTAGCTTAGATATTACATTTTTAAAGTATAAAATATTAAGGTTTTTATAAAAATTACACAGAAATTATGTATTAATGAAAATATTTAAATTCTATAAACAGAATTGATCACAATTGTAGTAGCTATCTCATAAGTCGAATCCTTGGGCCTGGCAAGTGTATTTCCCTTCATTTTCTTTGTACTTGTTCGAAGTACTACGATAGTCGACAGCATGGTTAATGGTTAATATATTATAAATGGTTAATATATGTAGAAAAAATCATAAAAATTTAATGGTTACCGTTACGCCATGATATACCAGGGAACATAGTAGCCGATTCTAAAGAAGTGATCCAAGATGTGACAATCCTTAAGTGTTTGGACTTTATAGGCCGACTATTTGACTTTGGCCAAGAATAAATATAGTCACGTGTAGAGAACATGTAAGTGTAACAATGATCTCATTGTCTGAAGGCTAATGGTATATGAGACTATGCAACTCTGTCTCAATAGACTGTTTTGATTTGCTGATACTTTTTTATTGATGTCAGATATAATTTTTCTTCCGTGACTCGACGTAAGAAATGGTCTTTAATAATATTTCAAGTAAATTTATCTGGTTTTATACAGTGTTATCTATATCGATAGAAGATGTCCTCAAAGTTATAGTAGAATGTGTACTGAATAAAGTTGAGAGAATAAAATTGTATAATAAGAAGGGCATTAATCTTCATGAGGTGGGTACAGGTACTGGTTCTCTCAATTGCCAAGTGGAAGAAAAAAACTAGTTTTCGTCATAAATGTATAAAAGTTTGAAGAAAAACGTGTTTTTATAAAATTTACATAAATGTTTTTATGAAAAAATCACCTCACTATAGACTGTGGTCTTAAAAGTAGGGTTGTATAGTTCCTTTAAATTGTAGGACTTTTCGCTTCTAGACAAAGCTATATTTCTTCTGTCTTTAACGAACTGCAAAAGATTAAAATAATCTGAGTCTGTGTTTCTTAGTCCATAAATACATTTAAGAAGTGACTTAAAAAATTGTAAAATAGACAATGAGATACCGCGGTTACTATAATAAACTACATTTTTCCTCATCATCAAATCTGATGACAATCAATCACGATGCATCTCTATTATAAAATATATATTATATGTCAAAAATTCAAGGAATATAGTAGTATAAAAGGACCGTAGATAATATTCTGCACATAAAGTCTAACTATATAAATTCCGGTAACCTTTTGTATGTGCATTTAATATAAATAATACAAGTGTATTTATCTCAAAGTCTGTACATACAGATTTTTTTAGTTTTGAGTCCTTTATTTTGTTGTGCTCTTTCAAAACAATTTTATTCTCATTTTGCTATAAATAGTTTCTTCTCTTGATTAGAAAAGACAGGGTTTGTTAATAATAATTAATTGATCATGCCATCTTTAAGGAAGTAATGTATATAGTAGTAATGTGTATTACAAAATTCGTTTTGTCAATTAATCAAAATTAAAGATCATTTAGATATGATCTTTAATTTTGATTCTTATCGCTTAGGGCCAATATTATACTCCAACACCAAAGGTTGCACATATACGTTGCCTTTAAATACTCATTCCAACCTATGCTTAAGAACCCTATACTATTTTTTCCTTGGGAAAATATCTCTTTAAAGCCGAATATTTAGGATGGACGACGGCTGTACCGAAGGGAACGATGGTAAAATGTATGTAGTAAGATTTTAGGTAATATGGTCCTAGACACATATCGCATTAAAAACCTAAACACAAAATTTCAACACAATTAATTTAACTATATCAACCTCAATATTATCAGCTTTAATTTTAGAACTTTCCCTTTTTAAAATTTTAATTATTGAGATATAATACTTTAGTATCGAGAATTGCAAAAAAGTTTTTGCAATCTATAAAGCAGTTGTAGATAAACGCTATGATATATCTACAATGTTTACTAAAGCAAGTGCATGGACACAAGTAATCAAAGAATAAATAAGTTGTAATTTAAAATAAATTTTGCTTTAAAAAGATTTGAATTGAGAGTTTAAGACTTACTGCCAGTTTAAGTAAACAGCAGCCAAAAACCAATTAAGTTGTACAAGAATTAAGTGCGGTCGTAAAGAGGTCTATTCCTTTTTAGTAAGAGCCCGACTACTTATCTATTTCTTAACATAGTTAACAAAAATAAGAATAGAATAGCAGAGCAAATAAACCTAACATAAAAAAATAATATTTCAATTAGAAATGTCTTATTTAATAAAAGAAGTTAAGAATCTAAATATAATTTCTGATTGTAAGCTACGTGTATAATGATTGCTCTATTCTACATTTCAATTCCAGCAGATCATCAACGCTATCCTTGAGGCGAGCTTCATCAATTAATTAGAAGGTCACAAGCCCCGCTGATCGAATTTATATTGACACAATGAAATTAATTTTAAAATAATACGATAGACACGAATGAGATCTTAGACTTTGAAGAGTATTCATTTCAATTAAAGTAATATTTTCAGATTACTACGCGTATTAAAACTAGTAAATTTTTGCAAAGATTCATTAATTCGGTCTGGTGATAAAAAGTACACATAATCGAACTATTTGATATCTATGGAACTATTTAAATAATGAAATAATTTGTAAACAAGCAGATACAATATAAAAAAAAACATAAATCTATCAAAATAGGACAATATAATTACAACAATACCTTAACAAAAATCAATCATCACAAATTCCATACTCAAGCACATTTTGTTTTAAACATCATTCCACAATATCATATTGTGATATATTGTATTACACTGGTATCTCTACGTTATGTTTTCGCAGACAGATATGTATATGACCAGATACCTGGGTCACCACTGTTATTGATATCTTCCGTCATGGGTTCTAATATATCCTTTGATGGCAAATAACATAATATCTTCTAATTAAAGACAATGTAGTACTTGTTTTATTCACATTTCCTTCTACATTAATATTGAGCTGGGTTAGGACTTAAATAGCATTAAAGTAAGGATTTTGATTAAGTAAGTGAGCAATTAAATAAGTAAGAGTAAATTATCGATTAGGGGGTAAAAAAGGTCACAACAAATGCATTATTACAATATTCATTCAATGCTTGTTCCCCTGAAAGCAATAACACCCATCTTGAGCTGTACATAAGATTTTAAAATTTGGTAAAAGTTTAACCTAGCCTAAAATCTGGCGAAAAGTTGCCATACGTAAATTTCGACCTGAAGACGGCTAGAAAACAAAGTTCTTGTTTTAGACTACTAGTTTAAAAAATTTTTTTTATTAGTTATATAATTTGCATATATAATATATGTATGGCCAAATAATGCATTTTTACAATATAACTTTCAATTATTTTCATAACTTACAAACTTAAGCTAATATAGCATAAAAAAATGTGATATAGAAAAAAAATATTACTGCTTTTGTCATTGTATTAAACTTTTTTATTATTTTGAAGGTTTTTTATGAATGCTATATACAATTTAGGATACAAGTTACCGATGACCAAAATGTATGGTTACTTATGTAAAAATAACATACCAACTTAGTTTTTGACACCCTTTTTTACCTTTATTACCCTTTACTAATTTTCGCACCCAATACTGTTTTTGATATTTTGATTTATTTAAAAATAAACATTTAGTTTAACCGTAACGTTATACCGGAAGGAATTCCATATTATGATAAGGAAGCAATTCTACATGATGATTAAATGTATAAATTGCAAACATGGATGATATGAATATTAAACCACATACAATATGACCATTTATTATTAATCTGAAATGAAAGTCGTTTTCAATTCCTAGTAATATTATTTATTATACGAGAATATATATATAATTTCGTATACGTACATAATTATGTATTTGACTATATTCTTATTATAGGCAGAAAACAAAACACTGTGGCTTGTCATACATCGGACAGATAAAGAGAAGCATTGGTACAAGTGTTAAGGAAAACATTTCAGACATCAGGAATAGGCGCGCGTCGAAGTCAGCAGTGTGTGAACATACATTGGACAAACCAGGCCATTACATTAGATTTGATAAACCACTTATCCACGCTCGTAAAGACAGATACATACCAAGGTTAATCCGCGAGGCTATTGAAATTAAAAAACACCCCAATTTCAATAAAGAAAATGGCTGAAACGTATCAAACACCTGGGATCCCTTTTTAAAAATATAAAATCCCATGTCCGTGACCTAACCGCAGGACCTCGAGACACTGTGAGCGCATTCTGCCGGTATCCAGAGCGGTACGCCAGAAAATTAAGAAATCTATGACGATAGGTGGTAAAATAACAATACCGACTGACAGACACTCACATCTCGTCTGCCCGTGATCACGGTTGCTGTAAACTAGCCAAAAACGTCAGGAGTATGTTTAATATTACTTTCATTTAAATGAGTTCTCGAGAAAATCTTAGATCTCATTACAAAACGAAACAACCATACATAAGATAAAAAGTAATAACAAAGTCAATTCTATTTCAGGGATTTATACCTTTATCAAATAAAAATGAAAGTATAGTAAGAAAACATCGAATATTGAAAGAAAAAAAAATTACGTTTAGCCTGATCGCTTAAAATTAAACGCGAACATTACATTTCCCAGAATACAGTTTGGTAATACACAAAGACATAAAAATTGCTGGATTAACGATAAAAAAAATATTAATCGCAGTTAGACACAAGTATATTTTAAGTAAAGTGATTCTACATGGACAAGAATTAATTAAAGGGCATAAGCCTTGCGTTAAAAATTTTTAAGAGTGTTTTTAATTTGCAAAACACTTAAATAGCAAATACCAAAAAAAAAATACAATTAAAATGAAGAGTGAGAAAGAAAACTTGAATGAACATGCTACTGACAAGGACAGAATTTGAACGTAAATATTTCGGAATATCGCATTCCAATTACAATTAGTTGGACTGACATAATATGGCATTATGGCTGATATTTGAAACAAAAATATTAGCCATCTTTAATTCTAATTTATAAAAAAATAATAATGCAATCATAATTATGTACCCAGTTCATCTAATAATAATCTGTCCTAACACTATACGAAATAAAGCTCTATACGGACACGGGGCGCTGCGTTTGAGTCGTAACATTCAAAGAACTTAATGTTTGTACTTAAAGTAGCTACAAAAACAAAGAGGGTTGCACAGCTGTGTTTGTTTTAAATGTATATGATGAAGGAAGTTCAGATGTGTAAAAGTTTAAGGTACAGTAATTTACGTGTCGTGTAAAACTTGTTTTTGAGCATAAACATTTTTTCTAGTTAAATATTAACTATGTTGTTAAAATCTGAAGTCGGCTTAACGTATTATTATCTGTTTTTTATGACAACTGTGTGTTACATTTTTCATAGATGGGTAATTTTATCCCTGTAAAGACTTACAACTTGTATTATTATTATTTGGTATATTTATGTATTGAAAATAATTCAGATAATTGTATGTTTCCGAAAGACAATGGGAAATCATTTCAATATAAACTAACTATTTCTTGCTACCTTTTACTATTAAATATAATATAATTTTAAATTCAAATAATACAATCGTATTGTTGTCGTGATCCTATTTATAGCAAAGTAACTGAATGATTTAATGAGGATCACTTACACACTTTAGAAGAGGACTAAGTTTTACAGGAGATAGCGATAGACTGATTAGAAAAAAGATGCTGAATATAAATAAACGTGAACATATGAAACGGCAAGGACAAAAAAAATTTCCTTTATATAATATATTATATAATTCGGAATATTTATATATATCGGCGCTACCAGCTTTAATAACGGATGCGACTTGAAAATAATTTGAGACTGTCATCAATTCTTATTAAACCTCATTATGATTATTGTTAAAAGTAAAACGATATCAAAGGAGAATAGAGCTATGTTTGAATCTTGTTATAAATATGACGTCTGGATGCACGACGGCAGAATTGAGACTCTAGAATTGATAATTCAGAATTCAGTGAGTGTGTATCATTGAAGTATGTTATTATGAAGAATCTTTGAGAAATACAGGAGCATTAAGAACAATTGAAGTTTCATTTTAAAATATCATGGACCGTACTAGAAGAAGTGACATTTGTAACGTCAGCGAGGCTGGCGTCCCTCTCTTTTAAAACAACGAATTTGTAATAAATCCGATATATATATACAGGGTGACTGGTGAATTACTATCAATATTTAAGGAGCATACTAGGTACATGATTCTCATTAGAATTATGAAAAAAAAATAGGTACTTAATTTTTGACCAAATTTCCGTATAAATAAATAAAGTGTGGACACGTTCCAAGTGTTCCTAGTGTGGACGCGTGCGGCGGCGTGCTGATACAACACACCGCCGCGCGCGTATGTGTGAGTGTGTAGTGTAGAGTAATCTGTAGGGTGTTCATACGATGCGTAATTAATTACACAACTTTTGGTTAACTTTACTTAGAAGTTTATTAATATTTATGTTATATTAATTTTTATTTCGTCATATATGATCGTCAAATATCACGTCCTCAAATATCGATAGTAATTCACCAGTCACCCTGTATACAGGGTGACTGGTGAATTACTATCAATATTTAAGGAGCATACTCGGTGCATGATTCTCATTCGAATTATGTAAAAAAAATAGGTACTTAATTTTTGACCAAATTTCCGTATAAATAAATAAAGTTTGGACACGTACTCAGCCTTGCCGGCGCCAGTGTGTCGCTACTCCCCAACCCCCGCCCCGTGGCTAGCGGGCCATTAGTCGGCTATTAGTCGGGCGAGCGCCGCCGTAAGGTCCGTACGTTCGTCTTCCCGCGCGCGCGCCTAGCGATCGATCTTACGCGTATACCTAATAATAATCTGTCGTGTGTGCGTGTGACCCGTTATTACTTATTAGTAATTAAATATGGCTTTTCAATACACAAATGCAGAATACTTGGACATGGTTCATGCGTATGCGCGTGCAAATGAAAGCTTGCCGGGCGCAATCAATTTGTACCGGGAGATGTTCCCCAATCGTCGAGTACCTACGGCCAGCGTCATCTTAAACGCTAATCAAAGATTACGAGACTTCGGACAGTTCCGTGTTCCAACACGTGCCCAAGGAAACGTCTTGTGTATGCTACAATGTATGTCAACAGAGAGGAGTTGAAATTAAAAATCAATAGTGCTTTCGAAACTATTAAAAGTGACCCATTCGTATTAAATCGTGTGAAAGACAATATGTGTAAACGTGCCGAACTGTGTATCACACGAGAAGGAGCTCGCTTTGAACATTTGTTAAGGTTAGTGTAGTTATGTAGGTAAATAGGTAAATTAATGATTGACAATTGTTGTAAATAAGAATGATTCCATTTTTAAATACGCCGGAAATACCAAGATAGGTAAACAGTTCATATTATTTTTCGTGTCAAGGTCACACCATTTACCTAGTCAATAAATTGGTTGCTTAAACGAAAGAAATATCTTGGTATTTTTGCCTGTCCTAAGCCAGGATTAAAGTATGAAGGGAATTGGATCATTTTTGTTTATCTAAGGTCTAACACGCGGCGGCGCGCGGCGTTTGGATGTAGGTAAACTACCGCGCGATAACTACATATACCTACGTACATAACTGTTTTGTGTCGATAACGCAGCTAGGGTATCCACGCGATCCGTAATTAATTACATAACTTTTGGTTAACTTTACTTAGAAGTTTATTAATATTTATGTTATATTAATTTTTATTTTGTCATATATGATCGTCAACTACCACGTCCTTAAATATTGATAGTAATTCACCAGTCACCCTGTATATATTATTCGGAATTGATGTTTCAACAATTAGTTTTGGGGTTATGCAACTTAATTTTATGAATAACCTATAACTTCGGTAAAATCAATACAAAACACAATGTAATAAATAATAAGCAGACGTGGAATTCGTTTCTATGCTATTTTATTAAAGAAATTAAACACAGAAATCATCTCCCGTTTCATCAAAAACTATTGAAATCGAAGCAACTAATTATCACTTATTTTTAGGTGAAAACTGTAATGAAGTTTTATTACTTGAAAATATTAAACAGAAAATATAGTAGAGTATGATCGACAAAAGCATAATTCAAACCTACTCACTTTGTCCCAGTTTCTTTACGAATTACACTATCATGCTCTGACTAGAGTATGTAAAGTAAGATTTTTATATATTGGAACGAAGATAATAATCCTGAACAATAGTATTTTAATGAAGTATAGAAGAAATATTGTAAGCCCAATCGACACGATAGTTAATGAAACGAATATTTTCGGATTTTACTTCGCGTATTTATTTTTGATTATAAACTACATACGTTTCGACTACTTTTCAGCAACCGTGATCACGGACAGACGAGATGTGAGTGTCTCAGAGTGAGATTTAATGTAGATTTTATGTATAAGTGTCTTCATATGTATATGTAATTATAAATGCGATATATATATATATATATATATATATATATATATATATACAGGGTGACTGGTGAATTACTATCGATATTTGAGGACGTGATATTTGACGATCATATATGACAAAATAAAAATTAATATAACATAAATATTAATAAACTTCTAAGTAAAGTTAACCAAAAGTTATGTAATTAATTACGCATCGTATGAACACCCTACAGATTAGGTATACACACACACACACACACTCGCGCGCGGAGGCGTGTTGTTGTATCAGCACGCCGCCGCACGCGTCCACACTTGGAACACTTGGAACGTGTCAACACTTTATTTATTTATACGGAAATTTTGTCAAAATTTAAGTGCTTATTTTTTTTACATAATTCGAATGAGAATCATGTACCGAGTATGCTCCTTAAATATATTTATATATAAGTAATTATATATATATTTATATATATATAACATATATATATATATAAATATATATATAATTACTTATACATAAAATCTTCATGATATATTTACTCGTATATACATATCATGAAGCGAGGTCACTGTACAAACTTGTCAGACTGGGCAATGGGCATGCGATTGACATATTCTCTAACTGGGGATCAGTATCTTACACAGTAAGTTTGTATGATCTTTGAGTACTTATGAAGTTATGTAGTCGACTGTGATGACCAAACTCCTTAACGCAAAATTGAAAATTAATAATATTCATACAATATTAGTAAATTACTCTTGGTTATAATTGGCTACATGTACAACGCCCAAATATTAAATTAAGGCAGCAGTAAGTTACGTTCTTACATAAATTGTAATATATGTATATTGTATAATAATATTTAATAAAAACCGGTTTTATTTTTTCCAGTAACATACTCGTAACAATTACCTATACTACTGTGAAATGTTTCTTTAAGGATGCACTTATTTTGAAGCTTCAATATTCTTTCTCTGCATTAGAAAAAAGGTTTTTCTATATTGCATTGGTTCTGATTCTAACCATTAATACAAGCTCATATTCATATACATATAGTGACTTCGGAGTAAAACAGTGGTGTGAAAACATTAATAACTTGTTCCAAGATATTTCTTACTCAATTCTCAGGTTTTTTGTAACCACAAAAAAAAACAATCTTTCTTGTTTCATTTAATATCTCAAATGTAAAAAACAACAATGCACCACCGAATAAATATTTCCGTAAATATGTTTTATACAATCAACGTGACAACACTTAAAATGACCATGACGAGTTTAGTAGTTCATATATAAAGTTTTTTATTTATTTTCAATAATATGTAGTATTATTGTTATTTTATTAATATCTAAACAGGATTTTTTTTAATTATCAAAAAAAAATTTACGCACAATTACAAATCCTCGAGTTAACCTACGAGGTTGCATATTTTCTGTTCCCGGCGTTATAATTTTACTTATATTTAATATATTATATAATTCAACGTCAAGGGCTGAGTTTGAATCTATTCCACAATATTATAAATGCGAAAGTAACTCTGTCTGTCTGTCTGTCTGTTACGCTTTCACGCCTAAACCACTGAACTGATTTTAATGAAATTTGGTACAGAGATGAGTTGACCTTGAGAAAGAACATAGGATAGTTTTTATTCCAGACTTTTGAAAGGTTCTCTTGGAAACGCGATATAACCAAACTCCACGCTGGCGAAGTGGCGGGCGTAAAGCTAGTCTAATATAATATTGTCACATTGAAATGTGGTATCTGAGTAAAATTATGATTACAAAAGCCTTTCTTGCATAATAAGATTAGTTTAGAATTACTGACAAATGTTTATTGGTCCAGTAAACAATTAAAACACATTTTCAACCAAAATAATATTTTTCGAAAGGTTCTTTCTTAAAACTTCGAAAACATAAAAAATCTGTTAACATCTTACTTGTATTATAAATACAAAAGTTTGCACATGAGAACGTTTGTTGCTCTTTCAGACAAAAACCACAAACAAGCTTGATAGTAATGTAACTAAGATATGAAAGAGATTGCTAAGCCGTAAATTATTCTAAAATTTCAATCTGTTACTACAGGAACAAAGCCTTAGTATGTAATGAAGTTACGTATCTCAAACTATAGGTATCGCTAGACAAAACCTACATTAAAATAAATATAAATCTCTTTAAAATAAATATGTTCACCACAAAATATACAAGGGAGAAATAAACACCAAATTACGTTAAATGAAAGAAAAGATTCAAATATAACATTTTATCCAGAAACATGCCCTCTGGAAATATGCTCCAATATTAAACAAAACCCATGCTTATTCTAATAAGGACTTCCCTCCCTGACTCTCCAATCCAATATGTACATATAATATTCGTCGTACAGCAATTCTAAGCAAAGCAATCGGTTTAAAGCATAAATTTATTAATTAAAATCAATAAACTAGAAGAGATGTAAAATTTTAGTTCAGTAAATTTAATGACTTCATGTTTACAAAATTAAAAGTCTTATGAGCTTAAAGTATTTGAACTTTGACTGTTTTTAGTAGAGATCTTTCAAATGTTATTGAGATATTATATTAAAAAATAAAATTTACAATAATTGTATTTAATTAAAAATACATAACATCTAAAATATTTGCTCACGGTTATTTGTTATTCTTTTCTTTTCCTGTTATGGTTTTCACTAACTACTTATTAAATTTTCCTATAAAAAGGATAAAAAATAAGCGATGTCTCAGTTAATATTTCAAATACAGGAACCCAACAGAAATGGTACAATTGTTTGTTAGACATATGTATAGTGCATTATTTCATGCACTCTCTCCTTTATCCAGTCTTATGAAAGTTTAAAGAACACCAATCTGAGAATCCAAAAAAAAAAAAAAAAATCTTTGCTTTTGCTGTCAAATTATTGCACTCAATTACAAAAAAAAAGAAAAACTTTAATCGAAAATTAATACAAAAAATTCAAAAAATATATAAAATAAAAAGAATGATATATTTATTTTAACAAAAGAGTACTTTCTTATTTCATATTAACTACAAAAAGTAAAAAAAAAATTCTCGATAATGTAATGCATTAATTTAAAATGTGATATAATTCCAACTTTAGTAGGGAAGGTACGTTTTCGTATTAACCACTAATCACATAAGGCTAATTAAGCGTAAGGCAGATCTTCGAAGTTCCAACTAATCCCTTTTGATGTCGAGATGTTCGTGGTATATTGAAGAACTTTAACAATATCTTATTTTCGAGTCGTTTAATATGTATTGATTATATATAATTAAATATTTATATGAAATATATCATATTTGTCAACTGGCAACCAATACTGTATGAAAACAGTGCGGTGCATTGTTATGAAATGATAATAATGGCATGATTGATTGTGTTTTTTATTAAGGTTTTATATATAATTCACTTAACAATTATAACCACTCCATTTGCAATTAAAAAGCAAGCCGTTTCGTCTTTGAAATTGGACTACAAAATGTTACATGTGTAAGCATTAATTTAGTTATAATGGCAATAATGACTGAAAGTTTGATGATGGTAACATTATACTTAAATTACAATTAGGGTCAAACTGCTACTTTCAAACTTTAATATTCACAATTTTGTTTTCATACAACTTAACTCAAACGCAGCGTTAATTTGCGGTCTCCCGGAAAGCAATTATTAGTATTTAGTTGAAAGTAAGACAAAACAATGAGACAATTAAACTAAAACGAATGAAAAATATTACCATGAGTAAATACACTTTGTTTTCGATTTCATAATTGTGATGTCGTTACATAAGATATCAAGTTGGTATTCTAACTAATCTGATGTCTTTTTTGTCAGTAGGAATAACAAAAATTATACGGAACTCAATTCTTATACTAAAAAAATCCCTAATATTTTTTGTCATACTACATATTTCTTAATTATTTTCCGAGTGTCGTCAACAGTTTAAAGATATCGGTTTAAAATTGCTTACTTCAAATGTCTATAAAAATAATATATGCATATTTACTTCTTTTCATTCAATGTCTACAATTTTCAATGTTTACGTAACTACGCTTTATTTCGATGTAACTTATTTTAACCGGTAAACTTATTTGTCGTCAAGAAAGGTTTAAGGTATATTTATTAAGTTGCAGAAACAATTAGAAGTTAAAATAACTGAAATAAAAGAAGATATTTATCCATTTCTTGAATATTTCATTTCAAACTCCATCAAGTAAACCATTTGTTAAACAAAATCCATTTAATTATAAAAGTTACATTAGTTTTCGTTTAAACTACCTTAATGCACTATAGATTTATTTTTTTATGTAGTGTTTGTAGAACTCTATAATAATTTATTTTTTATTGAAATTAATTCTGTAGTAATCAATTCATTTATTAATTTTATGTCAAATTTTAGATATTTATATGTCTTTGATAAAAATATAATACTCGTTTCTTGAGGAAAACCCGGTTAGTATTTAAGAGATTAGCATTCAAGAGGTAATCCCCTCGGTCAGAACTAGCTGCTAGCTGAATCTTGTAACAATATTGGTCTCATCATACAAACTTTTTTGTGATTTTAGATTGGTCCTTATTTAATAAATGGTGTGAAAAATTTAAGGAGATAAATTATTTCGAAATGATTTTTAATCTATTTTTTAAGAATGGTTATTTAAGATAAAACTGTACTATATTTTAATTTTTCAATATATCTAATTTATACCTTTAAGTAAAAGCACTTCAAGAATTGAAAATGAGTATAATAAATGTTTTATATAATTATCATTAAGTAAAATGGTTGATGGCTTTTATACATATGTTCCAAAACTAAGGCTATTGTATCTTTAAATAATAAATTAGCATTTTGAGGTGATAATAAACTGTTTTAAATAAGACTTACATATGTTGCAATATAGTATAAATATACAAGCCTATAATATTTAGTCATGAACTGAGCAAAACTTCACTATCACGTCCTTGATAGTAAGTTGAAAAGCGGGTTTACTCGGTAAACGCACTATTTTAAAAAAGAATCTAACTCTTGTGGAAAAGATATCGTAATGATATGTTTCAGGAAACATCAATCCACATTCCATCCTAACTGTTTAAGTCCATTGCTGTATGTACACGGAAGAAAGAATCGTATCCCTCCATGCTAATACATGAAAAACCTACAAAGAGGGACGCCCGTGTGTGATTGTCTTGTAAAAAAGATTACAAAAACTGCTCTGACACCAGAATCAACGAGCAGCACAGCGCAGTATAAATAAGTTATTAAAAATAAGTTTTAAAAATATATTTTCTATCCCTTGTGATGCTGAGTAAATATTGATTCTACAGATAATTTAAATAGCAAAAATTTATATTTGCTTTAAAATATTTTTATGACGTTGTCTTTTTGTAAAACAATATTTATTTAACCATTTTCTTGGTAACTTTACTCCATGGTTACTTTAGTCCAATACTTTATGAAGTAAAAATCTTTATTTAGGTTTGAATAATCAATTATATGTAGTAACAACTAGAATTTGAATAATACATATGTATACATATATTATCATATGTAATATTTATATTTGTTTCAGTAGTAACAGAGAAAGAAACAGTTCCATTTAAGCATATATGAAATTGTAATATTTATTTAAATAGGTACCCAACGTTACTACACTTATTAAAAAACGCTTCACTTATTTTTTGTAAACAACTCTTTAATAGTCGTAAAAACATAAAATATAAAAGTGGAAGTATAATTAACACTATAGTGGAATTTCTACTTCCAACTTTAAATCATTATAGTTGAAAACAGCGAATAAATATATACCTGTAAACACATTTTCTATTAAAATGTTATTTATTTTAATTATTTAAGCTGGTAACGATTTTGGTTTTTGTTTTTAAACAATACGCTATTAAATTAATTAAAAAATATGCTAATGTGTTAAATTTACACATTGTAGATATACCTCATTTATTAATGATAATCCCACACCCTGTAAACTACATATTATAGTTTAACGCTATCCATACCGCCACTCATGATTCTGTCTAGAGAATGTAATTCTACGACAACTTAGTGACAAAATGTTATAGAATTTAAGCAGATCTTTGTGGCTTTAATTTGTGTTTTAATATCTTCTAAGTCTAAATGACATATTTTTTTAATTTTTTATAATTTCTTATACGTCGCCTAACTCTATTATCACTTTTGCAATTAATCGCGAATATGAACCTCCGCTGTGTATAACGAAATTTAATTTGAATAATATTATCATCCCCAAAGATGTGAGTTATGAGAAATGCATGCGAGTGAGGGATATTTAATAAATTAAAAGCTACCTTTTGCAATCGGGACGTCGACATTTAAAATATTACTTATTATTGCAGCTAATAGAAATAATAATATCTTTAAAAGGATTTATTTATAGTAAAGATTAAATTTGAAACTTTCTGTTGAGTTTGACTTTTTTGCCTTTTTATATACACGTTTTTCTAAAATTTAATGAACCGATTGCAGCAATCGAGAAGTCTCAAAAAAATTATTACTACGTAAAATAATATTTGAGGCCATGTGATCTTCTAGGATACAAGGTCAAAGAAGAAAATAAGAAATAATTATCTGTTTTCACCGTTGAAAAATAGCCAAAAGAAGATAATTTTACTTCTGCATTTATTTGAAAAATACAATAAAAGTTTAAAATTTTAGATATGTATAAAATTTCAAAAAGCCTTACATATCTATAAAACTTCGTCTTAAGTTTCAGTGTTAATTTCTTTAACCAAACATTAACCAGATAAAACTGGGCTCCTTTACAATATCCTATTCATAATTACATTGAAATAAAATTGTTTTTCAAGTTTATGTGGATTTTTTAATTATTCTACATTCTTACCCGAGGTTCCGATTACTTTTCTGCAACAGTGGTCATGGGCATCTGCAATCTCATCTCATCTCAAGAAATTATGTTTTGCCGCCAAAGATGTTTTAATTTCCCTCGTACTGCTTTGAATGCAAGCAGTATATGATATGACTAGCTTTTGCCGCGACTCCGTCCGCGTGGAGTAGTGACTTCCGGCAGATTTTTGGTTCTTCCCACATAGTTCCCGTTCTTGCTGGGTTTTCGGAATGGTCGAGTTCCCGTAGAGTTTTCAGGATAAAACCTATGTTTTTTTTAATTCACAATGAAGTAATCTTAACCAACAACATATTTATTTGTTTATTTGAATAAAGATTTTATAAAATTATTTCGACCAAATTAGGTACCATAAAAACGGTTTTTGTGAGTTAATCTTAAAAGATAGACATATACCGTCGGGGACTGTTTTTTAGATCATTAAAAGAGCTATTATTCTTTAGTACATATTTTTTGTGTATCTTGAACCGTTTTCACGGCGCACGCAACGGAAGGCTTCAAAGATGAAATAATTTCTCCCGTTTTTTACACATTTACCACTATATTTTTGCTCCTATTGGTCGTAGCGTGATGTTATATAGCCCACAGCCTTTCTCGATAACTGGACTATCCAACACAAAAAGAATTATTCAATTCGAACCAGTAGTTTCGGAGATTAGCGCTTTCAAACAAACAAACAAACAAACAAACTCTTCAGCTTTATAATATTAGTATAGATGTGTTGAATTTTGATAGTGTATTCACAGATATGAGATTTATATTCTGAATGAGGTAATTCAATGTATTAGATATTTGCCAGCCATTTTAGAGAGTTCTGTTGAATTATATCAATTTGAAGCGTATATGAATAGACTATTCGACAAAACCGAAATAATACATGGAACTGATTTTTCCATCAGTAATATTATTAATTAAGCTAGTTTTTCGATTTTTATTTAACGAGCAAATTGTTCTTTTAGAACGGTGGTGACATTTATAGAGAATGTTTCTTCTTAAGCAAATTCAAAGACGAGATATTATAAAAACACGACTTCTTGTGTTAATACAAAATTTTTCAACTACCTAAGCTTAAGTAAGTAAATTAAAAGTACAAGAGAAGTTTTAAAGGACAGTTGACAATAAAATAAGACAATTGAGAATTAATTAAAATTCACAAATTAACTTATTCTTTACATATAATATTCTTTACATACTAAAATTATCATTAGAATTAGAACAAAATTTCTTGAACAACATTAAAGCCCGCTTGAAATATATTTTTTTTTCATTTACCGAACACATATTTCCATTCACTGATTGGATTTGTGCGTCGTTTCTACCACTTCATCTTACTAGAAGGAAAATAAAATTAAAACATATCAAGCTGCGTTGCATAATTTTTAATTGTATTATACCAAATTCTAGCTGAGTTCTGAAACCTTACATGTTTCTTATTAATTCTATAAATATATTTAGAAACGCAAAGTTCAGCTTTAAATAATAAGTTACAATAAACAATAAATAACTTCACTGTTTAACAGAAAATAATACTATCAGTGCAATTTTTGGATTCTAATTAATATAATTGTACCTCTCGAATACACTAAGATGCTTACTCCAAGATTGCATAGTGATACTACATACGGAGCGTTAATAGTTTCATTCATAAATCCTCTTCTTTAGTAACAAAATTTATGATAATGTAAACATATGTATGAATATCGAGTTATTTTACATATGTTACTGAATGTGAAAGAGGAAACACTTTGTATATAATGTGACGATTCAATCTTTGCGTAAACATACAGACGGCCCTACCGCAGTTTCACAAGTAAGTCAACTTAGTGTTACCACTTGGCAGTTTAATGAATATGACCTACATTCAAATGACAGAGGATTAGGGTTGTCCTCGTATAATTATACTTATTTCTAATAAATAACAAGTTCTAATTCCATTTTAGTGCAGTAAAAATTTTAAGTAATTTGCCTTGCCGAATAACATTGTATATGTTTTTTTTTATAAAATGAGACCAAAAAGGGATACTGAATCACGGTTAAGACGTTCTTAGAAGATTTTACATATTTATAGTTAAAGGATATGTGAAAATAAATTTACTTTCACATAAGAAAAAAAAATTTTTTAAGGGTTGAATTATTATGACAAGTACAAAGGCAACTTCTATTTAATTTTAATTATTCGTACAGATAATGTTTGAGACATAAAGTTGTATAAGAGAAAGAATCACAGAATAAAATTAAAATATAAAAATCAATTAATCTACAAGACGATGGCAGGGAATCAATTATGTCACAAATTTTTCAGTTATCTTTTTTACTTTGATTAGTAGATAGTCGTCATGCATCTTAAATATTATTGACAGCTATTCAGTGTATTATATGTAGTATAAATTAACGTCATTTTAGTAGACAGACGGTACAAAATAAAAAAATCTTTAAAACTAACTAGCGGAACATTTTTAGTTTTTTATATCAGGAATTCTTCAGGCGGCGCAAACAGTCTTGTGATTTCTGTTAATACCACGTCTTTGCAAAATAAATACATATATGGACCGCTTAATGGTAACCGTTCACCGTATCCTAGAGAACGCCCCAAAATACAAGCATCTGATCACCTTGACACCGTCTTATTAAAGTTATACTTGGAACACGCGGATCGCTTCCAGTCATTAGATATTTAACTGTTATTTTCGTTATGTGTAAAATACTGCTGTTAGCCTTTGAGGGGTGATGCTTAATGTCATCTCAATTCATTTAATTCGTTGTGTATAGTCCTTGCAACCGGACGAAGAGATATATTTCTTAGTTGCTCACGAGCACAGTTAAGTACAAGATTAAATTCCCACCATCGCTGTTTTGTAGCTCATACAATTTCAATATCTTCAAATTATTATCAGTGGAATGGGATATATCTGAGGTAGTTCGCTAACCATTTAAGGCTTATAATTATTTTATTAGATTAAGTTTCAACTTAATCTAATAAAATAATTGTCTAACACTATACGCAGACTGCCTTAATATTGTATTTAAGATCCATATAAATGATTTGTCTTACGAATATCATATATGTAAATCATTTGAAACATAGGTGATTAGAGATATATTCATATTAGAATTTTATTTTTGGAATAAAATTCACAATCAATTTGAAATTGTTTCTAGAAAAGTTTTTGGAGAATGCACACGAAAATATTTAAAAATAACTTTTTTTAGCGATTATTTCAGAAGTAGCTGATATTTTAATATGGTTATTTTTTATTGTCATTTAACAATTTTTAAATAATGGATAGTCCATTTTGGCAAAAAGTTCTCAAAAGCTTGAATATTGTATGGCGCTGTACATTTTTATACCTGAACTAAATTTGTATATATAAACTTATAACAAATTTTTCAAATAAGATTCAAAATAACACAAATTTATAATCCATGGATTATATTTGTGTAAGCTAATGGCAATGTTGCTAAACAAGTTTAATATTTCATAGATCTGAACAAATATATAATGCAAAACAACTTTATATTACCGTTTCAAATAAATAGGGAATAGTATTTTATTACGAATGATGTGGTCAGAATGGTTACCCAAAATTTTTACATGGTGGCAACAAAATAAATATAAATACAAATTACCAGCAAATTCTGATGAATAATAAAATATCAATTTCGATTCATATGAAAAATATGTTTCAATATTAAACAAAAATAAATACATTTAAATGAAGAGGATATTAATTATTATTATATATTAAATCTATGTTTATAAATATATGTATTCATGAAATATAAATAGTACGCTCGATCATAAATTTTATTTAAACAAATTGTAAAAAGTTTGTATAAATGTATGTTAAATTTTAGTTTATAAAATTTTAAGACCAGATTTGGAAATCTAAATTTCGTAGCTATGGTTATATTGCGTCCACATCACTATGTAAAACATATTAAAAGTAATTATTTCTTACCTACAACAAAATAGTGTATTTTAATTTACTAATTATGTTTAATCTTACGACATCTTAAATATCTATCTGAACGTCGATTTAGTGTTTTTGAATGAGAGATTTTTTTGTATTAAATTATTTTCATTTTCTATCACTAAAACGACTTGAAAATAATAACACATTTTTAATAAAGAACTCAAAATAAGTTGTTGTAAAAAATGAGATTTGGAAAAAAGTTATTTTGGAGTTATTCAGTTCGTTGTACATGTGTAGTTCATTTTATGTCTTACATATTTTCCCTTGACCAAAATCTTTATTAAAATATCCTACAGAACAGTGAGAGACAACAGTTTAAAAATTAAACTAGTAAACTACAAAATTTTAAAAATGTAATGTTTTATTAAGAACCACCGTGTCAATTGAGTTGAGTGGAACTTATGGTAAATATTTAAATGAAACTAATATTTTTCGGATATACTACGCAGTTTATTTATATTACATCCGAAAAATATTAGTTTCATTTAAATGAATAAAACTCGCGAAAGTCTTAGTAAATATGTTTTTTTCAAACTAATACCTTGTGACGAAGCGTTGTTCACGGTATGTTATCAATAACGTTATCAAATTCTCGGTTCAATGAGAAATTTATTAAATTTATGAAATTAATAATAATGTAATTACTGAAAGTCAACTCAGCACAAGATTGCACGAGCGTTAATTTGCGATCACCCAAGAAGTAATTTAAAATATTTAGCTAAAGTTTAAGCAACCGGTGAAGATATTTCTTAATTTTCGTTTAAATACTTGAGATTAACAATAAATATCTTTACAAATTCCAGAAAAATATAACAAATAAATATAAGAAATGCTTTAATTTAAAAAAGTACTTAAGATTAAAAATCATTTAACTATGAATATTTTCTTTGAATAGTAGGACGTTAAAGGAAGTATTTTGGAACTTTATTCAAGTACATAGGTAAATAAACGTTAAATGCGCCTTAGAATAATATTGAATATATATATATATATATATAATAAAAACAAACATTTTAGATGGCGGACGTCTACTAAGATATTAAAATCTTTTACATAATACAATAAATAATTTACAAATACAGCGAAATACATGATCCATTTACTTCATTTTAAACCTACGTCACTGCAGACTAGAAGAATCTTACTTTACATGGATAACAAAAGAAGCAACGTAATATAAGTCTCATAAAAAAGTTGGTAATTAATAAATACGATAAAAAATACCTGATAACGAGAAAATATTATTCCTTCGAAAGACTTCACAATATTCAGAATTAGTAAAAATATTACTGAAAACTAGGTTAATAATAAAATTTTATGGAGTAAATTGTTTGTAAGTTTATACCTGAACTTCGAAGCTAATTAAAAAATCTGATGAATTCTTAACTTTTTATATTACTGGAATATTTTAATCAAGGTAAATACGGAACAGAAAAAATAAATACTAACAATAGCAATTAAATTTTTGGTTCAAATCAATGATCAAAGCCAAAAACGTTTTGAAAATTTTAAATACCGTCGAATTACGACCAAAGAATTTAGTTCGCTGTAAAAACTATATTTCGTTATATATTAAATATGTATTTGTAACGTATTAAGTATACAAAAAATAACATTTTAAATATCCTATTACTTGTTTCAATAGCATTCTATTCCAAAATTTAAGAGATAATACAATATCAAACTGCTTATTTGCATCAAAACTATTTTACTATAAATAAACAAATAAAGCCAAGATTCTTCACCCAGATCTAATAATACAACATAAAATTTTAATCTAATCACGGCGTCCTATGAGGCAACCACATAATTCAGTTAGGAGGTCAGTTGGTCTTGCTGTTTGATTTCCCGCCAACAGTCTATACTCTATAATTGGTTTAAAAATAACGCAATCAATAATAGCAATAACTCAAAACAGTATATATTAATTGTTTAAAAGAAATCCTTATTTAAAAACAAATGACCGCTTTGTAAATTCTGAATCCATTGACAAAAATTTTATAGAACGTGTTAGAATATATACCTAATTATAACTATCTCCTACATTATTCAATAGAATAGTTTTTAGAGAGCATTAAAATAATATAAATGGTTAAAGTTCTTTATAAGCACATAGTATTGACCTATGTAAATGTTATCTTCTATATATATAAAAATGGATTGCTGTTCCTTAGTCTCGCTAAAACTCGAGAACGGCTGAACCGATTTGGCTAATTTTAGTCTTGAAATACTCCTGGAAGTCCAGGGAAGGTTTAAAAGGTGAGAAAAATTGGAATAATTGCCGGGAAAACCCTAAAAACAGCTCTTTTCTATTTCCCATACAAACGGTTTTTTGAAATTAGACTTGACAACTAACTAATATGTCAATCATTCTGTTCGATTGAAACAGTAGAAATTTAATAAATACCAATACCGGGTTATTGAAGACGGAATAGAGTTTGCCACGTCAGCTATACCTGTATTTCTAATGACGAAATTAACGCGGACGAAGTCGCGGGCTAAAACTAGTTGTAAATAAAAACTTTTCACAAAATCCTACACAAAATTTTATCCGACAAGTATTAAAAATCTTTAAGGTGTGATACCAATAATCCAATATTAATCTCTTTTGGGTTCTATTATGTCCTGTATTTGCGTATAACATTTCTCCTAATAGACAGCACCGTAATAATTGCGTCACTGAGGATCCCTTGTAAATTAACATTCGTCTATCAGTCAGTTTCATTTCTATTGGATTCTTTTAATTCATACTTCTGTTCATTATATGAACAATAAATATTTAAATGGTTAAAATATCCATAAAAGATTTTGTTACACTTCTATTTGTTTTTAACATAAAAGCACTTAAATGTTCTCTACTTCCATTAAACTTAAATAAAACTCAAAATTAATTTCCCTTCAAGAAGGCCAATGAAGTTATTAACTAGCAGAAACAGTTGGAAGTTCAAATAACTGTAATAAAAGAAAATATTAGTTTGTTTCTTGAACATTTCAAAGGAAATCATGGATACCATTTTTCATAGAAAATCTATTTTCTAATAACAGTTTAATATATTCTTAGTTACGACTTTGTAAATTTAGAACATTGTGGTATTTTTTTATTTCTGTCATGGTTTTGTAAGATATTTCTTACATGTTTATAAACGATTATATCAAAATTTTATGGTAACTGATTCATTCATTTACGTTTACGTTTTCTATAGCTTCTCTAAATATTTTACTAAATACTTGAGGTAGTCCTTGTCAGCATTTAACAGATTGGCATTCAAGAGGAAATTCTCTTGACCAAAGTCGAAGTAAGCTGTCACCTCTGTCAATATTAGTCTAGTCCCACAAACTTTAAGTTATTTGATTATTTTGGATTATGTCTTATTTACCATATTAATATTTGAGGCTAACAGTACAAATATTGTTTCTTAAGATCAGTAGTTATGGTCTTTGCATTTTATGTTTTGCAATGGGTGACATAAAAAAATTTCTAATTTCTGGTTCATTTAAAAGTACAAGTCGTAGGTCTTAAAGATTATAAATACTCGTGATTAAAGAATCATATAATTTATAGGTAAATTTGTAACGATTGTTAAAAAAACGATATTCTTAAATACAAAGCTTTTGTATGTAATAGATTATTAATATAATATATTAGTGAAAGATATTTGAAACAATTATTATGTTTGATGTTAGTGCTTTCTTGTTTAATTTTGTTCACGTACAATATTTGAAATATAGAAATACAATCTTAAAATAATTGTTTGTATAAAAAATATTAGTTTGTTTCTAAAATTAATAATATTTTCTCTAGTTACTCCTATCTATTACCTGTTTTACCTTTTGATCTGTAATAAATATTAAATACTACTTATCATGAAATGGACCTTCTTAGCCCTGAAATTTATAATGAACGTTAGACATTTATAATTTTTGTAATAAAATTTTAAAAGGTGTTTTGGTTTATTTGATACTTTGAATTTCATTATCTTAAATTTTCTTGGTTTTCAGTTCTTGCTTGCTTTTGTCAGTCTCAATCAATAAAAACAATTAAACAGACTTAAATAAATTTTACGAAAAGAATAAAAATTTAGATAGTTAATTTTTTAATAATAAAGATTTTTTATAACTCTATTGTTATCATGAAATGTAAAAAGAAAGAGGCAATTATTTTTGTTTCCAAAAACATAAAAAAATATATAATCAATGGAGAAAACTCATTAATTGTTGAGTTGAAAAGAATTTTTATTTTGAATTCTCTAAATATATTTTTTTTAATATCAGATACAAAAACAAAATATATAAAATATCATGTCATAGGAATATCAATCATTTGTGATGTTTTAAATTTCAATACGAACTTAATTAACGAAACTATATCTCTTCTTTTCCATTAAAGACAAATTGGTCCTCTCTGGTTGGTTTAAAAATAAACTGTTAATAAAATGTTATTGTATACGAATATGACTTCAATGGCAATAAACAAATAAAGCAAAATAATCAACTGAAAACATTACAAAAAAATATGAAATGTTTCTTCAATTGGAAACAAGAATAAAGTAGTGTGCGTAGTAGATGTATAAAAATTATGATTTCCATTAAAATTTCCACAATACCTTCCTCCATTATAGTTGAAAACAGCGAATAAAAATGTATGCTCAAAAAGGTGAACACATTTGGTTATTAAATTGTTATGCAAAATTTTCATGTCGCTTAACAGTGTAATCACATTTGCAATTAATCCTGATGTTGACCCACCGTCATGTACGTAACGAAATGGAACGTAAAAAAATTATCATCCCCAAAGATGTGAGTGAAGAGAAATGTATAAGAGCCGCAGTAATTTAATAAATGAAAAGCTACATTTTGCAACCGGGACGTCGTTATTATAAAATATTAAGTTTTATGCAGCGAGCATGAATTGTACCATCTTAAAAAGCATTTGCTCGCATAAAAATGTATATAAATTTTATTTGTTATCAATGACTTTTTGCTGGTGTTTGAATATTGTATTTTTTCATTAAATTAAACTAAGTTTATCTTACCTGAAAAATCTGCTACCTGAAACAAATAGAACAGAAACATAATTATAATACAAATAAAAAAACTCATTCGGCAAGGTAATACATTTAAACTTTTATATTTGTAAATGAACATAGTTTTAAAAGCTATAACTAAGCCGATTTCACAAATTAATAATTCCTACAAAACCTAAAAGCTAACTAAAATATTATTTAGTGTTTCATAAACAACAAGAAATAAATAATTTATAGACCAACTAATTTATCATTATTAATTCGATAAAAAAAAAGTTTTTTTATTTCTATGACAAGTTAATATGACTGCATAAAATTTACTCTCTTTTAGGGAGTTATATATCCTGTAAAGAAGCTGCTTGTCTTATACGTTATAATCAAAATCAATCAATACTGACATTTCAAATATTTTAATAATTCTGTAGAACCAATATTTTAATAAATATATCTCAATAAATTAATCTTCACGGATACCTGAAGTAATAAAAAAAAAACAAAAAAACCGTTCCACAGCAGTGTATTTTTGAAATGTATATGATGAAAGTAGTTTAAATTGGTAAAATTTCTGACACGTTAATTTACAAGCCCTACATTCGTATAAAACTTGTTTTTAAGTTCAAGCATGCATTTTTCCTGTTAAATATTAACAGTGCTGTTAACATTTTTAAACTCGCACCGTAGTAACTATTTTTCAGGTCAACTGCGTACTTAATTTCATATTAATTTGAAATTGTCTAAGCGTGAAAACACAAGTACAAACAATTTTTATACAATAAGTTATAATGAAAACTAGCTTTGGCTTTCAGAAATTATAAGAACTTTTAAATGTTATCAAAGCGTGGCGATTTTCATTTAAAATAATAAGATAGAAAAATATATACGTATATATTTAATTTACTGTCGTGAACATTCGTAAATTCTACAAACTACTAGAAACTTAAACCCAAGATGACACGATAACTGACAAAAATTATACACACGGGACTGAAGTTTCCTTAATCATCTATTTGATTATCATTATGCTGTTATTTCGATATGTACATTTACATTATTTAAAAGAAACAGGTCTTGGTAACTCATTTGTATAAAATCCTTTTTACAAAACCCTTAACGTGAAGGAGAATGCATTTTTTTTCTGCATTGAAAATACGAAAAGGTTTAATAAGTTGTATGTGTGAATAACCCTCATACAGTATTTAATATTTCATAAAATGTTTTACCGATATTAATTGTATTATTCTCAAATTGAATGCATAACTTTTTATTATGATATGAAATTGAATTCGAGTAATCGAATCAGTAGGTGAAAAAGCTGTGTGAGATAAATTTACGTTCATAGCTAAACCTATATAGCTATAAAATGTATGTAGATTTTAAATTAATTCAAGAGAATAGTACTACAACTTCAAATAAAATGCCAAATTATATGTCAAAACACGAAATACACTTTGGTCTACAAGCAAATATTGTTTATAATTAAAAATCAGCAACGTTGATAAGACGAATATTATTCATATAATATTGCTTTATAATGCTCAATAAACAAAATGAAACCAGTAGCTCTATTACTAGATGAAAAGACTACAAATTGTCTTAGAATAATTGTATGTATCACATATAAAATTAACTAAAGGATCATAAGTGTAATATGAACACAAACAAATTACTATAATAAGCTTACACAGCAAACGTACCTCTTAAAGTGTAATTCATCTTATGAATCACAGAAGCCAAGACCGTGACGATTCCCTTTTATTATTTTTCAGGCTTTATGTTGATGCCACAATTAAATGTGCCTGAAATGTAATGGTCTTTGTTAATAGTATATCATGTCTTGAGTTAAAATGTCTCTTGTATTCGCTGGAAATACAAAAAAAGGTTAAATAATTTTGGTTCTAAAATTACTGAAGTTAAAGATACACGATAAAAACCTCTTGGATATACCTATAAATTTTAATATTTTTTTTACTATTGCTCATCAGAATGGATTTGCGTTATTGTGAAAAAGATATTGTAATACCTTAGATTTAATATTTAAATTAATGTTGATTTATTCTAGAAAGTTGTTGGAATAAGCTTTTAAATTTCATGCCCCTTATCTCTGTGCGACAGCCGCTTAATGTCACAATGGGTCGATTAAAATCTGAGTGAATACAAATATTAGTACATTTCTCAATTAAAGGTCAACGTTATTTACTACGTGAATATTGTTATACCAAAACTTTTTACAGCTATATTTAATCTCATTAATGTTGAAAACGTACTCTTTTTAACTTATGAAAAAGTCATTCAACTTCTATAAAGTCCCATTTTAAGTAACAGAACGTATATGGTAATTTATAAAAAATTCACCAAATTATTATAATGGCTGAGTAAGAAACCTACCTTTTATAGTATTATAACATTAAACACTTTGTAGACACAGATTGTTTAAGTTCACTGATACAATGTAGACCGAACTGTCAATATCACTTAGCTTCATATTACTCGTAATTAGTTACTCTATCCTGACACACACTGACTTTTTATTCCAAACATCATAATTATATTAAACATATTAATTACCTATATAACTAATTTGTAACAATTACTTTTAAAATATCAACTACCTTTTTACATATTTTTGAAATTCGTAAGTAATAGTACAAATAATACATACAACAATATATATGCATGTTTTATTATATGTTAGAAACATCATTAACATAAATATGTAATATTGAAGGTAATGGTAATTATATTAATAGACAGTTAAATGTTTCAATATTTAATAATTGTTTTTAATTAAATTAATATTAAATATTGTCTGCGTATGTAACTATATAACTATAACCCTACTAGTCAAAAAACTAAGAATGAAATAATAACTTTAATATCTAGCATATTATAAAAGTTCATTGCCCTGGCTTATGACCCAGGAACATTTGTGCTGATTCAAAATTAAGCCTTAATTTTGTTCAAAATGAATACGATAATTTATGTCAACTTCATACTGTGACAAAATATTTTCTGTAACTGATATATTCACTTTAAAATAACCACAAAAACACCGCAATTTCCCTCCATTTACATATCAACAACAGAAATAATTGGTTTTAAATTATAAAATATATATAACATTCGTTTCCAATCGTCAGATTTTCATTTTAGAGTCATATAGAATATGGGATAAAATAACAAATGTTTTTAAACTAAGGATTTATGTATTCCACTTTACACAATTTGAAAAATTATATATAGTCTCGCACTTATAACAATCTTGTAAGACATATTCATATCTATATATATAACAATGAACTGCTGTTCCTTAGTCTCACTAAAACTCGAGTACGGCTGAACGGATTTACCTTATCTTAGTCTTGAAATGTTGGTGGAGGTTCAGGGAAGGTTTGAAAGCTGAAAAAAATTGATTCATTTCCGGGAAAACCCTAAAAACAGCCCTTTTCTATTTCCCATACAAACGTTTTCTTTGACATTAGATTTGACAACTAACTAATATGTCAATCATTCTGTTCGATTGAAACAGGAGAAACCTGATTATTAATGGCCTCTAAAACGGAATAGAGTTCGCCCGGTCAGCTATACATATACATGACGAAACTAACGCGGACGAAGTCGTGGGCAAAAACTAGTTATTAATATTTGTTTGACAAAGACTTAGCATGAAAGAGAGTTAAACTTATTTAGCTACAATACGCATCGCGTAGATTTGATTTCTTTTTGTTTTTTGTATCCAAATTGTTACTTTACTGACACGCCTTTTGACATGCATCTAATTTTAAGAAAAAATATTGCATCACATTCTTTAAACACGATTTCCTATTTATCTCAAGATACATACATCTCATACAAACTCTAACGAAAAATATGGGTTTGGAGTTAAAATTCAAATTGAATGTATAAATAAAAAAATATGCACATGTTGCAAAATCCGAAAATGCAACAAAAGTACAGATAAAGGTTTTACTTAAACAAGACATGTAAATGTTTTGAAGTTAAATTTTGCTTAATTACAAGCGTTAAGCACCACCTACGTACGATTAATTAAGCGTTGTGGGTCTTAAGGCAAATCTTTGAGGTTTGTACTAATTCCTTTCGACATCGTGTTGTTCATGGTATGTCGAGGAACGTTATCGATTCCATGGTCCAATGAGGAATTCTTGAGTCATTCATTAAGGATGATGTAATTAGAGTGATCTGTCAACTCAGCCTAAGACTGCACGGGAACAATGCTATTCAATGCATTGTTATCAAGTAGATACCGGTGTAGGGCTGATTAAAATATATTAAATTTGTATGTAATTTATTACCTTACATTTACTATCAAAGTACTTAGAAATTATTGAATTTATGAGTTTAAAAAACTAAAACAAGAATTTAATCATAATGGATTACAAAAGAAATTAAGGCACAATTTCAATTCCCAGACAAACATCGCCCTACGCTGCAAGACACCAATGTGAAAAAAAAAACATTTGTAAAAGACTATTTGTCTGAACAGAGCACTCCTTATAAGAAAGGTTATTATGCATTAATTTTATTTCCTTTTGATGATATTTTAAGATTATTATTTTTTCGAGAAAATTTATTCTTCTCAAACTTCAATAAACACACAAGTTTCCCAAAACTGAAAGCAAACGCACCATTAATTTGCGGTTATATCTCAAGAAGCAATTTAAAGTAATTAGTTGAAATTATATACCAATAAAGATAATCGTTAGTTTTTGTTATAGTGATTGAGATGTATGTATGTATTTATACTAAAATACAAAAGATGATTGAAAAAATCGTAAGTCACAAAATCTTTAATCAAAGACAAACATAAATTATAAGTGATCGTAGTAATAGTTACCAATAATAATAAAAAACAGTAGAAATTATTTCAGAGGTTAAAAACCTAAACTACAAAAGAAAATGTCTACAAAAGTTTATTTCATATGTAATATATTAATACAAATAAGTAGAACAGAGGTGAATTATACGGAGGTAATGTTTTTAATTGATTATTCAGACTCAAGTTGCGGACCTAATTTCAAAAGTAACTCAAATACTCTAAAGACTTGTTTTTATTTTAGCCGCCTTTTTTTGATTGACACAAGTCTGTTTTGTGTCAATTGGGGAATAAAAGGGAATAATTATTATTCCTTTCCCCAAAAAACAAAAAGTGTAAGCAATAAACACTGATACCAATATACGATAGGTATCATAGTCACATAGACGAATATAATTTAAATAAAAGAATACGAGTATTTCAAAATACACAGACAAATTTTTATTTACTAACACAACCACAGTATAATTAAACATACCGAAATAATAATAGAAATCTCTTAAAGTTTTAATAAATTGTATTTCGTGGTGGCTAGACGCTCAAATCCCTAATTGTCTCTTGAGATCTCGTAGTGTGGCAACAGATACGAGTATAATATGGTTTTATATTTTTGATGACAAGTTCTCAGATACATTTTTCCCAGTTATTTTCTCTGATGAAGTGAGATTTTTTTTATTTTATTTTAATAGAATAGTAGAAGTCCGTTTCTAATATATGTTTTTAGTACTTTAAAGATAAATAAAGACAATACCCAAATACACAAAGCAGTGGCAACATTAACATTCTGGTAACAAGAAACTTATAATCCTATATCTTAAATGGATCATTTATATTGAAATAAACATTCAGAAATGTATATTTTAACTTTATGGACACAAATAATGTTGTTCCTTATTTAAAATAAAATTTAAATGAAACTAATATAACGAGATGTCGTCTGCCCGTGATTACGGTTGCTGAAAAGTAATCGAAACGTCGGGAGTATGCAGTATAATATGTAATAGTAAAATACGCGTAGTAATCCGAATAATATTAGTTTGATTTAAATGAATACTCGCGAAAGTTGTAGATCTCATTAAATTAAAATTAATCAGTCAACGCGACAAATTCTAGCCGTCGGCTTTGTATTTTACACCTAATCTTACACTTCAATTCCAGTGGATTGTCCACGTCATCCTTGAGGCGAACCACATAATTAAATTAGGAGGTCCAAGGTCACGCAGTTCAATTTCCATTGACAGATTGTAATTGATTTGAATTGGTGCAATTAAGATCATTTATTACAAATAATTTATTAAGTAGTGACAAGTAACTCTCGCATATGAAATTTCTGGAAATAAAAAAGATTCTCGTTTTAAAAATACAAAAATTAAACGATGCTATTCATAGCAATTTTTTATTGATATTGAATCGCAAAACTGAATTTATTAAAAAATTACAAAATTTTATTCATATAACAACAAATACACATACCGAAAATATTATTGAAATATCCTTTAATAATATTTAGCGATATTGAAACTGAGATATTATATTACTTCGGTACCAGAATATTAAAATTTATATGCCCATCTCTTGGTATTGTCATATTAAAATTATTTAAAGGCACTTCTTGATTTTCGTTCCTGAATGTAACATTTTAAAAAAGAACGCGATATTAAGTTACACAACTTTTAATGATTTTCCAAGAAAACACATAGAGTATCACAAATTTAAATTCAACTTTCTTTTCATATTTAACTTACGTAAATTGGTTGGCAATTTTATGTCCTGATGACACGATGAAAGACTCATCTACCCTCTGTGTAAACACGGTTGCAACTTAATCGAAACGTTTGGTTTAAAAAAAAGTTTACCAATACGAGCTTAGCGCAGTCCAAATATTTTTAACTGCATAAGCCTTTATAATTTTAAATACTATTCTCATAATTGAAGTCAAAAGAATACCGAATAAGCATTACTTCAGCATAAAATTAATATATAATTTATAATATTTAACGCCAAGCAATTATAAGAATGTGAATATTAAATTAAACGTTGCTTGCAGCTTTTGGCACAATCATCGCGGCGTGATGTCGTATGCAGCTGATTCACGTCACTGCTGCTTTAATTAAAGTCTTTATTTAAAACTGAATAAGTTTTCTTACTAAGTGCGATTGTTAAAAATTATCTTAATTTATAAATAATATCTCTTTTTTCATAACAATAACGTTAACAATAATTGAATATTTTTGTCATTTATCGTAATATCAACAGCAAGCTAACTAACAATTCTTATGAAAACAAACTTTATATTTGCATACTGATACATATTCATAAAATGTTCATTTTAAATCTGAAATATATACTAAAACTAATATAAATAGTAAGAGCACAATACGAAATTGGTATTGGAAAATATATATCTGTTTACGTTTTGAATATAATGTTAACGATATTAAACCTACATTTTATTACTTCTTACAGCCATATACGCATTGTATATGATACGCATTGTATCATAGAATTGTACCTCCTGCTATTGTTATTCTTCACGAGATCATTTCATTAAAAAAGCTTTTAATAGTAAGTAAAATTGTTAGTGACGATGATGAATGAAGTAAAAGTAAGAGATTACTTAATAATTTGTTTTAGTTATTTACTGAGATTGCATTGTTTAAAGAAGGTAGAAAAATGAATAGGCCACAAAAGAAAAATATTTAAATATTCTATAAAAATAATACTGAAAACATAGTTGTTTTTATCTTTAACAAATAGTAGTAATTACTTACATGTTCAAAAAAGAAACAGGAGCAGTGTTTGCCTTCTCTGCGACATTATTTTTTCTTACCTACACATTGTATTAAAAATTATGAACATGTTTCAATAAAAACAGAACAAGTTATTTTTCTGTTTCTTAAGATATTATATTTCTATTTCTTACAAGACATATTTCCAACGTCAGCATAATTCTTGAATGATGTTTTACGCATGATGTATTTTATGTGCCGTTTGTAAATGTACCACAGAAAAAATAAGGCAAGAGGGAAGCAAATGGTTATCATTCTAAGAATTCCTATTAGTGCTATCAACTTTCTAGACATGCAATTTCATAAGTGCAAGATTTTTTTTCAATAAAAAGTATTAGGTATCATTTTTTTTAAATTTATTATTACCTACAGTACAACTTCTGGCTATTTAAACCATGACTTTTTTTTTAAATGACATATTATAGCTTTCGAAGATGCTATACACTTATGGTTGAAAACATTTTTAAAAGATTTCATATCCAAATTTAAAGATCTACAGACAACCTCGAAAAGTTAGCGAGGTCGCAGTCCAGAGATCTATTATAGAATCTTTATTATATTAAATTTCTACGTCAGACTTTGTCCACGTATTAAATTGCCTCAAATATTTATATATGCAGATAAGAAGCGAAATTTGCAAAAATATATTCTTTTTATGAAAGAAAACTGAACTAAAAATCCAACGAGTGCAAAATTCAATTTTCCGTTTTTGGTACAACGTAATTAAATACTGTATGTATTTTATAAATTCTCCTAATAAAGAAAACGTCGTCAATTTTAATTTAATTTTGTAACTAAAAAGTTTAATGCATAAACTAGAACTAACTACAAAATCGGACTATTTATTTCATAAATTACAGCATCGAGAAAACTGGGCCTTAGCTTCGTGTAGGTATTCACGTATCTATAACCTGAGAATACCTAAACCATCTAATCCAATCCAATTTAAGAGAAACTACAAGCTATGGCTTCTCGGGTGTCAATAATCAGAATCGAATAGATCACAAATAACATATTATCATTATCAAAGTTGAGAAATGTAGAAATGTTATAGATTTTTTCTTATTATTATTATTATACATATAAGTACATGTGTGTTGACTTATTTTATTTTTGTAATTTCATTAAGCTATTGTAAATATATACATACATATATAATTACGAAGGAATTTTTAGATTGTATCAAAATCTAATAATAAGATTTGTATTGAATAAGTGAATATGATGGGAGAACTTATGAATACAGGAAAATAATACCATTTATACTTATGTAATAAATTTTCAAAAACCGTAGTATCTAATTGTTTCCTGTACACTATTTTAAGTAAAACTTTGTAAATAAACGCTTTTGAGTAGCAGTATTTGTACAGGCAGGTGCAAATGAAAAGAACTGTATGCCGAGTCTGCTTCCTTTTTACTGCAAACCTTAAATTAAGTACTTTTATATTTTTTTGCTTTTATTTTGGTTGAACCATTATTCAATAAATAAAAATCTTTAATAATAATTATTCCTCTTCTTATTATAGCTATTATTTTACCAGAAAAAATATATCAATATAGCTTTCATTATTTTAGATTCTAAAATGTTTAAATGTTATAGTGATTTTGATACTTAAATATTATTTTCTTCATTTGCACTGAATGCGGGTTTCAGTTAGCGGAAAAACAATTCAAAACGCGGAAATTCAATTAGCTAGTTCAGACTCAATCACGGTACTAGGAGGAAAGTCAATATAAATACTGCCCACTATGGAGGCCTTTGAAGTTGGTCCAAGGTGAAGTAAATTCTTCTATCCTTTTCAGGATTTTACCAAAACCCATATTATTTTAATGAACTCTAAATTACATTTGCATGGTCCGAATACAAAATGACATAAAACCAAGTCTAAAGGTCTTTTTTTATGTAGACGCTCATTCAAACTCTGGGTTTATTTTGAAACTATAATACTAATATTTTCCTTTAAGAAATATCATAATTTCGATACTTTTAATTTTACCTTAGCTATTATTTACGCAAACGCAAATAGTTTTACAATTGCGCCCTAGAATTGAAGCAATAGAAATTCTCTCTAACCATACCTACATCAGCATTTATTGAACACAAGACAAACTGAAACCTCCCAAGTCAAAAAATCATAGATTTTAATAAAATAATCTTTAGAGTTTGAGCTATATTTTATAAGTACATACATAAAAGTCATAAATTTTTATTATTATTTCATGAACATATTTAAGTGACTTATAAATAATTGTTAAAACGGTATTGAGTGCCTTTTATTTGCAATAATTCACTTAATTTTTAAGATATCTTCTTTCAATTCAGAGGATTTGGAAAGTTTTAAAGTAACAAACTTTTTTATTAATAAAAAAGCTTCCGCGTCGTACAAAGGATGGTTTCAAATAATATGCATGGTTTCATTGACTGTAATAGACGTGTCCTTTATATAGGTAGATAGACCATATTATACCATTTTTTCGTATAATTATTATCTGTAATTCAGTATGACGTATCTTCAAGGATTTCTCATAGATTTTTAGCCTAAATCACAAACTCTTTTATGAAATAGATATTGGGTATTTTGGAGGAACGGTGATGCCTTAGGGCCTCTCACTAAATTTGATTTCCTTTATGTATGTAACAACAAATAGTTTCAAATCGATTAGAAATCAGTGGCGTGCACAGAGATTTGGGGTAGGTAAATCAGTGGCGGCTGGGTGTTGCACTTTACTAAAATATTAAAATTAGAAAATGCAACAAAACATAACGAGATGTCAACCATGGCTCAATTCGTCAGACATCGGGTGCTCTCGGTAATCTTCGGTCGCTCGTGCGGCGCTCGAGAACCGACTCATTACTCGGTACATTTCTATGAACTATCTTTTGTTCCACGCGTCAGGCGTATTAATGCGTATCTCATACAAGATGTATGTATTAGGAGTCCTCGTGCACTCGCCGAAGCGCACGATATTAGTTTATTAAAGCGCTCAAACTCTTTGACCATAATTAGGAAATTTAATTTTTTATACGTTTTTATATGTTTAAAAAATAAATATAAACATGGTTATTTAAAAATAAATATGAAGTAATATTTTGTAATTTTTAAATCTTTTGAATTGGTGGTTCCGACTTCAGAGAACGATTGCACTTAAGGTACAGCCGCCACTGCCGAAGTAGAATATGTTTGAAAAAGAAAATACCAATTTTCATAAATTCCGCCTTTAAACCATTGATAATAATGATATCTTTCGCAAGTATTGATTTAAATTGTAAAGGAAACTATGTAATATTTATATTATTTTTAACGAGCAGACGAGATGTCTGCCGTGATCGAAGTTGCTGCAAAGTAATCGAAAAGTCGGTACTATGTAGTTTTTAAACATAATAAAATACGCAAAGTACTTACTCAGAAAATATTAATTTCATTTAAACATTGATAAAGATCTTCGCGCATAATGTTACAGCAGTCCGATCAGAACGAACATCTAGATACTTTATGAATCTCTCAAATAGGTATCTCTGAGCTACGAAAGTACCTTAAAACGACTACGATCTGTTCATTACAGTTTTATAAAAGTATTTTTAAATAGGAATATCCAGTGGAGATTCAAACAATCTTATTATTATCATTTGAAAAAAACAAACAAGGTAAATAAAGTAAGTTATTTGTGTGTTACGTACGCGCTACATATGAAGAAAAAAAATGAACATCGCCAGAGCCGCCGACGCCGACTGACGCCGCTGACTCCGAAGAACGAACACCAAGCCGTGTGAACTGTGAACCAGAAGACTGCACATACCACACAAGTAATAGAATGCCATTGTCATCCTAACATCGGGGCAATCATGTAGTCTTAGGTATAGGTTATAAGTTTTGATATGTAATTCTTATTTTAATATACATATAAGTATGTTTCGTAGTTTTCCTGGAACCTCCGGTTGAAACCCAATATAATTTGTGTGAACACAACATGCTAACTAATTAAAACTATCATAATATTTCTGATTAAAATTAATAACATTACCTTTCTTTTATTTCAATCTCAACTGGTCACAACTCACAAACACACCTTGACTCTACACTTATTTTAATTTTATTAAGAAAACGACAATATTGAAAATCTACTCGTACCTAACTAATTTCATTAAACCCATATCACAAGCACACAACTCATAGCTAAAATTTTCCATAATTCGTCACTAAATTAATCCACTGTTTACTAATTAAAACTAATTTACTTGTGCTTAGAAAACAAATGACAATATTCAATAATAACAACATGGCGAAACCGCGAAAAAAATATAATAATAGTTTACAGACCAATCAGAGAGCCCCATTTCATTTGACATTAAATTTTAAAATTTTCACTTTCTTATAGATTTTAAACTATACAAAATATTAAATAATAATAATCAGTGCTTCTCGCACACTATACATGTGTTAGTTTTACACACGCACACAATTATTTCCCGTATACATACACGAGATTTGTAGGACGTCTCTGAGAATTTTGTATGGAAAATAAGCAGAGAGTGGTAGTGCATACCGCCGCTCTGGCTGCATAGCGGCGCTAGCAGTTAGCAAGGGCCGATCGAAAATGTTTCGTTGTTACATTGATAGATGGCACTTATTATCAAATCATGAATCAAATGTATTTTAGATGTCTGTAAACATTTGTATTTCGTAGTGTATGATTAAAAGTACATATGTAAGTAACAATTAAATAATATAGATTATAGGTTTAGTTGTTATATGGATAGGGTATGCAGTGCTTATTTGTACCTATCTATGGTGTGCATGCCACTGTCAGAAATTATTCCATTTCAATAAAATATGTATACATTTAAAAACAAAATTTCACACTTATAGGTATTATTATTAATTCATCGGTATATCAGTTTTGGTCAATTGTGAGTGATTTTTTTTTAATCTTTTCTACTAACTAAAAATTTGATTCCTTTTGTTCTGCTTAGATGTAGGGAATAAAAATCCCTTTTAATAAGCAGTGGAACACCTTTGAACACTATATTGCTTAAGGATCAAGTGAATACAGTTTTTTAAACATTGATAGATTACCTTTTTAAGGGCCATCTATAAAATACGTCACACGAATATTAGGACTTTTGAACTCTTCCTGTTCTTGTCACAGGATGACACATTATTATAAACCCCCCCCCCCCCTCCTACTAATGTGACGTCACACTTTTTATATGTATTTAAAAACTAGCTGACCCTGAAGACTTCGTACTGCCTCAATCGATAAATAAATACCTAATTAATTTTTAATGTTTTTTTTGGAATCTACCTATCATAAATCTCCGTGTTCTGAAGTGCGACAAAATGATTGACTTATTAGTTAGTTGTCAAATCTAATGTCAAAAAAAACGTTTGTATCGGAAATAGAAAAGCGCTGTTTTTAGGGTTTTTGAAATGATTCAATTTGTTTCACCTTTTAAACCTTCCCTGCACCGCCACGAACATTTCGAGACTAAGATAAGATAAATCCGTTCAGCCGTTCAACAGCAATTCATTTTTATAATTTAATCGAGAGAAAACAGCTATTTGAATTTTATTCTTCAACAAATCAACAAAAATTACAACGTTTCATAAAACCGCAAAAACAAACTACTATGAAGTTAGAAAATAATGAATTTAAGTGTCTCACTTACATTGCAACGCCGATCTTGAAGTTGTATGAGAAATTATCTCATAGCGAGAAAGCTAAATTATTCATATATGTACATACATATATAGATCAAGTTGGAATATTTTTTCATTTTCAGTTCACATCCATACTTTGCCTTTTAGTATTTTATATTTTAATATGTGAATTCACAAAACTATTAACCCCCATGCCCCTTTAATAATGGAAAGGAAAGTATGACATCGTGTTGCACATTAGTGCAACATACTTTTCGGATGGCCCCTTCTACATTTTTAATTATACATGTTTTATTTGTATAGTAGTATGTTTTCATGTTTGTCAATAAACATATTTTTTAAACTTGTTTTTATATTATAATGAAATTTAAATTGTTAGAGAAATTCAAATAATATTAATAAAATCATATAACAAACACATATCGTTAAATAAAAACATTTTCTTAAAATAACAAATTTTTCCTCAAATAGCCAATTTATAGAATAATTCAGAGCTAGAGTCGGTTTTACTTTTTCTTTAAGTAATGAAATAAAACTTTAAAAATCTACATCATATTATTATTAACATTATTATTTACAAAAACCGTTATTTAAATATTATGTTTGAACTGAACATTATTGATTAACAAAATTTTTCAAAAATTATCTGTTTACCGATAATAACATGGTATGTGTCCAGAATTACACGGAACCGTATTTCTGAACGGAAATGATAACTTAAATTGTCAATGTGACATTGACATGTCAACATTGCAATATTTTTGGATTTTCTCACGTTGTGCAATTTTTTGCAATTATTTGCTCACTATATATGAACTTGTTGTATTAAATTTGCAACAATTGTCTATACATTACACTACAACTTAAAATAAATAATAGTATAAACAAAATGAGACTAGTAAGTTCAACGAAACTTTTAGAACTTCAAAACAAAACTTCGCAGATTCGAAATATATGTATAGTAGCACACGTGGATCATGGAAAAACAACCCTGGCTGATTCCTTAATATCAAGCAATGGTATTATATCGCAAAGATTGTCTGGAAAACTTCGCTACATGGATAGCAGGCCCGATGAACAGGAGAGGGGTATCACTATGAAAAGCAGTAGTATAGCATTGTATCATGCATTGGAAGGTGAAGAACATCTTGTAAATTTGATTGATTCCCCTGGACATATTGATTTTTCAAGTGAAGTGTCAACTGCGGTCCGATTGTGTGATGGTGCAATAGTAGTTGTAAGTTTTAAAAGAAAATTTATCACTAAAATTTCTTATAAGAATAGTATTCATTTGTTATATTAGTTCTCTATCACTTTAGTGTTTCAGATATATTGTTAAAGACATATAACTATATGACTAAAACAAAGCAAAGTTACACAATGTTGTACTTAAATATTTTTGATATATGACATTGCTTTCCTATAGGTTGATGTAGTAGAAGGTGTATGTCCACAAACAAGGCTAGTATTGAAACAGGCATATTCAGAAAATATGAAAGCAGTTTTAGTGTTCAATAAAATTGATCGGCTCATTGTGGAGATGAAAATGACAGCGTTAGATGCATATGTTCATATAGCACAGTTATTAGAACAAGTAAACGCCGTGATGGGTGAACTTTTTGCATCAGAAGTATTAGAAAATGAAGAAACATTGATCGATAAACAGGTATGTCATTTTCTTATTCCATAACTTTATTTATAACAATATTTGCATTGTCCCTATCCAAGATTCAAGATTCTTTATGTTTATGTTATATTAAAAAGATAATTTTGCAATAAAATATAATGCAGTTCTTTTGAATATTATTGTTAAATATTATTTTGATAGCATATAAACAAAAGTATGGCATTGTAATTAGATTTATTAAATATATATTTATACTAATAATATATATATTTTCATACTTACCTTACCTTCAGTGAATATTGTGGCCTTATGCATTAATTAACATAATTATTTATGTATAAAGTACCTGATGCTATATTAAGAGTATTTAAGTTTCAACACACCCGTCTTAATCAATCAGGTTCTTAATAAGCTGTTTGTATAAATAAAAAACTTATTTTATTTATTATTATTTATATTCATACTAAAAGCGTCAGAAACCGAACCCAAAAGAGGACAATAATTTCTATGATTGGACATCAGCTTTAGAAGATTCAGACGACTCAAACCTTTATTTCTCACCTGAGCAAGGGAATGTTGTTTTTGCAAGTGCTATAGATGGATGGGGTTTCACTGTGCATACTTTTGCAAAACTTTTTTCTGATAAACTTGGTATGTTTTCCAGTTCATAATTTTTTTAATTTATATGTGTATTAACTCTATTGTCAATAAATATAAATGTATTGAGTAATATTACCCGGAAATACCATTTTCAGTGTGCATAAGTTCACAGATAATAACTCACTTTTCATAGATAAAAATTATAGTTCTTATAAAACTGTTCTATACATAATATATTGATTAATAAGATGACAAAAGATTGTAGGAACATAGCTATAGTTTTGTTTAATTCCAACAGGTGTTAAAGAAGAGCTTCTCACAAAGGTACTTTGGGGTGATTTTTATTTGAATCCAAAAACTAAGCGCTTTATGAAAGGTGCCCAAGAGAAAGCTAAGAAACCGCTTTTCGTTCAGCTTGTTCTTGACAATCTTTGGAATATTTATGAAACAATTGTTTTAAGAAATGACAAAGAAAAAGTACCTAGCATGTGTGAAAAATTAGGTATCAAACTTACAACAAGGGATCTAAGAAACACAGACAGTAGGGTCCAACTGCAGTCACTGATGATGCAGTGGTTGCCTTTGTCTAATACAGTTTTAGATATGGTGTGTAGGAAGCTGCCATCTCCAAAGGAAATATTACCTGAGAAAGTTGAGAAACTAATGTGTTCACGTATACGCGATTTCGAATCTTATTCAGACGAAACAAAGCAACTCAAAAAAGATTTTCTCGCCTGTGATAGTAGCAACGATAGACCTGTGATTGTATTTATATCTAAAATGTTTAGTATAGATAAAAGTATGTTGCCTTCAAACAAACCTAAAGCGCTTACACCCGAGGAAATGGCTTTGCGAAGAGAAAGGGCAAGACAAATGCGTGATGCTCTGAAAAATAGCGAGAAATCTGAACCAACTCCAGTTAAAGCAGAGGAATTAGTCGAAAATGATAAAGAAAAACATACAACGGATGAACCAGAAAAGGAAGATGATAACGAAACTGCATTTATAGCATTTGCTAGAATATTTAGTGGTAGAATTAGGAAAGGGGATAAACTTTACGTACTGGGCCCAAAACACGATCCATCCCAAGTACTTATGAACAAGGACTTCAATATAGATCCTAATAAGAAACTAAAAGACTTACAGAGCGACGAACATATAACTTGCGCTGAGTAAGTTTTAATTACGGTCATTTATTTATGATGTGTAATTATATATATATATATAATAACATATATCTTTTTGCAGGATTAAATCTCTTTATGTATTAATGGGAAGAGAATTAGAAGATTTAGAGGAAGCAGTTGCTGGCAATGTTATAGGTACTTTATATAAAATATTTGATTTATTTAATTCTAAAGTAAAGTAATAACATATTTATTATTTATATATTTTTTCTAGGTATTGGTGGTCTTGAGGATCATATATTAAAAACAGCAACATTAAGTAGTACAATAGCATGTCCATCGTTCAGTGAGATTCAATATGCAGCGGTGCCAATACTAAGGGTTGCAATAGAACCCACATATCCATCACAGTTGCCTCAGCTTGTTAAAGGTGGGAATAATGTTGTTATTATGTACAAAAAAAAAAATTATATTTAGTCAAAACACTATCCATATTAATATTATACATTAGTGAGAATATTTTGCATGTTATTGTTTACATCATTTATAATATATGAATCTTTCTTTTTTTTGCAATAAAAATATATTTATATAAATTGTAATATACACTATTTATATAAATCCAAACTAGCGAAGCCTTCAATAGACTTTTAAAAAAATTATGAAAACATTGTTAAATAGTGTACAGGGTGACTGGTGAATTACTATCAATATTTAAGGAGAATACTCGGTACATGATTCTCATTCGAATTATGTAAAAAAAATAGGCACTTAATTTTTGACAAAATTTCCGTATAAATAAATAAAGTGTTGACACGTTCCAAGTGTTCCAAGTGTGGACGCGTGCGGCGGCGTGCTGATACAACACCACGCCGCCGCACACGTGTGTGTGTGTGTGTGTGTATACCTAATCTGTAGGGTGTTCACACGATGCGTAATTAATTACATAACTTTTGGTTAACTTTACTTAGAAGTTTATTAATATTTATGTTATATTAATTTTTATTTTGTCATATATGACCGTCAAATATCACGTCCTCAAGTATCGATAGTAATTCACCAGTCACCCTGTATATATGTGAATAATTAAAATAAGTTTAAATTAGAAAATACAGGTAGAATAAATATGTCGATACGAGAGGGATTCAAAACAGCGGCACATTATCGAATTCATTTTTCCTTACTTTTAATACCAACATTTCTATAATACTTGTAACAGTTGTCCGTTAAACATTTTTCATTTTTAATATTTTTATTGAAATTTGACCTAACTATTAGCTTAACAATCCTTTAGTATTAAAAACATCATTACAAAAGTTGTGAATAATCAACGTGAATTTTATGATGATATATTACTTTATGATTTTTAATGTTCATTGAAACAGGTTTGAAACTATTAAATCAGTCGGACTCGTGCGTTCAAGTGTTTTTACAAGAGACCGGTGAGCATGTATTAGTGACAGCTGGTGAAGTACATCTACAGAGATGCTTAGAGGATCTCAAGTAAGACATCATTATTTTTTATGTTTTCTTTTTGCAATTTTAATTTGATTTATTGAATAAGAGACGTTGATATAAAGAGATAAAAATAAACATATCTTCCATCAAATAGTACGATCGAGTAATCAAAGTATTTGAAAAGAAATTTTGCGATTTTTTTGGATATAAAATTTCATATAACATTCGTTTTTATTTGACACAGAAGTACATAGTATAATATTAAAGTGTTAATGACGATTACAGAAATCTATATGCGAAAATACCAATAACTGTCTCAGAACCAATAGTACCATTCAGAGAAACGATAGTTGAACCACCGAAAATCGATATGGCGAATGAGGAAATCGATTCCCAAAATATAGATAAAGGAAACGACACTGACATAGATCCAGTTATAATGGTGTACACAAACAATAAACAAAGCAAAATAAGAATACGAGCTAAACCATTACCAAACGCAATAACAGCTCTACTTGAAAAATCAGCAGATTTACTTAAAGCAATATCTCAATATATAAAAACGTTGCAAGGTTTAAATAACAATGATAAAATAGAGAACAAATTAGAAGATCTCCATATAAACGGGAAACATCAGCTGTCAGATAGGATGTTGAAACTGATTGAAGCTTTCAAAACGGAGTTGCAGAATATTTCATCGAAGTTGGGACCAGAATGGAAGGATGTCGTCAGTCAAATTTGGTCAGTAGGTCCTAGGAATTGCGGTCCAAATTTGCTTTTGAATCAAACAACGGATTATAGGACAAAGTTTTTGCATCACGAGGACGTTATAAAGGAAGATCCCAGGTTCGAATATGAGGGTAGTTTTGTTAGTGGTTTCCAATTGGCCTCTTTGTCGGGACCGTTGTGTGAAGAGCCGATGATGGGTGTTGCTTTCTGTGTTGAAGAATGGACTCTAGAAAAGGGTGAAGAAGATTCTTCACATACTTTCGGACCCTTGTCAGGTAAATATATTTAATAATAAAATCTTAGATTTTCGCTAGTACTCATTTAAATATATTTAATTATTATTCTGATTTCTTTTAATGATTTGTAATATTTTACAGATTGTATCTCAATTATTTTTATATGTTAGGTACCAGTAGTTGTTACTTATAGGAGACCTTCCTACATAACTGTGTTATTATTTTAATTTAATTGTTGTTATTATTAATAATTGTCTTTTTCATATGTCAGTAAAGATGATTGCTAAATTAAAATCCAACAAACTAATTTATTACTATGAAGAAACAAATTATGTAATACAATTCTTTATTTTTGCTGTCAGCTACATTTATCTATTTAAAAATACACACATAGTGGAATCTCAGCAAAAACTTAATGTAACTCTTATTTTCTTGTAAAACGACATGACTGGTCCTGAATAATTAGAGTAAAAATTCTTGTACTTTTTACATATCTATAAACATAGACTAATTTTACTATAGAAGGACTACTCTTACACGTTAAATACCTAAGGGTTATGTCACATTAATGATGTAGACTTGTTGTAAATGGTTATGACTGGTTCTTGATTACAATTTGATGTCGATAGTAAAGTTGCTGATAAGATTTTAGATACGTTCTTGTGATCATTCAGTTATGTATCTCGCATAATAATAATTATAATAACAAAATAAATGTTCTGTGTGAATATTTCTATAAATCAAACACACTAAAAGATTTCTATATCTTACTAACTTAAGACGTATTTAACTAAATAGTTTTTGGCCGCGACTTTGTTCGTATCAATTTTAGAATTATCAATCTGACCGTGCAAACTCTATTCCTCTTTAAATGACGCAAACATACAGACTCCGTATTTTATTATTTATTGTTGCTTTTTCGGTTGAAGAGGATGAAAAATACCCTATATCCGTCTCCTTAATCTAAGCTACTTACCCACCAAATTTCATCCAAATCGGTAAAGACATTCTCGAGTTATAAATTGTGTAACTAACAAGATGTTATTTTACATACAAAGCTTCAGTAACTAATGAGTTTGTAATGAACATACAGCCCGAGTATTATATTATATTAACATTAACTTGATTATTAATAGGTCAAATAATGTCGGCTGTAAAGGACGGTTGCAGAAAGGCATTCCAAGTACAACCCCAGAGACTTATGGCGGCCATGTATTCCTGTGATATAGTTGTGGATCAAAAAGTATTGGGTGAGTTATATATGTCAACTAAATTATATAATTATAATAACATTTAAACCATTGAAACCATTGAAAATAATAATTACTTTAATGGTCTTTAATCTTTTTAAAGGAAAAGTTATTGTAACAATGGTCACTGTAATGATTTGGTATTAAGAAATGATTCTTTGTGTTGAATGAATAAAATAACAAGAAAACACCGTCTTCAATAAAATGTTACACAATTTGAACGGCATTTAGCTCCAAAAGCTTACAATAGTAATGTAATAAGAGAAATTGGATGAAATATCTAACGATTGTTACATAAAGATTCACAGTCGCCTTTATAAAAAAATACACAAAGAAAACAGTCGTTTATTTAATATTATTTTATTTGTTTTTTAATTACAAATATTGTAATTAATTCTACTATTTACAAAGCGATTCATCTAAGATATATGGTTTGATATAAATATTGCGTATACTTAATAACTTAAATAATAAATGCATTGTAATACACAAAAACACTGAATTCGTATCACATCATTTTGTGTACAAAATATAACTAAAATTACATTCACCAAGAAATCATCATCGTCTAAAACGTTCCAATACTTGTCCTTAAATCTATGGCTTTCTGGCAGAGCATTAACTTATGAGTATTAAATTATTCTACGGATATTAAAACTTATAAAGTAAAATGCTGGGAAGGTACAGAAGAGTTATAAAACTACTAAATGCATCCAATACTACAATACGATTATTAATGAATCGGACGTAACTAAACTGGTATGAGAAAGCTAAAAGCGTTTTGTTATCAATATTGTAAGTTTTCGTTGGGCTCAACGAGGCAGACGGCCATCTTGAGCCCAACCTACTTTTACAACAATAAGATAAGTTTGTTCTTAATTGATCCAATGTAACGATCGTGCCAATTCCTTTACCTTATACCATGGGAAAGGAGGGTATTCTGATGTCATTCGCCTTACGCGTGCAGCTCTAGATCGTCTATTGTAGAAGTTTGAATTTAAATAGCTGTGCGTATGATATCTATTGTAGACTGGTTTATCGTAGGAGTGGGCTTGAGAATAGTCCACTTTGTACGTGCTCGTGGTGCTCTGAACGCTCGGTGTGTATCGGTTGTTGAAACCTGAAATTTTATGTTTTTATTTACAAAATTGAATATCGTTCCGCTCTCTTCGTGTACACGATTAATCTCAAAGTTAAAAGTTAAAAAAAATATTTGCTTGTTATTTCTAGACTCTCTAACTAATGCACTGCTTCTAACAATGTTTTTTTTGCATATCTAGAAGTTTTAGAAGAAGAAAATATTTGCTAAAAAAGGATATACAAAGCAATATTAAAATACTTCACCCTTGTAGCGATAATGCGAGTAAATTAGAAGTTATATAAGATATTAAACAGACTATTGAATAATAAATGTGACGATCCGAATCGAAATATCCAATAATTTCTTGTAGTTAATGAACGTTGTTATTGTTATTACGATTATAAAAATGTTTAGGAAAATATTACACGTGTAATATTAAATTTTCCTATTTTATGAAGTCTAAGCGGAAATCTAAAACCATTCGGATATATGTTATTAGTCATAAATTTTGCCGTAGTAAAGTGGATATTGTAATAACAATTAATTTAAAACCAAGCCATAGAACATCATTCGATGTGCGGACTGAACTAAATCTTCTTTACGACATTCCTTTTAGATAGCATAGCGTTTGCCTTGAAGCAATACGGCATTAAATCTCTTTGCTTTCTCGCTAATACCTTTATAAATCACCATCTCAGTCATAAAGTATACTGTATTAATGTAAGAGAGGTGTTGCTAGTAGATAGCAGGACTTACTGGAGTGATAAGCTGTGGTCGGTCGTACGCACATCATACCGTAGACCCTTATACCAGGCACCGAAGCATACGTCGGCTGGTCGTGAGACATCGGCCCCTCTGCAAGATTAATGCAATCCTTTATCGCATCTACACACAAGAACTGTATGCATAAAAAATCTTAAATGACATAACAACTATTCAAACATGATAAGATTTGACATTTGACTTTGAATTTCACTTAAAATATATCTCACCTAGAATATGAGTTTCGGGACATCGGCATATGACTAAATAGTGTGATTTTCCCGTCCGTATATTTTGCAACGCCAATAACGACCAGTCTCGTGGTGCACGACATTCTCGCATCTCAGAAACAGCTTCGCATGTCTTAACCAATGTTACAGCCTTCTTTGCATACTGAAAAAACGTACAAATCGATTTAGCCGTCGTCATGTTCCAAAGTAATTTTACATAATCACTAGATGCTTTAATTGCGTCGTAATCTAACATTGAATCGTGTTTTTCAATCAAATGACTATAATTCCTAAGATGCTATCAATAAATAGCAAGCTATTACGGGTATATTTAATGAATCCTATTAATCGTTCGGTTCCCGTGTTACACAGTTATTCCTTTTAAAGCTCCAATGTTACCTACTCGTCGCCGCTAGTACTGTGTATTGACTTCAGACTTACCTTCTTTTTGGAATCGGTGGTTAGGCGAGTGGTATGCAGGTCGTCCGCGTTCAAACTCGCCGAGCATGGGTCTCTGTATCGGGCTGGACAAGCGCATAAAGGCTGCGTGTAATTCAAACGAACGTATACAGCGTTGCATACCTGAAAAATACACGAAAATAATATACCTATATATTATATTAAGTCTAAAAACTCAATTCATATTTTAATAAATATAAATCATATATCGACAAAAGCAGCTCATTATATTAGGAGCAATCCAATAAATGAGTTCTTCAGAATATCGAAACGAATATTATGTGTATTGAGTATATTTCAAAGGCAACATTACCTGTTGAATAGCACACTCCGGTAGTAAATAGATGTGTTGATTGTGCGGATAGTAATGGTATTTGGTCGGCTTGGCTAGTACGTTGGTGGAACCAGCCGGCAATGGCACCGTCTGAAAAGACATTCTATATGATTAATGTCCTTTTATAATATACTTAGTCTGAGCTCCTTTTCATATGTCATTAAATAATTAATGCTTTCGTTAATTACGCGAACAATAGTTGGACACCTGAGTGGGTTGACATATCTCTTACAAACATTCCATTTAAAATAATGTATGACCAATTAGCTTTTATTTTGTGAAAGACGTATATGTTAAAATGTATTTCATTGAAGATGATTTATGAAAGAAAATGTATTTACGAATTTCTATAATATTATCTTTTATCGTCATCTTTTATCTTTTATATTTAATTAAATTTAAATTGCGTGACTAAATAAAAATGCTTTAAATTTTTGGTTTGTTATCCTATTGAAATTTGGTAATGTTTTACAACACAGAAATACGTTATGTAGGTATTTAAAGTTGACTGAAAACTATAGGACCGTTATAGTTTTAGTATGAAGCTTGCTTTGTTAACTAAAACCACGATCACCTGCTGTGCAATTTATATTAATTCTATATCAATACCATCAGTCGATCTTTTGACCCGTGAATTGACAATCGGTATTAGACCAATACATCATATAATTTTCTTATCATCCACTACATATTCAGAACGAAACTCGAATAGGTATTTTTGAATAAATGCGCTAATTAAATTTAAACCTAATTGATAGCGGCTGTGTTGGTTAATTAGCTTTGTTTTAACGTTTATCTCCCATGATTTTGATATATCTATTTTATTAATTTTCATAACGAATATAATATGTTACATGTCATAAATATGCAAAACAGTTTGAATTTGACGCTACGATATGTATGTTATCAAATTATTATTTAATGGTTACTATCTCATTTAATACAATAATGATGTTTATTTTTAAAAAAATGTAGGATTTTTTGTATGGGATATATCATAAAATTTATTTATTATATACCACTTGTTTATATGCTTACATAAAAGACAGTTGTCAAGTGAAAGACTCTTTGTCACAGATTATCGAATAATTTCTGAACAAATATTTGAGCGTTCCGCTTCGACGGTGGAAAGAGATCGCTCTGGATTCAAGGCTTTATCCTAACTATATATATATTTTTTTGTCTAAATCACCGGACGTCACGAATAATCTCAATGATCTTGAAAGAATTTTTCGACACCACAATTTACTTCTAACACCTTTTACTCGGTCCATTATCCGTGTCGCGGCTCAATTACATGTTTTTATTCCTGCTTCATTTTAAATCGATTCAAGCGTCTTGACTATTTATCCCGTTACGCAAACCAAGGTCAACATCTTTAGAGTCAGATCGAACGATATGTTTACCTAAAATGTTAATCTCTGGTTCGCGATCTTGACGTGAACTGAACTTCGTGGAACCTGCTGTATATAATCTTGATATAACAGTTCATTGTGCTGCGATGAAATAACAAATTATTTCCTATTATTGTTAACTTAGGATAGATACTTATTTAATCTGAAACACTTATCTGGATAAAGTCTGTCTTAGTGAATGTTACTTTATATTATACATTTATGTTATTTAAACGATTTCATTTTGAATGCACATTCACGTACGTACTTATTACTAAGTATGAAAGTGTGTATATTAGTATTTCTCGGAAATACAGTCATGTCTGCATCAGACAGTTTTAATCGTAAAAGCTGGTGTGAGATACATTTTAATATCTTCATTTAACGAGACATATATTTCTGTGAACCATTTTTATGCCTGACGAAACTATGAACTATCTTAATATAAATGTACATCTACAAAGTAATAAGAGCATAATACGATGTATATCTTGAGGTATAATTTTACTTTTCACGTACTTCCAATCATCATTGCCCTTGTAGCGGCTAGCGTTCATTGCCCGACCCGATCTACCTCAACATTAGTTCAGGCCAACGAAACATAATCACTTCCGATGCTAACTTCACTTCTTATGTTAACTATCTAACACTATATTATTACTCTTCGTTTATTATACCATTAGGATTATTATTTCTTTGCTGATTATAACGTTTCAGATTGTTTTCATTTCTTTAATTAATTGGCCATTCAACGCGGTGCCAATGTTACTTTCCAGTTTTTTAATTATGATTATAATGACTCAATTAATATTCTATTATTGACGGGTTTTCGATACATATTAATTAAAATATTCTTCACTCCGTCAGCTCGTAAATCAACTAATATGTTGTCGAAGACAATATTTCTAAAATAAACCTATTTATATGTAAATAACGTCGGATCTACAGGTTTTAAAACGAAGTTTTACATGCATTCTATTAATAAGATAACCTGACATCAATTAGAGTTGCTCTAGCCCAAGAAACTCTAATTGGAAGTATCGTTAAAGTACGTGCAAATTCCTTTAGAAATGATCTAACGAGGGTCAAGTTAACCTTTCAATCAGTTAATTGGACGTACATGAAAATGAAATGTTTTTACTTTGCCTAGATATTTGTACATGTTTATACCTTTTGAAAGAAAACCGATTGAATTTCACTGTTCCAATAATGTGATATATGTAACTGATTATGACTTAACAATTCTTTATATAATAAATTGTTAATAATTTTAACACATCCAAGATGAAAATGCTATCTATTTGTAATCAAATCAGTTTTAATAAACTACATTTAAATTGAACAATATATAATTGTGAACAAAATTGTTTAGTGTTTAAATAATTTGCATATAAATTGCTTACCTACACAAAAGCAAAGTTTAATATTTAATATTTATTCTTTTATAAAATTTCGCGATGGTATAAATACAGAATGATTCTTGAAAATTTCTTTTTATAAAATATTACATATTCTTGCGTACGTAGAATGCATATCTTTAGACGTAATCCTACATAAGTTCGTTTACCGTTTTGCCCTTAATGTTATTGGAACCTTAACACCATTGAGTACTGGTTATTTGAATAGTAATTATTAATATTTCCTTATCGAGCTTACAGTTAGCAAATACATCCAACAGGTTTCTCAGTATAGCGGTCCAGTAATTCAATAACTTCAGGTTTCCGTTCCGGACTGCTTCCAAGTCTATAAATATTTTATGCTCTATAACTCTATATATATGAGATAAAAAAATCAATATCATTGAATCATTACATTTTAAGTTGATAAAATAACAAGCGAAGGACAATTTGTATTCTTGTGTCTACACCTGATATAATATGTACAATACTCATTTCTGTTATTAAATTCAAGTGCTTTCCATTGTAACTTTCACTTTATTCTCAATGACCATTCATATTCCCCTTACATCTTATCTGTCGCGAAAAATATAGCCCATATGTATATAGTACGGAAGCCATTGTTATTATTCATGAAGGCACTCGCCATCCTACGAGAAACTTGTTGCGAGAAACTGGTTCCAAGGAAACTTTAATCCCTCTATGGCCCTGTACATAAGAGGGGATATTGCGATAGGAATTTACGAAAACAAATCATAAAAGTTTTATAATAAAATTTCACAGACACAAATAGGAGTATCGAATTAGTGTGGAAGCTGGAAATACCTTAATTTAGAAATATTATTGTGTTGTATGCATATGAGAATTCTGGGTTAATGTCATTTGCAAACAACGCTTATTTCATTAGAGTTCTAAAGCATAATTAGCACAGAACTAATTCAACAGAGAAACTTAACAATCCCGTCATGTATGTACCTAATTTGTTTATGTGTGGGTAAGTGCAGCACGTTTGGATTAAAATTAGCACCTAATTGATTAGGATTACCAAGTAATTAAATATTGATAGGCTTTGATTCTTCACGATTTATCTAACTACTACAGTTCCGTGTTAAATATGTACTGTGTATTCATGAATAATAAAACAAAGAAATTCTTTGGCAACATTAATATGATGCCAATATATATCGTAATTATTCTCTTAGATGATATTTGAAACAAAACATTCGGTCATATCTCTTACTTTTCGATAGCAGTTTTATTCATTTTATCGCAACAAAATAACAAAACACCGTCTAATAGCAGAAATCCTCGTATAAAGTATTCTTAAATGGAAGATGAAATTTTCTACGTAACAAGCCCTTATCCAGTCACGACTTCGCTTAAGACAAGTATGGAAACTTTTAATAGCGTAGATTCACATAAGATATCCAAAGACACAGTTATGACATTAAAATGTCTATGAAATGTCTTTATTAAAATCAATTTGCATATTGGTGAAACCGTTAGGAATTAAGATGATAACCATCTGCATTGACGAATTTTCGTTTGAAACAAATCGCATTTCGTTACAATTAGGCACGGAATAGTTTCAATGTGAGAACTATAAATATGGATAAGATATTTACGACATATATAGAAAAAATAAACCATGAATTTAAACCAGATTTCAATTATAAAAATCTTGTCGCTATTAAGGTATAATCAATGAAATAGTTTAAATTTAGGCGACATTAAACGAATAGTCGCTTTTAGAATCTATATATAATTAAATCTAAACTTTGAGGTAATGATTCCATCATTTCCCGGTTTTTCAAATCTCTTGTCTGTTATAGACAATGATATAATAAAACAGAAATCACCATTGTTACCTACCGCGTCTTAAGTGTAGTCAAAGAGCTATTATTAAATTCTGAATGTACTGAAGAGCTATTAAATTAAAATCCAATTTCTTAGACGGAGCCCACCATGTTAAATTGAAGCGTTCTATTGTGCTTCATGTTGCGTGCTTTAGTCGTGACGTTTTGCATTCACGGGATGTTATCTCTGCCCACTCATTCGCAGCGACGGCTAAAGCAAGCGCACTTGACATTCATGAGCACTCGTTTGATGGAGCACTTGTTAAGCTTTTTAAATCCAGCGTTATTGAGATGATTTTTTTTTCCTATTTATTCACATTATCGCTTAAAGGAAAAAATATGACTCATTTAAGCTTCACTTTAAATACTGGAACTGTTAAAACATTTCACGCTGCTATTATAATTTTTAAAAAGAATTTTATTTTATAATTTTAAACAGAGCATGCAAAACAATTTTCACTTTTTAAAATCTAGATTTCCATGCAATACCATTTATTTGACCCTGTGCACTCAATCTTCCGTGGTAATTACCGCTGTCGATGAGTTAGATTTATTGAAGCGCTGTACTGAATCGTGATTAAGAAATTCAATACAAACATCAAGTAATTCGAGACGGTCGAAATCGGTCCTACGGTGGCTCGGGTTGCAGATTGCCATGTAACTGTCTACCTGGGATTTGTGGAACTAGCTTGGTCAAAAGTCTAACGAGTGAGAAAGGTGTGAAAAATAAATGTGTACTTGTAAGTATTTTTAGCGACTAAGTGTTCTCGACGCGAGAGCAAAGAAATCTCGTGTGAATTTTACTTTTAAGAATTTGCATACCGTTTCCAGAACATTTTAGAATTGTTATCTTACCTATTCTGCTATCGTTATCGAAATGACTTGTTTTTATAAAAAAGAACACGTATGTTAAAATAAAACTGCTTAAAACTTTTGTAGCAAAGCATTTTATAAAATAAAAAGTTGTATTTAAATCAAAAGACTTATTTATGTTTAAAGATTAAATAACGTTTTGTTAGAAAATATAATGATTCGTTTCAATAAAAACGACAGGTAGATTAACTTAGTTGACAATATTATCTTTCATTTTGTGTACTCGAATAAACACTTTCAACTGTAAAGACTACGCTTTCAATAGCCTTTTGTCATGCGACATAAAACAATACAAGTCGATATTAGATAAGTGGATTTATTTGGCTAACGGCAGACTAACAAGAGCCTGACGTAACCTTTGTAAATAGTTTATGTGTAAGGGCAAGCTTGAAAGATGATATCAATAAATAATCCTTAGAAAACAAACAAATATATATCTAATATTTTTGATATGAAAGAATAGTTACATTGTAATATAATTTTTTTTTAGTCTTCGACTCGAGAGCATTACTTTATATGAGATTTACATAAAAACAAACAGTACTTATCATCATAAGCACCATCTCCATTTGTGAAGCTCGCATAAAACTAAACAGCACGCATTCCATGTACAAATCATTGTCCTGTTATTCTATTTTACGTAGCTAACGCAGCGCACTGCGTCCAGTAATATACAATACTATGTCAACTATCGAAGCTGTTTCATCTAAGTATGCAAAGGCACGTGCGGTTGCAGGAACCGATCGGCCGATAAAATAGAACCGATCGTATGTCACGATGCCAGCACCTTTATATTTTACTCAGCATCCCTCTTGTAATGAAAACGCTATTGCTATCTAATTGGCTTCAGGTGATAAAACTCGTATAATTCAGATTTGTGATAAAATGTTTCAAGGATAACATTACTTTATTTTTTATATATTCTTGACCAGTTTTAAAACTGCTGATCGTTCTTAATCTGAAAATAGTTGGATTATTTTCATTTTTTTCATTAACGGTTTCCTTGACTTAGAGCCGTTTTAATTGCTCACATCGATCATTACAAAACATAAGTCCGACACTTGTTGAGGCATTAACTTTTTACTCTGCATTGTTGATATATATTTTTTACTTATTTTGTTGCAACTGTAAATTGTTCTAGAAGAAAGGACACGTTTTTGCACTAAGACCACTTTTGTAACCTATTATGCTGCTTTGGTTAAAGTTCTGCTACTGATATATGTGAGGTTATATTCTGCAACGTTCTCAGTAACCATATACTCACAGGCACTCGTACTGCAATTTGATCTCATATTTTACTTAGATCTCCGAGTCCATATAGATTATTGAATGAACAAAGTATTCTTGAATTATTTTGTATTGTTTCACATTGGCATTAAGGAAAACTATTTCCACCGTTTTAACTTTGAGAGTTCAGAAATGATTCTATGACTTCACAATTGTAACTAGTTGTTAGAAATTGTTTTATTATTTTGTTAGAATATATATTGAAAATAACAATAAAATCTCATGTATTATAAATCGAACGGTACAGTAAAAAAATGTTTATTTTATTGCAAGCGATATCAATAAAATTTTACGTAAAATTTTTAAATAATATCATTTCACTCACAGCGTCAGACGTTGTAACAAACATACAGTTGCTTAGAAACAGATCTAAATATGTTCAACTGACCGAAACGTATCGTAACATGCGTAATATCAGAATGACTATTGTAGTAAATCACCGATCGTTCGGTCCGAGTCACGTATAGCTGATCCAGAGATGGTTATGACGTTTCATATCCCAACAGACCGTATAAGAAGTTATGGGGACATCGTACGGATCATTTTACCACAAACAGCTATGTTGTATATTTTTGCGATGGTATGTTGAATCGATAGAAATTGCTATTACAGCAATGCTATCGGCCATTGATAAGGTAAATGTTGTCTATCTCAAGTTATTATACAACAACGGAACTTAATTTGCTCTTATGTTGTGTTTGTGCACTATTATAATTCTGTTTCTTATCTATTTGCATATATTCAAAGCGTTTACTTCTTAGTGTTTCAGCTCGATTTACATTGTGGAATGGTAAATAAACCTGCTTTGTTCACATACACCCAGCTTTAAAATGTAGTCAGCGTGTGATATAAATTGCGAGTTACATGCGTTTATTGGCCGGAACATTTTTCTTTTCATTCTCGTTACATAATACATTCCCATAGGAAGTGGTTGATGCAAATTATTGTTATTTAAAGAGAACTTCTGTTTTCTAGCTTAGTTTAGTATTCAAATGGTTTATTTCCGTGAAACTATATTAGCGACGTCGTTAACAATGTTTTGCAATATGCATATATTACTGTCAATTGATTTTAATTATTATAATGACCACGTAACAGTACAATCCTGTTAAGTAATATATATTGATTGAAACCGACTACTGTTAGGTCTGTAAGTGGATAGTTAAGGTTTTGTGTATTATTAATTTATATTATATGATAAAGTACTTTATGTTATACGCAGTAAGAACCTCCAGCCATCAATATTATAGCAGTTAGCTTAATGACAATAACGTTATCAATAGCAAATAAGGAACTGTAAGCTCGCAATGCTATAAAAACAAAAATTAATTTGTTCGTGACGTTAACTACAGTTCTCTTATTAATTGATTGTATCTGGCTTCTTTTATAATACTAAGAAGTATATAATGCCAATAAAATGCTTTCTCTAAGGAAATCGTTTATTTGTTCAATATAAAATTTCAATTTCTTTTGTTATGATAGTAATTTTATGTTGTATAATATAAATTAACAGTCTGTACATTTTTATTGATGGATAAATCTATGTTTATTATTATTAAAATATGTATGTATACATATTATTCATTTGAACTTGTACGTAAAAATATAATTGAAAAAGTCTAAATAATTGTAAACTTATTAATAAGTCATTAATTAATTATCTTAGTCATATAGTAGCATCAATAATAATTAATCAATAATAACTGATTAATTTATATAATTTTATTGTACGCTCGGTTTATAGTCCTGCAAACAATATTTCTTAGTTATCAATTTGTAGTGTGCTGTTAAAATATGAAGCGGTCATTTACTTTACCCCCAAGAAACTTTAGAGCCAGCAGAGATTCTTAAGCTTTTAACACCCCAGTACTATTAAAGTAACTTGTTAAAAAATAATAGTTTATGTCCTAACATTATTTATGACTTGGACCGCACACGTATATTTATGAAAAAGTATTAAACAAAACCTTTCATACATTTGTATGAAAATGAATACTTTGTACTTAACACATAAAAATCGTTTACTTTATGCTCAATAAACAATTTTAATTATCTTCTTGTACTTCTAAAATTTTGACGGTTGAAGCGTATTGGATGGATTTGAATAAAATTGTATAACAAAAAATACTATAACACAGGTAATAAATTAGATGAAATATTCTATTACAAGGACAATAATATAATAATAATATCAGAATTTTTAAGAACAAAAATGCACAAAACAATCGTGAGCAGCATTCTCATAGCGTCTAGGAAATTGCGGTTGCAATGATTACCGGTTAATGCCTGTTGGAACATCACGGCTGATGCTTCCGCATGGCAAAAGAAATGTTTATTTTTAACGAAATTGATAGCTGAGTTATAACAACAGTCATTATCCAGTCATGAGAAAAGCTGTCTCACTCATTACAAACTGTCATTTCATAGGATACCAGGAAATAAGTGAGTTGACGACTTGACGTGAGGATCCCTTTTTTACCTCACTCAACAGTAAATACTCCTATCTATGTAGATTTATGAATATGACCCTTCAATGTCAATAAGACTTACAAGTATTTTGGAATCTAAAATAGTCAGTTGATTTTAATACGTCCGTTGTAAATTTTTTAGTAAGAAGGGCTTAAAAAAACTATTTTTGATCGGAACACGCATGAAATTGAATTTTTTTATATATAGACAACGACAATATCATTCCACAACAAACAAACGTTTTTTTAACCGATCGATATCTAACACGTCCGTTTTATGTACGCAACACTCTTTCTTAGAAATCTTCTATTTATACTTTGACTTTTTATCTCCTCCCTCTGCTTGTGTAAGTCTTGTGCAATGAACACGGTCTTTATAGAACATTATGTTTTATTTTACTATATAAGGATGAATACTTTCCTCAGTACATAATTCTTTATAGTTTTTTTTGCGGTCAATTAATTTTAGATTGATCGCAACTGAGTGCATACCCATAAATAGGAATACTATTTTCTAGTTTAACCGCTTTATATAATAGTTGGAACTGGTTTAAAATGCCCTTGTGGTATATTTTTAGAAGCTTTTAATTAACTAGTAATGTTTATACGTAAGTTGTTTGTCATACAATCTTTGAATCAATCTCTATCCGTTCTGAATAACAAAAACACTAATTTTGTATGTAGAAATATAAGGAATAGTATATTATCATTAAGAATATCATTTATTTTGATTTCAAATTCAATATGAGAAAAAAAAGCGTTCAATTTGTAAGAATTATAAAAATATCGTAATTAAGGCATGTCGCAATGTGTGTAACGTTTTAGAAAATGTACTTATCGAAGTTATTTTTAGTAAAATACTAATAGTTTTAGTTTTATATTTTATTCACTCCCTTCTCATCCCCCCTCTGACGGTATCATTATTTCATTGACTAAGCTTTACACGAGATTCCAAATAATAAATTTTACCCTACAGTGCTATCTTATTCATCTATTGGTAATTTAATTAAGCTGTACCCAAAGATTTTATCTTATAGAACCTTATAAAGACAGCGGCGAAGATAATAAGCTGCGGCGAGAAAAGTTACATTGTCTGTGTATACTTACAATGTTTGAAGAAAAATATCTTTGAAACTAAGCAATAATTAATTGCCATTCATTGGCTTCAATACATATATTTGCACGTATTTGTGATATTATTTAATATGATGACATATAAATATCTTAATGCAAAAGCAAACATTAATTCAACATAAAATAGAAAGCTCATAGAGAAAGGGCAACAAAATGTTTGATACTTTTTACATTGTTACTATAAGTAACGAAACGTGGTCAGCGTGTAGGCATTTATACAATTTCACCGACAATTTTGTTGTTCAATTATAGTACTATCTATCTGGGATCCTAATGAAAAAGCTATTTCAGAATTGTTAGTGCAATTGACAGGTTATGTTGCAAAGTATTGCATAAACCCGTTTCATTTGTAGTTTAAAATTGTCTGCAATTAACAAATGCACCAACCTCTTCATATATGAACTATTACTAGAAGTACCTACCACTATATACTACTATACTATTCTCTAGTTTAAAATATTGAATATAATTGAGAATTTGACATGTAGTACCTTTATTAGTAGAATGCATGAATATAATTTAGCCAAAACTCATGAGAGGGAAGCCATAACTTTAAAAGTAGTTAATTTTTTAATCCATTCTTAATTTTTAAATATAAACCATAGTAAAATAAAAGTGTGAATAAGGCTTAGAAATAATATTTTTTTAACTTAGCCTAACCTATAGCAAAAATTAATTTCTGAAAGTTAGTTGTATGGAAAGATATGTAAAGATTATTGTATGAATATGTAAAAAATACCACGATATCTCCAAACACACGAAATTATTTAATATTACAGCCGTATTCAAGTAAAATCAATTACTTATTCGACCTAACATTGAATCATTACCGGTTGTTAGAGCAACGGATTATTACATTGTGGCGAAGTTAAATCTGCATTAGGTAACTATAATCATTCTGCCTTAGTCAGAACACTGCTTATGTCTTATAAAAGTTTTAGGTGACGTACGGTAACATTGGAAGCTAAATAATATTTTATATATATATTAGCTAATTAGTAAAATCAAATATTTAAAATGTATTAATGCAAAAAAAATGTTATGACGTTTAAAATAACTAACAATGATTCAGTCTCTTATTAAAAATTATTTTATAAAAAGTTAACAAACGCATACAAATAAAACAAAAGCTTTGCAATTTGTTCTTACTATTTTATCGCTTCTTAAGATTTTATTATCTTGTGATTCAGTACAAAAGATACACAAAAGGCAAAAACACTTTTATGAACAATATTACAATCAAATACGTATATAATGTACCTATTTATGTGAAATTTTCAGATATAAGATTCAGTTTTTAGAAATATGAATTATTTTTTTAAATTAATCCTTTAATAGTTATAAAAAAGATATTCATATTTATGTTTAAAACAATTTGAATTCGTAACAGTTTTGGTCTCGAAATTCAGATAAGTTGTCACTGAGCATTTAATTATATCAAGTTATTTATGTAATAGCTACCTTAATAAACATCATAAGCTATTTAAAACCAGTGTGTAATCGTTATTGTTTTCATACAAATCCCAAGATATTAAGATTAGTCTCACAGATTAGGACCGCCGTTTAACCCGGCAGATTAACCCTAATATTTAAATAATAACAATTTCCCTCGAAATTTTAAGGTAGCTCGAAGCTATATTTGAGTGTACATATTGTTATTGCTGATGTAAAATTGATATCTGGTCGTGAATGTAACATTATTATAATGCATCCATGATTCCTGTATATAGATATCAAAATACACTTAGCACATATCAAAAGGTCACAAGCGAGCGGAACTCACGGGTTAGCAATGATTTTGCATGTAGGTTGGTATTGTAGGTCAACGGAACGACGCTGCTTTTTCTTGCAGTTCATTCATACTATAAATATATAATATATCGCCGCGATTGAAAACGATACAGGCACGTGAATATAAATATATGCACATATACATATTTATCTCAAACATTAATTAAATGTATGTATGAATAATACATTGCTTTCTTACCAAGACAAAAAAATCTTTCCAACATTAAAGGATTGTATATCCTATATGTATATTAAGTATACAATTTATACTTTAAGTATCCATTAAGGGCGTATAATTTTAATTTATAGCTTACACGCTTAACCAATATAATCTTAGTACGTATAATAAATTTATAGCAAATTATAGAATTACTATCATTAAGAGATACTTACTCGTGCTATGTTAGTGCCAATTGCTAATTTATGCGCAAACGTTTGCTACATAAATTTGACAACCTAATAATAGGTTCTATGATATATTAAAGCTCGGTAAGACTGCTTTTAGAAATTTCTCACACAGCATTGTTTAAACCCAATAAAATAGAGCACAGTCCATTAGTATATTATCAATCCTAAAAGAGTAAATCTCTAATAATTATCCGGGAATTGTGCTGTGAGAAAGATCTTTGCTCTTGATTCTAATGTAAAAATTTTCCACATCGGAAGCATTATAATTAAAGATAGAAGATAGCACATTATAATTTGATCATTCTTCTTAAAGATTATATTTTCTTTTTTCTTTCACAGTAATTTAACAGATAACTTTTTCAATCTGTACTTTTTCTATCCGAAAATAAATTGCTCGTCTAAAGATTTCTTTAACAAATAAATAAACATATTTATTTTTAACACATATTAAGACAAACTGTATTCAATGTACCTGTTTTGGCGACTGTAGATTATCGTAAGCCTAGAACGGTCTTGAAGACCTCGATAATCTAAACTTGGTAAAATCATGATATCATTCAAACCATACAAAAATTAACTATTGCTAGAAACGGGCTATTCACAAATAAATCGCTGGTTAGAGATAGTTGAAGAAATAAAAGAAGCGTTGGATCGTCAAGCGATTAACCTAAATTTAAACAATACTTGTGAATTTGTAAGGTCATATTCGTAAGCCATCACAGATTAAATCTACAACTGATATTATTTTCGTAATTCTCTCCGTCTGACTGTGATTTATTCGGAGGATGTAAAATCTTTTGTTATGACTCTCTGTGTAACCTACCTAGTATCTTATTGAATTTAGGTGCCTATCTTACAGGTATAAGTGTTAAGACTAAATGGGCATGGTCATTGATTATCGGTTGATGTTGCTATTTTTTTATTGCGTAGTTTAGTTGAGCATGACTCGTCGTTTTGTTGACTTGCCGACACGGTCTACATGCGTTGGGTATCCGTAGTAACCCTTGGTTTCGGTTCTCGGGTTTCTTCAAGACGGAGAAAGTTATAGATTTTCTTTGATGTGTATGTCATTTATTTACATTTACAGCACTACTGGCCATGTCTTTCTTCCATACACATTCATATATGTACAAGTAAGAAATACCTTAGATGCAAATAGTAATTTAAGAACCACGTAAGCCATGATAATATATAATTATATTTTATCATATCCATCTCTGTGGCGAGTATAGTGAATCAGGAAATGATATTATGCAATTACACTAATAACGTACAAACAATTGTTCGGATATAAACTTACTATCTCTCGAAATTCAGTTATTAGCAATTACCTTCTCACGTTATCATAATTTGTATTACTAATATACCGATCAAACAACTCTTTTATCTAAAAAAGATGAAAAAGTAAAACGTAATTAAATATTAATTGGTCTTGGAAACTATGTTTGTTTTAGTTTCTACATTAAACTCAACAGTTAAATGAATACATAATCCTGCAACCACAGGTTTATGGTTTATTCTATTTATGGTAGCTTTCATAAAATTTATAATAAAATTAGCCTCTTACATTTACTTTCACAAATCTCAGAAAATAATATTAAGATAATAGTTTATCCGTTGAGATATAACGAAATAAAATGAGTCTAATGGATTTAAAACATTTTCTATAGCACCTGTTACTAGCAAAAAGCAGAGTTTTACGCCATCCAAAATTATGTGAAACGAGCGGGACTCAAAACGGTATTGATGCTGTGGTGTCATTGAAATGTTATTGAATTCGGTATTTTTCGGACACGATTGTAGCCCAAAAGTTCTATAGTAAAGTGCAAGGTTGGAAACCGTTCACCTATTATGTGCAGATATTCTTTTGTCACGCGTTTCACTTATTGTTAGAAACCATCGCTCTAGTTTATTGAGATAGATGCCGTGCGATATTCCTCAGCAATGTTTCATCTTCCGTGATACATGACGGCTTCTAGCACCGGTTATTGCGTTGCAAATAACCAATCCGTGTTGAGTCAATATTAGCCGGAGTAGATTGCTAATTGTGCTCAATTTATACAGATAGCTAATACAGCGCATTCATTATTGGCTATCATTGTATTTGACGTATTATAATCTAACTTTACCGTGTTAATTTTGAAACACGTAATAGTCTGAAACAGATTTGATGCACAAATTAAAATTGAAAATATTTTCGTTGTAACTTTAACATGTTTCTAAAATAGCCTTTAATTACCTATTCACCTATTTTAAAGATTAGAAACAACTGCATATTTATTTAGTTAACATACAATAAAAATAAAATGTTATTAGCAATAAAGTTTATAGCACTTAATGTAAAGATGCTCCGACGTCACTTGACTGCGAAGTGGTTGCGGTTAGCTTTAAAATATACATAGAAATGAGCTTGCTATTAACGTTTGTATTCCTCTCAAATCATAAACCACAGAATGGTAAGGGATTCGTACATTTATAGTCCCTACTTTTAACATCTATAAGGGTTTCTGACACGAATTGTTGATATTCTCACCTGTCGCTTGCCGTTATAAACATACTAATTTCTCTTTAGAACCAAGTATGATAAAGTCAATTCATGTGCCTTCATTTATTTTCTCACAAGTAGTCTTCATTTGCAGACTAGAATAACTATAATTAAATATATATTTCAGTGGTATAAACGTTGCTAATAGTTATGGGACAGCATCTTCAGCAAAATAAGTGGTGTTATTACGGTGACCAGGTTTTCGCAATTGCAGAATCGACATTCATGTCACAAGTAACGGACAGACACTAGCACTGGCTACAGCTATATGATTGATTTGATTAAGCATTCATTAGTTCTGCATTTACTACGTGGCGTTTTGATGTACTAGAATATTTTATACTCTACTGAACCAATTCCATGTAACAATCTCCTTTAGGTTTTAGACATGAACATTTCTTTTAATTAAAAATATCTGTTAGTTATCGCATACAATTGATGACATTGATAAAGAATATTCCAATGACAATTAACTCGATTATACGCTTGTTTATCAATAAGACAATTATTGAATTAATTGCTATCTAAATAAATATTTCCGTTAATATGAAACCAGACATACATATTTCCTAAGGGAGACGGTATTAAAATTATGCATAACTTTTTTTTAATAATACATTAAGTCGTATCATTTTATCTTAAAACTGTTTATGACATCGCACATCAAAATTTATTTTGAGAGACTTAAACAGAGTCATATACCTTTTTGATGAGATCATTATGTAAGATATCTATCGAAACATCTAATTTATTGAAAATTCTGAAAAAGAAATATTTCAAAGAACGCTAAAACTACATACCAGTTGAATTTATAAGAGTATTGATCAGCTTCAGACCATATTAGCAATAATTTAATATACAACGCAACGCATGAGATAATAGTAAAATGAAGCGACGTTTAATTAAATGTATCACGTTTTATACCATAAGTTTCTCTCAGTAATCTATATAAGGTCGTGATGAAAAGTCTCCGCGATGGTACCACGATGCCGCGTGAACGAATAACGGGTCGGGGTAGTCTTCCACTGCAACCTCCTGACACACTTTAAATTTGTACACCAAATTGATTCACTTCATGTTTTCCTGGTACGAAATATGAAATAATCAATTTACGTTTAATCTTTTCATACTTTTACCGATATCATTTTGTGTGAACTTTAAAATGATAGGTATACACTAAAGTCAGACGGTTTATTCAAATAGTTGAGCAATTCTTTTTATAAAATAACAATTAACGAGTGAAATTTTTTGACAAGCATCACTCAATTAAGTTTTTCTCTCCATTCGTATTCAATTTTTGGTTTATAAAACTTTCCGCTCGGTTAGTTTTGATTAACTTGTTGCTCGGCCCTTCGCGGACTATAAAATCTGTCTAAATTGTGAGAAGTCTTCATCTCGTCTATTGTTATTTTGAATTGGAGTAACGGCTCTTCACTTGCACTTGACGACAGTTCGGTATGTGTGTGTTTCGCGATGTCATCAGTTCTCAATCTAAATGTCGTAGATTTGCGGTTTTTCTTATCCTATACAATAAGGAATTTAACTCGTTCTTTCATAATAACAACAACAGTTAACGTACTACTTCTTGTCTTGCTGTTCTACAAAATGTTTCAAAAAACTCTGGGATAGTTTTTTAGACTTTTTCTTTGCTTTGAACAAGAATAAAAATTAAAGATTTACTATTATTTCTATTTAAGGAGATTAAATAACAGTTAGCTAAAAATAATTAACTTGCAACTTGCAAAAGCTTTGTATTTATATACAATATGTTTAGAAAAAAAGTCTCAATAAAGGAATTTTTCTATTTACCTTTAAAAAACATTAAAAAAAATAGTAATATAAATTAAATCAACAAAAGATAAAGAGGATCGTAAAATATCGAGACGTCAGTGAATTATACCATTAAAAAACTATATTGACAGTTCAAAGAGTTGAAAGTTACTATTGTGGCTGCAACTCAAAGCTACTGACGGTGCCTAATAATCTTATAATTCCCCGTGGAGCGTCTCATTTAAGAAAATGAAATGCTCTTTCGATATCCACACGTAAGCTTGTTAGTTTGTTACAATAGAATTCAGGATTATCTGACCGCATGATGACTTCAGATTATACATTATTGCTTTCACTCATTACCGTTTCAAATAAAAGTTGATCAGTTCTGTTAAATTTCACTTACGTAATGGTCACCTGTTTCTCGTTTTGTTTTTTAATATAAAACTGTAGACTTAATTGAAATCTATGATGTTTCCTTTTTTTTAAATTATCTCGTAATCTGTATAATCTTTTTACAGCACTACATGTACAAATTATGCAAACAAATTTAAATTGGTTTAATTTTTTTTCATTGTTCTAGGTTGCACTTTCAATAGCAATTCCTAATAAGTGTCAAAAATTTGAAAAATAATTAATTAATAATTTTACGTATATATAAAAGATATGAGGTTCTTTATTACAACTTTCCAAATATTTCATATGAATTTCGTTTTAAAATATTATTCATGGGTGATATAAAAATTATATTAAGTACTATATTGTCTGTGAAAGTTTTAGTGTAATAAAATGTACGTGAAAGTAACTTTTTTTTCTCAATGCATCGTAAATATTTCCGGTGATAATATGGTACGATAACGAGCAATCGGATTAATAAAATAAATAAAAGGCTGAATAATGGAAAGTGGACATATGTGTCAAGTAATGATGATTACTGTCCAAAAAATTATACCTACCTTCCTAAAAATGTATACTTACAGATGGAGCATTCATTTTGTTGTCGTTTTATTTTCTTACACGGTCTATCTCCACATGATACGAGTTTTAAACGAAATCCCTACATTTTTGTTATTTATGGATAAGCAAGTCATTTATAGTCCGAAGAATGCGATGGCACGAGTTGATGTGCGAATTTAACCTAGTGCGTGTATAGCATACGTTCAGAAGGATTTTGCGAACGAACTTTGCATTCATTCCGGGCTATAACACGGTGGCATAAATAAAGTTTTGCATTCATCAAACTGAGGAAATTGTCAGTCAAGTGATACATACGTGCTCATTCGATGTAGGCTAAAACTTTCGACTACATCGAAACGATACCAACCGCAGTGCAAACAGAAGTAGTGCTCACGTATAAGTAATTCCGTATCGCATCTGTGTCGGATTTAGATCAAACCACAGCCCGGTACTATGTTAATTTTACTACGTAAAGAAAATAAAGAAAAAGCTATTTACAATAGCCAATCTATTCCCCCGCTTCACTCATTTTAGATTTTAATTATAAATTACTTTCGAACGACACCTTCCTACGTTCGCACGCTCCAAATACTGCTAATGGCATTTCTTACAAATGGCTGATCATGGGCTTTTATTGAAACTTTAATTCCTCGACTATATTTATCACGTATACGCTAGAGTTGCCATTTCCCTTTACGACTCTCGTTACTCATACACTATCTGATTAAGAGTCATAATAAGAGGTAGACCCATCATCAGTAATATAACTTTAGTAGCGAATCTACTTAGTTGTTAGTGAGAGGCGAATCATCCATTATAGTATATATATACAATACACTTTTTGCTGTATCAAATCCAGCTATTTATCATCGATGCTATCATTATTGCTTCGAAATGAAAAGTGCTCTTGTATTTCTTTCTCACAGTACGTGATCCTGATTTTAACTCTTCCTTTCGAAGTGTATAGCGTGTTTTCGGTAGCGTGGCCTGAATGTAAGTTGTTATTTGCTCTTCTAAACATAAAAGGATACAGAAAAAATAAAAATAAAAAATTCATCGTGATTAATCGCTTATCGAAGCGCCGTTTGACAAAACACGACGGGTTGGTAAGTAAAGGGAAAAAAGCGCTTACCGCTAGTTGACACAGTGCTTTATTGAAAACGATTCGACTAAATACCGCAACTTGGACAAAATGATATACTTTTAATGTCGGTTACAATGACATTATTGTTAGATGTCTTATCAATTAAATCAGTGTTATTTTTAAATAAAATTATAAAGTTGAAGAAGATCGTTAATTAACTTTTCAACAGAGTATCGATAACGGTTAAGGCGTAATTTAAGATACGGTTGTTATCAGTCTACATAATTAATGTAAGTTAAAGATTATTTTAATAACATAATATGGATGCAGTATAAGTATAAAATAATAAAAAAAGTTTAGCCTCTAAAGAGAAATGAGACCAAAACGGGACCGTTATTAAAAAAAATGAAAATCGTAAACTTTCTAGCTGTGAAATGTTTACTTATGCTGAATGATAAATTGAATAATTTCAAAATCACGCTTTATTTTATTGCTATCAGTATCTTAATGCACATAAAAACCGTATAATTCTTACACTTTGCGGTAAAAATATTTGTCGTGAAGGAATCTACAGATTTACGATGGATATTTTATTAATCATGATAACGTCTGATACAGTTATATTTTTCTTTTAAACTAAAATGTAGTTTAAGGAAAAGTATTTATTCGTTAATAAATAAAATTGTAACTCTCATAATATTGCTCAAATTAAAAGGTTTTATTTATTCTTGACTTAAAAAACTTATTTATTAGAATATTAAAAACTCGACTGCAACGTATTTAATATTTATATTTCGCTTCAACACTTGTTCTTAAGCCTCCGACTGGTTATAAAATTTAATATTTTTGATAACCAACTTGGATTTGGTAAATGTAAATTATTTGTGTGTTTAGGATTTTGTTAATCCTCTCGATATTACTCATTTTGAATCACTCCTAGAACCCTGTTTTATATATTTGATTCTTTTTGTACTACTCATAATTACCAATGAAGTTTTCTATGGATTGTTTTTAATTTGTACTCCTGATCGACCAAGATAAATTTAAACTAATAGAATTTGACGAAATCAAATTACCTTACTTTGCTCTGACAATGTCAGGTTAGAAATTCTATTAGCATACATTAAAATCTATTAATAAACTTATCTTAAACCCTAACAGATATTTAGTTCCGTTAGTTTTATTAAATGTAATACTTCAACGTCGATAATAAGTTACTCAGTATCAATCGGCTTCGTGTTAATTATGATCAGATACTGTAGGTAACTAGTTCCAGTGTAATTTGATCCGTATTACCGTTGTATAACGCCTAGGTACACACTTGCATCCCTTTACCGTTAGAGTACTAAAGAAGAAGGACGTACTATTAAAGCGACATGAAGTGCTATAGAAAATTATTACACATAATTAAATATTATTTTTATGACCACAATTCTATATATTTTTTGTAAAACTACCAGTAAACCGAAACTGTTCATATCAACTATATAATTAAATAAAATAAAACTAAAATTTATAATCATCTGAATTCCAATCTCAAATACATCAAATTGCTTTACTTTCAACACTAAGTAACTTGTAATTTATTTACAAATGGAATATACAAAAGCTTGCGTAATCTCAATTAGTTTTAAACTAACGTTTGATTTCTTTCAACACGTTGGATTTAATTTCGGCGCCTAATAACATCAGACATGTGTTTGTAGCTATCAAAATGATCTTAACGCCTACTTAATTTCACTTTCGATTATCTTTTAATGAATTGAGAGGTCAGTAGTGAACTTTCGCCTGCGGCTAATTGTATTATTAAATATTACGAATGATGTTATCCGATATTGTGTTTTTTTGTTGTTTGAGTATATATATTTTTTTAATTTCAGGTAAGTTTGAACGGATCGTAAATCACCAGGTCGCGTTAATTGCGGTAAGTACTAACGTTTCCCATCACAACATCTTAACTTTCTTCAAGCGGATAATAAATCCTTATAAGACTAGATGGAAATAGAGTAATCGAGATATTGGTTTCTAACGGAATAACGAAAGACACTTTCTGAGGTGCGGCATTATAATAATAAAATTTTATACAAAAACTAAACATTACTTACGTATAAATGCAAATTGAATACTTATTATATATTTTTAGTTCAATTAAGAAATAGTTATTTTTTTAACACTATTTTTTATAACAATACCAAACTAACTTAAATTGTTACAGCTTAGAGTATTCAAAGCAGTTATATTTAATGATTGAACATTTCAATGAACACAAAGAAACAAGATGACCGGTAAGGTCAGATGGGTCATTAAAAACTGCCATTTGACACAATAGTTAATAATTATATTACTTTCACTAAAAAGCTTTTCTTAGCGGTTATAAAAAGAAATTGGTAATGAATGCGACTATTGTAAATGCCTTTCACATATTATCAGAATATGGTGCTTTTCTTCAACCTACAATAATCAAGACCTAAACAGTCTTTGAAATCTGAACTAACGAAGTAATGAATTAAGGTATAAAATTCGTAGGATGAGAATATACTTGTATCTCTGAACGAATATACATTTCATTTCATTTTTTTAAATAATCAACAAAGTAATAGAAAATGCAAAGTCAATGAAAAAATAATATAGGTACAAATACCTCTTAAAAGTGCTTTAGTAAGATATGAAAATGGTAAAATTTTAAAACAATAAATATTCCAGAAAAATTTATAGGAGGAAAGGCATCGTGTTGTTATACATACATATAGTGATTGTTTTCTATTTTATTTTAAAATATCCTATACGTTTTGTACCTGTAAGAACATCTTTGTATAACTTTATAAAAATGTAAGGCTAAGACATCAAGATATCAAGAAGGTAAAAAGTAAAAACGTATTATTTATAATAATTCCATTATAATATAAATGAACAAACTTTATTGCAATTCATGTAAAAAATAGAAAACAAAGCAAATGAAATCTGACGATAAAAGGCCGCCTTATAGCTAAGCAGAGATCTATTCCAGGCAACTTTTGTTATAAATAAGTATATTAAGGAAGTTTATTTTCTTGTAGACGCTGCGGCTTTTTCAATACGACGTGCTCAGGTTTATTAAATTATAAAACCACTATTCTGTGGACTTGAAGGAGGTTATAACTAATTTACCTGTGTGTTTCATCCATCTTCCAAGCGTATAATTTTTTATTTAACTAGTTCGCTTTATTGGCACTTAACTATTTCAGGCCACGTTGCTCCAGATACATAGTTTATGCTTTTCACGATTTACTGAGAGTGAAAATCATTCCTAACAACGCTGTCCACACAATTAACATACTTATGTGCTTTCTATTGCCATAGGTAATGATATTATCACATCAGATGCCATGGATAGATAATTTAATTCACAGGACGTGTTTCAACGATCCTTCGTTAGTACTTTATAAAATATTGGTTACTTGTTCATAAGTCTCTAATGTAAATTTTTAAGTATTTTAGACTACTAAATGTGAAAATTATATGTATTACAATGTTACGAAAATATATTGATATTTATATTTATATTTCATAAAAATATATATAACACTAATAATATTCTAAATAACAAACAAAGCATGTATTATATATAATGTTCCTTATAAATATTGAAAACAAAATATTTTCTCGACTCACAATTTGTTTAAAAAAAAATTTATTTTTTCTATGGTTTGAGTTTCCACACATCGAACTAAGTGTGAAAGTTCTAATCTTACGTCAGTATAAAAGTAACTTAACACTTACGAAGTGTTTTATACTCTGAAATAGATTTAAAGCACAAAGCATTATGTAAATGAGATTGATGAAATGACTCACTCGTCAAACGTGAGTGTAATACGTTCTTGTTACCACATTTTAATGAGCTGTCATTCGTTTACGTCTTTAAATAACTAATTATCAAAATACAAAACAAGTTAACAAGTAAGTTATGTTATTTAAATTAAAAATATCTCGTTAGTTAGTACATGTGATCAATGATGCGATGCGGATCTCTAATGATGAAAAAGTTTTAGTTTTTTTTATACCCGTGCAAGTGAATCTATTGGACTCGAGAATGTAAACGTCGATCTACTCTAACACTACTTAAGTGCCAATAAAAGTAATGTTCCGGAAACAAACGCTATTTAAAGTTATATGGTATAATTTCCAGACATGCTAATTATAACACTCTATACGAGACCTATTGAAAAGAGAAAGTATCTTTTTACATTAGCCTTTTGTGCATTTTTTTCGTTTTCATTTTAAAGCATGTAACGATATATGATATTAAATCTACCACATTGGTATGTTGATGCTCAGTTCCCATTATGAGAATCCGCTGAATCGCACCAATCAATCGAATCAACACATTGAAAAGCCAAATTCTAGAATCAAGTTGATTGCGACTACCGTTTCAATGTTTGTCTGTTTGAATACATATCGGTTGAAGTAATTGATTTTGTGCACTTTCTACAATCAAAATGTTAGTTTCGCTTTCGTAGATATATCTGTTGCGATGAGTCAAACTGTTCATGTTTTATCAAAGTGACACAATCATAACGTGGTATAGACACAATCAATTAAAAATTTGTAGTTACCTAATAACCAATTGCTTTCCTTTTATTATTACGTATTGATGTTTATTGTTCTAAAAAGTTGTAACATCATTTCACTGTTACTATCATCAGCGCTTCAATTACCATGAATGAAGACATTTTATTACAGCATGATGAGGTATAGCATAAGTTCTATGTGATTTATGTCCGTCCGTTTGTAACTAGTCATGAGCCATTATGCAACCGGATGAAAAAGTTGAAGAAACGTTATTTCTGCATGGTCTCAACCGGCCAGACCTTATAGGAAGATTGAGTCCCGTAACCGCTTATTATTCTGCATATACGGTATGATGACTTCGCGTCTGGGTTTTGCTTTAGGGCATATGTTACATCCATGCGGTAAACCACCATAACAAACAATATAGAATTTTAAAATAACGGGAATGTAATGAAGGTTGGAATGATAAACCGCATTCTAGCTGTAAAATATATCCATATCACGTCATTTGATATTAATCGTTGTCATGTCTTCGTCACGTCTCGTCATTTGAATTATGGTATTAATCATTAAATATATATTTTTTTTCTTCTAACTTCTTAAAGGATACTTCATTAATATTAGATAGCAATAACATTGCCACTCATTTCGTAGAAATCTTTTTTTTAAGACGCTGACTCCAATAGATGCAATTTTCTTCAGACATTCCATTTAATGTACTCATACAGATGCAATGTATGCAGATAAAAAAGCGAAAATTTTATTAAGTTACGTAACAAACGCAACAAATGGCCTTGAATTTAAAAGTCAATGTCGGTCGTCGCACGCAGCGATGCACAAATAACCGCGTCACACGGAAACCTGTCTCAATCATATCACGTCTAACGTGTTATACGAACGCGATCGCTGATTACTGAAGATAAGCACTATTAACAGCTTTTACAGCTTGAATTGATAAAGAAGCTATGTTAAAGATGATGATTTTATCCAAGCTGCCACCACCGGAATTGTGTTCGAATTGATTATAGTTTATAGAACCAAAGAAAATAACATCATGAATTAAATTGTCATAACAAATTGTTTATCTGATACGAATCTTAGCAGTTGCGTAACTGGATACTTTCAGAACTTTAATGAAAAGCATTACGAAATAACAACATCTTTGTCTAAATCGGAACCTATTCATTATTGTTTATCTGTTAAATTACATTTACTATCAGCGAACGGAATAAAATCAAAGATTTACCTCAATAATTTTTGCTCTCTCCAGATTATTAATATACTCAATCACTTTCCAACCGTCACATTTATCGATTCATGAATGAACTTCGTAATACTATTTTGGTGCTCAAAAATAATCTCCATTATAACATAATAATTTTTTTATATCAAAGGCAAAGAAAGGAATTGTAACAGACAATGGAACCTTCAACTTGTTGTAAATACTTAACAAACTTCTTTGAACTTTTAAATGGTCTGAATAACATAAAAGAATTAATTAACATACCTAAAAACTAGCTTGCATTTGTATCACAAACATTACACAAGCAAAGCTAAGGAAATATCTTGTATTACAGTAATTAAGGTGAAAGTTTGTTTTGATGCTTTGGTATTCACGAATTTTTCTTAACCAATCAAGAATAATCTTCTGGGGTTTTCACATATGTTGTTGACTTAATGATTAAAATACAAGTATGTTTTAACGTAGCTTGTTTTGGAGCATACTAAATTATTTTATTATTTGCAACTTTCAGAGTTGCATTTGAGGACTTTTCAAAGTTTTAAGAGTTATCACTATATCATATAAATGATGACTATTTTATAATATTAAACTACTATCGCGTCAAGTATGATGCTCACGTTCGTTTCTAACTAAGTAAGCTCGCGTCCAACAATAGACGTATTATTTTACTTGAATACTTTCCACTGTAGTTTCTGTTTACGACTATTCTAACCTAGTTCGCCTATCCTAAGGTACCATACCCCTTTCTCTTCCAATCATAAGATAGGCTATCGACTTTCTAGTAATGCGTACTGATTAATTAGACACGATTAGTATTTGAACCGTCAACCGATTCGTAAGATTCTTAAGACGTAACTTATTTAGCGATACTATTGGAAATGATTGTTTTTTCTTCAGTTTCCTTCCCTTCCAACAATAGTTAAATAATATTATTTAAATTGAAAATTATAAACCTGTACGAATCCTCTTTATGTTTAATAATTTATTATTATCGAATTATATTATTTTATACTAGCATATTATAAAATACTATAGCAATAAAAAAGCTATTACCACCTTACACAATCAAACTCAAATCGCCTGACATGTAATCAGAATCGCAGAAAATAATCTCAAGGGATAATATCCCATCATCAGACATAAATGTTTTTACAACCATATTTATAAATGAAATGTTCTTGTACGCTGAGTTGAAAATTGTATCAAGAATCATGCTTTATGCATGTCTATAACATATTGATACACCTACGTACTTGGAACAATTTATTCAAAACCTGCTATGAAGCATTAGCAATCAAAATTATATTAAAACTTTTTACGTTTTCGAATCTCTCATTCCTTATAATTTTTTCTAAAGATATTAAAATATTTTGAAAGCGACCATATGACAAAGGTTAAAAAGGGTAAAAAATATATTCAGAAGGTAATTTTTCATGAAAAAGTTTTAAGACACGTCTTTCCAACCGCAAAAGACTAATGAGAAGAAAGTACCTTCTACGTGATTAGAATACTTACTTTATAGTTTTTTTATGCTTTATAGCAAGAAAAATCTAAATGTTTGTTCAAACTAGTGAATAGCTTTAAAAAATATCACATCCCAGTTTTCTAGTGTATTTCATGATATTTTAATAAAACCCACCAATATTGAAACTGTAAGATATTAATTTTCCATAACTGTATTGAATTATTACTATTCTTTGTAAATAGGTTTTTTTATATGTATTTTTATGTGTAATATGCTTTTACAATCTGAAATGTTTACAACCTCCCTATAAAGGAAGACAAATTTTGAATTAACAACGTTATTATTTATAAAAAATAAAGTAATACCACAAATATGTCTCTGGATTATATGATAATATTATAGCAAACTTAATATAAAACTGCATCTTAAAACCAAAGTATTCTTAAGAAACTCGTATGTAAGGACTTACTTTGCTAGCTCTCCGACAAAGTCATGACTAGTGAGTTATAACTTTTTAAGTACAGTCTACTAAGTAAGCCTTATAGAAAATACTATAATTTAAACATAAACGCTATAGACCATGTAAAGTATAAACCGTTTTCTTTTTATATATATAAAAAAATAACATATGAAGCATAACAAATTTTGAATCAAACTTATTCAAGAATAAAATATACAACGATCCATCTTCTCCCCTAACCTTTGATATATAATTGTTTTCTAGAAGTCACAGGTTTTTATACAATTTGCGCGTGCAAATGAGTTTAATGACTTAATATTGGAAGACATAATTGCCTCGTTTTTACTACAAGTTAATGGGCCGTATTGTTATTTGACTTTGTCGTATTGTTTAAGTTTAAAAGTAATGCTTTTGTTGAATTTTTTTCAGTAACGTTATTTTATATTATATGTGAGCGCAACAGAAATTATAAAAAAAAATATAGGCTTCGAACTTAATCTGTCTGAGATCATACTAAATATGTATATTTGGTTTTCTATGTACCTTTTTTAACATTTAAAACTACATACTCCCGACTTTTCGTTCACTTTGCTGCAACCGTAATCACTGATAAACAAGAAGAAAAGTTTTTCGTAAAAATGAGTTATAAATCCGAAAATATTAGTTTTGTTTAGATGAATACATGCAAAAGTCAGACATCTCATTATGAGATAAAACTTTTTCTTTAGCTTGTGTTTTTTTTAGTAAAGCTTAAAAAACCATAGAAAGGGAACACTATTATAAGTCGCTCGCATCTATTATTATCAACAGTAGCAGTTTGTAAGCCAATAAAAAGTTTTACGTAAAGTAATTAACTACGAACCTTTTTCTCCTCAGTTTGTTATAATTAACCAACTTTACCGAGTTTATGTGAGAATTGATGGATAAAGGCAACTTTTTCTGAGGACACCATTCTTTATACGGTTCAATGCTTTCAGGTTTTAATTATACATTTGTTTACGTATTGCACTTCCCCATTGAACATGTTACAACTACTTTATATATTAACTGTTACTAACTATGTTAAAAATTGTTTCCATTATTTAATATGGGATTTTAACGATTTAAAAATTACTGACCTCTTTATTTGTCTGCTCGTTGATCTTGACGTGGGTTTGCTGTGGTTTGTCCCGCAATGGTAAGTAGCCCTCACGACTGTCCGCCGGTTCCGTTACAGTGCTTTCCGCCATTATGGTTGTTTCTGTGCCCGTGTTTGAATCTGTTGTACGAGTCTCCGTAGCAATATTTGATGTCACAGCAGTTTCTTTTGTAATTTCAGCTGTTGTACCTGACGTGTCCGTACCCATGACCGTCTCCGTGCTATCGCTGTTTACATTCACAGTTGACTCCGTATCTTGAACCGTCGGGGTTTCAGTAGTTCGCACGGGTTTGATGGAATATCTTTTCGGAGGCTTAGCTGTAGATGTAACAGTTGTTGTCGTCGGTGGCAATGTTTCAGTCTTTATTGTTGGTGTTGTTTTAATCTCAATGGTTGTATCAGTGGCGACGTGTTTTTGGGATGATTTTTTCGTTTTTGGGGGAGTTGTCGCAGTTGGACGAACAACTGACACGGTTGTTTTAATTTTATTATGGGACTTTCTAGCTACCGTTGTAGGACGTTCTTGGATAGTGGTCATAGTTGGAGTATTATCTTGTGTAGTGAAATCAGTCGGAGGTTGCCTATCGGCCGGTGGATCTAGATTTGAATTTTTGGGAGTTCTGGATGGTGGAAAGAAGTAGTCCATGATAGACGGAGATTTATTACGGTTGCTGGGAATCCAGGACCAAGGGTTGAAGTCAATGAGTCGCGGTCGCGGCGGGTCAGCGTGAACGGCCGCGAGTGCAGCCAGCGCTACAAGTGCAAACAGTTTACTAGTCATTGCGCAGCGGGCACGTGCAGCCGCTGTGACGATCAGAGCGGGACTGCTCGCGCGCACCGAAAAACTAACGAACAGACCACCGCTTGCTCACCCAATAGATTATGTAGGCTCGGCAAGCAGATGCAGCCTGCATATTGTTGCAAACAATGTTATATGATATTATATAAATTAATAAGAACTTTGTTGATATAACATTGTGTATATAACTTTTTTATACAGAAAGAATTATATATAATAATATGTATCTAAAACTTGTCCTAACACAAACCCAAATATTAATTGTAATTAAAGCATCTAATAACAAACCCTGTGAACAAAAAATAACAAATGTAACTTTTTTTTGCTTTCTTTGATGACCTGTTAATTAATTAATAATCATTAATTCTTGATGTTAATTTTCATAATGACTTTCCTTATTATAATTAACATTTTACAGCTATTCAGACGTAAGCAATAAATTCTTTGGTGATAGTACCGAAACACGTCTGGTTTCAGAAATTGATAAAGAATCAAATACCACAAACCGTGGTGATCTGTTCTACACGCTCTATTTGGAAACATCTTTATGTTAACTAATTTTTAATCTCACGGCGGAACTTTTTTTCAATTCGGTCTTTTATTTATGTTTTGTTTATTGAGCAAATACGGAAAAAGAGAAGAAGTATTACAGTAAAACTATTTCAGTAATCACTCGTTTTGCCGTAGAAATCTAAAGTTTAAAGAACATATTTATTTTGACTCATCACTTTGTGTAAAAGTATAAATTTCGAGAAAAAGTAGCTTACCTTTTTAAGATCTGTAAGTAATTATATTACCTGATTATTATTATATCACAAAGTAGTTTTTTTACATATGTATGATATTAAAATAATAGTACTTTGAAATATCTGTTTTACATGATATTTTTAATCCAATTTATTCAAAATAAATTCACCTAACAAATGAGTGTCCAACTTCTTTTTATTTCATTAAATTAAAGTCAGAAATTTTATCTACATGTACTGATTGAGTTATTGATGATGAAAAGATCGAGATTGTCGGGCCACCGCATAAATATGAATGAGTTAACCTAAAGTGTCTGTCGTTTAGACTAATTTTCTTTGTAATCTGTTAACCTATATAGAAATCGTTTTCGCTTTCATGTAAATAAATTTCTAAAGAGAAATTCAATAATTCACGTCAAGGTAAGAGCACTTTAATGTAAAATTCGAACATAAAAGTCTTAGGTGAAGAACAATCAAATTCGAGCGCGACTCTATATTTAGAACATTATGTATATTTTACTCGACCTCTTAAATTATTGTCTGGAAAGCGATTTTTTTCGTGTCAGTAAATAAAATATATTGCTGCGAATTGTTTATTGAAAATTGTTGTCTGTATCTGAAAATTCACCTCTCACACATTCGATAAAAAAAAATTGACTTTTGATCTGAATTTGGATAGATATTTTCTAATAGATTGTCTATGTAAAAGCTCATATCCAATTTCGCACATGATACCGAGCTAACACGGTTAAGAGAAAATAACAGGACATAATAACACAGATAATGGTGTGAACCTACGTCAACACTTTTACTTCACATTTCTCATTTTCCTGGAGCAATCACAGACAAAGATATTACGTAATTATCCCTCTATAGACTAATGACTGGCATTGAATGAGCTGAGACGTGTTCCGCGTTTCAGTGAATCTGTGACCAAGTCAAATTGGCTAATAATAAAAGTCCTGAGAGAAAATTCCCAACTACAATTCGATTTATGTTTAACCCGTGAGAACAAAGTTTAACTGCAATTTTGACAATTCTCATACTTTATCTAAGCAGATGCATCGCTGATAATAAGTATGTACAAAGGAATCCGGATTTGAAACTCAAGTAAAAGCCGGTGGACTTCTATAAATTGTAAATGTATTCAAAACCTGCGGGGTATAGAAATTTATTCGTATTAGGAGGTATGCACTTAAAATAAAGTGTAGGCGGTAAAGTGCAAGTTAAAGTATAAATAAATCTGGTCGACCTTATCATAGTAAAATATTTAGATAGACATTTAATTCATTGCCGTGATGGAATTGACATTTTTATAGTGCGAAATATAATAGTAAACAAAACATTCTTCCATTAAGTTATCTTCATGTACATTATAACTCAATTCCTATAATGTAACAGTTACTTAATTGATTCCAAGGTGGTCCTGTCATTAGTCATTCATTAGATTATTCTGCAAAAACCACAATCATCGCGAACTAAAAAGATATGCAACTTTGTTCCTCTCGGCTTTCACATTTCTGCAACGCTATGTGATATTTACCTCAAAACCTTTATATTAACCTATAATTCTGAGATAAATTGTCTATCGTTTTATCGTTATTATGATAAGATTGAGATATTACGAGATTATAATTTAAATATGCGGCTAATTATATGTGCTTCTAAATGTGTCGTTTGATGGATAGTAAATAAATTATTTCCTCGTGGATTTTGTCCTATTAACTATTATTTAAAACGATTTAGTAACTTGTTTCGTTACGGTAGACTAGGTTAAGCTCCCGTCCTCCCTCGTATAAAATAACTTTTTGTTTTCCCTTAGAATCATTCTTGCTTTTTAATATAATATACTATTTTTTATGCTCTCAGCTTAATGTGTATGCAATGGCATGTGTAAATATGTGTAGTGCATGCAGTATGTAAAACATTTCCTTTATTCCTACAAATAAATCGCATTGGGCTACCTCTTTAGTTTATATTTTTATATTTTTATTACTGTTTTATAGTAATTAAATATGGTCATCAAAAAATAAACAGTTAATTCTGTAACGAAAACGTCTGTTAAATAAAATAATTAAATTTAATAGTTTAATCTGTATGCATAAATTTATCGCCAATTTGCATTTTCATATGGTCTCTAAAATAATAATACTTATTCAATACATAATTATAGTAATAAAAGTTTGATCTTGACAAATCATACTCTCCACTAAATTTCAATTTATTTTCGCTCTGATCCATTCGCAAATCATTTTAATAATTATCATATCCCGTCAGATATGGCTAGGTTCAATATTAAGATCCTTTTAAAATGCAAAACAGAATAAAAGTTCTTAATAAGCTTATCGACTAGATGCATCCATATCAAGGTAATTGCCTCGGTAATAATTATTTATTAAAAAGCATCTGCCTGGTATCATAGCTCTCCACGGATCACGTCTCATCTAATTATAATTCAATTATATATTCTATGGCATTGTTATAGAGTTTAAATTTACTTAATATTAAAATACAGCTGTCCACTTTGTAAGAAAATCACGAAATATTGAAATAAAGATTACTGTTTAATTCAACAGTCGTGTTGTTCTAACTGTACTGGTTGTTATAACGTCCATTGAAGTCAATACCAAAGTGCCACTTAAAACAAAGGCAAAGAGAAAGTGACAGAATTGCTTAAAAAACTTCCAATTCAATATATGTTTATTAATACTACCTTAAAATTTAAATCATTTCATTTTCTTCTCGAAACTTTGATTAATCAAATAATGTAGTTTTAATTATCAAAAAAGTATACTTAAAGGATTTGCTTTTATCAATTAAGAAAAATAAAATTTATAAAACAACAATATTGTAATAATGTCGAAGTTTTAATTGTCGAAGTTAGGATTGTTTTAAAGTTTAAATGTAAAGTGTAGCCACGAACAGAATATTAATTAATATAATAAAAACATTCCCAAAAAGATTTTTAACTAAACATTTTATAGTAATAATAAAGTTATAAAATATTATTTAAGACTATAAGACTCTTTGATTGTTATTCAGATAATCTTCTGAATTTTTCAGAATAAAATATAAGAACGGTACTAAAATGCTATTAGAAACTAAATTATTATAATGCATATACCGGTACCAAGATCATTCAGTCATCTGAAAGGTGACAAGCACACAAATGAACTAGATTAATGTCTATAACATCATCATACCAGAACTAGCACCTAGCGAGCCAATATGTCATCATGACTAGTAAACGAAAGAAAAAGCTATCATGTAAAATATTTTAATTACTTTAGTATATTTAACGAGGAAAGAATTATTAACTGTTGCCACTATTGTCACATACAAGACAGCTAGCTTCTATTAAACCATTTATAAGTTATTAGTCTCAGATTATAATCAATCTTGTTTTACTAGTTTTTCATACAAACTATGCATAAACGTGTATTTAATTCGAGTACGTATTTTCATGTTCGCAATGATTATGACTCATTATCTGGAATTAACGGGAACAGAATAGTTTTTTTATGGTGTTTGTTACGTTATTAGTGATCCGACACGGTCTACACCGCGTAACTTGGTTCTCCTCTAACACGCTATAATTGATTCCGTTTGTGAAAATGCTTTTAAAAATTTGCTTATAATTGCGAAGACTTTTCATTGTTCTAGAGTATATAAGTAATAATTTGTTATTAAGAAGAATATGCTTCTGGAAGTTTTGTTCTGTATATAAAAACATTGTTTACGCACTCCGTTTGACGTCTCCATTTTAAATCTCATTTAATGAAATTACGGTTTTTTTGAAGCAATCAAAAGCTAGCTAATTTACGCATATTATATAAATAATAACCTCAAAGATTTCAATATTCCATTGATCTACATTCCTATTGAAAATATCAAACGAAACCTCAAGACTGCGGTCAGTCGTACATTACTGTCCGCGTTACCTTTCCTATGGGAATCGGAATGCAATTCGAGAAGCTTCGTTGTTTATGACCCTAAACCTCTGTTCTCTGTTTACAAAGATTTATTCATACCTTTGTGCCCGTGGGAGTTTAACAAAACTATTTTCTTTCATTCAGTTATTCGGGTATGAAAACGTCCGTGATAACCGAGAAATTTATGTGAAACCCTGTTCTGCGAATCCGACTTATTTCAAAATATCATATATGTATCATGAAAAGTATACTTACAAAACCTAAACAAGATTATTGTACATATTTTATCTTTGGTAAAAGCCTAAGCCAAAAACCTATGTTGAATCGAATACATTTCATGACAAAAAATAGGTGTGTCAGAAATCTAATTAAAATTATTTACAATAAACACTTTTTTCAATGACATTGCCTATTAATTAAAATCTACTCATATAATTAACATGAATATTCAAAGTAAAACGTTATAATATGTTAAACGGTATTTTTCAGCTAGTAAACTTGTATAATTTTTCTCAGAGCAAAAAACTTTTGGGAGCTTGCGTTAGTTATGGTAAATTCGCTAAACTTCTAAATTTTAATAACTGTTATTTGAAGATTTTATAAGTGTCCAAATATTAATATGTTTATTACACAAAATGTTAGTATTTTTTTCAATTGAATTCATTTTATTAGTTATTTCAAAATTTATCTAGGTTTTTTTATGTTTTGTATGTTTTAAAAAAATTGTAAATAAATTTATTAAAATAAACGCTAAATCTTAATTTTTAAACATTTATTCATTTTTCTGTCAATAATTTAACTTATCTACTATACATGAAACAAATAAGGAAGACTTACCGTCATATCGGTATGATTTTACAAATATCAACATATTTCATATTTACATACATACATATGACTTCTACTTAGTGTCTCACATAAAAATCACTATTTATGTTGCCATATTTTGAACTTTTATTTAGTTTAAAAGTCGATAAAATATCAATGGAAGTTATGAATAACTTAAACATAATAACTAAAACAAAATATGGCTACAGATCCGTTATCGCATAACAAATAGACAATCATAAACACAAACAAAACAAAGAACATAAAATGTCTCCGTGACTGTATGGAAGACTCGGAACAAACTCTCAAGTCAATTATAATGACTGAATGTAACGCAACAACTACGTAAGTATGGCAAGTAAATAATTAAAATATGAAAAATAATTTAAACTAAACCATTGGAATCATGCTTACACTAATATTATTTACAAATATAACAGAAACAATACGTAATAGCAAGCTACACGTTGCAAGTATATACAAGATCGACACTCCTCAATCTGGTAATAAATTACTTAAATATATACGATATTGGCATAAAAGTCTTAACTCGAATAAAATAAAAAGGGAATGTTCAAACCTAAAATTGTGTAAAAGTCTTCCCAGTAATATTCAGTAAGCACTTAGCAACTACTACTACTACTTAAAGCACGTAATCGTTGTTCTTAATATTTGCAGGTTATTTTGGAGGCCCTAGTATAGTTATTAATTTTTTGTACTAAACAGGTAATGAGCAAATCATAAAAGCTGCCTAATTTTCAAGTTCATGTACTCTACGTACAATAAGCCTTCACATATAGTTAATAATTTTCAGTCTTTGTCTCCTACAAATCTGTACGTATCAGGGGGAGGTTCTGGCATACAGTAGCCATGGTATGTGCGAATATCTTCAGCGATGTACGTCACCCCTGGTAGTACCCCAGGTTCAGTGTGGTGTTTAGGGCACGTATGATCTTTAGGACATTGGCAGATAGTGCTGGCGTTCACCTCGTCTATTTGTTCATGACGACGCCGAGCACTGAACAATTTGCATGGTTCTTTTCGAGAGCATCGTAACCTCTGGAAATAAAAGAGAAAAACATTATTATTTCAAAGTTATAATTTCCAGACGCGACATGTGTAGGTATGTGCGACATCTGTGAGCAAAAGATGGAACTAAATAAGAAGACTACTCACGCTTTGCGGTGAACACGCGAACTGATACTGATTTCCTTGTTCTCCGCTAGGTGTCGTGTACGGCAGTTTCTTCAGTAGGTACGTCATGGACTGCTTCGGACAGTGGCAGTTAACAATTTGTTGCGTAGCGTTGCTATCAGGGAAAGAATATATAATCCACGCTGCGTCCTTGAAGTAACGGCATTTTGGCAGCCGCTTCACTGGCTCGCATGTCTTATACAGGGTTGTCTTATCTGCCAGTGTATGGTTGTCGTCATCGGAGAGCTCACTGTAACAGACGGTAAATTCTTTAACCTTAGGTACATACAAAATATATCGAGTGTACGTTTCTTTACTTATGTACTATAAACAAAAACACCATTCTAACTTATTATTTTTATACTTAAGTATACAAAAAAGGTTTGAGAGCATTAACTTCTGTACTAGTTCATCTATTATAAGAAAACGTAATATAATATACATATATTTTAAAACCACTACCAAAGATCGTTTACATAGAGAAGTATCCAGATAAATGTGTAGGCAAGATATCATAATAGAGCTTGTCCATAGTATATTCAAGAATATATACCGGTTAATGCAAATCAAAGAACTAAACAAAGTATTTTAATGTGACACCGTTATCTGCCCACGTGATTGTAGGAGCCTTCCTAAGGATGATCTGCCCACGTTTGTAAACCTTTTTTCCATAGAATTAACCTTATGACAAGTAACCTTCGGAATAAGGCCTCAACAGTTCGTTTCGTAACTTTTGCTCTGCGAAGTATCTAGCGTAGGTTTTTATTTATTTCAACACCTTCCATTACTATGCAATGAAGTAGGTAGACCCTTATAAGATAATTTATCCATCCCACCTTAAATATATATGTTTGAATTTTATTTAATAACAACAAAAATACATTTAAATTAAGTAATCTATATGCATTATTAGCTTTTCTAAAATCTTCTGCTATCGTAAATAAATGTATTTGTTAAATGAATTAAAACCAAGTGCTTACCTAGAACAAGGCCTATGTCCCAAGCAGCGACACTTCCTTTCAATCCAGGGCTGCGCTGGATCGTAGAGATCCACTTTGCTGCACACTTGTCTTGGCCTGCAATCTGGTAGATCATCCTCAGAGACCTTTAATAAAAAAAAAGTATGCTTTAAAAACAATGCTTTAACTGTAATGAATTACAACTTTTTAATGTGTATATCCCTAACATTAGAAAAAGCTTAATGTGAAAGACACTAGAAATATAAATACTACAAAAGCTTGTATCTGAAAGTCTTTTATTGTATATTGACATATGTTTATGCAACGATAACATCGTCTGATATAACATCTTTGTATTTGACACGTCGCTATCGTGTTGTAAAACAATGCACAATATTTGTACGTGAAACTTCCCAATGTAGGCTTGCATATGTAATTAGTTTCTATTTTTAAAGTCAGCACGCATCAATCACTTCTTTGCATTGAAAGATTCGTAAATCATCAGGACATTAAAGTTTTAGCATGCTCCGTCCAAATGTCTTATACAATAAATATCTTTGAACTATGCGTGGGAAATTCGAAATGTGTTTGACTATATTTCGCACCTGCCGCCCTTAGTGAATGAAGAAAACAGGAGTGAATTACGAGAGATCATTATAACGACGTCCGAAAGATGTTAATCATAACGATTCGTTGGATTTAACAATGAAGGGACATGTGCGTTTCAAATCCATTCACTTTTTGTGGCGAAGGTCCATCGGTCTGAGGCTTACTTCCGACCGGAAGACATGCCATTCGGCAACCTGTAGGCTGTGAGAATACTTTTTTTTTTGCCCAATGTGCTTTTTCTACCGGACATTCCCTTCAATTATATAAATTCTTAGATACGATTTTTATATTTTAAAACGAAAAAAACACTTAAATGAGAAAATAATCTCTTGATATTATTATTATTTCTTTTGTTCAAATACAACAAAAACTGGTATTTTACATATAAAAATTGTACACATTTTTTTTATAAACAAAATTAGATACCTCTATATTCCTAATAAAATAAAAGGCGTGAAAAACATTGGTTGTTCCGGATAGACTTCCCGTTTCTTGTGTATTGCGATGAATTTCGCGGAAACGGCCTCGGACGGATCTTTCAAAAGCCGGATATAGCCCTTTTGTGAAGCAAACAAAAAATCTCATATGGACTATACACAATGTATGGGTTGTTGACTTACTTTGTATTTTTTTTAACGGACTCCCGAATTCGGCTTGCATGCTAATGCTCGCACTAAGAAAATAACTTTTTGCTTGAGCATCACGGAATTTTTAATGTGATCAAACTTTAACGATTGTGCCATTGTTGCAATTTTGACACGTGTTTGGAATACATTACGAGTAATAATAATGAAAAGATAACATCTGCACACCTTTCTGGATACAAATAAGAAATGCTAATAACCGTTCAATCGAGTGATAAAAAGATATAAAAAGATGTTAGGTATTATCTGAACAGAATCGTTTAGTATAAATCAAACTAACGATTGTAACGGAACACGAGACACATTTCTAACTATCGCGTGGTTAATTTGCCCCTTTGCATAAGTCGAGATAACGACGTTCACGAGATTAACCAATTATTCTGTGGTATCACTCATCGGATGTAATTTTTTCGAATGTCTAAAGCTTGACTGACGGTCTTGCGTTCGTTTTTGGTTCATTTTTTCTTTGTATCCCAATATACAATTATTGGATAAATCGTCGCACAAAATGGTGGAGTCGAAAATGCTGACATGATCCTGTCTGGCAGCAATTGAAATTATACTTTCTCGTTATGGTATAGAAACTATTTTACATGGTGTTTGTCGGAAGATGGTCGTGTTTTCGCTTGAAGGCAGTGGGGGGTTCGGGGACCGAGGTATCCGGTGTGAACAGGTGGCGTGCCGCGCCCACTCTAATCTGTGCCCGAACGACCTTCCACAACCTTTCAAGTACGCCTAACCCTATGTGGGCACACGCCTATACTATTTCTTTTAAGTATTTGTTATTTAAGAACACTGACGAAATAGACAGAATATTTCATTCCAAATATTAGTGACAAAAATAGATTTAAAACCTATGTTGCAAAACACAAACAAACCCTCCTAACTGTAATATAATATCATTATGCCCAAGACAATACGTATTATAAAACCTAGCCGGTATCATTTTTCTGTTTGTCAGAACACACTACACTACACTACATACATTAATCGGATTTCTAGCTAAAAGATCCAACAATATTCAAATTGCATCCTTATAAATGTCGCTTGCGTCCTTCGTTTCCTTGAACTTAATTTGCATCTACATATACGATTGAAAAGGGTTTATAATAACTCATAAACGCTATCCTTATAAATTGGTACGATCAATTCGGTCTCGGTTAATTATAATACTGATACGATACAGCCTTAAGCGATGGACAGCGGACCTAAAAATAGAAGATTATTACGAGCATAATATATTGTACGTAGAGGCCAATTTCGCATGAAGTGTATATACATAAGTCAGGCCCGCTGTGGAACACAGGTAGCCAAAAACAAATTACTAATGCGTAATAGCTTATTGCCGGGAGCCAAATATTATTTATTACAAGTGTAATTAGCCGGCGTTCAGAGCTTTCGGCGTTTCAACATCCGTCTCGCGAACGTGTACCTCTTGTGTTTTTTAAATTAGTTCACATCCTCTTGTACGGTGGATTTAATTTGTGAGGAAGACGATTATTAATTCAAAGGAAATTGCCCTTCACTTAAGACTTATTAGTGCGAATTTTGACGGGAGCTTCATCATATGAATTAATTTAATATTATCAAATCATTGACGTATCTCGGTTTGTTCTGGTTAATGTTATTACTGTGGTTGAATATTTACATTCAAAATTAGATATTTACAGTTTGTAATATAATACATATATGATCTAGGTTGAAATATATTATTAACGAATTTTAATTATCAATTCTTTTGGTAGTTTTATTACATTTGCTGGAATTAAGTCGATAATACTCATATAATATATTTTCATTAAAATAATATAAAATTTCCCATAATTTATGAATCTATACTTCAATATGCCTTTGTTAGAAGTTTCTAATATCCTCATCTGCATTTAGAAAACATTTTTATAACATATTTCTGTACTGTAAGTGTTGCTTTAAAAGACTTCAACGACTTGAAATCCAAACCTTTACTAACAATACTTGTTTCTTGCTTAGATGGCGTCGTATAAAATCTTGTGACGAATATGCAATTATAATAAAATGTGAATATCTTAAATATCTTATCATCTTATTTATTTTCATCAATTTTATGCATAATATTGTATTCATGTATTTTAATATGAAAGCGGTTCTCATATAACAGTATGTTTTTTCATTGTGTCGGTATCCGGAGTAATTCAAAACGCACGTGTCCTATTGAAGATGCCCCCAGCTTATGATCTAAAGGGGATCTTCAATGTATGGTAGATGTCCACCGCTATAGAATTGTCAGTCATGTCTTCAAGTATAAGTCTTGCACGATGTCGTCTTAATAAAACTTTAATCAAATCGCTAAAACATCTTAATACATAAAAATAAAATCTATTCGAAATACAAAATAACTATGTCAATAAATATTTAGTTTTGGGTCGTTTGTTAAAAATAAAGCAATAAAACAAGCATCGTATTCAAGTTTTTTTTTTCTTTCTTTTTGGTCGCGTAACGCAGGTGCTGTTTTGAGTGTTGGTCTTATTGGGATGTTTTTTATATCTTACTCTTTTGTACCTCTTTTGAGTTATTTATCTATATTTCATTCTTTTTTTACTTTTACGACTCATCCGTTGTATGAAGCTAGATCTATATACAGAATTTATTTTTATTAACATTAATTACGTAATATTGTATTGTACTATTTAGCGGTCAGTAATTTTAAATGTGTTTTTCCAAACAGTAATCTTTATCTATGCTTGAATTCGAACAGCATTCCGAGCACTGGTGCCTCCTTCACCAACGACGTTTTTAACTCGATGCCATCCCGAGGTCACTTTTTACATTCACTCGTGCCAGTCACGCTATTTGTCCGATACGACCCGCGGAAAAAGCCTTAATCAGCTTATTACATAGCGATTTGATTGCTTCTATATGATGAGTCAGCTTTCAATGGGTATTTTAGGTTTTAGAAATGTTAATCAGATAATACATTTGTTAATTCATATAGTCTTATGAAATAAAAACATAGTCCTAAAAAAGACTTCTCAAGTTACAAGTATAATAATGTTAGGATTGTATATATAGTTGCTTTTTGAAACCCCGAATTGTTATCTATTTCAACGTCCGCTTCGTTTATTGCCTTCCTATCGGATATATATTATATGGCGGGTGAAAAATTGAAATGACTATTTTAGAATTAGAAATACTATGTATTTTTATGGGTTTTTATCCACATTGACTCTTCATTTAAACTGACTCGGTATTAAATTTATTTATCACAAAGCATTTGTTAAATTTTGATTCAAAAAATATAATAATTAGACATAATATAGAATGAAAAAAAAAGAGTTGACATTTTTCACTATTAGGTACAACTTGTTTAAAATTATTTTTTTATTACAAGTGGAATTATTAACTCGTGTTAAGAAGTTTGATAAATTGAATGCTAAGGAAAATTATTCGTTAAAATACATTACGTATAATATTACAATGCTATTAATTTTGATATAGGTACCTTTTACCGATAAAAGTTTTTTATTTACAGAAATAATACGATTGATTTAAAAGATAGAAACTGTCGTTGATTTTTTAGATATTAAATCTTGTTTATAAAACATATTATGCTCCTATCATAGGTATTTCGTGAGTCCACACCCTATCAAAACCTATTACGTTAAAATGATTGATGAATTTACCAAATCGATCCTTTCCAATATCCGTTGACTTGACAGTTTGTCTAATGTAATAAGTATGTTTTATAATTCATTTTAATTCGAAAACACCAATCATATTACAATATATAATTATTTATTTACGCTTTATTATTATTAGCAAATTCGTATAGAAATAATGCGTTAAAATTTGAGTTATACTGAATCTGTGCTAATTTTTTCTAGGGCTTAAATCGCAACGGCAATAGTCTAATATATTATGATAGTGAAATTGCATAGCCATTATTCTATTGAGGCGTGTAGTGACATTGAGTTGGGTTCTAATTTTAATGATTTCATCCGTTCTCTTTCTCGTGTGAATTAAATATAAAATATACATTAATTATACAAATTTATTGTGATTTGTGATATAGATTTCTGCTCATATTATTTTATTGAATAATCGAGAATAAGGTGGCATTGAGTATTTTTAAGACTGCACTTTTGATTAAAGATATAAATATTAAATTATCTTAACTTTTGTATTACAAAAGAAATAATTCAAAATATTTCTCAATAACGATACTATCGTACTGCGCTTGTGTTGACTTTATTTTAAGTGACAACTGACTTGACAATTTAATCGTGAATTGTGTCTGGTATGAAAAGAGTTCTTTATGAAGAAGCAGGTGATCATTGACCAGCACCCTCCTGCGGTTATGTCATTCACAGAATTTCTTTTGTTTATTTGTCGGTTCTTTCGTTCTTCTTTCCTTTTTGTAACAATCCCTGCCGCCACTTGAAACAAGCCTTTTTGTGTATCCATTGTTAACATTTTAAACTATAAAATATATTATACATCTATATATGTTTATGTTAAATCCAATTGAATTATCATTACAAGCGTAACTTATATTTTATGATCGTATATAAAAAAAAGAATATAACAAACTATAAAATTCCATTCCGCTACACTAAAACGGTTACCGTTACGAATGTGTTTAAATCCAATCATACATTAAAAGATATATTTTTAACCAAATAGTATTCACTGGCCGGGAAGCCTCGGTCGTAAGTCATCAAAACTGTCAAGATAAGAATGAGTGAATGAACACCTGCGACTACCAGTGTTACGCATTCTCCTACACGGGCGTACACCAGCTGTCTATTACAATACAGCATTTAATAACATACAAAATATTAAAACATTTCCACTTTTATTTCATATGTCATACAGATCATTTTTATATATCAAAATATCGACACTTGATGCTATAATAGCTTCCATTATATCGAGGCTAGGTTGGAGCGATTATCTTCATGGATCGACTTTAGAATTAGGCATAATAATATGATTAACTTTGTTTTTAAAATATTACTTACAAAAATTGACATCCGTGACTTGTAACTTTTGAATATCATATCACTATACAATGGTTTAGATTTTAATTGTATCGATATATATTATTTAATTGTTAGCTAATATAATATGTTGAACTTATTACGTATGAACAACAATAATTGTAGTATTAAATATTATAAACTCGATTTCCTCTTTAATTTGTTAGTCACATCTGATATATGGTAGATTTTTTTTTGTCTTAATTGATCTAATTGTTGGGCTCCTTTCATAGAATCACTCGTGCATGTGACTAATGTGTGTACGTTTTGTAGATATAAAACGATGGTACCTGATACTCCAGGAAAAGGCTCGGATATTTAAAATATTTTCTACACAATCGAACGAGTTCCTAGAGTTTAGTTAAGAATGTGTTCTCAGTAATTTTGTTCACTAATAAATGTGGTATGTGTAATGAAAAAGCTTCGCGTCTATAAACCTTTCTTAATATTTTCGTGGAAAACATTTTGAAATGTTAAAAAATCATAATAGGACTACAGCGCCAAAAAAGTATTGATAGATATTCAATACATTCTTCTTATATATGATTAAAGTTATAATGGTTCTAATCATTAATTAACATGACATGTATAGCTGTTTCAAGATCATTGTTCGACTCCAATAGTCTGCATTTGTGGCTCGTCTTACACATAGCTAAGTTACTTTATATATTATATAATGTAGAACCGCACGTACGCAAAGGTTAATTAAAGGAATTACATAATTAACATATGTATTCATTTATTTCTCTGATCTCGATATAATAACAGCTTTCGCGCCAATACATCCAGATAAATTAAGAATTTTTAGTTATACATATGAACTCATTCTATCATTTGTTGTTTTAGATCTGCTTATGCCAATTCAAAAAACCACAAAAGTGTCAACGGTTTCTTATAATATGATAAATGTATTCATTAAACCGTTGTCGGGTAAACTGACAAGTTTTGCCGGCGATTTTAACGCAAATCGTTTAAATAACAAACAATACTTTATAACGTGAATTGCAAACTTGAATAAGCTATTTAGTTATTACTGTTCAATTCGAAATAATGGACCCAATAACACTATATTACGTTTATTAATAACGATTTCGTAATTGAAATATTAAACATAATTGGGACAAGACGATATACAATTCAAGTTGATAAACATTAAGCAATTACTATGGCCATTCCATACAAACGAAAAAGAAGAGGACTTACTCCAGTTTGGTAGAGAATCTTTAGACCGTTCTTCTGTTGGGTCCGTCTGTGGGGCAGGAGTGGAAGTTTGTCCGGTCTTCGTATATGTATCTCTCCGGAAGGCCGGAAGGCTTCCAGGGGTGTACGTATAACAGCACGGACGCTGGCCAACACGCACGCAACCAGAAGAGTGGCTAACACTTGCATGTTCACTGTCACTGAACGGTTCGGGCGAGTTGATTGCGGGTCGGGCTTGAACTGAGCCGGCGCGCCGAGGCAGGTACCACTTAGCCTACGCGCCCGGTAAAACAACCTCCTATAGCGAACGACGCTCCTTGGTACTTACAGATTAAGCTTGTTCATGATAAGCGTCAAGATTATACGTACAATTCATTACATTCATAAGTAGGCTTAAGTTTGAAAATGATATTATATAAGGAAAAAAAAAAATTGTTCTGGATTTATTACTAAATCGATAATAATATGTTATAATTTTTATGTTTTTCGTTTGTTATCTTATAAACGAATGACCATTACAATGTGTATTAGGTATTATATGTTTATGGAATCTTCCACGTATCAAGAATGTTGGGTCGCGCTCGGGTTGACTTCCTACCGACGATGTTTTTTTTACACAATCTTGTTGCTCGACTCTAAAGACACGTTCACATCGACGTTAAGCTAAAATTAAGTAGGTCTAAGTTATATAATATGCTCTCGATATACTACCTAGTAAATACTAAAACATTTCTGCCATCTTATTCTACTATCAAAGGATTTGAATAGTTAATTGTTATATTTTTTCTGGTCATAATACTACGGATCAGCGGATACAATCAGATACTCCATTCAACTTCAAAAACAATTTTACAACCCCACTCGAAAGACAATGGTCTTACAATAATTCTTCGTAACGAACAGCAAACAGTTCCAGTTATTGTTTCCGAGCGTATTTCAAGGCGAGCCGTTAACTGGAATTGGAAATTGTCAATGTAATGGTACCTTAAGTTATCTTCCGTCTCTCTCGCTCCCATTCACTGTCCTCTCACATCAATGAACTGCTTCTTATGAATGAATGGACAGTCGCCATAGTACTATGTATATATGTATATTTTATATGAATGTAAGTGTGGTGGCACGTGGTTACAAGTTTTTTTTCTCACGATGGTATTTTTTTTTAATCAGATTCGAATTTTGTGAGAATTCTTAATGCTATTCTTTTTATTATTCTAAGTTTTCGATATAATCCGATTATTTCTATTTAGTTGGCCTCTTGTTTTAAAAAACTTAAAACTCTTTTTGACATTGAATGTATCTGCTAGTTTTATTTCTCTTTTTTCTGAGAAGCTATTTTTTATATGCTAACTGTGTTATTTATATGTAAAAGCTTACTTTTATTCCATCTTTACATAACGTGACAAAAAATTTAAATGAAAGAGGAAAATGTGTAAATAATGATTTATACAAACATTTTACTTTATTAAAAAAAATCAAATTCAGAGGAGGTTTAGTATCTGATGCTTTAAAGTACCTATATATTCCTTAACTGCATATCAGCACACGTCAGTCAAATACCGATAGCTGAGTTGAGATCTACTCGAAATTTCCCATGCCATGCTAACAATGGCCACTCGAAACTCAAGTGGCCATCATTTTTTGCACCTCATAGAGTATAGGCACGCGTATCCATTGTCCATCCCTTAGTGATTGTTTTGTTCTTTACTTAGAAGTGATGTATCCGGTCGTATTTAATGTACCACCTTAACACGTCCAGCTGATAAAAGGTTTATTGTTCATGTCTTGTTTTAAGATTTGGGATTATCGTTTGTTTTGAAATACTTTATGAAATGGTTCTCCATAAATGAATGGTTCTTGCTATTATTATTATATTTAAAAAACGTAGAGATAAAATATGTTTTCGTTATAATAATTTTGTATAAAATCCTGTTAATTATTTATTTAATATACTTTGGCATAAATTTAATGAATGGAGAATCATCCGTTAGTTGAAACCATCTATTCTATTGGCTTTTAAGAGATTAATTTAGATAGACATAAAAACTTTAAGAAATACTTTGTGAAACGTCTTAAATATTTTTGTACCTATAGTCTTTAGTATAAAATTGTTAAACACTAGGTAAACTTTTCGGTGATATTACATATATTTAAAAAATGCAGCAGTTTCGAAATTGTTTCATAAATCTCGGCCCTTCAAATACGTAATTACCTATTACCGTCAATTAATTTTTAAAATCCTTTGAAATGTGATTAAATCATAAAAAAGTGATATAAGGATTCTCGAAAACGACGATTAATTCCAAAAGAAATTCTTAATATGACAAAAAATTTTTACAATAATAAAATTTTTTTGATCATCTAAATGTGCCGTTGATACATCCCTTTTATGGGCACTAATTACAACAACATAACTTTTTATGTTTAACGTTCATCAGTTACTAAAATTATTTTTTCTCTTTCAAATTTAAACTTACATAATTCATAAGGACATTAATAGTGAGAGAATAAAATGGAACGATCGTTATTTTTATTATTATGTATTGAAGATTTAGTTTAATTTGAGACGTCTAAATTATTTTTATTTGATATCCTTATAATGGTTCAATTATTTTTTTGTAATATTTTTTAAATTTATATACAACCGTAAACATAAATGATTATTAAAATGAATAAGTAATAAAGAAGTATTTTTTTCCCATAGAAATATGCGGAAACCAAGAATATATATGATAAAATAAAAGGTCCGTATGATCCTTAAGTATTCCATGTGAGCTCCACGTGTAAAAATCACAATCCTAAGTCAAGACGGTCATAAGTCGTATGTAACGAAACATTAAAGCGCAAATTAAAATGTTATCACAAATAATTTCCTAAAAAAAAATTTTTTTTTCTTTACAATTTATTGAAATTACTATACAATATTCATTATCAAAAGCATAGCTATTTTCAATTAGCTTCTTGCATGAGTTAGATCTTCTGAAAGCTTATTTCTATTTTGTTAATTAAATTTTAAGTTAAAAGAATACCGTATTAGTGTATAATACAGAAATTATTTTCCTGTAATGTATGAAGTCTGCGTCGACCTCATCGATAATCCAACAAATTCGTCCCATTATTCATTTATTCTAATAGCATGGTGTTGATGTGAAAATAATTTTAAACGTTGAAGTGGAGTGTACAAGGAATTTTTATTGTTAAATATTTTCTATTTAAATAATTAGCTATTTTCCTTATCTTTATTCACCATATAGTAAGTTATGACTAGATCAAAAAAATATTCAGAAATTAGAATTGCTTTTTTTTAGATTCAGACTACATTTTTTTAAATAAACCGCTTAGTAGATTTTGCGAAGAGAAAAGTTCTTCCATCGATCCACTTAAATTACAAAGTTATTAGTCGTAATGTATCAAAGAAATATGCAGCTATTTTTACTTCATTAATATAATTATTCAATTAATGGTTCTATTTTACATTCAACCGTCACTTATAAAAATTCAAGCAACAATAACTCCTAATTCCAATGTTAAAGTCACAATCAGTGCTATTTTAGCTGTATCCATAAGTCCACGTGGATGTATCTCCCACGTGTAACCTCTATAAGGCGCCATTGATAACCCCAAAATAGAATAAAATCACCATCTCATCAAACGAATACAACTGCACGACAATCAAATACTATTAATACATTGATAAATTTTAATAAATAGTGCAATTACTTTACATCATTACCTATTTAATGTTGTTAGTTATCCACATACCCACGATTTTCTATTTTCAATCCTGTGTAACAGTCGACAGTATGACCTTACTGTACTTGCAATGTCATGATGGTTTGAATAGTTCGATATACATACACATATAAGGGTATTAAGTTAAACGTAATATTGTTTTTTCAGCGCAATTGAAAATAATTTGTTATAAAATCAAAAAAAAGGTCTATATAACAAATTAATTGTTAGTTTTTTTCCAAATATATACTCGTGTTTAGATATATGATATCAAAATGGTTTCTTTCTGTCAAATCATCTGCTGTGTCGATACCAACTTGTATTGCGGTGTGCAATTTGTCACCGGCAAGACGACAGTAAAAAGTCGGTCATTACGTTTTTCTCCCTTCCCGTCGACCGTTTCCCGTCACGATAACGAATAACATAAAAACAAAATCCGATCGGATCTTGAGGATATTCCATAATAACACGTCTCAAGTAATATCTTTAGAATAAATTTAATACTAAATATTTTAAGATAAGAGTTCTGTAGAATAGTACTTCGGAAATGCTTTTGTAGAATCCATAGAAATTCATTTTTAAATCTTTTTTAATTAATTAACTTCTCCCGCAGTTTAATCATAAATATTTTTCATTAACTTCTAGGGCTTGTTAAATAGAATGTTGGTTAAGTATATGTAAAATAATAAGAGTCTAAATGGATAGATTCCACCGAGTCTAGTTTCTAATGACCTCGTTTTTGTACACCAAAGACTGGCGAAACAAGCTCCAGGTCCTCTTAATGTTATAGTAATAGGCAATGGAACTGGTATCTACTAAGGAAGTGCTAAAATTCCATGTTAATCTCATACAGTTGGTTGTTACCGAAAATTTGTTTATATAAATTGTTAAGGACGCAGTAGTACATGATGGCAGTATGTAATATATTGTTAGAATTTTATACAAACATAATTATATCAAAGAGACGGTTTGTTCAATTAAATTGTGTTATATTTCCTCGATCGTTTGTTCGCTGCATTTATTTACCGTTCCGTTACATACAAACGGAGCTTGTAAGCTTATTATAAGATGTTTTTCTGAAGCGACGGATGTTTGCGGTACAACACTATATGATGCAGCAATAAATCGGTACTCCTACGAAGGTCGCATTCATTAAGGACGATTGTAGATATACAATTACAAGTGCGTGTTACTATTACAATTAGAACTGTCTTGCATCATCTCGAAAAAACGTGGTTCCGTTCTTTGTTTTAAACAATTCTAACCAAATCTTTAATTTGATAAGATTCCTATCTTAAGTATAATCTGCTTCGTTAATAGCAACGAATTGTGTTCTCGGTTTTTTTATTGTATATAGTGAATGATGTTTTTGTTTTTATTTCGTTATGTTTTAACAAGCCTGGGTGGTAAGCGGATGTCGCGGGAACAACATACCTCTAAGACCACGATACACGAGTATATCGGCCACAAGGCAACGGTGCCTGTACTTCACGACATTGCGGAATTTACTGCATGAATATATATTATATAGTTGTAATTATTATATGTTACTATGTTTTTTATAACGTCTGTGATATCCTCAATTAAAATTAAATTTTGAAAGTATCTTCATAGTAAACTATCAATATAGGCAATATTATTCGAAAACAAATATGTATTCTTAATTCAGACATCATGAAACGATTTGAAAGTTCGTATCATCAAAATCATAGATGGAACTATATCAAGAACAGAAACCCCTTTCGTTGCAACAATAGCAGTCCAAATCAAAATTAATTGGACAATTAAACTTTGTACTTAAAAATCGGTAATAGCAAATGACTTTAGTTGAAATTAATCAGCGAAATTGAAACCCTCCTTCCGTTACTATATGAATTGCTTACATAATTTTTATACAATGTTTCGTCATATCCAGGATTTCTGTAATACAATATTACGCAAAATTTGTGACAGCGGAAAATATTATGCATTCGCTCGCGCAATATCGATAAGTACTTATGGAATATATTTTTCATTTGTCACAAGTGTCTTACGGAAAATACACGACGAAACAAAATTGAGAAGTCATGAAAGTTAAGAGGTCAGTCTAACCTTCTATATGTGAGTTATTCTATAGTGGTATAACAATAAATTGGTCGATTTTATCCTAATTTATTACTACGATCCCAGCTATCTACGACCATTAGCTTAGGTTAAATAGTCTCGTTCAGATATGAAAATATAATACCAAGCTTTCTATGTAACCGCGAGATAGAAACAATATTTTTTATTTCTCAACCTTAATACTAACGGTATTTTTTTCTTTCTCTTGGTTTATATAAAGCAATTATATTATTTACAAAACGAAACCACAGGAAATGGGCTCCCGACCGATTCGGATCGCACACAGCATTTCTAACGTCAACGTCGTTCCAGCTAATTACACAATTCTACAAATAAAAAGACAAAATATACAACAGACACGGCTATAGGTGAATTAACATATCTCGTCTTTTAATTGAAAAAAAAACCAAAGGCAACGTTTGATTATTTAGGATGAAATAAATGTTTAGTTTTATTTTTAATACCATTCGATGAAATTTTTAAGAATCTTTTCGTTATTGTTCATAACATTATATTTTAATTCATAATGTTTAATTTTGTAAAAATGGTATGCATTTTCTTAATTTTTTTGTAGTCACTATTATTTATTAGGAACTATCTAAATCAGAGCCGGCTCTGTCGAAAGAATTATGGTGAAATTTCTTTTCTTGGATATTATTATAGAATCTATTGAAAAAAATCAAATGTTTAATTAAAAAAAAATATTCATACTTTTCAAAAAAAAATATTGTGAAATGCTTTTTTCATTAAAAAGGTGTTCAAAAATCGCAAAATTCATATATTATATAATTTTAAACATTTATAATTGTATTAATTCGACTCTAGGCCCTAAACTAATAACTAATAAGAAATACCAATATTAAGATTAAGTTTGCCTACGTTTACTTAAGTTACCTAATAATAATAATAAAAAACTTAATTCATGAAATTTAAAAACATTAAATCAGCGATTTAAACTTATTTTTTAGAGATAACAAAATAATAACATGGCATTAAAATTTTAATTTGTTGTTTCCATAAACATATTATTCGATAGTCATTTAAATTAAGGAGACTTTTTTGAATAACGAACAACTCTAATAATCTCTTTTTATAGAAAACTCAGACATGCGTGCGTAAACTGCTTCAGTCATTGTAATATTACATATCTACTGCCATTCACACTGTTCATAATAATATGAATGGAACTTACTAATTTACCGCAACAGATTTCTCTTATAAGATAACTCTTGTTGGTTTTTTAGATATATGATTAGGTAACAAATACTACCTCAGTGTTATGCTCTACATAAAACAATCACAGAACGCATCAATAACATCAAAAACAACTTTGTGCGTTTCACTAGCAATTATTATTATCTCGTAAAGAGTTTAGATTTTAGTTACTTGAAGGTAACATGTATTATATTGTTATATTGCCTTATTTTAATACCTAAAAATATGAAACACTTATGAATCTATTGAACTTTATTGGTATCTTTCTGAGCGATCTTTGTTTTACAACTTGTCCACTTCACACTGCTCTCTCTTATCATTGATATATTTGTCCTAAGCGAAGGCCTCACTGCATCTCATCGGACGTGACAAATTATACCGGATGCACGCCCGTGACCGGAAGACCTCCTTTCATCTTAAAATGGCACGACGAATTTGTTTAAAGCCAAGAAATTTTTCTACGCGATTGGGCACTAAATATTTTGTCAAGTTATGGACATCACGAAGCGAAACATATTTTTTTTTATTTAGAGCTTTTTCTGTATCCTTGTAAAACGATCACGACATTTGATACCCGTGTGGATTTACAGTTAACGGGCAGTTGATGCAAAAATTTAAAAATTTTGCTCGAACCCTTTGCTAAGTGATTGATTATATCCATACCGGATATCTGCCATAGGGTACATCCAGGATAATGCTAAACTTCGAAAAATAAATACTATCTAATTGTAGCAACTTTCAATCATTAAACTGTTTAAATTAAATTCATGCAGGAAAATGTACTATAACTGACTTTTTTTAATTCATTAAAATAATTCCTTAATTCAGCCTATACCAATTTTTGCTCCAATAGGAGTACCAATTATATTATGATAAAGAAACCATGTGAGAAGAATCCTTTGGCCATTATATTAACTTATGTAAAAAATGTTTACAGGAAAATTATATGCATCTCTCGGTAAGCGAGGAGGAAGAATCGTTGGAAGTGATCTTCAGAGTGGTTCCGCATCGTTCAGAGTACGCGCCCTGATGCCGGTCGCGGAGAGCTTCAAGTTCGCCATAGAACTGAGGACCCATACCTCGGGGCTGGCAGCGCCACAAATGATGTTCAGTCATTGGGAGGTGAGACAATATTATGACAAGCTATATTATTCAAGCATGTTCATATACGAGGGGAGGTCAATAAGTTCGCGGAATGAGCGGGAAGGGGGTTGAAATTTAACACGAAACTATTTTTCCTTTTCAATATAACCTCCCTTAACCTTAATACATTTTTCGGATCTCACAAATAATTTATTAATACCATCGAAAAAAATTATTTATCTTGGCTATCAAAATAGGCCGAAATTGCGGACTTGACTTCTCAAATTTTTTTCCACGCAGCTTTTTTTTCATTTTTGAAAACAAATAATAGTCGCTGGGGACTAAGTCTAGACTGTATGGTGGGTGGTGTAATTTTTCGAATCCGCATCGGTGAATGGCAGCCGTCACAACATGGCACGTGTGGACTGTTGCGTTGTCGTGCAAAAGGAGCACACCTTTTGACAGCTTTCCTCTTCTTTTTTCCTTCATAGCTTCTTTCAATCTATCTAATAAAGAAGCGTAGTACTGTCCCGTTATAGTCACAACACGATCTTTATAATTGATCAGCAAAATACCTTCTGTATCCCAAAGGACAGTCGCCATGATCTTTCCGGCCGATTGTGACACTTTAAACTACTTGGGAGGAGCTGTGCCTTTTTTATGCCACTGCATCGATTCTTGCTTCGATTCAGGTTCATAGTGGTGAACCCAGGTTTCATCACCAGTAACAATCCGGTCCATAACTTCATCCTTATTCTCCCCACAGAGCTTCAAAAACTGGCGAGAACACTCGACACGCTCGCTCTTTTGAAGTGGCGTGAGCATTCGTGGAACCCATCTTGCACTGACCTTAGTCATCCCAAGATGATGATGTAGGATATTTAAAATGCTGGTTTCGGATACTCCAACCATTGCTGCAAGTTGTTTCTTCTTCAACCGGGCATCTTCCAATATAAGTTTTTCTACTTTTGCGACGATTTCCGGTGTGGTGGCCTCAATCGGTCGTCCGGAGCGGGGGTCATCTTCAATGGACTCTCTCCCTTGTTTAAAAAGTCCATGCCACTTGTAAACCATGGTTTTACCAGGGGCAGAGACCGCGTAAACTGATAACAGCTCTTCAAAAATCGTCTGAGCGGATTTTCCTTGCTTGGTGAGGAACTTAATAACGGCGCGGTGTTCAATTTTCTCCATACTCACTGACTTCTTCCCGATTCACTCGTTTGCAGGTTAATAACTCAAAAGTTTATGACCCGATTTGGTTCAAACTTGGTATATATACTATTAATGAGGTGTTGAACAAGTTACTTCCTGGACGAGTAAATCAACCCCCTCCATCCCCTCCATTCCGCGAACTTTTTGACCTTCCCTCGTAAAACTTCAATTGTTTTACCAGTTTTAAACTTATTAATTTTTTAATTTGGCAAAAGTGTCCAAAAGCTTTTATGCTTTTATAAAATCTCTGGGATATTACGCAATAGACTGTTATATCAAATGATAAATATTTAGTAGTCCGCTTCTTCAGCTATTCGTATTAGAAAAAGAAAAAGAAGAGAAAGCTCATAGAAAAAGCCATAGGTGGAACAACTATTGGTGTGAGATATAGTTTACAATAAATAACTTAATTTTTTTATATGTAAATGCTGTATTATTTTTTTATTTCACATTTATACAGCAGTTAAATCATTATTATACATACCATTCGTAGCTAACTTTATACTTGTAAATACAGATAATCGATATTGATCCATTCTGGAGGCCGCGGACCGAAGAAGAATATCTTCACTGGGGAGAGAAATGGGACGGAGTTAACAGGGCGAAGGCTTATATGGACTCTGTAAGAACTAGAAAGGGACTTGCTACCGACAAACAACTTGTACAACACGCTGAGAAACAAAGGACTTTGTCTAAAAAGAAATAATTATAAAGGTACTAAAAATATATGTACGTTCTCTTCCCTGAAAAATTCTCTATACAGTGACCAATTTGATATATGATTACTATATTTTGTATTCTTATAAAATGAAACATTTATTAAACTGTAGTGTTGTTAACATTTGAATTGTTTTGATTGTTTACTTGTGAATGTTTTTCACTTATATTCCCTGTATAAAAGTATTTAAATGAACAAAATTTTTGGTTACATTATCGTTGCTCTGTATAAACATTATGTATTCCCCTTATATAGATTGGCATTTATTAATAAAATTACTAAAAGTATGTTCATAGAAGCTATTAAACGTTTCTGTTTAGAAAATGTCTCTTTCATTGTTTATCCTAACCTTGTATGGGACATGAACACATTGAATGCAAAGTTTTTGATCCTTATAATGTATGTAGTAGGGATTAAATTTGTTAAAAATATTTTCCATTTTAAAAATTTCGAAAAATTAAAAAGAATTTCGATACAAGTGTAATACATTGAAGTTAATGAAACTATTTTCTTGACTACTCCTTTCCTTTGATTTGCTTTTGTAAACAACATTTTTTTCTGGTTTTAATTTTCTTAAGTTAGAATTAATAAACAAATCATTTATATCTTTTAATTGTCCAGAAAGTGAATATGGCTTTTTAAGGTAAGTTATGTTAGTAGTGTTGTTAACTAATCTATTTTATTTTTCAATTTAATAAAACGAGTAAATATGCTCGATAAAGTCCTTTATCTATTATTTACATAAAATAACAAACAAATACCAATTATATTTTACAAAATTATCGCATAACAAAGACCTTAACATTCGATAAATGAAATCATTAACGAATTCATGATTGCACTTACACCGTCTGAACCAACTTAGTTAACAATATTCCATACACCAATACATAACGTTTAAAATGAAGACTGCATCCAAAAGAAAACCAACAATCTATAATACAATTTTAATCACCTATATTTGTAACAGTTCTTGACACCATATTTGATTTATACATAACATTTGTTTAATTGTCCATTAAAACAATATACTATGCTCATACATGTTGTATATCGACAGACAGATCTACATAAAATTGTTAAAATTATAAGGACACAACTTAAGCATTTATAAACTTTACATGATAACTAGCTATGGGATATTGTACAATCACTAACCTACGATATTTATTATATACTACTGTTTTGTCTTTGGCAATAATTATCAGAAAACAGCCCAAAATATTTTAACAATTTTGCCATACAAGTTCGTGATACTTTGGCACACTGGTAACAGCAGTGAAAAGATATTTGTTTATACAGAAATATATAAGAATAAATTAAATAAATAATATGTTAAATTACTTCACATTAGAATTTTATGAAATATTCAAGATAACAGAAAGTAACAATCTTGAAAATTAATGAAAAATACATCAATGTTTTTATAATGTTCATTTACATTCATAAACATGCAACTTGAGCTTTACTACAAGACTAGAATAATAAATAATATTAAGCTTCTGATTGCATTTCCTTATTAACATACTAAATAATGCTGTTGAGCAATTTAGTGTAATTCAATTTTACTAACAATAATGCAATCCAAAATATATCATTAATATTAAATGGCTCATACAAACTGAATATATGAATGTACTGCTACCAGAAGTACAAGGTCTGTCTAAAGTACTGGCAAGAAATATTTATTTGATCAACCATAAAAATAAAATTAATATAATCTGCAAAACAATTTGTCTCCCATCGGAGTAGAGGAAATAGTTTTTACAATGTATTTATATTTAATATCAAACATTTCAAAAATATTGTCTTATTGATTTCATTTCATTTTAAGCAATCAATTTTTATTTATTCAACTGTTTCAAGGAATGTCGTTCGCTATTATCTAGCACCAGCTTTATATATCACATTCAAAATTATTATTTAATGCCTCTTCATATTTTTAAACAAAATCACTTGTATTATAAAAAATGCATTTTTATTCATACTACACTTCTCCAATTACTTTTAAAAGCGAAGCATTATTTAGTTTATTATATTTGATATAGATTAATTTTTTGTTAAAAATGACAATATCAGGCATTAAAAGTATATAGAATAATAATAATGAATCCGATATTATTAAAATGAATAAATAGTGGTAACTAGCCACAGACAACTCGACCAAGCCACGGTTCAAATTACACTGGTACATACTTAACCTAACGTGTTTGACACATTCAATATGACCTACGCCTTATAGGCATCAATTTGTTACCGTATATACAAAATCACATAAACCAGAACATCTTTGGATAGTTAACTCAACTATACTTAATAGAATATTTAAAAAAAAATCCCAAACAAATCACAGAACGCTACGTAAAAGGACGTGAAAGCGAAGCAGGTCCTAAATCGAATGTGGCTCAACTAAAAAATGATCACGATCATTCACGACCGCTTTCACATACATGATCATGATCATTCACGAACACGATCATGGTCATTTACGATCACTTCACATGTATGATCACGATAACGACAACTTTCACGAACATGATCACCTTCCCAACCACTTCCAAGAACATTACCACGATCATGGTCAACCATGATCAATAATGATCACAAAGGTCCGTAATGTATTTCCCGCTCGTTAGCATCTGTCTTGCTAACTGACGACCGTCTCGTTTGGTACATCGAGCTCGACTTCCATATTAGCTTGAGACATGTCCGTCAAGATCACTCCCGACAACGCCTCCAACGACTGTCTCACCTGCAAACAAATATATATTAATAACGTACTTATTAATAATAGAATTAATTACTTATAACGAAATACGAATATAATGGACTACGAACATCTATTTTCTATAACAACATGTATATAACATACAGTTGTGTGTAAAACATGTTCATATACTTAGGAACGGTGCGTTTATCGTATACAAGAATGTGTGAGTGTGTGCATGTGTGTGTGAGAGTATATAAAGAAGGTGTCACCTTAGCCAGCAGCAGTAGGTTGGTGGAGAGGAAGGCGTGCAGTTCACCAGCAGCTCGTCCGTGTAACTTCGCTCGCCACCTGACTAACTCCGCGTACAGCTCCTCACCGGACACGTCCTCCTGGAATAACGTTATATAGAGAATATAGCGACGTTATATAGAGTTACAAATAGACAAAGATGTTATATAGAGAGTAGTATATATAAAGAAGAGAATATATATATAGAGAAGAGTAGTATATATAAAGAATATATAACGACATAATTTAACTCAGGCTTATTTTTGATTTAAGATTGGCAATGTAACAAAACTCTCGATTTTCTTTTCAATATTTTTTAATTTATCTATATTTTAAACATTTAAGTTATCGAAAAATTATTTTATCCTTATTGTTGTTTATTTTGTTTTCAGAATAATTATTAAAGGAATATAAAAAAGCGTCAGAAAAACAATAAGAACTTTATAACTGGTTTCTCATAAGTGTCTGGTGTATAGAAAAAAATATATAATATAAAATTCTAGCAAATATTAGCTTTTGACTTTATTTGCAAAAAAAAAGTTGTTATATTTCCAGACTGGCCCATTATAACAATGCGATTTTTTTTCAGTTACAATTTTATTAAATGTTCACTCAAATTATTTAATTTATATGAAGCTTTGAACGTATGTATATCATTTATTGGTCTTAACATCTAACAATGTTTAAAACATATTCTTGTCTATGCTATTGCCTACAAACTATTTTACACCTAGATTCTTAATTAAGAAATCGAAAAAACTCATCTGAAAGATATATCAGATTCAATTATTAATTTAAAATAACTTATATCCCTATTAATATTATAAATGCAAAAGTAACTCTGTCTGTCTGTTACGCTTTCACGTCTAAACCACTGAATTGATTTTAATAAAATTTGGTAAGGATATATGATGATAAAGAGTTGAGCTTGAGAAAGAACATAGTATAGTTTTTATCCCAGACTTTTGAAAGGTTCCCTTGGAAACGCGATATAAACAAACTCCACGCGGGCGAAGCTGCGGGCGATAAGCTAGTTACACTATATTTTAGAGTAATATTAAATGTAAAATCACTATACATAATAATACTAAGCTATTTGATACTTACACTATTATCAACATAGTACAGCGTGTATGCAAAATATAACGCCGAGCACGTCAGTAGCAAGGCCAGCGCTAGTAGTATAGCGTGCCAGTAGCGCGGCGGACGGCGAGGCGGCGCGGCACCAGTTAATAGTGCGGGTTGGATTACAGCCGCACCCGCTAGAAGAAAAAAGATATATATGTAATAAGTACCACAGTAGGTATATAAAAATAGATGACTAAAGTGTAGTTAATTTTTATACTCCTGATATATAAGAGGCGAAATTATTAACACTTATTTAGTCTGTGACACTATAAAGTTGTGGTCGTAGACTATAATATTACAATACTAAGTTGTGTTATACTACTGACATAAAGGAGGAGAGACGATTAACACTTATTTAGACTGTGATGGTACCAAGTTGTACGTGGACTGTAATAGTACAAGCAGTCATGTAGACTGTCTAGTCTGTATAAACTAGACTAGTCTAGACTGTGTCACTAACCGGCTGCTATAATAGCGTCTGGTTCAGGTCTCATAGTGTCGGGAGCGTCTATTGTGTCAGCGCCACCTGAACTGCTATCATCGGGCGAGTACTCCGATGCTTCAATCTCCGAAGTACGAAGTTCCTGGAATTATTATATTAATATTATTAGATACACGTCATTAAAAATACACACATTAATATATGTACATGTGTGTGTGTGTGTGTGTGTGTATACTTAAAAATACGACCTAATCTTGAATTCAAAGATACAAAAAATTTAAGTACGTTCATATAAAAAACCCAAAGTAGTAAATAACAATGGCCATTAGTTTTGAAGAACAGGTCGACCTTGTAATTTACCGGATCATAATAAATTCGTTAACTCATACATTTTATGAATACATTTCATTCGCTTATATAAGACAAGGTTGTTCGTATTCAAGATGATATTATTACTTAATACAATGCAGTAGAATCAATAGAAATGGAAGTAAAATGTTGTTCAAGACTTATACAATATGTAGGGCGTACTTGATACTTGTATGAAATAATATAGGTACTTTAGGATATTTTCAAAAAATTCCTTTATTTATCACAGCATGTTTTTTGTCTCTTTTTATTTTAGAATTCTGAGGAAGCCCAAAAATTTGTATAAAAAATATGTCTAGCGCGTTTATCCTTATCAATAACTTATAATATATATGACAAAATATTTGTCTATATGACCTTTGTATACACATGTACATTAAAAATATTTCGTTTCTTTTTTAAAAATAATTTCGTACAAAAAATATTAAAATAAATAAATGTCATTTAAAATAAATTCATTGCTGGTGAATGTAATGAAATATAACCAAAACTATATAAATATATAGCCCCAAAAAATATTATTTAGATATTATAATTAAATTAAACTCACCGGTGGTTTAGGCACTGTTAGTTCAGGTGTTCTCGCTGACTTCCATACATGCATCATCAGTTTGTAGGTCGAGTCTCGAGATAGAAGTGATCCGAAGACATGTCTCTCATCTCGTGTGCACACACCAACAGCATTAGGTATTATACGAGCTACCTTCTCCTTCGTTATACGTAGCACTGATGACGTAGGGATTAGTAACTGAAATTATACAGGACTTGGGTCAAGATTATTTATTATACTTAGGAGATAAAAAATACAAATAAATATAAGTAATTCAAATAAAAAAGCCATACTTTCTGTACGATTCGAGTTATTTATATATAATTATAAACACATAAATCTTTTAGAAGAATACACAAAATCTGTTGTGTTATGATAGGCATGTGTACCATGTGTAAAAGAATAATAGAAAAAAGCTGTGTATGACTGTATGTGTATAAATATATTTTTATTTTTGTAGAAGTTTTTAGAAACAAAATATTTTTGTTTCCATTTACGTAAATAAAATTTCCACTTTTTTGTCCTATAATCTGAATGTAAACATTATAATAGGTATATTATTCGGCAAATTACCTTTTGTTATGATAGAATTAAAAGAATCAGTAGACTGATACGAAACTATAGATAATACTGTCATTAAAATATATTTAAACTAAATTTTTTTTAATCCAAAATATCATATAACTGTATTATTAACACAAACTGTAATATGTATTGTGGCTTTACGTGTATTTGTGTGTGTGTATGCGTGTGTGTGTGTGTGTGTTTTCTCATACACACATTAAAATATAAATTTTTGATATTATAGTTGTTTAACTTCAAGGTTAAACGATGTCGATGTTACAAAGTATTTAACACAAAAACTAGAATCTTCGGAATATAATGATTACTTTTATATTTAATCGTTTTTAAATAATTATGTAAAAATATATAATATAAACTATTTACAATGGTTCTGGAATGTTCCATGAAAAAATTCGTTTCTTTCTGATAATAAAACAGTTAAAGGTTTAAGGGATTGTTGAATCATTTGTTTTGTAAACCCTAAATATAATTGAAAGAAAATTGCTTAAGCCTTGATTACCAAATCATTTTGAACTTCCCACTTTTAACTCCTAATCATAATTGATTTTGTATAAAACATCGCGTTTAAATAACGTTTAAACAAACTAAGACGAAATTCGCAAAAAAAATTGTATATCTAAGCAATATTTTTCCATTGACGTAAAAAGATTATGTAACGTACAATTTATATTAATGATATTGATGTTTCTATTTGCTATTTTAAAATAATATTCATACACTCGTTGCATTTGACGTTGTTACAATTACTTGTGCCTGTGACAAATGTAATATTGTTTGTTACGGCTCTTGAAAGACCTCGTTAGATTTTATCTGATCATATTATAAGAAAGTTATTCTTTGGTTGTTTAATGTAATTTTTTATTGCACCGTAGTTATATCTCTTGATCTCGTTGTAACATATTATGTAGGTCAGCAATCATTTGGTTATTTTCGTGGAGTTCTGTTAGATAATTGTGAGTTTACCATCTGTTAGCTATCTTGTTCTACTGTGCATACTCATGTTTAGTTTGGTAGCAGTAAGACATTTTATTGATGCTTTTTTAATGGTCGGATTTATCAGTTTCATTATACATGCAAAATATATATAAATTTTTCCTCATTAAAATCACTGACTCAAATTAATTGCGGTATTTTCATTTCTACATAAACCATATTAAGGATAAATCTTTGCAATTATATCGGATTACAAAAGAAACCGTTGTTGTTGTTGAAAAGATTACGTGTAAGGTCTTAGAAAAATTCTTAAACAAAATCAGTTTATAAACAAGGAAGCTGGAACAAGGAACACATATTATGTTAAAAAGAAAAAAATCTCACCTTGGTGACGTAGCCGAATACGTTTGAATAGAAAGCGAAGTAGTTCTTGGTTATATACAGATGTCCTTGTAGAAGCAGATCTCCAACCAATGCACATGAGTAATCTGAAAAACATTTATTACGAAATAAAAATCAAAACAAATTCAAAGAACTAATTTATTTTAAGTACATAGTTCTGTTATTCAAAACAAATTTATAATAAGTCTAACGCTGAAAAACAGGTAAAAATAAAAATAAAAACGTTCCGCAGTTTATATTGATGTTAGCCATGAACATTATTAATCGCTTAGATCAATATTTCCGAGAACAGGATAACTTGGGAAATGTATTCATAACACGTGGATAATTTTTTTAACGACGAACTTAAACGTTATGACGTCATGAAATACGAATTAATTTTCCAACTCGCGATCGAAATTTGAAAGTCAATATATAATTTTTGTATGACGTCAATTTAATGTCCCATTAATCTTTAAAAGGTATCTTACGAGTTTGTATAAGTACTGAAATTTATTTAGAACTTCTAATACCAAAATTTGCAATTCCAATTACCTACTTAAAAGTGAACTTCAATTAGAATATTTAAACAGACGATAAAAAAAGTATTTTTGTTTTAACAAATTTATAACAAGTTTTTTTAACTTTTATTTAAGAATTTGATATTATTTTGCTTGAAACTTTGAAAACTGGACTACACTTGACTCGTTTGCCGTTACCTTACCGAAAAAAATTAGGGTAGTTTGAAGAACATTTACTACCTGATTTAAACGTAAAAAAAGGACTCGAATATTTTTGCCTCTCCATCTAATTAGATGATACTGCTGTCAAGATTACTTTACAACGTACTTACTTTACATAGATGGACTAGCTTAACGAAAATGTTTACTTATTGATAATTGAAACAAAAAAAAAGTTACGATATTTTTTGTATCAATCTTTAATTATGATTATTTTTATCAATGAATGTTTTTTTATATATTTTTTCAATTTTTCATACTCACAGTTGAGAACCCGTTCCTCGGGGCCGACTTGAGGGAAGTGCCTCATGAGCTTCTTCTGCCTAGATTTGCTGGGCTGCTTGCCTTCCGTCGTCTCATCACCAGACAAACCACGCATCGACGGCGCCGAGCCCGACAACGCTTTTACATTCCTGATAAAACACACATTTACATATTATTTTATTAAAATCTTGATTATTCTGATAGGTAATTGGAAATGTAGGTTCAATATGTATTCATTACAGACATTTCAAGATTATGCAAACCGGATCTTTTCTGGTTGGGTATTGATAAATCAAAGCCAATTATGATATCAAATTATCTATGAAGATATATATTTTTTAATGATCTATCCATATATATGTACATATTTCTCTCACAGACAAAAACACGACCAATCATATTGTATCAAATTACCGTTCTCAATTATAACTTTGTATTGATCAAAGATTGCAAAAGTAACACATGGGCTACAACTATAAAAAATATATATAAAAATATCTTTAAAAATAAATTATCGGCTGAACATTTTAGTAAAATCATTGCTAAATCCGGAACCAAACCGACAAGCATCGAAAGATAATTCAATTCGATTATACCGTGACTTACAAACGATCAACGGTAAAGTTGAAACAAAATCAAAAGCAGCGAAAAGAAATGGTGCAATACGCTTACAAACATTTTGAAATAGAAATTTAGCTCAGATATTTATCGTATAAAAAATACTATAGGTAAATATTATACGTAAAAATTACCGTTATATTTTTTTATTAGATTAGTTAAACAGAACTATACTTTAAAATAAAACAATTAGTAACATACTTTTTAAACAACAAAACACCCATTTTCTATCAAAGAAAATACGAAGCACTCTTGATTATAGTTCACTAACAGGACAACTGTGTAAAAACGGAGGCTATTCCAGCTTTTATGTCCCAATACTGAATTGTAAATCCCGATGCAAAACATATACAAAATAAATTTAAAAAATGCCAAGCAAACATCAACCTTATAGCAATCATAACAGAGGCTATGTGCCAAATAAATAAAACATGACGGGACCCACGCATTACATTGTATATTAATATGACACAAATAGAAAAAATTATGTACTGTTATGATACAATACATTTAGATGGAAAAGATATAAGATCATATGCTACATAATATGTCACGGGTATTGGAAAGTTTGTATAGAATATATCTGATTGGAACAGGCGAAGGAAATATGAGATGACCTGACGGAAAGTATTCTAATAGAAATTACCCTATTTAGATTAGTAACATATTTTCATTTATACATAAGGAAGAAATATATTTTTGAATATAAATATGTCACAAATTTTCTCCCTATTTTAATTGTTACTTTTTTTAAATATATTATTCGTGTTTACTTACATGATCTTAAGACAGAAATAAAAATATTTTTTAGTTTAAGGACCTAAAAATTATTTATATCCTTTTAAGTATTATTTGGTAACATTTGAAATTTCACATGTAAACTTTGTAAATTAAACTTGCATATTGCTAGTATAAAGTGGATCGCAAAAATTTTATGGACTATAAATATTTAATATAAATAAATCATAAAAAAACTATGCTCGACCAAGTGGGAAAGTCTGCGTCTAACATAAATATTTATACAGACACGAGATACGGGACCTCAATGCCAAGTTCAATAAATAATCATGTGAGAAGATGCTTAGATCATTCTACATTTATACATATAGATGTGCATTTGAAATATAATCTCGAGTATTATATAAATTTCATATAAATTAGAGCATACCTCTTAATATGAACGAATCTAAATATATTAATAAAATGCATAAATAAACTGTTTCTCACCCCTGATTCGCTACATTGACGATGCTGCCCTCACCACTCGACTCGTCTGAATATTCGAAAGAGGCATTGTCCACCATTATACCGCCTTCATATATCACATACTAACACACAAACATTCAACACACATCGGTTTTAACATTCCCATAGCGGGAGATGAAACAACAATCTTTATCATTATAACCGCTGACAGTCTATATATTATACATGTGACGTCTGCATCACTTGATAGACTGTGAATGAATGAATGAAATACAACAACTTATGTGACGAGGAATAAACCAGTTGACCCCCAATTACAACGTCAATGATCAATGATAAGATTAATGAAATAAAAATTTTCAATTTTTCTATATTTTTAATGCCATTTTTCGAGGACGCAATATATTAATCGTTAACTACATGGAAACAGTTTCTATGTCGTGTATTGGAATAGCATCACACCGACTAACTCACAGTATAACACATGTTTTATGACAACACACTTGTACTTTTATAAACCGGTGAAGCTGGTAACGTTTATTTAAATGGAAAATAATTTATTTTCATAATACACGCATCAAAACCTCACAGAGGTAGCGTTCTGCCCGCGCTCGTAAGACCAACTGTTGATAGAATGCTTACGTTCAACACGTTTTGATTGTGTATCGAATACGATGTAATTTATCGCCAACAACGATAAGATAGTGTGTTCCCAACCCGTTAAATTTGATGGTTATATATATATATACATACATATATAAAGAAAATATAAAGCAGTTCTAGTAAACAACGAAAATCTCTCCGGATATTAGTTCAACGAACTATAAACGCAAGTAGAGGAAGTATCCGATAAGCAAATACTAGTTGGAGTGACATCGAAAACAATACGGAGAGCGGAGTGGGAATAAATATCGTACGATCGGTGAAAGAAGCGAATTCCGCGCCGACATTCACCTTTGGGCAACGCTCTACAACGGTACAAAGAGATTGTTAGTCAAATACAGCAGATTGTATAAAGTACGTGCTATTAATGTTTAGAACGGAGTAAAGAGCGTCCGTTTATAAACACAGTAGCGATCGGACGAAACAATGGACATGTAAATCAAGAAAATATAAAGACTACTGTCCCAATCACAATATGAACAAATGATAATATATGTATATATGAGAAAGGCAGTAGAGAAGTAGGGTTAAATAAATGAACTTGAAAGGTATTTTAATGCCGATTTAAAGGTGATATACACAAAAAATAGGTATATATGTAGAAAACATATGTATTTTATACAACGAGTTATCAAGTCAGATGCGCGGGCGCAGAAGTGTAAAGCAGTCAATTTCGAGCTATCATAAAAGTATTAGTAACGAATAAAACGTTTAAGTTATATACATACTAAATTTAAACGCAAATATATATTATTAAGAGTTTTAACTATTGAAACATTTCTTTTTGTAAACTAGACATTTTTTATTATTTTATTTCTACATGTTCCTGACGTGTCGCTAACATATTTTCAGCAACCGCGATTATCCGTAAAAGTATCGAAATGTCGGAAACATTTAGAAAAATAGAAAAAAAGTATAGCACCTAAAAAACTTTAATTTACATGTGTATACTCGAATATTTTAGATATCATTCGTTAGTAACAAATGAAGGAAACAGAAAACCTCTCGATGTTATTAGACCTCGAAGTTGACGACAACTTTCTACAAAGATGAAATTACTCCGCTACAAAATCAACACTAATATTATAAAAGCGACTCTGTCAATCTGTTACAGTTTCACAGATGAACCGCTAATCCAATTGCAATTAAATTTAGTTTCAACTTGGACAAGTTTGGAGTAAGATATTGTACTACTTTTGCATTCAATTTATTTTAATTGATTGTGCTATTTTATCACTAAAACATTATCAGGTATTATTAGGTAAATTTATTATATTTTCTGTATAAGGAAAGATTACTGTCAAGAATATTGTTATGTTTAATAAATTATGTATACATTATATATATCTTATTTATTTATTTGTTTTGTTGTCGCTACTCCGCACACAAGTCAGGTACATCATTTTATTTGTGTTAATTGAACAAATGGGCGCAACTAGAGATTCCACACACAAACATCCGTACATTATCAAATATCAAATATCTTTATTAGACTTGCTCTTATTATTCTGTGAATAATTAAATATGAAACTGATATGCAACGCTTTTGAGAATCAGGAATTGGAATTCCATATGTTAACTTATGATAGAAATTGAGATTTAATTATGAATGTGCTCTTTTGAAGAGAAAAATAAATTCAGATATATAATTTTTTGTATTAAATTTATTAGCTTTTTGTATAATGTTTGTAAGAAGTCGAATGCGAACCAAAATATACGGTTGTTGTTCTAATTATTTTACAAAATATATGTATGTGTTTTTGTTCGTGGAATCTTAAACAGATTTGATGATTTTGGCAGAAATAAAATTTACAATACGTGAAGTTAATTGCTTACAGAATTTTCTTACTTTGAAATAAATTTACAAAAAAATATTTTATTTTAAAAAGTGAACACATTATGTTTGAACTTTTTATTATAGAAGTGATACGTACGACTAATGTAAAATATCCTGAACATAATTATTTTCTATTGTATTCTATCTAATCTAAATCTTTTTATTATATATATTCTTTGATTTCCTTTTCCTTATAGATTTTGCCAATGTCAGGTGTGGTTTATTAATTTAATATATTAATTGATTGATTGACGTCTAGATCAATGCGAAGTTAGTGTTACCTTACAAAAACGACTTGTGAGTTTTGACTTAGGTTGATACTTAAAATCTCATCTTAATATAAGAAAAATAATTATTGCGTGTTTAAAGTCTTCACTATTGAAAATACATATTTTTTACGTACCCATAGTAATTATCAGCTATATATTTTTAAATTCAAAGATCATTATAGTAACATTAGAAATAATATTGGCCTTACATTACTTAAATACAAATAGAACTTTTTTTAACGGAATATTTTACCTGAACGATTATGTGTCATTTCGATAACAGAACTAACTACAAATTATGTAAAAATCACTTATTTTATATACATATACATAATATACATTCTCAGCGATGTAGTATTTTCCGTATTAGTTTACGACTGCATCTAAATATATTCCAAACTCGCAAAGCTCAAGGAACAAAGCAGAAGCGCCGAGTACAATTATAGGAACGAGTTGGTTCCGGACCACTGGCAACATCCGGGGCAATAAACGGAAATGCGGACATCCTCACTGACATATGTATGAGAAAATTATTTGCAATAATCTTAAAAGAAACTTACAAGTTCCTTAATTAATTTTAAATAATTTATTTAAAATTCATCAAATTTAATATTTGATTTATTAAATTTGGGAGGCGAACTCAAAATCTAACTGTCATCTCAAATAAAGTTGGAAGGGATTTTTTTAGATTTATGCCTTACTGGCAGTTCGATATAAAAAATACGTTCTACTCTTTAAGTTCTGTTCACTAATATAAATAAATAAATATAAATCTCTTTATGATGTAATTTTAATTCATTAAAATTTTTATTTCTTTCAATAAATATGTTGATATAAAATATATAACAACTATTCCTCCTTTGTGTTTTTTTCTATGACCACAACAGTGTTACTTATTACAGGGATTGGTCATCTAGGACCGATTTGTGACTACATAAATTTTAAATAATTATTAATTCACAAGCAAATAATTTTATTGGATTATACACAACAAACATAGAATTAAATTTATACTAAATAGACGTAACAATGAATGAACTTATCTCTCTGGGAAATTCATTCCAGCTACCCAATTAACTGAGAAAGAGAAATTTAAAAAGGAGATTTTCTACATTGACTTCAAATAATGATACCCCCTTACTTACTTAGCTACTTTAGCTTAGCAGTACTATACGAGTAGACTGAGCTTTCTTCCACATAACATAAATACAATAATTACTTAAGTATGTATTTCAAAAATAAATAACTTGGTTATTAAACTAATAATTCTTTATAGAAAAATTATTTAATTACTTTTTGTATGCACATATAATAAAGTTTGCGACTTTTCATGAACATAAATTCACGTTCAAGTATCGGTCACTGAATAATGAAGTATTCGCAACCCTTGACCTGATGCTACTAAGGCCAAATTCATACATTTATATCATCAACAAAGTTATCAGTATAACTGTTATAAAAACACGGTATAATTGACGTCAATGCAGTTAAGTTCTTCACTACATTGTATGAAAAGTCTAGTAATTATGATATTAAAATTCGAAATAATATTAGTATACTAGCTTTCCGCCCGCAGCTTCGCCCGCGTGACGTTCGGTTATATCGCGTTTATAATAGAAACTTTCAAAAGTCTTTGAAAAAAACTATCCTTTGTTCTTTCTCAAGGTCAGCTCTATGTCTGTACCAAATTTTGTTAAAATCAGTTCAGTGGTTTAGGAGTGAAAGCGTAACAGACAGACAGAAAGACAGAGTTACTTTCGCATTTATGATATTAGTAGGGATTTCCATCAATAAAATTTGATGTTTATGGGTCAAAACAAACGAATATTAAACGCCGAATTTCGGTTACTTTTCAGTAACCGAAATTCGGCGTCGAGAGTGTGTAGTTTTTAAAATAATAAAATACGCGCAGTATAATCCGAAAAATATAAGTTTCATTTAAATGAATAGTCGCGAAAGTCTTATATCTAATTATATTTATGGATCTTTTGTCAAAAGCTTTTTGATATCTGGAATATAATGTAATAAAAATCAATAATACTGTTATTGATTATATAATATATTTTATATGTGATTCATATTTTTATACGTAAAAATAATTTTCCTAATCCGTCATACACACTCGTACCTTATCATTGTTCAAACCATCGTCTCAGGTGCGATAAGGCTATATTAAAACTGTTCAATATTATCATATAATTAATTAATTAGCGTGATTCATGATGTTTTAATATTTTATTGATAAACATTCTAAGGACTTTTAATATAATATGTGATTAATGCATAAAGTATACAACGCCCTAAATACCAGTTTATACATATTTTTAACTTCTACCTTTACACTTTACCACAAGTTTGCCTCTACCCACTCTCACTCTCACGGCGCTCTTCTAGTTTTTCATTTACTAATCCTCGAACTTGCTAGTAATAATTAGGTGACCATAAAAACTTATAGTAGGTATTCTGAATACCGACAATTACGAGGTTTTTCGAGACGAAAGTTCAATCAAAAACGACATGATATAATGAGAAATAATTCGTCTTAATTTAATATGACGATGATTTCTCTACGACTCCTTTTCTTTTAGTAAGAAGTTTACGTATAATATAAAAAATATATACAAAATAAAATAGTATCACAGGCCTTAACTCATTTCGAAACTACGAAACCGTGACAAAAACAGGTTAAAAAGTTACTTTACAACATTATTTTGGTGTACAAGTCATTATAACGGAATACTTAATTGTCAAGAGGAAATAAAAGTTACGGTATGGACGATACAGAAATGTTGAATTAACACTTAAAGTAGTATAAAATTGTTAAAGTTTGATGAAAGTATATATAAAGTGGAAACACACGAGTGGGACATATGTACATTATACCTACATTACAATGTTGTAAATGGTCCCTAAGTAAAGTTAATTTGTGCGGGTTTTATAGCCTTACAGATATTACATAATTATAGTTGGTATCATACAATATGTAATATTATTTAAAAAAGTTCAAATGAGTAAAGCAATTAATTGGTTTTGATAACCAGTCAGGAGAGACCTCTGACATATATGAAATCTACTTAAGGTCATGTACTGATCGTATACCAACTCATTCATTTACTACATAGTTCACTCATTCGTTCACTCACTTGTCATGTTTTGATCGGTGTGGTTCCAGTTGTAGCGGGGTGGCGGGCGCAGAGCGTGGGGCCCCGCACCCGCCACCCGCCGCCCCAGACGAGAAGTTCCCGGTGGACCTATAATATAAAAGATTAATTAAATACACGCTATTATCGACAACAAACATTCACATAGAATTAACTGAAAAAACAAAAGAATCGAAGTAGGACGAAGGATAAACAATAATATATATGTGTGTTAAGATAATACTATTTCTAAATAATTTCTGTGCAATCGTTTTTTACATCTGAAATCAGTCAATGAAAATACGAACCAACAGGTATTTGTATTGTTCCTTATAATAAAGTATGTAACTTTAATGAGCTTTTACTTTAAACGAAATTTTGAAATATCTTATCTATTTATAGTCAATAATAATAATTGATTTTAATTAGACATATTATCTTTAAAAAAAGTTGAAAACAGGTAAAATGACTAATATCATGATTTGAAGAACAGGGTCGCTTAATTGTTTAAAGTGAAGCTAAGTGTTTAGAACAGACTATGAAATATGCAATGTTTGAGTTACATAAACTTCATCATATTAAGCTCTTCATACGAGGGTGGATCAAAATGTTTTACTTTTGGGTGCGTAATGGAGAATAAAAATAACATAGGCATAAAACGCAAATATTCACTTTTCCTTGTAAAACAGCATATATGTACTGCGTTCTTTTGTAACATATACATATGTATATATCTTCACAAACGGTCATAGCTTAATATTAAATTTAGAAGTTCAAGCAGAATATTTCAAGAATTTGAATACCACTATTGGTACTTTTATGCCATGAAAAAGCCCAATTTTTTTTTTTTTTTTTTTTTTATTATTCTTTATTGCACAAACAGAGGTGTACAAAGGGCGGACTTAACGCTATTACAGCATTTTCTGCCAGCCAACCCAGAAAGTGTAGGATAGAAGTAAGTAGGGTGTGCACAGAAGTTAAAGAAACATTAAAAATATATACATGATATAAAATACATACATATTAACATTTTTCCTTCATATTAACATCTCACAGATCTAAATGTGCAGTAACTTCCAGTTAAATTATTTCTATTCCTAGAAAAAGGTGACTATAAATCGTTAAACCAATTACACCTTTAATTTGTATGGAGTCTTATCTAGATTCAAACTATGTTGACTGACGAAACTAAATTCAACTTCGTCTTTATTTCCACTATACAGCCAAAGCCAGAGACAATACTTCAACCTAACTTCATGCAAGTTTTCTTGTCACCTAGCTTGTTCAAAACTTCGATATATGCCAACGTATAAATATATAGAATAATCGAAGAGATATCTGACACACATCATTTATGTATGTAAAGTTCTTTAAAGAACACTTCTCCAAACCCATTTTATATATATCACATTATTATTTAAAACCTATATCCAGCGAATCAGTATTAAAAGAAATTCTTCTACGCTATTAGAATTTAAAATTATAGAATTAAAATTGTCATTATAACAAAAAAATTCAACTAACTCGTCAACGTATTTGTCGCCAAAATAAAATGTTCGTTGATATTAAATATATAAATAATATTTAAATTAAAGAAACCTAATTGCATACAAGAACATGTGTAGATAATTATTTACATAACATTTGGGTTGAAGTCTGCGTGTCTTAATAAGGTAAATGTGTCACGCTCTAATTCACGAGATAAATAAATAGTTTTTAATGGTTTTATTTCTTAAATCATTTCAAAGTGTTCTTATTTTTAACTAAATAGTCCATCAGTACCGTATCCATTAGTAATTAATATATGACATGAAGGGGACTTGTTATCAAACAATAACTCGCTTATGTGCTAACAACGTCTCAACACGTGATGAATTACGTTATTAAAGATTTTGTTTGAAAATTATGTAGCTATTAGACTTTGTGTCCGATTTTATCCACGTGCATAACAGAATATCATCCATAGAGAAACGGATGTGTAAAATAAAATGTTATTATGAAGCCGTTGGATCATTTATCATTTGTGCCACGTGACTTAATATAAACTACTATACTGACAGTATCCTGACGGGAATTTTCTATGTAAATGATAACTGTTTTAATCCAAGTATCTAGTGTCAGGTTGGAATAACTATGTATACATTTTTAATGTTTTTTTTTAATAGATAAATATCTATATATGTCCATAAATTCATCAACAAAATATTAGCGTTTATAATACCAGTCGAATTAAATAATTTATTTGTTGGTAACAGCTGTCATTTACCAAAAATATAATTCAATTAAATAATTTATTTTATAAAAAAATTCAAAACCTCAATAAGGTTTGTTAAAAAAGATGAACACAAAACCAATTGATTATCCTTAATAAGATGATTAAATTTATCATAAGAATTCAAGAGGAAAAATATTATCATATTCCAATAAAATTATACAACAAATTTATTTGTTTCATTGCGAATTAAGAGCAACATTACTGTCACTTGTAACCAAGGCTGGTTTAAAGGACGTCGTTATTATACAATGAACAGTTTACAGTTCGTAACCCACGATAACAAATATTTATCAATTGGAGTCGATATTCTAATGTAGTCGTAAATTTTAATTATCATCAAATACTTCACCTTCTCAAATAAATTAATGGTTATAGTGAATAAAAATAAATAACTTTACAACAGAATTAGTTTGAAATTGTTTATCGAATATTCAGGTATTTTATAATTATATTTCAATATGTTTAATAATATAGCGGTATTTAAATCTTTTTTGTTAGTTTATGTATATCTTCTATTAACAGTTATCTGATTGGACTATGTTTCGTGGATTCAATATAAAAAAATCTCTAAAAACGAACCGTTCAGTACACTAGAAAGCGGAATTAAAACTCTTTATACTTGATGTCTGACATTATTAAAAGTTTTGCCTCATGTATTCAAGATTACTGTTGTAGTTTGGACCATTTTTTATTTTGCTATTAAGTAATAACGATTGCATGTGTATAGTACGAACTACGTACATTCTATAACGTAATTTCCGTTACGGTATTTGTTACGCTAACTTTTGAAAGAGCATTCCTTCCATGCTTTTAATATTGTTTTACCTTGAAGATGTACGAGGAGCAAGCGACAATAATGAAAACAATCAAATGATATGGAAGAAAATAACAAAAGTACCTAATAAAATCCGCGCAATAAGTAAGTTGTTTTTCTATTTCAGGTTAATCCTATAAGTTGCAAACCAACAAACAATATTTATGAACATCGTCAGTCTGATATTGATTTGTCTTTATATTTTAAGCCTGGTAAAGCTTAGCAGGTGTACTCATATAATAAAATATATTAAGCAAATTTTTTTGGAACCATGAGATAATTTTACGGCTCAATCAGAAATACCTTAACAAGTATATATAATACGTTTGTACTTAACGATCTACTCACTCTTGAAAGTACTAACAATATGCAAAATTTTCTGTCTGCTACTCTTCCGACTGATTATTGTAAACTGACAAAAAAATTAAATGTCATTGTGGAGAAAGTGATTGTTTTAAAACATACGTATGTTTACCGAAATTCTCAAATTATAGTTATAAGAGCTTGTTTATAAAAGTCGGTATGAATGTTGAATACGGGATACCAGTTCGGTCAAGGAAGTCATTCGAAGCGTACACAATGAGGTTGATGGGACTTTTACTGGTCATATTTTTGAACGTTCCAGTAAACGAAAATGTGGGTATGTGTGCCGTGTTTGTATAAGCAATAAATTTAGTCTAATCTTATCTTGTTTATAGAAAATGCTGCCTATTTACTACGAAACAGAAGCCCCGGTCGTGGATAAAGATCCGGTGACAGCTAATATAAATGACTCGCAAGAATCTAATGTCAAAACCATAGAAAGACCTTTCGATGAGGGAGACAGTAAGGAATATGCGCCTAAATACGACAAAGGTACAATCAAAGAAGTTAAAAAGGTAAATCAATGTCAGTATAAATTATGTATACTAAGAATTCTCATGTGCATATTAATTTACTATTGATTTTATTTAGCCTTGCGCTATAGTTGTGCTATCTAATATACAAAACCCGAGCATGCAGTCGCTGTTACGAAAGTACAGATATGATTCAAATGGTAACAAGACGAACACTTTGTAATATAAACAGTCTATCACCATACAAATTATAAATAAACTTCTTCCACAGGCATGCTTATACCTGGCAGTGTGAAATACTTCATAAAGTTACCGAAAGGATTGAATTCTCAATCGGTTCTCGTGCCACTGAATGATAAAGCGTTTTCGCCATTGGGAGGTTTTGTAAGGTTTGTCCTTTATTTATCCTCAATAACTACATACCCTTTGTTTCCTTATGATAAGTAAAGAATCATTCAACTTGAGATTGTACTGACCTCTTTGTAGTATGGAATTGAAATAAGATTTTGTAAATGCTTTTTCTATTGTAACTTCACAGATACTATAAGGAGGTTCCACCGATCCCACAAGCCTGGTAAATTACGTTCTGATTTTCACTACAAAGAAAAATTATCTTGATGTATAACCAATGTTAGTCAACTGTATTTAGTGCAGTCGCCGTGATAATATATGTATTACATTAACGAATAAGTTTACGAATATTGTAATATATTAATAAATATTGTTTATCCCACCTGAACTGATAAAATCTAATTAAGCCAAATGTGAAACATAATCTTATCGAACCAAACGGCCATCTGGACGGTCGCCAAGAATCCTGAGAGAACACGTGAAGGAAGCCAAACAAAGCTGCACCTGATTGCACATGTCTCCCAAACAATAACACATCTGACCTAATCTAGGAATAAAAGTCAAATTTGTTTGCTTATAGGTACGGCAAAACTACACATATAACTAAAACAATCTATATCCTACTAATATAAGAAATACAAAAGATTGGAAGATGTTATGAATGTTTGTTCCTGGTTCATGTAAATTTTGATACAACCTTCCGTATATAAATGAAATATAAGAACATAGATATCAATTTATTCAGAATTTCCGTTTAGTTCCCTGAGGAAAGCCAAAATACATTTGTATTTGGTATGATATGTGTCACATACTATAGATGGCGCTGCCAGGTCGTTACAATGTATATTTATTTAAATATAAATTATTTTATTTTTAAAGCCAATTCCGAAGTCCAAGTGGAGAATGTCGCTGGCAGAAACAAAAAAATCTATTTAGCCGGTTTTTAGCTATGAGGAAATAAAGATGAGAATATGTTTTTGCAAAATGTTCAAAAGTTCAAAATATTGAGATAATGTAACCCATATCAGAATAACGTTAAATATGCATACTCTCATTTGAAACATTTATGTGACCATTAAATTATTACACCAGAACTTTAGTCATTAAAAATCAAATTAATAAAACGAAAGTAAATTCATAAACCGGCTTCCATACAATGTATATTAATTATAACTTTATATTTAACCTACACGTGTATTGACTTATCAATAATGTCGAAGTTTCTTGCAGCCTTGACTCAGGGACTAATCAAATATACAACACATGGCATTTTCCCATTCGGCGAACTCAATAACGCAAAAATTAAACATCATTTCTTTTATTTCATAGCTATCCAGCAAATATCTATCCCTTACAATATTTCAAAGCACTTCTCAAAAATATGTATATTGAAATGAGATTCTAGCCCTAAAAACTTAATGAGGTAGGACTAATAATTAATTAATCAGTTGTTTTATCTATAATTTCGTCATCTCAATACATTGGTGCTGTTATTGTTACTAGAACTATTAACATGCGAAAGACATGACGCAGACGTGGAAAAATCCTACGACGAACAAAAAACTTATTGAGGACGAAGACCGTTCCCATTTCGAATTATTAAATGCATAGTGTGTACTACCAATATAAGATTAGTAGAATTCCTTTAACAAACTTTAGTGGGATATGGATTTTATCATTATTTGCTGTCTATCCCGCGAATATATAGCAGTAAAATCTTTTATGCTTATATAGTTATTATGTTAATAATCATTTCGCTTTATAAATATAAGTAGGTAGTTATTTAAATAAGTAACAATGAAAAAGATAAATGTTCCACCCATACAGTTCAAGGCAAATGACGATTATAAAATTTAACAGTACGAAACATTAAACATAAAATAACAAATTATGATATAAGCATTTAAAATAAATTAAAAAAACTTGAATATTTATTCAACTTTGCTTCAAAATGGTTTATATGATTTTATATAGGTAACATTTTACTTAAATGCTTCACTTCCTAGTGAATTTAAAGCAATAAAGATTCGTAAAACCCATATAAATGTCTAAGCTCGTTTATGTCGGGCTATCGACTTAAATGATTCCATGAACCAGATACCATACGTTTATAAAACAATACCTATTTGTTTGATACCCAAATAGAAACCTATTTCAATACAATTACTAACTGGTTAAACGATGATTTAATACGTATAGAATGAAATAAAACCAAACTCTTTACTGTATCAAATGTACATCACCAATGTTGGCACAGAGCCAACTTCCAAACGCGCTCAGATCCTCTATAACGGGAAGCATACAAACAGACCAATTTAGGAAGGACAATTCAACTGAGAGCCACCACGAAATATACTTATGTTTTATTCAACATCGCTGAGTGTTTTTAGCATTACGTATTATATAACTTAGCAATTGTATCACGAAGGTAAGAATCTATTAATTATTTATAGATTATAATAAGTAAAAAGAGTATTTTTCACATAATAAACAAGTTTTAATAATAGTGTTCTGTGGTATTGGACTAACTTCTGATTGCAATTGGAACTATAGAAATTGCATCTTATGAGAACTATGAAATAATTTCAAGTAAGTTTTAATACAAAAGTCAGTATGTATAATAATTGAAGTGTTTACTTTATTACGATGAATAAAGGACGTAAAAAAAATAATTGTTTAGTGTCATAAGCAACAAAACCTATTCTTTAACCTACGTTATGATTAGAATCGGCTTTTAACTGTTTCGGATAATCTAACAAACGTCCAGCCGTATAAAGAAAATTGACAAATAACTCTTACTTTAGAAAATTGGACACCAAGTCCTATGTCAGGAATGAGGTGATAATAACTAAATATTGTTACCTATAAACTGATATGACCGTTCCTATGGCACTTACTGTAAGTCTAACGACTTTAATAATATTATTCGATACTACTTAGGTGCATAAAATAATTTTAACACAGCACCAACAGAGCTGTCATCATAGTTGTCTACTATACTAAAGTTGTCTACTATAACAGACATCTTTAGAAAAAACTTTAGAAGAAATAGTCTGTAATGTAAAAGCTATCTAGCGAAAGAAAATTTTCAAAAATACGAAAAAATAAATAACTTTTTATAATAATTAACAGACATTTGAAATAGATGGAGAAAGATGAAACCATGAATTTCTGAATAGATGAAGTCTTGAGGCATTATAATATGAAGATTTTGATTTCGGAAAACATGTGTTAAAAAGCGGGAATTTAATGAGAAATTTTAGACATATATTATTACTTTCTATGCTGCTTAGTTATATACGACCAAAAAGGTTAATCCAGAAAAAAAAAACTAGAGCACATTAAAGCCGTAACCTTTACGCAAGAGTCCACGTTTATAAAAAAAATACGAACCGTTGAAGTAACAATAATATATTGGCCTTAAGAACGTATCAGTTATTTCGGTAGCGCAGTTCAACGTAAACCAGGTCAGTAGCGTATGGTAGAAATCTATCATCGCTGCGTTTGCGACAGACTGACACGCAAACATTTTGTGAAACATGATTCTCAGATGAAATACCAATTGCAACTATTAATTGCCTACTTCCAGCAGTTTCTGTGAGCAACCAAAGCTTTGTATAACTTTACATATTTGCATACATGTAAATTAGTAGTAATAAGAATCATTACTAACAGTTGCTTATACTGTCCATTGTTTTATTGATTATTATTATGCTTTCATTAGTTATAATTTGTTGCATATTAGAAAAACTCTAGATTATTATGTTCCAATGAAGTTCTATACATATATATTCTTCAAAAATTTGTTAAGACTTTCTATTTGTTATAGAGTTAAAAGGATTAATTTTTTTTATAGGTAGTTAATTTTTTTAAGCACACTTATCAGCCCTTAAAGGTTATATATGAATATTAGTAAAATAATAATTCGTTAAAAATCCATTGTGTTACTAATGGGGGCAATTTTGCTCCTTTTTTTTAAAAGACAACTAACACTTATTTAAAGAAAAGGTTACACCACAATATTTTTACTGATAAATATGCTGTAGAATATTCATGAATAAGATGTCTTGAAATTTATCTGATATGACAATCCATAATAATATTTATAGACATAAAAATCAATATGTTTTATTTGACTCATAAACATATAGACTCATAAATATATAAGTATTAAAGACTTATCAGCACCTACAGAAATTGTATGTAAAAGTCCACTTATACGAACTTGGTCACTATTAAGGTGTTTCAAAAAGATATTATTCAAGTGATATATTTATCATGAAGTGAAACAACTGTCTAATCTTATCATTTTAACAATGATTGGTCATAAAACACCTGTTTCTAATCTTTAAATAAATACTAAGTTCCTATAAACATGTCATCAAAATCTTATTAAAACACTCATACTTTTTATACTTCACTTATGCAATCAACCTCATTTAACCTCGGTAATTATTTAACTTGACCCTGAAGAGGTTTGCTACATGGCAAACAAGAATATAATGTCATAACATACAAAAATATATTTACTATTTATAAGAAAAATAAAACATTGATGTGGTAAAATTGTAAAATATTCAAATTTGAAATAAAGAGGAGAGTTACTGTAGTCATTTTTGACTTTTTTACATAATGTCACAATATTTTTACTTTAAATAGATATAAAAGCAATTATATTGTTGTTAAAATATTATAATATCATATTTTTCATGTAAAAATAGCTAGAAGTATGAATAGTTCAATATAATACCTACAAAATTAATATAAAAGATGTGAGATATATAAAATCAATTATTTGTAACGATATCACATCCAAGCTAATCTTGACATGTTGTAACAAGTCACAATTAATTAGCAATAATTATAAAGACAAGTTATTGTTTTTTTATCCTTATATATTATGAAAATAGAATGGAATTATAAATGATATCATACAGCTCTATAAAACAACTTTTATATGTCCTTTATTACTTTATATATTTATTTACTTATTTTTAATAACTAACTCATAAATTCTTTCCTTATAACAGTATGTGTTGCGTTTAGGTGTAAATAATGCTTTGTATAACATTAATTTTTGATTATTACTTAAATCAGGGTTGTCCAAACTGAGGCCCGCGGGCTACATGTGGCCTGCGTTTTGGATTATTGTGTCCGGTAGAATATTTTTTATCTTCTTTGTTTAAATACATTAATCAGTTATTAATTATTATCACCAGTATTTTTATAAATATTTTGCGGCCCACCAATGTATTTAGTTATTTTTATTAGCCATCGGTCCTATCAAGTTTGGTCACCCCTGATTTAAATTATTACTTAATATTTATATGTTAGTAAATGGTTAATCCAACTTTACCATGTTTTTCGTATGGTCAACAGAGCCCTTGGAGCCTTTTTGCCGCTGACATCACTTATGACAGAAAATCTATCACTGAAGCTTCTCTTCACCTCTGGCAGAACTCTACTTATAGAATCTTTTGATTTTCCCACAACATTTCGATAGGACCTTCTTAGTTCTATATCACTTTGTACACCTACTTCTTTATTGGAATCTTTTATCATAGAATCACTCTTGTTTCTGTGTTTTTTCTTTAAGTTCTTATAATTAGAGACCTCAGTGCCATTGCATGCCTTCCCATTCTTAGTACATCCATTTTCACGATCACTATAACTTTGTACGAAACACAGCATAATATCGTCAGGATATGACTCCTTCATTTAGAAGGTCATACCCAGTTCAACATAGACAATTTGAAATAAGGTCACTTATTAGTTATGACAAAACTTTTAAGTTCCAGTGTATTCACCTTGACTAAATATGATCCTTAAATCACATCACTTCACTTATTAATATTATTGAAGTTTCGTCACGTTTTGTGTTGTAATTAATTAGCTATATATTGAATTATAATAAAGTTTGATTTTATACAAAATAAAATAAACCGAAATAAAAAAGAAATTAGTTTCAAAAACTAGTATTTACGTTCATAAAATATCATTTTGAAACTATATGACATAATTTTATCGTTCAGTAACCACAAGCGCGTGTAACTGTTTTAACGTTCGAAAATGCTCGTTCAACTTCACACAGCTGTTGGCGGAGACTAAACTAACGTATAAAGAGCCGGCTAGCGCAATGCTCCCCCGCCCTTTTCTTATTGGATTCAACGTAGACGGCAGACAAAGTAATAACGATGAAAGGAAATGCGATTAATACGTGTTTTACATATTAATATAGCCACACACAGAATTTAACTAAAGATAAATATTGAGGCTGTTTTAAAATCAAATATAATTTATATTAAACAGTTAAAATCGTACTGCCTTCCTTATAGCATTTTTTTCTCTTTAAACTAAGAATAACAGTTATTTTTAAGAGGATTTTTAATTTCCATATTAATTAATTATATTAAAAGTATTTAGTTACAAAACAGAAACAATCAATAAATATAAAATTGTAAAAAATATGTGTGCATAGTGCAGTGTGAATGCCTTACAGGGAACGAAAAAATATTATCCTGATATCGCGTGACAGTTTTAATCGATAATTATGGGAAGTACCTGCTATAGTAGGATCTCCAGGGTTACGGGAACCAAAGCAAGGGTGTAACTAACATACCTACCTACCTATTATGGAACATTACCTAGGTATATACGAAGCTTTTCAAATTCACTACTACAATGTACCATAAAAACTGTACAACTAAGCTGAAAAGAATTCTGAAAAAACTATACCACTTATTCGAAATTTCCAAATATACAGGGTGACTGGTGAATTACTATCAATATTTAAGGAGAATACTCGGTACATGATTCTCATTCGAATTATGTAATAAAAATAGGTAGTTAATTTTTGACCAAATTTCCGTATAAATAAATAAAGTGTGGACACGTTCCAAGTGTTCCAAGTGTGGACGCGTGCGGCGGCATGCTGATACAACACCACGCCGCTGAACGCGCGTGTGTGCGTGTGTGTGTATACCTAATCTGTAGGGCGTTCACACGATGCGTAATTAATTACATAACTTTTGGTTAACTTTACTTAGAAGTTTATTAATATTTATGTTATATTAATTTTTATTTTGTCATATATGATCGTAAAATATCACGTCCTCAAGTATCGATAGAAATTCACCAGTCACCCTGTATATTTTTATGTTGTTTTCAAAAATAGTTTTTTTTATTGCAGTAATTAGAGCGAGTTTGACGATAATATCATCATAGCGTATCATGTTTACCTGATGTAAGCTGCTATTTTTACATAGTTTTGATGAATTCATTATTTTATAAACTACGTGTTAAGATGAGAATGTTTGTTTATAATATTGAACAGGAGCAACAAAATTTAAAAATACAACAAAATGTTTTCGACGAAATTAGAGACTAATGTTTAGAGCATAGAATTTCATAAACAACAACAGTGTTAAAAAATATAAAAAAAGTCAAGGATATCAGGTAAATCTCTTGTTCTTGGCTTGAATTAACTGTTCTTTCTTGTTAGGACAATTCATTAGAACCTTAATGGTATTAAATTTGTTAAAAATATCTGCAAGCTAAAAATAGGATCAATTAAATTGTAATAGCAAAATGCACTTATAACAAAATCAAGAACAATAAGATATTTTACTTTGTCATAATATAAATAAAAATCGAGGAGTTATTGACATAAGTATAAGGTAAAGTACATACACTCTGTATACATAATACAAAAAAAATCAAAATACTCTTGTTGACTTCTGTAGTAGCTTCGTATATAATGTGTACGATATACTCTGTATAGTCTCATTCAATTCTTGAAAGTTGGGACGGATGTTTACTATTGCGATGCGTAAAAATAATAGCTAATGACGTAAACGACGTCGACGCAATTTTTGAAGGCGTGGCGTTCTTTGGCATGTAACTATTTGGCATTTGGCCTACAATTTGAAGACGATTTGCAGTTATACATCGGTGGCCACGACTGTCAATTATATAGACAAAAGTTTCCCACAAAAAAACACTCGAAGGCTCTTTGACGATTGTGATTACTTTTTTATGTCGGTAAGTGGTCACCGTCGCCCAAAAACACTTCTGAGGGTACCTATAGATAATATTGTGACGTGAAACGGAATGCAAAAGTTGTCACAGTAAATTTATTTGAAAATAAAACTCGAACGTTAAATTTTGTTAAAATCGAGAGAAGTAAAAAATTTGAGTTGCCAATAAGTGAACTCATCCTTAAATATGTATAAGAAAAACATTATAAGAGCTCTAATTAACATTATTGTGTTCTTATACATTTGTACTAAGATTTGTATTGACAAGGATATGCTCACACAAGGGATTAGTTTTATTTTTTGTTATAAATGTTCTATTTAAATAAAAGTAAAATAGTGTTTATTGTAATTATCTATAAAAGTAGTTTTTTCTTCAGAAACATCTGATTCTTTTCTACATACCTAGACCAAGACATAAAACTTTTAAATTGAAATGTCTAGCTTCTGTGTGTATCTTACATACACTTCGAAATGGAGCAGCGTATTCAAAAGTGAGTCGTTTTACCAAAGAAGTGTTTGTTTAATATCCCCATTTGTTGCTAGCTCGTTGGACCAATGAATAAACGCTTCACTGAATACGGTCTTCATTTGTGGATCAAGGAATTGTAAAATATATTAGGCGTTTTTTATAAGAAATTCAATCATAATGTTATTCGAAAGATACACTAAATGTAATTAATCAATATATCCGACGGTTCGTTGCAAGTACATTTATCACATAAGAGAGTAATATTTGTAAGCCTTATCTTTATTTACGATGGCATTGTTTTAAATTCAACACAACGTATAAAGGCAGCTGTAATGTAGAAATTGATATATTAAATAAGTATTTCACTATATATAAACCATTAAAATTTTGTTATTATAGACATGGATATGTGTAGTAAATTCACATTGGCAAAACCCATCGTTAAACTGCCTTTTGCAAATAATGTAAGCGAATATTTTCAAGTTATGGAAGTACTTTTGCGTTTAAAATATCACCCGCATATTACACACTCTGTTTGTTGATGTTTTTTATGTGTCGTGAGTGATATTCTTCATTTGTCTAAACAAAGGAATTTACAAGACTACTGCGTCTTAACCTTTCTCTTTATTTAGTTATAGATAGAATACACGGCCTTAAAAAAAAGCAACAATTGAATTATTTACACAAATTAGGTAAGTTAAGACTGAAGGGAAATTGTTTTATATACAGCTTCGTAACACATTTTCGCGTTTAAGTTAAATAAAATTTAGATGTTTAAATATAACTATGACAAAAATGTAAATAGTATTAGTAGTAGTAGAATAAGAAAGATATCTGAAGCTGCATGTACTAATTATTAATTTCTATTCTTAATTATAAATTGGACCATATAAATTTGTACTATATTAAGCAACCTTTATGTGTATGAGATAAATAACAAGCACATAATCACTCTTATCACAAAAAATTTACATCTGGCACGTAATTGGCATAGATTACATTTTTAACAGTGTTTTATAACATTCCACTACATATATATAAATAATGTTAACGATACTGTCCCAGTAGGTATAATAATATTTGTCTATGTTTGGTTTTTAATTTTAAAAAAGATGATAGTAAAATGTACAAATATTAAGATTTTTAAACAGAAACACACTTAAACATACATATTATGAGGAAGAAACTGGTAGCCGGTGTGCATTGTTTGTCAGTTTAACTTACTTGACCTTTTCAGAATATTATATTTCCAAACCTAATCTCATAGAACATTTAGATTTATTTCAAAATTCCCGAACCATGAATACCGACTAAATTATTCATTTTTATTATTTTACATGATAAAGCAATCAAAGTAATTAATAAAATAACAAAAAATCGGAATCTGTTCATTTCAAAGGAATATATAATTATGATTATTTATGTTTTTGTGAAATAAACTAAAAAAGATTGATGTCTTTTATATGTTCATGTAATAATACAAAGATGCCTTACCCCCTTCGCATAGAGGTTTCGGGAGACAGACTTGCTCGACTCTTTAACCATGCTTTACGTATAGTCGCAATCGGGAGACTGTCGCGCCTCAGAGCCCAGGGAATTTTGAGACGGGATAACGAATCCATAACTTCCAATCTGTCTTTTTCCGCTTGCATTTGTGATTTCCATTTCACCGCAAAAACCACAGCACTTATCACAGAATTAAAATGCGAATTTGACATTAAGATTCACTTCTGTGTTTTTTTTCTTTTAATTATAATAAAAGTTTAAATTAAATTCTTTTAATTATTATAAAAGTTCGTTAGCAACGCTCGAAACGCGGTAAAACACTAACAGCTACTGAGATATTATCTCGTTTTCAATTGTAAATAAAAGATACTGTTAATACAAAGTAAATTTTAGTTTTGCATATTACTATATGTTAATTTAAGAAAAATATTTACCTAGTATTTTAGTATGACATGCACTTTAGTAATTTTATCGGCATTATATAATGTTACGTTTAATTATCTTGTAATTGGTAGAAAATTAAAATTATATAAGTAATAGATTGTGAACAATGTTTTTTAACCAGTCAATATTCCTACTACGAACAAGGTCAAATTAATTATCTATCAACACTTAAAGTTACTCGTTGAAAAAAAAACTGATTAGGAATAAATGAGTTCTCGATAAATGAGTGATATATGTATAAAGTAAAAACCATGGTCTAAGGAAGCGTTGCGTCGTGTAGCGTCTTGAGCAGTAGAACTTCAGGGAGAGGTTCAAATGAGTTTAGTGCAAGCTTTAACGTGTCATTCCAGCGAGACTATAAGTGGCAAACAGCGAGGCCATAAGAGCTACCGTTCTCTATCTCTATGTCTCTGATGAGCATCGTGTTAGGAGTGCCATGAAAGCACGGGCTCTCCTAATTCATGGGGCTATTTACTCGTTAGCATTGGATCATAATCATGCCCGGAGAAGTACATTTAACAAGACACACTTTTGAAATCCATGCTAAAGAAATAAGGAAAACTTCCGAAGAAAATTATTCCATTACACTTTTGCATACTAAACAGCACCGCTATAACAAATGTCAACTTAAAAGGATTGTAACAGGACCAGACTTATTTTTTCGCTAGCGAAGTGTTTGTGAAGCAGTTACAATGCCTTTCCGCTAAAACAAAATGTACCCACATGGCTATTGGCTAGTAAACCACTGTAGGAAATGAACTGGTCGGAATTTTAGCAGTCAACATGATTGCTTCCGTAGGGTTAATTACACACTTTCTCGTGAAAGAGTGTTAAGGACTTATTATGCCAACGTTTTGTATTCATAGATTTTTGATCCTATAAAACAGAAATCGTATATATACCTGAATTTAATCAGAATTTATAATTTAATGTCGTAGACTTCGAAGACTGAGAGTTGCTGCTTATGTAATAACTTTGCGACAGAATTCTTAATAATCGCATAAATACAAAGACCCAACAAAAATACATATTTAGAATAGTTATAATTAAATGTTATAACTGACTACGAAAGAATAATGTTTCATGTTTTACCTCTTACAAAATTAATATCAGTTTAAAACATTCTTGGACATTTTGAACCTAAACCGAACTAACATATTAAAAATAAAAGTATTGACAAACTCACATAATATATAACATTATAATAATATATCTTAATTGTAAGTATATTATATTTTATACAGAATCTTAATTTGCAAAGTGCTTTAAAAGCAAAAAGTAAATTGGAACATTAAACACTTAACACTTTTATAAAAAAACTTGATGGTTTGATTTTAAAAAAATGCATGCAATATAGTATTACTAAAAAGTAAATTTTTCTTCAAACATTTAAGCTTTTTGAACTAAATGAGTTTACCGAAGTAAGTTAAATCTTGTACAACAATCATTTGTGTACCTATCTTTATAGTTTTCTTGTCCCGTATTTATTAAAGACTTTAAAAACACATATCTGGCTACGTTACAGGAAATAGCATTATGCGGGTTTTTTAACTAACCCAATAGCACTTACGCTAGAAAAGATGTCTCATACTTACAATATTGAAATTTGGTGTATGGGTAGATATTTTTGACTTTTAAAGCGATTGTGTAATAGAAAACTGACTTCATAAACTCGACTGTCATTTTAAGTTGGATCAATCAAATAACTGTTTTGTTTCCATTAATTTTTTTTACAAATTACATACGATAAGAAAGTATAAAGTAAAAACATTTCATAAATAATGAAATACTTCGATGAAACTATCTTGTTTTGAAATATTTCACGTTTTTAAATTTAATACAATGGCGGGAGAACAATAAATGCAAAACAATTCATTATATACACAGCTTTTAAAACCCTTTAAACTTGAGCGTAGCACGATTTTATAACGACTGCAAACAGGGTTATTTCTTTGAAATAAGAGCTAACATGTGCAAGTAAGGCGACATATACATACGAAACTTTGTTCGACATATACCTATACATATATCTAATAATTTACTGATTTGAGAATTTGGTTTCCTATCAATTTAATCCCATTTTATGCGAAATATAAAATAAGCTTTTATTACAATTACGAGTACAACCTATTTCTGATGTCATTATTTTTTTTATGTCTTTGCCTACTGTTTTCAAATCATATACCTATTTTACCATTATACTGTTACATACATGCTATGGGTTCATTTGCACTGGAATCGTGTAATATTTTGCCAACGACATTATTATACTTCAAAAAAAAAAATTAAAGCAAACGTCAAATATTTCCTCACAAACTTAATTCACAAAAAGATTTTGAAAGTTTTGATAATTTAAATGCAAAAAAATTGTACTATTATTTGTCTCTTAATATAAATTTTATTAAATCAATTATAGATAGTATAATTGAAGTACCCCTGAAGTGGATACCTTTAGATTTTACTGCAGCTGAAAGATGTAGATCTTGATTTTCTGCCAGTTATTTAATGCAGTACTTTTGAAAAGCTTGTCAGGTAGACTGTATAGAAATTATTAAAGTAGTCACCTCTTATTTTAATGTAACCTCTTATTTTAATCAGTGCTATTTAAATTAATAATAACTGTAAGAAAAATAACGTTAATGTAAGAAAAATAACGTTTAGGACGAGTGAATGGCCTGGTATGAGTGAATCAGCCTTTTTTATCCATACATATTTTCCCAAGTTAACAAGCGCTAATTTAAACTAGTTATACTAGAAATCCAGTAGATATTTTTTCGAATTACATGTTATCAGATTGTTAATAATTTCGTTGCTATAGTATTACAGAGGTTTCTATTTCTACAGATCTTTGTTTTAATAGCTACTACGGATAAGTGTGAGAAAAATCGAATAAACAATGTAAGATACATATAGAAATAAGAATTTATATTAAAATATCAGAGCAATGAACATAGCTAGCTGGGTCGCCATATAATCTTATTGTCTCTTAAACCGGTGGTTAGATAAGTAATCCTCAAGTACAAAGTGAACCAGTGTTATGTATTTACAGGGCTTCAATGATCTAGTTATTGTATAAGTGTGTGACGGCTGACTTTGACCTAAATGTAATTTATTAAGGCGTGGGAGTTATAAAGTCGAACGATTTCTATCAATAGAGGAAAATTAATAAAGGAAATGTTTAATAAAATCGAGTAGAGGTAGATAATTGTATTAAGAGTGTTCTCATCAATTAATTTATTCAAATCATCTACAGAGGTTATAGGTGGTTTTAATTGGATAAAAAAGGCAGGGTTACGGTCTATATTGTCATTTGTGTATTGATGGTACAACCTTAATTTGAATGTAAAATTCTTATATGATTTTTATACTAATTTCAATAAATATTTTGATAATTCCCATGAATTCCCCACAAGATTCAATGTTATACACCTTTACAGTTTACGTTGCCAACAACCGTTTCATATTTAAAACATGTTTAAATAATTTTAATTAACGAATTTCGTTAACTCCAAGCCTTTACCTAAACACGATAGTGTTCATGTCGCGACGGGTTTCGACAAGTTTTTTATAGCGTCTATCTCTCAAATTAACATGCTATTATTTTAAAGTAACGTTAAATAGCCATCTAAGTAGTACCGATATTAACGAATTTTACTGCATTTAATATTTACCTCATGGAAAATTTCGTTAATTAACAAATTGTTTTCATATATTTAGAAAATACGTGCAGCAAAATAAATGTATTATCATATTTTGTTGGTAGAAGTACCTTAGCAACATGAGTAGATACATAATGACGAAGTATATAAAATATATTTATTTACCTCTTTATAACTAATTTCAGACTAAATTCTAAACGAATATTTAAGAATTACCTTTAAATTCATTATATAGATAATTATGGACAATCTTATTCAAAGCTTTTCTGAAACTGGCAAGTTTAGTATTATATCGAAGTATATCTACGGTGATATAGTAATAGAAACTTAATCTTAATGAGACATTTATGGAAAAAGAATTAATAAATCTTATATCTTTATAGTATTCAATAAAAATGTCACACTAAGCATTAAGAAATTATACCGTATACGTTTGAAACGGATTTAAAGTATAATTATACGAATATCTTGACCAACTACCACTTTCCTCAGTGTTTGCTATCAAAGCCACAGCTTATACGTATATCACCACTAATGAATATACATATTAGCCAATAACTACTTAAACATATGAATGTTTTTATTCCACTTACTGTCCCAAATGAGTTGGTGTGGGCACACGAAGATGACGACGTCTTTCGGCGTCACTGCCGTCGCTGGCGTCCTCAACTACACCAGTCGACCCGCCCGCCGACCTGACATATATCATATCATTATCATATCATATCATATCATTATCATTATCATATCATTATAAATTGAATACTCATGTGCTGGTCAAAGTGCTTATTGTACAGAGCAAAGCATTTTTAATATCTTTAATGTTGATTAAGATGGTAATTTCTTCGACAGCTTGACTCATTTTACTATTGTCTCGTTATTATGTAAGACGAAAATAGACTTGGGAAACCTCTTGAAGGTATTATTATGCAACACTTGCACCTCTAAGACGTGTCGGGATCTAGTAAATTCACTTACAGTATTATAAGGTTTTATGTCACAATTTTATTTTTGTTTGTCTTTTCTCTTTTATTTATTGTTAAGTAAAATTTAGTTCTGATTTAGCTACGCTTGTCTATTATTTGGTCTTAAATTCGGAGTTACCGTAGACAAAAATTCAGGCAAATGATAAAATATACCAATATCAAATTAAAGCCTTCTTGTCTTTGCATCATCATTATATTGTATAAGAATTAATGCTCAATAATTATAGAGAAAGACAATGCAAGCATTGGTCATACATAAGCGCTTTGTTACCTACGAAACCAATACAAAAATCCTAAGAAATATTATCCAAAATCTCACTAGAACTCTCAAGCACATACTAAATTGTTCGAGAAAAAAAATTGCGTACATATCAGATATGAAGTAAGTTTTGACTTTGCTTTACAGACAAGCTACGTCCTTGCAATTATATTATAAGAAAATTTGGTTTATCATTTTTAAATTATATCTTTATACCTCATTTTATTACATCAAAAAGAATATAAAAAAGTGTATCTTTATTTACGTAGTGTATGGTAAGAAGTATAGTGTATACCTTGTAATATTTTCGTTAATAAACAAAACTGATATACTTTTCCAAGATTTAAAGTTCGTATTTATACTTTTATAAGATTTTATGACCTACAATTAAAATGTTTAAGGTATTTTTGTGTTACTCTCCGCTTATATTTCCTACGATACATTTTGTTAGCTGTCTCTTAGTCACATGTTTTATATAATAGCAATTTAAAAAGTCATCGTTTTTATATTACGAGACTCACACAATCTTGGGACTTGGGTACATAATATCGATCATCTCATCGTTAATGTGTTTATTATATTATGTATATAGAAACGTTCACTTAGTAAATCTTTATTTATTATTATTTATTGTTTATAGTCCGTGGTTCGTTTATCACGATTAATATATACAAAAATATTTAAAATAGTTATTCAATAATATTAATTTCATAATTACTATTAATTCAGAATTTAATGAAAAGAAATCGCTTAAATATTTTACGAAAAAGTACAATAAGTTTTATTAAAATGCGTTACAAAAAAATATTTAATAATGTTATAATAATTACATACGTATTATATAAGTTCTACAAAGAAATAATATAACTCTTTCTATCTGAAAATGTAAATGAAAGTGCAAGCAAAACATCGGGTATGTTATTCCATATTTATGACCAAGCATGTGTATAGACTTTGAAACAGCATTTGCATACTCTGGGGGCGAGAATTATTTAAGCCATAGTTGAGACAAAATCAATAAGTTCATGAAAATCTTGAAAATAAAGCAATAAAGATGGTAAAGTATTCTTATATTATATATTGGAGCGTATATAAATTTCATATATCATGCACATGCAATCCAATACCTTGGCATTATAAGCTCTCAAAAAGCTGCAAGCGGGAGCTAATGGTCGGAACCTAGATGAACTACCAACTCGAACGCCATGCCCATCACCTAGAAATAAGGCTCTGCTTATGCCCTATTGTGGGTTAAATGTAACATTAGTTCTACGGAACCAACGAAAGCTTAACAAATAACGTAAAAAAACCTTTAGGTACATATTAAAAATATTTTAATATCAAAACATGATAAGATTTCGTTTAATAATGCATAATTGATGAATTTACGGAATACAAGTACTTCTATATGTATGTATGTATATAATAGTTTTTCTTCATCTTTAGTATACTTAAATATTTAAGAGCACTTACCGAAATATTCTCTTCAGGCGACTAATGACTTGGTATTTTATGTACAACTTAGTCACGAAATACTTTTATTTATTTAATAAAAATATACAGCACAAAATTCGTAACACCATATCACTAACTTAAGGTTTAAATCGTAGGCGACACAGTTCAAATATAATTTGCCCTTACACAGATTATTCAGCGATGTATTTTTTTTAATGCCGCAAATAGAACCTCTGCTGTGAAAATACTGTTACATTATTAAGATGACTTACAAGTTGATTGGATTATATGAAACTGAATTTAAATTTGATTATCAATTTTATGAGGTTTTATGCGTTTTTTCGGTATAGTTCTTAATTAATTTAAATTCTATATTGGAATTACTGTTAAATATATGTATTATCTACAAATACCATAGGAAAGAATGCACCAAAAGTTTATTTTTTGCATTCATAATAGCTTCAATGAGAAGAAATGTGGTAGTTTTAAAAAATTGTTTGCTTTTTTATCCCAAGAATTTTACAGTTCGAAAAAATTATAATATTAACTACTAACATGTATAACTTTAAGTTTTACTGTTAAGTTTTTATAATACAATGTCAAATCACTAGAAAAATACGAGACTTTACTTTTAATTAAACAAACATGTTATCAAAATAACCCTTTACCTTAAGAAATATACGTAATGAATTTTACCCAAACTAAACTAATCACTTCAGTTACCGACGACTAATATAGCCGCAGTTCAACCTCTCACAACACTATTAAAAGTCCCAAAGATCTGATATTGAGCATATCATTCACATTTAAAATGATTTTTATATAAATTCGTTTATTTTCTTTCCACAATAACCAACACTTCTCTACTGTACCGATCCTAACAAGTCGAAGAGCTGTCATCTGGGCTAGACAATAAAGTTACTGAAAAATGATTCTTGGATTCCAAAAAATAAAGCCTATTTTTGTATCCATTGTTTTTGGTCTATTAGAAACATGCGCAGTGGTGCATTGCACATAATATTGATTGCAATCATATGTACGATAGGAAAAATGGCGGCAATTTTCATAAGCTATTTAAAAAACAATTTCTCAATATTGACTAAGGCAAAGACCTTGTGGATAATTTTATTTATTTAATATTACTTTAATCAAAACTGAAGTGTTTTGTCATTTAATAAGCAAGGTTTAAAAACGTTTAGTATGGGAAAAAAATAACTTAAAGTTTAAATTTATATGGATAAAACGAAGATATCTTTTTGTGAATAGTTTTGTTTTAATTTTTTCTCATGTATTTTAATTATTTTTCCACTTTACGTAATTGAAACACTTTCGATATCTATTCTTAAAAGCTACGTAGAAAGTAGTTTTACAAAAGTCAAAGCATATAAATACATTGCAAATAGTATATTAAAAAACAGTAACATTTTACTGAAAACGGCCTTAATATTTACAAATAAGAATTTATGTTCTATTAAACATACTAACCTTGACAACGTTGAATATTAACTATGTAGATTATAAACCCTGAGTAAAAATCATTTCTGTATTTTATGCGATAAGCATTAATTATAATTAATTATTATTATTTAAATTAATGGTAACCACGTTTTAGTAGTAAATATTTTGACGTCTCTTAAATATTAACGAAACCTAGGAATTAACAAAATGACAATGAACTTCTAAGAAAAGACAGAAACTTCTATAAAAAGGAGCCATAGAATTCAAAAAGATAAAAAAAATTAATTCTGGCTTCATTTCTATGATGATTTTTAATACTAGTAAATACATTTGTATCTCTTTTCCTTGTGTTATATTGGGCTCAAAGCATGTATATATGTCAGAATAAAATGTTATTATGTCGTTTCTCAGATTTTGTATAATAAACATGATTCCACGTGAGTGAACTAATAGTTAGTCAGCCAATTATAATCAATAAATAATAAAAAAATACACAATCGATATAAACATAATTAGAGACTATTTACCAGGTTTGTCTCAAAAAAAAAATCTTTGTTCTAATAAAATGCTATTGTTTGTAATTTGTATCTCCAAGACTCCAAGAGACTAAATTTGATTGTCATTTTTCAATATCTGAGCTAACTGGCTTGGGGCCTCGATCCTGGTAAAGGTCTATAATGTGACGAAGTCACGAATACATACATAATATTGATTGATATTACAAAGATATTATCTTATTATTGCATAAGATTGATGAGAGGAAAAAAAGAAATCTGAAAATAAATCATCTTTGATCCTTAATAAATTTTCCGCAACTCAAAACAACAATAATAGATTTACGCTAAAATGGTAACAATGACCTATTTGCCCTTTTAAAATAAATTGCTAAATAGCGGACGGCAAAAACACATCAGCGTCGTTATCACTAAGTGTTTCAGTTTCGTTGTCAAATCGCTATAATTATGTTGAGAGCTCATTTGAATTTATATCAAAACCACAGTACCCGAATGAACATATCAAGTACCTATTTGTGACAAAACTTGATAAAGAAAAACTAATTCACTCAACTTATATCGTAAATGACCCACTGTCGTAATTCGATGGAATGGAAATGAAAATTAAAGTACATAAATGTAAGCATACACTTGTAATATACGTAAGCATGTATATATGCATATGAGCATGTATTTAAAAGTAGAAGAACCACAGATTACAAGAACAAACATGTTGGAAAATGGTTGCAAAGAACTACGGAGTAAGTTGTGGTAGAGCAAGATAATTTAAAGATATACCTACACTTCAGTCGATATACCCACCATCGCCCCGAATGTGAAATGACTATGAAGAGTTAGAAATTTATCCTATGAAGTTAGAAGTTTAGAATGAGAAGTAAACAAACAGTAAGGAAGACAAACAAAGGCTGCGAGTGAGAAGAAAGCAGTGGTTGATCATGGGGCAGAAATGTAGACTACAAAATCCAAATTAGTTATGCATCAGGCAAGAGTGCAAAACGTACAAATCAATAAACCACTAACAGCAATGGAAATTCCAGATTACATTTTGTTATGATGTACCTACTATAGTCTTTATTTATACTTGTTACTCTTCTTCTACCTGGCAATTTCCCAGCTTTAGCCAGGGCCTTACATGTTGTGTATAGTTTTTTTTGGCTAATTGTTTTACGACTGGCCGCCTGCCTGACATCAACCCTCTCTTGGGAATCAGCATTAATCAGTGATGTCTAAATAATCTTAGAAAGTACATATGACTCGGAAAAATCACATTGGTACTTGCCCGGGCCAGGATCGAACCCGCGCCCTCGAGCATGAGAGGCGGGCCTTTTAACCACTAGGCCACCTCTTTATTTATACTTGTTACTATGGTTTCTAATTTATCATAGTCCAAAATATCTTGATAATGCCCACTCCTACCTATGTTTAATAAGAAGTATCGTAATTATAACTATACACATACATACATACATATATGCAATGTTTATGGCAAAAAATAGAGTCCTTGTTATTCTTTTAGAAAATAAGATTTCAGAAAATGATTTAAAAGTAAAGATGGGAAACGACATAAGCAAATAAAAAATTTAAATAAAATAAAACTGACATATCTGCTTACGGCCTACTATTCATAAGGGACTCCGGACTTTCAAGATATGATTGGAGACTTCTTACGATTATTGAGCCCGATGACCTTCACTTATAATAACATTTTTAATTAATTCAGGGATTTACCATGTCATGAAGCTTACGATCACATAAACACGAAAGACCCCACGATGACAGACAACAAAGGTTGGGATAAAAGATGAATTTTTTTTATAAATAAATCCTTACAACAAATATTTAGTTGCTAATATTCTAGAAAGGTCGAACAAAAATCGTATTCTAATAGACTATATGATAGTTACTAGACAATATGATTTTCTGATCTAAGTCTTTGAGAGCAAAAAGGTATACCTACACAAAACGTAATCTCCAAAGTGCACACTGCAACGTAAAAGGTAGCTTCAGAGGGTATAGAGAATGAAAATCATGATTATTACACCTGTACAAACTATGCAGAAATTCAATAATACCCTATGTTTACAAAAATATTTAAAAAACTATGCAAGGTTAGAGGTATACTATATACAGGGTGACTGGTGAATTACTATCAATATTTAAGGAGAATACTCGGTACATGATTCTCATTCCAATTATGTAAAAAAAATAGGTACTTAATTTTTGACAAAATTTCCCTATAAATAAATAAAGTGTTGACACGTTCCAAGTGTTCAAGTGTGGACGCGTGCGGCGGCGTGCTGATACAACACCACGTCACGACACGCGTATGTGTGAGTGTCAGTGTATACCTAATCTGTAGGGTGTTCATACGATGCGTAATTAATTACACAACTTTTGGTTAACTTTACTTAGAAGTTTATTAATATTTATGTTATATTAATTTTTATTTTGTCATATATGATCGTCAAATATCACGTCCTCAAATATCGATAGTAATTCACCAGTCACCCTGTATATATACGGAAGAAAACAATTAAATATTGCACTGTTCTACAAAATATATACATTCTACTAATATACATATACAAATAGTACATCAAATAAAAAATCTACTATCCCAAAATTTATAAGACGAATTTATATATTTTTTGTAAATATCTGTATGGTAGTGAAATATTTTATCTTGAAAGTTTAAAAAAACGGAATTTTACTTTTAATGTATGTCCGTTAGCTGTCAAATCAAAACAATTACACACTATCAGAACTCTACATTCCGTAGTAAAAGATGTCATCATCACGCTTACGTATGGAGCATTAATAGTTTTTCATTCATAAATTTCACACTTAATGGTATTTACAGGTTATTGTAACAGAAATGGAAAACGGTTTGTATGCACACTCATACTGTGACCAGTTTAAGACGATCATTTGGAAGTTTTTTTTTTGGAAATTTAGAAGGTTTTCATGTGATGTCTCATGCATATTAAAGGCCGATTATAAAGATCATATTAAATTTACCTCTAAATTCAGACACTATGTTTGAAAAGTATAAATCAAACCTACGCCACTACACCTCTTCATCTTATGCTAGCAGTTCCGATATTATTGACAGATACTTCCAACAATCAATAGGTCAATGGTGCGACCCTTACATTATTATTCTAACATGCTGCCCAGACACAACAAATTACGTTTCATGCTATGGAGTTGTCTGCAATATGTCCATGCATATATTTCACGCCATATATTCGTCAATATATGGTGTGAAAAGATATGTCACACAGATTACGACGAAAATGATTGATTATATTTAACAGTTTTACATATAATTCCCTTTCCCCCATTCGTGGTCCCAATCGTGCAAGAATACTATTCACAAAATTAATGTATACATAGGTTCTCTTGAATTATTTACATAGGTATGTTTATGTTAAAAGAAAAGTTAACAAAAAAATTCTTCCGATTCGATGGCTAAAATTAACATTTTTCCATAATAATTTTATTAGACAAAGTAATATGTACGAGGTTTCCCGAGAGTCTTAGGTACAAATACTTTTCATGACAATGAATTTTTATTATACTTAAAACATTTTTATTATAAAATAAATTTAAGATAGACAAAACTCAAGGAAATTAAATGCTAACGGAAATACTAACGGAGGTTATATAAATATAACGAATAAAACTAGTCAAAACTCAAAAGTAGGTAACAGATGCAATGTTGTATACAAAAAGTTGAAAGTCAAAGGAAAGTTGTTTCTTCTTATTAATAATGTTAGTTAAAAGTGGATTAAATGAAATTTTAAACTTAATTTATGTATCTTATAATAAAATTAAATTAAGATTTTTTTTGGTCGAAATATTGTAATTTTATAATCTTTGGTCGGAATATTGTAATTTTATAATCAATGAAAGTGAAATAAAAAAGAGAAGCGTGGACGACTGACATTACCTACTATTTTTTAATTTGACAAGATGGCGACTTAGAGTAATGTATCTGCTTACTTATTGTTGTGTTACTTAAAACTAACGGCCTTAGCCAGAGGACACAATAGCCGCTTATCTGGTGTTATTATTATCACTATTTGACAAATAAGGCTCTAGATACAACCAGATAACCGTAGTACACATTGTTTGACTTTCTACAAAATAAACGAAACCTAAGAATCTCAAACGTTATTGATAAAAAATATATATATATGTATGTTATTTTATAAGACTTTAATTACAAATGTGTGCTCAAAAATATAAATATACTTACGTGATTAATAAACTCGGTACAGCCACGCATGCTACATTTGTGTTAAATGCTTGAAGAGACCGGCGAGCCGATGCCATTGGAATATCCAAATATCCCAAATCTGAGGAAAATTGAGTTCCTTTGAGAATAATTCCGGGCTAATAGCATTACTCGGAAAATAGCCCAGTACGAGCTTAGTCAAACTGTTTCAACATATTTTCATGAATCCTCTAATACTTAATTTTTACCAATAATTCATTATTATATTTTTTTCAAAATTAAACGTTGAATTTAATTACAATTTTCAATAAAAAACTCTATTACGTTTAAATTCTTAATTATCTGTTTCAAATTTATTTCAATTCGCATGAATATTCAGATTTATTTTAAACAGGTAATTGAGTTTGCAGATTGATACTCACACGCAGACACCAAAACCAAAGAGATGATAAAATATAATTTTCATATTAATAAAATAAAAATAGATATTTACCATTTTCAACAATTGAACATAGACAGGCATCCGATACAGATCTACCACGACTTCTCAAATTTTTCTGATCCTTTCTAAAAAAGGCCCAATGTCGAGCCACTGATGAACGAAGCAACCGGTTAAATCTAAAGGATATCAAAACTTTCTATATATAATATACCTAATATATTTTATAAATTCACTACGTCATTAGATGCCGATGATAAATACATTGACGTAGATATGCATAAATAGGAACAACTGCTGACAATTACTACATCAGCTGTTTAAACTTTAATATTCAAATTACATTATATAAGATACATTTTATTTATAAAAAAAATAATATATTTTGTATAATATAATATAATAATATGATAGGTAGGTACACTTAACACATACTAAATGCTTGTAAAAATGTTATAATTCTTTATTCGGGGCTCTAGTTGTTGAATGTTGAATAACAACAGACTTTTTGATTTAAAAAAACTATTATTTTGTCCGCTTTTGACATTCTGACTGAATTTTAAAACATTGATTGTTAAATTAATATAAACGCAACTAATCAACACATTTGAATTCAAATTTGGAATATTTATAAATATGTTCACACAAATTCTAGTCAATTTGTTAGTTAAACAAAATTTAAACATATTGATAAATACATGGAGAGCATAATATTTTTAATTAAAATATCTGATAAATATGTAAATAAACGCCGATTAACCTTTTTAATGGTGGGTCTGAGTTATCAGAAGTGCCAGAAGACGTAGAAGCATCACTGCTACTAGAATTCACCTGATGATACACTCGCAATCCACGATTAGTTCCATTATTTAGTTTTAACTCAGACATTTTAATCACCAACTACGTATTTACACTGGTTTTTATAACTTTAGTATATTGTTGTATACGCGTCTTATCCACTATTAAGACTGTTTGTACTTTATAGTCGTTGGAAATAAATTGTCACTGAAATCTAAATTTAGTTTGTACGCCGAATCGTTAGCGCGTTCGAGTTAGCTTTGACTCATCAGAAATTAGATCAGAATGAAAAAATTCACGTGTTCTAAGAATTCAAACCGTTATCTGAGTTATAATTATGAACTCAAATGTTACGAGTTCACGATCTATTCTCCAGGAAATTTGATAAGTGTTTGAGGTGCGAATTAATACCAGCTCCATTGTATTGGCCTACAATTTCTCTTAATGTGAAAGGTTAAACATTCAATGTATTGTTTTCATTAAATTGGAAGTATTGTGAATGTGAGTACCAATATTAAGGTTCTAATTTAAACCTCGTACTAAATTTAAAAAAGTTTTTTTTTTTAATTTTAAACAAGATAATTGGCAAATGCAAATTTATTGCACACGTCTCGTAGAATATTTTCAAAGACAAAATTTCTTCTTTTTTTACCTTTAAACTATTTGGACCAAGATAAAATAAGGTATAATATATAATGATGCAAGTATCAGTTTTCTATATATTTTATTAAATATTAACAATAGCTAGCACACTAAAAAACTTATATTCGAAATAAACGAAATTGTACTTAATATAGATTAACTTAAATTAATTTGGATGGTTTCAATAAACATTTTATTGCTGAATTGTATTCATCTCACTCGTACAATTTTTTAAAACAAACTTATTTGTCTAAAAATTATATAAACATAGAACACACGTTAAAAATTAAAATACATTTATATAACAATGCTGTAGTTTATAGTAAGGGTTTATATTATAATAATATAATAATCAAAGTTTAAAAATATACAGGCATAAAATTGACCGTTCTAAAATGTACTTAAATTTGTAACAATTGTTAGAGATAATCAATATAAATGTAAAATATCCTTAATAGTACGGCCTTCGTGGGTTGTTCTGAAAATAAAAAATATATATTATTTTCTCATCAAACTCTTTGTGAGTTAATGTTTGGTGCATGAAGACATTTAAAAGTTTAATAATTTTTATACTTTTCAATAACTAAATGCATCTATATATCTTCGTAATTTGTATAATTATTATTAGTGCTGTTGGCTTTTGCTGGTGTTACGTTTGCAAAGTGTCTTTATTGGAACTATTTTATCCACTCATTGGATGAAGCGACCGACTCGTCTCAAGTCATTTATCACCTTTATTCAGAAAGTTTAAATGAAAAAAATATTTAAATCAGAACAAAAATGTCAATTTTAGGGCTGGTAAACGAAACCCATGTCTAAATAAAAACAGTTCGGTACTGAAACATTGAGGTCGTTTCACTCAAATTTCAAATTTTTTTACGTGAGAAGCGAGAGAAAACTACGAAGGTACATCTCCTGATATAAAATTCACCCACAAAGTTTAAGAATATTGCAATTTATATTATTACTAGAAGACCCTGCGAACTTCGTATCGCCCTATAATCAAGAAATATCTGTTACGTTTTTTTAATAAATAAATTTAGGTGATACCTTAGCCTCAGAAACACTTGATGGTTATGCTATTATTAATAGTCGCTCATATATGACGTTTGTATTTTTTACATAGCGCCATCTTTTGAATACTTAACTTAGTCAATAGATAATAATTGTAATAATGACAAATAATTTTCTTTAATAGACAAATAATGTGCAATAAAATAATATTGTAACTATAAATTGAGATGTAAGCTATCCTATCTTTCAAGTTGGATCAAAATGCACACGGAATGCAAATCAAATTTAAAATAGGTTTAGTGGTTTAGGAGTCCATCGCGGACAAACACGTAACATGAAATTTTTATACAGTAGGACCCCGATTATCCGGACCTCGGTTATCCGAATTCGCGATTATCCGGACTGCCAATCGCGACGAGTTTATTCTAACACTAGCTTTTGCCGCGACTTCGTCCGCGTGGAATAGTGACTTCCGGCAGATTTTTGGTTCTTCCCACATAGTTCCCGTTCTTGCGGGGTTTTCGGAATGGTCGAGTTCCCGTAGAATTTTCAGGATAAAACCTATTTTTTTTATTCACAATGAAGTACTCTTAATCAACAACATATTTATTTGTTTATTTGAATAAAGATTAATATTATTACGTTGATACAACTTAAACAAATTATTTCGACCAAATTAGGTACCATAAAAACGGTTTTTGCGAGTTAATCTTAAAAGATACACATATACTGTCGCGGACTGTTTTTTAGATCATTAAAAGAGTTATTATTCTTTAATACATATTTTTTGTGTATCTTTAACCGTTTTCACGGCGCACGCAACGGAAGGCTTCAAAGATGAAATAATTTATCCCGTTTTTTACACATTTACCACTATATCTTTGCTCCTGTTGGTCGTAGCGTGATGTTATACAGCCCACAGCCTTCCTCGATAACTGGACTATCCAACACAAAAAGAATTATTCAATTCGAACCAGTAGTTTTGGAGATTAGCGCTTTCAAACAAACAAACAAACTCTTCAGCTTTTTAATATTAGTATAGATTAACATGTCAGAACTTGCATAACGCCATGCCACTTATAACACTTATACGTACATTATGTACAATTTCTTAATAAACGTTGATTTTCGCTCATTTGTATTTGTTGTTTTAAATAAACACCTAACATTACATATGCATGGTACAGACTACATATGTACATATGCAAAAAGCCCGTTTTTCTTCATATATTGGATTATCCGGACTTTCAATTATCCGGATGCCTACCGACAACAATTAGTCCGGATAATCGAGGTCCTACTGTATATATAAAGATGGTACCAATGGGTTCGGTCTGAATCTATACGCCAGCATCATTCTCTTCCTGTAAGCGTCGAACTCATCATCATCGGGACACGCGCCTTCAGCTGACGCAGCGCCCAGACCTAGGTTCGACACTGGCTGGTTCGCTCTGGAAATATTATTATTTCAATGATAATTATGAAATACTAGCTGGTTTTAAAGTAGTATTGGTATTTTCATTTGTAAAGTAGCCTATGTGTTATTCCTGGACGTCAGCTACCTGTATGCAAAATTTTATCAAAATCGGTTCAGCCATTTGAGCGTGAAGAAGTAACAAACAAACACACACGCTCACAAACTTTCGCAATTATAATATTAGTAGGATATTTTATTTTACTTATAATCCATAGACAAATAAATGAATGTAATACTTTTGTATTACTACATACGCGTTTAATTTAATATTATTTTGGTTACTTTGCAGCAACCGTGATCACTAAATAAAATAAGAGTAGCAATCCGAAACCATTAGTTTCATATAAATGAATACTCGCTACTGATATAATGAGATCTAAGATTTTCACCAATTTCATTCATTTAAAATATGAAACTAATAATTTCTTCAGGACCAGACATGATTACATCTAGAAAGAAGAAAGAAAGAAAATGTTTTATTTGTGAATCTATCATCTCGTCTGCTCGTGATCACGGTTGCTGAAAAGTAGCCGAAACGTCGGGAGTATGTAGTTTTTAAACAAAAATAAACGGCGTAGTATATCCCAAAAATATAATATATTATTTAGATATATTAATATATATCAACTTACTTATTAATAGGTTCTATAATCCCAGTGCCCTCTGCCCCAAGTCCCTGACCTTCATTCCAACCAAGTTTCTGAAGCATTTTAAATCCTGCAAAATTGTTTTATTATATTAATTTTCATTCTATACTGTATATAGATTTTATGTATTAATTAAGAAAAAAATTATATATCATAATTATTGATTTTATATGTTCTTACCAACATTGTCCTCTTTCAGTTTATACTCTTTGTAGTCACTTAAATCTGGTTCTTTACCACTTTTGAAAGCTGAATACTTTTCCATAAATCTATATATGAAAGAAATATATTGATTATCTTATATTAATTATAGTAAAATATATATTAATTAGTTTTAATATCATACTTCTTAAGTTCCTCTGGAGGCAGAAAGTCTCCAATATGATGTTTACCAGCAGCTTGTTTTGTTAATTCCGTTGCCCATTTTTCAGTTGCATTCATTTCCTTGGCGCGTAATCTGGAAATCATTGGTATTAAGTCAAAAGAGTACATTAAAGAATTATTTACACACATATATTGTATTTAAACATAGTGTATATAAACAAGTGTGTATTTAAACATTGGATATTTTCTAATAAAATCTTATTCATTTCTAGCCATATATATACTGCCTTCATTATTTAGTGGAGAATTTTATAGCTAAAGATACTATTTTTTTTATTACAGTTTATGTATATTGTGATGATTTTTATATTATGATGGATATATATAAACATACTTATGTTCCCATGTTCCGTCAGCTACATCTTCATCACTGTCATATTCATACTTGTGTTTCCCAGCCGCAGCTAAACGCTCCACTTCCTGGCGTTTCTTCAACATATCCTGAAAAATTCAAAATTTTCTATAATATACACAATTTCGGTATGAAAATATCTCAATATTACTTTCGCGCTACTGAATTTATAACTTTAACCAAAGACTAGTAAGTATCATGGATTTACTTGACATTTTACATGACATTTGTGAGAAAAAATAATATTTAGACCCCAATTTCTTACAAAGCAAGTAAGAATTAATAAAACACCAAACCTGGTAAAGCAGATTTAATTTAAAATTGTCTTCACACTTCTTCCAATCCTCGGCATTTAAATTCGTCGTTCCATAATTAATCATTGCATACTGCATTAATGCTTGATTATTTTTATTAACTGTAGTCAGTTTTAATCCGTCTTCTTCTAATTTTGATAATTTTGCACCTTAAATAGTTGTATTTGAGTATAATAATTTGCTATATATTAAGATCTAGGTGTACTAGATATATCTTTATAATTCTTCTGTGAGTGTGTATGTCACTGACCTTTTCTCAAACAACTGGACCGATTTTGATGAAATTATTTGTGTGTGTTCAAGAGGATCTGGGAATGGTTTAGATTCACAATTTTGTCCGCTGGACAATGTTTTTCAATGAATTTTTAATTTATTAGTAGTTGTTGATACAGACGTTTTTTTTGACATTAGATTTGACAACTAACTAATATGTCAATCATTCTGTCGCACTTCAAAACACGGACATTTATGGCTTTAATAGGTAAACTCCAAAAATGTAAATAAAAAACATAACAGATATTTCTTGATTATAGGGCGATACGAAGTTCGCCGGGTCTTCTAGTATATATACATATATATAGGTCATATGTAGATGAATATTGTTATTATACCAGGTATTCCAGTAGGTAATACAACACCGGGTGGTTTAATATCTACAGGCGGGTCGTCCCCCCATCTAGACTTCTTCCTCTTTCGTCTTTCTCTCTTAACATCAGAATCTTCATCGCTCTGAGAGCTCGTCTGCTCACGTTTATTGTAAGCCTCTTGGTTGCTGTAAGTTAATAATATTGTTATTATGAAACAAATGAATGTTGAACTTTTAAATCATATATTTCGTATTATTCAACTCATATTTATCAATAAGTGATAGTTCTATTTTTGTTAGCATCTTAAATGTCGAAAAGAGTAAGAAAAAGTTATTTAAAATAATCTATACTTTTGTCCCAATACAATACAAACTAGAAAGATGCTAAAATTTTACAACAAACTGTTAAATGATAAAATCTTTTAAAATTTACGTAAGTTTAAATGAAATTTGAGAGTTCCCTATCTTTTTTTCTATGGCAATTATTTTTCGTAATAAGCTGGGTTTAAATAAAAAAACCACCAATCCATGACTATACCAATAAGAAGAAATATGTATATATATTTACCTATGTTTATATTCATCTTTGATCGGTCTATTATCGTTACTGTCATCGTCTTCTAAAGAGAATTCAGGTTCGTATTTGTCTTCGGGTTTCACTTCCGGCTTCCTGTCTTGAACCTCACCCCGCATCTTATTCACCAGTTCCCGATACGCCTTATATTCATTCGAGTTTGGATTCCGAAGAAACCTGCAATAGTAAATAAAAACATACACAGAAAGCCAACGGAAACGTGCAAAAGGTAATAATGAACCTGAAACACTATTGGGACATTGTCGCATCGTGTAAAATTAATAAAGTGGGTTTTATTTACGCGACATTGCCCATACTATGTATAGTATAATAAAAAATGAATACAGCACGTATCCTCCCGTCGGAATTGAATTTACAGTGGCATTACCACATATTTTGGTCTTGTGAGTGTATAGCATTCAGGACATTTTCCCAGTGGTCGCCGTTGGTTGCCACTTCGGTTGCGGCTCGTAGTACAGCCGGCGGGAACGTATCTGCAGAGAGAACTGCACACCACGAGTCAACAATATGTCTTACGACCGCTCCAAAACCACTGTACAAATTAACCCGCGCCATAGTGACGACAACCCCGGGCGATACATGCAATTGTCTTCGATATGCAACAACGAATAAACATCTATATATTTACAAACACGTGTCAAAAGTATGACCGTAATGGTTCAAGTTCACGTATAGTATTTATTTAAACAAGTGCCAAATTTCAAAGTCACGAGTTCATATTTTTAATGTATGCAAGTTGTTTGTTATAACAGCTTGTCTCTTAAGTAAATATTTTGTGTTAACTTCTTCCAAATTATGAATATTAAAACGTAATATGTCATTAGAAAATTTTCGCATGTCGACTTATTCATTCTTGCATACAAAGATTTCGTTCTAAGTTCCTAGTAAGCATACATCACATTCGCTCTTGCGCTAGCTTTAGCACATAACAAATTTGCTAACTATTATGGGCGTTTACCTTGAGATGTGTTCGGAGCTGGTATGTTTCCTGGTTCAAGGTCATTCGGTTGAGGAATGTGGTTAAGGGTCATGGGCATAGGAGGTGGTATGTTTCCGAGCTTCATAGGATCAGGAGGTGGTATATCCAAGGGTTTCGAATCCGACATGACATTAGGGGGTAATGCATTTGGATGCATAAAAGGCATGTTTGGAGGTTGACCCATATTCAGAGGTCCGTTGTTGGGGCCGAAGTTAGAGCCGTTTGGCCCAAAGGGTGGTCGTGATCCAAAGTTAGGGCCGTTAGGGCCGAAACGAACATTATTCATAGAATTTGGTGGGCCGTTGTTACCCATTTGTGGATTGTTAAATGGCGGAAAGAATGGTGGCATTGGAGCATTTGGTCTAGGCCCGCGCATATTAGGTCCGCACATATTTGGCGGCATTTGGCCTGGACCACAAGGACCATTAGGGCCCATAAAGTTTGGTGGCATAGAAAAGTTAGGAGGGCCATTCATAAAAGGGGGCATCGGCGGCATGTTTGGCCCTCCAGGCCCCATCATAGGACCTGAACCCATATTTGGACCTGGACCTGATCCAGGACCCATATTTGAACCTGGTGGCATGTTAGGATTTGATCCCATCTGTCCTGGCCTTATAGGACCTGGCCCCATGGGACCCGAACCCATAGGGCCTGAACCCATGGGACCTGAACCCATTGGGCCTGGACCCATAGGACCTGAACTCATATGGCCTGAACCCATAGGTCCCGAACCCATGAGACCTGAACCCATTGGACCTGAACCCATAGGTCCCGAACCCATAGGACCTGAGCCCATAGAACTTGAAGTCATAGGACCCGAATTCATAGGACCAGAACCCATAGGGCCTGAACCTATAGAACCTGAACCCATGGGACCTGATCCCATAGGACCGGGACCTAGTGGTCCTGAGCCCATTGGGTTAGGTACCATTTGTCCCATTGGCCCATGACCCATAGGACCTGGCCCAAAACCAATTGGACAAGGTCTCATTGGGCCTGATCCTTGCGTCACAGGTCCAGGTGCCATCATACCTCTGGCTCCTGTATCTGAACCTTCATCTTCATGAGTATTATCACGAGATTTCATTTCAAGATCATATTCATCATTCGAGGGTGTACCCTCATTGGATTGCCATGGATTGTGGGAAGCATTTAGTGGAGATTGGTCATCGGGAGGTCTAACAGATAACTGCATTAAGGGTGGGATATTCATGGTGTCTATCATCTTCTTTCTGTCTTCTATGACTGGTGTGATAGGACTATGGGTACGCATTCTGTTTCTGTCACTCCAACGACGTCGCTCCCTGGAATATAAATTCAAAATATGAAAAAGTGTATAGGATAAAGTTGATATTCATTAATCATTGTTTCAAAATATGTGCAAAATTACTTATTCAATGTGATAGATAAGCTTATAATTGATAGTAAGTATATCAGCTAATTTAGCCATAGTAAAACTATAATGTTATTATTGATGTACATAGTATACTCTAAAAGGTTCTGCAATTTTGAAGAGAGATAAAATATTGACGAACAACATTGATTAATCAGAGTAAATACACTGCAATAACAAAATTATCTATAATAATAATGTATCATTAAGAAATGATGTTTTGATGATAGATCCAACAAAAAAGAAGTTTATAATTCAAATGTAAATATTAATTCAATTCATGAAAATTAATTTCGTAACTCAAGTAATATAAGGAGAAATAATATTACAGGTAACTTTATGAACATTTATGAAAAATAAATACTAGTAATTTAGAATTAATTTGAAATAATCATTTAGTTAATATAATTCTTTAGGAGTTCTACATCAATTTGTGGTTATGCTAAGTTAGGTTCATCGTTACAATATAAACAAGAAACTACAATTACAAGCCTGTAGGGTCACTTAGTTACTAGTGAGAGCTTTGATACAAATACTGTAAAATCTTCAATTAGAAACTGCTATAGTTCTTTTCAATAGAAATTGGCAATCTTGTAAACAAACATGATCAGCTGATATTGACGAAGACTTGTCTATCCCCCCCAGTGAAGTGAGTACTCTTCAAATACTCTAATCTTAATTATTACATTAAAGTATTAAAAAAATAACTACTTCAATTTGTTAATATTTTGTTAAGTAATTATTAGTGGGGGGTTTTTAATGAGTTTTGAAATGCACTATGCAAACGAAAACACAGAAGAGCTTCTTGCATCCCAATAGCACTAAAAAATCCAATCCTTTATTCATTTGGAAACCAAGGACCCCAAAAGACCATGCCATCAAGATCAATTAGTATAACAAGATCACTAACCATTTAAAAAAATGTTTAATTAATACTTTTTAGTGCTACCTAATTTTAGTTCCGTCTGCTAAATGCCAGAAAAAATGCAAATTTTTTGATTGCCTAATTTATTTGCATGTTGAATACAGTAGAGCATTTTGGTATAATCAAATTTTTTTAATATTTGGGAGTTGGTTAAAGTTCAAATACTAATGATTATAAATATCTTTAGTTAAGAATGAAAATGGTGTAAACCCCTTTATAGTTCAAAAAAGGTTTTACTGCCTTTAAGGAGAAACAGAGTTCCCCTAGTCAGCTATACATTTCTAAGTTTGAAATTAAAGTAAGTCGCAGACAAAAAGTAGTTAATTGTATAATTATTATGTACACCACTAATTTTTCAAAGACAAATAGACTTTGATGAGTAAAAAATGATCGTGTCAAATTGACAAATGCAATAAATTTTCATGTTCACATCGAGATGTAATTATTATACTATATTAGTTTTGTTTTATTATAATAATCATTTAGTAAGACGATTTCTTTCAATACAATGAAGAGATGTTCTATATGTGCAAAGATACATATCTAACCCAACATCAAGTAACATTTTATATCATACCTAGATCCTCTGTCTTGTCTTCGATCATTTGAATTGTGATTTAAGTTATCATTTAGTTCCGAATCCACATCTTCCTTCTTAACATTTATTTCCGGTTTTTTCTTTTCTTCTTCCTCTAATTTTGCTTTTTCCTCATTTTCTTGCTTCTCCTTCGCTTCCTTTTCTTGTTTTTCTTTATTTTGTTTCTCTAACAATGCTTTGTATTGACTCATAAAACTACCATCATTGGAAAATATATTTGGACCAGTTTCTTCATTGGTGGCAGGTCTAAAAAAGTTATGTTTAACAACTTCAATTATCTTTCACTATAAGCATTACTTTAAAATATATATTTTTTATAAGACGTTCTTAAACAATATTTGGGTGTGGTATTCCGAGGTGTAAAGATTTAAGATACGTATAAAAATCGTAAGGTTGTTTTGATTAAACGTTGAATTAAAGCTCATAGGGCGGACTCTGTTACTCTTATTATAATTTCGTAATTACGACCCTTACTTTTCACAATGTCTAGGGAGTGGATTTAGAGCTTTAATCAAGAAGTTGCAAAAACATGCTAGTTGCAATATTTTAATTGATTTACATTTTATATATTTGCGCTTGTAACTATACACTATGACCATGCAATGCTTTCAATAATAAGTAATTTAGAGATAGAAAAAAATATATTTTAAGTACTTAGATAATTTCGCTTGAGCCGCTAGGGCAGCAGCTTGTTTTTGAGCCTCTAATTTGGCTTGGATCTCCATCTTCTTCTTTTCGATTATTTGTTCTTGCTTGGACATTTGCGCCCATCTTGTACTTAAGGCTGACTTATTCTTATTTTCTTTAAAATGAATCATTATTATATTTTCAATTCACAAATTACAAAATGTAACATTAAATTATACAATGTTTCATCTCGAGTTACTAAATTAGCACAGATTAATAATGTCAAAGATCACAGACTAAAATAGTGACAGATTATATAAGAAAGATTGTGCTTCAGAAAGCAATTTTGAATTAAAGTTTGAAGGGCACGGAAACAGCTATCAGTGCTGCCCTCTACTTGTACGGTCATGAGATTTGTGACAGTTCACAGTAGGATTTTTCTTATTTTCCTTTTATTCAAATTGACTTTCAATAGTATGAATTTTTATTCATATTAGAAATATTTGTTCCTATGAATGATGTTTTTAATTTGATAATGAATACTTAAAATACTTAAGTTGTGTATTTATATAATTTATATAAGCAAATGTGAAATGAAACAGCAAAAATTCATTGCATATTATTCTTTTTATATTTTTTTCTCAGTTTAAATGGAAAATACAATTTCATTTATTTATAATGTTGTCATTTATTTATTGTAAACAAATATATTATAAAAGATTTACATATTACTATCAAAACAAAATATTCACAAAATGGCAGACTAACTAAACAAATAACTTAGCTGTTTCGTCAAGCATGCTAACAATTGCATCTTTTTGAGCTAAACAAGAAGAGAAGGTTTTGGCACTGATCCCACAATTCAAAATTAAATGAAGATAGCATAAATGCACATTGCAGCAACACTATCAGACTCTAGAACAAGTTAGTCTGTTTACCAGATTTTGAATAGGTACCTTTTTTTAACAATACTATCCACCATCTCTCTTCAGCTCATACACTCAGCGGTGTTACATAAACTTTAGACTATATTGACGCGGTGCCAATTATACAATGTAAACGCCAAAGAGAGCCTTCACCTGACTATTGTTTGAGTGGTAACTTGACTGTAATAAACTATTAGCTGCCTCATTAACCATCGAAAATTAAAATGACTTAATTAAAAAAAACAACAAACTCTTGCTTGTTTCATAACAATACAAATTCCATTGAATGGATTAAATCAACTCAATTGAAACATTCAAACAATCTATTTTAAAATAAAAAAGTACCTCTTCTTATTTCTGCATTACCCTGCCTTAACAAAATCATATTATACAATAAGACAGTTGGCGAAACAAAAAATAAAGCAATGGAAGAGGACGTGAGCAAAAAAAAATCACCAAAAGGAACATTCAACGCTAGTATGCTTCAGAGTGCTCGCAGTGAATGCTCTAACTTAAAACAACTGTATACAATATAGTTGATTCATGAGTAGCGAAATAAGCTAAACCTCTTCCACTGTTACACGAAATGCCGAAAAGAAAAGTATAATTCATAAATTGTACCTATACTTTGTTTATAATCTATTTTTTTTTACATTTTAATAATTTAAAAAACAACCAGCACTTGGTCGAAAAATTTATATCCATTTTTTTTTGTGTATTTTATATTTTGATGAAATATTTATAAGCTAATTAACGTGAGCCGATGTCAGGATTCATAGCAAGTCGTCGTTCGCTCGAACCGGCTGGCAAGTGTCGGTCGTCCGGCTGACTCGAGCTTGTATAAACACTTCTATACACAATAACACTACCGCATCGTCTTTACATCACGACTCATATAATGCACTGATATTTCGTGGGGCACAAGGAATATCGCAGCATTGTTGAGGCCGCCGCCGAGCCTACGGCCCGTCTACATATACATATATATATTTTCTGTTCCCATTTAATATTGTATAGCGATCCTTGTATAACACTACGATTACTTCCCATAACACTTCCATGTATCTAAATCGTACTCTCTATTTACATCGACATAATACATAGTATTTAAGTTGTTCAGTAAACCGACAGTCTTGGGATCGCCGTCGGGCCGGAAGCGCGACGGCGGCCATATTTGTTTTTTTTATCTGTACAGCAAATTTACAATAACGTTTGATCAAAATAAGCAAACTCAAACATCTAAATCTAAACAAATTATGTATGGTGTTCACGTTACGCCCGCCTTAAGCCGCTATAATATCAGCTATGTTAAGTATAACTTGTTAGGTTTTGATACGTGATAAAAAAACAACGCACATACAAATTTCCAGCTAGATATAAATATATATATAATAATGATATAGGCCAACATTCATTGTTAAGATTATACACGGGGTTAACACAACCAGATTGACTTTAAGTTACACTAATAAAAATAATCGAACGATAAATACATGAAACTAATGAAGACGCATCGCTTTTTATCACGTAACAAATAGATCAATATACATTTGGGAATTAATATTACTTATATATCGCTAACTATGATTAAAAAAAAAATCGATGTTACTAGATACTAAATATCGGCTAAACTGTACAATGGACTATGATATTTCATTGAGATATTTTCAATTTGTATAAATATGACAAAATACAAATATTTCTGTCCGACCTCCCTAATAACTTATTCGGTAACAATCGAGCAACGTTTGACATTATAACTCCCTTTGTGACATTATATCAGATTAATCCATTAGAAAGGTATATAACATCTTTCTATATAAAAAATTTGTTATAATTTTAAAGTGGTCTGCACATTGTATGTTACATAATTGATGCACTTTAATTTTTAATTACACTGTAAGATCACATGTCGCATGCCACACGGCATTCTTACATAGCTAAGGTACATAGAATATATAATCTAAACAAGATTATAGTTAGATAAATTGTAAGGCGGTATTAAAATTTATAAATTCTCAAGTGCATCAATGAACAGTGCTATAAATGAGACGAATGGAATGCATATTCACAATGTCCACTTTGAATCATAACATTTTAGTCAACATATGATAATAATCAGCGCATCATCAGAAACAGATCATTAATAATAATTTTTTTATTATGGTTATTATACATTTATAAAACAATCGTTGCTTAAACTACTGGTAACAATAACATTTTTAACGGTTCCCTTATTATGTTTCTTTATTTTAATATATAATGTTTGTGATGACACATCCATCTGAGGCTTACGGGGCAAGTGATTTTATATTGTCACAACTGAAATGAAATTTTCAAACAAGAACTAAAGCATTAAAATTAATTACTTTTTTTTTTGGTGAATTTAAATTAATTCAAAATAAATAGGATATTAAATAAATTAAGATTCCAAAGCAAAGTTTAATTATCTAATATCATGACCATAATATTGAGCATTTTATTGAGTAAAATGATTTAAAATTATAACAAAACTTGTGAGCAAACAAAGGACACTTGCGTATGAATTGACCGTTCTCTGACGCAAAATGCATCATTACGTACAAACAATTGACTGTTTGATTTTATTAATGAAAGTAAAGAAAATGAAATAGCAACGCCATTTGACACATTAATTGACAAAAATTAACTGAAACAACATCATCAAACAACAAGGTTTTGTAAACCCACCTCACTTCACCTCAATATGATCTCATTATACTATTTAAACATATATATTAATTTCATAACAAATAAGTATGTATATACAATATGTGGAAACAATTTTATGATGACGTATTCTCTTTAAGGACATATTGCTTCGAACGAATCTGCTATGAATGGTAAGTTGGAGGAAAAGCCATTTCAGCTTTATCTAAGACCTAAACTGTATACAGTATATAAAATCCAATTTATAAAACATTAAAATAAAAAATCTTGAAATCTATGGACAATATCGCGGACCTGTGTTTAGAATGTTCTAGCAGCCTTTCCGTCAACCTGCCATTTGTTTGCAGCGAAATTATATTATGAAAACAATGGACTCACAAAAACCTAGTTTTTTTTTGTTTCTCGAATGATAAAATCAGAATTACTTAATGCTAAATCATTTTCGAATATGGACGTTAGTTTTAGGACACAATACAAAAAGACGGCTTCATACATTGGGGTCCGTGGAGTACTCATCGATATGCCAAAGGACAAACACAGTGACAATATAGAGACGAAAAATGAAATAAGTATAGTAATAGTTTGGCATCAACACTAAAATATTAACAATTGAATTGAGAATATAATAGAATAAAAAAGATTTACAGGGTAAGTACTCTGTTCGGAAACGACCCGAATGCAGACTAAAAATAACTAATTTTTTATTGTGATTGGAGGGTTATTCTGAATTGGTTTCAGAATATTTCCTTATCTCTAGTGGATGTTCAACACTGGCCGGTTGTTGCTAACAAGACGTTTATGTAGCGATTAAAAACTAACATTAAATATAAAAAACGTATTTATAATTTTGGCAAAAATCTATGACCACGTTCTCATACAAGACCCGATAAGCGTTACTGCTGTATCATACAAATAATGTTCTTTACTTTTTTTTGTGACTTTTCCAATTCATATAATCTACTCTCTATACATTCACAGATGTTCCCCACAGAAATAACGCTACCGAGCATTCCGTACGTTTATAAGGCAATCATTTAATTTTAAGACAAATAAAAACTGATATTACACTACCCATTATTAAAATTTAACAAGAACATGATATATCATTCTATATTGTTTCTATATACAACATGCAAGCTGGGCAAGACGCGTTAAAATTATAAACGTCCAACATAAAAAGATATAGATAGATTCATACGAGACTTGTCGAAAAATCGCCCAAGTGATGTTAAAATCGATAGAAGTCTTATTAAATGACATTCATATTGTAAAATATTCACAATCTATCTATTCTTATGAAAAAGAACCTATCCAGAAAATGTGACTATGGCATTATTTATAAGCAATTACTTGGACAATTATAACATCAGACGGCAAAATTTTTAAAGTGTAATAAAAATGTGGACGAACAAACATCTACCATTGGACTATTATGTACTTAGTTGATATTAATATATATATAATTCAGTTATTTACACTATAAAAACCAATTGTTATTAAAAAAAACAAATTGAAGGACCTATAGATACGTAGAAAGGTCGCTCGTAGTCTAGACCCTTTACTACTAACAATAGCAAATAACATTATGGTACAATATTAACCTTATATTGTAGTATTCTGCTTCAATTAAATTATATATATATATTCATAGAAAATTTTCACATATTTTATAATTAAAGCAGAAACTTACAAGCATCTGGTAAAAAAATAAAGTTTGATATACATTAAATACAGTTAATGTCCGAAAATATGTAATAATATAATTAGCTAGGTTTTTTTTTTAATAAATGTTTCTTAAAATTCAATATGGGCCCTCATATCCGGTATAACGCGAAGTACGATCCCCGCTTGGTGTCGCTAGTCGTTTCAAATAAATTGTTTCCTTTCATAAAAATAATGGAAGAACCGTAAAACTAAAAAATATATATATATCGCTGCATTATAACAATTTTTTTTTAACTAAACATTATATCCATCAACCGAACAACAATAGGTACTTATATGCCAAATCGGCAGAAGGCTATGTGTGTACAAATACCAATAACGTACAAAGAATAATAAATCGATACATTGACAAAAAAAAAGATTAAAATACCGAAGATATATCCACAATATGATTTACACCTATCAACGATGAGTTCAGTTTAAGTTTTAAGGCAGCATCAATAGGAATCTCGATAACGGAAGCTTATACCTAGCTGTTGTAATTTCTTCACATATATATATATATATATGTATGTTTACACACATTTACAATACTGCAATTCGGCTGTACCGCGAGTCCACACACTTGTATAATCTGTGTCACTAGGGAGTGTTGTATAGGCCGTGTCGATGCTGCGGTGGTGTTAGAGGCATCGGGCGGGCTGGTAACTCGAGTGTCAGTACGCCTGGGTAGTACTGGCAGCTGACACGCGCTCCGGTTTCAGGTTACGCTGGAACACAAACACATACACACTTTAAAAAAAAACAACTACTGTACAACAAAGTTTGCATATGTAATGAGTTCTATTTTCAAATTTGTACATATGTTACTTTTCGAATTTGTGGTAAAGATATAGTGTTATTTCACTGTTTAAAAGCTGTTCTCTAACACCATATATTAATGCATTATATAAATCACAATTTTATAAATCTAACACTATATTTGCAATATAAAAGTGTATTAAACAAGTTGCTGGGAAAAAATATATAATTAATATTAAACTGTTATATATTACAAGAAAAAAAGTATTATCGCTAAATCATTATAACGTAATAGGAAATTTGTTAAATTATATGACTTCATATTCCACATAACACTCGGCGATTGACGTAATGAAATACATAACGTACATAAGTCTCGTGTTTATTATAATCACATAGCGAACGTGATATTTTATATATAAAATAGTCTGTTGATTACTTATCACGGGAGACGTTATCTACATAAACAAGTTATATAACATTTGATTATAAAAAAAAATATATCAACATTACACGAAATATTATACTTCTTTAAAGCAGTGTTTTTATTTTTTGTGGTACTACTACTATAAACTTATTTTGTTATAGCTACCTATTACTTTAGTGCCATGTACCTTATACATACATATTATACAAAGTTAAATTCTAACAATATTGCGTAACTTTATTACATATTTTCCTAATTTCACGGTACGCCATACATATATCATTTCCCGCCAAACGCCACCGAAAAATGTCATTCGGAAAAATATCTGTTACATTTCAAATTTGGAACACCGGATTATTCGTTCGGCTCGAACGTTTTAGATCGGCCGGACAGAATTTTTGTATCATATATGTAACATATATACTTACTGGAAAATCCTTTAAACGTGTAACAGACTTGAAAATATATAAAGCAAGATATAAATAATGCTGTCCTAACAAAATATTATTGTATTGTATGATATATGATTAATAGCGGAAAGTTTATAAAAGATTCATTTATCGCGGCCAAGGTTGGCACACGAAAATAAAATAGCATCAAGAGTGAAGACGTAGTGATGTTTAATATCTATGTAAACATTTAAAATATATTATTAGACAAATTGTTTAAAGACAATTGTTTTTAAAATATTCAGACATGATGTTCTATTGTGTCAAATCCTTAAATCTGTAATTTTCAAGTAACCGTATTCGTATAAGGGCGGGTTCTAATCAACGAAAGCGGTTTTTTTATTAAAAAGCCAAGGTTTGAGTCATATTATTACGTACTTTATCCTCAATACACTTTCTAACTTATTTGTACACTAACTTAAATTGCATATTGCATAGTTGTTAGTTTCATGTTTGTGTTTTTAGTATTACTATTTTTTTCATTGTAATCTCTATACACATCTTGCTTTATTTTCGCTTATATTCATTTCACTACCTCCTAAATATAACCACGTGTGTATCATCTTTACATTTGAGATATCCATTCGTTATTGTCTGATCATTCCTATGTTAATATATAACTATACACATATGTATTTGAATGTGTCTGTGTGTATGTCTATGCTGTGTGTGTATATCTCTGTGAGTGAGTGTGTGTCTGTTTGTGTGTTTCTACTCACCAGCTGGTCGTACTGATGCACCATTCTCTTGATGTGGTTTAGTTTACGATGTAAATAATTAACGCGCCGCCTCTCACGCTGATAGTCGGCATCGTTACGCATACGATGATACTCTTCTACAATACGTTGTTCTATGCTCTGTGGATTATATATAATAACATTAATATATAAATATATATCAACACTAACAAAATGATTATAAAATATATAAATTCGCTAGAAGATTAATATATCAAAAAGTATTTATATATATTAGAATAATCTTTGGCACTTTATGGCTATAGACAATATATAAATTTATAAAAATAATTTGTATCTATACATAAGAAACGAAACAAATAAATAGTATACATTTGTTACAATTGACACCATTAGCCAATACAGATAAAAGAATTGCGTAAATATTATGTTGAAAACAATGAACCAAGGTTGAAACATGAATGCAATGTCTTCTAACAGACTATAACTAGCAAATAAAACTGTACAGAAAAATCATATATTTTTAGTGTACATTAAGATTTATAAAACATATGCATTATATGTATTCATGAGACCTTGAAATGAGCTTGGCATTGTAACCTTTAAACGTGAGCTGTTGACCTTGCTTTTAACGACGTCTAAAGATTCAGTGTAGTTTATTAAATGAAAATAGAATTTAACTTTCATTTATTATAAATGAATTTGTTATAACGTGTTTACTACAAACGGGTCATGATTTTTTGATTGCTTAATGCTACACTCTTTCTGGATTATTGAAATATAGTTATGGATTTCTATATATAGTAAGTTATAATTTATATAGTATTTGAGTTCGAACATCCGTTTGTATCCATATCACAAGTACATTAATCTTTTAATTTTTTTTTCATTTTATTACTAACCCAAGGTTCAGTGACATACCGTCCGATAAAGTGCATTCATTGTGCTCCGTGCGGTGACATTGTCATGTATAATAACATTGAATAACATTGGAAGTTAATTTAAATAGTACAAAAAATTATTTACAAAATATTATTATAAAGAGATCTAATGAGATAAGACTATCGCGACTCGCGAATATTTATTGAAATAAAAGTAATATTTTTCGAAATTACTACACATTTATAATTATTTTTAACTACAAACTCCCGACATTTCGGTTACTTTGTGGCAGTTAGTTATTAGTTTTTTCTATTTTGATAAATCTTTGTTTAAAAAATTAATTTCATTAACAGATCCGTCTCTTTTAATACGCTTCAATTATAAAATCGAAGTATTCCAATAATGCGACATACTAAATCAGTATTAATTAATTATCATGATAGTTGGGTTTGTTCAAACACTTGTTGTATGTCTCTATCATTAATAGCAGAATAAAATGTTAAACTTTTTAAAATTTGTGTTAAAAGCATTATGACATTCAAATTTTTACGCCATCGCTAAAAAATCTATATACAGTTCTCCTAACCATTAAATTTCTCTTTATTGTATCATATTGTGAATTCTTACATATCGTCATCGGCCTATCAGAGCCCACTGCTGAGCACAGGCCTCTTTCTCACATGGAGAAGGTTTGAGCATTAATCACCACGCTTGCTCAAGACGGATTGGTGATTTCAAACTTATAATTGTGAAACTATAAGTCCAGGTTTCCTCACCTTCATTGTATGTATACATATAATTAAATGTTGTTTATATCTTAATAATATTATTACCCTATGATATGGGCTCTTAGGCTCGGCTCTTTTGAGTTGTTGTTCTAATTGTGTGAACAGTGCTGCCACCTGCGCCACACGACCGTACAACGATTGATACTCTGTGTACAGATTCGCAAACTCGTTCTTGTATGCGCGACGAGTACTGGAACTTGTTATTGGAGGATATTGCCTGGAATCATACAAATTAAATATTATATAAACATATAAAACACTTTCTAATTATCAAATTATATGAACATAGTTCGTCTATGTAAAAACTAGAAGATTTTTTTTTTATATCAATACATACATTTGAGCAAGAGATATTATTATAATTGAAAATTGAATATTTATATTGTATATTTAGTAAATGTACTAAACATTTCGAAATAATGAAATTATTCTATAAATATGTACCACTAATATGATATTGCAACAGTTGCCAATAATGTATATAATTAGTAGTGCAAAATTACACGACAATTACCGACCAACTGATAAATAATATATGAGGAAAACGCACTAATTATATCAAGCTTAGCTCGATAATATTATGTATTGAATATAGTATAACCTTAATATATTTATATGAATAATCTCACCTTTCAATGTCTACCAAATCAGTCGTATTATTTTCTTCAGGCACGGACGTTAAAGCTGTATTTTCTAATGGTTCCGTTGTGATGTCTTTTACTGTAAACAACAAATATTATAACAAATACACACACACACACACACACACATATATATATTATCAATTATTATGTTATGAATATTTCTATATACCTGTGATACTCGTTTGCTCTACAGGAGGACTACTTCTACTGAAACCATTCGTTTTAACAGGACTTGGACAGAGATCTTTAACGGTTGTGAAGTTGAGAGTATACCCATTGTCCTTTTTAACTGTAAACAATAATAAATTTGATTTAATACACACTTATCACACAAATATGAGATTTATACATATAATAATATAATTCAAATTTCAAAAGCAAAAAAATATTAAATAAATGAAGACATCCATTGTTCACATTAATATTTATTAACAATGGCTATGAATAAGTAATTTTCAACAATAAATAATTACTTATCAACTAACTTTAGGTAATAAACAAATTGCAAATATTATTTAAGAGGAAAATAGCAACAAATAAATGTTATTACAACATTGAAATTCCTTCTCTATACTAATATTATAAAGCTGAAGAGTTTGTTTGTTTGTTTGTTTGTTTGTTTGTTTGAAAGCGCTAATCTCCGAAACTACTGGTTTGAATTGAATAATTCTTTTTGTGTTGGATACTCCAGTTATCGAGGAAGGCTGTGGGCTATATAACATCACGCTACGACCAATAGGAAAAAAGATATAGTGGTAAATGTGTAAAAAACGGGAGAAATTATTTCATCTTTGAAGCCTTCCATTGCGTGCGCCGTGAAAACGGTTCAAGATACACAAAAAATATGTATGAAAGAATAATAGCTCTTTTAATGATCTACAAAACACTCCGTGACAGTATATGTCTATCTTTTAAGATTAACTCACAAAAACCGTTTTTATGGTATCTAATTTGGTCGAAATAATTTGTTTAAGTTGTATCAACATAATAATATTAATCTTTATTCAAATAAACAAATAAATATGTTGTTGGTTAAGAGTAATTCATTGTGAATAAAAAAAACATAGGTTTTATCCTGAAAATTCTACGGGAACTCGACCATTCCGAAAACCCCACAAGAACGGGAACTATGTGGGAAGAACCAAAAATCTGCTGTAAGTCACTATTCCACGCGAACGGAGTCGCGGCAAAAGCTAGTTATTAATAAAATAACTAATATTTTAACTCTACGTTTTTCATAAAAAGAAACAAAAGTATTTGTTAACAAAACTACAACTTGAATAAGCAACAAAGGGATCAAATTGAATTACAAATATCCTCAAGCATGCATGCATGTATTAGATAATGACAGCTTTGACAAGGATAATATATGTAACCGAGTCAATAACAAATTAACAAACAGACTTATCATGTACGTAAACAAAACTATTTACACTGCAAAATATACAGAGATGACAGCTGTGATCTAATTTAATACACAATGACATACATTATATTATATGTTTTGTTGAAAAAATATTTTTTAAATTGCATTCTCTTGTCATTTATATATTATTACAGATTTATGTAATAAATATAATATTTTTTTTTTATTATAGCATTTAAATGATTCACTAAGAAAAATAATTTCAATAAGATGTATTGTATAATAAAATCTTGTAATAGCTTGTATATAACTCAGTAATTAGACTATGTCGGTGAACCTGTTTGTCGGCAATAATAATTAACGATTGCAAATCGTTTTCAAATATAATATCATTATTAATTAAATATCGTAATATATTTATAAAACATTCTCTGGACATAATATATGTGAATAACAAGTTATAAGTAGTGTGTGTTATTAATGACCTACTAGAGGCGGGCGTTATAAACTTTCTTTTTCGCCTTTCTATTCCTTTCATCTCCGTTTACATAATAAACACAATATTAACTCGATTTATTAAAAAAAACACACTGAGACAGAAAAATATGTATGAAGAAAAAATAATTAGAACATATTATGGAATTACTAATAGGATTAATATACTCTGTTAATGTAGTGCAAATAGACGATGATACTTTTTCGTATCCCACTTATATCATAATTGCGAAAGTTTGTGAGTGTGTGTGTGTATGTTTGTTACTTCTCCACGCTCAAACGGCTGAACCGTTTTTGATAAAATTTTGTATACAGGAAGCTGACGTCCAGGAATAAGGCATAGGCTACTTTACATCCCGGAAATCCGCGGGTAACACCGCGGGGTGGAGCTAGTATTATATATATAATTATTTTTATTACCGGTCCGTTCGTCCTCGTTGTCAGAGGCCTGTCGCTCGCCGGAGGAGGTGGTCGCGTACCCTGACGAGGGTGGTGAAGACCGTCTGGACTGAGAAACGCGCTGTTTCTTTACAGGAACCTCCTCGCTCGCTGGAAATATTACATACATTTATTAAAGGTTTATTAATATATTTATACTGTACCAGTGATAAAGACAAACATTGTCACTAAAGATTCGAATGAACCTCTTGACTACCTTGAAATAAATAATTTAATTTCAAAACTTATAAATAAATTTTATGCTCTTTTTTGGGAATATTAAACATATAAAATATACATATAAATATATACAATTAAACCTTGCAATGAGATGACTACCTTTTACAATATATATGTTATAATAAATCTATGGGGGGACGCCGCCCTTTGGAAATCCACAAATCTTACCGGTGCGGTCGTCCTCGTTGTCAGAGGCATGTCGCTCGCCGGAGGAGGTGGTCGCGTACCCAGATGAGGGTGGTGATGGTCGCCTGTAGTGTGAGATGCGCTGCTTCTTGGCCGGCAGCTCGTCTCCTGGCACGGACGGCCGCTTGCCGGGCGACGCGCGAGGCGATAGAGAATTGGCCGAATCGCTGCTCAAAGGCGGTGTTAGATTTTGAGGTTTCCGCCTGAGGATTTATGTACAAAAATTTATTACATGATAGATAGTGATGATTAATAAATATATAGCTCCATATTTACAGATTTGTCTGTTTTATCCTATTATTATCTATCCGTGTTTAGTAAAGTAATTTTTATCATCATTTATACTATATATTTTGTTCTATAATCTTAAGGAACCGATTTTTTCAAGAAATCAAACTATACCAAAGTCGTTTGATGTAAGTCGTTTTGGTTTACCGTATTTATACAACTGTACGACTGTCACAAACGTATCTTTCCGTGACTTAAAGTGATAACATTTATATAATTTAAATAGATTAATATCTATAATACTGAGTCGAATAATAAACCGAGTCGAATCGCTACAAACATCTACATACATTGTATCACATATTGACTTCCTGTGGAAACTATCATATTACTGTAACGTGATACGTAGATAATCAAAACACAATAGTATATGTGTGTAGGTATGTGTGAAATATTAATAACAAAAATTCACCTCTTCAGCATATGTTTCTCATCTTCGGTGTAGAAAGGCCAATCCTCGTTAACATCATTCCATATATGTCTACGTAAGTGGTAACAATTGTCCTTGAGCGTTCCAATCTCTGGCAGTATCTTGTTAACCATACTACGCTCCTTTTCTTTGATACCCTCTGTAATGTTGGTGACGTTATTATAAGTCGAGTTGAGTATTGTATGTATTTAAACATTTTATGACATGTTATATTACCGCTTATGAGTCTTGCGTATAGTTCTGGCTTCTTGAAGGGTTTCAGTGCTAATAATTGTATAAGTCTTTCTCTGGAAAGGAAAAAAATGAATGCCTTTGAATATATATTTATAGTAAATAATGTATCCGATACAGTAAATGTTAAATGCAATATCGTATTTTATTTTGGAGTCAGATAAGACAAAACTGCAAAACTCGATATCGAGTTGTGCTAAAAAACTTATAAACGTTCAATTTATTATATTAATGATTATTTTCCCTATATGGTGACATTTATACAAAATAGATTTACTTCACAATATTAATGTTTTTTCTTATTCCATAAATTACTTTTTATAGCTCTACATATGTTTTAAATTAGACATAAATAATTAATCTAGCATTAAGACTACCATATGTGGCAAAAATAATGTTAAATAAATACGTATCCGTTTATGAGACTAGGAATAAAATGACCATGTCCACTGAAGTGTAATCTACAGTTAAAATTTAACAAACGATTACACAATACAAGCATTTCATCTTATCCATTCCGTTCCATCTCATCCAGTACAATCGGTTGTTTATTTTAAAACAATCGTATATTTTTCGTTGAACTCGGGCCTTTGTTATTAAAATAGATACATGGATAAATGTAAGATACGTATTATTATTCGGTTATGCAGCTTAATAATTCGCGTTGGGACCTTGGAGCGTGAGTCACTCAAGCACTAATCGTCATATAAAGCTGGCGTCGTATTGCAAAACCGCAAAATGGAAAGCGAGAAGCGTTTCGTGTGAATAGTTACTGTACATCAATCATTACATATAATTGTTTGTACATTTTAAATATGTCTACATTCAATAACCACATTTCCCGTACCAAACGACCGCACATTATCTGACTGGTTTACGATAACGATAATGTATACTAACATTTATTATTCATATTGACACCTGTTAAAAAAGCTCTTAATATTATTATTATATTGTTTTCCATACGATAAAACCTATTTGTCAATTGGATTTTTTTTCATTTCGTATGATTTTTACAGTAACATTAATAATATTTAGTTTTATTAAAGTAAACATCGCGAAATATTCGTACTTGTTGATACAAGTGGACACGTCATTTTATTGATTCAGTTGTTTTTACAGCTAGAACACTTTGAGTATTGAAAACAAATATATAAAACCTAATTAAAGTACATTGCATATTCCTTTGTAATACTATATCCATGTTTGTATATAAGAACGAAAATGGGAAAGTCCCTAGCCTTCATCGCATGAAATTGCAGTTGCAATGAACTCGGGGATTTCCGACGTGAGATACCGAGAATCACGCAATTAAAACACGAAAACATTTATAAGGTCTCGTCTGGTAGAGTAACAACAAACACAAATACGATTATGAAAATAAAATATCTTAAGGGAATGACTACAACTTAACGTAGTATCTATCAGGAGTATGATGACTGATTCTTAATACTATACTGCTTGACTGCAATCCCACCTGGTGATAGGTGGGAATGAAGAAGTAAGTGTTTAATGTAGTATAACCAGTCTTTAAGCCATCCAAATACTACAGAGTACTACTCACTTCAGAGGCCGCCTGGTGAGGTCTGGGTTGGGGGGTGGTCGCTGCGGCTGTGTGTGCGGGGGCGCGGCCGCCGGGGCGGGGGGCTGCGGCCGGGGCGCCGGCGCCGGTCTCTCAACCCTCTCTATTCTGTCCGGCCTCTCTTGACGTTCGGGCCTCTCAGGCCTCTCGGGCCTTTCAGACCTTTCAGGACGTTCCTGTCGCTCGGGTCTTTCGGGCCATTCCTGTCGTTCGGGACGATCCTGTCGCTCAGGACGTTCAGGTCGCTCAGGCCGCTCAGGACGCTCAGGACGCTCAGGACGCTCAATACGCTCAGGACGCTCAGCCCTCTCTAACCGCGCGGCGAGCTGAGCCGCTGGTCCATTCGCGAACCCGCAGGATCGTACCTTGACGCGTCTCCCGATATCCGTTTGGTTTGGTTTAATGACACGTGTGCTACAATGTTTAAATAACTTATCTATTATATATTCCTATATGTTACAAGGTAATGTTAATCATGGTCATTCGTATGTACCATTTGCTCTGTTCGGCAGCTATGGTCCTCGACATACGGTCCTTGGTCGCCTCGTATGAGTCGTCGTTGGCCTGTACTCGCATCCTTCTCGGCAGCGGGCCGCACGATTCCAGACGTTTGGCGCCACCGCTCCTAACGCACTCGAATGAACCCTGAAATATATACAACATAACGTTAAAACAATGAACGGAAACATAGTATAACAAATTATTAAAATTAATTATGCTTAAATAAATAAAACTTTAAATTTAAAATCATATAGAGATATAATGTTAAAATTTTAAAATATATTTTTCATTTTCATTACGATATTCAATTATTTTGTAACATTTCTCACTAATGACTACATAAAACAAGATATTAGCGATTATCGGTCCATGCGTGTCCAATCTCGTTTAAGAGCGATGTTCTTGTAATTTTAATTTAATTACAAAATAATTTGAAAAAAAACTTCGATGAGAAATCATTTATTTTTGTAATAAACGAATTATAGTTGCAATACAATATTTTATTGTTTCGTATCTTTAAAACTTACGAGTATGATGATTGTATATAGGAATGTACATTTTATCTACATCAATAAATGTGCTATCTAATGTAAATGTGTTAATTAGGTTCGTATTAAATTCATATGTGATCATATTATTCAGGGCACACTTTATTGAAGAAGTACATTAGGTCAGCTCTGTCGAATTCGTCGTTCAGAACTTATACAATACACCGGTCCGCGACCTACTAACCATAACTAGAAGACATTAACGTCCTCATATTCTATATAATTTTATTAATACTAAATATTAAATATACTCGTCTTGTAAGATAATGATCAATATTAAATTATATAATATTTTCAGTTCTTTTAATAGAGTACGATAATACTGTTATCACAGTGAAATGGACCTTTCATTGATAAGGTTTTTATTTGACTTTCGATAGATATAATATTTTATAAACAACATTTAGGAACACACGTACGACATGTTTTAATGATCAATAGGTACTTTGCTCAGAGTAATAAATAATAATCAACAAAATGATATTAAATTTGCGGTTAACAATTCAAGGAACGCTTGAATGATATTTATTTTTAAACAAGTTTTTAAATTGAAAACTAATAATAACAAAAAGTCAATGATTCGACAAAAAATATATACATATACTGTAGAAAATTCTAGAAGTACAGGTTGAATCTCACAACCGAAAGCGTTTTAAAGCCGTTATCAACGCGAATATATTATAATGCTAATCACGTGTTCTGGCTTAAATATTTATTATCAAGGAAACGACTTATCTATATTTAAAAGAAATGATAATAATTAGCATTTTATCCTAAAGGAGTTACGTATATCGATTCGTCATAGATTACAAAAAACATAATAAACAATACGGCTTTAAATGGTTATAAAACTGAGAGATATGTCTATAGCATACCTGTGGACCCTCCATTTCCGCATTGCTGTTGATGCTAAAACGAAACGTTGACTCCGACGACGTCCCATTGCTACTACTTGGCGTCGGAATGGAAATTTTCTGTAATAAATAACACAACAAATTAATATCACACCATTTAAATACATCACATATCATTAATCTATCCGTTTTGTGTATATATGTATGAAAAGGTCGCAATGTTCACCTCTATTGTAAAATAAGACAAAGTTTTCCTTGCAATAAAGCAATTTAGGTTATAAAATCCATTATGGTTTGAGTCTACAACACCTGTTTCTAAATAATATTCGTTAGTAATGTATACCTAGTTGGCTCAAAATAAACTTAAAATATGTTGAGTTCATCAATATATTATTTTTAATTTGATTATCTTGAATTTTTATCAACTGTAAAACATACGTCACAGACACGAACAATATACGTGATAAAACAATATTTTTATTAATAATAATTAATAAATCGAATTATTTTACTAAAATCAGACGATAATATATTTATTTTGTTTTACTATCAGTAAATAGAGAAATGACTATTCTCCAAATTATCACCCTGAACATGATAACATCAAATGAAAGGAAATGAGTCGTTATTATCTGAATGAAAAACTTGTTATCTAATTCCCCTTACATACTTTGTACGCGCAAAGTGAAAATAATACATTTCCATTGGAAATCTACTAAAACGGAATATACCTTTTGGTCATTGTGTCATTACGTTCTCATTAGTTATTTTTAAGAATGAGAAAATTTGAACGCTTCTGGCAACCATACTCACATTATTATCTGAATTATTCACATTCTACAACAATAGCATTTGTGAGTTGAGTCGCGTTGTTAATAGGAACACGTATAAACATCTTTACATATCATCATTCATTGTATGTATGTATATACAGTAGTGTTGTTTCTGTTCGTAATATACTCTGGGGATAGTAACTACTTTCATCGCCTGGAATGGCAACGTCGCGCCTCCACAGTCGTATGAGCAAACGCTAAACGCAGCGTACCGTTTCGACGCAAAACACAAAACACACGCGATGTTTCATTAATTTGCAGGAGAACGTAATATGCGATTGAAATTTGATCGTTCCGTTCCATCTATGTATAGTACTGAAACATTAATTACACAAAAGACTGTATATTAATTTTAAATTTAGTATATATTTTAAGACAGGCAAGAAGTTAAACTACATAATAGTCCCGATAGTATATTAGTCATATATCGTAAACATTTTATATAATGATACGGTAAATATCAAATATCTTTTCGGGCGATGTGTCGCGCGTCACCTACATGCGTGCCCCCGAGTCGCTTTAAGGTCGCGGACCGCGGGCTGGCGACGTCTGCCAGCACCACAATGCCAGCCAATTAACCCATTAAAAGCGTGTCCACGATCATCATACGATATATCATAAAGGAAAATCAATCTTTCAAAGCCATCACAGTTATATTTGTCCTGATAAATGTAATACGAGAGGTTAAGGTGAAGATTTATTTATGGTAAAATCGTTCAGATCTAAAAATAGATTTAGGGGAAACATTTAAATCTACTCATTTCCAACCATAGGTAGTTAATAATTAAAAAGTTCATGTCCTTCAAGTCACAATCTAGCTGTGATATATATCGTATAATGTATGTATATATATAATTATACTTCTGGCGAGGAAAAAACCCAATACGAGACAAGAGCAAAGGCACAGCGGGGGAGCGCGGTGCGCGGCTTTCTCTACGGTAGCAACCTCGGCCGATATAAAGAGCGCGTCGCGGCGGAATACTTCGGCATTCGGTGTACAGCCGTCTAGCCCGCCGCATTTGTAACGTTCCGAGGATTTCAGCTGTTGCTTCTTCATAATCCATTGTCGCCCCGCCACTAATAATCAATTTTGATGACATCCAACGCATGTTATGACTAATACGACTAGATGTATATTTTAGGTAATGAGTGCAGTGCATCGCCTGCAGTTAGGATTATGTCAAGGTTGTCAGTTACATTGTTTGTCTTTTAGTGAAGGTCGTTCAAGTCTACGCCTTAGTCGCTGTTGGACCGGAAAATACGGAGGAAATTCCTCTTTCATTTATTACCATGGCGGTACTAAGATGATGTTTTGTACGTATAAATTAAACACGACATTCATATTGACGCACAACAATGACGTAGTAGTAGCAGCAACAGCGTAGTTTATATACGTTGTTTTGAAGTTGAGAAATTAGTTGAATAATTTCGCATCAAATGATTTCCTTAGTTTTTCCGTAGTGCGCAACGACCAAGGCTTTGTTGCTTACCTAATTTCACAGCAAGCGGTACAGAGTTATAAAGTGAGAGGCCGACCGAACCGGTTCGGTTCGCTTCGAGATACAACTACTTAATATCTATACCTTGGATTATATAGCTGTTGCTGTAGTTATTTTATTGCGTGCATATTAATAGAAACGAGCGCTAACAGAGTCCGCATTATAAATTCGTGTTATATATTATTTTATTTTTTATATATATATGTATTTTTTACGTGTTACATATTCTATGCGACAAACCCGGACGCAGAACGGTCAGCTATACGCCCCAGCCGAGCCAGTTAACGTGTTGTATCTTATTGACGTAACGTTGTGGAGGTGGTATAGGTCGCACAATTAAAAATCAACTTTAATGCCATAGACTTTGTACACAATTCACATTACCTCGCGACCGTCGCACGTCAGCAGTGAACGATAATAAATAGTTCTCAACACGCATCGTAGCGGGAAATCCACGCAGCTGGTCTGTGATCGGCCCAACGTTAATTGCTTACCGACTTGTTTATTATCTTATTTTCTATATACATATTAAACTTATAAGATGGCAACAATAATGATAACTAAATAACATATTTGCGTTTCGATCCGGTAACCTTGCATATGTCGAATGGAAACTGTTGAGAATAATAAATATTAAATCGTATATACGTATACATATATTATCAAGTACCTTATCTCATTTTATAGCAATTAATAGTTATAATCTTTACTTCAAACACTTTTTTCGTCGCGGTAATAAGTATAAACCGTCTAAATTATATGGATTTTCACACAATCGTTAAAAGTAACAGGATTCATAAAAAAATATATATGTATATATAAAAACCGTAAGCAACCGACGCGAAACACGATATTGTTTTCAAACAAGTTTAATACGGAAACAAAGTAAGACCTCCCGAGCATGTGAATTATATAAAAAGAACAACATATCGTAGTTGATTTAACTCAAAACAAGAAACTGCAAAATAAAAAAATGGTCAAACAATAAGTAACGGTAGCCGTCACTTTCATCGCAGACACATTTAAAGGCGATGTGAGCGGGCAGTTATTCGTGAGGTTTCTACAATACTATTTGCATATTCACCGACTTTCTAATAGAATATACGGCCGTCTTGTCGCAATCGTTGGCACTGGTGAGGTAACAGCGATTCGTTTAATTCCGTCCAACAAACGTTAAAAAAAAAAGAAGAATTAATAATGTTGAATTGATATAGCGAGTGGTATTTGAAAGCAAGATGGTTTGAATTATCTAGATACTCCATTCATATCGTCTTGAATGTAAACTGATATCCGTTAAAATATTATCACGAAGGTGTTATTTTATTCTATATTCGATTACAGTTTCTGAAGACTACTGAACCACGGTTCGCTCACGCTCAACGAACAGGTTAATTGCTTGAGTTGCGTTCTCCATGTTAACAAAAATACAACATATACGTCAAACTATACAGATTACTTAGCAAACAATACATTGTACTCCTCCTCATTAGGTTATTGAACTATTCCATTATTAATTGTTTAACGTGTGCAGCTGATTAGATATATACAAGATATACATTCACGATGTTTGAAAGTGCGTTCTGTTATCGCCTCAATCAATCGATTCTACTAATAAGTAACAATGAAACTGGATACATACAATATATAAAAATATTAATAACATATTCAAAACATAATTGCATCAAACAAACATTCTCCGGGCGTGTCTTTAAAGGATTCCTTTGCCGTTCTCCTAGCCGTATAAGACGACCTTCCGAACAACGAAGGCTGGCCTCTCACCGGCGACGTGATTGCAGGCACGGCCTTACGTCGCTGTCACGAGGCTGTGTATCGAAATATCTGCGTAACGGACCTCTTTCCAGCTATTACCCAATTTAATAGAATTTCCGCCACTTAATGTAACAAATCCAATGGAATTATCACAAACGTTTCGTGTCCAGTATATAGTTCATATTTTGTATAAACAAAACTGTTTCAATCGTTAAAGGACGTAGTTCATTTAAGTCTATCAATACTAGTTTAATGTGAATTCTTCTCTTAGAAACATTAAAGACAATGGCAAGTAAAAGGCATGTCTGCGACAGCCGACTTCATTGTGCGCTCATTCATAGCCTGTTACTTTTACTAAACACTTACATTATTACATTTCCATTGTTGAATAGCGTACACTCAATATTAATTTCGGTGCACAAGAGTTATACGGAATTTTAATTAGAATTACTGTTATGTAAAATATACACGTGATTAGTTCGAGTTAACATTAAAATAGTAATGGTGAAAGGTATAAAATCTGTAACCCCTACTACGGCATTTAGATTAAATTATTGTGCAACTGAGTTTCATAACACGGCAGTAAAATAAAATTAATTTCATACATTTGCATTTGAGTGCAAAATACATACAATATTAATATATAATTTTTTTTTTAAATAAAATCCACATTCATTACATAGAAACTTTGTATACGAATTACGATCTATCCCTCTCTTTCTATACACAATATCGCCAGTATTTAGATCAAGGTGCCAGTGAAGCACGTATTCACGAATCGAATTCTGATCCAAGATATTTTCGCCGATGATTTATATTGTTATTAATGATAACATTAAATTCATTAAAATATACTTAATATAATGTCACGTTAACTATCAATGTCTTTGAATATTTGATTTAGCGAGGTTGAGATAAATGGGTGTGAAATTTTAATCTAGAACAATCTATCTGTCAGACGCGGCGCCGACGCGCCGTGACGGCGACCACGCCTCCCTATACAATATAAGGGACTATTATATAGGTGACTCGATGAATACGACACTGAATATTTGTACTACAGATATATACAGCAACTACGAACTACTTTCGAGTAATATTAAAGGATGTTCTAGGAGATTTAGTTTGTAAAAATGACATAGGTTAATAACTACATAATTATAAACGTTATCATTTTAAGCAGCTGTCATACTTTATCCACAAATAAGTTTTATATCCATTTAATTTTCATATCTATGTAGATAAATACGTGAATTCTTATTTTGTGCATTATTATAATAACAATTGATAAGTCATAATGATATATATAAAATTATTTACAGATACACGATTAGTGATTACACAACAAAAAAAAAGTATTATATTTCTCTGCTATGTGGCAGGCAATCTTTTACTCGTGTGGTACATATAAAAATAGAATAATTCTAGAATACTCCTTTAATCTTTGCTATAAATACTGTTATAAAGTCAATACACATGTTATTTATAACCAAAGGACGATATGATTGTAAATACAAACGGTGAACAGTACACTATAAAGCTGACAAATGGTCTGCGAAACAGCTCAATGCTTGAATTGATTCAATACAAAAGTCAAACTAGGCGAGCCTTATTGTTGTTTGAAAGCGGACATCCCAACGAATTGTGACAAACAACCATCATACATTGAAATATTGATTAATGTAAGTCTGAGAGGTTTTAATATAGTTACAGTGTAATGAATACCTCTGATATTAGCAACACATGATTTATTATAAAATTTATCATTAAATTTTATACTCAAGTTACTTCATTTTTCGTAAATTTAGTTATATAGTATATTGATATATTATACATCCTACATATTTCATTATGTAGGCTATATAAAAGATATGTTGGAGATGTCACTGTTGTTTTAATTTGCGTCAAACTGTAAAATTTTCACTTTCGACAAACAACCCATTCACTTTTTGTACAAGTGTGTTTACGGTATTCTACTAAATAAAAAGTGTTCTACTAGAACCGGGCACAATTTATCTCTTCTAAAAGTGTGTTAAGAATGATATTAGCATACTTATTTTTAAAGGTATATAAAAAAATTAAGAATCTGTATCTCAAAGTCAGTAGAGTATATATTATAAATCTATATAATTGTGAAGGTTCAATTATATTAATAATGAAAATACAAAAAAGTAGTACACGCCAGCTACGTGTGCGCCATAGAAAATATATACCCAAATGATTTGTTTAAACTACATGTAAATAATACGATTGTCATCAATATCGAGACAATTTCATACTAATAACTAGAAACGTAATTTATCTCATATTAGAGATACTACTAAAAGGACTTGTTGTGTAACGGGGTATTACGAGGCAGGTCGCCTTGGGGGAGATACAACTATTGAATCACCAAAGTTATTTCAAAACCAAAGAGTCACTTAAATATAATAAATAATAATACACAATTTAGTCACATTCAAATTATATTGGGAAAGAAAGATCAAGGCTTCTGCAATTTGTATATAGAATATTTCTAAATCACCATATTAACATTTTAGTAAACATTTGAAAATCTTTACAATATAACACGTTATATGAATCTTGATTACCAATAATAATTCATGACAAAGTAATTTTAAGAAGCACCAAAATAAAGCTGCAATTACAATTAGTACCCACTTTTGAATTAATTTACTCGACATTAATGCCACGCGCTGGTTTAATAAAACAATTGGTAGATCTCAATACTATATAAAATGTGTTTTGGGGCGAAGGCCATAATGGGACCTTGCATACGTATCGCAATGGAATTCAATCAGAGAAACTAATCAGCGTTGACAATAGGCTTAAGTCTGTTGTAAATTTTCACTTGCAATTCTTAAATTGATACAAATGGTAGGCTAACTTTTACCTGAATTATGTAAGACCTCCCAAGTGTAATTTATAATAGACTCTATAGTTAACTTTCGCAATAGATCTGAGAGCCAGCCAGCTTAGCTTAAGGCTATAGTCTCAGACCACAAATTTGTCTAGCCATTTCCGGCCTCTGAACCCCACATATGAATTCAAGCATATTGCTATCATATATTAAACAACTCCTTTGAATCGGCTTATTAATGAGCTCCAAAGAGACGCTCTACTAATGAATTTAACTGATTTTGTACGAAAATTATAATAATATAAAACGTTTAGGTGAAAGTACCTAGTGGATGAATTCCGACCAGTCCGTGTATATAATTTTTCTTTGATCTTTTTTTTTATTCATAAGCTCTATCAACATCGAGTTTCTACCCGTTTCTACCTGTTTATATTTCATATTGACACAGCCTTTGCAATAATTGTGTAATCGATTTTCATTTTAATATTTTGTAACGACTACATTCAATTTGTTTTTTTTTTTGTTGCTATTAAAAATGAAATATAAAGAATGGTTCGATATTTACATCATCTAACCGATAAGATATTAATATATATTTTTAACTAAAACTACCGAACTTATCCATTTATTTATAACATGACAACAAAATTGTATACCCCGCAAATTTACAATTTTCGATAGAGTGACATTGTGATGACGCAAAATAATTGACCAATGTCACATTGCTAATGTATTTATATATACAGAAAATAGTTTCTTGAATTCTAAACTATAAAGATACTGCGTTGTTATCTGTTGTTTATACAGTAATTATTTAAGATGATTCTTGAAAATCTACAAGACCATTGTTGGGTTCTTCAATGATTGTTGTTAAGTAGTTTTTCAAAAGTCGACAGCACATGATATAAATAATATGTGACAAAAAATTAACTCACGAAACAAGGGCAATGGCAAAAATTATTAAATTTTTGTAGAACTTCAATGTATGTGCACTGAGGAAATGTTCTCTGCGTTTATTGAGCATAATCTTTAAATAAACAAAATTGTGTTTCCTATTTGGGTATCGAAAGCTGTATTAGCAGTCTGTGATGTGCAGGCATTCTCAAACACGGTAACTTTCCCTTCTTTAACGGAAAAACAGCATTATGTCAAACGCCTTACGGTCAAACTTACGTATATCCGACTCACCCTTCCGCCAAGACATATTTGTTGGAAGAAAAAAACCATAAAGATATCCAATAAAAAAGGTTCTATATAATAACTAAAGCTATAAGAGCGAAATTTCAGATCGTATAAAATAACGGCTGTTGAATATCAAATGAAAATTAGCGAGCTCTAGTTCTCATAAGAGCTACAACATGGCAACTTAGTAATGAGTACATATAACATATATCTTACCCTAAGTGCTGATACCAATATTATCTAGTGACCGTCAGAGTCTGGTAAAAGGTCGATTGCTATTGAAATTAAGGACGCTTGAGTTTCTATGCATGACTGAATTATTTATACGTGTTAAGAAAACATATAAAGAAAGATTTTGTTAAAGTTGTATATTTTTCTTACGACATTGTAATCATACATTTGTATTGGAATTTTTCTATATTAAATATTCATCGATATCTGTTACTATGTGAGCTTTAATTCAAAAGACAAACGTATTGGAGGAATTTTTTGTTCAATGTAGTCGTAATAATGTAATTTAAATCTCAAATAAATGTCTTTTGTACTGGTACTGTAAGGCCTAAATTCTCGACGAGTTTCTGGTTTTCAACTAGGACGACAGTTATATTTATATAATTTAATTCGGATATCATTGATATGATAATACAAAGCTTGTTTAAAGACGGACATAGTGAAGCCTCGATCCAACCAATACGACTAATTTGTACCTCTCACTACCTCAAGGTTCCACTAGGTGACTAGAAGACCACACGTGAAACTGTGATTTCTAAACAGCTAAACGCCATGGTTCATGTTGCGGTTTTCCTCCAGAACCAGTCTATTCACAAACGGAAGCACTCTCCTGACACCGCAATTAACACCACCATCAAGAATTTACAGCTACTTTAAAATTACTTGCATTGACTTTTCGGCGAATCGCCTTAACATTTTGGCATATATAGATAATACTTAACCGGCAACATTTTGAAATTCGATATTCCTTCCGTGTTACAAAAGGTTTTGGTCAACTTTTTTAAAATTAATTAAAGTAATATCTCAACAGTTACGTAAAACCTATACTCAAGAACTTTCAACAATTAACAATGTAATCATTTTGAATAGGTAGAAAAAAATTCGAGTGCCTCTTTTTGCAAAACAGGTGTATAATTAGATAGTTATAAAAGTGAAAGTCAAAGTGGGTTACTAGTCAAATGTCTCTCGATTTGGTCAAACGGCGACAGTTGAAATATATGATGTGTATGTTCTTATATGAAAAATATAAGGGAGGTTTATTGAATGTTCCAGTGTTATCTATAGGCTGTTGGTATCCAATGGCAACGTTCTCGCTACTGTGAGCAATGCAAAGTGAAAGTGAACAACGCTCACGTAGCCGTAGTCCCAATAAGACGACACACAACCGTCCGCATACCTCTGCAATTACCACGAGGAAATCAGAACTGTTCCGCCGCTCCCAGTACCCTCTGTATACACGATTTTAACTTGTATATACTCAGAGCAATCAACTTGAAGATTATAAAAACAACGTACTTTTTATCATCTTTTCTCTATATTATTTCGATTCTTACAACTGTGTATAAAAAAGTTAGAAACTACCTTAAAATTAGAAAATTTATAATCAATTTCCTTTCCATATATGATATTATAACATCAAAAATCAATAACATTATAAATAATGTTAATAAAACCACGACTTCACCTTTGAGAATCAAAAGACTTTCCTCATATTTTCATTGTAACTTCCGTGCAACATTATAGTACAATGACTAGTTTATCTTGACACTCGATTCTATAGTTGATAAAATGTTTCGGAGATCAAGTTAAAGTGGATGACATCGTAAGAAGTTGTCCTTGTAATGAATGTAAACACTATTGTTTGATCATGTGGCTGTTAATTATAATCTGATAAAGGTATGCTTGATAGAACATTTCAAACGATTTAGCAATAATGTATATACCACCAATAGATTAGAATGGATACAGACATTATAAAGAAAGAGATAAAAAGATTATACGTGTTTCAAAGTTTTATAAACATTATACATATTTGGACATTGAAAAAATGAAATCTCCGATTGCACAATATTGTGAAGGAGATACTAAAAAAATACTTTCAAACCCGAAAATGTGAGTCATAGCAGAAAAAAAGAAACGTTTACATTTGAAACGGTTAAATAATGCTATCCAAAATAATTTACTATACGTAGACGAACATTTTATAACCGCACAGTTATTTTCCTACAAGAAATTAACACGTTTAAAACTATTCTTATTATGCTAATATTTGCACAAATCATGTCGGATGAAATAGCGCCCGACATGATGGAAACGCGTAACAAAAGTTTTCAGTTAAAGATAAGGTCATTATAAACCGAATCCTGTTTTCAAGGTTTGCAATAACGGGTCCATAATACGATGGTGTAAATAAAGCGCCCGGGGAGGACAACGACCCGAATGGATCAGAACGTATTCAATAAACGTTAATAATACATACTGATTAACAATTTAATATTGCTTACTGTATACAGTTCATTGTACATTGTACATAGAACTAGTGATTCATTAGATAATATAGATATATCATTTGTTGTTGACAAGAATAACATCAAGGATAATATTCAATATTCTGTACTAGCACTATTTAACCCAACTCGAATCTTGATAAGCCATTATACACAAAAAAATCTTTGATCTTTTTAAATAAATCTGTAACATTAATTCTGAATTTCTTCAAAATAGATGAACGTAATTTATTATCTCTTAATTCTGACATTCGCTTTTTATATGGAATGGAATGCTATATATAATTTTTGCCGTAAAAGTACATTTCGTTTCATTATGCGGCATTTAAAAAGTGAATAATAAGTCAATTTAAGATAACTTTAAAGATACATGAAATTATGTAATTATATGTACAATTTTATTTTACGTTGAATTCCGTACGAGATCCTTAGGAAAGAGGAATAAATATGCGATGTTATTAAAGGTTGTATTAAAAACTAAGTAGTTAGTCATGAGTAATGTGGGGACAACGGCCGTCGCACCTGGGAGGTGCAGTCGCATGCGACTGGAACCGTTTCTATTTTTACACCCTCCATCCACTCTATCTTATTTACTATTCTGGTCCGCAACTCATTGAATTGTGGTTATTATGTGCAAGTTGGATATATGCCAGAAACTCGAACCAAACGCACAGATATCGAGATATTCAAAGAATTATATCGCGATGGCTAACAGTTTCACTGGAAATTATATTCGACGAAATCTTTATACTATTTATACATTTAAAACGCAAAGTCAAGGATGCATAGAATGGAAGTGAAAAAATTTAGAAACGCCTTACGTAATCTCGGTACGACTATGAAGTGGTCGAAATTTAATATATTAATAAGGACGATCGAGGTCATTTACATACGACATGGACAAGTGAGAAAGAGAAAAAGAGAAGAGATCATATGAGACAGGCGAGGGGCGACGGTGGCTAACAGAACCGGTCGGAGGCGCCGGCCGTCGGAGGCAGGATCGGACGAGGATTATCACCTTGTAAACAGTATTGCATTAGTTACGTTTTTGTAAATCTATAGAGTATTTATAACAAACATTGAAACGGATATAGCATTGATTGGTCATTGTTTTCAAACATTTTGCAGTTTTTTTAGACAAAAAATAATCAATTTAGAACTTATGTGACGCCCATGATAATTTTAATAACGAAACATATTTAGGGTAAACTTATTAGAGCAGCCGAAACGAAAAGCAGCAAAACGAAATCGTTTAAGTGGGTCATCGTAGAATTTCGCAAGCTTATCGAGTGCTGCAAGCGTTAACTGGTACGCTCGAGGCAAGTCAAGGCCCGCGTCGTCTGCCGCCCCTGTCGCCGCTGGTGTATCATACCAGTTAGGATTAACAGGCTACATCTGTCTTTGATAAACCCTCTTATACTTAAGTTACGAGAGATAAATATAGATCGCTACTGGACAAAAACTTCTTTATCATAAACTCGTTGGAAAAAAGGATCCAATCGATATACCGTACAATGATTAAAACCTAGCACAATTTTTAAGTATGTGAGGTAATATAAAATGAGTTAATCTTTTCCCAAACATCCGAGCGGATTAAGTAGGCCGAAATAAGCAATAAACGGGGAGTTGGCAGAATACTAGACAATAAAAATACATAACGGATCTTTAACGATCTCTGTAGACAACTGCATCCACATATAAGTATAGTTAATAGCTTTTTATACTCGAATAAATCCAGAAATTTGAATTACATACAGTTACGTAATAATAAATTCATAACGCCGGCATGTGAAAATCATCATTGAACGATTCAGTGACGCCTACCTCAAGAATACCGTTCACTACCGAAATAGTTGCGTTGTTGTATTGTCACAGACGAATATAAATTTATTTTCATATAGCTGCAGTTTCATTGTACATATTTATATTTCTCAATAGCTTCGTCACTAACATTTACAGATAAGGTCAAAGTATTATGTAAACTATATGGATAAGTACGTGTTATTGTCTTAACAGATGTCATAAAATACATGTAAAATGACTTTCAATTATTATCTCAAACTTAAACTGACATTCTCAACAGATTTAAAGCATGTAATACAGTATAGCCATTTAAGTACAGAAAATAATAACGTAAAATAATAATATATGTATATATGTATAGTTCATAATCAAAATTTTAAACTTACCCCTTGATTTCCGGGTAGGAACTCTATTTTAGGTTTTGCCAATTTGTCCTGAAACAAAAAATAAAATAACAATGTTACTTATGTAGAATTACATAAAATACATGTATATTATATAAGAACTAAGAAAGTAAGTAAGCCTGCATTATTTATCCTTCAAATATATTAACACTTACTTAGATTGTTTTACACTATCTTAGAAAATAATTTGTATGCTGTTTAAGACTACGTCTTTACTTTTATGCTCCAAATTTATTAAAAAAGAAAACAGATGTATATGATAAAAATATAAAGGTTTTAATTTTCATTTCGATGCATGGTTGTACATCAGGGAACTTTGTAATTTTTTAGTGTAATTATGACTTTGACGTAAAGGGACACGTTTACAGATGAATAAAGCATGAGGTTAAATCTTTTATTCCATCCCTTTATTCATTCACAATACAACGCAACATTTTCTTTTATTTCGAAATCTTTTATCAACAAAACTTCACAATCAGTTATTTTCTATAAGATAAGAGATTATCTCAATGTTTTTTCCTTATACATATATTGATAATTCATTAATTAGAAAAATATACTAAAAAAACTCCAAAATAACATTACTGTGACTTTACTTTTGTACCTAAATTAAACGTATATTACAAACTCACAAAACATAACAAGTTCTAATTTTCCAAAAAGTATTTTATGCGTTCTTAGTCTTGTTCTGTTTGTATAAAATTTATTAAACTATTAGTTTACTGAGAATGACAAGTATTTGCTAATGAATGTAACCAAGGACCACATATAATATCTTAGTACATACCATTTTTTATTAAAAATAATAACTAAGATATTATTCACGTATAATAGAATACTCATGTATTGTATAGAAGTGTTACGGAAAGTACGATATGACGCAATATTTCGCGGCAGTTCAATAAGACAGTGTTTCGATGATAGCCATAGCAAAGTACAATGTAAAATTTTCAATATACAGAGTACGACGAACTGTGAATCATATAGGGAATATTTTTTTTTATATGGGAATGATTCAGAAACAATTATTGCATGAAGTAATATACTCAATTGCAGTATTAATTTCACTGTTACAGGATTTGAAATAATAGGAATATGACTATTTGATGACACTATATGATGAAATACAATTTGTGGAATGAAATATATATAGGAATCACTAAGATAATTACAAAGGGATTGCTTCAAACCGAGTCGACTATAACCTAATAAAACATTATAATTACATGACAAAAAGTAAAACCAGTTAAGCAACGAGTCGAGCTGGCCACAATAAGTAAGTGTCGGCAAGTTGTTGCGTTGCACAACCGGCGATGGTCGAACGCGAGAAACATAACTAGGCTGTGCGCCACACTGATGATGTAAACTTAAAAATTGCTTTACTTACTTACTTAACCAGACCCAATGTGAGAGTTACAAAGAACTGTACGAACACGGGGAGCCGACCCGGAAATAAAAATATAATACAATCACTATGTACATAATTAAATTTTATTCAAATGACGTACAAGTACCGATAGATTTCATTTCAAAAGCTTAGTTGAGGACTGATAATGAGCGAGATTATCGTGTATAACTCAAAGTTTCTTTGAAGATGAATAATTTATTACAAGTTCTCAGTACGAATAGTCAATTGATATTTATTTATTAATTAGGTATAACATTTTGAATGTGATAATATAAATATATAAAAATTAATCATTGTTAGTTATGTAAGTATATCGAACCGTCCAAATAACAATATCAAGTGACTTCAGTTCAAATCTAGTAACTTATTAAATTAACAAACAGCAATATTAAATTGCATTTACATACAATGCGTATAGAATTTAAAATTAATACCAGTTCTCTGTGATTTCTATTTCATTTGTCACATACGAGGGAAATGTATTACAGTATATTTTTAATAAAATTAGTATTGATATCCTTATAATGTCTTTATTCTATATTAAATTTCAAAACAGAAACACATGGGAAAAAATATTTAAAATTAAAGACACAAAGTGATATTTTCCTTGAGACGTTAATTTGTTAAAATATAATTAAATAATAATTTGTCTTTTTATATGTTTAATTTTTTACACTAGTGTTTTTGGTAACCTTTATACCTATTGATATTAACGTTACAAACTTTAATATTAAATTGAAAAGTATTTCCGACCTTGCGTTGAATTGTTCCGTTGTATTGTGAAGCAATACGCGGACAAGTGACCTTAGCATAACGAAGACCTTTAACTAAAAAAAATTACAATAATTTTTGCCTCCCATTTAGAAAACATTTTATTAAAATCATTTACTTAGTGTATACTAAAAACGTAAGAATATTAATTTGCATACCAATAAAATAATTTAGCATATTAATGAACTAAGTAGGTACCTATTTTATTAATAAAAACAACTCTATTAAACTATTTTATTAATATTAATACAATCAATATAATTAATAGTACTAGTTTTAAGGCAATTTTTTGAAATAGTACAAGTAAATTGTAATAAAAAAAAATGAAAACCCAAGCATTCTTTATCATTTAACGGTACCGGATGGCACTAAGCACCTAACGAGTAATCATTATTTTGGATAAGACTTTATACTCTTACACTGAATGGGAGATATAAGGGAAACACATCAAATAAACACAGCAAGAAACTGACTTTCAAATTAAATAAACAGCATCGAAATCGGTTGACCCATTTGAGAGCTACGTTGCTAGGGAAAAACGAACATTGATTTGGACATCAAACATGTAAGAACCCTTTTGTGTCAGTGTCATTTAAATACATATTACTTTGTTACTAAAAGAGTGAAACAGACTAGAAATGAATTTATTTTAGAGAAGAGGATAGTCAGAACGATACTAATATGAATGTAAAAATTTGTTATCCCAATACGCTGAATGTACTGAACAATAATGAGATATCATTAAATTCTACAATAATATGAATAAATTATAATATTCCAGAATCATAACCAGTGCCACCGTTAGATAATTTTATCAAAAAGATTTAGAAAAAAAGCTAAAAGAAACAATTCATAGCAAATTTAATACAAGAAATTTAATATTCAACTCAAGATCAGCTTTATATACATATAGTAAAGATTTCCCATTTAGACTTATTTTGTACTTTTATATAACCATTAAAACATATTTTGCTTGTTCATATCTGTAATGGCTTATTTTTACTTTAATTTAATTCATAATACCATGTATAAAAGAGCTATCCTTAATGAAAACAATTTATTTATAAACATTTGTATCTGAACACGGTGTTTCAGAAGGACTAAATATTCTATGACAATTATAACTATTTATATTATTACAGTAATATTTTTGTGATATAATATAATTTGATACAAAATGCAAGTGAGATAAGAAGATCGCAGTACGTACTAAAAGCCTTTTTTATTATTTTCTTTCTTTATTATCTACATTAGTTCATGGGTCATTCTTCGGACAGTACGTAAACTTTTAAAAGATAAGAAAGTGTATAAATATAAGGCGGGGCCAGCAGCGTCGCACGAATCACTCGCTGTTAAACGATGGGCCCGGCGACATACATTCTTTAAAAACAACGCCACATCCGATTAAACCAGTACCTTTTGTTATTGTATACGTGAAAGTTGAACAAAAATCTCTTAATAAAGATCCGTCAAATAAATTATATTATGCTTTGCTATTTATTGCAACTTGTTTCTCAGATGCTTGTAGCATAATTCTTATTTTTATTTCTAAAAGTTTTAAACAGCCGTTTCCGGCTCAATGGTAGGCATTTTTTTCCACAAACTACAAAGAATTAACAGCTGACACTAACAATGGGTTCGGCACTTTAAAGCAAGAAATGAATAGAAACAAATCCTACAATAATTAAAAAGTATATTTATTACAAGGAGAGACCCTGTAAAAGAATAGCAAAAAAATTATATATATGTCATCGTCTACCTGTTGAGCTCAAAGCAACTGAAAGCCGTCGTCCTCGCAAATAGTTTTTATCGAGATTTAAATATTGTCAATCGAATTCAATGTCAATTGACGTAAAAATACTTTAATAATTCAAGACATTGAGCAATTGCTAATATAAAAAAAATAGCGGTACACAAACTGACTTAATTAAAATACAAAATTATTTGTATTATAAAAGAATAATTCAAATTTCACTTTATCTTTTAATAATAAAATATGAAATTAGTTACGATTCATAGCTATGTAAATTATATAACTCAATGGGATATACTATATTATTATGTTAGTTTGGTGAATGCTGTAGTCTAAGACTAGTTAATGATATTTAACTATCCTTTCAATCACCATTACGTAAAGCGGCGCGAGCGCAGTAGGGCTTGTATAGGTTGTCTGGCATTTTGCAAACCTGTTTGATTTAACCATGCATTCAAAATGCAAGATAGGACACAGGTGTTCTAGCTTTATGTAATGTATATTAAAGTATAAAGTTTTTTCATTGTCTGTTCATACAATATAATCTTGTTATATTATATGTACTTATTTCGTTTAACACTCTCATGGCTTTGTTAATGACGTACTCGGTATTATATCCGTGCAGGAAACCTCTTTATAGTAACGGAATTCCTCGGGAGACTGACATCTGTTGGACAGGGACAACCAGGTGGTTAGATTTGAGGGAAGAGGGTGCGACGACCCCGGACCCTTCGTATATGTACTTTACTCCCCTAGACGACGGTGCGGACGCCAACGAATGATTGAAACTTAAGAATCAAATTAAAACATATACGTATTGTGTACGTACTTATTACATTAATATTTTTGTTTTCATTAAAACATTTCTATGAAAAAACTCATAATAAAGATATGTGTGATAATTATTTATTTACGTAGATAACACTTTATGCGAATAATTATTTTAATATTATTGACAAACTTCTATGAAAAAATATATAAATCTGATAGATTAGAATACAAACAACATTAAACTCAAGATTTACCGAGGATTATTACTAACTTCCCTAATTGATTTAAGTGAAATAAATGTAGTTGCTTTGAAATTTTTTTAGCCATATCAAGGCTATTGTACTTTGTACTGCTTAAAAGCCAATAGTTTTTTTTATACGTTTTTAGGCACGAAATTAATATACATTATTACAAAGATTCTTAAGCAAATGATAAAAAATAATTTTGTTATTACGCACTACTTTAAAACAAGTAATTCAATTAATCAGTTACGGCAATGGAGCTGGCTACTCTTACTTAAGCATCACTTCAATGGGTGACTAAGTTTAGTGGACATTAAAAACATTGAATACCATTTCAAAAGAGATTTACTATTCAATGGACCTTATGTTCAAAAAAAGACCAGGTGGCGCGTTCAGACAACAAAAAAAAACATCCGTCACAACCAAAAACTTCAATAACAGATATGGGATTACGAATCTAACCACGTGAGTGAAAGTGATCAAATTGCCGTGGCAGTTCTACTGTTTGTTGGGTGATTTCAGTCTGTATGCAACGAATACACCATGTTCAAACACGTGCACTCAGTAGGGAGAATCTGTCAGGTGGCCAGGCGTTATAAACTTGTACTGCAAAATAAATTGTTTACGTTGGCAACTTTGCGGAATTGGTTTTTTTCGATAGATTTAAAAGCCATCTGCTTCCTTGGGTAGTTTTCAAATCTGCGGTTTATTTCAAAGTTGGCATAAAAAATGAGATTCCTTTTATTTTTCCAATAATTCTAAATTGATTTAAGGCCTTTCACTGGTCAGTAGTACCAAAATTATGTACCTAATTTAAAAAATCTATTAAAATAGAATAAAATAAAAATTCTATTGCATCCTTTAGTGGCTATTTAATGGATTTATTGTACTTGTGATGGTATACAAGTTAATTAGTGATTTTAGTGTACACTATAAACTTCATACTTTATGACAACAACATATTGGATAATTATTCCTCATAATAACAATTCCGTACGAAGTTCAAGAACAGTTACAATAAACATAAAGTAATTTAATTTTCTCAAATAGTTAGTGTAATAAATAATAAAAAAAATCCATCAACGAAATAAAATTTTCAGAATTATATGTAAATACAGCTATATTTAATTAATAAGTTAGATTTAGAACTTTATATTGAAGAAAACGAATATTACAACTAAAGAAAAAAGATTGAAGTTTTTATTAAATTATACTAAACAATGAGAATTCTTCATTGTCATTAATTTATAATAGTTGTTAATTAAATAATATATGTACTGGGATGGATGGTGTCTATAATTTTATTCAAGAATTAAAATTCTCATGTTCAATTTATTGCAATCATATCATTTTTTTATTTATTACCTCATATGTGGGCTGCTTGTTCTCATTTGTGGTTTTATTGATAAGTCTTTTTATCAACACTGAATATGACCACGAAAGGGTTCGAAAGAGTACGAGTTCTATATTTGCGTAAGTGTATAATTTGATAATTTAAAAGTCGCCAACAAAAAAAAAAAACAATCTAATATAGTATGCTTCATGTAACGTTCTACCATTGAATTAACAATACTTATAGTTTCGGATTAGTAACCGGTTTGAGGCGGACGCGGAGTAGGATGAAGATGTTATATTTTTTTATTTTGGATATCTCCAAATCATATACTTTCACCGTAAAGTTGAACATTGTCATTGCTGCGGTAACGGTGAGCCCGATTCGCTTACCTAATGTACCTGGGTTTGCGAAACTGGCCAATCGACACGCGCCGAATGTTGACTGCTCAGAAATAGATCAGCTTCTCGGGTATATTACGACATTTCATCGTAATTTAACTTTATTTGGTGTCATATGTATTGGTTGTTTAAATTATTCACCATAGTTTACAAAGATCTAATGATAATGATAAAAAGCTATCATATTTGTATCAAAGATTGATTGGCTTAAGCAAATCAAGATATTTTTTTTTACTATTCTAGTTAGTTTATTACAAAGGGCCTTTTTATACAAATGGTTTTTTCAAATAATTTAGAAAACTAAGCATTTTAAAACCATTCAGCTCTAACAAAGCTTGTCAATAGTTCTTCTTTTGTTACCTGACTGTTAATGACTTTCACTTTGATCAGACTGCATCTTAGTCATTTTTTGGTTAATTGTTTATTAAACTTTAGTAAACATTAAAAATATTTAATATCCTACTTCTGAAGAACTAATTTAAGTAATGACTACTATAAAATAATTATAGCTAATGACATTTAAACAATATAAAACATATTTATTGTAACTAATTAGCGAATTTCATTATTATTATGTATTGTAATGAGATGGAAAAAAACCAGCAAATTGACCATAACCATTGAAAGTTCTAAATCATTTGCATATGTATTTAAATAAATAACAAGTATATATATTGTTGGTTTTCTGGATGTTACAGATGACTATGTACTGTTTTCTTATTTACTTTTCGATCGGTAATAATATTTCTTGAACTACTATCATATTTTAGTCACCACAATAATGTATTTTAGTCTAAAACAGAATCACGTTTCCGTCTTGAGTGTGTAAATTCTATTTTAGATTGTCTCTAGTGACACCATTTCTATACTATATGTTAAATGATTTTCAACAGGTAAAAAATAAATCTTTTCAATAAAAACAATTGAATATAAGACATAAAAGTTACAAAAACAAAAGTATTTATATACACCACTCCAATGTTTTCAATGGAAATTTATTGTTAAGAGATAATTTTCCGAAATCATAATCATTATTCAGATAAGGGGAAGATTTTGTTAGTCATTATAATCTTAATAAAAATAGTGAGTGTTATAAGAATACATGTAGCGCCATCTATGATCAAATTAATAAAAATTACCAAGTGATGAAATATCGGTTACTTAGAATTAATGGATATATTGTTTGTTTGATTCATTTACAACTTAATAAAAAATATATTATATAGAATGTCATAGAAGAATAATATTAAAATAGTATAAATATCTTCTTTCTAGATTTTAGTACCATAAAAAGTATTCTATATCCATATGATGCGGAAATATTTTTACACAAAAAAATTATTTATTTGTAAGCTACCTTGAAAATAATTTTAATTGTATGGTTGAAATGATTCATATAATGCCATATTGTGATTTATTAGAGATTTTTTAATACTAAACTTGTTTTGTATTTCTATAAGTTATATATAATTATTTATAGATTTAACTCGTTAGATGATTCCTGTCATAAACAATCATTAACTAATCATAATTTCTATAGTTAAAATATGTTAGTTCTCTAAAGCCCCAAGACTACATGAAAATATTTCAGTTAACATTTTTAGAACTATTTAATACAACTGTTGTGTCTTCATTTTATCATAAAGTTAAAGGATTTATGAACTGATTTTTTTTTAATTAGTTTGTTCTCAATTTTTTCTCTAATTGTTCACCACAATATGTATTCACAAAGCAAATTGCACACTCATTTGTTTTTAAAATCAAGTCTAAACTATTACCATTAAACTTAACTTTACCAAGTGGACATTAGCTAGAAACTAAAGACTTTGATTACATCATTACAAGAAATCCATAAGAATGTGTTCCTTTGTGACTTTTTTTAGAGTTTAGGATTACTTTCAAATAGTTTCGAAGTGTCGATAACAATGTATCCTAAATATAGACTATTTGTTGTTATCGCGTCGAGAAATATCAATTATTCTCAAAAGAATCTCTGAAGTTGAAAGAGATATCCTTGTTGGCCATCAAAGTCTGTCACAATAAGACGAGTAAACTCTAATTATAGCCATATAAAATATAAATCTTTGAATAACAGAGCAGAATTTCTACATGTTGACGTGGCGTGACATTGTAAAGAACATATTAATCTTGAACTCTGTTACATTTATTTGAATATAAGTCAATATTCTAATCCTAATAACAATAGATATTGCAAAAACATTACAAATTTGCAGTTTCGTTTTGATAACTTGTAATATAAGTATGGCGCCTCTGACATTGTTGGCCTGTTTTGGTGTTAACAATATGGCGTATGTACTTACCCTATTATTTCTAATGAAGTCTTCTATAGCTTTTAGTGCTGAATCCGTTAATTTCACAAACACTAGTTCCTTGTTTTCTTTATAACTAGCCTCCGATGATAACGCATACTGAACACCTGCTGGCAAGGCCGCCATTTCTTATTCACTATTCGCACTGTGGACCAGCTGACACCTTTGCTAGTCGTCACGATTCATATCATTCACACATTTCTTAACGTAATCACAGATTCACAACCTATTTAAAATTATAATTACAATAACAAAAGGGTTTTATATGTCCAAATTAACAATTTTTTGTAACCCCATCGACTCGGCCTTTGTTGGCAGCACTCTTCAGTCTGCAAGGCCGCACTGACTGTCATGCGCAATGGCGCTTTTGACAGGAAACGCGAGCATTCTCTGTGTCAATCGCGCTAAATTCAAATGTAATAAAAAAATGATAATATGAAAAATATTTTAAACTATTAATAAAAAATTTAATAGTATAAAATATATTTTTACTATAAAATATACAATCTTAAATAGTCTTAATAAAACATTTTAGTAATAGTTTTTAAAACTGTTAAGACTGTAACACGTATAAAAAGGAGCAATAAGTTTTAATTTTCTTATTTTGTTCATTCCTGTTTTATGTTATATTCATTTCGTTATCAGTCTTTTTTATTTATACATAAAATACGAAGAGATATTAAAGTTAATTTAATTGTTTTTTTATCATTACTAAAACTTACATGACAGCTAATTATTTCATTTTTACACTTTAAAAAAGGCTTGTTATGTGTGATGTTAATATTTAATTTTACTTCTCATTAAAATGATTAAAAATACTGTTTTCATAAGCCAACGTTTTTAATAAAAGTTTTTTTGCAAATAAGTCTGTAGTGAAAATGAAATATTTTGCACAGATAATAATTCACAAAAGAAACAAAAAAATCTTTTAATATTTTGTAAATCTGAATTAAATAAAAATATGTTCACAAGTGAAATTAAACAATATTTATTATGTTTTTTTCTCATGTAACATATATACCATTCTGTACAATTCTAACTGCTTCAACTTCGACTGAAATCTATAATTGCTACTGATGTAGCGAAAAAAATAGAATTTTATGACATGATTCTGTATTCCTATTTATTGTAAATTATTTATTCTGTACAACAGTATTTATTAATTACTTATTTCTATTACATATTTTTGGTAGCTGAGTTTGAAGGTGTTTCTTAGTCCAATAGAGTAAAAGCAAATTTAGATATGTGAGTCATTCAACTAATTATATCAATATTTAGTTTTTTTTATATTATTCTATAACTGTATATCAATTTATTATTGTTTAAATAGTTACATAGTTATAAATTCATTTAATATTTGTTATAAAGGATTTTTATAATTTTTATTCTGTATATTTTGTCGACGTCACTGTCACGAAAGCTACATGCATTTTCGTGGCCTGCTGTCGTACGGTGTACCTTATAATTTATATATACCGTACCTATTCATACTTCATGGGATTCTTTAGATAAAAGTAAGAGTTTGTTATCGAATTGATTAGTATAAATTTTTTTGAAATCATTACAGTAATTTATCAATATAAAATATTTTTTTTAATTGACATAGTGTAAAAGTGACTACTTTCCAATAGGAACATGTTTCAAAAACTCATTATGAATTTGTAAAATTTGTCGGTTTCAGGTTAACTTTAACGGCGAAAATGGAAAATTGGCAAGAAAAGAAAACGCTCATAACCCGTAACTTACAAGAAGTGTTGGGTGATGAAAGACTGACAGAAATTTTGAAACAACGGGATTTAAAAATATATTGGGGCACGGCGACAACTGGGAGACCTCATGTGGCATATTTCGTGCCAATGTCTAAGATTGCTGATTTTCTTAACGCGGGATGCGAGGTAACAATTTTATTTGCTGACTTACATGCCTATTTGGATAACATGAAAGCTCCTTGGGAGTTATTATCCTTGCGAACACAATACTATGAAGCCGCGATCAAAGCTATGTTAACTTCCATTAATGTTCCCCTAGAAAAACTAAAATTTGTCAGAGGTACAGAATATCAGCTAAGCAAAGAATACACTTTGGATGTCTACCGCATGTCATCTGTTATAACAGATCATGACGCAAGGAAAGCCGGGGCAGAGGTTGTAAAACAAGTCGAGCATCCATTACTCAGTGGTCTCTTGTATCCTGGTTTGCAAGCGTTGGATGAAGAGTATTTAAAGGTTGATGCACAATTTGGTGGTGTTGACCAGAGAAAAATATTCACTATGTCTGAGAAGTATCTACCTCAGTTGGGCTATGCCAAAAGGGTGCATCTCATGAATCCAATGGTTCCAGGTCTGACAGGTGGTAAAATGTCTGCTTCAGAAGAGGACAGTAAGATAGACTTATTAGACAATCCAGCTAATGTTAAAAAAAAGCTTAAGAAAGCCTTTTGTGAACCTGGCAATATTACTGAAAATGGTGTTCTCTCATTTACTAAACATGTTGTGTTTCCATTAATGAAACCTGGCGAAACATTCAAGATTTGTAGAGCTGAGGAGCATGGAGGTAATGCTGAGTATGACAATTTTGAAGCTTTAGAAGCAGCTTTTGCAAAACAAGATATCCATCCGGGTGACTTAAAGGCATCGGTAGAACAAGCTATAAACAAGTTGCTTGCACCTGTTCAAGAAATATTTAAGGATCCTAAACTTCAAGAACTCACTAAGAAAGCCTATCCACCTCCAGTCAAAGTAAAGGGTAATGCTAATTCAAATGCCGATGAAATAAGCCCTGTTAAATTAGATATAAGAGTTGGTCGCATAGTTGATGTATCAAGACATCCCGATGCTGATGCTCTTTATGTTGAGAAGATTGATCTCGGTGAAGATGAGCCTAGAACGGTTGTATCCGGCCTTGTCAACTTTGTACCTATAGAAGAAATGCAGAACAGAGATGTAGTTGTTCTGTGCAATTTAAAACCAGCGAAGATGCGAGGTGTAGAATCTAAGGGTATGGTTCTTTGTGCATCTATTGATGATCCAAAACAAGTTGAACCTCTTGTAGTACCTAAAGATAGCAAACCTGGTGATAGAATTGTTATCGAAGGCTATGAAACCGGCGAGCCCGATGATGTATTGAATCCTAAGAAAAAAGTTTGGGAGAAACTACAGGTTGATCTAACGACTAATGATGATTTGTTTGCTGTGTGGCAAGGTAATAAACTTATTAGTAAAGTCAACGGCAACCCAGTTACAACAGGATCCATGAAGAATGCTCCCATCAAGTAATATGATAAGATAAAAATGTTATTTACCTATGATAACTGTTTTTGGTTATTGCATTTGCTTGTTTCATTTTGAATAAAGAATTTATTTTACAAGTAATATGATTATTATATTTTAGTTCATTTAACATGTGTACAATATTTAATTTTTTTTATTATTATAGTACATAGGTATACATATTTATAATATTGTTATCTTTATTTATATCAATTTATCAGTATCAGTTGAAATTAAATTTTGATTTAAGATAAGATATAATTTAGGATGACATGCTATTTTTTTTAATTAAATTTGTTGATTATAATGACTACTTCTAAATTTTGCTGTTTCTTTATAATTGTTATAAAATCTTTAAAAATTAAACTTTAGGTAAATTAAAACAATTTTATGAAAACGAAAAAGTCTAGAACATATATTATTAAGTTATTGAGAACCCATAATAGCAATTTCAAGCCTAGGATTTTGGTTTTTTAAAATTCTTTAGTAATATGAAACTCAACATAGAGTTAATCGAACTTGCCACTAACTTAAAATTTAATTTTTTTCCCATGTCGTTTTCTTCTAAACTGAATAAACTGATTTTGTTGACTTGCTTTTTTTTATTTTCCAAAATGTAACTTTTAAAAATTTAAAAGAATAACGAATTTATTGAAGAACACTACAACAACATATCGAGTGACATGTTTAAATCATAATTTTTTGGAATAAAAATAGTTTTCGAAAATTGATAATATTAGATACAGTGGTAAGACCTAAAAGCATTTCCCAAGTTATAGTTGAAGAAAAAAGTTATATTAGTTGGCATTGTCGGATCCATCATTAAGCTAGCTATCAACCAAAAGGTTCTTAATGCAACAAAATATATTTGTTTGAATTTAAAAATCGACAATTGACCTAGGTATTATAAAAAAAGTAATATCTTTTTCTGTTTTGAACACATTCTTTACTAACAGATAAAAATTCCATATACGCGTACTGACACATAACTATGTACAAGGTTTCTAATTGATTGTCCTATATAGTTTATTGAATGGTATGAATGAATGAAACTTGGAAAGAAATAACATTTGATCGATTTTTCATAAGTAGTAATTTGTAAAATACATAAAGTAGGTATAGATAATAGTAGTAGTAGTAGTAGTAGTAGTGTATCTTTACAAAACAATGTTTCAAGTGAAACTTTTTACGTATAGCCGATATTTACCTGAAAATTATTGATGAGTTACTCGATTCTATAGTAGTTAAATATGTAGTTGGAATATAGGAATATTAATACTTAACTGGTAATAATTTAATAAATATATAAATATGCAAACAAGATATCGAATTATAAAAATAATTTTAAACTCCGTGTAGGTGTTGGGAAAACTTAATTGGGATAACTTATTCAGATGATATTATACTAAGCACAATATTAATTACATCATTGATTAAAACACAAAGTACCGCGAAGCTTTTCCACGAATGAGTGGGAACATAATATGTACCTATGTGTGGCATTCCGTCAGCTGATACGACTTCTTGGCTTCGTCATAATGATGTTGGTGGCTCTACTGATCGCCTTTCACTTTATTCATACTACTAAGTCAGCTGTAATGCAACATAGTATAATTTGTATGGAAAATTAAATGGATTAAAAAAAGTATTTCGTAAGTAATAAATGTCCTTAATAAATTATTTACAGGACGCACTTGATGGGTAAAACTACTAGGTCCTACATTCAAATTTCTTTGCTACATAAGTTTGTATATATGGAGTAATCTTCAAAGCTAGTCAACCCAACTTTTTTTGGCCTCAATACAGAAATTTTGTTTCCCATCACCATAGTTGATAAAGCATCCCTTGAAACACGTCTTAGTGGAACCGAATATTCATTGTAAGTAAATGAAAATATAATAATAAAAGAAGAATCTTTTCAAATACCTAATAAAAGTATCTTTCCAAATATATAAGATGAATTTATTTGACAATTAAAGTGATATTTTAATTGTGTCATATCATACATTCATGATTATAAGTTCTTATATTCTTTAAATAAAACAAATAGGAAGATACCATTTTTCAACATACCTAATAGAAAATATATTTGATTTAAAAACGTCTTGAATCGTCTTATAGTGATAATGATTCTTACTTTACTTTAGGTAATGATAGACCTCAAGTGTAATATAAAGTTAATAGAATTAACTGCACTGAGCGACTTTTTAACTTTATAACTTCTTAATGATGAAGGAATTTAATTTAACCTAGAGCATAGATCATACTCAACATATTTTTCGTAATTTCTAGTAAGTATTTTGTTATTTAGAGCTACGAGTTAGTTACAAATCTGCTTGATACTAGGTCTAGATATGTATCAATAAATAGTAACTTCCATTGTAAGGTAGAGTAGAACAAATTTTTGTATTCTTTACCTGTCAATTAGCAATGCTGAGAGCGATGCAGTTAAAAATATTGATTTCCAGGTTCACATTTGTTATGCAAACTTTACGTCAATGACCGCCTGCTGTTATCCAGGCTGTAATATAGGTGAATTTTTTAATAAATATAATTTTGTTCATTTGAATAAGTTTAAATTGATTTGTAACTAACAATGGAAAAATTTCGTCTATCAACGTCGTAAATACTCAGTTTAAGTTTTTGTTACTTTTTAGACTAAATATAGATTATTTAAATTCTTTCAATAGCTACGGTAGGCTTGGAGAATGTAACACATTGTTGATTAATACTTCGCCAAGAATAGGATTTGATATACCCAGTTTCGTGTCTAAAAATATTTCAGCCGAATATTTATTACATAATAATTGAAAGATTTCCATTGTTTTCATTTATTTAATAAAAATATAAATATATAAACATTTTAAAGCAAAGTTAAATGAAGTTTAACAATTAAATATACAGGTATTTATAGTAAGTTTTCGTTACCGTTTACTCTATATAAGTAGGTAGACACGTAATTGCGTGTATATTGAATTAATCGCCTTTCAGCCCCTTGTTTATTAGATAATAGGCCTTAATTCTTGGTGAAGGCACTTAGTAGATAAGTTATTATACGTTTTTATATAATATACATATGTGGCATTAAATTTTTGGCTGTAATTTTTGCGTTGTTAAATATAATGATTATACACCTTTACCTTCGATGTTAGTGAAACAAATATATTTTTGCTCAAATATGTACCTGATTAGATATATGTAATATTTAATTTAGACTACTTTGGTACTTTTGCATAATTCAGTTAGATATATTTATAGAATTCAAATATTTCGAGTTTATTATATTACCGAATTACTCGACAATCACGCTGAAAGCGATTGTTTGATTTACAGAAATTCATACAAACAGTACGAAAAATAATTTCATTCCTGTTCATGAACAACTGGGTATATCGTTGACTATTTTTATTCAATTTCATAAACTACATGAACATATATTTTCGCTTAGCAATATCCATGTAAATAAAAAAATATAAGTCAGCTAGGATATTGTTTATGTAATACTAAATAAATTTAATCCATTTCAAATGAAACTACATATAACTAGTTTGATGTATACGTTAGTCTGCCTGCAAAAATTATAGGATAGTTCTAGTAGAGAACGCGGTGTTTGGTGTCTGAAGAGTAAGCAGGGGTGTTCTGAACGGGGGTGCGAGGGGTGTAGCTCATAGCAGTGGGTGGTAGTTAGGCTTTCATTACATTGCTTTTTTAATCCTAAAATTTGATTCCGAGGGCATTGCACCGTTTCAAATCTAACTGTCGAAATTCGTACCTACCTGCAATATTAAACGACATAGCATAGTTCGAAATTACAATTTTAGTGTTATTTCGATTATATTAGGTATTGCAAGAAGTATATATCACATCAAAGTAATATTTAATGTAAAAGTGAAATAAATTATGATAAACTATTGTTATATAAAAAATTACAAGTAAAAATGAATGCAACTAGCTAACTCAGTGTTGTTTATGTATTAAAGTCAATGTGATTAGAGCTTTAGTGCTAGATAGAGACTGTGCAACAGGAGAAAAGGTATTGTACAATAGAAACGTCGCCGACAGTTCCCGAGGGAATGAATAGCATTAACCTATAAACCGGTTGGAAGAGTTCACTATAATATAAGTAGTTGGGTTAGCGCAACTGATTTTGTGTATAGCTACATCAAATGCACGGATAAAATTAGATATTCAATAACGGGAAGGGGGATCTGAGGTCCGCCATTTTGAAACTTTGGTCGGGCGAGGGCTGTATGCGAGGGGGACTGCGCATGCGTAAAGCGAACACCCGCACCCTGTCTATAGGGCCGGGACCTTACCAAATGTGATGTCAAAAAACAAGTTATTCTTTCCCCTCATTCCACTAACCTAGTACGTCTTAATAAAAGGGATAATTTATCGCCCTGATTTCTGTGAGTTGCATATAATGTGTTGTTTCGACGATCTCACCGCCGACGTCCATAGGGAATCCAGTTAAGACGTTTATCTGGTGAACAATGACAGTGAGTGGGTGATGTTTAGAGTGATTTATAACACTGATCACTGAATTTGAACAACGAATATAAATATACTAATCGAATTTTGTTCTAACTATAAATAGTGTTAGTTAATATATGATATAAATGTTGGTGTAATCGTGCATTGCTTTGTGTCGAGCGAGATATCAGTCGTGGAAAAAAATATAATGGGATGACAGGAAATACGGATTCATGGAAAAGGTTTGGCGTCGAGTCGGTCTCCATTCCTCCCGAAAGAAAAGGGATGGAAGTGGGACTAGCAGGGAAGTGACGTCATCAGCCCCGCCGGAGGCCGAGTATCAAAATATCCACACACTGCGAACAGCTGATTTGATAAGGCAGAGGCAAGGCGAAGAGAAGTCAACACTCCGTTCGTCATATATCATACGTAACGGTGATAACTTCATACTAGTTGAGAGGAGACGTCGAAGGCGCCGTAGGAGTGGTACCAGGGCTTCATCAGGCAGCAGGCATCACACTCCACCCGTAGAGGAGAACGCTCGAACCGAACAAAAACGTCGCCCTCCTGCTAAATTGAAAATATTTGGCATACAATGGCCATTACACTCTAGCGACTCCAGGTGAATTGAAATTTTAATTTATTTAATTTCTTATTGATCTTTACTTAATATACGAGACACTTGATTTTATATAATGTTTAGTCTGGCGTAGATTTTAACATGTAATATTTATTCAAATAGAAAAATTTACAAGAAAACATCATTATTATTCATAATTTAGTACCGATGAGCGTAAACATTTGATTATTTGATCAAGTTAGATTGCATGACGTGAATACTTATGTAAAATGCAATTTTCGTATGAACACAGTCTAGTAAATTTGATTTCCAATTATTAATGGAAATCGATTATGTAATCAAATAACTTTATTATTCAATCTGATGGTTTTCTTTATACAACTATTACTAGTTGTGCAAAAATATTCTCAAATATATATTTTTAGCACCTGTAAATGAAAAAAAAAGCTCTATTAAATATTACTTGTTGGTTGTTGTAATACTTTCTTATTAATATTTCAAGAATTAAAATCATAAATTATTCATTACGTGACAAAGAAATTGATTGTAACCATCATAGTTTGCATAATTGCTTTGTCGGAATTGGAATATAGGCATTTATGGAAACTACATAAAAACCAATGATTTATTTTTATAATAATATACATAGTATGAATCCTCTTCAAGAGATTTTTTGATTCCTATAACATATTAACTATACTAGATCCTTATAAAGGTAAATAATTCTGCGATAGTAAAATTGACAATTAATTTATGAATATAGTATTTATTACCTACACAATAAGGATAACATCATATTATCTTTGTCTTTATGCTTAATGTTATTTCTCTTGTACACGAGTTGTAACGATTTGATAAAAGTTAGTATGTTAATTTTGACAAGGCCTTTATTATAATATACATAAATATGAAAAGAAAAACATTAAAACCAAAAAGTTTTCTTATTTTATACAATTACGTATAAATGTATCAGTATTTAATAATAACTATTATGGTTTATAGTTTATGAGTGTATATTTTTTCATAATTTCCAGACACACTTCAATAACTCGTCGTTTTTGTCGCGGTCGTCGATCCCGTGACGACAACGAGCTCTATCGCTCCAATAGCTTTAAATTCGAGAGATTCGCTCGGGAGCAGCCCGCTGACGACTTCACTACCGGATCACAGGTGACATACCTATTATATATATTAAAACTCATCATAGTACTTTGATTTATTTGAAATTATTTCAAATCTGGCTGGTTTTCATTAAAGGTGAATAATAGGAACATCGCCATTATAATCAAGATCAGAATTGAATATGACTTTAAATTATTCTACCAACCTATGAAACTCATTTCATATTTAACTGTGCGATATTGGTTTGATATCTTTCGAATGTTTTGAATTTCGAATCTTTGAGTCATTGAACTTATCTTTAAAGAATAATTTAAAGAAAACAAAGACAAAAATCCTTGTAAAGCATTCTGCATAGTTGTGAATAGATATACAAAACGTGTTGTTAATTTTTAAAAATGGAACACCAATCCATAGATAGAGAATAATTCTAAAATAGGGGTTCACATATACCTTCCTTAGTAGTACAGCTAACGTTTACGCCCAAATTTCATGTATATATGTGATAATACATTCTTAAAATTGCCGTCCCTACAAATCTCTCGTGATGTTACGAAGTGTTGTCGTCCTATAAGGATGCGTTCACTGTGAAAGCGTTACCCACTTATCTAGATGAGCCATCACACTCACAAAGAGCCCTTTTTTATAGTCTCCTCGCCTTGAGATTTCCGTAAGTCATTTTGAATGTGTTGATATTTCATACTCATGGCTTATATAATTTTTTTATATTGCTGAAGTTTATGATAAGGAAAAATTATATTTTCTAATGTAGATGTTTAAAAATGTCATTGAATAAAATTAATGTTTAAAACATTCTGTAAAATGTTTAGATTGTGGTAAGTTTTTCTATTAGAAAAATTTAATAAAGTTTTATATAATTAAGAAGACAAACTTTAGTTCTTGACATCAAGAGATTAGAATATTCCTGGTAGGTATTTGTACTCAAAACTATTTTGAAGAATTTCGTTTTAACTTCACCAGCTTTAATTTTAGTACCAAAAATTTTCTTTCAAAAGGGCTTTCATTTAGTTATAAATAATACAAATAGTTCGCGATATCATATGAATTTATATAATCTTACTGCTGCATGGGTTTAAAAATTATATTTGATTTGATGCCGTAATCGGGACATTTATCTACAACAAAATTGAAAAACGAATAAGTACATAAATTCATGACAGCGCCATCTAGTGAAAGAGATGGTAAACTCTAGTGACCATGTTTGTTCCTCACTAGTGCTAAAGGCGCATTTGCTCTAAAACTTTTAGTACTTGCGGGTAGATGGCACTTTTAGTAAACATATTTTTCTTTTGTTACATCTGCAATCCGTCTTACTAAAAGTATTTTTAATTTTTGTTCTTTATTATTTGCACGGAATTACAAAAGAAATGTCTGATTTTAAAAAAATATTAATAAACATTGTCTTTAATAATAATATTTTTATCATGTAATTTGAAAAAGAGTGTTTCGTGAAAGTAGTTGTTAATGATCACCGAGCATTGATAGTAATTCTATAATAAGACATACTTAATTAGTGTAAGGTTAGTCATATCAAATCATTCCAAATCAATTACATATATACATTTTATATTTTTATTAAACTTTTTATTAAAAGGTGTCTAGAGCTGTAGCGGTCAATTCTACAAAAGACAAGACATCTTTCTGTATAATCTTGTCTTATCACATTAAGAAGGAAGTATTGGTATTGCAATATGTAACATAAACTATAGTCACGCGTTTCCAGGGATTGACCATTAATATCAAGTGTCCAATCAATTACAGCACCCGGCTTACTTGACAGGGTGATAGAGGAACGGCAAATAAAACATATATATTACAAAAATAGTAACATTAACATATGTACATACATATTTTTTAACTAACTTGATACTTTTTGATTACAATTATTTGTCGAATAGTATTTGCTTAATTGAGTTTTTTTTGTTGACATTATTTAAGCTTAAATTTTTTGATATTATATCATCAATTTCTTAATGTAAATACACTATTCGTTTGATATACATTAAAGTATTAATTACAAATAAGTAAGAATAGATTTTTGGGTGTAAATGACTGTTATATTAGTCACTCTCTTACCCTTATAGCCAATATAAATCACGTTATCCTGAGATCTCGATTGCCTCATCAACATACTTGTGTACGCCAGACGCGCCCTAATCAAACTAGTCAAGTTGACTTATGGGTAATTCATATGAAGTAACAAAAAATATTGTCTTTTTTTCTCATTACAAAATCTTTAAGATTATTCCACACTATTTAAGCATCTATTCTTTAAAACGATACCTTTATTAAATATGATGTCGTATTATGTTTCTGGGTTCAGGAATAAAATGATGTTTAATATAAAGTACTGTTACTAATGAATGCTTTAAGTGTCGGTCAACGATCTCTGTTTTAATATACAAGAAACATGATTGCGTTCCGATGCTTACAATATTACAATTGGGTCACACCCCATTATAAAATTAAGAATATAAATCTTGTTTCTCGATTAATATGAATTATTTATGAGCGAGTTTCATTTAATTTATATTTTAAATAAATTTTCTTTTATCAATATAAAATATTTAAATTAATCTCTATTTAATCATCTGAAATACTTTTAATTAATCTATTATTAAAAGTCGATTATAGTCGTATTTCCTAAGATATGCCAATGAATAAATTTACTACTGGAGATTAGGTCTTTGTTTTGTGAATACGTTTTGAGCACTTGTTGAATATCAGTCTAATAATGCAATTTTCTCCAGTCTCTATCTAGAATCTAGATTTATCTGAACCAGTTGCGTCCACCAGACTGTATTATTGTGTTTCAACGCTACGTTACGGAGTTTTTCTATAGGTACGAGTACATCCACGTACTGTGAATAAATGTAGATATAAAATCGTACTCTTTTGTATAAGCCTCTTCATTTCGATAAATCAAGCATTGAAATTATAGATATATATTCTAACGATTCAAACTCGTATAAACAGTGTTCTTTATGAGTTTGTAATATAAACATTACAACATATATGTTTTAAATATTTCTAAAATGATACTAGTAAATAATAACAATATGAATTATAAGTTAAAATTGTTTGTGTAAAGGATGATAACTAAAGTTAAGAATATAGGACCTTTAAATCAAAGAGTTTAAATTTTTTTTTGTTTTAATATTGAAAAAAATATTTATTCATAGTTTAAATTATCTAACCTTTGATACAATCCAACTTTAATCTTTTAAGTATGTACAATTGTTTTTATGTTCATACATATCTTCGGTCCTATTTAAGAATTTCATTACATGTTAAAGGAAAGGAAACGATTTATGAGCGAATCTTTTTTAATATGCATTAATAACTTCTTAAAACCAAAAAAATATATAATTAATACTTGCGTTAAGTTCAGCAACAATCTATACATAACTTTAATACTGAAATAATTTCTTTTTTCATTTTTAGTAGATAAAATTATAAAGTTTTGTGATGTTCAAAATGGATAGCTTAAAAGTTATTAAGACCAAAATAAAACAAGGCCACAGACAACGAAGCCGGTGCAAGATCAAGGCTTGTGAGAGATTTTAATCTGTATAAAAAAATATATATGTTACAAAAATTTCAGGGTAGCTTATTATTAAAAGAGGATTTGTGTATTTGTTTTTTGTGTGTTTATGTGTCTAAGAGTATACCTATTTTTGTTCTATGTTAATGAAATATATCAAAATCTATTGTCTATGTCTTGGTTGATCAAATAAGAAATATTATATACAGTGGAAAGTATTGATAATTATTAAATTTGCTTTAATAAGAAATTTAAATATAAGAAAAAGTTCGTGTAAACATACGAAATATTATACATATAATATGAACTATTGGTCCACATCATTCCTTTTCACGGGCAACATTTCGTCTTTGTGTAAAGAAAAATCCCCAGACTGCTTAACTCACCACTTTCGTTATGAGAAAACTTGTCTACGTCGTTTGCTTTTTATGAAAAGTTTTTTTTCTCACAACAAGTGACGCTTATGGAAAGTGTAAAAATAATTTTCTTCAAATAACAAGAATTTAGGAGTTGCTAAAGGGACGTTAAGTGATTTGTACACAGATATGTTGTTTAGAAAGCAATAGATTAAATTGAGATCAATTTAGATAAACGTTATTTTAAAACGTGTATGGAAATCTCTGAAGTGTATTAAATTCCATACATTGCTATCGAATAACAAAATTATTTGCTGCATGTACAAAAAAAAATGCATTGTTAATTATTATTCACATAATGAATACAATGCGAAAGCCATTCATAGTTTGAATAAAGGTATTATTGTTCAAATCTGTCAATGACGCACTGAAATATTATATTTTGTATGGACGCTCGTAGTTTTTAACTTTATTACGCATGCATTAAGCCAGTCTATTCCCTACGGCCTTTCTATAATCAGGTTGTGTTTCGGATAGCTGTAATTGAAAATGTCGAACGGTGTGATGTTCATTTTCCACTAATTAATCGCTGTGATGACATTCGTCCCGAGTCCCCTCGACGTATCTATTCATTCACGGCAATATTTTGACTACAGCTAAACCTGTATTTCATGTTAGTGATAATGAAATTGTACAACTGGTTATAAATATAAACAATAATATAAGATTGTTATAGGAATGTATGTGTTATTCTGTGTAAGGTAAAAACTATATTTGAATTATCATGATATTTTTCATTAAGTATTTTTTGAATATAGCGTAGATCAAAATTAATTTTATTTAATAAATATCGAAGTCAGCAGACGAATCTGCCGGAAATGGTTAGTGTTTGATAGATTTATTAAAATATTTATAATAAAAAACATCGACAACTTTAATTTTACAACGGATATAAGATTATCATTTAGTGAGTTGTTATTAAGATTTTATCCGTTCCTTTGTGGAGTACCTGCTTATAAATTAGAGAGCCAATTAATTACGTTCAAGTTTTTTTAGTAAGCAGTTTTCAGAAGCTTTTTTATATGTTATCTTAGTTAAAGTTATTTATAACAAAAAGTAGTTAAAATTATATGTTGTTGAATTGTAATTTATAAATCAAAGATAACAGACAATAACATTTATGAAGACGTTCAAAACCCGACATGTTTTATTTAACACTTTATTACACACACCACAATAAAGAAATAGTTCAACAGAAATAAAAATAAATTAATTTTATTATGTATATCAAATATTCAATATCTGGAACTGCTATGAGCTTCTAACGTATGAAAATTGGATTTTAAATATTAAATTAACTATTACTTCTTTAAATATAAAGATATTTTTTTAACTATACAAAATAAAAATAGTAAAAAAGCGAGTATGTTAATTTTGAAGTATGTATTCAAGTATTTTATATTCACTTAATAAAATAAATATTTTGATGAATTTAATAAGGTACATACATATATTGTCAAATAAATTATCTTTTAAATGGCATTTTTCTGTGAGCCCTGCAATTATTATATACCTTTAAAAAGTTTTGTCTTTTTTACAATAATATTTTTTTAGGAAACGTGACAAAGATATTCGCTTTTTTCATATACAGGTAAATTTAAAAATATCATTAGGACTTCCCTAAAAACAAACGGAGTTTTAGTTTTGCATATTGGATTTTCTTAACGGCCTTATATGTCACGTTTTGTCCGAACCGTTATAATTTATTAATAAATAAAACTCGTGAAATAAGTGATCATAAAAATGTTAAACAGTTGTAGGAATCCTAGATGTATGGCAATAGGAAATAGAAAAAAAGGTAATAAATTCAATAATCGGTTTCAAATAAAATATTTCATTATATATTAGTCATTAATTATGTATACTAATAAGTCTTTCTTTATATATTTAGTCCCAAAATTGTATTAGGTATTCGTAGTAAAGCAGGTAGCCTACAAGTTTTCGTCCAATACATTAAATGCGTGTAAATTGCTTTCCTCGATATTGGTAAAGTTTGAGACCGTTCCAGTAAATCTCTGTAAGACAAATGTTAAGGGGCGAATGTCACGAAATCTTTTACACAATATTTTTGTAATTCATAGTGAGTGTTTTGTTCCTTAAACATGTTATTCCGTTATACCGTAGTACTAGGATATTTTTGATTTTTTAATTGTTCACAAAAAATATATATTAAAAAACATAACGTATGTATCAATTTATATAAATGCGATGAAGTATATTCTACCCTTTTGTTTAAAATAGACACTAAAATTTTAGTACACTGTTTCTTTATTAAACTTAAAAAATTGAGTGATAGGAAGCAAAGTAATAATTGCAAAGATGAGGATGATGGAAGTGATAAGTGACGATTTATCTTGTAATGAGTTTTTTAAGGATAAGTTCCTCCGAAGAATTTTTTATTCAACGCACTTCTTCGGCTATAAATAGCTAAATACAGCTAAATATTGAAATGGAAATATGAAAAATATATTTAAAATACCCATATCAGTTGTTGAATGCTAGTAATTTCAGATATTTTGGTGTTCATTACTTTTATTGCATTTATAATATAGAAGTTAAAGGTTGCCTGGAAGAGATCGCTGTTTTAGCGATAAGGCCGCCTATTTTTACATTTTCCTTTCTTTGTTTTTCTCTTATTACTTCTGTCTATACTGGTGTGCAATAAAGCGTAAATAAATAAATAAATAAATAAATAAGTTAATTGCTAAAGTTTTGCTATTTTCTTTATGAGTCATTATCGTCCTGTAAATGGTTAGGACCTACATAATATTAAATAATACTTAATTTATTATTATTGTTTGATAGAACTATATTAAGCCATTTAGTTTTGACAAAGTATTTGTCTTTTTTTGTGAAACTTTAATGTGAATTAAAGTTTCTTGGTAATTGTTTGAGATAATATTGTAACATAATGTGGATGTAGAACTTAATATATTAAAAAATACACATATATTATATATTTAATTAGGAATTATTAATTAATGAATATTAAAATTAATAATATAGTACTAGAAAGCAAATTATTTTTGTGAAATACTGTATATCAATCTCAGTTGGTTTAAACTGAAACTGAGCACAGTCTGCAATGGTAAATATTATAAGGGATATCCCTCAAACACTGGGGATAGGGAAAATAAAAGAGCAAAGCGAAAATCAGTCGGCATCCGTGCATTGACTTTGATGTTAGCATCAGTTGCATTAAAATTTACATATTTTCTCCTTGTATTTGTGTTTTTACTTTGATGTTGTTTTCAATGTGGTTTGTATTCAGTGGGAATCGATCGCCACCAACTTGTTTATCACAAAGCGACAGAGTATAACTCACTTTGAGGTTTGCCCTTTGTTGTGAATTCGTTTTCGAAGTATGAAAAATGTTAGAATATTTGCTATCGACTAAATCTGATTTGTGGTCGTCTTGTTGTTAGATTGGCTTTTATTTTATTCCACTTCTGGTTGTTTTGAGGGTATGTCACTTTGTATGTCTGTATATACGATGAACGATAAATATGTATTCAGTTATATTAGACAGGGTCATGATTAGAGGCAATGATAATGTACCAACAAGATTTGTTTAGGATCGTCTGGCGTCGCGTCGCAATCACATTGGGGATTGTGAACATTTGAATATGCTTTACATTATTAGAATCTTATAAAAATAGTGTAAAATTGAAGAAATATCTATGCAATTTCAGATTGAAAAATATAAATTGCCTAGATTTTCCATTTGTATTTTATTCTATTCAGTATAACTCGGTTGACGCAGTCTATGAATAAATCTAATCTTAAAGTTTTATAAAATTTCAATTGAAATAAAATATGAAAATAAACATTGTTAGCAGTATTGAAACTTTTATGTAAATTGTATGATCAATGAATTTAATAATGATATCAGTAGAGTACATATATTGACAAAGGAAGTAATAAGTGCTTAGACAAAATAACTGAAGCGACTCACAGATTTTTCTTGTCACGCTTTCAGTATAAATAGCGAGATCTTGCATCCGACACGCGAGGGATCTTATCTTATTAGTGACTTTCCCGTGTAAGAAGTAGTGAATTAGAGCATCAGTATGAAATTTCTAATAATAATTTATTATACTCGTATGACTATGAAAAAATCTAGCTATTTACTTTTCCGTCAACACTATTTCAAAATGAAAAATAATTGGATTTCGTTAACAATGATCGCTTCAAAGATTTTATTTAAGTTCCGGTATCTTTTCACAAAACCCCCATTTCCTGGAATGTCAGACAGTCTCATCCGGTCTAGGGTTGATCCTTCAACGGATAATAATTTAAATGATTTCAAAGTGTACTTACTGTAATTAATATTTAATAATTATTAGTCGTGGTTTAATTTTAACTTAGTTAATGAGATTAGATACTAGCCAAAATCACAGATTTATGTTATAGCTCTGAATATTTATAATACAAACCTTTTTCACCATCCATATGTTTATACAGAGAAGGTTTACTGTTAAATTATACGTATCGTTTATTTGGGCGCTCTTTAAAGTAAGACTATTACGAGCACAGTACTCTCACAATATTCGGCTTCATTTCTAACTTTACGGTGGAATGACAGTCAAGTATTATTCAGTTTGAATTAAAATATATATATTTTACTTCAGTAATATTTTTAACCTAATAAATGCAAACATAATTATCATATACATTTTAATGAATCACAGTAAAATTATCGCTGTAAAGTTGGTGGGAAGTAAGTTTTCATAGATGGTCCCGCTCGTCCCAGGGGCGGTAGACCTGGGGAGTGGAAGGTCTTTATATGGAGTTGGGGTTCGTACATTATTTGGCTCTTTGAACCTGCATTCTTCTGTCGTTGAAGGACTTTGTAGTTTTTAATTAAACCATGTAATTCTTGCTGTTGTTGTTGGTTAAGATTTGAATGATTTTTGTTTTCTTCTTTAAAACTTTCTTCTTCATTTTTATTATTTTCTTTTATTATTGGTATATACATTACGGGATTCTCTTTTTTGTTTAAGTTGTTGTTGTATTGTATATAGTGTGTCGATTTACTTTTAGGCTTTGTTTTAGACGATTCGAAATGATTTTTTGCCATTACATAGTTAAAAATCTCATTAAGATTTAAAGATTTATCTTTCGTTGGTTTTGGTTTATCAGGAAGATTTTGCTTATTTTCGACTACATTATTTGGTTTATTAAATGGTTCTGGATTATTAAATTTATATATATTGCTATCTTCATTCCGAGGAAGTTCTGTTGTAGATGTATTTTTTGTGTTTGTTTTAAATAAATTCCTTAGGAAAATATTTTCTTGTATCATTTGTTCTACCGATGATTCTGTGGTTGTGGTAGTTGATTGTTGTGTGAATGTTTCTGGTTTATTTTCATTAATACTTGGTTTAAAGCTGTTTTGTTCAGTATATTGGTAGTAATTGTAAGGTGTAACATAAATATTTGTATATAAATTTGATGAAGGTGTAGACATATGGTTATGTTGATCTTGAGAAAACCCTTCGTTGTGTAAAGTTGGAACTTCATATTTTTGTTCGAAATTTTTATACACCGTTGAATTCTCATTACTTTTATTTATTTTCACTGCTTCAAATGGAGTGTTTACAGAATTAAAGGATTGAGTTACCAACTGATTTTCAGGAGAAAAATCATGAACTTCAAAAACTTCTGATTTTTTATGTTGGTATTCCGTTTTTGCAACTGGTATATTTGTATGAAGATTTGAATTTTGTTCATTATTATATTTATTGGATTCTTGTCTATATAATGCTGTTGTATATAATGTTTCATATATTGGTGTTGATGAACGCGTTTCTCCTCTTCTGTCGTTATTATTTAAGTCCGTTTCAGATTTTATATTATATATTTGTGAACCAGAAAATGTATTACGTTCATTTATATTATTTTCCGAATTTGAATCGAAATTAGATGAGGGATAATGTTTTGTATTGTCATTTTCAATATTGTTAGACTTTGCATCTGTCTGAGTTAATATTTCAGTTTGCATCATTCGAGTGTATTGCTCTGGAGTCATGTCGCTGAAATTTATAATGACGTCGTCACCTTCGGTAAATGATCTAGATATTGAATTTTTATTAGGGTTTTCATTGGCGTTGTAACCATACTGCCACCTCCATAGTTGCTTATTTGCTTCACGTTCAACTTCTTTATCAGCTTCGTAGTTTATCAACTGAGGCAATTTATCTGAATAACTCGCTTTTTGCACTGTTGGTTGGGTTTGTTGTTGTGAAAGTGGGCTATGTGCCCCTTGAGATGCCAGAAAAGTGATTTGAGGAGTAATTGGTGTATTTAATTTCAATTCATTATGTAGGATATTTTCATTTTTAGGTTTAGTCTGAGTATTAAAATTTGATCGTGATGTAATTTGATTGCTTTGTGAATTAGAACTATCTGAAAAGGAAAATGCTTCAGGAGTTCTTCCAGTAAACAAACTTCGTTGTTGAGGTATACTGAAGAAGTTTTGTTTGCTTTCTTCTTTACTTTCATCAGTACTTCCTTCATTTTCCCATATATTTCTTAAATGTGGAGGTCTTCTAGCTTCTTCTGCTAAGTTATATTGGATGGCTCTGAAAATAAATTTATTTATATAAAGTCCAAATTTCAATATTAAATAAATAGTACATAGACTACTGAATTTAACAGTAAATATGAAAAATACCTTTGTATTATTTCGGGAACTGGGGGTGGTGATGGTAGATGGTCACCAGAGGCTCGGTATCCGTTAGAGTCGGCGATATAATGTACAGTATATGTTCGTCCATCATCCCCGATGTAGGAATAGGATCCCTCTACAACCTGCTCTTCTTTGTCAGTGCCCATATTTTCCATACGACTATGTTGCACGTAATGGGTCTGATCAGCGCCCAGTGCTCTAAAACATGATTGGTACTTTCAAACCCTAGCAATTTAAACTATTTAATGAACATATTAATTTCGTTATTTGTAAAAATGCTCACTCGTAACTAAAGCTGCCATCTAAATCCATTTCATTAGATAAACGTATTATTGGTATGGCTGATTCTGTTGTTGTTCGAGCAATATGACCTGGTGCTTGAATGTATTGAGTTTTTTGATTGGAACCAGCTTTTATTTCGTCAAATCCTGGATCAGCCTTTTGAATTTCACTTGTTAGTATCATCCGACGAGCAGCTGGTTTTTGAGAGGGCGGAAAATTACTTGATGATTGCTTGTTACCTATTATAACTTGGTTGGGTCGTCCTTTTTCATTTTGAAGTTGAGTATTATACAATCTTAAACTTGGTACATTATCTATTCTTTCTATTGTTTTACTATCTTTATTGGTTAATGTACGATTGAACTGAGCTCTTGATGTGGAACTGGGCTTCAAGGCGCGATCGTGTATATGCTTTTGTTCACCATCCTCAGAAACATTATCATCTGAATTAGGTCTCAGTGTTGAGGATAGAATTATAGAAATTGGGGTAGGAAAATGATGTGGTATTGATTGACTTGAAGGGAGAAATTGATAATTGATTTTATTCATATTGTTTATTGAATAATATGGAAGAGACGTTTGAGAATCCGCTGGTAAATAAATGGTACGATCTGGTGAATGAACAGAACTTGGAGTTTGAAACTGGTTTGAAAATAGATTTTCATTTTGTGTAAACTTTTGGCTATCAATCGTTACGGTCATATGAAACAGCAATATATTAAAAAATATCTGAAACAAGAAAATTGATAATTTTACTATAAATCTATACTTACATAATAATATAAAAATCCCTTTTATTTTTCTTAAAAACCACTTCCACTCACCCGCTTCATTTTAAAAATGCATTAAAGTCTATAGTACTTAAAACCAAAAGACACCGTCACTTCTCACTTGATAGAAAATAGACTGGTAATGAAAATGAATACCGCATAAATTTATACACACGCAGATGTGTGGCCAAGCACTCGTGAAAATATCGTTCAAGTTTTCTCTTGTCTTATTATTATAGTCTGTTTTGATGTTGTGAAGTTACGGTTGGTAAGAGATACAAGTGTTATACTCCATATGTATGGATATTATATATGTAGGTAAGTATTTGAATAGAAATAATTTTTATGATCTACAAATAGATAAGTAATATGACTTACTACCTAGTATGACTTACTTTTGGATTATTTCGGAATGTAACCAATTAAAACAATATTTTATGTACCTGGTATGTGTGTAAGTAACGGAACTACTAAATAGAATTACCAAATCTTTACGCGATTTAATAAAAAACTAATCGGTCTTATTAAGGATAAATGATAATTTAAATACTTAAACTGATGACCTTCAGGATTAATATAAGATAAAAACTATTTTCAGGGAATTTGAAATTACAGTAAAGCATTTTAAAAGAAGAGAATATTTTTCAATAAATTATAGTATATTATTACAACACTACTGGCAATAAAGGCATTTCAAATATTAAAATATTTTTCAAAATTTATATCAAACTTTCCGCTGTCTTAGTTATGTTCTTCTACAATAAAAGTTTTTTATCAAACTTTTACAAGTAAATTTCTTGAATATCATTTATATTTTACTTGCCTTTTCTATAGAAACCTAATTTGATATATATTTTTAAAATTACTATAAAGTCTCTTGTCACATTTTTGGTGTAGTTACATTCATTGTAATTAACAGACATTGGATCTTAAAATTTCAAACAAAACATCTTGAGATTTGATATGTTTTTTGTAAATAAATAAACATTATGATAAAAAAATTATTTTCATCTGATTGTAGTTTGACTCAGTCATTCTGAGAGTGGTATTGTTATTCAAATATTGAATTTATTGACAAGAAGAGAAGACGATCCACTTCAGGTACTCAGTCATTCGATGTTATATTTTAAATGAAACAGGATGTTTACTTACAAATTTATTCAAGAAATCATTATGCGTACATCACATTTGTATTGGCATTCAGAGTTTATCACAAATTTCTTAAAACTTCAACAGTTATCGAGTTCACAATATATATCGTGATCAAGATAACTGCTTGTTTTGAGGTAACTTAAAACTTATATTTAAGACATGTCACATTCGACTAAACTCCGACGTGAAATCCTATTAAAGATTATTACTTTCCGTAAGAGGGGAAATTCTGAGCTTGAGAATTGTAGTAGTTTTGTTCATTGGAGTTGTAGTTTTGTTGTTGTTGCTGTTGGGGATATCCTTGTTGAGGGTAACCTTGCTGGTAGTTTCCTTGTTGGGGGTAATTCTGTTGAGGGTAACCTTGTTGGGGGTAACTCTGTTGAGGGTATCCCTGTTGAGGGTAGTTTTGTTGAGGGTAACTTTGTTGGGGGACATTTTGAATGGGCTTTTGTGGCGCTGGTTGTATTGGTTGAGGAGCAATTGGTTTTGGAGGTTCCTGTGCCTGAGGCTTGCTGCTCTGCTGTTGTTTATTCTTTTCAGCCTCAGCTTTCGCTGCTTCCTCTTTAGCATTCTGGTCGATAGCTCTGAAGTGTTTAATAAAAACATTAAATAGCTATATCATATCACATGTGATTCACGTATATTATTTACTACAACTAATTTACATATTTTAAAGCAAAAAACCGGTGCGATGATAATGAATTGCCCAAATGGTAACTTATTTGATAATATTTTTGAATTAATTAATTCATATATGAATAACATACTTTTTTCATTAGAAGTCATTACACTCGATTATTCATGTTAATGCAAATCATTTTATTATAATATTAATATATTATGAGAAGTGATTCTTGTAACAGTGATATGGTTATTTACATAAAAAAGAGAACTAAAATAATTTCTTGCTATATTTAAATCGCAATATTATTGTTAAGCAAGTTCAGGTCAAGTATCGAAGTGGAGCCGCCAACAAAAAAACTGTAGTGTCGACTTTTTATGAATTCATATTGTGGCAAGGAATAAAAACGGGAGGTATTCGGTTGCCGTCCATATAACATGTATTATTGTTTAAACTTGTTATAGCTTGAATATATTATACGGATATTATATTAAGCGTTATCATTTCTCTTGTTTAATTATAAACTTGACGTAATTGTAATGAGTTATAAAACTTTCGCTAGTATTCATTTAAATAAAACTAATATTTTAGGATTACATCTCGTTATTTCATTATTTTAAAACTACATACTCCCGACGTTTCGGGTATTTTGCAGCAACCGTGATCACGGGCAGACGAGATGAGATTGTCTGTCAGTTGGTCGTGTTATTTTTTTGATGTAATTGTTTTCATGATTATATGATATTTCTTTTTTATAATAATTACTTACGCCTGAATCGCGGGTGGGACTGCAGGTGGTTTAGGGAGATGGTCGCCGACAGCGTGGAAGCCAGTTTTATCTGCCCAGTAAGTTACGCTGTAGACCTTGCCGTCAGCAGCGGTGAAGGAGTAAAAGCCTTTTTTCACAATGCTTTCCTCTTCAGTGTTAGGGTCTGTGAAGTAGCCTTCTTCAGCGACATGAGTTCCATCAGCGATCTCGTATCTACAGAAAAGAAAAATTATTTAACATATGTTTTTTAATTTTTATTATGTCATACATGAATGTTCTTAAAAAGGTCTTTGACTCTTTGCCTCACGATTTTGTAATGAAATTTAAAAATAATATAATTTAATGTAAGAAAGACACCACAGAACAATATGAATATAAAACTAATAGGATTGTATTGAAATACAGACTTTCTTTTTTAAGATGAAGCAGATAGTTATTATTTAATTTTTAGCGGTCCACGTTGAAAAACTTAATGAAGCTAGCATAGAGACTTTATATCTTAATAACTTAATAGGCATCTTATTAAAAAAGTTTCTAGACAGTATAGCACAAAACGTTTTGAATTTTTATTCTTTTAAACTACATAGCTTGCTGTGTATCTTGTACTTATTAAAAATTTTATAAAGAAAGAAATAATTTTATGCATATAACAAACAATATATAAAAAGTACCTTTTTGATCTGAACATTGACCACAATTAATTAACATAAAAATTCTATATTATATATATAAGGAATATATTGATATAAATCAATTTTTCAAATGTTGCCGTAATATTAAGTTAGGGTTCAAAACCCAAAAAGCAAAACAAAAGTAAAGCGTGGGATCAATATACGTTCGTTTTATTTTAGGATGTATCTAATTATGCAAAGTTTTCGGATGGATGTCTAAAAGCCGTTATAATGGATATAAAATAACAGGTTTTCTTGTCATTTCATTTTGCTAAAATCCAATAGTTCAAACACCGTTATAAATTAAAAAGACATTTCCAACACAAAATATATAATTTGTCGCGACTTAATTCGTATTAATATACGAATCTATAAGATTTTCCCTTTTTTTTTTTAAATATATGAAATGTTACAGCCTCATGGATTTTTTTTTTTCGTCTGAGTTCACCGCACTTTTTAACTTCGTTTTAGTTGAGTTGCCTTTTTTAGGAATGTAAAGTATCGTCAGTAAATTAACGTGGAAAAGGGTCAAGTCATCTCGATAAAGTATGTGTCCCGTAAAATTTAAAATGACCAACAAGAGTTAGCCTTGAATAAATGAATGCAGGTAAAAATTACAAATAAACCCTTTGCTTATTGGGGCAAAAATTAAAAATATCTAATTTATAACTTCGCTTAAGAAAGTAAGTAAATGCGTTTAAAAAAGTTTGGAGAAAAGTTTTTTTTTTGTCAATATGTATACAGTATATACAATAAAATAGGTATTTTGATTACTCACTCATATTTGTAGCTGCCATTATCACCGATGATTTGTTCGTTCTTGATGACAGGGATTGGAGTGGTTGTTGAAGAACTTGGGCTTGGGTTTTGGTTCCAGTTATTCCAGTTGCTTTGGGATCCAGTACTAGCTGGTTTGTTTTCGTTGCCAGAATTTGCAGGTTTATTCCAATTATTTTGAGAGTTTTGGGATCCAATGCTAGCTGGTTTGTTTTCGTTGCCAGAATTTGCAGGTTTATTCCAATTATTTTGAGAACTTGGGTTAGCTGGTTGGTTTGACCAAGAATTTTGCTGGTTATTCCAGTTATTCTGGGGCTGGTTTTGGTTCCATGCATTCGGAGCAGCGGTGGACCAAGAATTTTGTACGTTATTTCCGTTATTCGACCAACTGTTTTGATTATTGTTATTCTGTGGTTGATTATAAGAGATCTGTTCGTTATCAATTGGGGAATACGAATTTTGTACTGGATCTGGCCTAGCGGGATCCTGGGCTGAATTTTGAGAGTTCTGAGGGTTCCAGCTTCGGCGTCGCTGAACTACTCGTCGGTAGGTACGAGGTGCTTGATGAACAGGCACATTAACAGATGCAGCGACCTGTAGGTCGTCATTGTTTTCGATTTCTTCTGCTAGCGTAAATGCTAGGATGGCGATAGTAAAGAAAAACTGAAAAGAAAGAACAATTTTAAAATTAATAATGATTAAAGTATAAAATTTTGCAGTAATATAAAATTGTAAAGTATTTGATAAAATAAATTATACTTATAAAATGATTTAAGTTATAAATAGGGAAATTTTAAGTTTGGGAGAGTTTAATGAAACGTAAACTAAAATAATATAATTTACAAAAATTATTAATAGTTATAATATTAATATTTTCTTTTATTTATATAAAATTAGAAGTATTAATATTAAAATACATCACAAACTCAAGGACTCACCAGCTTCATCTTGTTGTCCTTACTTCACCGCGCTCTGTCGGAATCTGTTCTCTTATGGGATCGTCTCACATTTTTATAGGAAAACATCCTGCGTCCTCGCATTCGCATCTCGAATTCTCGTTTGATCTGCCCGATTAGAGATACTGCCATAGAATTTTGGACACTAAGACGGATTCACATTACAGTGTTATATTTAATATTTTTTCTATATTGTTTTAATATCTTGTTTTAGAGCTTTTTTATGTTAATGCACACGGATGGCAATGAAACGGTTTTAACAGCATGAATGATATAATCTAGTTCATATGTACGAACTGTCTACAAACAATATTTTTTTATGAATGACGACAGAGATATAGTCATTCATAAATTGCTTAGGAGGTGCCTACGCTTGTTTGCTATATGTTTAACAACTTTTAATATAACGTGGTGAGAATTAATCTAATGGGATTTTGAGGACGTTTTACAACAAACTTTTAAATTTTGTGAATCAAATAACATTCTTGTGATTCGAATAAAACAAATGTTATATACACCTTATTTAGAATTTAATAACGTATAAAAATTGCTTTATTAAAAGTTCATTCACCTTAAGCTATTCTTATCATATATGATTTTGTAATCCGTCATAGTAAGAACTAAAATAGTCATAGTAAGAACTAAAATGTAAATGGAAAAACTGTGTACCGAAATTTGACAAGGACGTCAAGTCACGTTTAAGCACCAATATAGAGCATAGATGTAGTCATGAAATGGTTTTATAAAAATCATTATATAGACGCACAAAAACACTATATATGTATGAATATTATGGTATATATATATATATATATATATATATATATATATTTATATTACAACTCATACTCAGTGTAAATATATAATATATTCCATATTAGTTTAAGCTAAATTCTGCATTTAAATATATATAAAAATTCATAAGTTCTAAGAAATGTGTCTAAATTTATAACAAAATGTGTCTAATTCGTTTCCCGACATTAAAATTTTGTTTTTAAATCATTTGAATTACTCCCGATAAAAGGGGACGTCATTCCAAAAGTATACAATGAATGTATGCTACAAAATTTATCACCGTTCGATCATAGCAAAATTTAAGCGTTTTTTTATGGTCTTATAATATTTCAAATTCTTTTTACCAACAGTCATATTATAATTATAAAATATTACATCTATGTAATTAATAGATAGTATTCTAGTGACAAGCCCATAAAATATAATTATTGGAACAAAATACATTTGTAAATATATTAACAAACAAATATAAGAAACATAATACTCCGTAATGAACGATATAATTCGATTTAATGTTTATCTTTCGCTTAAGTGGATTTATATCTTGACAATAAAACAAGGTTTCATATCAAGGACATCCTTTTATAAAATTTGCATGAGAGACATCCAAATTCATCCGAAAGTTCCACAACCATGGTGTGTGAGAACGGTTTCTACATTCGTTAATTAACAAAATTACTTAAACCATAGTGATTTTTAATATAGACTTAAAATAATATAAAATTCCCTCTTAATAAGCACATAATTTTATCTCTCCAATAAACACTTTGAGGTATGTTTAAAAATTACTTGCCTTTGTACAGGATCCCAATTAGCATTGACTATGTAAAGAATGTCCGGATTCTCCGCTGATTAAAAAGTATACTTTCATAATTATTTATTATATATAAGGACATCCTAAATAATATATTTGGAGTTAATTTGATAACGAATTCTATGGAACATAATAAGAATGAAAACAAATTTGTTTCTAACCAACAAAGTTATATGCTAGTATAGACAAATAACGTTTGAGAACAGCTTTCTTTAAAGTTAGTAAAAATGTCTCCTCGAAACTTTAATACATATAATTCTTCGGAATATTTGTGGACGTCTTGTCTGTTCTTAAAGTGTTATTGAGTTATTGGGTTTTATCTCGGAATGTCTCTGTGGTTACGCGTAAATTGCGAATTATGAGGATTATACATCTATGTGCTTGAATGTTATGCGTGGGGTCCCTAAAATGTTTATTGATTTATATTAATGTCCAATGTATGAGACACTGATGTACAAGTTATGGATAAGGCACGAGTGATGGCATTCTTATTTGTTTTCTTTAATCAGACACGTTGAGTGAACGAGAGTTAAAATAATAAATTCGCTAACGAAGTTATATTAATGATACGTAAGACTGACTAAATGGATACTAAATTACAAATTGCTTTCGATGTTAGTGACGCGCCGAATGTGAATGTTTATGTGTTGTGACAATTCGTATGGAGCCTTAATTTTTTTTCCCAAATTTACAAAAAAGGTTCTTTGTTTGACCTATGTAGTATGTATATAAATACATAACCGCATTTTTTGCTTATCCCGTTTGACTTCAAAGTTTGTTATGTCTTTGCTATTTTTTTCGAATACTTATGTTTTGCTTTAAGATATCTTTGAACATTTACCTTTGAAGTTATGCGTATATAATATTTTAACCATAAAATATAGGTACATACCTTTAAAGCCTGTCATTCTCGATATTTCGGTTCGTTATTGTATTATCATCAGTCTGCATATCCATCCAACCAAATTCGTTGCATGGGGCCAATTAGTAACATTTGTATGAAGGTTGTAAGAATAATTCATCTTTTTTTTCGAATACGCCTTTTAATTCTACTTAAACTTATACAAAATATTTCTTGTTTATAATTCCTCAAATACATATGAACAGAACCAGAGCTTAAGTCTATTATATTTTTATATTTTTAACATAATTATGTTTGTCTTACTTCTGTGTTGTACCGTTTTGTTGATTTTAGATTTTTTTTAAACACATTCTTTTGTTGTACGCTAATGAAGTGATCACTAATTAGTAAACATTTTCGGTACGTAAATGAGTGATCATTTAAAATTTCGTTCTAACTGTTAATTGCTCCTGTGGAGATAATAATTTATTTTATTAATATATTTTAACTAAATATGTACAACCGTTTCATTTTTATATTGTGTTTTTTTTTTTTTAATATTTGAACAGGATCGAATTTGTTCTCGCGAGATAACAAACACTTATGTAGGTTTTGGGTAATGCAGTTGAAAATAAACAATTACTAAGACATTTTAGGTGTTTGAAAGAAAATAAATATTTTTAGTTATAAATAACTATATTTTATCCAGATTTTACGATCGTAAAACAGTTTTATTTTTTATACCAAACATTATTCTTATGTAAAAAAATATATATTTTTATATTATAACTCATTATAACTCATTATAATATCATTATGTATTGACTTATTGCGTTTTATTTTTGTAAGTAAACATTTCATGTTTAGTAGATGCTTACGTCATGTAAGATATCTACGGTCAATTTATAAGTTTATTGACTTTAAAAATAAATTCGCGGATTTATATATAAGCGGACGAACAGATCTACATATATTATACATGAAGTGGGAATATTTTAAAACCTAAACAATAGAAAAATGAATACTCATGCTGCAGATAAAATAAGCTTATTTTTTAATAAATATTCTATTTTTATAGACATTAACTTGACTATATCTTTGTTAGACTTGTTATATCTTAGAGCTGTCTTATTTGTGTTGTAGTTTCGATTACAGACTTATACTCAATAGACTGGGTTCATGGTTTGTGGTCGCTTGTAAATTCCATTAATAAAGACTGTACCTCAAGTACATGTATTGTTGATATGCATTATTTGACAGAATTTGAATAAAAATTTATGATTAATTCCAACAGTTTTGATATTTAAACAGAGAATCATTGATAAAGTATACGTGCCTATAAAATAGTATTATATGAAAAAATTCTGAGTATATTATAAATAGATAAAAATTAAAAGTTACAAATATAGTAAGTCAAACATGAAGTTATCCGTCCCAAAATGTCCTATTTCATGTATATAAAGTTACTTACACCGTTGTTGTGCTCTAATTATAAGAGTAATAAGATCTTTATCTGTTTATGACCAATACAAATGATTGGTTAATAAAATGTAAGTAAAATATTTTACTATATTTTCAAGACGTTTACGATTTTATTCCCGTTGTACGGATTTCCTTCATACTAACGGGTCCTTAGTGTCAAATTTTAGTGTCTCGACGAAATGTTTGCTTTCTTACCGAAAAAAATTTTATGTTTAAAACGGTAAGGGCCACCGTTTAAAACAAACACGTTTTAAGGTCACCTCGTATCCTAAAAAGTTACTTTTACTTGCTGACCTGTTTATTTACTTTTTCTTGTGATAAAAAATATTAAATGTTTGCCTTTATCCTAAGTCCTATATCACAAACAACCTGTTTTAGTCCACACTCCAATCCTTACCTATTGAGAAATCGGAATCGAAGTTAACGGAATCATTAATTATAAACGGAATATATATGTATTATTCATATTACATATAACCTACTAATAGGCAGGGTTAATTTTAAATGTAGGTTCTTTATCATTGAGCTCGGTAGCTTTTAGAATGGACTTAATAAATAAACCTCCAATAATACATGCATATAATATGTCGCGTTATAATCAGTCAATGGTTCTTTTATATGGAAAAGGTATATTTTGTGTCACTTTTGGGCATCGGATCATTTGTAAATTGCATATTATCTTAATTGCGATATAAATCACAAAACGTCGCGTGGATTTTTTAACATTGGAACTTTTGATAAGAATTTAAGGCTTTCAACGAACTTCAAGAAGACAGAGGATCTCAATTACCTGCCTCCTAAATAATAATTATAGGTAATTGGTTTAAAATAATTCAATTGTGATTAAGTTTGTTCCTATATGTTATGATGATTTCCACTATGAAATACAGTAAATAACTGTAAATAAAATTTGCAATACAATTAATTTTCTTCATAGGAATGAAAACGTTATTATAAGAATTGCTAGGTAAAGATTTCTTTTAAAATAAAAATAATAAAAATAATTCAAAAAGGTAGTCTTATGGAAATAAGAAAATAAATTGTAATTTAAACGAAATATATGTATTTTATAATTATAACAGAATCAGAATGTGTGTAGCTTATCAATCTCGTCTGTCAAATAAATTGACAAAATCATTATAATAATTTTAAATGCCTATAATTTAAAACTTAATTGCTTATATTTATAATCTGAAAGATGTCTTACTAGTTTCATATTCTTTAATTCGTGTTTTTATTGTTATTGGTTTTTATAAAATTCAGAAGCTGCAAAATTTTATTAATTATAAATTTACTATAACAGAAAATTTAAATTTTATTTGAATTTTTATAATTAAATTATATTTAAATTTTTATACTGTTTAGATAATATGTCAGTTTAAACTCAATAAGAAGAAGAAGAAACAATATAATAAATATATTTATAAAAGTTATGTAGGAGCTTCTAAGTATACTTAGTTAACAAATTTTAACTTAGATTTAGAAAGGAAAATAAAGCCAATATTCTTATATTTTTAGGAATTTTTGTGATATCTGTACTCTTTTATATTAAAATGATTCCGGGGCATCCCAATACGAAAGTCCTATACTAGTGATTTATGACGTTTAATTATATATTTGACCCATTTTTATGGTGTCACAAGAATTCACGTTTAGTCGAAAAATTCTCTGAACAATGCTATAATTTTGAGTGACGACTACAGAAAAAATCCGGCTGTTTTATAATATGGTATTTTTGTAACTGGTTTCATATATCAAGATGTTACTGACCCCGTATGAGTCATTCCACTTGTTTACTCTATCTGCGTTATTCTTGTGAGAGGTGTGATTGATATCTGATTTGACACTCATATTATCTGTTTAATTACATAAAGATTTGATAGCAATTAAACGTTATGTCTTTTGCATTATTCAAATATAAAATAATTCTATTTAACATCTGTATATAAGATACTTAACTTAGTTGAAAGTTTTAGAAGTTGGATATTTTAATCCTCACCCTTTTAAGTTGTTTTATACTCACGGATGTGATTCTTATCTAGACACAATCTTACTGTCTTACTCATGTTAAGAGTTCAGTAGATTGTCAAATTATGTTTTCGTGTGGATATCTGTTAGTCTTTCTTATTTATAAGATAATTTGGATTTAAATTACCCGTCTGAGGAAGCCACTAATGTGTTGGGAAGCAACTAATCATTAAAAATTTTTAAGACCTCATGCTGGTGAGCATAAAAGAAAGAGTACTGTTACAGAAATGTCCAATCTTTATTACCTTGACTTACCACGAGTCAAGGTCGGCCCGGGTTCGATGTACCTAACATCTTTTTTTCCTTAATTAATGAAAGGTACTGATTGGGTTTAACTGATTCCAGAGACCAGGTAACTCACTTGTCCTTTTGTCACAGGGAACTGGACTCACTAAAGTCGTATGTTTACATTTAAATGTTTCAAATAAGGGTTTTATCTGATGATCAAATATTTTATGTGATTGTAATGTTTAAAATATTTATTTTTCTCATGTCTTATGTGTGGTATAAGTCATATTTTGTAAGATATTAATTAGGCTTCCTCGGCCACTAACTGAATTTTTTGTGCTTACCCCTTCGAATATGTCATACGATTGACGCTTTTTCAAGTATTGTATATTAAAATACATATTTATTTAGCTGTTATTTAATATGCGAAAATAAAAGAAACCACTATTCGTCTCTTCTGATTTAATCTTACACTAAATTACGCTTAATATCTTTTAGATATTGAGAATATTATTCTTATTTATTAAGGTAAGTAGAGAGAATCTTTTTAAGAGTAAAATATATAACGTTCATAATTTGGTTTAACTTTTAAATGCTGATGTATAAGGTACCTGTATTAAAGTTCTATTTAACTCTCTACGTGTAACATATTTAGTGGGATGTAGATCAGGTGCCATTTAAATGAAATTACTATTGACTTCGCCTGACCTCCCTGCTTGCTAAGACTCTGCAATGCTTAAAGAACATTATTATAATTATTTTAATAAATCTCCTGTGATATAAAACTTTAATATATGTCACTTCTACTTTAAACATTTTGAATATAAAAGTAATCAGTTGTTATAATTTTTATTAGTTTATTTTGGCTGTTTAATTTGTGTAATAAACAGCATTTTACAAAACTTCTAGCAATTAACACGCATCCCACAAAAATGACGTGTCTCTTAGATTAAAACATCGGCAATTTTCAAAGGTTACCGTGAATGATGGTTGCTTTTATGGTCAGTGTCGGTTTAGCATCTGATAAATAACAATAATATTACCCCAGTCAGTAATCATTTGTCATAACTTATTTTTTTAACCAAAGTTTTGCCTTTAAGGAAATTCAAGCTACATATAAGTTTTTATAACATTTTTACACATCAACAGCATTACATCTTTATACGAAACAACACTCATTTGAATAATAGACTTGTATATAATTTTTTATAAATTTTTTTAAAGAAATGGAAAGGAATAAATTTCCAAATACACAACGATAAAATAAGTGTAATGACCTACTTGGAAAGCAGGTATGTGTAAGGAGGAAAATGATTAAAGAAATTATTAAGAAGTAGCTTGAATACTAAGAACTTTACAGGCAGTTAGAAGAGAAAATATTGAAATAATCTACATTACCTAACGTTATTCATCATAGTGATTAACATCATTTTTTGCAATATATATTTTATTGGTTATTATTATTCGTATTCACACAATGCGTTTCTATCTCAATCCATATATATAACTTATAAAATAACGATTCATATGATTACTCAAGGTACTGATTTAAAGTTAGAAAAATTTAATTATACTACAGATTGCACTAATGCATTGTGCCGATATGGTTCTACAGAATGATTAATATAATCTGGTAAATATAATTGACTGTCGTCAAAGTGTAGCTTAAATGAATTTATCTTTGCAAATATTTACGTAGGTGTTGTCCAAGAATTGGTCATCTGAGTCCTTTTGCGTTTTCAAATTAGTGTGTGGGCAATGTCAATCCTCTTATCCTTCTCATGCATTGTTTAAAATATAATTGTTTTAATGTGGTTAGTCACTGATTGCTTCTAATATGGTCTTTTAAAGACTTTTTATTTATATGTAAATTACAAAAAAGATATTGTAATACAATACAATAAAGTATCTTGTTTCTTTGTTTCCGATTAGAATATACAATTAGATTATTATTGTTAATAAACACAAAATTTAATTAAGGTTTGCCTTGGTTGTGATATTTTTTTACACGTCAATTTCAAATTATAAGTAATTTACCAAAAACTTCAGAACGAATAACATTTGGCGTTTATATTAATGTAAATTCTAACAATATTATTAACTTTATTATATGTTATAAAATGAAATCGAGTCTTAAAATTCGAATGTTCATATACTAAAACTTAAAGAATGACCTGAATCACATAAGTTTAATTTAAGTTACTTGTTTGGGATCGCGTCTAACTTCGTAATGAAAAAATAAGTGGAACATTCCAACTACAACCAGCATAGTTGAATTAGCGAATAATTTTGATCATGAAATATCTTTTTTAATAAGTTTGTTGTTAAAAAAACTATACCTCTTTTTACAGTAGAGTAGAGGAAACTATTTTTAATATGTTGTCTCCATGTATCAAATATACAGGAATGAATTTTATTAAAACAAAAGTGAAATCATCATAGATTTTACTTACGTCATTTTTAAGCATTTTTTTTTTCAAGAATACTGTTCTAATTCAAATAATATATTTTTTTGGCTATTAAATAACGTAAATGAAAATAATTTATAAAGTTAAGTAATTAAAGTTAATGCCCGTGTTAGTTTTTTTATATTAAGGAATAGCTGTTATACGTGTTTTTAATGTTTCAAGTTTTATTAGCCATCTTAATTGCACAACTTAATTGACCTAAATCCGACAATTAAGGAGTCGTCACAAGTCGTTTCCGACTTTAGGCAGAACAAAGAAATAAACAGAATTGTGGAAATGTTTTTATGTTTATAAGAGAATATATTTAATGTTCTTTTAATTTTCTAAGTCGATATGGACGGCAACAGATTGTGGTATTCCAAAACGATTGACATAGTGATTGATACGGAGCTGATTCGTATATAACACGACTCACGCCTCCATGACTGTGGGGTTTCGAGTCCTATTGTACAGATGTTTGTCAGATGAAAAGCGAATTTATATCGATGTATCTGACTGTACACATTTTATATAAATGTCAAACTGCATCTCTTTAGATTTATTTAAGGATAACTTTTAAAATATTTTCTATGATTTATTCCTGGATATTTAACAGTGGAATTACAATTAGTAGAATGAATTATTTAATTTAATTTATAAGCATAGCATAACATTGAATTATAAACTTTTCATTAATATATGTTATTTCAAGCTAATACGTATTAAATCTTCTATATATATAAAATGGATTGCTGTTCCTTAGTCTCGCTAAAACTCGAGAACAGCTGAACGGATTTATCTTATCATAGTCTTGAAATGTTCGTGGAGGTTCAGGGAAGGTTTAAAAGCTGAATTTTTTTTATTAATTTCCGGGAAAACCCTAAAAACAGCGTTTTTTTATTTCCCATACAAACAGTTCTTTGACATTAGGTTTGACAACTAACTAATATGTTAATCAATCATTTTGTCGCACTTCAGAACACTTAGATTTATGGCTTGAAGTAAAGTAAAGTAAACACCAAAAAAATAAATAAGACATAATTTATTTCTTGATATTTCTTCTTCTACGAAGTCTGCCGGGTCAGCTAGTACTTAATAAATTATTTGTTATCTATCATATTAAAATGTCACTTTTTTTCATTGTTTAAAAATATAGGGAACTTTAATTTTTTGTTGGTAGGTTTGCTCGGATTTCCATGTAAAATGACGATAATTTAGAAATAACACATTTAAGGGAACAATAATGGAAGTCAAAACCAAAAAAAAAAAGTGTAAAAATAATAAAACATCACCAAAACTGCTAGCTTTTAAAAGTTATTGCTAATGAAATATAATATTCAACAAGCTATTTATTTGTCTTATCAGATTCAGACGTTAGAGATATGATTTACAAGGCACCTTGTGTAATTTATAAACATAACACATTTTTAATATCAGTTATTTATTATAAAAAAAGCATTTCAGTTATTAAAAAAATTACCCATTTAAATTAATGAAACACTTTGCATATTTTCACTTTAATGTTATGTATATATTCAGATATTCCAATGATTTTATCTATAGTGGATACTATCGTCATATTTTTAGAGTATCCAAAATACATATCAATAAATATACATCCAGTTATAATTGATACTTAAATATTGATGTTTGTTATCGTTATAAATGTCGCTAATCGTAATAAGTTATTGATTTATGATTATATTAAAAATCTCATTATTGTGAGGATCTCGTTAGTGTTCATATAATATAAGTTAATCCGTTTTAACACCAAAAAAATTTAAGGGACCATGAAATGTTTATTCAAAAATCAATCAAAGGATTAAATAGATTTGTCTTCAACTTTTTTTTTAGGTTTTAAATAAAAATACTAATCTAATTGAATTTTAATTTATGTGCATCAAACACATTGATGGGTTGTTTTAAATCCTCTGAGATGTGATATTTATGTTACTAATGACTAAGTAATTTATTTAATCTTCTCATATCCTGCAAATGATATTTTGAATAGCTCACTGAATTAAATAATGACACTTTTGTTTTTAATTTAATTTATTTTTTAATACGGTATACAAAAAATTAAGCGTTAGTTTTGTTATATGTATGTATATGGTATAGTATATTTTTACGGGTTCACAAAAGACAAATGACTAATTATTTAGTATTTCCTATTGTTACAATAATATGAATTATTTTGTAAAAATCTGCAAAACAGGGTCATTCCTTAGCTATTTCACACTAATTAAACCTTTCAATATTTTTCCATTAAATTTTTCTCTCGTGATGACCCTCAATATTCCTTGGGCAAGTATATGTTGTCGGTAAAAGTGTCTCACATGATTTGAAAGAATTTCTAACTAAATTGTTTCCAAAAATTGAGCTCGAAAATTATCGAGGATAACCAGAATGTGACATGATTTTATGAGCTGTTGTCTTGTTATCATAAATAACAATAAGAACTTGAGCAAATATAATATGTAAATTATAACGAATTATTTATAACAGCGGTATAAACGTGAACGGTAACAGTGCTTAAAAAGTAATAATTTTGGTGCCATTATTCAAAGTAAGGTGTCATCATTCGAAGAATTTAAACGGTACATTTAATCAATTTCGTTTCAGTTAGGGTTATTTAACGGTTAAACCTAAAGTATTGAATATTGTATCATGATTCGCGAAACTTTACTAAAGGGCACCGGACCCCGTTTAATTGCTCTTCGATTTTTTAATCCTCGATTTTATTTTAAGAGTATTCGTCATGCATGAGTCCTATAAATCACGATGCATATAATTTTTAACAGCTGTTTTATATTTGTAAGAAACATTGTTAGCTGTTTCTTATATCATAATTAGCTTGTCTCACAGGTAAACAATGAACTGACTTATCTTTTCTGATAAGACCACGAAAGTGCACTCTTAAAAAAGCTTGACAGAATTCGCAAACTAAATCTCAATGCCACACAAGTGAATGTTATAAATTTTCTATACTTACTACTAATATTAATTTAGTTAACGTATTGAAACATTGATATTTATTACTTAAAATTCTCATTTAACATTCGTTGTTGTGAACAAAGTTAATTACAATACATGTAAGAATATTCTGAAATATTTTTAGCCCGTCTCTTAGGTTATTGTAGATTTAATAATGCCCTCTAGCAGGAGGGTAAAATTAAATTTATATTAATATGGTGTCCTATGAGTCAGAGATGTATTTCATTTATGTATAATCGTAAAATATTACAACCTTGTATGCATTTATTAATTTATTATTGAAAATAATTACATCTTCTCGTAACTTTTTAGTTCGTTTTAAACCGGGTTTTGATTTAAAGCGTCGTAAAATTATTTGTAATTTTGATGTTTCGTTTTACTAATTTTTATTTGGGCAATCTAAAAAGATTTATTCATATGTAATTTCTATGAAGTTCATAAAAATAATTTAACACATTATTTTATTCGGTTAGATATACTCGTATGGCAAATGAATAAAAAATGGTATTCGGATAACATCAGTGACAGTAGTTTAGCTTAGCTGAAGCCTCGGGTTATATTCGAACAATAAAATAGGTTTACGCGTCGATCGCTTTGATGCGCCATGAGCCCCGTCCGTACCATTTCCTGTTTGTCATCAACTGGCACTTTGAACGATTTCAAAATGGACCCTGAAATAACACCACTATACTATTAATAATCAATTTACTTTGTCATTTTTTATATGAAACAACTTGATCACATTTTAATTCTCTCTTTATATCTTAAGTTGTTTTACTTAAGAATCAGGATTAACTTTTTATAATCGTATGACCTTAATAATGTAATGTATGAGATCTGTATGGATGTATGTTTATATTTTTATTTGGCATACAGTAACATGTATTGTTTGAAAGATCAAGTGTCAAGACTATTTCAATTATGAATTAGTCTACTTAATAAAAAGGTTTTTATGCCACGGAAGAATATAACAATCCTTATGAAATATTCATATTTTATAATTGTTTTTACAATGCCAATAAAACGTTGATAAACGTTATTAAGGTTCGATTTGATTAAAAATATAATAAAATATATGGTAATTAACATCATAAATAGGTTAAATTAAAAATAAAATGCAACAATCTTTTTGGACTGGTAAATAAATACAGGATGCAATAAATGATACACAAAAAGGTTATTGCGTCTGAAAAGGTGAGTATCGTAGTTAGAGTGTAGCAATAATTTAGTCGTTGATCAAGCCCTCTAGTTTCGCCACATAACACCCTATGTAAAGTCTACCCTCCTATTGTTTTGGGATGATAAATTAGCTGAGCTTACCTGTCGCTAGGATTAGCGCCCCATCCACTACCCTTTGTGGAGCATTCGATTCCGCATTTTTATTTGCATTTGATCATTTGATTAATTTGTTACTGAACAATGGAGTATGTTTTGGGATACTTGTACCACCATCCACCCTTTCCACATCTCGTTTGTGAAGATCATGTAGACAAATTACACTTTTGTATTTATAATTTGTTTGTTGAGGACGAGAATCCTTCGATCCCGCGAAAATATTACGTAAAACGTCCAATGAAAATTGAGTTATCCTTGAGTGACCCTTTGACTATTTTGCGAAGTAAGGTTTCTTGTATGGGAAATAAATTTGAATTATTGTGAAATGTGTAAAAAGTTGTCTATTGTCAAATCTTATTTATTAAAGTATTTAAACAAACGTATTTTTACATAACTAAAATATGAATCTCGTATATTGTTAGTATATCTGTAGATATAACATTAAATTTATGATTCTTCTTAAGAATTTTAGCTTGTTTTCAGAATGTGCTTGCCAAACATATTGATTGGATTGTCGGTAGATATCCGATATTCTTGTAACATTTAAACTACAAGTGCTATAAATCTATAAACTATAATAGTTGAGCGCTCTTTTAGATGGCAAAACTTATTTTGAACATCTTAACTCTGCTCTGATCTTGCCAGAATCCTTGCTCTAGTTTAGTTCGTATTTGGCAAATTTCCATCACATAGCGGCAATCAAGCAATCATCGTTGGGCACAAACTAAAAAGGTGTAATAAATGTGTATATACAGAAAAGGATAAAAATTTCTAAAACTAATTATATTTTGTTAACTATTTAGTTAAAATATACTTGAAGATTTTTGTCTAGCTTTAGATCTTACTCTGTTTGATTTTGTAAAAATGACGGGCACATGAAATAATTTGCTCAAAATAATCAATGATAATTAATTTCCTCGTTGAATGGAAATTCTTTTTTCTAATTAGATTATAAAAAAAACAATATTTCCTTACTTTGTTTTATTATGCTACTTACTAGAAAACCTTTTAATGGTCTTATATAAATAAACGCAAACCTCTCATTATCTTACCGTTTTAACAAAGATTTTCTTTTCCGAATTAAAAACAAAGTTTTGATCTTCCTTATTTCATACCTAAGGTTATTATGTATGGTTCTATAGAGGATTCTTGCAGGGTGACTGTCTCCATTAGGGTATCAATAAACCGTGTGAGGTTTATTTCTTTATGGTGCTTGAATCAAAGGCTCAAATAACAAATGCGTTTACCTCCTGTATCGAAAATTTTGTATATTTTAAGACGGTTTTTATAAGACCATAATGAAGTTCGTGTTAAAAATAATTATGTTAGTGAACGTTGTTATCACCGTCTCGTCGCGTTTTGTTCCTTATGAATTATTACGTCAGCTATCTTGACGATAAATCACACTGTCTTGAGCATTTTGTGGATCTATTATCATCACGACCTAGCGTCTTAGGTTTCATTTTTATTTTTTCGTAAAAAATATGATTAACGGCGTTTTTATTATTAAATATTCATACTCAATATCCTTAAAATAATAGCAGCACTGATGTTAAACTTACATTTATACTGCATTTCAACTTGTATAATATTATGTTTAATAACAGATCGCATACATTATATATTACTCATTTAATTGTAATGTTTCATGACTCGCATTTCATTTGACTGATTCATTTCTAGTTGCACGATATATTTCTATACACCTCACAGTAAACACTATTACGAGAGGGCAGGCTGTTAGGGTGCATACCGTTTTAGGGTTGCAATGCATCTTAGCGGCATACCAATGTGTAGTGCACTAAAGCAGAGACGTACAGAGTAATGACTCTTCACATACGTATTATTTTAACTGAATCAACAAAATAGAGGCGAGAACTTTATTATTGTAGTCATTTCGGATTGTACCCTTTCACTGCTACGGCCATTGTTGCGAGACGGATGGCAAATTAAAACCTTTGCTGGTGCGATTGTGATTGAGTGTGAAAAAGCTCTCGCTCCAGACTACAATCCTACAAGAATAGGACCCCATCGATCAATATGCTCTATGTGTGATTAAAATCTGCCACGTGGAAATGTAACGTATGGTTCCATTCTTGATATGAAATGAAATGCTTACTAGTATGAATAAATAACATCTTAGATGCTGATTTGAAAAATCTAGGTACCTTAAGAAATATTGCTATAGAACAAGTATGTTATGTAAAAAAATCAATTTGAATTGGTCAATGAAAGACATTTTTTATTTGTTGTTTGACTTCTAAGTTATTTATTTACACTCCCGTCTCTCGACTGCCGTAATTAATCCACCGGTCTTTTATAGCCATAGAACTTCACCCTTGCGCTGTGCAATGTTTGGCTTCGAAAAGGGCAAATTAAATCATATAACGTCTCAATTATTTGAAAAGCGCGGCATATCCACAGACGCAAAAAGAATGGTTCTGCTGGTCCTTTGAAAAGCCCATCGGGGGAGCTCTCAAAACTGTCACTACCAGAACACTTCACTATGAACGTAAACATCTAGGACTGCATTATTTTGGCGCAACTCATACACAGTCTGTCGTGTGGAGTTGGTATACAAAACGTTGTTAAGAAAAGCCGTAATGTATACAATGTTGAACTTCGCTGGGGAAATTTCCTCCTACAGTCGAGGTAATGGCGTCGTGACGGCTGACACGGGACGCATGCGTGGTGGATTCCACCCCATTGGTCTAGGATGACGTCATCGGGGTGAACCCGTAGGTCTGAGTGTCACTAGCAGTCACTCCGCAGTGGCCAGAGGGTGTTTACGTGTCTGTCATGGTGGTATACAAACAAACGTTCTAGTAACTACCTAAGAGACTCTTTCGTGGTAAATATTGAAGAGATTCCAGTGACAATCGAGTGTTTCCAATATCATTACTATCCAGTCATTAGAATCATCTTTCAGTGATATAAAGGTAATGTTTCATACATTGTTTACTGTATTTCCAACGAGAGCACAAGCCTAGTGGAGGTTTTTTTTTTAGTATTTTTCTTGCTACGGAAACATTGTGAAAAGATGAAAGCCAGTCGTTAAAATGTGCGCCATAATATTTTGAAACTAGTTTTTTAAGTTTGTTTGAGTTTACTTTACCAGGGTTTCAGATATAGTAATTAATGAAAGTTGCTATTATATGCGACCCTCATTATTTTACTTATTTATTTGTTACTCGTCTCAAGGGTTACGTCTTTTGTAAAGAAAAAAAAGAAGAGCCTTGCATGGTAATAGTAATTTTGGACCCTAATCTGCAAAATAAATTACAAGCAGATAAAAAATATTATACTATGTCACGTATTTTGAACAAAAATATTTTCTATGTGCTCTAAGCTTATCCAAACATTAAAGGCTCGGGTAGAGGTATGAGTAAAAGTTAAAAAAAATAAACATGTTGCAGGGTATATAATGCGTAAACACGTCCTCTTTCGACATTCCAAGTGCCACTTTTAAACGAAGTGTGACAAATATTATGATAATGTGTATATACTGTATACAAGAAATATAAAATTATTTTAATATACAGCAATTTGTTTGTTATGTAATGTAAAATTAAGATTCTACAATAATTGAAACAACTTGATTTATTTTGTTGTGAAATAGAAAAGCATGTAAGGTTTCCCTTTGAACTAGAAATATTATCAAAATTTTGTTATAGGATAGCAATTAAATCGACTATGTAAATGTAATTGTCTCTTGTTTCCCACCTTACGTGGAGTCGCTAACAATTTGAATCAATATTAAGATCACGTTTTAGATACTGAGTAGCATCCATGTAACGCGATACGTTTGAGAATTAATGTTTTCTGTTGGGACCGAATACATTTCTGGTGTAACTAACCATTACCAACTCACTTTCCTACTTTGAATATTCAGAAGAACAAAAAGTGCAATGGATATTTTACAAAGGTCTTTTAGTAAATCTTTTTGATTGTTGGGGGGATTATTTAAATAACCCTTGGGCTTAAAAGGATAACGTTTATTCGAAATAAATTTGTTAGTGTCAATTTCGGATAAAGTATTAAAAAAACAGCAAAAGGATTCTAAAAACTAAACCTGTTCAGTGTAAAGGTTGCTGGTAAATTATAAATTTAGTCTTATAATGTTTTAAGTTCAAAGTAACTACATATAAAAAATAGTTTCAGTTAATAATTTTTTACCCTGTCTGATAAATTTATACGTGTATGTAAATATTAATATGCATATACGAAACAGACATTTTATTTAAGTATTATGAAAAATTATTTCAATGAAAAGAACAAACACACACAGATCAGTAAATTTTATTAGATGTTTTGTTTTTAACTATACGAAGAGAACGTTTTAAATAATATAAGTTGAACCATTTCATTAGAATGTTTCCAATGAGTCACATTTAAAAAATATTAAATACAGCCGAATAAGTTGCGTGTAATTTCTTACTACATATTATATTATCCCAAACTTTCCCTCGGTGTAAATGTTAATTGTAACTATCGTGCAAGCCAAAACGATTCAAGGTTTTCCCTTTGACTCAACATTTCACGTTGAAATATGATTATGTTTATAGAAGTTAAAAAATATATAAACATAAAATAATCCCCTCCGAAACTGTGACTAAGTGTGAGTTACGAAGTGGCAGTCTTCACGTCGTTACCATCTGCCCGAGTGCCAATCAAATTACTAACTGGCAGTGGCGATCTAACGATTAATAAGACGATTGATTAGCCAATCAAGATTACATTACAAGGGATTACAGAGGGACAAAAAAGCGTTTAAGCTTCATTCTTATCTCAGAGTTTTAAATCTCTTAAGAGCTTTGAAGTAGAGATTGATATGTTATACGTGTATGTTTGTCTGTTTATAACATTGATATTAGAAACATTTATATTTCGACAAACCATATATTTATATTCCAATTGTATTTTTTAATCGTTCTGATTTACAGACATAAGTGATTCATAGCTATCGTTTCACGAAATTTCAAATATTTTCTCACTGTGAAGAAATGTGAAGAAACAATTTATAATAGTCTAAGAATTGAACGATCAAATTGATTGCTATAGTTCTTTAACGAGCACTCTATAAATTTTATATTCTATTAAAAAATTTATGGAATCAATTTTTTAATGGATTAATGCTGACGCTTCAATAAGCGGATATATTTAATATAATATATATTGTTTTATAATAACTTTTATTAAATTTACTTTACTATATGGGACTCTATTAGTTTTCTTTATCTAGATAGTGTTATACATATACAATGGAAAGTTATTTAATCTCATGTTATAATTGTTCCTATAATATTCATTCCTATCGAACAATTAGTGAATATAAGTGCAATAAGCATTGATTACATTACAGTTTCCCCTTTTAAGAGTAACACGAGAAACCACTCAGCTCGTTTGTACGTATTAATCTATTATTGATATTTACTCTTACTTGCCATACAGTCTTTCGGTTTTTTAATTGTATCATCCTGATTCTTTAATTTATTAATTGAATTTATTGCCGGTTATTTAACTTTTAATTTGATAAACAAAATATTTTATATGGCGCAAGCATTACGAAAGTATAATTATTTTATAGTACTAAATAGATATAGGTACATATGTGGTATTAAAACATCTATTTACGACCGGAGGAGCCAATAAAATATATATTTTTTTTGTTATATCTAACTCTAAAATAAAATTAATAAACTAATCTAATGGCATATGAAAATTAATGTTTCCTCATATAAGTTCGGTAACCTTTAGAATTTAATGGATATTATTATACTTCTTCAATTTTTAGCGAATAAAAGTTTAAATTAGACTTAAAACATTATAATAAGGCGAAATTAGTAATGAATAAATCTGTTAATAAATAAATAAAAAAGTCCCAGCATAAGACAGGGTGGAAAATATTTATAACATTTAACCTAATGAAAAGACCGAATATATCAATCTTTTGTTCTAAGGCGTGACGTTCTTAGGGACCGGGAACTTAAGACTGAAAAATGGGGTGGCCATTATGATAATTATTATTTGTTTTAAAAGATGCAACCTCCTTGCAAATTAAGAAAATAGGGACGACATTTTGTACAGAATAAATTGCTTAACACGGAGGTTATATCATTGCTTCTTGTTTGTTTATGATAATTAATAAACCAAAGTAGGCAAGCGTTATAATTATAGTTTATATTTAACACAGGACATTAAAAACAGTTTCGTATTCTCAATTAAGTTTCTGTGTATCCAATACTTTTTATAAAATTATTAATTTGCTTCCGCGGAGATCTTCTCACGCAATTCGTGGATTTCGTTCAAATAAAATTATTCATCATCCTCGGGATCCTTTAAGCGATCTATCACCTTATAAATTATTACTAAACATTTCAAATTTAGCGGACGGATGGCGTTTCGCTAGGAGCGACGTACGATTGAAAAATTGTAGCAAAGCATCCGTAATTTCATACAAGGGGACTGGGGCGCCCGCGGGTAGGACCGGGAGGTCCCAGTACCAAGTTGCCGGGTAAATGTCGTAAATTCTTATGTTTAAGTGTGAAGTGAATATGTTTAAATTTAGACTAATAGTTGGGAAGAAATCCTCTAGTTTTGTGTTAATTATGTATCAATTGAAATTTGAATGAAATTGTTATGTCATTACATATTATTATGTTTCAAACTCTTACTTAACCATTAATACAATATTTAAAAGCTTATCTTGTAACACAATAGATTGACGTAGTAATGAATTATGTATAATAAAAAGCGTACAAGGTATTTGGAGAGTGTAAACGGAACAGGTTGGTTTCATAAAATATTAATAGAGATGCAGCCGCACCCTCGCTGTCGGTCCTCTAGATACACTTGAGTTTTAATATGAACTTTATGTCAATATAAATAAGCGCTACGCTTCAAACCCGGGTATGTGTAATAAGTATTTAGTTGCGGGGATTCGTGTTAGGGTCTGATGAAAATACGATTCGATTTGAGATTAGTTCGATATTGTTAATTTTAGCTTTGAAAATGTAATCCTTTTTCGATTAAAAGAAGTTAAGGATTATTTCTTCAAAGAATTCTCTTTATTGTCGAGCAAAAATACAGTAATGAAATTGAAGTTGGAATTGATTCTCGTGAATTTTACGGAGACGGAAAGCAAATTCACCTGTAAATTGGTATAATTATTTTATGGTTAGTACATAAAACACTTTTTAAGTTATACCAACATTTTTTTTCTATACGTTATCACCTGGAGACTTGGTGGGTGAGCCAAGTTTGGCAACGCTTTTCGCCGCAGTCACACATGGGTTATATTTTATTTATAAACATGTACCCATGTTGTATTATCTACGACTGGGGAATTTGTAATACTTTATGAGTCTATTTCTATCCACTTATTAACCGACCTAATAGAAATGGTGCTCAAATCGACCTCTGTTTCTGATTCTTTATGTATTATATACTTTTATAAGTTGTTTACCTTAGACGTTAGAATTAGCTTTGTAGAAAAACTGAAAGGTAGTTCGCGCTACTGATGTCACTGGATAAATTTTTGAGGTTTGTTTAAGGTAGTTCCAGGCTAAAATAGCCCCATATGGCCCCATATTCTATATCCCCTCCCCGTATTCTTTGAAAATTCTACTAGGTCTTTATTTTTCTCCTAGTAAGACAATATATCTGACACAATTCACAAGTTTTAATGATTAGACGTTGATTGAAAAGACATGGTACGTTATTAATACAAAACCCCCATTAACATCTGTTTTTATTCTTATCAAAACCATGGAAAATATTGTAGGTATAAGAAAATCATATTAAAATTAAAGATTACATTTGTTATTAATAGACTAATTTTCTATATTTAATTATTGCGACTCAGTTTAAAGTACATAATATATGGTATTTTGTTCTTTTAATCCTTAATTAGCTTTGTCTGTATCTTGAAATATGTATAAGAAATGTTCCAATTTATTAATGATAAATAATATATAGTTGAGTTAAAAAAACATCGTATGTTATCTTTAAAAAACGTATTGATTTATTTCGAATATCTCATATGTCACTGTTTCTAAGTGCCAAGTTTTTTTTTGACACATAAATTTATTCTTCACTTAAGATAACCGATACATTCTTTTATGATTAGATTTAATATAAAAAGAGTCATATAATTGATAGCGTTAATAGAATTTATCAATGGAAAGGAGTTAAATTATGACCATGTATTATTTTCAAGATTACGATGCAGATTTTTTCATTAATTATTCCTATTTAATATTAAGGCGACTTTTAAAAGTGTGTTTGATAAAGTCGTTAAAAGCAGCTGTTTTAATTTATAAATGAAATTAAATCAACGCTTAATATTTTACTCTACTATAATAAATAAAAACTTTGACTAACAAATTTATGGAGAAATTTCTTTTCAAACAACAAAAAATTTTGCTATTAAATATACTTTCAAAGGTTGTAGGTAGCACGTACAGAGTTCAGTGAGTTTTAATGAAAATAGATAATAAAACACTTGAATTGATTTCATTATCTCATACTCAATTTACTTGGAAAATTATACTCGATTCCATATAATTTTATGTTACTATAAATCATAATATGATATGATGTTATAGGAATTTGTTGTGGTGAAATAATCAAGAAGCGAAGTTTGCATAGTAATGAAATAACGGTCGCAAAATTGCTTAGGACGTGACAACGACCTTAAGAGAAGTTGGATACTGAAGATAGCCAAAACTAAAGATATTTTGGGAAGTTTGTAAATATTCAGATAGTTGCGTCAACTTCAATCCGTAAGACGTGCAACCCCTTGGGAGTAGCAGTAATTTGTAACGCTAAGTATCTCGGTCCAGACAAGATAAGGGTTTAAACATATGTTACCAAACGTATATAAAATTTTATGACATTTGAAAAAAATTCACATCTTGTATTTTAAAAATATATTCAGAAATAAAATGGCTAAGACCACATTTTACGATTTTGCTATAAAATTAATCCAGGCAAAAATTCTTTTAAGCAGAGGTTTTGTGAATTGCACGGACGAATGACACATTTAGGAGCGTTCAAATTCAAAGGCTTATCTTAAATAATGATTTTGGTTGTGGGTATCTCAAATGCTGAATTAGGATTCTCTTAACTTTAGCACGAGAACGAGAATTGATTTTGAAACATTTTAATGATACTAACGATTGTGTCAATAGGTTTACATTTCGTTTTTAATATTATAAGTAGTAATTTATTACGGGTCTATCGGACCTTTAGATTGTTCTCACATCTGTACTTTCAAAAATATTCATAATTCTATCAGTATGACAATTGTGCACAAAAATACAAGTATCCTTTAAAATATACTTCATTTGAATAAGAACTGGGGATTTTAATACACAAATTATTATGGTGTATTAAAAATAAAAAATAGGATCCAAAAATATTTAGTTTAGAAATATGTGTGAAAATTTAAACTTCATGTTAATTTATGCTGAAGTTTGTTGGAGGGTGTTGCTAACATTAAAATTTGAGCCTTGTCAGGTGCTAAGTCCATAATTTCCCGGGGGAACAATCCTGGATCGCGTTTTAAGGGTTTTCCTGAATGGGAACTCTAATTTCTATTGTTGTCTTGCTCTTGCATACTAATATCAAGCAAAATTTATTTCTTTTGACCGTGAATTCTGAGACTTGAGACGCTTTTAAAATTTTGAGTTTACTTGGAGAAAGTTTTCCATAAGATTTTCTACGTCGTTTCATTATTCGTAATTATGTTTTTTCTAGAGAAAGAAATATTTCATTCTTTACTTAAATGATAACGTACCTCTTATTCTCAACTTTCTTGCGGTTATATTTTTATTTAACGAAATAATATCATGACACATAATAGTCATATTAAATGTTTTTTTCTTTATTTGGAATGTTAACATGATATTGTTGTTTAATGTTAATATCTAGAAATGTTCCTTGTTATATTGAATATTATATCCAAGTTTATTTTGTTACAGGTATGTTGTTTCATGTATACGCCGAAGCGCCTACGGTATTTTGGTGAGCAATTAAGTCTTTGCGAATTATTTCTTAGCCGTCAGTTAATAGAAGTACGAAGGAAAATATTTCTGACGTTGAAGTTAGAGTTCGTTAAAGTTGTTTTGCATTCAAAGTGAAAACTGCTGGTGTTTATACAGTTCACTGAAAGAGGGAATTTTTAAAATGCTAACTAAGGTGACTAAACTATTCTACAGATACAGTATGAAGGTGTCTTATTACTCGTAACTTAAAACAATTTTATACCATTTCATTTTTTTGCTTAAATTTTTATTATATCCAAGTAATGACAGTAAAATCTTTAAAATCGTAGACTCAAGTACTGTTAATTCGTATGTTCCAAAGCAGATTTATTGCTCGGTTTGGGAAATGTATAACATCGGTATCTACTTTAACTTTGACCAGAACCTTCTCACAACTCACCGAATAGTAGTAATATGGAGTTAGTGATCTACGGACAATTTGGATTTTAGTTTCAGGGTTGTCACATTAATAACTTTTTCATTTAAAACAATATTCTCCAACTATTTGGACATAATATTAGCTCAATAACTATCGTTATTATAAATGTGTTTTATTACACTTTCGGTTTTTGATACGTATAAAGAAAGGCATACATTAAAATAATGGAAATTTAAATATATATAGGTATATAACATATATTTTTAATCCAATAGTTTTTTAAACTATCCTGATTGAATTGTCTGCGTAGTTTAATGTTTGTTCACGGTCTGCGACTCTCCAGCCCTGCAAATAGTGGATCTGATACGATTAGTTTGAACTATTGTTAAGTTACTTAGCTTTGGATAGATTCACATTATTTAAAAATATATATGTATAGCAGGATTTATTATTTAAATATTTTTCTTTAGTATTAAACATTCGAATAGATTTTAATAAGGAAGCCTTAATATAATGCGGGTTTTATATTCATAATTTCTATAACCTCTAATCCGAATTTTTCAGTTAGTTATGTATTAAATATTGGTCATATTAATTAAACAGTATTATAATTTTACAGATTTTATAGTAAAGATGTATGTTATTCAACACAGTACTTTAAAAAACCTGAGAAGTTAGTCGAATTAGCATTTATATTTTTCAAATCGATTGACTCTTTATAACGACATAATAAAACTTCACTTAGCATTCAAGTCGAAATTTACTTCAGAATTTCTTAAATGACAAATGAAAGAGGGGAAAATCGGATTCCTCATTACAACTTTTTAATTACTTGATAACCGAATGATTGCGATTCCTCGAAACAAATAATTTGAATTCAATTCATATTAAAATAATATTTTATTTTTATAGTTATAATTTTAAAAAATCACTATTCATTTTCATTCTTTTTGTATTTGAGGGTGTAATATCTAACTGTATTTTGTGCATACAAAAAATCTTAATGTAGTAAATCTCATTCTTAAATCACGAGTAGAAGTATAAAAAACTTTTTACTAAAATAGGGGAAAACGGTGACGGCATTCAATTTGAAATTAGAACGCGCCTTTATTCGTCCCAGTGACATGTGACACTTGTGGACCAATCAAAACTCCCTAGCTGTATTTTTCCCTACGCCTAATAATTCTGAACAAAGCTCGATCTCTTTTTATAACACCAGTAGTCCTGAATTGAAATCCTAAAATTTAAGTACGTACAATATTCAGAACAGGTTATTTAGAATATGTTTCATTGACAACTTTAAAAATTATATAAAAACATTCCTTTTAGTTCATACATAAGACGTGCTACATACTTTAAAGTGAAGTCAATTTAGAAAAGAAATATAAACCTCTACCCTAAAGGGTCATGTTAGGTCAACGTAATATGTATTGAATATTAAACGCTCATTATAAACATCTTGAAATCCCCTCAAATAGTAAAAGGCATGTAAGGACTTCTTAACCTTCAACTCGCTGTCTGTCTAGCGACACTCCATATTGTATTTGAACTAAGCCAGTCTATTTTCGCTTCGTTTGTTCCATTTATTTTAGTTTTAATTGTGTCATATTTTTTTATTTACAATTTTTATTTTTAATTTAAGTAAATGTATCCGACGTTGTTTCAAGCGATTTCGACTTGACCCGCTTAAAGATAGTATGAAATGTTGATTTTTTATTCAACTGGAACTACAAAAGAAAGAAATAATAATACTTCATAGAATATATTTCTTGCTCGTTACACAAGCTAAATATGTAAGCTTGTAAAGTCACCGATGTAAAGTTGTCATACACTTTAGAATTTCAATATGGGGTTTGAAGTGCGCCGCGTGGGACACGGATCGCCCGGCGTCAAGGGACCTTTCCTTAAAGTTTGATTGTAGTACATATTGTGGCTTTTGTAGTCATTGTGTAAAATAATTGTAGTCTTGTAATAGTTTGGTCATTAACGTTCAAGAAATTCATATCAAACTATTGTATTGTTAACGTTTAAGAGGTGGAAATTTAGTTTAAAGCCGTTTAAGAGGCCGCTATGTTTGATTTATTATAATCAATAATAATTTTAAGAAAGGAATTTAAAGATCTCCTCCATTTAAAAAATTGAATACATTGTAACATATAACAAGTATTTGATTCAATTTAATAATTCTAAAAATTTTCCATTTAAACTTAATTCATAATAAAGTATTGGAATAATTCTTGAAATGTTCTTTATTACTGTATAAAGATAAAATTATCAATAAGTTACTTTTATCGTCCATTCGTTCGTTCAGCGGATCGCGAGTGAACGGAAACTTTGTCGCTCCCAGAATTTCAATAAAGATGCCGAAAGAAATATCGGTTCAGAACTCGAATGTTCCATTAATGGCTGGAACTAAGGAACGTCCCTTTCAATATGTTGTCTTTTATGAGAAATTCGCGGTACGCAATATGTTTATTTAATGGGTCCATAATTTTGGTGTGGGCCGTTACCGTTTCACGATTAGGCAATCTGATCTATGTAAGGGAAACGTTATTATAATATCGATAATATTAGCCAGTGTTGTGGTTATTGATTTAGGATATGGATTTATGTTACTTCGATATTAACATTAATTAATTTTCCGCTTTATATGTATTGTTGGCACTATTTTATTCCTTCATACAATACCTTAGTGGGATTTTTATAACTTAATCAAGCTTGATAGCTTTATTCTTCTTCATTTACCTAATTGTATTATATGTTAGTTATGTACAGAAACATTAATGAACCAAATATTACTAAGATATTTGTACTCACGATTTGACGTTGACTCTACGGATAATAAATCTTTATTAAAGTCACTTTTGTGCTATAATACGACATCGGTATTTCGATAATGTGCTTGTTATCTCCTGCCTGCCATATCTTCCGCTGCAAGAATTTATCTGGGGTAAAAATACCCCAATAATCAGTATCGGGGGTAGATCAACTTACTTGTTTACTGAAATGCACATGCAGTCTGTACACTAGTTGGGCGATCGATCGGCTGATTAGTCTAGCGATTTATACAACTTTTAATGCTGGCTTGTTTGCAATCTGCGGGCCGATAGTAGCTTGGTGAGTGTGTCATCTCCTATTGTCATATGAGAGTGGTTGCTTTTAGACCGTATTTTAAAAATAGACTAGCATATTTTAATTAAAAACACATACAAAGGGGTATGCCTTTGAAATTCAAAAGCTTATTTAAACACTAGTTGTTGCTGCATTTTCCTTTTATTATATTTGTTTGCCTCTTTATATTGTAATAAATCTATTAAAATATTTATGTGTATAAGGATTATATATTTTTTTGTGTAAATTATCGAGATCATTTTTTGTCTAACACGATATAAAATGTTTATTTGTAACCAAATATGTCCTATTATCAAAAATTCTCTAATTATACATCTGAATAAATTGAACCAAACCCAGATTTGGCTTTAAGAAGCTTAGATGGGCCTATGAGAATTGATGACATATATTTTTCTTATATTATATTGAAGGAATGCGATGAAGCAAATAGAAACAGGTTCGTATGTCGGTTAAGGAATCGAAATGTCAGCACAACTCATAAAAATGAATCGATAACACGAATTTAACCCTCGGTTTGAGACCCTTCTATTTTCCGCATTTTGATTTCTCTTGATTGAGTTTAAAATTCTTTTATTTTTCTTTAATATTTTTCTATGTTTTGGGTATCATCTATATCTCATCGTTAATCCTTGTTTAATATGAAATTGGTGCTGATTTTTATATTGGTACTATGAGATACCCTCCTTGTGACACAGGGTTCAACAGCAGATGTTGCTTTCCGATCTTGGAGGGGAATGGTTGGTGTCATCGTTTTATGAAACTATATACAATTTACAACTTTACTTAGACAAAGGAAATTTACATACCCTATCAATATTAGAATATATTACGGCTCAAAAAAATATAAAATAAATATTTTTAGAAGAAGCTTAAAATAATTTTTTAACTAAAATAGAAAATAATTATAATAAAAATGTATGGATCCTTCCAATGTTTACGAAGTATTATCAAGATAATATCCAACGTCAGTTTGTTCAAATTTCGTTTAATTATTTTGTATTACATAACAAAAGCAAACCTCCAGTCGCGAAATTACTTTTGAATATCACATTATATCCGCCTGTATTAAATCAAAATGTGACAACGTAATATAATTCTTTAACTGAAAACTTTGTTCAAGTTATGAAAACAAACTCGTTTCCATTATCGAATTTATTTTTTATAATACATGTATATTTCATATTCTAAAACAGCCACTGTGAGATGTAGCAAATAAAGTCGATTTTTCTTTAGCAAGTTTAAAAGAATATACATGTTTTCATTTTCACATCGTGACAGGAGGGAGGACGTATGACTGGCGTCCGCCTCGAAAATCCAATATGACAAATTCGGCGTTACGTGATTGGAATGAGCGTGGGTTCAAATTTATTACTACTAGGCCCACAAGACACAGCCACCTGAGTTAAAATGTCACCTCGATTTAAATATAGAAATAGTTAGAAAAAAGTAACTACGAATATTCAAAGCAATATTCAACTGTAATATATTAGGTTCAGTTAATACTATAATACTACTACCTTTTTTTTTTTTTTTTTTTTTTTTTTTTTTTTTTTCTACGAGGGGAATCTTTTAAAGACTTCCTGCCGCGGGGGAAACGCGACAGGGGCATGTGGGATTTCCACCCACTAAACCACCTCGACGTTCTCTGCGCTGTGCGTAGACTAGTGAGCGGGAACGGCAAGCCATACTTCCGCTCACTACGCACGAGTCCCGAAAGGGACTCCGCCATCGGCAGGGGTATCAGTGGCTGACCACACCACCCCTCCGACTCAAGAACAGCGTGCCGGGAACGCCAAACACGCCGCTCTTCCTCTAGCCTATGTTACCCGGACGCCGGTTCCCCACCGACGCCCGGAGGCTTCCTCACTGGGGAGGCAGGTCGCGAGCATAAGCCCGCTGCCTTCGACCCAGCCTTCGTCGGCGCAGCGGCGCCGAGGAGGGGTCGTCTTCCCTCACTCGTTCAGCAGCCTCCTTCTGCAAGATGACTCTCTCGCTGAAGTCGGCCACCGCCTGCCATGCCCTCTCGCTGCCGACCATGGCCTGGACCACTGCCGGCAACGAAAGGTCTGCGCCAACCACGTGGATGAGTTGGCTACGCTCGGATATCCACGCTGGACATTCCATCAAGGTGTGGTCAGCGGTGTCTTCCACGCGACTGCAGTGGTGACACGTCGCTGTCGGCTCTCTCCCGACTATGTGGCACAAATACCTCCCGAAGCAACCGTGCCCCGAGAGGATCTGCACCAGCCGGAAGGTCAAGGATCCGTGTCGGCGGTCCACCCACTCCATGAGGAGCGGGCGAATAGCCTCCACGGTTCGCAACCCGGCCACTGGCTCAGAGAGCCTTTGCCTCCACCGATGGAACAAGGACGACCGCGCAGATCGTCGCCAACTATCCACCCGATCCCGGTCCGGACTCGTTCCCCGGGATCGATCTCGCGCGCGCTGGTGGTAAACCTCCGCCAGAACCTGGGCATCCAGTTCCCAGGGAGGCGTCCCAGCCAGCACGCAAGCCGCCTCATGAGAGACAGTGCGGTATGCTCGTACCACCCTCACCGCCATGACGCGCTGCACTCTGTGCAGCGCAGCCACGTTCGGCCTTGTGAGGGCACCGACCCACACTGGAGCTCCGTACAGCGCCATTGAGCGTAACACACCGGTGTATAAACGCCGGCATGCCACACTCGGACCGCCGAGATTGGGGAGAAGCCTCCCGAGAGCATTCGCCGTCCCGAGGAGTTTCGGGACTAACCCGCGAAAGTGCTCCCGGAAGTTCCACCTTCCGTCCAGAGTCAGCCCCAGATATTTCATCCGGGGACTGAGCTCGACGCGGACGCCGCGGATGGTGATGCAGGCGCCCGTCGGAGGTCCTGCTCGAGGGCGGTGGAACAGGAGGGCCTCGGTTTTGTCGAGACCCACCCTCAGCCCGAGCATCTCGATGCGCCGTACTACTAAGGCGGCTCCCGCCTCGGCACGCGCCTTCGCCTCTGCTAGGTCATCGCCTCGAGCTACAACGAGCGTGTCGTCCGCATAGCAGACGACGCTCAGCCCGGTTGGGAGGGCACCGCGGAGCACGAAATCGTACCCAAGGTTCCACAGGAGAGGCCCAAGGACCGACCCCTGCGGAACACCGCAGCGCACCTCGTGACGATGCAACCTACCGTCGCTCCCCACGAACGAGATCTCCCGTCCGCGGAGGTAGCACCCGATTACCCGCCGGATGTAGTGCGGCAGTCTATGGTGTCGGAGGGCCTCTTCGATGACGCCAAAGGGTAGCGAGTTGAACGCATTGGCGATGTCGAGGGACACCGCCAACGCAACTCCGCCCCTAGACACGGCGTCATCTGCGAGACTCCTCAATTTCAGGATGGCGTCTATAGTAGACCGCCCACCCCGAAAACCATACTGGCACTCGGCCAAATCGGGTCCATCCCTGCTGATGTGTCGGACGACACGGGACGCGAGGATCCGCTCGAAGAGCTTCCCCGCATCGTCTAGCAGGACGATGGGACGATATGCAGACGGCGAGTCTGCAGGTCTTCCTCCCTTCTGGAGCAGAACGAGCCTCCCCTCTTTCCAAGAAGATGGAAAGCGGCCCGTCCTCAAACACTCATTGAGGATACCCAAGTACCACTCGGCCAACTCGCCCAGGGCGAGAGCCAGGACGCGTCCTGGAACGCCGTCCGGCCCAGGGGCGGTTTTCTTGGCTCTGAGTGGTGACAGGAATCCCTCAAGCTCCTCCAGAGTGACGGTCGGTATGGCCTCCGACCGGTCCAGCTCACGTGAGTTGTTTGCTGGCATCGTGTGTGCAACCTCCCTGGAGAACAAGGCGCACACGACGCTTCGCAGAAACTCCGGCTCTAGACTCTCCGTGACCGGGGCGGTCTGGGCCCGGATTTTGTTCCGAGCACCGAGATACGGACGCCCCCACGGGTCATTGTCCAGACGCGCGATTAACTCCTCGCGAGCCGACTTCTTTGACCTGCAAATAGCGTGCCGAAGCTCGCTCTTTGCCTCGTTGTAGGCGTCGCGAAGCCGAAGTTCAACGGCCTCGTTGCGAGGATGCCGCCTCCGTTGTCGGGTGTATTGGCGTCTCGCCCCCGCGCAAGCTGAACGCAGCTGCGCGATCTCCGACGTCCACCAATACACCTGGTGTCTGGGAGGGCGTTGCGTGACGCGGGGCATCGACGCATCGCAAACCCGCCATAGAGACCGGCGGAACTTGCGCGCCTCCTCATCCACCTCAACGGGCTGCTCGACCCGCATGGTCCAGGACTGGACAACCGACGCCTCCACCGCCAACTGTCTCTCCAACTTGGTCAAAGACCAGCGTGGGAACACCGATGTGTTCCCTCCGGAGCGACGGCGAGGCAGAGAGCCCCCTTGTGGGGAAACCTCGAACCTTATGAAGGAGTGGTCCGAAAGCGTTTCCTCCCCAACTAAGACACGCCAATCACGCACTCGCGTTGCGACCACAGGAGTAGCGAACGTTAAGTCCACTATGGACTCGCCCTGCGGTCGTACGCACGTGGGGGCGTTTCCTCGGTTGAGGAGAGTAAGGCCAAGCGCCGTGGCCCACTCCTCCACCACCTCTCCGCGAGCGTTCGTGGCTCGGGAATGCCACAAGGTGCTGTGGGCATTGAAGTCACCGAGAACAATTACTTGCCTCGGCGACGCACGCCTCACCTCAGTCCCGACCTCGTCGAGAAGTCTTTCGACCTCTGCGACGGGCTTACTCGGGGCGAGATAGACGCCCACAAGCACCAAGTCACCCCATCGAGCAGCAACGTATCCGTCCCCCCTACCGAGAACAGTAGGGGGAGGACATCGCACACTCGACGAGACCACCACCGCCACAGAACAAACCGTATCCGACACCCAATTAGGACGATCGGGAACGAAGTACGGCTCGCAGAGAACTGCCACGTCGATGGACCACTCCGCCAAAGCCTGCAGGCAGAGATCCTGCGGACCTGGGGAATGGTTAAGGTTCGCCTGGAGGAATTTGATGGGCGAGCAGGCCATTACTCGTCCATTGTAATTACCTCCGGGACGGCAGCATTAAGGGTCGGAGCCGAGGATTTCGGGCGCTCCGTACCTTTGCGGCTTTTGGGTGGGTGGCAGTTCCTGCCCCCCACCATATGATTGGCGGCGACGCCAGCATCCGCGCAGATCGGACACCGCGGGTCCGATGTACAAGCCTGGGCCATGTGCCCCTCACGACCGCAACGGAAGCACAAACGGCTGCGGTCGATTGATGAGGGGCATTTGAGGCCGGCATGGCCCACTTGTAAGCACCTGAAGCAGCGCATGGGGCGCGGCTCCAGCGGCAGCACTCGTGCCGAGCTCCAGCCGACTAAAAGCCGACCGGCCTCCACGAGACACTTGGCCACCGCGATCGGGCATCGCACCCATGCGGCCCCCGTTCCAAATGCTCCACGGGAGCGGATCGGGCCCACCCTGACTTGCTCGGCAGAGCAATTGGCCTGGCGGATGATCGCCGCGAGGACGTCCTCCTGGGACACCGAGTCGTCCAGCCCGGAGACTCGCACCTCCGCGCACTTCACGGGCCGGGCGACTTTGACGTCGGGGACCAGCTCCCGGAGTTTCTGCGCTAGGAGGTCTGCCTTGTCCTCACCTGCGCACTCCGGAAGCTCGAACAACCGGGCCCCGGTTACCGTTTTCTTGCAGACGAGACCCATCGGCAAACCAAGTTCTGCCAGGTTGAGTCCCGCCCGCGCCGTCTTCAGGACGTCCTCATAAGACCTGGAGGAGTCTTGTGGCAACGTCAACACCACCGCCGGTGTCTTCGCCTCTTTAAGGGTCCGTTTCCGTCGACGGTCCTTCTCCTTCTTCTTTTTCTTCTTTGGCTCTGTTTGGGCCTTCGAAGAGCTAGGCCTGGGTGCGGTCCGACCGTTGCTCTGCCCACCCTTGGGGGCGGCAACCGGCCCAGCACCAGAGCTCGGAGCCTTCTTCTTTTTAACTACCTCCGTCCATTTCTCCGACATGGACGGAGGTGGCGGAGGCAAGAAGCGTGGGGCATTGCCCACCACCGAAGACTTCTTTTTCTTCTCCGTGCCTTTCTTTTTACTGGCCACCTGCTGAACGTGGCGCTCGGGCTCTGCCACAGCTACCAACGCTGACTCTTGGGCCCTGTCGGAAGCTAGGGGCGGCCGCAGACGTGGCTCCGGGAGGAGCCTGTCCTGGATGCCTTGGAGCTTCGCGTCCATCATGTTCCCAAGATCAAGCATGATCTTGGCGCGAAGCTCCTCCAACCCTTTTTCCCTATCTTGTTGACGGGGGGCGACGGCCAACTGGTCCACGTCGGCCCGTAAGCGGGCTTGCCCCTCCCTCAACATTTCTAATTCCTTTTGGAGCAAGGCGTTCTTCTCCTGCTCCTCCTTCAGACGGGCCTGCAGGATGCGTACCTCGTCGTTGGCCCCTCTCTCTAGGAGCGCCTCCTTCGCGTCCTTCAGCAGCTGCGCCGAAGACTTCAGCGCTCGAACGTAGCCACCCTTGAGATTTCCGGATTTCCGGGCAACCTCAAGAATGGCTTCGAGCGCCTTGTCCATCTCGACCTCGAGGGATGAGGCCGGCAGAGACCTGAGGGAAGGTAACGCTACCTCGACCCTCTTCGCCCGCCTCACCACCTCCTCTTCTGCCTCCAAACGGAGCGCCTCGCGCTTCTGGCGATTCAGCGCCGCTTTAGCTTCGGCCAGGCCCACATACATTCCCGTTGTGGGAGGCCGTCCTCTACCTCGCTTGGCCGAGGTAGTGGCCGCTACCTTCGGGCTACGTCCCGATGAGCTGCCGCCCGAAGACAGCCTGAGGGGGCGCTTACGGACGGGAGCGATGGTCTCGTGCTCGGAGCACATCTCCATCGACTCCACGTCTGAATCAGAGCCACCCTGACGCTGGCTTGCCTCGCTCCTGGATACGGAGGACTGTCGCTTGCTAGACCGCGAAGTTGTCCTCGACGTATCCGCCAAACTCCTCTCTAACCTATCGACACCGCCGACAGGAACCTTGTCGCAAAGATTTTCGAGTCCGTTATTCATGCCTAGGTCGTCCGTGCCCACTGCACCTCGTCTGCGAGGGTCCCTTGAAGAGGGACCCTCTCGGCGTTGGTTGCCCCCCCCAGAATACGTGGGGCAGACCGACGAGTCGGTGAGGGATTCCCCAGCCTCTTTGGGGCTGGGACCCTCCTGGGGTAGTTCATTTCCATGATTTACCGACGCCATAAAGTTTGTGGCCCTATAGAGGCAGGGCCGCCCTAGTGCCCTCGGGACGAGCCACCCGCTCGCCATTCATCCCAAGGCCGGGCACCACAAACCGGGGATTAGGGGCCGTATAAGCCTTTCCATCCGCACACATACATCACGCACAAGAAATATCTATTAGAAAGACAGAGAAGAAAGACGTTGAAAGACAGAATGTATACCATATAAAAACAACGAGAAGAGTAAACTATATAAAGAAAGAAAAGACAGAGAAAGACTGGTGTTCAGCCGTCTGAGCACCTCACCCCGTGTAAAGGGCGGGGTGGCGCACCCAGACGTTGCCCAGGGGCACCAACGAGGAGGTACCGGTACCGCCCCCATAATACTACTACCTATAATCTGGTTGTAAAGCATAGAAAAGTTGTTATTAAGCTAACAATGAAAACGTTTTCCCACAATATGTAAACCTGTATTACAAAAAGATTTTGTTTTTATTGTTCGTAATTTTTGTTACTGTTACAGTTTAATGTTTGTAAAAAGTATTAAAATACATAAAGATTATTATTCGTAGTGGTCTGCAATACACTTCATTAAACTTTTAGGCCAGTTATCAATGGCAGCAGGCACTCATTTTATAGGAAAATTATTCACTGCCAGTAATATAGATTATTGGAGTCCCTATTGATTGTCATAGCTTTTGGATGAAACCTCCCTTTTTAAATCTGATTCAGATCAGGACTAGTTAAAGTCCGGAACGTTTGCTGCTAACCAAGATTAAGCTTTAATACCTGATGCCTAGTATTACAGATAAGAGCATTCCTCATTTTTGAATATAATATTATATAGAAGCTTAGAAACCTTCTCAAGAAGAGTCCCTTTATATAATTTGTGCTGATGTTTTGATAACTATTACTCAAAAATGTTACTCATTTATTTCTTCATAGATAATAAACAGTCCACCGAACCGTCACTGACGTTACATAATGCTCACGTGGCATTCTCTTAATTAGTAGAGTAGTGTTTACAACATAAAGACGGTCATTTCTTCGTTATCATATTGAACAAAATTTTTATAACAATTCATTGCCTGAAAATATTTAATGTGTACTACTAAGGAGTTCATTGAATTTTAAAAGCCTATTTCTAAATTATAAATTAAGATATGAATAGGACATCTTTCATATGCTGCAAGTCGAAAGTCACCATTAAAAGTAAATTAGCAACCTAGTTCTAACTTATATTTACGTGTTCCGAGAGAAAATCGTTTGCATTTGGTCAAGGTTTTTCAAAATCATCCTCACTGCCTTGATCGCCTTTTTTGTACGAATCCTGCGTGGACGGATAAAATCTTTTTGTGACACGAATAAAGGAAGTTTCATTGTATGTACCTATCAATAGGCCGGTACGCAAACATTTGACTAATACTAAGTTAATGGAGAATTAAAGAAAAATGTATTTGGCTTGATATTACGGCGATTCACTTCTCCGTTTTATTATCACACATTTTTCTAACAATCTATTGGCATGAAAAAAAGGAACCATAAAAAAAAAATCGTATAAATAGATGAAATTCCTTATTCAATAGTGATATTTTGTTTGTCTTTTTCAATTGTAACTGTATAAAATATTTCAATATGGATTCAATAAAAAATACATACTGCTATATGAATGAATATTATGGTTACTTTCTTTATTATACACCAAAATACAGACAAAATAAAATAAAAAAATCACCTGATTTCTCACAATAATAGACATAAAACATTTGAATTTTATCCACACCAAGATTCTGTAAAATATTAATTAAAAACCACCTATGAAACAATAAAAAAATTAAACTTTTAAGTTCTTCACGATATCAGAGTGTAAAATACATATATGGGCATTGGAATGGACATAAAACAAAAAGGTTGTATATTTGTTACCCAAACATTGGAACTATTTGTTAACAGCGCAATAAAAGAGTGCAGAGTTTCCGAATAAGATAAATATTTGCGTCCACGACTCCCGAAAAGCATCGTCTGTAACGCTAAAAGGCCTAAAGCAATAGCCGCAGGGTATATTCAGTGAGTATTCCGAAGTGAAAGATTTAGTGGCAATAACGTGCGATGTTAGCTCTAAGCAATTTGATCTTATTGTGCCTTCGATTGGATTAGTCTCGCGGAGATTGAGATTCGGTCTTTTGTGTCTGCTTTAGCTATGGCTGTGTTAACGCATCTGCTTAAATTAGATCCAAACATTATTAACGTCATATCATATAACAGAGTATTACAAAAAAAAATATATGAAAAAAATTTTAGAATAGAATTTGTCAGACCATGGAATGGAATTGAATAGAATGTGCAACCATGATATGTGCAAAGAAATTCAGGGATTTTTTAAATTATCATTAACCTCTCTACAATAAAAATTGAAAAAAATATTTTGCTATAAATATTTTTTGCAATTAGAAACAGAGATATTAATTGCTTTTAGTTTTAAGGTTGCGTTATTCGTTATTTTGCTGCTTTGATTTAAAATTGTACGATAGTATAATTTGGATACAACATTTGTAACAAGAATCAAAGTTTTCCTAACTTACTGTGTTGTTTGTAGAAGATTGAAACCGAATAAGTTCGAGTAAACAAAACTAGAAAGTTTGATTAATGTCAGTCTTATTGACGTTAAGGATGACACAATGTCAAACATTTTCAAATAAATGTCATTTTTATTTTTTGTCACAGATATTTTTAATATTTAAAAAGAATAAAATTATTATAAGTGTGCACTATAAAGTTTCTTTCAAATCCGCAATCAACTGAAATCATTTTAAATATACAATATTAAATGACTTGTTATTGGCGTTTGTAGCCAACGTCTTTTTTATTTAGAAACATCTCTTCACAGTTTATTTAATAAAGAGCTTTAGCTAGATCTTATGCCTCTTTGTATCGCCGCCGACTTAAGCGCAGCGAGTCATTTGGTCATTCTTTTCTTAAGGGCTGAGGGTGAAAATGAAATTAAATTCTCAATGAACGGAGGATCTTGCTTAAAGGGGCTGTATGAGTTATGAGCTGGTGATTTAGAAGGGTACCGATAGAACAATAGTGTAATCGTCCAATTAAGCGTTTCTATGTCTTTGACTTTAAAACGTTTCTTGGCATTCATGAAATTAGGAATCGGTACGGGTTCTCATATTTCATAGAAAGAAATAATGTGGCTCCAACAAATAGCCCTGAATACTGAAGTATTCTGAAGCAAACACAAGAGACTTTAACATACTATGTAAACAACTCTTAAAGCATATTCATCTTATTCCATATATGTAAATTTAAAATACTGGTTATTTATTTAATAATTTATGTGCTTTCATAACTTATATACCGATATCTGCAAGTGAATCCGCACACATTACCGGAATTCCAGTATAAAACATTGACATTATACTAATAGCTTAAATCCATTCATATTCATAGATGCTGCGGTGCGGTAAAATCGTAAATTCCATGTGGCCCGTGCGTTGGACAGCCGCGATGCGAATCGCTCATAATTTTCGATTTTACGAACAATTGAATTCGCTCTTTAAAAGCTCAGCACTATAAGATATATTAACTTTATTGAATATAGAGATTTTAAATCTATAGAGAGTCTAAATGCACTTCAGGAATAAACTTGAAAAGGCTATAATTGTATGAACTCGTTAAATTACATTAAATTAAATACAAAGCGGCGGTTTTAGAATATAGAGTTTTCCCAAATCAAGGTAAGTAACTAGTCCTAAAGTAATTAGGTTTTGTGCTTTAGACCACTTAGGTTAACGAGTCGGGAAACCCAAGGGATCAGTATGGAGATGAGATTTACCAAATTGATACACGATAATTTTAATACTCTTAATAACCATGCTATAATTTAATGTTGTTTATTCTTATTTTTGACAAAATATTTCAGGTAATAAAATCAAGGTCGCAAATCTAAAGTCTTCATAAGTATAACATAAAGCACTCCATACATCTTAAAATCTCGAGATATTAAATCCCTTTATTATTCTCGGATATCAAAGTTGGCTCCCTAACGATTAAGTCTGTCCAAATTTCAATCCTTGGAAGATGCAAATCGAATAACATCTGATGAGGGGGGGACAAGAGATTTCCTTATTTGTTCGTTTGTTTAGTCGCCTTCTTAAAATTTAAATTAGCATGGCTTTTCGGTTTTCGAGACTTAAATTGGTTCATTACTTTGAACCACATTTAAAAACGAAAGAGCAAGTCCCTATCTGCATATTAATATTACAAGACAAAGTTGTGTTTTATAGTATATTTTTGATGTTTTCTTTGATTTTTTAAACATAAAAATTATAAACTAACTTTCCTTATTATTTGTATTTATAAAAAAACTTCGTTTCATTCAATATCTGACATTATCTTATTTGTTTTTTCCTTCCAAATATTTTGTAGTTATAAATCTTAGGAATATGCTAATTTTATTTCATTAAAGCGGTTAGACTATAAGCATTATTGCTGGGTTGAATTATTGCGGGCTTGCCCTTGGATTAACTAATGGTTATTTATCTTGTAAAGGTACCCCTCTAAGAGCATTAACAACGTGGCTCAATTATTAATACGGTAATTTTAAGAAATTGTATTTTCTTCTTTAGGTTGTTCTTGTTTAAAGAATTTATATGTGTTTTACTTCCTTGTATGTAATCCAGACGAAAGTAAAAAAACAAATAATTAACCATCTGAATTATTATAAATAGTATTTTTGTTCTTGATAAAACAATACTAGTTTTGTTAGTTACAGTTGGTATGAGATCACTAGACTGAGCTATGACAGTATTGCACAAGAATGCCATAAAACATCAATTAGATAATTAGAAAAATAGATATTCAAAACACGGTTAAAAATAGATATTCAAAACACGGTTGAATTTCCCCAAATCAAACAAAAGCTCCAAGCTACCGATTTATTTCATTCATACGTGATTCAATCATCACCGATTACCATTCGTAGCTGATAATCCCGTCTGACCATTTTAATTGTGAGCTCTGACGCCGGAAAATGGGGCATAAATCATCAATTCATTGGCAACTTTTAAATTATTGTCTAGCAACGATAACGACTCGCTTTTGAAGTTTTAATTTGATTTGAATAAAGTGTTTTTGTTTTAATAAAGTTCCGTCATAATGGATCTTTTTCGAATGACGATGGAAGAAGAAACAACTTTTGCAATGTTTTTTTTTGAGCACTTGGATGTTTAAAGCACCTTTGATTTTCAAAACCGCTCTCTTCAAAATGAGAATGCGTCTGTTATGTTTTCACACAATGATTAAAGTGAAGTGTCAAAAACAAAATGGTTACACAACCGGTGGGGCGATGTAGTCATTTGGCATACTTTAAACGTAGAGACGTAGGGATATTAGAGGCTCCGCAGTTAATACTTGAAACGTTGTTTTATAATTTACTTTGTATTTTTCTGACAAATGATCTTTGATATAAATATTTCGCTATATGTACATACATGTACTGATTTAGTGGAGCGGGGAACTTCGAATTATACTCATTGAATTTTAAATCTCTTTCAACTGGCGGGGGTCTACACCTTATCTGTAAGGTGCAGTCTTTAAACAAACGCTAGAGTGCACTCTATCTCCAGGGCAGTTAGTGTGACGACAGCTCGCTACTGAGAAAATCCTAAGAGATTACGCACTGAGTGATTGCTCTTTCAAAACTGTTAATGTTCGTAGAAAGTGAAATGCACGCATCTCATGATTTACTATCTCGAATATTTGTTTTTCCACTACATGATTCTCACTGTGATGTATATTTTATTTGAATAATGTATTTTACGCCATATTTTAAAACTTAGAGCACATAAGTCATATAAAGTTTGTATTTGGCATTCCATAAGTGTTTCATTGAATCTGTTATAAATGTGACTTTGACTTCCTTTAGTTTATGTCATTAAAGAAACAAAACTACTCTTTCAACCAGTAAATTTTTAAAACCTTATCTGAGTATGGATTAATATACATTTCTTGTTTAAAATTTCCGCATATTATCTCTGAATGTGGCAGGTCTATTGTTTATTATTAAAGTAAAGTAAGAGATTGCAGTCTGTACAAAGGAGAACAATGTTGATTTATGCCTCAATAAAAAGTATATTCAAACAAAAGTGTTCCATTTTATTGCTAGTTCTTCTAAACTATATCATAGAACGTTTATTTTTAAAGTTAAAAAGAGTTTCATAGTACAAAGTAGGATTATTTTATAGTTTAAATAGCTGCTTTTAAGAAGAAATACATATAAATACACAGTGAGTAGTGTCGTCAGGACGTATATGTTACACTATTTCCAACTTATCCCGATTTCTGAGGATGTTGTCTTTATCGATCAGACCTTGACAAATATTCGTCGTAGTCATATTTGCTTCGGATTCAACCCATAGGCAATAATTCGGAGCCCAGTATCACGATATCTATGTATATACAATATTTTTACATTTCCGTCTTTTTGGATCTTAGACATAGATTTTCAAAACTATATTAAATATTTTTGTTATAAACATAATTATTTTTTATTACAAACATAATATATCAATGTAACGAGCTCGTAAATCTACGCGGTTTAATATTAAACGTAATTAAAATGCAAAACAGCCACCATTTCATTTATTTTGTAAGCAATGAATGGTAATAATTTTCCCTGTCGATAGCCAGGGGTTGATCACTACTACTGGATGCGAACGACACCCGATATAACCCGCGTCCGGCTACACTTCCGCAACCGTTCGTTTGTGCCATTGTACGTTTAATTTGCAATCAGTAAGTTAAAGATCGTCTATTAATATATACTTTTTATTAATCTTACACTTCGTTAAATATAAAATATTCTTAACTATGAATCGAAAAATTAAAACATTTAATATTATCGTTATAATTTTCAATAATTGAACAAGTTCAGCATTCATTCAGACGTAACCACTTTATTTCAAACTCGTCTCTAAAATGATTTCGCAAATGACTCAGCGATAAAGAACTGTTTCCATTTACCTGAATTATAAAGGCACATCCTAAATCTGTTCAGCGCAATCTCCCGACCAACTGGCTATTGTTGAAAAACGTCCGGTCAGCCCCAAAAAATATAATACGTTTTTTCATGATAACTTAATTCGGATTTAGGAACCCGCATTATTGAGAAAATGCGAAAGTTTTCGGAATAAATCTGATCTTATTAATATTCACGTTTTTAGATTATTTTCTACAAATACAGTTTTTCGGACTGAAATTTTATCTGCATGAGAATTAAAGTCTTTTTAGATAATACCAAAAGCTTAACATTTTTTTAATTTAATTTGAATGCAATGAAAACATTACTTTCAGGTACATCGGCTTTTTTTAAATTCCATTTGTTCCTTAAAAACATTGTACAATGATTACTAAAAATACTTATAAATAAGCGTATTTACGGTATATTGATATATATTGAAGATTATTTTTTTCCTAACTGGGTTTATAGAGCTTAATAAAGCTATCTCTTAAATTAAATACCAAGAATGACGTGTCTTCAAGTGTGTTCAGTACTGTTCTGCAGTAGTAGATGCCTCAATGGTTGGTTTAATTTTTCCTTACAATATAAAGTAAAATAAGAGTAAAACCCTCTTTTAACTATGCACGATATACTGTATACAGGGTGACTGGTGAATTACTATCGATATTTGAGGACGTGATATTTGACGATCATATATGACAAAATAAAAATTAATATAACATAAATATTAATAAACTTCTAAGTAAAGTTAACCAAAAGTTGTGTAATTAATTACGCATCGTATGAACACCCTACAGATTAGGTATACACTGACACTCACACATACGCGTGTCGTGACGTGGTGTTGTATCAGCACGCCGCCGCACGCGTCCACACTTGAACACTTGGAACGTGTCAACACTTTATTTATTTATAGGGAAATTTTGTTAAAAATTAAGTACCTATTTTTTTTACATAATTGGAATGAGAATCATGTACCGAGTATTCTCCTTAAATATTGATAGTAATTCACCAGTCACCCTGTATATATACTGTCCGTTTGAATATTTGCTTATTTTAATGAGAGGGCTTGTAAAGCATATATTTTAATATGATTATTAGAACTTATTGTACTTAACATACCTCAGTATTATTAATTATATATATACATATTTACATATAATACATTATTAAGTATTAGTAGTTAACATACTTAAGTTTTACTTGGTCTGAATTACGTGTATTTAGCTGTCTAATAAATAATATTCATTTTTAAATTGTTTGATATATGTTCGTTTTTCGTTTAGGTTTTAATCATATTATTTTCTAACCCTATTTGGTTGTGATCTATTTAGTATACAATAATTTAATACTCATTAAATGCGACATCAGCATTGGCCTATGTGAAAGTGCTGTAAAAACAATTAAGGATTTTTTTCTGACGCCGCGTAATTACGAACAGATGACGGCGGTCGTTAGTGCACGATTAGTTATTCATCGCATGAATGAAATATGAATTTTTATATGACACGGTTTAAATTGGTTATTTTAAGTGCTCTTCAAGCAAAAAAATTAATGCATATTATCTTTAACAAGTTCTCAAAATTTAAACATGGATATAAAAAATAACTTTATATGTTACAAAGGTTATACCTTTTCTCTTACGATATAAAAAACTAAAATTAACAAGCTATCCTTTCATATCAACCTATTTGTCTTGAAATAAATAAAACAATATTAATCGCATCAAAACATCGCATTTAAACAACAAAACATATTTAACCAAATCTCTATTCAACCGTAACATACGATAAATAGTTTTGCCACAGAACCCTAACCATGACTAATAACATTTCGTAGACTCGGACGTCACCCATTTTAATTATGTTATTTGATGGTATAATTAATATTTGCTTTCATTCTCATAATTCTGCAAGTCACCAAATCTGAAACTATCTTGTCAAGCTTATAATGTCTGAAATTATACTGTTTATTTGACTTAACTAAGTACCTACAATAATATAATCACAATAACATTTAATTAAATACACAGGTCTATAGTATATTTCTTTCTTTCTTTGTGTTTCTATGAAACTTTATTTAAAACAAAAATACATATCACACTACCTTTGAGTAGGCGTTTTTAAATAAACTTCTACTTTCTTCAATATAGAGTGATATATTAACCAACTAATTACTTCAATATAAAACCATAAAAATCTTTTTTAATATCTAGTTAGTTACGAATATAAATCTTTAAATTTACAATATCGAAGAATAGTTACAAAAAAATTGTAGTAAACTCATTACAATCAAAAAGCTGAATATGTAGATGTTATATAAATATATTTTTCTACTTCAGAGGCACCCCACAATTCATTTTTATTCAAGGATTTAGTTTGAATAATATTATGTTACTCTGAAAACGATAAATAAGACTGTTGATGCTTTCAAAGCCAAGGATATTCCTATTCAGACGAGTTTCAAAGGCTGACATTGATTTCATTCACGTAATTCTAGATACTCATGAAACAACATTTCGTTACTAAAGCGAAATTTTCTTTTTCTGTAGCTTATTATACTAAAATATTTTTTTTATACATATAAGAATTTAATATGTGAACATAATGAAAACGTATATCAGATGAAATGCTTTAAGTATACTTAAAATACAGAACATTTCTCTATAGTAATATTGAAAGTCAACTAAATGCGAATTATATTGTTGGCTTACAATAGATTGGGCACGTTTGAGACCCCTCCAACCACAATAAGAACATCTTACAGACGGTCGCCTTAATTATGTATTATATGCAATATAATATAATATCTCTTCGGTATTATCTTCGGCCCTTAAATTTTCTTCGACTGTCATAAGAAAGAAATATTATTACAATAAAAAGTATGGTAAGTCTTATAAAGGTTATAAACTGTGTCTATTAAATTTGTACTAACTCCAATAAACAAAACTACATCAATAGGTTATGTAATACAAAACAACAAATACTACATCCTGCCTGTTAAATCTTTATGATTTTATAATAGTAATAAAATCGAGAAAACTGACTCAAATTTGTGGGTTTTTAAATAAGCACTCATAAGCTTGTAATAATGAAGGAGATTCAAGTTTTTTCTTTAAGTGCGTAAAAGAAGAAAAGTTTTAATTTGCAAATAAATTAAGCACATCAAAGGAACATTAGCATATTATTCAATCAAAGGCAAAATCGTCTTCCTTTTTCTTTTTTAAATCAAACTCGAAAAACCGTCGTGTTTTCTTTTACAATTATTATTAATTCGACTTTCATGTTTGAAGCAAATAAGGTTACTGTAGAATAAAAAGTTTGCTAAACTAGTTTCTATGTAAGAAAAGGTACAATTTTTTTAACCAAAATCATTTCTTAATACCTGTAACAAAAAAAAAACTCAAGTAACATCTGCTTTTTTGTTAAAACGTCTTCCAATTTCTTTTCAATAAACTTTAACTAAAAGCTTTTTAGAATATTCATGAAGTGTCTGTCCTTTCAGGTGGGGTATTGAATCTTTTCTGGTAGGCAAAGACTTTCCCTTCGACGTAAAAACTTACTTACAATTTCAGTTTTCTTATTTCACAGTTCCTAATAGACTCAGACTTTTAATTGCAAATGCAATCAGATCTTTTTACTTCACCGTATTATAATTTAATTTTAAACAATGTAACTTTATTGCGAGAATCACGTCAGCTATGTATATTTTTAATATAATATTTACTTATTAGTCTACGATATGATATTTCGTTATTAATGCTCCAGACTTTACAAGCGTTTTCTGGTTTAGCGTCAATATAAATTCATAAAATATTAGATGAAAATTTTGAGTGAGCTGTGAGAATGGCGGTAATTTAAAAACCTAGACAGGGGCAGACGCGTTTTCGAAATTATTATTAATATAGGGGCTCCAGTGACAACATTCTTTGTAGGAAAGATGAGAACGTATGTCCGACAAAGGACACGCATCAACCTTTGACATCATTACAAAGAACGCCTTTATACCCTTATAACATGTAACATAAATTAGGTTAACTTTATCAATCAAACGAAATTGCAAACTGCGGTCATATAGCATGATACCCTCAGATAATATTTAATTACGGTCGTATAAATTGATGTAACATTCACGTTGAAAGTATCAGAACACAAATCATTACCGATATATGAGGGTGACTAATGCTTGTAATAAAAATCATAAATTTTGTGAGCAAGTTTCTTGTTATTTAAAGTAGCGGATCCAATTTATGAATGACTTATTATGAGTTTGTTTTATATATTTTTTGAGATTTCTTAAATCACGTACTTTGGTATGGCCACGAATGGTACCCAAGGGAATGGACATAAGATTAACGTGGCACGTCTGTCCTCGGGCTTAAATCACATTATAGCTACACGTTTAATGCCTTAAGAGCTCGTGCAGAGATGTTTTAAGAACAAACACTCTATTATACCGATTTTTTAAATTAATATTTGATTTATTGACATGATATATTGCTCTTACTATATAAATATACCTTCATCAAGTTGTTAAAACATCAGTATCCCTGAAATTATCATCTTTTGTGTAAAAAACAGTTTGTTCGTTTTGATTGCCAAAGTTTTACGGATCAACGTTTAACAAAAACTGCCTTTTTTGTGTTGTTTGGTGGCAGCCACACTGTTATAACGATATATTTATGTGCGTTGAACGCGTGAGGTCACTGAAGGTGTGGACTTTGTTTTGCCAACATCCCGTCCCTATACTATTATTTGAGTGCCCCCGAATGTAATATGGGGCTGTAAAATAAATTACAGCGATTACAGAACAGTATTTTGTAATTTCGTTCAATTTGTGTTCCATTTAAATAATGCGTAGAAAAATCATTCATTCTACACCAGTGAATTACGAATTCATTTATGTAAATAGAGTCTATATTCTAAAGAATGATTGAAGTAGTACCATTCCATATAGTTTCTCACATTAATTACATTTTATTAACTTTAGACAATTCCAATAACTATAGTATTATGCAGATCAATAAACTGTTCACGTTACAGGGGTGCTTAATGATGTTGTAGCACATGTTCCAACATGGCGTCTGTATCGGATGAATTGTTGCTCCGCCACATTGGGAATTAACCTTATTAATATACTAGGAAAAGTTTCTATACGCTAAGACGGATGAGTTTGAATGTACTTGAAACAAACTCATTATTATGCCACCCTGGTTGTTAAATATTAGAAAGAAGATTATTTCTTCTCGAATTGTTGTTTATCGTAGCCCGTAGGTGAATAAATAGAATGATTAAATATTTTTAAGAGTGATTTCTATATTAAATCTATTTAAAGTGCATAAATAAAATGATGCATATAACATATATAAACACGATTATCCATAACTGCAAATAAAAGCTGATAGATTATTTAATAAATAAACTAGAAAAGTTATCCTATTAAAAAACGTAAAATTTTATAGAGTATCAAATCACTAATACTTTGTAGAATTTAAAATTATAATAATAATTCAATTACTTATAATGTTATTAAATAACTATAACAAATTGTACGTCATGAAGTCGGTTTGTCTGTAACGAGATGTTGCTGTAATCCGTTTTATACTTATAAAAATATGTGCATTATATGGGTTTATATGATCCTATTATTTTTAACCAACACCTAGATAACCTACAAGAACTTATATAAAGAAGTAATTTAATAACACTATATATATGACAAAAAAAGCTCTATATGTATTACATAGTTTCTTCATAATGTTTTAAATTTTTTTTTTGTATTGTATATAATTTTATAAATAAATAATAATTATCAATATCTTAAAATTTTCTATATTGATTATGTAGGTTCTTACTGCACTATTCTTATCTGCAACTATTCCAGGCAAGAAAAGTGCAGTAATTAACCATCTAAATAATAAAGTGGTAAAGTGAAAAAATTACCTAAATCAAAAATTCTCATCTTCTTACTTAGTAAATTTAATTTTTTTATTAACAGAATTCATGTCAAAAAGTTTTAAATAAGATTGGCATATGTTCAAAATATTCAGAGTATTACATGAAATAAGCGATCTTGAATTAAATCTGATTTTAAACCAGGTGTATGAAGTGATGTTCATGAGAACAGATAAGCACGAGTAAATCATCCTAAGTAATGTTTTATGAACTTCCCTGGGAAGACACAGACGGTGTACAACTTTCCAATTCCAATAAAATGGTTCTTACATCGCATCAAAACTTAGGGGTCTTAGAATTGTCCTGCATATTTTATAGGGAATTTTCGGTTGATCGGATTTCTACGATTTCTCATTTGCGTCGTTTATGTTTTACTCTTAAGATTCTAATCTTTACAATACATAATTAAGTGGAATTTTCCATTTTTATTTTATTAAGGTCCTATTCTTTTAACGATTTTAAAATATCGTTTGATACAAATGAACCAAATAATAGGTTTACATGAATCTTTCAAATGGAAATTATTTCATTTTAATATATTTGATATAATAGTTATTATTTCAAACTAGATATCATAAATTCATCAGCAAACCAGCCTTTTAATTTGGGTCATCGCGTTATCGATTCCGCCTCCACATTGCTAGACCATAACAGTTCACTGAATTTATTTAATAATTATTATTTCAACGCTAAACGGCTCACGATATAAAATCTTGTACTAGAGAAATTTTCTTACACAAAAAACACTGCCAAAATGTATAATACTCGAATAAGAACTTTATTTATCTAGTATTATGATGAAGTTTCGTTAAACAAATGCCAACGTAGGAAAACTTGTTTAAGCAAATGTAGGTCGAATTGCAATGAGCGTAAGGGAAGTAATTGCGAATTCAAAGACGAAGGCGCCAGTATTCGTCACGTTTAGATATGATTTATGCAAGTAATTTAGCTAAGTACATAGAGACATTACGAGCGTGGTGGATAGATTAAAATGTTTTTGGGGCTCCTTTGTGAGAAACATCACTTGATGTCATCAATTATGTATTTTAGTGAGATACAGACTTGTATTATGTGGGTTAAGTATGTCTATATTTTATAAAGCTAAAAAATGTATACAATTTCGTTTTATCATGTCTTGCTATAGGCTTAAGTTTAAATTAAATTTCGTAACGTGTATGATATAAAATGATTATGGTGTTAAAAATAAAATGTTAATGATATAACACACAATTTATTACGTAATTAGCAATTGAAGAGCGCCATTTAAGTATTCATACAACGTTGAACAGTAGTAAAGTTTCCACGAGTCCGGAGTTCAAGGCAATGGCAGATTTAAGCGAAGAGCTAGCGACAATAGCCTAAAGCGTTGACAGAATAATGAAAGCGGACTATATCTATGTAGAAACGGAGATTAAAAAGGAAATCTGATTTAAAAATAACTAAATACCTTCCAACCCAAAAAAAAAAGTTTACTTTTGTCTCGATTAGTATGTCTTTCTATCTTAATATGTAGACGTTATTTATTTCTCTGTGTCGTATGTTTTGTACCAATCATCGTGAATCACTTATAACTATCGCACTGGGAAACTCTTCGCAGATCACGTGATAATCCCGTGACGAATGAGTGCGTACGCGTCGTTGACACTGGAATTTTATTATGCAAATCATTTTAAATCTGGCAACAGCGATGTCTTTCGTGACTCACGATTTTATTCTTGGACTGACCTTTGAGATATTTTTTTATGTTTTTGCGTTTCAGATTTGCAATCCATTTTAATTACAAGGATGAACATTGAGAGAATATAAATAATTTATATTGATTAGAAAATTGTTTTATAACGTATCATTATTATGATTTAATAGTTTATATGATTACATAATTAATTAGTCTTGAGTCATTATAGAACACATGATTCACTTAGAAATTCTTCTTTTCTTAGCCATGTCCATACAAGATAATATAATTTAGTTTGTATTTTCATATATCGGATATAATATCATTTTATACTTCTTATTTGTTAATTTTTTATCAAACGTCTTGTCCACATTCAGTCAAACGTTATTCGTAACATCATCCTCACCAATAATAACAAATAAATTATGGAATGTTCTATGTTATATGGCGCTTATCCTCTTACTTTGGATGTAAATGATTTATTTCGGTTATAAATGGCGATTAACTTGCAATTTGGGATGACCCATGCGACTGCAGGGATGGAACGGCTAACTCACACGCGATCGTATATTACTTAGTGTGGCTGGATTAAGTGTTTAACATTTGGGAACACGCATATAGTAAATCCTCTATAGATTTTTTTAATATAGCATATATAATATATGAACACATAAAAATGTGGCTATAAGATAATTCAATATAATGTTATTATTGACATTGTTATTATTAATTGTACGTCGAAGTCTTGATTCTGTGAAATCGTTTTATTATTAATCGAGAATCATGAATAAGGATTCTGATTAACTATCAGACTATAAACAACTATAATATAACTATTTATTTACTCTTTCGTACAAAATATGGACAAACAAAGAAAGAAACTAAAATATAGAGAATGAATGCATACTCTTACATACAACCTTAAGTGAGAGGAAAACTTTAATGAGAGCGAGGCAGTGCCAAAAAGGAAGATATTAAGATACGTACACAAATGAAAATAAGCTTTAGTAGATATATGTACACACATACAGTATACATGTGTCGACATATTATTATTTCTTATATTTATTACATCTTAGGAACAGTATCACTCCAATAGTCTTAATGTACCTACAAGGATTTTCCCTTTGCATTGCTGTTGCGTAAGCATGAATTCTTGGAATAAAATGATTTGTATGATATTTAAAGATAACTGGTTTCAGAAAAAAACAATATAAGGATACGAGTATTATATGTTGTTATATAACTCAATAATTCATAATATTACAAAATACTTAAAGTATTAATTAATTTAAAACTGGGAGCATTGACTTTAAATAAGTATTGCGAATTAAAAAAAAATACAAAATACATATATGAATAGTCAAGTCAAGAGTTGTTTTTTTATTAAAGATCTAAGTGGTTATATTTTATGAAGCATTACTCTTTCATATAAGTTAATAAATGTTGACATTAAAGGTTGTTGACATTTTTTGTGCTGATAGATACTACAGAATAATATAAGAATTAATTATGTTTTATATATAAAGATGTGTTTTTGGTAGATCAATATCTCTTAAACGCATACAATTGCGTGACCGACCCAAGAAGGTACAGGGATCATTGGATCCCTTGAGATACGTAACTTCAACTGGCTTAGAGAAACACGCGAACTCTCGTGATTATTTCGAGTGGAAGCAATTTGATCTGATTTCAATTGCACTAATAGAGGGAGCTCATAGTTGTCTTCAACTTGGAGTATTTAACTTACTTGTATATTATCTCGTAAACGTTCTTCCCCTTACTATATTGTTCACATCTGGGGTTAAACTACCTCTATTAATAGAAATTGATATATAGTAGAATGTGTTTAAATAAAAATACCGCTTTAGTTCAGCATGATAGTCGTAAGTATAAGAAATTTGATACATTAAGTGTTTTGTGACGTCAAAAATATAAAACTTTTACGATTTTCATATTTTGTTTACTGACATCAGCTATAAAACAATTGGGCGGAAACAACAACTCTTCATTATTTTAACAGCCTACATTGAGATGGAAGGGATTATGGCAATGTCATTTTTAACGGAGCCTACAGGAAATGTAATGTGATTTCAGATTTTATGTTCCTTCGTTTTACAGATATAACCTTTTAATATTGTATAATAAACAAACTTCTGATATTAAAATCAAAATAAATTAATTTAATTATTCAAATGTTTCATGTAATTTATTCATTCATATAAATAATTTATGTACAAAAATATTGATGTTAGCAAATCATAATTTTGTTTATAATATTTTAACTAAATATTAATTGTTTTCATCTTCTTTTCATATATGTTAGTGAATGTTTTATTCATATTTAAACAATGTATTGTTCGTGCTATCACAACTGTTATGGCGTGGTATAAATCTCACAAATCCATGCGGATCATAGCTCGCGAATGATGAATGCGTATTTTTTGCCATATTTATACTCCGAGATCATGATATGAAGTGGCGTACGTTTTTAGGGAAATGCGTGGAATAACGCTATATTAATTTTCTTTTTAAGCCTTGTCAAAGATAAAAAGTACTTTCCCTCCCTTGTGGATGGTTGTGAATGATTTAATGAACATTTCTTTGTTTTTATTCTTGTCTTATATATTCAACTTGACGATCCTAAGCAGTGATATATTTAATTTATGATTTTTATATTTCATTTTGGTTGAAAGAAAAATAGGTATATGTCTATTTTTATTACTGATAATATTAATTTTTAGAAGTAAAGGAGTTTTTACTTTGAGAATTAGTTCGTTCGTTTTTAATGGAAAACAAGGTTGTGTTTGCAGGTACAAGCTTATATGTATTAAACATATACATGTATATACAACAAGATAAAAATATAGGAGGGAAAACTCCTTTTTATTTACAATATAATTAACAATCATTTGTTCTTCTAAAAAGGTTGTACTTATTTGTTCAGACATTACGTACTTTTATTGTTTTCAATAAAACTTCGCCACCACACCGGTATTTAAAAAAATCGTCAAACGAAACTTTCCTTATGAATGTTATAAACAAGTGTAGTTTGAAAGCCGATACCAAAGTTTGTGTTGGTTACACTAACACACTTTGTTCCATCGTCTATTTTCTGATATTGTATTATATACAGGGTGACTGGTGAATTACTATCAATATTTAAGGAGCATACTCGGTACATGATTCTCATTTGAATTATGTAAAAAAAATAGGTACTTAATTTTTGACCAAATTTCCGTATAAATAAATAAAGTGTGTACACGTTCCAAGTGTTCCAAGTGTGGACGCGTGCGGCAGCGTGCTGATACAACAACACGCCGCCGCGCGCGTATGTGTGAGTGTGTGTGTATACCTAATCTGTAGGGTGTTCATACGATGCGTAATTAATTACATAACTTTTGGTTAACTTTACTTAGAAGTTTATTAATATTTATGTTATATTAATTTTTATTTTGTCATATATGATCGTCAAATATCACGTCCTCAAATATCGATAGTAATTCACCAGTCACCCTGTATACATCCTCATATTTAAAACAAATGTATTAAGTTATTTCATTACATCTCATTTGCGTCAATTAATGATGAGTTTGACATTATAATTTTTTCACTTACTAATCGATTTAAGAATTATGGTACAAAGCAATCGTTGCTCAGTAGGTACATTATTTCAAATTCTACTAAAATTTTGTCTATAGAATATATATCGATTTTGACTTAAATTAATATTTTGGTTTACCCAATTTTAATACAACGTTGAACTGAATTACATTCTTGGACATATTAAATATTAAAAATAATTGAAATAAATTATTCAATGATTTGTTATTTCTTATAAATTACTCCTTGTTATGTACTCTTCTTTTATTTTGATATTCAAACGTCTCAAATTTTCTTTAATATTTTTCTACATCCAAAGATTTGCAGTAACATATTTCTATATTCATCATTTCTATACGCTAATTAGTTTAAAGTCAAACAGTTCTTGTAACTGGATGTAATTTTTGGCGGTGTTTTCTTAGAAGCTCTTTAATAAGCAACAGCTTCTAAAAATCGCGTCCGGTGTTATGATTCAAAATATTTACATATAATGACAGTCATTGTAGAAATATCTTGTTCCGTCCGTCAAGATGTGTCATGAATTCTTGGTAGAAAAACTTTAACGCAATTCTCTTAACTGTAACTTCATTACTAACGTAATAATTAAAATAGGATTTTTATATCAAGGCTTGTGTCATGGCCTACATTAATGAGTATTTAGATTCTATTAATATATTTCACGAGTAGAGCAATATTGAAATTTAGAAGCACGTCTTCGAGGTTGAAAATATACACGACTTTTTAAATTAAGCAAACCAATTTAATGATGGTTCCAGTTACCGTTTAGGGAAGCAAATACCGACTGGATAGAAAATATTATAAAACTGATGAAACTAACTTCAAAGGCGGGATTTGAATTTCATATTATTTGTATGAGTTTATTTTTGAGATCTGAATAACGTTTTTTAGGTTTTAAGTTTTATATAATTGGAGTTTTCATTTAATTTATATCGTATATAATACTCGACTTCACGAACTAACTTTGTATTATTCTATGATTGTGAAAGGATATTATTTTTTCTGAAAATAGAGTAACATATGAAATAGAATCATTAATTACATACATCTATTATTCAATTTAATATTCCATCGAACTAAAATACAAGTTCTATTTATTACATGCGAGGTATACTTTCGTGCGATCGATATTATGCAAAGGTATCGTTTAACAACCTCCGAAGGTCGTACGAAGGATGACTCATGCTTGGGAATTGGAACACTGTATTTGCGGTTTGTGTATTTTCTATTCAAGTTATTCTGGGTTAGGCTTTGTGCTTTGTGTAATTTATACATGGTATATATATTTTATATAATATTCGGGTTATAGAAAATATGAAACTTTTTTACCTATCGGTACTTACTGAAATGAATTCTTAAAATTATGAAATGAAGTCTATCCTAAAGTCAGTATTCCATAAATAACTGAGTATATACTTATAGTAACCTATTTTGGCTTCTCATAGATATTTGCCTTTATTCAAACCTTTAGCGCTCTCAACACGCGACACGCATAGCTAATCCCATTAACAGATTTAGAAATTTTCTAGATGTTTCCTTACTAAGAAATATTGCTAATTTTAAATAACACTTTATATATTAAATTTTCTCTGTTATTTTTTATTTTCTCTGTTCATTTTTACTTGTATTCATTTTTACTTGTATTTAAAAGTCAAAGTTGTTGAAAAAATTTATCAATTTATATCTTTGCGACATACTTGAAGTGTTTATCTCTGTTAAGACAAAAAAATATTGGCTAACTACATATATAAGAATAAACTGGTATGAGCTTTTTTCTTTCAACTATAATGTTTTATGGTATTCTGTACGGATGGTGTTTTAAGTACCTCAGGGGCTTGGAAGATTTTTGTACATAATAATCACGTACTCGTAGACAATGAGGAAGTAATTACCGGCTAAGTAAAGTAAGCTCTAAGTTAAATTGTCTAGGAGGGAAACATTACGTAGCTTTCTGATATTTCGTTGTGTTGCAACAGTTTAGAATTGCTGGCAATTTATCATGGTTTTGACCAAGATGTAATCTTATTTTATATTTGAATCTTATAAATTGTTAATTGTACATTAATGTTTGTACATATGAGTTTAAAATTAATAGCGTCCACTTTTTCCACGCGTCTGAATAAATTTATTTATTGGATCAGCATCTGGTAATGGAAAACGTGGACGTCACCTCACCTACGTTAGGGGACATAAAGATAAATACCACTATCTTGACTTAATGGCTTTCTGTCTCGTGTTTTAGGGTGTCCATCCATGTACCCATCAGGTCAGAGACTTTGATTTGTCTTCGTTACTTGGACATTTCTCTTCGTGCGTACAATGTTTTGAACTTCTAGATTTACAAAGCCCATTTCATCCCATATTAAATTAACTGTCACCCAAATTAATTGTTTTGCGGTTTTCCAATTGATATAAAGTTAAATTATAATATTTATGCTAGACGAATCTTTGGAAATATCTTATTCCATTTCTAATATACCACCTGTATGAAATATGGAATAATGTTGATTGATAGTCTCAAGACAGAACTTTACATAAATATTTAAAACGTATAGAATAATAATGTCTACCCCAGGATGGGTATTACACACTCCTTGTTTTCCACTTGCGAACAATATTTGTTCTTAAGATTTTATTGCAGCGTGCATTTTCCTGGCTTCAATCGTTGCGTTGTAATCTAACTTTTAATATCAAGGTTTTAAGAGTCAGTTTAGACTGAAACATCTAATCAAATAAGTTACTTTCCTCACCTGAGTAAACGTAGCTCGGTCCAACAACAGGTTTATATCAATTTTCCGCTGAGTGCGTCTGGATTGTGGAAAATATTCCCTTAACATATGTTCTATTAAGAGGTAAGTTGTTTTTGCATGTACTCGTATATGTCCTATTTTGTTATGCACTTATATAAGTGTATATTAAATTAAAATATCTTTAAATGCGTTATGGATAATATTAACGAATAGAAACGATCGATGTAGAGAATTCTAGAGAAAAAATAATAAAAAAAAACAGTGTATACAGGTTTTATTGAACACGTTTTAGGAAAAGTCATCGGCAGAAACAACATCAGAACAAATATTTGATGAAGACATTCCATATTACTTAGAGAAAAACAAGTTTTGTTTACACACGAGAAATTGTCAAATATGTATATACACTTGGAGTGTTGTAAGCGTTTATTATAATGTTTGATTTTGTGCTATTTAATAAATATATCTTTCATATTACCTCAAAAATAGCTGGGTTAGTAAAAACTTTGATTACTAGTTTAAGCTTTGATAGAAAAACTAAAAGCAGTCAAATATTATTAAAACGACATTCTTTTCGGTTGTAAAACTAAAGTTGTTATAATAAAACAATAAGTAATTCTGTAAGAGATAGTAATTTTTTTGCTGAAAACGATTCAGATTTTTAGCGTATTATATAGTTGACGTAAAAGTATTTGAATATAGTGTTGCCATTAAAATAATTAGGCTATTCTGTCTCTATTTTATGGGAGAAACAGGAAAACCGTTATACTTAGATGAAAGTAGGGAAACATTTAAAGCCAATTGCACACATGTTGGTTCCCTAGCTAAGGTTTTTTATCCTTTTACACAACTGAAGATAATGGTTTTTTGTTGTTCCCTTTTTAAAGTTTTCTGTGCCCTTAAAACTGCAAAGGTACCTACTCGCACTTTTATAAGAAAATCTTTCAATATAAGTTTCCTTTGAATTTTTCAAATGAAAAATATTATTTTCTTCATTTTGGGACCCGTATGAAAAATTTGATTTTGTCATAAATTTATTTAAGTCGGAATATTTGTATCATAATTAATACGTTATAATTGTCATTTGCCAGTTGTCGAATAAATTTATAACAATTGATCGTTTCAACTTTCTATTATATTGTAACTAATTTGTATATTCATAAACAACATTGACGTCATTTTAAATGCACATAGTCACATTTAAAGAATGATGGCTTCGTATCATTGTAGAAAGACGTATTAAATAAATATATTATGACGACGAAGCTTATATGCAACAGTTGCTAAGTCAGGCAACATCAGCATTAAGAATAAAAACAATTCCGCAATTAAGAATACCCGTTTCCGCGTGTGTTTTTCAAAAAAGCCTCGTTGGCAGTAGTTAACAGCGTTGTCTGGATTACAGTGCGAAAATAAAATACATTTCCCAACCAATCCACAGCAATTTAGTCGCCGTGTCGCATTCTAGCCAATTCCCTTCTATGTTAGCTATGGAACAAGCTACCCTTAATTGAAATCGAAATTTTTCCTCTAATTGTCACCTACATGGCACTTTATTAATTTCGACATGTTCACTACCACCATAATGTTTTGGAAAATTAGGCTCGCCACATTCATTATACAGAATTTAATAATATTTGATAACTAACTTTGGAACTAAACAATCATTGGTCTTAAATAACAATAAAATATAAATTTATTTCTTTATAAGAATTCCATTAGCCCCCAGAACTTTCAGATATGCAATATGCAACAAAAACAATTTGTCAAACGGTGTTTCAATGTACAAATGATGTTAGAGAAATTCAAATAATTTAATCTTGTAATGAAACCAAACATAATGAAATCACAGCAACCATCAATGGTAACACGATTAAGTGCGTCCCGTCTACTCCGACGCTGAGCGCAGATTAATAACTAAAATTAAACGATGCCGAGGTGTTACGAACAAATTTCATTTTAGCTTTAACAAATCCACTAACGGTTAGGAATTTTATTTATTATTACGATAGATGAAAGCATTTATCAGAACAAAGGAATTTCGAGAAGAAGGTGACGAAACAAAAGCATCAAACGGAGATGTTATAACGACCTCAACTCATCAGGGTAATTATAACATTAGTGAGAGCTTTAATCGAAACGTAAAAGACTTGCCTGCAAATTTTCAGAACAGATGATACATCTCGAAATGAAGCAGCGACACATCAATCCAAAGCTGATGACACCACTCCTTTGTTTGAGATGCTTTCAACGTTGCAATGATCCAAAACTCTTAAGCTATTACAGTGATGTCTTGGAAATGACGTTGACATCTATTGTCTTGTTTCTGTGTTATTGTTTTTTATCATCCAAATTCTTCGAAAGCTTTTAAACTGTCACATCGAGTTTGTTATGAGTGGCTTCAAAATTTGTTGTATTGTTGTGTATAAATAGCATTTGACGTATTGCGGTATCTTAATGACCCATTTTCTTTAGGAATACACTTATTTTCTATTATTTAATAAATTAATATAAAGTTATAGTGCTTATTTTATAACATAAATAAAATTCTGAGAAACATTGATATATTATGTCAAATAGGATTAACGTTCTTTTACATTCTTTTTGTATGTGACCCCTCAAGTTAATAAGCTGGAGGACAAAACAACCATAATAATATACATTTTGGTTGTATGTTTAAACGCGGTACACGTACTGTATCAACAAACGCTGAAGGGTTAACAGTCTGGTGCGTAACACAGCGTGCAAAAGAATCCCTTTACCCGGTGGGGGTTCGATTAAAAAGAAACAAAAAGAAAACGATATACGACCAAGTGAGTGATTTTGACGCCGATTGTTTTCCGCGCGTTTTGTGATATCCCAGCATTGGAAAAGTCTTTGGCAAAAAACTTTGTTAGAAAAGTTCATTTCATGTTGTCAACCGCACCTGTTTGCTATCATCAAACAAATAATAATAAACGGAAATAATGGATAAATACATAAATAGTGGTTTAAAAAGAAAGTTTCAATGCTCTCTTCGAAAAAGCAACCAGATTTCAAGCTGTTTGTTAGATAGTCGTAGACAAAATATATCTGCTATACTGCTCATAGTATAGACAGGATGAGAACTGACTGACAGTCATAAATCAGTAACTCTGATATCGACTAGTGCCCCATCAAGTTGATAAATGCTTGTAACAGGAGCCCCTCATAGCCCTACAGCTCTAGGGTATGAAAAATATAAAGCCAGCCGCCCAAAAACACTTTTAAGTCGTTGGATGATGCGGATAATTTTTCACAGTTTATCTTATACTTTCATCCAACCAGTGAAAGTGGATAAGTGGTACCTAATGTCAAAGAACCCCCACTATATAAGTCTTTTGCTTCTTAATGCGTTTTTTGTATGCTATTTGTTAATGTATTTTTCTGCATCATGTATCGCGTGTATTAAAAATACGATACACAAACTTTGAAATGTAAGGAACATTTTTCACTTCTCTATGCTATTCAGTTCGTTAATTGTATCTTAAGATATAAAATTGGTATATAAAATGAGATCAATATTACTTCCTTACGCTTCCATAAGTGACTTCTAGCAAAATAAGTAATATACTAGGTTAAAAATTCTATCGCAAATATATTTACGACCCTTAACATGTTTATATTGTTTTGATATTTTTGTGTCTTAAACAATAAAGCTTATTTAAAGTTTTTTAATCGTAAAAGAATATTTAGTACTTTACTAGAAGACCTGGCGAACTTCGTATCGCCCTATAATCAAGAAATATCTGTTACGTTTTTTTATTTATATTTTTGGAGTTTACCTGTAAGCCATAAATCTCCGTGTTTTGAAGTGCGACAGAATGATTGACATATTAGTTAGTTGTCAAATCTAATGTCAAAAAAACGTTTGTATGGGAAATAGAAAAGGGCTGTTTTTATGCTTTTCCCAGTAATGAATTAATTTTTTTCAGCTTTTATACCTTCCCTGAACCTCCACGAACATTTCAAGACTAAGATAAGATAAATCCGTTCAGCTGTTCTCGAGTTTTAGCGAGACTAAGGAACAGCAATCCACTTTTATATATATAGAAGAAAGATAACTACATTTAATGTCTATTCCATCTTAATCAAAATTATTCGTCTGAAAAGACTTCAAAGGAAAACTTAAATAAATGTTTTTATACTAAGTTAAATATTTTTTTAATATCAATATACTTTAAAATACTTTTCGAGTGGGTTTATTTTATCTCTAAGATTCACTTCTTTGACCTCAGAGCCGTGCTTGATCTCAAATGTTGCGAAATTAAAACCGTTCGGATGTTCGAGATTCCCTGTAGGGTTCCCGATGTCTGAGGTTAGGGTTACGCACGACTCGATTGAATGTGGTCTGTGGCTAAGGGAGCTCAGAATACCCGATGCGGTGTGATTAAATAAGGTAGAAAAGAGACAGACGTCCGCAATACTTTGTAAGCTCAAAGTTGCTAATGAGTTGGCAAATGAACGCCTCTGGCTAAGATAAATGTACAATAAAATACATTTAACACTGATAGTATCAACTTCTATACTTATTACATGATTCAAGTATTTCACATCAAAGAATCAATCAAAAATAACAATCATAACAACGAATCTATTGAATTGTGGATTTCTGAAATACCATAAATCGAGCCAAGTTTGGTAAAGGCATTCGCAAAGGATTGTATTAATGCAAAGGGTGCTTCGTTTCCTGTCTTGGCGACATTCGAAATGTTAATTTAACGGAAATTAAAGTTGTTTCCACTCGTTACCCTTCGGACATAGCTGATTCATAGCTCTACAGAATAAATCTTTTTAAAGGGGCATGTGTTTATAAAACCTTTCACATGAATAGAAAAAGATCAACTATCGCTATTTAAAAGATATTATTATTATTATTTAAAAAAAGATGTGTAGTAGCTAACAGTAAAATTTAAAAAGCAATTTTATAGAAACTAAATACAATGGCTTTCTTCTGAATTATATTCTCTATCTTATCCTCTGAACAATTATTTAACATAAATTATGAAGAAACATATTTTTCATGATTTGTATATATTTTTTATAACCCTTATAATACATCAGATGACTAAACAAGTTGGTACGCACAATTGCATCAGTAATGTGCCTTCTTTGTATCGAACACTTTAATATCGTAATCCATTTAAAGCGTTATCCAATGATTCTATAGAGGCTTTGGGATAATCTAATAAAAACTTTATTGTATTGGCAATAGGATATATATTAGTACTTAAATTTAACGTATACGCTGTATGCTTATGCGGAAATTATTAGCATTGTGATCATGCATCGGTCAATGTGGCGAAAACAAGCGTTTAATTATATACTGTGATACGATCATCAAATAATTGAAGTTTGGTACATGTTATTAATAAGTACACAATATATTTTATGTTTATATAGAAGTTTAAGATAACAGTTTTGAGGTACGGTTGTATCTTTAAGATCTAAGCGATTTATATAAAAAAATTGAGAAACTACCTATTTTGCACATAGTTTCGTATGGCCATTGTAGAAGGACACATTTCCGTCTTAAAATTTTTATTGTACTTTATTTTTCTTCACGTCTAAGGCCGAATTGCTGGTTCCAAATTCCATTATTCCATACTCTAAGTTATTGGCATTTTCCTTAATGAAATCAAAAGTTACTTATAAATTATTAAGTATTCAAGTGTTCTGAGATGTAAAACAATCAATGAGTTATTTAAAAGTATAATAAGATCCTTTATAATCACATCCTTCTTATAATATATGCGAATAATGGTCTTTTATATGTTTGTTTACGAATTAAATCAATTTAGACAGTATGTAAATAGTTTAAATGATCGGAATATTAAGAGATCGGAACTAAAAACATGTTTAAAAGCTGATTATTTTCTATAACTAAACGGTCAAAGTAAATAGAGACTTTGCGAGTAAATACATGGGTATACATATGTATATTATTTATAATAATTCATCGCAAGTATTATTGTGGAGAGCTATATACAAACGCTTGATTGATTCCGTACAATCTATTGCGCGTGTTATGTATCTGACTAATGGCATTGTAAACAATTAAAATATTTCATTCAATTCAATTAGTCCCTTCTAATTAGATTATTGACCTGATTTTTATTTATCAAAGTTATTTGTTAACCTTGGATGTAATCGTAGGTTTAATTAATCTATTTCGATAAGACAACTTAAATGTTATTATTATGAATCTGTGTCAGTTGTAGATTGGCTCCTTGCTTCCTAATCTTAAAAAGACGTGCGGAAAATCACCAGTTTTTATGATATGTACATGAACTTCTGTCAACGACATGTTTTTTATGTTACTACTTATGATAAAACTGTTTAAATCAATTAAAAATGTATACATTAATACATTATATGTATATGAATATACATATACACGTTATTACATTAGTCTTGACAACAATAATGAATTAGTTTATAGAGACAATCAAACTAAATGTATGGGCCAGTGTCGACTTTATGAAGAAGGTACAATGATATCACTCATGTTATTAGTTTAATTATATAATTACACAGATATTATTGTTTTAAAGGAATAATAATAAGTTTTTCTATAAATTTTGATTATATGGATGAAAGAAATTCATATTGATACATAACTGAGTTATAACAAAAGATAAAAACCTGTATCGCTTAGTAGGTATTATATAAATTGATGTAAATTGATTTTAGTACTCAGTAATTTTATATAGACTGCCTAGACTGTTTGTAATTATTATTATCTAAACCTAATCCGTGTTAATGGAGGGTCCTAGTGTATCGGTGGGGTGGTTAATTAAATTTCAGACTGTCTAGTATTTCAGCTATGCACCTCAGTTCGCCACGTCCGTATTCTATCTGTAAACAAACACTTGTATGTACCATGTATTGAATCAGCTTACAAACTACGTTTAATCATTATTGCTTATACATAATAATATATGTATGGTCTCGTATGAAATATTACTGAGCTGGTATGTATTGAAAATGAAATCTAGAAACAAAATTTTTAACTAAAAAGTTACATGTGAAAAGTTTGTGGGTAATAAAAAAGAATTATTAAATAAATACTCTTAGAACGGCTACTTTATCAAAGTAACAACTTTGTAAGCAGTCCACTTTATGTTTAAAAATATGTTTCATTATTAAGAATAATTATTTAGAAACTTCAAATAGTAAATTAATATATACATAATACTGTTGTATGTAGAGTTACATACGTATATGTGGGGTTATGACATTGTATTCCCTTTATTTTTACTAAAATGTAGTTGTCTGTCAGATTAAATACCTTATTTGCTATTGAATTCAATTGTTAGTACTTCTCATTATACTTTATAGGGATGTACAAAATGGGAGACACATGTGTGGATTGGGCTTATACTTATCAAGTGCCTATCTATGGGGTATAATCAGTGTTAATCATTTTAATTAATGTCAAGGTTTTTGTAAACAGATAACTTATTAATGATTAACTTTCCATTATTAATTTCATCCCTTTTATACTCACCTTTGGTCCCATTCTTTTTGTCTTTAATGTGTAAATTTTTGTATTCACTAACTTGAGATATTTTAAAACAATAGAAAATTAATGACTTTCGTAAAGTAAGGTATTCGAATTTTTAATTTATTTTCCTTATACTTATCTATAACGTCGAATATATTTATCTATATTTGACTTCATTTAAGTTGATAATCCATTATCTTTTTCTTTATTGACAGCTCTTATATTTAATGTTATTAATAAAACACCTATAAAAAGCGGTAGGTGCAGCTTCAAACGTATTCAAGATCGATTTGAAGATTTTACTGAGTTATGATAATAATTATTCATTATAAAAGTTAGTCATCAAGTACATTGAACTGTGCAGATGATAAAACAATTAAAATTCCCTTTGTCACCAATAATTTTATCTTCACGCTCCGTTGATCTGTGACTTGTGATAATCTGATTGGAGGGAGCGACTTGAATGGACCTTGAATACGTGCCTTTTGTCGTACAAAGTTTATTATTTACTATGAAAGAGTACTGAAGAATTGCTTAAGAACCCCAGACTTCCTCGGATAATGATGATCATGGATAAAAGATTTTTTTTCCATTAATGTTAAACGCAGCTGCTGAGATGTGACCGTTGATCTTTGAGCATTTATTGTCTGTTAGATCTTCACATTTAATAATAATATTATAAATAAATACGTCTTTACATGCCAAAAACAGTGTTCAATAAAGGGCATGCATTAAAGTGACATAATAAAGTATATAATATATTACTATATAAATTAAATTTATGAAACGATAAAAATGGTATAATAATAAATTTATATCATTATGAATTTGTGATATCTTGAGATAGATCTAAAGTTTTATACAAAAATCCAACACCTGCATTAATATGATAAGAGTTATCTTAAAGGTAATTGTTATATTATATTATATATATTGGTATTGAAGAAAAAAAGTTAACGTTATACACCGATTCTAAAGAGTAGGAAACCACTAAACGCATTTCACAATGCCTCTATGATTCTAAAGCATTGTTGGGAATTTATTTAGATTTTGAATTTATATTTATTAAAATATCTGTCGAGACTGTGATGTATCTAAGAATTCACATGTAAATAAGCTATGAGTATGAAACAATAAATCGCCAGACGCTTAATATAACCGTCTGCATAGCTCAATATCAGAAGTATGCGAAGCTATAACCTCATAGTGATCGACTTGCGCTTGACAAAATGACAGGACTTACCGGACCCGAGCTCAAAGGATTTTCAGCCTGTTTTCAGACGCATTTTATTAATCCTTTCACGTTATTAAGCCCTCATATTCATGGAATTATTAATTTAAGTGACAAAAATTGTTATTATGCAAAATATATCGTTATGGTTTCTCGAACTTCTAATAGCCATAGGTTATAATCAATGTTGAGACGATTCATTTGGTATAAAACGAAAAGATAATAGCAGCCAATTAATTGCTCCTGAATAGGGGAACCCTTTAGCCTTTTATTAGACCCGAACGATACCGAGACCGGTTTGTTGTTTTACACTTTAAATTGAATACCACTGGTACTTTGCAACCAATTATGACTCTTATTCAAAAAGCAACCCCCGGTCATGATATATTAGGATCAAGTGAACTAAACTAAATTAAAAGCAAAATTCTCTCAAAGAAATTCCATTAAATAGAATAGAGGTAAAAATCATTGCATTAATCTTAAAACCCAGCGAATTGCTTATCTATTGTCTTGACAAACCAAAAGCAACTTAGGATACCCACCACGGACGTTAGAAAGGAATGCGTATACTCAATTTGAAAATAAAACTAAGTACATAGATTTTAATAAAGTTGATATTAATTTTTCCTACTTGGTTGTTTCAGGCTGCTCTCTGCGCTGATTACAGCGTACCTGTAGACTGCGTTGCTGCGGGACCAGCACCCAGACCAAGCTCCTTCCACGAGATATCCGCTCCTAAGGTGAGTTTTTGAAGGAAATTACTTTAGTAGTAACAAAATAGTATGGATAAAAAACTCACATTGATTAAACATTGCATTGTTTCATTGTGATTATGATTTCCTTCCTTTCGCAATCTAGATAACATACTAATAGGAATCATCGGTTTTATAATTAGTTTATGTCTAATAAATATATTCGCATTAAATTGGGTATATTTATACATATATATAGTTGCAATTTATTAAAGGTTTACGCCCTAAATAAATGGGAAGTCTTCTCATTTACGTATCAATATAGAGTGATAAATTTCAATAAAAGTATTACTGGCGATAAAATATAAACCACATATTATGAACTTAGGATACCCACAATGATAAATATAGCAACATTTTGATATGATAACAAAAATATATATATTTTCATTTACCTTTCATTCAATTAAAATCAAACAATAAAATAAGTAATGTACGAATATTCCTTTTGACAAATTTAAATAAAATTTTAATTAAAAATCTGTTTTGATAGAGTAATTTCAGATAAGCAGAAACAAAGTAAGTAAGATTTAGATTTGTTTTAAAAGCCATAAACTGCATTCAAACAAGGGATGGGCGTGTCTGTGATAATTTACACAGAGATATAATTCTTCACTTGAAATGGTACAGTTATTTAAATGTTTATTTGTATTTAATGTATAGTCCATTATATTTTTATGACTCAGAAAATATTTAAATAAAAAGCCTCGTAGCCACCTACTGATATTTTTAGCAACATGTTGCCACCTACGATAAAATATAAGCGACTTTCTTTTTTAATATAAACATACCTATAGATGGCGAAAGTTTTTCTCAATTTGAAACTATTAAACCTTGGTAATAATTTGAATATATAATATATTATACGTATTTTGCATTGTTTATCATAAACAGAGCATCTAGATTTGTTTCGTGAGTTTTACTTTGTTAAAATATTTAAGTTTTACTACACAATTTTATTTACTTATACTTGCATGCAACTCGATGGACTTTTGAACACTATATTTTTAGAATTTATAAAAATATATTCATCCTAACATTATAATCTCGAACACATGTCAGTATACAAAATGTTATCAAATCATTTAATATTATCACATGATAACTTGATATCACTTATCTATTTCTGTTTTATGTGTGGCCATAGATTTTCAAAATGAAATAAAATATAACTATACCTTTAAAATAGTCCTTAAAAACATTCAAGTAATTATTTGTATGAATACTTATTATCAAATGACTATTATTTGTGTTGTCTTTTCTATTGTCCGCCCTACATAGTAAATTGTTTTGAAACATGTTCTCTCTAGAGGTAGATCAGTTTTACTTTATTATTGGCCAATGCTTAGTAATGAGGTCTCTAACCTTTTCAAATGTCAAGAATTTTATCTTTCGCAATATGTACCTTGTTTATATGTATTAGATGCAAAGTACTAAAGATAGCCTCTACCGTTATTAAACATGCATTAATTCAATCTGATTCTGTAATTTATAATAACATAAAATTACTTCTTAAATTGCTCAGGTTTTAGCTTTTACGAGTCAAAATATTAATAAATAGCTACTTGAGATTGGAACAGAATCAATCAATCTTATATATACTTCTAATTCAGATTTAAACAATGAAGCTCTAAGTCGTATCTTTTATGAAAGATTTGTATGTGTAATCACTTCATATAGATCCAATAAGTGAAAAAACAAAATATTTTATAGCCCTATTTAAGGTTTCTAAGACGACCGTAGCATTCTGAATCCTTATTACGACTTTATATAATCAACGAAAACACGATTGTAAGCAAAGTTGGTCTTTTAAATGACAATAATAACTAGTACTTAAATCCCACAGTTTGTATACTTATTACTATTAAGTATTATAGCTGTCATTCTTATGACTTTGTCCGACGATCCATGTGAATAACGTACTCAATCAATTATCCACACTATCTTAAGTACACCCTCTTTAAATCCACTGACTCATACTTACTTGAGTATTTACGACAGATTAATATTTAATAAAGATTATTGTGTTATTAGTTTTTTTATATCCATTTTTTTATTTACTCATTTTACAACTTATATTCATTAGTTCATTACATTTTTTTTTGTTTTGGTGCTTATAATTTTTAATTTGAGTCAAATCTTTCACAAATGACTACCGATGACGAAGGAAAATATCTGTATATAATAATATATGTCTGGTTTAGTAATTTTAAACTATTCAAGATGAAATAAAGTTAAGATTATATGTAATGCATTTTCTAAAATAGAACTTCAGCTTTATTAATCTACAATCTTAGATACTGCACGGGTGAAATTTTTTCCGTGCCAATTTTATCCTTAGAGATTTTGTAGCGTAGAGATAATTGCCCCATATACGTCTTAAAATTGCACGGTGAGTGATACTTTGTGTGCCATATTCATCTAGCAAGTATGGTATCTTAGATGTGAAAGTAATACGTAAGATGAGAAAAGCCTTCCCGTAGTTAAGACACCGAGCCTGTAAAAGGAGTATATACGAGTATCACCCTCTGGCCCAGTAAACTGTAAACCTGAGAAAAATAACGGAATACAAAATTCTGATGCTTAATATTGCAACACGAAATATAAATAGAAAAAAGTATTTATTATAAAACAAAGTTGCAGTATCTTGAAAACATAGAAAAACTCAAGTTTTGCTATGTTACTTATATTATAAAATAATATTATATTCTTTATTTACTAACCCGTTTTTAATATGAGGATAGCGTTATGAATTATTAAAACAATTAATCATTCAATTAGTGATTGAACAATTCGAAAACAATCGGGGCTGCGTTTAGAATTTTTATAAGCCACTTCATTCATACAACACAACAAATAAAACAATAACTCATTGAATTAATCATCAACTATTGCGTGACCCTATGACTCAATATGTGAGTAAGATTTATCCCTTACTGGATTATTAAAAACAACACAAAAATTTGTAGCCTTAGAACAATGTATTGTATACATGTTTATTATTAATTGAATCAAAACAAAACCATGTTCGGTACAATTTTTTCTGATTTCTGGAGAATATCCTGAGTAATAGTGGTTTTTATTCATAAAATTCCTATTATATTTAGTCATGAAGTGAAAAGGAGATGTCCTTTAAAAGCGAAACATGATTCAGTTGTCTTTACGTCATGTGAGGATACAGAATAATAAAAAATTACAACTATTTGTTCTTAGTTTCAAATTCTAATACTTTATTAGAACCTTTAAAACCATTTTGACAATAAGATTATATACTAAATTGGTACAGTGAGCTCTTTCAAATTGAGTAAGTTACTGTATAAGGATATCGTGTATAGCTTTCATTAGAACATTCGTTGAGATAAATTGTGCCGCATTATTTATATAATTGACTTACATAATTAATAGAAGTAATAAAAATATCCCTTTGTTAATTATGAAGTCATAAAAAATTATATTTATTATTTGTTTTCTTACAAAATAGAATATTATTATAAAGCGTATATTTGATGCCACCTTGAGGTAGGCTATGATTTATTTGCAATAGTTCTAATTCAGCATGTGTTAATGTCGTTTTATATTGACTTCGCCTTTAAAGGTATTTAAATTTATTTTTAGTCCGTCCATGTGTCAGGAAACATGCGTCACAAAGCTTCCCTTGCATGACGTCAAAATGACGTGTCTACATATTTTTATGACACAGCTTTTCTGCTATCGCATTATGCTGGACTTGACACCGGCAACTGATAAGTATGAAAGGCACAAACTTTTCAACTAAACCTTTATTTGTAGCTAAACTTTTAACACTCGTCATTATTATACATTCTTTTGTTTTTTTCTTACATAATACCAAGCGATAAGTATAGTTTTAGGTCTCAGAAATATCTTATCTACATCTTTTACGCTTACGTTCAACAATGTTTGTTAAAGTGAGTGTTTTGTTAAGTGATTGCCCATGTAGTCAATTCATCAGGGGAAGCAATTTCATTCGTCGAATATGGAACACCTGTATCGAAAAGTGAGTCATTTTACGTGAGCTGTTAGAACATATGACCCTAAGGGTAACACGGGGGCTAATGAGTCATTTTATAATACAATGACTTGGCCAAAAATACTTTCGTAATATAATATACATTACTTCAGTAAAAATGTAAAGTATCTAAGAATAAATAATACAATTTCTTATGAATACGTGACGAAATGAAAAATAAGAATAAGACTTTATCTCCATAAAAATGTTGGTCATCTCTGAAAAGATTGGTACAGCCCTTATGTGAAATGTTACACTTTTATATCAAAGGTACATTATATGATTAATTTCGCCCGATGAGTCATTATCCATGTGACTAATTGTTATCATGATAACACGTGAAGCTTAAAAAGGTTATCAAATAAGTGCACTTACATACAAAGTGCTAATAACCAGCACGATGTAGCAATGAATGTATCTTTGATGCGGGTATCGTGACTTTATTAAATAAAATTAATACGAGATTTTTAATTATATGTAATAATGTTATTTTGTAACGTATTATAAAATAAAGAAAATTTTAAGAAACACAATATTTTTTTCAATATAGATTTATCTAATAATAAATAGCACATCCAAAAAGTTTTAGGGTTGTAGGAAATGCAGAGTATTTTCATTTACATTTAAGTCATTATTATTTTTAAACCAATCCGTATATAACTGAAATTAATCATAATTTAAATCAAATATATAATAATAATAATACTAATAACATAAATAATTTCTTAATCAAATTTATCATATCAGTGTTTTGTTAGGAATTTATCGGGCAACAGTTTGGCAATGACGGTCTGAGTCACTCGTGTATTTCGTCCTTGCGCTAAATGCGCGTAGTTAATTCAAATTACACGTTTTAAATAATTTCTGAACATCGTAAATAGTTGTGAATCAGTTATCAATCTTTTAAAAGAACATTAAAGTTGGCATATAGCTTTATTAGTATGATGTATAGGGCCAGTAAAGTGGCTGTGACATGCGCTAAACTCATACTAGCACAGAAGTTATGTATATAATCTTTCGTAATGAAATAGTCCATTCAACTTACTATCTATAATTGGTATAGAATCCCTACTAATATTATAAATGCGAAAGTAACTCTGTCTGTCTGTCTGTCTGTCTGTCTGTCTGTCTGCTACGCTTTCACGCCTAAACCACTGAACTGATTTTAATGAAATTCGGTACAGAGATAGAGTTGACCTTGAGAAAGAACATAGGATAGTTTTTATCCCAGACTTTTGAAAGGTTCTCTTGGAAACGCGATATAACCGAACTCCACGCGGCGAAGCTGCGGGCGGAAAGCTAGTTCTAATATATATGTTATGTTATGTTACGAAAATAGAAAACATTACTTGACTTCATATTTGCTGACAAAAGATGCAACGCACGTAATATTTTTAGTAAATAAAAAATGTCATAAAAGATGGCGTCTAAATATTTATATGCGTCATTTAATAAATAACATTCAAATGTCTTTCAGTGTAGGTATCTATAGTTATGTAGCATGGCGTCACCGGTTAAAACTAACTAAGTGCATTCACCCGGCGACTCGTTCATCTTTTGATTTGCCAACTACCTACACATTTCACAACATAGCGACTGACTGATGTTCAAATTTTTTTTATGAAAATATATGTATAAACGTCATTGACGTATTTAAAGTATTACCTTGAATTTAAATCAAATATTTCTACGTTTTTATTTCAGTTTATCGTAATATCTTTATATCTGTAACATTAGACTTTTCGAAAACGGTTGCGTTGAGCTATACATGTCATATACATTTAAAAAAGAAAATTATTTATTAATTTTTGTATCTATGTACCTATAAAATGAGTATTTTTTTTATTTAAGTGTCGTAATTATGTAACTATAGTTATACTTATAAAGCCAAGACACCTCTGATCTCTTATTATATAATATTTTATATACCTACTACTTTGTCTTGTTTACATTTATAACTATAATAAATTTTTGTTCTTTACATGAAAAATTTTGTAAGGGAATTTTATATACAAAAACAATTTTATGGCATTTACACAATTAATTCGAATTAGTAATAAGTAAGAACATATTATCTTCAAAGTTCAATTTCAAGGTCAACTACGATTTCAAAAACAATCGGCAAGGAAGTTATGTTTTGGAAATTTCGATGGATGAAAAAAAATAATGTCAAGATTTACATAGTTATTAAGTATAAGCTATCTGCCACAATTTTACTCATTTCAGTGCACTAATAATAATAGTTTAAAAATGTAAGTATGTACTTTATGTACACGAACTGTCTAGGGTTCATCTATTCCGTTAATTTAAGACATATGATAAAAAGTATTTAAAACTGACAAAACAAAACAAAAGTAAATGTAAGGTCCAATCTAATATATCTTAATATAATGATTATTTTCGAATTTATTTGCAATCCGTTTCGCAAATACAGTCATTATGAATTCAAAGACGGTAGGCATTCCTCATGGCGCTGAATTACTCACCTTTCTCTTTATCTTTGATGTAGATACTTCTCAACGTAAACGACCTCAAAACGGCATTCGACCTAGTCGAGCCTGTAATGCAACATAACAAGTCAAAATCCTAACGCAAAAGTTAGCTATACTCAGTTAAATTAAAAACATTCTAATTTATGCTTTGTTTAAAAGTAATAAAGTTCACAGTGGCGTATTATACTTAAGGACACGTGCGGAATCGAGGTATTAATGGAGTGTTTTTTATACAATAAAGCACTCTAGCGCTTTCGATATTGTGTTCATTGTAACCGGTATTTTAAATAACTCCCTACCAAGCGCTGTATCGCTGATTGGTTTATTCCACTGCGATGACTCAAGCCTCGGTAAACAGTATGCGGGGCGATGAGTCACCGTTTTACACATTCGCGTATAGTGTTTGAGCTGTGTTGTCAGTCTACAGTGAACTCGTCAAGCAGGCAACAGATCCGTTTAAGGCGTTCATATCGCAGGTTTTTACTGCCAAACGCCTAGACCTAAACAAGACTTAGACGGGATAAGGAACTATTAAATATTTAATGCTTTTGAAACAAGAACTCTTTGTGAAAGTGTGTTAGTTCTAGTTATATAGTTTAAGTGTGCGTGTCACTAGTGAAACGGTCGATAAAGTTGATGATCTTTGTGGTACATATTTGTAATTTCTGTACATACCTATAGGTATTAGTGATAGTGACAATGCCTTCAAATAAAAAGTTAATGGCCAAAATGAAACAAATAGCCCAGTGGATTTTGGTTGTCCATGTGGTACGTATTAAACATAAATTTTAATATATTACTTTTGTATAGAATTTCTTGGATTGATTTTCTCATAGTATTTTAGTTAATAATATGTTTGTACTACATAGTAGCGTCTTATGTAACCGTACATATTACATCTACATAATATAAGAACTTATACAACGATTTAGAATGTATGTGTAATAAAAAACCCATGAAATTGTATTTACATTCGACCATTATTTGACGTTTATTACAGAAAATATATTTATTAGACTGATTTGATGGTGGAACTCTTTTTAGTACTTTTAAATCGTCTTAAGAACATACTTTACGTTTAATCCTATTTGTTGAAACAGCAAAAGTAACATCACTAATAACGCAAATACGTCAGAAATGACATTGGAGTTACTAAATGTACTTGTAGCTATATCTTACGTGTATTCATATAGTGAAACCGGTAAGGATTTTATGGAATTTATGTATCGGTTACGTTTTATACCATGACTACATCGAAAAACGTATAAGATTTACGTGGCAGCAGTAGTATATTGATTGGAAAATACTTTTGATCTCAGGGGTTGGCTTAACTTAGTTACAAGTTGAAAAAGCAAAGTTTTGCTTGTCGATCGTAGTATCAGCCAATCTTTATTTGTAGTAAAATATTGAATTACGATTCTTTAAATCGAATTGTACCTACTTCTTGTTTGGAAACTTTTTATAGTCCAATCAATTTGAAGATAATGCTTCCTTGGTTACATAGTGTGTACTTTGAAATCATTATTAAGATAATTACTTCTCTGCTATAATAAGCAATAATACATACTAACTTACAATTCTTACTAATATGTACTTCTTAATGAAACTATAATTTTCGGATACTATTTATTATGATATTGCGATTCATTATGATATCCAAAATTTCTCTCGAAGTTTCGGTTACCATATGTTAACCGTGATCACGGGCAGAGGAGATGAAAATTTTTCAAATTTATAAACATAAACAATTTATTTAAGTGACCTGAAAATCACGCACTGCTCTTAATGACATAAAGTAAATTTAATCCGTAATTGCGTCCTTCATCGAAATATTTAAGGGTCTACTCAAGACAGTCCCGGTCCTTCAGGCAACGGACTTGTAACTTCGTAATTAAGCCTATTTCCCTTCTCCGCTTGTTTTGTCATTTGCGACAATTGTGTGTCTAATTTAGTCACGTTAGCCCTCAAGACTCCAGACGCTCTTTTAGTGAACACAATTAATTAATTCTGTTTATTTATTTCGAGAACATATATAGAGTGTCCGTGTTATTAGTTAAGTCGTATAAATATTCATCTGAACTCATGTACGGTGAGTATCTCAAAGGAGTTATGCTTTATACATATATAAATTCCTAAATTATAGAAAGGAATTAGTTAGGGCTTTGAGCCAAAACTTGCTAATGATTGGGAAGCACGTACCGAACTTATGAAAGTGAAAATAAAAGACACTGTTTCATACTGTATAGAACCTGTTTGCTGTGTCGGGTTTGCAGAACGTGACTAGACAGTGGTTCACAAAGCAGAGTTGACCGAACCAATTGTGGAAAACGAGGAGAGAATTTCAATACTGTCATAGTATTTACTTTAAATAATTAACTTTGGCTTTTCAGTTTCAATTGTCTTTAACGTTATGGAAGTTTCCTTGCCTCTAGTTTACAAGCGTAGGCAGCTATTATTGCTTTGTAAATATTTTTGTTAGCTCTGTCGATGACTATGTTTACATCGTTGATATAAAATTCAAAACAGTGGAATATTTGTAAACAATTAAAATTTTTTGATAAAGTGATACAATGACAATGTTTTTTACTCGAAATATTTTATATTATATAAGAATATATTAGGGATCTGCGATATAATTATTTCATCAATCCGCCGGTATGTCTGCAATATCGTCTATATAAACATTTCCATGTCCGATGACTGATCAAAGAAACATTCAGTGTTTATGTTATACGACACTGCATTGTACTATTTTAGGCTGGCCGGCCAGGAGGCGTGTCTACGGTATTTATAAATCGCCGCTGACTCACCGACCGTCTGAAACATCTTGTCCCACATCCTTATGCTGGTATTACTCATAGCGGGTGAACCCGGAATCATACTTTCTCTGTTATAATCTATATTTACTTATATATTACACTAAAATATACATTTGCTCTGCTTATTCACTCGTTTGATTGACTTTTGATCGGCAATTCAGAATAAATACATTATGAAAACGGGCAGTTATTCAAAGTATACGAAATCACACACGGCAATTATATTTTAAATTATCATATTAGAAATTGCAAAATGTATTTTTAATGTTAACTATCTATTGCTTGTATTTTTACTACTTTTTTGTACCCCAAATATCTTATCATGACTCAAGCTTCTTATGAGTTTTTATCTTTAAATTTTATATGTCATTTGATATGTAGCTTTAATGATAAACATTATTTTATATAAAAAGAAAACTAATTTGATATATATTAAATATTTTTGTATTATTACAAGTAAAAAAATTAATGCTCGTTTTATCATTGCTTATCACAGAATGACTCAGTATATAACCTTATTATTTACAACTTAGATAAATGTCTTCTCCGTTTGAATGTGTGTGAAGATGATAAAGAATTTAAAAACTTTATAGTATCCATGACAGATAATGTCCGCGTTACATTAAAGGAAATATGTTTGCGGAACACTAGTCCGTCAGCCTTGGTTCTTGTGCCATTCAGAGGAAGTAAGCTATTAGTTTTATACGTGTAATTGTCGAGGAAGTGAGCTGCAGCCTAGTCCCCCATTATATGATACAATTGATGAATAGTCAACGAACATGTGTGCTTGAGCAGATTCAATTCATTCCCTTTTAGCTAACCCCTTCCAATTCAATGAGAAAATTGATTTCAATGGGTAAATAAAACGTACCGAATGTTCTTTTATCAACCTCAATACGTATGGACTATGTATAATTGATATATACTAAGTGAGCATATAAAATCTTTTATTTTAAAAATAATAATAATTTGCATATTTTTTCCTTGTACAGTCATCGTGTTAAATATATTTAATCAGATTTGAACATATGATTGTTTATCAACTCTGAAATATATGCCAACTCATCATAAAGACAATTAGGCCTCGGCCTCGAATCTCGCGGGTAGCGGGGCGGCAGCGGCGGCGGCACGAAAACGCATACATTTCTCCGTGCCCGTTGCCCGCTAGTTTGGAGAATAGTATGCGTTTCCGTGCCGCCGCCGCTGCCGCCCCGCTACCCGCGAGATTCGAGGCCGAGGCCTTAGGAAAGATTATGTAGGATGTAATATTTAATTTTAATATTGTCATTACTTTGATAAGAATACAGGTGTAAACAATTGAACTGTTCCTTCATTGTATTTTTAATATGTAGATATAAATTAGTAGACTCATTATATAGAGCGTTAAATAATTTGTAAATGTTTTCATACCCATTATTTGTTATTACTAAAGGAGAGCTTTGGAACTAAATCTAATTAAGCGAAACAAAATATGCAAATAGCGTAGAAAATCTCGTAGACATCGCAAATCAAAACGAGGGTGGCGCAGCCGATGTTTAATTATGTAAATAAATTTTCATGCGTAGAAGGAATCGTTAAACAATGCGCCAGATGAGGCTATCCCCAGCCTCACTCAATGGTAAAAGTTTGAATAAAGAACAGGCCTCGGGCCAGCTTCGAAACCGGTACGCGCTCCTCTTTTTTTTCAAGGCCCTCGCCTTGTAATAATTGTCTGTGCTTTTAATTTCTTATACTATCATACATATATAGTAGGTTAAGAAGAGAAAAATAATTGTTATTACATTCAAAAATCTCGCTTAATACGTTTATTTATGTGCTGTGTCCATTTGTAAGATATTAAGTGGTTACTTGCATTTGCTAGTTCAAGTCGTTTCGTGAACTTTTGCTTGCGTAAACATTTCTCGTGATTAAACGCTCTCGAATCCTAAATTCACCCTTAATGAGAGCTTAGGACCCTCGGCCCGGAGGCGCGGAAGTGGGAACTCATCAGCGTCTCTAATAGCTTGAACCACCTTTACTGTATTAAGTAAATCCGATACTTTCTAATGAGTATGTCGCATTAACCATTGTTTTGAAGTTACCGAGGTGTTTGTTTTACAAAACTGACTCGTATTTAAATTTCATTTTGGATATCTACTTAATTACAGCAAGGATCGCAAGAAATAATTTCCAAGCTGCAAATATATATACATATGTATATATATATTAGGGTTACAATTGATCAGATTCACAAAGATATTAATGTCAATGTGTTGTGAATTTCAATACGAGACATTATTTTTAAAAGCCCCACTGCCGCTTACAATAAAAAACTACATCCAGGACTAAATTTGGCTTGTCCCTTGAATGTTATCACCTCATCGCATCGTCAAAGCAAGCACAATATCTCATAATATTCTTTATGACCCTTCTCATAAACAGAAACGGTCCCCAGTAATGACACCCCGTCGAGGGGAAGGAACGTCTAACCGACCGTTACGGTCGCCGGATATGTGGCCGCTGCATTTTATTACCACTTTACTCTGCCACATAATCGACCTTCATGATGAAGGGCTTCTCCAATGCTAATAGCCAGTTTATACATATTACGCGGTCATCACGTACCTTCAACACCGAAAATAGTCATCGCAACCGATATTTGAATCGTAATTACTAAGTTAAACATTGACATAATTGTTATTAAGAATAGTACTGATTCATTGCTATTTGTTTCAGGTTGAATTTATAGAAGCTTATTGCACACCACGCGACACAGCGAGAAGATCACCACAGCGTAGTCGTCGCTCGAGGGAACCGCGTCGTTCGCCAGATACATCCCGATGGCGTTACGATTCCCGTCGCCATAACTACGACTTTGATACACGACGACCGTACGAGTACGAATCTAGGAAGTATTTCGGAAGAGAATACGACGCAGATTCGGGGAGACGACCAGCGTTTGACGCGGAATCAGCCCGTCGGCGTGCGGATTACGAATCAGCTCGAAGGACCGACTTTGATTTATCCGCTCCTGAGGTCTCTAGGAGGAGTCCAGAGAGTGCGCCAGAAGGTTCAGCAGACTCGCCCCCAGAACCAGCTCCTTCCGCTCCTCTACGACAAGAAAGACATTCACGACACCGATCACAACCATATTACGAATCTGGTAAGTAGTTCATTATGATTTTATTTCAATATAATTATAATTTAAGTTGTTTCAAATGTCTAATTCAACCGATGAGATTACGAAATAGAGAAAGCAAATATCGTGTCTATTTTTTTGGTTTGCTTTCACACAACCAACATATAACACTCCAGCTCATTTCCAAAGAACGCACAAAGCCGCTTCTTTGTCATAACAATCGCGCTAGAGACTTGTTAAGGCATTGTTCTCGGGTCTAGAGATTGTATCTAATCCTGTCCGTTTGCCACAAAAATGAAAAGAAAACAACTCGCACGCCATTCCTCGTTACACATATTCTCGGGGTGGGTTAATTAACTCGTTCACGTTTCATTTTTTAGAATGTAAACTGTGTCAGAACAACTGGAGAGCTACCTCGGAAATTGTAACAGAATACTTATAAGTCAGACAATGCTGTTGCATGATTATGCTATTTATGTAGATTTTCTTTATATTCAAAGAATGTCGAACTACGAAATCACAGTCAAATCTAAAATTGAAGGTAAAAATAGTCGGCCTATAGATATTCAATAGCTTGAAATTTGGTACAAACAATTACGCTGGATGAAATAATACCCGCACTACATCAGCAACAATAGCAACTTTTAATCAGCCCTTTTTCTGTTAGTTCGTCCGTCTAGACTGGGAAAAATGTCCCGACGTAATAAACAGAGGCTTTTTGATTGCGATGTCGTTTGTCTATGAAAAGAAATTCTCTTTTATTCTGATTAATACAACCAATTCATTTACTTTATTGATTTATCTGGAATAACTATCCAATAAATAATAAGAATAGCAATAATATAATAGTTGAACTTAAACATTTAAACTGTTTGAAACTTATTTAATTGAAGTCGATATTCTTGACATTAAATTTTCTAATGCTTCAAAAAGACATTTAACACTTTAATCGCAGCAATTCAACAAAATTTGATGCTCAGGGGTTCATGTCCACTCACGTGGAAAAGCAATTACGTCACCTAATGACGTCACTTTACAACCCCTATACTGAATGGACAATTTACAATGTTTTGCTACGCTTATATACATTCTATTAACAATGAAATATGTATTGATGTATGTTGCATGGCTAAAAAAAATCGTCTTGTGTGCCTTAAATAGTCCCTACCTAGCCGTATGTCACATCCTGAAGTTTCAAATCCAAACTTTTTGTGTTCGACATGCATTCAGAAGGATGCCTTTGTTATGCAGGCAAGGAATTCTCATTAGGGTATTTCTACGTGCCTTTGAAATAACATTAGCATCGTATGCACGAGTTAAAGGGGATTTATCGCATTCATTAACCTAGCGTAATAAGGGTGCTTCGTTTAAACGAAAGTAATGCAAAATTGGCTTTTAAAAAATGTGTTTTAATTCATTATTAATATAAATAATTTTAAATTTATGACCTTATACATATCCAAAATAAAATATGTGGTTTTCAAAATGTGTAAATTAATGGTTGATGTTTTGTTTTCTTCAAAGTTATGGTTTTAAAGTTAAAGAAATTCGTAGTCAAAATATAATTTGAATGTTCATTTAAACGACGCCACTTGAGACTAACAGCGGTCTGAGACTTGTAGAATGTTACGAACTCGGTCCTTATTCGTGACTTTCATCTAAGAAAAGATTTAAATTTAAATATATGTTTTGTAAACGTTTGAAACAATAGTATATATAGATATGGTTCAATCAAATATTTTACAATACATAATTAAGCAATTTTGTTTTAGAATCATCTTCAGAAGATCGATCATCATCAACTGAGGAGGAAGACGAGTTCGGTGAACTAGATCCGTTCGCTACAGCACCTTCATTACACTCACCGGACAGTGGACGTTCTGACCCGAGATACGCGAACGCACCCAGACGAAACCCAAGCCCTTATTACTACGGCGACCTGTTTAAATCAGCGCCGCCACCTCCGGCTCCTTCAGCGCCAACTGTATCATCAACATCTTCATCACGCGGCCCTCGCTACAGGAAATCTGCGAGTCTCGACGCTCCACACGTCGCACAGAGACCAAATCTACCGAAAAGGTTCTCCGTGGCTGAAGATGGCTTTCGTGAATTAGAGCGGTCGTCATCATCGTCCGGTGAGAGCGCGTGGATGCCGCCGAGGCGCCGCGGGCGCGACGCGGCCGGCTGCGCATGCGCCGCGCCCGAAGATGTAGAGGAGCATAGGTCCTCGAGAAGTGTGTTCTACGTGCCGGCGCCATTGCCACGCTGGCCTCAAGAAATGACGACTCGACAGATATACGAAACAGCCTTTGACTGTAAAATAGCCCGCTCCGATGATGACTTGGACGACTTTGATCGCGTCAGTAATCATCCGGCCTTACTGCAAGCGGAAGAACGAAAAGTTGTTTCTTCTGCGTCATCAGCGTTTGAGGCTGTTGAGAGGAGTGAACCTGATTACAAAGGTCGGCGTAAAGTTACCATGAAAACTGACAGCGTACGACGCTCTAAAATTCCTACGATACGACAAAAGAGAGAGAATGAAAGTAATGCTTCAGCATTATCAGAAGAGCTAGAAAAAGTACACATTGAAGAAGAAGATCGTACTTCAACATCTCAACTTCCATTGCGTGGTTACACTCCATCGCCGCCTTCTACGGCACCATTACCCACGAAATTCCAGCAAAAGGATGGGTCTGCTATGAACAGTATTAAAAGTGCTCCAAATTTACCACAAACCCAGCCATCACATCCCCGCCTTAAAGATTTGCGGTTACCTGTTAAATCACTAAGAGCTCGTGAGACTCCAACCAGTAGTGATGCGAGTTTGACTGATGTGAAAGCTTCTGTGTCAACTGAACTTGACGTTGGACAGCGACTCAGGGACTCGAGCCGCGAGTCACGTGATGGTGACGATGAGAGGGTACAATCTAAAGACGGTATTTTTTTAGAGATTAAGGGTCGACCCACTTCCGATTCTGATACACCTGAAATGAATCGATATAAGGGCCCTAAAGGGGTCGGCCCTATAATGGAGTTCAAAGGTAGGCCCGGTGTTGCACGTCCACGGCGGAAATATTCGAGCACAGAGAGTATGGCTACCAGCAGTAGTGGTGGAAGTATGGAATCACTGCGAAGTAGCAATAGTGAGGGAGATAGAAGTAGTAGTAGCTCAGAGAGTAGACACTCATCGTCTTTGAGTTCACACAGCTCGGATTCTGGTAATGTGCCATTTGTTAAGTCACATCACATGCAACTATCGGGGTTTGGGCATCATCCGAATAAACTACATATATTAAGTCCTATATCAGATAAATCTTCTCAAGAACCGGCTTCTGAAACATCTGATAATAACAAGAATAACAATTCACAGAAAGTATCACCTGAAGACGCCGATACTGGCAATGTCACAATGCAGACAACAGTCGAAATTTTACCCAAACCTAAAAGACGTGCTTTACAGAATAGAAATTTGTTAAACCTAACGTTCAGACATTCGACTCCTGGCGATACGGAAATCCAAGGATCGGATAGTGGAATATCAATACATTCAAGAGAAGGAGTTGATTCGAGGAATGCATTCGTTAACTTCAAGAACAGCAACACCGAAGAAGAAAGAAAAGATGAAGATGTTGATTTGTCTGATCTTCCATTTGATATGCCGAAACTGCGAAGACGCAGGGCAGAGGCTGAGGTCGACCTTAGATCTTTGCCCTTCGATATGCCTAAACTAAGACGTAAACTCCGCGGACAATCTTTACAATTAAATAGTGACTTCGGCGAAGCTATCTCTAATGCTTCATCCAGTCAAAGCGTACAAGACTTGAATCAAGGTTAGTTAATAAAACTTACTCTATATTAAGTTACGATCTATTGAATTATGTCAGAGTTCATTTGTCTAATGTCCAAATCATTTACGAAGGTAGTTATACAAAAAGCAAATCTAAGAAGGGACTGTCGCATTTTATTTCTTTCGTTGTTGAATATCTCTTAGTAATCCGATGTGACTCGAACAAAATTATGCCGATCAAGACGTATGACTTCAGGCCGTTCAAACTGCTACAACGCCCTCCCAATATTTAATTTACTTGAGTGCTTTACGTAGGAACTTTTTCCTGCATGCTACCTTCAATTTGTGAACTTAAGATGATTTAGATAGTAATAGTTTTTCATCTGGCAATATATTCTTTTTTAGATAAGAAACATCGTGATAAATTGACTTTGAACTTCGAGAGTGGCAGTGGTAGTACGAAAGGGTTACATTTGAATCTGGGACCGATAGCGCCGCCACGAGACTTGATTGATGCCTCTCTTCCACTTGACCGTCAAGGGTAAGTAACGATAATTTCATTATAGCAAATTGAAATAGTTAATAAATTTTTACGAAAGTCTTTTTGGACCTCATTATTAAATAATATATTCCTTAAATTTTTAGCTGGTTTTGAATACTTTATATATTGAAAATAGAGCAGTTTTTTATATAATATTATTATCATTACAGGTGGTATCATGGAACGTTGTCGCGTTTGGAAGCTGAGGGTTTACTGAGAGACGCGGACGAAGGAGCTTTTCTTGTAAGAAACAGTGAATCCGCGAAACACGACTACTCTCTTAGCTTAAAGTGAGTTTTAAAAATATTTATTTTTATTTTATTTTATTTTATTTTATTTTATTTGGGTAACAAACAATTAAGAAACACTGTATTATAAAAATAAAAACAACAACAAAAAAACATAAATCAATCAAGTTTCAACTTAAAGCCAAGACACAAAAAAAATTGAATTAAAATTAAAAGTAAACAAAAACAAAAGAGTTAAAAACATATAAACATATATTTAACATTATTTTTATACATTACAAAGCTTATATATGTCAAAAAAGATTTCTATAATATTGAATTTTGTATGTACGTGTAATTAATATATTATATTAATGTTTCTAGATCGACACGTGGGTTTATGCATATGCGTATATGTCGTGGAGGTGAAGGTTATACTTTGGGAGGTGCGACTACCGCCTTCCCTACTGTTCCGGCTCTCATGAGACATTACGTCACAGCCCAGAGACTCCCGGTCAGGGGTGCAGAACATATGGCACTCTCCACACCACTGCCAGCTGTTATGCTATGAAGAAATCACATTGAGTACAGTAACATACTTATCATACATTAGAATTGTTAATGAGAAAATGTTGGTGACAACTGTACATAATGACGCCAACGTCGAGTTGTGTCCAGTTCTTTTTGATACTTACGTAATATAGCAGCAGTTTTTTGTATGTATAGTTTTAGTAACCAGTAAATGATACCAAAGAAAATTTTTAGTATGTACGTATGTAATGTTAGCGATTATTTCAAAAGGGGCTTGCAAATTAAGTTAACTCACATGTGTGAGTGCGACGTTGTACTCAGGATCTTAATTGAATGCTACCATTTAGTCATTCAAAATTATATATAAACCAACCAATCTTGAGACTTTAACGTCCTCCCCTAATATCTATACTAGTCCCGAAACCACAGCAACCTGCGACGTAAATGTATGTGATTATAAATAAGTTCAACGATAATATTAATATTTATTATTATAATAATTTGTGTATCACGTAGTTTTGTTTATACAGTATAATTATTTACTCATTCATATAAACAATATTAGTTGTATAAAACATACGCATATAATATAGATTACGATGACGCATATGAATCATGATAAACTATAACCAAGGTCAAGACGGCCGCAGATAAATATATGAACCAAATATTTATTATTTTATAGTTACATTAATAATTTTTGCTCTGTATAATCATTTTCATTCAAACATATATAAAGGCCTAAAGTTTGAGCTTTTCAATTTATTTATTTTAATTGTAAGTAACCATGCTTTGTAAATGCCAAATAATTAATTTTATTCATGTATACAAATGAGGTCGAATGTACTATAATGACAATTACCTTAAATAAAACAATTTGTGAGTGAATTGTTAACGTTCATTACTATCGTCGCGACCATGGACTCTGCTGTGACGCAATAAGGTTGATTTTCCTTAAGAATTTCACGTGTGAGTCATCGCACATAGGGGTATTTAGTTAATCTAGCTGGCCAAAAACATTTGTTTAGTTTTTTGAGTTGCTAATGACGGAAATAAAACAAGCGTAATTAAAACGGTTATAAATAATGTTTATTTTTTTATAATTTCCATAAATAGAGAAAAAAACAAAAACCACAATTAAAAAATGTGATTCACATGTCTACATTGATATTATATAATGATGATTAGGGGTCATCCATAAAGTATGTCACACGTAAAGGGGGGAGGGGGGGTCGACAAAGTGTGACATAGTTATATATACTACATTTCCAAATCTATTATATCTAGAGGTAGTTAGCTTGTTGTTAGCACGCGATGCTGGTATAGCCTCAAATGAAGCAATAACAAAAAAATCTCAACTTTGAAGAAAAGTATTGAGCAGGAAAAAATATATTAAAGCGAAAGATTAGCGCAGCGGAAAGACAGAAAAAAGTCATTTAAATGGAAATAAAACTAAATTCGGAACTGCAGTTTTAATTTAATAATTTTTCGATGTGAAATTGCAAAACATGTGATGTCACACTAGGGAGGAGGGGGGTCTCAGAAATGTGACCACCTGTGACAAGGAAGGGAAGGGGGGGTCAAAAAATTATTAAATTCGTGTGACGTACTTTATGGATGGCCCCTTATGACACATATGATTCCATTAATTTTACTTCATAGCTACAAGTATTTATAGATAGTGTGGCATGTCTAGAAATATTTATTATTATTAATTAAATTAATGAATAATCAGTTTATCTCATCCTCACTTTCTGATTTAAGTGCGTGCGCGTCTTCTGGATTTGGTGTTGCAGATACAAGCATATTCAATGTTTCAGGAAGAAAAGAAGACTTCTTATTTTTCTTTATTACCCTTGAGGCACTAAAAAAGGGATCTGAGCTTAAAAGTAGCCTATTCAAAATGTCTCTATTACAGGACTCTCTAGAGAATTTTCGTGAGTAATCCTGTCTGTATGACCTAAAATGCTTGTTGCGTGCCTCTGCTGCTTCTTCAGATAGTTGCCCTATGGGTAACAATGTATTTTTTATTATATCCGATCCGTGCACAAGTACTTTGTGCAGTGTGGGTGTCATTGGGTGCCACGGGTAAAGTTTTACGTACAAGAAAGCAGTTTCTTCTGCATATTTTTCATATTTTTCTAAATTTATTTCGTATCCGCTCGAAATCGTTTCCAAAATCACTTTTAATCTATATATCAACTCGTAATCTATTCCTGTAATATCTGAGGATAGTTTCGGATCTTCAAAAAATCTCCTGCTGGTGTTGCCGTCATTAGTGTTTCCGAAGTTTGCTTTCGGCATGTCAACTAATAAGCCAGTTTCATTGCGGAACCTGGTCTGTATTTCGATTTTCTTATTCATCTCAATTTGTTTTTTCCTCCTCTGATTTTCTCTGCCGGTACTTTTTCACAGGCAATTTATACGCTAAGTGTAGAATGCTTTCAAAAAATCGTATTCTCGCATGTAAAATAGAAAGACCGAATTCAGTAGCATCCTTTGAAATTCTCTTTTTGTCCTTTAAATTGTTGAATTCTTTGGAAGTTTTCCCACAAATATAGCAACGACTTGTAGATGTTGTTCCAGTAGCTGCGTTGCAAACCTTTCCATCTACCATTGTCATTACAAATTGGGAATGCACCAAAAACTTTTCTCCGTCAATATCCACCTCAGTCGCAACCAAATTATTAATGGAATTTTTAACATAATTGATCTCTGCATTTGTTACATCAGTTGTCTCTTTGACGAAGCGAAATCTTATTGGACGACAAAATCGGGCAGATGAAGGTGTTGGATTTTCCCATAACACCTTTTGATTGTCCTTACCGCAAATAAGTCGCACAGGTACAAAGCAGCTTTGAAAAATATTTGCATCAGAGTCAGCCTCATTTTGAAGTTTTTGTTTGTACTGTGCTTGTTGGGATCCATCGCAGCCCCATTTACATATCAACTTCAAAGTGTTCCGCTCTTGCTCTTTTATTGTCAATAAGACTTCTTCTAAGAATTCCGATAAGCGCTTAACAGTAATATCAATTAATGGTTGCAGTTGGGTTTCCGCGCAGGTACTCGTTATCGTGATCGTTTCTGGAGGAGGATAACATTTCTTTTTGGCTTCTTGAATTAGGCTATAACACGGGAAAAACTTCTTGTTCGTGTTTCTTATAACTTCATACTGTGCTCGTGTTAAATCTGCATCTATAAACATTTTTAAAGCTTCCATGGGGGTTAGACGCGATGATTTTCCACACTTAGAGGTATCGAAAGCTTTTTTGTACTTCGTTGCACGCGTCGGAGAGCTTGTTATATCTTGGAGAACGCGGGAAGCATCACGTTTTCCCGATTTTCTCAGTTCAACTTGAGCTGCGTGAACTATAACACCATCTTCTACATTGGAGCGGATCTCTTCAGTTTTTCTTCTTTTGCTCCTTTCGCTAGATTCACCAAATGATTTACGAGGGCGACCTTGACGATTTTTAGTTGTGACTGGAATTTCGAAATTGCCTTCCAGCCAAAGATGGTTGTTTGTTAAGAAAACCTCTTCTTTTTTGTGCGATTTAATCCACCTTTGCTTCATTTCTGATTTGAAATGTGAAAAATTGCGTTTCAGTTTATTTAACTGACTTTCACTAAGGTTGTCTTGAGTTAAAAGGTGGTCTCTCAAAAAACATAGCTTTTCTTCTAAATTACGTAAATTTTCATTCTTCATCTTATCGAAGAGTGATTTACGAGTCACTATTCTCACTCCAGAGGAACCCTCTGAACCTAAAACAAAATTTAAACATAAATTACTATTTCACTAATTTCGACTGTAAAAAATCAAAGTACTCTGCTTTAACGTATCTGCGCTATTCCGCGGCTAATTTATATAGGATTCGTTACTTAAGAATCTACTTTTTAAATATGAATGACAAAAAAAGCCGGATCTACCCCGATACTAAAACAAATACATCTTTAAAGATAAAATTTCTTTAAAAAATCTTCTCATTTTAGACATTATTCCTCGGTCACTAAAAATATATGAAACAAAATTAAATTTTATTTATTATATAACATTTAGATTGTCACATACCTGTAGTCTCCGAATCCATTGCTTCTTTGCACCAGGTTAACACAGAAAACTGCAGTTTAGCTCACAATTTTAATGCTTTCTATAAATCGCCGATAACTGACAAATGCACAAAGTTCGATGATCAAATTCCGACTGAGTTTGCCAGATAACGCGCAACGGGAGAGGGGCGGGGACGGCGGCCTATTGTTCGTTGGAGTGTCCCCTGCATTAGGTAGTCGAATGCGGTAGCATTTTTGTAACTTTGTTATTTTGACTTTTGGCCGCGTAGATAATTAAAATACCCGTCTGTGCATCGGTTGTTCTGGTCGGTAATATACTATCAGGCTGTGCCATTAGTACAAGTTTGTAAGCTCAAACTACTTACGGAGCGTATCTAGTTACTCGTTCATAAATCTTCGCATATAACAGAATATTTTATGAATAAAAAACTATAAACGCTCCGTAAATAGTTTGTAACTTGTGCTGAGGTTACGGTATACAACCCATGGCGCACTATACAATTTCTATACAATTCTATTCTATTTAGCCACAATATTTATAAGTAATGAATTCGCACTTTAAATATAAACAATAGTTTCACATTATTTCAAGCTAGTATAAGTTTCGAGTACAACACAGACATGGTTTAAAATAGTCCGAATATAGGGATTAGTGAATTTTGTAGTGTTACCATGTTTTGATACCGCTTTCATACTGTATTTGTAGACGGACTTTCTCTTTATAGTAGTTGATGGTAGCACGAATAAGATCATAGTAAAGAATGCACATGTTATAAAACATTCACATTTACTTATTATATTTTTTGTTATTAGATTTAAGTAGGTTAAAATTATGGACCCCCGTGTTTATATTAATAGATTTAGTCGCATTCACTGTCACTTTGTTTTCTATTTGATTGATCGTATGTCAGCAAAAGGATTCAATCATTCCTCATTCATTCACTATCCACTCATTAACTCATTCACTCACTCATGACGTTTCAAAAGCGGTTACAATCAATTGCATTTAAAATCAAGTGGCAGGTGAGTGATGTTTGTCAGCTATTATTTTTATAGTTATTTCTGTGATTTAGTTTGATAAAACAAAACGCCAAAAAAAATATTAGTGTGTAATTGTAAAAAAAATGTATGTGGAATAACGCTTTATGTCCAGATAATTGATTGATCTCATTTTTCTTCCCCTGGATGCTTCAGTTACCTTAGAATTATTTTCTATTAATTTGTACCTGATTTTTTGAAAACTAACGATGTTGTTTGATACTTAAATTACGTTTTGACAGATTTATTTTGTTATATAAACACATTAGTATTAATGGTATAGTTGTGTATGGGAACGAGCGAATTTCAATATATGTGAGACATTTAATTGTACGTAACCATAAGCCACCGCAGAGCAGCTTGTGCAAGCGTGCAACTAATTTTAATACATAACTTAATATAAATATTTATTACTAAGTGTGATATATGAACAAGATAAAAACAATGCCTCAACGAACTTTTTTTTAAGGATAGCTTTATTAAATCTCATATTACACGAAATGGTTAATTAATAATTACTAAACATATGAGATAAATAATCGCATCCCGTGCATTTTTTTTCTTGTTCATGTAAACGATTCATTTGTATTTAATGTAGTAAGTGCATATTGGAAGGTAGGATAATATTCCTGTTAGAATTTTTTGAAGTGTCAAAATTTTTTCCATGAACGACGTAGTCTCTTGTCGTCTGTTAGATAAAATTATAGCTTGTCGTAGTTATAATCAATTATAATTTTTGAAGGTGTAGTTTGAAATGAATGAACAATAAAAAAAAGTGAAAAAGACATTTCTTTTATTTATGCGAGATGTTTAACCTTCCTATATTTTTACGTCATTGATAGTTTGGCAATAAAAACTATAATACATGTAAATAACGTATATTTAGAGTATCAATAAAAAACGTCAAGACCTAATTCGTTTGTGGTATTTGCAACAAAATATACAACGATATTATTACCTGTTTTTATGCAAAAAGATATCTGTTCTGGTTAATCCTTGCAATTATTGAACAGAGACTGAAAGAATTGCAACCATTGAATATTTCGTATTTTGAATTAAATCCCTCACATGTAATTAATAAAAAAAACCTTTTATTGTAAAAATTACAAGTTATCAAAATATACATGCTATCAAAATAAGCAGCTGTATTTAAAAAATGTTTATTATTAATATTGACACGAAAGCTTCCTTAAATTTTAATTTATAATATTATCTAATCAAGTCATAAATGCAATCGTAATCATTATTAAGTAATCAGGCAATAAAATAGAACCTCTGGATAGCATTTTGTATTAGTAAGTACATAAGTGTAGAGCTCAAATAACATAGGCTTGTCAGAAAAAATCTATGACGTAGGAAAAAACTATGGAGCCATATGTGGAAACGAAGGTGGCATATTATTTTTTAAGTGAACTTCTTATACAACTTCAAATAAAGTTGCGACAAATGTTTAACGCTCTGGGGAGTTGGGAAGATAAAAAGCGTCAGCGAGAGGGAATGCGTGACGCTCAAACGTATGCCGGCAAACTATTGTGACTTGTAAGAAATCTTAATAATGTTTGTCTTAAAGAAACACTAAAAAAAAACATTTTCTTATTAAATTAATTTAACATTTTAAGTAAAGCGCCATCTTCTAAGTTCCGTTTTAACTACATACGGTAAAGGCACAACGACGGCTTGAGTTGTATTTAGACACGCCTAGATGTCACTGCAGCCACAGAAAATTTTACCAAGTTTTATAAGGTTAATAAAAAATACTGCAACATAAAACTAAAAGAATATTATCTAATACGACACATTTTATTTATCAGTATACTAACAAAAGATTAAGTAAAAAAACAATAAGGTATATAAAAAAAAGTATTACTCATTTTTTTCTAAACAATTACATGACCTCTCGCTATTACACAGGTAGGTATTATAAATGTTAACAGTATTTAAAATACATTTGATTCATGATTTGAAAATAAGTGCTATGTATCAATGTAAAAACGAAACATTTTCGATCGGCTGTTGCTAACTGCTAGCGCCGCTATGCAGCCAGAGCGGCGGTATGCACAGCCACTCTCTGCTTATTTTCCATTCAAAAATTCTCAAGGACGACCTACAAATCTCGTGTATGTATACGGGAAATGATTGTATGCGTGTGTGTAAAACTAACACATGCATAGTGTTCGAAAAGCACTGATTATTTAATAATAATATATTAAATAATAATTTATTTAATAGGTATTTTGTATTGTTTAAAATCTATTATAAAGTCCGTCAATTGTCAAATGAAATGGGGCTCTCTGATTGGTCGGTAAACTGTTATTATATTTTTTTCGCCATGTTGTTATTATTGAATATTGTCATTTGTTTTTCTAAGCACAAGAGAATATGTTTTAATTAGTAAACAGTGGATTAATTTAGTAACGAATTATGGAAAATTATAGCTGTGAGTTCTATGCTTATGATATGTGTTTAATGAAATTAGTTAGGAACGAGTAGATTTTCGATATTGTCGTTTGGTAATAAAATTAAAATAAGTGTAAAGTCAAGGTCTGTGTGTGTGTTGTGAACTTGTGACCAGTTGAGATTGAACTAAATTCTAAAAGAAAGGTAATGTTATTCATTTTAATCAAAAGTATTGTGATAGTTTTAATTAGTTAGCAGGTTGTGTACACACAAATAAGTTACTTTGTTTGCCTTGTTTGTTTTTTTCAAATGATAATAATAAGAGTGTTTGAATCTCCACTGGATATTCCTATTTAAATAATTTTTATAAAGCTGTGATGAACAGATCGTTAATCGTTTATATTTATCGTTTTTTATAAAGTTAAGAGATTCATAAAGTGTATAGATGTTCGTTCTGATCGGACTGATATATGCGCGAATATTATCAATGTATAAATGAAATTAATATTTTCTGAATACTTCGCGTATTTTATTATGTTTATAAATTATAATAAAATATACTTACGACGTTGCGATTACTTTGCAGCAACCGTGATCAGACCGTCTGCCCGTTAAAAACAATAAAAATTTTAGTTTCATTTAAAATTTAAATCAATACTTGCGAAAAATGTCATTATTATCAATGTTTTTGAGGAGGAAATGATTAAATTTAGTATTTTATTTTTCAAACATTCTGCTTACCCTGCCCCAAATCTCTGTGCACGCCACTGGTACATACATATAATTATATATCGACGTTGTACACAACATGTAATTCTGATTTAGAACAAACGTAACCTAAATATAAAGGAAGCAAACGAAATTCCTGTCACGGACTGATGACAAGTTACCGTTTGAATAAAGCTTTAGCATTTGGTCCGTAGAGAATATTTGATTTCGGGTTCAAACGTTCTGTTCATCAGAACATTATAGGTAAAACCTGTCAGTAGCAATGATTTACTCGGTGCGTTCAGGAATCAAATGTAATTTAATTCTTATCACGACTTCCGAATTAATTTGAGACTGCGTACCATTTCGTGAGAAATCATTATTCTGTTAAAATACCTAATAATAAATAAATTTAGTATGTAATGTCTTTTAAATACTTAGTAAATAAATAAAGTAACTAACTAAGCTCTCATGCTTTAACAGTAACAAACCTTATTAATGTGAAAGTTTCCAAGTGTATTCCCCATCGTGTTTTGTTTTACTTCGGTTATTTATTCCCAAAGGCATATGAAATGTTAATAGAGACGTTATACAACTGCCATGTATCTCTAAGTCTCTGGCATCTTTGAGTATCAGATAATTAAGACAGAATAGTGTATCAGACATTCTTGTGAGTTGTGTACATACGCCATGTTTATCATTGTTGATCTCGAAGATTACTAAATTACAATTTTTGGGACGAACATTTCTTATATCATCTTTATGTTCATAATATTTTTTTAATGGATACGACACAAACAGATGATTGTACTTTGTGTGTAAATTTTTGAAGTATCACGTACCTTAAATGATGTCGTTTTGAAACATGTCTCTTTTTTACTTTTTGTGTCTGTTATAAATGAAATCTGTTTTGGTAGGTGTTATGAGTGTTTGAAAGATTATATTTCTTTATTGTTTATTTAATCAATGTTTTCATCAAACGGTGTACTAGAGACATAAAAAAAACATTCCAAATTGAGTTTTTAAATAAAACCATTTATGCTAACAGTGTTACGTACCTATGTATGTGAAATGCACATATGTTTTGCCAAGCTAAATTCATTGCTGTATAGTTGACAGTACAGCTAAGGCTTTCTATACTGGTCTGGCAAATAGCTCTTGAGATTAAACTTGAAGGAGTTCAACGAAGTTGACCTTTGACTTTAATGTAACAAATCCATTTAGTTTCGTCTAGTTATATCGCAGTGATGATCCGTATCATAGCAACTACAAAATCGATATCTTTTAGAAGTCCAAATTCAATCAAATAACAACAGCGGTTATAAAACCATCAATAATCTTGATGGCCTTTATTTATATATATTTAAAAAAATGTTATCTTCAATAACTAAAATTTGTTATTTTTTAACTATAGAACTTAATTACTACTTGTATAACGACGTCCGTAGTACAACCTAGTTTTCGAAAGATCTTCCTTCTTTGTGTCTAGTCTACATCAAATCTTAGCAAAAAATTCATACTTTTATCTAACTATCGATTAAGAAAAGAATAATAAAAACAGGTTTTGAAAGTAGTACCATGAAATATACAGGGCAACTATAAAGAGAAAAGGTTTGATTTTTTGTTTGTTAGTCTCAAATAGGCTCCGAAACTACTGTACCGATTTGAAAAATGCTTTCACCGTTGGAAAGCTATACTATCCCGGAGTGACATAGGCTATATTAAGTTTTTTTTTAAAAATAGAGTTCCTTATCAAAACTCCGATAATGTAAAAAATATAGCAAAATACCTTCTTTTATCGCGAACGCTTCGAAAACCATTGAAGATATAACAAAGTGATGTACTACAATTTTTGTAGAACTTATCATTATCTACAAAGAACGTCGCGACACCATATCTCTGACTATTACTTTTGTCACAATAAGCGATTTAAATAAGAGTTGTAGGCGTCACTCGGGCACGGTGTACGGGAGGGGGGTTAAGATCACGAAATAATATCTAAGAATTATATTTCCTATTTTTTTTTATTTGACGCAAAAAATTGTAAATATTTGTGTAAATGTCATGTTTAGTGTCCGTCCGAAGCCGCTATATGTAAAAAGTTCACAGTTTTTCTGTAAAGTATTTAGCATCAGCATTGCACCCGTGCGAAGCCGCGCCGGTTCGCTAGTACCTAATAAAGATAAGTTTTATTGTTTCAAAGGCGGCAACAGAGCAGATGGCCTACCTGATGGAAGGTAGTCACTGTGTCCCATGGACATCTGCAACGCAAGGGCTGTCGCAAACGTGGAGAAGGGAGAGGAAAGGGTGGGAAAAGGTCAAACGGCGCTCTCACTCATCAGACGAAACGCAGCCTTTAAATACTACTTCATACCGTTCTTCTGTGAGAGGGTGGTACTTTCCCGGTCGAGCCAGCCTATATGCGAGATTCAGTAATTTGAACACAGGTAGGTTCTATCACCTTACAAGTATGAAGTAGTAGTAGTTAAAAATATAAATAACTTTATTAAGAACACAATAATTATTAATTCACCTGACATACATAATATGTGTGTTTTGTATTTCCAAGAAATGTAATACTAGTTTGATAGTAAAAATTCATAACGTGTTTAGGTATTCCACCTATTTTATAAATACATTTAATACGTATTTTATGCGTGATAGCAGTCTTATTAACTTCAGTCGTCTTTAAATAGTTGATATGCAGCATTACTTTCATTTCAATTAAATCAAAGTAAATAATAAGGAAAAGGAATATAACTTAACGTTACTTAAATAAGTTAATGACAAGTTTATTTGGTGATATTGAAAGCAAAATAGAGCAACGCAACCCAAATTCATACAAATAAAGTATATATCGTTAAAACTATTAAGATTTCGAAGTCGGAACATAAATAACAAAGTGTAATGTTGCCAAGTAACATACGGCGGGGGCACTTGGGATTGTTGATAAAGGGATCACATTATTTGCTCGAATTACATCACTTCCATCCTTTTATTGTTATACAAATCTGTTTTACATCAACTTCCTTCAAGGTTAAAGTTTATTTCAAAAGATAAATATTGAAGCGAGCGAAGACTGATGAATTATACATGTAAAGTTTATCAGAGAAGTGTTATTCTTTTTAATGTAGAATGTTCGAAATATATTTTTAGGTGTGTCAAAGATAAGACTGTTTCCTGTAGTTAAGATAATATTCATTGCACTCATCCCCTGAAGCGCTTCGAGAGTTGGTCGATACTAATCTGGTCAAGTTCAATGATTCTGAAACCAGGGGTTGATCGAAGTTTCCGAAATTCCGAAAACTCTCCAAGTTTCCGAAATGTGCCCGTATCGATTATCTTGCGCTTCTGATTGAAACGAAATTACCATACAAGCTAACTTAATATACCCAACGTAACTAAACACGATCCCGGAAATTTTGTTCAAAAAGTCGTTTAAGTAAAAGAGAATTAAAATTTCCATGGGGTACTAAAATGCTCATATACACCTAAATGTACGTTATCATTTCTGATATCATTCATATTCTACTTCAATATTTTATTAACGAAGGACGCACAAAATGCCTTTCGGCAATAACACCTTGTTTTCTACGTGATAGGTTTCTTTTTTAGATTAAAAATTTTCTGTGAATTATGTTGTTTATTGAAAAATCATAATAAAATAAGAAATGTGATAATGATTTAAAAAAGAGATATAAACTAAATCCCTATAATTATTTCATACTTATAAATATATTGTGACGAAGGGGTGTCCCCACAGAAGTTTCTAAAAAGCATGACGTCAGCAGTACATAGTACTGATGTCAAAAATATCTTATTGTTGACGATCGACCATTTCCCAGGATTTAAAAGAAATCACAAAGACCTTTATACCAATTGTTAATTTTGAGGAGATTAGATCGCTTTAATGGTCGTGTAAGAATTTCTAGGGAGATAGTCGACTGATTGTCTCTTTATGTCAAAGTCAGGGATTTATAATAAAAACATTTATTATAAATAAAAACATTTCTTTACAGTAGTATTTTTCTATTGTACTAAGCAGTATTATTAAGAGATTGTTTTTGGGCTATTAAAAAACTAACTATTTTTTTTAAGTCTAGGACTCCGAGTAGAAGAGACCTCTAGTTGTAGGTTACTCTGGCCTCGTCCCTTTATTCATACCATGCGGCGTACTCGTACAAAGATTAAATTTTAATTAAAACTAATACTCAAATACAGAATTGTGTCTGTTAGATACTACTTCTTAACTTTGCATAAAAAAAATGTATAAAAAATCTCGTATCTATGACTGAAATTGCAAGTTCACATAATCGTAGGTCATCGATAAAGAAAAGGCGTGTTTTTAAAATACGAGTATAAAAAAATTTAAGAAATTTGAGTGCGTATAATTGTTTAAAAAGAAGTGAATAGCGTAACGACTAAGTGTTTCATTAGTTGTATTATTAAAAGTGAAAATAACTTTACAGATCACGTGAACCAGTGTTAGTAAAACTTTTTATTAAATGTACTCGTAACACTGCTATTTCATCTAGAATTTCAATAGAAAGTCTTTTATCTACCGGCAAACCTTTTTATATGCTAGAAGATTATTTCTGGTCTCAAATTTAATTATATGCAAATTTTAATGAAGTTGAACATGCACTTGATTAACCTAATGCAAAATAAAGACTCATAATTGCCTTATATATGTATGTATGTATATATATGCAACTATCATTCTATTGAAATAGATGAATGTCTGTTTAATTCTTTTGTCTACTTGTTATTGCTTAATTTACTGATTATTTTTATTTAGTAAATCGGAATATTATAAATACTTAAACTATGAATGATTAATGTTAAGGAACATCAACAATCAAATAACAAATCATATAACGATCTCTAGAACAAATAACATTGTTAAAGAGATCACTGATACCATTACATTCACTATGACCAAATTACGCTGTAAAATAAAAGTATTATAAAACAATTATGCATTATTAACGGTTTTAAATGGTGTTGCGCCGACATCAAAGAATTGTAAATTATTATATACTAATAAATAAAATAATAATCAATGTTGAATGAAAACTTAAAAAGAATTTAAATCTAAATAATGAGCCTGATTGATGAGGATTTCTTTCGCTTTCTCATTTCTTCTCTTTTCCTTCGTGTTTGAACAAAGATAAAATCACGTCCGTGGATACGGTCATTGTACATATAACAATTATAAAACCTCGCATATTGATTATATAAATGATATTAAATATTATTTCTAAGAACAATGTAAAACATAAATGTTAAAAATTGATCTTCAAAATATTGTTTCAAATTTTAATCATAGCAAAAAATAAGTGCAGATACAAAAATATAATATAATATTAGTTTTTTTTAATAATATAATGATGAAATAAAATTATACTCTTAGTTCTAAAGTAAAAGCTTGAAGAGTGCTTGACCTCTTAAAATGCATGAAAACAAGGGTCATTAAATAAACAACCCCTTGTTTTATTGTTAGAGTTAGATTGCAACTACTATATACATTTCTTTTTAGATCCGAGTAATTTAAGAGAAAATGTAAAACAGCGTAAACATGTTATTTCAGAGAATACTATGGAAACCACTTTGATTTTATAGTATTTCTGTACAAGATGTACCTTCATTTGATGTACATATTTTTGATAAGAAAAAATTAAGTGTAATTAACAATTCTGACAGATACCATTTCATCGTTTGCCATTGGCAGTGAGGGTACGGTAGCATTTTGGAACTTTTACGGTCATATATGTATAGTGTAGTTTCAAAAGATTTTTCTCCTGCGAATGCTATTGCTTTGAAATAGCTTATTTTTCTGAAGATTTCCTAAGGGAAAATGTTTTGAAAAGATTATCCCATTTTTTTATATAATCATTAACAGTTATATGTAATGAATATAAAAAAAATATGAAATATACCAGTACAAAATTATTCCATTTCTCAACTGTTCCAGCCACAACTGGGGTATAGTTAATGCTAATTCGTTTTGCCATTAATAACGATTCCTAGTTAAACATCCAGTCCTTGTGAAGTATAAAGTATTTAGGATTCCTTCTTTATGTTTTCAATATATATATTTGATATGAACAGAAAGTTTAAATTGTAATTAATGTACTGTTTGAATAATTTATAATTAAATAAATTTGGGATCTAACTATTGTATAACAAATTCATTACACATATTTTTGGATATAATTTAGTACAAATAAAGGTTTCATCGTTTATACTATTTAGAATTCAATAGCTGGAACATACTCGTACATAAATAACTAAGGGTAGTAAACTTACTTCCTGGTCTCTTGGAATTGGTGCTAAAGGTTTCTAATTATTTACTCGAAATACAAATCTCTTTCTGTTTCTCATAATTTTGTTATACTCTGAAAAGAAATATATGTATTTACGATCATATATTAGTACATTAAAGTGTATTTCTAACGATATTTATTTCAGTTTTCAAGTGTTCTATATAACTGACTGGTCTACAAGTTATTGTTATGTTGCATTCGATATTAATGCTGATAGCGGCGGTATATATTAATCAAAATAAATCTTGAAAAATGAGTTAATATAAGAAATAATATTTTATGTATAGCATTCTACAAATTCAGTGGTAGCCTAGTGGTTATAGGGCTCGCCTCTAGTTGCCGAGACCGCGGGTTCAAACCTGGCAAGTACCAATGTGATTTTTCGGAGTCAAATGTATGTACTTTCTGAGAGTATTTAGACACCACTGATATACGGCGAAAGAAAACATCGTGACGAAACCTGGACTTATAGTTTCACAATTATAAGTTTGAAATCACCAACCCGCGTTGAGCAAGCGTGGTGATTAATGCTCAAACCTTTTCCACGTGAGAAAGAGGCCTTTGCTCAGCAGTGGGCCCTGAAAGGCTGATGATGATGATGATTCTATAAAGTCATAAAAATAAACGCAACCTAAAATCATACAAATAAAGTATATATTATTATCGTTAAAACTATTAAGATTTCGAAGTCAGAACATAAATAACAAAGTGTAATGTTGCAAAGTAACATACTGCCGGGGGCACTTGGGATTGTTGATAAAGGGATCACATTATTTGCTCGGATTACAACTTTTCCAACCTTTTATTGTTATACAAATCTATTTTACATCAACTTCCTACAAGGTTTAAGTTTATTTCAAAAGATAAATATTGAAGCGAGCGAAAACTAATGAATTATAAATGTAAAGTTTAACAGAGAAATGTTATTCTTTTTAAAGTAGAATGTTCGAAATATATTTTTAGGTGTGTCAAAGATAACACTGTTCCATGTAGTTAAGATAATATTCATTGCACTCATCCCCAGAAGCGCTTCTAGAGTGGGCCGATACTAATCTGGTCAAGTTCAACGATCCTGAAACCAGGGTTGATCGAAGTTTCCGAAATGTGCTCGTATCGATTATCTTGCGCTTCTGATTGAAACAAAATTGGTATACAAGCTAACTCAATATACCTAACGTAACTAAACACGAACCCGGAAATTTTGTTCAAAAAGTCGTTTAAGTAATAGAGAGTTAAAATTTCCATGGAGTACTAAAATGCTCATACATATCTAGAAAATGTACGTTATCATTCCTGATATCTTCCATATTACACTTCAATATTTTATTAACAAAGGACGTACAAAATGCCTTTCGGCAATAACACCTAGTTTTGTACGTTTTAGTTTTCTTTTTGAGATTTAATATGTTCTGTGAATTATGTTGTTTAAAAAGTAATTATTAAATAAGAAAGGTGATAATGATTTAAATGAAGGGGTTATAAATTAAATTCCTATAATTATTTCATACATATGCATACATTGTGTTGAAGGGGTGTCCCCACAGAAGTTTCTAAAAAGCATGACGTCATTAATACAGAGTACTGATGTCACAAATGTCTTATTTTTGACAATCGTCCATTTCCCAGGATTTAAAAGCAAGCACAAATTATACCCATTCTTAATTTTGAGGAGATTAGATCGCTTTAAGGGTCGTGTAAGAATTTCTAGGGAGGTAGTCGACTGATTGTCTTTTTATGTCAAAGTCAGGTCTGGGATTTGTTTAAACAAAAACATTTCTTCACAGTCGTATATATCTATAGTATTAATAAAAAAATGTGTTCTGTCTAATAAAAAACTAGTTATTAGTTTTTAGTCTAGGAATTAGACTAGAAGAGACCTCTAGGTCTAGGTTATTCATACTATACGGCGTACTCGTACAAAGATAAATTTATAATTCAAACTAATAAATTATAAAATACTGAATTGTGTCTGTTACTACTTCTTTCTTTGCATTAACAAATGTTAATAAAAATCTCGTATCTATGACTGAAGTTTACATAATCGTATATAACCCATAAAAAATGTTGGTATTTTTAATCCACAACTATATAATAATTTAAGAAATTTGTGTGCGTGTAATTGTTAAAAAAGATGTAAATAGCGTGACAACTAAGTGTTTCATTAGTTTGTATTACACAAAGTCAAAAGAACTTTAGGTGGGTATTCTATGAACCAGTGGTAATAAAACTTTTTATTAAATACTAGAAGACCTGGCGAATTTCTTATCGCCCTATAATCAAGAAATATCTATTACGTTTTTTTATTTATATTTTTGGAGTTTACCTGTAAGCCATAAATCTCCGTGTTTGGAAGTGCGACAGAATGATTGACATATTAGTTAGTTGTCCAATCTAATGTCAAAAAAAACGTTTGTATGGGAAGTAGAAAAGGGCTGTTTTTATGGTTTTCCCAGTAATGAATCAATTTTTTTCAGCTTTTATACCTTCCCTGAACCTCCACGAACATTTCAAGACTAAGATAAGATAAATCCGTTGAGCTGTTTTCGAGTTTTTCGAGTTTTTCGGTTCGAGACTAAGGAACAGCAATCCATTTTTATATACATAGAAGAAGAAGATAACAGTGCTATCTAATCTAGAGCTTCAATAGAAAGTCTCCGGCAAAGATTATTATTTATGGCTAGAATATTATTTCTGTTCTCAAATTTAATTATATGGAAATGTTAATGAAGGGAACCGTTCACTTGATTAACCTAATGCAAAATAACGACTCATAATTACCGTATGTAAAAATGTATATGCAACTACCTTACTATTGAAATAGATGGTTGTGTGCTTAATTCTTTTGTCTACTTGTTATTGCTTCATTTACTGTTTTTTAGTCAATCGGAATATTGTTAATACTGAAACGATTAATGATTAATGTTAACGGACATCAACAATTAAATAACGAATCATATAACGATCTATAGAACAAATAAAATTGTCAAAGAGGTCACTAACACCATTACTTTCATTATAACAAAAGTACGATCTAAAGTAAAAGTATTGTGAAACAACTATTCATTATAAACGGCTTTATGGTATTGCGCCGACATATAACAATCGTAAATTATTATATAATAATTTTTTAATAAAAAATAATTAATCAATTTTGAGTAAAAACTTTAAAAGAATTAAAGTTTAAGTCTAAATAATGTGTCTGATTGATGAGGATTTATTTCGCTTTCTCATTTCTGCTCTTTTCCATCGTGTTTGAAATAAAGATAAAATCACGTCCGTGATAGTATATTTCAAAAAAAGCCCTAGCAGATTGATTATATAAATAATATTAAACATAATTGTTCAAAATTGATCCTCAAAATATTGTACAAAATTTTACTCTTAGCAAAAAATAAGTGCAGATACAGAAATATAATAAATTAGTTTTTTTTTTATAATATAACGATGAAATAAAATTAAACTTTTAATTCTAAAGTAAAAGCTTGAAGAGTGCTTGACCTCTTAAAATGCAAGAAAACAAGGATCATCACATAAACAACACTTTGTTTTATTGTTAGAGTTAGATTGCAACTATTTACATTTCTTTTTATATCCGAGTAAATTTAATAGAAAATGTGAAATAGCGTAAACATGTTATTTCAGATAATAGTATAGAAACTACTTTGATTAATTATAGGATTTCTGTACAAGCTGTACTTTCATTTTCAGGATATATTTTTAATATTTTAATAAGAACAAAATTGTGTGTAATTTACAATTCTGACAAATACCATTCTATCATTTGTCATTGACAGTGATTGTATGCTCACACTTTGGAACCTTTACGGTCACATATTATAGTGTAGTTTCAAAAGAATTTTCTCGCGCGAATGATCTTGCATTGAAATAGCTTTTTTCCTGAAGATTTCCTAAGGGACAGTATGGGTCTCTTCAAGAAATAGTGTACAGGTATTTAAAGGGTACGGCAACGTGGATTTGATATCCTGATAATGCCGGCGTCCATAAGATACTGTAGGTGATTAACATCAGCCAGAGGGAACGCTTGTTTACTTCCAATGTGGTTTAAAAAGTACTCCTTTGAATTCTTTTTAAGAAATGGGGGCTTTTTAAATGGACATTGTGAGAAGACTCCGTTCAAATAGTTTATTCGAACAAAGTTACTTGTTGCTTGAAATAAATGGAATAGCGTTCAATTTGATTAAGTGGTTTCTAGTTAAATTAGTTTTCTATTGAGAGTATTGGATACATAATGTCTTAGTGATAAACGTATAAGATTGTTAGAAGAGTCTAGTTTACTTAAGAATACTTAAGAACTATTATTGTTACTCTTTTTTCCCCAAAATCATAGTCTTGAATTATTATTATCATTACCAATCAGTAATAAGCATTATTATAATTATTATTAATCGAAAAGTTATAAATTATTGATTATGGTTTATATCAAAATAATTCAAAGTAGTTTCTTTTTTTTTAATTTAAAGCATAACGTTGTGATGAAATTATTTTTAGTGATATTTTCAGAAAGTGTGGGAATATGTTTTAACATCATAAAAGTAAAAAAAATATGGTTAAAAATGTGTCGTAGAGATGTATACATCATAACTATGGATTATTTTTATATTACGGTTGATGTTACAATACTTTTTTCCAACAAGTGTCACTGAGTCTGAGCTGACGTATTAAGATGGATCAATATGTTTTATAAAACGTTTCGTTATGAAGCAAAATAATGAAGTTTACTCTGCTTTTATTGAAATTATCATCTTTCTTCTTGAAAAACCTGAATTAAAATAAAAAACAAAATACATTAATGTTGTAGTAAGAAACAATACAAACTTTAACTCATAAAAATGTTGCCAAAATCAATACTACGTTTACCCTTTTACTCAAAAGTTCTCAAAGATCAACGCTGACAAGATAAGATGTATTGAGCAAGAAAGTTATAAGTAATTTAATACACTCTTCATGACTTACTTTTTGAATATCTTGTTATGTTTTCATATGCTAACATGTAAGTCGGTAAAATCTTGAAAGTTACAATAATACCTTAAAGAATTTGACGTTTTCAACAAACTCAGATTACTTTTAGAATACACGATTAGTTTGAGTGGAAATGAAATGTTTAGAATTATTAAATAAAAAAAGCTTAAAAATTATTATCATTGTATATTTTCAAAGAAACTTTTTGTTGTGCAAATCGTTTGATATTATATATGTAATGTGGTGCCCTGAGAGAGGAATGAAAGCCGAGACTGTTGAATAGATACTGTTTTTATTACTAGTCGATCGTACATTAAATAGGTACAAAATTAGCTTACGTAGTATATAATGGTTAATAAGTATGTTTAGTTACTATAATCTATTCACTACATCTCATCTCCACCGCAATAAAAAAAATAAAATAAACAATACAATTTATTTTATTTTAGCTTATATTACGAATGTTAATATAGTATAATGTCATATTATAATTACTATCTCTACAAAGTTTTGAAGTATTTAGTACATAAACTTTTAACAAAATTGTTAGGTAATTGGTTCAAAATACATTTTTGTTCTGTTTTTGTGAATAACATAGTTTTTATTATCCTTAATTATTTCTACATTGGGTGAACATTCCCTTATTACTTTATATGGACCTGAATATATGTTTTGGAACTTACTGCCGGTTTCATTTTTTATTAAAATCAAATCATTCTGTTTATAAGTTATAGGGTTTATATTACGATCATACTTGTTTTTTCTTTTTAATTTACTAGCTATTAAATTTTCTCTAGCCTCTTTTTGTGATGTTTGTAATCTGAATTTGAGTTCTAAAGGATAATTATCAAAATTGTACAAAGGATCAACTTGTGCTGATTGCAAATTAGATGGTAAAATACATTTCTTACCGAACACCAACTCATAGGGAGTGAACTTAGTCTCCGTATGCACTGCAGTGTTATAGGAAAAACACCAAAATGGAAGCCACATGCTCCAAGCTTCTGAGTGATTGCCTGTCTGTATTCGCAAATAGTTACCTAGATGTTTGTGAGAATTCTCCAAGGCACCGATGCTTTGATGATGATAAGCGGTAGACTGCAGCTTGTTAATATGCAAAAGTTTACAAACCTCTTTCATTGTGTCCGATAAAAACTCCGTTCCCCTGTCTGTTGCTATCTCCTTTGGGATACCATACCTGAGAATAAAATTGTTTACGAAGTTCCTTGCTACCTCATCTGACCTTTTTGATATTAATGGGTAGGCCTCAATATACTTGCTCAACTCACATTGTATAGTTAAAATGTACATATAATTATTGTAATCTCTGTCTAATGGCCCTACCACATCTAAATATACTTTCTCAAACGCTGAAGTTGCCGTTGAACTTATTGTCAAAGGTTCCTTAGTATAATGTGAAGAATGTTTTTGTTTTTGACATTTGTCACACCTTTTTATAAATTCTGTAACATCAGCTTCTAATTTTGGCCAGAAATAATATTTCTTTATGTTATTTACCATTCGTCTTATGCCGGCATGGCCACTTGTGGGCAATATATGAAAATCGTTTAAAATTACACATTTATCGTCTTTATCACTTATTCTCTTTGTTCCCCTTAAAATACATATACGTGGTCCGGACCAATTACTTATTTTATTTACTTCATTTACTAACTTTTCCACAAATTTATTATTTTTCTCAGTCTTAATAAAGTATACTTCTTTAATATTTATTTTCCCACAAAATATATCCAGCTCTCTCACAAATTCGCCTGGCGATAGTTGCGATCGAGAAGCTAAATTAATAAAAATAGTATTCATTGAGGGTATGTAACTCAAACATCCCTTCTCATACGTTATCTCTTTCAATTTACGATATCGATTTAATTCATAAGCGCTTATGAAACGTAATTCCGTGAAATATTTCGATTTGCTATGTATTTCTACAACTTTTGGTTGATCAGTCCAATCGTTTTTAGAAATAATAGCATCCCGTTGTTTCTTAGCCATCTGGCCACGCGTCATTACATTCATCACCGTTTGATTCATCTCTTTCAAATTCTCAGAAGTCAAATGCAAACGTGAAAGTGCGTCAGCGACAGAATTATTCTTCCCTTTTAAATGTTCAAGTACAAAATCATATTCTTCTAACGCTAACCTAAATTTAATTAAACGGCTAGATGGATCCCGCATTCCAAATAAATAGATAAGTGGCTTATGATCAGTCTGAATTTTGAATGTTCTACCATACAAATATGGACGAAAATGCTTCACGGCCCATACAATCGCAAGTAGTTCCTTTTTAATCGTAAAGTACCTTTTTTCTGCTTTGTTAAGACTACGACTGGTAAAGGCTACAGGCCTGCCGTCGCTGTTGCGTAAAACTGCACCTACCCCATATCCTGATGCATCTGTTTGTAAAATAAACTGATTAGACTCCGAAAAATCAGGGTATTGCAATACAGGATGGGATATTAAATTTTGTTTCAATAGTTCAAATGATTTTTGGCATTCCTCATCCCATTTAAAAAAAACATTTTTTCGACACAAATTATTTAATGGATGTGCTTTTGTTGCAAAATTAGGAATAAATTTCCTGTAATAATTTACAAACGCAACGAATCTTTTGACTTCGTCGACTTTAGTGGGAACTGGGTAATCTTTAACGACTTCTATTTTATCAGAATCTGGTATAACACCCTCTGCTGACACAATATGACCCAAGTAAAATAGTTCCTTCTGTAAGAAAATACACTTTTGAGGATTTAACTTTAGATTAACTTTACGTAATCTTTCAAAAATGGATTGTAAATTCTTAATATGACTAAGTAAGTCTCTACTAAAACAAATTAAATCGTCTTGGTACACAAAACATTTTTCGTATGTTAACCCTGTCATTGCCATAGTCATCATGCGCGAAAATGAACTAGGACTGGTCTTTAAGCCCATAGGCATTCTAGTCATCTGAAACTGTCCGGAACAAAAAGCAGTATACTTGCGACTGTCTGGGTCTAAACTTACATTATAGTAACCTTGATGTAAATCTAAATGAGAAAAATACATGCAACCAGATAACGAATCTAAAATTTCTGTTATATTTGGAAGAGGAAATTTGTCATCATGTATACTTTTATTAAGTTTTCTGTAATCTATGACCAAACGACATTTTTTGTTTCCATTTTGGTCACTTTTCTTTGGCACCAACAAGATTGGACTGGACCATTCGCTTTGACATGGTTCAATAATATTTTCTTTCAACATTTGATCAATTTGGTTTTTAATTTCATTTTTTAAAGCATGAGGCAATCGATAAGGTTTTGAAAAAATTGGTTGTATATTCGGTTCTATTTTAATTGAGTGTTGATAAATATCAGTGGTTGATAACTTGTCCCCTTCCAAATAAAAGATATCTTGATATTTCGCACATAAACTTTCTATATTAATCCTTTCCTCTTTATTTAAATTATTTAACTTAAATTTTGACAAGAGTGTTTTAACTCGCGATGCACTTTTCTCGATCTTATTAAAGTTACAAATATTATATTCCTTTAAATTTTCTATATTAAGTTTAATTTCAGACAGAGTTATATCTTTTGAGGTGGTATTCAAAATTCGGACTGGTATTTTGCCATTATTTGGATATACTAACGTACTCGCTATAAATACTCCCTCACATACTTCTTTTGTACATACCACACACTCCTCTGTTAAACTGGTATTAATATAGTGAATTGATTCTGATCTGGCAGGTAACGACAATAAATGACTACACGAGTCTATTAATTGCAAAGATATTTGTTTAGATTCACTGATCCATAAAGACAGACTATTATGTTTCATATCAATCACCGCTCCATACTTTCCTAAAAAGTCTTGTCCTAAAATACCATGCGACTTACAAGGTAACGTGTCAAATACATAAAACTTATGACTAATATACTGCCCGTGTACTGTCAACTGTAAACATACGTATCCGATAGCCTGTACCTTTCCACCTATCCCGTTTATGGTTATGTTTTCTTTGTTAATTGGAATGTTGAAATCTAAAACATGTTTATGTTTTATAGCTGAAATTGAGGCTCCTGTATCTATGAGCCAATTAAAAGCGTATCTGTCTTTGTAAAATAATTTTATGAAGTAACTACTATCACTGGCTAGAATACTATATGTTGAAGGCACGAAAAAAATCATTTTCAGGTTCCGAATTCTGAGCGGATGAACTCGATTGAGGCTGTGACTCATCAGTTTTTATTGTCCGAATCTGTCCTTTGAATGGTCTATGACCCTTAGAATAATAATTATTAAAAGTTCTACCTCGATATGGCGCTCTACCCCGTGGCGCTCCTCGTGGCTGAAATTGTGGCTGCTGGACCCATTGTCTAGCTCTGGTATGCGACTGTCGCCCGTTGTGGCTAGGGTTGCCTCGGTAACGGTCAGTCCTGTACGTACCTCTTGGAATGCTCTGATGAGTAGGCGGACTGGAATTGTTTTTAAAGAAACGATTATTATTATGCCTGGTTAGTGTAAACACTTCAGCGGTTGAACTTGAACCTGAAATGTCCTCATCGATTGCGGCCTGAATCGCGTCTTTCAAATTTTCAAATTTTTGAGCGGTAATAATAGTGCCAATCCTACGATTTCTCAATCCGTCGCTAAATTGACGAATTGCCTGTTTCTCGTTAATAGATTTTAAAATATTAAATTTTTCAACATTTCCCTCAGATTGAGAAATTGTAAGATCAACGAATAATTCGGATAAGGTTTTTCCGAAATCATCAATAGACGCATCATTTTGCCTGCAATTAAAAAACTGTTTTTGTAAGGCATTTGTAGATTTTTTTTTGGTAAAAGTAACCTTTTCATATCATTTAAAAGATCAGGTACAGTGTCGTATTTCGTTGCTAATTTTAGCTTGGCAGACTGCGACAATCTGCTTTTCAAAATAAAAGATATTAAATACGTCTGTGACTCAGTATTGAGAACCGAACTATAATACTCAATACCATCGATAAGTTGTCGTAAATTAGAAAGCTCATCATTCATCACTGGCAATAAAGTCAAAGCCACCTTCAGGTCGAATTTATCCATTGTTGAAAAAATACTAGAACCGTCTGAAATTCAACACAACTCAGTAATTTCATAAAACAATTTTTTAATATCCGTACGATATTTTTCAAAAATAAGAAGCTCGTCCTTTTCAATGCTTTTCAGTTTAATACCTTCTATATAATTATTATATTGTGCAATAATACATTTAGCTTCGTCTAACTTAGTCAGCAATATTTTACCTTGTCATCTAGCGGGTCCTATTTTAATTAAATACTGTCTCACTACTAATAAATCTTCATATAATTTCTTTAAAAATTTTGCCATAGAGTTTAGAAATACTTAATATGCATAATAGAATATTAACATACCTGCTTTAAAACCTGGATCCTCCGCATATTATTAAGAATTGTAACATTTATAAATACACGACTATACATTGTATATTTAGTTACATACATTTAGTTATACATAATATGTATTTAATTATACTAAGTTAATATATGTAGATAATATATATTTTTTTAACTAATAAGTTTTTTTTTTATAACAATATTGATTATACGTTGGTAATTAAGGCTACAGTCCACTAAATAATGTCCATAAACATATTTAATAGAAAAGAAGTACACATATTTATGTAATCGCACTTTACCTCATACCACTTTATACGCTTTTTAACACTTTTACACTTTGCTATCATCGATCTTCAAATCGGGGTAACCCTGGCGCCGTCGAAAGGAGAGTCGTCGCGCCCTGCTGCCACTCGCGTTCAAATCAAATTCCACCACGCATAACAGGACGCTCGACGTTTTCATATGAAATCGGAACTCCTCGATTGGTGCATCATTTGTGCCCCCGGCTGCATTTTGTGCTATTACGATGTTCTCTTCTTTAGACTGCTGTTTCCCCATTTTCGAAGCACACTTTTACAACACTAGCGTCGCTGTTTTTAATAGTTTTTAAAACTGTTTTTAAAAGTTTTAATAGAATTCGTTTTATCATCCGACGAGTGCATTGTGACGAGAAGACGTTGTTTATAAATCACTGTCCATATATGTAAAATCGGTCGGCGACGCGGCGGCGGACGGTGTCAGAATACTCGCGCGCGTGAATCTACATACTTTAGGCAGGGTCGCCATGTAATGTGGTGCCCTGAGAGAGGAATGAAAGCCGAGACTGTTGAATAGATACTGTTTTTATTACTAGTCGATCGTACATTAAATAGGTACAAAATTAGCTTACGTAGTATATAATGGTTAATAAGTATGTTTAGTTACTATAATCTATTCACTACATCTCATATAGATATGATTAATAAATTAAATTAAGAATTAGTTTTTGATGTTTGGAGTTAAATTTATGTTTCTTTAATCGTTATACATGGATGTCATAAATTTTTAAATCCAGATATGTCGTTTCTGACAAGACCTTATGTTAAACCGTGTGACACATCCTCTCGACATTAATATTAATGTTCCAGCGATGGTATTTTGTGACTTATTAAGATGGAAAAGGTGATTATTAATATGGAAATATTACTTTTTTTTTACTGAACAAGAATGTTATAACAAAGTTTTTATCTGCTATAATTAAAACAAATTGAGTATAAACTCTAAAAATAAAAATAGGATGAATTACCTGGGAATTGATTTATCAATAGTCTTCAACAGTATATAAATATATATATTTGTGGTTAATATTTGGTTTCACTCCCTGCATGTGCGTAATGTCGAGTAATTTCTTTATAGATTTTCTTTTTCCAAAAGCTGTAACATGAGGATTTTCTATGTTAGATTTATGGTCCACGGCGACAGTAACTATACATTTACTTTTACTACGTAGGATTATGTTTTATTAAGTTAGAACACTGATATATAGAAAATAAATACAAAATTAGTGTGCCTATGGCCTTGATTAAAAGTATTTTTAATAGGTAAAAACATATAACCCCAATCATTGTATAGGTTGGATTGGGTAATCAGGATAATGATATATGAAACTTACCTTTCAGCATAATCTCATTAACAGAATCTGTTTGTAAGAGAGACCACGAGATTGCATTTGACATCACAATATCTTGTTAAACGGAATTAGATCCTATGGAACAGAAGTTAATTAATGTTTCATACTTTTTCAGTATTAAATACTCAGTCACTGGCAACGTGTAATCTGTTTGATTTATGTTAAATGTAGTACATAAGTTGATCATTTGTAGTTTTTTGGAGTTATCAAGTATTTGAAAATATTATTCAATGCAAATAGATATACTTCGAAGAAATATTTCAAGTAATGTATGCAAAAACCATTTAAGAAATAATTATGATGATGTATTAATGTGGTTGTTAAATGTATGCAACATTATAAAATAGGAAAAAGTTATTTTTTTTAAACCTTAATTGAAACTTCAAATCTAGATAGATGATGTATGTATAAACTGTTTAAACGAAAAATATATTGGAAAAATAACAAAGCCAAGTTCTGGTTCAGGCATGGTAGATTAGATAGTAAATCGAATCAGATTTCAATTTAAATTCTAATTTATTTCCTTTCGGTACAAGAAGTTTTACAAATAGCGCTACTCAAGGAAAGTTTTTATTTCTTTGACCATTCTTTATTAAATAAATTATGAAATATTTTATTGTGACTATGGAACCACGATGCAGTGATTTTTTTGATGAAGGCCTTGGTTTCATTGGATAACTTAAAAAATGTCAGACGGTGTCATAATTTTATATTAAAAATGTTTACAACCCAAACTTCTGTCGTGTCCTCTTTTTGTCATAGAGGTGCTTAAGTGTATCTGTGTACGATGTTTACTCGGGTTTGTGTAAAGGCTTATACCAAATCAGAGACGGGTAGCTGTGAATAGGATTTAGCTTATCCTATCCATGGCTTTAGAGTATTTCCTCAGAAATGCAGACTGTTTGACGGTATTATGCATAGTAGACGTCACACCTCAACAAATACAAGAACTAGTTCTTTATTCCATGATATTAATAGTAAAAGAATAAAATTCCTGTATTTGAAAATTTTATTCTATTTCCAAAGCAAACGTTCACTTTCATACATGTACTCGTATGTCTTTTGTCTTTATAGTTCTTTGTTCTTCCTTCACTATCTTAATTAAATTAAGGAGAGCGATAAGAAGTGACATACACATGTACATATTTATATCATCTTAAACAAAACTTCGTCTATTTCATAGCTTCGTAATTTGAGTATTTATAACCACGTTTCTTTGGCGGTTGTTGCATTTTCATGTACATTGTCATCTACATTCTAGAATCTGTTTCAAAACATTTTATTATCAATGAAACAATCGAGTGTCGCGTGAAAAGCAACTATTGAAAATACGGAATATAATAATCTATACATATTTATAAACCATGCTGGAATCCACAATTAACCTTTCTGAAAGACTATTATCGAGAAACAATAATATACAACTCCATTGCTTACTTTTTCTCGAATCCCGTAACTGTTTTTAACGTGTTTAAAATTATAATTTGATGTTTTGCATTAAAAATACTTTGAAATTTATCTAATAGTTTGAGAGTACTTGCTTCATATTTTTTTCTTTACTTGAATATTTTTAGATATGTTTAATATGTTACTTTGGGATCATTCTGTGAAATTAATTAACTATAATATTTAATTTATATGGGCACGAATTCCTATGAGTACCATAAAAAGTTTTAAAACAAAATTTTTACATAGAATGGTATTGAATTATTAGTCATATCAGCAATTTTTTTTAATATTTTTATCTCTTCATACGTTAATATTTTTGTTTTATTAAATATATTATTACGAGAGACTAGTTTTTATGTTGTTATAAACAACCCTTTGGTTCCACAAATTGCTTCTTGTATTGTTTTTATCAGAATGTGAATAAATTGTTAACGTTGAGTAAACAAATAATGTATATTTTATTATATTAAATTTACTTTTATATTAAGTCTAACATTTATAAGAGTCTCTTTTAGTAAAACGAAACTGGTTATATTTTTATTATAAAAAGGAATAGCGTGCTTATCACGAGATTTCATCGTCACAGTTTACAAAACGTTTACCGTTTCTCATTCAATAACTGACGTAAATATTATAAGGTGAGAACATTTAAGAATGAAAAACTGTTAGCCATCTGCTTCTAGTGTGGCGATAAGAACTTGAGATAAGCAAGTAAACATTGTGTGAAAGTGTAGACTAGAAGTCTTTTTTAGTACTTTTAAAAATATTCATAGTAGTATTAGATCATTCATACATACATACATATACATGTTTGTATGTTACATAGACTGTAATTATTATAATGAAATATAATTTAATATCCTGTAAGCCATAAAGATTTTCAATATAACTAATTTCTTTTTTATATTTAAAATTCAATTGATTCAAAGCGCATTATATTAACGATAGAGCAGAAGTGTTACTAGACTTATATTAAACCGTATATTCTATTGTTCCGATAGGTCTGCTTAGTAATTAAAACGTGATCTGGACTAATGGGAGCATTCTCTCTCGACAGATAAAAGATATTATATTAAAAAACAAAGAGCATTTACTGTTACAGGAAAAAAATCATGTAATATTTTTTTATTGATGGGTAATGTAATAAAACATGTACATCTACTCAAACTAAGGACGCTATTGCTTGTACTATTTCGACGCTTATTGTTTACCTTCAAAATAATTTGGTAACTAATGGCATCAGGTCCAATATCGCACCATTAAATTGATTAGTCCTAACTATCGTAGAGTGCGAGAAACATAAGGCACACCCACGATACTTCTCCTCCTTAATTAACTTGCACGTTTTCTGAAATCATTGCGTTTATTGTAATAGGATTAAGTTTGAATTATTATTATTGAACAATGAAACTGAATCTTAAAATAAGAGTATAACAATCTTATACCACATATTCTTATTTATATATTCTTATGTAAAACATTATGTTTGTAATAGTGTTAAATATTTTTTATTTTTTTGTTCCTTTTAAAATATATAAAATTTCGAAATTTTACTGATTTGATTTTAAAAGTGGTTAATATGAATCTTGAAAGTTTTAATCGCTTAAGTATTCTATCAAAATCACTGAAATGAAATGTATAGTTATGAGAACTGATTACTATAGAAAATAATTAAATCAGTTACACCAAATTTAACCTTAAATAATAATTATTAAACCAATCGTAATTGATACAAAGAACAAATTGCGGATACTGTTATATGGAGAACATAATGTGGGAATGTGAACAACAATACGATATTGGGAATGTGACTTGTAATATAAATCATATCCTACTCGTTTTGTTAATTTTTTACAGATATTAATATCAATGTGATATAGAAATTCGTCTGATCGTATACCGAATACCGAATATCGTGTTTCGGATATGAGTTGACAATTCGACCCTTTTCAATCCTTGACCCGAGAAAATATTATTTTTTTTGAGTTATTTAAAGTGTGTAGATTTATTGTTTTAATTCTTTTTTTTAAATATGAATATGAATCACTTTTATTATAAGAATAGTATATTGTATTTGTTTTTGAAGCAGTGATTATCAATATTTTAAATGTACATACAATTTTTATTTCAACTTTTGTATCAAAAGACGTTTCATAAAACAAAGTAATATTGGTTTCTTAATAAATACGAAATTAAAACACATGAAACTACTACCGTTTCTTATAAAAAAAAAATATTGGAATATTTCCATCCGCTGCTACGTACTGCTGTTAATTGCTTTTTAATTCTCAACCTCTATGGCAGTGACACCAAAAAAAGATTATCATAGTTATATTATAGATTATTGTTTAATGATCTAAACACTATAGTTTCTTCTCTTTTTTTGCGTTTTTTTGCGTATGAAAAAAACCGCAAAAATAATTCATATTTTTCCTTTTATGGTATGATCAAAATCTGATATGGAAGCAGTATATCGTAGGACGTAACTGTATTCGGGGTAAGGCTTCGTCAATGTAGTTGTTAGGGAAATATTCGTCATTTATGGCCCAATCAAAATATCTATCTGATGTAACCGAAAATCCTTATCCCTAAATTAAGAATCGGGTGCAAAAGCATGATCAAAATTGATACAAAAGGATGTACTTAGAGAACATAAATAAATAAAAATACATTAAAAAAATCAAACTATTTTTTTATCATAAATAATTATAATGAATATAAAAATATGTAATATACCAGTATAAAATTATTCCATTTTCTCAACTATTCCAGCCATAACTTGAGTTTAGCAAACGCTAAATAGTTTTGCCATTAATATCAATTCTTAGTTAAACATCCAGCCCTTATGAAGTATAAAGTATTCAGGATTCTTTTCTTTATGTTTTCAATATAAATATTTGATATGAAAAGAAAGTTTAAATTGTAATTTATGTACCGTTCGAATAATTTATAATTAAATGAAATATGGGAAGTAATTATTACAAATTCATTACACATATGTACATTTGGATATAATTTAGTACGGTTTTATCGTTTAAAATATTTAGAATTCAATGGTGGAACATACATAAATAACAAAGAGGGGTAAACTTACTTCCTGGGCTTTTGGAATTGGTGCTAAAGGTTAGAAAACTATGTATTTACTCGAAATACAAATCTCTTTCTGTTTCCTACAAATTTATTACACTATGAAATGAAATATATGTAGTTATGATCATATCTTATGGTCATAGTACATTATGGTGCATTTCTAACGATATTAATTTCAGTTTTCAAGTGTTCTATATAACTGACTGGTCTAATATAACAATAATAACCTGAATTGTCGTCGTTGAAGATTTTAGGTCACGAGAGTACTGAATATGCGACGTCGCTGTTAACATAAATAGAGAAACAATGTATTTTTTTACTTTCGATAATGTATACATATATCGGATGTAATACAAATTCTTTAGTTTTAAAGAGAGTTTCGCCAGCTTCGCTGACCGCTGGCCGCCGACGCGAATTTTCTCCCCCGAGCAGTCAGGAGGGTGACGTGCCTCGGGGGAGGTTTCCTCGCAGGAGCCAGTCGAATCCGATGTTCCACAGGAGCGGTCCTAGAACAGAACCCTGTGGGACGCCGGACTCGACGCTGTACCTGTCCTCCAAATAGTTTGCTAGGAGGGCCCGCAAGTATGAAGGCACTCCATGATAGCGAAGTGCCTCTAGGATGGTGGAGTGGGGGATGGAGTTAAAAGCGTTAGCTATGTCAAAGGACACGGCCAACACTCCATCTCCCGCTTCCATCGCCTCGCTCACCTGATCCCTCAGACGGCACAGGGCGTCCAATGTCGAACGCTCAGCCCGAAAGCCAAACTGAGCGTCAGACAGGTGTGGGCCAATTGTGCCCAGATGTTCATTGAGGCGGGTGGCTAGCATCCTCTCGAACATTTTACCGACCTCATCGAGTAACACGATGGGTCGGTAAGCCGAGGGGGAGTCCACTGGCCGACCCTCCTTTCGTAGAAGGCACAATTGTCCCTCCTTCCATACCTTCGGGAACCTTTTGGACGCCAGACACGCTCCGAAAAGGTCCCGAAACCTGGAGCCCATCTGGGAAACGGCGATGGCCACCACCCTCGCAGGGATGCCGTCCGGCCCTGGGGCCGTCTTCTTCTTTCGGAGGCAGGCGATCGCCTCCTCCAACTCCTCCTCCGTAACAGGGGGCACCTCTTCCACCGTTGGGGCCACACCGCGCGGCGGGTTCATTGTCGGAGGGGTGAACCTGTCCCTGCGGGGAAACAGGGACTGTACCACCCCATCCAGCAGCGTCGGCTCGAGGGTCTCGGCAACTGGGGGACCGTACGGGCGCAGCTTGTTCCGTGCCGCTTGGAACGGTCTCCCAAAAGGATCGTTGTCGAGACCCTCCAACATTTGCGATCTCGCATGGTCTCGGGCGGCGGCGAGTCTCACCTTAAACGCGTTTTTCGCCTCTACGTATGATGCGTAGAGGCGATCCTCCAACGGTCTGTACTCACTGAACTGTAGTGTCATGCGTCCAAACGTCTGAGTTATTCCAAAATTCAAATAGAGTTCTATTCTCCTTTTATAGGGTGTTTGATTTCCTTTTACTTGTAACAATTATTATTATTGAATACCAATAAGTTTTTATAATAATTGATGACAGGCACATGTTATTGTTATGTTGCATTCGACATTAATGCTAATAGCGGCGGTATATATTAATCAAAATATATCTTGAAAAATGAGTTAATATAAGAAATAATATTTTATATATAGCATTCTACAAATTCAGTGGTAGCCTAATTGTTGCGGTTGGGATGTCCGAATATCGAGTTCGGAATCGTTCGCCGCTTGAGGGGTGGATCGGATCGGATGATAATTCCTCCAATAGCAGGCGGCCGGTGATCCGATCCTCGGGATCCGTGTTCGTGGCGGGTCGTATCGTCGTTTTAGAATGAAACCACAACTTGTTAGGTAATGGCGGCAGAATCACTTGGTTTGTTTGACCACGTGGTCCCTAGTCACTATCTTGAAAGCGCGTTTCTTCTTTGTTCGGGTTCTTCCCTGTTCACTGTTCACTGTTCTTCAAAGCGTATGAGATGTCTTCACGAGATCTGGCTGGTGACTACTGATGATGACTACTTATAACTGATGACTGGTGATGACGACTGATGATGACAACTGACGACTGATGACGACTGACTGACTACTGACGACTGGTGATGACGACTGACTGACTACTGACGACTGGTGATGACGACTGACTGATGACAACTGACTGATGACAACTGACTGATGACTACTGATGACTACTGACTATTCGACTCACAGCGGCCGTGTTTTATATACCTTGCGCGCGCGCACCTAGTACCGCTGTGAGCCAGCGCGTATGCCCCGCCCCCCGCCAAGTGACCCTACCGCCGTTCGTTTATTGGTCAATACATTTATCTTAAGTTTGACAATAGTATACTGCGCTCTTGCAAGAGACGCTCATTAGGGATTTTTACACGTGTTGCGCACCTGCAAGAGTCGCTTTCCCTTTATTAATTATACAATACAAATATTAGCCTAATTCCTTATTTCTTACATTTCTTATCTCTTAAATCTATTATTAACTAAACATCAGTTGCGTCGCCGACACTAATGGTTAAAGGGCTCGCCTCTCGTTGCCGAGACCGCGGGTTCAAACCTGCCAAGTACCAATGTGATTTTACGGAGTCATATGTACTTTCTGAGAGTATTTAGACACCACTGATATACGGTGAAAGAAAACATCGTGAGGAAACCTGGACTTATAGTTTCACAATTATAAGTCTGAAATCACCAACCCGCCTTGAGCAAGCGTGGTGATTAATGCTCAAACCTTCTCCATGTGAGAAAGAGGCCTTTGCTCAACAGTGGGCCCTGAAAGGCTGATAATGATGGTAATTCTATAGTCATAAAAATAAACGCAACCCAAATTCATACAAATAAAGTATATATCGTTAAAACTATTAAGATTTCGAAGTCGGAACATAAATAACAAAGTGTAATGTTGCAAAGTAACATACGGCCGGGGGCACTTGGCATTGTTGATAAAGGGATCACATTATTTCCTCGAATTACAACTTTTCCAACCTTTTATTGGTATACAAATCTGTTTTACATCAACTTCCTACAAGGTTAATGTTTATTTCAAAAGATAAATATTGAAGAGAGCGAATACTAATGAAATTTACATGTAAAGCTTATCATGGAAGTGTTATTCTTTTTAAAGTAGAATGTTCGAAATATATTTTTAGGTGTGTCAAAGATAACAATGTTCCCTGTAGTTAAGATAATATTCATTGCAATCATCCCCTGAAGCGCTTCAAGAGTGGGTCGATACTAATCTGGTCAAGTTCATTGATTCTGAAACCAGGGGTTGATCGAAGTTTCCTAAATTCCGAAAACTCTTAAAGTTTCCAAAATGTGTCCGTATCGATTATCTTGCGTTTCTGATTGAAACGAAATTACCATACAAGCTAACTCAATATATCTAACGTAACTAAACACGAACCCGGAAATTTTGTTCAAAAAGTCGTTTAAGTAATAGAGAGTTAAAATTTCCTTGCAGTACTTAAATGCTTATACACACCTAAATGTACGTTATCATTTCTGATATCATTCATATTCCACTTCAATATTTTCTTAACGAATTACGTACAAAATGTCTTTCGGCAATAACACCTAGTTTTGTACGTGATAGATTTCTTTTTTAGATTAAATATTTTCTGTGAATTCTTTTGTTTAATGAAAAATCATAATTAAATAAGAAATGTAATAATGATTTAAATGAAAGGGTTATAAATTAATTTCCTATAATTATTTCATACATATGCATACATTGTGTTGAAGGGGTGTCCCCACAGAAGTTTCTAAAAAGCATGACGTCATTAATACAGAGTACTGATGTCACAAATGTCTTATTTTTGACAAACGTCAACAGACAACGGAACACAAGAATTTTTAATTATACCAATGACATCATTTATATATAAATTAAACAGCAAGGGACCAATAAGTGATAGATTTCTTTTTTAGATTAAATATTTTCTGTGAATTATTTTGTTTAATGAAAAAACATAATTAAATAAGAAATGTAATAATGATTTAAATGAAAGAGCTATAAAATAAATCCCTATAGTACAGGCTACTGATGTCACAAATGTTTTATTGTTGACGATCGACCATTTTCCAGTATTTAAAAGAAACAACAAAGACCTTTATACCAATTCTTAATTTTGAGGAGATTAGATCGCTTTAACGGCCTGTAAAAATTTCTAGGGAGGTAGTCGATTGATTGTCTTTTTATGTCAAAGTCAGGTCTGGGATTTGTTTAAACAAAAATATTTCTTCACAGTAGTATATTTCTATAGTACTAAGCAGTACTAATAAAATATTGTTTTTGGGCTACTGAAAAACGAATTATTATTTTTTAGTCTAGGACTTAGACTTGAAGAGACCTCTAGTTTTAGATTACTCTGACCTCGTCCCTTTATTCATACCATGCGGCGTAATCGTACAAAGATTAAATTTTAATTAAAACTAATAATAAAATACAGAATTGGGATTTTGAAAAAAAAAAGGATTGATTTTTGTTATGTATTTTAAAACTTTATTATTAATTATATTGATTTTTAATGCAAAAAACTTGAAAACATTTTTTTTTAATTAATTATAAACAATTAAAAATTTATAAAATTCAAAAACAAATCACGTGACTGTAAACGCGCCATGATTGGTCGGCATACTTGTGACGTCATAATGTTAAAGCAATTTCATAATAGTACAGTGTTTATGGCTATTATTTTTGACTTGATAAAAATATCTCAAATTTATTAGTGAAAAACGATTTGAAAAGTTTATTTCGACTAACTATGTGTGATAAAGGATTTATAAAAGCAAAATCGGATAATATTCCTGATGTTGATATATTTATAACTAATTTTTTTTAAAATGACGTCCGGTTTAATTCTGCTGAAGTTCGAGGTGCTAAGGCATCAAGGTAAATCTGTTAAAAATACCATTCTAAATGAAAATAAGTATTTATTTTCTATTAAATATAATTAATAATTATTTCATTAATTGTAGAGCATCACGTGAGAGTTACGGTGATAAAGCTAAAGGTTATGGTCAACTTAATCGTAAGAATGGTATTTGTGTTTTAAAAGGACGTGTGTGTCCAGAACACCGAGTTCGGAGTAAAGCTTACTCAGTTACTCTAACTATCAATGAAAAATTAAGAAGAAGAATAATAAAAGAAGAATTAATAAAATATTATTATAACATTATAAAAAACCAAAATAACATATACTTTAAAAATTTAAATGTAGTCTGATACAGAACCTAGAATGTTATAAAATTATGAAAATATCTATTAATTGAATTCCAATTATTAGACAAACATACATATAGATTTACTATTTAATAGCTTTGAATTATCAATTAAAATTTTTTTAATGCTACGATTCTAAAGGTTATGATTTGGAGCCCAGGTAAAAAAATTAATTACTGAACTATACTTATTCGATTTATACTCTTAGATATAAAATAATTAATAACAATATTATTATGATTATATTATTATTATACTTACATCGAAATGATTTTCACAACAAAAAAAAATTGATTTTGTTTTTGAATAATCTCGGAGCACTGCTTGAAACCATTTTTTTCGACGTTTTTCGTCTTGTGGAACATTTAAAAACATTTTTTCAGGAGTTGTTTTTGTAGTATTTGTATGTACATAATGGTACAAAACAAGGGCGATAATTTTTGAGTTTTAACATTTTTGATTATTTAACAATGCCAACAGAATTTACTAGATAAAAACTCAAAACACTGTACTAATTATTATATCTCTGTATGCTGCAATGAGCAAAAACTAACATTGTGACGTCACACGCGCTCGGATTTATTCGGGAGCTGTCGGCGGATCTTCGGTACTGAATTTAAAATTTAATTTTTATTTTGAAATAACTTTTTAATTATTGCAAAGAAAAAATAAATAAAAATAGTTTTGTTATAAATCTTATACAGGGTGACTGGTGAATTACTATCGATATTTGAGGACGTGATATTTGACGATCATATATGACAAAATAAAAATTAATATAACATAAATATTAATAAACTTCTAAGTAAAGTTAACCAAAAGTTGTGTAATTAATTACGCATCGTGTGAACACCCTACAGATTAGGTATACAACACACTCACACACACGCGGCGGGGGCGTGGTTTTGTATCAGCACGCCGCCGCACGCGTCCACACTTGGAACACTTGGAACGTGTCAACACTTTATTTATTTATACGGAAATTTAGTCAAAAATTAAGTACCTATTTTTTTTACATAATTCGAATGAGAATCATGTACCGAGTATGCTCCTTAAATATTGATAGTAATTCACCAGTCACCCTGTATATGATCTTTCCATTTATCACAAAAAAAAAAATTATTCAAAAACCCAATTGTGTCTGTTAGATACTACTTCTTAACTTTGCATAAAAAAAATTGTATAAAAAATCTCGTATCTATGACTGTAATTGCAAGTTCACATAATCGTAGGTATATCATCGATAAAGAAAAGCCGTGTTTTTAAAATACGAGTATAAAACAATTTAAGAAATTCACGTGCGTTTAATTGTTTAAAAAGAAGTTAATAGCGTAACGACTAAGTGTTTCTTTAGTTGTATTATTAAAAGTGAAAATAACTTTACGGATCACGTGTACCAGTGTTAGTAAAACTTTTTATTAAATGTTACACTGCTGTCTCATCTAGAATATCAATAGAAAGTCTTTTATCTACTTGCAAAGCTTTTTTTATGAGCTAGAAGATTATTTCTGTTCTCAAATTTAATTATATGCAAATTTTAATGATGGCGAATATGCACTTGAATAACCTAATGCAAAATAACGACTCATAATTGCCTTATGTACATACTAGCTTTCCGCCCGCAGCTTCGCCCGCGTGGATTTCGGTTATTTCGCGTTTCCAAGAGAACCGGTCAAAAGTCTGGGATAAAAACTATCATATGTTCTTTCTCAAGATCTTCTCTATCTTTGTACCAAATTTCATTAAAATCAGTTTAATGGTTTAGGCGTGAAAGCGTAACAGACAGACAGACAGATAGAGTTACTCTCGCATTTATAAAGTAGCCTATGTGTTATTCCTTGACGTCAGTTTCCTGTATACAACATTTTATCAAAATCGGTTCAGCCGTTTGAGCATGAAGAAGTTACAAACATACACACACACAAACTTTCGCAATTATAATATTATTAGGATATATGTATGTATATGCAACTACCTTAGTATTGAAATAGATGAACGTGTGCTTAATTTTTTTGTCTACTCGTTATTGCTTCATTTCCTCATTACTTTAGTAAATCGGAATATTGTAAATATTTAAACTATTAATGATTAATTTTAACGGACATCAAAATTTATAATAAATCATATAACGATCTGTAGAACAAATAAAATTGTTAAAGAGATTACTAACACCATTACATTCATTATAACAAAACTACGATCTAAAGTAAAAGTATTATAAAACAACTATTCATTATAAACAGCTTTAAATGGTGTTGCTCCGACATAAAACAATTGTGAATTATTACATAATAATTTTTTAATAAAAAGTAATCAATTTTGAGTTAAAACTTTAAAAAAATTTAAGTTTAAGTCTAAATAATCCGTCTGATTGATGAGGATTTATTTCGCTTTCGCATTGTATAACAAAAAAAACCTCATGGATTGATTAAATAAATGATATTAAATATTACTTCTAATTTTCTTAGTAACGTAAAACATAATTGTTAAAAATTTGATCCTCAAAATATTGTACTAAATTTTAATCATTTCATAAAATAAGTGTAGATACAAAAATATAATACAATATTAGTTTTTTTTATTAATACATATAACGATGAAATAAAATTATACTCTGGTTTCTAAAGTAAAAGCTTGAAGAGTGCTTGACCTCTTAAAATGCATGAAAACAAGGGTCATCAAATAAACAACACTTTGTTTTATTGTTCGAGTTAGATTGCAACTATTTGTCCGAGTAAATTTAAGAGAAAATGTAAAACGGCGTAAACATATTATTTCAGACAGTACTATAGGAACCACTTGGATTTTTTAGGATTTCTGTACAAAATGTACCTTCATTTGATGTACATATTTTTGATATTTTAATAAGAAAACATTTGTGTGTAATTAACATTTCTGACAGATACCATTTCATCGTTTGCCATTGACAGTGATTGTATGCTCACACTTTGGAACATTTACGGTCACATATTATAGTGTAGTTTCAAAAAGATTTTCTCCCGCGAATGCTCTTGCTTTGAAATAGCTTATTTTTCTGAAGATTTCCTAAGGGAAAGTATGAGTCTCTTCAAGAAATAGTGAACAGGTATTTAAAGGGTACGGCAACGAGGATTTGATATCCTGATAATGCCGGCGTCCATAGGATACTGTAGGTGATTAACATCAGCCAGAGGGTACGCTTGTTTACTTCCAATGAGGTTTAAAAAGTACTCCTTTGAATTCTTTTAAAGAAAAGTGGGATTTTTACTGTCATTGTGAAATGCTTTTGTTCAAATGTTCGCACAAAGTTACTTGTCGCTTGAAATAAATGGAATTGCGTTCGATTTGATTAAGTGGTTTCTAGTTAAATTAGTTTTCTATTGAGGGTATTGGATACATAATGTCTTAGTGATAAACGTATAAGATTGGTAGAAGACTCTAATTTACTTAAGAATACTTAAGAGCTATTATTGTTATTCTTTTTTCCCCAAAATCATAGTCTTGAATTATTATCATTACCAATCAGTAATTAGCATTATTATAATTATTATTAATCGAAAAGTTATAAATTATTGATTATGGTTTATATCAAAATAATTTAAAGTAGTTTCTTTGTTTTAAATTTAAAGCATTACGTTGTGATGAAATTATTTTTAGTGATATTTTCAGAAAATGTTTGGAATAGGTTTTAACGTCAAAAAAGTAATAAAAAAATGGATATGAATGTGTATTAGATACATATACATCATAACTATGGATTATGTTGATGTTACAATTCTTTTTTTTTCAAAACGAGTGGCTGAGTCTGAGCTGACGTATTAAGGATGGATATTATGTGAGAAAGAGGCCTTGCTCAGCAGTGGGCTTCTGATAGGCTGATAGGATAGGATTAGGGGCTATCCATAAAGTACGTCACACGTAAAGGGGGGGGAGGGGGTCGACAAAGTGTGACATGGTGTGACAAGGGGTGGGAGGGGTCCTAAGTTTCGTGACATCACATTTCAAAATCTAGAGGTACTAATCGCCTAATTTGAAATATTAATTAAACTAAAAAATATGTCCAACTCTATCTTTAGGGCAATACGGTTTAAATTGTTTTGTTGACAAGTTCATAGCCGCTTCTGACACGTGCCGATCGTATTTATATTCATTAGTTTATTTTTTTGTTATTGTTTCAAATATTTTATACTATGTTGATTTCATAAAAAAGTACTTAATTTAAATGGAAATAAAACTAATTTCCGAACTGCTGTTTTAATTTAATAATTTTTCGATGTTAAATTGCAAAACATGTGACGTCACACTAGGGAGGGGGGGGTCTCAGAAATGTGACCACCTGTGACAAGGACGGGGGAGGGCTCAAAAACTCATGAAATTAGTGTGACGTACTTTATGGATGGCCCCTTATGTTTTATAAAAAAATCTTTTTTCGTAATGTTGTCATCACTACTGATGATCGTAACTCCAGAGTTTCTGGGTAAGCTGCTTTCATAGGGCACGTTTAGTCGCAAACAATAAAAATATAATTTAAATTAGGTTATAAAGCATAATTATTTCTTCTTGAGATGTTTTAATTAAAATATTATATGTGATTAATGTTTTGATAAGAAACATAATACAAACTTTAGCTCATAAAAATTTTGCCAAAATCAATGTTACGTTTACCCTTTTACTCAAAAGTTCTCAAAGTACAACGTTGACAAGATAAGATTTATTCAGCAAGAAAGTTATAAGTAATTTAATACACTTTTCATGACTAACTTTTTGAATATATTTTATGTTTTCATATGCTAACATGTAAATCGGTAAAATCTTGAAAGCTACAATAATACCTTAAAGAATTTGACGTTTTCAACAAACTCAGATTAATTTTAGAATACAAGTTTAGTATGGGTACAAGTGCAATGTTTTAGAATTATTTTGAAATGAAATTTGTAATTTCCATAGTTCCAAAGTAAAAAAATTTCATATACAAAAATAATATATATTTTGTGCCTACCGTGTGATGTTATAAATATAGATATGAGTTCTAAATTAGTTGAAGTTAGTTTTTGATTAGTTAGTTTTTGATTTGGTTAGTTTTTGATGTTCGGAGTTAAATTTATGTTTCTTTAATCGTTATACATATATGGATGTCATAAATTTTTAAATTCAGATTTGTCGTTTCTGACAAGACCTTATGTTAAACTGTGTGACACATCCTCCCGACATTAATATTAATGTTCTAGCGATGGTATTTTGTGACTTACAAAGATGGAAAAGGAGATTATTGATATGGAAATATTCTTTATTTTATACGGAACAAGAATGTTATAACAAAGTTTTTTACATGCTATAATTAAAACAAATTGAGTTTAAAATCTAAAAATAACAATATGATAAATTACCTGGGAATTGATTCATCAATAGTCTTCAACAGTATATATGTATATATATATATATATATATATATATATATATATATATATATATATATATATATATATATATATATATATATATATATATATACAGGGTGACTGGTGAATTACTATCGATACTTGAGGACGTGATATTTGACGATCATATACGACAAAATAAAAATTAATATAACATAAATATTAATAAACTTCTAAGTAAAGTTAACCAATAGTTATGTAATTAATTACGCATCGTGTGAACACCCTACAGATTAGGTATACACACACACACACACACTCGCGCGCGGCGGCGTGGTGTTGTATCAGCTAGGAACACTTGGAACGTGTCCACGCTTTATTTATTTATACGGAAATTTGGTCAAAAATTAAGTACCTATTTTTTTTACATAATTCGAATGAGAATCATGTACCGATTATTCTCCTTAAATATTGATAGTAATTCACCAGTCACCCTGTATATATATATATATATATATTTTTGCTTTCGTTCCCTGCAAGTGCGTAATGTGGAATTATTTCTCGATAGATTTTCTTTTTCCAAAAGCTGTAACATGAGGATTTTCTAAGTTCGATTTATGGTCCACGGCGACAGTAACTACATTTACTTATACTACGTAGGATTATGTTTTATTAAGCTAGAACACTGAAATATAGAAAACAAATACAAAATCAGTGTTACTATGGTCTTGATTAAAAGTATTTTCAATAGGTAAAAAAATTATAAGCCCAATCATTGTATAGGTTGGATTGGGTACTCAGGATAATGATATATGAAACTTACCTTTCAGCATAATCTCATTAACAGAATCTGTTGGTAAGAGAGACCACGAGATTGCAGTTGACATCACAATATCTTGTTAAAAGGAATTAGGTCTTATGGAACAGAGGTTAATTAATCTTTTATACTGAGTCAGTGTTAAATACTCAGCCACTGGCAACGTGTAATCTGTTGTTTGATTTATGTTGAATGTAGTACATTAGTTGATCGTTTGTGGTTTTTTGGAGTTATCACAAAGTATTTGAAAATATTATTTTATGCAAATAGATATACTTCGACAAAAATTTCGAGTAAAGTATGCAGAAATCATTTACGAAATAAGTATGATGATGTATTAAAGTGGTTATTAAATGTATGCAACATTATAAAATGGCAAAAAGTATTTTTTTTTTAAACATAAATTGAAACTTCAAATGTAGATAGACGATGTATGTATCAACTGTTTAAACGAAAAATATATTGGAAAAATAACAAAGCCAACTTCTGGTTCAGGCATGGTAGATTAGATAGTAAGTCGAATCAGATTTCAATTTAAATTGTAATTTATTTCCTCTCGCTTCAAGAAGTTTTACAAATAGCGCTATTCAAGGAAAGTTTTTATTTCTTTGACCTAATATTTGACCTAAATATAAATAAATTATGAAATATTTAAATGGCTGAAGTGATTTTATATAACCACGATGTACCTAACTGATTTTTTTTTGGTTTAAGGCTTTGGTTTCATTGGATAACTTAAAAAATGTCAGACGGTGTCATAATTTTTAATAAAAATGTTTACAACCCAAACTTCTGTCGTGTCCTCTTTTTGTCATAGTGGTGCTTAATTGTATCTGTGTACGATGTTTACTCGGGTTTGTGTAAAGGCTTATACCAAATCAGAGACGGGTAGCTGTGAATAGGATTTGAGTTTATCCTATCCATGGCTTTAGAGTATTTACTAAGATAGGCAGACTGTCTGACGGTATTATAGTAGACATCAAACCTAAACAAATACAAGAATTTAATGTTCTTAATTCAATGATAATAATAGAAAAAGGATAAAATTCCTGTATTTGAAAACTTTATTCTATTTTCAAAGCAAACGTTTAATGTCATACATGTACTCGTATGTCTTTTGTCTTTATAGTTCTTTGTTCTTCCTTCACTATCTTAATAAATTAAGGAGAGCGACAAGAAGTGACATAGACATGTACATATTTATATCATCTTAAACAAAACTTCGTCTATTTCATAGCTTCGTAATTTCAGTATTTATAATCATGTCTCTTTGGCGGTTGTTACATTTTCATGTACATTGTCATCTACATTCTAGAATCTGTTTCAAAACATTTTATTATCAATGCAACAATCGAGTGTCGCGTGAAAAACAGCTATTGAAAATACGGAATATAATAAACTATATATATACACCATGCTGGAACTCACAATTAGCCTTTATGAAAAACTGTTATCGAGAAACAATAATATACAACTCCATTGCTTACTTTTTCTCGAATCCGGTAACTGAACTTGTTTAAAATTATAATTTGATGTCTTGCATAAAAAATACTTCGAAATTTATCTAATAATTTGAGAGTACTTGCTTCATAATTTTTTCTTTACTTGAATATTTTTAGATATATTTAATATGTTACTTTAGGATCATTCTGTGAAATTAATTAACTATAATATTTAATTTATATGGGCACGAATTTCTATGAGTACAATAAAAAGTTTTAAAACAAAAATTTTACATAGAATGGTATTGAATTATTAGTCATATCAGAATTTTTTTTTATTATTCTTATCTCATCGTACGTTATTATTTTTGTATAATTAAATATATTATTACGAGAGACTAGTTTTTATATTGTTATAAATAACCCTTCCGTTCCACAAATTGTTTTTTGTATTGTTTTCTTCAGAATATGAACAAAATGTTAACTTTGTGTAAACAAATAATGTATATTTTATTATATTAAATTTACTTTTATATTAAGTCTAACATTTATAAGAGTCTATCTTATTAAAACGAAACTGGTTATTTTTTTATTATAAAAAGTAATAGCGTGCTCATCACGAGATTTCATCGTCACAGTTTACAAAACGTTTACCGTTTCTCATTCAATAACTGACGTAAACATTATAATGTGAGTAATTTTAAGAATGAAAAACTGTTGGCCATCTGCTTCTAGTGTGGCGATAAGAACTTGAGATAAACAATTAAACATTGTGTGAAAGTGAAGCCTAGAAGTCTTTTTTAGTACTTTTTAAAATATTCATAGTAGTATTAGATCATTCATTTGTATATACGTATACATTTATGTATGTTACACACACTAAAATTGTGGCGATACAAACTTGAGATACGCTACTAAGTATTGTGTGATAGTGGAACCAAGAAGTTTTTCTTAGTAATTTTTAAAAAATTCATAGTACATAGTATTAGATCATTTATACATACATACATACATATACATGTTTGTATGTTACACAGACTGTATATTATTATGAAACATAATTTAATACTCTGTACGCCGTAAACATTTTCAATATAAGACTTCTGTTTTAAAGTTAAAGTTAAGTTAATTCAACACGCATTATATTAACAATGGAGCAGAAGTGTTACTAGACTTGTATTACATCTTATATTATTCTATTGTTCCGATAGGTCTGTTTAGTAATTAAAACATGATCTAGACTAATGTATGCGTTCTCTCTCGACAAATAAAAGATGTTATTTTAAAAAACTAAGAGCATTTACTGTTACATAAAATAATCATGTAATATTTTTTAATTGATGGATAATGTAATAAAAACTTGTACATCTATTAAAACTAAGGACGCTATTGTTTGTATTATTTCGACGCTAACTGTTTACCTTCAAAATAATTTGGTAACTAATGGCATCAGATCCAATATCGCACCATTAAATTGATTAGTCCTAACTATGGTAGAGTGTGAGAAACATAAGGCACACCCACGATACTTCTCCTCCTTTATTAACTTGCACGTTTTTGGAAATCATTGCGTTTATTGTAATAGGATTAAGTTTGAATTATTATTATTGAACAATAAAACTGAATCTTAAAATAGTATAACAATCTTATACCACATATTCTTATTTATATATTCTTATGTAAAACATTATGTTTGTAATAGTGTTAAATATTTTTTAATTTTTTGTTCCTTTTTAAATATATAAAATTTCGAAATTTTACTGATTTGATTTTAAAAGTGGTTAATATGAATCTTGAAAGTTTTAACCGCTTAAGTATTCTATCAATATCTCTGAAATGAAATGTATGGTTGTGAGAACTGATTACTATACAAAATAATTACATCAGTTACACCAAATTTAACCTTAAATAATAATTAGTAAACCAATCGTAATTGATACAAAGAACAAATTGCGGATACTGTTATATGGAGAACATAATGTGGGAATGTTAACAACAATACGATATTGGGAATGTGACTTGTAATATGAATCATATTTCTAGTCGTTTTGTTAATTTTTTACATATATTGATATCAATGTGATATAGAAATTCGGCTGATCGTATACCGAATATCGTGTTTCGGATATGAGTTGACAATTCGACCCTTTTCAATCCTTGACCCGAGAAAATATTATTTTTTTTGAGTTATTTAAAGTGTGTAGATTTATTGTTTTATTTTTTTTTTAAATATGAATATGAATCACTTTTATTATAAGAATAGTATATTGTATTTGGTTTTGAAGCGGTGATTATCAATATTTTAAATGTACATAAAAATTTTATTTCAACTTTTGTATTAAAAGACCTTTCATAAAACAAAGTAATATTGGTTTCTTAATAAAAACGAAATTAAAACACATGAAATTACTACCGCTTCTTATAAAAAAAAATATTGGAATATTTCCATCCGCTGCTACGTACTGCTGTTAATTGCTTTTTAAATCTCAAGCTCTATGGTAGTGACACCGAAAAAAAGTTTATCATAGTTATATTATAGATTATTGTTTAATGATCTAAACACCATAGTTTCTTCTCTTTTGTTGAGTATGTGGATATGCATTCTTTATTCTTTATACATTTTTGCGTATGAAATAAACCGCAAAAATAATTCATCTTTTTCCTTTTATGGTATGATCAAAATCTGATATGGAAGCAGTATATCGTAGGACGTAACTGTATTCGAGGTAAGGCTTTGTCAATGTAGTTGTTTGGGAAATATTCGGCATTTATGGCCCAATCAAAATACCTATCTGATCTAATCGAAAATCCTTAACCTTAAACTAAGAATCGGGTACAAAAGCATGATCAAAATTGATACAAAAGGATGTACTTAGAGAACATTAATAAATAAAAATACATTAAAAAACTTAAACTATTTCTTTATCATAAACAATTATAATGAATATAAAAATATGTAATATACCAGTATAAAAATATTCCATTTTCTCAACTATTCCAGCCGTAACTTGAGTTTAGCAAACGCTAAATAGTTTTGCCATTAATATCGATTCTTAGTTAAACATCCAGCCCTTGTGAAGTATAAAGTATTCAGGATTCTTTTCTTTATGTTTTCAATATAAATATTTGATATGAAAAGAAAGTTTAAATTGTAATTTATGTACCGTTCGAATAATTTATAATTAAATGAAATATGGGATGTAATTATAACAAATTCATTACACTTATGTACATTTGGATATAATTTAGTACGAATGAAGGTTTTATCGTTTAAAATATTTAGAATTCAATGGTGGAACATACATAAATAACAAAGGGGAGTAAACTTACTTCTGGGGCACATGGAATTATTGCTAAAGATTTCTAACTATTTACTCGAAATACAAATCTCTTTCTGTTTCCTACAAATTTATTACACTCTGAAAAGAAATATAAGTAGTTATGATCATATGATCATAGTACATTATGGTGCATTTGTAACGATATTTATTTCAGTTTTCAAGTGTTCTATATAACTGACTGGTCTAATAATAACAACAATAACCTGAATTGTCGTCGTTCAATATTTTAAGTCACGAGAGAACTGAATATGCGACGTCGCTGTTAACATAAATACAGAAATAATGTATTTTTTACCTTCGATAATGTATAGGTATATCGGATGTAATACAAATTCTTTATTTTTAAAGAGAGTTTCGCCAGCTTCGCTGACGTCACTAATGTCACTTCGTTGAGCACGTTCCATGATATTTAAAATAATCTTCAATTCTTTTAAATATCTTTGTATTTCAAAAAGGTTCTTTATATTCACATTCTCCAACGGTCTGTACTCACTGAACTGTAGTGTCATGCGTCCAAACGTCTGAGTTATTCCAAAATTCAAATAGAGTTCTATTCTCCTTTTTGTAGGGTGTTTGATTTCCTTTTACTTGTAACAATTATTATTATTGAATACCAATAAGTTTTTATAATAATTGATGACAGGCACATGTTATTGTTATGTTGCATTCGACATTAATGCTGATAGCGGCGGTATATATTAATCAAAATAAATCTTGAAAAATGAGTGAATATAAGAAATAATATTTTATGTATAGCATTTTACAAATTCAGTGGTAGCCTAATGGTTAAAGGGCTCGCCTCTCGTTGCAGAGACCGCGGGTTCAAACCTGGCAAGTACCAATGTGATTTTTCGGAGTCATGTGTACTTTCTGAGAGTATTTAGACACCACTGATATACGGTGAAAGAAAACATCGTGAGGAAACCTGGACTTATAGTTTCACAATTATAAGTCTGAAATCACCAACCCGCCTTGAGCAAGCGTGGTGATTAATGCTCAAACCTTCTCCATGTGAGAAAGAGGCCTTTGCTCAACAGTGGGCCCTGAAAGGCTGATAATGATGGTAATTCTATAGTCATAAAAATAAACGCAACCTAAAATCATACAAATAAAGTATATATCGTTAAAACTATTAAGATTTCGAAGTCGGAAAATAAATAACAAAGTGTAATGTTGCAAAGTAACATACGGCCGGGGGCACTTGGGATTGTTGATAAAGGGATCACATTATTTGCTCGAATTACAACTTTTCCAACCCTTTATTGTTATACAAATCTGTTTTACATCAACTTCCTACAAGGTTAAAGTTTATTTCAAAAGACAAATATTGAAGCGAGTGAATACTAATGAAATTTACATGTAAAGCTTATCATGGAAGTGTTATTCTTTTTAAAGTAGAATGTTCGAAATATATTTTTAGGTGTGTCAAAGATAACAATGTTCCATGTAGTTAAGATAATATTCATTGCACTCATCCCCTGAAGCGCTTCTAGAGTGGGTCGATACTAATCTGGTCAAGTTCATTGATTCTGAAACCAGGGGTTGATCGAAGTTTCCTAAATTCCGAAAACTCTCCAAGTTTCCGAAATGTGTCCGTATCGATTATCTTGCGTTTCTGATTGAAACGAAATTACCATACAAGCTAACTCAATATATCTAACGTAACTAAACACGAACCCGGAATTTCGTTCAAGAAGTCGTTTAAGTAATAGAGAGTTAAAATTTCCATGGGGTACTAAAATGCTCATACATGCCTAAATGTATGTATGTTATCATTCCTGATATTATTCATATTCAACTTCAATATTTTCTTAACGAAGGACGTACATAATGCCTTTCGGCAATAATTTCGGCAATAGTTTTGTATATGATAGGTTTCTTTTTTAGATTAAATATTTTCTGTGATTTATGTTGTTTGATAAAAAATCATAATGAAATAAGAAATGTGATAATGATTTAAATGAAAGAGTTAAAAATTAATTCCCTATAATTATTTCATACTTATACATATATTGTGACGAAGGGGTGTCCCCACAGAAGTTTCTGAAAAGCACGATGTCATTAGAACAGAGTACTGATGTCACAAATGTTTTATTGTTGATGATCGACCATTTCTCAGGATTTAAAAGAAACCACAAAGACCTTTATACCAATTCTTTATTTTGAGGAGATTAGATCGCTTTAACGGCTTGTAAGAATTTCTAGGGAGGTAGTCGACTGATTGTCTTTTTATGTCTAAGTCAGGTCTGGGATTTGTTTAAACAAAAACATTTCTTCACAGTAGTATATTTCTATAGAACTAAGCAGTATTAATAAAAAATTGGGTTATGTCTAATAAAAAACTAATTATTATTTTTTAGTCTAGGACTTAGACTAGAAAAGACATCTAGGTTATTCTGATCACGTCCCTTTATTTTTACCATCCGGCATACTCGTACATACGTATGTAGATAAAATTATAATTCAAACTAATAAATTATAAAATACTGAATTGTGTCTGTTACTACTTCTTTACTTTGCATTAAAAAAATATTTATAAAAAATGTCGTATCTATGATTGAAATTGCAAGTTTACATAATCGTATATCATCGATAAAGTATAGGCGTGTTTTTAAAATACGAGTATAAAACAATTTATAAAATTCGAGTGCGTTTAATTGTTTGAAAAGAAGTTAATAGCGTAACGACTAAGTGTTTCATAAGTTGTATTATTAAAAGTGAAAATAACTTTAAGGATCACGTGAACCAGTGTTAGTAAAACTTTTTATTAAATGTAACACTGCTATCTCATCTAGAATTTCAATAGAAAGTCTTTTATCTACTTGCAAAGCTTTTTTATGAGCTAATCGATTATTGCTGTCCTCAAATTTAATTATATGAAAATTTTAATGAAGGGGAACGTGCACTTGTTTAACTAACTGCAAAATAACGACTCATTATTGCTTTATGTATATATGCCACTTACCTAACTATTGAAATAGATGAATGTGTATGTACTTCATTCTTTTGTTTTCTTGTTATTTCTTTATTTACTGATTTTTTTATTTAATCGGAATTTTGTAAATACTTAAACTATTAATGATCAATGTTTACGGACATCAACAATTAAATAACAAATCATATAACGATCTATAGAACAAATAAAATTGTTAAAGAGATCACTAACACCATTATATTCATTTAACAAAACTACGATCTGAAGTAAAAGTATTATAAAACAACTATTCATTATAAACAGCTTAAAATGGTGTTGCTCCGACATATAGCTATTGTAAATTATTACACAATAATTTTTTAATAAAAAATAATCAATTTTGAGTTAAATTTTTAAAAGAATTTAAGTTTAGGTAAGACTTTCTTTTTTGTTTTCCCAGGAGAAATCTGTTCACAGATACCCGGCCGAGCGGGGACTTGACCGGTTTATGTGGGGTTTCGACTCACTAAAACCCCTGGGTGTTCCTCATCCATGCCACCTAGGCAGAGCCACGGTATGTTGGGAGCTTGCCTCGCGACCCTGCCGGCGCTAGTCCACTCGGACCTCGAACTAGGGGGGACAAATCCCCCCGCAAGCCACCACCGCGAGCCGCCCCCGGAACAAGAGGGGCCAGCACCGCACTGATCCCATCAACGGGCGACAGAAGTCCCCGTCTGCCACCCAGGATCACGTCGCCCGGCGCCTAGCCTAGGCTGTAAAGAGGCCAGATAGGCTCGGCGCCGGCGACCAATTCGCCGACGCCGGAGAACAGGGGCCTCCGAGTCGCTCTCCCTGGAAGTTTAGGTAAGTCTAAATAATGTGTCTGATTAATAAGGATTTATTTCGCTTTCTCATGTCTTCTTTTTTTAATTCGTGTTTGAAATAAAGATAAAATCACGTCCGTGGATCCGGTCATTGTATAAAAAGAAAAAATCTTCACAGATTGATTACATATATAAATGATATCAAATATTATTTCTAAGAAGAACGTAAAACATAAATGTTAAAAATTTATCCTCAAAACATTGTACCAAATTTTAATCATAGCAAAAAGTAAGTGTACATACAAAAATATAATAGAATATTATTTTTTATAATATAACGACGAAATAAAATTATACTATTGTTTCTAAAGTAAAAGCTTGAAGAGTGCTTGACCTCTTAAGGTTATCAAATAAACAACACTTTGTTTTATTGTTCGAGTTAGATTATAACTACTTACTTTTCTTTTTATATCCGAGTAAATTTAAGAGAAAATGTAAAATAGCTTAAACATGTTATTTCAGAGAATACTGTAGAACCCACTTTGATTTTATAGTATTTCTGTAGAAGCTGTACCTTCATTTGAGGTACATATTATTAATATTTTAATAAGAAAAAAATTGTGTGTAATTTACAATTCTGACAAATACCATTTTATCGTTTGTCATTGACAGTGATTGTATGCTCACACTTTGGAATCTTTACGGTCATATATAGTGTAGTTTCAAAAGAATTTTCTCCCGCGAATTCTCTTGCTTTGGAATAGCTTTTTGCTGAAGATTTCCTAAGGGACAATAGGGTTCTCTTCAAGAAATAGTGTACAGGTATTTAAAGGGTACGGCAACGCGGATTTGATATCCTGATAATGCCGGCGTCCATAGGATACTGTAGGTGATTAACATCAGCCATAGGGTACGCTTGTTTACTTCCAATCTACTTTAAAAAGTACTCCTTTGACTTCTTTTTAAGAAAAGTGGTATTTTTACTGTCATTGTGACATGACTCCGTTCAAATACTTCATTTGCACGAAGTTTCTTGTCGCTTGAAATAAATGGAATAGCATTCGATTTGATTAAGTGGTTTCTAGTTAAATTAGTTTTCTATTGAGAGTAGTTAACATAATGTCTAAGTGATAAACGTGTAAGATTGTTAGAAGAGTCTAGTTTACTAAACTACTGAAGATACTTAAGAATTATTATTGTTATTCTAATTTAACCAAAATCATAGTCTTGAATTATTATCATTACCATTCAGTGATAAGTATTGTTATAATTATTATTAATTGAAAATTTATAACTTATTGATTATGGTTTATATCAAAATAATTCAAATAATTTAAATGAAAAAAAAAGAAGCTATGTACTTTTTTTTTATTTAAAGCATAACGGTAAGACGAAATTATTTTTAATGGATTTGTCAGAAAGTGTTGGGTATATGTTTTAACATCATAAAAGTAAAAAAAATATGATTATTTATGTGTATTGGAGATATATACATCATAACTATGGATTATTTTTATGTCACGGCTGATGTTACAATACTTTTTTTCCAAAAAGAGTCACTGAGTCTGAGCTGACGTATTAAGATGGATCAATATGTTTTATAAAACGTTTCGTATGAAGCGAAATAATGAAGTGTACTCTGCTTTTATTGAAATTATCATCTTTCTTCTTGAAAAACCTTAATTAAAATAAAAATTAGATTAATGTTGTAATAAGAAACTATACAAAATTTAGCTCATAAAAATATTGCCAAAATCAATATGACGTTTACCCTTTATGTACCCAAAAGTTCTCAAAGATCAACGCTGACAATATAAGATTTATTGAGCAAGAAAATTATAAGTAATTTAATACACTCTTCATGACTTACGTTTCGAATATCTTGTTATGTTTTCATATGTTAACATATAAGTCAGTAAAATCTTGAAGGCTACAATAATACTTTAATGAATTTGACGTTTTCAACAAACTCAGATTATTTTAGAATACACGATTAGTTTGAGTGGAAATGCAATGTTTTGAATTATGAATTAAAAAAAAACTTCAAAATTATCATTGTATATTTTAATGTACTAAGAAAAATTTCTTTTACCTACCGTGTGATGTTATAAATATAGATATGAGTAATAAATTAAATTAAGAATTAGTTTTTGATGTTCGGAGTTAAATTTGTTTCTTTAATCGTTATACATATATGGAGATCATAAATTTTTAAATTCAGATTTGTCGTTTCTGACAAGACCTTATTTTAAACTGTCTGACATTAATATTAATGTTCTAGCGATGGTATTTTGTGACTTACAAAGATGGATTAGGAGATTATTGATATGGAAATATTCTTTATTTTATACGGAACAAGAATATTATAACAAAGTTTTTTCCATGCTATAATTAAAACAAATTGAGTATAAACTCTAAAAGTAAAAATAGGATGAATTACCTGGGAATTGATTTATCAATAGTTTTCAACAGTATATAAATATATATATTTGTGGTTAATATTTGCTTACGTTCGCTGCAATTGCGTAATGTGGAATTATTTCTCTATAGATTTTCTTTTACCAACAGTTTTAGCAAGAGGATTTTCTATGTTAGATTTATGGTCCACGGCGACAGTAACTATACATTTACTTTTACTACGTAGAATTATGTTTTATTAAGTTAGAACACTGAAATATAGAAAACAAATACAAAATCAGTGTGACTATGGTCTTGATTAAAAGTATTTTCAACAGGTAAAAAAATTATAAGCCCAGTCGTTTTATAGGTTGGATTGGGTACTCAGGGTAATGATATATGAAACTTACCTTTCAGATTAATATCATTAACAAAATCTGTTTGTAAGAGAGACCACGAGATTGCAGTTGACATCACAATAGAATGTTAAAAGGAATTAGGTCTTAAGGAACAGAGGTTAATTAATGTTTTATACTGAGTCAGTATTAAATACTCAGCCACTGGCAACGTGTAATCTGTTGTTTGATTTATGTTGAATGTAGTACATTAGTTGATCGTTTGTGGTTTTTTGGAGTTATCACAAAGTATTTGAAAATATTATTTTATGCAAATAGATATACTTCGACAAAAATTTCAAGTAAAGTATGCAAAAACCATTTACGAAATAAGTATGATGATGTCTTAAAGTGGTTGTTTAATGTATGCAACATTATAAAATAGCAAAAAGTACATTTTTTTTAAACCTAAATTGAAACTTCAAATGTAGATAGACGATGTATGTATCAACTGTTTAAACGAAAAATGTATTGGAAAAATAACAAAGCCAAGTTCTGGTTGAGGCATGGTAGATTAGATAGTAAATCGAATCAGATTTCAATTTAAATTCTAATTTATTTCCTCTCGCTACTAAGTTATTTTATATAACCACGATGTACCTAAGTGATTTTTTTTGGTATAAAGCTTTGGTTTCATTGGATAAGTTAAAAAATGTCAGACGGTGTCATAATTTTTACTAAAAATGTTTACAACCCAAACTTCTGTCATGTCCTCTTTTTGTCTTAACGGTGCTTAATTGTATCTGTGTACGATGTTTACTCGGATTTGTGTAAAGGCTTATATCAAATCAGGGACGGGTAGCAGTGAATAGGATTTGAGCTTATCCTATCCCTGGCTTTAGAGTATTACCTCAGATATGCAGACTGTCTGACGGTATTATAGTAGACGTCACACCTCAACAAATACAAGAATAATTGATTGTTTTTAATTCAATGATAATAATAGAAAAAGGATAAAATTCCTGTATTTAAAAACTTCATTCTATTTTCAAAGCAAACGTTCACTTTCATACATGTACTCGTATGTCTTTTGTGTTTATAGTTGTTTGTTCTTCGTTCACTATCTTAATTAAAATTAAGGAGAGCGACAAGAAGTGATATACACATGTACATATTTATATCATCTTAAACAAAACTTCGTCTATTTCATAACTTCGTAACTTCAGTATTAGTATCCATGTTTCTTTGTCGGTTGATGGACTATCTATCATGTTCATTGTCATCTGCGTTCTAGAATCTGTTTCAAAACATTTCTATTATCAATGAAACAATCGAGTATCGCGTTAAAAACAACTATTGAAAAAACTGAATATAATAATCTATACATATTTATAAACCATGCTGGAACCCACAATTAACCTTTCTGAAAGACTCTTATCGAGAAACAATATACAACTCCATTGATTACTTTTTTCTCGAATCCGGTAACCGCACTTGTTTTACAATTATAATTTGATGTTTTGTATAAAAAGTACTTTGAAAGTGATCTAATAATCTTTTCTTTACTTGAATTTTTTAGATATTTATAAAATGTAACCTTGGGATCATTGTGTGAAATAAAATAACTATAATATTTGATTAAGATGGGCACGAATAAAAAGGAATAACGTGTTCATCACGAGATTTCATCGTCACAGTATAAAAAAACGTTTACCGTTTCTCATTCAATAACTGACGTAAACATTATAATGTGAGAAATTTTAAGAATGAAAAACTGTTGGCCATCTGCTTGTAGTGTGGCGATATGAACTTGAGATAAACAACTAAACATTGTGTGAAAGTGTAGCCTAGAAGTCTTTTTTAGTACTTTTTAATATATTCATAGTAGTATTAGATCATACATTTGTATATACGTATACATTTATGTATGTTACACACACTAAAATTGTGGCGATACAAACTTGAGATAAGCTACTAAGTATTGTGTGATAGTGGAACCAAGAAATTTTTCTTAGTAATTTAAAAAAAAATCATAGTAGTATTAGATCATTCATACATACATACGTACATACATATACATGTTTGTATGTTACATAGACTGTAATTATTATTATGAAATATAATTTAATATCCTGCAAGCCATAAAGATTTTCAATATAACTAATTTCTTTTTTATATTTAAAATTCAATTGATTCAAAGCGCATTATACTAACGATAGAGCAGAAGTGTTACTAGACTTATGTTAAACCGTATAATCTATTGTTCCGATAGGTCTGCTTAGTAATTAAAACGTGATCTGGACTAATGGGAGCATTCTCTCTCGACAGATAAAAGATATTATTTTAAAAAACTAAGAGCATTTACTGTTACAGAAAAAAAACATTTAATATTTTTTTATTGATGGGTAATGTAATAAAACTTGTACATCTATTAAAACTAAGGACGCTATTGCTTGTATTATTTCGAAGCTAATTGTTTACCTTCAAAATAATTTGGTATCTAATGGCATAAGATCCAATATCGCACCATTAAATTGATTAGTCCTTAGCTAACTATGGTAGAGTGCGAGAAACATAAGGCACGCCCACGATACTTCTCCTCCTTTATTAACTTGCACGTTTTTGGAAATCATTGCGTTTATTGTAATAGAATTAAGTTTGAATTATTATTATTGAACATTATAACTGAATTTTAAAATAAGAGTATAACAATTGGTATAAGCCACATATTCTTATTTATATATTCTTATGTGAAACATTATGTTTGTAATAGTGTTAAATATTTTTTAATTTTTTGTTCCTTTTAAAATATATAAAATTTCGAAATTTTACTGATTTGATTTTAAAAGTGGTTAATATGAATCTTGAAAGTTTTAATCGCTTAAGTATTCTATCAATACCACTGAAATGAAATGTATGGTTGTGAGAACTGATTACTATACAAAATAATTAAATCAGTTACACCAAATTCAACCTTAAATAATAATTATTAAACCAATCGTAATTGATACAAAGAACAAATTGCGGATACTGTTATACGGAGAACATAATGTGGGAATGTGAACAACAATACTATATTGGGAATGTGACTTGTAATGTGAATCATATTTCTAGTCGTTTTGTAAATTTTTTACATATATTAATATCAATGTGATATAGAAATTGGGCTGATCGTATACCGAATATCGTGTTTCGGATATGGATTGACAATTCGACCCTTTTCAATCCTTGACCCGAGAAAATATTTTTTTTTTGAGTTATTTAAAGTGTGTAGATTAATTGTTTTAATTTTTTTTTAAATATGAATATGAATCACTTTTATCATAAGAATAGTATATTGTATTTGGTTTTGAAGCAGTGATTATCAATATTTTAAATGTACATACAATTTTTATTTCAACTTTTGTATCAAAAGACGTTTCATAAAACAAAGTAATATTGGTTTCTTAATAAATACGAAATTAAAACACATGAAATTACTACCGTTTCTTATAAAAAAAATATATTGGAATATTTCCATCCGCTGCTACGTACTGCTGTTAATTGCTTTTTAAATCTCAAGCTCTATGGTAGTGACACCGAAAAAAAGTTTATCATAGTTATATGTATTATAGATTATTGTTTAATGATCTAAACACTATAGTTTCTTCTCTTTTGTTGAGCACGTGGATATGCATTCTTTATTCCTTATACATTTTTGCGTATGAAATAAACCGCAAAAATAATTCATCTTTTTCCTTTTATGGTATGATCAAAATCTGATATGGAAGCAGTAGGTTGTAGGACGTAACTGTATTCGAGGTAAGGCTTTGTCAATGTAGTTGTTTGGGAAATATTCGGCATTTATGGCCCGATCAAAATACCTATCTGATCTAATCAAAAATCCTTAACCCTAAACTAAGAATCGGGTGCAAAAGCATGATCAAAATTGATACAAGAGGATGTACTTAGAGAACATAAATAAATAAAAATACATTAAAAAAATCAAACTATTTTTTCATCATAAATAATTATAATGAATATAAAAATATGTAATATACCAGTATAAAATTATTCCATTTTCTCAACTATTCCAGCCATAACTTGAGTTTAGCAAACGCTAAATAGTTTTGCCATTAATATCAATTCTTAGTTAAACATCCAGTCCTTGTGAAGTATAAAGTATTCAAGATTCTTTTCTTTATGTTTTCAATATAAATGTTTGATATGAAAAGAAAGTTTAAATTGAAATTAATGCACCGTTCTAATAATTTATAATTAAATTAAATATGGGATGTAATTATAACAAATTCATTACACATACATATGTACATTTGGATATAATTTTGTACAAATTAAGGTTTTATCGTTTAAAATATTTAGAATTCAATGGCGGAACATACATAAATAACAAAGAAGGGTAAACTTACTTCTGGGGCTCTTGGAATTGTTGCTAAAGGTTTCTAACTATTTACTCGAAATACAAATCTCTTTCTGTTTCCTACAAATTTATTACACTCTGAAAAGAAATATATGTAGTTATGATCATATCTTATGATCATAGTACATTATGGTGCATTTATAACGATATTAATTTCAGTTTTCAAGTGTTCTATATAACTGACTGGTCTAATATAACAATAATAACCTGAATTGTCGTCGTTCAAGATTTTAGGTCACGAGAGAACTGAATATGCGACGTCACTGGAAACATAAATAGAGAAACAATGTATTTTTTAGTTTCGATAATGTATACATATATCGGATGCAATCGATTCTTTATTTTTAAAAAGAGAGACGCCAGCATCGCTGACGTCACTAATGTCACTTCGTTGAGCACGTTCCATGATATTTCAAATTAATATTCAATTCTTTTAAATATCCTTGTATTTCTAAAAGGTTCGTTACATTCACATTCTTCAGTGGCCTGCACTCACTGAACTGTAGTGTCACGCGTCGAACCGTCTGATTTATTCCAAAATTCAAATAGAGTTCTATTCTCCTTTTATAGAGTGTTTGATTTCCTTTTACTTGTAACAATTATTATTATGAATACCAATAAGTTTTTATAATAATTGATTACAGGCACAAGTTATTGTTATGTTGCATTCGACATTAATGCTGATAGCGGCGGTATATATTAATCAAAATAAATCTTGAAAAATGAGTTAATATAAGAAATAATATAAATATATAGCATTCTACAAATTCAGTGGTAGCCTAGTGGTTAAAGGGCCCGCCTCTCGTTGTCGAGACCGCGGGTTCAAACCTGGCAAGTACCAATGTGATTTTTCGGAGTCATATGTACTTTCTGAGAGTATTTAGACACGACTGATATACAGTGAAAGAAAACATCGTGAGGAAACCTGGACTTATAGTTTCACAATTATAAGTTTGAAATCACCAACCCGCCTGGAGCAAACGTGGTGATTAATGCTTAAACCTTCTCCATGTTAGAAAGAGGCCTTTGCTCAGCAGTGGGCTCTGAAAGGCTGATGATGATGATGATTCTATAAAGTCATAAAAATAAACGCAACCTAAAATCATACAAATAAAGTATATATTATCGTTAAAACTATTAAGATTCCGAAGTCGGAACATAAATAACAAAGTGTAATGTTGCAAAGTAACATACTGCCGGGGGCACTTGGGATTGTTGATAAAGGGATCACATTATTTGCTCGAATTACAACTTTTTCAACCTTTTATTGTTATACAAATCTGTTTTACATCAACTTCCTGCAAGGTTAAAGTTTATTTCAAAAGATAAATATTGAAGCGAGCGAAGACTAATGAATTATAAATGTAAAGTTTATCAGAGAAGTGTTATTCTTTTTAAAGTAGAATGTTCGAAATATATTTTTAGGTGTGTCAAAGATAACACTGTTCCATGTAGTTAAGATAATATTCATTGCAATCATCCCCTGAAGCGCTTCAAGAGTGGGCCGATACTAATCTGGTCAAGTTCAACGATTCTGAAACCAGGGGTTGATCGAAGTTTCCTAAATTCCGAAAACCCTCCAAGTTTCCGAAATGTGTCCGTATCGATTATCTTGCGTTTCTGATTGAAACGAAATTACCATACAAGCTAACTCAATATATCTAACGTAACTAAACACGAACCCGGAATTTCGTTCAAAAAGTCGTTTAAGTAATAGAGAGTTAAAATTTCCATGGGGTACTAAAATGCTCATACATATCTAAAAAATGTACGTTATCATTCCTGATATCTTCCATATTCCATTTCAATATTTTATTAACGAAGGACGTACGAAATGCCTTTCGGCAATAACACCTAGTTTTGTACGTTATATGTTTCTTTTTGAGATTTAATATGTTCTGTGAATTATGTTGTTTAAAAATAATAATTAAATAAGAAAGGTGATAATGTTTTAAATGAAAGGGTTATAAATTAATTTCCTATAATTATTTCATACATATGCATACATTGTGTTGAAGGGGTGTCCCCACAGAAGTTTCTAAAAAGCATGACGTCATTAATACAGACTACTGATGTAACAAATGTCTTATTTTTGACATTCGTCCATTTCCCAGGATTCCCAGAAAGCAACCACAAATACCTTTATACCCATTCTTAATTTTGAGGAGATTAGATCGCTTTAAGGGTCGTGTTAGAATTTCTAGGGAGGTAGTCGACTGATTGTCTTTTTATGTCAAAGTCAGGTCTGGGATTTGTTTAAACAAAAACATTTCTTCACAGTCGTATATTTCTATAGTATTAATAAAAAATTGTGTTCTGTCTAATAAAAAACTAATTATTAGTTTTTAGTCTAGGAATTAGACTAGAAGAGACCTCTAGGTATAGGTTATTCTGACCACGTCCCTTTATTCATACCATGTGGCATACTCGTACAAAGAAAAATTTATAATTCAAACTAATAAATTATAAAATACTGAATTGTGTCTGTTACTACTTCTTTCTTTGCATTAAAAAATGTTAATAAAAATCTCGTATCTATGACTGAATTTGCAAGTTTACATAATCGTATATCACCCATAAAAAATGTTGGTATTTTTAATACACAACTATATAATAATTTAAGAAATTTGTGTGCGTGTTATTGTTTAAAAAGATGTAATTACCGTGACAACTAAGTGTTTCATTAGTTTGTATTATACAAAGTCAAAAGAACTTTAGGTGGGTATTCTATGAACCAGTGGTAATAAAACTTTTTATTAAATATAACAGTGTTATCTAATCTAGAGCTTCAATAGAAAGTCTCCGGCAAAGATTATTTATGGCTAGAATATTATTTCTGTTCTCAAATTTAATTATATGGAAATGTTAATGAAGGGAACCGTTCACTTGATTAACCTAATGCAAAATAACGACTCATAATTGCCGTATGTATAAATGTATGTATATGCAACTACCTTACTATTGAAATAAATGAATGTGTGCTTAATTCTTTTGTCTACTTGTTATTGCTTCTTTTACTGTTTTTCAGTAAATCGGAATATTGTAAATACTTAAACGATTAATGATTAATGTTAACGGACATTAACAATTAAATAACGAATCATATAACGATCTGTAGCATTTTGTTAAACGGATCACTAACATTCATTATAATAAAACTACGCACTAAAGTAAAAGTATTGTGAAACAACTATTCATTATAAACAGCTTTATGGTATTGCGCCGACATATAACAATTGTAAATTATTATATAATAATTTCTTAGTAAAAAATAATCAATTTTGAGTAAGTCTAAATAATGTTCCTGATTGATGAGGATTTATTTCGCTTTCTCATTTCTGCTCTTTTCCTTCGTGTTTCAAATAAAGATGAAATCACGTCCGTGATACTGTATAATAAAAAATTCCTAGCAGATTGATTATATAAATAATATTAAACATAATTGTTCAAAATTGATCCTCAAAATATTGTACCCAAATTTTACTATTAGCAAAAAATAACTGCAGATACAGAAATATAATAAACTAGCTTTTGCCGCGACTTCGTCCGCGTGGAATAGTGACTTCCGGCAGATTTTTGGTTCTTCCCACATAGTTCCCGTTCTTGCGGGGTTTTCGGAATGGTCGAGTTCCCGTAGAATTTTCAGGATAAAACCTATGTTTTTTTTTATTCACAATGAAGTACTCTTAACCAACAACATATTTATTTGTTTATTTGATTAAAGATTAATATTATTATGTTGATACAACTTAAAAAAATTATTTCGACCAAATTAGGTACCATAAAAACGGTTTTTGTGAGTTAATCTTAAAAAGATAGACATATACTGTCGCGGACTGTTTTTTAGATCACTTAAAGAGCTATTATTCTTTAATACATATTTTTTGTTTATCTTGAACTGTTTTCACGGCGCACGCAAGGGAAGGCTCCAAAGATGAAATAATTTCTCCCGTTTTTTACACATTTACCACTATATCTTTGCTCCCATTGGTCGTAGCGTGATGTTATATAGCCCAAAGCCTTCCTTGATAACTGGACTATCCAACAGAAAAAGAATTATTCAATTCGAACCAGTAGTTTCGAAGATTAGCGGTTTCAAACAAACAAATAAACAAACAAACTCTTCAGCTTTATAATATTAGTATAGATCATTTTTTTTTTATAATATAACGATGAAATAAAATTAAACTTTTAATTCTTAAGTAAAAGCTTGAAGTGTGCTTGACCTCTTAAAATGCAAGAAAACAAGACTCATCAAATAAACAACACTTTGTTTTATTGTTAGAGTTAGATTGCAACTATTTACATTTCTTTTTATATCCGAGTAAATTTATTAGAAAATGTAAAATAGCGTAAACATGTTATTTCAGATAATAGTATAGAAACTACTTTGATTAATTATAGGATTTCTGTACAAGCTGTACTTTCATTTTCAGGATATATTTTTAATATTTTAATAAGAATAATATATAACTAATATGTGAAACTCTGGATGTTTTCATACAGAACGTAGAAAACGTGATTATCAAACAAAGGTTTACATTGGTAATTGGTGATTTTAATATTCCATCCATACAATGGGCTTGTGAAGAAGACAATTCAAAAAAATTCACAGTATTAAGAACGAATTTTACGGCTAATGCTTTAGTAAAGGATTTCATGGATTTTTCTACTTTATTTTATATTATTTGTTATTTGATATGTTGCTTTGTTATATATGTGTATATATATATATTTTCTTTTTTTTGTGAATGCATGCTGAGTTAGCCTTTAACTGTAGTGTACTTTGTAAGATCATTGTACATTATGTTGGCTTCCTAATAAAATAAATAAATAAGAACAAAATTGTGTGTAATTTATAATTCTGACAAATACCATTTTATCGTTTGTCATTGACAGTGACTGTATGCTCACACTTAGGAACCTTTACGGTCACATATTATAGTGTAGTTTCAAAAGAATTTTCTCCCGCGAATGATTTTGCATTGAAATAGCTTTTTCTTGAAGATTTCCTAAGGGACAGTATGGGTCTCTTCAAGAAATAGTGTACAGGTATTTAAAGGGTACGGCAACGTGGATTTGATATCCTGATAATGACGGCGTCCATAAGATACTGTAGGTGATTAACATCAGCCAGAGGGAACGCTTGTTTACTTCCAATGTGGTTTAAAAAGTACTCCTTTGAATTCTTTTTAAGAAATGTGGGCTTTTTAAATGGACATTGTGAGATGACTCCGTTCAAATAGTTTACAGTTACAAGAGAACAAAGTTACTTGTCGCTTGAAATAAATAGAATAGCGTTCGATTTGATTAAGTGGTTTCTAGTTTAATTAGTTTTCTATTGAGAGTATTGGATACATAATGTCTTAGTGATAATCGTATAAGATTGTTAGAAGAGTCTAGTTTACTTAAGAATACTTAAGAACTATTATTGTTACTCTTTTTTCCCCAAAATCATAGTCTTGAATTATAAGTTATAAGCATTATTATAATTATTATTAATCGAAAAGTTATAAATTATTGATTATGGTTTATATCAAAATAATTCAAAGTAGTTTCTTTTTTTTAATTTAAAGCATAACGTTGTGATGAAATTATTTTTAGTGATATTTTCAGAAAGCGCTGGGAATATGTTTTAACGTCATAAAAGTAAAAAAAATATGGTTAAGAATGTGTCGCAGAGATGTATACATCATAATTATGGATTATTTTAATATCACGGTTAATGTAACAATACTTTTTTCCAACAAGTGTCATGGAGTCTGGGCTGACGTATTAAGATGGATCAATATGTTTTAAAAAACATTTGGTTATGAAGCAAAATAATGAAGCTTACTTTGCTTTTATTGAAGTTAGCATCTTTCTTCTTGAAAAACCTTCATTAAAACAAAAAATAGATTAATGTTGTAGTAAGAAGCAATACAAAATTTAGCTCATAAAAATATTGCCAAAATCAATATTACGTTTACCCTTTATGTACTCAAAAGTTCTCAAAGATCAACGCTGACAAGATAAGATTTATTGAGCAAAAAAGTTATAAGTAATTTAACACACTCTTCATGACTTACTTTTTGAATATCTTGTTATGTTTTCATATGCTAACATGTAAGTCGGTAAAATCTTGAAAGTTACAATAATACCTTAAAGAATTTGACGATTTCAATAAACTTTGGTTAATTTTAGAATACACGTTTAGTTTGAGTGGAAATGAAATGTTTAGAATTATGAAATAAAAAAAAGCTTAAAAATTATCATTGTATATTTTAATATACAAAGAAACTTTTTGTTGTGCAAATCGTTTGATGTGATATAGATATGAGTAATAAATTAAATTAAGAATTAGTTTTTGATGTTCGGAGTTAAATTTGTTTCTTTAATAGTTATACATATATGGATGTCATAAATTTTTAAATTCAGATTTGTCGTTTCTGACAAGACCTCATGTTCAACCGTGTGACACATCCTCCCGACATTAATATTAATGTTCTAGCGATGGTATTTTGTGACTTACAAAGATGGAAAAGGAGATTATTGATATGGAAATATTCTTTATTTTTTACTGAGCAAGAACATAACAATGTTTTTTATCTGCTACAATTAAAACAGTTTGAGTATATACTATAAAAATAAAAATAGGATGAATTACCTGGGAATTGATTTATCAATAGTCTTTAACAGTATATAAATATATATATTTGTGGTTAATATTTGCTTACGTTCGTTGCAATTGCGTAATGTGGAATAATTTCTCTATAGATTTTCTTTTACCAACAGTTGTAGCATGAGGATTTTCTGTTAGATTTATGGTCCACGGCGACAGTAACTATACATGTACTTGTACTACGTAGGATTATGTTTTATTAAGTTAGAACACTGAAATATAGAAAACAAATACAAAATGAGTGTGACTATGACATTGATTAAAAGTATTTTCAATAGGTAAAAACATTATAAGCCCAATCATTGTATAGGTTGGATTGGGTACTCAGGATAATGATATATGAAACTTACCTTTCAGTATAATATCATTAACAGAATCTATTTGTAAGAGAGACCACGAGATTGCAGTTGACATCACAATATCTTGTTAAAAGGAATTAGGTCTTATGGAACAGAAGTTAATTAATATTTTATACTTAGTCAGTATTAAATACTCAGCCACTGGCAACGTGTAATCTGTTGTTTGATTTATGTTGAATGTAGTACATTAGTTGATCGTTTGTGGTTTTTTGGAGTTATCACAAAGTATTTGAAAATATTATTTTATGCAAATAGATATACTTCGACAAAAATTTCAAGTAAAGTATGCAGAAATCATTTACGAAATAAGTATGATGATGTATTAAAGTGGTTATTAAATGTATGCAACATTATAAAATAGCAAAAAGTATTTTTTTTTAAACCTAAATTGAAACTTCAAATGTAGATAGACGATGTATGTATCAACTGTTTAAACGAAAAATGTATTGTAAAAATAACAAAGCCAAGTTCTGGTTCAGGCATGGTAGATTAGATAATAAATCGAATCAGATTTCAATTTAAATTCTAATTTATTTCCTCTCGCTACAAGAAGTTTTACAAATAGCGCTATTCAAGGAAATTTTTATTTCTTTCACCTAATATATGACCTAAATATAAATAAATTATGAAATATTTAAATGGCTGAAGTGATTTTATATAACCACGAAGTACCTAAGTAATTTTTTTGGTTTAAGGCTTTGGTTTCATTGGATAAGTTAAAAAATGTCAGACGGTGTCGTAATTTTTAATAAAAATGTTTACAACCTAAACTTCTTTCGTGTCCTCTTTTTGTCATAGTGGTGCTTAATTGTATCTGTGTACGATGTTTACTCGGGTTTGTGTAAAGGCTTATACCAAATCAGAGACGGGTAGCTGTGAATAGGATTTGAGTTTATCCTATCCATGGCTTTAGAGTATTTACTAAGATAGGCAGACTGTCTGACGATATTATAGTAGACATCAAACCTAAACAAATACAAGAATTTAATGTTCTTAATTCAATGATAATAATAGAGAAATGATAAAATTCCTGTATTTGAAAACTTTATTCTATTTTCAAAGTAAACGTTTAATGTCATACATGTACTCGTATGTCTTTTGTCTTTGTACATATTTCTTTGTTCTTCCTTCACTATCTTAATTAAATTAAGGAGAGCGACAAGAAGTGACATAGACATGTACATATTTATACCATCTTAAACAAAACTTCGTCTATTTCATAACTTCGTAATTTCAGTATTTATAATCATGTCCCTTGGCGGTTGTTACATTTTCATGTACTTTGTCATCGTCATTCTAGAATCTGTTTCAAAACATTTTATTATCAATGCAATAATCGAGTGTCGCGTGAAAAACAGCTATTGAAAATACGGAATATAATAAACTATATATATTTATACACCATGCTGGAACTCACAATTAACCTTTATGAAAAACTGTTATCGAGAAACAATAATATACAACTCCATTGCTTACTTTTTCTCGAATCCGGTAACTAAACTTGTTTAAAATTATAATTTGATGTTTTGCATAAAAAATACTTTGAAATTTATCTAATAATTTAAGAGTACTTGCTTCATAATTTTTTCTTTACTTGAATATTTTTAGATATATTTAATATGTTACTTTGGGATCATTCTGTGAAATTAATTAACTATAATATTCAATTTATATGGGCACGAATTCCTATGAGTACCATAAAAAGTTTTAAAACAAAATTTTTACATAGAATGATATTGAATTATTAGTCATATCAGCAATTTTTTTCTTTATTATCTCATCGTACGTTATTATTTTTGTTTTATTAAATATATTATTACGAGAGACTAGTTTTTATGTTGTTATAAACAACCCTTCTGTTCCACAAATTGTTTCTTGTATCGTTTTTATCAGAATGTGAATAAATTGTTAACGTTGAGTAAACAAATAATGTATATTTTATTATATTAAATTTAGTTTTATATTAAGTCTAACATTTATAAGCGTCTATCTTATTAAAACGAAACTGGTTATATTTTTATTATAAAAAGTAATAGCGTGCTCATCACGAGATTTCATCGTCACAGTATACAAAACGTTTACCGTTTCTCATTCAATAACTGACGTAGATATTATAATGTGAGAACATTTAAGAATGAAAAACTGTTAGCCATCTGCTTGTAGTGTGGCGATAAGAACTTGAGATAAGCAAGTAAACATTGTGTAAAAGTTTAGCCTAGAAGTCTTTTTTAGTATTCTTTAAATCACAGTAGGCCCCACCATGGCCGGTTGGACGGCTCGTAAAAAAAGTTTCCCTGCGTCATCAAAAAAAAAAAGTATTAGATCATTCATATATACATTTACATATATTACTACTGAAATTATTATTATAAAACTTAATTTAATATCCTGTAGAACATAAACATTTTCAATATAAGTGACTTCTTTTTTATAGATAAAGTTAAGTTAATTCAACACGCATTATATGTATTAACAATGGAGCAGAAGTGTTACTAGACTTGTATTACATCTTATATTCTATTGTTCCAATAGGTCTGCTTAGTAATTAAAACGTGATCTAGACTAATGTGAGCGTTCTCTCTCGACAGATAAAAGATATTATTTTAAAAAACTAAGAGCATTTACTGTTACAGAAAAAAAATCATGTAATATTTTTTTATTGATGGGTAATTTCACAAAACTTGTACATCTATTAAAACTAAGGACGCTATTGCTTGTATTATTTCGACGCTAATTGTTTACCTTCAAAATAATTTGGTAACTAATGGCATCAGATCCAATATCGCACCATTAAATTGATTAGTCCTAACTATCGTAGAGTGCGAGAAACATAAGGCACACCCACGATACTTCTCCTCCTTAATTAAGTTGCACGTTTTCTGAAATCATTGCGTTTATTGTAATAGAATTAAGTTTGAATAAATATTGAAAAATTAAACTGAATCTTTAAATAAGAGTAAAACAATCTTATACCACATATTCTTATTTATATATTCTTAGGGTAAGGATTGTATTTGAAATAGTGTTGAATATTTTTTTAATTTTATGTTACTTGCTTAAAAATACATAAAAATCTAAATTTAACTGATTTTTTAAACAGCGGTTAACATGAACATTGAAAGTTTTAACCACTTTTAAGGTATTCTATCAAAATCAGTGAAATAAAATGTATAGTTTTGAAGACTGATTACTATAAAAAAGAATGACACCAGTTGCTCCAACATTAAACCATAAATAATTGAATGAATCGTTATAGATACAAAGAAACAAATCGCCGATACGCGGATTACACAGTGTGTGAATATGGATAACAATACGATATTGAGGATGTGACTTGTAATATAAATCATATTTGTACCCGTTTTATTCATTTTTTACAGATATTAATATCAATATGATATAGGAATTCGGTTGATCTTATACCGAATATCATGTTTCGGATATGAATTGTACGATTCGACCCTCTCTAATCCTTGGCCCGAGAAAATATTAATTTTTGTTGTAGTTATGAAAACTGTGTAGATTAATTATCAATTTTTTGTATAGATTATTTATCAGAATTATCATTTTTTTTTATTTAAATATGAATATGAATCATTTTTATTGTAAGAATAGTATATTGTGTTTGTTTTGAAGCAGTGATTAATATTTAATGTCCTGACTTTTTATATTTCAACCTCTGTTTTAAAAGACTTTTTATTAAACAAAGTAATATAGATTTCTTCATATATACGCAATTTAAATTTATGAAAGTACTATCGTTTCTTATAAAACAAAAATTATTGAAATATTTCATTCCGCTGCTACTGCTGTTAATTGCTTTTTAAATCTCAAGCCTCGTAGTGACGCGAAAATTTGTTAATTTAATAGCTTAGCATAGTTATATCATAGCTTATTGTTTAAATATACATATACACTACAGTTTCTTCTCTTTTATTGAGCACGTGGATATGCATTCCTTATATTTTATCAACTTTTTGCTTATGAAATAAACTGCAGAAATAATCCTTATTTTTCCTTTTATGGAATAATCAAAATCTAACATGGAAGCAGTAAGTTGTAGGACGTAACTTTATTCGGAATAAGGCTTTGTCAATGTAGTTGTTGGGAAAATATTCAGCCTTTATGTTTCGATCAAAATAGCTCTATCCGATCTAACCGAAAATCTTCAACCCTAAACTAAGAATCGGGTGCAAAAGAATGATCAAAATTGATAAAAAAGGAAGAACTTAGAGAAAATACATTATTAAAAATATTTTAAAAATATGATCTCATTTTTTTATATAATCATTAACAGTTATATTGAATATATAAAAAAAAAGTAATATACCGGCATAAAATTATTCCATTTTCTCAACTATTTCAGCCATAACTTGGGTACAGCAAACGTTAAATAGTTTTGCCATTAATATCGATTCCTAGTTAAACATCCAGTTCCTGTGAAGTATGAAGTATTCGGGATTATTTTCCTTATGTTTTGAATATAAATATTTGAAAAGAAAGTTTAAATTGTAATTAATGTACCAGTCGAATAATTTATAATTAAATTAAATTTGGGACCTAACTAAAACAAATTCATTACTCATACATTTGGATATAATTTAGTACAAATAAAGGTTTTATCGTTTAAAATATTTAGAATTCAATGGTGGAACATACATAAATAACAAAGGGGAGTAAACTTACTTCCGGGGCTCTTGGAATTGTTTATAAAGGTTTCCAACTATTCACTCGAAATACAAATTTCTTTCTGTTTCCTACAAATTTATTACATTATATAGTTATGATCATATATTAGTACATTATGATGTATTTCTTTCAGTTTTCAAGTGTTCTATATAACTGTCTAGTCTAATAATAATAACAACCTGAATTGTCGTCGTTCAAGATTTTAGGTCACGATATGCGAAATCGCTGTTAACATTGATAGAAAAATAATGTATTTTGAAATTTCGATAATGTATGCATAATGCATATATCGGATGTAACACTAATTCGTTGTTTTTAAAGAGGGAGACGCCAGCATCGCTGACGTCAATAATATCACTTCATTGAGTACGTTCCATGACATTTCAAATTAATCCTTAAATCTTTTAAATGTCCTTGTGTTTCTAAAAGGTTATTTATTTTTACATTCTACAATTGTCCTCACCCACTGAACTGTAGTGTCATGCGTCCAAACGTCTGATTTATTCCAAAATTCAAATAGAGTTCTAATCTCATTTTAAACAATTCGTTTTAAAGTTTAATTTCGTTTTACTTATAAATATGAATAATATTTATATATTATATAATATTTATATGAATAATATTTATATATTATATACAATAAGTTTTTATAATAATGGATGACAGCCACAAGTTATTGTAATGTTACATTCGTCATTAGTGCTGATAGAGCCAATGTATGTTAATCTTGAATAATAAGTACATAAATATAAGAAAAAATATTTTATGTATAGATTTTAACAAAGCCACAAAAGTAACACAGTTTACTCAAGTACATGTAAATAAAAAAACGTCCATTTGACATCGGATTTCTATACAATATTATTTTATTTTATGAAAATAATCAGATTATATTTTTGTGTGACTTCCATAATCCTTTGTAATTAAAACAAACAAAAGTATTTAGAAGAATTTTATGGACAGAGTGTAATCATCAGGCTATAAAATTAAGTAAGTTTTTTATAAATAATATCAACGCTAAATAATAAAACAATGTCAAGCTTACAAGCTTATAAAATATGTTCATGTACATTAGCGTAAAAACAAAGTAAATAATTTGCAGACTAGTTTGCTAATTAGTTTGTATTTAGTTAGTGGAATGTGTACAAACTCTTACCGCACTGCAAATAGTCCGCTGAAAAGATATCACTTAGAAGATTACTCCATTGTTTAGAAATAATTTACTTCAGTATACTTTAATAATTTTGTAAAACGAAGCGTCTTCAATAGTTTTATTACATTTATGACTGATTTTAGGAGAACTAGATAGGCTTGTGTATTTAATATAGAATTTGTTTATTTTTATTATAATGTAAAAAATATATAATTATTTTCATAATGATAAAACTTCGAAATGACCTTTAAAATTCATAAATTGATTATTGCAATTTTGAAGACAACGATAAAGATAGATTTTTTTTCCTGCCCTGATCCCACTTTTATGTATGGTCATGTCCTTCTCTTCCACAGAACATGTTGTAAATATGTAGTTTTGGCTAATTGTTTTTACGGCAGGCCGACTGTCTGACATCAACCCTCTTTGGGAATGCATTAATCAGTGATTTCTAAATACTCTTAGTAATAATATGACTCGGAAAAATCACATTAGTACTTGCTCGGGCCAGGATCGAACCCGTGCCCTCGTGCATGAGAGGAGGGCCTTGTAACCACTAGGCCACCACTGACTTAATTTATAAAAAAAATATTTATTTCCATTTGATATAAATCTTTCATAAAAATAATATTTCTGAAACAATGGTTAAACTTTGAGAAGTGTTTGATGTCATGCATCAAAAATGCATGAAAAACAAGGTTATACAATAAAAACTAGAAAACAACTAAAATATAACAATGCTTTGTTCTATTGTTATAGTGAGATTGTAACGATTAAATTTCTTTTATTTTCATTGAGCGAATAATTTATATGAGTGAATTTACAAAAGAAAACTAAATCGTGGTAACATCTCATCTCAGACAACACAATTTTAACCCTTTTGATCTTATATTACTAGATTAAAATGAAATTTTAATTACTGTTTTGTGTAGCAAAATTCATTTTAAGGTAATTGATGATGATACACTGATTATTGTAACAAATAAATTATAATTATAGTTGTAATAATAATACAGATTTAAGAGAAGAAAAAATTAGAATCTGGAATTTAAATAAGGTCTATATTATCCCAATCGTGCTTTCCACTACTGGAGTCAAACCTAAGCACTTACACCAAAGTTTAAAAACTCTACATTTACTACCACTCGCATACGTCACCATTCAAAAATCTGCGATTTTGAATACCTGTCGAATAGTACGTAAGTTTTTAGAATCTGATAATAAGTTGACTGACTGTACTATCTGACTTTTTTCACACCCCAAATACACTTGGTCACTGACCCGTGTGACGGGAATACCTGCACCTATTGTTAGGGAGATACATATATAGGATAAACATAATAATAATAACCATCATCATCAAACGATCCTCATTGAAACTAAAAATATTGCTTTTCAATTTATACATAACTTGAAAACAACGTATACTGCTAACAATAGCTACGTTATAGCCATAACAATAGCTGAACTTAATAATTAGATCGTTATTTTAATCTCAAAAAATTATAACACAAGAAACTCCACCCAAAACCGAAACGAACCTCTTTGTTAATTCCGTACAAAGAGGTTACCCATAAGGGGTCAAAGGACGTAAAGATCATTTAATGATAAATAAACTGAATCTTGAAAGATGACCACATTATAGACAGATTTCAGAATAATATTTCTCACTATTAATGTTTAATATTTTTTTTTACTTTTCAAATGTCACATTATTATACCTAGGTATTTTAATATTCAAGGTACAGCCAGATGGGCAGGGGCAAAATAATTTGGTACCTAAGGGTCAAACGAAGATGAGACGAGGCATATTTAAATCAGATTAGAATCATAGAGTTATGACCTCTTATTTTGTATACTGTAAAATCCGGTATCATATATTTTAATCAATTATTTGTTAAAGATTCTAATTAGCTTACAAATTAAAAGATAATAATATCAACCATTTACTTTGAAAAGATGAATTACAAAAGACTGGATAAGTTAAAATGTAATAATAATAGATTATGTAATGATAACAATATTGCACAATGCACACAATATTATAATATTGGAAATACGTCTTTATACCTTCGTGTACACAATCTATTTGTTCAATTAAATTGCAGGTGACATTACAATTAGGTCGTAAATTGAACGAGATCCTTCAAGCAAAAGGAAACGGATCGTTAATTACTTAATTAATGTTTTATACATTGCCAGTGTTAAATTCTCTATGCATGTGTATTGTGTATGCTTTTCTACCATGTTTTTATTATTTACCTTGTACTAAGCAGTTAATTAGATGGTAATTTTATTAGTTCTTTAAAACCGTCAATACTTTTCGACGGTTTTAAATGCAAAAAATACAAGCACATATTAATATCACCAAAATTTAAGTATAGGGTGTCCCAACTAGAACGCAATTTTTAAATTTTAAATAAAACACTGATATTAAAAAAAATATCGTGAAACTTTATTATATCGTAAAGTAGATAGAATAAGGTTATGTATGGAACAAGATATCGTGCAGATGGCCGCCGCGGCTTTGCAGGCACACGCGTGAACTTTGAATGAAATTTTCAAGGACCGTTTTGCATAAATACTGCGATATTTCATTAATACAGCGTCCAATTTCCTCTTTTAAGGCTTGAGTCGACGTCGGCTTATTCGCGTGAACCATCGACCCCGAAGAAAATAATCTAAAGGTGTTAAATCGCACGATCTAGGCGGCCTATTCTGGTCTCCAAAACGGGAAATAACATGACCAGGAAATTACTGATGCAGCAATTGAATTGTTTCTCTGGCTGTATGACATGTTGAAACCACATGCCGTCCACATTCATTTCTTCGATTCTAGGCAAGAAAAAACTGGTAATGATTTCACGATATCGAACAGCATTGACTGTTTGCGTTGTTGTTGTTGTCTTTACATCACTAACAGACTCAGTTTCGGCAAATTTATTCAGTATATTATAACTCTTTACAGTTGACTCTTTTTGAGTAATTTGCGAACTGTAGCCGCAAAACTTTCACCATTTTGGTAAAACAATTTTACAATGAAAATGCGTTGTTCATTCGTGTAGCGCTCCATTTTTACAAACCTTGTACCTTCTACAAGCAAATAATAACAATTGTTCAAATGTCAAACAATGGCACTTAAAATGGAGCCAAAGTTAAAAATTGCGTTCTTGTTGGGACACCCGTTATATACTATTAAATTTTTAATTGGACTTTTAGTGCATTATTTCAAATATAAGATGAAACGTAATTTCCAATTCCAAAAAGAGTTCCAGAATCTTGTAAATCAACTTTATTGAGACTTAAAATCTACGGAACACCAACAAAGCCAACGCCTATTTCAGGAATGTTAGATTAGATCGTAAATCGATTCACATTTCAATTTAAACTCTAATTTACTTCAACTCGATACCAGAAGTCAACCCATGGCTATACGTAAATGCAGTTTTAATTATATTTTGGTCTAATATTTCCACGATATTCAATGCTTTATAAATTATTATAGGTATTAAGCTTTCTGTTAAAACGTTTATTTTCGTATAGCTTGTTCTATAACAATCTGCAATAAAAGAATTTAAAATACCATAAGTCAATTATGAAAGATTTTGTTACGTGTGTCTTTAATATATGGTAAATATAATACTTAATAAATAATAATTGACCTTAATATTTCACTTCATTAATTTTTCATTTCATAAAACAGGAGGAAATAACGCCTCCCGACAACTATACGAACAGTATACAGAAGTAAAAACTACGGTACTTTTCTCACAATTCTTAATATATTCATTGTTGTTTCTATCCAAGTGAGTATTTTTATTTTAGCTTGATGTGGGTTATTCAGTGAAATCCCACTTCTCGTTCGGATTTTGTTAAGTAAAATATACTTCGACGGACATTATTTCTTAAAAACAGGGTACTGCTCAAATATACATTTATATTAATATAATTATTTTAACAAAACTGTTCTCGAACTTGTATTGGCTCGCTTATATTTACTATAAACTAATATTCGCTGTTCTCTAATATTTTAGGTTTAGGCTTACACTATTTGCTTGTTATTACACTATGTTAATACTAATTTGCCTTTCTTATCGACTATGCCAACACGCTGCATCCAACCGATGAAGCCTCTGTTTTGTGTCATATCAGCTTTGCGTCCACCCACGCATTCTGATAGAGGTCTAAGATGCCAAACTAGAAAGTAATTTTATTGTAGTTATTGCAATAGAATTTATACATTTTTATATAAAAATTAATACTAACCAAGTTTATGCGAACAGGAATTTAAATCTAGTTGACAGTGGTTTAGAAATACTTTTCTTGCACCGACTTCATTTATTGCGCATAGCGGATTGTAATCATCAGTACAAGAGACAGGACATTCATGGTCACAATTACGGCCCTCTACACTCTTGGTCAAAGACCTATTAATAATACATAAAGAATTTGTATGAAGAACATGTGCTACCCAATAGGGCTTATTTGTTATATCACAAGGCATGTTTGATTTGATGGCAAATGTTATCTAATAAAAAATTCAACATCAAAAGATGACATTGTTTCGCGTGGAATTGTTAGAGATCAAAGTGTATATGTGAAGAGATATTGTTTTTTATATTATTGCTATTTCTTTCAATATTTTTAATACATATTACGAAAGGAAATAAGTGAGATATGAGTTTCAGAGACCCATTTCATTCTTTCGAAATTATTAGGAGCCATAGGTTATATAATGGGTTTGTTATTAAAATAAACAATGAATGATTAAAGGGTAAGACTGCAAAAAATATACAATGATTTACCTTACCTTCTAGAAACAATACTTCGTCTAGTATCAATGTTTTTTTCTTTTAACTTCGGACCCGGCATGTACATTGTCATAGGAGCCCTAGAATCACGCCGTGCAATACCTTTGCAGTAATCCATAGAAACTACTGAGTATCCTGTAATAAAACAATGATGAAAGTTAAATAGACTGAAAATTTCAAATTAATATGTTCATAATAATCTAAACATACTATTTATTTCATTCTGGAATCCACAATTAACCTTTCTAAAGAAACAATCATTGAGGAATAATCGATACTTCCATTGCTTATTTTCTTCTTTGCCTCCACAAACAGATGAAACTGTACTATTGCAATCAAGATCCTTGCAATTTAATTTTTTATTCGTAGTTTTTTTCCGACTTGTTCTTATTACTTCAGAGTTTTTATTTAAATCCGTTTTTTTCTCGAACGCTAAAGGTTTTTCAACGTTCTCGTTGTTTCGCCCAGATATAAACAAAATTTCTCCCAGAGGCGATTCTGAAAAATATTGTATAAGTGTTTATGAGAACTAAATAGCGTAATACATTATAAATTACTTTTTGATTAACCATATTTGGTTCTCTTATTGTTTAAAAGAAATATAATGATCCATATAGTGATGACTCACCAGTATCTGCCATTTGAATATTTCTATTTCGCATTAGGTCACTAGTTCTTGTTTTATCGATAACGTCGCTTATTCTGACATCATCAAACACGTCCCCATTACGAAACACTGGTTTATCATTTGGTACAAATACAACATCTTCCACTGGTTCATCATACATTACTGTCGTAATTGGTTCATGTTTGGTGCTCCCAGTTTGAGTGACCGGTTTCGGTATAACCTTTGCTTCAGCATCACTATGACTGCCATACGCAATGAACACATTTGTATCATTTCTATCAGAATGCCCACAATATATTGACACAATGGGTAACATAAAAAAATATATATTTCATTATTCTCAATTTATTTTTATATTAATTAAAACACTTCTTCTAGTAAATCGTATGAAGAAATATTATTGTGAAAATAATTTACATTACTTTATATAATGCCAAGTCGCAATACACTGGATATTGTAATTATAAAATCGAATCAGCATTGTGTGAAGTTGGACCATAATAGGTATGTTTACATTTACGTAACACTTTTGTTTATAAATTGTAAAGAGGTTTGGATTTTATATAAGGAGTTACCTCTTATTTAAAACAATTAAAATGAATTACAAAAATGTATATATGAACTATTAAATATTAACGCCATAACTGTTTAAACGATAACGATATTGAAACACAAAATGTTTACCATTAAAATAATTTGTCTCCTAATGGTCGTAATTCCAATATCGCACCATTAAAATGATAAGCCTTTACCTAGCTGTAAAGTGCGAGAAACCAAAGGTTTACCAAAGGCTAAAAGCTTTGTCAAACTATTTTATGGGGTGACAAAATTGAAGTTTAAAAGTTTTTTTTAAATGTAAAATCGTGTTTTACCTCTGTTTCACTAGCATTTGGGTGAGAAGTAATAAAATGCACTTAAATTTATACTCTGATTAGGCTTTGATCTATGTATGTATTTTTATGGATTACATTTTTTTTTACAGGTATTTCACACTTTAAATTCAGCATCAATATGTATGTAATGATATACTTTTTTATTTTTACGAAGAAAATCGCAATCAGAATAGGTCTTCTAGATGTTATTATTATATGTGCGGGTTGAAGTAACGGCACTGTGTTATGTTTAGTTAAAAATTAATATTTAATAAATTTTATATTATGAAAAAATGTTTTATACGTATAAATTTGACTGTGTCAAATTCTAAGTTCATCCGTGTGTAAAAAAATTGGCTACACTTATCAATGTTGTGATGATAGATAAAATGAATATTTTATGTCAATTTCTTAAAATTTACACTTTTTTTTGAACGTCAGTTAAGACTTGTTAATTGTTGTACTACAAACAAAAATCATTTTAGTTAAAGCTTTGGTATTATAAGAATAAAATTTAATCTATTTGAAATGCAGTAAAAAAAATAAAGACCAAAATCAAAACAAAAGATTTACAAAATAATATCTACACCAATAAAATAACAAATTGTGGAGATTACGGATTAGACTTATAATAGAAAAATAACATTTCTGCTCCTTTTGTTCACTTTATATAGATATTAATCTCAATATGATATAGGAATCTGAGTCATCGTAATCGGAATATCGCATTTCGGATATGGATTGTACAGTTTAATCCTATTCGATTCCTTGTCCATGTAAACATATTTTTATGTTTTACGTATAAAAAGAATATGTAGATTATTGTTACGTAAAAGTAGGATTATAGTTATTGCCAAATGACGTTTTTCAAGAATTATAGAGAATAGTATTTTCTATTGGATAAAGAAATGGTGATAGTTCTGTCCCAAACATTTATTTCCCCATCCCAACCATAGCTCTTTAAGACTCCTACTTTTTCAATACCTTTTAAGGTCTTGAAACTCAGTCCTTATATTATTTTATCTATAGGCAGGAGGTGTGAATAGAAATAGGAAAGATTCAAATTTCAAATTGAATATTATTATCAATACATGCTTTACTAATTGTATATACATACTAGCTGTGCCCGCGACTTCGTCCGCGTAGAATAGTTATTTTGGGCATTATATTTATTTTTGTAATAAAACTTCTCAGCTTTTTAAGTAATTATAGCCACGACTTTGTTATTAATTTAGACAATCATTTTTAAAATTTTTAAAACAATATAATTATTTTAAAGTACTTCAGCGTAAATAATTATATTTTTAGTTTTATTTTTTGTATCAGAAGAACTTATTGTTTTCTCCGCAACCCGATCTTGACAATGCGACATATATTTGGCCGTGCGAAAAGCAGTTTTGTCTTAAATCGATTCCTAATGTTTAAATGTTTGCCCCTTGATTTATTTATTGTAATGTCAAAAGATAGCTTATTAATGAGAAATTGAATTCTTTTAAAATAAAAATAAAAAGGTAAATCATTTGGAATCATTGAGATGCGAGTTATAAGAACTGTTTGAGCAACTGCTGGACCAGTCAAAACTATTGCAGCGATCACGTCATTGCGTAGAAATTTGATATGAAGTTGGATTCCGTTAGATAAATTTGGTGGTTTAAGGTTTCTAAGCAAAATTATTGTGGAACCTGTTTTTATAATGAGATCTAAGATATTACCTACCTATTATTAACTTGAGAGAGTATGGGGGAAGGCCACTTGGGTTCAATTCAATAAAAAAACTCCTGTAGGTAATAGACCGCATCTTGATCCATTTCATTATCAATAGATGTGTAGATATAAGGACACCGCTCTATGGATTATGGTGCATTCGTCCCGGGTAATTAAAATGATATCTTTTAAAATTTTCCCATAGGGCCACACTACACAGTCAGGTTTGGAGTTTACACTATACACTGCATAGTTGGCAGTTAACACCATACACTGCACAGTTTCCAGTATACACTGCACAGTTTCCAGTATACACTGTACAGTTTGCAGTTTAGCCTATATACTGTACAGTTTCCAGTATACACTGCACAGTTTACACGATACAAGGTATAGTTTGCAGTTTACACGATACAGTTTGCAGTTTACACGATACACGGTACAGTTTTGCAGTTTACACGATACACGATACAGTTTGCAGTTTAGACGATACACGGTACAGTTTGCAGTTTACAGGATACACGATACAGTTTGCAGTTTACACGATTCACGATTACTGCTGTTATACCTCTCGCTCCCACCTCAACCGCGTACTAATCTACTACGAACCTATTTCGAGTGAGTACGAACTCACAACAGATATTACGAGCTCACAAACGATTGTGAGCTCGTAATATTTGTTGACCTTGATGGTATGGTCTTTGGGGATGTTGGTTTCACAAGGGACCGTAAGCTCTATCATCACTACGCGCTTTAAAATTCGCGAAAACAAAAATATATCCGGTCTGGAGGCCGACGCACAAATATCCTCGAGGATTTTATATTGTTTTTCATACGTGTCCATCATTAAAGTCCAAATATATTATAATCTTTAAAGTTTTTGTTGAAATTAAGTTATGTCAAAGACAATTTTATTCACAATAGACATTGCACGCACATGCGTAGTTCAGCTACGCACAATCAACATCGCGACGCTTAGTTAATTTTTAAGTTACCCAAATTTTTAAACTCGATATATCTTTTGAATGGAGTATCCGATTAAAATAATTTAAACAGCAATATAAAGGTATTGAACTACTGTTAAATAAAAAGTAAGTTATTTAGATAAGTATAAATACCATGGTATGAATATCGACATCTTATTTTCGTTGCCGATTCAAATAGTTTGTTAAACTATAAAAGTTTTTATATTGGCGTAACTATAATACTTTCACGGAGTCTGAAATGGAGGCGATTCTGGCTCGCCTCCAGAGTAAGAAGAGCGCACCGGGTCCGGATGGGGTGCACGGGAGAGTTCTCGCTCTCTCCCTGGTGCACCTCGGTGGAGCCCTCAAGGAGCTGTTCGACCTCTGTCTGAGGTCCGGGCAGTTCCCGAGGGCCTGGAAGGAAGGCCGGCTTTGCCTTCTTCCAAAAGGCAACCGGCCTCCGGACTCGGCTTCGGCGTGGCGACCGGTGGTTGTGCTGAACGAGGCGGGGAAGGCCCTGGAGAAAATAATGGCCACCCGTCTCGTTCGGCATCTGGAGGAAGGCTCGGGCCCGGGACTGTCAGAGTTCCAGTTCGGGTTCCGAGCCCATCGGTCGACCGTCGATGCTCTCAAACGCCTGAGGGCGGTGACGGAAGAGGCGGAACGCAGAGGAGAGGTAGTGGTTGCGGTGTCGTTGGACATCGCAAACGCGTTTAACAGCCTCCCACACAGCGCGATACAGGTGGCACTCGAGTATTTCGGAGTGCCCCTGTATCTGAGGAGGCTGATAAACAGCTACCTCTCCCAGAGGAGGGTGGCAGTCGAGAGCCGGAGGGGGTCCATAGAGTGGTGGACAGTCGAAAACGGCGTGCCACAGGGGTCGGTCCTGGGACCGGTCCTGTGGAACGTCGGATACGACTGGGTCCTGCGGAGTCGTCTCCTCCCCGGGATGGGTGTCATCTGCTACGCCGATGACACCCTCGTCTTATCCCGGGGACGAAACTACAGGGAGGCGGCGCGGCTGGCCGAGGTCGGAACTGACCTCGTGATCAGCCGCATAGAGAGGTTGGGGCTTCGGGTGAGAATAGACAAAACCGAAGCCCTCCTCTTCCGCGGGGCTGGGCGGAAAGGACCCCCGCCGGGTGCCACCCTTCTCATAGGAGGAGGGAGGGTCAGGGTGAGTCCCACCATGAAATATCTGGGGCTCACTCTTGACGGAGGGTGGACCTTCGTGCCTCATTTCAAGGAACTGGGGCCGAAGGTCGTGAGGACGGCAGGTGCGCTGGGAAAATTCCTCCCGAACCTCGGAGGACCCAGCGCAGCTTGCAGGCGGCTATACTCTGGGGTCTGTCGGAGTATGGCCCTGTACGGTGCTCCCGTTTGGGCTGATCGCCCAATGAGCCGCAGGACCAAAGCCCTGCTGCGCTCTGCGCAAAGGGCTCCTGCGGTGAGGGTGATTAGGGGGTACCGTACGGTCTCCTGGGCCGCAGCGACTGCCCTTGCCGGCGATCCGCCTTGGGATCTCGTGGCGTCGGTTCGAGCCGAGTTGTTCTCCTATGTCTCGGGTAGGAGGGCACTCGGCGAGAACCCTTCGTCGGAGGAGATCCGAGCGGTTCGTCGGCAGGGGGAGGAGCGCCTTATGCGGGAGTGGGGGGAGGACCTGGCGGAGCAGCCGTACGGTAGACGTACAACGGCAGCGCTTCGCCCGGTCCTAGAGCGTTGGATGAGGCGGAAACGCAAACCCCTCACTTTCCGTCTGACGCAGGTCTTAACCGGGCACGGGTGCTTTGGTTACTACCTGTGTCGGACGGCCAGGAGAGAGCCGGGAGAAGGCTGCCATGAGTGCGGCGCTGCGGTGGACTCGGCCCAGCACACCCTCGAGGTGTGCCCGAGATGGGCTGCGCAGCGCCAAGACCTTGTGGCGGCTCTCGGCGGAGTGGACCTGTCGCTTTCGAGTGTCGTGGAGAAGATGCTCGAGAGTGATGGGTCCTGGTTGGCGGTGTCCTCCTTCTGTGAGACGGTCATGTCCACGAAGGAGGCATCTCAGCGGGAAAGGGAGAGGGCGGCTGATGCTCCCTCCCCCCGCAGGCGACGTACGGGGGTGCGACGGAGGCAATTCCTACGCCTCCAATAGCACCCCTGTGTTCCGGGCTGGGGTCGGCGTGGTAACCCGGCCCTTTTGAAAGCCCGGCGTCGTCGGGGTGGTCCTAATTGCCGGGATCGCCCCCATGCTCCGAGGGAGTAAGTCCGGTCTTTGCCAGGACCGGCCAGTCGCTGGTGTGCCCTGTCGCTGACAGATCCGGGGTACACCGACATAGCGGCCGATGGCTTTCGCAGTGGTTTTAGTGAGTAGGGGCCTGCCCAGGCCGAGCCTCACACATCCCTTCCGGCCCCACCAAGGTCGGTTGGACGGCTCGTAAAAAGAGTTTCCACTACGTCATCAAAAAAAAAAAAAAAAAAAAAACTATAATACTTAGATATACACTACCGCGGACTTTTATGTAGATAATAATACGGTCAACAAAATCGTAGTACATTATTTTGCTCCATCATCAATAGTTATTGCAGCGCACGCGATTTAAGGTATTTCAATAGTGATTTTTATCGACCGTGGTTTATGTTATCGAAGTTTTCGCAAGGATCCCAAATTTTTTTCAAAATAAAATATAGCCTATGTTACTTTGGAAAGATGTATCATAATGGTGAAAGAATTTTTAAAATCGGTCCAGTAGTTTTTGAGCCTATTTGTAACAAATAAACAAAGAAACAAAAAAATATTACCTCTTTATAATATTAGTTCAGATAAACGAATGCCAATTATCTAGCCACATTTTTGTAGTCAGTTGGATCCTAAAATATAGAATTATCTTTTTATCTATATATACAGCATCTTAGAAAAGCTATATAATTCTCGGTAGCTATAAAATTTGCTGACTCCCATTACATAAGAAAACTTTAATATTGACTGACTCTCTTTGTTACTGGCAAGAATATAAGAAGAGTCTGTTTCGTACCAATTCCAAATTATTTATTTTATTTCAAATTAGGGATGTATTATTTTGACTTTATTTTCAGGTTACTCTGGTATCAAGGTTAATAAATCTTTGGATTTTTGTGCCAAACAGGATACTAAAATTAGCTCTTTAATTTATGACTGAAATTATCACAAGACCTTGAGGGGTCAACTAGAATTCAGCTCGTAAATGTTGGTTTCCAACAAACCAATTTTTAATGGTCTTCATCAAAGGGCACTAAAGGTTGACACTATCTATCTATTCCACCAAACATTTCCAATAAACCCTGATTTTTCCTGGATATAAAATCTAAGCGCTCTGTAACATCCACAATAAGTTGCCAAGCTAGCACTGCTAGTTCACTTGCCTAAAATTAAGAAAAGTAATAACTCTTTATGTGAATGTGGCTTGGATGAGAGTTCAATTTCTTATATTTAATTTTGTTACCATAACCAATTTGTTTCTTATTTGATGTTTTCCTAATAATATAGGTATCCCGACAAATTAATATGAAGTATTTAGAAATGTATTTTGCAGTCCTTTTATCTTGATAGTTAATGAATTCATTAAACCTAATAACTTAAAACTTTTCTTTACCAATTTTATTTATTCCAAGATGCTTACACTATTACTTATGTGTTCTCAATTCCAGTTTGATATAAGCTATAGGTAATTTATTATTTTAATTTTTTTTTATAACCATTGTAGTATTTTAAATAAGATTTCTGTTATGTTAGTGATAAATAATAGGAGAGAAAATATCATGAAAATTGGTAAAAAATATTTCATAGAAACAAAGGAATATGAAATATTATATTTATATAGGTAACACTTTTATTAATTACTTTGACAATACAGTAATGTTTGCTCCCAATTTGTGAAAAGCTTCATTCTCATTGTGAGGGATTTATTTGTATTCTCATTGTATGAATAATAATTGTTATTTTCTGAAGCAGTGATTGTAATAACTGAAAGTCTTTCGCGCCAATTGGAAAAGCCACAGGTTTCATTCATTTTGCTTCTTTAGTATATATTTTAATCTTTCTGACAGACTCGTACAGGAAAATGTTTCGAGTTGGTTTTTTATGAAGGTTTAAGACCGCAATAAATTACATATTTTTCTGACATGTGATGCCTTATACTTTTTTTCTTATTAATATAGTAAGTTCGTATAATATAAGAAAGAAAATTTGTTTAAGTCACTACTTGCGATCGAGAACTATAATAGATTATACGTTTCATGTAGGATCGCTTTAAAAGTTTGTATGACGTAAATCATAAAGAATCTGATTCATATTTATATTTTTAATAATTTTGTAAATAAACTTCAAGCTCAACATATAATAACAATGTTTTTACATTTTAACATACCACTGCACTCCAACTCTACTGTGTAATACGTACTCCACATTTAGTTTTACAAACTTTAATTCTTCTACATATTCTTGTATTTATCGAAGTTGCTATATTTTTCAATGGTCTGCACTGCACAGTCAACCATATATATGTAACATTATATATATTTATGAATACTTTGAACCTACAGGATGACAGAAACAATTTACTGAAAATGAAATATAGTTATATACATTTTAGAACTGGCAGGTAATATAAATTGCCTATAATGTATACAACCGTAATAAGAATTTTTCGATTAAAAAGTTGAAAAATGTATTGCATTGCATATGCCATTTCATTATAGCAGTTTATCACGCTAAAATTCGGTTACCAGAGGGCCCGATATTATTCTGTACAAGTAAAAGGCGTACGGTTAAAGACATATAAAATAACAGAATTTTAGCTAAGATCTTTTAATAGACATTCTCTAATTAATTAGATATTACATTTTGTAAATAACATTGGAGTGATATTTACTACAAAACATTTTAAATCAGTTCTGCTTTATAAATATAACCAAATTACCAAAAAAAGAGAGAAACATATTATCAATTATTATAACTACGGTCATACTACGGCTTCACACTGTTTCCATTTTACGTATGATTACTTGTATAAATTTAGCTTAATGAATAATGTTATTAATTTCATTTTCATCCTAAAGCTCGTTCTATGTCCAGGGTCCTTGAAGTTTGTATTTATATTTTTGATTACTCACTGTTACAAGTACATTGTATAAAAGGTAATATTGACGTAACTTTCAAATTTATCATTTCAAGACATTGTAAATCAAGAAGAAAAATAAATGTACCGTACATGATAGAATAGGTCAGGCCCGTCTAGAATAGTGTTCTCTCGAAATCACGACGTTAATACTCTGAAAGAAAAATGAGCCCAGGCAGTAAATACTCGTCAAGAATAAAACAAAAAAGACAAGGTTTTATTTCTACAAAAAGTTTTGTCTATAAATTATATGTACAAGGAATAATTTAAAATAATCCATTCAAAATAAAAAGAAAAATTCTAAGTATGAAATTAAATTAAACTCATTGGATACTAAAACTAGTGCGTATTTATTTTGTGTGGTCCAACAGTGCAAAATATTTTGGGTTTCCGATTTCCTAAAACAATCTGATATATTGAATAGAAATAAAATCCTGAGATTCTCAAAGTTTGTAATAATGATTCCTCTTTTATTCAAAAGTTCAATAATATTATTAACATAATAAAACTTTACAGAAATCTTTCAGAAATTTCTTCGAACTTGTCATGTTCACTGTTAAAGATGTGGGAATTATCCATTTTGAAAAGATTAATTAAAATATAACGTTTGAATAGGATATTCAAGAATTGTTCAAATATTTTAGTGCAGAAAAGTAACTATAATAACTTACAGAAAATTACACATTTTGCCGCTATTTTAATCGTTTCTGAAAAAACGCAGCCAGTGACCTAGTAACGGAAGAGCCGTAGTGTAGGAAATATGTAAGTCCAATTAAAATTTTTCGGTCAATGGTCGTTGTCGCGACTACGAAATCCCTGATAAAATTGCCAAACAAATTTTTCTAAACGTGACTATAAAATGCTATTTATATTGTTTAGTTGAGCTGATTACCAACTCATAAAAGTTTGGTTTATTTTTATTATGTCGAGTAAACATTCACAAATGTTGTTCAATTACCACATTTACTAACTAAAACAAAATAAATTAGAGACTTTAATAATTAGTAGCAGGGATCTTTATATTACTTTATTATGAATAGAGCTTATGCATCTTCATTAAATGTTAGGTCAAGTTATTTTCTCTTGTGAAATAGTTTCAATACAATCGAATGTACAAACATGACAGTATTTCAAAGCTTCAATTTCTCGAAATGCAATTTGCTCTGAACAGAATTAGCTTTCAGTTGGACAAATATTGAAGATATGATAGTAAACTACTGTTTAAATGAAATGAGGAATGATCGTTATTTGTACTGTCGTGAAGAATGAAAACCTTATACTAGCACAGAAGTGAAGGATAATATTTTATAGACAAAAACAAACTAAACGGGAATCTATTTAAAGAACTGGTGAAGCTAGAAAGAACAATTTTAATATTATAATGTTTTTGTACATAGAAATTCATTATGTATATTTTTAAAGTTCTTTACTTGTTCTAAAATTGTTAATTATTAAATCTGATAGATGAAAATATATAAATAATATGTTTGTTCTAGTGATGTTCTTCTTGGAAGCAATAAAAATTTTCTGCAGAAATAATTTTTATATCATTTAATATTAACAGAACCACTCTCTTTGTTTAAGGTTTTAAAAACTGTTTAGAATTTATAAAATAAGGAAAAACAGTTTCCGAAGTATGAAATAAAGACAGTTGGTTGATGCAAAAACATGTATATGCTAAAACTTATACGATAAATAAGGACACAAAAGTTGTCTTTGCCCATTTCAAACTTAATTAGTTACATATTACATTTAAAACTATTGTTTTAATATATAACCGTGAAATAAGTCATACTTTATTTTGAGAATTACAGTTTTGGTGTAAGTATATGACTAAGGAATATATGAATTGAAAATATCAACTTATAATCTCTTCATTATGTAATTCATTATGAGCTTTTTTAACGCTCTGGTTCGCACAAAAATCCGCACCCTCTCGAGTAATGTACTTTGTTCTTATTTCCTTGCAAAGTCACGCTTCCAATAGGAAGCAGAGAATAATAAAATGTTTTGATTAACTAGTGGATATTTCACTAAAGCTTATGATTATCCATGGATACTAAATCTATCTACAAAAACTGTTTTTTTGATAAACATGATGTCTTTTTACATAGCAATAGTAACGCTACGAGTATGTTTCGACATAATCACAAAATTATCCATATTTTTTCGAAGGTCGAGTAAGTAAACAAACTGGCGGAAATAAATATAAAAGTTTGATCAGAAAATAAGGTTATGAAAATGATTAAAAAAAAATCATCCCTCACCGCGTAGTGAATAAAACAGTTTTATATTTACCAAAATAAGCTTCGTGAAAAAGGAAACAGAATAACCATAAATTACTTAATGTCTGTAAAGTGTATTATTTCGATAAAAAACTTAAATCTTGCATGTAGTAGAGGCTGGTAAGATGTTGTCAACCAAATCGTAGTCATCGATGAGTCTATTAAACAAGCAAAAATATATATTTGAATGTAAAATATAAAAATAAAAATTGCAATCGCTAACATCATTCATTATGATTAATCAAAGAAATGATCTGTGAAACGATGCAATTAGACAATAAAGAATGTTTAAATTATTATAAAAATACCTATAAGTAAATGTTTTTATTAGGTTTTAAAAGAAAATATTTTCATGCTTTAACAAAGATAGTGGCCCGGATGGAGTTCTATGTCAAGTGCTTAAAACATCCTAGTGGTTCCCGGCTTAATATAAAGCCCCTTTATAAGGACTAGTGTGCCTAAATCTTGGAAGCGTGCCAACGAGATATCTATACATAAAAAAGGAAATCGTGTAAACCTCTCTAATTATAGTCCGTAACGAATAATCTATATGTGCTGTGAAAGATTATTATGGATGTTTATTGAACGGATACTTCATGGCACACTTAGATAATAATTAAGATTTTGTCTTCAAGAAACTATTAAATAGTATTTTACTGAGACATTTCTCTTACCATGTAAGGCTACATTTCTACTTATGTACCATAAGTTAAGAAAACAGAAAAGTTATCAAAAGTTATTAACAAAAAACTTTAGGAGAAAGAATTGATTAAAATAGGTATGTAATGATTTTTAAGTTATTAAAAGTTATTAGTCTATAAAAAAAATACATTTACACTAGCTAAATTGCTTATTTTTGTTACCTATATAGTTACATATATCGCTATATGGTGATATATTTCGAAATTTAAATATTAAAAGAATGTTTGTTATTTGTTTTAATTTATTTATTTGCATTCACAAAGCTAACTCCACAAAATACTTAAGAAAATTATGATCTAAACTCCTAAAAGAAGTCCCAGTATAATAAACAATCTGTCTTACAAAATGAAATTTCTTAATAATGTCAAGATCAAGGTCAAAGTGTAATTTAAAATCGTTAACAGTTCCAGTTGTTTAAACAGTTTATTTGTATATTGTCAGTATTTTTCGGAAATTCTTTTGTAGCTTTCTTTTTATAATTACAGTTTCATTTTCTTTTTATACTTGACACAATTTTATAAAGTTTTATTTTTGTTAAATATTTAGTATTTTAAAAATTTACATTAGCGTATTCTTTTAAATATCTCACATAATGGAAAAATGTAAATTGTGTGAAGACTATTTTAAAACGGAACGTAGTAACTCGAGATCCCTTGAAATAGAATTTCTGCATATCCTGTTTAATGGATTTATTTCCCGTGAAAAATTTATGTAAGTATGTGAAATAAAAATTTGTAGTATCAATATATTAATTTTTTAATATATTTTAACGAATAATATCATCTACGTTGATTATTATTAGCTACAAAGAAACATCTTTCTAAAGAAACTGTAAGATATGATTTGTGTAATTTTATGTAACTTTTGGATTATCTTCATATATCAAATTCAAAATTTTACAAATGATACGTACCCTAACCAATAATAACTTGAAAGCACTTTTTTATCGATATTCCATTAAAAAAATGTTTTATGTTTTCTATTGAATTTAATTTTCGTCATTTTTATAATTAATACTCTTTAGTAAAAACGTGATCCTTTTCGGTCAAAAGTAATTAAAACGTCGGGAAAAATATAAAATAATAAATACGCGACTTGAATTCAAAAACTTCGTTGTATTTATATTTATGCAGAGGGAAACAGCTAAACAAAATAAATCATTTAACGGAAAATATTGAGCCGCCAAATAATGTGGGTCGTATTATAATTAAATCCTTTCTCGTAATGTTACCCAAAATTATATAAATTTGCATATGATAGACCAGAGGGATTAATAAAGGAGATATGTCAGGAATACATTGAATAAGTTTCTCATATTATAACGTTCCAAAATATTTTATTTACTTACAGATGTTATTTCTTAATATAATTAAATACTTTCAAACAAAGATAAGTCGTCTTTTTTATTATTATGATTAATTCTTTATTTAATTGTTCATATTTTCATTACTGACACTGAACCGTCCTTTGTATTAAATAATGTCGGAATTTTACTACTACCTAGAAGAGTTGTTTAAATTAACTTTCACAAAGAGTCTTAACACAAAAACAACTCTCATTTCATGTTTATTGGAAAAGGGATTAAATTCACTTGTTACTATTCGTACATTTTTTATCTTATTAAGCATATCTGAAATGAAACTGAAGTTATTTCTGGATTTAATATTAACGATTTATTTATATACTCCACAATCTATCCCAAGAAGGAAACGAATAAAAAAAAAAATTATTGACATTTCCTTGAAAGTTACCTTTCAAAATTTGTTTAATTACCTGTAATTTGTAATTGGATTTAATTTCTGCTTAACATTGGACGTATTAAAATATTTAGGCTTCTAAATCGGATTAACGTACGTGGATTATCGCAAAGCTCATTATTAACGTATTCCCTAAAAAAATTAACGAAACAAGACTACTACTATCATGTTTTACAGTTTATATTTAAGTGAAGAGCGCAATTAGTGTAATAGGTATATTTAAAAAAAAATATAAACCTTTAAGTATACAGTCTATATTATATAAAAGCAAGTAGTATAAACTTTTCATAACTAAAATAACTGTACATTACATCTTATGAGTAAAATAATAAATGTAATATTCTCAAATTTAATTATAAATTAATTGCTGGTTGCTTTCTTAATCGTCTTCCACAAAATTAGCTATATCAAATTATATAGGTACAAAAACTATGGGCATAAAATTTTATTTTGTTTAAAGTTTAATAAATAGATTGCAGTAATTCTAACAAAGGATCCCCCTACCTTGATCAATTAAGGGTGCTTTGTTTGTGGTTTACACTAATTACTTATTTAATTTAAGTTCTCAATACTATTGCCAACTTTGTTCTTCAAACAACGACATGGTGAATTATAGGCAAAGGATAATTTTTTATTAGGAAAAGCCTATTGAAGGAGTATACGAGCGTATACGAGTAGATTGGTCTATCAAAGAAGTGAATATATGCACTTCTATTAATATACTCAGAATTTAGAAAACACGAAAATGCTTACCATTTTAGATGTATAAAATAAATTACAACTAATAAATATTAAGAAAAATAAAGTTATAGTTACTGTTCTGAGTTAAAATAATTAAAATGAGACTATGACACTTTTAAAACATGGTCATTAAGAAATTTGTTTATAGGGGGAAGCCTATATTGTCAAACTGAAATCAGTAGAAATAAATTTAAAAGAAGCAGAATGTATGGCGCTCTTGCCAATATAAACAAACAAATTCACCTCACAACAATGAGAGATGTATTGGATCATCCAGCAAATGAAAAGGATGTCGTAAAAAGTGAAAGGTCAGTCAGAGGAGACAGTAAAACATGATTGTTACTTCTAACGGCAATTTAAATTAGATAAGAGGTTTAACTACGTATTTTAAAACAAAAAAAGATTTATTTGATAAACATATATCAAATATGTTTAGGGGTATTACACATTTTTTATTGTTCCGTCCTTAATTTTACCAATATGCATTAAGTTATTAATTTTTATTGTTTATGGCGGGGGATGTCCCCTGATCCGTTGATTGGTTGATAATTAATTATAATTGTTATTAATAGCTTTTAGAATTTAATGAAGTCATCTCAAAATTAATATAATAATTTCGAACTATGTACCACAATAAGTATAGCAACCTAATTCTATTCTACAAAAATAGAGATTTTAAGATTGATGTTGCTACAAACTTAAATAAAGTTAAAAGTAGAAATTCGAACGCTTTAATGATTTCTTATGACACTGGTTTAAATATATATTTTTAAGTTTATTTATCCATTGAGTATTCAGCATAATAATCTCTTAAGTTTCTTAATTCTGCTTAATATGGATTTTTTTAAGTATTGTAGTTTCTTTCGCGTAATTGTTTAACATCAATATCATTTTCTACAAGTATATATAAATCAGTTAAGAAGTTGTCTTCTGTTGAATGTTTACTGGTAGCATTTAGAAAATACATATATTAATACATACTACATACTTATTATTATATTAGGAAAATTCTACAGATGAACATAAGCATAGAAAATGTAAAAAGCTTTAAATTTCTTCCAAAAAAAGGAGTTTCTCTAAAAGTGAAAACTTAACAGACACCAGTTTTGTAATTCGATTGCCAAAGAATTATATAGATCTAGAATATAATTAAAGTATTATGAATAGCTATTACAAGACTAACTATTCCTCAATTTGTTTTACAATAAAAAAAATTTTTGTTATGTTTTCAGATTGAAAGCTGTATCATTCTAATCATTCATGAATATTCATCTATAACGCTTTTATTATTTTACACCATATCGTACATAGGGTAGAATAATTCTTGGTAGCATTACTTAATTCATTAAAAAAAACTCCTTTACGGGGAATCCGGATGTAACAGTTTAACCTGACCTACTTTTTTTATTCGATCAATATTTTGGACGAACACGATACATATTTTAGTTAGTTTTATGATTCGGTAAAACTTTTTTGACGGAAGAATTCACTTTTAAAATCTACTGATTATATGTTGTATCATTCAGTACTGGTATTATATGAAAGGGAAGTGGAGTAACTTTGATTTACTAAACCAACTTGCTATAAATATTCTCTATATTTATATACAATTTTCGATGTTGTAGTTTAATGTCGAAGGATTTTCATTCTAAACATACGTAATTAAAGCTGACCTTGGTACCAAAATTCTGAGAGAAATGTTTTACTGTTAATGTCCATTAGTGTATTAATGAGGTTTGTAACAAAGCAGTTAGTGGAAAGAAATAAGAGAAAAGAGGTTGAAAATATAAGAACAAGAGTTTATACAGACATATATGTACACAACAGCTGCTTTTTATGAATTTCAGTAACTTTTATACTTTTCAACATTAATGTTTACAATATGAATTATACAATTCTACTACTGTTACGATCACATAAGTTCTACATTTGAATTGCTATAATTGAAAAAGGATAAATTCTGAATAGTTTGAAAGTGGATACGCCGATTAAAATTAATTTGTATTTGAGGTGTTTTTATTAATCAGTGTGGATAATTACTAATTTAAGTAAAGTTAACAGTTTCATATTGTTTTCAACTTTAAATAAAATAAGATACATTCATAACTCTATAATTATCACAATATATATATATATTTAAATGAATCATGTATCAAACAAGTTCTAAATAACAAAGTTGCCTCATTAATTTACATTGATATATGTATACATATATTTTTGCAAGCCACGTTGCTTTTTTTAAATATAAAATAAATTTTAAAAACGAAAATGGATCTTGTATCGCCTGTCGTATTAAATAAAAGTTAATTCAAAAATTCACGATGTTGTATTGCTGTTCAAGGCATGTTTAGCTAATTGGCTATTGTGTTGATATCGATTGAAAACATTCGTTCACGAACGTTTTTGTTGCTACAGTATCATTATTAAAGTAGATTCCACATTGAAATTTCTGAATGAAGTTGTATTTCTGTTTCATAAGTTACTATTCTACTGTAGCTCTGTATTTAAAACTTTGATAGTCTCATTAAAAATCATAAATAGAAGTTTCATGTGTCAACTCATTATTTTTTATGATATTTATTGTCATGAGACCACGTTATATAATTTTAAATACTGTATAAAATGTGAAAAATATTTGATATTGTGAGATAGTTGCTTAAAAAGACGCTGTAATTTCATGTCTTTGTTCTTATTATCACTATCATTTAATAATACTATATATAATTATATTATTACAAAAACAAGATGTTATTCAATATGTAACGAATGCGAAGGACGTGCCATTATGTTAAATAATTAGTTTATACGGCGACAAGCTCTGCGCCAGTGGGAAATGACAAATGTGAGGGCTAATATTGCCAAGGACCAGTGTAAGGTACTTACTGCATTATAATTAAATATAATGTTAATTTTTCTTTTATTTCAAATAAATATACATTTTAAGTTGGTTAAACACATACATACATTTGTAAGACATATTTAATAATAATGTCAAAGGGTCTATATATTAATGTTTGCTAGAAAGGATTTCTATTACAATTTCATATTTAAAATCTTTTAAAGTTGCAGTTTTCATTCTTTTATCAAATCTAGCCTGTAAACATAAGGTCTTATTTGTTTAACATTTATTTATAATGAAATATGGACGAACATATTCTATTTTAATATTTAATTTTTTGTATTATTTTAGACATGTAATTAAAACTTGCGACTGTTTACAAAAAAAACTACATAATAACACCGTATTCCAGTTTGGTAGTTATTTTGCAAACATTGGATCAACTCTCGAAAGCGGAATCACAATTTCACCGCAAAACTAGACGTGTATTTGTAGTGTTTGTCATTGTTGTCTTTATATTTTTGAACGTGGTTGTAGCGGTAGGGTCGTAGAAAATGTAGTTTAGCCGTCTCATATATAAGTTGATCAGGGAAAGCTACGTGTCACTACTTTGTATTCAAAAAGCAAGGATTTTAATTTAATATGTTTAAAAATATAATATTTTCAATTTAGTATTATTAGCAGTATTATGAACATTAATTTGTTAGTGTTTTAAGCTGTACGATGCGGAATTGAAGGAAATAATTTTTAGCAAATAAAAATAATATTTCAGAAACGATTTTCGAAAATGTAAAAAAATATATAAATATCGTCCGTCATCCTATTTAAGGAAGGTCACACATATATGCAAATATCAAATATTTTATTTCAAAATGAATTTATAATATCCAAATATTTTATTCAAACTTCCGTTACATTATTTCCCAAAACAAATGAAATGTCAGATGAAGTTTAAACTATCAGTCAATTAACGTCTACTGGGATTACAAAGCCTTGTATCTGATGTCAAGTAAAACCGTTAACTTCGAAGCCCACGTGCAAATTGATGATTTATTGTTCGTCTGTTGACTGTCCAATTTGATTCAGCAAAAATATTTATATCTCAAATATACTCGTAATTAAATATAAACATTCTCTTTTTGTAAATATAGCAGACTGAGCTTTAACTGTAGCAGACGATATTTTTAATAATTCAATAGGATTTAACAAAATTTATACATATGAACATAAAAAAAATGTAATTTAATACAATAAAAGTACACCAGATTGTATAACATTTTCGCTATTTATAGAAGACAGCAAAATCTAAAGGTTAAACCCTGTAAAAGAATTAGAAATTTAAATTTTAAGTCTTATCTTTGATCCTTATGATTTTAAGCTTGAAAGAATTTCCTGCTCTTGATCTTTGAAAACTCTTAACTTTTTTCTATACATACTCCAATTCAGTAAGATTTTACGAAATCTTTCCTTAGTATTCTGACATGACTATAGTCATATATAATTACACTACATTACACAACGCCTATAGTTATTTGATATTTATTTATAAGACAGTAACTATTTTATTCAATATTTTAAATATGTAAAGAATAGAGGATAAAGAATACATGCCTAAAGCTATTTCGAAGTTACATTACGGAACTTAGTAATTTTCTTCGTAAGTTTTCACGTCGATTCGATTCTCAAATTGAGTTTTGAAACTTGTTTTCCTAACATTCCACGTTTAAAGGCTGTATCCGTGATCTATTGTTACGCGATACTATACTGGCTGGGTCAAAGGTGAAAGAACTCGTGCTGACCCGTATTATATAGACTGTACTGTCTTTGAAGTGCTATGTAAGTTAGATTAAATACTAACCCAAATCTGGTTATGTTAGTTATATTGAGGAAATATTTAATATCGTGTGATGTATTTTGATTAGTTGGTATATACACTAAAATAAAATTAAGATACATACATAAGATTAATGAAATAAATGTTTTAAGAATCAAGTTCATGAAACATACAACAGTTTATATACTGATATATTATTGCTATAAATATTGTATTTTTTATTGTACATAACAATTTTGAGTATAACAGTGTAGAAACATACACACAATAATATTAAAACATAAAACATATAGAAAAGTTCATCCAAATCCTTTTCTTTGGCTGCAGTCAATATAATACAATTATTTAAATGTTGTGCGCGGTTGTCAAAACAAGCATGTACTCTAATTATTTCCTTACTTCTCTTTGCAAGAAATATTTATCGCTAATGCTATGAATCATTTTAGGGAATACAAATTATCGTACCGTTTAGGCCAAGCCCTATTTTCTGACGCTGACCATAAATCATAGTCTAGTGGTTTAAAATCAGGACAAGATGACTGATGACTTGTTAAATAGATGAAAGAACTATTGGTATTGTAGCATACGTAACGTGTTTTTATTTTGAATTTCAAATAACTAACTATAACTATATTTGATATATAAATTTTTTCATTTAGATATGATCATATCTGTAAGTATCCATAAATCTTTTACGCTAAGTTATCATAAATAGTAATAAGCTCTTAATCACTATGCATTCAGATGTCTATATTCTAAACATAATGGAACAAAAGGATTCTCTGAATTAATCCACCGCTATAGTAATAACTAATCTAAACTAGATTACTACTTACTATGATTAATTTACAATATTGAATTCTAAATGCAACAGAATTTAGATTAAAAAAGATTAGGAACTATAAAATAAATATATCGTTGAGATTGCTCGTTAAAGAAACAAACTGAAGTAGAACCGTTCAGCCCACATTACTCACTGTGATCGACTGGATATAAAGTTCAAGAAAGAATATAGGTGATTTACAATCAGAACCACATGAAATGTTAATCAAACTTGAAGGGCTCGTAGAATATGAATTTAATAACATAGATATTATCTTGTTGTTGTGATATATAAGAATTTAAATAACATAATATGTCAGTAGTTTCTGAGTGAATTCAAAACCAATAGAGAATAATTATACACATCATTCTTAATAATCTTGAATACTTTATAAAATTTAATTTTTTGCGTTTAAAAATAATCATAGACATCCATGCATCCTTTTGGATATTGATTTTTTTTATAGTCTTAAGAAAATAGTGGCAGATCATACAATGAACCAAAAGGAATTGATATGATTAAAGGTTAATACCTATTTGATTTTTACATATATTTACATAAACTATTACAATATTATAATAAAAATTCCTTAAATAAAAATAAAAAATTACTTTACTTTACTTTACTTACACTTGAAATAAAATTAATATTTTTCGGATTTACGACACATTTATAAATATTTTTTAACAAAATACTCCCGACGTTTCGTGTAATCATGGGTAGACTAAATCTCGTCGAGAGTATGTTGTTAAAAATAATTATAAACGCGTAGCAAAATTTTAGATGTCTTTTCTTTACGTTTATTTTAATTATGGCTCTTATGAAACTTATATGCTGACACTAAGTTCTTAGTAATATTTTTAAAAATACAAGTTATTTTATTTAAAATTTTAGAAAATTGTATATTGTTGAAAGCCACATTAATTTTGTTGTATTTTGTGATCGTCATTGGTTAATCATATAATAACAGTTGCGGAGAGAAGATTAGATTAAAGACCGTGTAAATACATTTCTTGATTTTAAATCTGTTTGCTGCCGATATCAATAATATAATTCTCTCCGAGTGATCCGCAAAGTACTTTTTAATAATATCATTTTCTTTTTTACCCCTTTTCTCAGATTTCTTTATATATTTCAATATCTCGATAATCGTTATTTGATAATACTCGTATTTTTATAATTTATTTTCGTATCCTAAAATATTTTTTTATTCGTCGGATTTTGACTACTGATTAATTTTGTAACAGGATTGGTTCTGATAGCCTATTGATACTAGCTACAGAAACAAGATAAAGATAAAATTAATTATTATTATTAATCAATTTAATGAATATAACTGGATAATAAGGATTTGCTTATTTTAGGATATAGAAAGGAAAAAATGCAGTAAAAATCGAAACAAGTAACTAAAATGAGGTATTAAGACTATATAAAACAGTAAAGAAGTAAATAATTAACTCATCTATAGCGACTAATAGCTATAGATGAGTTAATGATTTGATGATGATGATAGGCTGTGACAGTATTACCAAGGGGTGTGGGTAGTACGGATGACATCTACTATGAACGACATTTGGATGTGAAGGGTCCCGAGGGTGCCTCTAAGTGCCCGGACCTTGGCTTATGATACCGTTGAAGATATGGTGTCATTGGGAGATGTGAAAGCATAGCATTTTCTGATGGTCGCAACGTATATGTAGTGGAAGCTTGTCTTTCTTGGAAAAGGCTATTCAATTGTGTGTAGGTGTGGTGTGCTGCACCACTGCACTTAACTATTTCTAAACACGAGTGAGGAAATTATCTAGGTTGTCTTTAGATATTTAGCTCTATTCTGCTATGGAACAGTTCGGCCATAATTTGGTAAGACTTTTTTAGCACCAAAACGGATATTTTTACTACAAATGAGTGTGGTGCATTTTTCGTTAGCTAAAGACACTGATGCACTTGTGGTGGCAAGTGAAAATTTAGTGGACGGGGCCATAAGGGACATCGGCTTTTCTAGGGAGGGTTGAGAAGAAGCTGAAAAGGACTTCGTGCATTACTTTAGTCATGCACTTTTATTATTTTACACCATATCGTACATAGGGTAGAATAATTCTTGGTAGCATTACTTAATTCATTAAAAAAAACTCCTTTACGGGGAATCCGGATGTAACAGTTTAACCTGACCTACTTTTTTTATTCGATCAATATTTTGGACGAACACGATACATATTTTAGTTAGTTTTATGATTCGGTAAAACTTTTTTGACGGAAGAATTCACTTTTAAAATCTACTGATTATATGTTGTATCATTCAGTACTGGTATTATATGAAAGGGAAGTGGAGTAACTTTGATTTACTAAACCAACTTGCTATAAATATTCTCTATATTTATATACAATTTTCGATGTTGTAGTTTAATGTCGAAGGATTTTCATTCTAAACATACGTAATTAAAGCTGACCTTGGTACCAAAATTCTGAGAGAAATGTTTTACTGTTAATGTCCATTAGTGTATTAATGAGGTTTGTAACAAAGCAGTTAGTGGAAAGAAATAAGAGAAAAGAGGTTGAAAATATAAGAACAAGAGTTTATACAGACATATATGTACACAACAGCTGCTTTTTATGAATTTCAGTAACTTTTATACTTTTCAACATTAATGTTTACAATATGAATTATACAATTCTACTACTGTTACGATCACATAAGTTCTACATTTGAATTGCTATAATTGAAAAAGGATAAATTCTGAATAGTTTGAAAGTGGATACGCCGATTAAAATTAATTTGTATTTGAGGTGTTTTTATTAATCAGTGTGGATAATTACTAATTTAAGTAAAGTTAACAGTTTCATATTGTTTTCAACTTTAAATAAAATAAGATACATTCATAACTCTATAATTATCACAATATATATATATATTTAAATGAATCATGTATCAAACAAGTTCTAAATAACAAAGTTGCCTCATTAATTTACATTGATATATGTATACATATATTTTTGCAAGCCACGTTGCTTTTTTTAAATATAAAATAAATTTTAAAAACGAAAATGGATCTTGTATCGCCTGTCGTATTAAATAAAAGTTAATTCAAAAATTCACGATGTTGTATTGCTGTTCAAGGCATGTTTAGCTAATTGGCTATTGTGTTGATATCGATTGAAAACATTCGTTCACGAACGTTTTTGTTGCTACAGTATCATTATTAAAGTAGATTCCACATTGAAATTTCTGAATGAAGTTGTATTTCTGTTTCATAAGTTACTATTCTACTGTAGCTCTGTATTTAAAACTTTGATAGTCTCATTAAAAATCATAAATAGAAGTTTCATGTGTCAACTCATTATTTTTTATGATATTTATTGTCATGAGACCACGTTATATAATTTTAAATACTGTATAAAATGTGAAAAATATTTGATATTGTGAGATAGTTGCTTAAAAAGACGCTGTAATTTCATGTCTTTGTTCTTATTATCACTATCATTTAATAATACTATATATAATTATATTATTACAAAAACAAGATGTTATTCAATATGTAACGAATGCGAAGGACGTGCCATTATGTTAAATAATTAGTTTATACGGCGACAAGCTCTGCGCCAGTGGGAAATGACAAATGTGAGGGCTAATATTGCCAAGGACCAGTGTAAGGTACTTACTGCATTATAATTAAATATAATGTTAATTTTTCTTTTATTTCAAATAAATATACATTTTAAGTTGGTTAAACACATACATACATTTGTAAGACATATTTAATAATAATGTCAAAGGGTCTATATATTAATGTTTGCTAGAAAGGATTTCTATTACAATTTCATATTTAAAATCTTTTAAAGTTGCAGTTTTCATTCTTTTATCAAATCTAGCCTGTAAACATAAGGTCTTATTTGTTTAACATTTATTTATAATGAAATATGGACGAACATATTCTATTTTAATATTTAATTTTTTGTATTATTTTAGACATGTAATTAAAACTTGCGACTGTTTACAAAAAAAAAACTACATAATAACACCGTATTCCAGTTTGGTAGTTATTTTGCAAACATTGGATCAACTCTCGAAAGCGGAATCACAATTTCACCGCAAAACTAGACGTGTATTTGTAGTGTTTGTCATTGTTGTCTTTATATTTTTGAACGTGGTTGTAGCGGTAGGGTCGTAGAAAATGTAGTTTAGCCGTCTCATATATAAGTTGATCAGGGAAAGCTACGTGTCACTACTTTGTATTCAAAAAGCAAGGATTTTAATTTAATATGTTTAAAAATATAATATTTTCAATTTAGTATTATTAGCAGTATTATGAACATTAATTTGTTAGTGTTTTAAGCTGTACGATGCGGAATTGAAGGAAATAATTTTTAGCAAATAAAAATAATATTTCAGAAACGATTTTCGAAAATGTAAAAAAATATATAAATATCGTCCGTCATCCTATTTAAGGAAGGTCACACATATATGCAAATATCAAATATTTTATTTCAAAATGAATTTATAATATCCAAATATTTTATTCAAACTTCCGTTACATTATTTCCCAAAACAAATGAAATGTCAGATGAAGTTTAAACTATCAGTCAATTAACGTCTACTGGGATTACAAAGCCTTGTATCTGATGTCAAGTAAAACCGTTAACTTCGAAGCCCACGTGCAAATTGATGATTTATTGTTCGTCTGTTGACTGTCCAATTTGATTCAGCAAAAATATTTATATCTCAAATATACTCGTAATTAAATATAAACATTCTCTTTTTGTAAATATAGCAGACTGAGCTTTAACTGTAGCAGACGATATTTTTTTAATAATTCAATAGGATTTAACAAAATTTATACATATGAACATAAAAAAAATGTAATTTAATACAATAAAAGTACACCAGATTGTATAACATTTTCGCTATTTATAGAAGACAGCAAAATCTAAAGGTTAAACCCTGTAAAAGAATTAGAAATTTAAATTTTAAGTCTTATCTTTGATCCTTATGATTTTAAGCTTGAAAGAATTTCCTGCTCTTGATCTTTGAAAACTCTTAACTTTTTTCTATACATACTCCAATTCAGTAAGATTTTACGAAATCTTTCCTTAGTATTCTGACATGACTATAGTCATATATAATTACACTACATTACACAACGCCTATAGTTATTTGATATTTATTTATAAGACAGTAACTATTTTATTCAATATTTTAAATATGTAAAGAATAGAGGATAAAGAATACATGCCTAAAGCTATTTCGAAGTTACATTACGGAACTTAGTAATTTTCTTCGTAAGTTTTCACGTCGATTCGATTCTCAAATTGAGTTTTGAAACTTGTTTTCCTAACATTCCACGTTTAAAGGCTGTATCCGTGATCTATTGTTACGCGATACTATACTGGCTGGGTCAAAGGTGAAAGAACTCGTGCTGACCCGTATTATATAGACTGTACTGTCTTTGAAGTGCTATGTAAGTTAGATTAAATACTAACCCAAATCTGGTTATGTTAGTTATATTGAGGAAATATTTAATATCGTGTGATGTATTTTGATTAGTTGGTATATACACTAAAATAAAATTAAGATACATACATAAGATTAATGAAATAAATGTTTTAAGAATCAAGTTCATGAAACATACAACAGTTTATATACTGATATATTATTGCTATAAATATTGTATTTTTTATTGTACATAACAATTTTGAGTATAACAGTGTAGAAACATACACACAATAATATTAAAACATAAAACATATAGAAAAGTTCATCCAAATCCTTTTCTTTGGCTGCAGTCAATATAATACAATTATTTAAATGTTGTGCGCGGTTGTCAAAACAAGCATGTACTCTAATTATTTCCTTACTTCTCTTTGCAAGAAATATTTATCGCTAATGCTATGAATCATTTTAGGGAATACAAATTATCGTACCGTTTAGGCCAAGCCCTATTTTCTGACGCTGACCATAAATCATAGTCTAATGGTTTAAAATCAGGACAAGATGACTGATGACTTGTTAAATAGATGAAAGAACTATTGGTATTGTAGCATACGTAACGTGTTTTTATTTTGAATTTCAAATAACTAACTATAACTATATTTGATATATAAATTTTTTCATTTAGATATGATCATATCTGTAAGTATCCATAAATCTTTTACGCTAAGTTATCATAAATAGTAATAAGCTCTTAATCACTATGCATTCAGATGTCTATATTCTAAACATAATGGAACAAAAGGATTCTCTGAATTAATCCACCGCTATAGTAATAACTAATCTAAACTAGATTACTACTTACTATGATTAATTTACAATATTGAATTCTAAATGCAACAGAATTTAGATTAAAAAAGATTAGGAACTATAAAATAAATATATCGTTGAGATTGCTCGTTAAAGAAACAAACTGAAGTAGAACCGTTCAGCCCACATTACTCACTGTGATCGACTGGATATAAAGTTCAAGAAAGAATATAGGTGATTTACAATCAGAACCACATGAAATGTTAATCAAACTTGAAGGGCTCGTAGAATATGAATTTAATAACATAGATATTATCTTGTTGTTGTGATATATAAGAATTTAAATAACATAATATGTCAGTCGTTTCTGAGTGAATTCAAAACCAATAGAGAATAATTATACACATCATTCTTAATAATCTTGAATACTTTATAAAATTTAATTTTTTGCGTTTAAAAATAATCATAGACATCCATGCATCCTTTTGGATATTGATTTTTTTTATAGTCTTAAGAAAATAGTGGCAGATCATACAATGAACCAAAAGGAATTGATATGATTAAAGGTTAATACCTATTTGATTTTTACATATATTTACATAAACTATTACAATATTATAATAAAAATTCCTTAAATAAAAATAAAAAATTACTTTACTTTACTTTACTTACACTTGAAATAAAATTAATATTTTTCGGATTTACGACACATTTATAAATATTTTTTAACAAAATACTCCCGACGTTTCGTGTAATCATGGGTAGACTAAATCTCGTCGAGAGTATGTTGTTAAAAATAATTATAAACGCGTAGCAAAATTTTAGATGTCTTTTCTTTACGTTTATTTTAATTATGGCTCTTATGAAACTTATATGCTGACACTAAGTTCTTAGTAATATTTTTAAAAATACAAGTTATTTTATTTAAAATTTTAGAAAATTGTATATTGTTGAAAGCCACATTAATTTTGTTGTATTTTGTGATCGTCATTGGTTAATCATATAATAACAGTTGCGGAGAGAAGATTAGATTAAAGACCGTGTAAATACATTTCTTGATTTTAAATCTGTTTGCTGCCGATATCAATAATATAATTCTCTCCGAGTGATCCGCAAAGTACTTTTTAATAATATCATTTTCTTTTTTACCCCTTTTCTCAGATTTCTTTATATATTTCAATATCTCGATAATCGTTATTTGATAATACTCGTATTTTTATAATTTATTTTCGTATCCTAAAATATTTTTTTTATTCGTCGGATTTTGACTACTGATTAATTTTGTAACAGGATTGGTTCTGATAGCCTATTGATACTAGCTACAGAAACAAGATAAAGATAAAATTAATTATTATTATTAATCAATTTAATGAATATAACTGGATAATAAGGATTTGCTTATTTTAGGATATAGAAAGGAAAAAATGCAGTAAAAATCGAAACAAGTAACTAAAATGAGGTATTAAGACTATATAAAACAGTAAAGAAGTAAATAATTAACTCATCTATAGCGACTAATAGCTATAGATGAGTTAATGATTTGATGATGATGATAGGCTGTGACAGTATTACCAAGGGGTGTGGGTAGTACGGATGACATCTACTATGAACGACATTTGGATGTGAAGGGTCCCGAGGGTGCCTCTAAGTGCCCGGACCTTGGCTTATGATACCGTTGAAGATATGGTGTCATTGGGAGATGTGAAAGCATAGCATTTTCTGATGGTCGCAACGTATATGTAGTGGAAGCTTGTCTTTCTTGGAAAAGGCTATTCAATTGTGTGTAGGTGTGGTGTGCTGCACCACTGCACTTAACTATTTCTAAACACGAGTGAGGAAATTATCTAGGTTGTCTTTAGATATTTAGCTCTATTCTGCTATGGAACAGTTCGGCCATAATTTGGTAAGACTTTTTTAGCACCAAAACGGATATTTTTACTACAAATGAGTGTGGTGCATTTTTCGTTAGCTAAAGACACTGATGCACTTGTGGTGGCAAGTGAAAATTTAGTGGACGGGGCCATAAGGGACATCGGCTTTTCTAGGGAGGGTTGAGAAGAAGCTGAAAAGGACTTCGTGCATTACTTTAGTCATGCACTGGGTGAACACTAGACTACTATGTTTTTAAACCAACTAACCACTCTCCTGGAACGACTTTTTTCAGTTTTGCTTCAGTCTGTTATGACAATCCTATCGCTGATTTTTTGAGAGCGTTGAATACACTAATCAATGGGCAGCTTTATACATCTCTCCGGTTTCTTGGATTATCAATCTTATCGATACCTATTACGACAGCCTCTTGTTATTGCTCAGAATAAGCTAATACCTTTAATTGAAAGTTGAATATGGGTATCAATAGATATATAATTTATACCGGAAGAAGGATCTTCTTCGTGATGGGATTGGGTATCGACACTCAGATGTTCGGCTTTCTCTTGTTCATTGAAAGCGTACGGGAAGTTCCGCCTTAAATAAGGTATATCAATCACTCTTTGCAAGAATGACTAGTGCCGTCTAGTACGGCTGTACCTTTTTACACTTGTCGGAGACCTCTCAGCTTAGCTTTTGGTACCTCTAGAGACGATGTTTTTTTTTTCTTAGTAAATAACATATAAAATTCACGGTATTTTCTTTAGGGCACCTTGATCTCTCTCTTCGAGTTATCTATCTTTGCCTACTTTTCTGAATCTAGTTGTCAGAAATTCGGTATGGCTGTTAAGAGTTAATATTTTTTATTTGTTGTTGCTGTTTAGCGGCTTCCAATAGATTGTAATTTTGTTTGAATTGAAATGGTTTGGAGGGGGGTCATATGAAGTTCAAATTGTAAATTAGATAGAATGTAACTGCAGGGTCATTTTCATCACATCATCTTACCTAGTTTTATAAAAAAAAATGAGTGAGAAATTATAATAGTTATAAAAGTTTGTTACAATTATAAAAAAGCGAAGTATTCATTTTAATTGCTTTATAGAAACCAACTACGTCCATAACATTTCAATAATGAAGCTAAATCGATAAAAAATTTATTAACACATTAAACTTTTTACAAGCAGCGGTGACAGAGAGGATTGTACACACATTTGAATATGAAAACAACAGTAATACTGCATTACAAACTTTATGGTTTATTGTTAATCGATGCTATATAAAAGGTTAAGCATTTTATTGATAATTTTTTAGTAACACTGTTAATCTGATTGAGGTCATGAAAGTTTATTTCAAGATTTCTATAATAAAAAATATGGGTTTTACATATATGTAGATAAATATAAGATTATAACCAGACATATATTTTATGAAATAGATAGCGATTGGTATGACACTCTTGGGACCGTTATATTAAAGTTAAATAGACATGTAAAATGATTTATTCTGAACTCGCTGTTGAGTGGAGGTTTTCCTGTATACTCAATCGTGTGGTATTATCAAATGCCGTACCTATAATTTGTAGGTTATTGTAATCATTTGTAAGTAATTTTATTAAGCCACTACTTTTAACTCTGATTTTCTATATTGTATTAAACTAAAGTCCTCTTGTTTATAAATCACCAAAGTTACTTTATCTAAGTTTTAAACATATTATGTAGAAATTTAGCGAAAATTTACTTGCTATGTTGTTAATTCCCGTGAATGTCTGTAATACTGTATCACATGTATAAGAATTTGTTTTAAGTATATTATGTATACATTATTCGAGACGCCGAGGGCTTCAACTAAAACATTAATCGTGTTTTATAAAAGCGAGAAGTTTTAGCATAACTAGGTATTAGTTTAGTTCTTGACCTTTATGTAAATTGGAATTTACAGAATAGATTTTGTTGTCCTAATGTAGTTTTTAAGTATCTTTCATTAAATAGAGCCGGATTGAGGCCATGTGTTCATTAAAGTATAATGAAAATAACATAAATAAAAATCATTGAGGTAGCAATTATACTTACATAACATAAAGCAATTGAAAGATTAATTTACTAGTTACTATGATATTTACTTTGAAGTTAGATATAAATTCTGTGTCATGTGAATAATACTTAAATTTTTTATTTACAACCTTGATATAACCCTGCAGTATGCTGTGTAGAAACAGGGATTTTCATTCATGTCGCCAAGGGACTGTGAAATATTACCTGCGTGCTGAATCCACCTTATTTATGGTTGGGGATTTTATTGTAAGTATATTACCTAGGAAATGTAACTTCATCGGAAGAAAAAGAAATAGCAAATTGTTAAAGTTTTTGTTTTTTTTTTTGCCACTGGTGTTTGATTTTTTACTAACCAGGTTTTTGTAACTGCCTCAGTGTAAAAAAATATCTTTAGATATCGTATAATAGGGATATACTTATATAAACCAGTAATATCATATTACAGATCAAAATAAAGTAAGGAACGTATATCTTTATGAGTTTTCATTAAACTGTTTTAGCGCACTTAGAAAATTCTACCTGCTTTATTTTATAATATCCTCTTTCCTTCGGTAATTACAGGTTCAAGTACCTTAATTGCTCATTTCAACTTCATGTATGAGGATACTGTAAAAGTTCTGTGGAAATTTTGTGGCCCAAAATTTTAATGACGGGATTAATTATCATTATAAGATATTTCGACTTTCCTTTCTGAATATATTCTTCAATAATAATAATAATATCTCGATACCACCCATGTAAGTTGTTGTATGCCACAAAAATGCTATTTTGCTTTTTTTTTATGAAAAATATCCTATTATGGATCATTACATCCATTCAAAGTAAAATCCCACCTCGTGCTCCGCGTAAACAATTGCATATACATCAGTTTAATCCGTTCGCGTTTGAAAATTTCAACATTATGCGTCTGACAAATCCATTAAAAATAGTGTTTTTGTTGTTTTTTTTTTAATTTGAATGGATGTAATGATCAATAATAGGATATTTTTCATAAAAAAAAGCAAAATTGCATTTTTGTGGCATACAACAACTTACGTTGGAGATATCGAAATAATATGTTAGTAATTGCACGTTATGTTTTGTTAGAAATGTGACCATCAAGTAAATAAGTAAATAAGATGACACAGTCTTAAATAATTGCGTTATGCGACAAACACGGTACCTTCGGGAAATTAGAAAAATTGTCTGCGTTATTTATATTTAATACATTCAGTTTAATATACGCCCAACTTATAAAATATAACAGACACCGTTATTATTGTTAACATAAATAAATGTTAGGTAAATGAAATAATCATCTTTAAAATATCTTCGTATAAGGTACCTGAAGCTTTATGTTAATGAAGTCTAATTGATTTTAGCTTACTTTAAAAATTCTAAACTAATCATCACGACAGCGACATTAAAAAAAATTTAGAACCTTTGATACTTGTGGTACGTATCTATGATATACATGCTATGGATAACATGATGAACAATCAGAAAGAGTTGCTTATTATATATAATGTTTGAAAATGTATTTTTTTATTTTCAATAATCTCTGTATAATTAATATTTCAAATAAAAATAAAATTTGGATTCAAATTACCAAGTATATCTAATAAGGAAATTGAGGTTTTCGTCTGATATATATGAAATTTAAAAAGTACAATTTCTTATTTATTAGCACTCAAATATTTTAATAAAATAAATTGTTGTTGTTAAGGCCTAATGTTTTATTCCAGTCGTTTTTATTCACTTAATTTTTGTAAAGTCTATGTGGATAATTTATGGAAATGGAAATTATAACGTTTCAAACTGCTCTAGGTTTAAGTTAGTAAAATCTAATCCCAGAGAGAAATACACAGTATACGGCAAATAACTTCGTTGACATGCAATTGTAGTTCAGTATGGAGTTATTTTGACTCCATTAGTATTCCAATTTACAACAATTGCATTCCGTATCTGGCACATTACTAGGCTTTATTGTTTTTAATTAAGGCTAAATATCAATCAAAACAATTATATAATTAAAATCGCCTTTTAAGATGTAGTTAGAGTAAAATTAAATTAATATTTTTAAAGCTAAATTTACCTAGCTTTTATTGAAGTCTTATTGGATTATTATGTCACTGGTTAAAAGCTTTGAGTTCATACCAGTTTAGAGATGCAGTGTGTACTGCTTCATCAGTTAATTAAATCTTAACCAGTAAAAGGTGTTTGAATCAATGTGTGAATCATAAGTATGAATAATTTGCATTATACAAAATTAACTTTATGCCAGTCTAGAATTAATCTCATTGCCGAAGTATGCCGCCAATTTGAATGCCACGCTTTTGAAAAGGTGAACTTGACTCCTTGCAGAAGTTTTTTCAAATTTTAAGCAGGTGCTTTTAAGCTATGTTTGTTGGTAAATTTTTCGTTTTTGAACCGATTTATTTTTTATTATTATTTCGGAATAACTACACTAATGCCTTTATATTTTAAATTTTATGTTCTCGGATAAGGAATTTGATAGACATCAAAATAAATTATGCTATTGCTATATGTAGATCATATAGTTTCATATTATTCCAATTAACTACGTTTCTCTCGTAAAAATCACATTTATTTAATTCTTAGTTTATTTTTAAAGTAATAATTTTATTTTTTTCTCTGACAATTTTACTCAAAACTTCTTTTGGCCTTTAATTTTATATCTGTAATTACAATGCTAACACTTTTCCCCACTCTTTACTTTTTGTTGGGACTTTTAAGCCGTTTGTGGAGTTCCACTTAAAAGCTTTTGCTCTAAATATTTTAGAGGATATTTTTCTTACATTAAGTACTTACCGCATTAAAATGTTCACCCTGACTTTGTTCTTAAACTAAAATAAAAGATCTTCTTTTAGAAAAGTATTAATAAAATTTTATTTATCATGTAAAACTTTAAATTTTCAACTTTTTTAATTATAAAAGAAACAAAAAATTTCGTGTTACCATAACAATCGTTGTTATCAGGCAATCATTTCATTATAATCATTATCATACTTAATAGTTGGAGATGTTAAGTCAAATGAAAATTTTCAATGAGTTATATAGTATGAGATTTCAACAATATCTCTTTTTAAAGAATTCTATTAATTTTACGTTTTTTTATAATTTAGTAAAGCAGAAATCTTTAATTACCTTCGAGTTTGCTCTTATAGTTGTAAAGATATAAAAAAATATGCAAAAAGACAAAATCGTTCAGTAAAATATTACTCATCATTTTTAAAAGAAGCTTTTCTTCTAATTTAAATAAACATAAATAATTATAATGTAATATTATTAATATTATACATTTTTAAAAATAAGCTAAATAATAAATCTATTAATAGAGGCCAATATTTTCATTATAGAGCACTTATTAAATTTACTTTGTATATTCGATTGAATTTACATTTCATTTGCGAATTGACGTTAGTTATTTAATGTTTATTGCCGAGTATTGCGATTCTAATGGACATCTGATTTATTTGTTTTAATAGATCCAACTGAAACTCGATTTTAAATCAGACGACGATTAGTTAAATGTAAAAGTTATTGTATGTTTCGGATTTTCCTAATACTTTTTATGAAATTCCAAAATTAAAAGTATAATAATCTAAATAAACGAACTAAGTATGTAGGTGTAATTTTTTTATTTGTTTTCTATCATTATCTCACGGTCAATCAAAGTATTTAGCTTAATGTCTATAATTATTTTATTTAATCAAACAATATAAATCTTCAAACAATATAAATAACTATCTACATTTCGTAAAAATACATAAGAATTTAATGTCTTAAATGTATAATTTTCTTTGTATCCAAATTTGATATTGTATTGTCTCTATATATTCGTACATTTGAGTATTGATTTGAGAAGTTCGTGGAATCTAAAATAGTGTTGACTGTGATATGTCTATATATTTCTCTAGTATATAGTCAACGCAAACTCGCTACGTTTCTATTAGATTGAGTTTCTAAAGTTGTCCTTCCTAACATTGCACGCTGTAAGATCTAAGTTTTTAATTTAATCTGTTGTCGAGTAGAGCTTTAAAAGATAGTACTTATAAACCATTTTCTTCAAGATTACAGTACGTTAAAAATATTATGTTATACTTTACCAAAGTAAGCTACTTTACCAAAGTAAGTTACTTTTAAACCCAAAAAGACTGGTACTATTTAAAGTAAAAAACACAAAGTACTACTTTTATTTTCCTGAAGCAAATATTTGTCAGTTAAGTAAAAGTAGTAGAACCGTTATGTTAAGAAGTAATACATAAAAAAAGATTATTTTAAATTATATAATAAACATTTTCTTGCCACATTTTTTGAATCAATGCTTGTGCTAAATAAAATACAGTGAAAGGCATCAGAAAACACAACGTACGAACCTAAGTTTGTTGATTACTTTTTATTTGAATTTAGGGAAGTTTTTGAACGGTTTGCAAAACAAACAGTTCGAACAGAAAATACGGAGCTCTTCAAACAATTTGTTTTAACTCTGAAATTGTCAATTGTCTGATATTTTTTTACTAACAAAACCTTCGCCTCTATATATAGTAAATACATATAACTTGTCACATTATAAAATTTATATAATAATAAAAAAGTTTATTTTATGAATCTTGTTATTGATTCTAAGAGAAGCAACCCGGTACATGCGTGTGTGTGTTTGTTTACACAATAAGTGTGTTGACAATAACAATGACTTATTAAAGAGAATATTGTAAGACTAAAAGATTGCTTTCCTGCAAATGTGAAGTGAATTATAAATATACATATTTATTCGAATATCGGCAGTCAATGTCTTGAATACTATAAAATTATATATTTTTTTAATTTCTGTAGGTACATATTTATAGTAGTTTCTCTTTGAAGAAATCTTATTGATTGTATTTTTCAATTATGGATCTAGAAATAAAAAAAAATTGTCTCTAAAAAATACCCGTGTACCTAAATGTTGTTTCATCTAACGTTTTTAAACAAAAAGAGAGACTGCTGACTGAAATGTAACTCCCAGCTTTTATTATATAAAAACTAAAAGTATATTTGCTCAAATATTACAGGTTAATGAAATAATATATTGTTTATATGTAGGTAAAAAATTTAATGATTTTTATCTCATAATTTCCATTTACATCTCAAATGTCTTATATAAAAACGAGATTAACTTTTTATTCAAATCATTCACGCACGCATTCAGTGTCTGATAAGATAATGAAAGTAATTTTGAGCCATTCGTACTGTCGAGCAGATATAATTCACTCGATAACGTTTAAATTTTTCTTTTGAAAAGTATTATATATAACTTAAAGTATTAATTTTAAAAATATTTTTATAAAGATTTAAAATGGCGAGCATTTAAAATAATATATCAGGCGGTATCAACTATGAGATTTACACAGTTTCTCTAGTAAATCTATACCTTACATGATATTATTTCAGTGAGACTTAATAGTCAACTTACATTATTAGAACATATCTTTTATATGGAGGTACAATTTTTTCATATATATATTCATTAGGAGTGAAAAGTTATTTGTAAGGACATTTTTAATTGTTAACGTTGAAAAAAATATTATTATTTTACATTGCACGTTCAAAGTTCTTAGTAAGTAGTACGAACTGTAAATGAGACTTCATTTTTCTTTGACGTTGTTATGCTATAAAAACTTAAGATACTTCGACGACAAAGAATTTCCAATTACCACGGTTGAATGCCTTTGTTTTCTGTAATGTAACGTTTATGTATCTTTATAACTGAGCCACTGTACAGAAGATTATATCAGCCTCTTATTATGGGATAAAATGAAAATGGATAATTTTATTTTCTCATCACAGTTATTAACTGTATGTCTTTTTATTCGTCATTCTTTTTTATTATGTTCTTTATGTTAAATATTTATTTTAAAATAATGATTACAAAAGTTTTTACACATATTTTTATTAGACTATCATAATATGATTGGAATTAAAAATGCAGTTAGCTATAAAGAATGAAAAATGTATGTACACAACCAGCGTATAAGCTCTGTACATGTACAAATATCAATAAGTAATGCATAATTCAACAACTCGTGTCACGAAATTACAGCTTAAATGATAAAGTAACTAGAACTGCGACATTTCGAAAGTGACTAGTGAATTACTAGCATAGTATCTTGCACATGGTTTTCCATTGTCAATTATACGTAACGTAAGTTTTAAATATATTTATACTACATACAATATCTCAATATGATGTTTGCAACAAATTCGTTACAAAAACATTTTTCAGGGTTAGAGTGTAGTAAATATAACAAAAATTGGTCACATGTACAAATATTGCCATAGTTTTACTAACGTATTCATCGCCGCAATAAAACAAGATCGAGATTAGAATGGACTTACCTCGAGTGCCAAGGGGGTACATCAAGACAAAATTCATCAATCATGATGAATTAGAAAAGCGCCTTAAAGTGAGATGAGTGAAGTAAACGAATCAGTACTATATTATAGTAACAAAAATGGTGAAGTCGTATAGGGCATTGATACCTCATAACAAATGATCAGAACTCTAAATTAAATTATTAAAATAAGGGGTTTCTAGGTTGTAAACATAGAATTACCTATTTTTTTTCTGAAATCACGATGCCTGCTAATTTCAAAATAGTCGCTTATTAACCTCCGTATATATCTGTTATCACAACTGCGAATCAATGAAATTTCAAAATGGACGTAATGCCTTGACTTCTCCTTTGTTTTCTCACAAACTGCTGACTTCGACGCACGTATATTTTTATTAAATGGGGTTACGTTCTTCCTCGCTTATATCGATGCTTTTGTTCTGATTTTTTGTTATATTTAAATATATTTCCAATATTTTATAGTGGTAATAGTTTTAACGGCAAAACCAACGTTCAAAAAAAATAATAACCTTATTAAGCGACAAAAATAATGATAAGGATTTTGATAGGAATATGTTTACTTTAGAAAAATGTTTTCTAAATATCGGATCATGGATTAAAAAATATATACATGGACAAGCGGCACAAACCCTTCAAGTGGAAACTTTATATTTTGGGCAACAGGAAATTTTAACCGAATTTATTGATTGTGAAAAAAGTCTCAGCGTAAGCTGGAGGAATTCTATTTTGAATACAAATAAACCAGCATGGGTGGGATGAAAGAAGTGATATAAGGCAAATTCAAGTCGCGCGCGCCTCATAGTTGAGGTTTATGGCCGGGTGACGGGGCCCGCCTGACCATCTGGCGGGTCAATGCCTGTCGGGGAGGTAGCGATGAATGCTTCGGCGATACCCACCTCTCCGGCACACGGGTAGATGAGGCACACGGGTTGGTTTCAGTCAGTAAGAGTCTGACAGTCCCCTCCGTCCTTAACCGAGGGCGGTGGGGCTCCATGAAGATTTTCCAACCCGACAAAAAAAAAAGGTAAATTAGTCAGGCCAAATAGCAGGATAAATTGTTGATTATTATCGTTGCAATATTGGTCTCGATCTCGGTCATCATTATAGTCCCTAAAAAGTTTCAACCTTTATGAATTTAAATAATAATACATCAAATCTTATGTTAAACTTAAATACCTGCTATATTTTGTAGCTAGTTCATAGTTTAGTTGAAAATATTGAAATAATGTATTTATTACAACAACCAGTTTAAAGTGCAATGATAGGTTTGTGGATAAAGTCATGTTTTAAAAGAAGCATCTCAAGATTCAATATGATCAGCTGCGGCTTAACTTAATTTTGAGAATTTTTCCTGTAGATCATATAATAGCAAACAGCAATTAGAAAACGATTTACACCTTTCAGAATGGTTACCAGAGGTAATAAATTTATTAAAATTTACTTAATTATAATCTATGTTTTTATCTCATTATTTCTAGGCAGTTAATTAAAACCAAAACATTGAATAAAATATAAATATTAAAATCAGTTACTGTTACTATTGAGTTAATCAAAATTACTCAATAAAAACACTTTTGTTTTGCAAATAATATATATTTTATTCAAGCTAGATTAGCGGATATGAACCTAATAAAACAGAGGATTATCATAAAGTAAAACTTTTCTTCATATATTTTTTGATCCATATCCAGAGTCCAGGTAGAATCTAATTGGGGCATCATGAGTCTTATAATGAAGAACATTTTTGGGTTAAGCGTTTTATATAATTAATAATTTATGGAGAAAGTAGCCCCTTCTCATCAGAGATCTAGATGATATTTTCTCGCCAAAGGCGGAAAGATGATTGCGTGGCTCGAGATGGATTTTGGATATTGACGAAAAAATAATAGATAATTCTAATTTTTAATTTTTGTTGTAAAACTCTAAAAAATTAATGAGAGAAGAAATATAATTTTAATTTATAGTTAACACCGTATGTTATACGACTATTGACTTTATGGCATTTCCAAGCAAAATTTTAAATTAGTTGTTGGAAGACTCCGACTATTTAACGACTTCAATTTTTTATTGTAACTAAGATTTTTATTTCTATTCGAATTATAAAACTGCAGAAAACACTTTGATAATTTTTCACAACGACAAAAGTATTATCAAGTCTGAAATATAAATTGACAGATTATATTTAAATGACTTGTCAGTTTGGTGATAAATTACGTGACTGGCTGCGCGATCTTTTATGTCACCTTCAATTTTACTTAAGAAGTAATAAATGAGGTGAACGTTGAATTACTGCTTATTTTTACCTGAAAGCATAGATTTAAAATACAAAGGCTTTTGAATTTCTGACTTTCATTCATAATAGCTTTAAAAACCTGTAAGAAAGTCGCAAATCCATTTAAAATATTTTTTTAACAAGATTTAGAATTAAATAGTATTAAGATTTGATAAAGTCATAAAGTAAGTTTTGTTGTTGGTTGTTATTGTATTTGTTTTTTGTTGTTGTAAATAGCAAACTACATCAATTAAAACATTACATAGCTTTTAATTATTCTAATGTTTCGTAAAAGTATTACTTACGAATAATAATAATAATTATTGCATTGGTCTCTAACCATACTCCAACAACGATAATTAAAAATTATTAAATATATTATGTAAAAGGTCTGACATTATAACATCAACTGGTAAAATATATTTTCTGGTGTTAGCTTTTAACGTAATCATACTATTGATCGTATTGTTTATTTGTCGTACATATTGATGACTTCAAAAACTGTGTTAATTGAACATCTTATATAATAATGTCTATTTACATACATATTATTTATATGTAGTTTGAGGGTAAGGGATTGAAGAGGGTCGTATTGTCGAATCTGCGTCTGATATTCGATATCCAGATTAATTCGAGCGGACTCCTGATTCATATTGAAGGTTATAATTATCATAGTTTTCAACAATATGAATGAGATTTAGGAGAATGTGAAATAAGTTTTTGCTAAGATTAATTATTTCATATATTTGAACATGTTTAAATTTTATAGAAGGGTAAGGACCCATTACAGTCTCATATTTTTAATTTTTGATAACCTGTTTGTTCTGAAATTGCTAAAAAAAAACCGGACCTCGTTGTTTTAATTAAGTTAGCCGTTTTTGTCCCAGAGGCACAGAGCTTGTTGTGTATAAAGTAATTATTTAAGTAAATGATACTTTGTTTGTTTTAACCAAATATTAAACGATATGACTGCACGTATGATGTCTTGTTTGATTTTAATTATTTATCACAGGAAACATTTCAAGGTATATTTTAATATAGTAAATCTGTTTATTATTTAATATTGACTACATATACCTGGAGAATATTATGAAATATAATGCAGAGTAGTAAATAGAATCCTTTATAATCTAGAAAAATGTAGGGCTCCTATGGGATAAATGTATTTGCATTAAGTCGCACAGACGATTCGAGGCGGAGATGTGTTGCGAGTATGAAGATATAATGATATAATATTTATTTTACAATTTCTTACAAAGACACGTTATATCTCTTCAAATCGTAGTCAGCATTGCAATTTCGAATGAAATGGGAAAAAATTCTACGTTTCTTTCGGTGCTTTGTAGTTCTATTATGCCTTTGAATATTTTATTGTATTCAAACTGTCTAGCGGAAAACAATAGAACTGAAATGTTAATGTATTCATTACATTTACAGTAAATGTCACAAAATGTAAAGAAAAAACGGAACGTATTTTTTTGAGCGTAGCCTAAACTTGGTAATAATAAAAGTTATCTTTATGTTATTGCTCGCATTGCTAGCAAAATTTTGTAATAAGCTCTGTAGCTCTGATTGTACGAGTACGTGTATTAACTATTGCACGAGGTTCTTTCATTCTGTGCTAGAGAATTTACACATATTAATTACCTTAAGTAGGACGTTGTTTTTATTTATTATCCTCCCCAAATTGTTATTATTGCAACAAAGAATGTCGAGTCTGCATGTTGTTTATTGTTACTGTCTGAGGCTCTAGATGTTTTCTTTTATTATTAAATATTTTGATCGAAAACTTAGTATATAAGATACACTTATTGTTTTCGAGTCTTGAACTTATTTTTAAGGATATGCTAATGCATGTTTGATTGATTATATTGAGTTCTATTTTAGTATTTGTGTCAAGAGCTAGGTATTATCGTATCCGAGGTTATTATTAAAATCATAATAGAAAAGAGTTTAAATACAGAATATTTGCCTATTAAGATCGCAAGTTGATTATAGTTTCAAAGCCCTCCTAGACGCGGATACAACCTGGGTCAGAGTTCAATGAACTCTTGCGTGACAGGCTGGTATAATGAGGACTGCAGCACCTTTGATATGTAATGCAATTCAGCTTTTAACTTCAGCCGACGTATTTTATTATGGAAATAAATTTAAAGTTCGATAAGAAATAACAACTTTAATGAAAACTATTAGTGTTTGTGTAAAGGATCAAACACAGATAAGACAAGAATTTTGAATATAATATACATTTTCTTTTAGTATTCAGTAAAATAGTTGTTTAGGGTCAGATCATTAATAACAAATGTTAGTGATATATAATAAATATAAGTTAATTATAAGGATTTTTGAAAAGAGTTTTCTAGTCAAATTCGACTAACAAAGGTGTGTAACGTTAACGACTTAATTGGCATTGTTAATTAAACTAGAGTCAAATCGTTTGCAGGCATCTCATACATACAATGAATATGTTAAAACCTTCAGAATTGTTTACTACAATATGAATTGAAATATAATATAAAGTATTTTAATACTTTTTAACGAGAGTATCCTTTTAATACAATATTATACAACATAATATGTACAATAAAGATGTATGTACTAATAATTGTCTTTAATAATATTATTTATTTTTAAATATGTACATGTATACAGAGTTTAGTAAATCTAAAGCCAAGAAGCATTATCAACAGTACTGAAAATAATTTAAGTTATAGTTTAGGCTAATGATTTATTTTAAATTATTGTTTTAGGTCTGCAAAAGGTATTTAAAGATCACATTTTTCTTGATATCCCGTTAGTTTTAACAACTGAAAAAAACTATCTGTCAATTTTTTAAGTTTATTTTTTTTTAATTTTAGTTTTACAGTTTTTTCAAAAAGAGAGATATTTTATTATAATTATGTATGCATACATGATTTTACATAGATATTCAAAAGAAATGTAAATTTTGATTATTAAAGATAAATAATTATGAATCGAACATTTCAGAAATGTTAACTTTTACAGAGTCGTATTAAAAGTGAATAGATACCTAATTACATTTTATGATTCCAATAATGCAATGCTGAGTGTTCATTGTTGGATGCCAATTTAATTACCGTGAAATTGACGTCACTCAACTTTATTACAATAAGAAAATAAAGAGCAGAGAAGATGATTTGTATTGGTACTCATTAGTATTACGTTGCATATTTATACATATTTTTAAATTAACAAATGCAAAGCGGTAGGGATGAAATGTATTTTATTATTTTTTTGATATCCTATCACATCTTGAAACTTGTTAAAAAGGCTATTAGGTACATAATTGGATATTGAAAAGGATATTTAAAATACAATTTTTTGAGTTTAAAATCTGTGGCCTAGTTTAGGCATGACAAAGATATATTTTGAATACGGTTTGAATACTCGATAAATTATTTGTAATATTTTGGCATAGTGTAAATAATTATCCCTAAGTTTAGTTTTAATTATTTAGTCTTGGTACTAAGTATTTGTATTAAGTTTTGGGTAGTGACAAAGAGTTATCTTAACTCAAAGAATCATTTTAACAGATTTGACGTCGGGACGTCAAGACAGAAATTGGATTTCAAACATCTATTATCTTAAAGTAATTATATCCTGTAGACGTAGTTTAAATTTTCTTAATGAAATTGATACGTCTTTTACAATTAATAAGAAAAGAAAATAAAAAAAAACATTAAATTTTGATGATGAATTGAAATAGTATCACATCACCCTAGGCGTCATTTCGTTTCATTTTCATGTTATCTAATTTTAATAAGATTCCTAGTATGTTATTTTAATTAATTTAAATATGAAAAAAAAGGCTATACATTTTTTCCAAATAATGTGATAAAAACATAAATTAATTTCCAAATGTGACTATAACGTTTTTAAAACTTATTCATAACTTTCATATAGAAAAGCTTTTGGGAAATAAAAATAACCCGCTAATAAAATAAAACATCACATATTTCCTAATTTTTATTTTATGGTTTTCGAGTTTATTCTAACGTCGTTATAGTCACTTGAGTGCTTGTGATAAAATAGTTTTAGTGCTTATTTTTTTATGAACCTTGTAAATATATAATAGAAATATTGTGTCTTTTCATCTTTTGTCATACAATAATAAATAAATAGACAACAATAGTGACGATTCGGTACATGATATATATGTATACTAGAAGACCCGGCGAACTTCGTATCGCCCTATAATGAAGAAATATCTGTTACGTTTTTTCATTTATATTTTCGGAGTTTATCTATTAAAGCCATTAATCTATGTGTTTTGAAGTGCGACAGAATGATTGACATATTCGTTAGTTGTCAAATCTAAGGTGAAAAAAAAAACGTTTGTATCAATAACTACTAATAAATTAAAAATTAATTATAAAAACATTGTCCAGCGGACAAAATTGTGGATCTTTTCATTCCAGGGGATCTCCCTTGAACACACAGAAAATTTTTTATCAAAATCGGTCCAGTCGTTCGAGAGAAGTTCAGTGACATACACACTCACAGTAGAATTATATATACATATAAAGATATCATCACTATCCTGTAATTAGCTCCAAAAATAATATATACAATAGTATGTGTCTAACTTTGACATGTTTGACAATTTATAGTAAAATTGTTCTTACAAAACTAGGTGCGACATAAATTCAGTAGTTTTGTTTCAGTAATTCAGTTTTGTAGACGTGATTGGTGAATTTTTGCATGAATGTATTGTTTCCTTGTTTAGATTTGTTTCATCCTTTCTCTCATACTTTTTATCTAATCCAGTGTGGTTGTTGGATATAATAATTTTTTTTGCGTTATTTTTGACAAATATTTTTACAATTGTGACGGTAAAGATAGTTTTTTTATGTTACATGAATTATTAATGTTATTTTTTGTTAATTAATTACGATGTGAGAAAATACTTTTCTGGAACTCATCAAGGTAAATTTTTCCATCGAGGGAATGTAAAAACAAATTTTATTTTCTTATATACATCATCACTCAGCCTATAGCAGTCCACTGCTGGACATAGGCCTCTCCCAACACGCGCCATAACATTCGGTCCTCTGCCTTCCGCATCCAGTGAGACCCAGCGACCTTTTTGAGGTCATCGGTCCACCTAGCTGGGGGGCGTCCTACTCTACGTTTGCCGAGACGCGGTCTCCACTCAAGGACACGCTTGCTCCACCGTGCGTCGGTCCTTCTGCAGATGTGACCAGCCCACTGCCACTTCAGCTGGCTTATTCTACGAGCTATGTCGGTAACCTTAGTTCTTCGTCGGATTTCTTCGTTCCGAAGTTTGTCCTTCAAAGAAACGCCGAGCATAGCTCGTTCCATAGCCCGCTGAGCGACTTTGAGTTTGTGGACTAGTCCTACAGTGAGTGTCCACGTCTCAGCCCCGTAGGTCATAACCGGTAGGACGCATTGGTCGAAGACTTTGGTCTTCAGGCATTGCGGTAGAGGCGAGGAGAAAACCCGACGTAATTTGCCAAACGCTGCCCAACCTAGCTGAATCCTGCGATCGATTTCCTTCTCGAAGTTGTTTCTACCAAGCTGGATAACTTGTCCAAGGTAGGTATACTCTTGAACAACTTCGAGGACTGATCCGTCGACATAAACCGGTCTCGGCACGACATGTTCGTTGAACATAACCTTGGTTTTATCCAAGTTCATGCCGAGACCAACGCGTCGTGAGGCTCCATCTAGGCTGTGCAGCATTTCGCTCAGCTGTTCCAGTGACTCCGCAACGATGACGATATCATCGGCAAACCGAAGGTGTGAGATGTACTCGCCATTTATGTTAATGCCCCGTCCAGTCCAGTCCAACGTCTTGAAGACGTCCTCGAGGGCGTTGGTAAAGAGCTTGGGGGATATTACATCCCCCTGCCTTACCCCTCGGCGCAACTCGATTGGTTTGGTCTTTAGGTCCTGGAGCTGGACGGTCATGGTAGCGGTTTCATAAAGACATCTCAACACCTCGATATAGCGCCAATCGACGCGACACCGCTGCAGAGCATCTAGAACTGCCCAGGTTTCGATGGAGTCGAAGGCTTTTTCGTAGTCCACAAAGGCCATACACAGCGGCTGATTGTACTCCTCGGTCTTCTGCACAATCTGCCGAACAGTATGGATGTGGTCTACAGTGCTGTAGCCTTTTCGAAACCCGGCTTGTTCGGGTGGCTGGAACTCGTCGAGTTTTCTGGCGAGGCGGTTTGTGAGTACTCTCGAGAACAACTTGTAGATGTGGCTCAGGAGTGAGATGGGTCTATAATTCTTCAGCAAGGTTTTGTCACCTTTTTTGAAGAACAGAACCACCGCACTCCCGCTCCACGCCCGAGGTGTTAAGCCCTGGTGGATGACGGAATTAAAGAGACTCGCTAGCTCATTCAGGACCGGTGTCCCGCCCGCTTTTAGGAGCTCTGTCGTGATTCCGTCATCCCCTGGGCACTTGTTGTTCATAAGTTGCTCAAGAGCAACTCGAACCTCGCCCTGGTCGACATCAGGGATGTCTTCGGTGTAATGGCGCGTGAGTGGGGCTCTGTGGTCACAATCGCTGGATCTCGTTGGTTTGGTCATCCGTGATGCGTAAAGGCGTTTGTAGAAACTCTCAATTTCCTCTAGAATCTCGAACTTAGAGGTGACGGTTTTGCCATCCGCAGTGTTAAGTTTCGTCAGATGAGTTCTACCAAGCTGGCGAGCGAAAACTTTGGTGCCTCTGTTTTGCTCAATAGCATCCGCAATCATGCGGGTATTGAAGCAACGGAGGTCACGTCGCACCAGCTTCCGGATCTTCCTATTGAGGTTTCTCCCATCCGACGAAGACGATTGCGTTGATGACATTTCTCGTCTCTGCCTCATTAGTTCGAGGGTCTCGAGTGAGAGTTTAGTATGCCCTTTTACGCTTTTTCCGGGAAACACCGTTCGAGATACCTCCTGAAGCGTTTTGACCACTGTGTCGGTCTTCTCGTCAACATTGCTAAGGGTTTCCAGTAGTGCGAAACGATTTCGAAGCTCCAATTGGAACTTTTCGGATCCCATTGCCATTTGAGGCGCAGTAGGTCTGAGTGTAGACTTCATCATGCGACGCCTTTCGGCTTTGAAGTTCATATTCAGAGTGCCTCGGACAAGTCGGTGATCGCTTCCGGTATTAAACCTATTGATCACTGAGACGTCTCTAAATATGTACCTCTTGTCTGTCATAATGAAGTCAATCTCGTTCCTCGTCGCAGTATCGGGGCTTTGCCAGGTCCACTTTCTATGGGGCTTCTTCTTAAAGAATGAGTTCATTAAGAAGAGCCCTTGTGACTCCAGAAAGTTGACCAGCATCTGCCCCCTGTGATTTCGGCACCCTACGCCATGGGATCCGATTTTCGTTTCGCCGTGTTCCTGTACTCCCACTTTAGCATTAAAATCCCCCATAACAACATTGTAGTGAGCCTTGGTTGTACCATGTAATGCCTTAGCTATGTCTTCGTACATGGCTTCGGCAACGTCGTCACAATATGTCGAAGTCGGCGCATATACCTGTACCACCTTCAGGAAATGCCTGTCGGTGATTTTAAGTATGAGGTACGCTACCCTTGTCGACACACTGTTGACCTCCACAATGTTGTTAGTGAGAACTTTATTAACGAGAAAACCCACACCGCCCTGAGAGGCCCGATCACCTTCCCGGAAGTAGAACTGGTGGCCTGACTCAAGGGTTATCGTATCCTCCCCCTTTCTTCGGACTTCAGATAACCCCAATATGTGCCAGTTTATGCGACCTAGTTCTACTTCCAGTTCGGTGAGGTGTTGGTCCAGCCGTAGAGAGCGTCCATTGTACGTAGCCAGGGTCAGTTGGTTTTGGTAGCCTTTTCCCGTAACCCGGAGATTCTTCGCACCCCCTGTCCCGCCGTTACCGCGGCCGCTACCGTGACAACGGACAGCGGGACTACCGGGAACGAGGGGCCTTTTCTTATTTGTATGGTCCATGTTAAGAGGTATAAGCCATACTATATACATAGTTAAAGTTAATTTCATTTTATGTAAATATTGAGACACTTTACGGCAGGAAGTCCCTAAGAGACGACGCTAGTATCAGATTGTGAAAACTTTATAAATTCAATTTTAGTTTAATCAACAAAAAAATATAGTAAATCGTAAAACACACATATTTTTCAGACAATGATTAAGCAATTTGATTCAGATATTAGAAATTTATTATTACATTTAATACATTTTAATAGGGTTATGATATTTTACCATAACTTGAAAACGCTTTAAAATCAAAAACCTATTGGGGAAAATCTCGAAAAACGAAGTTGTTTCTCTAAAAGAAATAAAAAATATTTATTTGAAATAATGTAAGATATATATAGTTTTTACTGGCTAAACTAAATATAAAGAAAATAGAGTTTGCTGCATGTCTATCGTTTCCTCTATGACTTATTAGCTACGTAAATTATGTAAATACACATGAAACAATTCTGTATTGTAAGTTAATTGAATATCTTTAATATCGTCTTAAACTCAAAAATAATATTAGGTATTCATAACTTGCAACTATATACCAATTTAATAAATTTATGAGAAGCAAACAATATTTTTATACTAATACAATTTTTAAAAAGGTAATGGAAAATGTTGATTATCCAATTTGGTGATTAATTTGTAGAGAGGTTTTAAAATTATGACCAACAGATTAATTCATTGCTTTGAAAAGAAATTGTAGTCAGTAATTTAAATGGTATATTATTTTGATATATTCCAAACAACATGTTTACAAAAGAGGTTAACTTTAAAAATCTTATCAACAATACTTAAAAACCTCAGATGACACTTTTTATGTTAACAAAATTTAAAAATGAGTGCTGTATTTAACATTTAAGGTAATTTTAGAATCCTCAATATTTATTCGCCTAAATTTTATAAGCGAACTCATAACTTTTTCTCTGAAATATATTTTCTGAGAAAGTTTAAACAGTTACTTTTTTTATTTGGTTTCGATTTTTGTAAGTTATTTTTTTAGTTGTTAATTAACTCGTTAGTACAAATTTATACCCTCAGTCAAGCGCAGCAGCAACATTATTTGTAATCATTACGTATAATTTTACACAATTATAAAAAATAATGAAACAAAGTTAATTTGATACTTCAACTCAAATAAAACTACTGCTTTAAAAAGTTTAAAGGGGCTTACAATCTATTCTACACAAACTTAAAATAATGGCTTGACAGGACTATGATATAACACAATCCAGCTAAAGTTCCTTAACCCCTGACCCGAGCTAGATCCGTAACAATGCGCCTCCGAAACTACAGCCTACACGCAATACCGACTAGGGTAGTAAGCCTTTATAATATTGCTTCAATATTTCATCATCTACTTGTATTGTATATTGTTCTAAATTATCTATTGTTCTAATATTTTTCTTTGTATTTAATGATGTTGATGTTACAAACTTATTGTGTTAAGACATTGAATAAATACTTATAACTCAATACTTTATGGCTGTCTTCTTTACCTTCAAATTTGGTTTATCTAGTATTTATTTACAAGGACATTTTTTGTTAATAAAATATTGAATAAAGCAATACTGCTAGAATGTTATTATTATAATTTTATTCTTGATGTCAGCTGGCCGGAAAATTCATTCAGCACGATAACAATGGGTGAATAGAAGCACCTCTTTCCGATCATTTCAATGGAATGAAAGCACAGTAAAAGAAATCATAGAAACTTTGCGTCTTTGATAACACCACATTAACAAGAGAATATAAACACTTAAAATGGGACCTACTTGTAAGGAAAAAATATTCGAGTCAATTCAATTTATTGAATATTTTTCAATGTATATTTATAAATGTATGTACGTATATTTATATATTCTTTTGTATGACCTTTAAATTTTTAATTTAAATGCAGTACACACATACACACACACACATATATATATATATACAGGGTGACTGGTGAATTACTATCGATATTTGAGGACGTGATATTTGACGATCATATATGACAAAATAAAAATTAATATAACATAAATATTAATAAACTTCTAAGTAAAGTTAACCAAAAGTTATGTAATTAATTACGCATCGTGTGAACACCTTACAGATTAGGTATACACATACACTCACACATACGCGTCCGGCGGCGTGGTGTTGTATCAGCACGCCGCCGCACGCGTCCACACTTGGAACACTTGAAACGTGTCAACACTTTATTTATTTATACGGAAATTTTGTCAAAAATTAAATGCCTATTTTTTTTACATAATTCGAATGAGAATCAAGTACCGAGTATGCTCCTTAAATATTGATAGTAATTCACCAGTCACCCTGTATATATATATGAATAATTAGTAAGAAGGTAGTTTTTTTTATTTATAACTTAAAATAACTTTTAATTGGATCTTCAAAATTAAAATAAGCGACATTAGCAATTAATACACAAATCGTTTGTGTTACTAATTAATTGGATATCTATAATTATTTTGAATTCTATTTTATATTCTTAACGAGTAATTCGTAATCCTAGAAATAAGAAACTTTACTCATAGCACACGATGAAAATGTCTTGAAAACTACTCTCTACACACTTTAATTAAAATTTTCAATTACATAAATTTCTCAACCGAAAATACTTTTTAAGATCTTATTTTCAAATTTAACCAATAATAGAAAATCCTGCAAACTCAAATGTTTATAATTAAGTTGACTTACAAAGTTGAAACTCTTTTAATAATAGAATTAGCAAAATGATTGCAAAATTGATCTTAAAATATCTTTAAGCCTATAGGTAAAATCGTGATAAACAAACAGATAATTAAAGATTTTAAAAAGTTTATCACTTAAACATTTTTTTATGATATAGAACTCCAAAATAGCTATGAGCATACCGACAACAGATTCCATTCCAATTTCCTATAATCGATCTAAATGCGTAACTGACGAGATGTGAAATAGAGGAAATCCTAACAATTAAAAATTTGTCAGTCTTAACGTGACGTCTAAAGGAAGCACGCAAAAGCAATGTCTTCTCTCATGATGTTATGATGTAATCTTGATATTTGTAAAGTTTAATAGTGTTTAATTTAAAGTAAACAAAATTTTATACAGCTTATATGAAAAAAATCTCTCTGTTAAATGTTTCCAGAAGTATATGGGAAACATAAATAGTGATAGTTATTTTAATTACTAGATACTACAAAATAAGTTTGTCCTCAGGGAAAATAACATGAACGAATATGTAATGATTTGGTACATAAATTCTCCTTAGGTCTAAATTATGTGTAAACTTTACCGACACTTTGTACAAGTCTCATAAATTTTATACAAAATTAAAGGAATGTTCGTCTTTAAATATATATATTTACAATATGATTTTTTTTACTAAACAAATTATTTTAGACAATTTTTAATAATATACACAAAGATAATTTTCAAATCCAAATAACAGATAAATAGGTACTTAAACTCAGAAATGAGCTAAAATTGAATGAATAGTTTTCAATGATAAATGTGCCTCAAATAATATATGTATTATAAGATTCAAAAGGACCATGAATAGCAACGCACGGATATTTTTTATTAGTAGATATGAACACGCACGGTGAATCCATGGAATACTGAGAAGTTTCGTGTCTTGTATTAATCTTAAGTTTTACGGACAGTGCCTAACAACATGTTATAAAGAAAAGATATATGTTTTTTAAGAATTTTTGTATATAAATTAAGTATAAAAAAAATCTTCATTATTTTTGTAGTGACCATAAAATTGAATTTTGTCGATGCTTTTCAGGAGCTTTTTTGATTATAATAGATACAGAACAGTCTTTTTACATGCAAAAATTTGCTGACATCAAGGATTAGTTTACTAGACACTAATAAAATGAAGGTATAATTATGACATTATAAATTTTGTTCCTTGGACAACTTTGTTACATTTATTATAATAACGTGAGTTTAATTATAATATATGTTTCAAATAAATTAAGCACTCAAGAAAAGTTTTTACTATGACCGAGAATACAAACATTTAAAACATCATAATAATATATTTTAATTTATTCTTATACTTGATACAACCCCAAAAGATGTTATACCTAGATGGAAACCTTTAAAACATGTATTTCCATATAAATTTTTGAAAGCTCTACACTTTTTTATGGTTAAAAAGATTATAAAAAATACAAAATGATGATATAAATAGTTTTCCATGACTACAATTTGATACATATTATTAAAGAATAGATTTTTTTAAACACAATATTTAACACTGAAAAATTTCAAGCCATACAACTAAATGCATAAAATGGAATGAAGAGCTTGATTCATCAGACACCCTCAGTAATTCAAATAAGTCATTAAGATGAGGAGGGGTTTCGTATACATTTAAAAATATATATGCACAAAAACAAATAGGGAACGCTTGTGTAAACCAATTTTAAAAAACATATACAGTTTTGAAGTGGATCTAGTTTTTTTAAATTTGTTTTTGATAAAATGTTAGAAAGTACGTACGTCTAAATAATAAAATATCGATTTACACAAAATTTAAGATATTGGTAAAAAATATTGTAAACTTCGAAAGGAGGTGAAGTCAAAAAAAAAATTAGTTCGCTCCACCTTTACCTCGTTTTAAAACGAGGAAAAAGGTGTTTAAATACTGTGAAAGGGGAACAGTGAATAAATTATTGCTAACAGTACATCTGTACTAGGACTCCCAATGATAAAACTGCCATTCACTGCAACATGGCCATCTACAATTTTTAAACCGTTTACAATGTACATATTATGTAAAGTCTTAAATTGAAGAAGAAATCGAAGAAAACAAATAATAATTGGTTCCGTTAACACACCTCTCAAAAAGAGATAGACAGAGTAGTTACTACGAGAAACAATTTATCAAAGTGGTGTTTTTCTTGAACCACATACGAAGTTAAATTTGTGGAATAGGATTTTAAGATATCTACTTGTATAATAACAGTACAAGCTTCATAAGCTATCAAAAGCTAATTGAAATTGACAGCTTTGACAAAGTTATTGAATTGAAGAAATTTAATCTTTTAGGTATATGTATTTGTCTACACTTTTTATTAACATTATTCCCATTGATCTTGGCTCACTATTAAAAAGCTGTGTTTTTTTTTTGTTTTACGATTACCCTAAACATCTACGTTAGTTCTTTAATAGTTTGCTTCTGTTAAAATAAAATATTACTTCCCTTACAAATGTCGTGAAACTTGTGATAGGAAACCAAATCGTCATTTTTAATGTCAAACTCTATAAAACGTGTTTTTTCATGCCAGGAAGTTGTAATGTGGAATAATAACGTTATATGAGCATGCCAGCAAACAAAATGATTAATAAACAAAATAACGTTGAAATTAAACAAGGTTACGATTATGTAGTTTCACTTTTTTATTAGCTGCCGAAAATATCTCAAGTCATATAAAGCTACCATCCATATCGAGCTTATTTGAGACGTTCTTAGATATATTTTTTAACAATTATTTTATATATGACACTATGCCAGAAATCGTAGGTATATGTGCCTTAGAGTATGTCTGTGTTTATATATATCCTAAAATATCAATAGCCCTAAGCGTTGGCTGGCATTCCATTTGTCTCATTAGGAGAAGCAGGAAGTATAGCACTTCACTTGGACGCGAGAAAGGTCTTTAATGAAACTATGTAGATTCGCTGTGAATCTGGTTGAACCGGGTTTTTCTCTAGAGCTCTCTACCATAAATATGTGGCGTATACCCAAAGATTTGCAGTAGAACGATTTTGTCGAATTTGTCAAGTCAAAGTTGTTAAATTATCAGTCACTTAGAAGTTCATTTTTTACTAGATAATTCATGAGATACCTGTTCAATATGAGTGTCATAGTCCTATAGATTATGGAGGTAATTTATTTAAGACGATAATTAGCAGGTACGTATAATTTTGTTCTCTAACATTAAATTTAAATTTATATTCTCATTAAAAATGGAAATTCGGCGGACAAATATATGTAGAATGCTGATTTTACTAACTTGGATCAAATCACTATTAATAACCCAAAAACTCAGCTCAATTTGCTATGCCAGTAAAACCTTACCAGCCTATCACATATGTCTCCATGAGGTATTCTCAGTTGGTCCACGTTTAGAACGACGAGTCATCCTGTTATTTCCGGGGATTATATATATTCAACAGGGTAGCCTTCCATTCATCACAAGTCAACAGTTACGACACATAACCCATACAACAGACAACATACCAGAACTCACGAGTTCGTTGGCAGTATGAATTTCTATGATGGATGTTACCTGCACCGGCGACCGATATTGTGGCCTTTTACTTTAGAATATAATATACTTAAAGGTAATACAACCGTGGTGTACTTTTATCAGTCTAATAAGGATATAAAATTTTTAGTATATCAAATTTACATTTCTAATTATTTGCATGAAACTTATTAGTTGTATCTTTGGCGATTCTTTAAATAAAAAATGTTATATTTATTCTCAAATCACTGTGAAAACAATTAATCAATTCATAATTTTTATTTTGAAACAGTTTAAGAACTAGTAAAAGTTTAAAACACAGTGCTTGTTGCCGTATCGTTAATGTTATAAAAACATTTCTATTATGTTTGGTAAATAAAACCGGATAAAAAAAATCGCATTGCAATTAAACTTTATTTAAAAAACGCGTCAAGGGTTTTGCCTCCGCTCTCATTTAAATATGAATATACCGTATATATGTACATTTTGTTTTAAGTAGTTATATTTAACATACTTAAATTATGTTTTAAATATACCTACATATAATAAACCTAACAGTTTCGCTTATTAATTTATATAAAAATATTGAGTAACAAGTCTGACCACCGCTTTTTTTGGACTTGGCCCATGCTATCAATTTGTTTATCCAGGAAGATTTGTTTTTCAAGGTTTCATAGTCTAATTTTAGTAAAAAATTAATTAGAAAGTGATCCCATTTTCTTATTTAAATAACAAATTCCATTATTATTTTGATTCAAAAGACTTTTACAGAAGGTTGATTGTTAGAGTTTCTCATAAGCACCGAGACTACCCTTGAGTACTTCTGTGTTTACTTTGCTACTGCTTTGAAAAACTTCTGTATTCTTTGTGAGCAATATGGGATTATTAAGTGTAACACATTTAAAGATGTTCAATTTAAAATCTCGAGATTATATTAGCGTATCTCTATAATTTTGTAGGTTACAAGAACCTTCGCAGTTAGAATCCTTGCAATAATTTGTCATGTTGTATACATATATCAATTGTGTTTATAATATAAAAAAGTTATATTTTATGTTTCAATGTTAATTGTAAGCGTATTCCTGATCTAGCTATTTTTGCACAAAATAATTTTACGATTATCTGTCTTTTTAGATAGACTTTTATGTATTTAAAATAACATAACTATTGCTGCGCTCGTAAATTTCTAATTATATATTTTCAATGAAAAATTATGATGTCAGTTAACTGAAAAGGGAAGAAAGTTGTGTAATGAATAAATAAATTAACTGTTTGATGTTTAAAAATATTCCTTAGTGTGACACAAAATGTGATAAATATCTAAAAGAAAGGGTTTCGAAGTATAATAACCCACCTCTTAATCATTAGAAGCCTCTATAAACATACTTATAAAATAATGTATCACATTTCTGTGAAATTAATAATAATATAATTTATGAAAATCTTAAAGCCAAGGCAGTCTTTATAATTATTACAAGTGGTTATTGCGTAATAAGTGACGTTGGTGCTTAAATCGTTTACTAATATACAACCGCATCTAATATAAAGCCACTTACGTTTTAGCAATTAGTTACGGTTGGCCGAACGTCAATTACGTGTGATTGAGCGATATTAAATCTATCGATATCAATGACCTATTTGAGAAATTAATAATAAAAATATTTTAATTGACATTGTTTTTTTGACTATAACATATATTTATTTGCTAAAAGAAATTATTGGTTTCACTTAACAGTCTTCAGATTACTCAGTTTCATACGTTTTTGTTTTCACATCTCTAAATCAGTTTTCAGACACCGAGAAACAAATTCAGTTTTGTGTTAAAAGATTTCAAGTGCTAAATCTAGACGTCAGTCTTCATAAAGATTCAGATGCATTAAACATTTTGTATCTGTAAAAAAACGTATATGTTAATGTTTTTAGGGAATAAAATTATTTTTTAGTTTTTAGTCAGTCATCAGTCATACATATTTTTAGCTCTTAATGATGCTAGTAATTTATTCCAATTAGGGCTTATCCAATAAATGTTGTGGACCTTATCTTAGAGATTCCTTTTATAGTCTCACTTATACAATTTTTTTTCGGGTTATACATATGTAATATAAACAATCTTAAAAGGCCATAAATAAAATCGTAAACACAAGATTCAGTTTATACAATGTATAAAACGATCACTTTAGTTTATAGTATGAATCTAAACTATATTGTAGCAAAGTACACAAATAGTAAAAATTTTGCATCTGCCCCAACCGCATTCAATATTTTATTACTCTCATGTTACGGAAATGACTTTTATACATATGTACGGTTGCTCAAATGGTGAGGTGTGAATCTAGAAGCGTGTTTTATTGAATGTATTAGATTTATGTCCCATGTATGAATGTTAGGGTGTAGAAATGAACAGATGTACGGATGTACCAATGTACGATGTACGGTATATGGATGCTAGGTTATTTGAGTATCCGATGTAACGATAAGCTATATAAACAGAATTTCTCGTTGGTAACTCCTAACGTAAAGTGTGTTGATTTTCTCCAAGAGATTCTGATAAGACAGATATACTTATAGTTGAACAACCATTAATTATTTTAATAAAAATTTCAAATTTATTTTATTTTAAATAAAATTCAAATAAATGTAACAATTTGTTAAAGTTAAGCACAACTCTAAGACAGCAAACTTATTAGAAACAAAGCTGTCTAGACAGCAAACTGCATCTGCTCCAATATTATTAACAGGGCTCCATAAAAACGGTCTCTGCATTTTTTCAAAAGGGACTAATCAGAGATTTAGGTTTTGCTATTGAAAACCTTTAACATAAGAAAGTATAGCTGAAACGTCGGGAGGATATAGTTTCTTAAAATAATAACGCGGTATAATATTAGGGTTATCTGAATGAATACTCGCGAATGTTTTAAATCTCATTTTGTAAAAAGCTTCTTAAGTCATAAGATTAGTAAGTACTCTGTAATTTACAGTCATTATACGTTTGGAAGTTAATGAATTTGAAAGTTTGGAAGTGATATTTTGACTAATATATCAAAGATACTTTTTAATTAGTTACATATACAATGATAAGTTAAAAAGATTTCTCAAATATTGTAAAGCTCTTTTCATGTACATGTTGTAAACACTCTCAACTTATTTTACATAATCTTAAGTGGAACGAATGTATGTAGGAAGATACGTCATATTGTAAAGTTGAAGTTTCCGTTTTCTAAGAAATGTATAAAATACAACATAAGTTTCGGAGAGCGTGCCTGTCTGTGAAGATATGTTTTTCAAATAAAACTTAGAAGCCAAATACAAGTAGTTCTATTGAATGCACTTTAATATTAAACCGGTTAACAAGTAAATATAAAATATTTGAATTTATTTCATCGACTCACATTTTTAAATAAAATTGTTATCAATTAAAAACATAATTATTGTTTTAGAGTGGAATGGTTAAGAGATATTAAAAAAAAAGTTATTATATAATTCTTTGATAATCCTACTATGATGGTTTTATGTCAGATCAATATATATTTGCATGTATGTCAAATGATATAATGTATTTTGAATTTCAACTATAAAAAATATGAAAAATATTTTGTTGTTATTATTACTAGGTTTAGGTTTTTGGTTATGTTTAGTAGGTATTACTACTTAAAGCACTTGTTAATTCCGAAATAATTTGTAAAGTTGTTTGCATGTTTTAATACCAAATAAAATATTTTTTATCGAATACTCCAAACTATAGAATCACGATCCGTCTATTCAATCCTACCGATGTTTTTAAAAGCAATTTTCACTCAAAGCTCTGATTGAAAATTTAATTTAACCACCATCACTTAGAATAAATTGAAATGAATAAAGAGTTAAATAAATAAAGTCTTATTTCAACAGCAACTTGAATAAATAGTAAAATATTTTTAAACTTTTAAGTATTTTGATAAATAAAATTCCTAGAAATATTAACCAAAACGCATACGTTACTATAAAATATACAGAGAAATACATTTTGTCTGGGTCCAGGTCTCTTAAAATAATAAAAAAATAAAAACCTTTAAATCTTTAAATAAAAATCTTTAAATGTTCGAACAGTAACAAACATTTGACAGTATTATTTATTAGGTTTAATAGGCCTCCATAAAAACATTACAAGATTTATTATAGTTGATTGCGTCATAAATAATAGCGATTTTTGTTAAAAATTAATTAAAATATTGAACCTTGCGATTTGAACTTACAAGGTAAAAACATGTCAATATAAAAGAAAATTTCACAGCGCAAGAACGGTAAATATATTTTTACTCAGCTGATATATTAAAAGAAATAACTATTATTATGTTCAAATACAAGTTGGTTTTAACTTTATTAAATATAAAAGAGTACTATAAACAATATCATTGGCTATGGAATTAGATGGTAACATTCATGAAATATGACGAGTTTGAAGTCGCGATCTTTTATTTTGTTTCATCTTATAAAAAAGCAAAACAGTAACATAGAAAGTTCACAGTAAGATGAATTAATCATTGTATAATAATACTTATGTTGTTTTACTTTAAAACCAAAACTATATATGAGTTTTTTTAATGCTATAAAGCAGCTAATTAAGTAACTCTTAACAAACCAGCAAATTTATGAATCCACGGTAGATATTTCAGTTGATTTTCAGACTGTAATTCAGAGTATCCAGGGATTACGTTTAATTAAAATTTTCATTAAAACTACCATTGATAAATATGGACATTAATTTGGTTCCAGTCTAATTAAAATTTACGATTTTTAGTTCTGTTTGTTCATCATGATTAGACAAAGATACTCATTTAATATTTATCTGATTATGTATTTCCATTTTCACTAAAAATTTAAAATATTTTTTTGTATTTAGTTGACATTTTTACTAATTTTTTTAATCAATTTTAGCTACTCATTTCAATGAAGCTAACGACTCAAATGGACATTAAGATAAAGATTTAAAACTAGTGGTTCTTTACTCTTAAAATCTTGAAAACATATGTTAAATAAAAATATATATTAGACCATCTTAATATACCTTTTGTATTACAATTTAAAAGAGAATATTTCATAAAATCTTAGCAGAGTTTCCACTTTATCACGTCCATCTTCGCTCTTGCTGGGACCTATTTCAACAAAGTTACGTTCGACCGTCAGAAAATACAATACAAATTTTAATAATTGAAGGACTCTTTTGTTATAATTATAATGAAAATGATTTGGTCCTTATTAACAAGTGTAAGATAATGTAAGTTTTAAATGCGTGTTCCCTTTCATCTTATTATGGTTATACATTTGTTACTTTTATATAATAAGTTACACGTATGACGATATTTTGTTAACTGTATAGTTGAACTTACTGATATAATACATATTTTAGTAAATTAATTCTTCTTCAATTAAAATCTTCACAGATTTATGACTAATATTAATTTCATCTGAAAACAAGAACATCTTACGTTATGAAAAACCTTCATGACGTCGGTAAGTTGTAAATCACTGAGGCGCTTAATTTTTGCTGGCCGTGCTATGTACCGAACACTCAAACTATGGAATTTTGTGAGATTATTTTGTATAATGTAATAAAAACAATATGAATAAATGAAAACATTAATCTCCATGATTTTTGTACCTACATTCAACAGAGAGATTTAACAATTTTAATAATCTCAATTTATTAAATATTATTCAATGAAATACACGTTTCATATACCGCTAAAATATTTCTACATTAGATCTCACTGTTTAATTTAACAACGCTAATTTTAAAATGCATGTTTAAATCTGTTGACCTATAAAATATGTTATTTATATCTAGGTGAATAAAATTACTTTTATAAGTCTTTTTAGATAGAATAATTACTATTCTAATGTGCAGATAACATATAAATATTAAACGAATGTAAAATTTTAATAGTTATAACTCGCTTCATACTTATTTCATAAAGTAAAACAGCATGGGCGAAGTGGTTGTGATTGCATTAAGCAGATTAACTTAAACGAAGCTTTGACATTTTTTCCAATAAATATTCATATAATATTTTTTTACCGCTTTATTAATGAATTTTATTTAAAATGATTCAAAGGAACTCTCAGTTGACAAATGCATGTGCATTTACCAAAACCGGCTGACTGTATGTTTATTTTGATAACACATCACCTTTTCTTTGGATTTTCACAAGCGAAGTGTTGTTTAGGAGACGTAGTTTAAAAATAAAGCTATCCCTTTCACTCTCACGCACAAATCAACTAATAGAGAAGTCAGCTTTTTCACACAAGAAGCGACAATTTCAGATGTGCATGAAAGCTTTCAGTCCGCGCTCGTGCGGCAAGGCGAACGGATGTGCGTTTATCGAACAAATCGATTAATCGCGAAATGTTTTAAGCATCGCAGTTAGAATAAAAAATAAAGGACGCCTTTATCACAAGCTTTGTTTCTCTAAAACAACCGGACCAAATTTAACTAGATATTTCCACCTTACTCAGATTTAAATAGCACTGACGCCGGGTCGTAAGTGGACGTGTATGTGATGTTTTCGATGTACTTATAAAGTTTATATTTACGTTATATAAAAAACATTGTTTTTTTTTCAAAGTATATTGTAAATTATTGGTTTTTATTTTGACGTACAAACTGAATGGTCCAATTTAGTATCATATTTTGAAAATTATTTCCAAACTGAATATCAAAGTCATATTTCATATCAACTTTTCGAATTCTTGTGAATTTTTTGTGCTGAAATTTTTAACGGTATGAGGACCAAGTTTTGATTATTTAATAAATAGTTCAAAGTGTATATAGAACCAATAACTAAAGTGAACTGTGTGAATATTTAATAGACATATCGTTTCTCAAGGTTTATAACAAGAACAACGAAAATTATTAAAGTAATTTACTATCAGGTAAGATAACATCTGAGGTTTCATTACATTAAATTAATTTTAATATGTTACAGGTAAATGAAATTGTTAGCTACAAATTAAGGGAGCTCATGGAAGTCATTTTGAAACGTGTTCAAAATATATATATGTATGATCACTTTGTCTGTATGAATACAAGTAGCAAAATTATTAAATGTAATTTGTTATTTATTACTACATTATTTATTATAAAATCACAATTATCATAAGAAAAAAAATATTATATTCGTTTTTTTATAATTATTTACTCAACAAACTTTAAATCTTAAAAAAGCACTTGAAATTATGCAAAATCAACGATTTAATTCTTATATAAACTAAAACGGATTATAATATTAATTAAAAATAATAATTCAAATTAAAATATCAACGCATTATCTTCGAAGCCTATACAATTTTGTACTTATAACAAACATTTATGAAAATATTGATAGATTTACTTGAAGTTGCAAATAATTGATTAAATTATTAAACAGAATCCATTATCTCGAAGATAAGGCAGGACCCTTTTTAATTGGAGATTGAAACGTCGCGTTGGAACGAGGAGTTAGATTGATTTAACAATCGAGCAAAATCACTTAAAAACTTAGCAAGAAATCAATCAGCGAGTAAAAATTCAAGATTTTACGACATTTATTAAGTCTTCAGAAGTTTCGCAATTATTATAACAGTAAGATTTAGTTTTTCTATTTAAAAAGCTCTGTGTTATATTTTTACACATACATAACACTTTTTAAACAAAGTTTTTTTCCCTATTTATGGCAACATTTTGTGTAAGTTACAAAAATAAAATTTCCTTATTGTATATCTTTTAACATCACTCGTGTTGTATATTGTATTAAAATGATTTATATTTTGAAAAAAGAACCTAAAAATTGTTAAATTTTAAGAAAACTATTTGAAATTTAACTCTGATACAAATACCTCAGTTTCAGTAATTTCCTTAAATAATTATCTTTATAATTATTGATTACAATTAATTAAACTCATCCTTTAATAAAAACCATATAAAATATTGGAGACAACTTTACAATATCTTAATATTGTTACATAATTTATTGTGAGGGAAGATTATTTTTAAGATGATTCAAATTAGTTTCGACGATCTTTCAAAGTGGCAATTAAAGAAGTTTAAGCTGGGTTTTATACAAAAACTTTTGTATTGAATTATTAAATAATAGAAATAGGACTACTATTCAAAATGAAACAAAGAGTTATTAAACGTTATATAATTCTATAATAATAATTAATATATAATGTTTGAGTGACTGTTTATTTATATTTTCAGCCACTATTTAAAAATTCAATATATTTAAAATAAATAAAAACTTGTAGAAAATCTAATAATATTTTCACATAGCTTGTTTTTATATATTTCCATAACATGAAATGACTACGGAACCTTTCATAATACGCGTTAGACGCACTTGACCGATTCACGATACACGGCATAAGCGATGCGATAGAAAAAATAATGAGTTGAAAGGTATTTTCGTGGTTTTTACTTCGATGAAATAAGTCGAGTGATATAATGCTATAAGAAATTTCAGAATCTTTGACCAGTTAATAATTATTGTTCTTAACTCGTTTCTTATAAAATTTCTTGTTAACTTGCAACGTTGGATAATTAAAACTAAACATTTAATTAAACTCCGATGACTTGCAATTTTCATGATAAATGTTGGCTGATTTTGTTATTAAATTTTGGGAGATTTGCTGTAAATGAACGGAATTCTGGAATAAGTCACGGATAAAAAGTGTGTGATAATTTTCTGTGTGGATTTTGTTTCATTACGATTCCTTTAGTTCATTTCAAACTATGAAATATATTCTTAGGCTCGTTACTATATGATTTTGTATATTAATGAAATTATGTAAACATATTCCAAAGTCCACCATTGCCGTTTTAGTTTTACGCTGTCTTTAATGATTTGTATTTAGAAAGTTATTTCCAAATAAAGGATTTCAAGAATAAAAAAATATATTGGGAATTTTATATGTATTCGGAAATAATTACAGTAATTGTAAAGAATCATAAATATAATATTTTTCATCCATGAATGTATGTAGAAATCTGTCTCCGTTTATTTCAATTTAATATATTGTTTATTTTTCTTACAAAATTTATATTTTCATACATTGCTGACAAAGCCCCTTGTTATAATTTTATATGAATGGGAAAAAAAAGTATTTTATATGTGCGCCTTATTAACCTTTTCAACCTTGACATTTTGATACAAATATTATGTGATAAGGTAAAATATGTTACTAACATATTATTATTAAATATCTATTTATGTTAACACGCATTTATTTGGTAATATAAATAAACAAGGCATGTGGGACTGTTTCATAGTTATTAACTCCTAGATGGTACTATGATTAAAGGCTAAATCTAGAAAGAAATTTGTTATGAAATTATATTCGCTTTAACACCATTAATTAAAACCTCATGTTGAAAGAAAGAACGTAAAAATATTGATATTTTCAATGAAATTTTAGATAGGTTTCAGATTCAACTTATATAAATAGTCATTTTCATTTAGAGGATATGAAAATCGGAGGTGACGCTTTAACCTATGAATATATATGATTATATGAATGTATATAGGTTTCAATATTCAATCGTTACTGGAAATAGTTTTAATTGATATTATAGTAGTTTATAATATGTATGTATATTAGTTTAAAATGATATAAAATTAGAGTTTCGGTGAATCAGTGTTTGCCATATGAATATCAAAATGCTAGTTGTTTATTAAATTATTATTTTAATTCCAAAACACTTTTTTTTTTCCATGACCACTTATTATTGAATAGCTGTAAAAGGAAAAACATCGAAATTTATTCAATATTTTTTCAAACGTTTTAGTTCATTAATTACGCATGCCGTTTTATAACTTTTGAATTATTTATATTTGTACAAAACTTTCTCATTCAACTTTTAGGTTTTATGTTTTTAAGACGAAGTTAAACAAAGTTTAAAAAATGTAAGGACTATCAGGAGAATGTTACGTGGAAATAAGTGAAAAGGATTATAAAAATCATTACCTTTGTACTTTTTTAAGCTATTTAACTTATTAGTTTTTTTTTAATTATTTTTAAATCAACGGGTAATCACGTTTTGATTCTAATATCTCTCAGTTCAGTATAATCTATAAAAAAGTATCTAAGACTTTTTCATAATACATAGGTTTGAGTCATAGACATGTACTTTTCAGTAGTTATTTCCGCCATGACTTTTAGAATAGCTATTTCCGAGCTACAACATTAGCAGAAAATATAGTGCTAGTCAAGTTTTTATTTAGATGCAATATTCCCGACGTTTTACGTAACCGCTATGTTAGTCTATTTCCGCCTTAATCCATCACATGCACATTCAATGTGCTCGATTTCTATTATGTATTGTGTGATCGCAAATATGTATTACAAGGTAAACGATTTCAATTGAAATAGAAATCATTTTTTAATTTTCATAGATAGTTCCAAATAGTTCTTCACGTTTTTGACTTACTGCGCATGCATAAATTTTAGTTTTTCAATGGTTAATCTTGATAGTACTTACCAATTTAAGATGTTTTAGTACTACTAATGATATATGGTACGAACGGAGATCTGTATACTTATTTCATGCATTTTCGTACATTTTATTAGCAGCTGAAGTGCTTTTCACCTTGTTTGCGCTAGATTTTTATCCAACTTTTAATTTAGTGCCTAATTAAAAACTACCTAGTTTCTGCATTATATTTTCAAGTTTCATGAGATCATTCAAAAAATATTTTTATAAATTATTCTGACATTCTTATAAAATATGTAAGGATATGAGAACAATTATTAGAAATCAAGACTGTTTTAAGTAGAATATCCTATAATTGAATAGTATAAAAAATTTAAATGCATAATTTGTTAAACTTTTAGCCCAATTAGCAGCGAAGATTTAGAGTTCTCATATATATACATAAATACAATGCAAACCTCCAAATTAAAAACATAGCTCATGATTATAATAACTACTGTATCGATTTAGTTTTTCTTTAAAACAAGGTACTCGCAAAGAACTTGATATTTATAAACCACTATGTCTTAATATTAATTTTACTAAGGAAAAAAAAGGAAAATGATTTCTTGACCTAAAACTAGAATTAAATAAACTGCGTTAGAGCATATGATAGTTAATACACACAAATTAGTGAAGGTACAAATTGTTTTAATGTTATAAATATTATGGTAAGTATTGAGGATTGTAATTTATATAAAGTATGTTTTTTTAAATGATGGTACATCACCTTGACAAATTTTGTCAATAACTTAAGATGAAATAAAAAAATTACCGGTTTTGTACCCATAGGACCGATTTGCATAACACGCCCTGTAATCTCATTTACAATGATGAAGACAAATTGAGCGTGAAATAGCGGAACCATAAATGTTATGGTAACCCTCACAGTCGTAGACGAGTAATTGTTTCTTAAGGCATTCTTAAGAGTTGGGCGTAAGATTTCAGAAATTCTTTAAATTCAAAGTTGAACATAAAAGTTTATATTATGTAAAAAAATATGTTTTCATCCATATCCATTAAATGGGCTTATATAGAGTTTGTTTGGACTTTAAGATTTCGGTGAGATACTTGGTCGTTGTTTTTTCGGAATTAAGATAATTTTTTTTTACAAAAACAACAATTTTTAATAATATCCAACATAACTCTTGATTTTGTTGTATTTTAAGCTGACAAGTAAATAAGACTACAGCTTCATTAATCCATATCGTAGACAATATTTATATATATTGACCAAGATATATCTATGTAAATATCAAGAATATTATCAGTTCTCACTTCAGCCATCCATATTGTAGGAAAGGTGAGATCCAAATATACTGTGCCACACCCGAGAGACCACCCACATACAGAATGTTCACTCCAACTTATTTACAAATCTAAAAGGAATGAATTAAAAAAACGTAGCGACTGGAAAGGATTGAAAGAGATCCGTTATATCATTGCACCTCTTAATGTTTCTATGTAAAATAAATTATTAAGCGTACGTGTATTCAATAATTTAAAAAGATACGATAGTAAAAGACATAAAAATCTGGTTTTTAGAAGAGTTTTGAACATTGGATACATACTCGTACGTGGGATTTTTTTGTTAGAATAGTTTAGTTTTTACATTATTTCACAAGATTTGCTATAAAACAAATACTTCCATTAATTATTTGAAATACTCGTTAGTCATCATCACTTATTTCTGTTTTTTATTTTAATATTTTGTGAAATATTATGTTAAAATCGTATTAATTATTATTTGTGTTACTTAAAACCGTTTTATGTACATATATCAGTTATAGTAAGCACTTTATTTTTGTCATTACTATACTAACCGCAACTATGTGGAAAAAATATTACAACCAAATTGTTTTAATATCGCTTAAGTAATTACTTATTTTATAAATTGTACTACATCCTTAGTAGACAATGACTAAATAATGTAATAAATAACTGGAGCTAGCCCACAAGCATTAGGCTAATGCTCAATTAGCAAAAATTGGATACGAAAAATATACGTTATATTCTTCTACCCATGTTATTAACTGTTCTCCATTCCTGGTAAATTCATTGAAAATAAAAAGGGAATTTCAATTTAATAGCTCAGCAGCCTACGGCGTCACATACGATGAATTGTACGTTTATATATAATATTGGAATATAAAGAAATTGCTTCTTTACTTACTGACAAAAATATTTCTTTCTTTCTATTAAAATAAAAAAAAATGTAATGAAAAATTTATTTAAACTGAAGCTGTTACGATTGGTAGTAATTTTATTATTTTTATCTCTCTCGGATTATCAAAGGTATAACTTCGTGTTCTCGGGACGGCGTATGCTCTCGGGAGGCTTCTCCCCAATCTCGGCGGTCCGAGTGTGGCATGCCGGCGTTTATACACCGGTGTGTTACGCTCAATGGCGCTGTACGGAGCTCCAGTGTGGGTCGGTGCCCTCACAAGGCCGAACGTGGCTGCGCTGCACAGAGTGCAGCGCGTCATGGCGGTGAGGGTGGTACGAGCATACCGCACTGTCTCTCATGAGGCGGCTTGCGTGCTGGCTGGGACGCCTCCCTGGGAACTGGATGCCCAGGTTCTGGCGGAGGTTTACCACCAGTGCGCGCGAGATCGATCCCGGGGAACGAGTCCGGACCGGGATCGGGTGGATAGTTGGCGACGATCTGCGCGGTCGTCCTTGTTCCATCGGTGGAGGCAAAGGCTCTCTGAGCCAGTGGCCGGGTTGCGAACCGTGGAGGCTATTCGCCCGCTCCTCATGGAGTGGGTGGACCGCCGACATGGATCCTTGACCTTCCGGCTGGTGCAGATCCTCTCGGGGCACGGTTGCTTCGGGAGGTATTTGTGCCATATAGTCGGGAGAGAGCCGACAGCGACGTGTCACCACTGCAGTCGCGTGGAAGACACCGCTGACCACACACTGATGGAATGTCCAGCGTGGATATCCGAGCGGAGCCAACTCATCCGCGTGGTTGGCGCAGACCTTTCGTTGCCGGCAGTGGTCCAGGCCATGGTCGGCAGCGAGAGGGCATGGCAGGCGGTGGCCGACTTCAGCGAGAGAGTCATCTTGCAGAAGGAGGCTGCTGAACGAGTGAGGGAAGACGACCCCTCCTCGGCGCCGCTGCGCCGACGAAGGCTGGGTCGAAGGCAGCGGGCTTATGCTCGCGACCTGCCTCCCCAGTGAGAAAGCCTCCGGGCGTCGGTGGGGAACCGGCGTCCGGGTAACATAGGCTAGAGGAAGAGCGGCGTGTTTGGCGTTCCCGGCACGCTGCTCTTGAGTCGGAGGGGTGGTGTGGTCAGCCACTAATACCCCTGCCGATGGCGGAGTCCCTTTCGGGACTCGTGCGTAGTGAGCGGAAGTATGGCTTGCCGTTCCCGCTCACTAGTCTACGCACAGCGCAGAGAACGCCGAGGTGGTTTAGTGGGTGGAAATCCCACATGCCCCTGTCGCGTTTCCCCCGCGGCAGGAAGTCTTTAAAAGATTCCCCTCGTAGAAAGAAAAAAAAAAAAAAAAAAAAAAAAAAAAAAAAAAAAAAAAAAAAAAGGTATAACTTCGTGTTAAGAATTGTGAAAACTTAAATAAAAGTAGTGTACTAAATCAACCTTTATAAAATTAACTCGTTTGTAGTTTGTTTCGAGGCTATCTTAAAAAATTGGTATCTTTAATATGCATATTTTATATTACTACGAGTATATCTTGTAGCGTAATCAGTACAAAAAGTATGACATTGTTAATGTCAATAACTATATTGTACAAATTGTAAAACTAGACCTCTGGAATCTTACTAGCACCATTATGTAGAAATTGCTTTACTCTTACATTCCTATAATGAAGGTGACCAGCCAGTCGCTGATGTGCCCTGTCGCTGACCGATCCCGGGTATACCGATATAGCGGCCGATGGCTTTCGCAGTCGTTTTAGTGAGTAGGGGCCTGCCCAGGCCGAGTCTCGCACATTCCTTCCGGCCCCACCAAGGCCGGTTGGACGGCTCGTAAAAAGAGTTTCCCTGCGTCATCAAGAAAAATAAAGGTGACAAGAAGTAGCGTTATCTATCTACATTTCCTAGCCCAATAACTATAATTTAAATTGTCGACTCCTTTGGTAAATCAGTATTTTTTCATATGTACTGGACTTTATTGACATCGGGAGTAGAAAAACTTTTTGTGTCATATACTTATTGTCAACTATGACCACTTACTATCAGATGGACCTCCCGCTTGTTTTCTCTCTATAGCACTTAGAGGCGTAAAAGAAATTTAATTAAGGAATAAGAAAAGCAACTCCTTTTTTGATGTATGAAAATATTTATTTCGCTATAAAAATAAATAAGAGCAAAATGGGTGAGTGTAATTGTATTATTTCGATAAAAGGCTCTATTAAAATTGTTAGGCTTCTCTTAATACTGTTACTGTTCTAGTAGAATAGCTTTGTCTGATTTGATCTCATTTTCACTCATTAATTTAACACAATTCTAATTTATAAAACAGCTTAGTTTAAATTAAGTAGGCTTAGTCCTTACCATAGTGAATCTACAAATTTAATCATCCAAAAAGCCACAAAAACACATTCGAAAACGTGACTTCTTTGACGAATAATATTTTGCTCTTCAATCCTTTTTTTGCAAAAGCGTTCTAGAGAGAAGTATATAAAACAATTTAACATTTAAATACTTATTGTCAAAAATAAATTATTGTAGTGATGTATTGCAACTTGTTATTATATATTTTAGATTATGGTAAAGGTTAACATTATATAAAATACTTTTATATCTTGCGAACCATTTTTCTTAGATAATTAAATTTTTCTTTGTAAGTCTTTTGTTTCCTGTTTGCTTTGCTAATGAAATTAAATCTTTCATTAAAAATTAAGGAGCTTATTTAAAAAAAATATGTTTTTATCCTTTATTTTGAAAGACTACAGATATGATATAGATATAATGAGATCTAAGACTTTCGCTAGTATTCAGGAAATGAAACTACTTACTGTTATTTTCCAACAACCGTGATCACGGTTGCTCAAAAGTGACCAACGTCTCGGGAGTATGTAGTTTTAACATAAAATTGTTTAATATAAGCCGTGGGCAGTTTATTTAGGCAATATGGTGGATTTCTCAAACGTAGCAAGATAAATCTAAGTCCATCGTCGAGTTTACAGATAAATGTCTTAGTTTTATAGTTGAAATGTTATTGAACAAGATTTGTGTTTGTTTTAGTTTATTTACCGCCTCTTTACATTGAGTTTGAACGCAAATGTGTCCATACAATAAATTATGGCATTTAATTTTATTATGACACAAATAGTTTAAAATGTAACATAATTCAAAATTAATTGTTGCCCAAGCAAGATTTTGTTACTCTGTAATAATATTGGAAAGCAATAATATTGCAAATAAATCAAAGTATTAATGAAGGAAGCTTAAATATTATTTCTTTATGTGTTATTGAAAACATATTATTTACTGAAAGATATTGTTTACTATTATAAATAAAATATCTGTCCATTAACACGACTGTTGAGTTGTTAGTTCGCTCTTTCAATACGTTATATCATACTTACATGCAATCAGTGGCGGCGGGTGGGTAATCGAACCGGTGGTGCACTTTACTAAAATATTAAAATTAGAAAATGCAACAAAACTCTCGGTTGCTCTCGGTAATCTTCAGCCGCTCGTGCGGCGCTCGAGAACCGACTCATTACTCGGTACATTTCTATGAACTATCTTTTGTTTCACGCGTCAGGCGTATTATTTCGTATCTCATACAGCATAATATTGTATTAGGAGTCCTCGTGCACTCGCCGAAGCGCACGATATATTAGTTAAGTAAAGCGCTCAAACTTTTTGACCATAATAAGGAAATTTAATTTTTTATACGTTTTTATATGTTTAAAAATAAATATTAAAATGGTAATTTAAAAATAAAGATGATAATTTGTAATTTTTAAATCTTTTCAATTGGTGGTTCAGCGCACGAGTGCACTTAAGGTACAGCCGCCACTGCATGCAATTATGTAGTAATAATTTCACAAAATATAGCAAAATTCAAATCTTTCTTACAGCTGACGTTATGAAAAATTAACTCGTTTTTATCGTTCTCTTAGATTAACAGTAATGAAAAAGCAAACAGATTAAAATAGAGATTTCTATAGATGAAACGGAAAACTCCATTAGGATCTTTGAGTTTATTTAATTAGAAAATGCTTCTTTCATTCCAAAATTAAAAATTAAAATTTTAAACGATTGCTATAATAAAAGAAATATATTTTATGTTTAATACGTCTGCTATATAGTTTTTCTTTGTACGTATGTATCGTTATCGAATAAAATAAAATAAGTATTTGAATACTAACGTTTGAAAAAGTTTAGGGTCTCAATGATCGTTATGTTTGTCTAGACAGAAGAAACGGAATATCTTATAAGATACAAGAACAAGTGGTTCCATTCAAATGAATATTAGTTTACAGTCTCATTTTATTTTAGACGTTATAAAATAAACTGAAATCCTTATTAACGATATATAATATTATTTGGTTTTATTGCTTTTGAATATTTTCTTTTTACAGTATCTTGAATTTAAATGATTTAAGAAAAAAATATGTCTGGTATTACTTAACCTAAAAATAATTAAAAGCTTTTATGTTTCAGGAGTCAATTGACCTCCGAAATATAATAAATTCAAATAGAAGCTGACATTTAAAATAATTATTTGTTGTTTTCTTAAATTACATATTTTTAACAAGGATACAATTAGTTAACTTTGTCGGACTGTGGGTAATTTATGTAAACGAAACAGATATCAGCAAGGACTATCGGGGTTATTAAAAGCACTGTCGAAATGTCCTTGAAGGTTAAAATAAGAAAGCCCATTTTGTTTGTGTACAGCCTTGTAACAGGCACTCTGCCAGTATAAAGTGATATATTTAAATTTTCACAGTTTTATTACTAAAATGCTACTCAGGTAGTAGCACTTTGGAATAATATCAGGTCATAAAAATTGCACAAAATTACCATAAGAAACACAAAGAGTTATATGTTTGGGTGATAGCATTATTTTTACAATACAAAATACTATATCTAATGCACCATAAGTTTTTCTTAGACATACTTAATAGCGTTACATCTCACAACTAGTGTACTCTTTATTATAGAAATTGAATATCTATTTTTATAATCAAACAATAAATTAGTCATATTTATGTTTAGACAAGTGGACTTTTGATAAACCTATTAACATCACAGAAGAATCTTTCCACACCATAGGAAAACGATTAAGTGGCAAAAAATATATTGCTATGATTGCATAGTACTTTCTAAATGTATCACGTTAAAAACGTGTTTATAAATGATAGCTAGGACTTAAAATAATAACAGTTAATAGAATTATCTGTTAATGGTATTATGTCAATGTTAGGTTTACAACCCCTAGGAAATACATAAGACAAGTCCAGTATCATTTTATGCCGTGCCATAAATATATCTTTCAAATAAGTAATTATAGACATTTAATACTACGGGAAATTAACTTATTTTTAAAAATGTTGACGTTGCACTTTATAGTGACCGCAAATGTCTACTTATAATTACTTGAGACATCTTAAACTTCGCTCTTTAAAAATATGAAACTTGAGTACAAAATCTGCAAGCTATGCACTCTAAGCGAACTAAGTAATATGATAGCTCTTTTTCATTATACAACCCTTAAATGATATTCATTTATATCTTTATTAGTCATTAATATTCATTAAACGGTAAGTTTATTGCAGAAAGGTTACGAAATACTTCTTATAAATCTAATGCAATCGATGACGGTGAACTTAATCATAAGCGGAGTGTTATTAATTTTAAAAAAGTAAATTTAGAAATTTTCTCTCATTATTTTAAATATCGGTACAAGAATTAAAGAACATGTTTCAGAAATTCAAAAAAGGCGCACATCGAATTCAGCAGTATCTGAAAACACAATGGATAAACCAGGCCACTACATTTGGTTTGACAAACAACAGATCCTCATACGTGCAGACAGGTATATACCGAGACTAATCCGCGAGGCTATTAAAATAAAAAAAAACATTAATTTCAATAGAGAAGATGGCTGAAATTAATCTAACACCTGGAACTCCCTCATAAGAAAATACAAAATCACATGTTCGTGACCATATTGCAAAATCTCAGAACACGGCGAGCGCAGTGTACAGATATCAGGAGCGTTACACTATTAGATTAAGAAATCGTTGACGGTAGATGACAAGTAACAAGAGGAAAAAATTTTAGTATATCCGTAGTATAAAGTAGTATATCCTAAAATCTTGCTTTTATTTATATGAATACTTTCGAAATTCTCAAATATCATTATGTCATATGTTAATTCGGTTTTATTATTTAATAAATAACACAATGTTTTTATGTGACCTGAAGGGTTTAAAGATGAACAAATTGGAAGTGAAATCCTAAAACGTAAAAGTTAGTGCACTTATAAAAAATATTCTAACCTTGAGTTTCAATATCGATGGTTTTTTGTTAGGCAAAACTTCGCGGAAATCAATCTGCATTATGTTCATTGTTTATTTGGCTTGATGACTTGATAGCTATAAGTGAGCCCATTAATGGAAATGTAGTTATTAAGTACCTGATAGTCCATATAACTTACACATCCAAATCAAAATGGGATTAATGTTTATGGGATTAATGGGATATAACTAAAACTTATCTATTGATACATATGTGAGAGATATTTCATATTTTATTATTCTTAATTAATACAATCGAAATAAAGGTTCAATTGTCAAATAAACTGTATAACTTCATATATTTTTCTCAAATAATTATTGTGCCATAATAGGTTTTGTTTTAATCTAATCAATAAGTATTTTGCTGTAGAGAAATGGTAAATTAATGTTGTAATTTCTACTTTTATTAAAAGATCGATATTGCGATATAAAAATGGTTCTAGGTTCGATTGTGTTTTTCATAAAAAAATCTATTTAAAACTTTGAAGACGTTTATACGTTTAAACAAAAGAAACGAATAACAATCTAAAAAAGTGCTTGGTTAGAACTTCCTTTTTTCGTTTATAATTCATGACACCAATTTAGAGCGCGAGTAGAAAATATTTTTACGTCTTAGATTTTCAACAAGAGACAGTTGACCTCGTTTTGTCGGTTGTAAGATGCAACGTTCCTTGGAATAATAGAAGCAGTTAGAAAAAATGGTATTAGATAACACTTTACTTTCGAAGAGTTTTAATTCATAACTTAAATTTCAAATCAAATTGGATTATGTATTTTGATTAATTTAAAGTATGCAGGTGTTTGTTTATACTAGAAATAAATTATTATAATATTTAATGTACTTAAAAAACATATACCGCAGTTTTGAACTTTAACAAAATTATGTAAAGTCAAACTTATTGTTAGTTGCATATTATATACATACATCAAATTTATTTTGTTAAGGTATGAAGAAGTAGTAATAATTAAAAATATTTTAAAATATCTCACAAAAAATTATAACAAACAAAGTGCTCAGAAGAAAAAAAAAGCATTACGGACATCAAAAAACGTTCCAGATAATTAAGAAACGTCAGTTAACGTTAGTGAAATTATTTTTATAATTGTGAATTATTCGATATAAAATCAAAACAGGTCACAAAATTTGTTTTTCTGAAACAGTATTACTATTGTATTTTATTTAAAAAGCTTCCGACAAACGTTATAATATTTTTAGTATAATCAAACAACAAATATATTGGTAGATTTCTCAACATGAGTTTTAAAGTTATACAAAATGATTAAATCTGCTCGATTAATGAAATGAAGGATTTCCATATATGATTGACTAATGTTATTTTTAAAAATTAGTGTTACTTTACTTTTTTTGTTTTTTACTTCGTACCGCAAAACCAAATTTTTCAGTGTTTTTGCTCCTACCTAATACATTCCACTTAGTTTCCCTACGGGATCGTTTTTTCTACGTGAAAAATATCCTATGTTTTTCTTCTTACCCTTTATATATAATTTCAGTACCAGCTGCGTGGATAAAAAGTCAAGGAGAAATAGCCAACCAAACACTTTTTTGTACAATGTTGATTTTCTCATTGTACTATTTTTTTATAGTTATATATAATTTCTGTATACATTGACATGAAAAGACGAGAAAAAGGTAATGAAATTGGTAGACAGTAAGAAAATATAGTTGCATTCTGTTTTTATTTTCATGTGTATAAATAAATTTATCAGTCTAATACGTCACAGAACGGAAAAAACGAAATATATACTAAGACAGACACTCAAAAAGTCATTGAAGCGGTCACTAAAATGAACCTACGAGGAATCACAATGATCAAACAGTCTTCACAGTCGTTTTTATTACGTATGAGGGTCCTCGTATAATCATGATAGGAAATATCCAATAACTAGTTTCATCAGAATAACATTTTATAGAATAGAGCTTTTACAATGCTCAAGGGCATGCTTAAATTATATACGAATAAGGGTATACTTAATATTGGTCAAAACTTGATATTGGACGAAGAAGAGTTTTACAAATAACATTAGACCCTTTTTTATTATAATATTTCCAATTATCTTAAGTCTATATTAATAATCATTCAAACAAATATTATTAAACTAGCTTTTGCGTGCAACTTCATCCGCGTGGAATAGTGACTTCTGGCAGAAAAATATAGATAGCTGTGCCCGCGACTCCGTCAGCGTGTAACTCCTTGATTATTGAATTGATCGCTCTACAGACTTATTATAAGTACAGAAGAAGATAACTTTGGTGTTTTTCTACACCGATTTACATGATTCTTTTTTTTTATTGAATAGGTCATAATGTATTTTTTTTTAAATTAGGGTTGAGTTATAGTATTGTAAACGTTAGAGTAGACAAATACAATCAGAAATCTCCGAATTGCTGAGCTATCGGGCGTTTCACGTGTTATTGTGAGTCAACAATAAAAGATAGACATATACCGTCCAGGAATACTTTTTATACAATTTTAAGGAGAATATTCCCGTCATACATGATTTCTATGTAGCTTTAACCTAAAAGAATGCACACGCAACGGAAGCTTAAAAAATGGAGTAACTTCTCACGTTTTCCCAATATTTCTCTTCACTGCTCTGCTCCTATTTATTGTAGCGTAATGAAAAGTATACTGTAACCTACCCAGAAGTATGAAGAATAATTATGCCAAATTTCGTTAAAATCCGTCCCGTAGTTTTTGTTTGCATAACGAATACACAGACAGACAGACAGACAAAAATTTTACTGATTGCATTTTTGGCATCAGTATCGATACCTAACTACCCCCTGATAGTTGTTTTTTTAAATATATTTTATGTACAAAATTGATCGCTCTACAGATTTATTATCAGTATAGATTATGCCTTACAATGAACTCTCAACAGAATATGTCAAGACGTATTTTATTGGAAACACCCATTCATTTGTGATGTTTTTTTATCTCATATACGCCAAGTTGAAATCGATAAATTACATGTTCCGACTAATGACTCGCTGATTGGCTGGCTGGCCTGTTAACTGACTGATTGTTGCCTATATAAAACTTGTCGATGTATTCATATATAGGATGTAAATCTTTTCATACATTTAATTTTTCATGCATCGTATTTATAAATGAAATAAGTGTGAGAAAAACTGTTTAATGCTTTTTTATGTTGAAATATCGTAATAACATCGTTTTATTAATTTTCAACCTTTTAATAAATGAACTATAGTAGTCTGTGCGGGAATCGAAATTAAATATAATGAAATCATTTTCGACGAACTGCAATGTATCTAGGTGTGTGTGCTCTTCTTGAGATTCGAATTATTCCATCAACAAGTATTACCCTTATATACTGTTCATAAATTGTTCTTTGTAATCGCTAGCTTTGCCTTTTCCGTCTAAATAAACAACCCGATAGCTTTGTGTTCATCCGGGTCATGACCTCCGTGTCACGTTTCAGCGTCAATGACACAAGTTATTAATCCAGATTGTAACATTAGTCACTAATTAACCCAATAAGTATACAATGATAGTATTTTTTATATTTTTTATACTATTAAGATCTTATCATAACCTACAGAGATCGTTAATACTTTGAATTGTACATTTTGGTTCCCCAGGGAGTTTGTGTGTGCAAGGTAATAACATAAAAGGTAACGTTTTATGAGACCTTTATGTCCTGCCATTAGTAATGTGTACGGTCACCTAATGTAATTGAACTTAACAAGCACGTTAGGTGGCTACACCGTTCGATGGTATGTCCGATCAATACAATCATCACGTGCTAGCAACAATTAGTAAACTCTTTAGTGCTCAGACATTGAATGGAGTGATAACAGTGGAAATTTACACTTAAATACAATTAATTTATAATTTGATGCATCAATTCCATTTGTTTATTTTTCCATTAATTATGCATTTTTATTGTAGCAAATCATTAAAAAGCAATTTTAGACCAGTAGCATATCTAAGTACATTCCATAGGAAAATATGAAATATACTGTTCTAAAAACTCTCGACTAATGGGATGTCGCTGTCGGGGGTTGAAATTCATTGCCCTGAAATGAAATACTCGTTATAGTTTTACAACCTTTAAGAGTTGTAACTTTAATTGAATTTTGTTATAGAAAAGAGAAATAAATAGGAATAAAGAGTTAAAATTTTAACTTGATGCACAAATTTTAAATTGAATCACCATTAAATGAACCGATAATCAAGAATGTGATTTATTTTCAATAATTAAATATGCCAAGAATTATTATCAGTTCAAACGTAGGTAATCAAATAAAAAACCAGTTTCCGAATTTGTGAATCTACCTTTGAGATAAATTAGAACATCCATGTGCTAAAGCAAGGAAACCAATATATGTATTTACCTTTTATAAATCGTCGGTCCTGAATAAAAAATAAACACAACTGATATGAACACAAATGAGCACAAAAGAATTACAATCTTAAGGTAATTAAAACAATTATTGTAAGACTCAAAATATAAATTTTATTCACAAAGTAATCAGTCAATTATATCCTAATTATTTAAACTGTTTTAAACGTCTATTTAAACTTATTTATTTTACGTTAATAATTTCACAAACTTTGGAAAAATGTGTAAAATCGTGTTATTTATTGGAAAATTTCATATGACTAATATGCAAGTCTGTGAAGGTTAATCGACTAGTTGTTTAATCAATATGCGTGTCACCTTTTTGGTTCTATTAGGAAACCTTATAACATCGCGTAGGCGTCTCCTATTTTATACGAAATGTACACAGTTTGCTTTCTGTGGTTAAATGATTAGATAGGAAAATTGTTAGGCGGGGAATATAATTTTGTTTTATCGTAACACATACTTCATGTATAATTCTTATTTTTGACTTGCAATTCCTTTGAAGATTAACTATCAATATTGTCTTTTTGTTTGATTGTTAGCTAATCCCGATTTCAATAAATATATTTTAAGGTACTTATGACAGCGTTGCAAGCTCCATTAATGAACTCACTGTATGTAACTAAAGTATAAAAATACTCTTATATTTTATGAACCTTCAGAAACATAATTAATACTGTATTATAAAAGTTATTTCTAATAAATTACTACAAAAAATTAATACCCGTCATATAGAACATCGCGTATTTTTTATAGTAAACCCGAGATCTAGTTTTAATTGTTTTACAGCTAGTTTTCATTTTGAAGACTCCTACAAGTATTTTGAATGTGTCCAAATTAAAATAATCATGCTAATAAAAGTTTCTAACTGACTGAAGACGTTAAAGTAACTAAACATCTAATATGTAATCAAAGTAAATGGTAATGTTTAACTTAACTCGCGGCCTTTTCAATAGTAAATGTACATACATACTACAAAGACACACATATGTAAATATGTTATAGATAGTATAGAATCTAATTCTAAAAATTCCTGTTATTATAATTATTATATAAAATAAAACACTGAAATCATCATACCGCTACATATCACATGTTCGGCAACTAAATATAGAGGTAGCCGGTACCCATTTAGACTCGGCCTATAAAAACTATTTATAATGTACACTGGTATTTAATAGGGCTATAAATAAATTTACGCAAGTCTGACTTATGTTAATATTTAAAAGAAAAAATAATTTATTAGCCCGAATTTTGAGCGTATTAAATTCTTCAGGAGAATGGATAGAAAGAATTTAGGTTAGATAATAGATGTAATATATATCTATTGTATACCTATTTACATATATATGTATATAATATTTTAATATTAAATATTATTACTAACTAGTTATATATACTAAAATAAAATGGTGGCCGCTACAACAAAATCATAATTTTCTTTGAAGTATGTACGTATATATTAAAAAAGAAACAATTTTTTGAGAAATTAGATGTAAAAATCTTATAAACACATAAGTTTAGGAATACTATTATTTGAAATTAAATTTAAGAAGAACTAACCTTTCTTTTGTTATATTAGTTGTTAATTGGTTATTTTATAATATGAAACAATTAATAAAATATTAACATAAAAATGCCAACCATTCAATAATTTAAAAAATTAATTCTCTTAAATAAAACACAAAATCTACTTAATATATAAGTTCTATTTTTTTTAATAAAACAAAAAGGCGTTTTACCTCCTATATCATATTTACAAGGCTGGCACCACAAAAACAATACTCCTTTGTTGCAGATGTCTACGGCCGACATCACTGCTTATTGAACATATTTTTATCATACACGTACAAAACAAAACAGTATACATTAAAACGTTAAGATTCCACAACCGATGTATGAAACCACTTGACTATTCGACTTGATATAATTCTAGGGCACGGTCAAATTTACATGATCGAAATATGAACAAGACTTGGAAGTTTTGAAATCTCTTAAGCTTAGTGAGATTTGAGTTATATTTCAATAACAAAGATTGAAAGGAGATCAGAATATGTTAATTTATTATTGGTGAGTTTGTAAAGATAGTATGATTTCTATCCCACGCAACTTAAATAATATATATTGAATTCTGAAAATCAAGAGTATCGAGTAATCCTTGATTATAAAACAATAGTGTTATGGGAATTACTTTAATATGTATTTGGGAAAGGACTTATTTCGATAAATTTCTCATTGATTGGAAGACTCCAAGAATAAGAGTTTATAATTTATGAAGATCCCCTGAAAGTCAATATAAATACTTATTTATATTGACTTACAGGGGATCTTCATAAATTAATATATATTACACCTATTTCAAAATTTAAATATTTAGTATCGAGTGGCAATAAATGTAAACATCACCTGCAAGTATGGAACAAAAGGAAAAATGTTATATTAGCTTATCGATTTACATATATAAAAACAGATAATTTTGTCTTTTTGTATAAGTGCTTTACTATTTCGATTAAAAATTACATTCATTATTTTGTAGTATTATTTTTATATAAGAATGATCATAATAAAACCCATCATACAAGCAATAATTATTATTACTTCACAATTCTCAGTAACATATGACATTTACAAACATAAAAAATATCTATCCATTTCAAGTTATAAAAAAGTCAAGTTATAAAAAGGAGTGCTACATTATAATTCTAATTCAGCTAAGTACACTTTACGTATGCATATTGTATGAGTTCTTGTAATATTTTCTTTATTTTGAAGGTTCTTTAAAAATCTGGATATAGCTCGGAGAAAATATAAACGGATTTGAAGATAAATTACGTTTACAACTTCAAAATTATCTTTTTACTATAGCGTATACCCATTAAGATGGTAAGATAAGATAGAATGAGAGGACGGGGAAGATATATTTTAATTTTACCTTAGAAATTTTATAAAAATGCGAAAAAAAACCGTGGTTAACTGACATTGTTATTATTTACATAGTTATATTATTAAATTCCTTGTGTTTTGATCATTACCGCGATGAAAGTATTTTATCATTTTAAATTTATCCTTTATTAGTTTGTAACTTTTCTATGAAAAGAATAATCATGTAGAAAGTGGTCCTGTATGAACTTGAATAAACATTATGAATACCATACTATTCCTTGTTTGAATTTTGTACCTAATGTTGGGCCTATTTCGACACTCTATTTACCCATGATTTTCTTCCTTGTTATATGTACAATACCGATACCGCTGACCAGATAAAATTAACTCTTTGAAGATAGAATCTTTGATATCATCCTGTTGTTATTTCAAGGGGTAGTATTCCCATAGAGACACATAAAGATGATTTGGATTGTTCAGCTGCACAATAATCAGTTGTGTAGACAGATGAGGGCAGACTATTTCGAACTGGTTTTGCTGTTGCTCACAGTTTTAGTTATTCAGTAGCAAAATACCTCCACGAATTCTTGGCTTTTGTTAGTTTAGCTTCAAATATAAGAAAAGGATGTTTTAGTAATATAATAACAAATTGGAAATATCTTGATTTAGCCTGATAGTAACCAAAGTCAGTGGTGGCCTAGTGGTTAAAAGGCCCGCCTCTCATGCACGAGGGCGCGGGTTCGACCCTGGCCCGGGCAAGTACCAATGTGATTTTTCCGAGTCATATGTACTTTCTAAGAGTATTTAGACATCACTGATTAACGCTGATTCCCAAAAGAGGGTTTATGTCAGGCAGGCGGCCGGTCGTAAAAACAAATAGCCAAAAGTACAAAAAATGGAGTGTGTAATTGCTCACACAATTTAAAAAGAGTACGAAATTAAAATCATATTATAATTAAATCGTTTGAATTTATGTATAAAAAGAACGTGTTATAGTTTCTACGTCGGAACCTTCTATATACCCAATTTTATTGGTATCCTTGGATTCAATTATAAGATATAAAATAAAATAGTTTTGAGGGTAAAAATTTAAATATGCACATGTATTATATCATGATATCATAAAGTCGTCTAAATTATACCAAACAAATAAAAACTTTTTACTACACAGAGTGCATTTTATTTTAAAGCTATTGGTTTTTGTAATAAATATATTAAGAATAAGTGATTGTGACAGGATGATGTATGATTTTAGACAATCATAAGCAAAATGTTACTGAATTATTCTGTAGCGTTTGTTGCTTTAATAGAGAAAAAAAGGCGAGACATGAAAATATCAATCAAACAACAAGAAAATTTTACTCTCCAGTTATATTGTTATGATATTACCAAAAATTTGGAAGATCACTTCAATGAATGTTAAAAATTCTTTTAATTCATCATTTCCAACTTTTACAATGCTATGATTGTAGGACTGACACTGTCGTATATTTTTACATTAAGTCAAATTTAAATAACGCGTTCTTTAATATTCCTTACAATTGTGATGGATTTGTCCACACTATAATTACAGTAATTTTAACGTGTTAGAAAGCACCTAACGCCTTTTATAGTACCGTCGAATCAGTCAACAGTGGTTATTATAATGAAACCAAAAATAGTTTAATATAATATTCAAAATATTTTAGTGGGCGTTAGACGTTGACAGTGGCAAGTTAAGAACATGTCGTCATCCTCTTCCAAAATTTTAGGTTAACGATAAAATTAGACAGAAATGTAGTTTCAAGCGACGTAAATAAATGCAAATATGTTAAGCTTTTTCTCGAACATTAAATATCGCTTCAGAAGTCTCATAAAATTAGATAATAGTATCGTATTAAAGCATGACACAATTATAAAAATATAGTCCAAAATCATTTCATAACGAATGATTACTGTAACTCTGTGATAAGTAGCTGTTATATTTAAACAAAACGTGATAAGTTTGGAGACTTTATTCTACGTGTTTATTGGATTTTATTACTGTGAAATATAATTTTGACCGTGTTGAAGAATAATAAACATCTATTCCATCTATCCCTTATTCTATCCCATCAATCCACAAACTAATCCATCTTTTAGGGTAAAATGTCTTTATTTAGATCTACGTATCAATATTTCACAATATAACGAAACTATTACACGATACAGCTGTTAAATATGTTTATAATAACCGCTTCATTATAATAAATGTTTCTATTGAAACTCAAATCTATTCTAAAAATCTAAATATTTATAGTGCGTGACGTTGATAAATGCAAGTAAGCGTATGTCGGTTTTGCGTCTAGGATGTGGAGTGGTTATTTTTGGACTTTCAAAAAAAAATATATCGTACTTTTGTTATTTATTCATGAAATGATTATTGTTAAAAAATAAATCGTACTTTTGTTATAATATGTTATTCATGAAACGATTATTCTTAATATTGCAAAGATGTTATTATGATTCCAAAATATAAGTGATTTGTAAATTTTTAAAAATAGTTAAGAGTTTTCTATAATGTAAACATTACTAATATAACAGCTGTTGAACTTGTGTTGCTTTATATTTTTAAATAACTAGAAGACCTGGCGAACTTCGTATCGCCTTATAATCAAGAAATATCTATTACATTTTTTTATTTATATTTTTCGAGTTTACCTGTAAACCATAAATCTCCGTGTTTTGAAGTGCGACAGAATGATTGATATATTAGTTAGTTGTCAAATCTAATGTCAAAAAAAAAAACGTTTGTATGGGAAATGGAAAAGGGCTGTTTGTAGGGTTTTCCCAGTAATGAATCAATTTTTTTCAGCTTTTATACCTTCCCTGAACCTCCACGAACATTTCAAGACTAAGATAAGATAAATCCGTTCAGCTGTTCTCGAGTTTTAGCGAGACTAAGGAACAGCAATCCATTTTTATATATATAGAAGATTGTTATTGATTTAAGTTATAAATTTAATTTCTTCTATGAATCAGTATTCAGAATAATTGTTTGTATTCAGCTACATTGGTTATTGAAACGTGATTATATTACAACATTAACACCCTTATAATTATACTTATTCTTCCGATTATACTTCAGATACTAAACCTCTAAGAATCTTTATAAACATTTCTATCAAAAACATCAATAAATGTTTCTATATTAAAAGTCCAGTACTTTTGATAATTATTTTAGTTTTACTATATTCACTTCAAAGATTCACTTGTCAAAGTCTAGTCTTTACCTCGATAATATAATTTCTCGAAGTATTCCGAAAGTCATAGAAAAAAGTTCATAAACATATTTTCCATGACTTTCGATCCACTAAAGTAGGATAAAATTCAACCACAAAACTTATGGCACTGATATTTCAGAGCTTGGATTATAAGTTGAATGAGGGCTATAATTTTTATATGTAGCTAAATATAGTTATGATTCTTTAATATCGTATGGTGAGAAGCAAGCGCGTAACTATGTTCGGTTTGCCGTTAAACCTATTAGGCTTGTGGTGGAAAATAAGATTAATGGCGGCCTTAAACGAAACAAGATTGATTTCGTACGTTCATACATTACGCTTAAATGAAAGGCAGCTTTCAAGTTACTCCTGACTTAAAAAAATATTGGAAGAGTCTTTCTATTTAACGATTCACTTATACGAATGCTCATGTATATTTTTCTTTAATCACCTGACACACATATGTACCATATGTTTGAAATATGTAACATTGACAGGTTGTTTAAAGATAAGAAATGTAATTTTAGGTATGTATATATTTATATATTATATAGAATATATTAAAAATAAAAATATCTACACAAGGAAGCCTCTTCGCTAAGAGCATTTGATTTAGTGAAGCCATATTAAAAAAAAAGGTTTTACGAGCTATTGTGCTCTAATTTATCATGATAATATAAAATATTTTCGACGTATGATACATTTTTTAGTGTTACAATATTACAAAATGAGTAATAAAATGGTTAAGATCCTCTTCCCGCAATCAAATATATTTTTTTACTCGATACCTACTTAATTCATATTACTTATAGATCATTATATCACATATCGTAATATCGTAAATGTCTGTAATGCTTTCAAGTAAATTTCTTTGATCTATTAAGTAGCAAAAATAACTGTGCAATAATCCAATATTTTTTTAAACCCCAAAGCCTTTTAACGTTATATATAATAGTTTTAATTTGCTAAGTTATATTCATCATATTATTCATTGTAATCATGTTACTTGTAAATAATAATTATTAACCAAAGATAATATGTATGTTACAAATAATATCAATACAAATCTCATCAAATTAGGGCATGTCGGGAATCGTGTGATGTCACTACTTAATTGTGTTTGGTAAAGTCTAATTTGACATTGGCCGAATTTGTCCAGGCGACCAATATTTGATTGTGTTTGGAATGATTGTTTTAGCATATATCTAAAATTATATTATGTTAGTGGGCAAATCAATATATTAGCTATCTTGATTGAACGTATATATAAATTTATATATAGTTTTAATTTGTGTGAAACCAATTTATATTTGAGGCTCAGTACAATACTATAACTGCTATTTGCATAGTGAAATTATATTATAAACTGTTGATGAAAGCGATTTCTTTAAAAGAAAAAATATATAAAGCTAAACAAGACGTTCTGGTTGTACTCGTATGTGCAATCACTTTTGTAAGTTGTTGGCTAGACGTACTTTATGAGACTCCAAGGAAAGCTTAACTAACAGTTTTTATGTAGAAATTGAAGTGTACATAATAAATATTACCGTCAGACTTACGTTAAGGTAATAGTGAAATGTAAAAGATGTATTGTGTATTTTATAACGTCTATACGAGTACGTACTTAGGTTGTTGATTCCAAATCATTTTGAGAAAAGAAAATATAATAACAATATATACAAGAAAGTTTAGTTAATTTTTTTAATTATCTAAAAATTACACGGTTCTTAAGCTTATGGATTATAAAACTCGTTTATAAAACTCCTTATGCAGTTTTCCTTAACAATATTTAGGATGTACGAAGACTATTTAAATATTTTCTATAAAGTAAGAAAAGTAAAAAAAAATTAAAAGTTTACATATTATACAATAAAACATAGTTTACCAAAATGACTATTTCTTAGTGATTATTATAAGATATCATATGATTTCCTTTTAAAAAAAATTTGTGTCAAGTTTTTATTGAAGATTCCAAAAGATTTAAATCTCGTGTTTTTGACGTCAAGTTAAATAATAGATATCACAATAATAGAATGCAATCTTTTATAAGTATGTCAAAGGAAATTTCATCGAACTTAATATTTTATCTTAATTAAAAATAATCATGAAAAGATTGTGTCAAATAGTACACTAACAGTGGAAGCCTTGAACGATGTTATTTGGTTGACCTTTCACGCGTTATAAATTTAGTGGTAAGAATAAATGACCTTTACGGATTTCATTCATAAAAAAATATATAAATCAGACTCAGGTGTCATTACCAGGTTAGGACTGTGTAAATAGTTGTGGATATCCTATTGTACAGTTTAATTTAAATACCGATTACAATATATTTCTTCTACTTTTGCAATTTGAAAACCTTTTTGAAAATCTGACTACCGGACCTACTACAAAATTCTAGATCATTTTCATCCAATTGAAATAAAGTTACATTCTCATCATATCTATGTATATCGTGCATTTAACATCTCTTTGTGTATATAACTTTAATAATTATAACGTATTTGAGCAATATTTATTGATTTTAATTTTTGAATAACTCTTATTTTACCTGTTTAGCATATCATTTGACCTGTGTATATTGACATATTAATATTTTAAGCTTATTACATTTTTATGTAGTGAGCGCTTTTTGTGTTAATTCTGTTATCGAAAATCGGATTAGAAACCTTATTATATATTAAAATATTTGTTTTGCCCAATTTTCCAAAAGATTACACAAGAAATCCGAATAGTATTGTTTGTATTTCCAAGCTGGGCCTAAATTAAGCAATTGTGTAAGCCTGACCTTAACAAGGATTGAACGTGAGCTTATTAAATAAACTCAAAGTATAATCTCAGATATTTGCTAACGTGTTTATTAAGAGTTTTTATGGTTCATTATTTCTAGATTGTTATAACGAATTTAGTTACAGAAATTTTCATGGTTCTAAAAACCAAATAAAAGGTGATTTATTCAATATTGGCAAGTCTCCTATGATATTTAAAATTATGGCAATTAAAATTAAATAATTCGTACAAACTAAAAGTAAAGTAAATTATTATATAAAGGGTGTCCCAACTAGAACGCAACTTTTAAATTTTAAATAAAACACAGATATTTAAAAAATATATCGTGAAACTTTATTATATCGTAAAGTAGATAGAATGAGGTTATGTATGGAACAAGATATCGTGCAGATGGCCGCCGCGGCTTTGCAGGCACACGCGCGAACTTTGAATGAAATTTTTTAGGACTGTTTTGCATAAATGCTGCGGTATTTCATTAAAACAGCGTCCAATTTCCTCTTTTAAGGCTTGAGTCGTCGTCGGCTTATTCGCGTGAACCCTCGACTTCAAAAAACCCCAAAGAAAATAATCTAAAGGTGTTAAATCGCACGATCTAGGCGGCCTATTCTGGTCTCCAAAACGAGAAATAACATGACCAGGAAATGACTGATGCAGCAATTGAATTGTTTCTCTGGCTGTATGACATGTGGCGCCGACTTGTTGAAACCACATGCCGTCCACATCCATTTCTTCGATTCTAGGCAAGAAAAAACTGGTAATCATTTCACGATATCGAACACCATTAACTGTTTGCGTTGTTGTTGTTGTCTTTACATCACTAACAGACTCAGTTTCGGCAAATTTATTCATTAATCTCTTTACAGTTGACTCTTTTTGAGTAATTTGCGAACTGTAGCCGCAAAACTTTCACCATTTTGGTAAAACAATTTTACAATGAAAATGCGTTGTTCATTCGTGTAGCGCTCCATTTTTACAAACCTTGTACCTTCTACAAGCAAATAATAACAATTGTTCAAATGTCAAACAATGGCACTTAAAATGGAGCCAAAGTTAAAAATTGCGTTCTTGTTGGGACACCCGTTATTTCATTTCATCCACAATATTTAAATCATTAAGAATTATGATAAAAACCCACGTATAATTCCGTTAACTTGAACAGGAAGCGTTGTGACTGTAATTAAAATAAAACACCATGCATCCGAAACTTAAGACGACATATTCAATTAAGAATATTTAAAAATTTAAAGAATTTTATATGAGAAAGGAAGTCTTTCATCTTACCTTATAACTAAAATAAGATTTTTTTATTAGAAAAATTTTAAGAGTTACAAGAATTTAAAGCTTGTACATGCAGTTGGATAATAAAATTTTACCGTCTAGTACATAAACTTCATAAAAGGTTTTAATTACTGCGTTTCAAATACTCAAACGTGTGAACATTTACTAAACGTGTTTACTACTTTTATATTAATAGAATTTTCAAAGTTATATGCAAATGTTTGTAACATGGAAAAAACAAGTTTCAACTTTTGACTTGTAGTTTTAGTTGACCTTTCACGTTATTGTGAATCGACTATAAAGAAGCAGTGATAAAATTATGTTATGGTATCTTAGTTTTTGCTATTAAGAAAATATGTATATGAAATCATAAAGTGAAATGAAGCACATAACAGTGATTTTCTTATATCTTGATATGGCGATAAAACCAGCACAATTACAATGAATGGGTGCTTTTCCGAGACCTGCTCGTGAAATTCAAAATCGTTTTTTAACATTTTCCATTTCACTTGATCATTTTAACGATGAAATGAGACTAGGTCAGTATATGCATTCTTTCTTTATTGTATTCCTAGAAAGGTTTTCAAGATGTCCGCTAATAATGAAACATTCAAATTCTTTGGAACGGTATTTTAATTTTTTTTTGTTAAAACTAACCAAACAACGATGTTGAATGATTTTTTTTAAAAGGCACGTTTGAGTTTCAATTAGATAAAAATTATATCTTTGTCGCTCTCTCTCTCTCTCTCTCTCTGTCTCTCTGTATATATTCATATACTTTGTATTGAATTTAATATAATTATATAATAGCAAAAATATTATTATTTACTTTTACCATTTATCAATTTCAACTCCTTGAATATGATTCTTATTTTTTCTAAAACATTTTCTTTTCAACAGTAGCTAGGATTGAAACTTTACTTAAAATATTGTAATACGTAATTTTGTTAATTGATTTTTTATGAATTTACTTATTATTAAATATAAATACATGATTCTATTAATTAAATTCTTGATGACGAATCAGGTAATAATGGGACTTTAACACAATAAGATTGGAGTCAATTTCAAAAAAACACACTTTATAAAAATTTTAAATTTTTATACTAAAGAAATAAATTTGTAGAACATTAATATTATATTTTTGAAATTCATATTACAACATCTTGTTGTAATTTATGGGCTCAGTTGTGAAACTTTGTACATATGTTAAGTTAGAATAATAAAATATTATGAATGTTATACAGTTCATACATAAGGTATTTCGTTCGGCTAAAGAGTTTTTTGTTTGGTAAAATAATTTATTATTTGTTTATTCACAATTTATTTTATTCATAATATTGTGTATTGATCCTGTCTAAGCTCAACGTCTTTCTGATTTTAATATAAAATTTAGCCATTAGAAAAGTTTCGTAGAAATCATATTGTAAAGCCTTATTGTTTTGACGTACAAAAGCAACTGAAGCTCAATTTATTAAATGTTATACAGGATCTTTTACTTATAATAAAGAATTGTAGCTTATTGAAAAATATAACACTTTTGTAAAATAATTATGAGTCAGTGGTTGAGAAACTTTTATCTTTTATATAGTTTGGACCCACAATAATTTAATTAATAAATAGACTTAATAGAGTCGTAGTCATTTTATTATAGAATTCAGTAAGCTGTAAGTGAAAAAAGTACCATAGATTATTTTATTATACCCTCTTAAATTATAAACTACTTGTGATAGAAATGCTTAATTAAGAAAAAATATGTGAGGCCAGAATTATTCACGGTACATAGAATAAAGTTCTAAGGTTAGCGATCACATAAGCCGTTTTCATGAAGGATATTTCTGTCAGTGTCAATCATACTTTATTAGTGTCAACGAAGTGCTGCTATCTGTCATTTCTTTAATCACCTGTAATGATTTAGAAAATAAAATTAAAAAAAAATATAACAGAAAATAACATACATACGTTAGAAACACTAATATAAAAAACATTTAAAAAATTACTTCAAGATTTATGCCCATTATTCAGTCACTAACTATCATTATCGTAATCAAATTACGGTTATAGAATACATTTTGTTAATCATAGATTTTGTGAATCCATTTGTATTTTGGCATTGAGTTTGGTACATATTTCAAAAGCATTATTTCATTTCTAACATTTCACGTGAGCAATTAGGTAAAATTGTTTACGAGATCCTATTAATAGTTTATGGTTTCTAGTGGTTTTTGTAAGCGTGGAAAAGAATAATCCTTCTACAAAATTGACATTTACTTTCTTTTGTTAACTTTATTGTAGTCGTTTATAAACTTTTGATGTTGGAAGCCGACATTATTGGATTTATGGTTTAGTTGTAAAATTAAAATATTTGAAATATGAATAAAAGTGAAACCGAAGTTTAGTACTATACAAAATTTCTTGTTTAATGTTTATGTATAATTTTGCCGTCTGATTTATTAATCTATAATATTTTTGATACATTTTACTATGGATTTATTTTGGATATGTTTTCACTCTATGTGTATATATTGCATCTCCTTTACTCGCGAATATAGTGCACAGATATTTAGATAATGTTGAATAGTAAACTGATATCTTTTTGTAATTATTAGCATTATTTATTTCAACAAAGTTCTGTTACAATAGTGTGAAGTGACAGACACCTTCACGTTACAAAAAGTATTAGTCCTCATGTAAGTAGACATTTCCTTCCTCTTCTTCTTACTGTTGATTCTAATTTATGATACTAAGTTTGTCTATTAGTGAGCCTTGAGATTTGATATATTAGATTGTATAGGGTAGACGACAGACCTTTTACCCAATACGCAAATAGAAGTCATTTAAAATATTATTTATTTTTAACTTTTATGCAGTGCCCCGTTTTTGAGTTTTTTGGTTGTAATTATTAAAAAAAATATATACTAACAATTTCTGATTTAAAGAAAAACGTAAAATATTAATATTGTATAAATTAGAAGAAGAACAAAGTGAAATTTTTGTTGACTGAGTAGAAAATTAGTTATAAATTTTCAAAACAAGGTGTAAGTGTATGTTATAAGAGTATAACGTCATAATCTATAACTATCCAATGTTATTCGTATAAGAAATATGTTTGACCCATAATACATGCATAATTTTTTTTTTGCTTCTATAATTTTATTATATAGTTTTATTTTTTATACACCTTGTAAACAATAACAGAGTAAAAAATCTAATATTCTGGAAATTCCTAGATTTTTTGTCCTTTGACAATTTGTGAATGGGTTAAAATCCAATATTGATGCTTCACCTGAAATAGTTTGAAGGACCAAAGAGCTGCTCTTTGGTTCTGTCAAACAATTTCATGAAAACAATGGTGAAATTTACTCAAGTCGGGACTTCGAAACATGAATTAATACCTCAATCGTTGTTTTTTCATATAAAGATGATTACTATATATAGTAATAATAATAATTAACAATTAAAAGTTAAAGTGAACGTAAATTAATTAAAATTCTCATTTAATAACTGCTATATAATGAAAATTCAATTTATCAAAAATGATTGTATTCAAATAAATTATAAACTCGTATTTTTTATACATATTATGTATTACTTTTTGCAATAGTGTTGATGGACCGAAAAACAAATGGATATAAAATTGACTTTCATACAAGGATGTTGTTTATTTAATATAGAATATTGCAAGAAATCGATTTAAAAATAGTTGAATTATAAATGGAAATTCAAGGCATTCAATTATAGATATAAATAAACAATATGCTCTAATTGCTTCATTGTACGTCATCTCACCTTATTAACGTCATACCTGTAAACGAATGCAATCGACATGACAATATTTAAAGACCAGTATTTGTGGTAGGTAGTTTAAATTGTACTACGTCCATACGCCTTGAAAAATAAGAGCCAATATCCAGAAGTCACCCCGGATAGTTTGATAGTTTTTCACCCTTACCTTTGCTTACATGTTGATGCAGTTTCGAATAGGGCCATCTACTTAACACACTGTTTATACCTCTAAATAAGTGGAATTAAGATGTCTCTTAAAAAAGGTCATACTTTACAATGCTTATATACTTCCAGTCATGACGTTTCCAGTTTCGCTCTTTCTTAAACCTGAGCAAAATACAGGTGATACAAAACAATTTATTCTCACAGCTACATGCCCACTCTGGTACATCAGAAACTCGTATCTTTAAAGGGACCTTCAATTCTCTACTAGAACCACGAATTTCAGGATAATATTAAAGATTTTTCGAAACCATGACAACGCATCCAAATCTACTCATCATTAAACTACTCCCTTCTCTAAGCTTCCCATTACACAAGATTTTCTCTAAGCCCCTGATTACAAGACGTTGTCAAATAATACCGACATAAATATCCCCGGCACACATCATAACTAGATAAATTCACATCAGAAGAGTGGGTTTCGCTTCAAATAGGTTCTGCTGGCGGTGGTCAGAATATTTTCGCAACCTCAAGTGCGACCCTCCTTTTTGAAACTTCGAGGTCCAGTCTCTTGAATTCATCTCTGTGACGGTCGTTACCCTTTGAGCTCTTCAGGACCCAATTTTAAGAATAGATGTTTAAACGGAAAACCCATCCACCTCGATGACACTATCAAAGCCTGTTGGCTGAACAGCTGTCATCAAATTGAGCTAAACAGAAAGTTGAAGACCATAATTTGACTATTTTGTTTTGAATAATGATATCTAACGTCACGTCGGGAGTATGTAGTTTATAGTCGAAAATAAAAAAAACGCGTATTATGTTTTGAAATCTTTATTCAAATAATGAGAAATATGAGAAAAACTATTTTTATGTAAATCTTATAATCATAACAGTAGTTTGAAATTATTTAGGAACATAATATGATAGGAAAGCTGTAACTCTAAAACAAATTCTGCAAATAAATGTCGAGTAAATGAAAAGTTAAACAGCTGAACATAGTCTTTTCTTTTGGTAGACTAGACTATCATGAATTATTTATAGTTTGCTGTGGTCGCGACTCGATCGATAATGGGTTCACAGGTGATTTTGGTCGAGTTACTATTGTTTTATCACTGTGCCCTAGATTAATTCTTAATCGATTTGAAAAATGCTGCCTTAGATTCATTGGTAAATTATTTTTTACAATTAAATTGTTTTTTATGATAATTCCTTTAGTTTAATATTAAAAAATTATAATTAAATAGTTCTTGAGAATGTACATTCAATTGACAATTATTAATTTTGTATTTTTTGTCAAATGTTCTAAACTACTTAACAAATGTTAAGGTTTTATAATTAAGTTTACTTGTTTTTAAATAAATTTTATTTTTATAAGGAACACTAAATTATTCTTATTTTTCTTTAAAAAAAAAGTTAGACAGCTGTAGTATTCCTATATGAGCCTGATCATTTTATAGGCGACCATCTATTTTTATTATAATATGCGTACAATAAAATTACCAACCATCGCCTTAGTAATTAGGCTTTCATTCAAACAGTTGGAAATTACATACCTAATCGATACCAAATAATAAATACAACCAAATTAGTGTAATGAATGTTACTTGCTTAAATTTTTTTCTAACTTATGTAATTCTATATCTGCATAGTATTTGTATTTGTTTATTAAGTATTTGTTTATTAAGTATTTGTCTCAAACAAGGATCTTAAATAGCTAATTTAAATCTTTAGCGCACTATGAAGCTTCGAAAACTCATTTAATGATCTCTTATGTATAAATATCTAACTTGGTGTGTTATAATTTATGATTGTAAGTGTTATTTTTTTTATTAATTTTTCACATTCAAAGTCTCATTCAAATTTTAAAAGTTTTTTTGTACTATTAATTATAACAGTCATTTTAATGGGGATAATTTTAAAGTATATAAACAACATAGTATATTTATAGTTTAAAGATAGTGATAGCAATTTTCAAAACTGTGAAAATTATATTACTGCTGTCTTGGGAAATCCACTAAGGTTTCCTTTAAAAAATATATTGGCTTAGCAAAACACATTTATTTTGATATTTCGTCCTTCCAGGAAAATATCAAATACAAAAAATATTTTTGTTTGTTGCTAACATTTTGTTCTTTTAGCCTAAAAAAGTCTTTCTATTTAACGATTCACTTATACGAATGCTCATGTATATTTTTCTTTAATCACCTGACACACATATGTACCATATGTTTGAAATATGTAACATTGACAGGTTGTTTAAAGATAAGAAATGTAATTTTAGGTATGTATATATTTATATATTATATAGAATATATTAAAAATAAAAATATCTACACAAGGAAGCCTCTTCGCTAAGAGCATTTGATTTAGTGAAGCCATATTAAAAAAAAAGGTTTTACGAGCTATTGTGCTCTAATTTATCATGATAATATAAAATATTTTCGACGTATGATACATTTTTTAGTGTTACAATATTACAAAATGAGTAATAAAATGGTTAAGATCCTCTTCCCGCAATCAAATATATTTTTTTACTCGATACCTACTTAATTCATATTACTTATAGATCATTATATCACATATCGTAATATCGTAAATGTCTGTAATGCTTTCAAGTAAATTTCTTTGATCTATTAAGTAGCAAAAATAACTGTGCAATAATCCAATATTTTTTTAAACCCCAAAGCCTTTTAACGTTATATATAATAGTTTTAATTTGCTAAGTTATATTCATCATATTATTCATTGTAATCATGTTACTTGTAAATAATAATTATTAACCAAAGATAATATGTATGTTACAAATAATATCAATACAAATCTCATCAAATTAGGGCATGTCGGGAATCGTGTGATGTCACTACTTAATTGTGTTTGGTAAAGTCTAATTTGACATTGGCCGAATTTGTCCAGGCGACCAATATTTGATTGTGTTTGGAATGATTGTTTTAGCATATATCTAAAATTATATTATGTTAGTGGGCAAATCAATATATTAGCTATCTTGATTGAACGTATATATAAATTTATATATAGTTTTAATTTGTGTGAAACCAATTTATATTTGAGGCTCAGTACAATACTATAACTGCTATTTGCATAGTGAAATTATATTATAAACTGTTGATGAAAGCGATTTCTTTAAAAGAAAAAATATATAAAGCTAAACAAGACGTTCTGGTTGTACTCGTATGTGCAATCACTTTTGTAAGTTGTTGGCTAGACGTACTTTATGAGACTCCAAGGAAAGCTTAACTAACAGTTTTTATGTAGAAATTGAAGTGTACATAATAAATATTACCGTCAGACTTACGTTAAGGTAATAGTGAAATGTAAAAGATGTATTGTGTATTTTATAACGTCTATACGAGTACGTACTTAGGTTGTTGATTCCAAATCATTTTGAGAAAAGAAAATATAATAACAATATATACAAGAAAGTTTAGTTAATTTTTTTAATTATCTAAAAATTACACGGTTCTTAAGCTTATGGATTATAAAACTCGTTTATAAAACTCCTTATGCAGTTTTCCTTAACAATATTTAGGATGTACGAAGACTATTTAAATATTTTCTATAAAGTAAGAAAAGTAAAAAAAAATTAAAAGTTTACATATTATACAATAAAACATAGTTTACCAAAATGACTATTTCTTAGTGATTATTATAAGATATCATATGATTTCCTTTTAAAAAAAATTTGTGTCAAGTTTTTATTGAAGATTCCAAAAGATTTAAATCTCGTGTTTTTGACGTCAAGTTAAATAATAGATATCACAATAATAGAATGCAATCTTTTATAAGTATGTCAAAGGAAATTTCATCGAACTTAATATTTTATCTTAATTAAAAATAATCATGAAAAGATTGTGTCAAATAGTACACTAACAGTGGAAGCCTTGAACGATGTTATTTGGTTGACCTTTCACGCGTTATAAATTTAGTGGTAAGAATAAATGACCTTTACGGATTTCATTCATAAAAAATATATAAATCAGACTCAGGTGTCATTACCAGGTTAGGACTGTGTAAATAGTTGTGGATATCCTATTGTACAGTTTAATTTAAATACCGATTACAATATATTTCTTCTACTTTTGCAATTTGAAAACCTTTTTGAAAATCTGACTACCGGACCTACTACAAAATTCTAGATCATTTTCATCCAATTGAAATAAAGTTACATTCTCATCATATCTATGTATATCGTGCATTTAACATCTCTTTGTGTATATAACTTTAATAATTATAACGTATTTGAGCAATATTTATTGATTTTAATTTTTGAATAACTCTTATTTTACCTGTTTAGCATATCATTTGACCTGTGTATATTGACATATTAATATTTTAAGCTTATTACATTTTTATGTAGTGAGCGCTTTTTGTGTTAATTCTGTTATCGAAAATCGGATTAGAAACCTTATTATATATTAAAATATTTGTTTTGCCCAATTTTCCAAAAGATTACACAAGAAATCCGAATAGTATTGTTTGTATTTCCAAGCTGGGCCTAAATTAAGCAATTGTGTAAGCCTGACCTTAACAAGGATTGAACGTGAGCTTATTAAATAAACTCAAAGTATAATCTCAGATATTTGCTAACGTGTTTATTAAGAGTTTTTATGGTTCATTATTTCTAGATTGTTATAACGAATTTAGTTACAGAAATTTTCATGGTTCTAAAAACCAAATAAAAGGTGATTTATTCAATATTGGCAAGTCTCCTATGATATTTAAAATTATGGCAATTAAAATTAAATAATTCGTACAAACTAAAAGTAAAGTAAATTATTATATAAAGGGTGTCCCAACTAGAACGCAACTTTTTAAATTTTAAATAAAACACAGATATTTAAAAAATATATCGTGAAACTTTATTATATCGTAAAGTAGATAGAATGAGGTTATGTATGGAACAAGATATCGTGCAGATGGCCGCCGCGGCTTTGCAGGCACACGCGCGAACTTTGAATGAAATTTTTTAGGACTGTTTTGCATAAATGCTGCGGTATTTCATTAAAACAGCGTCCAATTTCCTCTTTTAAGGCTTGAGTCGTCGTCGGCTTATTCGCGTGAACCCTCGACTTCAAAAAACCCCAAAGAAAATAATCTAAAGGTGTTAAATCGCACGATCTAGGCGGCCTATTCTGGTCTCCAAAACGAGAAATAACATGACCAGGAAATGACTGATGCAGCAATTGAATTGTTTCTCTGGCTGTATGACATGTGGCGCCGACTTGTTGAAACCACATGCCGTCCACATCCATTTCTTCGATTCTAGGCAAGAAAAAACTGGTAATCATTTCACGATATCGAACACCATTAACTGTTTGCGTTGTTGTTGTTGTCTTTACATCACTAACAGACTCAGTTTCGGCAAATTTATTCATTAATCTCTTTACAGTTGACTCTTTTTGAGTAATTTGCGAACTGTAGCCGCAAAACTTTCACCATTTTGGTAAAACAATTTTACAATGAAAATGCGTTGTTCATTCGTGTAGCGCTCCATTTTTACAAACCTTGTACCTTCTACAAGCAAATAATAACAATTGTTCAAATGTCAAACAATGGCACTTAAAATGGAGCCAAAGTTAAAAATTGCGTTCTTGTTGGGACACCCGTTATTTCATTTCATCCACAATATTTAAATCATTAAGAATTATGATAAAAACCCACGTATAATTCCGTTAACTTGAACAGGAAGCGTTGTGACTGTAATTAAAATAAAACACCATGCATCCGAAACTTAAGACGACATATTCAATTAAGAATATTTAAAAATTTAAAGAATTTTATATGAGAAAGGAAGTCTTTCATCTTACCTTATAACTAAAATAAGATTTTTATTAGAAAAATTTTAAGAGTTACAAGAATTTAAAGCTTGTACATGCAGTTGGATAATAAAATTTTACCGTCTAGTACATAAACTTCATAAAAGGTTTTAATTACTGCGTTTCAAATACTCAAACGTGTGAACATTTACTAAACGTGTTTACTACTTTTATATTAATAGAATTTTCAAAGTTATATGCAAATGTTTGTAACATGGAAAAAACAAGTTTCAACTTTTGACTTGTAGTTTTAGTTGACCTTTCACGTTATTGTGAATCGACTATAAAGAAGCAGTGATAAAATTATGTTATGGTATCTTAGTTTTTGCTATTAAGAAAATATGTATATGAAATCATAAAGTGAAATGAAGCACATAACAGTGATTTTCTTATATCTTGATATGGCGATAAAACCAGCACAATTACAATGAATGGGTGCTTTTCCGAGACCTGCTCGTGAAATTCAAAATCGTTTTTTAACATTTTCCATTTCACTTGATCATTTTAACGATGAAATGAGACTAGGTCAGTATATGCATTCTTTCTTTATTGTATTCCTAGAAAGGTTTTCAAGATGTCCGCTAATAATGAAACATTCAAATTCTTTGGAACGGTATTTTAATTTTTTTTTGTTAAAACTAACCAAACAACGATGTTGAATGATTTTTTTTAAAAGGCACGTTTGAGTTTCAATTAGATAAAAATTATATCTTTGTCGCTCTCTCTCTCTCTCTCTCTCTGTCTCTCTGTATATATTCATATACTTTGTATTGAATTTAATATAATTATATAATAGCAAAAATATTATTATTTACTTTTACCATTTATCAATTTCAACTCCTTGAATATGATTCTTATTTTTTCTAAAACATTTTCTTTTCAACAGTAGCTAGGATTGAAACTTTACTTAAAATATTGTAATACGTAATTTTGTTAATTGATTTTTTATGAATTTACTTATTATTAAATATAAATACATGATTCTATTAATTAAATTCTTGATGACGAATCAGGTAATAATGGGACTTTAACACAATAAGATTGGAGTCAATTTCAAAAAAAACACACTTTATAAAAATTTTAAATTTTTATACTAAAGAAATAAATTTGTAGAACATTAATATTATATTTTTGAAATTCATATTACAACATCTTGTTGTAATTTATGGGCTCAGTTGTGAAACTTTGTACATATGTTAAGTTAGAATAATAAAATATTATGAATGTTATACAGTTCATACATAAGGTATTTCGTTCGGCTAAAGAGTTTTTTGTTTGGTAAAATAATTTATTATTTGTTTATTCACAATTTATTTTATTCATAATATTGTGTATTGATCCTGTCTAAGCTCAACGTCTTTCTGATTTTAATATAAAATTTAGCCATTAGAAAAGTTTCGTAGAAATCATATTGTAAAGCCTTATTGTTTTGACGTACAAAAGCAACTGAAGCTCAATTTATTAAATGTTATACAGGATCTTTTACTTATAATAAAGAATTGTAGCTTATTGAAAAATATAACACTTTTGTAAAATAATTATGAGTCAGTGGTTGAGAAACTTTTATCTTTTATATAGTTTGGACCCACAATAATTTAATTAATAAATAGACTTAATAGAGTCGTAGTCATTTTATTATAGAATTCAGTAAGCTGTAAGTGAAAAAAGTACCATAGATTATTTTATTATACCCTCTTAAATTATAAACTACTTGTGATAGAAATGCTTAATTAAGAAAAAATATGTGAGGCCAGAATTATTCACGGTACATAGAATAAAGTTCTAAGGTTAGCGATCACATAAGCCGTTTTCATGAAGGATATTTCTGTCAGTGTCAATCATACTTTATTAGTGTCAACGAAGTGCTGCTATCTGTCATTTCTTTAATCACCTGTAATGATTTAGAAAATAAAATTAAAAAAAAATATAACAGAAAATAACATACATACGTTAGAAACACTAATATAAAAAACATTTAAAAAATTACTTCAAGATTTATGCCCATTATTCAGTCACTAACTATCATTATCGTAATCAAATTACGGTTATAGAATACATTTTGTTAATCATAGATTTTGTGAATCCATTTGTATTTTGGCATTGAGTTTGGTACATATTTCAAAAGCATTATTTCATTTCTAACATTTCACGTGAGCAATTAGGTAAAATTGTTTACGAGATCCTATTAATAGTTTATGGTTTCTAGTGGTTTTTGTAAGCGTGGAAAAGAATAATCCTTCTACAAAATTGACATTTACTTTCTTTTGTTAACTTTATTGTAGTCGTTTATAAACTTTTGATGTTGGAAGCCGACATTATTGGATTTATGGTTTAGTTGTAAAATTAAAATATTTGAAATATGAATAAAAGTGAAACCGAAGTTTAGTACTATACAAAATTTCTTGTTTAATGTTTATGTATAATTTTGCCGTCTGATTTATTAATCTATAATATTTTTGATACATTTTACTATGGATTTATTTTGGATATGTTTTCACTCTATGTGTATATATTGCATCTCCTTTACTCGCGAATATAGTGCACAGATATTTAGATAATGTTGAATAGTAAACTGATATCTTTTTGTAATTATTAGCATTATTTATTTCAACAAAGTTCTGTTACAATAGTGTGAAGTGACAGACACCTTCACGTTACAAAAAGTATTAGTCCTCATGTAAGTAGACATTTCCTTCCTCTTCTTCTTACTGTTGATTCTAATTTATGATACTAAGTTTGTCTATTAGTGAGCCTTGAGATTTGATATATTAGATTGTATAGGGTAGACGACAGACCTTTTACCCAATACGCAAATAGAAGTCATTTAAAATATTATTTATTTTTAACTTTTATGCAGTGCCCCGTTTTTGAGTTTTTTGGTTGTAATTATTAAAAAATATATACTAACAATTTCTGATTTAAAGAAAAACGTAAAATATTAATATTGTATAAATTAGAAGAAGAACAAAGTGAAATTTTTGTTGACTGAGTAGAAAATTAGTTATAAATTTTCAAAACAAGGTGTAAGTGTATGTTATAAGAGTATAACGTCATAATCTATAACTATCCAATGTTATTCGTATAAGAAATATGTTTGACCCATAATACATGCATAATTTTTTTTTTGCTTCTATAATTTTATTATATAGTTTTATTTTTTATACACCTTGTAAACAATAACAGAGTAAAAAATCTAATATTCTGGAAATTCCTAGATTTTTTGTCCTTTGACAATTTGTGAATGGGTTAAAATCCAATATTGATGCTTCACCTGAAATAGTTTGAAGGACCAAAGAGCTGCTCTTTGGTTCTGTCAAACAATTTCATGAAAACAATGGTGAAATTTACTCAAGTCGGGACTTCGAAACATGAATTAATACCTCAATCGTTGTTTTTTCATATAAAGATGATTACTATATATAGTAATAATAATAATTAACAATTAAAAGTTAAAGTGAACGTAAATTAATTAAAATTCTCATTTAATAACTGCTATATAATGAAAATTCAATTTATCAAAAATGATTGTATTCAAATAAATTATAAACTCGTATTTTTTATACATATTATGTATTACTTTTTGCAATAGTGTTGATGGACCGAAAAACAAATGGATATAAAATTGACTTTCATACAAGGATGTTGTTTATTTAATATAGAATATTGCAAGAAATCGATTTAAAAATAGTTGAATTATAAATGGAAATTCAAGGCATTCAATTATAGATATAAATAAACAATATGCTCTAATTGTTTCATTGTACGTCATCTCACCTTATTAACGTCATACCTGTAAACGAATGCAATCGACATGACAATATTTAAAGACCAGTATTTGTGGTAGGTAGTTTAAATTGTACTACGTCCATACGCCTTGAAAAATAAGAGCCAATATCCAGAAGTCACCCCGGATAGTTTGATAGTTTTTCACCCTTACCTTTGCTTACATGTTGATGCAGTTTCGAATAGGGCCATCTACTTAACACACTGTTTATACCTCTAAATAAGTGGAATTAAGATGTCTCTTAAAAAAGGTCATACTTTACAATGCTTATATACTTCCAGTCATGACGTTTCCAGTTTCGCTCTTTCTTAAACCTGAGCAAAATACAGGTGATACAAAACAATTTATTCTCACAGCTACATGCCCACTCTGGTACATCAGAAACTCGTATCTTTAAAGGGACCTTCAATTCTCTACTAGAACCACGAATTTCAGGATAATATTAAAGATTTTTCGAAACCATGACAACGCATCCAAATCTACTCATCATTAAACTACTCCCTTCTCTAAGCTTCCCATTACACAAGATTTTCTCTAAGCCCCTGATTACAAGACGTTGTCAAATAATACCGACATAAATATCCCCGGCACACATCATAACTAGATAAATTCACATCAGAAGAGTGGGTTTCGCTTCAAATAGGTTCTGCTGGCGGTGGTCAGAATATTTTCGCAACCTCAAGTGCGACCCTCCTTTTTGAAACTTCGAGGTCCAGTCTCTTGAATTCATCTCTGTGACGGTCGTTACCCTTTGAGCTCTTCAGGACCCAATTTTAAGAATAGATGTTTAAACGGAAAACCCATCCACCTCGATGACACTATCAAAGCCTGTTGGCTGAACAGCTGTCATCAAATTGAGCTAAACAGAAAGTTGAAGACCATAATTTGACTATTTTGTTTTGAATAATGATATCTAACGTCACGTCGGGAGTATGTAGTTTATAGTCGAAAATAAAAAAAACGCGTATTATGTTTTGAAATCTTTATTCAAATAATGAGAAATATGAGAAAAACTATTTTTATGTAAATCTTATAATCATAACAGTAGTTTGAAATTATTTAGGAACATAATATGATAGGAAAGCTGTAACTCTAAAACAAATTCTGCAAATAAATGTCGAGTAAATGAAAAGTTAAACAGCTGAACATAGTCTTTTCTTTTGGTAGACTAGACTATCATGAATTATTTATAGTTTGCTGTGGTCGCGACTCGATCGATAATGGGTTCACAGGTGATTTTGGTCGAGTTACTATTGTTTTATCACTGTGCCCTAGATTAATTCTTAATCGATTTGAAAAATGCTGCCTTAGATTCATTGGTAAATTATTTTTTACAATTAAATTGTTTTTTATGATAATTTCTTTAGTTTAATATTAAAAAATTATAATTAAATAGTTCTTGAGAATGTACATTCAATTGACAATTATTAATTTTGTATTTTTTGTCAAATGTTCTAAACTACTTAACAAATGTTAAGGTTTTATAATTAAGTTTACTTGTTTTTAAATAAATTTTATTTTTATAAGGAACACTAAATTATTCTTATTTTTCTTTAAAAAAAAAGTTAGACAGCTGTAGTATTCCTATATGAGCCTGATCATTTTATAGGCGACCATCTATTTTTATTATAATATGCGTACAATAAAATTACCAACCATCGCCTTAGTAATTAGGCTTTCATTCAAACAGTTGGAAATTACATACCTAATCGATACCAAATAATAAATACAACCAAATTAGTGTAATGAATGTTACTTGCTTAAATTTTTTTCTAACTTATGTAATTCTATATCTGCATAGTATTTGTATTTGTTTATTAAGTATTTGTTTATTAAGTATTTGTCTCAAACAAGGATCTTAAATAGCTAATTTAAATCTTTAGCGCACTATGAAGCTTCGAAAACTCATTTAATGATCTCTTATGTATAAATATCTAACTTGGTGTGTTATAATTTATGATTGTAAGTGTTATTTTTTTTATTAATTTTTCACATTCAAAGTCTCATTCAAATTTTAAAAGTTTTTTTGTACTATTAATTATAACAGTCATTTTAATGGGGATAATTTTAAAGTATATAAACAACATAGTATATTTATAGTTTAAAGATAGTGATAGCAATTTTCAAAACTGTGAAAATTATATTACTGCTGTCTTGGGAAATCCACTAAGGTTTCCTTTAAAAAATATATTGGCTTAGCAAAACACATTTATTTTGATATTTCGTCCTTCCAGGAAAATATCAAATACAAAAAATATTTTTGTTTGTTGCTAACATTTTGTTCTTTTAGCCTAAAAGGATTTTAATACGATGATATTATTTAAAATATCCAATTGAACGTAAAAATAAGGAGAACTCAATATTATTAGCGTGGTAAAAACATTTAAGAATAAATAAAACTTCTAATACATCATTAGACTAGCACTGAAGCGATATAAACCAAAGTAACTAGTAATTAATTGTGTATTAAGTTACTATTCAAACATAGTTTAATTGCAAATTTATCTAAGTAAATATTTAGATAAAATGTATTGCTATAGTTTAAGTAATAACTTAGTTTCTCTTTATTTACGCGTCATTAAATTAGTGAATAGACGTTTAAAATATAATAAACTTTTTCTTTTGTGTTGAATTTAGGTTATTACAATAAGTTTACAATATCGTAAGAGTTATGATCAATAATATTATTCGATAGAGGGTAAAATATGGAATAAATCTATTTCCCAGCCTTTTTTTATCTACCGTTCCTCATGTTGACGCCGTCGTTTTAAACTTTCCCTCCATTAGTACCTTTTCTCTTATAACCTTATTGCCCAATTTATTATTGGCCTCTAAATCGTTTTGTTAAGTCGTATCTATTGTATCTAAGTAAATATATGTCAGACATTGCAAGTTTCTTCAATAACAAAAAGTACATAAATACTTATTTTGACATCGTTTTTAGCCCCCCGCGCAAAAAGAGGGCTTTTATAAGTTTGACGTCGATATACGTGCGTGTGGATGTATGTGTCTGTTGTAACGTAGCTCTCAAACGGATTATCTCATTACAATGCTGGTTTTTTAATTGAAGATAGTTTTCTGTGGTGGTTCTTAGCTATGTTTAATTAATGCCGGTCCAGCAGTGTAAGAATACCAGTTCTATTTCAGATTTATGAAAAGCATTTTTGGCATACGATTCTTGAGTAAAGTGCTCCAACCATGCCAGTAAAATCGTTCAATGACGCTACTATATAGGGGATTTTTTTCAATTGAATAAAGTAAAGTTGTTATTATGTTATACGTTTTCAGTTCGCAAATTCATTCACAATGTTAATTATTCTTTTTTTTACTGTAGTTATAATTTTAATATATGATTTCAGCAAAAATACACTTTAAAATTAACATGACTGACGTGTTGTCGACAATGTGTCCTGCATTTTTTTATTGCAGATGTGTTAAAATATTTAAACTAGCTCATTTAATCTCCTATTTTTTCTCCCCCACGTTAAACACAGTAAAAAGTTTTTAATATATCATTTACAAATTCTGTGCAAAGTAGTACTAGTTCGCAGAACTGGAAATCGGGTATACTTTATAACTAATTAAACGTATCATCCCAAAAAAAAAATCTATAAAATATTAATCATGGCTTCAGATAATACTACAATTTTGAAGTATTATAATTTAGTTTGTTTGGGTATTATTCACATACAAAAGAATAAAAAGCTGTGACTGGTAAAAGCCTTTTTACAAACTTCTATATTTGAAACTCACAGTTGATTTCAAAATTTATTTTATCAGTGTTCTTTGTCTTTAAATACCCTTTACTCATTATTAACTTAGGTATTAAAGGAACGAATACGAGATCCACCTATTTTGTTCCTTCTACTTTATACAAATTTATTATTATTTCTATATTTTCAAAATTCTAAATGATTTTAGTCAAAGCAGTAACAGCGATAGTTGTCTATGATATTTTAGTTTTAATAAATGACTAAATACTATTTAATAGACGTTGTCGCTTAAAAATATCATTTTTATACAGTTCGTAAAATTATTCTTTTAAAATAAAACCTATTCAGTAAAATAAAGTAATAGGTATATGTTTCTTTTTAAATTACAATTGACACTCCTTTTCTTCATTTTAATTATTTGTATGTGTTTAAAAAAGATTGTAAACTAAATATTTTATACAGCGAGTGGCATCCTGATAAAATACATACTTATAATGATAAAAATAGAAGCAAATTTGTCATTAAATTTTTTTTTGCTTTAAACATGTTTTTCTAAATAATACTAATTAAATTCCCAAAATATGTGTTAGAATTAGTAGTAATAATTATCTAAAATCCATAGTGAACGCCATAAGCAGAATTATATACAAGTTTGTGTAACATTGTATGACAACAACAATTTTTTTGTCTTCAAAAGTCATATCTGAAAAGTTCGTTCATTCAAATTTACAGCAGAATTTAATATTCAGTCATAAAATAAGGGGAATTGATGCAGAAATACTCAGTGAAAATGAGCATCACAATACTAGGAGTTTAATATAGCGGCATTGTTGATATTAGCTTCTGCAAAAATTACAAATCTCTTTCAATTTCCTGCTCTTTAAATAGTATCGTATTTTTATATCAATGCCTTTATTGAAAATAATGCAATTAATTAAATGCCTTATGAAAGATATGTATGAACATTATTATAACAAAACTATCTTTTTTTTGCGGCTCTAGGAATAAGAGTTGTTTTTGTACGAAGTCACTTAAATAGACATGAGACAGTGTTGCCTTAGAGTACAAATCTTTTATTGAGTACTTACTCATAACTTTTCCCTGTCTTTTAAGAAACTTATCATACTTACCGAATGGTTTTGAGAATCTATCAAAAGGATAAGATACAGTTTCTGTTGCTCAACGCAAACAGGACTCCTTTAAAGATACAATATCATGTTTCCCAAAAAGAACAGTACCGAACAACCAAGTTCAGAACAGCTAGTTCTAATAGGAGTTTGGTTATTATTGTATAGTTCCACGACTGAATTCAGTTTCGAAATTTACGAAGTATGTTACTTTTATTTAAATAAATTTTAGACAGTCTTTGTTTTGCATCTTGCATTTGCATTTCTTGTCTTCAATATCCATGCCACGGCCCCGTATGAAAAAAAAATTATTATAATCAGCGTATTGAGTAAAACCACTTTTCTTTTGCTGATAATTATCAAAATTATAATTTCCCCATTCTTCCATATCCCATCAATTATACACATTGCCGAATTGGCGAACTTAAATCCTCACCTTTATTGTTTGACTAAAAGTTATTATTCAGAAAACATCATAGAAAATCAAATCAAGACGTCTGTATCCACAATTCTTGCTTTTTTTTCTACCTATTCACTGATACAAGTTTTAATAAACTAAATAAATCGTTTTGTTCCGTACCTTAAGGAGTAATATGTCTCCATATTTTTGGGAAATGCCCTCGTAACGTGTAATATATCGGTTAATTTAAAGGAAATGCTTTTTTTCAAGAGAGAAAAAAAATAGTAAATCCATTCAAAGCATCTGTTACATCCATCTATATATTTCCGTATATGTGCATTAGACCATATACATACAAACATACGCACAAATCCAGTTCTGTGGAACTATGTGGTAAAGACAGTTTTAAATACTGTGAATATAAAATTAAGCTAAAATATTTTTATCTAAAAATGAAAAGTTTTTCATGTTACTAGTTTATAGAAACATTTTCCTTTATCAATTAATTAAAAGCTCTGTTTATCTGTTTTATTACTTTGTCGGCAAATGGGCTTCGCTTTTGTGACACTGTTGGAAGCTGTTTAATTATGATGAACACGGAGACGAGTTTATGTCGACGTTCTGGAATATGCTTCATACTAATACACAAACGTGTTTTGTTATGAAACTTTAATGTGCCTCTGATATTCGTTCTTCAAATCGTGTACATTTCAGTTACTATTATTTCATTTCTACTGGAATGAAATATTTATATTATTATAAGACGTTGGAAAAATCCTTAACATTATTAAGTATATATAATATTATGTACAAAAATATGAATTACAATTAAAAAACATCTAATATTAAAAACCAGGTAAGATTATACTATAAAATGTCAGATTTAGAGCGTTGTTCTTTATTGTGATTTTAAAAATTTATACATCTCTCGCTGAGCTGATTATTTGAGTTTATTTTAGACATGATATTAATACCGCAGTAAGTATACTGGTATTTTAAATTTAGACTCTTCCGCAATGCTGGCTTTCATGTATTTTTACCAGCATGACTCAATCCTTTCTGGCTTTTCACGAAGTGCATCGCACTTGCATTCAAAATAGACCGCGATTCGTGTATAAGGTGTCACTCAAAATACACTCTACAGAAAAAAGAATCTTGAACATAATTTCATTATACTCAATTTATTAACATTTCTTAGTTTTACTGTTTAATTCTTCATTTACGCTATCCTTAAAAGCAATATTTTATATGGTAAAGTACTTGGGGAGCTGATTTAACAAACCGATTCTCTTTGCATATCTAAAGAAATGGAGAATTAGTCTTAATTTATTAACCAAGAAAGTTTGATGATAACAGTATTAAATAAATTGCAATAAATTCTTTGAAATCAAAAGTAACTAATTTTGGTAAAAGAGTCCATATCAACATCAATTACTTATGTTTAGTGAAAGAAATATATATCTAGAGGATTTAAAACTGATAGAGGTTTAATTAATTAAATAATTAATTGTACTTCTATATAATACGTTTGGTAACCTTTTCTTAAACTGCGAATCATAATTTTACTCACCGCATAAAAATAGTTCCTTCCTTCCTAGTTCGGCATAGTAATATCATTAGGTATATCTAAGACTTTTGTGATCGGATGTAATTTTTCATATATATGTAGGATATGGAAATATTAGTAATATATAAATAGATCCTTGTAGACTAACTACTATATTAGATTTGTTTAGCTTATATATCTTGTGCACGGTAAGCTTTATTTCATCTTTATGCTTGATACTCCTATAATAATAATTTTATTAAACGTTAAATGAAATAGGTTGTAAAATTAAAGATAAAACATTACGGCTATCTAAAAATTGCTATGTGCATAATAACAAACCCTTCTTACTCGAAATTGAATCATAAAAGTGATACTAAAAACTATCGAGAATAAAAAAAACTTCATATTTTATTTTTGATACGAAAATACATTTTAATTTATTTGCAGTTTAAAATAACATTTGTTTGAATCTACCGAATAACCAGTTTTCTGAACTGCAGAACCATATTTCAAATGAAAGTAAAAACTTGTATTTTTACAAAAAAATCTGTGAGTGGTACAAAAACATATTGTTAAAAAAACTATATGATTGATCGTATAATAATTTGTCTTTCAACAATTAACGAAGGAGAATTAATTAATTAGAAAACATTAAAAATAATTTTAAATTAATTCTGATTGCAATAATAATTTTAATTCGGGTATGTAAATTAATGTAGTTGAAAATGTAAATGCGAACGTACTTATAACATTCCTATGTATGGAGTTCAATTCAAATAACATGTTATTTACAAATTCAGAACCGAGCATTGAGTAATATTTAATACGGAGGTATAAGCTTCGGAGTACTGTTTGGTGATTTCATAAATATGAAATTTATTACCGTTGTTTCATATCTCAACTACATCTATAAACTAGCTTTCACCCGATTTATTACTTTCATATAAATGAAATTCAGGATGATTTAAAAATATTGTACGATACTTGAATACAAGTCATCTTTTTTTCATGTAATTAGGTATTCTATTATCACTTAAAGTGAAAAAAACATTGATCAGAGATAGAAAAAGTGATTTTAATACGATGAATGAAGTGAGCAAAACCATAAGTAATTAAATATTAAATTCCAAGTAGCTTATATTAAATAAATTTATAAGAATATTTTTCTTAACTATTCATAAAACGAGTGCATTTTATGAGTATACACTTAAATTTATGCTTCCATGTAACACTCATGTTGTTATAACGATAAAATATATATTCATCGACCATCTGGCAATGGACCCGGACTCGTGTAATTTATTTATTCAAGTGTTTTATTTCCAGTTCATATTTAAATAGCCTTTGACATTCAAATACTACGAACGTACATAAATAATTATCAATGAGTCTAAAAATCTAACTTTTGATTATTTGTATTTTTCATTGACATAAAGTGTGTTCCGGTCATCTCATTACAAATATTACAACGGTAACACTAATGAGTTAATGTTTATATTTTTTTATTTAATATGATGATATACAAAATAATAATTTTAAATTATATAAAAAATATATTTACGAAGTTAGGGTTAGCTTTTGGAATTGTATAAATTGTAAATATGCTTTTATTTTAATAGTCATATCGCGTGGTCGACCTCGACACAGTTTCGATCAAGCATTTTTGATGATACAATAAGCGTTATATTGATTTTGTACCTTATGACAGTCCTGAAGGACTCACACATTATAGCAACACGTGAAGATAGTTTTAGCAATAAATAAATTAATTTAAATTACATGTTTTGCTTCTCCTGTTCTAGTTTAAAATTTTTGTTGTACTATATCTTCACAATTGGTTTGGATATGAAGTCTGAAATTTAAACGAAAAGAAGACACTCTAGGAAGACTACCCATACATAAAATTCTATTGTGCATTTGCAAAAAAAAACCTTAAATATGGTGGCTTTAACATTTTTATGAGCTTATAAAACATCTCAGACTATTTTTTGTTTAGTAAAAAATATGGTAAGATTTATTCAAGACAATTCAATATTAAACATTTCAGAGATAAAACTTTTGCTTGGAAGTTTGTGATGAAAATTTGTTACTTCACTTCTATTTGTTCCCTTAAGACATGGCATGCAGTAATATAGGTTAAAGTTATTTCCATTTGAATATTTACAATCATACTTTAAGTGTTTAATATCTCCAATGAAAAAATACAGTATAATCATGTGTTGAACATTATATAAACACATGAAACTTATTTCAAAATATGTAATAGAAATTACAGTTATGATATTTATTAAAACCTTTTTATGATAATAATAGTGGATAAATAACTATGGTTTCAATTTAAACCTTTTGTTTTATAAGTCCATCACGAGTTTTTGAGATTGAAAAACAATTTTAATACAATGTTTTTTCCGTTCAAATTTTACTTAACAGGTTTATTTGTTATATATCATTACGTTGTGTGTCATTTATACATATGTAAGCATTTATTATATAATAATGAAATTCAAATTAAACCGATTGTTTCAGATATTATGAAAGTAAAGGAATTCTAAAATAATATATATATACATATATATATATTACGTACGAGAGTGAATCCACGATTACAATAAAGTAATTGTATGATATTCAATTCACATTAGTCCCACGTTACAATTCTTACCTCTGAGAGGTATAAAGAAAAATATGAAGGAATTAATAGAATTTGACACATAAAACATACATACGAAGTAGTAGTATATGATTTATAAAAGTTCAAGAATTTCTTTGTTTAATTTTTTTAATTATTCACCAACTGCAGTACAATACCTCTGAGGCTTAAAGGAAAGGCTTAGAAATTACAATAAAACTAAGTTTATTCACATTTAAAGTCATACATGAGTCACTTTTAATTTTAATTAATTGTTCCTCCGCATTGTATAAATTTAATTAAAACTTAAACTTATTTACGTATTTCTGAGTATAATAATTACGGAAAATGCACCATTCAAGTTCTCGGTCGTAAGATTGATAATATAGGTCGTACTCCATCTTTAGAAGGAATAGTAGATAGCTTTTTAAATGATCTCAACAAGGTAGATAGCCAGCAGATCAGTAACGTAAAAAAAGCATGGATCTACGATAATTACTTAACTTCACGTTTGAATTGGCCTTTCCTCGTCTATGATTTTAGTAAAACCCTTTTATCTAAATTAGATGCAGGCGTCATAAAGATGTTGAAGTTGTGGCTCGGGCTCGCGCTAACGGCTGATTCATCGGCTTTATTCAGGGATCGTAATAGTTTTGGGATGAATCTAAAAAGACCATCGGAGCTCTACAAACACCTAAGAGTTACCAAGAGACATATCCTGGGAAAATCCCATGATGACGTCGTTACATCACTCCCAAAAGACAATGATGCCCCAGAGCTAGAGTCACGACTTCAATTCCATAAACAATTTATGATCGGAGCGCAAAATAACAGAGTAGGGTTAGGATCAAGTAGGAAAGTCCAAGATACGGATATATTGAAGTCTTTTATTCGGCAAGACGAGAACGATAAATACAAGATCCATGCAATGAGTTTAGAAATGCAGAACGAGTGGTTAGACATGGGAGATTTTTGCATTCCACTAGCACTAAAATGGCGCACCCTAGTTCATGACTGGTCGCCAGCCTTGCTAAAATTTTATCTCAATGCGTTCCAGATGACTCTCCCAGATCAGAGTAATTTAGTAAGATGGGGTAAAGGTACCGAAAAAACTTGCTATATCTGCGGAAAGGCAGTTGGAACTGCCAAGCATTTGCTGGTGGGATGTAAGGTTCTCCTGGACAGCGGTCAATACTCGCGTCGTCACGATAGGGTCTTAGAGATCATACGTGAAGCGGTTAGTCTTTCGGTAGCCAGAGCGCAAAGGGAAATAACCACAAACGAGCGATCAATAGGTTTTGTGAGAGAGGGCACCAGGGCTATAAAATCAAACGTCAAGCCTTACTCTATCCTTAAAGCGGCTTCGGATTGGACTATCATGATGGATACGTATGAGAAACAATACAAAATCCCCGAGGATATTTGTGCGTCGGCCTCCAGACCAGACATATTTCTATATTCGCGTATTTTAAAGCGCGTTGTGATGATAGAGCTTACGGTGCCTTGGGAAACCAACATCCCCAAAGACCATGCCATCAAGGTCAATAAGTATTACGAGCTCACTAACGAACTAACTCGAAATAGGTTCGTCGTTGATTTGTACGCGGTAGAGGTGGGAGCGAGAGGTATAACAGCTAAATCTCTCTATAACCTACTAAAAGACTTGGGCCTGTCCAGAACTAACATTAATTCATTCTTAGAACGTACGTCGAAGGCAGCCCTAGTAGGTTCTTTTCAAATTTGGTTAGGTAGGGAGAGGAACTTGGACAGTGGAGGTGAGCGTATAACGCGCGTTAGTTAAGGGGCCCCTTAAACCTACACCTGGGTCGCAAGTCCCAGGCACTGTTGAAGCTCCTCTCCCTGCAACGCGATGGACCCGGCACCCGCACGGTGAATCCATTGAATGCTAAGAGGTTTCGTCTCATCATATAATTTATCTTGCTTGGAAAAGAAAACTATTCTTCTCTTATAATTTGTCAGTCCTGACAAACTAGGTGTAATTAGTTAATTTTTTTTTTTTTTTTTTTTTTTTTTTTTTTTATATCATAGGGGGCAAACGAGCGGGCGAGCCATCTGGTGAGAGATAGTCATCGCCGCCCATAAACACTCGAGGAGCCAGAAGGCGCCCGAGTGCGTTGCCGGCCTTTCAAAAATAGGTACGCTCTCTTCTTGAAACACCCTAAGTCGTAATGGATAGGGAATACGTCGCGAGGCGGCTGATTCCACAGGGTGGTGGTGCGTGGCAGAAAATTTCTTTTGAAGCGCACTGTGGTTGACTGCCAGCTGTCAAGGTGGTGCGGATGGTATTGCAACCTGTGACGTGCAGTGCGGTGGTGGAATTCAGCTGCCGGCAGTAGCCCAAAGAGCTCCTCAGAGCATTCCCCATAGTAAAGGCGGTAGAAGACGCTGAGAGAGGCAACGTCTCTCCGCAGGGCTAAAGTATCAAGCCGATTGGTAAGATCGGTATCGTCGACCATTCGAGTTGCACGACGTTGGATTCGGTCAAAAGGAAGAAGTTGGCACTGGGGCGCTCCAGCCCAGAGGTGAGAGCAGTACTCCATGTGAGGTCTAACCTGCGCCTTATACAGCGTCAGGCGTTGACCCGAAGTGAAGTACCGCCCCGCTCTGCGAAGTACGCCAAGTTTTTGAGATGCCAACCTGGCCTTATCTTCCAAGTGACTACGAAACTGTACATCACTCGAAATGGTGACACCCAGAATACCAATACTGGCTGTGGGTTTAAGGGAATTGCCCTGGAACCGAGCTGTTACGACAAAGGGTGTTCTTTTCGCGGTGAACGCGCAGACTTGTGTCTTAGTTGGGTTAAATGTAACCAGATTGGTTTGTCCCCAGGATGACACCTGATCAAGTAGAGACTCGATGCTAGACACAAGTCTACTTCGACACTCAGCGACGTGGTCCTGAGAAAGTGTACGTTCTCCGGTATAGAGCGTATCACCAGTGCTGTCATCTGCATAGCAATGAATATTGCCGACTTGCAGCAAGTCATTGATATGCAGAAGGAACAGAGTGGGAGACAAAACGCAGCCTTGTGGGACACCAGCGTTCACGGGCATTAAATTCGAGCACAGACCGTCGATAGCGACCTTTATGCTACGCTCCGTAAGAAAGCTGGCTATCCACTGGCACAATTTCTCAGGAAGCCCATAAGAAGGAAGCTTCGATAGAAGCGCTTTGTGCCAGACCCGATCAAAAGCTTTCGCTACGTCCAAACTGACTGCTAAAGCCTCGCCTTTGCTCTCAATAGCCGCGGCCCATCGATGCGTTAAGTATACTAGAAGATCACCAGCTGACCGTCCGTGACGAAAGCCATATTGGCGATCACTGATCAACTGATGTTCCTCTAGATACCCAAGAAGCTGGCGGTTAATGATGGACTCCATTATCTTGGAGAGCAAAGAGGTAATTGCGATGGGTCTGTAGTTGGAGGGATCAGAGCGGTCACCTTTCTTAGGAATCGGGTGCACTAACGCAGTCTTCCAGGATTTTGGGACAACGCCGGCGGAATAGGAGAGCCGGAAGAGACGCGTTAGAACTGGTGCCAGCTCCGGAGCACACGTCCTAAGCACAAGAGGAGGAATACCGTCGGGGCCGCTCGACTTGTTAATGTTCAGAGAGAACAAGGTTTTACGCACAGTTCTTTGTGAAAATTTTACCTCTGGCATAAATCCCTCGACACGCGGGATGGTAGGCGGCGAGTAATCCCTGTCATCTAAAGTCGAGTTACTGGCAAATAGGGAACCGAGTAGATCAGCTTTCTCCTTTGCCGTATGCGCCAACAAGTCCTTCTCCATGCGCAGGGATGGTATAGATGACCTGCAGAAGTTTCCTTGCACAGACTTAGAGAGGGCCCAAAAAGCTCTAGTTCCCGAGGGAAGGCGGGCAAGCTTCTCTCCAAGCCTAGCAATGTATTTTGATTTTGCTCTAGTGATTGCTCTTTTGAAGGATCTGGAGCTAGAGTTGTATTCTGTTTTGAGAATATTGGCGTTAGGACTATTCGATGCAATCGCGTCAACCCAGGCTTGGTAGCAGGCCTGCTTACGACGTGATGCCGTTCTACAGAGCCGATCAAACCAGGGCTGTGACTTGCCGCCGATGGGTACCACAGAGCTAGGAATAAATAGTTCCATACCCTGAAGCACGACATCAGCGACAGATACGGCACAGACATCAGGGTCATTCTCCTTAAAACAGACTCCATTCCAGGGGTAGGACGCAAAGAAGGTCCGCATCCCATCCCAGTCCGCTGACCTATAGTGCCACACGCGACGACTACCTGCACATCGCGGCCTAGGGGAGCGTGTAATCGGCACTGTACTCCAGATGAGGCAGTGGTCAGAAGAGCCTATAGGGGCATCAACATGCACTTCGTAGCCTTCTGGATGCGAGGTCAGCAGAAGATCCAACAGTGAAGGCGTGTGATCATTCACATCTGGCACCCTCGTAGGCGATGTCACCAATTGAGTGAGATCATTGGCTAGAGCAAAATCGTGAAAAGACCTCCCTGCATGGTCAGTTGTTCTTGACGCAAGCCATTCGGCATGATGAGCATTAAAATCGCCAAGAATGACAATTTCAGTCGAGGGGATCTGTTGGAGAGTTAAATCTGCGGTCATTTGGACTTGCTCAATAAGCCGGTCTGTCTCTGCGTTCCCGCTTAGTTAATATTACAGTAGTTTGCCTTTATCAAAACAAACTGTAAGTTCTCTTATAAACGTAACGGAAAGTGGAAAGTATTTTTATGAAGTATGTACGTCATTTATTTTTATTTCCTAAAGAATCTGATTCAATAATCACAGCAATCAAAATATTTTATTGTATACTATTATTAATTCGAACAAAAAAAATGTTTTTAAAGACATTAATCTATTGAAAACTTGTTTTTTACTTGATGAGTTGTTAATGTTAATGTTTTAAGTTTCCGCGGCTAAACAGAGTCGTCACGAAAAATTGCCATTTGGCGTGTCTACTCGCAGCAAATAGATGTAACAATTAACGTTATTAATGTTTCTATAATTACATATTGAATTATATTTTAATTCAAAACTGTATCGCTCTACCATATTTATTGACTCATTAACGTTTATTGTATGTACATTTCAGATAACTGAAAATTAAAACGAAGTGACATTTTAGTATTATTCGTATTTTATAGAAAGAAAATACTTAAATATAAATTGTATAATTTGAATTATAATTCTCAATAAGAGTACAAGATAAGGCAACATGTAGACGGAAAGATAGCTTAAACTGATGAAAGGGATATCCTTAATCTCAACAGCCAACAGATAAGCTTCCATAAGATTTGCGTCTACTTAATTTAACAGATAAATTTAGTTTGCGAGAAAAGCAAGAAATTATCATTATGTTAATTTGAATATTTTTCTATTGAGCTGATAACATTTTTTAATAATAATAATAATAATAATAATAATAATTTATTTTTATCTCAGACATAGTCCATATTTAAATATTAGTAATACATGTCAACCTTATAACTAATGTTAGTAAAAGCAAATGATAATAATAATAATAATAATAATAATAATAATAATAATAAAAACAAACAAAACAAAACAGAGACAAACACAAAAGACAAAAATCGCTATTTTTAGGCAGCGTGTAGCCGTACCCAGTGGCGCAGTATTTCAGAGTCCCAGCGGCCAGCCAGTGCACACAGAATGCTGTTCGAACTGGATCGCAACCTCTGAAGCGCAGATGCACTCCTCTTGCGAATAATAGCATAAAAGCTATCAACACGCCTCTCAGCAAACATTTCGGAGGCGCTACAGTAGCGCGGCAATCCGAACAGCACTCTGAATGCATTGTTGTACTGAACTCGCAGAGCGCTGTACGCGCGCTGCGTATACTTAACCCAAAGGCTGCAGGTGTAAAAGGATTGGCAATATGCCTTGAACAAAGTTAATTTTACACTCTCAGTACACCGTGCAAACCTTCGGGCCAGCATGTTACAGCGCACGGCCAGCGCCCTGCGCTCTCGCTCCAAATCATCGTCATCGCTGAGGTTGTCTGAAACCCAGTGACCCAGATACTTGAACTGTTCAACTCGTCTTAAAGCAATGCCACCAAGATATAAAGGTGGAACATTAGCATAAACTTTCTTACCAGCTTTAAACACCAGGAGTTCACTTTTATTCGCGTTGTATCTCAGTCCATGGGCTTCAGCATACCTCTCACATATGCTTAATAATTTTCGTAACGCGCCGATTGAGGGACTCATCAATACCATATCGTCAGCGTAACTGATGTTATTTACGCAGACGCCCCCCACGTGACAACCGATACCGCTATTACCCAGCTCTGCAAGCAGCCCATTAATGTACAGGTTAAAGAGGCGAGGCGAGGTAAGGCCGCCTTGTCTCACACCGCACTCCAACCCATACATATCCGAGTGCTCGCCAGCCCATTTCACGACATTACATTGGTTATGGTACCAATATTGCAAAACAGAGGTAACTTCGAAGGGTACATCTGTCTCCTTTCTGAGTTTATTCCATAGTATATCATAGTCTATAGTATCAAAAGCCCTAGATAGATCCAAAAAACAGGCATATACAGGAGTTTTTCTAGCTGTATAGTACTGTACAGTCTGCTTGAGGCAAAAGATGGCGCTCTCTGTAGAAAGACCGGGTCTAAAGCCAAATTGAGAATCGTGAAGTTTAATATGCCTCTCCAAATGTCCATCAAGCAGCCTGTCCAAAACTTTAGCTATGACCGTGGCTAGTGAGATCGGTCTATAATTGGCAACATCAGATACATTCCCTGTTTTATTTTTCAATATTGGTACCACTACAGTGTGCATAAGATCCTCCGGCAGGTAACTGTGGCTCAGACATAAATTAAAAAACATAGCGAGAACTCTCGTCAATTCAGCTCCAGCATACTTCAGATGCTCAACACTCAGCCCATCGTGACCAGGCGACTTACCACGCACCATTCGACTTATTACTTTGCTTATATCGTTAGCAGAAAATCTAACGGCCATTAACTTTGGTTGCTCAGTGTTCAGCATCCGAACACCAGTGCCGCTCGGTAGCTCAGCCTTGAAATGTCGTTTAAAGATGTTTGCTATATCTCGGGGTTCGTGCGAGCCAGCAACGCTTACAGGACGGCTATTTGATATTGGGTTTAATTTATTTGTTGTTTTCCAGAATTTACTAAAATTTTTACCGGCATGATGACGCGCTATTATATCTAATTTTATTTGATTTTGATTATCCTGACATAACTTTAATTTCGATTTAAAAATTCGTCTACTTTCCCTCATGTCGTTATAAACCGATCCCTTCATCTGCTTACCTGTTTTTAACCAATTTTGATAACATAACCGCGCCGTCCTGTGAGCGGAACTGACGTGTTCGTTCCACCCCGGCACGGGTCTATGTTTTCGGAAAGTAGGCCCTACATAGGAGCTCACAGCCGCCTCTCGAAGTATTTGAACAACATCTTTATACATTTGGTTTAAGACATATTTAAAATAAACGGATAAACGGATAAATAAACGGATTTTTAACACTATATGCATAAAAAAATAAAAGGTTTAATATTAACAGAAAATAAAATTATTCAGGTACAACAGAACCTTTTGTGTTCAACTCAACATAATTATTAATAACGTATAATCAAAATGTTTTTCTTTTCTCAGATGGCGTTTTTGGGCAATTTCACCAAACCCGTCATGAGGCAGTCCGAGGTTAATTTATTGTTATATCAATTCGACTTGCAATCTTCTCTATGCCAATAACAATACAACGTAACTTTCAATATTTTCTGCATCGCTTTTTGCACTATGGCAATAATTAAGCGTCTAATTTTGTGAATTTCTCTATTTAAAACATAATTTCCTCTTTCTTTGCTTCTCTAAATAATAACGTATCGAACTGTTATAGCCGTACGTATTATTACAGCCTTAAAAAATTTTTCGGATTTCAAGACGCGAAATAATAAGAGCTAGCCTATACTAAGGCTATATCGCCTTACTAAGTTTGTGCAAAGCTTGAACTAAAGGATAACCATATTATGAGTTTTAAGTTTCTCCTTAATTATAAACTGTAAGTTAGTAATTAAATATAATTTTCTCTGACCAGCCATGTCACGTTACGTGGTGAGGCCAAATATACTTGGTTAAGACAGTTTGTTTAGGTAACTTTGTAAACACTACTATCCTACGGCTTAATTTCGAGTAAGCCTGAATGTTTTGAAGTTTGACTTTGTTTTTACAAAATTTGGGTCGCCCTTCAAAGTAAACCTACAGTTAATTGTATGTAAAGAGCAACTTAAGTTTTTTATTTTATTGGAAACTAGTCTGTGTATATTAAAAAGTGTGAAAATTAATTATTTTGTATCTTATATAATAATGAATAAATATGTTGAGTTCTAAGACATTAGTGATTTTTATTTTTTTACATTAATACGCGATTAATTTTTTTTACGTTGTGTGAGAATGAAATATTTTATTCCTTTAATTTTACTTGTAATATTCGATCTTATCAATCAATTATTTATTATAAAAGGGTAAAATACTAAGTAAATAATATCAGATATCGTTTCAGATTTTGAAATGAGTAAAATTTTGATGCTAGGAAATGATATTGTTGAACCTGGTAGGAGAGTATGAAATAAATATGAAGACATCAATAAAAAATAAAAACACTGACAAGAAAATAAAAACTTTTCACGTATACAATTGTAAAGTACATGTTAATGAGATCCAAGACATTCTCGAATATTCATTAAAATAAAAACTTCGTTACCTCGTCTGCTCGTGATCACGGTTGCTAAAAAGTCCTAACCGAAACGTCGGGAGTATATACATAGTTAAAATAATTAAAATTCTGTTATAACTCCGAAAATATTAGTTTTATTTCAAGGCATATAATACTCAGATGACTTTTATTAATAAATAAATTAAAATGAAGCCAAAGAAAATAACGTAAAAAGAAATTCAATCTGAAACGGGAACAAAGGAAGAGATCAAAGTGTATAAGGATAGATGTGCAGAACAGTGCATTACGTGTGTTTCTACGATACAGCAGTTTCATTTTTATGGGCGGAAAACGTATCACAAGTGCTTTTAAATTTATGTTTTGTCAAATAACCTTCCTTTTATGTCGTTAAAGGTATTGCTGTTACAAGCAAACTTCCAATGAATTTACTTTTCTATATAGCACATAATACATATAAAATAATATAAATAGGTGTTTACACCCTTACAGGTGATATTTTGGTTCATTTTATCCAGAGCTTTTTCTATACCTTTTTATGCTCTTTTCTATGTATTTAATGAACCACTTGTTTCTTTAATAAACAATTCTACTGCTTTTCCTACAGAAAAATAATCATCTAGAATAAATATAAATAAAAAATAATACTTATATTTTATTTTATTTGTTTCAGATATTAAAACAAAATGTCCGTGCCAACAACTGATAGTACTGAAGCTATAACTAATTCCGGTTATGGTAGTAGTGATGAAACAGCAAGCCTTTTAGTTTCTGGGCCATCAGTTACAGTAATAGTTCCCACAGAAAATAGAACAGTTAAACCAGTTTTACAAAGACAAGATTGTACTACTCATTTAAGACCGCAATTATCGGGTGGTCCGGGGAGTGAAGAAAGTGCTGCTTCAATAAGAATTGAAGAAGGAACAACTAGAAGTGTACCGGACATAGAATTACAATGCCGTGAGCCTCCCGACCGACCGCAGACACTTGTGTCACCTTTTACAACTTGCTCACATAGAGGATCAGTGCCCGCGTGTCAATTAGTTCCACATTCGTATAGTAGATGTCGTGTTTGTGAAAGAAGACAGTCAACGGCCCCAATGTCCGCCTTACAGCTAGCGCGATCTGTGTCAAGGGAGAGTGTTCGTTCGGCGGTTCACTACCCGTGTGGATGTAGTTCGCTCCATGCTGTAAGCACATGTCCTGTCATTCAACCACCGGCCTTATTGTTACCTGCAACAAGTACAAGAATTATTCGACAGAGTTCGCAACCTGAGTCTAGCGCATGCGCGACGCACTGTGTTCATCATTCACACCAACACCCTAGCGCCTCACTGCGACAGTTGAGGGAACCTGGTGATGGAATCGCAGGAATAGCAGCGGATTCGTTACGAATTAACGGTGGAATGCGACCCTTCAAGCAGGTGAGCGAATGTTCCAACAGATGGCGCAAACGACCTCAGTTTATTTATAAATAATACGAATATCCTTTTAAACCTGTAAGGGTGGAGTGTAAATATTTCAGGTATATATTAAAAGAATCAACACAATAACAACGATTCTAACGATACAAATATAATTTAATTACTACTCGTAAGATTTATTTTAAGATATCAAGAATGAAATGGATTCTATATTTTTTTAATAAATAAGTATGTCTAAAATATAACTCTCAAAGGATAAAAATGCTTTGTAATTAAAGAATTTGAATAAGTTAATATAATATAGTTTGTTGTTCTAAAAATGCTTTGTAATGAAACGTTATCGCTGAACACGCAAATCAGCACACAGCTAAAGCTATTTAATTAGATCACTAAGTGAATTGCCAGAAGAAGGCAGCTGTATAATTGCTTAAGCGGCTTTGTGCAACTAAATTCGACTTGAAAATTAGTCCGATGTCGCTTTAAAGGAAATTTTCTTTAAAAGAAAAAAACTTCTTCGATTTTGTCATACAAAGGAAAGATTTTCTACTTATTACGAAACAAAATCTCGAATGCCTAAAAACCCTAAAAGACAATTTATGTTGAATAATTAATTATTGGGAGTAATTAATATTTATCATTCAACACAATTATTATCGAAATTTAATTTTTACGATTGCGAATGATAGCTAATTTATTCCCGGGTTCCTTCTAGAGCGACACAGATTTTATTAAAGGGAATGTAATTTTAGATAACATTTAAAACTTTTAATTAGAGCAAAACAAATGAATTAAATAAATTTAATTTACAGATTTTAAAAGTCCGGATGTAAATGCTGTGTAAGGGTGTTGAGAGGTTCCTTTAAAATCAAATCAAATGTTTAGTGTTTGATTTGATTTCTGTTCTAACCTGCAGGGACTGCTCCTCTGCCCACAAACCCTGTCGCAGACCCGCCGGGCTCGACTAAGACGCGCGTTCACTGAAGCCACAGGAGACACGGTCAACTACGTTAGAACGGTGGGCTTCAGATAACATTACGCACCACCATGGCATTCGACTGTACAATCTCTCATTCCCTTTTTCATAAAAAATATGTATCTATTTTAAATCTTCCATTGCTATTATTTAAAATTATTATATGTATATTACATATATCTTTCATATAACAAAAATATATAAATCTCTTCATCCGTATCCTATATAACTTCTCACTTCAAATTCGTATAAAAACGCATAAAATCCCAATTCTTTTTAAAATGTCAGGTTGTACAGTCGACAGTTAGCCTGTTCTGTGGTTTGATCACAAAATTGATTTGTTAGTTGGCGAATGTGACGTCCCTGTAGCCTCGTTAAACACCACGTCCCTTACATAAACTAGCACCCTTACAAGCTTTTCACAACACATTTATTTTAATGTACAATCAATAAAAAAGTGTTCTTAATTTTGTTTTAGATACTTTAGACGAATTAATTTCATGCAGCGTGCTTTTTAATTAGGTGTTTCTGGATGTTATACCACGATAGTTGTTTTAATTGCGTTATGGGAAGGCTTATACCTAAATAAAGGTTCATCATGCTTTGGGAACGCATCAAATAAGGCATACACAGCACACACACAATCATTTAGTTTCACAATGGTTATAGAGCCATTAAATGCACATTAGATCAATGGATAGATTGCACAGTGTAATCGCTTAGAAAATATTATGTACTGTTTGAAAATACTTCAGTTTTAAAAATAAAATGATAAAACGGAAATTTTATTTTAATAAAAGTTTAAACACGTCACTGAAAATGAAAATTTAAATTAATGTGGTAAGGATAAGTGTACAGGAAAATCTGTGGTTTAACAGAGAAATTCCTAAAAACGGATATATAACAAAAGGGATTATAAAAGGCAAACTCTTATTTAAACCTGTGGTTACATAATATATGGGCACTTGATTGTTATTTCTTTTATGACGTAAAAAAAAATATATATGATATAGTACGATTTTTCTAGAAAATGTTAGAATATTGATATAAGTTACTGTTATGAACTAAATTTAAAGTTATTGGAATTACAAAAGAATACAAAGATGTCTTTTGTAGGATCTAGATTGGGATGATGGTTTTGATAGCGAAGTAAGTAACCGTGATATTGGAAATTATTCTGCCCTGGAGCGTATTATAGTTTATCATCTTTAACATCAAAGTTTGTTTCACTTGAAAATACTAATTCCTGACCAGAATTTAACAATTTCAGAGCACCTTATCCATAAGGAACCATATAATTATAAGAAAAATATTTATTTTATTGTTTTTGTATGAAGTATGAAAGGGATTTTATTTATATCTAGATCAATACAAATTACACAATTTATCGAGTGATAATTGTTCTACAAAGGCAAAAGCTATAAAAAAGGAATTTGTAACTATTTATATACCTAATGCTTACATGTTAGTATCGATATGTATATGTACAAATGTCTAAGGTAGTGGTGAAGGTAAATTGGCCATTAATTACCAGTTTACTTGAATTAACTTCAGTCACTATACCTGTTCTAAAGAATTCATGGAAATTGTAAAGGTTTCTAATGACAAGCAAAGTATTAGAATGATAAAAAAGTATTGGAATGTTCAAGAAAGATATTCTAATGACAAGCTGTCGTTTACGTTGAAAATTGTATTTTATCAAATGTAAAATTACAAAAATTTTACCTAAAATCTGTAAGCAAGATTCCTGGCACTTTTCCAATACGTGGATGATAAACAATATTTAAAGGGAAATTTATTTTTAATATAGTGGTATTATTTTTTTAAATATATCCATCGTATAGAATTAGGTTTCTTCCAAGTCTCAGATGGACTCTTAATATTTGGTTATTTAAAATAAGACATACATAATTCTTAATGTTAAACGAATTCATTTGCACTTACGATGACAAAACTTTTTGTTCAGTGTGTAGGTAAAATTTATCAAAATCTAAGGTCATAATATCGAATTACAAACATTTTAGCCAATTTTTTGTAAAGAAAAATATATTTAATAATTTACAAATAACCTGATTTAAATTTTCCTATAACATTCGAAACACACGACTTAAAGCCGTAAATCTTAGTATTTAAGATAACATCTTTATTAACAAGTGCTTGAATTCTAAAATATGGTTACTGTCCGTTATCAAAATTTCTGTGTTTAGTTTTAAAGAGTTTAAGTTTGCAGTTTAGTTAGATATTTATACACTTCTTATATTTGATATGAAATAACTTGTTATTTATAGTATAGATTACAAAATTTATCTCCTTGAAAGCTTAAAGGAGCCGCTTATTATTATACATGAATGACATATAAAGTATTTTCTGCTAGACCGAGTAATGAATTGGTCTGGGGCGTGAGATAATTTCGTGCAGTACCTTATTTTCAAAGTTATTTACGAAACGGGGTAAGTACATTACGTGTAACGAAGTTTTCCAGATTCGTAATATTCAGAATAAATATACTTAACATAAAATGAGCTCTTGGATCTTTGCCCACATTCCAAGAAATGGCAATATTGGCGTATCTTACGTAAATATCCGGAAAAAAATGTATCTCGATCAAAACAATATTTCTTTAATACTTTAAAAACTTGAAACTTCCATATGTATACATATTTAGGATATTTGAAAACTTAGAAATATTTCTATAGATCTGCAACAAAATTAGATAAATAGATAGTTTTGTAGATTAAGACCAGCTGAACAGATTTTAAAAATTAAAATAACTTGATGATTAATGAAAAAGTAATGTAACTATATATGAAATTTGTTTTCCTCTTAATTTTGTTTGAAAAATTAAGATAACCTTTATTTTATTCTACAACTGTAAAGACTCAGAGCAAGTAGAAACAAAACGCAAGTTGTATTTGATGGTTTGTTTAAAAAACATATTTTTCTTATATTTTTGTCACGACTTTTATGTGACAATCTTATCATAGTATGTATGTTAAATGCAAAATAAATAGTTCTTTATGATTTAAAAACAAATTTTAGCTTACTAATTTGATGTTAAGTCTATTAAGTGCCTGTTACCACAACATGTAAGTTTAATCTATTCAAAAATCTATTTAAATATATATGTGTTTTAAAGTGCTGTAATAATATGAAAAATATACGCAACCGCATGCATTACTGCAAAATTAATATAAAGCTTACGTTTACCACATAACTTTTAATCGAATAATATCGTTGAATTGAATGTTTTCATATAAAGTTTATAAACGGTTATTTTATGTATTTATATTTTCAATTATAAAATGTAAAGGGAACCTAAAGATCGACAAAAAATATTTGATAGAAATGATAAACTCTACCCCATCTTCTAAATGAAATTGGCTTGAACAGCTAAAAAGAGGCCGTAATGGAGTCTTCACAATCTTGTATCATTTAACAAGTCTTAGGTTAAGTTAAAGTTACATAGGTGTACAACTTTGCTTCCGCCGTTTTGCAATAGATGGTTGTAGCGGTAAGTGGTAGTCGAAATAAATAGATCGTAGATGTCATACAATAAGCTTAGGCATTTGTAAACATAACCCCATCGAAATATTAGTCGATTGTGTCTGCATCATAAAGTTATTCTCGATTAAACATGTCAGCTTACGAGTCAAATTCTCGTCATTTGCGGGAGGTTTTAATTTTCTGCTTTAATATGAAGAAATCTGCGGCTGAGGCTCATCGAATGCTCTCAAATACCTATGGTGAGGCTGCTATTAGTAAAAGAAAGTGCCAAGAGTGGTTTCAACGCTTCAAGAACGGTGATTTTGACGTCGAAGACCGGCATGGCGGTGGAAGAGAGAAGGTTTATGAAGATGCAGAATTGGAGGCATTACTTGATCAAGACTCGTGTCAAACGCAACAAGAATTGGCAGGATCATTGGGAGTGACGCAACAAGCCATTTCTAAACGCCTGAAAGTCATGGGAATGATTCAGAAACAAGGAAATTGGGTGCCGTACGAGTTGAAGCCGAGAGATGTTGAACGGCGTTTGTTTGCTTGTGAATAGCTGCTTGCAAGGTAAAGACGGAAAGGATTTCTGCATCGCATTGTGACTGGGGACGAAAAATGGGTTCATTGCGTTAATCCCAAGCGCAGAAAATAATGGGGATATCCCGGCCATGCTTCCACGTCGACGGCCAAACCGAATATTCACGGTTCCAAGGTATGCTCTATATTTGGTAGGACCAGCTCGGCGTAGTGCATTATGAGTTGTTAAAACCGACTGAAACAATCACAGGTGATAGTTATCGAACGCAATTAATACGTTTGAGCCGAGCATTAAAAGACAAACGGCCGCAATACAACGAGATACTTGGTAAAGTGATTTTACAGCACGACAATGCTCGACCCCATGTTGCGAAAGTGGTCAAGACATACTTGGAAACGTTGAAATGGGAAATCCTACCCCACCTGCTGTATTCTCCAGACGTTGCTCCCTCGGACTATCACTTGTTTCGATCAATGGCACACGGCCTGGCTGACCAGCACTTCCGGTCTTATGAAGAAGTTAAAAATTGGATCTATTTGTGGATCGCTTCAAAAGATGACCAGTTTTTTCAACGCGGGATTCGTGTGCTGCCCGAAAGATGGGAGAAAGTAGTGGCCAGCGATGGACAATACTTTGAATCAGAAATGTATAACCAGTTTTTTACAATAAAGCCTCGAATTTCGGAAAAAAACGGCGGAAGCAAAGTTGTACACCTAATATATTTTAATAAAAAAATAATTTCGAAGTAATCTTTCCTGATTCCAGTCTTGGTAAAATCACGTATTCTCTATTTTTACTTTTTTCCTCGTATGCACTTTTATATGTTTTTATTTTACGTATCTTTTCTACGTTTTAGTATTGTTAAAATAGACGGTGTGGCTTACAAATTTACCAAAGAAACTAAATAAATTCTTATAAAAAACTCATATGAAGATAAAAAGTTACAACAAGATTGAATTGAAATATTCTTAGGAAGAATAATATTAATTTCAGGAAAAATTTATAAATCTGAATAAAATAAGATTTCTGTAGACAGATTAAGGTGATTGTAGATATTATACTTAGAGTAACTTTACTTTTGTTAAATAAAGAAATAAATCATTTTAGTTCTATCTGTAGTTAAATCAGTTGCATATAAGATAAAAAAATTACGTCGACACAAATTATTATGATGCCTGAGGAGGCCTGTTTGATAATTTATGTCGAAATGAAATCGACTTTAGGCCTCTAATATAGAGGGTAATTATATTTTAAAAAAATATTCTAAAATAAAATTAACGCCTTATGTAGAATACTATATAAGTAATATTAGTAAAAGCACTAATAATATTAAAATTATCAAAAAAAGCAAATCTAAACACATTTCCATTCATATCATAAAAACGGCCATAAACTTTATAGAGGCTCTGATGAAAATCTCAATATGAGATGCAATTCTGCGTTATTACGGAAAAAGTGTTTTGTTGCCTTTTATCGATAGTGCCAATTGAGAGTTTTATTGAGGTTTAAACGAATTGAATATCAAACTTCATATACACCGCTTATTTAATTTCTAGTCTAGTTATGTAAATCAATTTCTGAGTCATCTTCAGTATTCTACTTTTACATGTCGATAATTTTGGTAATAAGAGATTTGATGTTATTAAATGTTATTTAAAGAACATAATGAAACAGTTGAGTTTTATGCTATTAATATTTTTATAAAGGAATACAAACTAATTTTGTTGAGTATTATACTTCTACTCGTAAGATAATATCGCTATTAAAATTTATATTCTTAAATGAACATCTTTAACCACTTTAATAACTAAGATTTTAACTGTTAAAATCTCTTATTTGAAAGAATTTATATTTTCATACTTGTAATACTTGTCCTACTTAAATGAGTTATAATTTTATAAATAGAAATGAAATTTCTTTATTGAAATAAAGTTGGTTAAATTTTAACATGTGTTAAAAAATGATATAAAAGTTATATATGAAACCCTCATTTTATTAAATCCATTAAAAATTCTATGTCCAGTAAAAACAGGCAAAGACAAGTTTGGAATCCAAATTATTATTGGTGAATATTTTTATGACCGTGGTACCAGGTATTTTAATTTTATAATTAGTATGGGCATGAAGTATTTTTACTTAAATATTTTATATAATTGAATTAACAGGGATATAGTCAAAATTATTTCATAATGTGATTCAAGTTTTAAGCGTATAACCATTTTGGTTCTATAAAAAGTGTCCCACAAATCTAACTAGGCTTTAGACAGTTATGGCTAACATCCAGTTGGCTAAAGGCTAGACCAGCCTTGTCGAATAAATTACGTATTGAATGCAACCACAAAACGCTTTATACTGATGTAGTGTTATACGAGAAATTTATAGGAATTTCTTAGTTATATTTAAAAATTACCAATAATATATCTGCAGCAGTTCATGTAAGAGCTGTTCCTTACCTGATTAATACATGACAATATGACATATAGTTACGTCATGATACGTCGTCATTTTTATTTTGATAAAATTTGGTCTATGTAATAAAATATCTGAATAATATAAAGTAACTTGTCTAATAAATGAACTTGTGTAATAAAATGAAAGCATATTATACTTTTAAAGTTTTGCTTTGAATTTTAATATTAAATTTCGGAAACAGTTTTATGAGAAGAGAACATCAGCATGTTACACGAGCATTTTCTTTTTAACTATGTACATATTATTACAACGAAATTAAGAACGAGGCTTCTAAGTTCTCTCTTTGTTTCAACAGAAATTTACGGATAATTATACAATAAAAATAATAATATACTAACTTTAAAATATTTATATACATATATGTTATCTATTTCTTTTTTTTTGAATTTACCTATTAACAGCACATTCTTTGAAATGTTTCTTAAATTTATTTTTAAAAATAGTTCACCTCCATTCAGTAGATTTGAAAAACATGAAATTTTATTATTGTCAAAGAAATATATATAAAAAACATTGATTATTTAAACTTACCAATTTTTATGTAATCATTATGTATGAAATTAAAAAATAACTATTCAGAGGGTGGGAAAATTCAAGACATGAAATTATAAACATAGAAATGTAACACTATCTTGTAAAGCATTTCAGAAACTACGTTCTCAAAGTTGTATCCAATATATTGGGATGTGTATTTACTCTGACAATAGTGTTCCTATTGCCCATTAACAATACCGCAGATCAATGTCGGTGAGAATACAAGGGAGAAATTCTATTGAGCATATTGTTACACGATGTATGATATGGAATAGTTATAGCTTAATTTTTTATTAATGTGAAATGGAACACGCCAATAAAGTAAAAGAGGGAAAGCATTATTAATTTCAGAATTTATTATTACATTGCTGTATCGATTGTATATTCAATCTCTGTCCTCATAGTGAAAGTACATGGATGTTAGGTAAATTATTAATTTGTAGGTACACATATGTAGGTATACATTCTATATCAACCCTTATCCCATTGATCCCTTATCGTAAAAGTATGTCAAGGCTGCAATGAAATAAACTCTATTTTATGTGTAATAATAAAAGAAAATTATTTTCTTTCATATAAACTTCTTACTTAGTGTATTATTCGGGATTAGAACGGTTTTTTGACATGTTATATTTTATATAAAATTGAGATTTATTTTGTTAAAACAAATATAAATTATTTCATGTTTCTAAATAGTTCTTAATAAAGGTACTACAATAAATAGTAAAAGAAATCATTAATATGTTTTCTTTTAATTTTGAAAAGTATAATACATCAAGGTCTTTTTTGTTACCCTAGGTATATATACGAGTATTATTTGTTTACGGCTGCCTAGTTAAGGTCCAATGTTAGAAGATTTCATTATTTGAATTTATTCGGAGGGTGGTAAAATTTATATGTTCAATATATACGTTAGAAAATAATCTCTATACTTAAACCGCGGCACGATCAAAGGTGTATAAGGACATCAGAGCCGAGATTTTAATTTTGTTTTTGTTATAATGAAAAATTGAATAGTTAAATTTCTGTCATCGAATAAATACGCAGACTGTTAACTTATCCATTGCGGCCTGTGTGCTCCAAACAAATATTAAAAAGCGTTAAAAACTCATGGATTTTATTTGTGTTGCCGCTATTAACTTTGATGACTATGGCCCATTCCTGCTTACATTTTTTGCGCTTTTATAAAGGGAATGGGGCGATAAAGTCTGTCATATTACATATCATATTTATTTCATTAAATGCTTTTTAATTACAAAAAGTGATAATTTTGTAAAATATTACAATAATGAAACACAGGCGTAATGACTTTAAACGAATTGTAATTGAATTTTTTTACAGAAAGCCAGTAAATTCCTGAAAAACTTATTTAATAAAATTTATATTTTTGTAGTTAACAGTTAAATTTATATGACTTAAAACCTTAGAGGCAGAATATTGTAATACGAAAAGTAATCACCCATGGGGGTGAAGTAAGCTATTGAAAAATGACCCGACAAACAACTAAGTTTAACACTTAAAATTGCTGTTTACAACTATTAATCTAGATCGAGTTCCGAATGACTTATGACGAATTGTTGAACAACGAACGTAAATATTTAACTTCCTTATAAAGTAAATTAAATTTCTTTATTGGTATTCAATGATATTCAATGCTATATTTGATATTATTATATGAATGTATAGTGTACTTTGACATTTTGTATTTCATTGAAATTTTTTCCTATATATTATAATTTAATTGTTAAACTGACAAGTTAATAGACTGTGTATATTATTTCATAAGCTGGCAGATAAATAAAGGTTAAGACAGTACGTCATTAACAATAAAATGATTGAAAACACAGTGCCTATTAGGAAATATGAATAATAATGGTTTATAAGCCATTATAACAATTGATTATATTTTTTATGTTAGTAAGAATTTTCTTTATGTGAATAATACTATATTTTCTAGTTTTTATAATAACACCAACGGTCGCTGTGTTTAAAGATTTTAATTAGTCTAAGTGTATAAGCGTGCTACGTGTTACTCGAATAATAATTTTAGCTAAACAATTTTTTAAAATGGGATCGATAAGTATCACAAAATATTTAATTGCATATCCTTCAGATTAAATAAATTTTGATATTCTTTTGGCTTCACTCATTTATTAGTGGCTTATTCTTTAATCTGGATCACGAAATATGATACTAATTTTCGTTCGAATATATTATGCTAATGATTGTTAAAGCAAAATACATATATGTATGTATATTGTATATATATAAAAAACATAATGAGTTCTGTACGTCATAGACGATGAAAATAAATATTTATTACATTTGAATTCCGCATATGTTTTGCGAATGCATAAATTGTCGATCTCTTCAAATGTTAACGACATGAAAGTAACGACGCGAAGGTTGTTCACAAGAATATCTCTGAGTGTAATAAAATTTTATTCTGTTTCATATTTTATTAATGGATCAAATGTGTTATATAATAATGTTAAGGTCTCTTTGATGCTATGAAAGCATTTAAATTAATAGCAAAATTATAACAGTTGCTTTCAGGTATTTTCCCATATGTTCTGCATTAGTTTATGAATTTATAATACAATAATTATTATGAGATCAAATGACATTAATTATTGAATCTCTATCATATCTTTAGAACTTTATACATGATTATTTTTAATGATCTATTGCATTTTTCCATTCCAAGATAATTAATTTTATCTCTTCCTCGTCTCTAACCTCTAGCATAAAATATAATACATTTAAATTTGAAATATAAAATACTGTAACAGTCTAATATTTATATTAAACAAAGACCGACCAGATCTTTTGGCAACCCTCGTATGAGATCAATATCTTCTTCTGCAGTGGGATTTTCAGTGAAATTTCAATTTTTTCTTTCAAATATGATAAATCTCTAGTTATACATCGTGAAAATCCATTGTAGAAATATCCGTGTTTGAAAGGTTACTGTTGGTATTGCATTATTTATATTGGAATTGTAGACGAGGTATTTATCATTGCGTTTTCAATTGCATTGGAGGTTGATTTTACTTTTTATGTTTTATGTTTTATAAAATATATTTTGGCTAAAAGATTTGGCTTTAAAAATCATACATTATATTTATCGGATTTATTACAAATTCGTTGTTTTTAAAGAGAGAGACGGCAGCCTCGCTGACGTAACAAATGTCACTTCTTGTAGAACGTTTCATGATATTTTAAAATGAAACTTCAATTGTTCTTAATGCCCTTGTATTTCTCGATGGTTCTTCATAATCACAATCTTCAAAGGTCCGCACTAACTGAACTCTCAACTCTGCCGTCGTGCGTCCAGACGACATATATACCAAGATTTAAACAGAGTTCTATTCTCCTTTTAAACAATCTTTGATTTCGTTTTACTTTTAACAATAATCATAAATACTAATGAGTTTTAATAAGAAATGATGACAGCCTCAAATTATTTTCAAGTCGCATCCGTTATTAAAGCTGATAGTGCCGATATATAATACTTCTATAAACATTGATGTTTTTTTAATTATATAAAATGAATTATGTTTCGGTTAGCTGGAGAATTATTTTAAGGGTACAATTGATAATTATGTTTATTTCGTTTTCGTCTTGAGCCATTGGTGTTCTTTTTTGCCAATATATGAGGTTAATAAGATTTTTCCACTATTTTGCAATAGATACCTGTAGCGGTAAGTTCTAGCCGGAATAAATAGATTTTAGATGTCATACAATATTTTTTTTAAACATAACGCCATCGAAATATAGTCGATGTGTGTCTGCATCTGAACATATTTTCTATTACAAGTATTTTAAGAGCCAAATTGTAGTCGTCTGTGGGAAGATTTAATTTCCTCCTCTTCTTTGGTGAAATCTGCTTCTAATACTTATTGAAGGTTTTTAAATACTTATGGTGAAGCTTATATTGAAAAAAATGCTTAGAGTGGTTTCAACTTGTCAAAGACAGGATTTTGATGTCACAGATCTGTATGGGGGCATGGAAAAAATTTCGAAGGTGCAATATTTGAGGGATTAATTAATCAAGATTCCTGTCCAAACCAACAAGAATACACAAAATCTTGAGAGTTATGCCACAAAACATTTTAAAACGCTTGAAAGTCATAGAAATTATAAAAAAATAATGTAAATTGGTTTACGTATGAGGTGAGGCCGAAAGATGTTGAACGGCATTTGTTTGGCTAAGAAACTCACTTACAAGGCAAAGAAGGACGGTATTTCTGCATTGCATTGTAACTGAGGATTAAAATGATGTCTTTACAATTATTGCAGCACAGAAAGTACGGGGATATTCTAGGTATGTTTCCACGTCAACGGCCAAACATCATAATCACGGTTCCATAGTCATGATCCGTATTCGGTGGGCCCAGCTTACATAGTGTAATAAGTGTTGTAAAACCGCCTGATAGTCATCGAACATAATTATTGCGTTTAAGTTGAGCATTGATAGACAAATGACCGTAATACAACGGTAAACATGATTTAGACGCTAAGGGTCAAAACAAAATTAGTAACGTTGTTATAGGAAGTCCTACTAGACTTGCCATATTTTCCAGATGTTGCTTCCTCAGACTATTACTTGTTTCGTTTTATAATAGAGTAAGATCCCAGAGCGATAAGACACAACTTATTTTCTAAAGCATAGAACTTTCGGTTCTAAGTAGTCTCTCGTGTACTTTTTAATACCTGTACGCTTGTGGAGTTGGCTCGGTGACACCTGCGCACATGATGAAAATTCAAATGATTGATGATAAAGGTGATTAAGAGACAATCAAAGTATTTCATTAATTCATCATAATTAATTATTTTTTATACTAAAATTATTACAATTGAAATCTTTTTAAAAATAAAATAAAATTGATTCTTTTTGAAAGACAAATTGCTCCGATAAAATCATTTTTCCCTATATATCTGTAATGATTATTATTTTAATTAAAAATTTTATCTTATTTAAATAGATATGCAAAAATATAAAATTGAAAGCAGTAAGTATTTTTCAAATATTAAGGTATTTTACTCTGAGGCGCATGCGCATAGTGCTCTCGCGCTCATTCTCATAGTTGAGTAATTTTTGGGTTTAGGGGATGTTTGGTCATTACAATTTGTCTGACTGATTAAATATAACTTTGTAATTTTTATTTGAATTACATAAATAAATATCAGACATTTAAATATAAATTAAGTTCATTTATTTTTTGTAGAGCTTTAAAGCGTCTGACAAAAGTTCTGGCGCATGGAAAGCGTCTGACTTTTTTTGATATTACTTCAGAGTATTGTTATACAAAATATAATATATAAAAATCAGTCATTAAAATTTAACTTAAGTAACTCTGATTTTTAGTTACCTTTCTCACCTGATACCTGCGCAGGTGTCATCGAGCCAACTCCACAAGCGTAGAGGTATTAAAAAGTACACGAGAGACTACTTAGAACCGAAAGTTCTACGCTTTAGAAAATAAGTTGTGTCTTATCGCTCTGGGATCTTGGACTATAACCCGATTGACTGACCTACTAGCACTTTCTGTTTTACGATTTAAAAAATAGGATCGATTAGTAGATGGCTTCAAAATATAACCAGTATTTTCAATGGAGGATTCCTGTGCTACCCGAAAACTTGGAGAAAGAGGCGGCCAGCGGTTGATAGTACATATATGAGTCATAAACTTAGTCGCAGTTATTTACAAACAGTCACGAATTTTGGACAAAACTGCTGAAGGATAGTTGTCCACCTTTATAATTTTTTAATTTAAATTTAAATTGTCTGTCTCACAGATGCATTAAAATAACTCAATTTTTTTAACCATAACACCCTCATTGGTACTATAAGGTGAAAAATAAATAAATAACTGTTCATTGTTAGCTATACAAATAAAAAACTTCAATAAGAAGATGTTTCTCTAAATAACATTTTAAAATTGTTAATTACTAATAAAGAAAAAGTTATGAAACCGTCGAGAAGGTGAGCCATGCCATTTCCATTACCAACTCATTTCAGACTTATTTAGCTTAAGGAAGACAAATTTCCTTACTTTTTACCTAGAAAGTCGAAGCAGAATATTTTTCCTCCTAAGCCATAATTGCAAAGAAATGTCCTCCGCTGGTGATTTCAGCAAAAACTAATGAGTTTTTAAGTGTTATGATATTGTTTCTCTTTGAAATATGTCTAAAAATTAAAGAAGTAATATAAGAGTCTAAAAAATAAAGAATTTTTGAACTATAATAGGGTAAACGCCGAATAACGTCACGTATCTTTCAAACTGTGTGGTTTGTATTCACCTCGCGTATATTACACAAGGAGTACCTGCCGCCCACTCATCTCCCAGCCCTTTCGATGGCTCGATCTTCGTGCCACTGTTCCCCGCGAATTAAGACTCAGTTTCGCGGTTTGTCTGTAATATATATTGCATTTTTAAGTAGGCTGTTATATAATTTTTTTTCATAATTGTAGCAACAGAAATAAATGACTTAGTTCTTTCTACAAAACAAACTTAATAACCTTAATATTTTGAAGGTTTTTAGGAAGTAATTTTTCATATAAAACAACTGTATATAGAATTCTAATACATATTTGGAACTATTTTATAATTAAATAAGTCAATATAGACTAAAAGTTTCTAAATTTTAGAGTAACTAAAATCTATACATATCATAAAATTTTAGAGACAATTTACAAAATATTCTACAAAAAACAGAGATTCTTGTTACATATATGGCTACTATAACCAATTAATTGTGTTCAATTTAATGTCTTTTTTTCAAATATTTCATTTTATTGTCTTTTTTTGAAACTTTGTACAATTTTCCCACAACATTTTTTTTATAATGATGAGAATGTTATACGAATTGACTCGTAGCTATTCAAAGAACATTAATTCTCAAATACCTTGGAACACAAGTAATACCGAAACATTATATCATAAAACTAAAAGATACCTATATTTTATAATATATTATTAAAAATTATGATATTTTATAAGAATAATTATAATAATTTAAATAAATACAAAAAAGTAAATAGGACAACTATACAACAAGTTTATCTTAAAAGTGCTTTCTTTTTAAATAAGCGATCTCTTAAGCATTCTTTTATCGAAAAGTGTTTAATTTTTTTCTTAATATACATACTTTAAACAGACAGATATTAAGATAAAACTAAACTCATATATTGAATAACAAATCGATACATTTAAGGGAGATATGTAAACATGAACAAAGTTAGGGGTAATAGATAACTTATATAATCCATGGAGAAAACTTTAATCAGGACTTTCATATTTCACTTGAACTTCAAACTTTTTTAATACAAGAAATTTGTTTATCTAGAATTCATATTTATTCCACTCCTCTTTAACATACAATAGTTTTTCTTCTTCCTGAAGGCTGAAGTAGTTTGAAAGGAGAATAAATTTATTATACATTATTTGATATTGAAATTGTCATTTTATCATATTATATTTAATATAAATAGGATAAAATATTATTACGAGTATTATTCACAGGCACTATTTGATATACATTTAATTATGTCTGCGGTGGCAAATGTTATATAACAGTTATGTTTTTATTAAACTTGAAATGAAGCGGTAACTATACTTAAGTTATATTTATATCAAGATATTCTTTATTTGCTTTATAAACATGTGAATACTACAACATGGTGTTTGATAATTTTGTTGTTTATTTCGATAAAAGGTTTTTCTTTATAGGAATTATCTTACCTACTGCAAACGTAAAAACTATTGGTTAAAACCAGCAAAATGTATAAAGAGTTAGATAAATGTATACATTACAACATTGCCAAAATTTTTATTTACTACATCACTCGAAACTGACACTCTACAAACATCAGTTGAAAACAGGCCAAAATAAATATTTGGCGTTATATAATGCAGTCAGTCAAGCTAGATTTTAAAACGAGAACTAGTTCTTGGTTCCCGTACAAAGCAAAGAAAGATTTTTTAATGTACTTTACTTGACTTTAAGGAAACATGAAGAATAATGTCATATTTTTCTTCATGTTTCCTGTTTTACTCTCTTTAATAGTTATGTAATAAGTATTATCAAAACTAGTTCTCAACGTTCTTTTTGGAGATACATTCGTTTTTTGAATCTTTTAACTCTGAAAGAACTCTAAAAGAATGTATTTTTATTATTTCTGTTTTGTTTGTATTTTAAGATTTGTTTTAAAGTCCTTTTCGTAACGTAACGTAATAATAAAAGTAACTCTAGACTTATGTCTAGTTTTCAAAATAGAAACATAGTATTTTAATGTTGTTTTAAACATAAAGGTTTCATAACTGGCGTAATATATTTAGCTAACTGTTTTTTTAAATATTTTTTTCAGTTTATTTAAATAAAAGAATATCTATATATAAAATGTGATGATGTAATAATAAATTTTAAACATTGAACCAATTCAATTTTTTTTATCCACTCTTAAATATTCAAAAATCTTAAATTGCATTAATAATCTTATTGTTAAACTTTATTTTTTTCGTTTTATTTTATTTTTATAATAAGGTTAGCACAAAAAAGGCTTTAAGTGAATCTAAATTTAAAAAGACATAGTTTTAAATTTTTCAGATTGTTACAAGATAAAAATCCATTCTTTGAACGTGAGGAGCAAAATCTTTGTGAAACACGTACGATTAGAAACAAATATCCCTTCACTTCTTAAAGCTAACACGATTTTGAAACCCAATTGATCTCATAACTAGATCACGTTCAATATTTAGAGTTAAGGGACATAGTGGAAATATTTCCATTTGTCTTTTTCCTTTTGTTTTTAATTACTTTTACTTAAAGGGATTTATTTTGAGCAATTATTATAAGTTTAAATTGCATTCAACTTTCTTTTTATGTTTTATTAGTGAAGAGCTACATTTCAGTTTATTAAATATAGGGACTGAAGTATAAGAACAATAAGTGATATTAATTTATATTTGTGATGCTCTTGGGGAGTTATGGGTCTGTGACTACCATTCAACTGCTACAAAAAATATAAACATAATATTAATCGAATAATTAATCGACAGGTTGTAGAAAAGTAAAATTAGATCATATTTTTCTCAAATGTGTATGTACAAATTTTTTTTTAATTTTTATCCCTTTCAAAAGTATACTTAACGACATAACTATTTTGCAGGACTTCTTTGGGTCAAAATCTTGTAGTTTAAAAAATAAAATGTGTAGCAAATATAAACTCGCTAATTTACGACTAGTCTCCTTGTCCAAATTCAGAAATATAGAAAATATAATCTGAACTGGTCAGAAATGAAAGTTATTTGTAATTTTCAAGAATTTATTTTTATCTATAATAAAACTTAAAATATTACTTAGAAGAAACATTTTTGCAATGTAACTTGTACTATTATAATACGAGGAATTAGGAACATATGACATAAAAAATTTGGGTAGGAGTTGCGGTTATAATTTTGTGACATTACAAAAATCTAAGTAATTTCACGAGTTCTAATGTAAAGAAAAAGAAGGATTTCGGATACCACTACGCTTTTTTTTTATTTTATAACTACAAAATATTGACATTTTCGGTTCAGACACTTTAATCTTGTCTACGCGTAATCACGGTTGCTGCAAAGGAACTGAAAGTACGGGTATATTTATTTATTTATTTATTTTGGAAATACCATCGGCATATTCACAAACCATATGCTGAAAAAAAATATAAAAAGAAAACTTGTACAGTGTGATACACCATTACAGGTATTTACATTTTACTACTTACATGTTAACAACTAATAAAATAAAATAAATAAAAAAAACATTGTATTATCCAAAAACCTTAGTTTCGTGTAAATTAACAAATAGTTATTTTCTTCCCCATAAAGGAACTAAATGTTTAAATAATCAATTAATTTACTTTCGATCACATGTAATTGATCAATATAAAATTCAAAGTTATCATGCCACCTCATGGTCTACAATGGTAATTGTTCTCAAATAATGAGTCGTTATTTAAATTGTTGATTAACGTACTTTCATCTGATGATTTGAGACTATATAATGAAACTAGGAAATTTAAAGTTACTTTTACCTGCAAATGGTTTTTTAACATTGTACCTTTAACAAATTTTAAATAAAATTGGCATCGAAATGCAAGATACAAGTTTAAAACTCGTTGAAGTATGCATATTGCTCAAATACGATATAAGTCTGCGTGTATTGTCACTTCTTGGCTGAAATCCAGTATAAAAGCATCGTTTTTAAATAAATTTTGGTTCAAGTAATTTTGTATAATATATATAAATTGCTTACATTCCATATTCATTTTCCAAAAAATGTATATTTCTAATTATTGATGTTACTTCTCACTTTCTTATTTCATTTTACCGAAAACAAAATATGTTTTTTTTATATCTATTCATGGGTTGAAAATAAATGTAATTTTGGTAATTGAAATCAACCTGGGCAATTGAAATAAAATTTATAAAAATCCTTTACCCTTAGTAATAAAATCAAAAAAGAAAGTCGCCAACAGCCGCCATTTAGTCTACTGTCAAAAGCTGCATTGAGTTGGAAACACTGCTAAAAGGTGTTACTACGAATGTCGCTTTAAAAGCTTTGTATTGAATTCTCTCAAATAGTCCAAATAAATATTGGACCTACTTGTGCATGGAACTTACATGAAAATTTTGTAAAAAACTTTTAGATTTGGATTTAAATCTGTTGTTGTTTTTTTATCAAGTAAATAATAATGTGTTGGTATATGTACATATATGTATATTCTTATGAAAGTTTACATTTCATTAGATATTGGAAAAAATAAATATATGATAATATAATTTTGATGTACATTCAAATAAATAATTATTTGGTAGCCTTTGTTTGTGTTTAATATTATTGACGAAATATTATTATGTTGATAAATCCGTACATTATATTTAACTGTACACGATTTTGTTTTTTGATAATACCGTCAATAAATGTACCGTAACAAAATTCATTAACCTAAATTCAAATTAAAATATCAGTCCTTAAAGGATTCATATTTATTTATGAAATATTTTATTGACACCGTAGCTGCATTATCAACTTGGAAGTTTTTGTAAGAGCCCATAAAACTTTATGGCGCTCACATTCTCTTACCTGTAAAAGCGTTCTTTTATACAACTCCTTCCGTAGAAATGTAATAAATATTATATACACGGTATTATTAATAATGTTAATAGCCCATTATCCAATATATTTACTAGTGGATGTGATCATTAAAAGTATCGTATTAGAGGTTGTGCTTACATAAACAAAAACTTATAATATCCCACACAAGCCGTCGTTATAAAGTTAGAAGATACTTGGAAACTTTTTTATCTGTTATATATTAAGTTAATTTCGAATTTTAGTAAACTAACTAAATATTGCGTTTTCATTGATTAATGAAATATTTTTTATATGGTAGTTGTTTATTAAAGAATAGTTTAAACATTCATGGTATTTCCAGTTACTAGTAAAAGATAAAATTTGAGATAAATATCATGATTGCATTCGAATGTTCGTTTTATTTAAACTGATTAAACGTCAGCGTGCATGCATGAATACCCTTAAAATCCAACAAATTTACCAAAAATAATGTATAATTCAGCTACTAAGTAGAAACGTAGAAACCATGCCTCTTTGGATATTATTTTATTTTTCTGATAAATATACTTCAAAATAAATATATTGCATCAGAAAATACTGCATAAATTGTAATTACTTTTGGCTTACTAAACTTGTCAATCAACTAAAGCCCAGTGTGGTTTTAGTGGCACTAGGCAGTTTGATATACATAAATGGGTCATTCTAAATTGAGTTTGGCCTATTATATTCCTGTGCTTTTTATAAAATGAATACTGTGTCACTTTTAGCGTTCGAGAAACTTTGTCACTTAACCTATTCTAATATTCCGGCGCAAGTTGGAAGCAAAATTAAATATCGATCGGTATTATTTATAAAAGATTGTTTCAAATTTGTTTTAGGCCTGCACGGGAGCTCGGAACCACGTGCCACAGGTAATTTAGATCATGTTATTAAGTAAGGTTTGTTAGGTTTTAACTTTCACTTCTTAAAGCTAACACGATTTTGAAACCCAATTGATCTCATAACTAGATCACGTTCAATATTTAGAGTTAAGGGACATAGTGGAAATATTTCCATTTGTCTTTTTCCTTTTGTTTTTAATTACTTTTACTTAAAGGGATTTATTTTGAGCAATTATTATAAGTTTAAATTGCATTCAACTTTCTTTTTATGTTTTATTAGTGAAGAGCTACATTTCAGTTTATTAAATATAGGGACTGAAGTATAAGAACAATAAGTGATATTAATTTATATTTGTGATGCTCTTGGGGAGTTATGGGTCTGTGACTACCATTCAACTGCTACAAAAAATATAAACATAATATTAATCGAATAATTAATCGACAGGTTGTAGAAAAGTAAAATTAGATCATATTTTTCTCAAATGTGTATGTACAAATTTTTTTTTAATTTTTATCCCTTTCAAAAGTATACTTAACGACATAACTATTTTGCAGGACTTCTTTGGGTCAAAATCTTGTAGTTTAAAAAATAAAATGTGTAGCAAATATAAACTCGCTAATTTACGACTAGTCTCCTTGTCCAAATTCAGAAATATAGAAAATATAATCTGAACTGGTCAGAAATGAAAGTTATTTGTAATTTTCAAGAATTTATTTTTATCTATAATAAAACTTAAAATATTACTTAGAAGAAACATTTTTGCAATGTAACTTGTACTATTATAATACGAGGAATTAGGAACATATGACATAAAAAATTTGGGTAGGAGTTGCGGTTATAATTTTGTGACATTACAAAAATCTAAGTAATTTCACGAGTTCTAATGTAAAGAAAAAGAAGGATTTCGGATACCACTACGCTTTTTTTTTTATTTTATAACTACAAAATATTGACATTTTCGGTTCAGACACTTTAATCTTGTCTACGCGTAATCACGGTTGCTGCAAAGGAACTGAAAGTACGGGTATATTTATTTATTTATTTATTTTGGAAATACCATCGGCATATTCACAAACCATATGCTGAAAAAAAAATATAAAAAGAAAACTTGTACAGTGTGATACACCATTACAGGTATTTACATTTTACTACTTACATGTTAACAACTAATAAAATAAAATAAATAAAAAAAAACATTGTATTATCCAAAAACCTTAGTTTCGTGTAAATTAACAAATAGTTATTTTCTTCCCCATAAAGGAACTAAATGTTTAAATAATCAATTAATTTACTTTCGATCACATGTAATTGATCAATCAATATAAAATTCAAAGTTATCATGCCACCTCATGGTCTACAATGGTAATTGTTCTCAAATAATGAGTCGTTATTTAAATTGTTGATTAACGTACTTTCATCTGATGATTTGAGACTATATAATGAAACTAGGAAATTTAAAGTTACTTTTACCTGCAAATGGTTTTTTTAACATTGTACCTTTAACAAATTTTAAATAAAATTGGCATCGAAATGCAAGATACAAGTTTAAAACTCGTTGAAGTATGCATATTGCTCAAATACGATATAAGTCTGCGTGTATTGTCACTTCTTGGCTGAAATCCAGTATAAAAGCATCGTTTTTAAATAAATTTTGGTTCAAGTAATTTTGTATAATATATATAAATTGCTTACATTCCATATTCATTTTCCAAAAAATGTATATTTCTAATTATTGATGTTACTTCTCACTTTCTTATTTCATTTTACCGAAAACAAAATATGTTTTTTTTATATCTATTCATGGGTTGAAAATAAATGTAATTTTGGTAATTGAAATCAACCTGGGCAATTGAAATAAAATTTATAAAAATCCTTTACCCTTAGTAATAAAATCAAAAAAGAAAGTCGCCAACAGCCGCCATTTAGTCTACTGTCAAAAGCTGCATTGAGTTGGAAACACTGCTAAAAGGTGTTACTACGAATGTCGCTTTAAAAGCTTTGTATTGAATTCTCTCAAATAGTCCAAATAAATATTGGACCTACTTGTGCATGGAACTTACATGAAAATTTTGTAAAAAACTTTTAGATTTGGATTTAAATCTGTTGTTGTTTTTTTATCAAGTAAATAATAATGTGTTGGTATATGTACATATATGTATATTCTTATGAAAGTTTACATTTCATTAGATATTGGAAAAAATAAATATATGATAATATAATTTTGATGTACATTCAAATAAATAATTATTTGGTAGCCTTTGTTTGTGTTTAATATTATTGACGAAATATTATTATGTTGATAAATCCGTACATTATATTTAACTGTACACGATTTTGTTTTTTGATAATACCGTCAATAAATGTACCGTAACAAAATTCATTAACCTAAATTCAAATTAAAATATCAGTCCTTAAAGGATTCATATTTATTTATGAAATATTTTATTGACACCGTAGCTGCATTATCAACTTGGAAGTTTTTGTAAGAGCCCATAAAACTTTATGGCGCTCACATTCTCTTACCTGTAAAAGCGTTCTTTTATACAACTCCTTCCGTAGAAATGTAATAAATATTATATACACGGTATTATTAATAATGTTAATAGCCCATTATCCAATATATTTACTAGTGGATGTGATCATTAAAAGTATCGTATTAGAGGTTGTGCTTACATAAACAAAAACTTATAATATCCCACACAAGCCGTCGTTATAAAGTTAGAAGATACTTGGAAACTTTTTTATCTGTTATATATTAAGTTAATTTCGAATTTTAGTAAACTAACTAAATATTGCGTTTTCATTGATTAATGAAATATTTTTTATATGGTAGTTGTTTATTAAAGAATAGTTTAAACATTCATGGTATTTCCAGTTACTAGTAAAAGATAAAATTTGAGATAAATATCATGATTGCATTCGAATGTTCGTTTTATTTAAACTGATTAAACGTCAGCGTGCATGCATGAATACCCTTAAAATCCAACAAATTTACCAAAAATAATGTATAATTCAGCTACTAAGTAGAAACGTAGAAACCATGCCTCTTTGGATATTATTTTATTTTTCTGATAAATATACTTCAAAATAAATATATTGCATCAGAAAATACTGCATAAATTGTAATTACTTTTGGCTTACTAAACTTGTCAATCAACTAAAGCCCAGTGTGGTTTTAGTGGCACTAGGCAGTTTGATATACATAAATGGGTCATTCTAAATTGAGTTTGGCCTATTATATTCCTGTGCTTTTTATAAAATGAATACTGTGTCACTTTTAGCGTTCGAGAAACTTTGTCACTTAACCTATTCTAATATTCCGGCGCAAGTTGGAAGCAAAATTAAATATCGATCGGTATTATTTATAAAAGATTGTTTCAAATTTGTTTTAGGCCTGCACGGGAGCTCGGAACCACGTGCCACAGGTAATTTAGATCATGTTATTAAGTAAGGTTTGTTAGGTTTTAAAAGTCAAAGAATATATATGTATTTTGTGTCATTTCACTATACTTATTATTAATTTTCTTTTTTTGGAACATTGTTTTGTGTTAAATTAATAATGCAAATAATACGTAGTGTATAGTATTTAATTTAATATCGATATATTTTGATAAGATCTCATTATTAGTCATTTTATTTGTTTTTTTTTTATGAGAGTATGTGTTTTATCTAAAGCTTTCTGGCTGACAAGTAGATTTTGAGCTTGCAAATTAGTATAATAGAAGACTTTCCGTGGCTTTAATTATCAAATGTTTTCCTTTAAGAATAGATGAGGTTTATTTATTAATAGGTTTATTTACAAATGACCTTTTGTATACATATGTATGTATAAGTAAATATATAATATGTAAATCTTAGAAACTCATGCTTTAATAGTATTCTTAACTTTGTTTGGCTTCAAATCGCAGGTGATACCCTGTTCCTAATAAAGAAAACTGGATTATAAAAGATTCTATTTACAAATGTAATATTTCCATATGTTATTGTACATAACCCAGTAACATGGTTTGCAGGCAAATTTTAACGTTCATCTTCTGTCATATGCCTACAGATGCTTTCCGGAATTAAATTAAACCTTTATCAATCATAATAGTTTGACCTTTATCCGTCTTAAATGTAGGTGTATAACTTGTTCCATGAAGCAAATTTTGTCATTTTTTCTGACATGGGAAATTTTATTTGCTCATAAGAAAATAATGTGGAGTATTTCGAACTATGTGTTGGAAGTTTTCATCTTTTATACGAAATAATTGGTTTAATATTAAATGCTTCTAATTCTACAGAAAAATTCAGAAAAGTAATGCGCAATAGTAAAGGACTGTCCTTACGTCCTCCTTAATCTTTTTTTTTTTCTAGAAAACTTTCCTTTATACTTAAAAAAATGTGTAGTGCTCAGAGTACCAGCTAAAACTACTTATAAATAGGTGTGTGTATGCAAAGACCTACAGCTTTGAATTCAGAAGTGATAAAAGCCGTCAATAGGTTGTACTTGTTACTTTCCTCGGAGTAGGGTTTAAACAATATAGGTAAAGAAATATATTTCACATAGTAAAATATGATATTTTTGTTTTAAAGTAGATTCATTTAAGAAATAACATCTCCACTACTCTTTTCTGTGGATCAAAATTTTTACCCATTAGTTTTTTTTCATATTACGTACTGTTTAAACGAATAAAAAATTACCCCAATTTTCTAGAAAGTGGGACGTTGTCGGTTGACCGATTAATTATTCGTTTGCGCTTGTGAAGCCACCACTGTCGAGACGGCATGCCAACAAAATCGATCCTTAATATGTTATGTAATACTTAGAAACACACTTTATGGAGGATATTCCCAAAAAAATGCGTTTCATGAATAACAAGATTTATGTAAATCAATTCATACTAAGCTTTCAGTCACTTCATTTCATTAGCATTCTTAAGACTAACTCAAATCACCTTACTAAACTTATTTCCCACTAAACTCAATATTCTACACTAATAAAATGGTTACTAAAAAAAGTCTAATCATATAATTTCCACGCCTTTCTAATAAACAGCCGTAATACATCAATATTAACTTATCAAATGTTATATTTCTTTAAAATTAAGTGTGAAAAGTCAACATAAAACAAGAATTAGACATATTTAACTGTAAAATATTCTCGTGAGCGTGTAGTTTGTTTATAATAATTTCCATGTATTTCTTTTAATTTATTATTCTTATTCTTTGTAACCATGCTGCTTTATCACGCAACACGATATCACAAAATATACAATTAAAAAATATACAATTAATAGGTAACATTAGCATTAATCTTTATAACTATAATTCACAAGTGACTGTAGTAATTTTTGTATATTATGGAAATATTTTTGAATTTTACAAAATATTTAAACAATAAATTGGTTAAATCTCCTCTTTAATTTATTACTTAAGGCGACTTGTTAGTAAATTCCAAAGGTCCTATGGCTGGTTACGTTCAAAAATACCTTTTTATTTGTTTTCCGCTCTGGATAAACTGCGATAAAAGGGAGATTAACCGTTGGTAAAAATAAGATGTTAAAATTAACCTTAAATTACATGGGTTATTTTTATTCTGTAAAATATCTACAAATATGTTATAATTATAAATGTGAAGTGAAAAACCTTGAACTTTTGAAAACAATTGCTGAAATCTTATAGTGATTAAGCTTCACGTCAGTCAGCAACAAAAGCGAATGGCAAGAAAATTGCATTTGGCGAAATTGATGACGAGTCAGCCTCGGAAAAGACATTTGCATCGCATGATTAAGGCTGAAAATTTTCAGTGTAAGTTTTTTAAAATGTTAATTTTTCAAAACGTAATCTTCGAGTGTTAACATTTAACAATGTAATGTCGTTTGTTTAGGAGGAAACAATTTAACTTTACATAGATACACATACATACACACACACATATATGTACAAAATATAAACACGCACTTATGTTTCTCTTTTTGACCATTTTTTATATTAACTTTTTTATGATGAATATGTTTTAATACATTCCTAACTTAATTCTTTATTGAACATTTTATATTATATCGATTTTTGATGTTTAATATTAATATTTACTCATCTAATTACTGTAATGTTGGATTGCACATTTATGTATCCACACCCCTATGTAAATTAGAAAAAAATGACACAGATATGACCACTTATTTTAAAAACTCATTATATAAATTATTCAATTTATGGAAGGACTGAAGCCTTACCTGAAGTGTGTTCGCATGTGTTTTTCTTTTTATTATATTGCGGATAAATATTCATACTTGAATAATATTTTTATTTTAATGAAACGAACACTTCCCTATTCGATATCGGCAACTCTATGAAAATGTTCTTTACAATGAAAATTATGCATTTTCAACAACTTGACAATTCTGTTTTCAAGCTTTTGCATATTTGTTAAAGTTATTAAATTCTTTTAATTGAATGAATAATTTACTCATGGTATTTTACTTCTCAGTGTGATATAAATTATAATGTTCAAGAAAATATTATTTTAAATAAAGGCAGTAAGAGAAGCACTTGTTATAATTAGGGGAATCATCTTAATAACCATGTTATGTCTACTTTAAGTTTACTAAATAGATTATGAGTTCGTCTATGCTTTACTTTTATTTTAAAATATATTTTTTTCATTTACCACGGTAAAATACTTTTTCTTTTTCGTCTATACGCTGTTTCAATTATTTTAAGTTATTTACTATTCCAAAATCTTTGTGTAACAATTACGATATTCAATGTAAAATTTCAACTATTTTGTAAGGTTTAGTCTTCCATAAAAATAAAATTTTGGCTTGCTGAGATAATTTTTCTAGTTTCAAACCTGGGTAGAATATTAATGTTAAATTCCTTTTGAAATATAGTTCGATAACAAAGTTTGAATACATTACATAAAATATCACCTCTGAAATTTACATTAACAAAATACAGATTGTCGCAATTCGATAACGGGCTTCTGAGGTACACCAGATGTATTGCGGGTTGGTAGGATTATCATTTTACAAAATAATTATCCTAATAAGGTTCAATTTTAAATTTTGTGTATAATCTCTTTGAGAGAGTGGTTATGAATTATAAAATTTAAGACCCGAAAAAATTAAAATTTGGTCTCATGTTTAAAGGTCAATAGAATATCTGTATGTAAAAACACATCATAAAATAGTTATGGGATATCACCTTTAGCTTTATTCCTTTAAACTTTTAAAGCTGAATACATGCGATTGCCAGATTTTGAGATGAAATTCGGTTCAGTGGTTTACATTGACCTCTGGCGGAATTAACTGTGGAAATGAGGAAGTCGACTTCCCTTTTTTTGAGGCAAACGGAGTTGGTAGACCACAATGGTTCCTGTCAACAATCCTTTTTATTTAATATAAAACAGACGTCCAAATGACATTGAAAAGGAGTCGATTTCTTTTGTCCAAAGACTATTGATGATTTCTCTCGAACCTCTCTATTTTATTTCTATTAAGGGATTTGTCACTTATTTCATATAAAATCTATGGTTAAATGTAGTACATATGTACTTTAATTTTAGCATTATCTTGTATATTTATATGTTCTTTTTATTTTTATTTATAATTTATTTTCAGCAAAATAACTTCGTTGAATAAATTTTGAACATTTGAGTAAGACAAAATTTAATATATATTTTTTATTATAATTTAGATATATCAAAATATGTGTACTTTTTTCTGTTTCACTATTTTTCTTTTACACAATTTTTTGCCCAAAATCAGTGAAGTCAAAATTGGCATTCTGATTCAGATTACGCATGGGAGTTGTAACATGTGGAATTTAAGCCTACGTCTACTTTTTGTATGTTATCTTATTTATATTTTTTGTAGCTGACGACAAAGTCAGATTTTAGCTTTTTGATTCAATATTTCAAATTTGTAAATATGTGGTGATTTTTAATTTATGGTATCATATAAAAATTTGATAGGATTATTGAGGTCAATATACAGATAGATTTTTATATAGCACATATATATACTTGGCTATAGATTATGAAATCATTAAAACAATATTCCCTTATTTCAATATCATAACATTTGCTAACGACTCATTGAGTTTAAATCGTCAGCACTCCATACAATGAATTTTAAAGAATAGTACCTATAATACATATGATTAGAGCGTTTGGGTGATACTCAATAAGTGAATAAGAAGTAACTTATTTTGTTATCGTTTGTGTAAGATATAATTTGAACAAAGACTTAATAATTCCTACATGGCATGAAATGGAGTAGTAACAAAGGAAAGCTATACAATGCGTGCTCTATCGTACAATCAAGCCTTGAGTAATGAGACAACTCTGATACGCCCTATTAAAAATACACCGAGTTCTACTAGACAACTATTACTAAAACATTTAGAGAAAAGAGAATTGTAAAGATTGTAAATAAAAAACATTAATGAACGTTAGAAAATCCGACGGAATAAAATAAGGGAATAAAAATGGTTCTATTTGTTAGAGCAAAAACAATAATATTTTCATTCTAAAATATAATAACAGTTACTAGGGCTTCATTTATATTGTAAGTGCAAATATATCAAATTAAAATTATAACTATTTAAAATAAGCATTCCCTTACCCCTTAAGTGTCGTACAAAAAAAATGCAAAGAAGAAACAGCAAGGAAAATGGAAACACTTTTGAAAAATTTATAAGAAATAATTAGAAAGTAATATAACGAAAACTTATAATAAAAATACGTGTATTACATGTTTAATCTTTGTAAAGGCTTTACATAGTTCCCTATAAGAAACTTCTAAATACCGCTAGAAAAAAAAATACCTCATAGCGCAATGAAAATATGCTAGCCTTTTTATTCTGCACCTCCGACTACTAGTTCTTTTTATTTATATATTTTATAGTGGTTTAGTTGAGTCCTATTTTTTATTTGTTCATTAAGCATGTTATAATTTGTTACGTGAATACAATTGTGTGAGTTTACATACGTATGGACATAAATTTATTTAAAACTATAAATTATACAATATTTTCTTGAAAAATGTTTAAATGTATGAATTTTTAACTTAAAACAAACCAACAAGTTCCTCAAAAGCTTGGTTTACAAAGCAATGTATGACGTCATTCATAGTAACAACCCATGCGTGTTACAAAAGTCAATTTGTCACTTGGATATGGAACACGCACATTGAGTGTTACATTATGAGAAATAACCAAATATTATAACGTAAGGTGAGGCCTTTAACAAAATATATTTGATGTAAAAGATTTCAATAACGACAGTAAATATTAAAACAATTGATGTAATGGATATACTTACATTATACATAATTAGGATTTTATAATAATTGAGTTCAGTTACAATATATTTTTAAAACGCATTGCTTATAAAAAACACTAATATGTTAATTGGTCTTTATCGACTACATCCATATGCAAATAGGAATGTTTGAAAATTCGTGAAAATTATCCGTGCATTCCCATACTATAAATATTTCGATATCGAAGTAAGTATTCAGAATATATAGTGTTCATTTCAGTAGACACATTCCAAAATTTTTTACAGCAAATTGGCTTGGTAACATATTTTTTTAATAAATATTTAAATAAAACACTGCTATGAGGTGAAAGACTGTCTCGATATGCCCATATTAAAAAAGTTTATATTACAATATTAATACATATAATGAAAAAATAATGTTTGTTTAAAAATCAGTTTTTGTTGACTATTAAAAAGTCATATTAACAACTGTTTGTAATTTAAGGAAAGTACTGTTTACTTCTTATAATCTTCTATATATATAAAAATGGATTGCTGTTCCTTAGTCTCGCTAAAACTCGAGAACAGCTGAACGAATTTATGTTATCTTAGTCTTGAAATGTTTGTGGAGGTTCAGGGAAGGTATAAAAGGTGAGAAAAATTGGAATAATTGCCGGGAAAACCCTAAAAACAGCCCTTTTCTATTTCCCATACAAACGCTTTTTTTACATAAGATTTGACAACTAACTAATATGTCAATCATTCTGTTTGATTGAAACAGGAAAAACCTGATTATTTATGGCCTCTAAGACGGAATAGAGTTCGCCCGGTCAGCTATACCTACATACATTACTCTTGACCAAACTAACGCGGACGAAGTCGCGGGCAAAAACTAGTACAGAAATAAAAATGCTATTGAATCCATTTTGAGCATTGTCAAAATGAAAGCAAAGGAAAACATATTGTATTTCTTCATTCATACAAAATAAAGCAAAAAAGCTAATAAAAATTAAAAAAGCATCAGCAATGTATTTTGATTAAAACTAGTAAAAAAATAAAATATGTCAATATCAATAATACAAAAGAATTAATAAGTTGTTTTGTCAAAACATGAAAATTATAATAAAATACAAATTCTTATTTCAATACAGACGCAGAAATATATGTTAAGCCCTAAAAAGTTATATATTTCATGAAGGTATGAAAAAGGAAAGTATAAGAATAAAAATTGTGTAAGTCTAACACAATTGTCTGCTATTTCGTGAAAAAATTCAAGAGTAATCCACAAACGGAAATGATACCTTTTCCATTGTAGTCTTGAACATTGTATGCAGACACACGAAGATTGCATTAAATTTAAATAAGCTTTTTCAGAGCAGGAGGTATCGGTATCAAATGATTAACTTATCGTAAAATCTTTTACTAGATAAAAAAAAATGTAAATTTTAGATATTATCGAAATATTTTTATTTTTAATTATTCTTATGTAACTAAATATTATTTGTCTGATTTGAATGGGACTTTTGCTACATGAAAACTGTCAGTCTGCATAAAGAGTTTTATAACCTAATTAATATATCAGTTGAACTGTGAAAGTTCATTGGCATAAAATGAGTTCGTCAGTAAGAAAACTAACATCTGAATAAGCACTTCAGACAGACTTCGATCCAAATTTATTTATATTCATCCAAAAATACGGTACAAAATTCATTCAGAAAACTATTTTAGCTTGAATACATTTAACTAAATATAATTTGGTCAAAAAAAAGTATTAAAATAAAAAGTTCAGGCATTTAACTCATTTAATTGTGAATATAAAGTATTGTATCGAAACTTTACCAGATACAATCGAGTCCTTGAACTCTGTGAAATCTAAATGTACAAGGAAACTATGCTGACTATATTATGTTATATATATTATACAATGTCGTGGACATGCGTATTGGCCGCTTATAGACACCGAAGTACGAATCTTCAACTAAATCGGAAGAATGATCGAAACAGGACTCTAAAGTGAGACGGATAAGTCTCAATGTAAATTTGGCGGGCAGTCGAGCAAGCGCTCTATGTTGGGCGGAGGCATCGAATTAAGGGTGATTCAGTTGAAACCTCACCGCGCAAGGGGGTAGTGTTGCGCTTAGAACCCCGCTTTGTACTCAGAATCTGAGTAAAATCATTCGAAATGTCATTCTGTTGTACATCATAACGTTGTTCCATACATCGTAATACAAACTGTAAAAAATTAAAAATATGGACCATCGCAGAAGAAATCTTTTATGATCTCTGGGTTCAATATAAATAGTAACGTGTCGTCTAAATTTACGAATAGTATAATATAAATATAATCCTCACCCAACGTGACTCAATTACTAGTCCTCATTGCAACCGTTGATAAAGTGTAGTATTGTGGTTTTTAATATTTTATGTTAACATTAACCTTATGTCATAGTGAATTTCTAACTGATGTGATATAAACCATGGTTGCTGGATGAAAAACGTATTTGTATCGTTTACAAAATCGGGTATAATGATTATATTTCCCTTATATAGATTTTTTTCGATTTAATAATATGAATTTAACAGTTTTCTTGATGATAAATTTTACGTAATATACAACTTTGGAAATGAAGAGAAATCTATGTATTAAAGCTCGAGTTATATTAGTAAAAAAAAACATTAATACCAACAGAGCAGTATTGTTAAAAAATTTAATATGCTTGCCCTTTATTTTATCTGTATAAACACCACGAACGTAATAATTATTATTGGTTATACAGTAAAATATTTCCAGCCAGTATGTATTTGTATGAGTTACTTTATATCTATGGTCTGCAAAAGAAGGAAAAAGGACAGAATGTATGTAATTTACAAATGAGGGCAAAAATAATAATGGTTATATATATAATTGACTCGTTATATAAGACCGCAATAATAACGTTTTTATTATTATTAAATCATGTATTTTTGTTTATCATATTGTGTTTAATGTTGTTTTTTAAACCATATCTCAAAGTAGAGTTACATAGTGCTATTCGAATGTATCCAAGACGAAAATTTACTTAAAATGTTCCATAAACACAATACTGCAATGTGTATTTAATTGCTCCATCACGTTCGCTATTTACTCGTAAAAAAATAATACCGTTTTGTAAGAAAAATATAAATTTGTATTAATATGAATTCTTTTAACATAATATAAATTATTGTTGGAGCTCAATTGTATGTAAATATGTATTGCATAGATTTTGCAATATTAACCTATTCTCAATTTAATTGAAAATACTATGAGAGTCTCGAAATGACAGTTTTCATTTCAATGACAAGTCAATATCACTCGAAGACTGTATTCTAAAATGTGTCGGAAATTGAATGATCGCTAAACGAAATTGTTTTCTATTTTCGTGAATAGAACTATGTTATTATCAAAAAATTGGTATATTTTTACTAGTTAATTACTAATCAAAATGTAAAGATAAAAATATATAATTCGAATAATCGTTGCTCTGGTAGGTAATATAACAGTTTTCAAATACCTATTTAAATATTGTTAATTAACTTAGGAAAGTAAGCAATTTCTCAAGCTTCTACTTTACGTAACCATTAGTGTATTTACCGTTGACCTATACTCGGTTATTTTTTTGTTTCGAATGTTAGGTATTTTAATTTATCAAACAGTCACACCACTAGTGACATCGGTGTAATATCACATCTCCTATAACACAATAAAAAAAGCGTGTTAAAAATACGTTAAAAATATTTCAATTTAGTTTTTTTGTACTAAGTAATATAAATATTTATTTCGATCCCAAGACAAAAAGAAGATGGATAGAAAAGAAACTGGAATTGATATACTTCATATAATTCTTGAATTAAGTTAAGAAATCTGTAATTATAAAAGAATAAAGAGTTCTGTGAGAACGGTGAAATCAAATATAATAACTACTGTATAACTATTACATTACGGCAAATACATATAAACGTATTTTGCAGATTTGACGGATCAAAATGAATAAATTGTAATTGAAACCTTAATGAAAAATTCGAATATTAGAAGAATTTTAGCAATATATTTACGACTTTCTTTTAAATAATAATTTTTGAAATAAGACAATTATAAATTGATAGAATATATATATTTTTTTCACGTACTTATATTGTTATATAAATTATTTAAAGTCTTAAAAACTATAAATATGTAAATATGAAACAATATGTACCACAAAGTAGAATCCAAATTACCTTGCTATTTTTTGCTTTAAATCTAAAGGAAGAAGATTGTTCTCAAAATTTATATTCGTACATCGACCGGGACCGACGCCGGCTAGTCTACTTGCTTTCAATAGCTTCAATAAACCAACGCGATTATTTTAGGTGTGAGAAAAACCTATTGTGTAAGAATGCATAAGTTAACATTAAATTCGTACATTTATTCGGTTTGCTTTGTTTTAAATTATAAAAAAGATAAGTAGGTCGTTATTTATCGTTTTAAATGCTATGATATCTCCTTATCTTTCCTTATCCCTATCGACCCATAGGTCAATTCAACATTACAAAACATCTCTAACACTTTTGTTCTAATATCATAGAACTGATGCCTTTATGTTATAAATGTCCATCAATATATGAAATTGTTCATATATATGTCAAAACTCATTAAAAATGGTGCTCAATTCATTTTATTATTAAGTTTATTTTTTAATACAAAGATAACACTGTTAAGATGGTATCCAAATATATCACGTCATGTAAAATTATGCAAAGTTATTGCTTGAGATTAGTACCATCTTGAATATGTCAATTTAATTAGCTCAAGCTTGGTTGCTATTCGGTTGACCGCAGATGCTATGGATAGCCGCAGTATCGTGAGGCTCTAGTAAATTGCTTTCCATATAACGGATATTGCATTCTACTTGGAAAGGAAATAAAATCAATAAGTTACTGTACTTATGAAACAAAGCTGGATAAAATTCGTCCTCGATTTCTCAAGTGGGTGGGGAGAAGGCTTTCTTCTAAGGTTTCTTAAATATACAATGTTCAATTTCGCTTAACGCTTCATTTAATTACAAATATGGTGCTACTCGTATATTAAACTTAAGTTTGAAGTTCTAAAACTTGAAGCTAATCTGAGTGAACTCTGTGCTTTCGTTTATGAGTGGCTTTGATCTTTAAATAACACGTTAATTTATTCAAAACCTTGTTAAACTTTGAAGTCGATTTAATCTAAAAATACAATTAGTTTTCTATCTAATAATTTGAAATTATATAAAAATGTTAAAATTAAACTAAAAATTTGCATTCAATCTAAAATTGTTATTTATCAACCAAGAAATAATACCACGTGTTTTAAAAATCTAGGTACGTAATAATTACAATCATTCATTAGTCTTAAATTATTTACTTATGCAGTTAAAAAATAATAATAAAAAGAAATAAGTGAGAAATATTCCCATCTCCATTTTGTCATGACATAATAAATAAACAATTTTATATTTTAAGATTAAAACTATTCAAAATAACTATATAGAAGTAATAAAACAGTAAAGAAACAATTTGCTAAAATTTGAAACTATGTATCCACAAATATCACACAGTGTTCTAGTGAAGTGACAAAGATATTTTATGTAGCTGATTAATCATGAAGTCGTGAATGGACTTAGGATTCATGCACTATCTGACTCAACGTCTTCAACAGACTATGCTCTGTCGACGGTATCGCCGACTGATTTATACCACCAGCTGATGTAGTAAAACAACACTGTCGATGATAGTCTGTTTTGTTGCTGAACTCTCGTCGTTTCAGGTATGTCTTAAATCTTGCTAATTTTTTTTTATCATTCATTTAAATCTAATATAACTATCCTGGATATTAATCAAATATGTAAAAGATCTGAACTGAAATCGAAACACCCAAAACTTACATGAAAAATTGATGATGGTTTTTTGGTGATTTAAGTAATAGGTAAGTCGTTTCACCTTTCATGGCAGAGTTTTGTTAAAAGAGATAAGATAGTCCCTTTTTTAGCGTTTTTTACAAAAAATCATAAAAACTTCGAGTCAGCTCCATCATTTCCTTGTGAAAAATTGCCATTGCTTCTTAGGGGGTTATCAGAATCGAAATAAATCAGATAATCCTAACCAAAACTCTTTCTTCCGTATCTTTTTATGATATTTGATTATCTTAATAAAAATTGCCATTAATTACAAAACATTTCTCAAACCCTTCTATGTTCTTAACTTTATTTATATTTAAAATAATCCTATACAAATGTGCGATATGAGAATATTGCATAAGAAATAGTTAACGAACAGTAGGTATTGACTATTTATAATAGGAAAATTATTGTTTGACATTTTTAACCAATTATTATCACACAAACAGTCCACAAGATTCTTTTAAATTATATAGTAAGACTGAAAAATTTGAATATAAAATAAAAAAGTGTAGTTCTTTTAGATTAAAACATTATAATTAATTCATTTTGTGTATTCTTGAATGTTGTCTTTCACGCGATGGTCCCGTAGTCATTAGTTTTACGCTGGAGAAACCCGAGGGATTTCATCATAAAGTGTGGGGTCCTCTTTAATTAAATAAATATTTGTTTGGACCAGTGTTCTTAATCCGACTTATATTTATTACACCTAAAATACCCTACATTTGAGAAATCACTTAAAATTAACGTATGAAACATATCAGGGTAGCCGTTCATATAAGGACAAAATTTTGTACTTGTATAATATTTTTTTATAATCATATAAAGAGAAGTTGTTCGAAATGCTGTTTTGCAAATAGTTTTACTCTTTTAAAAACTTTAATATCTTAAAATACATTCTTGGAATCTTTAGTCTCTAAATGCAATGACGCTTAAACTCTCTAGGGACAAGTGAATACGCAGAAACCAAGGACAAAGGAAACATAACAAAAGGAATTGAGATGTTTCATACTGTAACTAAGTAAAAATTTTTTAGTAAGGTTACCAACATTTAGGAAAATTTTGACGCATGAAAGGTTGTTATTAATATTTATAATAACGGGACTGTATGATGGACGACTAAAATATTTCCATAATTAAACACATACATATAATATTTCATTATTAATGGAATGCCACTCTACATATGTACATTTTCAACATTTTTTAAGTTTTCACTTTAAATACTATTGAGGCTAATTGCGGTTATTTAGTATTTAGTACAATGAATGAATTATTATGGCTTTTAACCTAACTAATGGACTTTCACGAATTGTAATCGTTATGTTTTAAAGTTTTTCTATATGCTGATACTCAAATATGCTTACTAGTAAATACATATATGGGAATAACAAAATTATATTTTCGAAATCAAAAACAAATTGTTATCCCGTTATATTCTAAAATAATAAAAATTTCATAATGGTAATTATTTATTTATAGAGACGATGTTAATTTTTTGGCTCTTTTACATTTAAATGATTTATTTTTGTCATTAATTATTTTGTAAAGGAATAAGTTAATCAGTGCCAAGTTCCGTTTAAACCTAATAATTATTTTTGTACATAGTAAATTAACCTTTTATTATAACTGTTATTAAAATACTTCGATCCAAGATCTGCGAATAAATTGAAGTAATTGGTCTTCCATTAAAATATTTGCACGGCAAAAATCAAGCCCTGGTATCACTTATATAAATAACTAAAAAAAAATTGATTACTTGCAAAATACGAAATTAATGTTATTGAAGGATTTTTCATAAAATTAGAAATATTGAAATAAATGTATAATAGGGAGGTTTAAACTCAACCACTAACTAAGACAAGGGATTAAGAGGATCAATCAACAGACTTTAATGGATACCCGATTACGTAATACAATTTCAACAATACAAATCTATTACAAGAAACATATACTAACAAAAAATCATTTGTAACCAAGAGTGTGTTCTTCTATAACACTTTAATCTCATATTATCAATTCATATGATAAAATTGTAAAACTGTCAGTACTGCACATGGCATACCTATTCGGTAGAATAAATAGAATTAGTATTTAATAAAATAGCTCAAACCAGTAATGTTTGTTTTTTGTTATTGTTGGTCTGTCTTTGAACTTCTGTCTTTTGTTATATAAAATCCTTTTTGTAAATTAATATCGATCGTTTTACGGTATCTAAAACATGCCATATTCATAGAAAAAAATGTTGGATTTTATTTTATGTCATAAGGTTATTTTAGGCGAAAATAAAACAAATATGGCTGGTCATTATTAGAAATAATAGATGAAGCTTTGCTTAAAATGTTTTATTTTTAATTATTTCCTAATAACTTATTATCTCCAATTAAAACCTTATATGACCGTTTAAATATGCTTTTTAGAAAACGTTTTAATTTTTAGTAACAAGTAGTCAAAGAGCGCTCATTAACTTTGTAGTGGGAAGTCGTTACTTCCTTCGTTGAAACAAGTACTTTCGTCAACTGAGTTTAATAGATGCTCACAAAATATGTTAACGTTTAGAAAATATTACAAGTTTTAGTTTAAAGTATATTAATAATAGGAGCGTGGATGTTTGTTTAAATGGGTAGAAATTACAAATATATATTAACATTTTATAATTACGATCATTTAAATTAGGTAGTAAAACAATAAATGAGTTTCGAAATTGATATATGATGCATACACCACTATTGAATGGGACTTTGTAGATTGCAGAGTTTTACTCGTCAACTATCTTATATCTTTTCCTATCTAGTTATTATAATACTGTGACTTATATTTTCTGAATTAACTCTGGCATTATCATGTACTATCTAATTTAGAATTCAAAACATTTTATAAATTAAGCAATATCACTTAGTCCCCATAATAATCAACAGACCTGGCCTTATGTATTTCAGACTGTCATTTGCAAAAACCATTACCATGTTTCATATTTGATAGCTCTCGTTAAGGTTGCAGTATTTTATAAGTCATAATGTACAAATACATTGACACTTCCCTCATTATTATACTAGTTGTACTGGTCAATCGGGTTTTTTACGAATATAAAACTAATTATGCGTTTTGCTTTTCAAATCTGTAATTTGTTTATTATGTTTCAAGTGTTTCAAAATTTGGATGAAAATTTTCTCAATCGATTTAATAAAATTTAAATTTCTGTGTAACTATAATATTTAAGACCCGTTACATAATTAGAATTTAATTATCAGACGGACACAAAACTCTCTGAATTTGTAATTTAAAAACATATACTGAAAAATCGTATAAAAAGTAATGTCCAGTAAAAAGTAAGGGCTTCTCTAAATGAGTTTTTAACGTTTATAGGCTTTATTGCAGAACGTTTGGTTTAAAGTTACGGCTATAAACAGCTGTGTACTATGTGTTTACTACAGGTTTGTATCTTTCACCTAACAAAGACAGTTTTAATGAGGTTTGTTATTAAATCAATGAGATGCAAATTACTCATATGTAATGATTTGAGAAAGGGACATAAGAAAAAACACGGTAATCACTTATTTTTACTAAAGAATCTATAGTAAGATAAGTCCATAACTAGTATCGAAATATGAGCATTAATAATGATCATGTTGAAAAATGTTTGTTTACAATAGAACAAAATAGCTATGCTATGATTGTCTTTAATTTTATTACTAAACATAAAATAAAAACTTATTTAGATCCATCCATACTTTTTATTCAAAAACACGTCAATCTCGTGGATCGAGTGTTCCGTACATAGTTTTGATTTATTGACACATGACGTTATCTATTTTGTTATTTATGAACTTCGGAATATCTCTTAGTTAAATATTTTCATACGATGTTTGTTAAAATAAAATAAAAACTTGGAAAAAAGCCTTAAAGCTTTCCGGTCTTATATCTATATAGAAAAAGACTTAAATTTACATAGTATCTCACTTATAAGTTTTATATTTTTTAGAAAAAAAAATTTGAATTTGAAAAACTTTTATTTTTAGCTTCATGAATTTAGTTATGAACTTTGTAAAATTTTGAAACTGCAGCCAAATTACCGATTTGAAAACGTAGTTTTATTTAACGGTAATGTATACTAACAATGTTTTAAAACTTTTCCCAGTATTCATTGATAGCAAAGTCTTGGGCTTGCTACTTTTGTAATGTATAATTAAAAAGATTGACTGAAAGCATCACATTTATTTCAGTATTGAATCCATAAGTCCACTGTTAATGAATAAATATTATAAAATACTGAGGTAAGTAAATAAGTTGTCCTTTTTCTACTCTTTGATTGGTTTATATTGTTAACACAATAAACTTTTAACAGGTTAACCGGAAAGCAATTAGTATTTATTTCAACAACTGCATTGGATAATTAATTGGTTTTGTAGAAAAACGATAAATGATTTACTTAATTTTACGAAATATGTATATGTGATAATATATACTTTAAAATAAAGAGGAAATTCTAAAAATTAAACTCCAAAAAATAAAAAAAATGATCAAAGACTGGGTGACTTGATATTTTTGGAACAATTTCAGATTTCAACTGTCATTAGAAAAACATATAACGTTATTGCCAGAAAATACATTCCATGGCACTAAAATAATATGCTCCGTTATGCCAAATCAAATAGGATTATACTATATATTCCGAAATTAGTGAGAATGAGTGTTTTACTTATCTCTTTTATAAGATCATGTAATCGTATAATTTTCGTCGCATTGCTGATCATTCTTCGAAATTTTCACTTTTCCCATCAATACTATTTTTACTAAAGGTTGTTTTTGTTGTCTCACTTTGTGTAATAGAAGGAAAAAGCAACCAATATGGTTCGTCTTTGAAATTACGGCTTTGTTTTTGTTATCTTGACATTGGTGTTTTTTCACTACGCGGTTTAACGATGGAAGTTTTGTAATATATTAGTAGATGTTAAACGACTATGTGTTAAACGTTACTACATGATATTGTAACAATTTAATATTTTTGTTTTGCTAAACAGTCACGATTTTTACAATCACGTTATTCTTGAAATTGTTTCAGTTAAAGACAAGTTATTCAGATTCCAACGTTTTACAGACTATACTTATTTGACTCTCTTTCACAAAACATAATTTATTTTTTTGAAAGGTATAGTGTTATGATTTTTTTTTTAATGCTAAATTCTGCTTTATAATTAATATTAGTCTATTTTACTTATTAAATAATAAAAGTAGTAATTCAATTATTTATTACTGTTATAATACTGAAATAATTAGTCAGTGGTGGCTCAGTGGTTAAAGGGCCCGCCTCTCGGCCTCTCGTCGCCGAGGGTGCGGGTTCGATCCTAGGCCGGGCAAGTACCAATGTGATTTTCCCGAATCATATGTACTTTATAAGAGTATTTAGACATCACTGATTAATGTTGATTCCCAAAAGTGGGTTGATGTCAGGCAGGCGGCCGGTCGTAAAACAAATAGCCAAAAAAAAAAAAAAAACTATTCACAATATGTAAGGCAGACCCTGGCTATAGCTGGGAAATTGCCAGGTAGAAGAGGTAGAAGAATACTGAAATAATTATAACAAAGGAAACCTTATTTTGTATGCTAAAGCACTGTTGGTGGTGAAAAGTCTTCACATTATTTATTAATGAAATCTAACTCAACTGATACAGAAATAAAAAATCAATAGTTGACCATTATTATAAGTGCATACATTATTTTTCAGTCAAGCGTATTAAAAAGTATTAAACATTTTATGTACTCGTACATATTTTCAAATACAAAATTAAGAAAAATCTGAATACTTTATTTGTTGAAGGTTAAACTTTCCTTTAAAGAAGCAAATTAAACAAGTTAACAAAGTGGTACTTATTTCATCCTTAAGATATAAATGTTAGATATTTTTAACAAACTTTCGTACTTAACACAAAATGGTCATTGATAGAATTTTCTCCAGTAAAGATTTTTTAAGAAGCATCGATTTTTGTAAATGATACGGGTTTAAACGAAAAGATACCAACAGTTGTTTCAGTACAATACTTATGTTTTGCCTCAAATTGGTATTTGTAATGTTATTGTATGTTGTATTTGTAATGTTAAGTATTTTTATAATTACTTCGTAAGTTACTTATGTATAGTTAAGAAAATTTATCCACAATTGATGTTGAAGATATTGTTATTATTGTGTTGCAAATACTTTAAAGATGCAACTTTATTTCCAAACTTAATACAGATCTTAGGAAAGAAAACTTACGTACGTTACAATTAAACGATATAACGATATTTATTATCAAAGCTTCTTAAAGGAAGAGAATTCTGCAGATAAAAAGTTGTTGACGCAGAAGGAAAACAGATTGTATACAATAAAGTGGGTAATTCCAGTATTAAGATGAAAAGTTTTTGTGGGATTACTAAAAAGTTTAAGAATATTGTAAAGATAGCTAGTTAAAACTTTAACTCGTACGTACCATACGTTTTATAATCCTTTTCGTTAGCTCAACCCAACTTCATCTTTCCATCTTCACAAAAATCTTAATGGAGACCCTGGCTATGATCCCACAGCACTTTCTTATTCTTCAATAGGAACATTTTAGAAAAATAACTGTTAAAGTTTTAAAATAAGTAATTTGCAAGTTAAACTGGACTTTATTATAAACAAAAGAATTGTTGATTACTTTCAAGTACTTAATATATGAATTCGACATTTTAAGAAATGTATATTTAGTTATTTTTAGAGTAAGGATGATATGATACTAAAGTTTTGTTCAAATTGTTTCACTTGATTATGCGTGACAGTGTTTATAATAGCACACAAAACAAACTTCTACATTTCTAATATTAGTGGTGTACTAGTTAAAAGGAAGACAAGATATGATTCTTTAAGTATCTCCAATATAGTATTAATAATTTTTTGTGTCATAAATGGATAAAAAAGAAAAACAATAACACTGTTAAACAAAAACAAAATTACTTTCATCCAGTTTATATAGTAAATTTAATTGTATTTATTGATTAAAATGTTATATTTTTTGAAATGATTTACATCAAGTGGTCTTAAATATACTAAATTTTCTAACCGATCGTATCCTGAGGTCTAACGATTTCTCTCCGGGGAACCCAAAACGTCCGAGATACTTTATGACCCAGTTGAATTATAAATACCCTTAGTTTTGTGTATCGTCCGCAATATTAAATACCTTACTTTATAATTCATAATACCTTTATATTATTTTACTGTTATGTTGCACCAGAATTGAAATACATTCGTAAAAATGGTATAAGTGTTAATTTAAACTGAATGCAGATAAATGCATATAATAATTTTATTTAAGAATTAAAACTACTGTCATAATCAGCTGATTGCTTATTGGTCATTATATACCTAATAAATAGTATCTTTGTTTTGAAACATAATAAGTATTATTATTAAAATAAATACAAAGGATAGATGAAGATGTTAAAGTGTTTTAAGATGAAATTGAGATTGTTATAAAATTAGCCTCAACAGTTATCTACATAAAGAAATTATTCGGAAATAATAGAATTTAAGACACTCTCATTTAATTGGTTAATTGGTTGGCAGGCATATTGTTGTTTAAAATAAATATAACATGATTTGTTTTCCTAAATCCTATTTTTTTAGGTGACAAATAGCCTTAGTTTCTGATTTAGTATTTTCTTTCTCTGTCATTTTTTCGTACAATAATAAGGAAAATCATTAGAGTTAATATATTGATTACTATCGCTGAGTGTATGAACAGCTTGCTCAGTACTGACCTCAATACGTGCTTCACGATTGAAATGTTCTGAAACTATGGTTAAGGTCAACCAAGAAACGTTTATGTTGAGGCAATGATGAATATTACTACAAAACTTAATATTTCCTCAAATAACACTAAAATAACTTATATAAGTATTCAAGTAATAATTACCTAAAAGACGAAATAAAAAATGAATAGTCGTGGTTACTTGTAATAGCACATTATTTCCTAATATTTGCGGTGATTTTAATTCTATCAACTTTAACTAAAATTTAAATATGTATATTGATGAAGCTTCCGTTTATTAAGTTATATGATTTTATTATATTCCTACTGGTGTGTCTTATAAATAGTGATTTATAAGATTATGTGAACTATCCAAAAATTTTATTTAAATTAAAGTAAATTAATTTTCGTAAGTGACTTGCTGTTTTAAAAAAATATATCATATGGCATTGTTCGTCATTCACTAAAAATATATTTTGGTTTCAATAATACTAAACCTAGTAAACTAAACTAATCCTATTAAGACCAACTGAGCAAACACCGTAAAAAGTAAATTGTTAAATTACAATTACGAAATAAATAACTCAAACTCTTAGGATAACTTAAATCAACGCTCTCTTAAGGATTTCCTTTTGTGGCAAAGAAGTAATGCTTTCATGTACATATGTTTCTTTTGTTTTTCAAGTAATCAATAACAGCGGCGGAAGTACAAAAAAGTGGCCTTATGTTTGAAAAGTATAAAATACACTTTTATCCTTCAGAGATTTTAAAAACAAGATTTTTGACGTGGATAAAGATCTTTTATATTTAAAAGCCCGTGATTGTCTGATTCCTGTTTTTATAAAATAAGAATATTTCTTTTTTTATTTTATTGTAAACTTCTAAATAATGTCATATATAACGCCCATAACTAACAATATTACTGTAACGTAAAAGGCAATTAATTCAATTTAAGGTCATAATAAAGAAAGGTAATATTTCAAATTACCTTTAATGATTTTATAACTAAAATATACATCAAAATATTGCTTAAAGAAACATACGTCCACATACTGAAATTTTTATACGTTCTAATAATTTAAACTTTTCAGGGAATTATTTGAAAATAGGTATTTTTTTTTGTTTGAGAATAGTCTCTAACCCTCCGTAAATAAAGTTTTTTTGCAAAAACTAATCTGAAAACCTTTCAGAAGAGAACAGTGTTCAAAAAGGAGGACAAATGGTCGTATATATATCGTGACTACCTTGATAAAATATTTTGTTCCAGAAATTTGGGTAGCTCTTAGTCCTTGAAAAATATTTTTATAGCACTATTTTGTGAAAATACATACTGAATTCCATGTAAACTAAATAATAATATAAGCTTGTTTCACACATTATTTACTGTATTATTAAAATAAATTCAACAACATTTGTCAAATATCACTACTAAATAGGTAATTTTTCTTAATTGCAAATTTCAATTGTCTATTATTGGTAATCATATATATTTCATTCGTAAACTTTTCCGGGCCAATAGATTTGCCCAGTGAATTATACAATTCATACATGGGCAGATACTAATTCAGGTGTCCACTGACCGTTAATAGAACAAACAAAACATGTCCCTAGTTTTATTTATATTTTATAATATTTGTACTCTATAGAGAATTTAAAAAACACAACATTTTTTCTGTTAAGAAAACTTTTGTGTGAGATTAAAAAGCGTTTGACAAGTTTAACCTGTGTAAATACAAATTTTAGTTCAATAATATCCGCAATAATAGAAAATCATAAACCACGTGCACTCTTTTGTATCCCGGGGCTCGTTTGAGATGAAAGCACCTTTCTACGCTATTTGCTGTCTGAAGATAAACGAGAGAGATAAACACAATTTTTACTGCGATTCATTGTTAGGTGAACCAGGATTTGATACCTTTTTGTGCTATTTCATTTAATGTGAAACATTTGTTTAGCTTACCCTTTTACTAACTTTGTTGAACATCAAAGTCCTGTGCATTTTTATTTTTAATGTTACACGTAGTTTAGAGTTTTTTATTATTAATGAATATATAACACATCATTTAGTTTCTTTTGTGGCTATTTTGTCGTTCAGTAATTGTAAGCTGTATAAGTGAAATAAACATACCGGCAAATTTAACCTTATTGTTTAAATATATACAAAAATATCGAATACTCCCCAAAAACTGAAGAGTCACAATGTGATTATTTCAATGTTCATCGAAGCAGGTACCAAATACTTAGTAACCATTGACTTGGATCATGCTGAACCGTCATTTAACGCTCCCAAAGACTTCACAGAAGAATTATTCGTAATCTTTTATTCTACCCAGTGTTCCTTATCTTATATTATGCAAATGTAAGGTTTAACATTAATTGTAAGAATTATCATGAAAATTTTATTTAACTCCAACAAAGAATTTACACATTTACTAATTTTTAACAAGGTATGTATTTACTGTACCTTTAGATGTTTCACTTGAGCACTCCGAACCTTTTATAAAATTTAGATATTCAGAAGCTCTAAGCATATTATTATTGTAATATACAAGCAAATATTTAATAAATAGAACTTTTCTTTTTAAAATATTTATGTGATTGCTCTACTAACCATCAATAACATTTTACGTTTTATGGGTTTATCCTATTGCAAAATTTTAAATAAGAACCAAATTTATTTTCTATGGCATTTAAAAGGACGTTACTTCACAAAAAAGGTAGTTTAAAACGAATGTAAAATCAGCCTGTTAAGCAACTAAAATAACAAGATATTTGCAACAGAAACATTTTGCAACTAATTCGTTTGTTAAGCGACACCTTTTTATATATGCCCCTTTTGTATCGGAGCTTAACATGAAAGATCGAAAATGTAATCTATGTTTAAGAAGTTAGGAAATTGAGTGTTTTTTTGGAAATATTAATAAATATTATATATTGTAAAATTAGTATATGTATGTGAGCTATCTACCGTGTACTCATAATTGATTTTAGTTTTCCTTGCCACTTTAGATTCGGACACAAAAGGAAGGGTAGAGAAATGATTCTATTGAACCCATTCCTTTCGTTCCTGCAAATAATTTGCCGGTAATGTTACAATGATAGTAATATAATCAATACTTGATACGGATGAAAAGTATTCTTATCATTCGTAACAATAAAATTCATATTTTAAAATTTTAAAGATATTGGTATTTTTTTAACCCACGAAATACAAAAATATATATTATTTTTATTTTACATTAAATATGTGGTACTAATTGGGTTCGACTATTTTACAGATTATGTACTATTAGGAGATTTATGTCTCTATAATACATTTTATAGAACCTGCCAAAAGATCTAATTGATCTGTAAAAACTGGGTATGTATCAAGAGAACAAATTAGAATCATTGTGGGAATACTTAATATTCCGCTAGCATTGCTCCTGCAACCTACTTTGTCTTGAAACTTTTCTGTATGGATGCCAGGCTTTATTAACTCTGTTGTTATCTACTGCATCTTAAGTGAAAACTTAAAGGACAGTATTTAATAAAAACTTTATAAGGCGCTTCTTTTATTGTTTTAGCTTTTATGTAATTATTATATATTCTTTGTAATAAGGTTTTTCTTGTTTGTTTGATATTGCCAGTTGGTAGTCCCTTGAAAACAATATTCTTATATTTATTATTTTATTCCTTTAACATTTCAGTTAATTATTTCATTTAAGTATCCATTTTAAAGTTTAAGTTGTTTGGCCTTGTTAAGATTATTTAGAAAAAAATGCAAAGAATAAAGTTCTAAATTATTCTAAAAATAAAATAAATAAATAAACTTAAACCAAAATTCTACTAAGTTGGTCTCCCACAGGCAGCTATAATAAATGATTCTTTAATTTGAAAATTTGTAATATTATACTTCTCAGGAGGAAACTATTACAATATTTAAAACATTTAATATTTTCAAATAAATATCGCACTATAGGTAAGTCTACTGAAAATATAATTGATTGATTACATTTGGTATTATTTGTTTCCATAAGTATTAATTACATAAAATAATATAATAATTTATCAACATCAACACCAGTCTTTCACATTTTACAAAACAATACTCTTTAAAGATCTTGTCACGTGCTAACGTCCCCAAAGTAAAACAAAGTAATATTAAGGAAGGAAATTCAGTTTAATATTTGAATTATAACGGGCGTGTGGCTTAAGCTGTCATTTACACGACATCCAATAAATAAGGTACAACAAAATTCGGCTTGGTTCGCGAATTGGTTCAGTCATCTAAAAGGACCGTTATGTGATGACATTAGCCGGCTCCAAGCATCGTTTATTTAGTTCACGGGTGATTAAGAAAACGACGTCTAGGTTTTTCTGTACAATACTAACAATTTTTATAGTATCCGTTGAACAATATTATATTTTAACTTCTTATTCAATATATATTTTCATGAAAAGAATTTATGGACACAAGTTTTTGCTGAAAAAATTATCGAACTATATTTATGTAATGTTTTGAATGTAAACCTTTGGAGGTAAATTTTAATGATGCATTAATATTTTTCATATGAGCAGTTTTATGATAAATTAAATCAAAAAGAATAACAAAGTAAATTCCTCACCCTAAAATCACATGGGTGTCTACGGGGTCACGCATGTTTTTGCATATTTGATCACATTCCACCGTATTTTTTGTTATGTTGGGTTTATTTTGAAATTTATATTATTTTTTTTGACCCTCATTAAAAATATATTTTATATAAAAGTATAAATTATGCACTAAACTGCGTATCATACATTTTCAGATTTTAATTACATTCATTATAAATAGTACATTATAATCCACACCAAACAACCTAACATACAGGTTTTAAAAAACTTCTCCGATACGAAAAATACTGCAAGCAAATATACTTGTATTAATGTATTTTAAAATAAATATATGTGTCATGTCATGTAAGTCAGTGGTGGCTCAGTGGTTAAAGGGCCCGCCTCTTGTCGCCGAGGGCGCGGGTTCGATCCTGGCCCGGGCAAGTACCAATGTGATTTTTCCGAATCATATGTACTTTCTAAGAGTATTTAGACACCACTGACATACGGTGAAGGAAAACATCGTGAGGAAACCTGGACTTATAGTTTCACAATTATAAGTTTGAAATCACCAACCCGTCTTGAGCAAGCGTGGTGATTTTTATCCTTCTCCATGTGAGAAGGATAAAAATCACCACGCTTGCTCAAGACGGGTTGGTGATTTCAAACCTTCTCCATGTGAGAAGAGGCTATGCTCAGCAGTCGGCGTTAATAGGCTGATGACATATGTGTCATATATCTTGCACATTGTTGGAAGTTGGTGGAATAAATTATTAATTCCTCTCCATAGCTTCAATAGAAGCCTAAGTCTTGAAGCGAGTAATTTTTTTTTCGTAATATTTTGCTAGACAGTGGTAATATCTAATACTTAATGGTAGTGTGAAGGTTAATCGAATATTTTTCTTAAGTTCCCTATGTTAACATTAAGTATTATACCTCTAGAAGTAACTAAGTTAATCTGAGTTCTTATTGCCAAGGTTTTCAAATAAGCTGAGGTATTTGAGACATTAATCAAAATTTCCGGTAGCTCATTGCTCGGTTCAGCTAACCGACAATCATTTTTCAAACCATTGCTTTTTATGAACCATAATATTTTTTTTACGAATGTTTTGTGAAATTAGCTAAATATCTTAAGACTTGTACTTGATTTGTTTTAATTAATAATAATCTCGTCTTCTTTAAAGTTACATTTCACTTATTAATAACTTACAGTATTTGTCACTGTCACCGTAAATATTGTAATTGATAACTTGACGTAACATTTCAAATATTTTTTCTTATTGAGTAAAGAACGTTAACCTATTCATTTTTAAACATCAAATAACTGCTTACGCCTCTAACTAGCGTGAATGTAAATTTGTTCACAAGTGCTCGTTTTATCCCTAAAATATTAAAAACATGACACTACCGTATTTAGGTTATGCTCACTTGTCACGACATGGACGCTTCTTTGTCAAGGTTAGTTTTGTTTCTGTATTTCATTTCTATGATAATGAATGTTGTTAAGGAAAACCAATATCTATTTCAACATATATCATTTGTATTGAAATATATATCTTTTTTTAGGAAAACGATTCTAGTTTTATAAAAACAACGAAATTGCTGGCGTTTTTGAGAATAGTTTTCTTTTTTGAAGTTCGAACTTAAATCTTAATAATCACACAGTTTAAAAAATTACTTTTTATTTATAGGAATAAGTAAATGAATATTGTTGTTGTACAAGTTTTATATCCTTAAGTGATCTTTATTTAAAAATATTACATAAGACCCAACCACAAAACAACAAAGTACATATGCCTATTGAGAATATTTAAAATCCTGAAATATTAAAGACAGATATTGTTTTTACATTATGAAGTTGTATAAAGAAAACTGTAATCCATCATCTGGCACGCTTCGTATTTTGATCAATGTTACTTCACATTGGACGGGGATCGATGGTTATTCTATTAATAAGCTTACCAAGCACTTTAACGTAACTCTTCTGCTTACACAACCAACTTACTTATTTGTAACAATAGAAACACTCGATAGGTCATTAGTTAAACCAATATATCAAGAACCATAAAATGTGTGTCATTAGAATATGATATACGTTTTAACAAATTTAATTATGTAGATAATAAAAAAGCAAATGTTTTTATATAAAAAAGAAACGATGGTAAAGCTGTCATTTAGAGGACATTGGGCCTTATATGTAGAAATTTGGCGTTGTTATATGAGCTGCTGTTGTATAAAATACATTGAAACAAATAACGCTACGGTGTAGATTTTTGTTTCAGTAACTAAAAATCAATTAAGGTGTCATACGGAACAGCAATCAAATATTTCTTGTGACATTTATAATTATTCTGTTACATTGTAATGGTAGCGAGCTTGCTGGTCTTATAAAATATTAATATGTATAAGTCATTTACGTCTCCTGACATTTTGTACAAAATCCGTAAATTACAGATTTTGAGACTTATACATATACAATAGGGTACAAATTTGATTACATTTTAAGACATTTGTAGCCATAAAATTTGCATTTGCATCTCGTTTCACTGTATCATCATAATGTAAATATTATTATGGTTATATAAATCATATATTCATACTATTTTATTATTCTATTCCTCGGTGGGAGCCCTGCAGTATAGTAACCACAAATCAGACAAAGGTGTGGTTTCAGATTCGTTGAGTCCCGGTATGTCATCTGATAAAGCTGTACATAGGATGGGTCTGAACAGTTACTCTGAAATTTTATTAGAGTACGCCTATATCCCTAGATTTTTTTGTATCGTATTCTTCGTCAAGAAGTATATCACTCCGTTGAGTTCCCGCGGATGGTGGGGTTTCATCTAGTGAGTTAGCCACTCACCCTTGGCTGCCCCATTAGCTTTGTATTGTTTCAGGTCGATTGACAATAGCATGACAAAAGCATGAGAAGAGTCGATGGCGATTTCGGGTATAAAATTAGTTTTCAGATCAAGCCTCCAGTGGCACGTAATTTGATTAGGTTATTAGACTATAATTAATAGAGTACATTTTAAATAGTGTGTTCATCAAATGATTTATGTAACAAATCAGTTGTATGGCGAGTCTCCAACTTTTGGTTGTAGAACTAAGGATAAAGTGTTACAATTTATCAATTTTAATGCGTACTGCAAAGTATCGAACAATTTTTCAGTGTTTGTACTTTGTCTCACTATAAATGTTGATGTCTTCAAGGATTGAGATAAGTCTCTTACTATCTATCTATCTGTGGTATACCACAGATTAGAAATATCATTCCATATGAATCTTTGCAGTATACTATTTAAATTTAATGTTTATTATTGGTAATGAGGAATTTTCGCTAAAGGGAAAAACTACTGAAATAGAAAAAACTAAATTATAGTCTGACATTTAAAGAAAAATATGTTTTTCTATAATAGACCTATATGTTTTTTAAGTAAACATAACATACAAGCATTTTCAACTCTTAAGTACAGATTAAAAGTAAAAAAAGCTTAATGTGAAATAACATTGAAAATTCATCATTTCTTCTATACAAGTCCTGTTTGGAATAAGTAGTTTTTTTTCGTTTTGTTATTGAGTTATAAATAAAAAATAAATGAATTTTGATTTAATGTTGATATTGTTATACTTGTATCATGCATCCAAATCAATAAATCAATACCTTAAGAAAAATCTATATTTTACATAATGTAGGAGAGATAATATTACAACCCATATTTGTATTAAATAAAGACCGTATTTTAAAGTGAACAATAAAATTCTAATCTGATACTTTGAATGAATGAGACTGTTACAGTGGGAAACACCCAACTTTGGCTAAATTGCCGACGTGATGTAACAATTCCATTCCATATTACGTTACGATCCAAGATTTTAGTCTAAGAAACTCTTGATAAAATATATTTGTTTAGAACCTCAGCAGCGGTTTCATAAATTAATATACTTATTAATATGTATAAAATTACTTAAAAAATAATTTACAGCCCAAACAATTACTACTTTAAAATTAATCGGATATTATTATTTTCATTTTTTACTTTGATATTATTGTATTTTCTGTTGTGAGTTAAAGATTTAATAATTTTGTACATGTAATAGGTTCAAGGTATTAACTATTAATTTATTTTTTAGGTCATGAGAAACTTAAATTGTTTCTACTGTTTTATATAACAATAATTTATATCAAACCAATAATATAATATTTTAACGAAAATTAATATGTGTGTTATTATTGTTATTAAAATAAGAGGAATTACAGTATATAATTTAGTATTCACCATACAAACTTTCAGCAATGCCAGATAAATTATTGCATCATTTAGTTTCTGTTATTACCAGCAAACCTGTATATTGTTTTATTATTTCAGCTGCGGAAGCCAGTGTCGACGCTTTCGATCCCCGGCGCTATGAAGGCGTACTCCAGTGGGAGAGACGCGGCCGCCGAGGAAGCGGGCGTTGCGTTAGTTGGCGTACACAGCGAATACCCGCGTTACGGCGAAGAGAGGGCTCTAGGCGGTGGGACCTACAAGGGAGGGGGGGCCGCTAAACACAAGCCTAATATAGGATATAGGTAAATTTACTTATTGGAATATTATAAAAAGGCAAGAAAAATATTTAAAAACATTTGTTAAGTGAATATCGTCTCCAAATACTACGTGACATAAAATTATACCCATGAGGTACTTAGAAAAATCGCAAAATTATAGTACGATTGTATAAACGAATGAGAGAAAAGGAATTGAAAGGTACCATAAAGATTAATGTGAAAGAATGGAAGAAGACAGATAGAGACATTTCGTACGTATACCACCTTATCAATTGATGAATAAAATTATGGACAGTCGTAACTCTTAATAATTTTAGTGATATATATATGTATATATATAATTTTATTGGTATATTGAAAAAAATATTTCTTTTCTTTTTTGCTGATCAAAAATACAATAAATCAGAATATTTGAAAACAACTTGCGATTCAATTTCCTGATCCTTCGTATTTGTATTTCTAATGTAATTTCTGATTAGGATAGTATAGATACTGGGTAAGGATATGTTGTTTATACCTTTACTGAAAGAATCACAGATCTCAGAATTAGAATTTATTTAATACTCCGTCTCAGACATAGAGCCTTCTTACGTCAACACTACTCTTGATCTGTCCCAATCGACACTTACTCTTAAGTACATTTATTTCTACCTTTGGATTACGTTTCTACTCCGTCACACTTACGCTTACTCTTTACACAACAACTGTCATCGTATTCCCAAAACAATAGCACGTAACTATCTTACAATGTGCTATTATTAATATAAATTTTACTGCTTTCATCAACGTATAGTGACTATATGCTAAACGCATATTTATGGCATCGCCCATCTTAATACTTAAAGTTACAAGATCTAAAACTGTAGTCACATAAAAAATTTAAACTTATATTCAAAAAAACCTAAATGGTAAAAATAATTCTACAACTATTATTTCTAAGACCCTCTCAATATGAACATGTATTTCCAAGTTTGTCAGTTTATATTATTGAAGAACAGTAAACTTACATTATGTTTTTAGTAAATACTAATTCAAGATATGGTAACTGGCATATGATAAATATTTATTCTTAATACATATTATATATTGTAAAAAAAACTGACCACTTTGTATTGCTTTAATTAATGAATATTCGAAAAAGTATATAGATGACTAAAGTTTTTTTTAAAGTAAATAATAAATTAAATTATGTTTGCTTTATGAAATAAAGTTTTCAAAAATCTGCTATTAGTGAATGTAATAAAGTACATGAAGACAATAATTTTAAGCTATTTTCTATGTAAATACAAAATGGAAGTCTGGAGATATCCCGAAAGTAAATGAGATAAGGTAGATTAAATTGCTAGTATGGGTTTGAATACGTAATTAAAGTGTTTGAATAATTAATTTCTCTCTACACCTTTATATTGTGAACGATGGAACATATAGTAGAACTACATACCGTTTTGCATTCTTTACAAAATAGAAAACAATAGCTTTCATAATAGGCCAACTTCCGGACCTAATATAATGCATTGTGCAAAGGTTTGAGATTGCTTATCACACTAATTAGAATCTAATAGCGTGAACAGGGTCAAGATTGTTTATCTATGAAAGTAATTAACCTAGTATACATAAAAAAATACTGTTTAGAATGTAAACACATACTAATACACATATTTATAAAAAGTAAGTTTCTATCTAGATAAGTATGAGAAAATTATATAGAAGAAAAATATATGTTCAATTCTTTACTTTTAATAATCCCGAAGGGTCAGTTATCACACCTATAAAAACTCAATAAAAATCATTCTGTTGGCCTTGGAAAACGGAAATAGCTTGCATCGAGTCTGAATCGATTTTGTTTGTCTTCAGAATTTATGAACGTAGGATTTTTAATTATTTACTTTGTTTTAGGCGATTTCTTTTAATTAATAAGGTTCTACTTTTTGTTCCCTTTTATGTTTACGGCATTGACTTAGAAGATTTAAAAGTGATTAGAAATAGAAAGAAAACTGTTGGATTGTTACTAATGTCTTGAAAAGTCCGGAATTTACATGGGATTTTTTGGAATTAACTTGGATTACGGAAAAACTTGGATTATAGAAATGAGAAATTTCATTTTGAAATCACATTCTACGAGTATACTAATGGTCATTATTTATAAAAACAACAGCTCCCCTTTAGGTAGTTTTGAATGTATCTAGTTTTTATATAATTTATATATCGAACTATACTTATTTATCAAATGATATTTACCAGAGTGAAAACTTAAAATTTAATTAAAAAAAGAAACGCAGCTAACTTTCTTTCAACAATAACTTCTTCAGTCTATTCATCTAAATATAAAAACTTTTGAAACCAGTTATGCATTTTTTAAATAAATAAAGGATACAATGCGACAAATAATTGTGAAAATACTTGATCGCTCTCACTCTCTCGAGATCTCTTGACGTCTTTATGCCTGAAATTCATATAACCTTCAAATAAATTCTCTGCACATTTTTGATTTTCTAGACTTTATTTAATCTTTGATGCCTTCATACCTAAAGAACCTTAAGGAAAATTTATACAGAAAACTCGTTTCAAATTGTACGAAAACTTACTACGTACTTTCAAAGTTATAAATCGAAGGGACAGCTCGTTTATGGAAATCTTGGTTCTTTTTAATGTAAGTGCCGTGCCCTCATAAAATACGGACAGTTAATCACGAATTACGTCCCTAGACATTAATTACTCTGTTTCAAAGTTTGGTAATCTGAATCCACAAATATTAATTAAATGGGCAGCGATTAACGCTTACAGTATACCATCAATATGACTAATCCAGTGACAATTGCTCTTCGTTGAAAGTCTAATAGAGTTGATTGAACTAGAAAATTTGGGAAGCTCAAATTGCTTCAACCAAAATGAAACGATGGCTATGGAATAAACCACGCCAGTTATTATTTTACATTTTATCTGAGGTTTTCATTACTTTACTGCAATCATGTTCACTACATCTGATGACAAAAAATAAAACTAACTGAAAGACATTTTCATTCTGTATGCTCTTGGTCACGATTGCTGTAAAGCAGCGTGACCACATGACCACGAAAAGTTTTGTAAAATTTAATAGAATAATTTGCATAAGATATATAGAGTGTATATATATATATATCTGAAAACTACTGTTTTAGTAAGATGTGTAATTTTAGATATCATTAATCTATAATGATATATATATAAGTATGATATTAAATTTGAAAATTAAACTTTCTCCAAAACTCTGGTATCCAAAAAGGCTTATTATACTTCGTTGAAATATTCAAAGACGTTTTAAACGTAGCGCATAATTAAGTTTGTTTTATATTATTTAAAAGTATTTATATTGTTTTTCATCATATTACAGATTAGGTAGAAGAAAGGCTTTATTTGAAAAAAGAAAAAGGATAAGCGATTACGCTTTAGTAATGGGAATGTTTGGTATTATAATAATGGTTATAGAAAACGAACTTTCTAGTGCTGGGGTCTACACAAAGGTACGGTTAATTATTCATTCATAAAATTGTTTATTCTTAAAAAAACATTGAATAAATATTGCAACATCATTTTCACAAATTTATTTTTAGTTTTATTCTATATATTTTTTCAGGCATCAATATATTCGCAAGCGTTGAAGACGCTTATATCAATGTCGACTGTGATCTTACTCGGCCTAATCGTGGCTTATCACGCTTTAGAAGTACAGGTACGTTTTGTATAGTAGGTTGTTTTTTTGTAACATTCATTTTTAGTGAATGTAAATATGTAGTATATACAGCAATATTATAATAGAAGCTATTTTAATAATATTGTAAGAAGTGCAATATTTAATAGGATTGGATCAGTTTTATGTTATATATGAAGTTCCATTTTTTTTATTGCGTGCACAAGTCTAAATACCGGTTATATATATGTTACTGGTTGTATTGTTTTTGGCTTGTGACTTTGTCTGCTTGGACGTCAGAATTAGCCAAGAACAAAAATGTGTAAAAAGTATTAAGGGTGTAGATATTTCAACAAACCGGCATCAACATCCATGGCTTTCCGTGACGAGAATTCATGCACAGCATAACTTTTTTTGCATTTACCCTGCGGTAACTAAAGGGAATTCCGGGCTGATTTATTATAGCATATATCTTATTGTCACGACTAAGCTACATAAATTATAAAGTTTCAATAAAATCCGCTTAGCAGTTTTTAGTGAAAGAGCAATAAACATTCCTATATGCTTGTAAATTTTCGATATTAGTACAATAAAATATTATTCTATGAAATCTTTTATAAAATAAATGTTTAACAATAAGATAATACAATAATGAATATCACTTGGAATTTGTTCTATACAACGCAAGAAAATTAACTGAAACCAAACTATATACCGCATCTGGCCTACAACCTCATGGACCTTTCGGTTTTAGTTACATACTATAAATATTAAATAGATACTATATATCTCTTTCTTTCGATAAAACAACCAAAGACTCTTAATTTATATTACTTATTCATGATTTTTAAATTTCATTTGTGCTTTTTTAATGTAAGAATATGTGGTGATATATTTATGAAAATAACTCTTATTACAAATACAAAAGGTCGGTTTTGCAGTAAATGGAGTTAATGATTAAAAAAAATTATTATGAATTCCAGTTATTTATGATAGACAACTGCGCTGATGACTGGCGTATTGCGATGACGTGGCAGCGGATAGCCCAGATAGCTCTTGAGCTGGCCATATGCGCCGTCCACCCAATTCCGGGACAATACACATTCACTTGGACAACTAAATTAGCGAACAAAGGCGGTGTCATAGGTGTTGAAGTTGTAAGTATATCCATAGAATGGTATAAAGATAGACATTTGATCGTAATATACATATATTTACCCATTAATAAAATATACTGCAATATAAAGTATTCATGTTATAAAAGCATATTTATCTCCAAATTTGTTCCATAGGAAACAGTATATAAACAAATTCAGGTCTGTATAAATGAACGATTTCTATTTTAATAGCATGTATGATTATTGTATTGTGATTTGACTTACCATTAATAATTTAGAATATTATTTGGTTAAAGATATAATAATATTGACCTAAGTAACAATGAATAAATAAGCAAAAGTGTGTTTAGAATAAATAATAGATTTTGCTTAACTATGTTTTTGTGTCTTCATATTCAAAGTAATATATTAAAGTATGATTTATAATTATTAGTTCAATAAACAAGTTACACTAATTTTCTCATCATAAGAAGGAAGTAATATTATTATTTATTTTTAAATCTATGGGGGAAGTAAGCCTAAAACGGATACAAAAACGAAAAAGGGACGAATCCAGTATTTCGATTTTATTTATCGCTTAATGCCAATACAGCTACCTGTAATCTTTTCATTCGAGTTGGTTTTAAATGGAACGTTTTGTGAAGAATTACATGAATAAAGAAATTTTATAATTTTTATTGAAGTTTCTACAAAAGCTAAAATACAGTATGTACCCGACTTAGGCTCTCCATCGGATGGGTAATTATGTATGTATATGTATATATAGTACGTTGTGTCCTATGATAAAATATATGTATAATAGATTTATTTTCATACAATAATAGCACAATATTTACTTGTGAACAGAAAGTGTGCGATGTATTTTAGATGTTGAGATTCTAAACTAATAAGTAATAACCATTTAACAATTCTAAACTAACTTCCCTTAATTGAAAATGTCAAAACCAATATGTACCAAAAATATTGTTTTACTAATAAATTACAAATCTCATTACAGGTTCCATATGATGTAACGCTGTCTCTCCCGATGTTCTTTCGCCTATATTTGATATGTAGGGTTATGCTTCTTCACAGTAAATTATTCACTGATGCCTCTTCCAGAAGTATAGGGGCTTTGAATAGAATAAATTTTAATACCAGGCAAGTACATATTCGAATTCTTCTGAATAAATTGGGTTTTATATATAAATTAATCTTTAAAAGAATCAAAGGCCGTTAAAATATTGGAAACTTTACTTAGAATTAAATTTAATGAAATATAGACGTCTTAGACCCAGATTCACCAATCAATGTTTGTTAAATCTAAACATGGCATTTACTAACACACCTTCAAAATTATAAATGTCTGTTATAATATTTACGTTCCACGATGACAAATTAACAACGCATTATTAAATGTAATATTACATGACCGGCTACCAAATTATTCGTTCTTGTTATAAGACGACCAAATTGAAACTGTAGCGTTTAACACGACACGTTTGCCACGATGCACTACTTTATACTTTGATATATATATCGGGATATATACGATCAAAGTATAAAGTAGTGATATGATATCACTTGTTAGTTAATGCGAACAAATTTTATATATCGTTGGTTGCATACATTTGGCACACAAGCTTTCTTTTCAATTTACTAGGTGTAACTTGTCAAAATCGTGTTGTCAATAAATTGTGTTATATGTTATTGTGTTATGAATATAGACATTAATTGTGTTCAAATTTTAAGACATAAAAAGAAAACTTAATTTGCAACGTCAAAGAAAAGCTGGAGACAAATCATCATACTAAATGAAATTTTAATTCACTTTTAAGCAGTCACACATTTAACATTGATTGGTGAAACTGGGTCTTGGTATCCAAATGTAATAATTACTGTTTAAAAAATTAAAAAGTCAATACAAATGCCCTTTATTTTACAGATTTGTATTAAAAACACTTATGACTATATGTCCTGGGACTGTTTTACTTGTGTTTATGGTCTCACTCTGGATAATTGCTAGCTGGACTTTAAGGCAGTGCGAAAGGTCAGTATTTAGATAGACATTGTCAAAAAGCTAAATTGAAGACAAAAGTATACAAGTGTGTTTTAGCTATTGGAGAATAGTAAATAATATCTTTAATTTAGGAAAATTGTATTAAAGAGCAAATCATGTCAGTATTGAGTCATCAGTATTGCTTAATTTTTTATTCACTGTGGTTTTTTTTTACACAAAATTATTATAAATATCGATGTACTGCCTATATGGGCATGCTAAAGCTTATGTACTGTGGCGTTGTTAAAGTATTTGTTCCGCTTTTTATCCTCTGTGTTTTATGTTAAAGGATTTAATTTAAACTTTTAAAATATATTATGGTAGTGGATTCGTTATTATCACAATGATATAAGAGTTTGACTTTGAATTTTTTCGCTAATGTAGCAATCAGAAAAGTATCGATACACGACTGCTGTACTTAACAATAATCAAGTTTTTAGACTATGTGTTAGATTTAGAAATATGTTGTTAACAATAATGCTTGATGTGCTGTAAATGTTAGAACATCTAAGACTGATAAGAAATGTGTACTCAAAGTTCTTGAAAACGTACAGAGAAAAGTGCCGTGACCTAAAGCATATTTACTGTAAAGAGTTATGCACAAAAGTATTTATACACAAACTTTGGCACGAAATATAACATCGCTGACTTAATTTCATTAAGGCAGAAGATGGCTCACGCACAAAATGGCTCTAGGTAATATACACGTATATCAGCTTACAACTGTTGCTAAAACTGAATCCACACTAAAACCACTGCACTTTTGTCACTCTCATTCATCAAAGTACTTCTTATAAACAGAAGCCTTCTCAGTCTCTTTCTTCTCTGTGTTCCTCTTCTATTATCTTATTGCCTTGTCTCAATGTTCATTACAATATGTGTTTTCATATTTAGTAAAACGAGTAAGTAAATAAAATTCACAGCATGGCTATAAGTGCATTATATTTGGTATTGACCCCAAATAAATGTTTAGTCTGCACGTTATTTCGTGATGATGTCTGATCTGTTTAGTTCTAAGGTTTATTTTGTATCTTTCAAAAGGCATGAAAAATTATTTTTTAAGATAAATATATATTTGGGATAAAGTATTCGAGATTAAAAATATCGTAATCGTATTTCAAAAAAAATGGCTTCGGCTTTTATAATGCAAAATCATGTTGTATAATACAATCGGTTATCTTGTGGTTCTTGTTGGGCATTTTGGCTCTCAGGTTCCACGATGAAGACCATGCCAATTTGCTAAACTCAATGTGGCTGACAGCTATAACCTTCCTCTGTGTTGGCTACGGTGATATTGTTCCCAACACTTACTGCGGCCGAGGCATAACTCTTACCTGCGGTATGGTGGTATGTATGATAACCGGTAGGATATTTGGGTACAATAAAGCAAGTTCTACACTTATCCAGTCGTTTCATCTAGACATAACAAGAAACCAAATGGAAATGTAATAACTTGTTCTGCCTAGGTTTATTGTAATAGGTTGGTAAAGGTGAGCCATTTTATGTGTTATGACAACTTCACAGTTGACTGAAGCAATTTCAATTTCACAATCAAAGTCAAACTCTTCAAAGACGTGCGATCTTTCTATTCTTCTTTCTTTTTTATAAAAAATCCTTTCACTTTTGCAATGGGATATGCTTACGCGCAGTACTGGTAGGTAGGTGATACACGTTACTTCAAATGAACTTCCAGTGTCTTTACACTAACAGTTAGATCTACTCAGTTAAGCGATGACATTTATTTTCAAAAGGTTTCACGATGAAGAACATGCTAACCTACTCAATGCGATGTGGCTTATTGCCATTACATTTCTCTCCGTCGGTTTTGGTGACATTGTGCCGAACACATATTGTGGCAGAGGTATCGCCGTTAGCACCGGCATTATGGTAAGTTCTTTGCAATGATTTATGTTTGTGTTGACTGACAACTAAAAATTTTATATTGGCATAATATTTTTTATTCTATCACTCACTTTGATTACTTGAGTAAACGCCTTTCCTAAGTGTCAAAATTTTTCTGTTTGATTATACTCAATATTTTATTTTCTTATTTTGTTTTATACTTTGGTCAGTCAACACCAACATTGTGTTGTTTTAATACAGGTGACACTACACACGAATTTTTACACAATCTGAATATACATGTATGGAGTAAAACACCATTTAATTGTATTTATTTTTGTGATTGATGTTTATGTTCACAGAATCTTAAACAGAAATGTATACTGTAGATTGGTGGTATTGGTGCTGTTTTTGTAATAAGATGATTACCACAACCGCTTAGTGTGATTCACATTGGTTATATATTATTATAATCGAAAGCCACTAGATTTTGAACGTATACCATGGTCAAATAAAAGATATCGCATAATGTTATTTTATTGTAATTTAATACATAACAAACGTCCATTTCCCTGTTAAAACCAGCTATTAGACATATTTAGTAGAATGGAATGCTTCATTACTATCTCTAGTTCTATTCTTCACTTAACTATTTCACTGAATTGCACAATACGTTTGTTTTTAAAATGGCTCACTTTTCCTAAAATTGTTTTATATGATACATAAAATAAGCAATACGTTTTTGCACCTTTGTTATTGTTTGTGTATAATGAATAATAAAGAGTATATAGATAACTAATAAAATACTAACTAAAATGTGATACCTTGCACTAAATATATTTAATCCTCGCTAAAAAAAGTTTTTGTTTGAAGTGTGTTCCGTAACATATTAGATAGTTATTAACATTTGAATTGAAAATAATATTATTTATAAGTTTGGCTTACTATTAGATTTTAATGGTAAAATAGAAAAATTAAAATGTGTGTTAAAATTGTTATAATTCAGATGTTTGAGATAAAATAATTAACAAAATATTAATAACGAGGGTGATCGACATTGCTTGAGTTTATTTTTTTGTTCTTACTTTTTATAAAATTTTCAACGCAGCTTTGAAAGATTTTATTTATGTCTATTGTCCTCGCCTATTTGTTGATAGAATCTATGACTGAAAAATATATTTCACATAGCTGAAAAATATAGATTACATTTCATTTCTAGCCTGAAAGTGCATTTTTATTTAAGGAATGAAAAATTTTAAATGCTTCTACACGTTCGCTTGCATTTTACATAAGGTATTCACTTAACAGGGAGCTGGATGCACTGCGTTATTAGTCGCGGTTGTTTCAAGAAAATTAGAATTAACTAGAGCTGAGAAGCACGTTCATAACTTCATGATGGACACACAACTTACTAAAAGAGTAAGTATTTTATTGACATCAGTTCACCACAATTATTGATCTAATTAACAGGGGGCGGGATGTACAGCATTATTAGTGACAGTTGCGTCGAGAAAATTAGAATTAACTAGAGCGGAGAAGCATGTACATAACTTCATGATGGAGACTCAGCTCACTAAAAAGGTAAGGTGACTGTTACATGTGTGACAGCTGGACGAGCGAGGTAAGAACATATTGTATTAGTTATAAGTGATGTAGAGGTTTATTTAGTGCTGGGTTTTGATAGCGTTATTGTAAGAAACTATTCTTGATTAGGAAATTATGACATAAGTATCTTAGTTTTGTATTGCTTACTTTAAATAGTGGCAAATATCACTTCTGATTATTATAGTCACGAGTTATCTACTATTTCCTTACATTTTTAAAACCTCTCATTTGATATATATATATAATAGCCAGTGTTACTTTAATCTTCTAGTTATTGTTACATAATCCTTTCTATTTCTTTCCCTCTATCTTTTTATATTTATAAGGTAGATAGTGTATCCAGCAAGTAACATTACATTTGTAATTTTTTTATAAATATTACAAAATTATAATAAATATGTTTGCGTTATCTAAATTTATAAAGAATCTATTTTTTCATTTAGATAAGGCATATTTTATCTTTACACTATTAAATCTTCTGCAATTGGTCCCATTGATATTTGATACAATTTGATTCGAAATTTAGAATAAAATATTTCTTTTTATCAAAAAATATATTCAATTCTTAATTTTAATTCATAAAGTCTACAAACTAAGTTTGACAATAGTAATGCTATTCACTATCCACGCTTTTTTTGCGGCTCTCAAATAATATTACTTAATAAGTGGTTTGAGAAATTGATCAAACTTGTTTTGTATGATATTTCAGCTGAAAAATGCCGCAGCTAACGTATTAAGAGAAACATGGTTAATATACAAACATACACGTCTCGTCAAGAGGGTTCATCCGGGGCGCGTAAGAACTCACCAAAGAAAGTTTTTACTAGCTATTTATGCGTGAGTATATATTTTGACGAATCAAATATATTATTCTCACTTTATTTCATATTCTCTATATATACTTAAAAATGGAAACCAGGTTTATTGCTTTAAAATTAAATGTTTTAAATTGTTATAGATTACGGAAAGTTAAGATGGATCAAAGAAAGCTGATGGATAATGCCAACACTATAACTGACATGGCAAAGGTAAATTTATTTTAAGATCCAAATTATAAGCCATAGCTCTTTTCATACACATATCCATTTAATCATTATAATTTAGAAAATTTACCTATGGCATTAGTGGCTTCAGTAGCATGAATTTTTAAATCCATGTGCATATGCCCATCGCTTAGATATAGTAGTAATAAACATCTTTAGCAGTAGATTTTAGTTGGAATGTATTAGCAATGAAGTTACATACATATACACAGACACGAATTATACAGACAAGATTGATGAACAATTATATAGAAAACTATACAAATAACACACCAATTTGATGTATAAATTCGGCAGTGCCTATTGAGCTGCAATTCGATTGATAGTAGGACCCCTTTCTTTTACAGACCCAGAACATGGTTCATGAGATAGTGTCAGACATGAGTACGAGGCAGGACACGATTGAAGAAAGACTTACTAGTTTAGAAGAGAAACTAACTACTTTACAGGTACCTTTCAGCTAATATATTTAAAAATATTTCAACAATACCTTTTCAAATGTTTTTGGTATTCAAATAATTAAAATTAAGCTACGTTATATTTTGGCTTACGTATCTACCTGGCAATTTCCCAGCTTTGCCAGGGTCTCTGCCTTACATGTTGTGAATAGTTTTGGCTAATTGTTTTTACGACCGGCCGCCTGCCTGACATCAACCCTCTTTGGGAATGCATTAATCATTGATGTCTAAATACTCTTAGAAAGTACATATGACTCGGAAAAAATACATTGGTACCGCCAGGATCGAACCCGCGATCTCATGCATGAGAGGTGGGGGTTTTAACCACTAGGCCACCACTGACTGACATATATTTACCAATAAATATTTATAGATATCACATCGGACTTATGTCATACTATTAAATAATTTTTTGTGGTTTTTATATATATCTTTAACTAAAATTTTCAGGAGCAAGTCAATAATCTGCCAGATGTTATGGCCAGGTGCTTACAACAATGTTGGGAGCGAGCAGAACAAAGAAGGAACTTTCTACATCCTGACACAGCAGCTGTGCCTACTCCACCCGCATCATCTATTTCTCCATATTCTAGGTAAAAAGTTGTGTAATATTATTTATACAAGAAATAACACGATGAGCGATAAAAATTTAAAGATATACTTATTGGTAATTGATACTATTCTGAATAATATTGTAAGTGGATGACGTCATAAGATTTAATTTATTCTTAGCAGATTGAAATTATTTTATACTGTCATTGATAGCCCCTATAAAAGAAAATTTTATCAAATATTTTAGGAATACTATCTACTTATAAATGAAAAAGTCTAAATAAAATAAGAGCAAAAGTTACAAAACTGTGATAATTTTAAAACTCAAACTCAAATAACTTTATTCAATATAGAAGCATTACACTTTCTTATTGATGCTCACTTGAGACACTACCACCGTTTCGGAAAAGAAAATACCCTGATCTGAGAAGAACCGGCGAAAGAAACTCAGAGGGTTTTTTTTAATATTTGTCTCATATATTATATAAACAATTTAATATGAGATGAAATAGCCAGGAGGCGATCGTTTCATTCCCAAGGTGTGCTATCGATCATAAACTCATTAATTGTATAGTCCTTTTGCACACAATCTTTCCTTAATATTTTTTTTAAATTTTGCAACAGAGGCATTTTGAACGCTTTCTGGGATCCTGTTGTAAAACCGTATACATTGCCCCACAAAGGAGTTACTGACTCTATGTAGTCGAGTAACAGGAGTAACAAGTTTGTGTTTGTTCCTTGTACCAATGCTATGAGTATCACATTTTCTCATGAAATCATTAATATTTTTTCGTACATACATAACATTGCAGAATATATATTGAGAAGCAACATTCAATGTCTTGATTTCTTTAAATTTATTCCTTAACGATTCTTTAGCTCCTAGGTTATAGATTGCGCGGATAGCCCTCTTCTGTAGCACAAATTTTAATTTCCAATCTGAAAATTTATTTGGTATGGTAATATATCAAGTTCTAAATACTTAATTTCAGTTAATGTTGGCACGTATGATTGTAGATAGTAGTCCAAATTAACTTTTTAAATTATTTTCAGGACATTAGCAACATCAACCCATCCTTGGCCGCCTAGTCCAGTACTGCCAAACGCGAGAACGCATTTACCTTCTGAAGGCGGGTCTATTCCAGTTGCACCTCAAACCTCGAGCCCCGCGCCTCACTCGCGGCCTCCGCTACCCAGCTGAGTACCGCCCTCCAACTCCGAACTACTATGCTGAACTAGACGAAACTCGGCGCCCGTCCTCTAACCCCTACAGCCCCTATGAGGCCATCGGGGTAATTGTTTCACGATTTTAATTACACAATCTTGTTGCACCGTTTATTAAAGTTTACATTCTTTTAAGGACTATAATTTTATATTTTTTTGTGACTGATGGTGTTAAAGTAGTGTGACAGAGGAATGAAGTGTTTGTGAAATAATTAACCCGGTTAGCCGAAGGACCACACCGCGGAGCGAGATAAGGTCAGCCGTAGTTTTCTTCGCTGTTCCCCAAAGTTTCGGAAGTGCCAGACTGTTTTTAGTGATATTGTTAAGGTAGTGAATAACGGGAAAGGACATGCTGTTGTTTCTGATTATACAATGCTTTATTGATAGACGCTTTAGCCAATACGTTTTTATGAATTTATACTGTTATTAATCTATCAAGAATTTAAACCTGGTTTAAAATTTTGTCGGCAGTTTATTTATTAAATATAAATGATTTTTTTTGTTTAAAACACACTGTTATTAAACAAATGTTGTACATATGATATTCAAAATTCATACAACAAGGAATATATAAATTGTTTATAAATTTAATATATTGATTGTTGTTTTGAAATATATAAAAATAATTATAATTTGAACGAACACAAGATTTCTTGATGTTATTATAGTTAGCAGACAATATTATGTAAAACCCTAAAATATATACATATAATAATAAAAAAAATCGCATTATTACGAATATATCCCCATTTTTACTCTCAATAATTAATTAGAGATAAGGTAGATTAAGTTTATCACAAGTTCTATGCTGTATACACACTTTTTTAGGTTAGAGTTTAACTTAATTGTTACTACCTGCCTATTGACATGTAGATTGTAAAAGTTTTTATAGTGTAGAATAAGTAAAGCTTTGTAATAAGAAATTAAGATTGATGGCTGTCTAAATAGTGCCTAAAACACTACGAAAATTTCGATTATTCAGTTTATTATCCTAATAAATATTAAACATGTAAATAGGAAAATTAAGATTTGATAGAGTACTTTTAAAATGTAATGAATGATTTTGTAGCTTGTATGCGTATGAGTCATGGGATCAATTTCCTTGTAAAGCTCTGTTCTATAATGAATGCTATCCTTACAAATCTATCTTTTACAACAAATTTATCGAGGATGTACCTTCTACTCTTATATTATATCGTCAGCGTATTGATCTGTAAACATATATCCAATAAAAAATAATTATAAAACAATAATGATATGAAAAAGAACAATAAAAACATGAAAACAGAAAAATTTGTTGCACAAACAGATATCCAGGAGCAATTATTTTAAATGAATAATCAACATACAAAACTTTATATACAGGTTTATTTTTGTTAATTAGTACCCTGTTTCAAAACAATATGTCCATTTGTCCATTTCGAGTGTTTATTTTAATAATAGTGTTTTTATTATTTACTTTTTAACTTTTCCTTGACTAATTTTATTTAAGAATATATATAAACTTGTTATTTAATAGTTCTTAATATTAATAATTTTACCTTCAAAATGATTTGTCGCAATATAAAAATAATTGACTACAAAAATGCAACTATGTAAAGTTCAGGCATATGTTCTCAAATTGTATATTTAAAACGGCACACACTACTCTCACTCCCTTTCTTCTTAATTGCTAATAAAAATATGAATTCGGTAAGTTATTTGAAATAAAACACCAACTAGATCATTAGGGCTGCAGTAGAGTTATTTTAAAAATGTTTTTAAATATCTTGCATTGCTTTTATTCCTTGCTATAAACTAATACTTAGTGTTTACTTTATTGTTATTTAGTTAATATTTTTACTCAATAAGTTTTAAGAGTTTTAAATTATTTTTCTTGCTAGTCATTGGTTTGTAAATGTAGTTTAGTAATATTAAAAACTCATTTGTTTGTCATTGTCATCTCAATGTAACAATCTTTATATATTATTTAACTCAATAAATTTCTAGCCATCTTTAATATAAACATTTATTTGTAAGAAGAATTGACCAAAATTGTTTAAGATTGATTAAAGTAAAAATGTAAATACTAAGTGAAAGTAATTAAGAAAGACATGTGTAAAAAAAAATATGTAAAAAGTTGTATTTGCAAATTTTAATGTAAATAAACACACAATTGTTTCCAGTAATTTATTTTTAAATAACTAGGTTCAAAAATTAATTGGAATTTTAAATTATATGCAATTAGTACATTCTATGCGGTGCGAAAATTGATGAAAATGAAATTTTTGTGATCATTTTTAATGAAAAGAAAGTGTAACTTCGATTATATGAGCTGTAGTATTTTTTAAAATGAGTTTCATTTCTGTTTATTTTTTTCATATTCCCTAACACTAACCACTATTTTTTATACTTTTATAGAATTATTGAAAAACAATGACATAATAATATTAAAACAATGTCCGATGTAGGGTAACATTTATTGTTGAGTTACATATATCTAGGGTGCTTAAGAGAGCATATTTTTTTTCGTAAGGGGCTATGTAGTTTAAGTAATCCTACATTAAAACCCGTCTGAATTTTTCACGTTTAGAAGATTTATTACTCAACCTACAAAATAGATTCAATTTCGATGTGAGAATAATTACGACGATTTGAAGTACATCAAGAAATATGTGGGTTTGACTGTGTTTCACCTACACTTCATATATAGTACATTAGGTATGTCCAAGGCCTACCAAAGACTATTTATTTTAGCTAAAGAGTGTATTGTGGACCTGTATATGAAAATAATGTTCCTCCTTACTAAATTTCCTTATTTTACGAAAACGTTCAATCCATTAGGATCAAATACCGTTAATTCAGTATCTGATGTCTTCCGACTTCATTATAATGTTATCAATTAGAAGTTAAAATAGACATTTTGGATCATGTCACATTCATAGGTTTGGTTCTAGAGAACGTTTTCCATTTTCGTACCTGCCTAACAGGTTTTCTATCCGAAAAGACGATATTCTAAAAAACTGTCAGTTATTAAACCTTTAGCGATCTCATGTTATTACATTCTAAAATTTCTTTGCTTGAGACAGCACACGGTCTGTTTTTTCGTTTACCGTCTAACCCTTTAAATATTTTTTACAAATTTTTTACAAAATTTTTCTGTGGTTAAAAATAAATTTGATAATTTTTTTCAATTGAATCTTTTATTGTTATCAAAATTTAAGTACAATTTCCACTTACAAAATAATATACAATATACAACATACTCGTATGTAGATGTGAAAAAAAGAACAAACTTGCAAATCTTATACAAAATCTCGAAAATATTAACAAAACTTTATTATTTACATGTACAAGATACCTTTACTTTACTTCATTTATTCTTTTTTTTGTTTTTTCTCTTATCGGTTCCTCAACTATCGCATTTTATTATTTATTACTTTTAGGTATGTACTGTTACGAGGATTAAATGTTTTTTAATATATGTAAGCATTCAAGTTTGATTATCTAGTTATTCCCATTTCATTGATATACATATTCCTGGGTATTATTACAATTGATGTGTTTCGTTTTCTAAAACCGAGTCAAGAACGAATTGAAGTATGATATGAGGTTGTGCTCAATGCTCATTGTTGATTGTTAGCAACTTAGTTATGTTTGTGGGTGTACTTGATTGCGCAAATTGTGTCGGTGTAATTTGTTTTTGGCATCTGTATATGTATTCCAGATAAGTTGGATTGTTTCCTTTACTTTATCGGCTAAGTCTTGTTCTGAAATTGTATTTTGAGGGTAATATTAATGAAATATCTGTAGAGTTTTGGCGATATACAGTTGGAGCTGTTGCTCTATTTATTGCTATGTAATAACAGCGATTCTGCTGTGGGTTGATAGTGCTATTTTATATCATATTTGTTTTTGTATCTTACAATTTTTTATGAACTTTGCTTTTACAATATTTATTTCATATGTTTCGGCTTTAAAAACTGTGTTAATCGTAACTTTCTTAAGTTAATAAAGAAAGTTAAGTAACGTCTTGCATGCGCCACTTCCAGTGGTGGCAGAATATTCCTCAAGCCGAATATGTACATCATTGTTCGATTTCTCCATGTTGTGAGGGTTTCAATGAAATGTTAGTCTCCCGTAACAAACCTTTCTTATTTCCACCCTCAATATTTGATTTGGACTGATGGTTATATGAGAGTTTCTTTTTTACAAAAAAAAGATTAAACAACAACGTTTTCTAAGAAAAAATAAGAGTATTGGTATATTTTATACAAATAAACGTCCACACAGCCAAGGACATTCAACATAGATATGTTCGCTTCACTTCACCTGTATTGTGTGTACGGTCCTTGATGTCTATTATTGGATATATTTTGAATGAACGTAATTCTTTGAAATTGAAAGAGTATTTTGGGGATACCAAAGTAATAATCGTTCCTATGAATTTTATAATGCTTAACTTTATAATAGTCTTCTTTAAATATAATTTAGTTTAAAAATACCTTTCACTTATCGGAGTTTTGTGCTAATTTTTCGAAGTAAAAATAAAAAAAATAAGTAATTTGACTTAAACATCACTAATAATAGCAAAAGGCTTAATATACCTTTTATAAATTGTATATTGTATTTTCTTCAAATATGTATTATTGAATAAAAAATAAAACCTTCAATATATTTAAAATTAGTTACTATACCTGGGATGGAATATTTACAGATTAGAAATAAAAGTTATTTCAAGTTGTAAAATATTTCATTAAAATTTTCATCGGGATGCATTGAAAAGTCTAATTTAGTTGTTCAAGGTAAATAGGAAACTGATGACGATATCTTTTAAATCTAAGCTGTTATTATGTAGTGGATGAATTCAGATAAAATTATTTTGGTCTAATTTTATCTTTATCTAAAAGAACTGTAAATAACGCTAGAACAACATACTGGAGAAGTACTTAAACATCCCGACTAGAATCTATTTATTTTCAGCTCATTAGTTTGGTTTACTAGAATAATAACATGTGAGATACATGTTTTACTTCACAGGGTTCTAAGTAGCAATTTAAGTTGTATTCGTAACTATTTTGTTTTTACTGTTTCATTAATTTATACCTATGGTTTCTAATTTACAAAAATAACGATCCTTCTTTTAATTTCTTTAATATTGTAAACACGAAAAAATCAAATTCTAATCAAAACAAGATAATATGTAACTAATAATATATGTCTAATAAATTATAATTCCTTATTTGTCTTGGTGAACGAATGCTTATTTAACAAAGGGATAGGAAATAATTAACATAAAATGGATTTTGTTTACTTAGCGTACCTATTTAGTTACATACTACCGAAAATATAATATTGTTATGAAATTTATTTTTTTTTATAAAATTTGTCCTTACACGAGTACGCCGTTGAGGTTTTAATGGTTATTTCTTTTATTTTTAAAATAAGCAGCTGATGTTGGTTAATATATTATTTTTATTGTGATAGGTATTATCAATTATTCAACTTGTTAAAGTAGCTTCTTTGGGCAAACAATCCAACACTAAATATACATATATTATACGTACTAAAAATAATGTTTAAGAATAGTAGACATGCACGTATAATAAATTTTTAAAAGAGAAGATAAGTGCAGAAACTACCTAAGGAAACAAACGGTCAAATATATTACTTTTACTGCTTTCCTCTCCCCTTACTGTTCTAAACAAAACGAAAATTTTAACCAATAAAAAAAAATGACTATTTACCGATATGGTTCAATCATTTAAAAATGATTACATACATAAATATTTTATATGTCTATTAAAGTATTTACATTGAATGGATCGATTTAATAGCGCCTTTGACTTATATAAATAGAAACACAAAAGCACTATAAATATTTTTTCTCTAATACCACCAAATAATGTCGTCATATATAGAAATTTTTGTATCATGATATTTGTTTCGTATCAGAAGATATTTAGCTTCATAGATGTTTTTCCTAAATCATTTAATATTACGAAATAGAATTCTACAGAACTAGGGTTTTATGTTTAGTTTAAATAAAAAACATGATCTATCCATCTCCGATGGAGCAATATAATACTAATAAAAAATACTAAGTACAAATCTACATAAAAGATATTTTAAATATTTAACATAAATTAGTTAAAATCATATTTTTGTAGGATTTCTTCGTAAAATAAATTATCAAAAGCTTAAAAACCTTTAATATAGAAGACATTATAATTGCTCTCCGTAATACCATTTAAGAGTATTTTCAAACTTTAAAAATAAAAGGTGCTAGAGATGTATAAGTGTGGGATTTTAGATACCTCTAAATCCGACATACTTACTTAAAGTTTTTATGCATGTGAATTATTTTAAAGCCTCCCGTCCCGAATCTCTCCATTCATTTCTCAAGTTTATTTTCAAAGCTATTTACTGCAACAAGAACAGTGTCAAAACGTGTCACCGAATGCCTCTTCCTGAATATCCGTCATCAAGGCATATGTAGAATGCGAAAGAATCAATATGTAGAAAGAGAAAAAGGCTTAAAGCCTACTTTTGGTATAAGCAAAATATCACGTCGAAATTAGCTATAACACTCTTTGTGTCATATGCTTTTACGATCCTTAGCTTTATTATTTATACGAAAGTATTATGAAGGTCTTCTCTGGCCAGTCAACAATTAGTACAATCCAGAAAGCCACAGTCTATCTGAAGACGTCATGAGGCACCCGGCGATATACCTTTTCTAGACTAACGAATAACCATCCTCAGATTTTGTGCCATTTGTATTTTAGTACACTTACTAAACTCCTACTTCATAAAATTCATTTGCCCTCAAGTTCTCTTCTCGGTCGTCATTCAACATTCGTCATTCATTAAGCTTTTAAAATACTTCTTCTTCCTTGTTTTCTTTCATTCTCTCTCAAATTAATCACTCCTCATCGGCCTTTCGTACACTTCATATTTGTTAAATAAGCCACCGTCCATTTTCTAGATTAAACAGACGAAACATTTTAGTCCTTTCTTGAATTAATCCTTGCGTTCTGTTTTTCCTATTCACTTATTACTTATATAATAATTGTATACCATAGTATGTAGTATATATTTTATTGTGAGTTATACTTTATATAGGTAATGTTTGGGTTAATAAAAATATAGCATATGAATTTCATATATTATAGGTATATTGCATTTTATTATATATTTATAACATATTCTATTCACAAATATATACAATATTTTTATTATGAAGTAGTTAAAGAGTTACAGTTTTAATACATATTTCCAAACAATTTTATTGCTGTTGAAAGTTTCGAAAACAGTAAGTCCTTTGTAAATAATTGTAACAAACTAAATATAAAAGAAGTTGAACTTATCCAATATTTTATTTCTCTGTAGGTATCTAGGTAGTTTCTGGTGTGCTTTTTCGTTTACAATAATAGCTAATGATCTTAAAGTATAATATTGTAGATTCCAATTCATCTTCTTATAAATTTTCTTTAATTATTATTAAATTCACCGGCATTTTATATACTCAGATACCCCATTCATAAATTACATGTTCATACATATGTATCTGAATATTATCTTAAATAGTCTGTAATGAAATTTTTGTGTCTGTTATTTTCTTTTTCTTCTTCTGTTCGTCTATAAAAAAATTTCTTTATTATCCTTATATTTTTTAATGTATCAATGCTTTGTAAAACAATTTCAAATAAAGAAACGGAGTGTTTTTTTTGACAAAAATTAAATATACATAGATGTAAAATGTTTTCTGCTAACAAGAATATATAATTCTCTTATAAATATATCACAATAGAAATAGTTAATTATTATCTATCAAGTTTGGATATTATATTTCTATATACCCATATAATTTTGTTAAATTACGACATTTTCAGAATGTAATTTGCATCCGATCGCTTTAGAAATGTTTTTGTTTTAATTGCAAGTTGTGACAAAAATGAACGTTAATTTGAGAATATTTATTGAAAACATTATAAAAAATATTGCATAAATAATTTTGTTCATAACCTTAATTGATACGATGAAGTTAAGTTAAATATTTATGCGGGGTTACATAATAGAGACCTTATAATGAATATTTAGTAACAAGGTTTTGGGCATTATCACAATTTGAAATATGAAATACGGAATATTAAAACTTATAACATTTTTATATTTTTACATTTAATGTCTCTAAAACTGAATTAAATGTTGAAAAGATTAATAAATTGTACTAGAGATTATAAACCATGTAGATATATTGAAATCTGATAAATATAATAATATACTGATTACTTTAGCATTTGTAACACAATATTATTAAGTAGAAATTCAAAACTCTTTTGTGGTTTGGCGAGAGGGAAGCCTTTTGCGTGTACCATTTTCCTAGATGACTTTCGGAAGTTCTGTAATTTAATAAATTAATAAAGTTATTCTCTAAGACATTAGTCAGAGTAAATTATCATTTATAAAAATATCATTATTTAAAATCCTTTTATTAAAAGAAATAATAAGAACCCGAGCAAAAAATTTTTTTAAAAACCTCCTTTTCTTACAAATTTTCTGGACCATATAAACAAAAGGGTAAATACAGGGTCAGGGTATATTTGATTTGACAAAAAAGTCTACATCCTTAAATTGGCTTCCTCCTTTATAAATTGCACTTCCTTGACTGAAAGATAAAGATTTAACTATTCAGTAACAATAGGATTGATAAGAATAAAAATTAATGATAATAATAAATTTAAATTTGTATTATACCATTCACAGCTTTTGCAATCTGCCTTCAGATTAAAAATATCTATAGTAAAATGAAATTACATATATTTATTTCTTATATACTTTTGTTGGTTTCAAATACTTACATATACATACAATACATTTATATAAATAACATTGTGATTTTATAAAAGTAATATAACGTGATAAATGATAATTTAATTATTAGTTTAAAACTTCTAGTATAATTCTGAAAAAATAGCTGAACGAATTTGCACCATGTTCTTGTGTTAATCCAAAATGTAATCTATTCTAAGTAAAATAAATTCTAATTTAAATTTTTTTTCAATTCAAAAGTATACGTTAGCGAGGGAATGTTATATTTCTAAAATACTTTAAATTTGTTTAGATTATCTCGGAACAAAGAACAGAAATTTGAAGTTGTAGGCTTTATTTTAACTTATTTAAAATGTAACAAAGGGGAAACTTTCCACCTTATCAGCCTTTTGTAGGACAGTTCTATTTAAGCATTCGGGAGAGTCGGTCGTGTAAGCGTTAGTATATTTTACATATACAAAGATGTAACAAGATTCGTACCATTTGAAATGACATATATTGTGTAAAATAGTGGTTGATATTATAAGGGGACTTATTTTCATGTAACTAAAAGGTAAGATATATTAGAAAAATTAAAATTAATTATTTTATTAAACGAAAGTACTCTTTTTCATATTAAATCTTACGAGTGTTTTCTTCTGTAAAAAAAAGTAATATATATATTACTCTGAACTTTCAAAATCTGTAAAAACTAAATATAAGGCGCGCAGAAAGTACTTTATACACACAAATTTTTATTTTCTTGGCTATGAATTTGTTTTATTGGAAAATATTTTGTTACTTATATATAGATAAAGATTTTTTTTATTATAGAGGCCTTTCTACAAGAGGCTCTAGAGAGCAGGAGATGGTACAATGAGAATGGAACTGTGAAAAATCGTAATGATGATAATTTTATTTATTTTTAGAAAAGTAAATAAAACACAGGAGACCACAGATTACTGCTCGTAAAAATAAATATTTACCATAAATTATGTAGCTGGTAATTTAAAGTTAAAAACATTTTAGACCCGAAGATAGCTGGCAATTATCCAATAGAATAGGAAAAATACTAATCATATGTCAAACTGCAAGACTACAGTAAAGTATGTGCAATAGATATGCATCCAAACCCACAAAAAATAAAAAAAATCTACGTAGACAGTAGTTGACATTAAAAATTAATTAGGATGTTTTCAGCTCATCTTCTCTCTACAACGATAACTACTAAATAATGAAAACATTTCGTTAAATATGTTGGGATAAATACGAAACATTCCTTTTCTTTTCGTGTGTATCCCTTCAGTCATTTGTAACAAATTTGTTTCATAGCACAGAACTCGATTGGTTAGCTTATCCTTGACTACACGCTATCTTATTTTCTCATCTTCTTGCTTAAACAAAATACGTATAATCATGATATGAATTGTTAGGTTGAATTATAAATAGAGATAAATGAAAGGTATGTTCATACGTATATACTATATGATGTGGTATTGGGGTTTTTTTGAATAATTAAATCATTTTGATTCGGATCCTAGGTATTTCGCAGGTAATTATGTGAAAATTATCCATTTATGTAATTGAATACACATAAAAAAGTTGATTTAATAGTTAGAAAACATATAAGAAAATTCAAAGTAGGCAAAACGACCAAGTATAAATTTTAATTTCAATCTACGGATCAAAATAGCTACTTCAATTATACATAATATACAAAAATATGAAGGACCGCTGTCTGTACATATGTGATACATAAAAAAAAAATTGGTACCTTTATTCTATTATAGTTATAGGTATCTTTATTCTATTTATAGCACTCTCAGAGTTAATACTCTGAGAGAACTCAAAACAATAATTGTTAAAAAATATATCTGTCAGTATACATACGTTTGTCACTCAGTATCAAATTGCGATTGTAAGTTATAAATAGTCATAAAGAAAAACAAAGGTTAGAATATCCATCTTCGTAATTTTTCCAATAACCAATGTATGTTGCATATATGTATTATTATAATCACATATAATAGGGGTAACGTTAAGTTAGATATTTGTAGGTGGTACACCACGCTTTTAACTATTTGCTTATTATATGTATTTAGTATAGTTAATTTGTTTTTAATTTATATTACCGTGTTTTCTAAGGTTAACATTTAAGTTCCACTAAAAATTTTCTCGAGATATTTACTTTCATAATTTTTAAGTGAAAAAATAAAATAAAAATTTGTTATAAGCGGCTACTCGCAAGCAATACCTGTTTGTAAACAAACGAACTAATTACTTAGAAATTTTGGTATGCATGATACCAGTAGTGGTGCTAAATCCACTGGTTAGGATAGTTAAGTGACAAAATCACGTAGACAGCCGACCAGATTAAACTGATTTTGAGACCTTAAAAGATACGGTTTTCACTTAATTGTTGTATTAATGCAATAAAGAGTGCACCAATGTATTTATAATTTAGTTGTTTACGTTCAGTATGTATTTACAAATTAATGTTGTGTAAAATAGATTGCAAAGATTTTGAAAATGCTTCTAATTAGGTTGAAGAATTTGCAATGCAGCAGAAATTCTAAAAAAACTAGATAAATTCGATCCCAGTATTTCGAATAGGATTGTAAAACTAGACTCACTTCATCTCAGAAACGTTCATCCAGATTTTATGGTATAGTAACCTCGACTCAAAGAGAATCTCGATTAAGTTCAATTCATTCTGGATTACCTGTAACTCGAATATGGGAAAATAGGGAGCAGCGTGAGGCATTGCTGTCCACGAACCGCAAGGGTTAAACATTATTGCCTGAGATAGTTTAGTTTATAAATCAGCCCAGCCGATGGCACTGCAGTCGATATCTAGGTTATTTGAAATGAAAAGACTGCAACGTAGGTTGCTATATAAATTGTTTTAAAACAAGATTTCTGTCTGAGGTCAAATTTTATATTTGACTCGACCGAGTAGCGAGAAAAAGGAGTATATATTTACCTTGTTATTATGAAATCGCTAGCGGTAGATGAAAAATAACAAGATTACCTGATAAACACTTTCATCTCACCTGCCCGTGAACACGGTCGCTGTAAAGTAATCGAAACGTCGGAAAAATATAAAATAGGTACAATAATAAAAACCACATAGTATATACGAAAAATATACTTTCATTTTATACAAACAACTTCTATGTTATATAAAATTATAACAATGTATAAAAATAACTTTTAATTGCGTTTATAACAATTTAGGGGATAGAGTAGACATACGCTTCACTTAAACTATTTTAAATTCATGGCACATATTAACCCACACTGACTACGAATACTTAAATTATCTGGTATAGGGGCCAATGTTGGATAGGACTAGTAAATTTTTCAACATCATTAAAGAAACCAACACAGTTTATACCAAAGTTTTATCTTTGCATGTTTTGAATAGAATTCCTTAGACTCGCAATTTCAACTAATGCAGAATTATCTTGGCATTGAAAAAGTGAACAGCGTAAACAAGTAAACAGATGATAAATGAAAATGGGTGTTCAAAATAGAGTACAAATTAAAATAACAAAATGGTAATTCAAACAGCCGTAGAGTTTTGTGTGTTGCAAACTTTATCTTTTTTTAATAAAAATAACAACAAACGTTAAACGGACGTTGTCATAAAATTGTAACGAAAAAGAGTAATAACATCAGACACCTCAAAATTGAAAGAGTTAAATATTCTAAAATGCCATGATGTCAGCTGAAAATATGAATATTTTTAAACGGTACACAACCGATTTGGCTAAAGCTGAAATCTTAAATGATTATTTTTCCATTCAGATGTTATTGTGCACACTGTACAATGTGTGCGTTACTCATAGACACGTAAATATATTACTCAACAAACTTTTACAATTATTTTTATAATAAATTTCTTATTATTTTATTTATTTTATGTACACCAATTAAAATTATATCGCTATAACATATGTGTATATCTTAAAAATTCAAGTTGTTTTTATAATCTTTTTCAGTAAATTCTTCTTAGTAAATGTATTTTCCAACATGTAATTTTCATTGAAACGGACCAAAAAAACATGAGTAATGTAATTATTTATAAAATAACATGAAACGTAAATGTTCCTTTTTTCATTCGTGGTATATATGACTTTTTTGTATCTGTCAAACAGTAATTATTTTGCTAGCTTTTCTGTTACATTATTCAAATCTGCAAAATCCAAGATAAGCAGAAATATGGTATAATATGAAAACAGACTTATTTGAGTTGCCAGAGTGCCACATTATTATTGTTTTTTGTTTTGATAGTTTTTGTTTTTATAAAGTATCTAAAGTAATATAAAGTAAAAACAAACAGACAACTAAAAATAGTTTTTACTTAGATAACTACTATTTTCTAACCTAATCGGTCTAATAATAAAGTCTAGATATCTGAAAAAAAGCACTAAACACTTAATGTAGATAAATGATTACTACTTTTATTTACTTTTCAATAATCTAATTTAATAACTAACTGAATATATATATATATATATGAATATAATTTCTTAATAATTTATCATCTTTTGAAGTCGGTACTTTCTACAGATAGAGTAACTAGTACTCTATGTGTAAATATAAAATGTAATCTGTAATACTAAATATATAATACTAGAATACTAAATTTGAACTACACAAAAGTAACCAAATTCTAGATTAATCATTAAGGTTACATACTTTTAATGCTATATTTCTGGTAGTCCTATCACTTGCTCTAAGTTTTTTCTTTTAATATAGGCTGAAAACCGCACAGAAAAGTTGTACCACTTAATCTGTTATTCACATAAAGTAAAAGCATAAATATAAAAATCTGATTTACCCGGTCTCTGTCATCAGAAGTATTAGATATATGAGAATCACATCATCACTACTATCAGCATTAAAAGTGTGACATCCATCAGTTTCAATTTCCACTTGAGCTAATCTAAATGTATATTGATTTAAGAATTATTGTATTCCCTTTAACTTTAATAGAACTTAACACATTTATGGTGACAGTCATTTTGTTTGTTTATCTTTTAATATATATATTAAAAATTAAATATAAAAGTTATAGAAATTATAGAAATATTTCATTGAAAGTCGAAAAATTATGACATCACAAGAAATATTCCTCAGAGTCTCTAATAGATACGTGAGTAAAATAAAAATGATTTTCTTTTCAGAGGAGATCTGAATTCTATTAGTCATACCACTTTGTTATTGAATGATAGATATAACTTAAACATGTTTGTTTCTAGATGCAACTTGTATTACTCGTATTAAGAACGAATATTAAAATAAACTACTACATACAATTGTCTAAATATAATTTTAGGTGAATTTCTATTCAAATTAATTTTCATAAACAGCTTAATTAAGATTTATCGTTTAGACTATATAACTTTATAATTTAAACCAATAATAAAATCACTATATAAAAATAAGTTAATGTTTTAATTTCTTTTACCAGTCGTAGCCAGCCAGGTCAGAGTAAGCTGGAACAATATTATCAAAATTATTAATTAGTTTCTTTATACTTTTAAATAACACTTGTTTCACTGGAATCAGACTCTTTTGATATATGGAGCATTTCGGGACAGTGACCGTACCAAAACATAATAATAAGCATGGCCGTTTCAGTATCGCACATAGCGGTAAGATGAACAATTATGCAGTATTTATTGTAATAAGGTACAATGAGAGTAAATACCAAATTCTACTTATGTAGGATGTTTAATTTTTTTAAATATAAAATAATATAAGTAGTATTAATTAACATTCGTGAATAATATAAGTTATTTCGTTTTTTAGTTCTTATAAATTATTTAAGATAATACAAAGAGAAGAGTACTTTTAGGTAATCCAACACAATACCAATGTAATGATCAAAATGGAATGAATAGATTTTGAGACGTGAGTTTTATTATAAATGGCAGATTATATAAAATCTCATTCCGGCTTATTTAATTAGGAGTTTGATAACAATTGATAACAAATTTCCCTTAAGAGACCTTTGTATGCATGACCCTTATAATTAAACTTCTTTCTGCAAATAGACAGCTATCAAAAGAAAACTAGTTTCTGTCCCAAACAAAATTAATCACATTGTTTTAAATAATATAAACTAAGATTAATATTTAGGTCTAAGGGTAATTAATATCTATGAGTTTCATTAGCTTAAGGGCTAAACCGAGACCTAGATCAATGTAGCACATAGTATTTTAGTTATACGATAAGTTGTTTCAGAACACAATACAGTTTATAAAAATCCGCAAATTCATTCATGAAATACAAAACTCGAAAATTTTGTTCCCTTGATCTATTTCCGGGTGTAAAACAAACAACTGTTGAGTGCTTTTTACCCCTTTTACCAGCAAATGTATTACCAGCAACTAATTATATAGTCTTTATTTAGACACAAAAAATACCTTTACTTTTCGTGCATTATCGTGTTTAATATAAAAAAAAAGAAGTTAGTCAAAAACAACAAAAATTAAAAACACTTACAAATACTTTAAAATTTATTAGAAAATTTTGCTTTCTATAAAATGTGTCAAATGTTTTAAGTAAAAAATTTTAACACACGTGGAATTTAGTGTTCATCCAATCCTAGACATTTAATATTAAAAATATAAGTATCCGGAATTATAATAAAATTAAAATCTCGGTCGAATAACTCTTCTATAGACATCTGAGTGTCCTACTCTTTAAAGTCAAAAACAGGTTTATACAATCAACATATCGATTTAATCTCGTTCATGTCAGAGTTGGTCATAGATATCTGGTGTTTAGCGATATCTTAGCAGTGATAAGGATTTCCAATATTATTTCATTAACGAATAAAAGTAAACAAAGTAGGATATAAGGATTATATAAGTAAAGAATTTAAAATACTCAGCGATGTAATCCAGTCACGTCCTGTCCGCTTTTATTCGACCATCAATTCTAAATCTAACCTGCTATTGGTTTTCTTGCAGCGTAATAATTACACGTAAAAGTGATTAAGATGCAGGTTCTTTAATATTTTCTTGGTTCCAAAGCGGTTCGTTGATAGGTATATTCGGATTCCTCTTCCCACAATTTCATTAAATGTGGCTTCTTCATAATTTTCTAAACGACTCTCACGATACCCTTTTCTTCTTAATTTCGACTTTCCATAATTACTTAAGTAGGTCAGCCAAAATCTTAAAAACCACTTAAAGTATAAGTAAGTAAATTATGCGTCATTCAACTGACGTGGTCTTTATATTTTTAATACCGAATCGCTTTCCTCAACAACACAAGTTTCCTTCTGAGCACCCAAAATGTTCTAAATGCATGAAGTGTTAATTTTAAACTGTAAAATTAAGAGTGCGAGAGCAATATTTCGTAAACTTTTATTACGAAATTTTGTTTCTAAGGTCAAAATTTATTCAGTAATTTGAAAATTTGCCTATCTCTTTCACAGCTTTGAGTTGTTCCTAAATATATCTAATAGCTAACATTACAATTTCATGCCTTCCCCATGAGAGGCTGCCTGAAAAGGTCAGACGATTACGAGTTCACTAATTGAGGTCTGTTGTTAATAAATTTTATAGCAATGATAATTTGTATTAATACCCTTAACTAATATTAATGTAATTATAATACAATACAATATTTTTAAGTACATAACCAAAATATAGGGACAAGTATCTTACTTGTTTATTATTCAAGACTTAACCAAATTTTAAGCCTTCTTTGACTATGGTACCTTTCAAACTCGATTCACACAAAGAAATTTCATATTAAGTATGTTGACAAGTTGACTTCTCTCCGGATGAAACGGAATACAACCAAGAGCGTCGCCATAATTTATAATGAAGATTTTTAGCTCTTGGAAGGCACAAATCATTTTTCTTTATATAAAAACATAAAAATGTTGTTACAATTAAACAAAACATCTATATTTAAAAATAAATCTCGTGTTCCTAAAGTATAAAGGAATTTGGTTAAATAAATTCTATTTTTCACAAAAGTGAAGGAATTTGTTATGATGGGAATTTTTAATTTGTTTATTCATTTCATATAATTTAGTGATATATTTATTTCATTCTATTTCTTTTCCTTCAGAATGTTTAAAAGTGAAGTGAATGAATATCTTCTGTGTTATTTGTATTTAGTTATACAATATTTCTAATAGATATGAATGACCATAAAACAATTGGACACGGTATTGAAACGAATGTCATTGACGAAAGGGTAGAAGCCTTCAAGTGACAGTTTGCTTGACGTAACTCGGGGGACTGGCGGTATCGTGCTTGAATAGGTGAATTACCCCGGTCGTATGAGGCGCAAACGCCATGTTGTCCGCCAAACGTAGTTCGTAGTAGATTTCGATTAATATTGGGGACGAACTTTGTAATTGAACATTGGTTATTGAGTTTAGTTAATTGTAGTGTGCATTAATTAATTATTTGAATTAGAACGTCGGTAAACTATACGTGAAGTGTTAACCATTTTCTCCTCGCCCGTTAACCGACGCCACTATGGACCAAGGAAATAATTCTGATAAAGGCCAAGTCCTTATTAATATAATTAATGCGTGTATGGGTATTTGTTTACGTATCACAAAAATTTATCCGCACCTTTATTTGTTCTATCTTTTGTGTAGTGTTCGGATATAAATGAACATCTGACTTCTCTTATGATGGGTCCCAACTCAAACTACACGGATAAAGGGATAAATTATTGCCTAACTGTTATTTTGGTATCAATTAACTTTTAACGAAACTTTTCAATAATTATATTGAAAAGTTTCGTCAAAATTCACTCCGTATAATTTTACACAAAAGAGCAACAAACAACCATATATCCTCACAAATTTTCACATTCATAACATGAGAAGGACTTTACAGCATAATTAGTTTTAAACATATTATATTTATTTATATCTACCCTTTTACTGTCAAAACTATCTTAGAACTTCCAACGTCTCATTACAACTGATTAAAATTCAGAAGTTCAGTTCGTATGTACATACATATATCTCTTCTTAGCTCGGAATGTAATATTTATAGTGAGCAAACGTTTGAAATGTATATATACATACGCATGTAACATATGATTTACACGATGAAAACGAAAACCTAAGCAAATAGATTCGATTTGAATAAAAAAATAACAACAGCAAATACAAAATAAAGCAATTAAAATTTATATTTCCTATTTTAAAAGATAATAGGAATATTATAATTATAACTGGTAAATAATTTTTTTTTATACCAATAAAACAATATAATTAATCCTTTTGTGTACAAAAAATAAAATGGAAATATTAGCATAATGAAATTGACACAGTATTAGTCTTACATTTTGATAAAAGGTTACCAACCAATTATTTGTATCCCATGAATAATAAAGCTTCATTTGTGATTTATCACTTTGAACCTACAAAACGAAAACAAGTTACTTTGAGGCAGTGACGTGTATTTAAAGATAATTCTCTTACATTAATCCTATTGCATTTTTTTCTGCCTCAACATTAATAGGGTTTTGCAGTAATAGCAAAACCAAAGCGAAACAAATACATTGAATTACTTAAATATTAAATAACAAATATATATATATGTGTATATATGAAAACCCGCAAACGCAAAAACAAACAAACTTGTTTAGATTTAAGACATTTTTAAGCGTCTCTGCGTGATATTTATTGAGTACTATGTAGCAATTTAACTTTTTCTCGAAATATTTTTATATTGGTTTCATATTTTCAATAAAAATTATAATTACTTACATGTGAATTTTGACCTGAGTGTGTCATGAGCTGCAATTGTGGTTTGTATATCAGAACTGGCATATTTGCTCAAAGATTTTGGTCAAAAGCAAGTTTAAAGTACCAACGATTTTAGGAAAAGATATTTCACTTACCTTTTTATGTTATCTTGACGAGTTCAAAGCAATATGAATGATTTTTTTTTTCTAAAATTCAGTACACGTTTGCAAAGTCGGGAATAAACTTTAAAAGAAGTGGTGACAATATGGATTCGTTTCATTCATTGATTTGATTGATTCGATTTCATATTTGAAATCAATAAAATTTTTGTCACTGTAGATTTTTTTACAAAATAATAAAATCACTCAAGTGAGTATTATGAAATAACAAAACGTCAAATAAATGACTAATTTTAAATAAATTATTTACCTTCTCACAAAACTAACCACTATTTTGATAATATAATTTCATCTCAAGGAGAATAAATTGGGTAACCAATTGTAATAATAATTAATTAAGAAATTATTTATTGTTTAAAAGATGTCCTATTCAAACAAAAAGTGGAAGACCGTAGATTATTATGAATTGCAGAAACATGCAAAGTCAAATAAAAAACTTACTTTATTAACAGATTCTATTTCTTGAAGTTTAAAAGTTTTAGAAGTAGAATCTGGTTAGTAATTTATTTCATTATGTTATTTCATAGTTTAATATCATGTGCAAATTTATATTTCAAAATTTTAAATTTAACACACGCAATTTTAATTTTTTTACTAGAACTCAGTGGTGGCCTCGTGGTTAAAAAGCCCGCCTCTCGTTGCCAACAGCGCGGGCTCGATCCTGGCAAATACCAATGTGATTTTTCCGAGTTATATGTATTTTCCAATAGTATTTAGACACCACTGAAAGATGGTGAAGGAAAACATCGTGAGGAAACCTGGACGTATAATTTAACAAATATAAGTTTTGAAATCACCAACCCGTCTTAAGCAAGCGTGATGATTAATGGTCAAGCCTTCTCCATGAGAGAAAAAGGCCATTACTCAGCAGTGGGCTCTGATAGGCTAAAAAAAATACACAATTTTAAAATTGACCAGGAATAGGTTTACCTATATTTCAGGTAATCCTAAAAGAATACTTAAGCTCATAGTTTGACCAATTTTTACCTATTATTATTTACATATATACATAATAAATTTCTCTGGATATTAGTATCTGTTTTATATAAAGTTACGATTTTACTTGTATTTCTAATATTATTTTAAAAATCGTACCTTTTAAGAATTATTGTAATCATCAATAATAATCAGTAAAATAATCTTAAGTTAAGAAAAAACAAGAACTTTTTTCCTTGAGGCATTTGCAAATTGAGATTGGCTAATAAAAGGTAATATTGTTTCAAATCTCTCAATTATTTGAGATTGTAAGAACATTTCTTTTTTGATAAATGTCTAAAAGTTTTTGGTTTGGTTTCTAACTTAATTACAAAAATGTAATTTACTTTATTTGATTTCATGAAATTAATTCATTTGATAAATTATTTATTTATAAATTTGACATATCTATGTTCTAATTCGATTTCAGACGACCGAAAATGCAAGGGGATTTCTTCAGTTCCTCTGTATTTTTTCGTATGTTTGTTACCTATAACTTTCAAATGGGTAAAGCGATTTTAATGTTTTTATTTTTTATTTCTAAGCTGGAGCTTCCCGTTTAGTCATATTTTAATTTGGTCTAGTTCTGACTTCTGACAATGGCAATCAGGAGAAAATCATATCAGTGAAATTTGCATTACCTTTATGTGCAACAAACGAACGAGTAAGTACAACGCCAACCGATTTCGATTTATTTATGTAATATATAACCTGACCTGACCTGATTGTCGAATCCTGAGAAAACTGAGGAAAATCTTCAAAATGTGTAGGCATCAAACATTTCAACTAATTCTATTACTTAATGTATATTATATCCCTTCATTATCGGAAGACATATATCGTATTCTTGTTATGAGGGTCCCTTCATCTTGAAACAGCTATTCTTTCCTACGTAGTTATTTCATAATTTCACTAAAAGGCGGAAAATAAAAAATGTTTTTATTCAAAAAATAAATCCAAGAAACAACCATAGGACCAGGAAGTAAATAACACAAAAAAACTCTTTAATAACATTTCTTTACCTAATAGATAGGCTATTAATAAATGGTAGTTTTCTGTAAAATAATCACTTTTTACACAATTTATTATTAGATAGGTAAGATTTAGAAATATTAAGCGTAAAATTATTTTTTATTTTTAGTTACTATGTTCTTATTTTGTTCTTTATAAGTTGCGTGTTTTTACTTAATTTATGATATATAAATTTAGAAGATTTTCTTTGCTTCTAATTTGATTAAATAAAATCAAATTATATTTACTCTGAAATATTAATTAAAAATATTTAAAATCTTGTAATAAAAACATATCTACGTAATATAAAAAATATAAACCATACTGTTCAAAATTCTGTATGAATAATATTATTTACTCAATCACTTTTCTTTTTCTGATATAAAAAGTGAACTATCATATAATTTTACTAAATGCATGAACGGTAGATACAGATGTCCATTACTCGGGTACGTCTCAGAGATACTTAGAATAACTAAAATAAAGTAAGTACTCTTTAATGTAATACTTCGGTACTGAGAGGATAAGTACCCAACGTCCTAAAACTAAACATATGAAAAAGTAATTTTATGTTATGATACATTAAAAGAATTGGTTTTGAAAATTAAATCATCTCTAAAATATCAAGATTTTAAATGAAATATGTTTCACATAAATGTGTACATGTTAATATAAAAACGCCATCTTTATTTTTAAAGATTCGATAGCACTCGTTGAAACGAACAGTAGTAACTAATTTTATACTGTTTACAATTATGGGCTATAAATAGCCTCTTATAAGAAATGACAAATCAAAAGAATTATTACCATTCAAAAAGTTACATGTATTATTTGAAAAAGAAAATATTCTTTCATTAGGTACTACGGTGGAACTTAAAGGGTATCTTTTAATATAAAACAACATGTCTTTGTGCAAATATATATTGTAAACAATTTAAAAAAATACGGCCTTACACTACACAAGTTATAAATAACTTAAACAAGAGTAAATAGAATTAGCAGAGAGAGACCTAGACTAAGTAGAATTAGCAGATAGAATACGAATTTTATTTTATGTATTTTCTGCCTCTTTAGGTCGCATATTCTGAATTTAAAATATTTGTTTACTTATTTCCTCGTGTAACTTCATTAGCTCGAACTTCATATTAGTACAATTTTATATCGTGTTTAATCCAAAAGAAAAAAAAATATTAAGGGAATACTACAATTTTCAAATTATTTTGATATCTTTATATGCTATATATGATCTATTTCTGGAGAATTTTATTAACCCATTTAGACCTACTGTCTCACATACGATACACCAAAAGTAATAAATTATTTTGAAGTTCCGTCGATAAGAATTTGTTTTTAATTGGAACCTATGTGAAGTGCAAGGTCTGTGCAACATTCCTAGAAGAGTTTATTTGTAATAGTCGAATACACGAGTTGACTACATACATGGTTTGTTAGTGATTTGTGCATTGTGATCATACGATGGCATCAAAACGGTAAGAAATGCTATATTTTTTCAAATTATCTCATATTTATAACAATTTATAATTAGAATACAAGTTAAAGCGTAAATTGAGTGATTTAGTTTTATTATTTCTTGGAAATTTTTGCATGATTTTTACTCGTAAACTATAGTGTATCGTATTTGATACAGTAGGCTAATATGCACAATATATTTCTTATTTCAGATTTACATTGAATGAAACTGTCATTCTGTTAAAAGATGAAATCGATAATAGTTACAGTTAATTTTATTTACTACCACCTGAAAATGAAAATGGGGTGTTGACTGATGAAGATTTTGGAGACGAAGATAACGTCGAAATCAACAACCTACCACCGAACTTGTTGAGAACGAATGCTGAGTTGCATGGATCAAATTCAGAAGATTTTAAAATCTATTACTCAGTACTGAGACTAATAAATACTTAGGAAGGAAAAATCTTCCCGTTGATATGAAAATGGAAGAAATGAAGTGTGCTATAGGCATTTTGTTAGTAAGCGGCTACTGTCAAGTAAATAGAAGACGTATGTACTAGGAAAAGACACCTGATGCAAAAAATGATCTGATTGTTGATGTGTTGATCTTTCAGACAAAACGTATCATCTCTTCAGACAAGTATTCGCGGTAAAAAGTGGTATATGCCACTCATTCTGAATTCTATAGACATGTCACATCAGAACGCCTGGCTACTATACAAATATAATGGTGGTAATGTCGATATGCTGACTTTCAGGCGTCGCGTAGCTATCGCACTTATAGAATCAAATACCTTTGGAAGTAAACCAGGCCCTAGCAGACCATCCTCACTAACCATGGATACGAGGTTTGATGAAAAGGGTCATTACGTCATCAAACAACCACAGAATAAACGAACAAGATGTGGCTTGTGTCATCGATCATGTCCAGCAAGATGTGTAAAGTGCAATATTTGACTTCATATTCATAGTTTTCTTACCTATCATACCAAAAAATAATGGTGTATATTTTTTGTCAATAAATACTTTTTGCCTTAGATACTCGAATTTATGCTTTTATATAAGCCTACTGTATCACATAGGATACGGCCCATCTCAGACCCCCTATGGAATCGATTTTTTTTTAAATATTTTTTTCATTAATAACAATGTTCAATGATACGATAAAAATAGAAAAAGTACATATTTTTCGAAAAAAATAGTTTCCGGTCTAAATGGGTTAATGTTTAGAGAAACAACTATTTGTCTAATCTTCTATATATATAAAAATGGATTGCTGTTCCTTAGTCTCGCTAAAACTCGAGAACAGCTGAAAGGATTTATCTTATCTTAGTCTTAAAATGTTCGTGGAGGTTCAGGAAAGGTATAAAAGCTGAAAAAAATTGACTCATTACTGGGAAAACCATAAAAACAGTCCTTTTCTACTTCCCATACAAACGTTTTTTTTGACATTAGATTTGACAACTAACTAGCATGTCAATCATTTTGTCGCACTTTAAAACACGGAGATTTATGGCTTACAGGTAAACTCCAAAAAATAATTAAGAAATAATTAATTTCTTGATTGAGGCAGTACGAAGTCTGCCGGGTCAGTTATGTAGTATGAAATAAAATGGAAATACAAAAATATGAAGTATAATTTAGAAGCTACTCTTTTAATTTTTTCTTAAACTAGTTTTAAAATTGCATCAATATTAAAAAATATACACGCTTGTAGAAATAAAGATAATTTTGATATATTTTTGCATTTAGTGGTTCAACACATTTCTGTTACGCCGCTAGTAGATATGACTAAATTATGTGGCTTTTAGAAGTGAACGGATTAGACTCAGTGCCTACGATGGCTTGTTTCTTTAGACCTTTAACTTATTCTCTTTAACGGATTATTTTTAGGATTGATGTTATAATACAAATTTTTCTAGTAACAAATAAATAGAAGAACTACTATTTACTTCTTAAATAAAAAGTAAAACGAAATCAAAGTTAACATAGCAAGGAATCGTAATGCATATCTCAAATAAAAATAGGAATTATTACTTTGGACGAAGATGATGAAAATACTCGTATATATACGGATTTTAAAAAAGTACTTTAAGTGGCAAAATTTTTGTTTTAATAATATCCTAATACAAAATAATTCGTGTATAATATGAAATAACTTGTTTACAAAATGTTTACAGTGTAAGTTATATGCTTAAAGATGACATCAAGAAAAAATATGTTGCTCTGCTATTTAGACTTGCACTGTAATTTATTTTATGTTAGCGACACTAGTGAGTAGGCAGGTAACAGTAAAAGTAAAATAATATTTTGTTTTCCTAATCAATTCACTATAATTATTCACTTTTCGTGTAATTCTTTAAAAATAAGTGATATCCTCACTTTCCATTTTTATAGCATATTTAATTATAATATGTTATTATATGGTATGACACTCAAAGACTGAAAAGATTATATATTTAGTCTATAGGTCTACTTGAAACATCTGTTTCAATAAAAAAACATCATGTTTTGGAAAGGCATCAACGTTATTTGGCAGTCTTCCTCTTATAACGGCACCGAACGGGCGGATTATATCCTCGCTTCAGAAGACGATGTAATAAGGTTTATATAGAAATATATTAGTTACAAATTTCACACTGAAGCATAGTGAGTGGTGTGTATTGTGTGTATTTAATTTACGCCTGGAAAAATAAAACGAAATATATAGGGATTTCACATATTAATGTAAGTAAATATAATAAGGACAATATCAACGTGTTAAGTAAGTAATGAACAGTTTAGAATGTAGTTGTGTAAATATTGGTGGCAAATATATATTTGCATTATTTTCAATCTAAATCTTGAACTTTCATATTAAGTTGTATGTAATCTTTTACGTAAATCTTCATTATCTGAAAATAAACATACAAATATATTTATTCAATCATCATGAAAAATAAATTGGCTTTGCAAAATTGTCTTGTATCGGGTATGTAACAAAAACGTAGTTGACACGGTGTCTTGTACGAGCTTATTCTGTCAATTGCAAAATTCAGTTATAAGAGTTTGGTTAAAAAACTAATCATAAAAATAACTTCCGACATAGGAAAAGTCTTTTAAATACTGATGATGAAGTTTTAAGTTATAACCACAAAGATAAGTTCTGAAATATTTACATTTTAATTAAAATTAAGCAATAATTTGCATTTTAATAATTATTTAATATAAGAAGAACAATTCGCTTTTTAAACAATCGTTTTTAAATTGTGAGTGATTACATGACCATTAAAACCAATTTTTTCTACGTTTTGATGAAACAAATAGACATACATAAAGAAACAGAAAATTTATGGATTATAATATACAACGCATAAATTTTCCTAAAAAGAAACAGTATAATATGCTTGTTTAGACAGACCCTGGCTATAGCTGGGAAATTGCCAGGTAGAAGAAGAAGAAACAGTATAATATGAATATGTAATTTAGGATGTGATAAATATATCGAAATGAATCTTTTGTTCATTTATCGCATGTTGCATTACAATCGGCCAAGGCATAGGGGTAAAAGATAAGGTGCTGCATGGAGTACACGAGGGTATTATGGTGTCGATAATCGCCTGACCTTGTAATATTTATATACTCACTAATTCCTGCAAGTGCTCATCAGTATTTATTTGTGTTGATCAGTATTTTATGTAAAAATTGTGAACACTTTATAAGGTGTGTCTATAATATCGAAGTAATTATATGTAGTTATATTGTTTTAAAGATTAAAATTAAAATTAATGTATATAACATACCTGTTATCAAGTTTTCATTAATTTAGCGTTATTATAAATTTGTGTAGAATGAAAACAACACTTTAGCACTCTAAATCAAATGATTAGTCAAAAAAAAACTCATCGATGTCGTGACTTCATAAAAACACATAATATTTAATTTAATCTTTCGTATTTCGATACAATTTAAGTAAGGAATTAAGATTCTTATTAATAAAGGTTTTAGTTGCATATGTTTCCATTTAAAATCTACCCATATTTATATGCTTATGCGTTTCTCTAGATAATAATCATTTCTATAGGCTATAGAAAGTATGAGATCTAGAAATACCAAAAATATAAACACATAATATTCCTTCATATAGAAAAAATTGTGGTGGTGTTTTCAAATTTTTTGACTCTGCAAAATATAAAATATATTAAGGAAAATTCCATGAATTTCTTTTTACGAAAAGCGATGTGCAACTATGCACAATAAAACGGTTCATTCTGACCATTAGTTCGTATTCAGTGGTATTGTTTGCCCTTAATTCTAATTCAACATGATTAGGTTTATATGAGGTATCACATTTTATAGTTCCCAATTAGCCCAATTTTCCATAGCCCTATATACTTCTGGCTGTTATTTGAGAGGTCTTTGGATTAACTAAATTCACCACTGCCTTTTAAACATATTATGTATTGTTCACAGTTGTTAGATAATAAAAACAACTAATAATAATTAAGATGTTTTAAGGAATATGAATAAAAATGAAAAGCTTCATAGTGCTTCTGATTATATATATATTAAATATATGTAAAAGAATTCTTCTAATATAGAAAAAAGAACGTGATCGAACGTAAACGAACATTTTATAAAAAAACATTTTTTTTTTATATATTAGAATTTTATTAAATTATTAAAGACCTTTGATATAAATATAGAAGGACGTTATTTCTAGCTACCTAGAAGACTAAGCTTATTCGTCTAATTTGTTATGATATTCAAAATATAAATTTAATAATAAAATTATATGTATATCATAGATTTTTCTACTTCTTATTTAAAATTTTTATAACCATATCAATTTTTTACTATTTAAAAATAATTGAAAAAAGCAACGTTACTGAAGAATTTACACCAATGAAAATCAAAAATCTGTTTAAATCTGAGCTTAAGTTCTGAATAATTTATGTATAAATAAACAAAAAGCAACGTAACTGTGAACAATCAATTTTATACAATATATAGCCACAAACAAAAGTAGTTCAATATCCCAAAATAGAATTTACCTTTAGAATACAAAAAATAAATTTTAAGAATTACTAAAAAATTGGTCGTATAGACAACAAACGATAATTCATTGATCATTTATTTAATGAAACTTAAATGGTAAATCAATACGAAACAGATCCTTTATATAAAATATTTTTTACAAAATACAAAAGGTTTTTACTGTACTAATATAAAAACAGCAATTTAATTACTTGTCTATGGAATCCTTTGTTCTTAAATTCTTCAATATCTTGTATTTATTTCTGAGATTTTAGACCATTTTTCAATTTAATAGACTATTTGGTGTTTAATTTAATAAAATATAAAATTTGTAAATGTTGATAAGAAAAGATTATTTTCACTCTGACTTCTATAATAAATGATTTTTAGAAGTGAGTTTTTTTTTTATTTTCTTATCATTTCTGCACAATAATTTCTATTGAAAATTCAAATTTATATCTTAACTTTACTTGACTTCATTGTCTTTAAGGATTATCAGTTTGATAATTATTTAATCCAACGAACTGCAGAGTTACTTTTTAAAGTAAAAGATAATATTAGCATTTTAATTGTTATATTTGTTACGTACATTTTTTACTCTTACTTTTAAAACTAATTCAACACTCAAATTAGATCAATCACCACTTTAATTTTAATTACCTAAACATAGCATACCTTTTTCCAAATAGGTACCATATTTACTCCTTAAGTTATTAAAAATTCAAGTATCAGCAATAAAAAAACTAGTTTTCCCATAAATACTCGGTCAATATACTAAGTCCAGCCTTTACTAAATGTAAATTACACTTCTATTACGGTAAACATTTTTTTAAGTTTGCAAGATAAGAATTTGCGTGCACCACATTTAAACATATGGAAGACGATCATAATACACATGTTTCAAATTAGACATAAGAAAATTTTAGCACTTATTACAGTTTCTTGGCGTATATAATTTGTAGGGGGTTATTTTTAATGTAATATAATAATTTTAACCGTAAATGAATATTAGTACTGACTAAAAAGGATATATCGAGAACTTTCGCTAAAATTTTTGAATTTGTAGAAGTAATTCTTAAGACTTCTCAAGGACTGAATTAAATGATATATTAATTTGAAATATACATTTCAAAATGTGGTTATTGTGTCTTAAAATTTTAAACATGAATGAAAAAATATAAGGAATATTTTTCGACTTAATAAGTAGTAAGTTACTTATTACGGTATTATTATTACGGTGAAGGAAAACATCGTGAGGAAACCTGGACTTATAGTTTCACAATTATAAGTTTGAAATCACCAACCCGTCTTGAGCAAGCGTGGTGATTAATGCTCAAACCTTCTCCATGTGAGCAAGAGGCCTTTGCTTCAGCAGTGGGCGTCTGATAGGCTGGTGATGATGAAGTAGTAAGTTAATAGCCTCAGTTTCAAGTATTCTGGGCTTATTAAGAATAATTAGAAGTTAGCAACAAAATTTGTATTTTATAAGTGTTAGTGATTTTTCATTGGGGACAAATTTATTACAGGCTGCTACCTTAGTTCTTTTAGAAATTTTCTATAATGGGGTGTATATATGTACTTACAAATTATGACAAATTTAACAAGGGAATAAAAAACATATTTGGTTTGAAAACAATGGGGCGTTATATAGTTCTACTGACTCTTAGTATCTTGATCGTTTTAATATTGAAATTTATTAACTACAAACTTGTAATCATATTCTTACGAAGATATTTGTTACAAAATATTAATTAACTTTTGAGACCAGATAAAGTTAACCTGTTTCACATAACTATTAAATAGAGGAATAGGGTTGATAAGTAATTATAAAGTCTCATTTGAAGAGGATTCAATGTTTTAAAATTTGTTTAGCGGGGTTTGTAGTCACCTAAAAACTAATGTATTTAATACATATATTAATAGGATACATATAAAATTATATAAATAACCTTATTTATTAGAAAGTTTCTTTGATAACTCGCAGACGACGTATTTATAATTGCAACGCTATTTGCTACCATGTCAACGAGGTTGCAATATACATTAATATTACCAACTAAATATCTTTCACGTTTCTAAGGATTCGGTTAAAGCTCTATTAATAAATTAAACCGCGTCTTCTCGTCACTTGAAAATATATTTCGTTATGTCAGCTTAAGTGTTTGTTTACGTCGTTCTCAATTGTGAGTTGGAATATTTGAATCTAAAATCTTAATTTTCTTATAATTAATCGCTTTAATGTGAAACATGCTTGGAATCAATTGATGTTTACCGAATATTAAGCAACGAAATAATATGAGTTTAATTTTTTATGAACGAGAGTTTTTATGTATTTTTTTTTTATCTAACCCGTATTACGATCATTTTCATGTGTACATTTAAATAAAACTATAATTATTACGAACGCTCTTTTAATTCTGCTACATTTCAACCGATGCCTTCTGTCTGTCTGTCATTTTTTTTTTGAACCTAAGTAATCAAAACAGATAACAACAATGTGAGTTTTAAGTTAGACTCAGAAAAAAATGTATGGTGTGATAAAATAGTAGATGTTACATTCGACTGGCAACGACGTAATATACAGTCTGTCTCGTGACTTCACGCATAAAAACTGTTACGGTATGAACTCTGAATACACTGAGTGATAAATTAAAACCTGTTACCTATTCTTACATTTAAGTTGATTTACTGTAAATTTCCATCAAATTTAGATAATGAACTCATATTTCTATAAATATGACTTCATTATGTGAATTTAAGTGACTTACCGACTTCAACCTTTCATCGAGATCTTTCTAAATTTGGAGCAGAAAGTTGAGTTTCCGAAACAAGTATGAGGGATATGGCGTAGTTTCGTATCCTCTTTTCGTGATTTACTTTTAATCTTCTACAATTTATATGAATATAAGCAAAATTATTGTAGTTTCTGTAATGTAGTAAGCGTCAGTTATATCTTAATAATTATTTTGTAACATCTTTATAATAAAAACTATAACGAGTTTATACCAATTATTAAAAATACGTTAATCGTGTAATATTTACATTTTAATTAATTAAAATTTGAAATTATGAAAGCCATTTAACGCTATCAAGTCAAAGGAATAACTTTATAGACTAACAATAAATAGAATTATAATTAAATGAAACTATGATTTTAGATGAGATATATTATAATTATTATTATATCATCATTAACCCGTTTTAGCTTATTCTACAGAAACCGTGATACGGTCAAAAACATAGTCTCATTTGAATATGTACTCTCTAAAATCTTAGCTTTCATTATAACTATGATTGTTTGGGGGTTTCATTTTCAGTGAAGTGAGCTAATGCTAACTGACATTTAACTGGTCTTCTCACCGACTAGTCTATTTTATCATTCGAGCAATAGTGAAGGAAATTAATTGACTTATATAATCGTATGTGTTTGTTTGTATATGTGATTCGTTTTTTTATGTATCCATTGTTATAGTATCAATTTCACATAAGTTACAAATCCACATGCCTTTATTTCACATAATCTACAAAAGTATAAGTACTTATATATCATATAAAAGTATAATGCTCTGTTTTCCAGTTATAAATTATTTTAGTCATTAATTGTTTATAATTTATGGAGTACATCATGTCATTTGTTTTTTTGTTCACGTTGAATATTTTAAATTTTTTTACTATGTAACTAGGTATACATAAAGGCAACTGCAACCACCCCAACAAAAGGTAAAATCCAGTTAGATAAGTAAGTTTCCTACTAAAGCACATTTATTATTTAAATTTCTATCCTTTTAACACCCGGGCGTACAAACTCAATTTCACATTTATTTTAAAACTATGTAATTTATATCCACATATTACTTTTTTTCCGGAATAGAATAATGTGATGTTTCCAGCAATGACGAAGATATGTTAAATAATGTATTGTGAACTCTCACTCTAGAAAACCTATTTACTTATAGGTTGTATTCAACTGTGATGTAAATTGCCTTATAATACTATTTTACAAGAAACTTTGAAGCAGTTGAACTTTGAAGATTCATACTTTAAGAGATTTGATAAATTTAAACCTTCTCTATACTAGTCTTGTTCGAAAATTGAACTAAAATTTGTTGAAAGAAGTTATATTTTTTAATCTCTTATTTTACTTGATTTGTTAAAATCGTTTTCCTTGTAAGTAAATGAATTAGAAATATTCAGTACAAAATTTTATGCGTTTATATTTTAATACAATAAAATAAATATCAAATTATATTCTTAGTATGTATTATTTCTTTAATTGAATGTTTTAAGAATATCTTTATTATGATTTATTTTGAACGTGACAAAATCATATATTAACATTTTGAAACAAACATATATACCTCGATATTAGAACAAAAGAAATTTTTGAAACAAAGGTTTGAGAATTTATTTAGGTTTCAACATATTTCGCAAAGCTAAATTTCGAAACATGTGAGTCTGATTGATTTTTGACAACTTCATTCTGATTCTAGCTTTAATAACTGACGTAGCAAAATTTTCTGAAATAAAGGTATGCTATTATCTAAAGTTCTAACAATTTCATTAATTTTGCTGCCAGTTTAATTTACAGTTATTTTAGGATGTTTATATTGCCAATTTAGTGATCAAATGCAACATGCAACAAACGATGTTCCAAAGATAGTTCATTCCTGTAAACAATGGAGAGCCAGTATTTCATTTGTTGTTCGTTCTAAAGGAGATAATGTTAGAGATATTATGATAGTCATAATCTAATCTACTTTTGTCGTGTTATTTTATTGAATTTTTTGTTTGGTACATAACTTGAAAAAATATATATTTAAGATATTATAAAATTTCTCCTTAAAAGTATAAATATTTAAATTTACAATAAGAATTACTTATAGAATATAGCCTTATTGTACTCAATTTAAAAATCGACAACATAGGCAAATTTCATCATTCAGACTCAAATCGATCTATAAAAACTGAGAACCGGTTCCCATAAATGACGGCGTAAAATCAATAATTGTATAAAAATAGCACCACAATTAATTTAAAATATCAAATACTATATTTGTTCGAGGCATCATTTTAATTCATCGTATTTTTATAGACAAAAGTATTAATTTAATAGGTAGTGGCCATTTTTGTCACTTTCAGAGCACAATTTATACATAATATCTTTAAATTTTTATTAAATTGAGCATTTTGGAACGCGTGAGTTTATGTTACGTTAAAACAGTTGTTTTATACAACTTTATGCCTATTTATAAAATTATTATATTGTGTATGTAATTTCTTATAATATAAATTAATATTATATATTTTTGTGTTTGTGTTAATAGAAAAAACAAAGGTTTTGATTAAATATAGCTTGCAATTAATATTCATTTGTGAAATTTAATTGATATGGCGTTTCGTTCGTATCTATATTAATCTTTTCATCCCGTGAATACCTCGGGGACAGTTTAAAATTATCTTTGAATTGTGATTGGACTACATTATGTATGTTTTATATGTAAATTATTATATAAGACGATATGCGCGTCTTTTTAAATAGTAATACTAAGCTGCTTTACATTAATTTAAAAGAGAATCAAAATTATTTCCAATACTATTCAATCTATTTTTAATATGGCAACTTCTTATTAGTTAGTATCTTATATTCGGTTTCAATACTTTTTTATCGTTTTGTCAATACAAAAATATTTATTTCTGAGGAAACCCATAGCTTATCGTTATTTGTAAAATTATACGATGTTAACATTAATGATGAAAAGGTAATTTTGTACCATTTTAAAAATAATTTCCCAGGTTAAAGTTTTTTTTGGATTTGTTTAAAACGTTGGTGTGATTATACAAATATATATATATACAGTCAAAACCGTTTATAACGACATTGAAGGGACCGTATATATCCGACGTTATAACCGATAGTCGTTATAAGCAATACAGTCATATACACAACTACAGTAGTTATACATATTGTCATATGTAGTCACATATCTATCTAGTATACATATAGGTTATGTAAACGATTCGAAAAGAAATAAAAATATTTATTACGAAATAATTAGAATACAAAATGTATGTACTTGGCTGCTTACAGTTACGGGTTATAAAAAACTACACTAGTTTTTAAAGTAATCAGTCATTTTAGAATTATTTTTTTAGCACAGTCTCAAATATTTTTAGCATTTTACGTTTCATACTCAAGGTATGAGTATCATCAATATCAAAGTGTTCGTTAAAGGCAAATTTTTTTTGCAAAACTGTTACATCATTAAGAGCGTCGGAAATTATTGTTGGCTGAAACTATTCTTCAAGGTCTTGTTGGTCTTCGTGTTGTTCGTTAGTGTTAGGGTTGTTACTTTTAGCTTCTGCAAGAATCTCTTCCTCAGTAGCTAAGGCGCTAACGCGACACTGTTATCTATTCCAATAAATTCCTCTATCTCAATTCTTTGTTCTAAAGCAGTAGATCTTTGCAACTGGGTAAGGACAAGGAGCGGTTGGTCGTTAAAGTCGATTAATATCGATAAATTTTCGTCGTTCTAAGCGATATGTCGCTGTATCCGATGTTGTTATAAGCGGTTTGTATACTGAATAGTTTACTAGCAATTCGGACGGGACTATACAATCTGGCTGTAATAACCGATAGGTCGTTGTAAACGATGTCGTTATAAACGGTTTTGACTGTATATATATATATATATATATATATATATATATATATAGTTATATATATATATATATATATATATATATATATATATATATATATATATATATATATATATATATATATATATATATATATATATATATATATATAATAAAAGGCTTGTCGCGAATTTCAATTTAAATCTGCTCCAGATTTCTATTGTAAGAAGTGTCTTTTTTACTATTTAAAAACGTGTAAACATCATTTTATAATTACATTATTTTGGTTTACATTTTAACTATAGTAAGTACGTATACGACTGACATTTTGAAAAATTGTGATTCATACTGATCAAAACCATTTATCTTTACGATTTCTACTTATTGTCAAAATAAAAATATATCAACAACAGCAAGCCGTTGTAATCAATGGTTATTTGGCTCAATGTGGATACAACATTTCCCGGATAACAGATGCCTTGAGCCTACAAAAATTAAGATTTATAATAAAATATCAGAATGAAAAATATTTAACTAAAAGTATTTATTTATTTTAAAGGGTCCGCCTCTAGTTACCGAAGGCGCGGGTTTGATCCTGGCAAGTACCAATGTGATTTTTCCGAGTCATATGTACTTTCTGAGAGTATTTAGACACCACTGACAGACAGTGAAGGAAAACATCGTGAGGAAACCTGGACTTATAATTGCAAAATTATAAGTTTGAAATCACCAACCACTCTTTGGCAAGCGTGGTGATTAATGCTCAAACCTTCTCCATCAGAGAAAGATGCCTTTACTCAGCAGTGGGCTCTGACAGGCTAAAAAAATATTTATAAAATAGATTGTTTTTTATTCAGTGCTACAACTACACCCAAATCTCGTTATTCTTATAACATACTACTTACACATGCTAAAACATATAAATAAAGTAACACTTAAATATAAGCTAACATTATCTTAAACGTCTTGGTTCTCTTGGAGGTGGCAACTAGCCAAGATGGTTAGGTTAGGATCTGTAGATATTAGTCTACATTCTTTCTTTATGTATAAGACTGTATCAATGTGTGGGTCAAATTATTGAATGCTGTTAAGTCTTTCAAGATCCATTTAAAATAAACTAACTAAAATGAAGACATTGTTCATTAAATATTTTTGGTCCTTCAAGAATATTCATAAAATTTCTCTTTTTCTCTTTCGCAATTTGTTTAAAAATTATAACGCCGTTTCTTAACTATAACTTTTCTTATTCTTTTAATAGAAGCTTATAAATTTCTAATCATTAAAATAGTCTGCCAACAGCAGCCTTTTAAAATATTTTTGACAAATTATATTAAAATCTGTTAAATTTGTAAACGTACAAGGTATAAATTATAAGATCTAAATTTAAAGCTCAGCAGTGAGGTATAAATTGAAGATTAGACTACTGGAAACTGCAGAGTATAAGTTTTATAGCTTGTAGAATCTTCAAACATTTTACATTTCTCTATTTAAAAAAAAAATCAAATGTCCACCATATGGTTATGTCACGCGATTCTTGGTTTATTCAACTATAACATTAACTAATTGACTGTCATCAATACTATTTTCATAAAAAATGGCCTTATCAGTAACTTTTCAGTCCAATAGGGATATATTTATACGTATGTAGAGTTAATTATAAAATTTTATACTAAAACTACTTTTCGCTTTATTACAAAAATATTCCTCACATTAAATTTTATTTGAAAAATAATAAACAGAATAAAAATTATTATAAAAATAATAACAATACTAAGTAAATATTCAATAGCAAATAAAAATAAAACCGGTGAAGAAACTAAATATTTGGCAGTGTTTTTCAATAATCTGAACGGAACGGTACCGAGCATGTTTAGCCTTAGGTGGAATTGTTCTGAAAACTGTGTATAATAAAAGTTTTTATTTTTATAAGATATCTCAAAGAGATCATCTTTGTGAATTGAACATTTGTCAGTCAAGATTCAAGTTATGTAAGTTATGTTTCATATTTAATAAATATGTATGTTTATGGTGGGTTCAAGTACTGAGTGCTGTTTTATCAAAATATTAATAAATTCATTATAGTGAAATTTTATAATTTACTTTAGTTACATGATAAGATCTTTGAAATCAATTGAAAGTAATCTGAATCCGTTTACTCGTGCATTAAAGAAAACATAAATCAAAGGCGATGTGGTTAGAAAATATGTATATATGGAATTGAGACATACATTTCCAACAACAAGTCATTATCGAAGTTCAATATGATGTGGTTCCTAATACGTAAACACTATTAACATGGAAATTTGTACAAAGGCCTTAGTGTTACTCAAAAATAAACACACACATTACTTATATGTGTATGTTAATTTTTGAGTTAAGACACCATGTGTCATTTAGTTTGAAATTATTATAAACATGGACGCCATGTTTTACCCGAATGCTTCGTATATACCTTACTTACTGCATTAAATAAAAAAAAATCTGGATCTAAAATGAATATAATATGTATATCTATAAAACATTAGAAGTCAGTTGTACAGTATCAAATTGTTAAAGTATACAGTATAAAATAATATTTCTTTAAAATTTTAAAAGTTAATACAGACGTTAAAGTTATAAACATCGAAACCTTTAAATATAAGACAATAGTTTTAAGCGGCCTTCATTAAACTGGCGCAATACTTCACCAGCGTGAAATTATTCTTTAGAAAATTTTATTACAGTTTTTTTTAACTCCTGTAATTAGGAAAATCTTGTTACAATGTGAAACTACGAAATATATATATTTTTAAACCTTCACTAATGAGTTATTAATTTATTAAATATTACCAGACAGTTGTAATTGTTATTCTTGCTATTTGAAAAAAACTAACATAAAAAATTATGAAAATACCTTTAAAAAATATTTACTATATAGCCTTTTACTTAAATTTTAACAATAATTAAAAGGAAAGTGTAGCTGTAATGAATATATTTGACAAAGATACTAAATGTAGGAATTTATATATTATATAAGTACAATTATTTCACTTAATAATAAAACCTTTTAAATACTCTCAGACTTATGTTTATAACCTAATTAATTAGGATGCGGCTTAAATCCAATCAGAGGTTTCAGGTAAACTACGAAACTTACTTAAACGTATATTGTAATAATAATTACATTAATAGAACTCGTGTTTATACAAAAGACTACATGATTAACTAAAATACAAGGAAAGTAATGCCATCATATTGCTTGTAGGACTATGAGAATGCACGCGTCAGGATCGTTTTGGTTTGTATAGCTTTATAAGAGAGACAAATAATCAAATATAAATAAAACTAAGGTTCTCAGATACTAGGCCTTTTTAATTATTTTAAAACTACATAATCCCAACTTTTAAGCAGAACCGTGATCACCGGTATATGAGATGAAAGTGTCCGAAATAATGAAATGAATGAAGTGTGTGACAAAAATAAATCAAAGATAAACCTTTCATATCTTTGTTTTTTGCAGGAAAGGCTAATTCTTTAATATTCTCAAGACGTAAATATTTTACTTATATTGATTATTATACTCTCGGTATCACAAATCTACATAATATTTCATGTTATCAGCCTACCCGAAGCCCACTGCTGAGCAAGGCCTCTTTCTCATATGGAGAAGGTTTGAGCATTAATCACCACGCTTGCTCAAGACGGGTTGGTGATTTCAAACTTATAATTGTGAAACTATAAGTCCAGGTTTCCTCACGATGTTTTCCTTCACCGTATGTCAGTGATGTCTAAATACTCTCATAAAGTACATATGACTCCGAAAAATCACATTGGTACTTGCCAGGTTTGAACCCGCGCCCTCGGCAACGAGAGGCGGGCCCCTTAATCACTAGGCCACCACTGACTATATTTTAATATTTCATGCATTCTACATAATACTTCCACCTCAACTCACAGAGTTTTTCATAGAGTAATGAGTCTAACTAACCGTTATTCTGAGAACCGTTGCCATCCCTTATTTTGTAGGTAAATATCGGATTCATTTTTAGTGTATGCCCATACCAGTATCTAAATATAAAACTTTTTTAACGCTCATATTATAAAAGGTGTTAAAATACATACAACATACAACAATGTAAAACTATTGCATGATTAATCATTTGATTATATATTATGTACACTAACATCACATTTTGTTTCTGAACGCAGAATTTCTGCAATTTTTCCTTTTATTACTTGGCTTTATTGGTTCAAATCGTATCCAAAATAAATTTTATATAAAAAAGAAGCACAATAACATATTTTGTATAAAATATCTACAATATCTGTATTTATTTTAGGGGATTGGTATTCTATTTCTTTTCTATATTAATATACATATATATGATATGTAAAATACAAAAGTTACGTTTATATCGCGAATAAGAATCGGAGATACCTGTAAAATTATCTTATTATACGTCCTCGGATATTTTCATTGTTTTCCAAAGTTTCATATAACAAAGAACAACCAAAAATAACATATATGTATATGATTTATATGTTTATAGTATCTCATTTTTAAATAAAAGACAGCGATTTGTTTACATTCAATGTAACTTAACATAAAAATTTCAAGGAGTGAACAATGAGTTTTTAAAACATGAACGATAGGTTAAACGGTGAGTCATAAAATATTAAACATAAATTATTTTTAATTAAAAGTAATATGAGCTCAGGACCACAACTTTTTCCAAACTGTAACAATTTTCACATAAATGAAGTTGAGGGAATTCTCATTACAAAAATTGTTTTTATAATGATTATGACAAATTTTACTGGTTGTAGCTAGGACTAACAAAACCAATCTGATGTCATATTAGCTATGACAGTAAATCTGGCATTTGAAATAAATATAACGTAATTTAAACGAGAACTTTGTTCGGATCTAGATAAGAATTTTAGATTTAGAAGTCTTTATTGATTCTCATTTTCATTTTTGTATATAAGACTTATAAGTAGTTAAACTGGAACTAAAATATTATATTCTGTAAAAAATAAGACAATCTTTCTTTGTCAACGCAACAGGGAAAGGATAAAGCAGTGATATTATGAAGTTTAGGTTATTAACCTGACTACTTCAATACAGAAAACAAGGTTTGGCATCACATGCGCATAGATTAAGCAGTCGTAATAATTTTTCTTTTTTAATTTTTTACTATGTTTTTCGTACAAGTCTCCACTCATAAAGATTTATATTATACAATAAAAAGTCAATGACTTAAGACTTTTCGGTCATTGCTTTTTCTCACAAAAGGAAAAGTTTTACAAATCTAAGAATCTATTTAAACGTTCTTGTTCAATCAGGCCTTGTAATCAATCAAGCTTTATATTTGTACAAATGAATCTTGAATTACAAACAAAAAATATTTACATTTAGTCCCTTACAAATGTCATCGTATTATGTTAGCCTAAATAAAAAAAATATTTTATGATATGTATCATAGTAAAAATACGTAATACTGAACAAATTTATGTTAATGATCAATACAAAATAAAAGTAATGAATAATAAAATTTCAAAATCTTTTACAATTTTATCTACTTAAGATTTATAAATTCACAAAGATCTAATTAATGGTACAATGAATTCCACAGAGAATTCGTCTGTACACAAAATAAGTTGAACACAGTATATTAAATTTGTAACATTTGTGTTCGACTCATTCTTTTTACTGTTGAAAAGAACATTGTTATTTTATGATAATTAATATTCGCTAAAACCACAAATTTTAAAGGCGTGTTATATATGAATAGCACTATGTTTATACATCGTTATAATATTAATAAAATGTGAAAAAGATTATAATATAGCCACCACTTATCTAACATGATTGGATGTATGATAAAAAATATTAAGATTTAGAAATTAGCTATATATATAAGAAGTGTCCAAAATTATTTTATAAGGTACCTACTTATAATATTGAGCAAATTAATTTCGTCTGGTGAGTAATTTTCAGTCTTTCCATACCTGATTATTACTTACCAAATTAATAATTACATAAAATATACTAAGATTACATGAATATCACTTTTAATATACATGTGTATTTGAAAAAAATATTCACGTAACATAATTTCAATAAATTTCTTTACATTCTTTGAAATGTATGGTAGAAATTAATTGTTTGATCTCGAAAAAGTAAGAATTTGTAAGACACAGATACATATATACCGTCATATTAATGCTTCTCACCTCACATCAATAAAAATAAAACCTTTGATACTTTCTAAGAATTCCGTTGTGGGTTTTCTCTTTGTATATTTTTATGATAATGATAACAATATATTAATATACATTTTTCATATTTTAAGGTAATGATTTTGTTTTGAATTGTAATTTATAATTTTGAAATAAAATAGATTCGTAAATAGAGGACAAAGTTATGAATCATAGAAAGCTATTCAATTCTTATTTAATTTTTATTAAAGTAAGTTCAAAATCAACTCACACAAATTTATTTAAATACACTTTAATTAATTTTCTATCAATTGTGTAAAATATTATAATAGGCAAAAGTTGCGAATTAATTCTTTAATATTTAGGAAAAAAAATTATGTGAAGAATTTTTATTACAAACTATTATTATTATGTGGACATGTATTGATAAATCAACTTACCTTTCATTTAATTTTTTTTGTATACAAATAAGAAAAAGTACGTGGAATTTTCTTATATGTATGTATTCCTTTGCTGTACTAATGTCTTTTTCTTGAAAAATATAAACATTTTAAAAAACGCCTTTTTTTACTGGTGATGATAGTTGAAACTAAAATTATTTAAATATAATTTAGAATATTTTTATAATAAAAGAAATAAATAATTTTGTGCATGTGTATGTGCATTAAACTGCATGTGATAGAAAACATATCCATGCGCATAATTAAATACACTCTCTGTGTCCTCAAGTCTGATCTGATCTCCATAGATATTTGCAACTGTAATGGATGGCTACATTTCAAAGAAGTTTGAGTTGTAGCCATTCATTTCAGGACAATCTAAAACTAGACTACTGTCCCTATCTCTCAAACATCGCAAGAAATAAGAGATGGTCTAAAGTACTAAGGCCTGTTAAAATATCAAACATATATACCACTGCTATATATAAATATACATTAACAGAGCCTTGACTGGCGAATACAAGGTCTCACTACATACAGGTCGCTTTACTGTTCCACTGTTGGAGGAAGGCATATTTAAACATTCCCTGTTGCCAAGATTTTTTTAACGACAATATAAGACAAGGTACGGCATCTTAGAGGTGATTAATACTTGGAACTAGTACACCCCTTTTGGATGCTAAGAACCAAATTTTGAAAGAATTATAAGTAATCTTTCAATTTTTTATTTATGTTTTTAAATCCTTTTCACTTTTACTATATAATAACTTAAAATGTTAAGTTTGAAAAATCTATCGAAATTAATACCTTTACGAAGTTTTTAGTATATTTTTATATTAACGAGGCATCAAAAAATTTATAAAAGCAATAAATTTTCCAAATTTGTATATATCTTGATAAATCAACATTCATTTAAGTCGAATTGAATTTAAAAATTCTTTAAAATAGACCTCAAACTTCAGTTTATCATTTATATTTAAGAGCATTAATTGCTTGTCTTAAAGATATGTTTTGAAATGATAATTAAATTGAAATAATACTTTTCAGTGAGACTCAATATCTTAAACAGTCATTGTAAATATGTTAGAATGTGTAAGAACTTCGGAGCACAAAACGATTAATTTAATCAACGATCTGACTTTGACCTTATCGACATTAAATTGAGATTTATTACCGTCTGATTATTTGGAATACTCCGTTAACTCGATCTATAAACAAAATATTAAAGTACATAAACAAAATCATAAACTGAACACAATTCGGATATCTGGAACGTAAGCTTGCCAATATTATTTAGGTAATGTTTGGTAAAATTATTCATACCATGCACATTCTTTAACTTTTTATATTTTGCAACAAACCGAAAAAAATATGACAACTTTATCAGGGCGCTTTAAGAAATAAATAACTCATGGTATCATTTGCTTAAGATGCTGTGCCCTTCTATATGTTTCGTTGGTAAATTATAATAAGCACATACACATCTGATGTGAGTTTCTAGCACCATATAATGATCGTGATATCGCAAGATTATTTGATGCTGACCTGTCATCCCTTATAGATATAGTTCTATACTAGTATTTTTGTCAATTACTTTATATTTTCTGACTGTTATTCTACTCGTTCGTTTGTAGAATAACAGTCAGAAAATGTAATCCTAAGTTGTAAGAGTAGGTACTGTTACATTATTGAAAGGAAAAGGAAGTTTGAGAATACTCGAATACTTAATAACTTAAAATGGTTGAAATATTTTAAGAATATGATCAGAAAATTTTGATATGAAAGTGAATAATTCCTTTTAGTGATAAAATGGCACGATTATTATTTTTGTGACGTTAGATTTCACAAGATTGGTATTGTTCTTTTCGAAGAATGCCTGAAGTGTGAAATTTACAGCACTACAAAGGCTTCTATTTAGCTGATAATGGAGGTAATCTAATTACAAATTAGCAGAGTCTGTACCGGTTTTCTTCTTAAGTACAAATACTACTCTTGCAAGCTTCCAAGACTTAGTCACTATGCGAGTCTTTAAAAATAAGCGATAAAAACAGAAGGCGACTCGGCTGTTTTCAGCACTATATCTGGAATACCATTCAACTACTAGTTTTGTTCATATCGACAGTTTTTTATAGTCATTTATTAAAAATGTGAACTTCTCTCACAAAAAAACCGTGGCTCAGGAAGGTGACGCGATGTTCGATTGTTGTTGCTATAACATAAATTTTAGAGAGAAAATAAGTGAGCCTTAATGAATTTTGCTAAGACTTATTTCCCATCAGATTTAGCCCAAGAAGTTTTAGCCCAGTTATGCCTTACAAAAGTTTGTCTTGAGAGCTTTATCTATATAAAGTGCTGAAAAATTGAGTACGAGGCTAATACGAGGTCTTTATCAGGGCATCCGTGCATCTCAACGAATCTCCATTAAGGAATTAAGCTTGGCAAGGACTTGGCAAAATCATAATATTGTCATATTATCATTAATCAGTGTCGTTTGGTAAGTACTAAAATATTTAATGTTTATGCATTTATTGCAAGAAATGTGAAAAACCAATAAAGAATTATTTTCACTACCTTCGTGTCGATATCGTTTAGTGACAACATTGTGGACGTTAGTACGAAGTATGTGTTAGTATAAGTATTTCAAAGTCGTCATAAACAAACAGCACTTAATGTTTAAATTTAGTTTTACTTTTATACTAGTACATATATTTGTAAACTTGACACTATAATACTAGTGAAGATATAAACAAATCACAAAAACGTTCTTGATATGAATAGTTATTTAATCCCTACTAATATTATAAATGCGAAAGTAACTCTGTCTGTCTGTCTGTCTGTCTGTCTGCTACGCTTTCACGCCTAAACCACTGAACTGATTTTAATGAAATTCGGTACAGAGATAGAGTTGACCTTGAGAAAGAACATAGGATAGTTTTTATCCCAGACTTTTGAAAGGTTCTCTTGGAAACGCGATATAACCGAACTCCACGCGGCGAAGCTGCGGGCGGAAAGCTAGTTGAAAATATATACTAAAACAGTTTTTCAATGTAAAATTTACATTAAAGAAATTCTATACCAAATATATTTTAAATATCTTCCGATAAGGATTGAAGGCACCCTCATGTATTCGAGATTATAATCGTATAATCAATTAAAATATTAATTGTTAGGCTGAAGCTACACAAAATTTCCATATATATTTATATGTGTGTATATTTTCAAGTCTTACGATTTAATATCATAAGCGATTCATTAAAATTTCATTTATTGAAGTTTCAATTAATTAGAGTATCTGTAAATATGTATATTAAAACGTGTACATATATCAATTAAAATATAATTTTTTTGAAGAAATTTATATTTCTTTTATATAAACAATTTTGATAGCTACAAAGTAACCATTAATTTAACGAACACTCCATTTGAATATAGTCGATTGCTACAAATGTGAGAATTAACCAGATCTGAATAATTATATTAATGGAATCTGCTTTGTATTATCAAAGCAAACATTAATTTTTGGTGGGCACTGTAGTATAGGGCTTTCCATTTTCAAATTATTAATTTATAACATATAAATAAGAATGAATTACATTGAAATAATCGTTATTGAAAATTCGAATTTTTATGTTTTCACACACTTATAATTTTATTTTATTTAAATGAAATACTGCTTAACATTCTGAAATAAAATAGATTCGTAAATAAAAGACAAAGTTATGTATCACAGAAAGCTGTTCAATTCTAATTTAATTATTAAAGTAAGTTATAAATCAAATCACACAAAGTTATTTAAATACATTTTAATTTATACGCAAAGAGTTGTAATTATAACTGTAAGAATATATTTAAAATTTAAATAAAGCTCGTCTTCCATGTTTTCTAAGCCCTAGAATAGTGTCACTTTTGTATAACAATAGATTTTTTATTTTCTTATAACTTCGTATGCCAACAAAGTTTTTTCTGTATATTTAAAAATGCACATGAATTAATGTATTTAGTATAACTGATCCTCATTACTTATAGTAATCTTTCAGTTTTCATACCATATTTTTTATTGTAAAAGTGATGTTGTGCACAGTTTGCATTGAAGTTTATAATAATCTAAAAGTATATAGTAATCTAAAAATAAAATGTACGAGAGCAAACTGATTTTTTATGAGAACTGTGAATAAAAGTTATCCTATTGAATTATATATTTTTGGTTATTGGGAATATTTGTACTATATCATGTATTCGTTGAACGATACTATTTGCTGAAATAAATTCAAATACTGTATGAACTGATCGAAGAGATTATATCAAGATCTACGTAAACATACGAGGGAATAAAACATTTAACCTAAAAATTGTTTAAAATTTAGGTAGTATGGGTGGTTTAATACCCGTAATTGTAGTTATCAAATACTATACAACAAATTTTTAAAAATATATCTCAGTAAAGCAGAATACATTATCGGAAATATTTATTTCATAATATATATGTGAGTGAGCTTGTTATGAAGGAATTAATAAAGATTTAATGACACAAACACATTAGTGTTATTGCAAAGTACGTCATTAGTTACGCGAACATGATGTAGCCCATTTACATAACTTGGTTACGTTTAACAATTTCAGCAATTTTATCTGACTTTGGTTAACAGTTTATACGAGTTTGCAACATTTATATATATTGATATCCTATTGTTAAAAAGTCGTCTTAAAGATTGAAAAATTCTAGAAAGGAATATCGATCATCCATAAGGTCATGCTGCGTAAGTGAGCTATAACGTAAATACAAAACCATAACTTACTCGTTCTAATCAATTTGGAGATATGTATATATTTGAGATTCGTATGTACAGACAAAATAACACATTCCATTTTTCAAGAATATTTTCTATCTATTTTAAAGATGTAAAGAAGGTCATGCCTAAATAAAATTAAGCACATAAACTATAAATATGAAACATTTTTATCTCTCATGTGACCATTACATAACATCAATTGTTCATTTTTATATAAAAACTGGGAATTTTCTTTTTTTAGTATTTGTTAAATAAATTTTAACATGGCTTTTAATTGTACATTTTAATATCAAAATAAAAATTTATATAACACAAAATCTATATTACGAAATTTTAACATTTTTTGTCATTAATTTTTGCTTTTAGATCACAAAACGTTCCATATCAACGACGCTCGAGAAAACATGGGGGGTGTAAGCAACAATATCGCATTATATGATGAAATACTTTATACGAGTGAAATCAAACTTCAAAGAGAATCCAGAGATATAATGATTAATACGTGGGCCATAGAGAAATGTTTAGAAGAACATGTAATAAATGATACCTTAGGAAGTGACATAGATCATGTTTATACTTATAATGGAACCGGAATAACATGTTTAGAACACGCCCCTATTTTAACTAAAAGCACCGTGATAAGAGCGAGTATACTTTCGGTTATAGCAATTTTATCTTTCATTGGTAATTTTGCAACTATGATAAGTGTTCAGAGAGGAAAACGAGGTCGACGACGTACAAGACCGTCATGGACAGCGATATACAGCCTAATATTCCAACTTAGCATAGCAGATTTATTGGTGACCATATTTTGCATAGCAGGAGAAGCTGCTTGGTCTTTCACAGTTCAATGGTTAGCTGGAAATGCCATGTGTAAAATATTCAAGTTCTTACAAATGTTTTCTTTGTACTTGAGCACATTTATCCTCGTACTGATCGGGGTAGACAGATGGCTAGCAGTTAAATATCCTATGAAGAGTATGGCAACAGCCTCACGGAGCGTAAGATTGGTTATAATTGCATGGATACTCAGTTTCGTTTTAAGTATACCTCAGGTAAACAGTTGAAAATTGTATTTTTTTCTTTTATTAAAACTAAGTATTAATTTTTTTTAGAAGCATTGTTTATAAACTTGTAGTACACATACAAAATAATATGACAACTTTAGTTATTCAATAGAATTTTTAGGTGTGTGTCACAAAATAAACACACATGAAAACTATAGAACATTTTTTGTAAATAATTATTTCTCCATGTTTGTTCAACTGCTTTTCATATTTATTAGTAAATACTTAAATAGTATTTGTTCATATTTTAGTACGTTCAAGTTATTACATTATGGTTAAATTTTTATTGTTAGCCTTATGGTTTATTTATTTCTTTAAATGAAATAATATTCTTAACCTTTAGTTCAAACTTAATAGTAATTTTTTGTTTTAAATCTATTTACAGGTGGTGGTTTTTCGTGTGGCAAAAGGACCATTTCTGGAAGATTTTTACCAATGTGTCACCCATGGCTTTTACACGGAGAGATGGCAGGAGCAAACATATACCACACTTTCTCTGGTATTCATGTTTATTCTTCCGCTTATCATCTTAACAGCAACATATGTTTCAACTGTTCGAACTATAGCGAGTAAGTTGGAAGTCTTTTTTTTGTTTACTCTTTTAAGAAGCCTGATAGTTACTATTTTTATGCAATAAAAATCTTCCATATTACTTCATTGTTCGTTTGATAAATAACGATATATTTACATCCATATATATTTTAATTAACTTTGTAACATGTAAGTTTGTAGAAGAGAAATTTAAGTAATTACGTTTTCGAATTTATTTTATTTATCAACGTTCAGCCTAATTGTTTTTAGACATGTATATAATTTATACTTCAAAAGGAAAATTACTCTTAATTTTCCTCAAACATACTTTACAATGTCGCATCCTAAAAAAAAAAACCTTAAAACAGGCTCACAATTGACTTTCTTGTTATGCAAATTGATGAAACATAGTCTTTTTTCATTCCTTATTCTTAATCAAGGAAGGCAAAATCCAATGTCAGGGAGTTTTTGTGTGAATGAACCTTTCCGATAGTTCCTTTTCTTTCTACACTAGTTAAAAAACAATAAATTAAAAAGCATTTGTTTTAATAATTATCTTTTAACATATTTTATAACCAATACTAATAAAAACAGAATCATTACGAAGCCTTAAACTAAGTTTAACATTAATAAGAGTGAAATTAATGTCTTTACAAATTGTGTTATTAACAGAACCACAAAATTTAATATTAGTTGTAAATGTTTTCAAACTAAAATATATTTCAATATCTTAGAGAGTGAAAAGGTGTTTCAGCCAGAAGTGAAACAAGAAAAGTATCTAACCCCAGATATGAATCGCCGTCGCCTTATAGACCGGGCGAAAATGAAATCTTTAAGAATGTCTGTTGTTATCGTCACGGCTTTTATAATTTGGTGGACACCATACTACGTTATGATGGTCATATTTACATTCCTTAATCCCGATAAAAATGTAAGTTATTTCAAAATTTATCTTTTTTTACAAGCGTATACAATAAACAACCAATAAATATTTTAGATATTGTTATAACATTTTTTCTAAAAAAAATAAAATACAAAGTACAAATATGTATTATAAAACTGAGAAAATTATTACTGTCTGGAAATTTTGGCGAACTACTAATTGAATACCAAAACAAAAAAAAATCACTCAAGAACAAACTTTCTGTGTCGTTTCAGTTTTTGTGTTCATTTGACGCAACCGCATCAACATTGACATTAATTTTCGATTATATTGACCACATCATATAAAAAATTAGATATTAATAATTTTTCATCCTAGAACACTTAATACAGAATCAATTTTTAAAAAGAATTGTAATTAAAAGTTTTATTGAAGCGAAAGTGAACAAGCTTCCGTTCTCTTTTGTTTCACTTCATTAGATTTTTGATTAATTATTGTGTTTTATTTTCAGCTGAGTGAGGATCTTCTATCGGGAATTTTCTTTTTCGGCATGTCTAATAGTCTTGTCAATCCAGTGATATACGGCGCTTTTCATTTGTGGCCTAAAAAGAAACGACCTAGAAATAGTGACAGGTAGTAAAAACTACATTACTTTATAAGTATAAATAACAGTTCATTTTGTTTTATATAATCAAACCTTATCTTGACGTATTATTTTACGCATATTTTATAATTTACAGCAAATGTGATGCTCAAACTATTTAAACTGATCATATCAAAATAATTTTCAACAAATTTCAATGTTAATGAATGGAAAAAGGATAAAAACTTATGTAAATAGTCATTATATCAGATTATAAAATTTGATAATAAATCACTTAATTTCCAGAACCATATTCCTATTTCACAAACACTTATTATTTAATGAATTTACTAATGTATATGTAAAATAACAAATAACTATCTTATAATACTCCTAAGTCTAAATAAGTAAAATATTATCATAAATTAATTAAACGTATAAAAGGAATAATACTAAGACTTTTTAAATAGTTCTTGCTATATAAAAAAGTTACATTTTTTCAATACCAATTATTATTGAATAATATGCAGAAATTCGCAAAAACATCACGATTTTGTAAGATTGAAACAATTTTGAGAACAGTATCTCTTAAATACACCTGCTGCGAAGTTGATTATGATGATATCATTTATACGTAATTTATTTTGTTTATTCAGCTGCGATGATAAATATTGGAAATATTTATAATATAAATATTAATTATATTTTTATTTTTACTCCAAATACTGTAGCATAGAAGCTATTGTTTAGCATTACATTTTATTTCGAGTTCATGAACAATGTCAGACTCAAATCTATGTATTATAAAATATTTCAAGGTTTTAAAGGTAATCATAAACCTATTAAGACATAAAGGTTTTTGACAGTTAATAATATTATATTGGTAGTGCCAAAGACTTTTTTAGTTTAACGATTATTGACGACATCTTGAAAAAAATATTTTTTTTTTACTAAATTTTTATGGTAAATTATTTTAATGTTTCTTGCTAAAGTCACGTTTTCGACTAACTTGTGTTGTTGTAGTCATCAAATAATTTAGCTGGAAATTTAATTAAGATTGTTAAATTCACACATTAGTAATATTTGATGAAATTATTAATTGTTTCTTCTTCCGTATAATATTTCAACAAGTAATATCTATTGTCTCCCTCCAATTTAACGTAGCGTGATATATTTTAGTTCATATAGCAAAATTCAAAAGATGCTTTATATATAGAAAGTATGGCTATATAAGGATAGAGTTAAAATAATAGCACAAGGATTTGCGGAAATCTACACACAAAAAAACCTTTCTGGTTTCATAGAAATTAGATCAAATCCCTTTGCCTAGCAACTAAACTATATTTCGTAGCTAAGGGGAAAAGGAAGATAACGAGTTGGATTAGTCGGTTGGAGACAAAGTTGGATTTATTTACATATATTATTTCAGAGAATCAGGGGGACCGCAAGCATCCCTCTTACGTCGTGGGGATCATACTTCCTCTGTAAGGCTAACCACAATCCGTTCTCTCAGGTCGTCAGCAAAATCATCGAACGGTCAAAATATGAGTTTATTATAGCCCATAAACACCCTTACGGTCAATAAACGAATCATTGAAGAGACTTGTTAGTGTTAGTGATCTAGTCATTTTTATTTGCAGTGTTTACAGTGATGTTATTCTGAAGATGTTTGATATAAGCTCTTGAACACATGTCTACGAGTATTTCGATGTATGTAGTTACAAATGTTAATTGACTTAAAATCCGGTTAAAGTTATTCGATGTAATGTGATAGTTATGTAAATGCAGTTTGATTGAATAAGTAATTGTAATATTATAAGTATAGTATAGTAATAAAAAGTAAAATAAAAGTTATTGTAATAGAGAAAATATATTTCTTTATTTCTTACCTCTTTTACTTTTATAATAAAAATGCAGTCAAATCCTTATAAGAAAAATTTAGTAAACATATCCTGTATAGTCATTAAAATAATTTTAATAGACACATGAAAAAAAATATATAAGAAACATGGTTCTTAAGTACTTCAAAATTATATGTACTGTATATTTACTAATATTGATATTGATATTTCATTCATTTTATTTCGCGCTTTCTTTACTTAAAAACATAAAAAGTCTTAATAGTTTTCATCTGTTTAGGTAACTGTATAAATGGTAGTTGAAACCACTTTTTAAGTTTAGAGGTTCTAACTGGAAAAAACATGGTTTTTATAATTTCACTAATTTTATTTTAAATAAAAATGTTAATAAATAAATACTGGTTTATTTTTTGAGATTTATTTGAAATTTAGGATATATCCAAGAATATTTCAGGTGTCCGGACGCTTATTTTATACAATTTGTGTAAGAATACATAAATAAGTCATCACAATATTATTAAAAGAGTGCTCATTTTTCGATAATTTAAAATAACAGAAAGAAAATAAAAAAATATTTAAACATGAATTTCGATTAAAGTTCCTAAATTATTTTATTATAGTAGTTTTCTACGCGATTTGAAATTCAAAAGAAAATTATTTAATTTAATGAGATCTAAGACTTTCGAGAATATTCATTTGAATAAACTTAATATATTTGGTTATTTTTCTCACCTCGTCTACTAAGAATCACTCTTTTCTCGTCTGCCCTTTATCGCGATTACTGCAAAGTAACCGAAACGTCGGGAGTAAGTAGTCTTAAATCATTAAATAACACGTGATATAAGTTTTATTTAAACTATTGAAATTGTTAACTGTTAAACTGTATATAAGATTATAGAGTAAACCAAATAGTGAAGAATAAAAAGTTAAGGATAACTTTGTTTATCAGATTTTATAACAACATCAGTGTTCATGAGTCTCTAAATTGATCTTATTTTTCTTGAAATATATAGTGTAGTATAAAATTTGCACTTGCGATGGTATTAAATATCATAATAAATAAGTTTGAGCACTATAAAATGTTAAAACAAAGACTTGTTGTTCTACAACAAAACAAAGTTCTTCGTCTTTGTATTGAGTTCTTAGTAAGAAAACTTTATAACAAGACCCGTATGAGGAAACCTGTCCAAGATATTAATAGTACCAGTACATACACGTATATTTAATTTAATATTATTGAAGTAGAGTTGCTAAGTTTCTTTGTAGGGACTAATCTTCAAAAGTTGTCGTGAAGTCCTCGCTAGGGAAGTTGACCACTAGGAAACTTTTAAGCGAATATGGCTTTTACGAACAGTCTGAATGGCGAAATATAAATGAGTAAATATATTTTCTTTTAAGGAAGTTACGAAGCTTATTAAGAGATTTAATACTAACTTTTTCACGACATAGTAGTTAAATATTAAAAATCTTTTTTAAAATGGTCCTAGTAAAAGAATTAGTGAAAACTCAATAGTTTCCTCAGGTTTCTTTGATATAAAAGATGAAACATACAAATTTTAAGCAAATAAAAATATTTAAAAATTGTCATCTTTTAATTATTCAAAAGTGAAAAAGCCTTTAAGCAGACAATTTCAATTATGTCAAGAAAACGTTATTACCTAGAAAAGTTTGTTGCTTAATTTTGTTTCATAAAGAGTAATTGCGAGTATTTCAAACTTCTACATAGTTTGGTGGTTGTAATAGATTTTGATGAAATAAAATTCAAGATACTTATTTATGATTCGAAAAAAATTGGAAGACTTTATCTATATATCTAATAATGTATGTATCAGATGTTTTGAAAATCAATTAACAATAATATATTTGTCAATCGAAGGTCAAATTATTTTGTAAAAAGCGACATCTATATGGATTTCATAAAGAACTTCGAATAAATTTACTACGCACACAGTAAAGAACGCTTCTCTCCAACAATGAGTCTTTCCTTTATAACAGCTACACGATGTCATACAGAGATGGAGACACTAATAAGCCCAGTAAAATGCAGTAATCTCATAATAAAACTAAAAAGTTTTGAAATAAAGTAATGAAAATAAGTTTATTTAATTAATTCGTCCCTAGTTAAGGTAAGATTACTAAATTATCCCATATAAATTGATTATAAAATAATATAAAAAATTTAACATAAAACAAAACAAAAATACATTTATTTGGTTTGTTAATAAATAAATTTTCCAAAATTTTAAAATAATTTCTTTTTGAAAAAAAATAATAGGTATAATGAAAAAAAAACATAGTAAATATAACTAAAACAACGTTAGGTGTATAAAATGAACTGGCTGAGCGTGCAATTCTTCCATAATGATAAAAAGATTAAGCAGAGACCATTTAATTGAAGTTATTCTTCTAATATATTATTAAAGTATTAAAGTAATAAATGTTCCACAAAAGAAAAGATAAACTGTATTAAGGGACAAATTAGCTTTTCCGATGGAAAACTTTTATCACCATACATAGACATAAGTTAGGCTATTTTATTGAATACAATAAGTTATTGTAGTATTATATAAGTACAATTTTGCATTTTTTATTTATTAGTAAAATCCGATGTACCTAAATATAATTAAATTTCATGATTTTGAGTAAAGTGTTGAGTGTTAGAAGGTGTCCAAATAAATTGAAAGATGACATTTTTTAGACACACGGACATTAAAGTGTTCTTGAAAGACTTCCGTTTTAGGCAATTATGGAACTAAAGCCTAATCAGTACAAGAAAATTTTAGATTATGTAGTAAACGCAAACATGAATGAACTTTTTAACAAAAAAGAAATTTGCTCTTTCCTATTATCAAACTCAAAAGCCAAAAAAAAATCAGTTGCCATTCTAAAAGCTTTGCTGACAATAATTTACATAGTTTGCCTAGCGTGTCTGTTGATAGATATTTACTTTACTCACATTCTCAGGCAAGTCACGTGTCGGGATTGGTTGATACGTGACTGAGGACAGGGAATGTAGAATGATATCGGAAAATGCTGTTTTTTCCCGCCTAATACCGATTGGAACCTAGATATCTACACCCTTGTGAATCCAAATAGAAACTGAATGAAGAAAAGATAATTTTGGATAGACATTCATTTTCTTTTATAATATAATTATATAAATTTATATTTAAATCAATAAAATTATATCTTATTTTCGCAAACTTCGACTCAAGAAAAAAATATTTATTGGTAAAGTATTCAGTTAGTGGAGTTTGTTATTGTTATTTTAAATATATATTTAATTTTAAGGAATGTTAATCAATCGTTATTTAGTCTTTTTAAAAGAATAGAAGTGAAATAATTAGTAAAAGTTAAAAAAAGTTCAAGTTATTTATTTGTTGTAAGTATTGTACGAACTTAACAGTCGTGTCAAAAATATGTATATGTGAATAAATGGATTTAATAAAAAAAAAATATCAAGTGTAGTATATATTAATAATTTCAAATGTTATAATTTTTATATTTTGGAAAAATGTTAAGAGAACAAGTATTAGAATGTATTCGAACATGCATCATTATTTTCAGTATGTCTAGTATTTGGAAAAGATCACAATTTAAGTCAGAAATTGTAGGATAATTTGAAATTAAGAGTATTTTATTAAAAAACTTTTTTAATCTTTCTCTTGGTGAGCATAAAAATATAAAAACCTAAAGAATCTTTACCAACGGTGTCTCTAGGCACCGATTTGTAAATTAGTAAATTTTTCAATTTTATACTTGATATAGAAATTATTCGCATAGTAAGTGGTGTAAAATAATACTTGTAAATAATTGACCATGTGTAATTTAAACTTCAACGGATAATCAAAATTTATTTAATTTAATTTGACACAAATTCAATGGTATTTTAAAAAGTTTTGCTCTAAAACGAACATTTAGAAATGTTTGTTTAAGAAATAATTAAGAACGAGAAAAATTGTTTTCAAATTACGAATTCTTGTAAATATACATATAGCCTGAATTTATATTTTTCTCTGTTTGACCTTTATTTTTGCAACTAATTTTGTTATTTTAAACCTCACTTGAATCAAAATCGGAGTGTGATAACCTAAACTATATTTTCATAAGTCGTATAAAATATTTAAAATGCGTACCTATGTATTATCATGCTTTACAAATATTGCTTCGTTCTTGACTAGACAAATAAATTTATATAAATTTAAATTTATTTTCAGGTAATTTGTTAAATATTATTTTGGTTCGCATTTTAATTTAAAAATTGCTTTTCATTTTAGAACCTGCTACTTTGTATAATTTTCATATTTTCGTTCGTCTGCAGTACACAAACAGGCAGTATACAAACTTTGCTTAATGAGATCCACCTTTCGAAAGAAATAAAAAATAACATTCTCATAACGTTAGTTCGTAGCTCAGCTTGTAGATTTTCTAATTTTTGTAAGGAAATGTTTCAGAGTAACATTAATCATCTGAAACTTAAAAAAAAACGCATTAAAAAATGCAAACCACAAAGGACAGAAATTCTACATATTTTTTTTACTTTAAACATACTTTTAAATAACAAGATTTATATCTTATATGCACGATTTACTATACACGAAGCATTTCACACACACACATTATAATTTTTTTGTTGAGACTAGTTACTTAATTAGAGAGTGTTAGAAACTATTGAACTGAACTAATAAACTAATTTAATAACCTTAAAAATTAATGTAAACTTCATTTTAATCACTGAACTTTTTTTAACAATCAATTAATTTGAGAAGCGGTAAAACGCGGAGAGTCTAAATTATTTGAAACGGAACATAGGTGCTAACAAACATTGTAAATATAAAAACCCAAACGTTTTCTTATAATCTACGAACAAAAATTTTATATCAAACTTAAACGTTCGTTTGTTTGTCTTTAAGCATTTATTTATTAATTTTCTGTTTATTTTTACTCCAAAGGCAACACTAAATAATTAAACTTATGTTGATTGTTTAGTGAAATATGTCATTGCACTTGTTTATATTATCACTTGCAAAATGTAAGTTATCTTTTTTGAACATGAGACAAATATTCTTAACTAAAATATAACCTAACTAGTACGAAATGAGAAATTATTGTTATTTTTTTCACTGGTTCTCTACACAGGTATTGTTTATTATATGGGAAGACTTGTGGAAAATTATCTCACATGTATGATAAATTACTTCATTTTACCTCTTTTTAGAATACTCTTTCCAGTTTAGAACCAAACATTCACTGATTTCTTACATCATTTCATTCATACAATAATTACCCTATGTCAGGTAAGGCGAAGGTCTGCGCCTTAATTTAATTCTTATGTTTAAATTATTCTACATATGATACTTGACCACGAGAACCTCACTTTGGAAAGGCTCTTATAAATAGCTCCCAATCATTTTAAAATTAATAAGCAAGTTACTTTTCTGAACTCACATTGATTTCAAGCAGTAAGTAAAACTAATTGTGATTGTTATTTATTAAATTTAGATTTTAACATGTCTTAACTAAGTATAGTTTTTGTTCTTAATAGGAGAGCATATGATAGTAGTAAGAACTAGCTGTAAGATATTTATTGTTTCGTAGTAAATAAATTTACAAACCTGAAAATATAATTTAGGAATTTACTTTTAATTTTATTTAATAATATTTTAAAATATTACGGCATAATTAATTTATACATATATACATTCTTCCTCATGATGTAATCTGCCTGGACTCCTGAAAATTTATGAGGCATACAGTACACTAAGTGCTATCTTTTGTTGAAGCTACCAGTACCGAGTAGGAAATAAATGTATTATCGTAAGGTACTTAAAACTTGCTTCCTTTGTAAAGTCTTATGAGGGAAGATCTTACTTAAAATGATATTTTAAATTTAATAAAGCTAAAAGATTATATTTCTATCTGCTTAACTTAATATCGCTGGACTAATATTACAAAGTGTCAGAATAAGTATGTAGCAGTTATACTGCAGTTGTATAACAACAACATCTTTTTGAATTACGTTGACCACAAACCTATGCAAACTATACATTTCTTCATTCCACGTTTTTAAGTATACACTTCTGCTTTCATTAAAAATATATATACATATTTTAGTTAACCCAAGCCAGTAATACAATTATTTCTACACTAATATTCTAATAAAAAAAAAACAAAATAACAGTGATTACTAATTATTTTAGATAAAATATTGTATTACTTGTAAAATAATACATAAGCTTTAATTTTCTAACGTAACTCGAATCTGGTCTCCTGAGACGAAATGAGAACATGCTCTAAATTCACTTGTCTTGAGATGTAGCTTCCTCGTCATCATTTACAAGTATATGAAATTAGTATATTCTATACATAAAATACATATTTTTTTATTACATGCGCCGTGAGTAAATAGTTAAATAATGTTCTTGTAAATGATTATTATGTCCTTATTATAAAAGTATTTATACATTGCACAAATTTATGTACAATTAAATTTTGTAACTGATCCAAAATAGCTGTTACTATAACTATAAAAAAGTTTTTTAATACTTTAATATATTTAAGATAACCTATAAATTAATTTTTGGATTGAATACAAAAAGTTTGTTTGATGAATGTTGATATTTATGAGGTAATATTATAAAGTGAGTCTCAGGCTAAGACAAACGTTCCAACTAAATTATTTAAAAGCTTATATAAACACCTATTACAATATAAATAACAACTAAAACTTAAAATCTCCACCTAATACTACATGATTGGCCCAATGTAGGTATAATAATGCCATCCCATTACTATCAAGTATCTTCTGGTTCCCACGGCCAGATGTTCGTTCGACAGCGTCAGCAGCAACACTCGTTATTTGATATTTTATCCTGACATAGATGTTTTCCGATGTCATTTAATTTTCAATACACAGTTTGCTTACCGTTGTTCTATAATGTAGCGCTTAACTTTACAAATATTAATGTTTGTAATGCTTTTTATTTTAACCATCACCACTTTCTGCATGATAAATGCAAATTCATACCTTGCATTATTTTTTGCACACCCCATAATCTTGCAGTTTTAAGGTTAAGAAAAACATACTTATTTTTGTTACAAAATCTAATATTATAAAAAGATATAAATTTAGAAGGAAAATTCTTCTAAAAGCAAAGTTCCTATAAAAACAGCACCGTATAACTGCAGTTTAAATAAACTTTCCGCAACAAAATAAAAGTCATAAATATAAAGTCAAAGGAAGCACAACTTAAATGGGACCGATATACAGGGTGACTGGTGAATTACTATCAATATTTAAGGAGCATACTCGGTACATGATTCTCATTCGAATTATGTAAAAAAAATAGGTACTTAATTTTTGACCAAATTTCCGTATAAATAAATAAAGTGTTGACACGTTCCAAGTGTGGACGCGTGCGGCGGCGTGCTGATACAACACTACGCCGCCGCCGCGTCTGTGTGAGTGTGTGTGTATACCTAATCTGTAGGGTGTTCATACGATGCGTAATTAATTACATAACTTTTGGTTAACTTTACTTAGGAGTTTATTAATATTTATGTTATATTAATTTTTATTTTGTCATATATGATCGTCAAATATCACGTCCTCAAATATCGATAGTAATTCACCAGTCACCCTGTATATATGTATTTATACATATATGATATGATGCACGACTAAATTTGCAACGACTATATTGTCTATAAATATTTAAATAAAAAATAAAAATATAAGTACCTAGTCCTTATGTTTTTGCTCCCTCAAAAGTTCAAGTTACATAAAAAAAAACATTATTACAACCTTTTAATATTTTTTACTAACACTTACCGTCGTCTAGCAATCTTAAATTAATAATTAAAGAATAGTAATAAACTTGTAAAATACTTCATTAGTGTTAACGTACATTTGAATGGTCATGCAACTCCCAGGAGTTCCAAGATTATATCAGGAAAGATGTAATAATACATCTGAATCACCCTTGAGATTTTACATAGATAGTTTTTAACATATTTCTTGCAAAAAAAAACATTTTATAAAAGTTAAAATAAGAAATATGCTTCATTAACAAACTTCTCTAATTTCCGAAAACTAATATATAATAACGATTTATTACATACTTTTATGAAATACTATTTATTGCGATTGTTTATCCAAAGTTTTTTTAACGTCTAATTTGTTTTTCATATTTACATTTACATTTACATTTATTTTGTTTTGTTTCAGTTTCTATTTTTAGGCATGAAAAGAAGTCTTAAAAAACTATTTTATTTGACAAAAATCTATATGTATATATAAAAATGGATTGCTGTTCCTTAGTCTCGCTAAAACTCGAGAACGGCTGAACGGATTTATCTTATCTTAGTCTTGAAATGTTTGTGGAGGTTCAGGGAAGGTTTAAAAGCTGAAAAAAAAATAATTTCCGGGAAAACCCTAAAAACAGCGCTTTTCTATTTCCCATACAAACGGGTTTTTTGAGATTAGATTTGACAACTTACTAATATTTCAATCATTCTGTTCGATTTAAACAGAAAAAACCTGATCATTTATGGCCTCTAAGACGAAATACAGTCCGCCCGGTCAGCTATACATATATTACCAATAACGAAATTACCGCGGACGAAGTCGCGGGCAAAAACTAGTAAAGAATAAAAATTTACTGTACAGAGAGGCTCCTAGCATTGAATTGGAACTGGAGTACAACAACGTAATAAGATTTTTACTGATTTATATTTAGTCAAAATTTAAGGTCTCTTAAGTAAATTATAATGAATTACAGTTTTCATTTCTGTGTCTCACTAGTCGTTCACTCTTGACAGAGTGGTCAACAATTGACAGTTTTCATTTAAAAGAATATAAAACTATAAATATACTCTTTCAAAACTTGAACTGTACCGGAAGAATATTGAACACCATACCTACTATAATTAAGAGTATACGTATTACTTTATGTCAGTTATAAACATTCATAGTTACATTAGCTTAGTTAGCTCAAGAATTTAGGTAGAAACCACAGAGAAACATCTATCCTCTTTCGTCTAAGATTAAACACAGGCATTAATGTTCACCCTATTTTCACCCGTAGATACTCCCTCCTCCTCTCTGGGGAATGGAGAATAAACGGTTTCAATTGTTGCGAGAGTCCGTGAAATTATTTCAGCGAAAGCCAACATCTTATTATCACACTGATAGATAATCCGATTGGACTTCGCGAAACTATTCCTGAGTTAGAACATTGTTTGCGATAATTCAGTTGAACATTGTTAGTAGGTTTGTTAATAAGCAAGGCTTTGCACGGTTTGGGATATATAATGAAATTTATTATTCAATTTGTGTAAATTTCTGACTGCTATTGTGGTGATCGCTGTATAAAACAAACACTTTAGCTTTTGTGTTTATTTAATTAGGTTTTTTTTTCTGAGAACTTATCATGCAATTTTTTTACTGTTGAATCTATTAACATTCTGGCATACAATAATACAATTAGTACATACAGAAATCTTTTTTATTTAAATATATCTAAATCAAAATTGTACTTTGTACATTAAAATTCGATATTTTCAAATTTACTGCTCCTAAAGTTCAGTACATGTTTCTTTACGATTTGAAATAAATGGCAACGTACATCCTAGAACGTGAGCGGGGTATAAACTTAACGATATACGATTCCATTGTTATATAAGGTAAGAGGAATATAATGGTTGATAAATATAATATTATAAATTGCAACGTTTAAGAATAATGCTTTACGATCAATCATAAAAACATAATTTAATATTAAATAATACATAAATTTATGAATCAAAAGAAGAATTAAAAAAGAAAAAAATACATATTGTTAAAATATTTATTTATATGTATGTAGTTATTCAAATCTGTAACTTATTTGGAGTAGCGTTGTTTATATTTTGTTTCTGTTTTGATATGTTAAATGAAATTTCAATGTTATTTAGGCGGAATATTTCTTTTCGAATTCTAAAAAAAGTTAAACTGTACTGCAATGTTCCAAAATATAACAGATTAAGAAAATCAAGAATGGTAATAGGTCACACGACATATTATCTAAGCGCACTGTAGTGCGCCGGCCAAGTTCCACAGGCCGGCGCATGCCGTGCACTATATTTACACGATACACGAACCGTTTCGACCCACTTTTGACCCCCCTGTAGCTCAGTGCCTATTGCAAGTACAGAGATAAAATTGTACCTACGTTATCATATACTAGTACTAAAGCAGTATGCCAAATTTCATAGATAAAGCTTCAGTAGATCCTGAAATATGACCCTGTGAAAATAACTAATTTTGGCACTGACTCACTGACAGGTAATCAAAACCTCTAGGCCACTTCCCATTGTTTTAGCATTATGAAATTTGGTACACAGGTTGTGTGTACATATAAGTAGATTAACAAAAAATTAAGAAATTTAAGAAATCGTTCAAGCGTGAATTGCCTCAATTCTAAATATCGAATTTTTAATAAATTCGACCCACTTTTGACCCCCCTGTACCTCAGTGCCTATTGCAAGTACAGAGATAAAATTGTACCTACGTAATCATATACTAGTACTATAGCAGTATGCCAAATTTCATAGATAAAGCTTCAATAGATCCTGAAATATGACCCTGTGAAAATAGCTAATTTTGGCACTGACTGACAGGTAATCAAAACCTTTATATAGGCGCTCAGCTCAGCACAATAAAATACATAATAATGAAATATTAATTAATAATAAATAATATGAGTACATCTATCAATCGGTGATAAATGAAACTAAAAAATAAAAAATAAATATAGTTTAAAAAAACTAAAAAACACGCTCCAATGATGAAAGAAACCGCGTGGAAACTAATTTAACCTTTACAACCTTAGAAATCAATTTAATTTAAATTGTTTAGAATAAACAATAAATGGTATTATTGAAAAAAAAAAGCGTGGGGCGCTTCTCAAGAAGTGATATATATATATATATATATATATATATATATATATATATATATATTGGCCGGTTTTCGTTCTGTACGTAACACTTAATTAATTGTATCATAAATTTTTTATTTATATAATTAAATTAACCTGCCAAGTTCAAATTTAGAAGTATTATAATTTTAGATATTTTAAACAAGCACCTACGTATTTTCACAACTATACCATATTTTAAGTTGGGTGTATGGTAAAGTGAATTTCGGCTGATGGACCGTTGACGTGAATAAGGTGGCGGGTAGTGGCTGGATGTGGAAGGTAGAGGACTGGGTGTGGTGGCGAGTCTTGGGAATGGCAAATGTTTACCAGTGGATCATTCTGTTGATGAAGATGATTATGATCGATTTCAAAGTGCATCTAAACTTGGCATTAGATTGGATTTCAACCCTTTTTAGGCAAACAATTAGCCGATTGGAACTTGGCCCCCTTTTTAACAGACATGTTTTTGGTGAGATATTATAGTACATATAAAACTTCAACCGGGGGCGATGACCCTAGAGATACTTAAAGAATAATTAATAATAATTTTATGGGGCGACACTTCTACGAACTGAAATCACATAAAAAAGAAAAAGTTTTAAGTGGCTAGTAGCAAGCAAATGGCGTTTTTTCCCAGATTGTAGCGGTTTCTTGATTGCTAAGTCTTGTTGCTAACGAATTGACACTAGACGTCCTCTCACTTTCTTTTGGGAGTACTATGTACACAAACATAACTGACGTAACAGAATTATAAAGACTTTAATTGGATAGCAACGAGCAAGAAATATAAAATAAAAATTTTTTCTTTAAAAGACCTTATGTAATATTTTAATTATTTTAATATTTTAATTTAATTTGAAAGTTATAATACATTTTATATGTAAATAACTTTGACTTCAGAGTCTGGTTTATATGGTGTTTTTGTTATATTTTATTATCGGTGAGTGTTTATAAACTGATTACTTCTACTACTTCTATTGCTGTATTTAGTATATATATAAGATATACTAAGATATGGACGCTGTAAGAACTAACGACGGATGGAACTTACAAAAAAAACTTTCGGCTGTCATCAATTATTACATTTATATAAAAACATATTCTTAGTAATAATTAAACTAAACCAAAAACTGTTTAAAAAGAGACTAGTATTATCTTTGAATTTCGTTTTAAATATGATTGTTGGGAACACGACAGTGTAATGCAGATCTTTGAGGAAAATGCAACCTCCAAGAAAAACAGGAATATTTAGAACGTAGATCGTTGTGAAGTAAGTAACATTAGCAATGCAATGCTCCGTCTCTAAAAAGATTATAAATTGGTATTAAAACCGGTATATATTTTTAAAACCACCTGGTAATAGTTGAGTGGAGATTCATTATATCAACTGAGTTAAATTCTTGAAGTTTGAGTATAAATCTTTTTCTGTGAAGTCTGGGTCTTGTTATTATTCTTAAACAAATCATAGGTATGTATCAAAAGTATGTATCAAAAATCGTACTGAGCACGCTACTCCAACATATACATATGTACTTTATACAATTATAAAATGTAATATTAGTATAATAAGATCTAAGATTTTCGCGAGTATTCATTTAAATGAAACTAATATTTTTATATTTACTACGTGATTTTTATTATTGATTATAATTGTCATACTTTGGACAGACAAAGGGTTAAGGAACACATTTCAGACGTCAATAATAGGTGCGCGTGGAAGTCAGCAGTGTAAGAACATGCATTGTACAAACCAGGCCATTACATTAGATTTGATAAACCACATATCCTCGCTCGTGAATACACATATATGTAGATACAGGTATATACCGAGGCTACGCCAATAGGCTATTGAAATTAAAATACGGGGTGTATTTTTAATTTCAATAGAGAAGATGACTGGAATCTATCAAACACCTGGGATCCTCTTCTTAAAAATATAAAATCCCATGTCCGTGACCATACCGCAGGACCTCGTTACACCGTGAGCGCATTCTGTCGGCATCCAGAGCGATAAGCCAGAAAATTAAAATAACAAGACCGACTGATAGACACTCACATCTCGTCTGCCCATGATCACGGTTGCTTTAAAGTAACCGAAACGTTGGAAGTATGTAGATTATAATCAAAAATAAAAATCGCACAGTAAATCCGAAAGTATTACTTTCATTTTAAAAAAATATTAGTAGACTGATTGTTATCGACTAGATCGGGATATTCTTAAATCACATCTTTAACATCGAATTGTGCCGCTCAGTTTTTTATTTCTAAATTTGTTTAACACTAAACAATCTTAAGTTTTTACGCAAATACTTAAACGTAGTTTTGATTCTTCCATGTTCTTTTTTCTCTGTTAGATATTTTTATACAAATATTTATTTTATTGTCATAGATTTTCAGGTTTTTAATTAAAATTTCGGTCGAAAACCTTAACTAAGTAAATTTAGGTCCCAAAAAAAATATACTCCAAGGCTACTTTCTATTTATTTGGAAAGCAATTGGTTATAATCAAAACAATCACAAATGGCTTCGGAGAACATCTGTGTACGTGAGGAGGGTCTTAACAAAATTACAGCGGTAATGGTGAAATAACGCGAAGGTCGCGATTATCGACGGTTGTAAAGAAGCAGTCGAGTGCCGATAAGTGCCTTCATTTGGCGTTAAATTGTCTATGCATTTTTTTTTCTTCTGAAATGTATGGTATCGTTTTTTAAATCAAAGTATTATTATTTAAATAAGATAAACAAATATTTATAAAATTGCCTTATTCTGAGACTACGAAATGGGAGTTCTGGAGCACCTAACTTCTAAATTAAATTATACAACAACTATATAACATTTCAATTTGGGATAACTCTAATACTATTTGATTTTATAAACGGTTATTTCTTCCTTTAGGTTAAAGTTTTATACGTAAAAAGTAGAAAAATGTTAAATTTTTGATAGCTAACTATATATTGTAGTATATATAAATATCTTTAATGCTGTTATATTAAAACATAAGTATGTCAAAAAACTGTAAGCAGTAATTAATAAAATATATATTAACAAATAATACGTTGGTGAGAAATGCTTGACGTCTTTAACGACAGTTTGGGTGTGTAATTGAATTCAGCATAATAATTTTTATTGTTCTTGTTAATTTCATCAAGCCATATTTTCTTGTTGTTAGTGTTATATTACATTTACATAGTAAGCAAAACAAAAATTTGAAGGATATACAAAAATTAAATAAAATAATTAAATGACGGACACATTAAAATAGCAAGCTCTTTTTACAACTTTTATGCTCTCTATAAAGCTGCAATGCGGTTTGTTTCGCTGTTTACCGCTGAACTCAAGTATTATTCACTAAAAGCACGTAAGACTTCAAACTACTGTCTGCATTCATCATTCATTTTATACTCTGATATTTATAGAGAAGCATTACATGTTAATTGCAGATCCTTATAATTTTTTCTATGTGCAATTTACTCCATTAATTTAAAAGATTTTAAAAATGTCCACTATGAAAGAAGATAGTTGTAACAAACTACTTGCTTATTATGTTACTCTTATGAACATAGATAAACATTAAATAAGCAACTTTAAAATGGAAAATGAGGAAATATTAAAAAAAAACAGTGATAAAAATTTTAACTTCATCTTAACTCATATATGATAGAAGTGATATTTTCAAAATTTATTAACAATTGGAACGTTTAATTATGAAGGTTGGTTTACTGGTTTCAAAGTATCGCAAATTGAACGAAAATGTCAACAAAACAATATATTTTTACAGAGATAAATATTGAATGTCGACTTATAACGTTTCAAGTACAATACTGTATTTAATACATATTTGAACTAACACTTACAAGCCCCAATGATAGGATTATTTTTCGAATTGAAAATATCTTTACTCCATATTGATGAACCTTCTCATCTTCATCTTTATAACAGTTTGTTTAACTGATTAAAATACAAATAAAAGAATATTACCAAAATTCCTCGGCCGTTTATAATATTGATAAGAATGCTCAAAATATTCAGCTTTGTGAGCATTTCATTAGTTACGAGACATTATTGGGGTTTGAACAAACGCATTTTTAAATTATATGAAATAATTATCGTGAATAGAGATTTTTATGTGAACTATACTTTATAATGCCATGTATTCCTTTATCATTCCTACTTTTTGAAATAATATTGATATTAGAAATGATTTGATCTTTTTTATTTTTAATTTGTATTTCAAATGTACTCCTCAAAAAATGCGTGGCGTTTGTTTGAAGATCTCATGTGGTATTCAATAAATTAACGTTCTATAATCTAACAGATCGATGATGATGGGCTCGGTTTGCATGGCTTTTTTGTTTCTTCAAATGTACGTTGAGAAGTCTTTAAAATTCAGACAATATACCAGTGATTAATAACAGGTATATAATTGAATTTAAAGAGAAGATAACTCGGATGGACATGTTTTTAATATGATATCTAAGATACCATCCTTGATTCTAGCTTTGCTTGGTTAAAAACTATTTCGTATTTATTAGTAATATAGGCTTCTGCTATGAAGAGAACACTAGACAGGGAAACGAGGTTTTGTAATTTTCATTATATAGACGTAAAATTATGTACGAACAGTCTAGAAAGCGGTGTTGCTCTCTTCACTCTCTCTCACTGTGAGTAAAGGTACCATTAAGTTTATCCAGAAAAGGTAGTAAAGACTGACATAAATTTGCTAAGGCAACTGTTTTGGCTAAGGAGAAAAGAGCTCTATTCCTGGAAAGTTCAGACCAAAGAAAGAAAAAAAGAAAGACCAACTATGTTAAACGGTACCAAAGTGGAACAACATCGGCCTTCTTACTAAGGCGTTCAAAAAAGCGTATTATCTCTGGGCACGGGTGTGAGATCATTTCATACCAACATAAACTATTTAGTCCTCACCCCTGTTCATCAGCATCCACAGCAAAATAAGATTGCAGGCTTTTCGGTAACGGAGACGCAGATAAAAGATATTATTGCAAATATACACATATACCACGACGCAGCGTTTTGAAGGACAACCTTAATAAATTCCATTATTTTTCAATTTATATGCTTCGAATATAAGTGACATACTAAAAAACTAATGTATATTTTTAATTAGAAACAATAGTAAAAAATAAGAACAATCTAGTGATTTAGAAGAATGGCATTATGTTTATTGCAATGAAGGTAATTGAAACTTTTATCTTTTGAAAATGGATTCTGTTTTAAGAATAGGAACATTTCTAAAATTTAGATCTGTTAACCCTTGGGAAATCTTTTCTTCCAATTTTCTCAGTCTCTAGCAAGATAAGCTGAAGTACCTTATGGAAAAACTAGAGCAAGTTGACTGGTCTTGAAAAAATTACAAAAATAATTCGAAATAGAGTATTTTTATTATCCGATTTACATTTTATTCATAAAAGCATCATATACAAAAAATATTAATTTTTACCTATTGCACAATCAATGGGAGAAACGATATCTGTTAATTTTTAATTAGAGCTCAGGTAAAGCATGGTAGCTACGTAAGAAAATGGTTCATATAACTTTTGTACATTATCTACTATTAAACAATAAAAATACGATACATCTGTATTAAGATAATGCTACTGAACATTATACATATATCGAAATGTTATCGAAAATGTCACTAATATCATCATATGAATGAAGACAATTAATTATACGAAAATTTAAATTTGACAAGTGGTTATCACAAAAAAGTTAAGGATATTGAAACTCTTTTATTAAATTTCGTTAGACATCTCTCACAACTTAGATCGTAGATATCTTATTAAGTAAGAAATAATGAAAAACCAGCAAGCAATACCTTAATATGACAAACATTTTTAAAGCAATTTTAAAAATGAAAAAAAAAATTTTTGTCGTTACGAAGGTAAAATACGTTTAAAAAAATTACTTATCTCTTAAATAAGGAAAATATATATCTTTTCCAAAATCAGGTCTTTTTGTTAAAAAAAAATATACATGTTAAATTGATAACAATATTTACTATTCATTTTCTATTATTCGCAAGAAAATAAATAAAGTTTAATTGGAAAGGTAAAAGTGAGTTTAATTGTAAGGATTTTCTGTAAAACCTCACTTCGATGGTATCGAAAGCAATTATAACTTTAAATGAAAAAACAACAGGTAACAAAATTACAAGTACACAATTTGTTACGTAACAGCGTTTGTGAGATTTAATATCACATATTTTTAAACGCTTTCTGGTGATATTTGAGTAAAAAGTTTATAATAAAAAGCAAATAAAAACAAGATAGTCTACGTTTATATAAAGCAAAATGTTTGTTATATAATTAAAAAAAACGACGTCAGATATAAATCTCTGAAAAAAAATTGTTTTCTTGTAGACGTTATGAAAACTACTCAAAAAAATCTACGAAATTAGTTTTTCTGGTGTAAAGTAATGCTTTATACATTTCTCTTCTTAAGTGAAATGAAAAAACATTCAGAATATACAAACCAAAAAAGGTAAGCTAGAAAAGATATGAGTTATAGTATTCATAGTTGAAACATTGAAATAATTGTCACAATTGGAAGAAGTAACAAACGAATTATTCAAGTTAATTTACAACGTGAAAAACTGATCACCCTCTTACGTTTTTAGCAAAAAAGGTCAAAAGATTGCAGGACAAAATTGACTTCATAATTTCTTTGCTATTTAAAAAAGTTGCTTTTTTATTACTTTTAGACGGCTTCTAATTACAGTATTATTTTATCGTAAACAATGTCATGCAAAAAGGTCAACTGACTATAAGTAAGAAAGGTCCAGAAATTTAAACTAATTGTCTAGACTTTGAATTTCAAAACAGTTTTTATGCAATATAAATAATTCAATAAGTTTATTGAATAAATGGTACTACTTTTACAAGTTTAAATTGGCAAAAAGATTGCGCAGTCTCCTTCAATGATAAATAAATTTGTAATCTTAGGCTTGGAATCCCTTTTTGAAATATTTGTGTTCATCATTTGTTTATCCAAAGACCTTTAGTTTTTCCCTCAAATGATATTTGTGTAAACGATCTCAAATTTATAAAAAAAAGGTTATGTAGCATTGCAGATTGTTACGTACGGGCTACATATATAAAAAAAAATTAACAGCACCGGGGCAACATTTTTGTATGGATTAAATGTCATATAACGAGTGACGCTGCTGACCCCGCAGAAAGAACACCAGGCCGTGTGAACAGGAAGATATTTGATACCACACAAGCAATGGAATCATGTAATCTTAGTTATAGGTTATAAGTTTTAATATGTATTTTTTATTATATAGCATATAAGTATGTTTTTTAGTTTTCCTGAAACCTTCGGTTGCCACATTAGGTAATAAGATCAGAAATATTTGCATAATCACTTAAAAATATACATTCTTCTCGTCATTTAAATATAAAATATTTATCCAAATTTGCAACGTTTTTCATTCCTTTTGGAATTTATGTCAATCAAGATTTAGTGTCGTATCTTTAAAATTAATACATATTGAAAACAAAAGGTTCAAACTAGGCCCCAGGCCGTAATATAGTTTTAGAAATCAAATGAATTTTTCAAGATATATTGAAAAAAAAAATGCGACTCGTTATTCAATATAGCCATTTATCTCGTTTATGTTTCGAATAAATAAATCTCACTTTATTTTTCCTATGTGGTAACTATAATATGATTTCATACCTCATTTTTAAACAGTTGTTACTAATCTCGATATGATCAACTAAGACAGGATCATCAACAGAGGTCTATTCATGGTATATTAAAATATATGAACGGCACTGAACTATTGGCGTGATTTATTCATAAATCATCTCTAACAGTTGCAGACAAAAAATTAAATAATACTTGATAAAGTTGTAGCATGTACATATGTAGAATAATTCAATAATTTTCAATATCTATGAAATAATAGGTAAAGTTATGATGATACATAGATTTATTGTATTGACTTTGTTCTTCCAAATTATGAAAGGAAAAAATATTAACTTGTAAACTATGTATGTGTTAAGATGCACCCGAGATCAAAGTCGGATTGTATCTTAGCAATAGTTAATTTAATAACGCATCTTAAGGGTGATTTGAAATATTTTGTATAAAATGAAAGCTGCTAATTGCTGCTTTCATAATATAACGTAGTAATAATAATTACTTTGAAAACTGTTAATTTTATTTGGAAACTTTAAGAAATGATAATTTATTATTGAAAAGTTCATTGAATAGCGTAGCTTGGTTTATATAGCACAAAAGATTGGAAATTCAAAATTTTCTAAAATAGGGTTAATAATTATATATGTACTTTATTAATACAAAATCCTGCCTTGTAAATAAAGCAAGTATAAAATCAAATTACTTTATGAATGACATAGGACTTTAATATGTTAAGCCCTTGTGATTGGTTTGTTTAATTAAACATAATTAAAAATTAGTGAAAATTCATGATAAATTCATCCAAGCACCAAAATGTAAGTAGATATTTTAGTAAAAGGATATAGTTAAAAAATTATAACACTTAACAGTATTAAGAAAGTAACTCTACACTTAATGAGTATAATTCAGACGCTGTATTTTCACTAAAGAAATACTAATTAGCGCCTTTACCTTGCTATACTAATCCAAACCTTTAATAGGACAACGATATAGTATCATCTTAACATAAAATAATATGTGACAGGTTAAAATAAGCCTAATTATAGGCACAATCTTTCGTTAGTGCACAAAAGCTTTTTAGAAGATTTTTTTAAAAATCGTAATTAGAATTAAGTAACTTTAAAAAGCTGGTTGTTTCAGATATTTAAAAAATCACGGATATGGATAAACCGATATTTAGGTAATGTTATATTTAAAAAATAATATTAATGAGAAACCTTAACCTGAATAGGTGTATTCGTTTAACAGAAAATTTATAACGTTAATGACTAGAAAAACTAAACTTTCCTACAGGCGGATAGAAAATTTATCTTAACACGTATAATGATTCTAAGCTAAATCGATCCACTCTATTGTCTATTGGAAACGTATAGGATGGAATTATTTAGCACCCCTTATCAATGTAGGTCAATACCACTTTAATAAAAAATTATAAGCATTCTTGGAATGACAAAATACAATTTAATTAAATTTTGTTCTGTAAAATATTAATTTTACTTTGTTTTATTATGAATAAAAAATATTTGTCATAATTGAAGATAATGTTTTTTTAATATTTACTGCAAAAATCTAAAGTAAAATAATAAATTTTAGAATGTAAAATAAAAGAACGCTTTCCATCTTTTAGATTGGGGGAATATATGTATGTAATTCTATAGTAATCCTTCCTCGGTAAACAAGTAATATAATTATTTTTATTGTAAGAAAATAAAACACTTCAAAAACACACATAGGAACACTGTAAATAAAAAGATAAAAATAACTTCAAAAGCAGACTAGAGATAGAGTTATTGTTTGTATTCCTATAGGAATTCCTATATTTTGTATGTTTCTATTTTAAGTGTTTTATTTTACTTAACAATAACTAAATTTAGTGCCTTTGAGTGTGATTACGAATTAGGTTCGTAGAATAATGTAGTTGTTTCAAGAATAGGGGACCTTTCTTACCTACGTTCCTGCACCTTGTATGAGAAAAGTCAGGTTCAAGAGTCTGAAATTGATAAAAATGAGCGTCTGAAGCGTTAATAGAAAAACAAAATACGGCACAACGTCTTCAAGAGTCATCCAAACAAACGTGAAGATGGGCATTCTCAAGTGCGAATTTATATTTAAAGAAAAGTTGATTAACGTTTTTTTTTATCTTTTTATTGTTTCTTTTTTGGATTTCCTCAAATTTTTATAGGCTCTCTTATGAAAAAACACAACATCATAAAAACATATTTCAATAAATTGAGCACTTCCTAGTTTTTTGAAGTCGATTATTAACAAGATTACGAAATCTGTCTTCGGACAATGACGGTCTCACATAATACGAGTACACAGTCACACCATTACTTAAGGTGTATGATATATATATATATATATATATAATATAATATGTCTACACATTTTAGTAATTTTCCTCTATTTCATGAGGAGTCCATAATTAGGTCTTATTTTAATAGGACCATTTGTGAAGTACATATATCCTTATAAATAAGTAAATAGAAATCGGTTGAAATTGAAGTTACTCGTCCAAACGTCTACGTCTAGTGAAACTTCAACGTATAACAGACTATAATAAAGAAGAATTTAAATATATGCTAGTATTTTAATCGAAGAAAAAGAAAATTAAATGCTTATACAAAATTAATCCCACTAAAATAATGAATAACATTAGTACATTTTATTCCATATTGATTATTATTATCATTTTGACTTAGTTATTTTATATATCTTATGAGGATTAAAAAAAAAATATTATAGTATTAAATATTAAAACCTTTCACATGTAGTAAGTCAATAAAATAATTTATATACAACCAATTTTTTTATAACACCCTTAAAATTTACTGAATATTGTTAACGTTTTAACTTACAAAAGCGTAACAAGCTACCAACAACGCTTATGAATTAACGATGTGCGAGTGCTTAGGTCGGAAGTTGCAAGCTATTTCCACTTAATTGTGTAGAATAATATGCCAAAATAGTGATTTCTATTGATATGTTAGTTAAATTTCACTATGTGAATACGAATTAAAGGGTATAAAGTTATATAGAAATAGGAAAAGTAGAAAGTAATAATATTAAAAACATATATTATAAAAATAATAACATTTTGGTAAAATTTGACTTACTTCATATTTTATCATAAGTATTAAGCTCAAAATTACATTGTACGAGAGATTATAACCAAGCCAGTCCACTTAGGCAAATGCGCATCCTAAATTAATTTCATTTCTAGGTTGCGACGTGGCCTTAACAAATAATACAATTTGCTTCTTTATGACATGTTTGTAATAACTTTTATATTGTATGTTGTAATCACACAGTCTTTTTTTATTATTGTTGACTTTATTTTTAACAAAGAATATGCAGACTACACATAGTTTATAGATATAGATTGTGGTATCAAGCCGATGTAATACCGCTTCCCTGGGTATATATGTACAAGATAGACCCGGTATTGACGACCAAGCCCTTCTGAAGAACGAGACCCTTCATTTGACCTCGATCATGGTGTTATACCAGCGGAAGTCAGACCGCTGGCCCGTCTTAATTATACTAGGATCATACAAATACTGATAATTTAAAAAGGAATGAATAGAAAACTCAGTGATAAAGATCACCATATAAATCATATTATACATATTAATACAAAAGTTTGTGCTTTGATAAGTGACTAACATTTGTAGTTTATACACTTTTACATTTATTTATAGGTACTTTAAAAGAAATAGGTACTTTAAAAAAGTTCATGTTACCTTTAACATGAACTTTTTACTGTTTATTGTTATTTCCTTAATTAATAAAAGGAGCGTACTTAATAACATACCTACTGTTTTCATATTAATAAGTGTTATCAAAAACCAACAGAATGTATAGTTTTTCATTTGGAAAAAACATTGAAAGCACGATTGCTGATATATTTTATTAAAATTATTTCTTATTATTTTATATTATACAGTTCAATATGTTTTACATCTAGATATGTGAAAAAAACTATTTTTTAAACGAAATAATATAAATCAATTAATTTGTGCTCTGTTTCTTTAGTAACTTCAGATAAATAGAAGTTTAAAATAAAATATGTTTGAAAACGTTAAATGTAGGCGAACAGAAATGACAATAATTGTACAATTGTCACTGAAAATTACCCAAAATAAATCCAGCGGCATTTAGGAAATGTTATTTCTTAAATAGTGCCTTAATTTTATTCTCAAGCCCTCTTAACTTGTACTGAATACTTTGAAAGCAACGTGAAAAATACTTTAAAAAGAAGGAACACCTTTAATTATTTTTTACGTCTAAAAGGGAATCATTAGGGGTCATATGCGTATATCATGTCTGATTAATATGAATAAAATTGAATAGAAACTACATGATAAGAATACTTGGTTTTACGTTTGCCAAATGCCTAAATTTAAAGGTACTGAAGGTTGATGTTTTTTTAAATGTTTGGTAATACAAATCAAATTGATACATATGTATACATATATAATATAAAAATTCAAATAGTCTCAAAAGCTAAAAATGTTTCCCTTTTTAAAAGAACTAATAACTGAGTCCATTTATACCTTTATTTGCACAGTAAACTAGGCCGATGAGCCTCAGGTTAAGAGTAATAATAATAATATATCAGTTATTTCAGTTCTTCATAAAAAATAACAAGAAGAGCTTAGCTAGAATAATTTTGGTAATGAATTGTGTCAAGATCAAAGATCCATACACTATATAGATTTAATTTTTATTTATACAATGCTTTTATTATTGAAATGTCTGTTAAAAATAATTATTTTTCATTATTAATAATAAGCTTGGAAGAATAAGGCCAGCGAAACAACTGCAACACATATGTTACAGATGGCCGTTGGCGACGGTGACAACTGCCACCTGATTTCTAAATATTCTACCTAGGCTATGGCAGCACATAATGCTGTCTTAAGATGCATTATAGGTTGTAGAAAGAAGCTGTAGATTAATTTTGGGGTGTTACAAACTGTGTAGATACTTTGTAGCTCATCGCTTAAGTAGGCTTATTAGTCCTATTTCATTTTAATACAATTATTTATATTCTCTCTATGGTCAAACTCAATAGCTATTAAGGCGATAATAGATTTAAGGCAACACCTACTGCTGTTAACAGTCCTATTACCCTCAGACGCACTGTCTGCTTTCTTGTCGCTCACTGACTTTTTAGGCATAACATTATAAAGATATTTTTATTGAAATTGAGTAGGAATATATTTTGAAAGCACATTATTTTCTTTCAGATGCATGAAAACCTATCGTTGAAAGTTTATAAAATAAGCTTATGAATTATTTTTAGGTTTTTATAAAGACTTTTAGGTTTTTATAAAGTGAATTTATTAAAAGTTGATAAATGTTAAAATTTTACGGATTTTTAAATATTAATTGGTTCTCAAAACTATTATTATTACGTTCAAAACTTTAACTACAAAGGAATATTAAGAACTTCACAGTTTTGATTATAAAATTTAATTAATTCGTGATATTATTTTTAATTTAAACAAAAGATGCTAAAATTCTTCTAAGCAAATTTTTACTCTAATGTGGTAAATATAATCAAAAAACAAGCATGAAGGTTAAAAAAACCCTGCAATTTCTTTAATGGCATCTCTAATGTGCTAAGGAAAGTGGGTTACGGTCGCGCTAAAGTTTAAATGAGGCCGTGACTCAAATGCTTGAATGCTTTGATGTGATGAGTCGAAACGAGTTTAACTTAATTTTTGTAACAATACATTTTGCTATAGTGTCAAACTGTATACAAAATACAGTTTGAGTTTTGTTAGGGTTAGCTCTTTTCTTAATTTGTTTATTAGTTTTACAAACTACCTTTTGAACTATACATATTTTGCTAATTTTAAAAATTCTTAAAATTTTTACTGCGAGCCATCAAAATAAGCTTGCTTATTATTGTTTCTATGTGATATGTCTTGGCTGATAAGACAAATCCATAAGTAAACTATTCTAAATTTTTATTGACTATCCGTCCTATATGTACATTTACATATTGTTGTTATAGTAGTTGTTTATGCTCATAATAATTGTTATGCGGTTTTATAGGAATTTCGTGTCCTTTGTAGGTAAACCGGCTCTTTAAAATAAAAAAATGAAAAAAAAAATTAAAATCAAGAGTTTATATGGACACTACAGAACCTCAATTATGAGAAATATATTTTGTCACATACAAAAATTCTTTAAAAATAAATATCATTGTGCAAATACTATATTGGTTTGGTGTATTACAATAAATTATTTTTATCTGTACTCATATACATACAAATAAACAAATAAACAGTACCAAATAACAAAATATTAAAATAAATATCCTTATTGATATAAAGTGTGTAGCTGGTTTAAGGAAAATTATGTGTAAATATGCCAAAGATGATACTTGAGATAGTTTAGCAGTCTAGCTAGATTTGGATCTAATCCAATTTATTTCGGAGTCGTGCCAAATAATCTCTTGGTCCTGCAGATGAGATTATTATATCTTGAAGGACAATATTAAACGCAAAAGTGGTTCAAAATAAAACTACAACCAAAAATAATTTATAAACATTTTTATTGATTTTAGGTTCGTATATTTTGCAAAATATATTTAAGATTTAAGAATCTTTTAGTTTTTAAGTAGTTAAAAACACTTACAGAAAAATAACTAAAAAATGTATTTACAAAGATTATTATCCAAACTAACGGCTATTATTTAATTAGAATCAGAGTATAATGTTTTTGTATGTGAGGGCGTTAAACTTATTTAATTTGGTTTTGTATAATTTTTTTTTTATTACTTTTAATTTAGAAATTCAAAACATGACTTAAAGTGAACTTTTTCACCAACGCTAAGAAAAAATAAGAAAATAATGTATTCATATGATATTATACTCTCGTAATCGCACTATTGTTACGTCTTATTGATTTGTGAAGAGAGAATGTCTCTTGGCGTCCATATCGAATGACTTTCAGAATCCAGATTCCTTTGATATTATTCATCTGCTCCATTATCTTCAAAGAAGTATAGTGATTTCTTGTTATAGACTTATTATCTTTAGTAAGTTACTTCCACTAAAAAGTAAACAAATGTGTATTAAATTTCTACATTATTTTGAAGTAATATAAACAAAGTCATACACAGCTAATAAAGAAAAATAAATACATACACCAATAGAGGATTTAATCGAAAGAAATCTTCTGATTTATTATTATTTCTAACACAGGAAGTTTACTAATATCGGCGTTCCAATATATATACAGCTTTAGCAATGATACTTCAACCATGTGGAATGATCTTGAAGTACACTAAACCTTCATTATATTACAAGATATACAACAAGACTTGTTACTCGAATCGACCAGTCTTCCTGACGGATTCTGGATTCTTCTAGCTACCAATTTTCCAGTTTCAGTTTTTTAGATAAATCTACTTTTTAAAGCAAAAACAACTGTGTCTGATAAAAATCATCTTTCATGACATCAAAGAGCTATTTACAAACCAAATCTATGTTTCAAACCAAATCTATGAATCTCAGTTAATTCATTTGGCACTAGTCGATAATTTAAATAGTTTTTCTTAATTATTTTCAAAGGGGATGTAAGAGATCTTCAGAATTTCAAAAAGAATCTGATAATCGGCATCTGATTAGTTGTTTTTTTTACTACATCCCTTGTAATTTTATATTCCACATAGGTGAACGACCTGACGGCGGATGATCTATTAGCATTATTTCTCCGATGTTAAAAAGATTAAACCAACGCTGTACCGTTTGCTAATTTATTGTCTCATTCCCATAAATTACACACATTTTCCTTTCTGTCATGACTGCTTTAAACTTTTGTTACTAATATTATAGTAAACCCGAATTTCTTTTAATTTCCCTCCATACTATGTTTTTTTTAAACGTACTATGTCATCAACAAACAAGGAAAGAATAACAAAAAGAAAGTGATTGTACTCTTCCTACAATTTAAAACTAGTCTTAATAAGTTGGGACATTTTCAAATTGAAGCCTAATATCTTAATGTATAAAAAAACGACATTACTTATCAGACTTCATCTGTTAATCATAAACTACAATATTTTTTGTTTCAAGATTTCGTCATTAAATATTTCATAACACTTTTGGTTTGAATATAATCTGGTTGGATCAATTACCCTTAAAACGTAGAGTTTTCATCCAAATAACTAGCTGAAGGCCTTATAGCACGTAGGTTGCATGAAAGTTATAGCATACCAACTTTGAGGAAAGATATAAAGGCCACAGTAATATATATTTTCAAAATAGTTAAACTGTGTCTTCTTCGATTCAAGAACAGGTGACCAAACGAAAATTTACAATTTTGCTGATATATAAAACGCAAAATCACCAAACGTGTTACCTCTTTATGTAAGCCAACAGAACAAAAAGTACGGTTCCAACCTCTAATGATATAAACTGAATCTAAAACATTTATTTCTTAAAACTAAATTTACGCTAATGGCTCATCGATGACACATTATTATTTAATTAGTATTGTAAATAAAATAAATATTTGTACTTATATTTTGAATCTATCAGTTAAAATGCAAGTCCATATTTATAGTATTTGGATACTAATAAAATTAATAACTAAAAATAGTCAAAAATGACTTATCAACTTATAAAAATTGAAAATAATAAGTAACTATAGATTAATAAATATTTCTAGTTGCAACGGTTATACATATGGAACATTTCAAAACTCTAAACCTGTGATATGCACTTGCCTTGCTGGAACCTTGAAGTCATTACAATTCCAAATAAAAATGAAACATATACTGCAAATTATTCAAAACGGAGATACCTTATAAATAATTGAATATCCAAAGATAGACAGAGATAACATTGTTTTAAATGAAATTTGATAATAGAAAATAAAGTCACGGAACCTTTGGAAGTTTATTGGAAAAATATTGAAAAAATAAATAACTATATGATTAAAAAATAAGAAAAAAACTGTGGCTAAAGTTATCAAAATGGTAATTAATATGCATACATATTTTAAAAGGTTTATAACTCATAATAAAATATATAATGATTTAAACAGTCCGGTCCATTTATGACTAACGATATTGTATTCAGTACAAAGTTTAATCTTATTGAGCTGTAATTATATTTAAGAGCAAAGCCAATTGAAATTAAATGACGAATAAGTAATCTATATTTGAAAACAAGCTCTACATTTAATTTTTTTCTATTCCTGACAATAGGTCTGAACCTAGTCAACGTTCAAACATTTGTCCTTGTTGTAGTTCTTTTATAAATGTTTCCAGAGAAAATGTTGCTGTCAACGGGCATTTTATATATTTAAGATTTTTGTACTTATACTCTTAAAATGTAAAGAATTATTGTTATGATGACTTTTGAGATTTATCGGTAGTTAATCAAACAATAATATTAGAAGCATTTAAAACTGGTGCGTGTAAAAAAAGATCTTTATCGAGGCTACGTATTAAAGTAATTCTTATAATTATCTTGGATCTGTAGTGCCGTAAGTGAAGATATAAGCAACATTGAATATTCTTACACTATTTAACTGAGCACTTTACTTATAACCTTGATATTAGTTTATATGTATGCCTATTTAGGACAGCTATGACATTCTATTGCTTGTGTTGTATCAGGAATATGCTGATGAACCAGGTAAAACCTGGTTGTGTGAACACTGCCAGGTTTTACTGGCGTGGACATGTAACAAACAAACTAAAGTTAAAAAAAGATACAGTGTATGCAAAAGCGGTTACTTACAGGCAAACATAAGTGAGTGGAAACCCTTATTATCAGTAAAGGTCAGTGTAAAACGGAAGGTATAAAAATAAATATATAAAAATAATTATAGGGAGACCTATTTATTTTTGTGTATATTAATACGTATATTATTATACATATGTACATATTTGTATAATAGTTGAACTGTTTATATAACTGTCTACGAATATTTTAGTATACAAAATTGTGTTTGTTTACTCAATCGCACTAAAACTAAGAATGAATTTGGTTCAAGTTGTTTTGGGTTTCGTATTTATAATGTTGAAATTTAGAGTGGATTACATTTTGCCCCATAAATCTTTACAGGTCTGTAGTGAATTGACATACGTAGGCGAAGCTGCTGCAAACTTGAGTTGTATAGTGACATTCGATAACATTATTCATTATTGTAACTGATGAAGATCAAAGCTTTTACCATAATCCATGTGAAATATATTCTATTGAAGACTTAATATCGTTTGGATGTTCAATGTGAATATTACAAAGGAGATTGAGTCGCTTGTCTGAGCTAATGAAGTGGTGTGAAAGCTAATGAAATGGTGCTCAAGACAAGACACTTCATATTCATCATGGCTTAAAACTATTTATTAGGACTTTTATATTCTCATTTCGTGTGCAGCATATGTAGGTATCGTTATTTTAGGAATGGATTAAAGAGAATTGTGTTAGATAAATGTGTGAGCTTTTTTGGTACTGGTATTTTATTAAAATTTATGTTTTTGCACGTATGTTGTATTTTTATATGATATTAATATGCGTGTAAATTTTATGAGAATACTTTGTTAAAATATATGTTAGCTTTGCTATGAAGTAAAAATAAAACATATTTACATAATATATAATATGTATAATATTTATATGATACCATATTTATTTCATATAAGATCAGCAATTTATACTACAGAATAAAATTATGCAAAAACAAAGGTGTTATGAGTTCGATGTATGTCTATGTGTGTCTTTGTGACTTTGTACCTCTCAGTGTATTTGAATTAATGCGTTATTTTTTCAACCCAGTTTTCGTATTATGTATTACGTGTTACGTATGTTTCAAATTAATCTAAGAAATTGTTCATAAAAAATATTTTGTTCCTAATCACATGACAAAAGATACGTATTTATATAAATAATGTAATATTAAATGTTATTTTATATTAAAATATTTTTTTAAACCAACATATCTAAAATAGATGAAAATCGTTACGTAAGCAAAGCTTGTATTCAAAATTGATCGATCAAATATCTCTATCAGATTACACTGTCAACTCGATGGAACCAACACCTGACCATGTGAACCGGAAGATTCCTGTTACCACATAAGCAATGTGATGGAATTGCTAATTCAATATTATGGAATTAAAGTAGTTTTGGGTAAATAAAAATTTTAATTTACGTAATTTTACTGTTTAAGTAAGTTTCATAGGCATTCCAGAACTTTTCTCTGGTCATGAACCTCATCCTATATAACCCGATAAAATATTTTTATTATGAATGAATGTAGTATATGTATTTTCAAATATAATAAATATGACCGATCGAGGTACCTTACACAGTCATACTTACCCACTTGAGTCTATAAATCACATAGTAGTTATCTCGCTGACAGTGATTGATGTATCATAAGCAAGCCACCTCGAATTGTTTGTGAAATATATCTTGCTTTATAATTAAGAGTAAATGCGTGATATCCCTTCTCCGTATTATGTTCTGCTATTTTTAGTATTCAATTAAAATAATATTTAATAATTACTGTATTTGTTAAATTAAGTAAATAATTTATATGTACGTAACTTAGAATCAAAATAACATTTTAAATAAAAATTTCGTTTGGTGTATTGCAGATGAATTTGTATCATCTACTATTGAATAAAAAACAAATAGAATACTTTCAGGTATTTTAAAAGAGTCCACAACTGTTTAATTGATAAATTAGTAAATGTTAAAGACACAAAAAATTGACCCCAAAAAATGGTAATGTTTCAAATGGGATAAGTAGATAGGAACAACATTTCTAGAACCTCTATGTTTACAAATAGAAAATATCTTTATATTTAAATGCAGAATACAGACTCTGAAGTACCCATCGTTAGTTTCCGTCCGATTTTCTTAACAGGACTGACTGCTTTGGTGCTGATAACCTAGAAATTCAGTTAAGAATTGTATTTAAAAGCTGCAGGAAGTGTATTTTGGAGTATTTTTTTATATATGAATATACTCACTTTTGTTATAATTAATATAAAATATTTTGACCTAAGTAACATGACTAAAAACTTAATTTTTCCCAATAAAATTCAATCACTCACATTTAGCACAGGTGCCCGTCCCGGAAAAATTCTTTATAGCTTTCCGGTGGTTCTAATTAATCGTCATCGGGGTCAATGTAAACAATAATCTATTTCTTAAGCTCGAAGTAACACCTCTCATCCTGTCTGTATATAAGCGAGTAAAGCAGTAAATTTAGCTAGACGTTAGTCTGGATACACCAATCTAGGTTCAGAACAATTCAAAGAAACCACTCACGTACATATTTGAATTATTTTTATTTTTAAAAATCACATCCACTTAGTTAATGAAACAAGCGGCTTAATTAAACGGCTATTATTTTATAACTCAATTAGTGATAAACATAATAACGTATTATAATAGTAACAAATACTCCCAAGTAGATTAATTGTGTTTTTTACATTATATAGAAACCGAACTTCAAGGATAGTACTAATTATAAAAATGTTGTCATTACAACGTAATTGCTGATTTCTTACTTTGATTCATTTAAATAAAATAAATTTGATCATTTTTTTTCAAATATAAACAAGATATATTGGATACAAAATTTAAAACCTATAAATAAAATATTGTCGAACGTAAATTTATAGTGTAGACCAACAACGTGAATTTGAGGGGCCATATTTTCATTGCTCGTACAGTAAGTCATAAATTTTGCTATTCGAAGAGAGCATACAGTCAAAAATAATAAAGTTCAATTTTTGATAAGAATATTACAAGTTCAAAATTTAAACCAAAATTATAATGAATGGAAGTATATTTTTTTATTACTATGTAGAATGTTTTGTATGAACATAAACCTAAAGTATCTTAATGGTTTCAGATAACATACTAAGTAGAAATGAAATTATAAATATAAATTGAGTATTTTATTGCTATTTTTTTCCACAAACTTAAAATATCAAGAGTAAAGTAAAAACAAAAACATAACCCTTATATGGCTGTGTCAAATAAGATACACTTTTTAAAACTAGCAGATTATTTAAAAAAAGTCAATATTTTTTTTCTATTTATTATACATATATGTATGTCAGTTTATCTTTACCACACCAAAGAATAATGCATGCAAGATATGTTAAACAAAATGTAATATTTGTATCAGCAAAAGTCACACATACATGAATAATACTTATCCTATATAACAATGACTAAGCAAGAAATCTAGAGCATAGAACGAATTATTACGAACATTGATACGACCATTACTCCGTTGAAAGTTTTTCAATAGGCCTGTCGTTCGTATTAGAAGCTGGTATTCATAACTTTTCATTTTATCGGAATAAATTGCAAAAGCATCTTTACAAAAAAATGTGTGTATTAATATCTTTAATGAGCATAGTTAACCGATGGATATAAATCATGTTATCTCCTGGCCTTCGACAGCCAATAAGCGTTTTACACGAATTGCGTAGAGATAAATTGCCTGCCTCCGACATTAATGCGAACTTTTTACCAAATATAAATTACCTACATAGGGCCACGAGGATGAGGCGTCCTTATAATCTAAATATTTTAGATAATCCAAAAATAAATTGAATTAAAAATATATAAATACTCTCATATTCATCATGTTTCTATTTCCAATCAAAACTTCATGCTACGACATAGTTACGTCGGTTCAAATGACAGAGTCATCATCCAATACCGCTGACTCGGCATCTAGAGACATTTTCAGACCCATGTTCTAAAGAATTACACAATACTCTTCTCGATGACCGTCTTTCCAATAAATTAAACAATTGAGCATCGTTATAACAAAAAGCAGTCATTAACGGATGGTATTACTACTATGATTTAAATACTGTTTTAATATCTTTAGTCTGTAAAAGTTAGTCCAATAAAACATCAATCTATTTTTAAAAACCCTGCCGCGTAGATGGGACTTGACTACGTGTACAGATACGATTGAAAATATTATTTATAGTTAAATGTAATTAATAAAAATATATATATTTAAAACCCCGATCCGAAAAGATTGGTTCTAAAATCCTAGGTAGTAGTGTATAAGATCAAAGGGTTATTTACTATAGTGTAGTGAAAAATCATTCAAATAAAGAAGATTTAAATTGAAGAGCAATACTGCTAGACGACACCTTCTTATAAAAAAATTAACAGTAGACACTTTCGCAAGTTATGCTATGCTTGCCTTCATAAATATTATCATCTTTTAATTATCTATTATAAAATCATACCATATTACACATATTTTTTATTTCCTATTTAAATGTCAAATATTCAGAAAAAAATATTTTAAAACACTTTACTAATAATAATAATTAAGACAGAGTATATTTATTTTAATAAAATCAATAATAAGATAATTGAAAATCGTCACCCTCAAAAAATATTTAATCAAATAGCTAAATTAATTAATAAAAAAAGATAAGATATACATATACTTTTTTAATTTTACTCCGGTCATAATGAAAAACCACATTTATAATTAACTATTTATAACGACTTGTTAAACGAATCGGTTTACAAGCAGTGAATTTCAATACATGCATTGATTTTTAGATAATTTTCTGCATATAAAACGAGGTGCTACGTGACGTATTTCTATAGAGAACAAGTTTCGAGAACGAGAAACCGTTGATATCGTCACGGGTAGCAGCTGATTGACAATATTTTTATTTACTTTTGAAATTACAAATATGTGGGAACAATCGTATTGAGTATGTAATAGCGAAGTAAGAATTAAACAATGCAGGTTTAACTGTTTTATGGGTGTAGCATATTAAGAGCTTATTTGAATTATGAAGTTAAAGCCACTTTTTGAGTTAGCCTTTGTAACCCTTAGCAATTTTTTGCATACATTTATGTATGTATACTGGTTTCCTTTAAACTTTTTGTTACATTTCTTTACGCTTACTTTTTTGGTGTACAAAATAAAAGAAAACTTGGATCAATTGTTATTTACAAGTCACTCGGAGGTAATATGGAAATTTTCTTCAAGTCACATATAACACTATCACTAGCGCAAATGGTATTTGAACAGTGTTCTTTACAATCTTCACAACAGTTTTTTTTATTCGTACCTTTTCAACTAAACGAAACTATATATAAACTAATTTAAAAACAAGAAACACCTTTCTTATTCGAAAATAATAATGTTAATACATTTAAATTTTGATTATATATTGTGTGTGCTAACAAAATGTATACATAATTGAATATAATATAACATAATTAAGCTAAAACTATATAAAAAAAATCATTTTTCCTTTATATGTTACAATTCTGATATTTACTTAATTTGTTTCCTTTAAAAAAAATGAAAAGGAAGTTTATATTCCTGAAGCTATTAATTCTTGCTATAAAAATTAATAAAATTACTAACTTATTATAACGCTTGAATCCTTCTGTTATTTACATATAATAACTTTTTCCACTATAATTTCTTGCTTTAAGATTGAAATAAATTTAATTGTTACTTGTTTCAAAGCCGCGTTAATTTCAAATTACTATTATAAAAGTAGAAATGGATAATAAATGGTATCGACTATTAAATAAAATATCTAGAGTAAGACCTACACTTTTATTAAGCTTCCTAAGTATTAAAATATTTATAATTTTAGTTATATCGGCTGATTTATTTGCCAAGTGTAGAGGTATAATATGTACTTTTTTTACTACATTTATCCGTTTGGGATATGTAAAAGCAGAGAAAATCATGCAATAATAATTAGCCACAAAAGAACATAATATTTTTATACGGGATTTTATGTTATAGTAATAGATACTAGTTAGAATTAAAATTGTATTACGTTGACCAAAATATTTAGTAAGCTGAAATACATACAAAAGTTCCCTTTTTCAATGAGCACCTTACAACAAGCATAACAAAGACATAAAATAAATTTATACAATGCTAGGGACTAGTTTGGTTTTATTTCTCATACTCGTTATTAGAAGTAAAATAAGAAATTAACCAGCATATTTTCTTAAACCCTGCAATGCTTCAGAAATCGGCGTTCCGGTCCTAAACTAACTCTCTTCGTATATTTGTACAAAACATATCTGCAAGTCCTTAACAGTAAAAATATTTCTCTTGCCAGTTAAATTATTTTCATTACACGTTAAGTATAACCAAATGAATTAAAAATTAGATTACATAGTAATTTTATTGATTTATCTTACGAAGTACAAAAACATTAATATGCCAGGATGAACAAGGGAATAAAGTATTTAATATAGTAACAAATGTTTAAGAAATATTTTTTTATACCTACCTAAGATAAAAAGATTATTTTAATATTGAGTTTTATTTTATTTATTTGATATGGGTAAAAAAAATAATTTTTGTCAAGGTCCTCGTCCGTTAATTCTTAATAATTTTAATTTCTAATTTGTTGAGATTCTTCTTAAAATTATTGTGTGAACTGCTTTGGATCATACCATCTATATAAAAATATATTTATTTAACTTTAAATCTTAGACGGGGTTCACAACTTGTTTAAAATAAAAAACAATATTAAACTAATTAAACCATCACAATTGCTCTATTTTAGGTCTTAACTGATTATTATTTAAATATTGTGTTGTTGCATACTACTATTAGTTGTTGTATACTTTATTGTTTGCAATCAAGCCAACAACCGAGGATCACATTGTTCTTTAGTCTTCACTGAGGTCAGAAATTGAATACCAAATATTTAGAGATATATTCCAGGATGTTTCTATAGAAATAAGACAAAGTATTAAGAGTCTTCAAAACCACTTGTTAAGCAATAAATGATAACAATTATCTTCTAGAGAGCTTTAAGTCTTCTAGAGTAATGGTAAAAATTAAAAAGGTGGAAGAATAATTTAAAAATATTTCCAAGGAATTGGATGTTTATTTCTAGAAAGAAAATGTTTTAAAAATTGGTTTAACATAGAAGAAAATTAAAAAATAGGATCTTTGGATTGGGTTTTGGTTTGTTTTAGTTAAAAGAATAGCTTTGGCATGTACAAGGCTGGGTTTCTGGGCGCTAGCGAATCTGTACACTGGCAATAGATACTTTTTCAATTCCACGGCATGAGAAAATTCGTCTGTAACATAAATGAGTAGCTTTTGTTAGGTCACTGTCGATTTCATGGCAGCAATAGCCACCTCCTCGAGCAGCTCCCTTGAAAAGTCCTGCAAAATTTTCAAACAACAGTTTATCACAAATAAAAATATGTAAAGGATAAACCCTAAGGATCGCTCGCAACCATCATTCTTGGGTATGAAATTAAGGCAAAATTTACAATGTTTCAATATTGCCATCCTTTGGGTCCAAACCGTATAGAGAAAGAAATCAGCTCTGACACCGTCAATCGAAGATGTAATGTAGATCGAAGTCGGCCCCTTAATAGTGCACTAGTATTTCTAAGTGTACACAGATGAATATTAGCTGCCTGCGGAAGAGCCAGTGACCTAACTGCAACTCAATCTTGGGATTTCCGTTAATTTAAATATTTTATTATAATGCAATCAATTGGTATTACTGAAGTCATGGGGACTGGCTGACTTAGTAATAAACTCATAAAAGGAACTCTGTCTAAACTCATAGGGGAAGATTGATGTGTAACGTATAAGATCACTGTTTTACCATGTCATTCATAATATTTAGTTTCATTGAAGGACTTAAACATATAATTGATTAGTGAAGTCTATCTTTTTTATTCCTTTATAATGTATACCTAATATTTATTATTCAATTTTAATATGTGGTGCAATATTCCCTATTAATATCACAAAATTATTTACTTTCATATTGTTTGTGTGAGCTTCCTGAAAAAGTACCCCATGTTTTTACAGGAAAACAAGATTGAATTATGTATGTAGCCTTGAGATTACAAAATACCTGACGGCACCAGCTGAGCAAATCAATATTTATGAAAATGTTTAATTTGCTAAAGGAAAATAAAATTAAAAAGCCTACTTGTATTTAAATTGTATTTTATGGATGAAAAACAGCTGAATATATATATATTGATTTTATTTATTTTTAATATTATTTTAATTTTAATATAATGTTGTATACTGACTAAAAATATTTAAAAGCATAAATAGACTACTTCTAACAGAAAAAAATATATATTTGCTTACCGCAACGTAACAGATATTCTGATTTAGTTACTAAGAAATTACTTTATAATTTTTAAATCGGCTTTTAGTTAAAAATAAAATTACATTAATTATTAAAAACACATTATTATCAGATACGTTAAAACAATTATAGAATTTATTATTATAATATAAGAAAAATATAAGAACAGTCAATTACATATCATTATTAAGTTTTAGTATGTACCTAAATCTGTTTTAGGAACTCACAAAACATAAAATAAATATATTAAATAAAGAAAAATTAACAGAAACTTGATATATATGTATAGTAACCTAGAACTTACCAGACAAATTTTATATTCAAACTAGCTGTGCGCGCGACTTCGTTCGCGTGGAATCACTATGAGCAGCGTTTTTTTCGTTTTTGACGTTTTTGACGTCGTTCGTTGACCGGAACAGGCGTTAAAAAAACAATAAACTACCGATTTTCATGGGAAACGGATGTTTTCCCGCTGTAACAAGTAGTCTTTATGTTGCGCCAGGCTCTAAAATATGTCGGTACAACATTTGAACCAAATCCGTCAAATAGTTGCGGAGATTAATGGTGCCTATGTATGTATGTATAAGCATAGAATAGTGTTTTGACATAACTTTTTTATTTATGAACCGATTGACATGAAACAAACACTAAAGCATAACTGAAGCATACCACAATGTATTCGTGAAAACCACATCCAACTCGGATCAGCCGTTTCTGAGATTTGCGTGAACAGACAAACAGACAAAAAAAAGTTAATTACTTTTTTGGGTTCGACATCGATATTACAATAACCCCTGCTATTTTTTTTATTTTTATTTTCAATGTTCAGACAGCACTTTTCTACAATTTTATTATATTTATAGATGTAGATAAATACTCAACTGTTAGGTTAACAAGCATGCTTACAAGATACTGGACTGTTTCGGAATACAATAGTTATGAAGATAGTTTTGTATCTAGGAGGTAAATAAGGACATTTTAAGTTGTGTATAACTTTTTGATATTGTTTGAAGCAAAAATATGTAAATTTCGTATCATATTTCTGAAGCAGACTCAAGTTAAAACCAGAATCAAATCAAGAATATCAGGAACATTCCTCTGGTTACATTAATAATTAATACAACGAAAATATTTATTGTTATGAAAACGTACGACAAAACCAAAAACAAGTTCTTTTTTATTATTTTTAATAATTACACTAAAATAAAAATTAATATGTAAGTAATAAGAAATAAAATTAGTGACGTCATAGAGCCTCATTCATTATATACATATGAATGTACCTACTCGTACATGAGGTCAAAATCAAATTAATTTACAGAATGCACAATATAATTTACAATAGAATGAACAATATAATTTAATATAATCAGTGATCTCATAATTATATCTGGAGAATCAAAAAAAAAATCTAGCATCCAGCTCTAACGTAATTATTGATTTTAATGTTTTTTATATTATTCTTGTCTGCCATTTTTTTTAAATAATTATACTGACATAAAAACACGTCTTTGTTTATTTGTTTTACTATCAAAAGACTATAATTAAAAAAATAACGTGTTTTCTTGTAAATTTTATATTTTAAAACTCATTACATAATAGAAACAGAATTATATAAAAAACTTAATATTATTATAAAAGTAACAATAGAGAGGAGTTTTATTAAATAAATAACATATTTTACAAATACTAGAACGTTACAACGTTATCGTAAATATTTATTTATGAATTTTATTTTAAGATCAACCAAAAGACAGGCAGATTAAGTCCTGGTTAAGCAAATACTAGTTTAATCGGAATTTGTTTGCAGTAACGGTTCGAAGTGGATCAAAAGATTGTTATTGTTGGCGGGTGTTATTTTAAAGCTTTCGGTATTAATCTAGGTTTTTATCAGAACAATTGTTCTATTCTTTGTACAATTTAATTTAAATTATTTTTGTTTTATATTGATTCCTTTGTGTTTCATATCTTTTAGGTATGGATAAAATAATAATTTATTTTTTCAAGTACATTTCTATTTCTATGTTTTACAAATTGAGGTTACTAATATATTAAATTATGTGCCGGATAGAAATATATCACCTCTTCACAGCCGTGATACCCGCCAGGTAGGATTTTGTATGTAAAATTATTTTTCAAAACATTTAAACGAATTTTAAACTTGTTAATTGTATGTTTCATTAAGAACTTATCTGAATACAAATACGAATACCTATCTTTATCGATGACGCTCTTAGATGATTAAACTGTTTTTTTGATAAGAGGTAGTAATAAAATAAGGTTATAGAATAGCCGAAGATGCCACGATATTATAAATCTAAAAAACTGGCTAACAGATATAATATACTCAGGCGGTGCAGTTAAAAGAACATACATTGTAGCAATAATTTTTCTTGTCGTCAATTTTAGACCATTTGATAATATATATAAATATTTTAAGTGGAAAAATGAGCATAAGCCTTGTCCGTATAACTATCTAAAACTAACCTTTCACTATAAAAAACATTCACATGTACCCATTCAATAAGTTTCTTTTCTGCACATTAGTGAATTGAAATCATGTGTTATTTTCAAATGATTTATGTAAGATTCTTATCGTTAAAGTAGTAATTTAAAATATTGATAAGTAATTCACAACTCCATTTAGTATCAAAATAATTTATTCTAACGTTTACTTTAGTGGTTATAAATTTACAGTGTTTTAATAGAAAATAATTGTAAATTCAAATCAGATGCTGATAACCACCGGAAACAGGCCTATCGGATGCACTGATTAAATACATTATCATAATTGAGCGAGCAAAGATAATTAACAGTACTCATAATAAGTTCACACACATGATTTTTATTCAAATATGTAATATATTATGTTAAAGTTGGGAATGAATAAAAGTATCTCGTTATTTTATTTATCCAAACGTAATGAAAAAATGTACAATTTTCACATTCAGACGCGTCTTAAGTATACTTGAAAAGGGTTTAAAAGTTATACAATGGATCTCTTTTAGAACTTAAGTGAGCAAAATATATTATTTTTCACAATAATCTTATATTTTACACAAAGTACACGTTTTATTTCATAAATGAATTATGTTAATAAGAAGCTACATATATTATTATGGACACAATATATACATATAGAGGTACCTCAGGGTATCAATAAAAGAGGAAAGTCTACACGTAGCTTTAATTTTTTTTATTCTAAAACATTATTTCATATATAAAGAAAGTATATTTGTAATACTTTCTACATTTTTGTGTGGATAAAGATAGGTAGGTACTCATCATTTAATTGAATCCTTCCTCTTGAACTCTTGGCGTTCGTGGAAATTTCTCTTCCACTCAAATTTTTACACGTATTTTGTTGTAATTTTTATCTAATATACACATAGAACTTTATTCGTGCTTATCTTTCAATTGTAATTTTGTCAATATTTTGAGCTTCAAGTACAAGTAAACTTCAAGTACAAGTACAATTGTTACGTTTATCAAAAACCCTTACTTATAATTATTGAAATAAAAGTGTTTTCAATGAACCATATTTTATTATCCGTATGTTGTTTCCTTCTATTTAGTACACAATGGGATATTATCTTAGAAAATTTATTATATTTAGAGCTTTCAACAGTGTATTGTAAAAGAAAGATACAGAAATTAATTAATTAATATATATGTATATAAATAAATGGAATATTTTTAATGAATCCATACATGTAGTTTCTAATACAAATTTGTACGCTAGGCTGGCTTGGCTAAAGCTAATAGAATAAAAAGTAAAAAAAAATGCTATGCACTCATTCAGTTTATCATAAAACCTAAAATAATTTAGTACAATAACATTGTTTAACAGACAAAGAGTAAAATTATTTTATTTTCTGTATATTATCATGGTCATCTAAATCAGCGGTCTTGAAATCTAATAAATTAAATATTTATATAAATTCAGATAATTATATCACACATTGCTCATGTTTTTAAGCTTATAACGGATTATATATGTATACAGACATGTATAAATATGTGTGCGTGTGTGCGTATGTGTGTAACCTAAATGTTACAGCTTCTTTAGGATTCTTGAAATCTTTTTTTATTATCATAATGTTTTCCTTACTACTTCCCATCATCGATTTAAACTTTTAATGCTTTTTGATATTATTTACAATACCCTTTTTTCTCAGTCTCCTTAGTTTTTATATTTAATAAATATCTGTTATTTCATGTTTCGATAAGCTTCCGTTGTAAAGAATAATTAGTTATAAATCCTTATATTAGCAATGATGATTTATCGTGTATTTGTTATCGAAACCGCAATTATTATTTGAAATTACTGAGTTCATAATATAATCCCTCAAATTAAATGTCAATAGAGATATTTTCATTCTATGGTAGTCCATCCATAAATAAAAAATGATTATTACTTATTGAACATTTTGTATTTTATATATTTTACCATGCTAATGATAAGTCCATGTTCACAATTGTTTCATCATTAAAATTTGATCCACATACACAATATACATGTATATATTACTAAAGAACTACGTGTATGTTTAAGTTAATATACACAATATACTTACGAGTAGGTAAATGTTAAAATAACGTATGTGAAATATTTTTCCTTAATAATGACACAAACCTTACTAATCCCATTTCATTTTCATAAAAATTCTTTGTTTATATCTATTAAACGAAATAAATATATCAGACAAATTTTTATGAATTGATTTTCTTTTAACAGCAACGGAAAATTTAAAACATCCATAGCCTAGACTCTAGAGGCTAATTCATGGACAAACAAATGGACGCATAAAGTACTGGCTAGGTCCGACTCTAAGGGATTGCATTTTTGTGAATCTTAACGATGAAGTAGTTTTAAGTAGTAGTAGTAAAAAGGTTGTGCCATGGTGTTAACGAAATTCTTAGAAACATACTATTTGTTCAGTCGTCAATAAACAGTTTTATGGTTAGTTCATCTCACGGCCTGGCAATATTGCATCATTTCATCTTTCAAAGTAAATTTAGATACATTTGCCATTGTTTGATCGCTTGTGGTGTGATTACCTGGTGTCCATTTATATGATTTTCAAGTACTTTTTGGTTTCGTGATGAAATAGTTGCGTTTATATAGGAACTCGGTGATTTGTAATGACTCAGAAGGGTACCGCCGTTTACAACAAGTAACTTCTTTCTGTATTCAGGAGAACCACTTGCTCGATTTTACAGCCCTGCCTTTACTTCTACAAGATCGCAATTAGATGAATCGTATTGTCTACAAAGCAGACAGTTGGCTTTATGTGCACGTGTGTTTTTATAACGACATACATACATACTCGTAAGAGATAATTATATAAAAATTTAGTCAATTTCATTACATACATTCTTTTTTAATGCTATATTAAGGGTATAAGCATATTTTAATTAAGGATACTGTAATATAATTTTAGTCAGTGGTGGCCTAGTGGTTAAGGGGCTCGCCTCTCGTTGCCGAGGGCGCTGGTTCAAACCTGGCAAGTACCAATGTGATTTTTCGGAGTCATATGTACTTTCTGAGAGTATTTTGACATCACTGACATACGGTGAACGAAAACATCGTGAGGAAACCTGGACTTATAGTTTCACACTATAAGTTTGAAATCACCAACCCGTCTTGAGCAAGCGTGGTGATTAATGCTCAAACCTTCTCCATGTGAGAAAGAGGCCTTTGCTCAGCAGTGGGCGTCTGATAGGCTGATGATGATATGATGATGATGATGAATATAATTTTATTACTGACCAGTTTGTCTCCTCAAAGTAAATTTAAATACAAAAATTTTGTTATAATTAATGATGCAAAATTTCGAACTAACACCTATTTAACCATCATAATTAAGTTTTAGTGATTTTATATAAACTTTTAAATAACCTTGATTTATTTTGAAGCAGAGAAAAAAACTTTTACTGCGTTTTAAGTAAAAAGTTTAATTATTATTGTGATTCATTATTTTAAATAAAAAATAATTCTAATATAAAATTGCTAACATTTTTGTCGTTGGTTTCTATTACACAATCATCACTCTCTAAAAAATACTGCGATTTTTTTTATATGTTATTGAATTGAAAACTAAAGCGATAGTAATAGTTACAAATATGGCACAGGCTATCTTGAATCTATGATGATAGATGCTACTAAAAAGTTTTTGCGAGATTGCAAGATTGCTAAAAAGCTGACAAAAGATAGGGCCTTCTACATAGTCAATCTATAAAAACATGGTAAACGCTATAAATTTTTTTATGCTTATCCGTTAAAATTTTATATGATGTATGTAATTAAAAAATTAAATGTTGGCAACTTAAGTTAAATTCTAGAATTTTAAAGTCTTTTATATCTGATTTGTCTCAAGAAAAAAGTAAAAGTAGTAAAATATTTACAACTTTTATATTTAATAAAAAAAATACTTTTGAAAACTAGACAACTATCTTTAAATCCATTTGTGAAAGGATACAAGATTACTTTTTCTAACAAGAAAAATAAATATGTCGTTTCTTTCGTGAACCAGATTCCTTTTTAGAGATGGGGTGATGCGATAGACATAGCAAAAGATTCAAAGGGACGAAGGGTCACATGACGTAATAAATGGAGTTTACATATTCTATTTGAATAAGGAATATGTTATTTGGTATTGAAACTTTCTTCAAAGTGCTAAATGATTGATTTTACTTCACATTGCAATACTTTTCTGATTCAAAAGTCACATTTAAATCCACTGACTAAAATATACGAAATGTCTATTCACTCAACTAAAATACAGTCATACATACATACTTGTATTTTTAAATTTTTGTTAAATGAAGTCATAGGACCAGACCATTTACTTTATGTCGGTATCGTAGCCTTCCGCAATTTCTATTATTTTCTTCTGGTCTCTTGTTTAACATTTCTTGTTTAGCATTCTAATTGTTATCAATGTTTTGTTTCATAAAATATTTACATTCTTATATTAAATCCATATAAAAGCTTTGTTGTGTTATTGCAAATAAAACACAAGCAATGTTTTGAGGCAAAATTATTTTTATTAACTTTTTATATTTCAAATACTCCACCAAAAATGCAGTTAGTAACATACACATATGCCTGCTATTAATGTTATCATTTATTTGGAGCACACACAAATTTAGAGACGATACAAGGGTAAAGAGATATGATATTGTTGACTCGGTTCCAAAAGCTGTAACATTAAATTTACATATGTATGTATATGTTACATAATGCATTTGAAGTATTTTTATTTTCAGACTAATTCTCAATTACAATAATAAATACTTGTAATAAATGAAATGAATCATTTCCTGCAAATCTTTCCGGTTATAAACTTCTATGGAATTAAGTCTGACAGTTAAGTTTAAATTTTGGTTACATTATAGTATTTTAATAGTCAACTTAGTAAAAGGTTATCAAACTGCAATATCCGTTCAAAAACTTTATTTTGTATGGTCCCTTGTTATTTCATTTTTACATGTATGTCTAATGTGATGCCACTTTTATGGCTTAAAAGGTTCCTCTAATTTTTTTATTCGTATATTAGCGAAAAAGATGAATTACGACATTTGTACGTACTCCACACTCACCTGCCCACAATGTTTTATGGACCATTAACTAAAGGTGTTTTAATATTTAGGCATATCTTTTATTTGAATATCTCATTTAATAATCTTACTCAATATATTCATTTCTTTTTTCTTATTCAGATGGTCCAGACTGGCAATTAATAACTACAAAAGAAAAATCTGATTTTATTAAAGCTCACAAAATAAACATTATGTTGTGTCTAGAACCCATCAATTGAATAATACTGAAATAAATTTGTATTAAAAATATTATTCTTTTAATAAACAATTATCTGACTTATCTAATCATAAATAATAACGAATTTAATTTAACTTGAAAACAGAATATACGATCAAATATCATCAGGTATATAGAAACAACATAGATTTCGTTGAGTTAACGGCAATATGAATATAATATATAATAGTGTTCAAACTTTGTTTAGGTGTTAAATAAAGCCTTGGCTTTCAGAAGAGGAATCAAAGTTTAGCAAACAAAAAAATCAGTTCCTAATAACCAAGAGCTCTCCTGTGTGTGCTCAAAGAAATTTAAATCAGGGAATAGTATCAATCATAGAATAATATGTCAAGACGTTTCTAGATTTTTTTTTATTAAAAAGGTAAAAAAGAATTGATACAATATTATATGATGAATAAGCCGGAGGTATATTATTTTGGAAGTTGATGATATCACCACTGTTGAAGCCGTTTTCAAACAATTCGTTTCAACTATATGTATTAATTATATATTTTTATCCTTCATTTGAGTTTATCTTATTATTTAACCTAAATAACATATCTTTGGCTTGTAGATCTGGGCTGTGTAAATAATTTATTTACACGGAATATAAAAAATTACATCATTTTAATTAGTAACATTGGGCGTATATAAAAAAACTATATACTAAAAAATTTCTTTAAGATTACCATAAACAAGTGTAAAGTATCGAAAACACCAACCGATTCATTTGAATTTATATTTTAATTAACCATTTCCACCTTTTAGATTTAAAATAATTTTTATAAATATTTACACATTCTGCAATACTCATATCATGCGCCATTACCCGTTCAGCATGAAACGTCCATTTTACTAATTATTCATTTTCGCTTAGGGCTGAAAGCGTCACTGGGAAAATTCTAACAATCATTCACTCAGAGATGTGAGCTTATTTGAAATCGAGAGCTAAGGTCATTTTATGTTTACGAGTATTGTTCTGTAGTTTTTACATATATGTTTTGCAATCAGATTTTTTATCGCCATTTTAGCGTTTACACATTTTTTATAGAACTAAATTATTTGTATATATTATATTCTAAAGAGTTTGATATTTAACTACATTGAAAATTCTTTAGAATCCAGGTAATTTAAATGTAAAAATCTAGTAATTTTTTACCTTTTAATTTATTGCACCGCATTAAGTTTAAACAGCACTACATAGAAAATAATTAATTATCAATCGATAACTAATAATAAATTGTGAGCGAAAAAATAAAACTGAATGAAATAAAGCTCAAGCAATATATTTTCCAAGTTTTAATTAAGGGGAACAGTCAATAAAGAAGCATAAGGAAAATAAAAGAACACACATTTAAAGTCAGCTTGCTACGATCACTGTAATCTCAAAGAATTTATATTATTTGAGTTGTTACCCTCTTTAAAGTTATTTTTTTTTTCATATTCTTAAAAAAGAATAAAAAAATTATCATAGATCTAGTCTCAAAACACTGGTTTGATCTTTGATTCTAGAGGCACAAACTTAGGTGATTTAGGTCTTCTTAGTTATTATAAAGTACAGATATCATCACCGTTTATTTTGTTCTGATCTAAAATAAACAAAAAATTACATGTTTTTTGATCCGATAGAATTTTAAATATCAAAACTATTCTTCATTAAATCGTAAACTGGTCATGATTATGTATTGTTAATTGGTTTTTGTACATATAAAATCATCTACGTTATATTTGTTTTGAAAAAGTTGTTATCATGTTAATTATTATAACCCTACAACTGAAGTAATTGCACTAAGTTCATTCGGTTGATTACTTACTATTCAGTTGAACAGGAACAGGATTACCTCGATTTAATTTTACGATAACTATCTAGTACTTGGAAAATATCATGTAAGTTGTATCATTTAAAACACTTATTAAAATCTTTCTAAACTGAACAAAGGAATATGAAACATTTTAAAAATCACTGTTTAAGTGTATATATTATGGGTTAAATTACCATAATGTATTTTACTTTAATCAGTTAACTGAGCAGTCGCTATTATATTTTCGTTAAATTTAAACAAGTAAATAAAATTTAAAAAAATCTTTAATAATTGCTAATATATTAAATTATATATTTTTACAAACTTCATAATTAGTGAGGTTAATCAATTTCAATTTATAAATTGTTAAGTGGAGCGTAAACAAGCTGAATCAGTTTCTTACTCAGTAGCTCTTTAAAAACGTTTCTAGAGAATTGTCTTTATGAATGGCGATATTTAAATTTCGAAAGCTCTCAAGCTATTTAACTCTAAATGAAAAATTCAATACATATTTATAGTTCTTCTATTTCCCACAATATTATTTTAACATTTACTATTTTCAAGATAAGAATAGTAACACAGAATTAATAATTAAGATTACCAATTTACCAATGCGTTTTATTTCTATTATTACAAATTTCCTTTCAATGTAAGGTATTCTAATTTAAGAACTGTTAGTAGTTATAGGTAGTTAAAAATTGTTTATCTGGTTATAATTTACACAATAAAATATTTTAAGATTTTAATTAGAAAAGAAAAAGTATAATCGACGGGAAAAAAATTCCTTGACTGAAAAGAAAAATATATAAAAAAAACCATTTCTGACATCTCTCATATAATGACAACTTCTTTAAAAATTAAAGACTTGCGTCGATCATATAATTTTTCAATTTCACTTATAATAATATGCGTAAAGGTGTACTCGAGCTATATTTATTTCATGACTAAAATGTTTCTGAATAATATATAAGAAACGTATAAGCTTAGAGCGGATGAGGCCTACAGAAGCTAGGAGTAAACTAAGAAACATCAAATTTTGTAAGTACTCTTTACATCGTTTATTTCCAACTTATATTTGTAGAATACAAAATTAATAATCATAAACGTAAACAGCTTCTCTTATTATTCGTACATAACAACACATAAATAACGTAATGTAACCGTATTATCGACATTGATAATAGTACATAGAAAATACACATTAAGATTTTTTTTTAAGGAACACCCAAGAACATTATAATTATTTTAATTTTAATATTAAATAAGCAAATTACAATGTTTTAGATATTTTGTTTTTACACAACACAAACTACATATATTCTTGCAAAATAAATTTACACTCTCAGTTTAGTTTCGATGAGATCTCAATAATGAATAAGATCGAGTTTCCATATACCTAGACTCGCCAAACTATACTGTTAGTATAGAGATTTAATATTGTATAAGTCTCAAAAGATAAGATATTTTGTTATCTGAGAAATTGATTATATATTTCTTTTTTGTTAAAATTTGATTTCATTTCAAATAGAATATGGACATAACCACTTAATAGGTAAAAAGCACTGTCTGTAAGACTCACATTTTAAGTATTTAGACAGTAATTGGTAAAGCTTGATCTAAATATAACCTTTATTTCATTTTCAGAAAAACAAATTAAGTAAAATTGTTACTTATAAAATATATCGCTAGAGGTACTACAAATATCGATCTGTGTGGGTTGGCTTATAATACACGGTGCAAACGAGCTTTCAGTTTGTGGCTCGTTTCTATAACGTAACCCGAAATAGGAGTTTCTGACTTTTCAGAGGGGAAATGTATAGTAAACAGGATATATATTCCAACAACTAGTTTACTTGTTAATTGTATAAATTGGAAAATTAAAGTACATTTTTTTAAATAATACTATTGGAATAAGATAGTAGGAATAGGTACGCTAAAATTGAAGACAATTCAAGAACACACTTGCTACGTACAAGGGTCGGAATACTGAGGAATAATGTTTTTTCTGAAAATTAGAGAAAACGCTCATCGTTAATCTGTACTACAGGATTTTTGTGTATGTGTAGTCATGTACTTATATTTTATATGGCAGCTAATTTTTTATCTATTAAATTATAAAGTTGCAAACTTATGTTACAAAGTAAAGAAAATAAATTACTATCTAATACAACTCGGTCCTATTGTTTGAAATTCGCCATTCAACCACCAACGTAGATTGATCTAATTAACTTTGTATTGATTGGTTGTTTTGAATTCCCAAATCGAACTTAACTACAAACAAAACCAAGGTATATAAATATATATGTATATATACCTTCTATATATGTAATTTTTATACCATTTAAAAGTAATTACACAATAAAAATACATTATGTACGGTTTGATATCATCATATCCTTATTTGAACTAATTTACTATCATTAGTTCAATACACTATAAATATTCTTCTTGTACCGTGGATAATGATAAAAAATTTAAGTGGGCCTAGAATAAATATTGAAAAATATATATATATTACAATTATTTCAAAGTATTTGTTCTGTTAGATAAAACTAGGGAGTTTCAATTGCAATGAAACAAAAAGTAACTTAACTGTACAAAAACGATATTTATTCTTACCCGTCCAGATTTAAACCACCATTTAAAATAAACATATATTTTAAGACAAACGCAGTATTATATTTACTCCTATATTTATACATATAAATCAGTCGCTTAAATATGACAAAATATCGTAGAAAACGTATTTTCTATGATGCTATCTTACACACTTCAACTACCTGTTGGGATGTAATGAGCCCCATTTATTTCGAAATCTAATAATTCAGCAAGCTTTTACCCGAATGAGGTGATCAAGTTGTTATTGTATGTAAGTAATCCTTTGAAAATATTTCTTCCGTTCTTATTTATATAACTAATGCTTTGTTCGCACTTACAATATCTCACTAACTCTAGATATAAAATACATGTTATTAATCTTATCATTCAATAAAGCCCTACTAAGCGATGTTATTATTACTAAATGAAATCTACTTATATAGCGTAAATTTTAATTTGAACAAATTCGCAAAAAATTTCGCGTGTTTATATGGCATTGTTTTTTTTAATAAATGATAATTTAATGCTATGTTATCTCTTCTATTTCATATAGATGCCATTTTTTTTTTGTCAAACAAAACAATTGTATGGCTGTTCGAGCGGAGGTTTATTTCGATAGCCTAGTTATCCGGGGTGGTTTTTCTCAATAAAAAAATAGAAATTGCAAGAAATTACAATTTTAGGGTCAAAAAACAGACCCTGGTTCCAAAAAGAAAACGGCACGGTACCGAAACGCTGAAGTCATTTCACTCAATTTGGATCTAGACGTTTTGTAGCGAAGTCAGGATGCATCTCTTAGTTATCAATTGTTTAATATATATATTTTTTTGTTATTGCTCACTTTTAGCTTATAGGTAATTATGTGGGTATTTATTTAAAGTAGTAATATTATTAATACCGTCATAAGATATTATTAGGAACTAAGCAGTATCTTTTTTATCATCTTGTATTGAATCGCTAAACCAGAACACATTTCAAAATACACCATTTTTTCCAGTGGTTTCAAAGATAAATCAGGTAAAGACATCCGTATTTGAAATAACCAGGCCAAATTAATTTTTTTATCAAAACAAGTTTGTGTAGTTGAATAAATTTTGGTTTGTTATTTTACAAACCAGAAACTGTTTATATTTTTGCTACAATAATAATTATTATTTTAAGTGTACATATTTTCTATGTTTAAATTATATTATACTATATTATAAATACCTTACTTTTCAGATTAACAACAACATTCTGTTTATATAGTATATTACATTTTTATTTAAAAAAAATGAACAAAATCCACTATTATCTTGACATAAAATATCATATTAAACATGATTTATATGTATTATAATGATATCTTGAGGATTCCTATCAGGTCAAGGTACAACTAATTTCATTAACTAACTTATTCCACGTTAGCTTAGATTTTACTACTATTACAGTATTTAAAATAATTACATACAGATGTATGATTATATAAACTTTTGGAAAAGGGACGTTAAAATTGATGTCTATTGTCTATAATATGGTCATTATTTAAAGGAAATATGATAGACCAAAAAAATTTACAAATCTGTGTACGAAAAAAACATGGCGAAAACTGTTACAGTAATAGAATTTCAATAAATGGATTGTAATGTATATCAGACACTTTTTGACATTTATTTATAGCTATGAAAGTGTTACAAGCCATAGCCATAGCAACCAATTATTTTAAATACGACTAAGATCAGAAATATTGTTTTTTACTATTTTAACTAAAGGAGTTCAAATGAAAACATTATTTTTTACTACGAATTGTGAGACTTTCTCAATCTTTGCACAACATAATGAAGTATATATATTTATTTACCAATTTATAATTTAATTTTCAATGATTTAATTTTCAATAATATTTATAAAACTCTAATTGGTATTTTTTAATGAGAAATATATTAAATGCTTATTTATGTTATATATTTAAATTGAAGAGAATACATATTTAACAGTTTATTATGATGGCAACAACTTTTCGGCCCTTATATTATACATAGCATCATAAAACAAAAAAGTTTACTGGGATCAATAATGACCGGCTGACTATAGCCTGTCGCTAATGCTTGGCACCTCCTGAGGTATATGAGCGATAAGAAAGGGGAAAGACAAATTTTAACCTATCGGCTTTCGTCGAAAAACATAAAAATAACATAATTAAATTTTCATACATAATGATTTCTATCATACTTACACTATAAAAAAACCTGCGATGGTTTCAGCAGAATGAAAACTAGGCAAACATGTTATAATATTAAGAGTTTTGAGCTGAAGACATATCATTCTTTGCATTCCATTATATTGTTTGTTTTTGAAGTCCATTCAGCTTTATACTAGTATATCATTTATGTAAATCACTAATTGGACAACTAAATTACAGTAGAAAAAAGACGTTTTGGCAATTTACACCACAACACGATTAAAATGTGACAACCACGTAAAAACCAATACATGATTTTGATGATGATGTGGTAAATAACGAAATAATAAAATGGAAATTATTATTATTTATTACAAAATCGGAAGAGGATACAAAGTTGGGACACATTTTCAGTAATGAAAAATATTTGGATTAATTTTTGGTATATATTTGTAGTGAAAGTATAAAATAATTTTTTTTTGCTTTCAAATTTGTACATATTTTTGTTCAGTCCAACATATTTTACATCAATTTACCATGAAATTTTTTAGAAAGCTTCTAACATTACCTGCAAATTGCCAGTAGCTTGACTTCACCGATATGTCAGTTGCATCCTTCAACATCCCTCAGCTCTCATATTGCAAGAGATAACTAATAAATATTTACCTGATGATTTAGGGTTGAGCTACTTTGACCAATATAAGATAATCAGTAAGTCTAACTTTTAAATCTCTACCTTAATCAAATATTTCTTTTTCATAAAAATTCTGTAAGAATAGACGTAAGGTTCTATTAGAATCTGTTTAAATAATCTTTTAATCAACTATTTGATCTCTTCCGACCAACCCATTTCTTTCCTCGTTTCATACTCATTTTAAATTATTCTAGAATAAAATACTAAAACTTTAGTTCTTAAATTCCTTTAAAGATACGTATTTCCCTGGATTCACTCCATTAGGACTTTAAAATTTACTTATTTTTAATTTCAACTTATGTAATAGAATGAAAAATATTGAGGATTTGTGAAAAAAAGAATAAAAAAATATTTTTTTCAATAACATGGCTGCATGTCGATAAAAAAAATACGTTTACTAGACGCTTAAAGAATATTTCTATGTATAAAGTAAGAACGTTAGTTTCTCTATGTACACAGAACATACTACTTCTTAATTCCATATATCTTCTTTATGTGAGAATTTTTTAGGTATAACCTTTTATTTATTTAAATATAATATATTTTAAATGAAAAATGAAAACGCACGAGTATATCATTATTGACAATGGACATAATGCATAAAACAGATATTTTATATGAATACTGAGGGCAAAACTAAATCTTCTAAGGAATCTTATAATAAAAAAAAGAGATATTTTTCGGAATTGTGTCTCAACAATGGTTATTATTATACTATAATATAATTTAAAAAACATATTTTGAAACTGAAAAAACATATAAAACTCTTTTATTTATTTATTTAAAAAAATCCATGCTTATAAAATCGATGATTATACCCTTAAACGATTTGTAAAAGATATTTATATTGATTAATTGTTGACTTGTAAACAAATTTGAAAATATTTTAACCTCAACAGACAAAATCAAGTAAAACGAGCCTTGATACGATAGTGAATTTGTTGAAAATCTGATTAAAATAAACGTCTTTACTCTCTCAAATTAAATATATTTAATTTTGAAAATGAGGGACAAAAAACTTTATGAAACTGCGGATCTAGTTTAGGGTTCGGCGAGAAATAATTTTTACAATTTAATGATATTCGAGTGAAAGATATTTAATATGAATATTAGAAAATCATTTTTTTTTGTATTTACTTTTTTACAAAGATTTATTGAACTATTTCTATTTTCTGATGTATTTGTACTTGATCTCTTCCTGAAAATGGCACATCTAACAATAAAAGAATAGTTTTAGTTGCAATTAATGTTCTTTTATAAATTATGCAAAAATTTTAAAAATACCAATACGCTATTAAAATCGATGGAAGCTATAAATTCGATTACAGTCACGTTATCTTTACCAGTTGTCTTTTAACCGTATTTAAAATTTATTGAATAAAAAAGAATCATAATCAACATTTTAATTTACTTGTATTGTGTTTGCTTAGGAATAATATAGAAATACATGCAAAATATACATTCAGAACTTTGAGAGGCAGATATGTATGTTACAACTATTTCGAAATAGCATCATCTGAAGTAGTATGGTCTATAAAATTGTGCTGCGGTATAGACCCTTATTTTTTCTTCTTCTCAGTCGGTGTCACTCTTGACAGAGTGGTCGTGGTCATCCGTTTGGGTAGTGGTGGCTCGCTTGACAATTCGACGCCATTCTTCTCTAATCGATGCCTTCCTGGCGCACAAGTTTACAGGAGCTTTTGTTGAGGTCTTCACTTGATCAAGCCAACGCAAAGGCGCTCTACCACGTGGCCTTGTCCCTTCAACTTTAATCTGCACCACCACGCGCTCCACAGAATCATTACCACGCCGCGACACATGGCCAAAGAATGTAAGAATACGCGATTGGACGATGGAAGATAAACGCTCCTTGATGCCGAGTTCTTGTAGAATGGAATTAGTGCCTTCACAAGTCGTATTTTTGTGTATTTTATATAGGGCCTTATACAACATTTTAAAATGACCCGTTTTACTTACTGGTTGTAGCTTTGGTTATTAAAAACTCATAATGAAATAATTTAACTAAGATACTTAATATTGCTTCTTATAAATTATAATTTAAAACAACTCATTCAAAATCAATTTAATCAGCTTACTCAAGAAATTTATAAGAAGAAAGAGAATAAGCTTTATTTGCATGTATAATTTAACCTTAAATGTACTATGATTAATTATATTGTAATAATAAAATGCTAAAGTTGCTACAAATAAATTATTATCCATTCGTTAGATATTTTGACCAGTCATGTACTCGTATGTTTCCTTTTCGGGTCTCAGAGCGAATATACGAACGTAACATGTCTCTTTTTTGTCAATTCTCGTTTAGTGTTTTTAAATAATTATTTTTTTAATAAATTTCTTTTAAAAAAAGCTACAGTAAGCAAAATTCAGAAAACAACTTTTTAATGAAAATATTTTTTGCATAAGCACAAAAATTAAAGAAATACAAATTAATATCAAACTTTAAAATTTTTGAGGTAATCCAAATGGAAATCAATACCAAAATAGTGTGGAAAAAAATATGTAAAAATAGCCGTAAAGTTGACTTTCGTTACACTAACCCATTCGTTTGAGCAATTGTTGTCGGTATTGCTGTTGTATGGACACAAGATCGATATTATCTGACCCCATGTTATCAACTTCTTGTTTGTTTTAAATTTCTTTCACTGCATACTACATTTAAATAAAGTATAATGTTTCAGGTAAAATTTCATAGTTTCAGATTTAGACTCTATTTTACAATGGCATTATTCTGACTGTTTCATTTGTCAATGACGTTTTTACAAAAAAAATACTATAAAAACGTATATGATTAGAATAAAAAACTAAATCAGTAGAAAACGTTAATTACATAACTGTTACTCTTCCGACGACACCGACTTATAATGATCTGTTTTCATTTTTCAGACATGCGTATATAATTATGTATTTAATATACATATATACCTTTTAGTAAACATGGAATTGCACTGAGGACACCGGTAAATTTTTACAGGGATATTACAAGCTACAAAAACATCTGAACCATGCAATCAAAACAAAATACAACAGCAGTGTCATCAATGCCGGGTTAATCTATCTGGCCTAAGGTTTAAAAAAAAAAGAAATAAAAATAAAATATTTCAGTTATATAGTTTTTGTTTGTCAAAAATTACCTAAAAATTAAAAAAATATATATATAACAAAAAAAGCATTTATAACGCCGTAAGTTTTTTCGCGAAAAGTGAGTATGTATTAGTATAGTTTGAAATACCAGACAAATTCTTCTCATTATAAAAATTATATCCTTGAAAAAGAAACTATTTCATGAATTTACTAAAATATTCAGAAATTCATAAGACCCTTTTCCCCATTTCACAAATATTCTTATGTATTTTAATTTTTATTAAAAAAGTAATGTTCATGGAATTTCAGTAACCTGAGTACTAACAAATACTTTGTACCCTCTCGATAAGAAGAAATATTGATGAAAATATACTCTAGGCCGACAAGAAAGTTGATAGTTTTTATTATTTAACAGGTTAGTAATGAAGTTCAAGATTTTGTTTGCTTGTATCTTAAGAGGCGGCAGGCAATCATAGTTGGTAGAGACGCTAACAGATGTAGGCCCGGGTAGGGACACATGCGTGTCTACGGCTGCGGCTGACGTCTGGATGCAACGGGCCTCTTCCCGTCATTTACCTCCTCCAAATCCATTTTCGGTGGTATCACCTCGAACTTTGATTCGTAGTTTGAGCCTACTAGAGAAATTTCTATATCGGATGGAACGTTGGTATGTGGGTAGCTCGGTACAACCTGTTGGCATTGAATGTGGCCGTTCTTATTGGCTGATATTTTCCACTATTGGCTTTATAAAGGTTTGGGTCGTTTTCTGTGAGAAACTCTAAAAAGTCTCGAATCGAGTGATCTTATGGTTTGCGATAGTAGACGACGGGCTGGGAATTTCCTCTCCTTCTTGGCAAGAAGGTGTGATAATAAGGTAACACCATTTCTATGTTCCTGCTTTTAGGTGTTTTATTTGAATTTATTAAAACCTTTTAATCATGTAGGATTGTTTTCTAAATAAATTATTAAAACCAACAAAAAAAAATATTACTTAAGAGTTTACATTATCTCTGATTCAATGTGTATCACATAAAACACGTTTTATATAAAGCCAAAAAAGTGATACAGAAATAATATTTAAGTACAAAGCGAGTGGTTTTGAACTTTTATTGAAGTAAATAAAAAAATAAATACATTGCTAAGTCAACAACATGGAAGTGTTTTGAAAAACAGGTTTTCATTCTAGTAATATTTATTGTGAATATGCAATAATACTATAACCCTTACCCTTCCATACCAGATTAAACCAATCGGGTTGGGAAAAGACTTGGCATAAAATAAAAGATAACTTCTGGTTTCATATAATAAGTATAGGGTGAAGATATCCGTTGCACATTGCGCTGTCCATAGGCTATTTAAAGAACCATTGGAGGCCGAACAAGCCTAAATACATACAACTGATATAACAAGCGACTACAGGCTATTAAGTCATACATATGGATATGCGGGCAAATTAAAAATATTAAATGGTTAGTTATTATTACCATCGACTCCTTAATTTAAAAAATAAATATTTAAGGTTTAGAGATGATTTATTTCCCACTAAGAACAAAGTTCACTTACATAGGAAACTTAAACTAGTAACATAATAATAAACATTTATAAAGTTAATGGTGATCTTATTTATACAAACATTCAAATATTATAAAGTTTGACAGTATGTTTTATATTTAGCCTTAAATTTCAAAAAAGATTTTTCGTTAAATATTTCTTTCGGTAGATTATTGTACATTATCGCTCCCTCAAATTGAAATTGTTACCATAATGTTACCATAAAATTATATAAACTATAAAGTTTTACATACATACATACATCTATCATGTACTCATATTTAAGTAATCGTAAACGATTAAGTATAATATTAGGGAATTTCCGAATACAAATAGGTATATATTTCATAACAAGAGGAGTTAGCTGAGCCAATGGAGCTGTGGAAGGTCCCATAGTCTATTTTAAAAAATGTATTATGATTAAGATCTATGACACAGATATATATCACAAAACACACCACTCACATTATTGACACTGTATTCCTCCACAACTTCTCACATTCGTCAATCAATTACACGTATCGTCGAACCACTCAACAGATATGATAATCAAAAGAAAACGCAAAAGAAAAGCAATGATCCGTCCTTTTCACTGCGGCGATAATGTCTTGATAAAAAATATTACTTGGTATTAGACATTAGTGAACATCAAAATAGTGTACCTTGCGCAATAATAAGAATCGTTGATAGCAACCGTTACTTAGCCAAGAAATTCGTTGGTTGATCGAAAGACCAACTTGGGCTTGCACTTCAACCTGGAGACCAGATAACGGTACATGTGGTTGACCACAAACCCTCAACATATTATACTAATACTATTGGATCAGATATTTTAATAAGAAGGGCAGATTAATTCAAATTTTGCAATAATTTGACACCAACTGAAATTATGACATTATAATAATTAATAAGTCCCAAAAAGTAAGCTATTACAAAAAGTAAATCAGTTCACTTCTCCATTAAACCTATATAAGCATCTAAGGCAGTAATAAAACGTTTTCAAATATCAACGTTAAATAAAATGTCATTCCTTTAGGTAATTAAAACTTCTTAGAACTACTGGTACAAAGTGCGCTAAGCCAATGAGAACTGCCGTATTAGTTAAATTAATAAACTGATTAATTTATATTTAAAACAGCAACGTGGCAATAAAAATAATGTATGCGATTAACAAATGTAAAACATTATTTATAGATATATATTTATAATTTTAAATCATGTCACATATTGTTGTGTTTCTTCCGTGTCATAAAATACATTTAGCTTCTAAGAAAGAAAGACTATAAATGTATCCTATTTAAAAATATATTTTCTCATATTTCGAGAGTTGATATTTAATATTCAAAGTATTTTCTTTGGTTAACATCATCAAATATAAAAAGAATAAGAGTTAGTGTTACCGTTACTCTAGTTCGATCGTAAAACAATAAGTAAAATTTTAAGTGGGATAATTATTTTAAAAAGAGATAAAAGTGTGTAACTTTTATATTTGTGTATTCTAGTTTGCAACAAAAGGTTTTATAAATTTTCCTTTTATTATTGATATTTAGTTCAATTTAGTATTAATTATTTTTATAGCTACAAGTAGAGTATTAAAAATGACGTCACTGTAAACAATGGCCGTCTACTTACATATATAAATGAAGAAGCTTAATAACTTCTAGTTTATGGACATAGAAGTGCAACACGCTCTTCAAAGCTTTAGTAGCATAAAAAACCATGAATATAATATAGTGATTTTAATGAGTAGAATCTATGAAAGATAACCAGTTAAACGCTAGGAAAGATGCGATGCAATACCGAATAAAAATCATTTCAATCTGTAATAAAATTGAAGGTTCAATCCCAAAATGTAATTAGTAAGATTAATAAGAGCAATAATTTTTTTGTTCCAGAAGACTTAATTTTGAATGTCATTATTAATAAAATAAACCAATTTTTATTAAAATATCTTCTCTACTACTTTAGAAAGAAATAGTTACAGGCAAATACTTTAGGAATGAGAATGATTAATTGATATTTTTAGAAAAAGAGATGACAAGAGCATTTTTCATTCATCTTTAAAGATTACCAAGAGAATGGAAACGTCTAGGAAAAGGATACATACTAAAAATTGTTTAGAAAAAAGATTTGTTTCGTTTAGTATTGGGACTACAATAGGCACTGTATGAGATAATAATAAAGGCTTATATATTAGTCAGCGAATTGACGAAATTCTTTAAGATTTGTCAACTACGTTCGAATTCAGGATTTTTCAGACACCCTTAAAGTTACTGATGTTCTTTGAAATATATTCCAAATCATAAAAAAGGAACTTAAATTTCAAGTAATTTCTGCCATTCTTGAGAAAATTATACTACATAAAAAAATTGATAAGGTCTCTTTAAAACTTTTGAAGTTAGTCGCTTTGGTCGCTTAGATTTCGTATTATTCTTTACGCCAAGGAAAATGTCAGCAATCTTAAGGCTATTTATAAAGGCTTACTTTGAAACACTTGAGAATAAAAGGCATTGGCTCTTTTACGGCTAAAAATATGTTTATATCATTTATTTGTAACATTCATATAGTGTAGTATAATGACTATCCAGAGAGTATTTAATCAATAATTTGTAATAGGCCGTCTATATATCTAAGAAATTTTAATAAACAAGAATGAAATTGTTATTTTTATTATATGACTAAAAATTTTGTCGGAAGAAAATTAATTATGCTTAAGATCATAAAATAAAACGAAAAAGTAAGAGCAAAGTTAAATATATTAAAATAATGAGCTAGTTTTACTGCTCCATAATACGTGCTTGTACTTTACATATTCATAGAGAATTTATCTTCATTATACCTGTTACTTAAGGTGTTAAGATAACGCCTGCTGTATATTCATTACGTACATTATATTTTCAAATATTGTATGTAAGGTCGCAAACTTGGAATTTTATCATGAGCCTGCAATGCGGCTCACATAATAGAAATCAGGAGTTTTGAAATGTATGTGTTTTAGGGTATATTATTAAATAAAACATTGTAAAAAGTTGAGTATTGTCATAAGTATCGTAAAATATTATATGCAGAAAACATTCTTGTACCTCATTAAAAAATACTCGACACTCAGATTAAATTGATTTAATTAATAATGACTTCTCAATAAATATTACTAAGACATTTTTATTTATACTTTGTGTATTAAAAACTTACGTTTTGCATTTTTTTAATCAGAATACTACATAATAAATGGTTCATTTTAATAACAACAAATACGTTGTTTTTTAATTATAAATTTGAAATTGTATCACAGTTCAAATCCAAACAACCGTCAAAAAAGCTATTATTTGTTTAGTAAAACGCGAAATAGCCGCAGGCATTTTCATATATGGCCTTTGTTTTGTACGCAAAGTTTTTATTGCGTAAAATATTGATAAAATTTTAATAAAAAAATAATAAATTGACAATATGTTTGCTTTAATTTGGGGAAAAACTGTGTTTCCAATACCATATTAAATAGATAGATACTGTCTATACATTCCAATTAAAACTTTAAATATTATATTTTTTATGAAAGCTTTCTATTTTTTCAATTATTACTTGTGTTATGACAACAATGTGGCTATATGATACTCAAATTAAACGAAGAAAATGAGATCAATATTTTGAGCCATTTTAAATCAAGTTTATAGATTTGCTCTAACCAAAATTTTTTTGTATATCGTTCAATACGTCAATCTCTTCTTTGTCGATCTTGTTTACTTTAGTAGCAATGTTCACTTGAAAATCAACAGCATGAAGAAGATAGGGTAAAGTTAAAAATTTTGTATCATTTTAAATAAATATAGAGATAAGAAGAGGGGAGAGGACACTCCCTTGTGAAATTCTGGAAATCATTGCAATTATAAGTTCAGATATTATGTGTTGATCTTAACACATTGCACACGATCACCCAAAACAGACCAATCGATAGTACCTGAAGAAATATTAATAGATTTGAGAACATGTAACAGAAAGACAAAATCAACAGCGTAAAAATCATTGCTCAAGTGTAGAAGCCCCAGAACAAAAATTTATTTAGAGTATGTCAAGTAACTCATGATATAATACTTAATATGGATTAAACCTTATATTCTCAGTTATTCTGACCAATGCTGTAAATGTGCTATGATCATACAGGAAATTGGACAGGTAAGGTAAGTAACCAAAGAAATTTGTATTTTATAAAATATGAATTAGGTTTAATTCAAGGAATTTGTACTATTACACTATTATTATAAAGATATAAAGCTTACATATGAGAATAAGATATGTTTATATAGAGTGAGGACTACTCGGGATCACAGCATCAAAGTTGTAGATTGCTTGTTATTCAACTCTTATTAAGAATCATGGTACATATAATATGTTGAATTCAAACTAAATAAAATAGCACAAAATTTGTTTGTAGTTATTTAAAAATTTATTGATCTTTTAATAAAATTCACTTTCAAGCTTGATTTAATCATTTTGTCATGCATAACTCATTTAAGCTTTTACCACACTATTTTGTTATCAAACCTTTTGACAGTCATGTCTCTTGTTAACAACACCGTTAAATATTTGTGTTAATTATAACTTTAATATGGAAAACATAATATTATGTAATTGTGGCATACAATCATAATTATTTAACAACGTTATTATAAAATGTGGACGTCTACTATTAACAACTGAGGTTCACGCAGGGCACATAAAAAAGTATCGTATGTACATTCACGGTCTGGCAGTTTTCTGTACAAGATAACAAATAGATAAAGTTATTTATTTTCCTTTCACTATGTGTATATTCTATAAATATATGTAACAGCTATATTTAAATTTATTTAGATTAACAATTTTTTGAATAATACAAGTACAAGCTGTACCAAAAGTTAATAGAGATAAATATTTTTCATAGAAGTCCCTTGTCGATTTCTGATATAGCATTCTAAATATTTTAGATACACATACTAATACATATATCGAGTATTGCATATTTTATATTGCATTGCATACTAGTATACTGCGAAAACATGACGTTATTTCTTACCCGTGTAGGATGTAATGCTATTCAGTTATTTACAAAAAATTAATTATTAATATCTGTACTGCGTCCAATACAATATCACATCACACTTAAAATTTATTCAATATCTTTTTTTTTTTTGTTTTGATATTGTTGATTAATTACATTTATTTATTTATTTATTTATTTGTTTGGTAATCCAACAGTTTTTATACATAATTTTTTATATTAAATATTACATAACATAAAATTAAAACCAAGATAGGATTACACAGGTATCTTAAACATATTAATAACTAGAAGACAAGTAAAATCAGCATAAAAGTAAAATTTATAGTATTAAAGTAATATAAAGGTACGGGTGGGAATCCAATAGGTGCGTGTTTGCATAATTGTGTGTGTGTGTGTGTGTGTGTGTGTGTGTGTGTGTGTGTGTGTTTGTGTGTGTGTGTGTGTGTCTGTATGTGTGTGTGTGGGGGTGTGTGTATGTTTGTCATTATGAATTTTTATCTTTTTTAATTATAGCTTTTATCTTAAAATACTTTTTTAATTATAGTGTTTTTGTTAAATTATAGTTAACTTTAGTTTAAATAAAAACTTATTTGCATGGTTTATGCTTTTTGGACAAAAAAAAACATAAACGAACTCAATGACAACTTATTTAATCTTGCCTTGAAGACATATAAATTGTAAGCGGAAGGAAATATAGACGCAGCAAATATTTGCAATCCTTTGCCAACCGTAAGAGGAAGAATGAGTGATATCACTTCGTCCAATTGCGAGAAAAGTTTATAAAAATGTCTTGGAATCCGGTCGCAGTTCTAGTAGGCTACTAAGCGATAGTAAAATACAGCAACGCACTGTCTCCAAAGTATATGCTATACTGAAAGGCTAACAACTATACGTCCGTGTTCAAGCCTGAGAAGATTTAGTTTAGTTTCCTGTTCTTAACTATTAAGCCTTTTTCATGTGTCTCAACAAGATTTAAATCTATGAGTAGAGGAGATTTTATTTAAGGAATCTTGTATATATCACTCAAAACCTGATATCGTTATGTAGAGCAATATATGGAACAAGTGTGACTTTTTAGCCACTTGTCCAAACTAGAGGTACCCGATTTACAGAAAAAACAATTTACTTTGATAAATTTGATCCGTTGGAATTTAATAGCAGGTTAACCACATATATACATCTGTTTGTGTGGTATTTATCAAAAGGATTACTAATTCAATTTAGCCACAATATCGAAAGCTGATTGATAAAAATCCAGAACGCCTTTTCTTACAAAAGGGTAACATAATTAACATTTCTTTCTATTTACTTAGCCCTAAACAATAACAGTATTTATTTGTCTATAATTAAGATGTCAGTAACAAAATATTATTAAATTCGTAAAAACCCCTACATATTAATTAAGATAATGGTGGCACAAGTAAGGCCTTAATTTGAATAATCATAGACTAAAAGTACCTACGCACTCGAACAGGCACGCACGCACACACACATACGGACACTCAAGGCCTCATATCCAAGTCTCACTTATCCCACTCTTTCGGAACAAATATTTTAGGATTGATAAAGTAATCACATTATATATTACAATTTTCATTATATACCTTTGTGTACTACATATAATTAAGATTAAACATCATTAAAAATTAATTATAAAGAAAATATAAAATAACTTTCTAAAGTGAACACAAAAGTGTTCACTTGAACACTTTTGTGTTCACTTTACTAAACATAAAAATGTTAAAAGAATTTGAAGAAATGCCATTTTTAGAAATAGAAATATAACAACAATATTTTTTTACATACTATTAAACGAAATTCAGTACTTTTTAATCAGCTTTTGCCATCAGTCGAATATTCCTCAACACATTTGCAACTTGTTTAGATGAGGCATTCTTATAATGAAATTTCCCCTTTAATATCCCTCGAATTTCGGAGGATGAAATTGCGAATCTTCTGTAATAGTGAATAGCCACGTAACCTTATTTTATGTTAAGTTTGTAGCTCCAACATTTAAGATAATATCAACAAGATTATACTGTAATATTATAGCCCATTTTCCCTTACGTGAAATTGGATACAATTAAGGACTTATAAAAACGTAATTGGTTTTCTACAGTACAATATTTTAAGGATTTAATTGATCACCACATTGTGGATGACGTATTGACGTTATTTATTACCAATTAATCATCGTGAACACTAGCACACAACTCTGGTTGAAAACTATTTGTGCTTACTGTTGATAGTTTTGCTTCAATATCATGCGAATTTAATTAAATTTGATGACGGCTGGTCAGTTTCATGATGTGAAGTGTGTTATTCCTGTTTTTTGTCATCTTTCGCACACAATTACTTAATTCACAAGTTGAGATCTGTGGTTTGTCAACTGTATTTTTACACATAGCCGATCTCGACTCTTGACAGATATTTTGTTCTTTGTTTCCTAAATATATATATTAACAATAACAAAATAAAAATTAAAGTAATAACCCGAATCCTCAGAATTATCGAAACGTAAAAATATCATATTGTGATGGAGAAGATAGGTAGCAAATATCGAACACCTGGAACGCTTTCATCAAAACTATAAAACTACATCCCCTGACCAGACCTCTAGACACAATTAGTGTTATCGAAGTGCATACAAATAAGTATACAAGAGAATAATATATCAGACGGACACTTTCATTTTCTCTGATTACTGTGTAGTAATCAAAATTTCGGTTACAATGTAGAATAATAAAGCACATGAAGTAAATACTAAAAAGGATTTTTTCTTTATTAAAGTGGCACAATTCATACAATGTGTTGTTGTTGCATAAAATCTGCTAATTTCATTATGCTCTTAACTTCAAATTTCATATCTTTAATTATTCAAGCTAGTTTATTTATTTCTGCACCTGTGGAATAATTAATAACTCGAGAGCTTTGCATAGATGTAAATGAAATGTGAAATAATAAATACTTAAAGGAACTGTTCAAAGTTAAATTTGTTTTAAAACCCTAGAGATAGATTAAAATGTAAGGAACAACAATTATATAAACTAAACATTAATGTATATATTGTCTAATTATATGTATATATTGCTATGTCTTAAATATAACATTTTTGTAACACTTAACCTACAAATATGTAAATAAAAGCATTTATGATTTTGTTTCATGAAATGGATATTTATATATACACATAAAAATAAAATGTTAAATTCCATCTAACTTTGTCAGTTCGTTATAATCTGACCCATTTCAAAATTGAGGCCCACGACGTTACTGTAAAACTCGCGTTTTTAAATAATTTAAGTGAAAATAACCTTATTTCTAAAATAAATACTATTATTTTAATTTAACCAAAATAAACACAGTATATCCATCGATTTTATGCTCTTAGCATTTTGATTAGCTCCATTATTATCTTATTTTATTTATTGCAATTAGCTTTATGATAGAACCTGTTTTTCCTAAGACTTAACCGTGAACATTGTTATAAGATTTAGATAGAAATATATAAAATGCTTTAAAATACTAAAAATGGTAATCATTCGACTACATCAACTACATCAATAGTCAGCGTCACGTGTCTTTATAGACAACAAAACTGCTATTATATTTTCTCTCGGGAACTACACGTAACTCCGAGATACTTTTAAGGCTATATTTCATTCAAATAACTGTAAAGTCAATATCTGTAAAATTTTATAAAATCCGTTTAGAAATTTTAGTATGAAATAGCAATAAGCCATCTACAAATCTATACATCCTCCCAAAGTTCCGCATTTATACTATCAGATTTTAAAATTTATCGCCGTTTTAAATATAATTTATGAAAACATCCAATTGAAAATAAATGTTAAGTAAATATCTAATCTATATTTATAAGAGTTAAATACTTATTTAACTCCCTAAAACTAAAACTTAATTACTTAATTAAGTTGGTACCAAAAAAAAATTTAATTTTTAAAAACCTTTGATGCTTTAATGTCATAAATACACAAATAATTTAGAATAAAGCCATTTATGATGTGTAGTTTGTATCACTAAATCAATCAACAATACAAATTTGCCGAGCAGTGTTGCTTTTATGATCAATTCCCTAGCAAATGACTATTTGATAACCACTGCATCCCTTTAAACTTGCTATAAACTTCCTTCCATCAGATTTATTATTTCTACCGTTATATTCTAAATATTTTATAGTTTCACCCTCATATTTCTAGCAATACCTACTTTTAAGGTATTTTGTGTATGTAACATTTACTTGTTAAAAAATCTTACGATTTCGTATAAAATTTATTACATATTTACTTAATTAAACACCAAAACGGTTTAGTAAAGCTATAAAATTTGTATACTTAAAATAAAATTACAATATTGCAGGAAACTATATGTTACGTCATTTTATTTGAAAATTATGAAGGAGTACAAAATATTTAAAGTTACTAAATTCGATATCCCATACGAGTATGGAAAACAAAAAAATTGGTCCTTGACAAAATACAATTCAAATAACCGCCAGTAAATTATATTAAATAAAATTATAGGTGTTGAAATCACAATTACAATCTATTCTAGGATAATCATAAATAATATTTTTCTTTATTGTGTGTAATGCGTTTCCTGTTTAATCTCACGAAGCACGTAGTATTTCACTTATTTTTCAATGTATAGAAAGGTTTTGAAATACAAATTAAGGTTTTATTTTAATTTGTAGTAAGTTTTTAAGTTTTCTTATTGTTAGGGAATGTGATAAAAGCAACGTTTATCTAGTACTATCTAGTAAACCGCATCAACTAAAATAAATAAATCACACAAATTTCAGACCCCCTAAAACTTTCCTATCTTGAGAAATAGAAAGACTGTTATAAAAAATCTGTTTATCTTACTTTTGGATATTTTTTTTTAAACATGTTGATCAAAAAGAAATTCAGTTTTTTTGTTCTAAAAAACACATTAATGTACTAAGTAAAAGAAAGCCAAAGCTTCATTATCAAGTAAGTGAAAAATTAAATTAAAACTTTGCTTTATAAAGTTTGCAAATTAATCTAGCCGCACTCGACCCGACAGGATATTGCTCTTTATACATTTTACTTTAAAGATAGAAGTTTCTTATTCCGTTTCTTTATTTTTGCATCTTTGAAAATAAACGTCTTCAATATTTTCTTAAAAATAATATGCTATGAAAGAAGACTATAAAATTAGTGCGCAAATCAAGACTTTGCTGAAAACCGAGTTTTGATTCATAGGAGTATATATATGATTAGCATTACATTTATTAGGGTGCCATTTAAAATGAAGCTACCGGTATTGGTCTTCCAAATAAAGCCATGGTGGAAAGCCACCTTACGGCAACTTACACTAGTATGGAAAAACTGAAATGGAAAAATTTTAAGAATTCTATTAAACAATGACAATTTTTGTTAGTAAAAATCATATTTTTTTGTTATCTGATAGTCTTCGAATTGTTTCACAAAAACGAGTCTTGACATGAATAATTCCTATCAATATATCCTCGTCAAATAAATGGAGTACCGTTTTTATTACGAGTATAATACGATATTATGTGGAGTAGGAAGATTGTGATCCCTTTCATTGAGGATTTATTGAATTACTTGCGATCCATCCCGCAACACCTCATACGAGTTTTCTTTTATTCATTGTTCGGCATTGGATGAAATCTAATATTCCCAATTACAGATCTTATGCTGGAAAATGTATAATGAAAGATAGTTAAAAATGCCTTTATATCCAATAAGGTTTTATAAAGTTAGGATTTGTAATAAAAATATTATTGCAATTCAATTCGGAACATGTTGCAAGTAATGGATTGCTTGTTAGGATGGACAGAGAGTAATTGGCCTTTAATACCACATATAGAACAAACCACTACCATGTCTCTGTTTAATTAGAGTTATGTTTAAATATTCAGTCATAATCGTTAAAGAATTCCTTAAAAAATCTTTTGGCTTTATAAAAATATTAAAGTAGAGCTAACTTAAAGGTATTTCAGAAATTTTGATTTATGTTGTGGTCGTATTTAGCTTCATGGCTAATAAAACAACAGGACATTTAATGTAATATGGAAAGAACTCCCGGAGCGCTGCTAATCCCCACATATTAAGGCTCACAATTCTGCCTCCCTAACCATTATAAGGGTTTGTTTACACATCCGAATATTACCGTCTAAACTTCTCTTAAACAGCTGCTATATAATCAGTGTCCCGATTTCAACAGAACTAAATTATACATAAATTTATATAGACCTACTTATATATAGTAAATACATCGATATTTTTCTCAACAACTACTCTCTTATCTTTTTCAATATGGAATCATTTTGTTACAAAATCCTTATATAGTTTAATAATCAATATTGAAGTTTAATAATGTCTATCTGATTATTATTAATGTGAGTTTTAGAATGAAATTGTTAGTCAACCATCAAATAATTATTATAACTCGCTAAGGGCACGAATCGAAATTCTATCGAGGCTACAACTCCATATTAATAAAAGGCTAGCGAATAGTTTGTAGTTAAACATGGTCTGAAAACTAAAATTATATATGTTGAAAGATATGTATGTAATAAGAACGTATTTGACCGAATAAGTCAAGGTAACACACCAATTTTATAGTATAAATCATTAATCATCTAATAATATAGAAAAACCGATTAACAATTTAACATAATAATATGACTTTATAAAATACATGAATATAAGGTATTTTTAATAATTCAAGCATTATTAATGTTACCTTAGATGATTTATTGCTAATTTGAAAAGGAGTTAAATAGTTCTCTGTAAAATAAAGATAACACCTCTTTCCTAAAAACAAGCATTAAATTGAAGTAAAAACAGCGTTCCAATAGGAGAACTTTCTATATCTTATATACATTTTTATAGAAAATAAAATTGTTTTTTATAAGAAACGGAATGATTCCTTGCGTATGCAAATTTGTTCTTGCATAAAATATGAACAGAGATGAGAAGAATGAAATAATTGTAAAGAAAAACGACTGGATATTAACTCAGCCAGAACTTATGTTTACTGTAGATTGAAATATTCTTTACTGCTATTATTAAAAAGTGGCTTGCAAGTTTCTATTCTGTTATGCCTTTGTGCTAATTTTTTAAAATATTTATGGTATAACAATGACACAATTGTGAGAATTTCAAAATGATGCAATGACAATAAAAAGAAAGGAATGTTATTATTTATAAAATGTATTTTGTACTATGATATGATTTTCAAGTTGCAGTGAATAAGGCAGTCCATAAAGTGGAAAATCATACATTAGAATTATATATTTATTATAACCGAGAAATGTTATATATTTTTATATTCCTACGTACAGACCAATTTTCTTAATATCAGTAACTGTTTTCTTATTAATATTGATGTTCTTATTATATGTCTTTTAAATATTACAGTTCAAGTATTAGACTCTTATATATAGAAGGTTTTACAAATGGGAATAACTAAAGAAAAACGTTTTTTTTCAATGTCTTTAAATATTGTCTTCCAATATTGAAAACGATTTATTGCTCAATTTCATTTCTTTGTCTAGAATATAAGATTATCGTATAATAAATTTACATTAAGAATACGATTATTTCGAATAACACTAAAACTATTCGTCGTTAGAGGTTACTTTAATAATATTTTTTCTATTTTTAGTTCTTTGATGGAAAGACCCAAAAACATAAAGATTATTTCAGTTTCTTTGATGGCCTTGAAAATATGATATATCTATTTTATTAATAAGTAAAATACGTATTTTTTTTGGTATGTATGAGTCATCATATTCAGTTCAATGTTTTGGCAAATACAAAAGCATATAAAATGTACTTATTTAAGATAAGTTTTATTTTGTTCTTATCCATTTGTTAGTTGACCTTATAATAGTAGACGTTATTATTATATTATCTATTTTATAATTTTTTAACAATCATAAAGAATGGAAAATAACAATCCTATACAATTGTGCCAAAATGTCCTAAGACACAAAAAGAGAACGTGTCTCTCAATGGGCCGATAGAAGTTACTTTGAAAGGAAACCACAAAGGATAAAAGGAATAGTATTTGCACAAAATCTTAAAGTGATCGACAACGAGAGAAGACCTCATGAGTGGTCTGTATAAGCGATGAAAACATTTAGATTGTTTATAAGAACAGTAATATATATTATAAGATATATATAAAAAGGTTTGAGTAACAAATGTTTATGATGGAAATTTATACGTAATGATTATAACGATATTTTGATCCGAGGGATATAAAAATCGTCACGATTTATAGATATGTCAAAAAGAGCAAAAAGAATTATTTGGTTTGCGTTAAGATAAAATTTATTGGTATATTAAATTTGTAGATCTGTTCACAATTTGTCACCTGAACAATTCAACAATTTAAAAACAAACTCACTATTAATTTCTTTGATTTTTACGTTATCAAGAGAAGTATAATAAATTATTTTAAAATTAATTTATAACAAGATTTTAAGGGGAGGCTATGCAGAAATGTAGTCACGTTTTTCACTTTAGTGATCTTCATCTGACCTGAATGTCAATACGAACGTTTTATAGGAAGTGCTATTTCAATACCGGAACTAAAAGAGAGCTACAATAGTTTTTTTGTAGTTCGGTATTTCGCATAGGTTCTCTATATATACAAAAAACATAGAATGTTTATTTGATGTTTAAAAATTTGTAATAAATTATTCAAATTTTTGATATAAACACACCAAAATTAGTTAATTTTAATATCTTTTTATTAGTAACCCTATTCAAACAAATGAATACTAAAAAATTGCTGAAGGAAGACCATTGCTTAGATTAATTACGTCACAGTTATAACCGTGAAAGGTTATGAAGGTAAATTGTACAAATATAATGACATTGTCTCACTAGCTTTAACAAACAGTCTAAAAGAACTCCAACGCAAAATCCCTCTTTTATAAGCGCACTTTTACGGTACTTTATTAACGTAACTGTAGAAAGAAAAAAATATTTTATTATATACATCAATTATGTAATAACTTCTATAATTTTCATTAGAGATACATTCAAGGAAATGTAATCAAAATTTCTGAAGATGGATCGTACTTAATCATATTAAGGTTACACGTGTTTGTCGTTATTGTAGCTCCAAATTTATTTTTGGAACAAATGTTATGACTAAATCAAACATAATATGTGAGTTTTATCGATTTGTTGATTAAACCTTTATCTGTAAACCTAAAAATTTTGTAAATATAAAATTATACGAGTATAAATAAATTATTAAAATATCTTTTGTGATAAATTCTTTACGCAAACAAATTTATGCTTGAGCACTTGGACTTCGTTCATACATCCTTAGAGGATTTATTAAAATGTGCGAGGGTGGCAAGTTAAGAAGAAAGTTTTGATGAAAACGGACATGAAGGCCGAATGAAGCAGCACGACAGTTTTGTAATAAGTCAATGTTCTAAAATTTGCTATAAATGTTAATTATCTTGTTTGACAGATTGGTTCAGAGAATTGTTTTTGTCGTTAACACAATAAATACATTGAAACCAAATGCTCTCTACCATCAACATTTATAATTATAATTGTTATTTTATCGTAGTTCTCTTTCTCACTAAAATTTGTAAAACAAACTGCTAAGTTATATCAAATAGAATATTTGCTCTAACTAAATATCTTCTTAAGAAAAGTATTAAATTTTCTATCCGTTTCTTTTTCACAAAGTTTATTTTTTGTACTTTATTCAGTTATCCTATTTACACAACTAACTTGAAGGGATTATTACATGCAAATGAAACAATTTTCTTCATATTCATATGTTATTTATTTGTACGATTTTAATTTACAATAAATTACCAAATTCCTGAAATATTTTTATATAATAAAAAATAATTGCATTATAACAAAATGTGCATAGGTAAAACTGTTGGGCCTTTGTGTTATTTCTCCCAAAAGATATTTAAGCTTTTTAAAACGTACATTCCTGTACAAGTTATAAATATTAATCATACATTTTTGGAATAATTGTTTATTTATTTTTTATATTTCTATATAATTCTGAATAAGCAACGATTTCTATTATGTACATATTATGTTATACAATATCCCAAGTGATACAATTATGTTATCGAGTTAATCTTAAAACTAGTCCGAAATCAGCTAATTTAAGAATTTACTGAAAATCTTTGGTCGAATTTCTATATCTTTTAAAATGACACGATATACGTATGTTAATTTATATTAAATTTATTTTTTAAGTTTGTGTAACAAACAAAATTTTCTTAAAATTTAACAAATAAGTATAAATAAATTTCCAATTAATATAGCCACATGATTTTTTAAACAAAATTGTAAAAACACGTACCTGATTTGTTTGGTCCGTAAATATTTTTAAAATAAAAAACGTAGTATCTGATTATATTTTATTATAATGTTAAATTTATTTCAATTATTAGATAGAAATTATAAATAATTGCTATACTATGATAATGATTCATATATATTTATTATACAAATTCCTTACATACACATGTAACATAAAATGAAAAATAAAATTTCAATTATATATATATTTTGGGTTTGTTGAATGGAACTTTTATTCCAAGTGTCATGATGAACTGCAGCTTGATTTTCACCTGATGAATAAAGAATAACGTTTTTAAGAACGAATTTTACGGCAACTTAATTTTGAATGTGTTGTGTACATTGTATTTAATTTTGTTGATTATTTATATATGTATATCTTTAATACAGTGAACAGTATTGCTACGTCAGGAGAAGGAATTACCATAAAGAGGTTCAACATAAAATATTCCGAATTACATGTCAAGAAAAACTAAACTAACCTCTTTTCAAGAACCTCAATTTGTAAGTTTTTTTTTTGAAACGATATCAAAAAATTAAAAAATAAAGGTTATAGTTTTTTTTCACTCCTTCCTTTAAATTCTTTCTAATTTCATGAAACTAGGCTAATTTTATATTGATAATATCTCCCTTTAATTTTATCCTCATTCTAATCATTACGTACCATAATACAAACTTACCAATCAAAACATGAACATTAACCGTAACCTGAGAATGGTTCATTAAAAGGCATGTGTATGTGCCACTATCGTTTTGCGATGCTGAATTAACGCTGATAGTAGAACTAAAAAATAAAACAATACTTTTATAAGTGTTATAAAAATAATTCTTATGTAGGTTAGATAATAAATTTAGAATAGGTACTCGTATTATGTATTTAAAATGCAATTACATATCTATATTGTGCAATAGAGTACTATGAAACTTTTAAAATATCTATGCGTACATATTATAAGTATGCAGGAATATATATGTGTTACACATTTTTTTACAACAAAAACATTTTTTTTCACAAAAATATTATGTGCGTGTCTCATTACACAATACTAATTTTACATTAAAATATTGCATCAGTAGAAAAAAATAAGTGAATTGATTACTTAAATTAAAAGTAGCACAAAGTATATATTTTTTTATACAGTTGCTGTATACTTACCTCATATTTCGCCAAGTAACGAACTCGATAAAATCTTTTCCTTGCTTTTTCCAAGTAATACCGTAAACGTTGTTTACCACTGTTCTTGTTACCGGCTCAACCGTAGTTAGGTGTGTACTCCAGTCAGAACTCTTGGCTGTAGTACTTATACTAACAGTTGATGTAATTGTTGTTGTTTCAACACTCCAACTTTTATTCAACAATAAATCTATTCTATTGAATGTTGTACTCATTTTCGTAGTCAATTCTGTCGTAGTAGTCAAAGGCGTAGTGGTCGTTGGGGAGGTTTTAGTAGTAATTGTTGGTTTAGTGGGTAGCGATGAGACATATTCCTCGGATATTACACAGGAAAGCTTTATGGAACTTCCAGCTTTATAGAACCTATCCTTTACGTCATGTGTTTTATCTCCATTTATAGTCAATACTGGAGCTGTAAAAGTGATAGCGTTATTAAATCTAAATAAGTTTTTAAAGTGGCTCAGTCATCAACATCTATTTATTTTTTAGCCGTTAAACTAGAATTTTAATCAATACAACAACTCTAAAATTGTTTAGGTATTAGAATCATTACACTTTTAAAGTACTTTTTGAAATTCATAAAATATGTTTTTTCATCTATGTAAGTCTGTACAAAATAAAATAAAAATAGCAAACGATATTCAATATTGAATTTAAGTATTGGTATTATTTTTGCTTTTTATTTTAATAATTAGCAGTCTACGCCTTTTCATTTTGCGTGTGGCAATTTCCCCTTTATCGGCGCTTATTTCATTTAACTTTAATAAAATGCAAATAAATGGAAATCCAATAAGATAAAATATCTGAAATAAATACATTTACATTTAGTCCTTTTGTGTTTACCAATATCATACTCAGATCAACGTGTACTTTATAGTGTGGATGAAAAAGGCATTAATTGATGTTTTGCTATTAATTATATAAATGAATTACAATGTATTCTTAATTAACTTACGAAGTACTGAGAAATTTGCATATATTGTTCTCGGTGGATGTGTTGATATTTGGCACATATATAAACCTGCATCAGACCACTTTACAGGGTTGATGCTAAGCCGCCAATTGTTGGGATACTGAAACTTTACAGCCACTCGATTATCACCCGCATAAGGTGCGGGGCCGACCGTTAGAAGTTGAGCGGTGTCCGTCGTGTTTCTAAGCCACATGACCTATAGCAAATAGAAAACACAATATATTTATAGCTAAAAACCGTATACATATTTTTTATGTATTTATTACGCACATATGTACAATTTAAAGGTATCTCCAGATTTTAGTTCCGAAGCCAAGGTCAATATTATAAAGAAACATAAAATCAAAATTAATGTCATACTAATTTTTCTTAACTTTTACCTACATTACCATATCAACTTACAGTTTTGTCTTTCAACATCACAACACGACAGTTCAATACCGCTTCGGCCCCTACATGTGCTGCCACTTGTGTAATATTCTTCTCCTCGAAATAAGGTCCCCAATGTCGCTCATAGTGATGATACTCTTGATAGGGTGCATAGTGACTCCTTTGAGGATCCTCGACCTTATCTGCTTTAAAAAATACAATGTATAAAACATTAATTTATTATTTGTTTCCTCTTATTACGAACAAAAAGATTTTGGTTCTTGATTTGAACAAGAGATGTGTCGTGTTGCATTAATATAAAACTAAATTATGTCGCATAGCTATATGCACTACTAAAAATATAGATATATTGATATTTGTTATATGGAAAGTATGGAAAGTATTCCACTTATTAACGACCAAAAATTTTTTTTACAATCCTTAACATAAGTAAAGAAATAAAAATAAATAATTACTATGACTATATATGAAATATTTCAAGTCCGTTACATAAAATAAATATTGTTTTGTAACAAAAATTATTAAACTGCATCTGAACAATGAACACAAAAAAAAAAACTTTAAAATCACTCTTTGATTTACATCATCAATTTTTTAAATCACTAACTACCCGGCGGAAAACTGAAATGTAAAAAAGAAAAATGGTTTTCCCATTTATTATAACAACCCTACATTTATGGGTAAAACACACAATTTTATTGTTAAAACATAATGTGTACATTTAACTCATCATCACAAAATGTTTGCGCTTAATCAATACTTACGCTGTAATATTTTATTGTTCGCGTCAGTTGCCCCTTCCTTCTGGATGTTTTCTCGGAGTTTCTGGGTAATGTTCTTGAATATTTCCCTGGACAGAGCCAGTCCGTCCTTATCATCGCTCCGATGCTTTCGGACGCCGTTTGTGGTATATTCTTCTGATAAACGTTGTGGTTCTAAACAAATTTTGTTGGTTTATATGTTTTAAAGGGGCAACCTTGTAATTAAATTATATCATCAAAGTAAATTGGCATACTGCCCTAAGAGTAAATTTAGTTTGAGGAACAGTAAATGCATTAATTTAGCGTCAAACATTTTGTTAAATGGTTTCTCAGTACATAATATGTTATCCAATAAATATTAGTTGATAATTCCTATTGTGAAATTAAAGTTCATCCTTTAACTTTATTCGAAACTAGCAGATGTTCATTTTAGAAGTAAAAATAAATCAACCTGATTGCGTCCTGAGAGTATTGAAACATGAACACAGATGGCCAATATAATATTATAGTAAAGTAATATATATAACATTGAAATTTTAACACATTTCTTCTTTCACATTTAAAAATGAATAATTTAGTATTGAATGCTATAAAATTTCTATACAATTAAATTCAATTAATTTAACTATTATAATGATTTACTTAGAAGATCATTGATATTGTTTTATTAAATTGGAAATGAATTTAAGCACGCAAATTTAATTATAGTCCTCACGCTTACACTTGAGGTACGTAAGTGGTGAGATAAGAGACAATGCAATTGACAAGACGCGCACGACATATTTGAGGACATCTAAATCTCCGGATAACTATGTAAGAATCTGTCTTAATAAAGGTAATTTGTAAATATAACTATTAAACTTTTGATATTTTTCAAACGTATTTGAAAGTATTAAAATATTACAAACACTGTTATTGATGTTACTTATTTTAATATCTTATTTCTTCTCATCATGACTACCATTACTCCACGAACTGTATACGAATGAATACAATTGTCTCTGATGAATCGTGAAAAAACAAACACAGTAAAGCATGCTTAAACAATTGCATCTCCAAAGTTTAATATTGTAAGGTTGTATCTGTACATTTTTTTTTCTTTATCGCATTTATACCTAAACTTGTTTCATTTAAGGCACGAAAAAGAATCCAAACAATAAGTGTTTACAGTAGTTGAATGAAGTATTAGTATTTCAAGTATCCATAAAATAATCCCAGAGATTTTTTCGATCTAGACTTTGAATATGAGCTTTAAATCTTTGATATTTTTATTCGGTTACATAAGGTAAACATGATGATATGACAATGTTCCCTTATTGGATTTGTATGAGATTACCTTTTGCTTTAGAATATTTTCACGAAGTATTATCTATTTAATATTTTTGATGTTATATCAATTTGGATGTTAGTTTATGTAATACCTCTATTTCGATAAAACAAAGTTTATAAAAATATTTATGTATGTAAAATTTATCTTATAAAAACTTTATCCTTTAATTTTTTGTGCCCACATTATGTGATAAATATGAATTACAATGAAAACAATTTTCATTAATACCATAAATTAAATCAGAGATGTATTGTAAATTGAAGATAGGCATATGTATGTATATTGTATATTATTGTGTCAACAAAATGGTAACGAGTAGCCGATAAATATGTTTAATGATTTAAAGTGCTAGAAATACTTATTTCCTATATAATAGAAAAGTGTTATTCTATTATTCTTGTCTATTTTTGATTTATGAATAAAAAAAAATATGTGTCTTTTACACATTTTTATTTTACATCGCTAAACTGTTTTTTATACTTAAATTGAATACATTTCTTAAATAGCAAAAATTAAGAGATAATGATATTATTTTCATACTTATGTAATTATATCATTTATACCCAATTATAATTATTACTTGGATTGAATGGATGGATTTGATTTTAAAAGTGTGCCAACTTTAAATTGAATGAGGTTTTGTATACATTAGTAAATATTAAATTACTTCATCGATCATCCTCAATTAAGCATCTTCTAAATTATTACTTAAAATAATGACTTAAAATTTTTTTTATTACAAATCTTTTGTAGCAGAAATATATTGCTTTTGTATTTCACTTTAAATTTTAAAAAACATCTAAAAAATATATTCTGTATTCTGGCCTTCAAACGGTAGAAGTATAATTATGATAATGTTATTGAATAAAATTTTATACAATTCTGGGAAGAGAAACCCTATCGTTAAACTAAAAGATAATTCTTTAGATAGAGGATTATATGGTCCACGTCAGTAAAGGACCACAGACCTACTTTTGCTGAAGTCTGCAAAAACATCAAAGTTTTACTAAGTTACATTGCAGTCTTGTTCTAGTTTAATTAAGGTTAAGTAAAGTCAGTTCGAATATAATTTACTATTATTACACCAGAAGTCTTGCCTATTTTAAAACTAATATTATAAAAGCATTCCTTTTTTAAAATGTCCCTTTTTTAACTTCTATGAATAAAATATCTTCTGAAAAATAGGAGCTAGCTACGACTGACAAATATACAAATTAAATTATCAATCAACGTGTTTCAATACAATAACAAAGGTGACCTTTATTGAAGATTATAATAAAATAATTGAAAATTTTTGTTGCAATACTGGCATAAATTACCTGATGCAGTGTGAAGACAGCATAAAGCTAAACACACGAAGTAGAGGCCGCCCCACTGCATATTAAACCGTACATTACAAACGTTGACCGATCACCCGGTTCACCTGAAACACAGCTTTATTAAATAAAAGTTATTACATGTTTACCATTTTTATTGAACGATAAATATACATATAGTCTAATATTTTTTATATTTAATTAACAATATCTGAAACAAATTTACAGTGAATTGAAGAATATGAAATATATTTAAATTTTTTGCAAATTGATATTGAGAAGTAGTAAAGGAAAAATTTGGAAAACATAAATTATTACAACGAAATGTTATTACAAAAATTTTTTACACTTATGAAAACTATATATTATGTAAATGATGTTACGTAAGTACACTTAAATATTCAAATGTTATTTAAATAATTCCATTATTTTTATGTGCTATTGATTTTTTTAAATCACGTCAATAAAAAAATCTCGTTAAACTGTAATTAAAAAGGTCAAAATTAATACTTCAGTTAACTAGACTAGTTTCGGGCTTTAATTTAGAATCAACTGTCATTAAAATACCATTATTTACTTCAAACTCTTTGTACCTTGGTCTGAATTTGGCAACTTTCATATATCACGTATCAAACAACAGGTAAAGTTAATTGTTACTGGAACTTTGTTTTATAACAGTCATGTGACTTTTGTCTCTTCTTGAACGTCTAAAACTGGTGCTCGTTTGTCGAATTCAACACTAATTTGTCTATTATTTACAAAATGGGGATTTTTTTTGTGAAATATTTCATTTAAAAATATCTACTTCAGACTTAAACTACTTGTTACACTGAACATTTATATTTTTTTTAACATCATAATATTATATTTCATAATAAATAAATAAATATATGAGTAATTAATCAATTACTGTTCAAATAAAGTGCTTATTTACTCCTCCGCTTTCCTCTGGCGTGTTTGCTTACTAACGCTGCCTAATTGAACTTACCCTTCATTAAAACGAAACGTTTCATGCTATTTTGGGAAATAAATAATTTTTAAGATAAATTGTATCGTTGTCCAATTGATTTTTTTTACATCTTTATTAACTTTCAAAGCAATTGACTTCAATTCAGAAGATTCACTGTTACACATTTTTATTCTATTATAATATACTTTTCTATCGTTTTTATTAAAAATAACAAACTTTGATACTATAGACGTACATCAATTCAAAAGCATTTTGTTTTTAAATTCATATTATTTTACTCAAAATTTTCATTTGTTTAAACCAAGAATTTCCTTGAAAAACCTCAGCGCAAATTCCGTCTTTTGATTTTAACATCAAAGATTTTATTTTTGACTCTCTAGACTGTTTCTTCAGTTTAACTGATTTGAACAACTGACTGTGAATGTGGTAATTTTTTTCCATATTTTGCCATTGTAAGGAAACTTTATACATAAACTACTCAATTCAAGAACTACGAGTAGAAAAGTTTTGATAATATCAATTCAGTACATTATAGTACTTTGACGAAAAATTTTTTTACAAAATGCCGCACCTATTAAAAAATTTGTTTTGTCAGATTATTTTATTAGTTTTTGCGCATGGATAAATTAACAAATAACTAATTAATTAATCGGTTAACCAGACTTTGCCTCATTATTATAAATCTTCCGAGTACCTAACCCGCACAATACCTAATAATTTATAACACTGTGATATATAATCTTTAAGTGTAGAGAGAAAAACATATTCTTTTCACATTTGGAACGATGCCATCTACCATTAGATAGTGTTATAGTATATATGAAAGGAATTAAAATGTATAAGTTTTCTATTTTTCACAATATTACTGATGTCATTGTTAACAGCAAAGAAAAGGATTGCAAAAGATATCCATAACATTATTATCAGCTAATTTGTGAATTTTTTTATAAACTATGTATATTTAAATTGTCTAATACATTAAAAGAAGTATATATTTGAAATGGGCTACATTTGGTAAACTTTGTCGCGTCGTCTTATGAAATCTGCCACTGTGACAATACTTATCTTGTAAAATTTAATCTTAATTTTTGTAACTGATGAAGTCCAAGGGTAAGGAAAAAAATCCCTGGTATCCTTGTCAAAATAGCCTAATATTCAATCTAGGGCAGTTTCTTGATCCCAACAAAGAACAGATTTAGAACACAGTGAATTACTGCTGTCAGGTTTGGACCACTGCTGAAAAACATCTCTTTACAGGTTTGGGCTCTGTAAACTATTCGTATTTATTCAAACTAATTTAGTCAGGGTTGAGTACAAAGAGTTTGCAAAAGAGGGATCTGAGATTTTTTATAGTAAATATAGAAATACATTATTTAGACTCTGCGGATGTCAGTTATAATTACTAAAACGCCACGATGCAATGCCTAGGCAATGGTATTGGTTGCATTATTCAAGACTTCTTTAGATCACATGCCATCTGATAAACACAAAATTGTTATCAAAGCTGACAAGATGCCTGCAGGGCAACACATAAGACATCTTAATGCCCCAACAATCGATGAAGTCGCTATTGTCATTGTGGGTGTAAATGAAGATAACGGTGATATTGTTTTACACCGGCGTAATAATCAACTGCAGTGTGTGTCCAAGACACATCGACCATATGATGCTTTACAATAACCTATCATATATTGGCAACGTGAAGGTCATTTTTTAATGAAGATGATAATTCCAGTTACAGGTAAATAAACATTTTAAGTTATTAATTATTATTATAGCTTTAACCTATTTGTATAATTTTATCCCAAAATAATGTTTTAACGTTCTGAAACTAACAAAAAAGTAAGTTCAAATAATTAATTATTATTCATACAGTCTTATGGTTAGAGAAGTTGAAGTCAATCACATCTTAAAATGTTGGTGTCTCTTTCACCAATTTGCTGTCTATATGTATGTAAAAGTAGAAACTGAGTGATTAACAATTATCAGGTTGAACCAGGCAAAACTTAATTCTGAGGTATAAGGAAATTTACTTCATTCAGGTAAAAACATAACAGATATATCTAGATTATAGGGTGATACGAAGTTCGCCGGGTCAGCTAGTGTTATGATAAAAATGGAACAGGCAAAACATGTCAAATTTAAATATAGGGACATATAAAAAAAAAGTAGTTGAGTCTTAACAATAAATAAATCCTGACTTGATCCCCCTAATCTAGAAATAACAATATTTATTAATGCTTTTCCAGCATTTTTTATACGTTATTAAAAATATAACTTTAAAGAGAATGATATTATTGAGATACATACTAATACCAGAAAACTGCCAGAGGCGATAAACGCCACAAAAAAACATGAAACAGATTTTGCTCCATTGTATTTATTAGCAGACGAGAAAAGATAGTTTAAGGCTCCCTATCTTACTTAGACTATAAGCAAATAATGAAATATAATGAATATGATTTAGATATGTGAACAGAATATATAATTAAGGGCACAGTTTATAATAATAAATTGAAAACAATATGTACTCATTATTAAATAACTAAGTATTGGTTTGGAATATAGACAAATACTAATTAGGCGGGCTGAATGTAGCTACACCAAATAAGAGAACTTAGTACTATGGATATGGAAAAAAATGTCCTATTTAAACAATATTATGAAGAAATAAGGTATTTCATACTGACAAAAATATCTAAAACATGTGAATATCATATTAAATGTCACACTATACCATTTGGTACGATGGCAATAATGATACGATGTTAATTACTACAAATTATGTATACTTTTTAAATTAATATTTTTTAAATAAAGTTATTATATACCTTTAGTTTTTTCAAAAAGTTTTCTGAATGATAGCATCACATAAACTAAATTCTTCTATAGACAAGAAAAGTCTTTACCTCCTGTTGAACCTTATTCATAACATTAAAAAAATTAAAACAGAAGGTAGTGTGTATATGTATATATTTTTATACTTATAGAAGAAATTCAAAGAATATTTAGATTTTTCAAGGTGAATCCTGTAAATCTTAAAGTAAAACAACCTCGTTTGATATCAATACCCAGTTTCTATTTACTACTTTGAGTGGCTTCGTTATGATACCCTTTAGATCTTTAAAACTTCCAATATTTCAACTTAAATAATTCAAGGTTTACTACAAGAAAAATAAAACAATGGACGCAAAAATATTTATATTAAACATTTTGGTACAGCTCATTTGATCTTTCTTGTTCATACATGATTGCTTCTGGCAAGCGTTTACGAGCCCTTTACGGCAATTTTGTGTATAATGATCGGCCATTCGCTAAAACATTATTGTTTTTATATTATGTTATGTTTCCATACTGAATTTGAAATTATCATAAAAGGCGAAACCTGCCTACATATTGGGTGGAATAATTACCACACTAACGTTTATAAGGATAACTTCTCATAGATTGGATTAACAAAATTTTCCTAAACGATGTATTATGCCAATTTTCTTTAACGATATGTTATAACGCCTTACAAGTTTGCCATAGTCTTGTATTTTATATCGCATTTTCTTTTGTTTTTAGGAAAAACACACGAACTGATTTCCTGATCTCGTGCCAACTTTTTTAATTTTGAAAAATAAATAAAGTTATAATATAACGCGTCTGTAAAGCAATGTCAAATGAAATTATTTTAGATATATCAAGTTTAATCGTTGAACTTTGAAGTAACCGTAAGATATTTTTGAAATGAAATACTTCTGTTAAATATAATTAATTCATTACGTAAAATTAAACCGATCATTATTTTTTGTATAAAAAATGTATTATTCCTGTATATTATTTTCTGAATATAATATGTAACTCTAACTGTTCATTTCTATTAAATCGAATGGTCTTGTTTAAATATTTATAAATATATATATTTATTTTTTTTTTTTTACTATATATAGTAGCTAAATGTTACCTTCATTTAAAGCTCATTTTTACATATTTCTTAATATCTATTCATAAATATTCTAAAATAATGTGTTTAATTTCATAAACGACAAGAAAGTATTGATAACATTGTTACGTACGCAACGTATTAAAAATAGATGAACATCACCAGGCAACATCATTTTATGGTTAAAATATTAATTACAAGTTACTTTGCTAACTCCGGGAACGAACTCGCAGCTGCGTGAACCAGAAGAGTCCTGATATCACAATAGCAGTGGAATGGTATTATTATCCTAGCATTGGGCCAATCGTGTAGTGTTAGGTATAGGCTATGTGTTAATATATACATCTTACTATAATACACATTTAAATATGTTTGTAGTTTTCCTGAATCCTCTGGTTGCTGAAAAATGCATTCTGCATAAAAACATTGAAAACAAAAATCGCGGTTGTGTATGGATGAAAAAACCCAACTTAGCCATTTCCACAAAAGAACATTATATATTCAAAATATTTTAAACTTATAACTATAATATTATATTTAAGTAGGTCATGACTCAAATATATTGAAATTGAAACCGAGACAGTGTGAAAGTAGATAAGAAGTGTATCACATGTTTTGTCAGTTCAAGTTAAATGGAGTTCTCTTCACTGACTTAACATATCAGATCGAAGGAAGCATCGTATAAAAACCTCAGATTGTTCAATAGAAAACGGAAATTTTCTCATTATATAACCATATACTTACACAACAAAGAAATGTTAACTCAGTTACTTGAAGTTGAATTGAAATAGATAATATAGAATGCATAATTCATACACAGGAGCAGGTTTCAAACCTGTGAATTCTGGAATATTATTATTCCAATAGTTTTACCGCTTAAGCTCCCTTGACTCGATTAGATGATTTTTTACTGTGTACAAGCAATTTAAATTTTAAGCCGAGTAAGTTTTGATTTAAATTATTACTATTTATATAACGTTGTTTAATCAATCTGTTCATTGGCACCTAAAATTGTAATATGTCAACAATCGTGCTCATTGCTACCAGATAATAGGACCTGGCGATGTTTAAGATTGAGAATTCCGAAGTATAAATAATATAATGAGTCTGCTTTTGTTGCTAGGCTCTAATGTCAAGCCTTCATTCAACCTCCACCCACCATATTTACTATTCTTTTATTAAAAATGAGACGCTCCAAGAGATAAGTTGGTTTAGACAGCGGTTACACTTCCTCTAGCTCAAAATGGTCACCACATGGTTGCGCTCTAACTCTTGCCTGTCAACCACACCTTAGAGTATGTAAAATAGTTTGTTGAGTTATAAATTCCTCCTTTTTAATAGTTCAGTAGAAGATTGGAACAAATGAACTTAAGTCTCTTTTTTAGACTAAAAATTTGAGGGTCCTTAAAGAAAAAAGTAAATAGGCTGTTAATGTGGTAAAGCGATACGCCTTACGGGTTCATTTCCAAATAACAGCAACTACTCCAGTCAAAGTGAATAGATTAAGAATAAAGATGTAATTATTATTTTTTAATACTTATGTTTCTTAGGACAGGAAAGAAACTTTCATCCAATCAATGTCAATGAAGTTGATTTGAAGAAAAACCGTAAGCTAGCAAAATTATCATATAAGATGAACCTTTTACGATATGTAATCGTAGTAACAGGAAATAAAAAATTGTCTTTCTGAAAACAACATTGTCTATTTAAAAAAACAATGATGAAACTCCTTATCATCTACGTTGAATAAAAGAAAACAGGAATCAGAGAACTCCATCATGCGTCAAGTGTAATTAAAATTTTATTTACATTTTCGATCGAAAATGTTTGAATCCAAAACGCAATTATATAAACCTTGAAATCATTAAAATTTTCCTAATAATGAATAAAGGAGAAATTTGTTACGTTAAAACCCAGACAGGATTCATAAATGATAACGAAAACATCTCTAAATTGAAAATATTTGACTGATTGATAAAATTAATTTTGCGGGAAGTGCCTTGTTTTAGACGAAAAAGATTAAAATCAAGATACTTTTGATAGAACGACTATTTTTCTTTGCTTATTCCTATTTATGTAATGCTATCTTGCAACAAGCTTTTATGACGTCAGTTGTTAAGTTGAAGCTCGTTCTTTAGTTAAAGATAATGTTGTCGTTACACTCGCTATCGGGGCTGACAACTTATTTCTAAAACATTTAATGTGCTTTGGAAGGTTTCGCTTTCTGGTTTTAGGATTTTTGTCCTACGTATGAACCAATAAATTATATATTCAAACATAGGAATAATTAATGTTCCCTTAATATTTAATGAATAAACATAAAAGCAGAATATTTGATAAAACTTTTATCTAGTTATATTCAAAAATGTTTCGGATTGTATTTTTATTCAATAACCATTCACTTAGTTCTTATTCTTGATGCATTTTTAATTTATGGACGAAATCAATTTTAAAAATCTTAAATAAAAAAATAACTTTTGGAAATTCAACAATATAAACATAATAGTGTAAATGATGATTTTTGACAATTACATAAATGCATAATAAGAAAATAAGTAAAGAGTCGAATGTTGAGTATTTGTATAACTCTTTATAATTTTGAATTGCTATTCACACATTTTGTCCTTCTCACTTGTCGAATCATTTTACAATTATCTTTATTAATACGAGCAAAATGTTATATTTAACATGCCCAGAGGTCAATTGTTGTTTTGTAGTAAAAACTGGATAAAATGATGATCAACCAAACCATGATTATTTGAGGAATAGGAAACTAAAATTTTCTTATGCCAAAACCTTATGTGATGAACATCAAATCCTTTAGGATGAAACATTACTCACCCACTTTCCTGACGCAAACTGCTAAGGTGTGGAACACCACCCTCTCGGCATCCGTGTTTCTTGCTACTTACAGCTTGGATACCTTCAATAAAAGAGGGAATTGACATTTTCTAGACTAACTCATTTTAAACTAGCTAACTTTATCTTACCTTTTTTAGTTTTTGCAAATAATAGTAATCAAAACATATGTGGAAATAATTGCACAATTATTCATCTCATATGAAATATCTAATAATATTATTATAAACTTTTTCTGTATGTACTTATAATACGTATATCAATTAAAGTATTTTGTTTTTATTCTTAATATCAGCAAAACTCATATTATTTTCTTCTCTTTCTGTTAAATTTTATAGATAAGGTAAGTTTTAAAAGGACTTCCATTGTTTGGTATAGGTATTTTGCCGTGCTGGATATGGGTTTAATGATAACAAGCAACTTTTTTGAATCCAAAAATTGAATGTAGTTTTGTGTTACATGAATTCTTACCAGTAAGCAACATTAAGAAGCTCAACACATAGTTAGTTCACTTTAAGCAATTATTTTATAAATACCCAAATTCGCATTAAAAGTTCTGGAGCCTTCTTTTTTGTGTTAATGTCCTCAAATTAACTTTGGCCTCAACTCTGATCCCCCTTTATTACATCACTCTTTCGTTTTCCGATGGGAATAAGCTTTTAGGGGCTTTCCTTTAAATGGAACATATTTTCATCATAGGATGATGTGTTAGCAATGAGATTTTGCAATATTTGAAATTAAAAGTAACTTTTAACAGGCTTTTCTGAAGGAAATTAAAGCATATTATTCTCCAATTCTGTTTAAGTAAAAGTAAGTGAAGTAAAAGTACAGCAAATGAAGATATTATGGACAAAATACCGTATTAGGTATATCATATCGTGGTAATACGAAATTAAAGTAAAATCTAACATTTCTGATTGTATGTATATTCCATAAGAACTTAATAAGCAATCATTAATCAATGCTGCGGAAACATGAGGGTAAAATTCATTTGTAAACTTCAAAAGGCTTAATTAGGAGTGAGCTTGAAGTGCTTTCATTGACAGAAGTTCCGTTTTAATAAACTTTAATCATTATTTTTGTCCATATAATTTTAAGGAACCTATATTCACTTTCTTTTTGAATGAAATGATCTAAAGTAATAAACATTAATAAGAGTTACGAGTATAATACACGTAGAAATATGACATCTGAAAACCATTGAAATTGAAATGTTGTGTAACGACATATTATATGTGAATTATCTAATGACGTTTTTGCTTCCTATATCTTAACAAAATGTTACAGTTACCACTTTAATATTGTGCTAACTACTATTGCAATATTTATAAAGTGAGATATACACAGGTCTGCATAAAAATATGTATTGCAGTTATAATTGCAATTATTACAACTACATATTTTATAATCCCCGTCATTACAATTTTATTTTTATTTGTGTTTTAAATATAGACAGTACTTTAAAATTAAGGTAAATGCATCCGTATCGTCATCTTAATGTATACAAAGAGTGAACTTTGATTAAAACTACAGTTTTTCGATGAAATCTAGTTAATAACACTTGCAATGTGACAAATTATTATTATTATTATTTAAACGATTTAACATTTTTACGTTTACAAATATTTTGTATTAAATGTTATTACTGATAAATAAAAATATCAAGCATGTTTTCACAGTCGTATGTAGAAATTGCATTGTACTTGAGGACGTGCTCGGTGATAATTTGTAAACATTACCTTAAAATGTATCATAGTATTTCAGTAGACAAACACACAAAAATGGAATCCTGATGCATTGTTATGGACAAGAAATATGTGTCAACGTATTTCAATAAATATTTTTTGGGCTTTGTCATTTTACAACACTTATAAGGTTACAAATATTAATAAAAACATGTGATTTTAAATGTAGTGTTTGTTATAAAATCTAAAATATGTCATTATTAAAAATTGTTCGGAGGAAAATGTGGTATTTTACCAAATTTTGTTTCTGTTATTTTGTTGATATTAAAGCGATTATTTATTAAATCGCCGATGCTACGGCCACATTTTTGGGAAACAATGTTGACATTTATAAAATCCACATTACTTTTATACATATGTCATCATATAAAATTATTGTTATTCTTAAGGTTTGTCGGCTAGTTAGTTAAATTAATTAACTCTATTATGAAAAAAGCATATAAAAGACTTTTATTTAATAATTGCGATGCATTGAAAGCATCCAGAAGATCTATTAAAATCATCAATCCATTCAAATCATCTATTCGTAGATATACGATTAAGCTCTGTGTTTGACAAGAAATTTCCATTTCTAATTCTTAAAAACGGTTAATTGTTCGTAATGAAAATTGTATGTTTTAAACACAAAAATAAGTGCTTAGTATATAATTCCATACATCAGTAATGGTACGTCTTTTCATCCGTACTTCACCCATCAGGATATCGCTATATCCGTACATACATAAATCCGTACACCAATACTTTAGTTCTACCGTAAATCGTAGATCCCTATATCGGTACACCTATACTTACGTACTTTCTCACGTTCGTTTTTCCATACATCATAATATCCTTATTTTAATTTTCTTAACCGTGCTAGTGAAATTCAGCTCTGCTCCATTTTGTTACGGAAAAATAATTGAAAAACTTGATAACAACTGGGGACTTTCCTTATTTTCAATATCTATATAACACGATTACAGTAAAAGTAGCAACACTATGCTGCCATATTGGCATAGTGCCGTTGAAATCAAATCCATTTACATATGGCACTGAGAGATAAGTTATAAGGTATTTTACATATCTGAATGAGGTAAAAGGATGAATCACATCACATCTGGGAAATAATTTCTAACAATCAAAAATAATCCAATGATTATTTTAACAATCCAATGATTATTGCAACAATTTACATTTAAATAAGAATACTATGGATTTACATTTATTTATATAATTTTAATGTATAATTATATAAATACATAAATACATATTTAAAAACACCGACGTATATTTTATTCAATACAAGCAAATTAGTGGATGATAATGGAGGATTCATACGGTAGAAAATAAAAAATATTAGCTTATTAATGTATTTTAAATTATTTTCTGTATTTTTGAAACCTTAAATATTCTGCAAGATAAAATTTATGTACATAAAGATGGTACAGTTATTTTGCAAAAGCCCAAAAATATTGGATATAAAAATTCAAATGTATTTCATTTATTCTAAATTTCCATGATGTCAAGTTACGTTATTATTACAGCTTAATTGATTTACTTTGAAGTTTAAGTCGGAAGTGTCACTCACAATCACGTAATTTGGAAATTAAATTAAGCATATTAGGACATCTAATTCAATGAATTTCTGAGTATGTTATAATAGGCGTATATTTTATATAAAATATACAGTAAAACCCAAAGGATATCATTTCAAAACTATGCTTATAATATAAAAAAAAACAAGTCATTACTTATTTAATAAATACTTCATTTTGTACTGCAGTCCTTAAGATCTTAGTATTATGATATTAAGATTTAACCTAATACCTTTTGTTATTTTACAAAAGATATTAATATTTTAGTTACATATTTTGTTTCTTTAACAAAAAAACTAGATTTAATATAAAATATATATGTATTGGTAATTGAGATAGGAGCTGTCGTATCAAATAGGACTATTGTTAGCCCGTTACGAAAAATTTAGTCACATTTTTTCTACGCCAATCTCGTATTTCGTGCTGCAATTTGAAAATAGGCGAATCGGATCGTTAGATTTTTTGGCTACGATAAAATTTATTTACTTGTGTGTTTTAAAATGGTTCAATTCATGAGGTCGCGAATGTTCCAGAATACAAAGTTATGTAAAACTCGGCGTTCTACACAATTTATTTAAAAAAATACATGTATTTATGTATTTATAAAAATAATGAATTTTCATAAAATTTTAATATGTATACACTATATACACTACAAAAGTAATAAATATCAATACGTGTATATATATATATATATAAAACAAATATTTTAAAAAGCATTCCGGTTTATAAAGATAAATTACTACAAAATGGCAGTTAAATATAAAAATTATATCACATAACAGAGTTCAAAATGGTAAGCCACATTGGTAATGAAAGGCTTATTTTTATGTGCCTTTAAAATGTTATCATTATTCATAACTTTAAATATTTATTTATTTATTTAAATATTATCGTAAAGGTAGGAAAGAAAAAAAATTGTTTAAAAAGTAGATAAATACTTTTAACGAAACTATTAGTATTTTCTTTTGTATATCAAACAAACTAAATAAAAGATTGATCATCCATTTTTAGATACTAGAAATAAAATTTAAATTAACGAAAATTCCAACAAGTTTAAACATTACCAACTTTTACTTACATCAGCAGGAGAGACCAAGCATAGAAAATGTAATGTGTGAAAATGTAATAAAGGATTGAATTATTGTGAATGAAAAATTAAAATTTTAGTAATATTGTTTATTGAAACTATAAAAGAATGGAATTAATATCGATTTGTGTTCTTGCATTTTGTGAATTTAATATCTAAGATGAACTGAGCAAAACTCTCAGAAACTAAACATTAAAAACTATTCATTAAAACTTCTTTTAATGAATACTAGGACTTTAAAGAAACTTTAAATAAAAGTTCCTTTACTTTTTCTTGTTTTTAACTTTATTTTGTTGATGTCCATATTCAAAAATATACATTGATATGGTGTTAACATAAGCACGATATTCAGCATAAAACTTGACAAAATATACAAAATTATAAAGAAATGTAAATGCGAAGAGTCAAAGCAATACTGTTTATTAATTTGTAGACAAAAAATGTAAGAAATTCGATTATATTAAAACTTTTTATAAAATATTTTCAATGATATTGATAAAAGTTCAAAAAATATTTTAAAACTTTCAATACAAATGTAATTAAAAAAGCTATTTTTTATTAACCTTCTTTCTTTTTTCTTTTTTTTTATATAAGACGCTCCGAATTAAATGTTAAATCGATTTTCTTCAAGTACTCGAGACTAAGTAGGGATGTCTGTTGACTAGGAAATAAAAAAGTTAAGGAACTATCTTACTGAACCTCGAACGTATGCTTTCAAGGTCTTGTTCTTCAAAAGAAGCATAAGTAACCGAAGCCATTAAGTCTACTCTATCAGCAGTCTCTAGTCTTTTAATTTGATTTAATGAAACCTTATTTTTTATTTTTTTACATTTCTGTTATTTCAATTTAATTCCCAAATAATATTGAACGTAACGAAAATTTAAAAAGAAACTATGTTATATAGGTTCAAGCTACATTTGTTATTTTATAGTTCTTCATAAGATGGAGGAAAATAATATTTTATTTTTCTTATAAACATACAACAATTTTAAGAATTCAGATCAAATACGATCACTATTTTCATCATTGAAAAGATTTGGTAATATCGAAATAACCTAATCAAACCTAATTAAACACATACTTTTGACCAATTTCCTTAAAAGCAAAAGAAAATTTGGAGGAAATACATTTGGAAAAAAACGATATTTGTTGTATTTGTTATAATAAAACGTATAATTCTTTTTGATTTTTCACTAAAGGCACTTAAATCGGAGAATAAATAAAAAAGCTCCTTTTTTATACTGAAACAAGAGTGGAGAACGGGGAATGCATTCTACTTAAGTAAATGGAAACAACTTTCCTATCTATTTTATATCTTATTCTCTGGTTCCAAAGAAAAAATAGTCTTTCATTTAATTTGAAGCACCATCAAAGGTTTGTACTTTTTCATAATAAATACTCATATTATTTGTTATTATTGTTTTATTAAAATACCAACATGCTGCTTTTGGCTGTAAACAACTTCCTCATGAGTAATTATAGAATCATTAAAATTATAGTACATTTTAACATTACAATTTAAAGGGATAGAAATTTAAAAATACCATGAAACTCGTTTTCCTTTAAATTCTATCTTTTGTCTACAAGCAATGTTTCATTAAAAGAGCTATTTGAAAAGCTGTTTGTAACATTTCTTATTATTTAAAAACACTTAGAACCATAAACATCTACTATCTAATTTACTAACATTAAGTGCAATCTTAACTCAGTTCAAACACTAACGAAATAAGCATCTATCTATACATACAGTCGGAGTGTAAATAAATGCAAGTATGTAGTTATATACTCTACGTTATTCATTAAGGATATATCAACAATCTAATTCGTTAAAATATGAAAACATTTCATAGTATAAATCTTTGATTTTTATACACACATTTGTATAGCCTTTTTCAGCCGTGGAAACTAGTATGTAAGCTTTAATATTTTGAACTTTTATTCCAGTTATATGTTAACGAACAGGCCATTATTCAGAATCAACATAATTGTTATAAAAGTTACTCGTTATTACGAGTAACTTTTACTTTATTAAGTTTTGTATAATTTTATATGCATTTTTCTAAACGAAAATTAGATGTCATTGAAGGCGTGGCAACTAGAGCAATTAGGCGTCATTTTCAAAGTTGTGCTTTACTAAGAGTCCTTAACTCTGGCCGGACAGTAATTGGGTAACCTACATCACTTAAGTGAAAAATACTTTTATTATATATGTTTTTTTCCTTTTGGTTTACAAAAGGAGTGAAAACGTTACCTCTGGATAGAATAAACTTCCATTCAATATTTGGAGTTTGTGACTAGTGAAAAACTTTCCATAGATATATTTTAACATTCAAATAAAGTTATTCAAGTAATTAATAATGAAACAATATATTCTTGCCCAGGTTTCTTTTGCAGTGGCTGTCAACTATTTTTTACTATAAACTATTTATTTCATTTTTTATAAGTATGGTAAGCATATAGCATACTAGAAGTTTTCAACTCGTCATAAAAATATTGTATAACAACCTGCGTCATCCAGTTTAAAACAGACAACTCTCAAAATTATCTCTAAATCAGTTAGTTAGCGCCTCTGTAAACTATGAAACTAAATTACTATCGTTAACGAAGTACTGGGTAAATTTTACTTAAAATGTTCCTGTTAATTATTTAAATTATACCGAATACAAATTTTTAATCTACTGTGGGTCTCAGATAAATATGATTATTATTAAAATGAGTGAGATATATCATTAAAATAAAGACGCGAAACAATTATATAAAAAGGATATTTTGTCAGAACAAAAAAAATGAAAGACGTTTCAACTATGCTATCTATTTTAATTAAAATCAAATTTTCCAACTGTAAACTAAGAAGAGTTTGAAAACAGTAATGTTTCTGAATGTTGAATTTAATGGCATAAAGTTAGAATTGTTAAAAACCATCACAACTAAAAGGTAATGCCCATTTTGCCTGTTCGCAACTCTATGTATGTTAAGTACGAAAAAAATACATAACTTACCCATATGTGTTTATATGCTTATTGATAGAAAAACCTTAATAAATACAAGTCCTAGATCACCAAATAATATATTTAATTTAAATTAAAATGAAGACCTGTGTAGTGTTTAACGTCTAGTTATTCATGTGTAATATTAAATCATTTGATCAAACTAAGTGTTTCGACAAATACACTTGATGCTACAAAAACATTTGAAGCTTGTGTATAGTAAAATGTGCCTATTTATTTTAAGACATTATTCAAGGCTCAATTAATATTATTTTGTATGTAGATTATATTATATTTTATATGTATGAGTACACAAGACGGCATCGTTTGGTATATATGTTAATTTATTTTCGACTGTATAATCATATGACGGTTTTACCTTCTAATTATAGCTAACTCACATCTAATTTGAGGCCAATAGCTTAATAATTTAACACTGCTGTTGACAATAGGTTGTGCCTATACCGAAGTTGATACTAAAACATGCTAATGTCTTCTTGAGTTAACACATTTGTTTTTATACAACTTAAATTTAGCAAGATATTAATTAAGACAACTGGCCTTAATTATGTAAGTATTGCATTCTATTTGTAAAAATGTCATAAATAAATTTAAAGTATTGTTTAGCTCCATATTAAGAGGAAAATTATTTTATAACAGGGAAAATTTTAATATTATATGGTCACTGAAATACTTGTCTATATGTACTTAATTAATTTATAGTCAATATAAAAATAAAAAAAGGATGTAAACTTTTTAAAACTTTGGTGGTTTTATTTTCGTGACTAACATATTCATTTCTTACTCATTGTTAGGCGCTTAATATTTAATGTTAAATAAAATTTCGATCCAAAATCAATAGATACAAAAGAAAATTTACCTGAACTTAAAATAAACTAACAAATACAAATGTTTCAAGCTCAAACCGTTCATCATATTAATCAAAATATTTACTAATTTTTCATTAATTATCAAATCAAATATTTATTGCAATAAAAACTTTATTTATATAAAACCGGTTACTCTTTCTTAATTTAAATTTTAAATAAATAATAATACTTACATTTCTATAATAACAAACACATAATTCAATATACACTGACACTGCACTCCAGTCGTATTATAGATAAAGTGTCAAGAGATCGAGTTTCCCCAAGCAGAGGCTGCGTGTTACTGAGTCCGATCGGGAGCGAGCGAGACCCGACCGTCTGCGTACGTCTCCAACGCGTAGGTACAAATTACGCGATTTTAGACATTACAAGAGTATACGTTTTTGGATTTATTTTAACAAATAGTTGAATTATACATTTAAAATTACATATATATTTTTTTATCGTAACGAACAATTAGTCTTTTACACAATATATTATTATGTTATTAGTTTTATAGAAATTGTTTGATAGATTAAAGCCGTATAATGACAACATATTAGAGTGCCCGTAAAACAACATATTGGAGTACAAAGAAGTTTATTAAATAGTTTTTTGCTGTCAGCTCATATAAATTATATATCCAACTCTAAAATTTTGTAAAGAGTCCATACTTACAATGTATGTATATTAATGAAGATTCATTTTATAAAGTTATATTATAAGGACGTCGTAGACTGTAGCCATTACTCCGAAAAGGAAACTAAAGAGCCTTTGACTACGGGCTTTACTATAAATTAAAAATGCACTTTTAATTTACTTGCTTGCGGTTATTAATCAACTGAAAATAAAGTAAAATGTCATATTCATTAACTTGCAAATATTATTACACGTGCCCCCATTTTGTTATCAATATTTATTATGGATTGAAAATAAAAGAAAAACTACGTATGGTTATCGTACTTATTTGATTTAAACGAGACTATTATGAATCTTTTGGTGCTATTCTAGAATGAAAATAGAAAAAAATGTTTTATTTTCGTATGTGAAGTTATTTCTTACTTTGTAGTAATTATTACAACTCGGCATCCAGTTTTTTTTTGTATTTATTTGAAATATGGGTAACTGTTTAAATAAATGTTCAGTACTGCTAATTTCAGTTAACATATATTGTTCCAGTTATATTTTAATAGTAGTGATACAATAGAAAATAATTTGTCTTTACGGTTCTTTTTTATTATAATGTACTTTTAACAATAAAGTTACTATATTATAATTAAAGTAATTACAGAAACAAGAGTAAAAAAACAACATTTAAAATAGAAATTAAACCAATGTAACTTAAAATAGAAAAACAAATTTACATAATTTTTTTATGTCCTGACTATGTGACATTTCATAGTCAGGATATAAAAAAATTGACTATGTGACATTTCATATTTCAATAATTACCTTTAATTGAAAACTTCCTCCTTTTGGAAGTCATTTAAAGAGATACTTAAGTTAGTATTTATAATATGAACCGATTTTTTTATTATTTAAAGACTTCTAGTTTTAGAAAACCTCTCAATTTGAAATTACAAACATTCGTTCTAATTCTATTTCTTTGTTGAAATAAATGCTAGATTAATAAAACATGGACGCATAACGTGTATACATAGTCCCTACTTATTTATAAATGTAAAAGTTACTCTGTCAGTCTGTCACGTTTTCACGCGTCAACGGCTGAAATAATTTTGATGAATATTGTGTAGATATACAAAGATAAAAACTACACGATGAGGTGCAGTCCGGGTCCAATCTCCGCAGTTTAAGAGAACCACTCTGATGTCCACGCGGGCGAAGTCGCAGGCAAAGCCTAATATATGTATAAACCTTTCGAGTTTTTAATTACAGTTCCATTTTCAAAACTTACTGTTTTTAATCTAAAGAGCATTGTCTTAAGATAGTTTCATTATCACCAAGTCAGGATACGATTATGGAATTTTCTAGAAATTGAATAAAATTTCATAGTGCTATTATTGCAAAGAGAGCTTCATATGTCAACAAAGTTACAAGTAACAGCTCTTATGAAATAAAATAATTAATCCTTTGGATATTTTCTCAAAGTAGATGATTGTAAAAATATATGCACCTTTTTTGTTTCTATTAGAATTTTTGAAATTACCAACACACCCACAAAATTTTTACAACATACGGTTACAAATTTTTACTTGTTTTGTGTTGTAAGTAATGTACTTAATAGATTTGTGTTTCTGATTAAAGTTCTGAAATTTATATATGTGTTTACATATGCTATGCAATATACTAAGTATAAGAGGTTTTTTTAAAACTTTTTATAAGCAACAATAAACTCATTCAGGGACCCTTAATTCTACATAATATGTATATGTTGATGTTCCCTTAAAGATAAATTGTGTCATCTTAAGAACTTAGGATTGAAGTGTTGATGTAAAACTTTTGTTCTCTCCTACACTACAATGTTTCATTCCAAGACACAATTTGAAACTTTGTATTCTCGGCTCATATTTTAGGTTGCAACGGGGCTTTATTTTTATGTAGTTTTCGAAAGATGAAATAAACTTACAGTGTCCCGGGAATTTTCAGAGAAAACGAATTGCTGGATCTGTGAAAATAGCAGTGTAAGATGAACCGGAATTTATTTTGAGGATTTGAGATCTAAAAATAAATGTTTAAAAAAATGCATTTAAGGCCGTGTATGCCATCATATCAGTCACTCCATTATTTTTAGTAAGATTTTAGTAAGAGAAAAAATTTATGATTCCTATTACTGAATAATATGGCTGAAGTAAATAGGAAATCCCCAAGTACCTGAGCTTTGGCTGAACTTAGTTTCCTATTTAACTTACGAAATACCATTTACGGTTTTCGGCTACTGCATTTTTAAAGTAAATAAATCCTATTTTGAAAGACTTAGTTTGGTAGCGTAAGGAACGAATGTTATTTTCACGCAGTATTTCAAGCAATACTTTTTTCTTGGAATCATAGGTTTTATTTATAATTTTATTTCTAACATCCAACTCATAACAGTGTTTATTACAAGTTAGTCAGTTGACTTAATATAAAATATATGATAATACTTACTAAGTATTAAAATTAATTAGCAGATTACACATACCTAATTAAGATATCTTATACTAAATATTTATTATATAGGTCAATATTTTAAATATTATAAAAATATTTCCTTTGGTGGAAATTTTATTCTTCTTCTTCTTCTACCTGGCAATTTCCCAGTTTTAGCCAGGGTCTGCCTTACATGTTGTGAATAGTTTTCTTTAATTGTTTTTACGACCGGGCGCCTGCCTGACATCAAACCTTTTTTGGGAATCCATTAATCGGTGATGTCTTAATACTGGTGGAAACTGTATTATTCTTAATTATTATTTACAATCATATGTAGGTTTATTAAAGTAAGAAGTAGAGAGTGAAGCATTCCCTAATACTTAGAAATTAATAAAGTTCGCACATAAATGGAAAAAAATGTGTGTACACTAACTACTGTTCTTTGGAATACAAAACATATTATTATCACAAAATTTAATACGAATGTTAAGAGAAGCGCATAAAATTTTCTTCAAGTAGTTCAGTACTATATAGATATAATGATAGAAGGTAAAAGATATTTAAATTCAACATGGTTGAAGTCCACACTAAGAAAATATGAGATAAAACTCTACAAGCAAAATAAAAATCATATGAACGCCGGCACGGATATGGGCGACATCATCAAATTTATTTTATTCTACGCCTCACCCGGTAAAACGTACCGAGCTGCATTATTTTTCATTCAATATCGGCTATATTAAAATACTTCTCATACATCTATTTCATAATGCTCTATTGTAGATAAAAACTTTCTTGAGATTCTCTCAAGTGGTAATTTTCTATTTATTTAAAAGGGACACATTTTTTTAATGTGTTTATATAGTTTATGATACTGTAAAAAGAAATAGATCAATAAAATTTTGATTTTTATGTGTGATTTAAAGTTTTTATTGTAACTTTTATGCCACCCATACGCCATAATATATATATGGTTTTTCTCTAGATATTTTTTATTCTCAAGTTGAAAACTACCTTTAGCTTATATTTTTAACATTGTCAAATTATTTATGTCATTTATCCCAATTTCCTTGAAAGTGTTTTTTCATTTCCAGATATCGAATATATTTCCCAATCGTGATCCATATGTTCAGAATTATTGAGGCTGTTAGATCTCATAAAGATGGCTGTTTTCTTACCGCAACGGATCACTCTCACTAAGGGGATTTTTTAAGTCCCGTATACCGGAGCCGAACCCATCAGACTAATGTCACGAACGGTAAATATCGTTAAATATGGAACAATTACTTTAATAACTCAGAATTATAAATAAATTTGTAATTTCTCATTTCATTTCTCACATAATATGTCAACACAAATTATAAAGTGGAACCTTTAAAACGTAATTAAAAAACCATAGCTTTACAAAAAATGAGTAATTAATAACAGATCTAATTATTAACGTCAAAATTCAGTGCTTTTAAGGCATCGCATTAGCTCAATTGCAGACCCGTCCTTAAGTGAGATAAAAATTTTGCGATTCCAACTAAGAGGGCTATAAACGACTTTTATCTCAAACCAAATGGATTTTTATTTCCAGTATATGGGTAGCAATGTAATAACATTCTCAAGATGTAAAATACACTGGTCTAGTTTAACGTGTAAGCATGTCCACTTTCGATCATTTTACAGATTAAAGTTATTTTGATATTTATAAGGTACTGAAATAAAGTGGTACAATACAATTGTAAAGTGTTGCGAAACAAGAAAAAATAATTACTCGAAACAAAACTTATTGATTTTCCTAACCATTAAAATACCACAATGCAATCTGATGAATATATTTGGCAGATGGGTGATAGTTCAATTGTTATTTGAGGAGATTACGAAACACCATGACCTTCGTTGTATTGCGTACAAGATCGGGTACCTCTTTGAAATCTATTGATCTCGTCTTCGTTCTCTTAAAAAACAAATATTTCCACCCCTAGATGCTTCCTTGAAAAAGTGTCACAGTACTTAATGGCAGCATAGCTTCTTTGTCCATACTTTGTATAGATACGGACATGTCATATTTGTTCAGGCGTTTCCATAGTACACTTATTTGCTTTGATCTCTAGGAATAAACAGGTAAATAGACTCACTGAGGACGACAATTATATTTTCGCCTGTGCTTTATGCTGACTAGATTATTTGTAATCGGTATTCTATAGGATATGTATGTAGGATTTGCCCGCATTAATTCCTTCTAATTCTCTTTATCACTGGACAACAGGGTGGACGACGAGACTTCATCCTTTTGTTGTAGGCCTTCCTTGCATCGAATCCTTATGCTTTCTCCTTCCTAATACGTGCAGCATGAGATTGAAATACTTTGTCTGTGTCTGCTTTTCATCCCAATAGTAATTTGGGTGTCTTCAAGACTAGTATTTTACTGGGATAGTATGTTCACCACCTACTATTCCATTTCCACATAAGAACGGCTGGAATGATACTCAAGCACATCCCAGTCAGTATAAAATAATAAGAACCTTTAATTAGTAAAACATTTTTACGTAAAAGTAAATAAATTACGTGAACATATGTATCTTAAATAAATAAAAGTATGTATAAAGTATGTAATAAAAAACATAAGCGAACCTAAATTTAGTTAAACTAATTTGCTAAAAACTTCAAATTTACACTATTAATAAAGTTTGAAACTTTTTAATGATTTGATTGGCTTCGTTTAACTGATCTAATATATTTTGGATGTTTGTAGAGGCTCTATACAAAGCAGAGCTCTTCCTGTAGAGGAAATGTTGACTAGAAACGTCTAGTTAACAACAATTGACAGTAGGTACAGTCGGAAATATAACGTATAATTTGACGGTGTTAAATAAAATTTTAGATTTTCTATTGCATTTTCATTTAATTGTCGTTTCAGTGTCGTGTTATTCGATTTACTTTTCTATCTGTAAAGCTGTTATTACTAATATACAACAACATGACTTCCATGATTCTTAGGAAACAAAGATTTATTACAATAATAAATATTTTGGAAAAAGTTTAAGTACAACGTTTCATTTAATATCAAAAAATTTGTTAAATAGGAAACCATTGTTTTGATATTTTATTTTTAATGATAAGTACATATATCCCATGATAAAAATAAATTAATTTCCGTTCAAATTACTTAAAAGGTGATACATTAGAATCTTTGCTGGATAACATGTGTCATGTCGACACTTTACCAGGGATATGGGTCGAAGCTTGTCACGCTGTGCAGTCTCTAAGTGATTACATTATCACAAACTATAAAAAGGTTAAGTTCTGCAAATGTAGAGAGAGCACTTATTAATTGTTGTACATTGAAAATAGCGTTAATTACACTCAAAAAAATATGAAAGGTACTTGAGGTACATGAAAGTCACTTAAATTTCTTTGATCTTAAAGTTTCAAATTTTTTTTATATAAAAACTACACAATAGTTATTGGAAACCCATAGTTTACAAAGCAATATTAATTTTTTTGTAAGATTCGGTTTTTTGACGGAAAATTTTAGTTTTTCAAGTAGCAGCCTACAATTATGGTGTTTTATAATAAAAAGTTCAGACCATCTATAACAGATGTTATTTTAGATATTCCATTATTGTCTCGCCACGATAGCCTGCAGCCACAACCAGTTAATACGAGGATCTCTGAAAGTACTTAGACGGTTCTAAGCAATTAAGGTCACTTTAAACTGAGCCCTGCAATAATTTCTTACGAAACAAACAAAGTTTCGTCAGAATAATAATTATTCAACTATTTTAGAGGATAGATGTTTTTTTTTCCATACTGCATTAATGTTTATAATATCAATTTTAAACTATAACTAAAACTATGCTTATCGGATTTATTTCACATATTTGGCAATAGCCATGGCATTCCCCATTTTATCAGATGTTTCAATTTATGTCAGTTACATATCATTATACAACAAATGTTTAGTTGGAAAAGAATAAAAATAATAATTTCTTTACCACCTTACAATGTTATCTGGGGAGACTGAAAAAGTGATTTTATCTTCACCAAGTTGTTTATAGAATTCACCTTCCTGTTTAGGTAGCCCGATGTTAGGCAAACCTTAAATAACTGTACATATTCTAAAGATATGCGAGCATCCTTTGATTTTCATTGAATAATTTCAACTCCACAGAAGGGAAAAATGTAAGTAATAACTTTACATCGTGACTGACAATACTGTCTTCACTTAATTATTTTAGGTGTTTAATCTGAATCTTAAAATAAAGAATAGTAGTTACATATTAAGACGCCAAAATATTTTCAAAGCAAATAAAACCTTTCTAAAAGTAAAAATATTTAATTTTACGTTTAAATAATAACAAAAAAAATGTTTATTACGCCTTCTTAGTTCTCAATCTGTACCAAAATCAAAATAAAGGTGTAGTACATGTATTCACAAAGTTGGTGACACACACAATAGAAAAACAATATGGGGAAATCTAAAATTGATTTCTTTTTCTGTCATTGGGAAACACTGACAGTATTTTTTTATTAAGTTACATTTGCTTCCATATACTTTTCTATCAACAAGTTGTTTGGTGAAGAAATAGTTACCTAAAGTAGACCCTTTTACCAAAGATGTAGTAAGCAATTTACCTGTCTCATATGTCTTTTGTGAGACATTAGTTGATTGGTGTTGGCACTGAAACGTGACAAGCGGCCTCCAAAGCGTTAAGATTGAAGCGAAGATAGACAACTTTTATTCACTAACTGCAAACACTTTTTATGTAAAACACATTTCAACTATTACGAACATATTTTCTTCATGGAAATATTATGAAAAACATATCCTTTAAATTTACTATTTTCTATATCATTTTGAAATATGGACGTATTAATATTATATAGAATCGTAAAAAAACCTGCCAGCTTTAAAAGTTTGTTTGTTACCCCAACACAAAACTAAACACAAAGGCGCATTGTTTTCCCTAATGTTCCCATATATCGCTGTCCGCTTTTAACCCACACGAAAGAGTCCTAAATGAAAAAGCATTTATCTCGTAGTCTTTATCTTTTTGTGTTTTTATTTTTGGCAATATGGTATATTTCAATGTCTAGTGAACACCTATGAAACGTCAAAATTTTGCAAATATTTTTTCTGTATCAAATTAACAATTAATCGTCAAAACATGTTGGACTTCATAGAAAAAATATAATAAAAAAATAGCTTTGTAGTTTAAAATAGTAGACTTAAATTGAATATATTTTAATAATTCATATATTGTATAATAAACAGTATCTTATTCCTCCATTTTCAATTATAATCGAATAGAAGTATTATGTTACACAGTCACCGCATACATTTAAATAGATTTTTTGGGTGACGATTTCACTTTGGCATACATACATTATTCAAACTTTTTTTATAGCAGTCGTTGTATATTTTGTTATTTTTCCGATATTACTATACAGATACGAGTAAATATCTGCCAATTTTATTCTTTGGGCAAATTGGTCCCTTAATATGTATAAAATCTTATTGTCTATAGTATGTACTCCCTATATAATTTTTAATATTAACTTATATTAGTATTATTATTAATATTTCATTAAATAATACAACAAAACCTTTTATTTTTGCCATGGGTGCATGCATGCATGACTAAAAGATTAGTTTTTTTCTACGTAGTTTTTTTTCTTCATATTGCATTTAAATAACTTAATGCATTTGAATAAAAAAATAACATTAAGTCCAAAATAAAATTAAAATTAAGAAATTAGTAATATTTTTTCCTTAAACAATGATTCTAAATAAAATATATAAAGAGAAAGAAAGCCTACATAAAATCTGATCGAGTAGCTTTAACTTTAAAATTTACGATTAGGGTCGAAATAGCCTGGACAGGTGTGACTTCTCACTGCCTGCTGTTGACTTTTAATTCACAAATTGGGTAAAACGACTTGTAATTACAGTGTTCAAAGGACCTCCATAAAAGATTTTATGGTTATTATTTACTACGTTGGGCACAACAGTATTGACTTCAATTTTTATGTTTATGCCATTGTTCATACTCTTAACCACCATATTTATTCTGTTAAAACCTGACACTGTCCCCTATTAAGCTGAATTATGTCCTTAATAATTTAATAGAGTTTACAAAATTTTTAAAAAGGTTTTCTTATTTTACGTTTTTATTGTAAATATTTTAGAATTGTTATTAAGTAATGTTTTATATAACGTTTAGATAAATACATATATTCTGTATTATATTTATAGTATGACCATTATTTAATTTTCAAAGGGACATTTTTCAGGTAGTGATGCGTTAGATATTATTATCTTTACGCGGCTTCTATATTGGAAGGATATATTTTTCATTTGTAACAAATTAATTGTTGTTCGATAAAGCCCTGGATACAGGTCTAAATATACAGGTGAGATATAATGTTTTGATTATAATTCGCACTGACTTGAAACCAAATATGAGAAAAACTTACATTTATTTTTCTAGATATAGTAATTGCTACATGCAACAGAATTTCTATTTCAAACATTCCTTCATATTATTTTTCATTTCCGTTAGCAATATCCTGGACCGCGGGATATTTGACTTTACTTTTCCAATTTCCTTTGCATTAAGCGTAGAAAGGTTACGTTTAGTGCTGGTAGTAAAATCGAACTCTAAGCACTTAGTATTTTTTCAATATAAGTCAAAGCTTACTAAAAGAAAACAGTAAATAATTTTATTAACATTTCTTTGAAAGTTAATACAACATTATGTATATTTATCAATGGTGCACTACATGATACCACATTCCCTTGATAATTAGCATCTTGACAGTGTATGTCCCTAAGGAAACCATGAAAGGCAAACAGTAATCTAATGAAACGGTACAATTCACAAAGCTTTGACTTAATTTCAAATGTTCATAAGATCACAATGTTTTACGTATTAAATAGTATGTTAATTTAAATATTGAATTATTGAAAAGTACGATGTTCATATTGTAGCTTGAAGTACAATAAAACTTAAAACCAGTTTTAAAATTAAGTGACAATATTTATTTTTCGATTGTTTTCTTACTAGGTATCTAATTATTGTCTGTTTATATATTTTTGCATATTATATTTTAAAAGTTTTTTTGTATCAGTATAAAATTAGAATCACATAATTTTAAGCCCCAATGACATTGGTACTTATGACATAATTTATTTAGAATAAATCTTACACCCTCTGTTAGAACTGTGTGATAGAAATCATGCTTAATTTGTTATATAAAATGAGGGTTAAAATATATTTTATACATTATATGCTTATTAATGCCCAATAATATTATTTATGTACACAAAACAATGTATATAAATTGTATTTGAAGAAAACGTTTTAATTATATTAAAATATTTTTTTATTTTAATTCAAATCAAAAAAACAGACAATATTTTGATGATACAGCAATAACCATTGCCATTACTTTAGAATATGTAAACGTATAGGGTCAATGTAAATCTCTTTGATAAATCATATAACCACTATTTTGACAGCTAGTGGTGACTAGATAACTTTGTTTCTAACCAACTCTGTCATTTCAGTAAAGTAGAACATTTCTTGTACTTCTTGTCACCGTTTTCCGTCGTAGACTTTACTATCGGCCTTGTTTTCTAAATTAACTATCTCTTACATGTCTTTTAAGTCAAATAGGACTGATTAAATAATTAAACTATTATTTTAGCAACAATTACTGGAGTGCTTTAGCAACTAGACTGGTATGATACTTAGTATTTATAAAAATACTAGAAAATTGAGATCAAAAAGAAGTTCGAGATCACCCTTCTCTTGTAAATTTATTCAAGTTAATAAAAACCTACTTAAAATTCGGTCAAGAAAATTTGCATTATAATTCAGAGAACTGAATAGAAGTTTTGCGTTGAGTCACGAATATCGACGACTCTTTGTCTCTGACAGTCAATTAGTATTATCAGCTTTGTGATAACGTCGTCTTCTGTAGCAGACAACCAGACTTAGTGGATGGTATGAAAGAAAATCGATTTACAGATCATATGTGATTTTCATAAAGATATACATCAAAATAGTTGACACGGAGAGTAATTATAAAATTCAAGGTTACATAGTCAATATAAATAAATAGAATTTATTTATACAATACAATAACCATATTTACTTATTATAATTTTTATATCATATTAATTATACTGTACTTGGAGCTTTATTAGTCAAGACACTTTTTTAATTCCAGAAATTATAATTACAGACGAAACACTCAGAATATAATAATCATTCGTGGAACCTATTATGTTAAGCGAACAATATTTTTGGTGTTAGCTAGAACAACTACATACATGTAAAAATGTAATAGGAAAATATTAAATTACAAGGCAACAAGGTTTCTAAAATTGTTCATTTTGGTAAAAGTCACATTTTTCTAATGTTTTTACTACTTTATTTCCTTCGAAAACTATTCTAAAAGGGCCCGATTTTAATTTCTCCTTATTATATGAGTAACAGGTAGGTTAGTCACTTAAATGTTTAAAGTCGGTTTTAACATTTAGATTATTAAAAATTGTTAAAGTCGACTAAAAGCATATAATTATGTAATTTTCTTTATTTCCTATGGTATAAAAACTACCTTTTAACTTGAACTACTTCTGTTAATCTAATAGAACACTCTTTAATAACAACCTGTGCTTAGTATTTAATTAAATAACAAACAATTAGAACGGAGCTTGTTTTCCGCAAATCGCCATTTATATCGTCTCGGTCACTGAATACAGCACGAAACTTAAGTTCTTTTAACAGATATTCAGGAAGTATGAGATAAAATATTATTCAGCACACAACATTTTAGAGAATGAGGAAGCCATTATGAATAAAATACATTTTACTACTTTTATAAATATCTAGTTATTTTTTGATACCTTTCATTTGAAGGTTTCATAGTTTTGAAAAACTTTAGTTGAAATATTTAGGTTTACCCTTATGTTACTAAATATTTCACTCATCTTGACTATTTATGCAACATTTTTAAAACTTGCTTTAAATATCGACATTTAGAAAATAAAACAGGGATCGAGGTAAATGTCATGAAGATAATAGAGATAATCTTATCTGGATCATTGAATGCGGGGAAGTGCTCGTGCTTGATTCCGAGTCTTCGATTTCTGTACCGAGGATTGTGAAATATAATTTCACTTCGGAGTAAATTATTGAATTTTAAATCTTAATTCTATATTTTTGATACATATTTAAAGTATATTTAGTAGGATATAATGAAAAAAAATATCTTAATTGTTAAATAAAACTATCTCGATTGTCTCGTAAAGAAAAAAAAAACATAAAACATTCTTAAAAAGAGAACACGTTTTATTTGCGTACGGGACGGCCCCATTCTTTTGTCATAAGGGTACAAGAAAGGGTCATTTGTATAAAAAGTAATATGGGTATTAAAAAGCCATCTCTTTCGAAGCTCCCAGCATAAGAATGTAAATGCTAATCTTTAGAATTTTATTTACATATTTTGTATGATGTAAACGTTTTATTATAAACATATCTTAGAAAATGTATTTTTAAAATACTCGTTTATCCACAGTAAGACTTTATATACTCGAGTGCTCGTTTTGTTAGGAATGTTATGATAGACTTATAAATGCTTTAGAAACTGCAAGGTAGAAAAAAAACTTGCTTCATTGCGCTTCAAAAAATTACTAAACACTAGAAATAGCTCCCTTACGCCGTCTTAGTTTCCAGGCGACTGAAACGTGTTTAACGCATTATTTAATCCTTTGTACATTGTTCTATTAATACAAAGCATTGAGTTTTGTAAAAAAAAGTGTAGATCACTAGAATATTGAGTTAGGTTTTATAAAAACCAGCTGCCTTACTGTAGTGCAAAATATATTGTGTAAATGTATGTTATGACTCAATTTCAGAAATTTTAACCAGTAGGATATATATTGTTACTATTATTGAAGTCGTTAAAAATATTTAAAACAAAATTTTAGTTAAATATAATGTAAATATAATTCCACTGAATATTACGACTAATAGAAGTTATTAATAGTGTTATAATTTCTAAGTATATACGAGTACATATTTGATGTCAATTGATGAGAATATTTATTAAATATTTAGATTTTCTTGGTTGCCTCAGTGGACATAATATAATGTAAAAACATAATTATGTGAGGTTTAATATTCATCAAAGGTAAGTGACCCAAAAAAAGTTTTGATGAATGATTGAATACAGAGAAGTCGGAGATATAGCATAAATAAAAATATTATACTTATACATAGTTATTCCATTTCCAATTAATATCATTACAGTTATGTGAAATATATATGAAAATAATTTGTAAGTATACTATATACAGGGTGACTGGTGAATTACTATCGATATTTGAGGACGTGATTTGTGACGATCATATATGACAAAATAAAAATTAATATAACATAAATATTAATAAACTTCTAAGTAAAGTTAACCAAAAGTTATGTAATTATTTACGCATCGTGTAAACACCCTACAGATAAGGTATACACCCACACTCACACATACGAGTGCGGCGGCGTTGTGTTGTATCAGCACGCCGCCGCACGCGTCCACACTTGGAACACTTGGAACGTGTACACACTTTATTTATTTATACGGAAATTTGGTCAAAAATTAAGTACCTATTTTTTTTACATAATTCGAACGAGAATCATGTACCGAGTATCCTCCTTAAATATTGATAGTAATTCACCAGTCACCCTGTATATGGATTAGTTCAAAAAGATTTTAAACGCAAGCACAAATCCTTACTGAGTCAGTGATGATAGAATTGAGCACGTATCGTGGTTAAAATCGCTTATCCAAACATCGTTCTCATCATAATTTTTTGTAAGGAACTTTCAGGACAAAAATAATAAAACACCCAAGTAGAAAAATATGCAAAGACATAGAATTCAAAATCCCAACTACAATTTGAAACAAAAGCAATAAAAAATGGGAATTGTTCCTGTGGGTTTGCCGTTACCATGTTTATCATGTGTTAAACATACTGAAATAAATCCCATCCTTATTCCTGTTATAAGTGATTTATTTCATATTCAAAGAAGAAAAAGGTTTACTATGCGGTAATTTTTAATTAACTCTCTCTGTTGTTGGCTTCTTTATAATTAATTATTATTAATATGTTATCAAAAATATTGAACAAAAGAAAATGTAAACAAACACTTAGAAATTAATAATATATATTGATATGTATATACATAGTTATAAATTAATATACTCGTAAATTCATATACAAAGATGAAAGCACCAAGTATTAGCAGTAATAGAAATTGCTAAAGCAGGTTAAGAAAAAGCTATTTCAAAATCCTATTATTTTTACTCAAATGTCAAATACACTCTTAAATATCTAACAATATAGATCATAAAGTTTTTTATATTTTGTAAAAGTATTACAAAATATAAAAAAAGACATATGATAAATCATTGTACTCTTTATCTTTGTTTCATCATAATTCTTACTCGAAAATGTGTTTGTAGATTTATTTACTAAACTAAATAGATATAGGCGATTCGAAGCTATATTGTCAATATGTTAAGTTTAATAAGGAAAGTTAAGGGAGCCTCTCAAGTCATGCTGTTAAACTAATTTAGTATGGCTATTTAACTTAGCGTGGCTATAAATATTGTCCAAGTATTTGATATCTGCTAGTATTGTCTCTGAATATGCTTGTTAACTTCAATGTTATTACATATTTTGGAATATATTTAAATACTACTAGATCTTTTGGAATATATTTAAATATTGTAACAATTATTGCATTTTTTAATTTGTTGATATGGAATGAAAACTACATAAAATAACTGATTCCTTGGTATTCAAATTGTCCAAATATATAAATTGCATCATGTCCAGGACCATTGAGATTCAGCGAGGAATATATCTCTCGATTTCTTTAAATAATCGAAGAACCCGTTCAAGCTCGTTTTGTACGAGACTCGTAATATGTGATATGAAGTAGGGAAATTTTTCTATTGTTATTCATTTTAGGGAAATGCAGTTTTTATTTTAATTATAAATATAATGAAATGATATTTAAAACGATTCGTTTAGAAACATATGTAGATAACTTAACTTAGCCAAGGCAAAACAGTCACACGGGACAATAATATAAAATTTAAAATTTATTTCATATTTCAAAAGAAACAATTAGGAAGGTTTCAGTATTATATAATTTATTTATTTGTATGTACAATATACGTTAAGTGTATAATATCACTACTTATTTTAGTTAACCATTCCTATTCAAAGGTACTTGGTGAGTATATACTTTGAGTGTTCTGGTCATTGACAAAACAAACAGAAAAATAATACATAGTATAATAAATTATGAATTTGAAACAAATTACTTATAACTCATTCTGCATAGCCACTTATGTGCAAACAACAGGCATGCATTTGACATCCACTTCAGTTATGTAAATGAATTGCTCTACTGCATACACTTAAGCCATAACAATTAGTCTTGAACTATTATACAAATCGGGATATATCTAGGTCTCTGTTATGCATAGTTTGCGTTGCATTTCAATTTGCCTTTTATCTCTTTTTAACTGTTAACATTAAGATTAGTAATCTCATTATTTACTGATGTCAAAGCACAATGAAAACTAAAAAAATACGTCTGTATGAAAGTTCTTCATGTAGCACATAATAGGATTTTTTTTAATTTATTCTTTTAGCTTTATTCTATATAAAATCAATGAGCAAGTTGTGCTCAATTTAAATGATATTTTAAGAAATCTGTTATTTTCAGTTGCAATTTCTGAAATAACAAAACTAAATTATGTAATTCAAACTAACGTGACATAAATATCAACCTACTTGTATCTAACACCCAATCCTTGCAATTAATGGAAAGGAATTAGTTTAATTAAAACATATTTGTACAAAATACGTCCAGAATGTGTTTGTAATTTCATTCAAAATAAAACCTATTTGGCATTGCCAGAAGCGCATTCAAGCGTATGTGCATTGACCTCATTCAAACTTTTATGAGTTCTAACCTAGTTTTTTTTTTAATACAAGAGCTTATGATTTAATCATATAATAATTTTTCTTTGTTAAAATACTCATACAATTATATTAAAATTTTAAATGAGATAATGATACAACAATAACAAAAAAAACACTTCTTGGTACCGTTTAGTATTATGAAATTTAGATATATATATGTATAAATAATCTCATTCACGCTATCTTTATTTATACTAACTACCGTTGACGTTATTTTTATTCTTACTCCTTCTTTAGGTCACAATTTATTTTTTAAAAATAAAGATAACATTAAGAGATGTCTTTTAAAAGAATTTGTTTATACCATTTTTAATTTACCACACACAGTATTAAGGAGCTGTAAGGAAAACTGTAATAGAACAAAAATAATAATTATACCAATGACAAGTAAGATAGTACTTAAACTATAGCATAAAAATATTCTTTTACCGATAGAAAAAGAACAACAAAAGAAAGATATAAATTTTATAGGTAATATATGAGCATTCCATTTCAGTATTTAATAACTTTTTTAAAAAAGCTTTTATTTTTTGCGAAAGCCACTTCGTCTGTCGAATTGTGGTCGACCCGTTAAATACCTTCAAGATTTATGAAAATGTCTTGTCTTTACGAGCCTCCCGGGCAAATGAGGAGCTATTATTTATGTTTAGCGGCGCCTTCAGTCTGTATCTTTTCGGTCCGTTATTTTTAATTTACCTTTCACTCAAAAATTATTAAAACATATAAATTTATATTTTAGCGCAAAATAAATTCAATACAAAATATGCTATTTTATGAAAGGTCTTACCTGTACAGTGTACATATTATATTCTGTAATTTTCTTTGTCAGTTTCATTGATTACGACGACAGAACCAGTGAACTTAAAAAGACTGAAAATTCAAAGGAAGCGGCATGTTAATAATTACTTTATAAAACATCTTTTTCATGACTACGTAAATTTCAACTCTTTTTGGAATAAGTAAATTCCTATGTAAAGAAAACATTCATTAATAAGATATTCACCCTACAATTCAGAATAAATCAAGCATTTATAGAAACAATTAGAACAATAAGGATGGGACAAAAACATGTTTAGTGATGGTTGAAATTAAATTAATGACTTTTTAGGGACAATGTAACGACATAGTATCATATTTATCATAGAGATGTATAATAAACCAAATGATACTAATTAAAATACACAAGGTATTTATTCTATTTATCACGGGTTTCTTTACTCAAAGATTTTACTGTCTGTTGTTATGTATGTGGACGATAAAGATTGAAGCATTTAACGTTTGCGGTAACTGCCAGATATACACAAAATTGAGCACTTGATTTTGGAAACTTTCTTAGATTTCTTTAAAAATAAAGAAATGTTAATGAATAAAATCAGTACATTTCTATCAATTGGAATGCGTAAGTTGGTGACATATATTAAAATAAGATCATTATAAACCTTTACATCGTCTCTTTTAATAATATATCTTCTAAAATCGGGGTTAATTTTAGTTATATTTTCATATTCTAACTCCTCGTTCACGAAACATAAGCATTAAAGTTCCGAGAACTTCTAAAATAAGTTATGAAATAGCACTAATGAATTTTTAAAAGAATTTTGGATTTTGTTTTGCGAGCTTTTAGTATATTGATAAAGAGATTAATTCAATATTAAAATTAAACATTATCGATGAAACCAAAATTTATACATACATATATCAACGTTATTTATAAAAACCCGTACAAACGGGGTAGTTAAATAAATAAATACATTGATAACAAATAAAGTAAAACACTTAACTTATATAAACCACTCATACTGTCGTGTGCAAAACTACCAGAATTATATGGATAACCTAAGAATCAATAAACAAGATGTGCCTTCACTCCCTATCATGAACAAGATTGATTCCCCTCATATAAACTGGCCAAATTAATTTCAAGGATACTAACATGGGCTGTTCGTTAAGGATTTCTGCCAATTTGTTAATGATATTAAATATCTAATATTCAGAATCAAGGATAGTATGGTTAGTTGCAATATATATTCATAATTTAGTAGTTCGCCTTTTGATGACAGCATCGAGACTGTGACATGAATGTTATAAGATAATAACATGCCTATATAATATTCAAATTTACTCAAGTATTGCCTAACATCTGTGTATCTAATCTGAACTGTACATACAAATTGATGAAGATACAATAGTTCATCGATGTTATCTTATAACCGATATATCAATGAAGACCTCGAGATACTGGCCTTTTCGTTGCTTTCCAGACAAACTTCTGTGTTATAAAAGTATGAAGATGAAACTCGCATTACATTATCTAAACGTTAAACAACTGCCATTTAATCGTATATCATATTAGTAATCAGAAGTAGACAAGCTGTCAGTTTGACAAATCATAGACCATGGCTAATGAAATAGGTATTTACTACCAAAATAAATAGGCTATGCTAATGTAGGCTAAAAATATGTATAATTAGAAATACCTCTAAAGCTTTATGCGTAAAACAATATACACGGAAATTCTGAATAGCCTATTTTAAATTATCTGCCGCATGTTTATTTCATATTAAGAAGAACAATTCCTGTAATGAAATTTCCACTTTTATAGCCCATGAGTTTGAGTCAAGATTAACCTTAGAATCTCTGTTAATGGTGCGTAACCACGTAATCTAATTCTACGAGCAGAAAGCGAGTGTCAACTTTCACAAAGGTAATGAAGGTAAAAAATATATATTTTAAATGATGAGAACTTTTTCAAATTACGGTTTTGTTTACAATATCAACTTCCTTATTCACATTAAGTTTGTCATAGACTTAATATGGTTTTCTTAAAGAAGCTGCTATAATTATTTTTAAAGCACCCGTAAAATTGATTTTGACTTTATATCAAAGCTAACAAAAGTTTTAAGAACTACTACATCATATTATAATAAAAATACGAAACATAAACTTTTTAAATGTATTCAAATATTGAACAAAACTAGAATACCTACGATAACTTTTTCGGTCATGGTTTGTAATAGAAAGAAAGAAATAGAAACAGGAGCAACATAAAGCTTTCCTACAAAATTTGATTAATTTTCCTTTTTTTGCAAGTACGTATATACTACCATCCTTTTATTGTATAAGGATGTTAGTAAATAAAAGAATGTTTCTACCTAAAAAAACAAATAATATTTTGGCCAATTAAAAAAACATGTCAATATAACAAAAGGTTTAACAAAGGTGTCACCAACGCAATCGCTTGAACTCTGAATATATATATAGATTTCAACATGATTAAAGTTTAGGAGCCCCAATCGGTTATTTGATACAAAGTGTTCTATTTCAGTATTATTGTTACCAAAAGATTACTTTTAAATGAAATTGGGTTTGTTATTTTTGTAACTGAGGTTCAAATATGTATAAATATAATCGTAATGCGAATGAATGAATACTACTACTATTACATAAATGTTATTACACTCTTTTAATGAATATTTTTCAAGAATAAACAATAGGACTATGAAACATAACTAGTTGATGTGTTATGTCATGTTTATATGTCTTTATATAATACATTCTGTCAACAACTTTCTTTAAATAATTGTAAATAAGACATAGTTATTTATAGCAAGTAATATTTTTTGGGTTCAATTAAAAGGTAATTATGTGACAGCTATTTATCACTTCGCAGTAATTTGGTTGAAGAAATATTCATGAAATTGTTCGATTTTATTCAAACGAGCAATTAGCGAACATTTATCATTTTGGTATCCACCATGACGGTTATCGCTTTACAATTGATGAACGGATGCTAGGCCATGTAATCAATTGTCCTCTGAGAATTATTACTAAGGAGAGTTGTGTTTTAATTATGGATATCTGATACATTAATATAAACAAATTGTAATCCATAAAATTCAAACCACTAGGATAACAGACACTGATATAAAACTATATCGTGTAGTTATCTCGTATAGCAAAGATTCGAATATTTCCCCTACATTACCATTAAAATCACATAAATCTTAGTAGCCATATCGAAACAAATCTCATGAAAATTCACACCCTTGTTTCAGGACAGCAAATGTATCTTGACAGAGGTCAGTTTACTACCAGGTTTATTAAATCAAGAGTACTCAAATATTCTTAGGGAATTCGAGCTAAACGAAGAAAGCAATCAATAAAAATACATATATATGTCATTAAAATATTTATTTAGAGCGTTTTGTCTGAACTACTTCCCTCGATTGCCAATTCACAATTCAACTATTAATTTTGTACATGCCAATAAATGTTAAGTCCTCAGTTCATTTTACTCATCAAACTTGAACTACCCTCAGTCTGAACAAACCTAAATCAACTACAACGATAGTTTGATGTTAGATTTACGGTTTGAATAATGAAACCGAATAAAATGACCGAAATGAGATACTGTTTGTTTTAGAATTCAATATTTTTATTATTATACGAGTATAACGATTATTTAAATTTATAAGTATTTATTGGATTTCCTATTTTTATATAATGTGTCCAGTGACAAAACAAAATTATCATATTTTTTATTTATATTTATTTAATGAAATTTTAGTTAATAAAAAAATATGTATAAGAGAACATAAAACATTTTAACTCAAGTTTACCTGACCAATCTAGATATTTTTACTTTCTTTACTTCATACATCACTCAGTTACCTATTTAACTGTCTGACAGTGATGAATGTTGGCATGAAAACAGGATTCTGTTGTTCTCGGTGGAATCCTAACTCAGAGCTCAGAACTGACATATTGTGGTGCTTTACTGAAAACAACGAAGGCTATGTTGAAACAATGTTGCTTGGTTTTAGATTAATACGGTGATTTCTTTAGCAAAGAATATTTTCTGTATACAAATAATACTTAATACGTTTAAAGGCATTTCTATAAAAACATATAAATCATAAGAAATGCTTTAATTTTCCATTACAATTTATTTACGGTATTTTTCAAAGTAAGCTTTTAAATGAGGTACGTCATCGTAATTAAAAGAAATATAATGTAATGAAATCCTTGAAAAAGGAAAAAACATGGAGAGAAAAAATAAAACAATGATAAGGTTATATTTAAGTTAAATCCATTTTATATTAAAAAGAGATTTGTAAATGAAAGAAATAAATGAGGATACTTTTATTATTAATGAATGTTTTATTATGAAAGAATTTTGTACCCATGGACTTTGATAATCTCTAAAGAAATCGTCAAAAAAGTAAATGTTTACTTTGACATAATTTTATTAATTTTTTTTTGCTACAATTTGTATCAATAAGAATGTCTTTGATCGAATATTAAATTACGGTTTCTCTGATCAAGTATTTTTTACTCTGAAATAAACATTCAAAACGTTAACGTTCTTAAAGATTTTTAATTAAGTTATTACAATGTGAAAAATTATACACAGAATATAAGGCAGCTACAAAGAAACTCGGTGTTCCGACATTACTTCATGACAGGTCAGTTTCTTTGACTCTAAATCTATCCGCACCTGTGATTTGTATGTATGAAATACTGCTGTCACATTTAGATAGTTGTTGCCAAATGTCGCCTCACAGCTTTTGACTCCTTGAAGACTCCGAAAGACTTATTGATGATCACAGTTTGCTTAGAACAAAATAATTCAGTCTAAAGCACAGGCGTAATGTTCCAACTCAAAGGCTTTACTTGAAAAAAAAAATACCGTTATCTACATGTTTTTCTTTTTTTAAACCTTTCCCTACGCCTCAGAGTTATGTCAGTTTTCACTTCCTTTTCACTTGTTTTTTCACGGAATTCCTGAAAAAAATATCATTATTTACTAAAATATTAATAATGTTGAGAATTTATTTTTATATTAAATTTACTATGTATATATGCAATTTAACCATATTTAATTTCACTATCTATATATATAAAAGAAAGTCGTGTTAGTGACTTCACTTATAACCCAAGAACGGCTGAACCGATTTAGCTAAAAATTAGCAGGGAGGTAGTTTAGAACCAGGAAATTGCAATAGGATACTTTTTATCCCGTTCGACAGCATTCCCGTGGGACTTGACATGAAACGTCAGTCATTATAAAACGTGGAATAATACAATTGACAGCTATGCAATTGACGTATGATGACAGATATGTAATGACGTATGGATGACAATTAGATATTTGTAAGAAATCTACTACCTATATAAAAATAAAAATATTTAGGTAATGTGTTTGTAGCTTGAACTCTTAAAACCATTTAGTATTTGCGGGATAAATTTAGAAAATCATTGTTTTTCACATGGGCAGTTATATTTTGCGTGTTCACGAGTTTGGAAACCATCCGCTTTATTTGTGTTAAAGTTAGACCAAAAAACAAAAAATGTGATTTACAAAGGAGCACTTCAATGAAACGGATAATTAGCGGACACGTAAAACGCTTCGATTCGGTATCTACTTTGGATTCACTTTCAAATAAAAATTTTCCTTTTCAAATATAAAACAAAAAATTCTTCATCTTTTAATGACCAAACGAAATGTTATATAAAAGCTCTGGTGGCGAAACGGAGTTCGCCAGGTTTACTAGTTTAATTATAATTGCACGATATTAATAACAAAAACTAGTCAGTCTTTCAAAAAAAGCATGCGTCCAATATATGTCTTGTTATGAAAATTATCCTAAACCTTTCGTCGGGATAAATGTCTTAAATTTATCGTAGCTGTTACGTAACGGTCACTGGTAACTTTGACGGGACCAGTAAATGTATCAAAGTAACTCCGAATCTTGTTTTATATCTATCCTTGATATAAATACAAATCTTTTCTTTGAAACACCTATTTTCCTCGTCGTATTTTTACATTTTAACAAACAAAATGCCATAAGCTATAACTGGATAATGTCATCTCTTAATGAGAAACCTTTATGACAATGTTAGAAAAAATAGGACTTGGTAATATCTATATTTTTGATTTTATTAAGCAATAATATATGTTAATACATTAATCAAAACAAGCACATTTATCGAATAATAGTATCCCATTACATCAATTATTACACATATAAGTATATAAAAATAATCTAAGATATGTATGATCTTAAAATATCATAAAACTTTATATATAATACTTAGAAAATGCCATGAAAAAGTAAAGAATTAGCGTAATATTGAATTTTTAAGCAAAGTAGACTTTCATTAAGGCGCTCCCTAAAACATGTCTCGAAAAAATAAAGCAGTAGTAGGGATCAAAATTTGTAAATATACAAAACACTACTTCTATTTGTTGACAATTTTACATTTCAAAATATGATGATATCATACATACTCGTATTGTGACAATGGAAAGCATTTTAAAAATTTATTTTTAAATATTTTTATAGCAATATTGTGCAGCTTTATAATAATTGACTGGAAGAGAAAAATATGATGACACCAATGAGGGCATTTAAATAATATTGCACATTACAAAAAATCAGTTTTGGATAAAAAAATATGATATCTTTAAACCCCACTAAGAGCTCTTGAAACAACAAAAACGAAAACACAGCAAAAACATTTTCATAAAACGTGGTCGTATTACACAGCATGCAGATAAGTACCGATCTGTTACATATGGGCTTTCTTTTTTATTAACTGATATTTTTTGTACCTAAAATTAAAACTACTAATTTAAATAACTCTATGTTAAAATTACATAATGACAATTAAAATATAAACAACATTTAATTAATTACGCAGTCTATATTTATACGGTTCAACAACTCTTGAAAAATTTAAAAATTTAAGTATTTGTAAGATTAATAAGAATTGTTATCAAATTGAATACATAATATGTTTCTTACTTTATATCAGGATAATATCTCAATTTTGACAATTTTATATTATAAAAAATAAAAAATTAAATTGTAATTCCAGAATCAATTTGATTAAATTTATTGTTATTAAAGCGTTCAAAATAATTTAAGAAATGGGGTTTCCAAAATCTTATGATGGAAGTTATAATCGCTTTAAACTCATTTAAACTAAAATTGACAATTTTCCATTTTACTCTTCTTCATGAGCTACTCATCTGTGAGTTATTAAAATTGTTTCTGATTTGTTTTTCCAATTAGTTACAAAATAATATCTTAAATTACTGATGCGAATTTATTTAATTTTTAAAATACTACTTTTCATTACTGTGAATATGAAGTAATTTGGATTATAGTAGTCAAACAGGCTCGTAACACTTTTAATAATTAACCTGCTTTTTTGTTTTTGTTAAGATTATGAAATTTCTTAAATATTTACAAGAAATATACAGAATTACATACAAATAAGAAATTTGGCTCTGGAATAAAAGTCATAATAATATACTCACAGAGAAGATTTTATTCTTAAGATAAGTTAAAACCTTTCTATTACTATCTTCTTTAAAAACAAAATATTTTTAAATTCAAGTCACATATTTTTAAATTTAATAAGACTTATTATACAAATCATTCGTGACAATAGTTTGATAATAACGAATAAATGCTTAAAAAAATATTTGTTAACAGAAAAAGTTATATCATTATTCCAAAAATAGTAAACTTCAATAACAATTCGTAAAATAAGAATTCTTTCAATGTTATCGAAGCTGTGATTCATCATGATATAAAGGCCTGACGGAAACAAGCAATAACATGTGATGCGCACGTTACGGCTGGTTGAATTTTATTATATGAAGCGAATTTGCACTGTTATATTAAAGCTTGATACAATCTCATTTTACATTACCATTGTGATTTTTAACATAGCATTAATTTTTATTTTGCGCTACGTGATATGTGAAAACTTTATTACATATTGTTTCTGATATTTTATACAAACAAAATCTTAATATATACATAAATTATTTCGAAATAGAAGGCTGAAGAATTACTGTCCGCTACAAATTTTTATTTAATTAAAATATTTCGATGATATAAATTTTTATAAAATGTTTTGCAAAATCTAACAAGCAAAATTAAAGCTACATCACTTTATGCCAACATTTAAAATTTAAGAACTGTAGTTTTTCCATTTCGAAATAATGCCTAATAAGTTTTTCTTTCATAAGTTCTGTGTCCATATTTTATTCTACCTTCTTCAACATTATCTCCTTACAACTGATTATACTAATCCTTAGTGGAAAAAATAACACCCCAGAGGCCTTTTTGGCTTGATAATACAAAGGAATTATTTTTGAGAACCTTCTTTAAACTTCAAATTTATCAAAAATATCCTCAAGCTGAAAATAAAACCTAGTTGCCCGATAAAAATTCTTAAAGACAAAATCTGCTTGCCTGTTGGAAATCTGGCAAACCGCCAGTGTTTCTAAGAAGTTCGTACTAAGTCCTACAGAGATACTAATCTGTGAAGTTTCCTGCAACTGTTGTCACAGATATTCCAGACCACCGAGAAAGCAATAAGCGTTTAAACATAAATTAAACTAATGAGTTTTTCTTTAAATACATTTTGTTATGCTTTTATTAATAAACATATGATTAAACACAGATTTACACTTAATAGAAACACAGAGAAGTGCGTTTTGAAATTTTATAGCAATCTTGGAACTCGTCATCAGCCTATCGGCACCCACTGCTGAGCAAAGGCCTCTTTTTCACATGGAGAAGATTTGAGCATTAATCACCACGCTTGCTCAAGACGGGTTGACGATTTCAAACTTATAATTGTGAAACTATAAGTCCAGGTTTCCTCACGATGTTTTCCTTCACCGTAAGTCAGTGATTTCTAAATACTCTCAGAAATCATGATCTCAGAATCTTGGATCTAGTCGCTATAAATTAATATTAATACCTCGAGATCCAATGGTAATTCATCTTTGCATATCAAAGAGGTAGCCTGAATGTCAAACAGATTTTGATCTTTATAGATTTATTGCATATCTAATAAATTTGAACAAATTTTATTAAAATTAATTTCAATCACTTCACTATAATCGCGAGGAAAACAATGTAGGCATCACGTGATGCAAAAAAACAAACCAGTTTTGTTAAATACATTATGCTTTGCCTTAGACTAAATTAAATCTATCATACATATATGAAAATTTTAACGTTAGAATTTCTCACTTGTAAGTTCTAACGTTATTGTACAATTCATTGAAACATTGTTTATTTATTACGTATTTATTCTGCTAAATATGTTTGTATGTACCATCATTTCCATTTCTGTATTATTGTTTAAACACTTATATCAATAGTGATCAATTTACTTCTCCCAACACTTTAAGCAATGGTTAGGACCGTCATTTTAACTCAAGCAAACTTTCCACATCCCATCTAACATGAATTTCAATTGTCTTTGTAGTTAAGGAGATATACTAAGTTTAACCCAACCTAAATATTACCAGAGAGTATTGGTTTTTATAACAAGACGTGTAACCCCTTTTATCTAACTGAAGGTTTATAGAAAGTTTTTAGTATGAAGGTTATTTTTATTTTCCTTGCTTAAAAAATAGAAAAAGCGCTTATTTTATTGCAATAATTTTACTTTATACCCAACATGAATCCAAAATTTTCACTCTATTTTAAAAAATTGATAGCCTATCTTGTCTTAAAATTATTTTTTTCAGTTTTGGCTTTAAAATATTATTCAACCAAAATATAATATTATTTAATCTATCAAAAATATCAAAATGCAATTATTAACTTACCATTAAAATACTAGCAACTGTTTTTTTTGTTTACTTTTTTAAATAGGTAACTTTTTTAAATAGGTAATCAGTTCATGAATATAGTCATTAACGATACTTAACCACTTAAACATAACATCCCTACGATTAATGTCGTGTAAAAAAACATTAGGGCTTTAATCATGCAATTTATGGTACTTCTTTCAAAACATACATATTTTTTTTATAGTTAATTGATGAAAATAAACATTTTTTCATGTTGATTTTACTGATAAATTTTTTAGTAACATCATCTCGTCTGGTTTTCACTAGAAAGCCAAATTAAAATACTCCTTAACAATACTCATGGGCCCCATTATTGAGATAGCCAGATAGAACAATATCTATCTATCAATCTATTATACGTTTTTATTACCCTTTATATGATGAATGATGATTTTATTTATTTACTTTAAAACTTATGTTGGTTATAAATTTGATTTCTATATTGGTTATTAGGCACTTTGTGATAAAAGTTTTTAACTAAATTTAAACTCTCTAAGCTTTATCCGACGGTAGTTTTTATATAAGTGTTACGCAATAACTTTGGATAACTGATAGTTAATAATAACAATATGTTAATTATTATTAAAAGATGATTAAGATTAAGAATTTTCAGTAATAAAGTTAAATATTCGTTTTCAATTGTAAACATAGCTTTACATAAAAATGTATTCTTTAATTGTTTTACCATGCACAAAAATTTTACATTTTACAAGAAAGTAACCATAGGAACGACTTGCAGATGATGGTGAAACACAGCAGTTGAGCAACGTATTTTTAAATAATTGCAAAAAATAAGTGTAAGAAAAAAATTATTATAAAAAGATAATACAGTAATTTTTCAGGTTACATATTTCATCCATCTATTACAGCTACAAACAGAACAATTTTAATTAAATCCTCCTAAATTTCAATTTAAAATGTCGCTTAAATTATATAGAACACTAAATTCACTGACTACAGTAACGGCACAATACCTCATTTCACAAAGCGAGTTGGACGAGATATTTGAAAAGCCTGTTCGGATCCTATTTAAATTTTTGAATTTCACTTCCTCTTATATTTTATTTGTCATTTAATTAGCATAAATACTATTTACTCTAATAAAAGCAGTCTACATCTAAAATATTTTTTAAACATTTCCTTTTGTATCCACGAAACCAATCAGGACCAGGTCTAGTTTTAATTACAATATCTCTGATATTTTACAAAGTAAGCATAATAACAATATAGATTCTCACTACCTTATAATAAAAATATAACCACTCTCATAAATCACGAGCCCAGAGACAGCGATTAATGATTCTATATCTAAACCCATGCTATTAAAATTATCCTAGAAGGTACTTAGCTTTTTTCTTCGATATTCAAGTTGATAATATATGATATAAGTATAATTATAAAGCTCTGACTATTTAATAGATAGTGAAAGTTATTGATAAAATAAGACTATTTGGAAAATGAAAAATTTGTCATGTATTGGTTTAATTGGTTTCAAAATCTAAGCGTTTGTGTAATATAAACATTCATGTTAATTTAAATTCAACTGAACGACTTTACAAAAATGTGAATTTTAATGTTTCGTATAAAGTTTCAGTAATGAAATTAAACTATATTTTAAATTTGTATGTAACATGATTTTTGAAGAGAGGTAGGGATTACGAATGAACTTTGAAAAATGAAATCCCAAATAGTATTTCTGGTAACCTAATTTTCTGTAAAAATGTGACACTTATTGTGCAACACATGTTATAAATGTACTTGGGTTATGTTGGGGGCTTTCGAATTGCATGATCACAAATATAATAGTAACAAGAGGGGATTGGCGCTATCATATTACTTCAACCGTGGTCAGTTGGGTCAGCAATGCAACATTATCGAAACATCAAGCAAGTTATATATTTTATTATGATTGTGTTAATTCAATTTTTTTAAGTAACTTGCGCCGACTTCAATGAAAGAACATCGCCTGAGTACCCGGATCTCTTAATCCACAATGCAAAAAAAATACTTAGACGTGTCAAGCACAAGGATTCTTATATTTATTTTCATTTTCTCTGTTAGCTTCAGAAACGACTTAATAGACTGTGACAAATGCTTCTTTCGTCAAGGGAAATCAGAGCAAAAGTTTCTGCCAACTGAGTAAACAAGTGTAATGTACAGAATGAATTAATGCACACAAACTGAGAGCCTATAATTAATGTTTTGTTTGTAAAAGAAATTAAGAAACACAAATGTAGTAAACCTTTTGAGCGAAATATTAATGAAAACAAATACCAAACATTTGAAGAAGAACACTAAATTGTTTCAGAAACGAAAATAATATGGTATTTTATCATCAGGAATGATAAGACTTAATAAATATAAAATTTGATTTAATTCCAAGGAAATAAGTCTTTGGATCCACAGAGGAAAAATATTTAAAATTCCTAGCACGAACTCCTTTAATCTTTAGAGAAATATAATATTTCTTACTTTTCAGTCCAAAGGGATTGCTTGTTTATAGTCTGATTTTTATATTACAATCCGACATTATTGTTAAAAAAATAAAGATGTTTTTTAAGCATTTTTATTACCGAAATAGTTCGAAATGAAAGTAATTTAATTATTAGAAATTTAAAGTAATAACTTACATAACACATCTTAATTATCATAATTGTGATAATAATTCTGTAGGACAAGTATGCAATCATATACGCAAACGTGGTGGCAACTATTACAATACCAAGTTATTAAATTGTCTTGAAAAATAGAACTAAAACATGGGTGAAAAATAGAACAAAACTACTTTGGTTTTATTTCCATATTCATTTGCTGTTTCTAACAATGCAACGCAGTAATTTACATACATAATGCTTAAGCTCCAACATTTAACTCTCGTGAGATTAAAACTGTGTTTATGTTGACGAAACTTGAAATAGTATGCATATTACCACCTTTTCTTTAGAGTAAAAATAGAAATTCTTGTAATAAAACGTAGCATACATCTAAAAAGTATGTAGTTATTTGTATAATTATTGATCAACAACGCCGAAAATAAAGAAAACGATTACTAAATATATTTTTTACAATTTATGTCCAGTTATTTATACAACGGAAAGGACATACATAATAGGTCTTTTCAAACCACCTTACATGTTTCATTTCATATATACGAGTGCCTGTGTTTCTACCGTAACACCTTTTCTCCAAAAAAAGGAAGATAACAAGTGAAATTTATTGAATACTTGTCTCGTCCCCGTAATACGATTGCATGTCAACATTTTATCATTGTAAAACAAGGAATTGTAGTCTTATATATATTTTGTTATATAAAAATAGTATATACGGCAACTCAGTAATTTCGAGATATTTTTTAAACTAGTGTTGATAATTTATAAAATATAGTTTTATCCAGTCGGTGTTTGTATAAATAACAATATTACATTCTGTATATATGTATATAACACAAGAGTTTATTTTGCAAATCTTTACTAAGGCAACATTTCAAGTTATGCCAGCGTTAAAGCTTTATATTTAAATGAAGGTATTGTGACTTTGGAATACAAATTTGTGATTACAAACATCCGCTTGACTTTGCAGCTTTATTTTATACTGCGACCTTCACAATTGCAAACGAAGGGAATTATTTTTGCTAAAGAGGCGTTCTAGTTGTTATGAAATATGTATGCTTTTAGCATTTGCGGCCTTTACTTCTATAAAATTATGTTCAGAAATATTTCCGGCTAAAGATATTTTATTTAACACATTTAAATGTTATAAAATAATATTACAAATATTAGATTTTAAGTAATATCACTAAATCTAATGTAAAACCCCGTAATAACACTTATGAATATAAATAAAATAAAAAAATGATGTTATTTTGTGAAACTGCCAAGCAAATTAGTCTTTTTAACTCTGGTCATTTAATTCAAACAAAATTTACAATTTAGGCCACTAAGAATTTTGTTTTTAACATATAATTTAATAGTGGGGATAATTATGGGATATGAATGGTAGACAAAACATGTAAATAGAATTTTTTATTTCAACCAGCTAATGAAATACGAAATTTATATTATATTCAGATCATAGACGCACTTAAAAAATAGAGCAAAATATTTATATAAAAATCTTATTCAAACAGACAATTACCGTAAATCACTTGTACGAACTTGTACGAATGAAAATATCAGCTCACCTCACGCTCAGCTGATGCGAGCTATTGGTCGGCTGTATCTTCTATTTTAACCCCACCTTTCCGGTGGCTGAAAAGCGATATGCTGTGGAAAAGTTGAAAATATATTTGGGCACGTTAAAAGAATATAAATTATAAAAAAATACCTATTTGAACACCTATATTTTATTTTAAGTATGTATGGATTATCGTTTTTTTTTATAGAAACAAAAACACAACATGTTGCAAGTAACGACATTACGTTTTTCGCATTAAAGATAATTATTGAACTTTTATGGTTTATGAGTATTAGGTTATTTCTTTTATTTTGGAATCTTTTTAATATAAGCTTTAGACATTTTCAATGCCAAGTTTTACTGTTCAATATGTCTATATTTTTTTAATTAAATAAATAGGCCTACTAGTAATAATTTACCTTTCTTGACACATCGTATGTCGCGTACGTAAAGATTACCAAATAGTTTATTTCTCAACAAAAGCCTTCCATGTGAGGAAGCTAGTAAAAATCAAAATCAGGAAGTTTGTGATTAAAATAATAATACATTAAGTTTTAAGATAATATTAATACTAATGAAGATCGTATATAAATTTAAAAAGTCGACATAAACAGTTTTTTTTTGCTTAAATAGAAAGGGTTTATTTTGTCATAGATATTTTTCGTTTGTTTATTTTGTCATACATAGTTCAATTTATTTTTTAGGGTAATTTAATAAGGATTATTCTTAGTAATTTTTTAAGACATTATCGTTGTTGATTTAGCATTTTCCGATTTTAAAAACGTCAATCACTCTCATTTAGTTGAGAGAAAGATTGTCTCTGATGGAATATAAAATGAAAGGTATCAATTTAATAAATGACAATATTACAATCTATATATATAAAAGAAAGTCGTGTAAGTGACTCCACTTATAACCCAAGAACGGCTAAACCGATTTAGCTGAAAATTGGCAGGGAGGTAGTTTAGAATCAGGAAATTGCAATAGGATACTTTTAATCCCGTTAGACAGCATTCCCGTGGGACTTACGTCAGTCACTATAAAACGTGGATTAACGAAACACAATTGACAGCTATGCAATTGACGTATAATGACAGATATGTAACTACGTATGGATGACAATTTGATACTTGTAAGAAATCTTCTATAAAAAAATAAGTCCGGTTTTCCATCCTGACTCTATAACTTCAGGACGAACGAACCAATTTCCACGGTTTTGCATTCGTTGGAAAGGTCTCGGGCTCCGTGACAACAAAAAATTTCAACAGAAAAGGGGGAAAATCTTTTTTCACATATAGCGCCATTATACATAACATATACTACAAATCAATATTTTAAGTAGATGGTGCCGTCGCATGATACATTGTTTGACAGCTACTCATTGTTCTCTTCTCAGTTAATTTCATGTGACAAACCGGTATTGTGTTTGTAGTTTGAACTCTTAAAACCCTTTAGTATTTGCGGGATAAATTTAGAAAATCATTGTTTTTCACACGGGCAGTTATATTTTGCGTGTTCACGAGTTTGGAAACCATACGCTTTGTTTGTGTTAAAGTTAGAGCAAAAAACAAAAAATGTGGTTTACAAAGGAGCACTTCAATGAAACGGATAATTTGCGGACACGTATAACGCTTCGATTCGGTATCTACTTTGGATTCACTTTCATTTACTTAGAGAAGTTCAACTAAATAACACTTCATTTTTGTAATCGAAATGAATTCATTACTGTTGGGAATTGAAATAAAATTTTCCTTTTCAAAATAAAACAAAAAAAATTCTTCATCTTTTAATCTCCAAACGAAATGTTATATAAAAGCCTACTGGTGGCGAAACGGAGTTCGCCGGGTTTACTAGTTGTTTATAAATTATATTACACTTGAGACAGTGAGTACCATTGTCATACATAATATGAAGCCTTTAGTTACGAAAAATATGTCTTATACGTATATAAATATAGTAGTAAAATAATTTTTACAATAAATGGCAGTACAGAAACTGTCAGTCATCTGTCATTTCATGCGTAATTGTGAATTTATGAGAAAATATATTTTTCGTACCAAAAAAGAAGATTTTTTTATTTCATAATTTTGATACTTGTTTTTATGTTATTTACTATTTCACTTATACAATATAACACATTCCAAACGAAAATTTGACTCAGTTTTCCTTTTCGGTTGACAAAACTCAGTGTGGCAAAAGCGAGTGAAACTGTTACCCATTAACATAGGGCATATGAAAATTTATAATTAAATAAAAAAATGCTCACTCAAGTTACAATTTTATTCTATTAAAAACGCAAATAATGTCTTAAAGATATTCTAAAATTGCAGCACACATTTTGTGTTAAACATATATTCAAAAACTTATGCCGAAATAAATAACGACAGTATCAGGCATGCAAAACAGAGATGAACTAATGAGTTAAATATGAAACATGTTAATTCACTTAGTAAAATTACAAGAAAATTACTGTACTTTAGAATAAATTTTAAAATGTCATTAGAACCCATCTTACCTACTTGGTGGCTCAGTTATTCAAAAAATTCAAAATAGGTGATATATGTATTAGCAAAATTTAACTACAACCCTAAGTCCTCATTATTTTTAAAATATCGTTCAACTTCTAAAACATATAAAAAAGATGTCACGTTCTAGAGCCGAGTTTATGGTTCATTTCAAATAAAATGACGGTTGATTTTTATGTCAACTGTAAAATGTGTAATAAGAATTTCTGTTGTATATAAATATTTAAATCAATTATTACCAGAACAAAAGCTATACATTAGTCGATGAATTGTGTTTCTGTTTTTGTAATTTTAGATTAACATCTTTCACTCAGGGCCTATTTTATAAATATATCAAAACTAAATTTTAAAATTTTCGTGTATATCTTTACCTCTTAGTCCTGATTATTTCTAGAAAGGTTGGACCGATTTAATGAGAACTTCATTCACAAGTATTAAATGTTGCGATAAGTATCTTCGTTAATATCATAATAATATAAGTACATAAGAAGTAACTACCTTTTTAACCGGTTTCAAAACGGAGGAAGTTCTAGACTATGGGTTTGTTTCTCTCAAATATAAGGCTGATTTTTTAAATCATTTTCAATCAAAAAAGCATTTTAGTATTGACATCACCTAATCAATACCTAAATAAGAAGGCTTTGAAAAATTTAAATCTTATAAGGTATATCCTAAAAAAAAATAATATGAGGACAAAGCCGCAAACAAGATAAAAACAGTATAGAATAAAAAAATTGTGTCCTTTTTTATTGTTTTTATATTTTAACCAACCATAAGCTTAAAACATCACAACAATGCTTAACCACTTTAATCCTTCATTTTAACTTTATATTTATTTGATGGCATTTGACAGAAATTCTACTTGGTGAACATTTAAATAATAGTGATATAATCATTCAATCGAACAATTGAAAATCTAATGATTGTAACTGTCTAAAAAAAGAGTTTTAAAATGTTTCAATGATAATACTCAAGTTTACTCAACATATTACTGATAAAAATTAATGTTCTCTAATTCGTATAGATTTGATCGCTCTGAATTTTTTTTTTAAATCTTTCGTTGTATTTTACGAGTCTCTTCGTTATCCGTTTATGCATATTTGTACTGAACGAGACCCAGGTGCATGTAGGATTTACCAAAAATATACATCAAAAATCTGGGCACGAGCCGGCCTCGCACCCAGTGAGGCGTGAAGCCACCTCATAATCCCAGAATCGTTGTAAATGACACACCAATAATACGGCTCTAAGTTTAATATGAAAAATCTTCCTGGATTTTATAGTTATATTATAAAAATTAGACATAGATATAGCTTTTTATTTTATTTGAAAAATATCACTGTCACAGTATAAATATAAATGTGTTCAGAAAAATGTGTAAATTTCAAAATTTTCCACATGCATCATTCTTAACAAATATCGGCTACTCATCAGAATGACCTACACGTTTATCGTTTATCCGGGTAAGTTATTTCTATAAATTCAATTTATCTTTAACTGTTTCTAAATTGGGGCACGAGAAAGTTTTATCTATTGTATTGTATATGTTTTTATTAAATAATAAAAAATAATCATCTTGTGCCTTTAAATAATTTATTCGTTATTAGGTATAATATTTTTTATTAGTCACTGAAATTCGAAATAGAAACTTCAAACTGCATGTAAGAAAAAATATCAATGTCTACGAGTGATAAAACAGTACATAGTACATACATCTGCTCACTCACATTCAATATCACTAACAATAGGAAGCGCTCGGTAATGGGAGCGCATACCATGAGCATCTGCAATTTCAAACCAATATCGTAGGTTTATATCATTCAGTGGTGAAATATTGCCAGATAATGTATTGGGCGCACAAAAGACAATTACACGATTGAAATTGAAACTTAGTTGTTGCAATTGACATCCAATAAAAGTGATATAATAGAAACAGAGAGCATCAAACAAAGAACATTTAAAATCATTAAGGATCTGAAAGCGTTATCAAAATATCTATGAGTATCTTACCAACCTATTGTGTTCAGTAGATTGACTCAAGAATATGGATATTTAAATTGTAGAAAATAATATGTGAATAAAAATTCCGAATGAAAAAAAAAACAAAAGACTATTTGATGAGTCAATAAATTCAATTTATTTCATTGTATAATTGGCCAATTTATAGCTGGGCATTCAATAACTTTTTCCCATCGCCATTCATTCTTAAATATTTTTTATGCTTTTACAAATTTGGTAGAAATCAAGTAATTGCTTTATTTCATCCTATCTACTGATAATAAAAAAAGAATACTATTACAAAAAACTGATTTTAATTTACCTAGTAAATTAAAGTTTTATTTACCTATGTACAGAATTCAATCGATTTCGTATTTTAGATTTTATTCTAAAATAATTTAAAATATTTTACTTCTATGTGAAACAATGCAATGATTAAAATCTTTTAATCATAATGATATAAAATTAGGAATATTTGAACACCATCAAAAGTTTAAACGAGGACCCTCGAAATTTAAAGCAAATCATACGGGTACATAGCATAATAATTACAATGGTGCTTAAGTGATAAGAAATTAAAAAATATATTATTAGTCAAAACCGGATTGAAATATTTTGTAAGAAGCGAGTATTGAAGATTTTTTTTAAATTGTGAAATCGTATTCATAAATACCGAAACCATCAATTGACTTTCTTGGTGCATTTTAAAGATTTAATCCTTATCCTCGTGTTTTCATTGTTAACCATAAAGAAGTAGCTATTTTTTCTCAAGTATTTTTTCTCGGTTGTTCCTTCAACATATGATTGCAGTCACTTTGAGGATAGACAGTCAGTGTTTCATTTTGGAAATATTTTGCTTATTTTTATACAAAATCTATTCCAAAATAGCATGTTTAATATTGTTATTCTATTCAGATATAATGTTCATACAAAGACATTAATAGGCTCATATAGACTATTATTACCCAAAGTGAAATAATTTGAATATATACCAATAAAAATGTGAAATTTTATGAGGGTACCAAGGCGCTCTGTATATGTACATATTTTTTATGTCAACATATTTGGTACTGAATCATTGAATGGATAGTAAAGTCCATTCAAATATGAGTAATCATATAATATGTACAAGTACATATATACTCGGACATAGACACTGCACTATGATAACACATTACTTAATTTTATGACTAAAATCTTCCGTTCTCATTCTATAACAATTTAAATAAACTTATAATTTATAAGTAAACGTAAGAAAAAACCAGTTTGGTAAAAATGCTATTTGCTTTATTTGTTATAAAAGAATCTTGTTAAGTATTTCATAAACAATATTTTAAAATATTTGATCCAATTGGCTTCAAAATAAATAATAAAGACCTTATGACCTATTTCTTTAAAATATTTTCCCCGGTTTTTTGTTACATTTTTTTCTATTTAAATGCAAATTAAGACTGTTATTCAGAAAGGAAAGATTTAAGGCGCCTTTAAGCGTTTGCTCATGTTTATGGAGGTAACTGTTGTACAGTAGAAGTATACACTTTTTGCCCCATGATCATTAATTTGGAAGATGTGTTTAGATAATATTTTTTATCAAAACCATATAAGAACGGGTTTGTTTACAACAATTATTTTATGTCATTGATAATAATATATTTGAATTTTTATTAAAATATATATGACATAAATACATATGTACATAAAGGTCTTAGCCATAAAGTAACTTAAGTTTGAAAAGAGTCGTATGAAAAAGCTGATAATGTAACTGTAATACATTAGAGGTATCAGAGGATATTCACCACATGTTGCTGGAATGTGGCCGGTATAAGTTATAACGTGGAAAGATGACGACAGAAGAAAATATAAAAATCACAGATGTAAGAGATTCCTAGCGTTTTATCTAGATTCGCCTATGATGGTTCAAAAAAAAATATATTTTTGTTTTATTTTCGCTAACAATCTAGCAATCTTATGAAAATGATACCAGGGGATGGGTGTGAACTCAAGTGCAAAAAAGTCCCTAAATAATATTAAAAACAAACTGTGTGATAAATGAATGCAAGAAGCAGTACTGGCATAAAGATAATTTTATATTGTGTAGTGTTAGTCACTACTGAGATAAGAATATTTAAAATTTATCTCTCGCATAATGTGCTTTGAAGCAAGAAGCAGTGACAAAGAGAACTTGCAAGTGCAGAATTGTAAGCTATTTAGTAAAGCGCACGCTAAGTTATATCCAAGTTGAAGTTTGTCGAGTATGTTGCTTAAACAACACTGTGTATTCGTTGTATGCGGTTGCCATCGCGAACAATTTAACAGTTTCAAAAAGTTTTGCACATCGTGGTTTTGTACAAATAAATGATAGATGTTGGGATTATTAAGTCTATTGTCACGTAATCGTATATCACATATAGATATTAGTTTCGAATTTTTGTGTCAAATACATTTCAAGGATTTTTTTTTACAATAAACTGTTTGACATCAAAAGCTTTGAAGCACTAGGAAAACTAAAACTTATTTTTGCTTAAAAACACATTCCAATACCTTTACTTTCAAAAACATCAAAGAAAAAAGAATATTTAAATGCAACTTTATTTATTTCTATGAGCAAACCGAAAGTTATTATCAAAGAAAAAATTCAATTTCTGAAATTATTAACCGAAAAGGCAATATTTTATTCTTAAGTACTCACTTGAATGTAAATAAGCCTCGAGGGATAGTTTTCATTGCATTTTTGTTGTAGCCGAGACAATGTTTTGCGGGAATTTATTAATCATAGAGCTTTTAATCCGGAACTGTGTCATAATTTACGTACAAACCAGTAGTGTAGATATAACAACATTTCATAAATAATATTTAATAGTTTTTTTCTGGTCTTCGTTTCTATAAGAACGGTTTTTATACTCTTATATCTTTAGCGCAATTTTAAGTGTCTAGTTAAAATTTTTCAACGGATCTGGATATTGACTATATTGCTTTATTTGATAACTGCACCAAAGACAATATTAAGTTACAATATTTTAACACTACATTTGTCATTATATCATATAAGAAGTTAACCCCAATTTTTGTTTTTATGCTGTTAGATTAAAAGATCTTAGTGATATATATCTATAGATATATCGTCTAGAACAAATATATATATACAATAAAGAACCAAATACTAATCCAGGTTTTATATTTTATGTCATATTAAAAGCACATATTTATGACAATATATATTTCCGCCGGCTACCAACCAGATAGACAGCATAATCTTATCTTGAACGCCAGTATTTATACATAAGAATAGAACTCGTCTTTTAATCCTTATTTTCTCTATTTGCTACTGCTCCTATCTAAGCATAATTAATTGTTTAAGAAACCTAAACTAGTCAACATTCTAATCAGAAACCATAAACAAGTGCCACTTATAATAATTAATTAGTCACAACCGAAAATTGTGCACGAAGAAATACATTTTTTCGATAAGTATCTCCGTTTGGGTTGAATAATACATTTGTTATACAAAATAAAGTATTAATAAATGCAGAAAATAAGATTCAAACGGTTATTTGTGTAGGTGTTTCATAACAGATCATAAGAATCCTTTTAAGAAATTAATATAAATAATAAAACATTAAAATATCCTTTCAGTCTGCCGAGTGTTGACTCTAAATATGGTATAATAAATATTAAGTAAATTAATGATAATTACGACGTTACCTAATTTAAATACTCTTTGAGGATGGTTCCCGTAAAATCTTAAATTTACCCTTGGTAATTTTCCACCTGGCTTCATTTAGAATTGCGATTCATGCGTTAACATATTACAATTTTATACAAAGCAAAATATTAATGTCGAGTTTATCTTTATTTCTCTTTTTTATTTTTTTAATAATCTTGTCAGTTTTAATAACATATCAGACCACAATTGGATTAGGGTCTTGCTATAATTTGTATTTTTTATTATAAAAGAATATTTGTTATATTTATGTTATATTTTTATAACCGATTAATATTAACTTCTATGCTAAGAAGTATAGATATTGTTAAAGAAAGTAAGTATAACAGTTTGTAGAAATATTATATTGAAATTAATATATTTTTGACGGCTATTCATTTCGTTTGATAATCTTGTATCTACTCGCTGGAATTGATAATTCTAAGTTCTTCTAATCCTTAAGTTCTTCTGCACTTTAACTTTAACTTGTAGCACTTGAATGTCTTGGGAAGTATACTGACCAAATACAAAAGAACTTTGTTGCAAAATAAGTCATTAAAGCTTCAGTTTTTAACGATGTTGTCAAAATTTGTGGAGAACTCAGTTCATGAAATTTCCTAAACATTAATTAAAATAATGTTCCATAATCCTGTTCACATAAATGATATACGTGTTATATAACATTTAAACATATTTATTTTTCTTTCTATGATACAGTTACTCTCTAAATACATAATTACTGTATGATGAATCAGAAATAAATTGAAATAATTATTATTTATTTTAAAAATTATTAGTTCATAAATATGTATATTTTATTTCATAATTAACTTCAAAATAATAATAGTTATATAAATTGGTATTTAAGGTTTTCCACATCTATCTACATAAAAACAATATACGTGCCATTAACAAAATTGTTTTTCATTGTTCGCAAATATGTTTAAAAGCAACCAAAATCAGGAGAGCTAATACTTTCAGCCTAGATCAAAAAGAGGTTGGAAATAGGGGCCACAGTGGGTTACATTAATTTCACGCTTTCGTCAGTCCCTGGATGGAAAATAAAAATTAGGCTAATATTGTAAATTTTAATTACAGCACCACACAATCATAGCTTTTCACCGCCAAAACTAGTCCATCCACCATCCAAAAACGTATTAAGACCTTAACTTTATGCAACTGTTTATTTGTCCTTAAAAGGCACTCGATTGAGATTCTTACGTAACATTGGTGAAAACTCTGCAATTAGCAAAGGTGTAAAATAGCCAGGCTCTTGGTATTTTATAAGATGCAGTTCTGAAAGTAGCAGGAATTATAGGATTGTATTCCTTCAACCCATTTTTATTATCGGACCCACGTAAGTTTCTACTCTTTCGTTACAAACGCTTCTCGCATCCTGACGAAACGGTACGGTATATTTTTCCTCATTGGTATAGTAAAGTTTGAAAAAGTTTTTCTCTTTCCGTGTTTCCTTGCATTTATGATTTGGATAATGCGTTTACCACCTTTGGCATCATTTCCGTCTACCATCAAGTGAAATGAAAGGTTTCTTACACTATCCAGTTTATATTTAAAATATTTAATATTATTAAAGTACTTTACTCTTCAATGTCAAACAGTGTAACAATTTAATTCGCTATTAGATAGCGTAATTATGTGGAACGACTAAAATTTCTCTTGTATGTAATAATGTATGTAAACATGCAATAATTTAAATGTTCCGTCCACTTACTTTTTCACATATCATAATAAGTCGAAAAAGGTCAATATGTATTTATATTGATGTTTAAAAAATCAGAATAAAATTTATTTTATCTATATTTTCATAATTATACTCATTTATATGTGTAGGTCTAATCATTTAAACTTAGTATAAAAGCAGTAGAAGCCCTATTATAGCATTTAAGTCAATTCCTATACAAATAAATGAAAAAAGAAATGTAAAAAAGGGTACTTTGACAAGGGCAAACCATTATAAAGACCACAAGCATTCGAACTTAATTCATCCGTCAAAATTGAAACTCAAAATGAGACGTTAAAACCTTGAGTCAATACTTGCATTGTAGCAATCTATATAATATGTATAGCAATAGGTGTAGCAATTTATATTAACGAAATGAATATCGATTTTCAATTATAATAGATAATTTGCAATGTTTGCTATATTGTGTTACAGCTCCACAATTAGTTATTGATATTATATATATATAGATCAATATTATACTGTGTTTAGTAAGTGTATAAGAGTAATATGTATATACGTAAAGGGACTGAAAATTACATTTATCATAAAAAATATGCACTATGTAAGTGTTATGCTATCATAGAAACTAGATAAGGTAATAGTAGTATGCTTAACATTGTCTAAGTAACAAAAACCATTAAAGAAGATGTGCACTTTCATCCTGTCACAATACCGTAGGTTGTTAAAAGAGAAAATTTCGTTATAAGAATGGCGCTTCTAAATAAACGATCTACGTGAACCGCATGCTTTAGACATTTTCACTGCTTATTAAACCTAACTTACTTTAAAATAAAACCATACTGAAATTGGAAGTTATTTTTACTAGTTGTTTTGTTTTGTACCTATTATAAACTTTTGAAATATTATAAAAAATACTGCTATATAAATTGTTATATATTAATGGAAAAAATTACAACTACAAAGTTTTACTCTAAATATACAAATTGACAACTCGTGAACAAACATCAGAATTTGCATAGTTTTACGAATATGTATCATGCTTTTGTGTGAGTTAAAATTTTGGATCATAAAGGATCTGACGTGTAAACCCGCATTTTCTTTCAAGCGTTGATACAATGGTCTCCAAAGATATGACATAAAAAATATAAATACAAATAACATTGGACCACAACACCAATATTATTTTTAAAATTTTTACTTATAATAACATTTTGTCTACCATATACTACATATCTTGTATAATATGTGGTATTATATAACTTTTAACATTCAACACAAAAAAATGGTTCCATATCCTATTTTTAAAATATTGAATTATTATTATTGAAATGAATTGAAACTATTATACATAATAACGATGTAGTTTTACTAATACTATATATGGTAGTAGCACAACTACATCTTTTATAAAAGAGAGTAACGTCAGCATAACTGATATCACCAGTGCCTTTTCTTGAATGTCGTCAGGGTCCCAGACTCATGAAGGTTAGACAACCCCTTACTTCAAAGACCTCCGATCCCTGAATCGGGTTTTTTAGACTTTTTTAAATCTCTACTCTCGCCTTTATTTGTGCCAACTGACACATTATCGTGACTAATCTTGCACAGATGGCTACGCAGGTGTTATGCAGGTGACACCTGGTAATTTAACCATTCTCAATTATTGATTTTTAAAATAATACCATGTCGCCGACATGTATAAATCGTTATCAAATTTATTTTAATAGGAAAATCTTTTCATTTAATTTGTTTTACGAGATTACTTAAATAAAACTAAAAGAATTTATATAATACTAGAAGACCCGGCGAACTTCGTTTCGCCCTATAATCAAGAAATATCTGTTACGTTTTTTTATTTATATTTTTGGAGTTTACCTATTAAAGCCATAAATCTCCGTGTTTTGAAGTGATTAGGAATGATTAATAGTTAATATGAGAGTTACACTGAGCTAGCAAAATAATAATTGTCAACGTTACTACTACACTTGATGCACAAACAATAACGATGGCCGACAACTGTGTAGGGAGTGAGAGAAGTCTAATTGTGTGAGAGAAACAGAAGACCGGCTTCGTTCTCATCTCTACTCCGTGCTGTTTACTGGGTCAGAAGTGACACCTGTAGATATCTGGCGGGGATAACTTATTAAATGACGATTGATCAGTTATCGACCGGAGATGAAAAATGATTAAATTACTAAAATAGCTATTAAAAAATAAGGGTTGATCGTAGAAGGGTGAAAATTTAGGATTGTATGTATTTTTGTACGTTGTATCATAAAAAAATAGTAATTAAAAATTTTGTCTAAAAAATAAAAAAAAAAAATTTAGGGGTGGACTACCCCTAACATTTAGGGGGATGAAAAATAGATGTTGGCCGATTCTCATAGCTACCGAATAAGCACAAAAAATTTCATCAAAATCGGTCAGGTTGTTTCGGAGGAGTATGGGCACGAAAACTGTGACACGAGAATTTTATATATTAGATGTAGTAGAAACTTTATTGTATAAGTATAACTCATTCACCTCCATCCTACATCTTATCTGATGAAATACATATAATTATGGCACAAATACACAAATTTTTCATTGCTGTCTATTTCAAATTCAAAGCTTGAATTCATAACTTTAATGGGCATTTACGTATAAAGTCATTATCATTATCATTGAAATGTAAATATCAACATTAATATTTAGAAGTGACAAAGAAATAGTATTTTTTTTATTTCTTTTATTTTATTTATGATAAACTATACTCAGTCCGGATAAATTTAAAAGACTTCAGATATATTTTTATTTATTAATAAGTAAGTTTCGTTTCTTAAGTTATTTCGTTTCTTAAATAATATAAATTTTAAATCACATAGCAAAACTTTTCATTAACTAATTTTCTACGACTAGTTAATGGTCCTAATAAATTAACTTGGCGCTTTCAAGTCTCGCGCAATTAAATAGTTTCGAAAGACTCACAAGAGACCTGACAACTTCTATTTACAATGTTGATTATGTTTAGCTAAGAAATAGCATATGTATGTCTTACTAATAGCTAGTTATATTGCAATAAAACGAGTTAAATAAAGCTGGCAAATAATTTTATCTTTTCTACATCAGCCTAACCAATGATTATAATGATTGAATTTTAACTTTTCTGGTCCCCAAATAGTGTATAAAAGAATAATTTTAAAGTTGATTTAAGTATTAGTGGTAGTTGTAGTAATTGTTGTGGTGGTAAGTACATAGTAGTGGTAGGTTTGTGAGCTTTGATTTTCTTACAGAATAAATAATGTGAAAATAGTTAAAAAAATATTAGTATTTTTTTATACAACAGTAAATTTCAGTTTAAATGAAGCTAAGTGAATTTTTGTTTTTGTTAAAAGAAATAAACAATAAACACTTAGACGTTTACAATTATTTTTAACAACATTCTCCAGACATTTCGATTGCTTTGTAGCAATTGTGATAATGGTATATCTTTCGTTGCTATTTTCTTGGATACTGCAAGTCAGAATAAATTCATTTTGTTATGTACTCAACAGAAGAAAAAAATATGGAATATGATATCGTAAATCCTCATAGAATTCAAAATCATGAGAAAAAATGCTATAAAACCGAGAGCTAAAACATGATGTTAATATTTCCTAACCAATCGAAGGAAAAAGTTATATACAAGTATTTTACTAGTATAAATCTATAAGACAAAAAGCCAATAGAATATGAGAGATGTTTTTGCTTAAATGTTTTAGATATCAGCTTTTAATATTAAGAACTTCTTTAAAATAAATATATTTAGAGCTAAAGAGAACAACTTACTATTATCATTATAAAACCTTAGTGCTAACATTTTATTAAACTTTGTGCCTTTTATTAACTTTCACTGATAGTTTTTAAATATTGTACGTCCCAATAGGCAACATGTTATTGCAGTATATATACATATATTATTTTTATGAATTACTAATACAAACTTCATTAAATGGTATTTTTAAGTGCAACCACAACTAACACACATATTTTATTTAAGAGTGATGAATACAGAACAAAAATTAGATTACTATTTTTACTTTACTGTTTTATTTTTAAAATTATTAAGTCGTACGGTTATTGTAATTTACATCGTTTGATATTATTTTTATTGTTATATAAGTATAAAAATGTAGCCTTAAGAACAAAACACTAGCACTATTAGATGATAAAGAAAAACAATTTTTATTACCTGCAGTTATCAATATATTTTAAATCACATGATTAAATTTCTTATTTCCTAGGTAAATAAATGAAATGTATGTTATACATATATGCAAAACAGAAATATGGACTAAATTCAATAAAATACATCAAAAAACAAAGGAAAACCTAATTGAAAGAAGTCAATTTAGTGATTACATAGTAATTCAAGCTAATAAAAAACAGATTGATTCGAACAAAGCTATATTGGTTTATATTGATTTCATTCATTCTATTTTTATTTATTACATATTTCAATAAGTCATTTATGTGAACCAAGAGAAATAGCAAGATCTTTTCAATTCGAAAATAAAGTAAACTACGTGTTATGCCTTTCGTTCCCACGTCATGTTTACAAGCCTCGGTATGAAGTTTTATGTGAAGCAATTTTTTGTACAAGGATATCCGAAATTGCGAGCGGTTTCTTATAGCTATAAACTCGAGGGTGAAGATTAAAAGTGACTCGTGAAAACATTACCCTTCTGTTGATACGCACGAAGGCCCCAGGGAGAGCCATCAGGCAATGCCATAATGTCTTCTTATCAAGACAAAGAATACTCACTGGGTTTTGTCCACTGATTTGAAATTATGGAAAGAAAATAAACAAAGTAAGAAGGAAAATGAATATTTGTAAATAAATTTACTTGTTTTCAAAGGACATGAGATTGATTATAATGAAGATATCTGAAAAATATATTATAAAATACATGTTTTCTCTTATAAATAAAATTTAAGTAAAAGATTTGAACATTCGGTAAACCGTATCAACAAAAAATATGAGTATTTGGAATAAAATTAACAAATAATTCACCCAACTTTTAACTTTGCATAGTTTGTAAGTAACTTTTAGACAGGAAAAGGAAGAAGACTGCTTCTTCCTAAAGTACTAACTTTAAGTCCTATTTACCTATTACTCGGTATATTACAATCGATTGTTTTGTAAAATAGATTTTTAGGAATGTTTAAATAAACTGAAATCATTAGAGTTGAATGTTTTAAGATTTACGACAATTTGTGATTAATACGGAATATAAATGTATAAAGCCATTAATAAAAACATAATAAGTTTTGTTGCAGTTCACAATTTTATTTTGAAATATTAAACTAAATAATTTCTTTACACTCGTAAAACACTGAATTACCTGATAGTGTTACAGATAAAAATAAGCCTCAATGTTCAGCCAAGAATTTTTTTTTTCTTAATAAATTACGTTTTGTTGTAAAAAGTGGTAGAAAAGACAATTATTAGAGTTAAACTAAACAAACTTTAGTGCAATAACTTACATTTTATGGAAGTGAAGTCTTTACATTGAATGAATCATAGTAGCTTTGGAAAGAGGTAGCCATTGTAATCGAATTCTGGGTATCGGTGAATTTTGGAAGCACGTTAGCCGTTGCAATCGAATTTTGTGTATAGCTTGCCGCAACGTGCCAACGCATCATTTTTCAGTGGTTCGTAGGCACAGTTGTCAGGTAATACGACCTATAGTATAAGCTAGCGTCTTGTTTTATAAATTGTATTAATTATTATTTCTAAGCTGAATCGAAAACAGAATACCAAATTTTACAATCGTTAACAATCCAAAATATTGAATTCTTTTTTAAAATTTCTTTTAACGAAAACAAAAATTCACTTCACTTCATTTAATCTGAAATTTACTGTTAGTATCTTTTAAAAATATGTTAAATAAATTTATTTACCTAAGGAGAACAAAATGAGTTATCGATAATTCTTCTAATACGACCTGTCTGTTCCGTATGTCCAACCCTAAGAAAGTTTGAAAGCAATCGCCTGTAGGAGATAACTCCGAATTTATTCCACAATTTTTCCACTCCTCCAGGGTTTGTTTAAATGATTACTTATTTTAGGTTTAAGTTTTATAGAGATATACTATCTTTTTTCCTTTAAAAATATATAAATATACATACTTATAAGCATTATTACAATCGCTTTATACTCCCTAGTTTTGTTTGACTAGCAAAATAATAATAAAATATCAAAAACTAGAAATAGTAATATATATTTGAACAATGGCATGGTTTACTTTTATATGTATATTTTATTTTATTCACGGACGTGTTCATGGATTAGTATGAAATTAAATAGAAATTACGCTCAATCGATGTAAATGGATTTAACTTAATATACGAATTCTGGAACACATGGTTTTGTGTGAATTCTGAAGGTGGTAGAGCCTAGCTGTAGCCAAGTTACTACAGCTTGAACATGGGCTGGCTCGACCGGGGAAGTACCACCCTCTCACAGAAGATCGGCGTGAAGTAGCCTTTAGTGGCTGCATTTCGTCCGATGAGTGAGAGAGCCGGCTGCCTTTTCCCTATTCCCTCCCTTTCCTACTATTTCCTGATTCCCACCCCTCCCTTTTCCTCAACAATTAAGGTTGGCAACGGTTGCGGATGTCCATGGCCGACGGTCACTACTGCCCATCTAGTAGGCCGTCTGCTCGTTTGCCACCTTTGTCATAAAAAAAAAACATGGGATGTATTAAAATTATTGGATTTAAATGTAGATAATAATCTGCTACAAAATATTACAAGTCTCTTTTTTCACCTTAAACTATTATGACAATAATAATCACTTTATGTGACATAGTGACAAATAGATTTAAAGGAAACGAAGACAGCAAAATCTAGAGCTTCTTGCATTTACGACAGATTTGAATGAAATACGATGTAAATGAGATACCAAGGAATTGAAATAGTGAATTTAATACTATATTACAGGAATATATTATTCATTAAATTTGAAGTAATAAAATACTTATTACTAATATATTTAAGATTTATTTCACACATTACTTAGAGATTAAAGAAAATTTATTATCATATTAAATTGTTTGCTAAGTAAACCGGTACAAACTAAAACGCTTTGAATATTGATTAGTTATTAATTATGTTGTAGGGATTAGGCATTTTTTTATATTAAGTGTAATTTATCGTCATTATTATTATATCCAAAATAATATTATATAATTTCAGATATAATAGCATCTCTTTCAATATATTGAAAATATAATAGCCCAAATTATAGATTACAGTAATCCAGAACAAAAGAACGCAAAATTCCTTAATATTAATATTCTAACACATTAATATTGTTTTCTGACGTGAAAACTGTAAGGAAAAGCTTATCCTTAGCCTTATTAAATTTCATAAAACCATAGAAAGCAATAATGTGTAAGGCTATAATGAAAATCTCGATTTGCCTTATCACTAATAAATATAAACATTTACTTTTTTATTTGAGGATACTATTTAAACTTTAGTTATACGATTAAATATTATTTAATTAAATGAAAAATCTGTACTTATATGAAAATCAAAGTAATTATTTGAAAACTGAGATTAATATGTTAATTTAAAAGCTAAAGAAAATCTTATTATGTGGAGATGAAATATATTGCATAAAATTTTAATAGGGTCAATTTATCGATCAAATCTAATCAAATGTATTTTAATGACGAATTTATTTTTTGTTGACTTTTTTTCTGACAATCTTTTTTATTACGAATAAACGAAAGTTTTCCACAAATACGTGTTCTAATTTTTGAGTGTTCTAATTTATATTATTTTTTAACCATAATATCTCTTTAAGTAGGTATAAATATGTTAAAAACTTGTTGGAGTCATTATATAGGCCTGATAATTTTAAATTATATAATCTCCTCACCTAATAATTATTCAAAAGAAAAAAATATTGTAATACAAATAATTGGAATACGAAATTAAATTCAGCTCCGTTAAGACTGTTTTCATTAAGATTTTTTATTAAGTTTTATAATTTACATACCTTAAATAATAAAATTAAAACCTTAAACTTGTGAAAATAGAAAAAATATGGTAGGAAATTGTATGCTCCTGGGGCCGAGATTGCTGGTTGCAGCCACAGCACTTGGGCGTATACTCGTCATGCCGTCATGCCGACGCCTTTACCTAGGTGTTGTAAAATCTATAGCCCTGTACGGAGCACCGGTGTGGGCGAATTCGCTAAAAAACCAGAGCATCGCCCATTTACGTGCTGCGCAAAGTGTGTTAGCTATCCGTTTGATACGGGGCTATAAAACTATCTCCGCGGAGGCTGCTTTCGTGTTGGTTGGATCTTTGCCATGGGATCTGGAGGCAAAGTCTGAAAGCTCGTGAAGAAATGAGAAATCTATAGTCGATAGTTCTAGGTCGTGGCAGGTGGTCCTCTCCTTTTGCGAAACCGTCATGGCGCAAAAGGAAGCTGCGGAACGGCAGAGGGAAAACGACCCAATGTCGAGCCAACAACGCCTCAGGAGAGTTGGGCGTAGGCGGCTCGCTCACGACCGTCGCCTTCCCCCCTACATATAATTTTGTGAAAGTTATTTTTTTTATTGAATTTGATTGTATATTTTCCCTCGATAAACAAAGTATTATTATTGCATTGTAAATAATGCTCTGTAGTTTTGATTGATTTATAATTAATCATGAAAGGCTTTAATTGAAGATATCTATAAAAATTAAATAAGCAAAATGAACCTGGAAACAGAGACTCGAACAAAAATAACTAGCATTTCAATTGGATCAAGAGATAATTATAACGCTAAGAGTACGACGCAAGGTATCTCAAAAGATGACCTGGATTTCTCGGGAAGTAGAACAAGTTAAAAAATGCAATCAAGGGGAACTTCAATTGAAACGAAGTCAGGAATTTTTAAAGTAAGTGGTACAGTTTCACGCCTTTGCTACTGGTCATATCGATTCATTCCTATTCAATTTCGATGTCTATTATTTTATGATTATTAAATTATCATGACACATTACAAAATACAAACTGTAACAGTGATACATATGTTCTTACGTTTTTACCACTGGAAAAAGTAAGCATCCCATATGAAACACTAAACTATGACAAGGAGGTTTAGTTTACTAATTATTAATTATTAATGTCTTACAAACCTTTTGCGTCAACAACTATAAGTATACATGATAATGTTTTACATATTAAGTCGTCAAAAATCTTACTCTAAAAAATTTACCATACAATAAATATAATAAGCTATATATTATGTACATATGTATATCATAAAGAATTATAATTAAAAACAAATACATAATCTATAAAAAGAAAATAGCTTTGTATTACATTACGTTCATTTCTAGTGTCTAACCAATTGATACAATTTAAATGCAAATTTCGAACTAAATTATACCTTATTTATGAAGGTTATTCCCAAAAGAAAGGAAATTGGAAACAAAACTCGATTACTATGACTAATGTAAGCTATTTCCAATGAATTCATAGAAATTTATTCAATCAAAGCCTATTCATTTCCAAGCTGGAAATTACTTTTTCTTTCCGTTATTATTCTTCATAATTTGGAAGTAGGTCAATATCACAAATTATTTTAATATGTTCTGTTAAGGGAATTATTTTCCTCTTAGTTGATTTACAATTATGTTGGTATGAATTAAAATAAATATTTAAATCATTATTTGTAGTAACAAAGCCAGAATAATATTTTTAATTTATTTCTGATAAAGTTAAGAAATTTAAATAAATCAATCGGATCTTTTAGCCTGTGATGATTAATAAAGTTAAAATCGGTAAAGTTCATCGGTAAACTGAGTTAAGGGACGCGTAAATTTAATTTACAAATCGAAAATCACTAAGCCCATATACCTATATTTCAATAGAGTTATAGATTTATACACATGACATCTTTTCGTATAATATGATGATTGTATAAAACTTCAAGTGGCCTATTTTTAGAAATGATAATTAAATAGTTACTATTCAACATACGATAAGATTATTTTCAAAAATGTTGTAGGCTAAAATAATAAGTTTTCTTTTAAAATTTTGTTCTAACAAGGAATATTTTAGATAGCATTGTAAGAAATATTACTTAATTTTATAAAATTTTAAAGAGGCTTCATCACAGTAATTGTTCTGTAACGATGACACAGACAAGCCTGAGGCACCTTCGTTTTGGAAAAGACCTGATACTCTCACATTGATAGGCTGGTTTAAACCAAACATAGCCAAGAACTATCGTAAAGAAACTGTCTTTCAAACGAAAAAAGTATATCGAAATCGGTTTGTCGATTTGAGTGTTAAGACATCACACTCATATGCTCACACTAATACACACATCGATGACAAACTTATAACACCGCTCTTTTTACGTGGCCTTAAAAATACTTATTATATTTCTATGTTTTTTGTTAAAATCAGAAAAATATCACATTACAAAAAATTTAATAAAAAAAATGATGTGCGAAGTCGTTATCTTCTATATATATAAAAATGGATTGCTGTTCCTTAGTCTCGCTAAAACTCGAGAACGGCTGAACGGATTTATCTTATCTTAGTCTTGAAATGTTCGTGGAGGTTTAGGGAAGGTATAAAAGCTGAAAAAAATTGATTCATTACTGGAAAAACCATAGAAACAGCCTTTTTCTATTTCCCATACAAACGTTTTTCTTGACATTAGGTTTGACAACTAACTCATAGGTCAATCATTCTGTCGCACTTCAAAACACGGAGATTTATGACTTACAGGTAAACTCCAAAAATATAAATAAAAATCGTAACAGATATTTCTCGATTATAGGGCGATACGAAGTTCGCCAGGTCTTCTAGTTTAATATATAATGACAATTTTGTTCTATGAATAATTAAAATCAAAACAATTACATAAATATTCAACAAATCAATATAAAATTTAATAAAAACTATAAATAGCATATAATATATACTTTATTTCTACTAAATATTTTATTTTTGTCCCAACTTTTCCTTTCATTCATTAAAACGCGAAAAGATAAAGTGAAGTTGGTACGTGTTTGTATTAACCTTTGTTGTCAAAAATTCTATTCAATTCCCCGACGGAGGAGCTTTTGTATTGGGATCATAAAAGGAAATCAATAATCTTTATAATAAGATATTAAAATCTATATGAAATTATTCGAGATGATCATTCTTGTTATTACACCCACGTTATATAAACTAAGTTGAAACTAGATCTAGTAAACGTTAAATAAAAATACTTTGAAATACAATGGATTTTTCTGTATTTGGCATAGGATTTTATTATTCCCAATTTCAAATGTAATTTTAAATGTATCACGGAAGCGTAAGTTGAAACAAAAACTTATTATTAATATTATGTATTCCTACAGATTTCCCAATATATGTAAATTTTATCGTTTTGATTAAAAATTTACTATTCCTCGATTTTTTGCAGGTACGATTTTTGGATTTTATACCCAAATACAAATAACAAAATGAATGTTACATATATTTTTAGGCTATGAATTAATGATTGAAGTATCAGAATATATAAAAGACTTAGTTAAAGATATAATTGTATTTTAATAGTATACATACAAGTATTAGGAAACACAACCATCAGTAAAAAAAAGTGATTACTTTACTCTATTTTTTTTATTGGTCTTATTTCTAAACAATTTTTTTTAATTATTTCCTTCCTTTCAACCGTAACTAATGAGTAAATCAGAAATCACTATGGAAATTTTTGAAACCACACGTTCCGCTTTTTTAGAAATGAATAATATACTTTTTAGTAAACTAATTTTTTGCTGTTTTCTGCTTTATTCCTTTCAATAACCTAACTTATTTCCGAGATCAAAAAAAAATGACATGAATAAAATGTTCACTGCAAAAACGTTTGATAATTAATAAAATTTTTAGATATGAATTGGTTTTATTATTATTTTAATATTCAAATAAAGCTTGCCGGTAGACAGATGTTCTTTCTTATTGAAAGAACTCATACGTGGCGAGATTAAATCAATACCTTTGTAAGCTCGACTAGTACAAACAAACTCAACCATGCAATAATAGTGCTAGGAAGAGGTAATTTACTCCATAATTTTCAATTGCAACTAATAATGTATGTTTTTGTAGTAAATGTCTTAAGTAAATATTGAATTACCAAGCTATAAGGTAATGTAATGTTCAAATTAAACTATTTTCTTATCTACAACAACGTTTACTTATAAAAATATTTTTTTATGTCTCAGTAAAATAAATAAATAATTCAGAATTTAGACTGTTGTTTTTGTAACTTGCTACAAATTTTTTGTTATAGCTTTGGTTGTGCGCACGGCGTCAAATGGGAGAACGGCACATTAATCATTTTACTTAACTTATTGAAATTATTATTTTTTGAATTTAAAATGTTTTGGTGTATTATAAACTCTAAAGATAGTTTATTCCTAATAAAAATTTTACTTAAAATTAATTTTTCAACACGTAAAATATTTTTGACTAACAATATTTTCTTGAATTTCAGTCTTAATTGTAAGTGAAAAAATAAATTAATTTCCTAGGCCTCATTTCGGATCCAACGACCTAGCGCACATAATTTTAAAAGCAGTATCTCTGTTTTGTACCATTTTAACTTGTTGATTATAGCGTCGAAAACATGAACGATTGCACATACACTGACTGATTAAGATAATTACAGATGAAGATGCTGCCATACACAGCGATAAGAACAGTTGTATTAAACTCATTGCACATATAGAGATACAAAGCATTTAAAAAGCTTTGGATATACTACCCAATACCCATATACATAGAAACTTTAAATTGCTTTCTAATTCCATTTGCCGTGTTGATCAGAGTAGAATTTCAAAAATTATTATAATGTTAGCGAAGCCAACACAATACGGTAATGAAATCGTAGCCTCACTATGTTCACAAGAGTAATTATGTTACAACATTGTAGTGATCCAGTCCGTTATATTAAAATTTAAATATATACGCCACAAAATACAATATAACTATGTTAATTAAATTTATGAATAAGAACTATAAGATTTAATATTTCTTTGAAAATATTTAATATTTTCTTTAATCGTTAAATTAAAGAAGTTTAAAAATATTAAATTGTATATTTTTATAGTTCATTTTTGTATCGATAATTGTAAACCAATTCTAAGTATATAAAAATCTATAACAAGTGCATGAAAAATGAGATGGAAGAAGTCAGAGTCCCAGCAAAACTTAAGAGATTAATAATGTTGTTGGCGATAAAGTTAAACGATACATTTACTTCAGATTAAAGTTTATTCATGAGTGTTTTCATATTCATAAAGAATTTTCATAACACTAACATTGACTTTGAATAAGAAATTAATAAAGAAATTATATATAGAAGGCAAAAAAAGTCCAACATTGTGTAAGTTTAATTTCGTAATTCAATGGCTAAAAAAAAACAAGTTTAATCAATACAAATCTGAATTAAGGATAACCGTAATGAGATATGAGACTTTTTCGAATATTCATTTAAAAGAAACTGAAATTTTTTCAATTTATTTTAAAAAGACTAATTTAATATGTATGTAATTATAATCCCGACGTTTCGGTTATATTGCAGCAACCGTGATCACGGGCAGACTAGATAATGTAGTTTTTTAAATAATAAAATAGCCGTTGTTATCCGAAAAATATTAGTTACATTCAAAAGTTCATTATGTTTATTTTTTTAGATACGCTTCTTTAATTAAATTTTTGACAGCAAATAGAAGTTATAATGTTTGTTCCATAATATCTTTGCGACTAATGGCAATGTAAAGAATCTTCTTCTTCTATATACATATATAAAAATGGATTGCTGTTCCTTAGTCTCGCTAAAACTCGAGAACGGCTGAACCGATTTGGCTAATTTTAGTCTTGAAATACTCCTGGAAGTCTAGGAAAGGTTTAAAAGGTGAGAGAAATTGGAATAATTGCCGGGAAAACCCTAAAAACAGCCCTTTTCTATTTCCCATACAAACGTTTTTTTTGACATTAGATTTGACAACTAACTAATATGTCAATCATTCTGTTTGATTGAAACAGGAAAAATCTGATTATATATGGCCTCTAAGACGGAATAGAGTTCGCCTGGTCAGCTATACCTACATATATTACTCTTGACCAAACTAACGCGGACGAAGTCGCGGGCAAAAACTAGTATATAATAAAAATTGAAGATATGACATTATAATATTTTTTGCTCATAAGTTTAGGAAAAAAACTACAATTTGATAATACTTATTCATTAAGTTCATTTTTATATTTAGTACACACTGCACATCTGTTATTGACGTACTACATTAAATTTTGTTATGAAATGTTAATATGAGTAACGAAAAGTTTAAATATGTTTCTTTTTAAGAACCCTAAATGACTAATAAAAATTTAAGTAAGTCAGTTCTTAAACTGAAACTGACTTGTAATAAAATGAGAACAATGCATTTCAAGGCAGGATTTTTCATATTAATTAGAACAAATTTATATTAAACAAATGTTGATTAAATTTACTAGACTAAGTATCAATCATAAATAGGCACAATGTCTAAATAAGAAAAGTCATGCAAAATCATAAGCCCAGCAACTTAAGGTATTTCCACAATGAAATTATAGTTTTCTGAAACACTAAGATACTAGAAATAGGTTTTACAAGATCATACACATCTAGCTTTGGGATTTAATGAGCAAAAACCATTTTTGAAAAATTATACCCGGATTGAATAAATTAAACATGTCACGTTCCATTTACTGGAAAAATTCATTAGCTGATGTATGAATAGAATAGCGGCCAAGGCCGGCACAAAGTTAGCGAAACAACTTTTAACGGCAACAGCATAATAGTTTACCACTACAATGATATCTAATTAGCATCTACATATAAATTTTTGAGTTTTTTAATTTAATTACCATTGTTTTATAATATATATATATGTACATATACTACAAACGTGTCTTAAAATTATAAATATCTATAAATTGGTTTCGTACAATATTTTGCAATAAATCAATATATTCCTAATACCATAAATTATTAATATCGTTTGATATGGAGTAAATGACAGTTCGATCAAAGGTAATAAAATAATTATAGAATTTATTTCATAAAGTAGGTCGAAGTATACATAACTATAAGCTCCATATTCTATTGAAATCGCTCAATATAAATAAATGTACATATTTTTTAAGATTTGACTGTTTATTATAACTTATAATATATATTTCTGTAAAATGTGAGGATTGTTTCGAACAAAATTTTTCGTTTTATATCTCAGTCCGTTATTTTTTAAAAAGTAGTCCTACCAAATCATGCTTGACTGATAATGTAAAATTTACATTTTGTCACTTACCTTCAAGTCAGGCACAAAAGACCCTCGAAAGTAAAACCTATATTCATGAAACGTATTCAATTAATTACAGACGCCACGTTTCGCTTTTTAATAAGAATATTTATAAATAAGAAATATGAATAAAATAAAACATTTAGATTAAATTAGTATATTTGAGTCAATTTATTTTCTTTTTATACATTTTTTATTAATTTGTTTTTTTATATAAAACATGAAAGTAATGGATAAGGACTTTGATATTGATCCGAAAATCTATATTAACAAAATTATTTCAAATAAATAAAGCTATTCACTAACACTTTGTTCCAGCAAGAGACAAGGTAATGAATAAATACAATGCATTATTTAGAAAACAAAAGGCTGTTTCAATGTTTACTGCTTTTAAAATGATCGCATGCCTTCTAGGCTCTTTTACGAGTGAATTGTTTATTGAACAAACGTTGGCGTTATTGTTTCTTAGCAATACGACACAGGGCTAAATTAATTTTATGAAAACCATTAATAGTTCTTGTTTATATTATTATTTCTTGTATGGATATTTTGTAACATACAAATTTTTTTGTTTCATAAAAATTGTTTACACAACTTTTTATAATTTCGTCGATTTTCATTAAACACTCGTAATGATTTTTAATTTGTTCTTTTTAAATAATAATTATTTACATAAACATTTTGCTATATAATGTTAAAGAAAATGTTACAACTCAGGTATATTGCACTATTTAATAAACACAATTTTTATACAAATTTTGATTTGGATGTTAAGGTATTCATTGTTTAATATAAAAAAAATAGTCATGAATATATTATATGGTGAAAATCCACAAATTATATGTATAAGATAGCAAGTTTTGCTTATCACTGATTCTATATTCGGAAACCGTCGAAAAGATTTGATTGCTGACTCCTTAAATATAATTTCATTGTATTTATCCTTCAACAGAATAATTGACAACTTAAAAGACAACTGAACAACCAAATAACTACATAACAACATCAAAAATTTACCTGTGTTCTTATTTACTACGAAATCGTTTCTAATTCTATATACATATATCATGTCTTTGACTCAGGGAAGGGACTCAATCAATTTGTTGTATACAACTGATCCGTAACTAATGTGGCTGACTCAAAGGGTTCCTTCAAAGGTTACAGTGTTCTTTTTGGAAACCCATTTAATTTTTCTGCGTTTACTCTGATAATAAATTGTTCCTTAAAATTTTATTACGATCCTTTTTCCTTATTGTATTGAGTATTTTGTTTTGAATACAATATTTCAACTTTTATACAATTTTCTTATTTGCATATGGTTTTTATATTGCAATAAAACTTACTTTTGTAAATTTTTATTTTACATTGTATGTACTATCTAAGCAAAAAAAAACTGTATTATTATATTTTTTCAGAAATATAAGTTTAAAAGATTCAAATAATATGTGTTTCTTTATCTTCCCTTTACTTTCAATATTGAATAAAAAGCTAGGTCAGAATTGAGCTCAGCATTTTAAGGGCATCGCAATGTTCTATGTTAACTAACCATTCCGTATCTTTTCCTGGGACCAGTATGATCCCAATTAATAGGACTTTTTTTAGATTTAATTTTTTTTAAACATATGCATATTTAAAAATCTGTACATATAAATTAAAACTTAATATCAGAATACTATCAAACACAGCGATTAAAAATTTAAACCATATAATTTAAATGATAAAATAAAGGTTACAAGGACAAATAACTTTCCATAGGCCATTTTTTAATTATGTGTCTCCGTATCTATCAAAACTGTTTATATAATTCCTTATTATATTCGCTAATAATATTTTATATTGAAAAATTAACATGACTATAAATAAAAGACTATTTGACATTACATACCAAAAAATATATGCGATTCCTCCTGCTCTCACTAATATTCATATTTATAACATGAATGCTTATAGTAAATCGTTACTATAATTTTTATATCAAAAAATATACACAATTGTCGCTTTGTATTGAATAAAAATAAATATTAAAATACATTTTTTATTTCATTTGAAATAGTCAAAAGGTCTTATAAAAATCTGTTACCTTCAGACAGTTTTACCTTATAGATTTACTTTAAGGTTTTTTATTTATGCTATGGCTTCATTTACACTAGAATTGTGTAATATTTTGGTAATGCTAACGATTTTGTTTATTGAACTAATTATTATATCATTCTGGAATTATACACAGTTATCAATAATTTTGATCATAAAACCTTAATTTTTTATAAGATTTGTCATTGTTTTCTCAGTTTCCGACAGACCTTATTTTTGATATTAAGTTAGAGTGGGATGATAAAGACAAAATCACTTTAACAAAAGACAAATATATATTTAAATTAGGTTTACAGCCAATCACACTAATTAAAAACCTCAATACTCTTGATATTAGTACTTCTTTGTGTACTGGGCTATTAATTGGTACAATGAAACCTTCTATGTTTGTGATAGAAAAGCGTTCTGGGAGTTTACCTAATAACTTTAAGAAAAAGGCTATCAAAGTAGTAAAGGTAAGAATTCGAAAAAATTTTAAAGCAGATTTTTTTTTGTCATCTGAAATTTATACATTATATAGTCAGTATTAGGAAAAAAAGCTGGCTCTAACCGCCATGATAATTTGGATTTTATAATACAATCCCATATAGATTGATGATGAAAAATTTCCCTTGATAAAGAATTCATACTGGTATGCTATTAAATTCGTACTGGTAAGTTATTAAACAAAATAAAAATGTGTTTCTTATGTATTAACATACATTTATATAGAAATTAAGTTATACACTAATTCCTCTTTTATTAATTATAATAATTTAAATTAATCTAAAAATAATCAAAGTATGAATAACTTTATTGTTTATCGTTGAAATTAACATAAATGCAAAGTATGAAAAATACTGATATTTTTACAAGCCTGAATACATAGAAATTAATCAACGTTTTAATGATTTTAAAATACCTTGAATTAAACATCAATATATTAAAACCGCTAAGTTGTAAATAACAAAACTCTGGCTTTTTGTATATTATATATGTAAATATATTATGTATGAGACTATTATCTTTTTATATTAATAATATTGCGTTGTGATTGAATAAGTCCCTACTCCCTAGTCATTTTTATTTATTTACTAGTCTATTTCATATATTTGAATATATAAAATAGATGAGTAATTATCTGAAAGTAACACAAATGAAACTTTAACTTTATCAATAATAAATGTCACAATTTTGTCGTTCACTGGTGGCTCTTTGAAGTGGTTTGAACAATGCGGCAAAAATGTATAAGACAGTTAATTAATTTAGTTTCTGACGAAACAATTTTGTAAGAATCAAATGTTTGTTTATTAATTCAATATTACCCGAAGTCAATATAAATGTGCAGCTAGACTACGCCATTAGAGTTCATTATTTACTATTTGTGCACACTTGCCAATGAATCTTGATTAAGGCGGGTAAATAACGGTTTCATGGTAATTATTTGTCAAACAACATAATGCAAATATATGTAGATGTTACGCAATACTAATTTGACATAATGTAACATTATTTTTACGTCACGAATTTTGTGACGTTATGTAAAAATAGTTTTTATATGCTTAGACTATTTAAAAGACTTTAAATGCACAACAAAATAATTAAATAAAATTTCTAAATACATATTTATGTACTTAAAAAAATAAAACAAAGTGACATTATTTTTGGGTATTAGTATTATGTAAAATACGCTTTTTCTAACCAGCTTTTTTAAACGGAATGATGAAGCTTAAAATGTTTAATTTAATTTTGCCTAAGCTGTAATAAAATTCAGTCAATACATGTATTTTTATGATTTCCACAAAATAACTAATACTTCTTCATCCATGGACATCACCAACATATTTTTGTGCCAAGCATGAATAATACATATAAGTATTGTGCATATACATATATGTAATATAGCTAATATAAATATTACGCATATCTTATCAAAGACGAAACCTATCAAAGACGAAAGCATATAATAATATATAATGTGTTAATAATATCAAAAAGCCTTCAAAATAATAGTTATTTCGATTATTAATAACATAATATTAGATCTGATATTAATATCGATCATCCATGCAAACACATAATAAATCTATCAGTTTACAGGAAATTTCATGTTAATTTTGAACACAATTTACATATTGCTTACAGCTTTATGAGGTCAATTAACCTGTTAGTACATATTATTCGAACGATAGCCACATATTTTCAGAAATAATACATGGCATATAAATTCGCAATAAAAATAAACTATTGTCGATTAATAAGCGGTTTAATTAAAGTAATTGTTTTATTTACTAAAACAAAACCCTTTCAATATTAAATTTTATTTATCTGTTGTTATGTAAAGTAACATTCAATAACATTATCATACATTCCATAGTCTATAATATGATGACTCGCCTTTTTTCCTGTATACTTTTTTCAAGTATTGTACACCTTACTAAATGATTATTGTAGAAACTGTTAAATATATCGGTTAATTCTAATATTTTATTGATATTCAATAGAATGTTTCCTAACTTACTATTCAATCAAATGTACTGGGACTTTAAGTTCTTACTCTTGTTTATTATGTTGCTGATAACAAGTTGGAGTAAATTGGGATAAATTGGGACGAAATGTGTAAGCATCCGTATTGAGGATAAGGACAGGGTAGTTTCACGTTAGTAAGTTATTTTGTTTCAAAGTCACATAGTTTTGCAAGGGAATATCGCATACCTAATCGGGATATTTGAGGGCTTAATAGTTAGCTAACATGTTATGCCATAGTTGCCATACTATACAGACTTTGAAATCTGTTTAAAAATATATTTACTTCCAATATTAATTTAAAATTTGATGTATTGTAATTTAATTCGAAATAATGTTTTGAAATCGTTTTTTATACGGAATTGGATCAAATTATGCCAAATTCTTTATTATCACCTTATGAAAAGAGGTCCATTTACTTCCACATAATTTGCAGAATTCATTACTTTATAATATATAAAACATAAAAAAATAACGTTAGCCAATTTCTTTACTTTTTTAATATCTTCACACCCTTCGCATAACATACAAGGACATCGTCCAACAGTTGAAAACCCAATGATAGGTTTGATCTGTTGGCTTTAGAAAATAAAGTTTACGACATTGCTAGTAAATACAAAACAAAGTACATACATTATATATATTATACTGTTAACGTTGAAATTTTGATGTACTTACATATATATAACTTATGTAATAGACAGAACATTTAAGTATTCTCAAAATTTCAACAACTTTATCATCTCTTATAATCTTTCATAATTTATTCGTCTTTAACAGCAATAATGATATTATGTCATTAATATTTACATAAATTTAAAATTTTGATCTACTTGTATTACTAGAATAAGACCTGTTTATAATTACTTTGTTTCAGAGCATTATTAAAATATACTTAGTGGTTACCTATTATCATAGAATAATATATGTTTTTTTTAAATAGTTAACATTATATTAATTTTCAATAGATCAAAATTATAATAAAAGCTATCGTATAAATAATGATTATGTAATACATTTATTTTACTTGTGTGAAATATATGATTTACTAATACAATTAATACGTTTGTACATATTAATCCAAAACTATTTATATAATATTTGCAGTTCTAAATAACATTAGATATTAAATAAAATTTTTATTCAAAACAAAGCAACAAAACAAGTAAATAATTATAGGTGCGTATAAAAGGGAAAGAAACATCAATGAGAGCTTTAAGACTGAAATGAGTACAGCTCAAAATGTAAAAAGAAAGAAAATGATCCCAAAAAGTTTGCCTCATCCATAAATTACGTATTTTAAAGTATTAATACACAATTAAACAGATATTTCATTTGAAATACTTATTTATGGGCAACATTTTAAGACTTTAGTTTTATAAAATCTATTAAAATATATATTTCTTTTTGTATTTTTATTTAAGTCTTTTACTTTATTCTATAAATTTACTAAGGATATCCTAATAAAAGTAAAGAACAATTTGGGACAATTATTATAAATTAAATACCATATGAAATAAACATTGTAGACACGAGTATAACATTAAATCTTAATATTGTTATGTTACTTTATAAAGGAAAAAATATCTTGTTATATATAATTATTTCAACAGATTCTCTATAGCATATAGAATCAAAACCTTCAATCATCACTACAGGGAAACCTGACTAGTATCCATGAATAATTCATTTACGGATTGTCACCCGTATATAGACCTGAGGGATAGTGCCTCAGAATCAATATAGTCTCATAAACGAAAAACGTTGGCGTGAATAAGCTATGAATACGAAATGTGTGACATTTTGTTTCTATATGCCGTATTATCATAAAAATTACTCGTTATAATTTATTAAAACTTTCACACATCTACATATAACACGTTGTCAATGAAATGCTAATCCTTATCTTTATGGACTTAGTGGAATATTACTGAGTATTATATGTAGTAGTATGATTAAAGTTAAAAGCTTGTGAAGCTACAGTTATTAATAGTTTATTTCCAAAGCACTTAGTGCTCAACTGATTGCGGAATATGTTGTCGCTGGAAGCGATTTCCCTTGTTTCTTGGATTACAAACCGAGGTTAACCACCTCCGAGATTTATGACATTGGTTTGTCTGTTCACCCTCGGGAGGTAAATGGGGTCGTGCGTGTATATTTAATTTGCTTTTTGAAGAAGTGTTTAGAACATGTTATTACAGGATATACAATGTTACGAAAAAGATTTTATTAATGTTAAAAAGAAAATGCGAATTATTATTTTTAAATCGTATATATTTATGTTTACCTCGTACATATTAAAAATAGTATTTTGCAAACTATAACTATAGATTTTTATCAATCCACAGCCTTTTTTGTTCATACCTCAAATATAACCTATATAAAGTTTTAGACTCCCAGTAAACTATTGAATCTACAAACAAAATCACCCAAAGTATTCCTTGTTTGCTTGGCGAGGAAACCACCAGCACTAGGACGCAGTTTTAAGAGTGATTCTACATGAGCAAACTGACATCCCAAACGATATTATCTTTGAGTTATGTAATTTTTTTATATAAATTAGCCACCTTCCTCTTGTGGTGTATTTACGAGTATAATTAGTTCTTGTTTATTAAATTTTTATAATATCCAATTACTTCAAATTTTATTCCAAATGAGTATGTTTGAAAAGAAGTTATATATGTTAAATGTTAATTTTATTTTATTTCTACAGTTAAGCTGTGTATTTAAAATTTTTGAAGCCGGAACATTTTTTTGTTCTGTTATATCTTTACTTTGCTTTTGATGAATTTGTTGATTTTAATATGTATTAACTGAGATTTTAACGACCAGATTATAAGTCTAAAGGGTCAGTTTGCCTGCAATTTGTGAACTGGTAAATGTTTTGTTTACCGATTGTTGTTTGCACTTATCTCTGCCGAGTTTAATATATATGTCTCTTTAGTGTACTTGTGTAATATCTGCTAGGTTATCTAATAGACTGCGATTTTTTTGTAGATTACTAAGTAATAGTAATGTCATTCACATACATTAATGTGATAAAATGCAGGACGAGTTTAAATATTTAATTTTAAAGGTTAACGTTAAATAAAACTAGAGGGCAGGAATTGGGTATATTGTGACATTACCGGCTATATAAGTGAAGCTTTCGAGTTGCGTGAGACAGTTTTGACTATTTATTATTGTAGGTTTGATTTCGTAGTGTTTTGAAAGAAAATTTTACCAAATATAGAAAGCAGAATCAAACGCTGTTTTTTAATAATAAAAATATTTCGTTCTTTTAAAAAAATGTGCTTAAAAGTTATTACTTTCTACGAATATAAATATTATGAATTAACCAAGAACTGTTCTGTTTCTGAAGTTGGTAGTTCTGTTAAACTTGTTTGAAAAGAATCGTCAGGCATAATTTTTTCAATTATTTTTAAATACGTAACTTTAAGTTCTCCTTTGTATGTATCTTCTGAAACAAATAGAACCTGCAAATAATCCTTGCTTCAAACCTAGTACTTCATAAATTAATCAGTTCAGCATTTTTAACTTCATGTATGTAGTGTTGTAAAGTTTTATTTATTTTTATTTCTAAAATAAAACGCGAAGTAAAATCCGAAAAATATTAGTTTCATTTAAATGAGTACTCGCGAAAATGTTAGATCTCATTAAGTTTTATTTATTTTTTTATATTTTTTTCAAAGACTCATAGTACTCACCTTCATGTACACTATTGGTTTTGAGAATTTTACTGTAAGTTCTAATATTTTTTTACTAAACAACCAAACAGCATAGACAGTTTCTAGACCAAAAAACCTCTTTCCGATGTTTTTTGGTCTAAGATTTTCTGCTATTATAAGATTAAAAGTTTTCAATACCAATACCGGCATTTTATGTATAATTTTTTAAGGAGTATTTTTTTTTAATATTTATTAAATACTTGTATTTACTTAATCTTTTTTCTTCAATGCCAATTATTTTGACACCATAAATCGCTACTTAATAACCTAACCATCTATATCTAAAAATCGTTTAGTGAAGATCAGTTAAGAAGAATTTGTTCAGTCTTGCAATGTAGTTATGTAATATGAAATACGAACACCAAGTGGAGATATTCATTTGTGGAGTCAATTTCTTTATAACTGTCTTATAAACTCGATAAAGGCAAAGATTCTCATAAAATTATTCTGTGTAATATCAATTGTTGGTAGTCTCTTTAATTTCACCATCCTTTGCATATATTGCTGTCTACAGCTTTGTAACCAAGTTTATAGACGCCATCTTCAGCCACTGACGCTTCAGCTACCTTCCCAAAACCAATATCCTATTGTCCAACCTAAGCTTCGATAAGAATTTCATATCCATGGGTCCTAAATTAGGAACCCCTGTTGTAAAAAAACTGCTATTCCTCAGTTGTAGAGTCTCATTACTTTACAGCAGAGGTAGGATTAAAAGATATATAATCTCCCCTATGTACACAACGTTATAGACATTATTAATATAATTATAAAATAAAGTGTAGATTTAACCATCTCCCTTTGATACCAAAAGGACACGCTTGTGTTTTGGTGGCATTAAATTTTATGAGTTTGGAGTCCTTATGGGAGATTGCCTGAAATGTGAAGTTAACACTCTCTACCAAGACCTCTCTGGCTCTATAACAATTTATTTTTATTACACAATTCCTCAGTATATTATCAAAATTAATAATTTGAAATCTCTATTATAAAATGTTATTAATAGAAATATAAGTTTAAGATGATATTGAGATTTCTCTCTGATTATATTTTAAGTAACTCAACGCACGCCATATCAAAGAACCTTTAAAGTAACTTCAGCCATTAGCGGCACTAACGAGTTTGGATCTTTCAAGTACGGAACAAGCTTAATACATTTTTGTATTTTGATAGTTTAATAACAATGGAATAATAATTAATATGTTTAATAATAAAATATCATAGCCGTTTTTAAACACATTAATATTTTGTCAATGATTAGAAATGTTTTTGACAGCAAATTATGTCTAAATAGTTATGTAATCGTTTCCTTGAGAAATTAAATACAGATAATAAACAATATGTTAGCTTGAATAAAACAAAAATTAATATCTGATTTTTTTTTCTCTCCATTACTGTTTGAACTAAATTTCCTCAGACTTCTTAAGCCACAATTTGTTCAGTGATTAAATTTTGTTGTATTCTGATTGTTTCTGTTTTTTAAATGGAAGCTACTTAAATTTAAATTGCTATTATAATATAAGTTTATTACACTACATCATTTTAAATATATGGAGAATGGGACTCATATTGGTGGTTATATCATAACATTTTTCAATCATGTAATTCAATGTAATGGCATCCAGATACGCAGGAAAACAATATTATTTCTAAGATGAAACTGATCTGAAAAAGGTTTGTAGTGATAAAGTCTTTTAAGTTGATAGCAACTTAAAAGTCTCTGGGGTGTCGTTTGAAATAAAATATCACAGAGTCCAATTATTCCTTTCCTCTTACGAAACACTAAGTAATTTAAATATACTTATCTCATTATGGAATGTATTAACTTTTCAATAAAAAATTCAAGCAGTTTTATATACGAGTACATATCAATAAATCGTGAACGTATAAAACATTTGCAACTTTTATTTTGATAAATTTTAACACATTTTGTATACAAAGAAATCAAATCGATCCTAGTATTATTCAGGTAGTGGTTCGTAACAAAATAAATTTAAGAAGATATCGGTGTATATGGCCTCAACAAATGGAGGTTGAAGGCAAGATGTTTCGAAAGCTGAACAATAGTGAAGAACCACTCTTGTGAGCTGTTTGTTGAAATAATAAATCCTTCATCACTAGGACTAAATTTTTTTATGAAAGGGACGGAACCAGGTACAAATTTATTTAAATATAATATATATTTTTTCATAACAATGCACATATACACATTTATTTTATGATAAGGTAATGACTGAGTTTAATATCTCCTTTATATGTATGAAAAACGGTTGGACTTAATTAAAAGGTTATGTTTCCCTCGCAGGTACTTATTTAGGAATATACAAATATAGTATACTTAATACTCAGAGGAGATATTATTTACTTCTAGAGTAGAACAGTAAACCTTATAGAAGAATAATATATTTAGTATCTTTACAAATTGTATTTTAATACCTAGCTATAATACTTTATTTCTTAAATAATCCAGTCACAATTAGTATTTTTAAACCGTGAATACTAAAAATCAAGTAATGAGAATGGTCGTTATCGTGCGGTTTACTTGATTATACGTACTTAACCTACTATTTTACATAAATTATTTTACTGCTATATTAAATTTCATTTGAAACTAAGTATCTAATCCTGCAATTAACATTTCAGAAACTCTACAACCTTTACGAACGTGACGTTACTTATTTCCCTTTAATTAGTTAAGTACGAAAGCGTTGAAGAGGGTATTCTATAGTAGGTAAGAAGATTACTAGAAATGAAAAGTGAAAGTAATGTTTTCTTTAAGTATCAGACAATAATTGAAAATGAAGGATATAATAAAAATTATTTTTCTTGTCTTCAGATTAGATTTTTAAAGAATCTTTCCAAATTGAGTTAAAATTTTGAAAAACTCAAAGTCACACTATAAAGTTTAACCGCACTATTTTCATTCTTACTGCAATATTATTGTTCACTATTTTTATGAGTCGTTTTGAATACAAACTATACTTTGTTGTTTGCTGTTTTTAGACACCCAAACAAAAGCTCTATAAAATTACTGTTTCAAATAACTAAGTCCGCATATAAAGTATGAACCTTTACTTTTATTTTTGTCTACCAAACTTTAAATTATTACAAATATTGCTAACCTAATAACATTATTTTGTCTGAATTAGTACGTTGGAAGTGGGAATAAAATAGTATCAAGTGTTTAATGATAAAAACAGTACATGATTCAGAAGCTAAAACTTTTTCAGTTATAACTGAAATTAGCTATTTAGAACGCTTTCTCAGCATGCTAAAGTTGGGAAGATTTTACGATATCACCGCATTTCGCAAAGTTTTTGCATTCTTTATTAGTTTTTTACGGCCTTCATGTTTTTACTATGTTTTATCTTGTATGTGTACTGCTTATATTACAGATGCCGAAAGTTTGTGATTGTGGATGGATGAATATAATGTGTGTTACTTTGCAAGACACACTTTCTGATAAACATTTTTTTTAATAAATTTGCAAATACCATACTAGTAAAAGTGAGTACTCGTATTTTAGTAAGTTAGCTTACTTATAATGTCTTAAGATCCGATCAAATTTAAATTAAACAAAAAGATAGAATGTAAAAAAAAGCTCGAAGGCTGAAAATTCAAAAAAAAATGTATGGTTTTACCTGAGCCTTATAAGAAAGAATAAAATTATAATGTTATAAAATATTCCACGAATAAAAAGTCTCTGCTAGGTTTAAAATTCTTTATCACAGTAATGAAATACTCCTTATTTAAAACTTTAATAAAAACTTGTAACAGGAAATAAAAATCTTGAAGTTATAAAAAAGTCCATTACGTTTACATTTGTATAAAATAACTATAAAACAGGTAATAAAATATGTAAATTGCAAAAATTTTTCGTATTAACTCATGTATCAAATTATAAAAAGTAATTGAAATTCTGTCAAAAATTTATACGTACAAGTGTACAGTAAAAAAGTTTTACAAGGATTGAACCAACTTACATTTTCTCCTATATAAACTAATGCTTATCAAAGAGGATTCCATTAAAGGTAAAATCAAAAGAAAATGCTGAACCCGCCCAAACGCCAATACTTAAGGCCCATAGTGATTGATTGGTTCTGTCTCATTATGGTAGTCCTAAAATCTCATTAAACTTCTATTTTCTCACTCACTAACACCTTTTTCTAAATAAAGGCTGAAAATACTTATATTTTTTATTACACTATTCAAGGAATAAAAAAATTGTTGGATTGCCATTGAAGAAACTGAGAGAGTTTCATCAATATTTTGTGAAACTTAACTTGTAATTGACATTACTAATGTGACCTTAACATAAAATATATATAAGTATATATATATGAAGAACAATAGCTTGTATTAAAACCGCTTACTGTGTACGCACTTATTTCTTATCATATTCTGTGATGGCGAAAAGATCGCTATGGGATCGTAAAAATAAGCGACGTGACATAATATGTACTTACGCCTGCGCTGCTGTAATATGATGATACATCACATTATGTCGCTAAGCAAACGAAAAATTTTTTATCACAAGCGAAAAATATTTCATGTTGATTTACACAATTTTACTTTCTTTTCAAAGAATTATGCTGTTATGTTTTATAACTCACTTTCTTATTCTTCCTTATTTTTCAAATCATATTTTATCAATTGCTCAGAAAAGATTTAATTCGTCCATTGAAAATGAAATTAAATTAGTAGAATTTTTAATCACTATCAATTGCTTACAACGCTATTAATTTACATTCTCCCGTTAACGAGACATTGTTAACCTCGACCAATTATAATATATTGTAGTCAAGTACATATACATGTACTTATTGGTATAGACTATAATTTCTATCGGAAGTTATAATATAATCTGTAATATAATTTTGATTTATAATTGAAACATCTAGAGTATGTAGTGTAAAATAATTAAAAAACATACAATATATGTACATCCAAAAATATCAGTTTTATTTTAAAAATATTAGCTATCAATAAAATATTAAAATAGATAATAATAACCATTTTGTCACATCTTCGACGCTAAACGACTTGTAAGGTCTTTATGTTACGAAATGATAATCGTTAGAATTTTTAACTTTGAACTTAAAAATCTTGAAGATACTCGTACCTAGTATTGGGAACACAGTCATAAAATAAAAGTCACAGAATTTAATTTCTTTTTAACGTGTCAAAAATTCAGATCTCTTTATTCTTTCCTTGCTATAGTAAAAATGAAGCTACAAATCCATAAGCCGTTTGGATATATTGTTTTACTGAAACGAGTGTAAAATGACTAAATATTTTTTAAACACACCATAATACTCACTTTCATAGTTTTAAAAATGTTTCTGCTTTTTAAATTAAAAGTAATATTTTGTTTCTACAGCTATTTATGTATGCATCGCTTTTTGAAATTTCAAGCACCGCTGACGCTTCTCTGTCCGTCACTGCATGCATATGCATGACTCTGTGCGGGCTAGGATTTGCTTTAAACAGAAACATTTTAGTAAATAAAATACCTTTGTTATGAAATTGATTTAAATCGTACTAAGACAAATAGAAATATTTAATACTAAAATTCATCTTGTCATAAATAGATAATAAGTGAAGAATATACGAACTCGTATATAGGGCACAAGTTTCGACCTACACATAAAAGCATTTTAAGTCAAACTCAAATATATGTTCAGTACGAAGTTAGACGTAGTCAAAGGGTTAGTTCTAATTTGATTTTAGTGTTTGAAGTCAACTACTAGTCTATCTATTTGCTTTGCTATCACAGGTAAAGTAAGCGTTTGTACTTTAATTGTCTGTGAGAAACTGTCAACACTCGGTTCTCAGGTTTTGATAAAGTTATTTTAGCTTTTTGATTACATTTCATGTTTTTGTTGTACTTTTCCAGGAGTACATATTTGATGTTGTTTTGATATTTTGTGTAATTAACAGTGTTTACTACAAGTACATATGTCCCATTTCAGCTTATAAATAATCATGCATCTACATAATTTGATATTATTTCCTAATTATATTGAAGTTAGTAAAACAAAGAACAGCTGTTTATTTTCCAAGTCCCTTCAATATTCCCTTACCTAATTATGAGCGTAGTTTGGAATTAATTAGAGGGTTATGTCTGACCAAATTGCTGCTTGTATTTGAATAAATAAGGAGGTTTTAATACTAAAAGGATCTAGGGGTTTACATCTAAATTTGAATAATTGTGTAGCTAAGTTTGTACGACTAAAATAAATATTTTCTTGGAATAACTTTCATTACTATGACTTGATTTCGTCCAAAGTTATAAATAATACTTCATTGAAGTGTTCGGGTCGTGTTGTATTTTAAACTTAGACTTAATGTTTTTTTTTTAAATCCTATATATAAGAAAGAGTAGAAAAAAAATTGTTAGGATTATAAAAATATTTTATCAGACTTATTTTTAAATAAAGAGTGTTTATTGCTTTTATCTATTTCATATTTATAGATTGTTGTCACACATTAATTATAACTTTTGATATAATTTGAAATGACTATCAAATATATCGGTACGGTAAATATTTGTAGCATTTCAACAAACTGTTTTTTCTCAGTAATTTGTTTGCCGAAGTTTATAACCAAAATGAATGAATAATACCCAATTATAAACATTGACTTTATAATTTTGCGAATGCGCAGTTTGCTGATAATTTTAATATGTAACATTATCAAAATTTTTATTATCATTTGTATTTTATACGATTAATAACTTGTATTCCCACATTCTGTAGTATTTTTAATATAAATATTTCAAAATATCTTTATAATATGAAACATTATTTGCAACAACATTCTAAATGTTGTTTATTATTTACAACAATAAAAAATCTATAACTTCAAAACACATAGTGGCTTACAAAAATCTTTATTCCGAATAAAACCATGCTTTTAATTTTAAAATGCAAATAACACGGGCGCTGCGAGGAGGATTTATTTATTTGTGCTTTTGCCGGAGTTGTACATTTTTATATTTCGATACATGTTATGACTAGAATAAAACATAAGAGACTTATTGATAGCTTTGCTTTTAATTCCCGAAAAAACAGCAGCAACGTATTTATACATATTCACGATAATAGCAATTTTTCATTATGGAAAAGTTTAATATGGATAAGAATCTTAATAATAAAACAATAATATTTTTTGTTGATTCCGATTCGTGTTGTCTCCATTTTACCAATACATGTTTCCAGATAGTAGGTTGATTAAAGAGTGCGTGTTTACAAAATTATGTATTTACGAAATATAATTTTAGGGAGCAAATAATAAATTAATATTAACTTGACTTTTAAATTAAGTACTCAATTTCATGTTCAAAATAGAAAGATTTTTCAGTCGAATTTTTTGCTGATTCTTTTTTTTTTATTTAAATAGTTTTATCGATATGGTGTTTTCATATACAATAAATTACTTAACAGTTGAGGCAAAAAAGCTATGTTAAAAATAACAATTAATAATTGATTTAATTGGCTAACTAAAAAGTTATGATAAACGAAGTTATTTCTAACATTTTTTCTCGTTTTAATTAGAAATTTATACAAAATTAAATACTCTTTTTATATCCAGTTCCAAAAACACGCAGATAGTTAACAGTTTGACGTCGCCAAACTAATTTTTCCTTTGTGTAGTTCACAGCTGACACAGTGTTTTGATTTTTTATCGATACGATAAATTTGGGTTTGTAAATATATTAAAGATGTAAAGAATAATGGCAGTTACTTCGCAGCACATTTACTAGTACTACCAAAACAACTATCGTAAGAACGTTTATATGTTTCATACGGACCCTGTTAAACCTAAAAATAAATTGATAAGATTTTCTAATAGGTTAAGTACGCGCTATATATGAAGAAAAAAAAATTAACTCGCCGGGGCGACATTTTTGTATTGGTAAAATATCATATAACGAATGACGCCGCTGACTCCGCGGAATGAACACAAAGCCGTGTGAACAAGAAAATTCCTGTCATCATACAAGCAATAGAATGTCATTGTCATCCTTACATCGGGGCAATCATGTAGTCCTAGGTATAGGTTATAAGTTTTAAAATGTAATTCGTATTTTAATATTCATATACATATGTTTCGTTTTCCTAGAACCTCCGGTTGCCACCCTAGATTATTAACAAATGAACATTATTTCTTCAGCATTTTTTTACTTTCGCTGAATAATAATTACGTAATTTTGTCATTCATTAAAAAATATAAGTTAAAAATATAGTTTCTTAATTGTAAATATTTACAAAATTAAACAGGATTAAAAAAAGATATATTTCTTGCATAAAGATCGTAATGCTATTTTTCAAACATATCATATTAAACTATGTGCCGAGACTTGGAAAATCTTTACTACTATGGTCAAACACCCGAGGTGACCAATCGTAACGTATTTAGAATCCCGTGATAATTTAAAAAGGTAACCAGCCTTCTCTATTTGTTCTAAAAGTTTTCAAACTATTATTTATAAACACACTTTTATATTGACTTGGGTAGTGAGTGTATGTAACGGAATTTTTGAGTTTAATTGTCACCGTTATCTAGAAATCTGAATAATTTTAAACTTAGCATACGTATCAAGGACCGATGACAATTCAATCATTTGATAACAGTTTTCCATTGTCCTTATTAGGAACGCCAGGATTACTGAATTCTTTTATGCATCCTAAATTCAAGTTATTAAAAGAATAATTTAATTCAGAGTAAAAAGCGTGGTATGCATTTGACCACATTTCATATCTTTCCTCTTATAGATAGTTGCCACTAGAATGGTTGTAACATTCAATATCAAGCACCCCATGCCTTTTACTATGAATTTAAATGTATTATAATTTTACTTTGAAATGATTTATTATGAATGATTGTTTGACCTTTTACTAGTGTAATATATTTTTTTTGTAATTGAACATTATTTTCCATTTTTTTGTTCGGTTAGCTATAAAAGAGTAATTTTTATTTATTTATTCTATTTTTTAACATAATTTATATTGAATATTAAGTATGTATTAAAAAATAATAATTTATCATTTTTGAAACATCCCAATAAGTGGAAACGATGGTTAATTTTAAAGAAAGCAATTATACCCTTAATGCACCGAGGCAGTAAAAATTAAATTTTATTCACAATACTTAAACCATTCCTTATGAACCTCAATAGAGAATAGTACAATGTCTTGAGAAGAAGTTTCAAACTTACAAGACAGATCAGATTGCTAGCTTTAGTAGAAGTTCTCACAAATACTGGAATCTTGCCAACTTTCTAGTTACACAGTCGCTTTACAGTGTCTAATTTTCATTGCATAAAAATTGTTAGTTCTTTCAATAGAAAGCATACAAGAATTTTAAAATTTATGTTAAGCCAGGTTCAAGATCAAACTTGTTAAACGAAATGAGTTCCACCTTCAGAAAACCTAAGTATGTAAATACATTTAGAATCAAAAGAGAAAGTTATTAAAATAATACATTTGTTTAGTTTAATCAATAATTTAATAAATTAAATGAAATTAAGCCAATGCCCCTTTAGGAGATTTGTAAAAGTATTCCCGACCAAATGGCAATTCGATAATACAAAAACCTTTTTTAACACACTTTATACTAACTACTGACAAATATTCTTGTTTCGACTTTCACATACTTAACAATTTATTTATTAAACAAGTAGTTTGAATTTAATAAACAGTATAAGAAAACCAGAAGAATATTACAATAATTCCTGACTGAAACAACAAAATAGGTTCTTTTTTCACTTTTCATTTCTAAGATAATGAATGTTAAGTTGAACGTATTTAATGGTCATCATTGTTCGACTCTTAGCTTTTAAATTGAAACTAATTCTGCCTGATTGTGTGTTTTTTTATCACTGTACCTCGTACTCTCTATTATTATTATAATATAAAACATATTGCTCCATAATTATTTTTTTTATTATATATTCATTAGATATTGTTCATGTATTAAAATTTCACTCATAGTAAAAATCAACAATAAAGATAAAATTGTGTGGAAGATAATAGAAATTCCCTTGGCTTGTAATTTAAAAACTATTTCAATTTGAATTCCTACAAAAGTTTTAACAGTCTGAACTGTTATATGGCTACAAGTAAAAGTCTGTGATCTCAATGCGGCCCATGTTTGTAAGTTCAACAAGCAACTGATATTTATTTAATGCAAAACCAACAATTTAAACACTTCTTTTTCTTGAGATAAATAGTGGAACTGTTGCTAAAACAGCCTTTAATTTACGAAATTTACTAAACTAAATTTTATCAGATTAATAACGTTATTTTAATGATTTCCTACAGTCACAAATGTGTATTAAATTGTTATCATGCCATTAGAAAAGTTTTTATGTTGGTATATTTTTTCTCATGGTTTAAGTATAAATATTTATAATTTTTATAACATTCACATTAAAATATTTTACTGTTTGGCAAAAAAAAAATCAAAAAATAAATAAAGTACATTCTAGTTACAAATATTCTGTTGTACTATTAATGAGGTACCTTTTTAAAAGAAATTGAACATACTTATTTACGAAATTACTCACTTATTATGCTTATTTTGTTCTGGCTGGGTCTAATGTCACTCAGGTCAAACAACAAAGTTCCAACAGTGTCAAATGAAAGTTGAGAACTATGTTCATGTACTGGGCATTGTAGCTTTCTTTATATACATTTAAGATATTAAAGATATAAAAGATATTAAAGATATTAAATTTAAATTAAAATATTTCGTTAAAAAATTAAAATAATTGCTTCAAAAGGTCTGATATTATCCATGTCTGACCATGTCATAAACCACCAAATTAAACATATGAAACAGACTACAACATTACTTACTACATTACTTACAACATTACTTGCTGATTGTAACATACCATCTTAATATATTGTACAATACAGAAAGGTAGCCAAGTTTTAAATGAATATAATTAAGGGAAATGGATGTTAAAAACACTGATGTTTATCACCTTTACTATTATTATAAGATAATATAAAAATAAAATGTTACTACAATGAAAGCATACCGAAAAAAATCATGTTAAGGAGATATAGATAAATTGACGGAATATATTGACAGAAGGGTACTGAAATTAAAATGTATAATAATTTTTAAATAATTTATGGTCTCAACTTAAATAAGCAAAGGTTGTAGGTCAATACTTTCCCAGCTCAAATGTCATCTCCACCTGCCCTTGTTATACACACCTGATAAACGGACGGGGCTTTTGGTGACCAACGACTGGCGGGATAACCAGTCAACAACAGCACTGAAGACAACGATTGAAGTCAGGCAGGCTACCGGTTGTAATACCATACTTGAAATCAGTACAATATGAAGGAAGGAGAACGTACAGAACCGAAGCCACTCAGAATGAGGTAATGATTAGTTTTTCCTAATAATTATGATTAAAATCGTTGAAAGCCTATCACTGCGAAATCTTATTCTAGCTATGAATTGTTATTTTACATGTTAAGAGAGTTTATATAACGTTGACTTGGCTTTAACATACCTTAGCTTTTTGTATTTATGATTTTTTTAAACTCTTTTTAAACTTTTATAGAAAACCATAAAAAAATGAGTATCATAGGAAGGGAATTGGATAAGAAATCAATGTTCAAAATATAAGAATGAAATCGTCAAAAGCAAATGCGCTATTTTTGCTATGTCGTTAATCCTCAGTTTATTATAATTTATACTGCTATACAAAGGTGAGATGTACAAGAGAAAGAAATTTGAAGTGTTCATTAGGAAAACAAGTATGACGTTGACTTACTAACTGTAGTATAATATTTAAATGTACAAGAGTGCGTAGACTAGTATGTCGTCAAAAACATTACACTGCTATATTTACACAAATGGTTTCAAGTCAATTGCATAACCTCTGTTATTCAGTACCAAATTAATTTAAAAGTGTCATCATAAGGCTCTGGTTGGCTCAAACTAAAAATAGTTAAAAAGATAGAATTGTGTAAACATTACAAATTAACTGACATATACTAAAACTTTTAGCCTAATATTATAATATCGATTTCTTATCTCCTCAAAAGTAAATCATGTTTGTCAAAAGCGTTGAGTGAAATATAACCGAAAAACAAGTATTTAAAAAATCATAATATTATTTTTATTATGTAATGAAGTTCATTTTTGTTTTTCTTAATTTTGAAAAACAGTGAATGTAATAACATTAGAATTATTGAACTCATTTTAATTTTTGTAATTTCTCCTAAAAGGCCAACTTCAAAATGGCAACTTTTTTGTTCTGGGCATAAAAGTATGTTATTTATATATATGTATATTAATGTATTTTCTATATTTTATGTAATATTGAATGCAATTAAACAAACAATTTAAAGACTAGTCAACTACATTAATATTTATGTGACATGAATATTATTTTACTATGAACTAAAATTTGTAACATCAACGATATTCTTGCTTTACATAATGATAATTTTATACATTATTATTATTTTTTGAAACATAGCGTTTATAATAAATAATTATAACAGCCTCAGAAAATATCAATATTCCAGGAAAAATTCTTAAGAGCAATAATGATTAAAATCTGTACTGTGAAACCATGAGTTGGTTTATTTCTTGTCAAGAGCATTATCGCTGTATAGCTCTTAAGTGGAACGGGTGCAGAATCTGAAATTAAATTTCAAGATGTTTCTAAAATGTAGATATAATATCTTATTTATTTATTTTCTGCTTCACAAAAAAAGTTACATGTGTTATGAAAGAAAAACAGAAATTGCTTGCGTTATTCAGAAGTTGGAAAGAGAAATGGAAAAATCCTATTTCACTAACGCAGCGCCAACGGACTTGTAGTATAAGAATAATGGAAATTACTTCGTAGAATAGAAATAGGTGCACTAGTTCTCCAACATACGTGCTCAAAATACTTTCCTCTGTGTTTTTAAATTTTGAGATAGTTGGTATTTTTCATTATTATATTGGTCGTAAAATATGAAATGTAAAAAAAATACATTTTATTCAGTTAATAGCGGCTAATTAAATTGTAGGGCTCAAATTTTTTTACGTTTTAAAAATACGCATCATCAAACATTGTTTTAAATATAATCACTTTTAAATTTCATAATTCAATATATCTATATCTGAATATTAGAAACTAAATAGGTATAAAGACTTTATTTACACTGTATAAACAACTTAGAAACCTAATATCTGCTCGAAACGTTGCCATTGATAGACCTTACCTAAATCAAACAAATCATCGTTATAATATTATACAGATAGTGTAAAGAAAACTATAGAAACTGAAGTCCTACTTTCAAATTAATTAAGGTTAACGTAATAACACGACTAGGTATTTTGGTTTAAACTCGATTTAACTTTATCTATAATTCAATTATTTTGACTACTAATCTTATGCTTTACAAAATCGATTGCTAATTGGGTCAGCGTAGAAAATCTGATCACACCACAAAATGTAATTACCGTAGACCAATATATTACAATAAAATTATTTTAGCTAATGTTATTATGTTAGTAAACCATAATTATAATTTAAATATTATTATTCATGTGGAGTTTGTGGTGTTAAATTATTTATATTTTTCAAATAGAAATTATTATTTCTACTGATTGACATCAGATGTAAGGGATAAATTCTTATTGTTTAAATATTATGTTATCCGTTCATATGGTATGATAACTGTAATTACGTTGATTTTTACTAGATAATCAAGGTCAATAAATATTACGAGCTCACTAACGAACTCACTAGAAATAGGTTCGTCGTGGATTTGTACGCCGTAGACGTGGGAGCGAGAGGTGTGATGGCAAAATCTCTCTACAATCTTCTAAAAGACTGGGGCCTGTCTAGAAGTAATATCAATTCATTTTTAGAACCTCCTTTAATGGTGTCCTTTAAAGGCTCCCTCGTTATTTTCAAATTTACATAGTTAGGAGGAGAGAGGAGCTTGGACGGTGGAGTTGAGCGTTTAACGCGCGTTAGATAGGTGCGCCCTAAACCTACACCTGGGTCTCCCTGCAACGCGAAGGACCCGGCGCCCGCACGGTTAACCTATTGAATGCTAAGAAGTTTTGTCGCATCCTGTTCCGGCCTGATCTTTATATTTGTCAACATAATTTTATACAACCTAAATTTGTCTCTTTATTATTTTTTATTTGTTAAGCTATTACATTTTTTTATTGTTTCCGTTTTTCTATTACAACCTATGTCACATGATTTTTTTCCCTAATATAGTAACCTGTTTATGGTTTTCGGAATACAAAGTGGCAACACTTTAGTTTTGACAGCTCTTTTAAAAACTTGAACGGTTTTGTTTAGTAACACAAACTAATCAATTTTCAATTTCTGCATGCACTAGCTATTTTAATATTTTTGCTCTTAAGAGTTTTCTGTCTCTTCATACTCTTTCTCAAGTCTACCTCCAAGTGTTGATGTGTCATTGCTGACCCTTCGGATTGTCTGTCTTGTTGTTCAGATTATATCGATCTTAATAACGTATCGCTAGATATTGAAAATACACCTGGATTGAAACTGTGACACAGATTTGAGAGTATTTCATTGGGACATTTCAATTACAAAATATTTTCTAATATTACTAATTCTAATATTATATTTGATATTTTGAAATATATATTTCTTTGTTTATAGTATTCCCTTAATTAGTTGCCTTATCATTTTTATTTTTTATAGATTATACGAGTATTACGATCAATTCCAAGAGGTTACGGTTGTGGCTACGGTTGGATTCCGTGCTCATACTCCTATCGCAAGGGTAACAGTTGATCATTCATAATCTGATGGCGTTGTATCTTTAGTAGGTATCGTCTTGTGAAGAATTTTAAGTGACCATTTGCTTAGCATGGATCCCATAAATCGGATCGCTACTTGTCCTTTTTCACCTTTCACCTCGTAGCTCTCCCCATGCCCATCCTATTAAAAAACGTCTATTTCTCTAAATGTACCTAATCTTGAGAATATGTCAATTCTTTAGAGCTTCCTTGAAGCTACTTTCTTTGACCTTACAACTAATTACTAAACAACTAACTAACTCCTTTTTATAATCATATTGCAAGGAGCTGCCCCTTGTCCAATATCCGAGAACAGATTAAGAAACCCTTATGAAGATTGCCTAAAGTAATCCACTAATAACTACCTAATAATAATTTAGTATTAAAAGGCTACTAACGCGTTTTTATTATCGTTAGGTATCACAATTATAACTATTTTTTGGTAAGAAGAGTAAATATAATAGCGCAACTCGGTGATTTCTTCTCGAAATAAACTCTTAGCCCTCGGCAATATTAGTTCAACTAAACGTAACTTATGCTTGACTTAGAATATTAATTTACAGCGATATATTGCCGTTAAGATAATGCTTGAGAAATCAAAAGTCAGTGGTGGCTCAGTGGTTAAAGGGCCCGCCTCTCGGCCTCTCGTCGCCGAGGGCGCGAGTTCGATCCTGACCCGGACAAGTACCAATGTGATTTTTCCGAATCATATGTACTTTCTAAGAGTATTTAGACATCACTGATTAATGTTGATTCCCAAAAGAGGGTTGATGTCAGGCATTCGGCCGGTCGTAAAAACAAATAGCCAAAAACTATTCACAACATGTAAGGCAGACCCTGGCTATAGCTGGGAAATTGCCAGGTAGAAGAAGAAGAATGCTTAAGAAATTACAATCCTTACAAAGAATTACTTCCGAAATAAAAAGGCCGAAAGGACTTTTGCTATATGCCATATCAGTGGACGTTTCCTGATTTATTAGAAGGTAAAAGTTAATCAAACGTAAATTTCTTTCAGTAAACGCAGGCCGTTCGTTTTGAAGGACCATTTCACTGGCGATAGAGTGAACCATCAATTCAGCTTCACGCCGACCGCACGCGGTCAACAGGGCTGCGGTCGACATGTGAAACGTTTTATTACGGTTCACGAAAAACCGCTACCATAACGATACTCGATAGTCCCTTGCAAGGAAAGATAGATTGTTTTAAGCCAAGTGTACTGATTACTGTCTTTAATATAGACTTATAAATTAAATTCATATTTTTTCATATTGCATATACTTCGATTACATTTCAGTTTTTCTATGCTTGCTACCGCCTGCCTTAGACCTTATTAAAATATTTGGACAAACAAAAACTTCAAAAACTATAATATGTAAATAATTCAAGCGTAGTGTAATAGTGTATCTAGTGCAGAACTATCAAGTTGTCCATATTTCTCATCATTATATCTCAATAGTTTATATTGTTTGTAACAAAATCTTTCGTTATGTTAATGTTTTTTGTTCTCAAAGGTTTTTGGCTGTAAGACGTAACTTCCAGTGAAAAGGCCTTTGTGCTTATTAAATTTGTACCTTAGTTTAATATATTTATTTCTTGTGGTCAAGAAGTTTTAATAATAACCAAACCTAAATAAAATACAAAATATAATTATATTATTGTCATTAAACCACAATAATAATATTTTAGAAATACATACTTTTCGATATTGAAATTAAAATTATCAATGAGGAGAAAATATAAAAAAAAGGCTCAGTCATAAATTGTTGAACTAATTCGTCCATATACCGATATTCTAGATATTACAATTGAAATTTTGCTCTCTTCCCCTTGATTAGTTTATCAAATATTTGTAATGGCATAATTTGTAACGAGAATAACTAAACATAACGAAAATTAGACAATGAGTGTAAACAATAACTATTAACTTCATAATATTGATTTACACTTTAATCAATCCATTTGTTATAATCTATAGACCAACACACCGCTTACAATTAATCTACCAGAGCAGGTAAAACTATCTATCTAACAAACTTTAATTATAAGGATATTGTTGAAGACTTATCTGGTACATCTGCAAAATGAAAATTACTCTTACTATAGAAAAGCTGCATGACATTCAGCAATATTTTAAAGGATCTTCTTTCATTAGAAATACTAATGACTTTCAATATTTAAAAGACTTTCCAAACGTTATTACTTTTCAGATTGTTTTAATTTGTTTTAACTTTATATCTGAATTCGGTATTTTATGTTATATGTATTTAATTAATATTGTTTTTTACCATAAACTACAGAAACATAATGTTTACACTCATTAATATACGATGTACAGCTTACATCATTTTTATTAAATATTTCATATTTAACCTTTCTAGTATAATTCATTGTCACTGCTACTTTAGTTTATTTTAAATAAAGGTAAATAAAATAAATATCAAAACTTAACATCAAAAATAAGAGTATCATTAAAAATTGATTTTCAAACTACTGATTTGTAATATAATTGTGCCATTATCTATTGGCAAGTAAAAAAAATGTGTTTTTAAATATTTTTAATTATCTTTGTGAATGAAAAATAAAATTGTAGCAAACCAAAGAATCTGCTACTTAATGAACATTTTTTTAAATACTACCCGGTCTGAAATTACTTTGCAGTAAGTTAGTTTAGTTGAAAGTAACGAGTTCATTGGCGAATTGTGTTTGCGTAGCAGTCATAAATTCTATTAAATATAAAATTAAAACCAATTTTACCCCGTTCGTATCTCTTTTATTGTCATATAAATGTAGGAATCTTATCTAACCATTATTACTATCCGGGAATAATAGGTGCATTCGTGAATAATTCATTTGTGAATTGTTATTCCTCTGCAGTTGTGAGATATAGTGTCTCATAATCAATAAAGACTCTTAATCGAGCAATAGTGCCATAGATAAAAATTTATATCACGCTATTTATAACAGAGGTTTAGGCATTATGTTATGTTCTCAAAACTATTTTTAAAACATAAATATTCCTTGGTAATTGTAGAAAACAATTAAACGTTGCTACATGATGTACATTACAATGAAAAACTTTGTTTTTGATTGTTAGTAGGTTAAAAAAACCAGTGGTTGTATAGTGTTTTAAAATTTAAAATAATTATTTTGATTATATGATTCGTTTATATTACATTCAAAAAGTAATAAAAGAATTTTTGAGAAAATATTTTATGTAAGCCTCTTAAAAGAATAAAAACAAACCATTAAATATAAGAAAAAAATATGAAATAAATAATATCTATATTATACATTTTTTTAAATAATAACTTACTGTTTTTAATCTTTTAAGTATGCGTCTTTTCTTTACAATTTAATTTATTCTTTTCGGAGCTTTAAGGAGAAACTTGTATTCAAGTCAGCATGGCTTTTTGAGGCTTCTCGTTATATTTATTTTACATTTTCTGAAAATTATCGCCACTCAATAGTAGAACCTTGTATTTTTATAATAATACCTCATTGCATCCGGTTCAACAGAATTGTTTTAATTTTAAGCGATTTTCTGTTGTGAATTTGAAAAATTTTATACTTTGTTACATAATAAAAGAACAAAATATTAGACATGGCTTTTCTTTCCTCCACTATATAGAAAAATGTGTAACATATATGTTATTTTAAACGGGCTATCAAAAGGAGTTAGAATATATCACCAATTTAATAACAGAATTTATTATTCTAAAACTCAAACGGCAGTGGGTCGCCGGGACAAACGCGCATAAACATTATACATTCGAGGTCAATCAATATGTAAACAGGAACGTTCACTCCACTAACGAACAAGTTTAGAACCATTAAATTGATATATTTTCAATCAAAGCATTTAAATTCTAAAATGAATTTTTAGCATAAGGCTATACTGCCAAAGTTTGATATTTGATTTAAGTTCAAACTCGAAAGTTTACCAATTTATATTTCCATAAATTATTGAAGAAATTAATGTTTTTGAAAATCTTTTTATAATTTCTAATTAAAAAATATTACGTTAAAATTACTGATTATACTATAAATCCTATCTAGATATGATAGAACATGACAATCTGTTTATTTGATTTAGGCTTCCTGTGTGGATGTCATGTGAGAGATTTCCCATCACGATTATATCACCCGTACAATTAAATTTCAACATTGTATTTCCAATATACGAATCTTATGACACTATATGGATTTATACAATACTGTTCAAACACACTGTCTATTAAATTTCATATAACAAAATAATGTTATTTGATATGTACAAATAGTTGAATAGCAAGTACTCAGAATAGAATTATCTCAAATTTATAAAACATAACAAATACTTTTGTTACATTTAGTTAGGAAGATCAATAATTATTGAAAGATAAAATAATTTGAATATAATTAAGATAATATGTAGTTATAAATAGCGATTATAAGTATAAATATTTAATGTTTGTTATCTATTCCCAAAATGATTAAGTCATTCCTGCTAAGTATAGAAGATGAACTTTATCAATATTTATTTTTTGTTTTTATAGTATTCATTCGGCTTGATATCTAAAAAAATAAAAAAGATTTTTTTACGCTTCACAAGAACAATATAAAACTCAACACTCAATTTGGCTCAGTGGTAAGAAACTTTATGTAGTACCCTTGAATATTTAAAATTCCTCCATATTAAAAGTTGTTTCACATTCTCTCGGTTAAATACAAAACAATTACATACACTTTAAACTTGATATAATTGTTGTTCCTACTTTATTTCCTATTGTTCACACTTTACTTCCTTATTCAATTCCAAAATACGAAGTTCTATGAAGATTGGAGTAAAGAGATACGTTCTTGCTTTATTCCGTCAAGTAAAAAGGGGGGAGTTATAAGTTTGACGTTGATGTGTGCTGTGTGTGCTAATAGGTAATTATAGCTAGCTAGCTCTCAAACTTTACTTCGACAATTTTTATTCGAATTTGAAAAAAATGTTTCCCTGCGATGAGTCTTAGCTACGTACATATACATATGGACTCAAAAGCCATCAATGGAAAAGTATCAGGTCTTTTACGAATGAAAGGCATTATTCAATTAAATGCTTTACCAATACCATAGCTTAGTGACTTTTTTTATATTTAATAAACTTAATTATTACGATAATCTTGAAGATTAATATTTTATAATTTTAAATCGGTTTTAAATAAGAGTATAATACTCGGCGGCATTGTATTTCACACATAAACCGAACCATACATTCGCTATTAAATGCTCATATTACAAATTTTTCAAATAATAATTTGTAACAATATAAATAGTTATTATTTAATCTAATTTAAATAATACAAATAATAATTTCGATCTATTGCGATTTTGATACATAACAAGACATACATAGTCGAAAGACAGAAACCCTAATAAATATATATTAAAGACCTGTTCATCAGCACTCTATAGTATCTTTTTTGGACAAAAGCATTTGACAATTAAAAGAATAGAGTTACATATAAAACAAAGGGTTCCATTTAATTTTAATAAACATTAATCAAACAGAAACACAATAACCATACATTGATGTTATCATAAGATTAAACCACTGATATAATGGCACGCATAAATTTATTCTATATATTATTCACAGATTAATACATAGATATTTAGTTGGCTACTTTAGCTAATAGCTAGCCACAATAATAGACAAAGGATCTGTCATAATTATTTGTTGATATATCTTTGTTACTTAAAAATAGAAACCAAGTGAATTAGTTATTTTAGGACGTTTTATAGCTTTACTATTTACTTTAAGGTCAAAAAATAAATAGTTTTTAATGATAATAATCTTAAAAAGCAATATTAATGACTCTTTAAATAATGGATATTATTAGTGTAAGAACTGTTATTAATATTCTGTTATCAAACATAATAAGCTAGTTTTAATTATTCACTTAGATTATTTGTAAATGGCATTATAGCAAATGCAAGTTGTAGTTTCTATATCTTGTGTACAAACGCTTGACGATCTCCAAATTTATTAAAAAAATATATTTAAAGTACATTTAATGTCACAATAAAAACCATCCAGATATTTGTCATTGATAGAAATTCTCACAACCATTGGAAACTTGCCAAGCACCTTGTGACACAGTCACATGCTCACTTCTAAAATTAATTATTCAAAAATATGTGGTTCACTACAATAAGAACAAGAGATATTACTATAGCTTAAAATAATCTTTTTTATTCATAGAATGTATGTATGTTCTGTTTTCATAATTTAGAGGCATAGGTTGAAGGAATACAAGCCTGTCTAATAAAAATATGCAGCTAGTTTTTACGCCCGGATTTGATTACATATAAAAGAGAAGTTTCTTTAATATTAAAAATAACAATAATTATTGTAAATATTTTATATATGAAGAGCCATAAGTTTTTTTTTATCTTTGTATAGTAGTTTGTTTAATAAAATATAGTTATAGAAATATTGAGTGAAATGTATAAGGTATAACGAGTGTTCGGCTGCGCGACGAAATAATCTCAGTTCTCGTTCCCGGAAAAATCTGCTAAGATATAGCTTGCGATAGGAAAACGAGTAAAAACTTTGCTTTTTTTATAAAAAACAAGTGGTCCTGCTTGAGTGACATACATAAAAGAGAGGTCTGAACGAGAAGGCAACACAAGGTCTAGCAAAATGATCTGTATAGTTCTCAACAACAGGGATCTTGCTGTATATTGGCACAACTCAAGTCGAAGTTTATTGAGCCACTGGCAAGTTTTACGCAATACTTCAGATGTGAGCTGTGGTACTTAATTCTAGTCCTTTGCTATGAGGCGCATCAAAGTCACCTAGGATCACTTCATCTTCCCTTGGGTACTACCGGAGCATGAGTCTAAAAAGTCGGTCAAATTCTACTTTATGACTCCTAGAAATACGCAAAGAGACGATTTAGGCCACCGTAATGTTCGTTCATCCAAAAAATATACTCATTATTCAAATCTATCAAGGCGTCCGTATCAAGTTTTCCGTTACATACAAACATACCCAGCCCGCTACAGAAAAAGGGCACATGATCAAAGGTTGAGTTCCACTTGGGTCTCCTACGCGGTCACATCAGACAACCAATTCGCTTTATTTGAAGTCAACAGGGTAGCTTTTTTAATTGGAATAGTCACTATTCGAGTCCCATATGGACCAACAGCTGACCTCCCGTTCCAAGCCAGATAAAAAACATTCTAACTACAGTTTGGATCTAACACTTAAAAAAATTTGGTACACTGACCCAACACACTCATATGTACACATCCAAATACATTTAGTTAGTATTTTTATGTGATTATAACAGAATGAATGTAGAGGTAAATTTTCAATGGTTTTTCTTGTGATAGTAGTTAAGGAAGGATCAATTTCAATACTGAAGTTTTTGGTATAGACGCCATTAATTGACGTATAACTTTTGCAATATGTATCAATTAAATGAAATCATGCTTATATCAGAATCCATCAATTATTAATATCAATAAATCTCTTTGATAACTCAACTAGAAAATTGACGAAAGGACTGACTACTGAACAAGTTATTGACGTCATGTTCCTGAATATTACATATTGAATGTGGGAAGTCATGCGAATATTATTAAGGATCATTTGCTATTACCCTAATAGATTTAAAAAAACCTTGACAGTGAACATAACAGTAGTAACATTTATATATTAGTGGGAATTATGACAAGTCTACTACAAATTCTACCATCATATTTCAAAGGGATGATTTTAGATGAATAAAATAGTAGTGCTATCGGACAGACACAGTGTTGGAATTGATCCGAAATTTCTCAGGTAAGTGCTGTCATGAATCGAATTTCGTGGAAGGACTTTTCATGCGAAATGAACGACAGATTACAATTAAAAATAAATAACGTTCAGGTAATTCTGTGATTTAAATTTATGTTAAGCTATTAAAATATACAAAAACAACAAAATATTTTAGGATAACTCTTTTGAACACGTTTTTGAAATATAAACTGGTGTTACGTGGGCACGTAAGTAGTTAATAGATCATTAGACGTGTAAGTAAAAACACAAATTAAACAAAGTTTTTTCAAATACATGCCAGAAAAATGCGGACGCTAACGAGCATCATCAATATTTTTTATTTCTAGTTCTGTTGTCTAACAAAATGCGTCGTTTAAAATGATTTTCGTATAGAATTATGTTGATATGGTATTGGTATGGTTAAAAAAAATGAGATTTTTTTTAATTTTATCTTGCAAACTCAATTTCATGTATCAATTTCTCAAATTTTGGCTGTATCATTTTTCTACTTTTATATCAATAATTATGTCACTCTTATTATTGTATTTTAAACATATTTTCTGTGTTGATGATTGCACATTTTAATAAAAATGTCACATTATAATATAAAGGTGTCTCGCATACCCCAATATTAATTTGTAAATACAATCATATTTATGTTTTTTGTACAAATATTTATATAGTTCATATCTCTGTTATTCCCCTGAATATGAAAATGAAAAAGCACAAGTTTATATTCAAAACCTTTTTTATGTGTATTGTATATCATATCAAAACGAAGAATAAAGAGGTTATAAAATCCATTCAAACCACGAACATTTATATAGATTTATATTCCAGTTTATTTATATTTGAAAAAACTTTTGAAAAACATTTTAAAGGATTATTATATTATAAAATAATGGTATTATGTTTGATAAGATATTAATTCTTTTATTTTTTAACATTGAACGTAGGAAGTCAAAAATTTTAAGAAATAAAAAAGTGGTATATTAAACAAACATTATTAACTTAAAATAACACTTATCGTTGGGCAATTACCGACTAAAATGGAACTTGTTAGTTAACTACTTAGTTTAATGTTTCTTAATCTGGTCAATCAAATATTTGGTAATCAAAATCCGGGACTAAAATTTTGCATGAATTACTTGTTACATTTTAAAAAATTGTCAAAAAGTAAAATATCGATTGCATTGCCGTAAATAAAATTATTTGCTAACGTTCAAAATATGAGACGTTTAAGAAAGAGAGATGATTGTGAAAAAATAACGCTTTTTAAACGGTTTGTGCCCTTGCATTTTCTGTTTGCAAATTCATTCATCTTCAAATGTCTGTGAGATATGACTAACAAACTAATATATCACTATAATAAAGTGACAAGCTGTCATAACTTTCCAAAATACATTTTATGCTCGTATGTATTCAAATTACATGATAAAACAACGTTTTTTAAGTTTTCTTTTCTTCTATGTAATACATAGAGAATAAGGTTTTTGTTACGACACTAAAATAAAAATAATTCTTATAATTTTTTATACAAAATGAACAGCACTTAAAATAAACTTTGGATCGTTTCCAGAATGTTGTCTACTGTCGGCGCCAAAATGAAAGGCACTAATTTGTCAATAAATTAACAAGATCTTGTTACTACCATGTTAATTGAGTAATTACTTGCACTTTGGATATTAAGCTAATGAAACTCTGCTAAAATGTATGTTTGTATATACAAAAACAATATGCTATTAGTTAATGATTTAATAATACAAATTGACTAATATAACGACAGTTATATTAATGTAATGAAATTCGTTTATAAACCATCTCAATAGCCTAAAGTCTTCCAGTTATAAGCAACTTCAGGTTTTCAATAGAAGTGTCAAATTACAACAATACATTTCTTTATAATTGATCAATAAATATATCCAAAACAAATAGATTCAGACATCTAATATGGTACTCATGGCCACAGTTGAAGGTCATAGGCTTGCCTGCGACAGAATCTGGCTTGAGCCCTTAATTGTTAGAGAGCTTGATACTAGTAAATGTTAAACTTATACGACTTGCAAGACTTGAAGTATTTTTTTGAAAACACTTGGTTTCATACTTTGTTGATATTGACATATCTACAAAGTATGAAACCAATAAACTTTATGGATTTAGTCTCCATTTAGATCAGCGTCTGTCTCCAATTTTTGCGATTATGTTTTCTTAACTTTTATCTTGGAACTATCTACATACTATGTAAATATGGTCAGTAGATACATATACAGGGTGACTGGTGAATTACTATCGATATTTGAGGACGTGATTTGTGACGATCATATATGACAAAATAAAAATTAATATAACATAAATATTAATACACTTCTAAGTAAAGTCAACCAAAAGTTATGTAATTAATTACGCATCGTGTAAACACCCTACAGATTAAGTATACACCCACACTCACACATACGAGTGCGGCGGCGTTGTGTTGTATCAGCACGCCGCCGCACGCGTCCACACATGGAACGCTTGGAACGTGTCAACACTTTATTTATTTATACGGAAATTTTGTAAAAAATTAAGTAACTATTTGTTTTACATAATTCGAATGAGAATCATGTACTGAGTATCCTCCTTAAATATTGATAGTAATTCACCAGTCACCCTGTATAAATGTACTGTAAAAAAGGAAAAAATTTAAAATATATAATTTTCAAATTGTATTGTCAAATTAATATTTACTTTTGCTTTTTTGTAACAGATGGGTAATAAAATATTCTTCTGCAATTTTGAAAAGAACATCGATTTGAAACAGTCAAAAGAGAATGGGAGTCTGCTAAAACATGAACATTGAAGATAGATGCATGTGAGTGTGTTCTTTTATCCTTTTACTAGCGCTAAGTCAATAGTAACAGTAGTGTCGATTCAGGAAAGTATAGTGACAAAGCCTAAAAATTGTACAATTCTTTTTAATAAAAACTTAAATATATTTCAAATGACACGTTGTTTAAGATTTAAAAAAAAATGAGGTAGCTAATGCGGCTAGTTCATTGTAGCAATATAGTTTTATAGAAAATATTTAAATAGTAAAGTGAGTGCATTAAGTGGTCTTCACTGCATCTTGAAGCTGCTTTTTACGTTCACTTTAGAAAACGATAATACTCGCGTTACATTACAAACACACTTTAAACTTTATTACCAGCTAAGCTAGGAATATTATTTTTATGTGACTTAATATTTAGAACCAGTCATGAAAAAATAATAGATTTTTGTCTGAATGATAAATTTATCATACACCATATTTATGTAATATTCTTAAACACATTATTAGTGTTTAAGCTGATAATCTATTATGTCTTTAAAAATGACTGCAAAATAATTTTATACTATGCTTTACTTTATTCAAATATTCGAACACGCTAGAGCACTCTGTATCGCACAGCATGATTTATTCGCATCTTTCGCTATCAAATGCTTTCACTAACAAGAGATATATCACCGGAATACATTTACAACTATCTAAATATTATATGTTAAAATTTTCACTTACGTAAAGCCAGATTTAAATATAAAATAAAGATATTTTAAAGAATTTATCAAGCCTACTTATAATATTTTATAGCAATATATAAGAATATAAATGAAATTAACTGTTAATTAAAGTTATCTTAAACTAAATTTATTCAGTATCTTTAAGTATATTTACTGAATACATTTTTCTGTTTTCCACCGATGCAAGTGTGTCAGGCCTGAGTTTTAGTTCATTTCTAAACGAAATACCCCTTTGTTCATTGTCATTCATCTTACATTACTACACCTCTTAAAGCTGTAGTCACTGTTTTGAAAAGCTAATTGGTCTCGCATATCGACGTTTATTGAGTTAAATACGTGGAGAAGCGAACGAGAACTGTTGAACAAGCTTGATTAATGATAACGGCTTTGGATACGACAGCAAAATATCATTGTAGATTATCCCGGGCAAATTACTGATTCAGCATTGGTTTTGTTATTATTCCAGCGTCTTTTATAAACGGTTGATATAAAAAGAATTTTGAAACATTATTTATATTCTGCTTAAAAAGTTTGTGATGAATAAATAAACAGCAACGGTAATTACAAAATCTTGTATTCACGAAGTTTCTTATTGAAAATCATCACAAAACGTTCATAATGTATATTTTAACATTGTTTAAATAAAAATAATTGTGTTTAAATAAGGAGCTAAATGTCAAAAAACAGTCTTATTTAGAGTTCTATCTCTGAAAACCTTAAGACGTAAATCTTCCTGTGAAGGATTGCAAACGTCAGTCACCGCGACCGCTACTAAAAACTAAGGAAAAAGGGAAATTGTGGGTTTATCCTTATTTAATATGTCACAGTGGACATCAATTTATCAACGGGACAGCAAACTACGTTGCCAGATGTATATCGTAACGATTTGTAATTGTAATGAATGCGTAAAACATAACATGTTTATTGTTGTATAAAGTTATTGAATAAAATTCATTTCATTATTTAGTAAAGAAAAACACAAATCTTATTTGTCTTATAATATGTTGCAAGTTTCCCTAATCTATGCTATATCAAATCATTGCAAGCTGATCACCAAACATCAAGTGATGGCGTTTTTGATAAACATTTATTTATAAACGGTTTAAAGATGAAATTAACAACAAAATGATATTGAAACATAAATTTATCATTAGTAGATATTGTGATTACAGTAACTCGAGGTAATAAAGAAGACAATTTTTTTATTGAGGGCCTGGATAAACTCACTGCAAGGATCTACAAACCGGTGAGATCAGACACATTGCCAATTACCAACACTCGCTCAAAAAACATATATTTATTATTTTCAATACAGTTTTGCAATATGGATATAATGGAATGGAATGATATTTTAAAAGTAGGTCAAAAAATAAAGTGACGTCATTTTAAAATTACTACTATAAAAGCAGCAATTGCTCGAGCTCAAATTAGTGACAGATGTGTAGTTAGGATAACAATACATGTCTTACTTTGTGACGTCATTCAAAATCCAATAAGTAATAGCCAATAACCATAGCCAAGATGGTAGACAGTTCAGCAACTGGTCTACAAAATAATTAGTCCATCATGGAGGAGTTATTTTCAATATGCTTTGAGAATAATCCTAAAAAAGTTTGAATGATTGAATGCAAAATAAAAATAAACTTTAAACTTTACTGTGCACTTATAACGACGTGACGAAATGAATTCTTTATTAAACTTCCTAATATGGATATGTGAATATATGTTGCTGTTTTACACTAAAAATAGATAAATAATTTTGAAAACTAATATTAAAATGTATCATAGACATCATAAGAAGCTTAAACTATAATTTATCCTGGGAACCCGTGTTACAGCAGGATGCAGACGTGACCAACGTATCCCTACTAATATTATAAATGCGAAAGTAACTCTGTCTGTCAGTCTGTCTGTTACGCTTTCACGCCTAAACCACTGAACTAATTTTAATGAAATTTGGTACAGAGTTCACCTTGAGAAAGATCATAGGATAGTTTTTATTCCAGACTTTTGAAAGGTTATCTTAGAAACGCGATATAACCGAACTCCACGCGGACGAAGCTGCGGGCGGAAAGCTAGTTGTATATACAATTACATAACACAAAATATAGATGTTAGCTGTCAGTTAGTTACAAAAAATATAGTGGTATACATTTTTTATATTTCTCTTTAAACCTTGTTTTCAAATTCACGCGGACGAAAATAAATCCAAAAACTGCTATGATATTAAGCTTGCTTAGAAAAAAATAAAAATAAAAATAAATACGTTTGGTTTGAATGATTTATGTACTCTTAATTTTTTTTAAACTACTTGCCTAAATCTTGCTCTCTTCCTCTTATTTAATATAAGCCTAGCTATTCTATTAATTCTTTATGACAATTATTCACAATTAGATAGATAGATAGATCTATAATTTAGGTAGCTAAGTTGCAAATATTGAGAGTTTTTGTAAGAGTCCCTTAAAACTGACTACAGTGATGAAATTAGACTGTGGTTGTCCACTTCCAACCAGTAGTTGACAACGTAGGAAATTGCTGGGACGTGATTATCTTAGATGCCAAAATGGCGACTATTTCTGTGAATATGTTCTTAGTTACTGGTATGAATAGCAATGTATTTCGCCACTTCTTATTGGAAATCTAAGAATTCAATATAATTATTATAATAATAATTACAAATCTAAATCTATTATTTTAAAAATTACGTGGTAATGAACTGGATTTTAGTAAGCATTAACAACATTCCTGATATAGACAACAAATTTATTGTATACACAGGAGTTTAAGCTGTGTTTCCGAAATATATTCTCTCAAAGTCTCATAACGTTAAAATTCTACTGAAGATTTTTTATAATGTATGTATGTTTGATTTATTACCACTTAATTGTTTTTAAACAGAGTGATATTAGAATAACTGCCCAATGCCATTCTTTTCGACTGTCGTCAGGCTATTAAAGGTAACCTCGTAAACAGTTCCACGAATCTTTTAATTCGATGAGGTCCAAACCCTGCAACGAACGAACGAAAGTGTTTTTAATCTTTTTTAGTTTTGACTTGACTGTAGCTGTAAGCCCTAATGGCTTTGACAGCGTCACCGGGAGGGGAGTTTTAATCTGTACTCTCGCCTCTCTTTATGCCTACCAACACTCATTGTTGTGACTGCACTTACATAGGTGGTTATGCAGTTGGTAATGGAGACATCTAATAATTTTAACCATACTTAATTTTTAATTACGTAAATAAAAGGTATTCGGTAAAAGGATTGTGCATTAAATCAAAAATACTTAAATTTCTATTCTACAAGCAAATTTAAACAAAGTTTAGGCCAATAATTTTATGGAGAGTAGATTAATTTTTTCATTAAAGTAAAAAATCGTTCAGAAAAGCTCGTAGAATTTTGAACTTATTAGGCGAGTTTCATAAATTGTATAAATGTTGTCTGCTTTAATTTCTTAAAGATTTAAACAATATATCATATATGTTAAAGGAATTAATTATTTGAACACATAAAATCCTCTTTTGTTGTTATTTTATGTTATATCAACTTTATTTTTAAAACCAAAATAGAGGTTTCAATACAAAATAATGGTTAGATACCGTATGACGTAATTGAAGCATATATCTCATAAGATCAAAATTTATTAAATGTATTAAACATTTCACTGACAATAAAAGCGGAACCAAAATACAATAAATTAAATTATTTATAAAGTATACATCTTGCATCAATAATAAACTCTGTGGTATGTAATTATTTTTTTCAAATTTCAATTTTCGCTTAAAACTCAGTTTGCTTGACTTGAATACGTTTGAGTTTTTTCAATAGAAAAGTCCTAAATATAGCATTAAATATTTCACTAGAATTTTGTGACATTATTTTTCATATTACGGTGTGGCAGATTTTTTAACTCTTAGATTTTGGGACGAGGTCGTCCTACTTACATTCTTATAATCAAACTGACTTTAAACAAAATGATTTCGTTTAAAACTCTGAATATTTTATAATTTCTTGTATATTTTATGTATGTTACTAAAAATAATATATGTAATATAACTTATTTATTTATTTAGACAAACAAAATAACATAAAACAATTTTACTCTAATGTAATTAAAATAGAATTATGGCTGACTTGGTACAGACACTTATTGCCTGAGACAAGAAGCATGCAACTGACATCATCATCACTAGCATAATTAATCACGTGACCACATATCATATCATTTGATTTGTGAAATAGGAATTCCTAAGACGCTCACTCTATAATTAATCTTGGAAGAATCAAATTAAGAAGGGCACCCTTGTACATATATACATATGTATCATACCCAGCTATATTAAAAGTCGACCTATATAATTTTTTTCGTTTAATTCTTTTAAAGATTTTCATCAAAAGATATTCCATTAGGCGGTTACTACACATAAAAAGGAAAATTTTGTAGATACTTTAATAAACTTTAACTAAGAATGTTTGGTTTCTATATCTTCTATATATATAAAAATGGATTGCTGTTCCTTAGTCTCGCTAAAACTCGAGAACGGCTGAACCGATTTGGCTAATTTTAGTCTTGAAATACTCCTTGAAGTCCAGGGAAAGTTTAAAAGGTGAGAAAAAATGGAAAAATTGCCGGGAAAACCCTAAAAAAAGCCCTTTTCTATTTCCCTAACAAACGTTTTTTTGACATTAGATTTGACAACTAACTAATATGTCAATCATTCTGTTTGATTGAAACAGGAAAAACCTGATTATTTATGGCCTCTAAGACGGAATAGAGTTCGCCTGGTCAACTATACCTACATATATTACTCTTGACCAAACTAACGCGGACGAAGTCGCGGGCAAAAACTAGTTTATAATATTTTCTTTGTCAATATCCAAAATGTGTACATTTTATAACGTTTCTTTTGTGTATTGTTCTTGATGTCCAGCAATAAACAGAATTTATTATAATAATAATTATTATTATTCAACTAAAGTCTCACCCTCTGGTCTTATCCGCATAAAACTAACTCATCAAATATGTGTTGTATTCAAAATCACTTCTCATTTCCCCTTACCGTAGGTATGGTATACATATAAATAAACACAGATATTTAATTAGTAAAGTTGTAGAAGGAAAAATATCAAACAAACAAAAAAGTAATAAAATGACATAAGCCATAAAAAAGTTATTGCTTTAATTTAATGTTTTATCAAAACTAAATACGCTATGTCCAATGTAATAAGGAAAAAAAATTACTAAAAAAAAGAATGTTTGAAAAATCTTTTCGTAACCTTTGCGGTTCTTATTTTAAGTGTTTTTTGTTTGGAATGTTTTTTCGGTAGTGCTAGACTTTTAATCCTTATCATATTCTTAACTTTCCTCCCAGCTGTCTTCTATCATCGGAAAATATATATTTTTATCTCTGATTCAATACTTTCAAAGGTCTATTCCGTAATAATCAAATAGAAGAAATTACGATTCCCAAATAAGCTGAATTATCCTTAATGATATCTAAGATTATCGCATGTTTACACATTTAAATGAAAACTTTTTTTCAGATGCTAAGCATTTTTTTTCTACATGTTCCCAAATGAACAACTTCATTCATTGAACCATTATCCTTAGTAAGCATTCCTTAAAATCTGACTGTCTACTTTAAATTCTTATATAAAACTTCGAGCAGAATATAATATAATTAGTGATAAATATAACTCATAAAAGTTTATTTTATTAAAAACTCAACAAACCTAAACAGTAACTTGGTTTTATTTTTATGTTATAATATATTCTTACTCTATTACATTGTATTTTATATCTAAATAAATTCAGAAACGACTGTAATAAGCAAAATTTCAAAGTGTTTATAGCTCAGTACGCAATCTACTAAAAATGCTAAGATAGGCAACAGTATACGACGAAGTTGCTTAGTTGGCAAAGATCCAGTGTTTGCGGAACTTGACGGCTAGGAATACAATGTGTCTTATAAGTTCTGAAACTTTCGCCCTGGGGACACTTCACTTTTATTGTTATTTGGTGTAATTTTTACTAGTCTTCTACTTAGTGACTCATTCATAAATCATGGGATAGTTTTTATGTAATATGATAATAACTTATACAATTATTCAGCCTAAATAATGAATACTTATATAGAGGAATAGTGTAGTAATAAATTTAAACTCTTAAAAATTTGTGTATCGTTTTAAGACTGAAATCTTTGTCACTCTTTATCAATACATTAAAATTTAACAGTAGTAAACAGATAATGAAGTCAGTCGTAATAATATTTTATTATTATAAATATGTCCTTTAAACTCAAATGTATACAACGTTGTCGTATAATACGGCAGGGAATCATGACTATTGATTCGCTAAGTGTAAATCTAAAGTTTCTCAGCTAAGGGATTCTGTTTGTGGCTACACGACTTAGTTTCTAGTGTCCTTTGAATTGTAACCAGCCATTACAAATCGCTTAATGTACCATGCAATATGGAACAAATTAACAGTTTTACAAGTAAAAAGCAAAAATAAATTATATTTAGTTAGAATCGTAATTATTAACGGCAGCATTCTTAAATATTATCATCAAAATATACAACGCGAATATAATACGTAGTGACATAATACAATACGTATGTAGTGACTTTTTTTTATTCGTTTGACAATGTATCATACTAATGCGATATACCAAAAAGTAGAATTTTGAATGATGACCTACTGTGCTGCTGATTTAAAATCCCTGGTGACAAGAACACTTTTAGAATTCAAATTACAATTTCTATCTTTATAACTAAATGTTTTTTAATAAAATAAATATCGAGTTCATATCAAGCCGATTAATTTTCCGGAAAAATAAATAAGTTATTAACTAAGAAATCTTAATATAAACCTTTCTTTACAAAAGTTTGTTCATTATTTCTTGATACAATAAAAGTTGTATAAGGGATAAGTTCAGACTTGGAATAATGTTACATTGCAGGTGGTTCGCTCACTTTTCCCAATTACTCATTACTTTGAAACAATTATTATTTCCGTATAATAAATTTTATTTAAGTAAGTTGACGCAATGAGAACGTTTGTTCAGAACTGTATTTCAAGCATATAAGTGTATTCATATAATTTCAGTCTTACAATAAAGTTATACTGTACTCATTTTATAAAACCGGAACGTATAACTCCTTTGAAAATGTTTGATTTTTCTGAGAGTATGCAATGCTGTTTTTAAATTTTAATTAGCAAACACATTTATTAATTAGTAGATATTATACAGATAATATCAATAAATGGATTTATTGAAAATCCAATCTATAGACTTTTTTTAATATTACACAAGTAGCTATCTTGACTTTTAATCGTTTATTATTAAAAAATGATATTAGAATTATGTCAATTATGTAGGTTTTACTAAAACTTATTTTTGTAAAAGCCAAGGTGTGAGGAGTTTTGATTGCAACATGAAACGTTGACGTGACGTGACGTGAACGTGACGTGAACGTTGTTATTCCGCAAAAGGAACATTATTTACGATGATTAATAATATTTTATGCAGAGTTTCTTCTTCTTCTTCTTCTTCTACCTGGCAATTTCCCAGCTATAGCCAGGGTCTGCCTTACATGCTATGAATAGTTTTGGCTATTTGTTTTTACGATCGGCCGCCTGCCTGACATCAACCCTCGTTTGGGAATCAACATTAATCAGTGATGTCTAAATACTCTTAGAAAGTACATATGATTCACAAAAATCACATTGGTACTTGCCCGGGCCAGGATCGAACCCGCGCCCTCGTGCATGAGAGTATTGTACAAAAATTTGTTTTTCTTGAAGAAAACCCACGCAGAAGACGAAGTCTACTTCAGCCACTCAAAATCTGAAAATAAAAAATATTGCGACTTTTTTATCTTCTTTGTACATAATATATCTCAGTTCTGGTAGATAACTGGTTTGCTGTATCAAACTGTATATACAAGTTTATTTAAAGAGAACTTGTATAAAAATACATACTTAACATCTGAATGAATGTTGATTTAGAGTGAATTTTCATTTGATTATCTTTTAGATTTCTATGCTACAAATATTTTTTAACCTAAAGGGAAATTTTGTTTTTGTATAATAGAAGGATTTATAGTAACAAAATAAAACAATATATTTTTATATAAATAAAAACATATTAATTAAAAAGAAAACAACAAATGTATTCTTATTTTACTATAAACAAAGTCCAGACGGAGTGAATATTAAAACAAAGAAGTCCAAATAAATTGATTCGTTAATCACATCAACTTTGATTCAAACAATTCTATCTAAATTGCATCTGTAATGACTTCCATTAAACATAATACGATTCCTGGATGTTTCATGACTCACATTTTAGTCGGAATAATATAATCAATACTTATGTAGAAATATTTTTGTAATACAGAATATATGCCGATAAACCTTTCGTACAAATTGTATCCTTTATTTGGATACACTTAGATGTGGTGGTAGAGCTTAGCTGTGGTCAAATTACTGCAATATGAACATGGGCTGACTCGACTGGGGAAGTACCAACCTCTCACAGAAGATTGGCGTGAAGTAGTCTTAAGTGGCTGCTTTTCGTCCGCTGAGTAAAAGAGCCGGTTGCCCTTTCCCTTATCCCACCCTTTTCTTTTTCCCATGCTTTCCTCTCCCTCCTCCCCAATAACGGGTGGCAACAGATCCGCACAATATTTTTGCGGATGTCCTGTAAACTGGTAGCTTTATTAATATATGTTTGCATGTATATCAATATTAATATCAGATCTAATATAATTTTATAAATAATCAAAATAATAATTATTTTATTTGATTTTATTTATAAATATAATTAACATGCATATATTATATTTAAAATATAGATGTATCATTTGTTAAGATATGCATAATATTTATTTTTGCCATATTATATATGCAGAATATTATATTATTCATACTCGTATTAGCCTGACTCGTTACGTACGAAGGGTTTTAGATCTAGCCGCATCGTGGAGCGCACATCGCTTTGTGTTTACTGATATACCTTCAATTAACTTGCTTGCATATTGATTATATGTTTAAATGCTTTGCTAAAATGTTTCTTGTGTGCCTTCTATCTCATTACCTATTGTTTTGTGTCGTGTGTGATTAACAAATGTATAAATTATGAAGAAGTCCGTTTTTTTTTCAATAATCTAATAATATGGTTATCCTTCAAACACACAATTTCAATAATTTTATTAAAAGTGAGGTAAGTGAGTGAGTAACCTTCATATTAGTTTCTAGGCGGTAGAGCCTAACTATTGTAAATTACTGCAGGTCGAACATAGGCTGACTTAACCTGCGAAGTACCACCCTCGAGCAGAAGATCGGATTGACGTTGTTTTCAATGGCTGCGTTTCGTCCCTTAAGTGAGAAAACTGGATGCTCTTTTCCCATTCTTTTCCTTTCCCTTTTTCTCTTCCCCAATCAACGGTAGTAACGCTTTCTCAAAATTTTATTGAGAATTTCCATGCGCGACGAGTTTACCTCCGTGAGATACACCGTCTGCTCGTTTGCCCTCTTGTTATAACAAAATATATATTAATGGTTGGATGTAGAAACTAAATTAAATGTATTTTTAAAAATTGCTACTTTAAGTAAGTAATTGTACTAGGTAAGTAATTGTACAAAATTTATTGAACTACACATGTACTTTCTTAAAGTAGAACGATATTGTATTTTTATATCATATTAATTTAATTCCTAGAAAAACGTGATAAGTTTGAAATTTTCCTACTAATGCGCAGTTGCAATTTTGCGTAGCAAGTTGTTGTGAATTTGCAACTGATAGCGTAGACAACCTTAAAAACAAAATTCTTAGTAGACTAAATCAGTACTTTACGTTTTAAATATGTTCGTCAAACGGAATATTTTCTCACCTATGTTGTTTATAATATAACATCGACATTTATTTCTGTTTGTTTATAGAGATTTTTATCACCATTTAGTACATACGTTTTGTTTATTCTTTCACGTTATATGTAAATAATTTTACTTCTTTTAAGATTTATCCACAAAACGACGACATGAAAACTTTTAACAGCATTCTAATTAAGCACTCCTGAATTTGCAAATGTTTTTATTGTCAACTTTGATATCAAAACATCGATTCTTTCCTCTCTAGACATAAAAAAAACGATAAATACAAATTAACACGTTTCCGTAAACATGTGAAAAATATGTTCTATTTGCTAGATAATTGGATAGCTAGCGACGTTATTGTGAAGCTAACTTAGTATTTGAAAATGCATTTATAATGTTTCTTATAAGGAAATTATACAGTAATAAATTGTGTAATAAATACACAAACTTTTTTTTATTTAACAGAATACAGACCAGTAGCCTCATAATTCTAAACATTTCATTAAGTATAAGAAATTCCATTTTTTTTTAAAGAATTATATGTTTCTTTAATAGTAATAATAAAACATTATAAGTTTTAAATATGCGCTCTGATTTTATTAATAATAAAACGAGACATTGTTAGTAGTTTATAAAATTACTTTCTTAATCCACATTCACAATAACCTTAATGTATCCTGTCTCAGAATAATGTTTTTCTGATTCAATCTTTACGTTTATCCGACATGTTAATCTGAGGTCAAAGCTTTGTATCCTTTAAGTGAATTAGAATTATACCCTTCTTAGACGAATTTAAATAAAATGTACATATAAAGGATATTGTATTAGTCTTCATGGTTGTATCTAAAGTGATTATATTTAGGAAATACAATTTATAAAATTGTATTTTATGGTTTCATTACATTGATTTATTTATTAACTGCAATAAGTTATTATTTATCATGAAAATACTTTATTTTTAAGATTACAACATATATTTTATACCTTTTCATAATAAAACCACGTATGTATACGATTATATCGTATATAATAAAAACATAAAAAATCAGTTATAAACAGGCTGCTTCCAATCTTTAATATGACATCCGGTCTGCACTTTCTGAATCTATGAAGAAATCGAGCAAATGGCTAGTCAGATTTTGTAAAGATTGTATTTTTAGACACATAAACACAAACAATTTTTTATTTTTAGAGTTAAATAGAGATATTGTAACTATTTCAGTTGCATTTATCCATATGTGCACTATTTGTATATATTTTAAATTTCTTTTCATTGTATCATTTTATATTTATAATTGAAATTATAATTCAAGTATCAGCTCAACATTCATCTTACATTAAGAATATATTTTATATAAATTTTATATCAGTGGTAGCATCTTTCCAGTGTTTCTTCTAAATTCTGAAGTTATCCCTCCCTCTTTATATGATAGATAAATAATATTAGATAAACCGGCCCGAGTTTCGACACGATTATTTGATTAGTCAATAAGTGGCCCGCAATATTCCGAAGATTTCAGGTTAGAGTGCCGAGGACTTTTTTGTTCTATAATTTCCATTTTGAATTTTAGTACACTTCTAAGTTTCATATTTGTTGATGGTCATTTTATAGTCAATTCAAAATTTATTGTTTGAAATAATGATATTAAAAAAGTTGCCAGAACTTGATACTACTGTGATACAGTATCATTTATAGTTACTTTTAAAACTAAAAGTCACTTTAGGGCCCTAAAAAGTGTACTCTATATAATTTATCTTAAATTCATGAAAAGTATATAAAAACTTTTCGTACTTTAGTTTCACAACCTTAATTTCACGATCCTAAACTTTTACACTTCAAATTAAAGTCAATAAAGTAGTAGCTCATCTGATAGACGTCCTTTGCGAAAAATAGGAATATTATGTAAAAGACTCAGTGGAATCGGTTAACTGACTACTTATCTTGAGTGTAGATTGATTACGATCTAGATCCATACTGGGAATTTAAACGGTTCAAGAAAGAACTTCTAGCTTTAAAACTTTAGAGATTCGCCTCCTTTTTAACGACGAGATAGACTGTTAAGTTGATTTATGTGTGAGAGATACTGGGAATAGCGAAGTGGTTTTTGCTTTACTCAAATAAATTCATTTCCAGGAATAAAAGAATTCCATTATTACACCTAAGTTTATTATGTCTTTAAAGTGCCGAAACATTTAAAGTTTACTTTATATTCGATGAAACCAATAACTAAATAAGTTATTGTGTCTTTTTTCATTTCAAATGCACGTAAAAATTATGTAAAAGATATTAAAATATTGTTTGAGATATCAACAGCAACAATATTGATATGGAACCTATGTTTGTTTATGAAACCTTAACCAATTAGATCGATACGTTGTAATACCGCCAATCATCTACTCGAGTTGAATTTACACATCACCTTAATTTACACAATGGTCAAGCAACGAACCTTTACATAGTTATTTAGGTATGACAGTATACGTATCGTAAGTAAATCACAATAACCTTATCCATATTATTTCTATATGCAATAAGATGTTACTTGTTCTGAGACATTTGTTTTAATTCCTAAAGTGTATGGAAAAAATCTCAATAATCTTGACAGATGAACTTTTGGCAAAACAAATTGTTACTTAAATTTAAATATTCATGAACCATAAAACATCAATTTTCTTTATGCTCACCATAAAACTATTAATAATAACTATTAGACTGCACATAACTGACAGCAAAATTATTTCACTGTAACAATGCTTTAGTACCCTATAATTTTATATTTTGAAGTAATAAATTTTGTGGGAGACAGATATATTTAAATAACTAAAATATGGTAAGCATCCATAAACCTGATTCGCAGGGCATAGGAGGGTGGTTTCAATAAAATTATTCTTAATTATAAGTATCACTGAGAATATTTTTTGTAGTAAAAATGACATATTCACGTAATCATTATTTTTAGCTTTTTATTTGCTGGGTGCTATAAACTGTATTGCTAAATAAATTATAAATAAATTAATATCCGAACTTACAATTATTTCATTATTTATTAACTTATTCTCAAATTCAGCTGGATTTTTTTTATTTTCTTACTGTATAAACATATATGTATACATACGTATATAAATAAGGACTAAAAATATTCATTTTAAGAAAGAAAGAAAGGATATTGTTTAACATTCCCCAAGGTTTTAGAAAAAATGTAATACATAAACAGAATAACACTTTATTGTCCAGTGGTTTTCTTGCCGCCGGGATGCAAATACTGCTTAGCAATTAAATAGAAGTTTTAAAAGCGTTATTGCGACAGGCGTGGGCAGATTATAAAAGTTTGTGTCCCCTGACAGCTGCTATAAAATGTTTGTGGAAAAGCAGAAACGTAGAGTTTTATGGACGCTTACGTTAAACTTGTCTTTCACCCATACGATGAATAATCAAGTTTATCAATTATTTACCAAAAACAAAATATTTTTATATGTTGTTTTTGAGTGGAAAATAATTCAAATAGTGTTTATACGGAGAGTTGGTGTTAACTGATGAAAACTCATTTATTACAATTTATTAATAAGTACTTCTAATAAAGAGACATATTCTCTTAATATATGTTCATTATAATAATTAATTATCATTGGGTCAAAAAATATATATAAATGCAGATTTCATTAAATTATTTTTTTACTTGTGATAGTTTTATTTAAAATACATTATCGATGCATTATGATACAATAGGCCATTCTTGTATTTTGTGAAATCATAAGCTACTTACTATTCAATAAAAATCTATTAATACCACAAAGACTTTTATTTATGAAATATAAAGCACAATTTTACTTAAAAAAGGTTGTATAAACTCAATTGTAACATTTAGAAAATTCTTGAATTTCAGAGTAATGCGATGGATCGGGGTGTGGCCCAGAGCGACACTTTAAATCTTTTGAAAACAAATCTTTCCTCTTATGATCAGACGCTGAAAAGCCGATTTCACTTTCCTTTAAACGCCAACCAAAAATATTATTACTTGTTTCACTAAAGTAATACTTTTCTTCAGGGATAATCTCATATCTCTTACCAAGATACTTTAGACGACCTCCGTAAGGAGGCTCAATCCTTAAAATATTTGATAGACTTGGATCTACCGGCTTCATATTCGAGGTTAAAAATGTTTTTTGTGTTTCGTTGTTACTCAAAGTTATCATATCTCGTCTTCTCGAATCTAGTATTACAGGATTGTCATGCGGTAACTTCCGCCGACGATTTTTAAAGCTTACCTTATGATGAACTGCTAAATTTTGCATCAATGGCTCAATCAAAGCTCTGGCAATATCTTCTGTCCTATAATCTTTGCTGGTGTTACTTAATGTTGTACTAGAAATAATTTTTTCTTTGTTTTTCATAAACCATAGAATTCTATCTTCGTTTTCTCTTTCATAATTTTCTTTTAAAAACGTTATAACAGCTGGATTACTATAGTCAAGTGGCATTTTTAAGAATATTTAGTTGTAAAATCTATATATATGTTAAAAACTAAATCTGCTATAAAAAGAAGCAGACCTATAAAACAAATATGTAAAATGTATACAAAAATATGTAAATGTCATAAAAAAATATAGAAGGTCAAATTATTTCAACATAATAAGAACTAATAAGTTTACATATCTTTATCATAATGAAACTGTTTAATCATATACATGAATTAAAATTAAACAAATGATAATCTTACTACTATTGCACACATTATACATCATTTTTTCAAATTCGTATTACATTCATATTATTTTTATCACATTTTGTTCTTTCAATCATGGTCACTGTGCACTTTCACCTAATCTATTAGAAAGGTTACTAATCATTTCTGGTGTTGCCATACGTAAACCGTAAGCCAACCCTAATTTTTCAAAGGCCTGAATGAATAATGTGCCCCAATTAAAGAGATCAAAATGCTCAGCCGCCTTATAGTCGAAGGGAAAAGCGTGATGATAATTGTGCCAACCTTCTCCAAGAGTACACGTTGCAACAAATCGATTTTCACGAGGCACAATATTCCTGTGGACATAAAATATTATCTAATAAATAAGAGGTTACCCAAATATATTACAAAAAAACTACCATAAAATCAATTGAAATGTTTTATATTAACATATAATTATTATAAACATAAGGTAATATACAACAATAAGAGTTTAATAATTTGAATTAATAGTTTACTATAAGATGAAATAGGCTTCTACTAGCGAAAGCTATATATATAAAAATCTTACTTGTTATAGGGCCTATATCCATAGGCGTGTGCAAGAGAATTGACGGTCAATTCAGAGTGAAACATACTCAGGAAACGAATAAACCACTGCCACGCGATAGTACATTGCCACGATTCTTTTAAAATGTAAACGTTGACCATGAAAGGTAGAACAAAGCAAAACAGCAATCTGAAGTATGCAAAATGTCTGAAATAGAAAAATACAAACTATATATACGTATGTAAACAAAAAATTTATTAAAATAATCTGAGGCTTATCTGGGACGAAACCTAGGCTCTGTTTATTAAGCATCTTATCTGCGCATATATGAAGATTTTATCTACACTATTTATTAAACTTTCGCACTCCTGATTTCTAAGATTTTCATAAAATTATACGAATATAAGATTAATATAAAGGTAAAAGATAGCTGGTTAATACCTCTGTATTAGTTCCTATTCTAAATCATTTTCCAAATAAAGATTATGTCCAGCATTCACTTTTACAACGAAAAGATTCAAAGGATAATTTCAATTCGTTATGCCATTTTAATTCTATCAAAATCATTGAACACCAATTGAATTCGTACACATAAAAATATACTCTGTTTTCCTTAATTAAGTTATAATTATTAATCAAGTTTAATAAATAAAAAGATTTAATGCTATGTATATATTGTGTATTTTTAATAATCATAAATAACTTACTTGTTATAAAATCTGAGTATTGGATCTTCATGAATATCAGTCATATCCATTTGTTTTCCTCTTATGATAACCTCTTTATTTTTCTTCATCATTAACCAGCCGATATGTGAAAAGAAAAGTCCTCGATTCGCGTTATGGGGGTCGGCGTTAGTATCACTATGCTTATGATGAAGGCGGTGATCACGTACCCATTGTTCTAACGAATTCTGTGCACACAATTTATTTTTATTTTATATTTAATAAGTTATTTCAATAAAACAAACAATAACAATACTTAAACAAAATACACAATTCTTTACTAAAGATTTACATTATTTATTTATTAAGTGAAATCATAAAAACAATGCGTGTCAAATTGTATTTCAGATTAATTAAAACTTTGAATACAGCTGTTGCCCCCAAAAGGCACCAATTTCATTACCTTACAAATATTATTCATCAGCTGGAATACAATATACCATTACGGTTATTAAAATTATATTAAATAAGGCTTTTTGGTTTTCGTAATTAAATTAATACTGTAAAGATAAAAATGCATATTTCTGTAACACTTGTGTTTTTTGGATTGGCTCAATTAAGTATGAAATTTCAACTGCTTTAAATAACCAATACTTTCAATACTACATGACCTATCAAACTAATACAAATAAAGATCATAAATCACCAAATCAATTTACCTGTCCAGCGCTAGCGAAACACATTAAGAGAAATAGTTTCAGAGGTAAAGTTGCTTTATACGATTTGTGCGTCCACAACCTATGAGCTCCTCCTGTTATACCAAAACCCGTTGCTACGTACATTATTGCAGCTGAAATATATTTCATATCACTCTTTACACATTTCATAAAATGATGGTTATTCAAAAATAACATATATATTAAAAATCAAACTGTTATCTAGAAATTTTAAAGAAAAATTACATTGTGTTTACCGAATATAACTGTTTGCATTTTGACTGGCAAAGCGTAATGGTAGCACCAGTATACAGCAGCAATATGGTAAAGTGTCAGCAGAATCGCACTCGTCCATTTTATGTCATTTTTAAAACCGAGACTTTTTTCAAACGCCCGAAACGTTTCACTTATGGGCGGCAAATGTTTGAGATTAATGTTTTCCATGACCAAACTAACAATTACTAATGAAACGATGGATTCATCGCCCTTTAAATAATCTTAATCTTTCGTAATACATAACACTCGATGATACTAGCCTTGATACATATCTGAATTAGAATTCCGCAGTCATAAAACATTTGGATTTTATAAACACATTTCTATGACATTAAGTAAGCATATGTTTAAATAAATCTAAAGATATTAATAATATATGCCTGTCACAAACGGCATTTTAATATTTATGTATTTATTATTCCATAATATTTTGTGTAATTCATATATTTCATTATAATAAATTATATCTAGTCGTACTGGATGAATGAAATGCCGTACGTGACATGAAAACTCAGGACTGCTTCAAGAGAGGTATTCAGTATGTACTCCTATGTCTATGTTTTGAAAAAACTGTACTTAACCGCTGGAATATTGTCTTGTTGCATGAATATTTTCCTAATATCATCTAACATTTAATGAGTCTATAAAATATTTAAACAATTGTATAAAACATAAGACATTAATAGTTTAGAATTGTTATTGCTATTGTCATAGATGAATTTGTTTTCGATAGTTTTTACAAAGCTGAGTATTTTTTTTTCGATAATTATTTCATCAACAGAATATTTATTTTCTACTCTTAATTAAACTTTAATATTAAATCCTTTTAACATTTTTATAAAAAAAATAATGTTTTTATTGGATATTATTTTTATGATAGTACATGTATATAAAAATGTTATTAATATTCTTACAGAACCAGTCATTATAATACATTGACACCTTGTATTTCAATATTTAGATTACAAGATCATTTGCATTTTAGCTTTGTGTACAATTGTTCCAATTTCTCAATGAATTGATTAAACAGTCGTTGAAATTAACAAGTCAAATGTTGCAATATACGAAACTAATTCATTACATAGTTCATTACCACAATTGGGATTTGTAGCAAAATTTATTGTTTACTAAATATAAATACCATTATGTTGTTTATAAAAAAATGCTAATTTAATATTTATGGGGAAATAGTAAAACGGAGGGATATTAGTAATATTAAACATTCTATTTAGCTTAAAGGTAAAAGGTAGTCTGAAGGTTTTTATATTCTATCGTAAAACGCACGTGACACACTCCCTTGTTCGCTATTAGTCTGCTAAGGTTCCGTACGCAAGTAATAACCGCCGCAATACAATATTACAAATATACACTAGGCGTGCACATGTTATGGAATCCTTTGGACGTGTTACAAGTTTCATAGAAGCCATTTCACATTTTCGTGTACAAAAGTTGTTCCATAACTTTAATTGTTTTATATTACATTAAAAGTTATTATAGATAACTTCTCAGAAAGTCCGGAATAGATAGGAAAAATTTCAAAACTTTCGTTCGCCAAAAGATTACACACCTTTTTATATTCAAAGTTCCTCACATCAGTTATTCATACGGCACAGTAAAACAGGCTTCATAGAAATATTTATACGGGTAAAATTTTTGAAGTTTTGTTGAAATATTAATTTCTTTGTGAAGACTGATTTTATAAATAAAATATAACAACATTAAATAGTGTACGAAATGGTTAATTCAAAATATTAACCTTTAATTTCATTTATATCAGAAGTTATAGAAATGTAGATTTTTTTTCATCCATACAAAGGATCCTCGGAATTAATAATAATATAAAGCATTGGTTTCAATTAATATTCAGCAGTAGTATAATAAATTCTTCAGTGTAAAAACCACAATAATGAAAGAAGCTCGAGACGTAGTAATACTCTCTACAAAAATATTTTAATGTCCATCGCAAGTTAAAATAAAATTGCTACGTTTTTATATGAATAAAGAAAATATTAAAATATGTCAATTTCAATGTTTATTTTTGGATTTTATTTGTGGAATACATTTAAATTAAAAGTCAATCAAATTTAATGATTAACGTCACAAACAAATTTTGTAATTAAAATTTTAGTCTTGTAAAGTCTTATTCTATTTATAACATCGAACAATATTAGTTTTCATAAATATTCATATATATTATAATAACAAACTTTTGTCAATATAATTAAGTAACTTGTATAATAACAAGTAAAAGATAGACTCGTTTGAGTTTTGTAACTCCATTTCTGATTTAAATTGTTCATCTGCAAAGAAATTGATTAAAGAGAAGTTTTAATTCAAAGGAAATTATTATTTTTTTCTTTAAACATAGATATATATTAATTTAGACCCGAAATTTAAAATTAACGAGAAAGTTTGTTTTTTATCAGTTATTATTAAAGTTTTTCAAGACTTAGAAAACTAGGCATCTTATTAAAATATTCAGCAGTACCCCTGAAATTGAGAAAATGATTTTCGGGAAGAAGTTTTAATTAATTATATTTTAATTGTATATACATATTACATACATATAACAATAAATTGTAAAAGATCTTTTCATATCCCTGCTTTTACATTTCTGTTTAATCCGTCAACCCTTTAACCAAAAAGCAATTATTTTTCAAGGACAGTTGTAAACGGAAAACCATAAAGAGCATTTGTTTAGCTCCGGTTAATCCGGATAATGGATAAGCGGAAAATTTTGTCACTTATCCGGTCGAGGGCAATCTCGTTTGGCTATAAAAGGCAAATGAAAACATTCGGAGTTAACAAATAATAATTGAAAACATTCATAACACTTTCTATCGCGTTATGTGGTTTAAATATATATTGTTAACTCAAAAATATAAATTATTGATTTATAAATTACTGAAATATTAAATGCAGATGAAAAGCATACTTCATACCAATAGAAGTATCTGTACCTATTATATCACATTTCCAGGTATTGTTTTATTTCTCTGATTATTCTCTTTAATTTACTGCGTTATGAGTTAGTGACATTTTATTTTTAGACCAATGCAAAAACCTTTCCATTTATTTATTAATTATGTATTTGGACTTATTTAAAACTAGACTCACTACTGTGGCCTAAATCTTAGTTTCTAGTCATAAACCTCATCTCAATCTTTCAATTAATAAAATGTTTGCGTTTATATTTAGAGTGTTTATATAGTAAACTGTTTAATTATTTATCGTTGTATGTAGTGATTTTAATCAGGTAACGTTACGGTAAAATGTCTTAATTGGAACTTGGAATACAAAATGTATTCGGTTTGAATGCAAATGTATTCGATTGCTTAAGCAATCTTAGTTAAACTATTTAATAAAATTATGTTTTCATAATATGCAGAGTGGAATCTTATATTTATAACCTATAATTCTTATAAGTATATTTGATATTTCTTATTAAATACTAATATATAGACTTTCTCAGTGAACGTACAAAGAGTAAAACATAAATCCATTTCACTTCCAAAAAAGGCTCAGCTGGGACTTCACGAGACTGATTGACATAAAGGCAGTATAGACTTCTATCTTTTTCAAAGGCCTTTTGAAAAATATTATCCCATAGATATATTTAAACAAGTTCTTTTTTTAAAGCGTTATTTTAAGGACAAAATCAATTAATATTACACGAATCGGTTTTCGTATTGTACATAGCTCTAATATTGAAGCAGATTTTCAGTACCCTATAATAAAGATACCGCTAATATATACTTTTAATATTCATGCCTTTAACTTAAGCCGATAACGTGTGAATTGCTACTTATAAAAGTTTTGCAATTTTCCTAAACGGCGAACAGACGACGAACGAGCGTACACTAAGATCTTCACTGTAAACTTGTGTGATAATATATAATGTTTAGAAAACTTTTAGTGCTACGAACAAAAGCCATTATTGTTTTCAAAAATATACTCTAAAAACAAAAAGAAAACAAGAGGCTTTTACCAGAGATGTCCAAAATAAATTGGCCTTTAAATATATACTGTTTTATGTATCAATCCAAATTCAAACAAGTAATAGGATTAATTTGTTTTTCATTTTATATAGAACCACAGTCTAACATCAATAATAGAAGATGCGTTATATTGAGAAAAAGGTTATTATTTATACCTGAAAATAAATATGTCTTTATTAAAATACTTTAAAAATTCCTTATCACGGAATTTTACCATTTCCTAGTATGACTTACTAAATCATTTATAATTATATTTATATAGCAAACCGTTTGGGGCAATAGAAAAGACTTAAAAAACATCAGAAACATGACAAAACTAACTGTATTTCTTTACACCATACGCTTTTATTTGTAAAGGTTTATTACGTGTGATATGTTACGAGTAAACATACTTGACAATGTTAAACAATAATAAAACAGTACAGTTATTAAATCCGACATCTTGATACTAAATCACTTTCAGCTGGCTTTGTATTTGACTACGAATAAAAAGAAAATAGTACATCACATAAATATTTGACATCTTTCTCTCATGTATATTAGTATAGATAAATCTTACATAACTTAAAAAGACGTATACATTGTAGATACACAAATGTGCTAGTATTATGATACTTGTAATTTCAAATTTTGTTATTTTCTTGTAAATAAACATTTATAACAGATGTTATTCGAATAAAACAATATTACAACGCTACAATATGAGGCGATTTGAATTTAGGCCGCGGACTTACCCAGCTTCAATTTATTTTCAAATAAAATTCCCGTTTGCAATCTCCAGCTATCTTGCAACTAAATTGGAGCTTTTCTGAAAACGACTATTAAAGGCTTTAATATTATTCACTTTATTTAGTTGCTGCAGTAAATATTTATTTGTTAAGCTATTCAAAACAGAAAATTGTGAAATAAGGAAATTTTAATATATATAAATTTTCAATTGTAAATTAAATTTTAATTAAGAAGTACTTTGTGAAGGATTAAACAAAGGTAAAGATTCTAATAGACACTTCATTTGTTTATAACGATCATTAATGTTTTTTTATATGAATACATTATTTATATTATAATTGTAAAGAACCATATAATGAGACAAGTTCTAGTACAATTTTTAATAATTTTATATACATACATGTATGTTCTCAACAATAAAAAAAACGGGAACCTGATATTCCGGAGATTACAGGTTGGAATCTCACGCCTGTCACCGAATTTTCCATTCTGTATTTTCTATTTTAAATTTAATTTCAATGTTACTTTCTTTCCTTATTGTAATAAAAAAACAGATGGCATTTTACCATTCCTTAAAAATCTTCAAAAGAATTCATAGTTTAATAATTCTCTAAATATTAATATAGCAACGGTAAGCCAAGGGTACACGTGATGCTTCTTGAAAGATAAACTTATCCCAGTCCTAACAGTTCATAAATCTTTTGGGTGATATATATACGTAATGGTAACTTAAATGGAGTATTTAATACTAAGTAATAATCGTTAAATTTTATCGCTGGTAATAATATTCCCTTCATTTATTACTATTAACTTAAATGTGCTTTTTAAAACTTGGTAATATTTTGGAATTTTCCTAAAGGTTCATCTTAGCATGGGTGATTTTAAAAATTTACTTGATTTCTGACAGAGATTGATGCAGCATGTGGTAGTTATCAAATTATAATAAAAATATCCTTATTTCATATTCCATTACATTATTATCAATGACACTTTTAAAATCATTTTAACTCTGAGTTATCATTTCTTGAGGCAACAAAAGCCTGACTTTAATTCAAAAATGCAGCAAGGAGGGAAAATTAAGGAGAAAAAAGACCATTAGGCATAAAAACAATTTTTACTATTTAAAATAATAAAATATGAATAATTATAAAAAGACGAGCAAAATTGTACAAGATATGATGAATTTAGATATATAGGTTTAATTTAAATTTAAGCATTTCTTAAATGTTAGAAATACAACTTAAAATTCGAATATACCAAATAACATCCTAAAACTTTTGTCTACAGTCCACAATACTCATAACAAAAGTAAAACAAAACATACCTCTATGGTACAATTCTCTCATGTAAAGAATTAAAACTTGAACTAAACTTTAACACCCAGAAGAGACTATGAATAAAATTCTTATCGAGCTAAGCGTACTTTTATGTCTCTTGACTCCAGGGAAATTTCCAAGCTTACTTACACGCATTTTACTAAAAGGAAAAGTATATGATACGTGTTTGCAGTACCTAAACACCGAAAGTTTTTATACAAAATATTATAAGATAGGAGAAAGGAGATATTTTCAAATTTATATTCATGATTTAACACGATATATGTTTTTTTAGGTGATTAAAGTGATTGAAGAAAATGAAATAAAAAAATTAAAAAAAATCGTTTTGCTAACATCTAAATTACATTATATGGATTTGACTATTGAAATTAAATTTGATATTTGAAAACTAGGAAAAGAATGGGAGTTGACACTTCGAGTGACAATTTACATTCACCAGATATTTTAATGACAAATGTTGTAATGATGATTATAATCACCTAAGACCTATAAGTTTAAAGCACTGATTGTCCATTACGTTGCAATTGTATGTAAGCAATATAAAAACTTAAATAGCAAACAAGTATATTTTTATATAATATTTTTTATTATTAGAATAGTTGAAATTAAAGTTTTTCCTAAAAGTGGCAATATTCAAATCATTGCATCCTTCCTGACTGCATATTTTTAAAACCAATAGTTATTTGTGATAATAAAATAATTATATATAAAAAATCTTATAATATTTTTTGAATAATCAGAAATCTATTAGATAACTAAATTCTATAAAGAACAATTACTTATGAAAACATTACAGTATTTTTTTGTAATATTGGGAATAAAAAAGTTACAAATTGTAAAAAAAATTTCATACATTTATTAGTCATGTATAAACTTTAACAAAATACATCTAATCTAAAAATCTGAGCCCCACTGACATTCGATGAACACATTACTAAAGTTTCTAAACTGGTTTAAAATTCTGTTTGCAGAACAAGCTAAGTACGTTGTTTAAAGATTTCGTAAGGCAACTTTATCCCGACAAACTTTTTTCATCAAATCTAATCTTTTAGTTCACGGTCTACTGTTCTTTAATACCTTGCAACACGATATAAGCAAAAACTTGTGGAACTAGTCACTAATTTGGAATATTAACAGAATTTTCTGTCGCATACAAACTCTTTACAAACTTTGCACTTAAAATATAATTGGAAGACTTTTTGAGAGTATTCGCAGCAATTACACAGCTAAATTCCTGTTTTTATCATCGTACAATCAGTTGCTCGCTGGTCGTAGACCCTTCTCACATTCCGATTAAGCAGTATGCTTAGTTCTTCATACTGCGCAGTGGAAAGTGGAAAGGATTGGAATAGTGTGTGTGTGTGCTTTTGTGTTTCATTCGAATAACAATTTGAGGGTCTTACAGAAAAGGCTGTTACTGAGCAAATGCATTCACTACCTTCTATTTCATCGTCACCAATTAACGTATTGAGTAAAAGTAAAGTACTATTTAGTCGGAATTTAAAAAAAAAATCATTTTTTTCAAAACATTAAACATTATGGTACGTGTGAAATGTTTTGTTTAGTTACCGTTTTAATGTGCAATAAAATACACAACAACAAACCCAACTCTCATCCAGAGACGGAAGGTTTAATGGAACAAATAAAAATAATTATTTTTACTTTTTTTTTGAATTGAAGTTCAACAGAAAAATTAAGTAGGATTTTTTAAGTGTAATTTAAAAAAAAATCTCGTCGCTTAATACTGATTTTTACCAGTCAACCTTCAATTAGTGGACACTTATTTTGTTGGAACGGAAAGGTGTAGCTGGTGACACCAAGTAAAAAGTATTACTGAAATGGTGTATTTTATAGGTCAAATTTATCTTTAGTATACATATAAATAAAATTTTGAATATGTTATATTTTTATTTAATACTTTTAGTAATACACAGTCTAGTTTAAAAATAATCAAACACTATATTTTGGAGATAGTTATACGAATTAATATTCTCTATACTTTGACTTGGCGTCTCTAAGTCCGGATGTTCGTAACAGTTGACTTTGAAAATCTTTTTGGATATACAAATATACATATCAATAAACAGCAAGTTAATATTTTTCTTTAAATGTTGCCTTGAACGTTTTCCTTTAAGATATTTAAGACATAGCACAATTTTCGGCATTTTCAGCAACTACCTAAAGAATAATTATGAATTGGATATAAAAACAAAATGATATAGCGACGATGTCATAAACTTTAAGAATGGTGATTAAAAGTGATTTAAGTTATCATAATATATTTATAATACGAAATAAAATCGAAAAAGACAAAACGAAAATAAATGACCAAAACATCAATACTCTTATAATGTCTATGTACAAAAATGAGTCATTCACTATCGTGACTTCAACAATATATGATACTAGACTAGAATAGGCTAGTTTATTATTAGTAAACTTATATAAAAATATTGTCTCTCAATCAGAAAAGATTTCTTTTTAATATTATTTTTATTATATCATAGGCACTGAGTGGTTTTCCAATAATTAATAGCAATCTTCATACACTTAGATACATTTCAATGTAACAAAGTTTAAAACATTTCAATAGAACAAAGAATGAAGATAGAACATAATTTAGTGACCTCTAATAACTTCTTATAAGCATTTTACCTTATAGAACGATATTGAATTGAAAACAAAGGGATTATCTAAATTGTTGAAAGTTTGAGGCTGAAGACGAAATGCTAAGAATTTATAATATTGTTTGATAGAATCCTTAGAACGATATCGGATTTAATTGTGTACTTGTTTCTGTGCTGTATAATGAGAGAGACGAAATAAAACAATACCTATTTTAGGAAAAAACAACGTTCTTTCTTTCACGTTATATAACACTCCTTTGATATAAGTATCAATCGTATCAATTATATTTATGCAAAAGATATTCACCTAATTGAACTAAGAAATATGCGAAATATTTACTACACCATGAAAACGAAATAAAAATGCCAACAAACCTGTTTGACATGCTTTTGTTGCCATATTAAATTAGCAGTTTTTAATACAAATTTTTTTAAAATTTATATAATCTAAAATGGTACAAATGTAATAACATCATTTAAAATCGTATTTCCTTTCTTTTTTAGTACTTTTATCATATCTGGTGTAGTGGTGTGTGTGTGTGTTTATTATAAAGAACTTGTTTGTGCAGTTCTTACATAATATATTACAATTCATTTCAAGTTAACATCCATTTATTAAACTGTTAACAAATATTACGTGATGATAAATTATTAAAAAGTGTTTACAAAAAAAAGTTTATAATATCTATCACTAAACTTTTAGAAACTGATGAGATTTGTAGTGATTAATCTTAGTTTAAGTAATGGCGTGAATAAAACAGCCACTACAGTCATTGGATCGTCTCCAATATGATCATAAATGCTGGCACCAAAATGAACGAGCTCAATTAGTAAATAAATTAGAGATATCAGCTATTAACATGGTTCTGCAGCCATTCCGACTATTAACAGTAGATGTAATATTGTTATTTGATAATAAATACAAATGCTATTTGTGTTTTTATTGACAAACTTAAATATAGAGGTCATAAATAAATAGTAGATTTCTGAACAAGTGTATAATCGCATATATAACAGATTAAAGTATGAAGGTGTCCCTACATCGCGAACCCAACTCGGGTTTCTGTTTAAAATGGAAAAGGATTCAATACTATTTTCCACGGATATAACCTTTGAAGGGATCGACCTTTTAGCATAATGTAAAACATATATTTAAGAATCATTAATAACAACAATAATATACAGAAGAATTCACAAATCAATAATTAATAATAAATAATCCCAATTAAGAATTTATTAAATAAGCCACTATTATTATAAACTTTGTATGAATACTTTTTAGGTGACAATGACACCATTGGTTTTCGATTTAGATTATGATCATAAATCTGCAAAATATCACAATAGTTCAAATTGAAAAACCGATACATTTGAGAACTTCACCTCACTTCAGCAAAATTTCGATCAATTGAAACATTCTTCTTTGCATTCAAAGTTTCAATATTCTCGTAAGAGTTTGATATAAAGTTTTTCCAATACTTGATAATACCAAATATCCCTAATATTTAAAAATTATTTTTATGCTATCTTTTAAAATATTTATAACTTTGAAAAGTAAAAAATTAATTTTAATTACTTTAGCGGTAGCTCTATCCATATTTTTTAAACCATAAAATGAATTCAATCTTAATAGTAACCAATTAAGAATGCATCTCATTTACATAACCTTAAACAACTTGGACTTGTAATACTTTATAATTTATATTAGTTGCTGATGAAGGCATTTTTCTGTTAACTTAACTTTACCAACTACATTTCCCCCATTACTTTTCACTATTATTTGTTAAAAATTTCGTTTTTGCAATAAATGTTATATACGATAAAAGTTTATTGTGATTATATTAATATTTCAGGGATTATTAAAAATTAACAGTACCTAGTAGCTATAAAAAGTTTTAATACCTTTTCCATTCAATGAGCTTAATAATTTATCGTAAAAACAGCAATGAATCCAATTAAGGCACTAATTGTTAATATTTCGAAAGACCTGGTTTGAACTGGATATAATCCAATTCTTCTTGGAATCTTGCCAAATATTTTTTTTATACCGACCACTTCTTATCATAATGAAAAGTAGTTATAGATTGATTTAATTATAGAGGTCTTTTAACGATATTTTATTATGACCTAAAATTTTAATTTTCCTGCAAGAATAATGAGGTACTATAAAAATTCATGCCGTTATAAATATGTATCTCATAGAAATAAATTAAATTTATTAAGGTCGCCTGGTCACAAATGAAATATCCATTCATTTTTCAACAGCATCGCGAGCACAATTTTCTGCCAAACAAAAGTAGCATTATTTATTTAGCAGAAGAAGAATGCCGTCGTCATTTTTTATTATATTTGAATAACTTTTTGCTAAGACATCAAATACAATTCTTTAAAAATTTAAATACATTTTCAATGGAAATTTTTATTTGTTTACAGTAAAAATTTACCAACCAAAAAACCATGAAGTGTATCAATTGTATGAAATAAAGGAATACATCAGGTATGCATTATTATGAGTCTGACTAATAATATATAATTTATTTCCACACTTTTCCCTCCTCTAGGATTCATTCGTTAAGAATTTGATTTAAAATTCCATAATAGTATAAACAAATTACGTATTATTAATTCAAATTTTACTTTTCATCTGTCGTTATTTTCCTACTACATGGAAAAACTTTAATATTGAAAAAAAAATGGAATTTTCGATTATAGAGACTAGCTGCTACGTGTGAGTAAATGGTTTTAAAGAAAGGTAAGAGAAATTATTTTTAACAATTTAAACAGTATTATCGGCATCCTTAAAACTAATAGAATTTCACTTGATTATAATATAAGACAACCATTATTATATACATTCTTGTTTATAAAATAGACGGAATTTATAGATAACTGTGTTCAGTTTTGATAGAATTTCGTCACTTTTGTCATGCCAAATGTTATACATATATTAATAACAGTATTGTGATGTTAAATAATTGTCAATCATATTTTATAATTATTACAGATATATTAAATGAAACGTAATTGAACCTAAATTGACAGTTTTAATTTGGGAGCTAGAAACAAAGATGTTTTATGATTAAGAGAGCGCCATGTTAAAGTCTTAATTCGATTATCGCCATGCAATTAGTCACCTTCTGAGATATGTGAGAAGTAGGCTAGAATAAATGTTAAAAGACCTCTTCACGATTTAATTGTTTGGAACAGCTTGTTTATAATCCACAAGATATTAATATACTAACATACCCGGTAATACCATCACAAATACAAAATGTTATATACTGTTTACATCTTTTACTCAAAGGAAAAGATGGTACTTTTACATATATGATGTATCATTTTATCCATTATATTACAGTTAATGTAATTGATAAAATGGAAGTTTTTTTTATTTTAATATGCATGTTATTCCCATTTATTACTTTTGTTTCATACTGTTAAAAGATCTTAAATAGTCTGTTACCTTCATGCTTATACTATTTATATAAATAAAAAAATGAATTAATATCGCTGATGTTGATATAAAATCTTACTTTAAAAATATTGTCAGTTACAATGTATTTGTTTAAATAAAATTACAGAGACAAGAAAGACAGCCACTGAGTGTTAATCTGTGATATGGACTAATTTAATGGTAACAAGACCTGTTGTCTCTTTGATAAATTGCGGTCCAGTGTGATATATTGAATAAGCTCAGAGCGTTCTTTTTTATATAATATGGTTTTTGTTTCAACAGTAGATAGATCATCTACTGAAAATATATTATCCGTCATTGACTATTTATACTTAGTTGCTTTTTTAAGAAATGTATAAGCAAAATAAAAAAGAAATTCATGAAAACGTTACATATATATGTATAATTTTTGCTTTATTTTTACTTCTATAATTTTTATGAAGTAGCGAGTGAGTGTTTAGGAATATCAAGTATATCAGCAAAAGGTCGAAACATTTTACATAATTAAACGTATTACTCCAATTACCTTGATTGATTAATATGTTTAGAAAAACTTCAAGATTTCTTTTAGCAACTACGAATTTATTAGGTTTGCACGAGTATTAAACAAAAGTTGTAAATTTTTCCACACCCATGCATATTTTTTTGGTTTTACGTGGGGTCATTAAAAAACAATAAAATGAAGAAAATTTTAATATGAAATTAAATTTTTGTAGATAATTATTTTTCTGCAAAATCGTACTACATTATTTTATTCTATCCAAAGTTTTAAATACGCAATGTAAGAAATCTTTATAGTATTTTTTCCACACGTTGGATTACATTATTGGAGCTTACTTATGAACCACAACTTTTTTAAAATTTAATCTAGCCTATGTCTACCGGGGATAGCTTAGCTTCTCAACAGTAAAAGGAATTTTCAAATAAGTCATGTAATTTCGAATCCTATTCAATACAAAGAAACAAAAAAACACTCAGGTCTTTCGTCTTTATAATATTAGTATAAAAGTATAGACAATCCTTACGCTAAACCTCTTGATGTGTCTGAAAGGTGAAACGGACGTGGTTAACATATATCAATATAACCCAATCTGTCGTGATTCAATTGTTCATACTAGCTTGTTTCTGACACACAAGATAAACGTATCCTACGATGTTTCTGACAATTCCTACATAAATAAAAATGTTACTAACAATGTACACATCTTAATTTCTAAGGAAAAAAAATTAAAAACAGAACCATATTAAAATCATTAAATATCAATTTGTTAATTATTTTAAATAAATATTTGCAGTGACATATAATATATATTTAAAATAAAAATATAAGAAATAAAATGCCTATTTCTTTTTTATATCTTAAATAAAAAAAAGATTATTGTTAATTTTAAATAAAAAAAAATTATTCAAAATACAAAATAGTTTTTATAATTATATTTTTATTACTTTTTGTTCTTCTTCATTCCTAATTGCAAAATAGTTTCAGATATAATTTATTAATCTTTTTACCTTTTGTGCCTGATGAATTTCTGTTTTAAATTGATGGAATAATTGTAGGAAAAGGAAGACAAACACTTTGTACTAGTATAAAAATCAATTAAATTATTAATATGTGATTTAATTAAAAAAAAATTCTGAAAATACGTATTTTGCATTTTGTATGAAAACATTTTGATTTAAAACTACTTTGCATTTCTATTTGAAACAGGAATGTAGCAAATATATTTTCATTCTGTTTTTATTTACTAAACCACTTTTCGTCTCTCGCATGTTTAATACAGTCATCATAATTAGTTACTTATACTTTTAAAAATGTATTTATTTTTGCTTGGCCCGAGAGAATTTATAACATTATAAAATTATTTATCCATTCAATTGTTCAAGAGAGTTTCAAATTTGATTATCCGGACATTTATTTAACTCCAAATATCTCGTGTACGTTAAATCACTGAGTATTCCATCACGTCCTTCCCATCTAACCACTCACATACCACAGGAAGTCACATGCCACTAGCACTATTGCGAGGAATATAGTGAAAATTTATTCACAAAGAACTACTTAGACAAACTATGTGATTAATAATTTAAAATTGATTTTACTTTGTTATTTAAAAACATTCGATGTATTGAAAGGTGTTCTGAAAATCGGTCAGGTGGTAGAGCCTAGCTGTAGTGAGTTACTACAGCTTGAACATGGGCTGGCTCGACCGGGGAAGTACCACCCTCTCACAGAAGATCGGCGTGAAGTAGCCTTTACTGGCTGCGTTTCGTCTGATGAGTGAGAGAGCCGGTTGCCCTTTCCCTATTCCTACCCTTTCCTTTCCTTATTCCCACCCCTCCCTATCCCCATAAAACAAGGTTGGCAACGCATCCGCAACAAAATGTTGCGGATGTCCATGGGCGACGGTAACCACCTTCCATCAAGTGGGCCGTCTGCTCGTTTGCCACCTTTTTCATAAAAAAAAAAAAAAAAAAAAAAAAATTAAAATATGTACATCATGCCTTTGATATGTTTCTTACCTTGACAATGCTTTCCATTTATATGTTTCGTTTTATATTAATTTCTCTCAAATAAAATGAAATTAAAAATTACCATCAGTTCAGCAGAGCTGTTTGTACATTACAAGCGATACTTAATTTATAACGAACAAATTAAAGCAAAGCATTTTAGGCTGTTGACTATAGTTAAGTGACACTATCAGAGTACTTCATAAATTCAGATTTATTTCTTCAAAATGTTTTTATTATTCGTTTATTTACACCACTTCGAAATCAAAATATTTATAACTGTAAATACTTATAGGATATCTACTTAAGCTATTCATACATAAATTAAAATTAAGGATTGAACTATTTCGATTATAGTATCTTTTTTTTATTTTTGGTTGAATTTTTAAGTGCAAATATACATTCGTGTAAAAAACATATTGCTATAATAAATAATTACTTTTGTGCTCTTCTTTTGCAAAGTAGTTTTCTTGTGACATATTTTATTATTTTCGGTTCGCGCAATTTATACTGTTATTTATATTTCCTGGTAATAAATATACATCACTTATAATAATGATATGTTATCAGATTAATGATTACAAACATCTATAAATGTTTCAAGAAAAAACTTCCTTTGCTTGTGATTCCTATCACAGAGCAAGATTATTGTACATGTTAGTATTACTAAATAGTATTTCGTATCATAAGAATCGTGCGATGTACATATATATCGATGTAAAGTTGAAAGCAATAAATACTTTGTTAACAACTTCCCTAAACTGAGTAAGGGACTATTTCCTATGATATACGAGATAGATAATTTCTTGATATATTAAGGGTCACTCGTCTTTGCGATATCTGCTAGGATGAAGACTTAAGTGGTCTTAGTATTGATATCGTTTGTCATGCTTAGTGGCTTCTAAATGACTGGTCACATGATAACTATCACATTGTTAAATTATATGCTATGTATGTTTACATACTACATATATTATACGTAGTAACCATATCAAAGTAGACATGAGGTATTATATTGTTTACTAGTTTTTGCCCGCGACTTCGTCCGCGTTAGTTTCGTCATTAATAATATAGCTATAGCTGACCGGGCAAACTCTATTCCGTCTTCAATAACCCGGGATTGGTATTTATTAAATTTCTACTGTTTCAATCGAACAGAATGATTGACATATTAGTTAGTTGTCAAGTCTAATGTCAAAAAATCGTTTATATGGGAAATAGAAAAGGGCTGTTTTTAGGGTTTTCCCGGCAATTTTTCCAATTTTTCTCACCTTTTAAACCTTTCCTGGACTTCTAGGAGTATTTCAAGACTAAAATTAGCCAAATCGGTTCAGCCGTTCTCGAGTTTTAGCGAGACTAAGGAACAGCAATCCATTTTTATATATATAGAAGATAACAGGTCTCATTCATTTGACAATATTCTTCTTCTGTATAAAGTAAATAATAAAGTAAATTAAAATAATGATTTCGCTAACAAAATTTCCTAACTTTATCACTGAGATGCTAGCCATTTAAGTTTACTTACTAAGTTTTTATTTAGTACATTAGTCCGTGTTATTTATTTTATATCGAAATTATATTCAAATAATTTTCATTACGTTTAAACTTGTTGCAGTTGACCAAAATTTCGCTGTAAACCCATTTAAAAAAATTATACAATGTTTAATCTCTATTAAATGTGACAATTATCATCAATTATTGATTTCATTTTGATCTTTAAATACAAAATATATATGAAAACGAATGTAAAGTAAATTACGAATTAAACAACAGACCATACAGAAAATAATAAAAATTAATTAATTACTTATTTACCATAGAATGCAACCGCTCACGAAACTAAGAGTTATGAAAAACATACAATTTTGTTTATGTTCTCAATAGCTTTCTACTTATTCGTTTTTATATGTATGCATTACTTTTTATATAGAAAAACTTTTCATTAATGTTGTTTTGTCCAAATTGTATAGCTTTATTTATTTCATCATTTAAAAATACAATGAAACATTTATTACAGAAGGAAAATGAACAAATATTTTAGGAAGAACAAAGAATAGTTATACGTAGTTTGGCTAGTAACTTAATCCTAGATGTGAAGACATTAATCCATCGATATTATTGGATATAGGACTGTCTAGAACAGAAGTTTATTGCTAAAATTTCCTTTATTTCAATAAATTTGTACGAAACTGTAGACGTAGGTTTATCATAGATAAATAAAAGTAAAAGAAGAGAAGAAAATCTTTAAGTACCAGATCGTATATAAACATGTGCTATTTAGAAAATGACTAATAAAAATAAAACTAAAACGCTTAGATCTTCATTCATTTTGAAAAGAATTCATACATTTATATACAATATTGACAACATGTTGACAATAATATTATAATTTATTTTCTTAAAGATTTTTTAAAATTACTGGAGGAATGATTTTTTTAAATAAATAATAAATATGTGTAAATTCATTTCCATATGAGTTTTTTTTGTTATATTTAAAATTGAGTTTCTTATTTTGGAATATATGTTATGTTATTTTAATAGTGGCAACACCGCAGAACATGAAATTTACGATTTGAGTTAAAGTTAATAGGTGAAATAAAAATTTTATGCTTTTTCCGTATTAGGATGAGACGATGACAGACGAGAGACACATTTAAATTAAAATAAAACTGTATACTACTAAAGAAAATCAATATACATATATTATTTTAGAAGTACCAGCCCAGGTAGCACAGGGTCACTTTTGTCTCGACACAAACAGATACAATGCTAAAAACTGTGGAATTATTACACTATATGTATTTAACACATGGATAGTGTTCAACTGCCCGGACAGTGTTTAAAATGTTAATGTGCCTTTTGGACAGGATTAAATGTAGATTTATGATTAAAAGCGATGCATCTATTGTAAATTATTGTTTAATATAGCGATCAAAGTTTCAAGAGTGCTTACTCTTTAGTAATTGATAAAGTTTTGATCGATAAAGTTAGTACTAGATTTTAATGTGATTGAAACACGTTGAACGGTCTCTAATCAGTTATATAGTCTGTATAATGAAATATTTCCCTTGACTTTTTTATAAATAACTTGTCTACTAAACTTTGCTTTAAAAATATAATGTTTTAGGTACATTAAAATTGTTAACTCCTTTTAAATTCTTTTCGAATTCGATAAATAAGTTTTGCGTAAATAGGACTTCATCTTATTTTTGTATTTCTTTATTTTTTGGAAAATTAAAAAGTATCATAATGAGAAGTAATCAACCAACCGAAATCACACATAACCGAAACCATAAACCGAAACCACCAATGGTTTAATGTTCCGTGTGCATGAAAAATTCACTTGGAAAACATAGACGATAGACGTAGCCGTCTACATCCAACATCCCACATAAATACATCAGTGGATATGTAAATAAATAACAAATCGCTTTTTATACGACATTCAATTCAATTACTATTACAAAACTAAAATGATGTGTACACAGAAAACAACACATTATACATATTTCTCTAGGGCGAAATACGAAACGTTCAACGTTATTTTTTTAGTTATCAAAATATTTTACGGCTTTCTTGAGAATAATGAGAATATGTACATATGTAACATATCATTTAGTTCCTTAATAAATGTTTAAATTATATACTTTTTAATAAAAATACTATGATTCATTTTTAAGTTATCTTATATTTCTTCCATACCAATTTCACAAGAAAGATTGGCATTTTGAAAATTTATTGTTTCAAGATTTTTAAAATTATTTTAATATTTATAAATCGAATGGTATTTTAAAAGCAATAATAATAAAATAATAAAATAAAAAGTAAATTTAAATTGCAAATGATAAAATCTTGAAAAATACAATAAAACTTCAAATTCTCTTAAATTAAATCATAATATCGTAGTAAAGACGATATTGTTGTTGTTATTGTTAAGATTTTGTTTTTATTACACACGTCGTAACATATTTTTTTAATCTTCTATATATATAAAAATGGATTGCCGTTCCTTAGTCTCGCTAAAACTCGAGAACGGCTGAACGGATTTGGCTAATTTTAGTTTCGAAATACTCCTGGAAGTCCAGGGAAGGTTTAAAAGGTGAGAAAAATTGATTCATTACTGGGAAAACCATAAAAACAGCCCTTTTCTATTTCCCATACGAAAGTTTTTTTGACATTAGATTTGACAACTAGCAAATATGTCAATTCTGTTTGATTGAAACAGGAAAAACCTGATTATTTATGGCCTGTAAGACGGAATAGAGTTCGACTGGTCAGCTACACCTACATATATTACTCTTGACCAAACTAACGCGGACGAAGTCGCGGGCAAAAACTAGTTCTAAATATTTATTAACTACGATGTTTTATCGTCATCGACCTTGACAGCCACTAATTATAAAGAAAAGAAGAGAAACAATTTATTTACATTGATAAACACAAAATATATATTTTAAGTCCCTTGTTCATCCTTGTATTTCGTTATATTTGTTGTATCTATCCATACGTATTCATCAATAACAAATAGAGGATCACTTGACCTTCGATCCACTTCAATTATTGATGAGAACATTTTAGATTAAGGCACTAAATTAGAAGCATGAAACCACACGCTAGAGTTTAAAGTAACTTTAAATAAAAGCCTTTTACTATATCTTGATATTAATTCAGATATTGGATTTGGTGTATTAAATAAGTATAGTATTTGTTAAGCAAAATTTATTCTACATTAATGTATGTATGTATGTATTAATGACGCAAATACATGTATACTTATAGAAATATTTATTATTAAAGAATATATTTGCCATCATACTTTTATTAAAACACGATTTGATATTAAGTTATAAGCAATCAAATAAAACAATGTACTTGGGTCCGCTCCATTTAAATTTTAGTGATATATAATGCCCTGGTTAAAAAAATGCAATAATAAAGTAACTACAATTAAGGACAAGTTCTAACTACTAATTGATGTAAACTTTCTTAATTCCGAACATTTAACAGCAACCGCTATGGATACTTTAGCCACAACCGAAATTTTCGCCAAAAGTATAAAACACCAATTTGTTTGGGCGGGACACAGAAATAGTTTCGTAAGAAAATCTATATATATTGATGGCATTTTAAAAATCAAAGTACGGATTTTTTTCATACTCTTAAATAGTTTTTAGTCAGTTTAATTTGTTTCATTATTTTTTAAATTTTCAATAAATTTATTTAATAAAAAACAATTTTACTTATATTCTATCAAAACATTATAGGCAAAAAAAACAAAAGAAGTGTACTGAGAAACACTAAATACCATTTATGATTTTTTAATATTAAACGAGACTCGATTAAATAGTACCGAATTTATTAATGAGCATACAGACGATAGATATTGTGTATTTTGGAGAGAAAGAGTTTCCTGTAATATTAATAAGCTAGAACGAAGATGTGTATTATTTGCTATGTGCAAAAAATATTCATGTTCCAGTTGTAACTCATGGGAAAGTACATGTAAAGGTTTGTGGATCAATGCTTGGAAAAATAGGAAGGCTTAAAAAAAAGTGAAAGTTATTTTCTGTATCTGCTATAAATCAACCCTTATTATTAAAGCATACTACTTGAATAATTTACACTTATTAAAAGCGTTCATGGGTATTAGGAATCAAAATAAAACATTGATAATAGTAGGTGATATTAATATGTACCATTTAAAATTGATCTAGGAGGTGACCTCTAAAAAGTTAATAGTAGAAAGACTTATTTTAAAAACTAATAAATTTTTGCTAAACTTTATCTCAGAACATAGAACATAGATATCAGATTAATAATAATTATCGAAATGTGAGTGGTTTGACTTTAGACCATATAATTAGTAACGTGCCCGTAGTTGTAAGCGATTATTTGTTAGGATTTTCGGGCAAACATAATCTTTCATTAGAATTAAATATCAATATTACATCATAAAATGATTTTCCATCCAATTCCATTTTAAAACAAAATTATTTTGCTGCACATTATAAGTTAGTTCATCATTCCTTAAATCAGATCGATCGAAATGATTGCATACAGAAATTATAGCTGTAGAGAGCAAGATATAAATGTTTTCATACTTATGAATACTTGTTTTCTTATAATTTAAAAAAAACGCGTATTGGAAAAGATTTGATAAAGAATTCTTTTTAAAGAAATAAAAACCGTTTGTACAAAAAAATACTTTTGATATTAAGGGAAAGATGTAGTATGTGAGCTTGTGGAGTTATTTTATGTTAACTATTTTCAAAATTTTGTACTAGCGATAAAAAATATTCGAAGTACTTCTTGTCCTTTATGAAAAAACTACTGAATAATAAAATAGAATATCCATGATGATAATAGAGATGAAATAAAAAATTGTAGTTTGGTAAATATTTTTGTTCAATAACGACAAAAGTCGTAATGAATCGAGGAATAACAACAGTTATAGTAAATAAAACAATAAAGTTTTTACCGATATTTTAGTAAGAGAATAAGTTATTTTCAAATTGATAAAAAAATTAAATCTTACAAATGAGCACAGCAGAACAATATCAGCATTCAGCGCCCTTTTTTAAAAATTTTACAATTTCTTTTACTAAACTTTCTAAATATTTAGACTCTCGTCAAGTGATGGAATTTACCCTTCATATTGGAAACACACTATTGTTGTCCCTCATTATAAGTGATTACAACATCAAAACCAAAATATCAAATTGTAGATTCATTTTCATGTTTTCTTTGAGTCCTTGATCTGTCTTGTTTTCAGTCATCACATGAAAAGAATCATGAATTAAACCAAACATATCTCTTAAGAAACAAATTTGCAGTGTCTAACTTATCATTATTTGTTACAATTTTTAGTATCAGTTGGTAAAAACGAATTGATTACGTATTTGCACGGATAAATCGAAGGTATTTAACTATGTTAATCACGGAACGCTTGTAAAAAGGCTCAATTATTACGAAATTCCTAACGCTTATTTTATGGGTAAAGTCGTATTTGTACCATATAAAATGAATGGTATGATTGGAGGCTTTAAGCCTGATCCGTTAATACCTATTCGGGGGTTACACAAGGGACACATTTTGGTTCAATAGTATCTACGATTTTCATTAATTAATTAGTAATCTATTTTTTAGACGGACAATTTGTATACTGACGATTTAAAATGTTATAAGGAGATCAACAGCGTAAAGGACTGTTATCATTTTCAACAGGACTTGAAAGGGTGATGATTTAGGAAAATAGAAATAAAAATAATTCAAATTATAAAGTGTTCGATTTTTATTTTTTCAATAAGAAAAAATATATATTGTATATTACTATTTTATACTTGATTATTATCGATTAATTCCTATCAATCAATTGATATTTGTTTTTCATTCCTTATCATTTCTTGTCTCATAAAATCATTAGTCTACTGAATGATATAACTATTGTTATTCAAAGGGTTGGTTCTAGAATACTTACTTCAGACTACATTCAGGAATCATACCTCTGGAACTAATTTTAGTCTCTCTTTTCCTTTAACAAGAACTCCTCTCCTTTAAACTTAAATATTGATCCAGATATATTTTGTTTAAGTACTTTTGAAGAAGTTAAAGGAGTATTTACCAATAAGCCAGTGGTAAAAACTACGATTCTTTTCTTGTGATGTACATATTATTGTAAAATAGCTTAGATTATGTGAGCTTATAATAAGATTAATTCTTTATTTATCAGTAAACTTGCACTTATTTTAAATATCATTGACTTAGTCTTTAATATAAATTATTTAAATAAGTATACTACATCTTGCTTTTAATATATACAATTACATATTTTGTTGGCTACCTAATTTATGTTGGCTACCTAATAATAAAAACATAAATTAAGATAAAAAATATTCCAGGGATATTTAAACATATTATCTCCGGCTTTGTCCTTAATTCTACAAAAGCTTTAGAAGCTATACAATATGCTGAACTCAATTTACGAAGTTAGAACAATATGCGAGTTCCTGTATGGCGTATCCTAGGAACAATAACATAAAGCATAAAATTAACCTTTATGCTCACAAAGGGTCTACATATTCCTTAAGCCTTTTTAAGTGTCAGTTTAATTAATCTTATATTTTGGACAAACTACATACAGATAATACCACATTCATGAAATGTTAAAGCATTACTATTAAATTTTAATCTTTTAATTTAATGTTGAACACAGGATATATATCCAGTGTTCAAGTATATACTTATAAACAAAAGTGTACAGTAATTTTTGATAGACTCTTAATGACCATTTTTTATTTTTTTTTATTAAATTAAATCGAAATAGCAAACTGAATAGATATATCGGATTTATTACAGATTCGTTGTTTTAAAAGAGAGGGACGCCAGCCTCGCTGATGTAACTAATGTCACTTCTAGTACGTTCCATGATATTTTAAAATGAAACTTCAATTGTTCTTAATGTTCCTGTATTTCTCGAAGGTTCTTCATAATCACATTTTTCAATGATACTCACTCACTGAACACTGAATTCCCAATTCTGAAGTCTGCTGTGGTGCATCCAGACGTCATATTTATTCCAAGATTTAATCCTAGTTCTATTCTCCTTTTAAACAATATTTGATTTCGTTTTACTTTTAACAATAATCGTGAATACTAATGGGTTTTAATAAGAATTGATGACAGCCTCAAATTATTTTCATGTCGCATCCGTCATTAAAGCTGATAGTGCCGATAGATACTTTATGCACATAAATTTTAAAAGGTACTTTAAAATATCATGAGTACCATAATTCTACTTTTAAAGTACAGTGGCAGATAATAAGATGTTTTTTTGTCTTTTAAGTTCCTATTTAAGCTTTGATTTTATTTATATATTTCCCAGATATTTTAAGTTTATTGAGTGCAAATACATTTTGGGGTTAGATATGTTCCTTGAATATGGCTGTTACATCTGACCAGGTACTGGCAAAAGTCACCTCACCGCTTTGAAGATTGTTTCAGTTTATTGTAGACCACAATTTTGTTAAAAGAAGTGAAAAATAAAAACCATTAACCGTCAAATTCGTCATTTCTTTAATATTCAAATCCTTTATAAATGAAATTAATATATTTGCGAGCACATTTTCCATCATTTTAAAATCTGAATAAAATCTAGAAATTAATTAAATAACATCATGTTTTAAATTAAATTACTTTGTGTGTTTTATTTGACCTTTTTTTAAATTATAACACTATGCTGTCATAAATAAACTTCAAATTTTTACCTCAAACAATAAACTAAGAGGAAACATGTGTTGTTGTTTATAAATTAAATAACAGGAGCAATTTTATTACAAATATTGTAGGTGGGTGCGGTGGATGCTACAAGAGATAATTTAGCAAATACCTATACTGTTTGGGTATCCAAATTATATACATTGTTTGCTTCCGGAATTATGCACTGGAATGTCATAAATCATACAACATAATCGCTGCCACGTCAATAAATCACCAGATCTCTACTTAACAATTATAATTAGACTACTTTCACTTAATTGAGAAATATAATTATGGTATAGCTAAAACAAAGCGAACAAAAAAAATATAAATCTTTTAGATTAAAAAAAATTGTTTAAAAAATTTCCTCATCGTTACTATATCTAAAGAGGATTGTAAACTTGTACACTTTTTGTGAACTTCCATATAGAAATAAAATAATATAAAAATAACACAATAACTTCATATATCTTTTTGTCCCCAAATTTTTGGTCATGAACTGATTTCACATACTTTTTAAAAAGAGAAGTGTTATAACTTGTGCATAAAATTCCATTTAATAATGTGTTTTTGTTATGCTTTTGGTCCGTCTTTATGCCCAGGGGTATTTTGTGGTGCGTATTTTAAAACAACGAACCCTTCTGCGGTCAAATTGTAAACGTATATGCGAATAAATCTTATGAATAAATTTTAATAAAAAAAATCTAGCGTAATACAAATAATACAAAATAATAATTACTCGAGAAAGAAGAAGAAAAAGAAAAGTACTATTGGTGTATGCTATCTTTTACATACTTGATTAAAGTATGTATGTCAATAAGGTTATTATATTTTTATTTAACACTAAGATAAAAGTGGAACTCCTTGATATATGGAGTTATGCATGTAAAGCTAATTACAAACTAGCAAGAGTATTTTTAATTACAAAAAATAATCAAAAGAAATTAATATTGTAGATGAATCTTTTCTACTTTTTATTGAATCAGTGAAGTATACTCAATTCGTCTAAAACTTTCTTCAGTTGTTGGAATGAAACATTCATTTTCAGTTTTTTCTTACAACTATGCGAGCATGAACATTATTTTTTAATATTCAGTTACAATATTTGTTAGCAGAGAACGTAACTTACTGTCTGTATATAAAGTGTTATTTTTGCAAAACTTTCTACCACTCTTAATTGGTATTTTTAGTGTATGTATATCTTAACACAACTACAATGGTATTTGTAAAATCTTCATTATAAAAGAATTTTAATCATGCTTTCGCATACGATAAGGTTTGTTGTTGAATTCGTTGCATATACATTTTATTAAGATCAAATGACCTGACTTATATGGTTTGTTGATTCATGTACTTCCTCTGATTATGTGCTCATTTTGTAATTTGGACTAAAACTTATCAATTTTAATACTAACGTGGCTAGAGAAAAAGAGACGTAACTTTAACAAACAGTACATAAACCTAACCGAACTCGAACATGTCATATATATTTTTTGTTTTCACATAATATTGAAAAACCTCCTCTCAATAATCATATAAGCCAGTCCAAATATTAATTGTATATCCAAATAGAAACCAAAAAATTACTTCAAAAACTCGTATATAGATAAATATAAATAACGTAATTAAATTTCAAAAAATATGATTTAAAAGGTACAATTAAATTATTAGTAAAACTATGTTTATGTATTAGTTTGCAAACATTATGAGGGACTTCAAAACATATATGTAGTATAAGGCTGTCACTAACCTATGATAGATGTACATAGACTGTTGTTTTTCATCGGAGCGTCAGGCTCTAAGTAGAAACCCGAACCAATGTAGTGGCCGGCGAACAGACTGCGGTCAATGCATACAGCAACCAATGGGGATATTTGGAAATTTCCGGATAAAACCTTCGATGGAAGAGAGGTCCTAGGATCTAATATAGCAAATAGTACAACTATACCGTACTGTAATGAAATTATATATACTTATATGTAATTAATAAATATTAAACAATCATGTAATTTATTTATTATTAAATTTAAATTAATTATTTCATAATATATTTTTAAATAAAACTATGTACATTAAAAGTTCTCTGATATAAAAAAATAAACACTTCATTATTTATTTAATCTTATAATAATTAACTGCTCATTGGATAAAATGAGGTTTTAAATTTTAAAACTAAATTAAATGAATGATTGGTCATATTTCGTTAATTAAGCAGGTTAAGTGGCTTGCACTTATATAGATTTCATTAATCTCAAATTGATATTTTTCCGATAATAATTTGATACTCCAACAAAATATTATACCTGATAAATATGACGCGGTAGCAATTCTTACAAACCTCTAATCTATTAGAAGTTACCTTAGATAGTCATTATTACTAAAATATCCATAATTACAAAATAATAAAATTTCTATAAATCATTAAATATTTTTTTTACTTGTATGTGAACATACAACTGTGTTGCTTTCATTTTAACTGTGTTTATTTTTGTATAATTAAATAATATTTGACAATGTTAAAAACTCCCTTATACTGAGCTTGTATACATTAGCAAATAAAGCCAAAATCATCTATGATTATATTGGAGTTTATGCGCATGTTTTGAAAATTTATCAATTTTTTTTCAACTTTACATGCATATATCGTGAATAGCAGTGCAATAATTAAAACTTATCGTTTTGATCAGTAGTACTAGATAAAACTATACAGATTTAAGTAAGACCTAAAAAGAAAAATAAATAAAAGTAAATTGTTCTAAATATTTTTGTTTTCTTTTCAAAGAACAATAAATAATACAATGAAATCATTAAACTTTTGACAATTAATAATCGTGCAATTTCAGAGAGCATAAGATAAAAATATGTTAAGCGCTTAACGAACCTCATGGAAATATTATGGAGTGGAAATATGAATTCGATTTAAACTGTAAAATGCGATCAATTGATTATATCAAGTTTTCTGAAACAATTTTATAATCTTTTCTAAACGTAACTATACTTGACTTGATAGTTGCATAATTTGAAATTTCGTTTGCTTGGTTAGAATTTAAATATTTCTTTGTTTAGAATACATTTTAAAAGATAAATTTACGTTTAAAAAGGATCGTTATGCTTCTTTTATCTGTCAAATCATACGTACGTATTACTTTGTCAAATATAAACTAAACCCAAGAATATATGAAAATATACTATTTAACCACCCATTATCACCCGTGAATAATTTCGATATAATATGTAAAGGGCACTCGGCATTTCAAGACACAATAAATAAAATAATGTAAAAAAGTAGTTATATTATTTAATAAGTGTAATGAAGTAATCATATTGTAGCTCGTATTTTTTAGACCAATTATTCTATAAGTCAAGTTTTCTATAAAAAATATAACTATTAAATATTATTCTCATAAAATATTTTATTAAAAACCTTGATCAATAAAAATAAAGAAAAATATTAAAAGAGGTTTGTTGGCTTTTATCTAAAATATTTTTGATAAAAAAAATTAATACATAAAGTTTGAAGCCTTAAGTCTCAGTAAAAGTATAACGCTTTCAGATATGGAAGACTTTTTAGTCTTAAAGACATCAAAATGTTATATTTAAACACTCATAATTTTATTGGATTGTTATAAAATAGACGTTTTAATAGCCTTCATGTCTTTCTTCTTTAATATTACTGCTATCGTGAACAACACAAAGCCCTCTGTAGAACGAAAAAAAGAGTCCAAATTACAGCACTTTGAATTTCCCGTAAAGGAAATTTGATACTCATTGTCTGGCTCTATCTTTAGAACTTTAATAATTAATGAAATATTGATTTATCGCCGTACCTAAAAGTGTATTCATAATTTCATTTCCATCGGTTAAGAAAAAATATTAAGGAAATTATTTGTAACTCATATATTCTATAAAATCTGATTATTCACCTGTTATTATGACTTTATCATCCAACTAGTTTATTGTACTAAAGGTATCAACTATTTTTTAAAGGAAGCTTATCATAATTATTTGAGTATGAAAACATGAATTAGAAATAAGTGGTTCATGAATTTAAAATATATAAAAATGATTATACGTGGCCCTTTAACACGTTCATTTGGTACGTTTTCCAATAGTACCAATCATAAAAAAACTTTTGGGATGAATGCCAAAAGAAATTGACTTACATCCGACTCTTAAATTGCTTAGTGGAAATGCAGAAAATTGCCTCAATTTCTATGTTATCACACTTTTAATTATTAATAGAAGAATGAAATCAATTTTTGAAAGTTGTAAGTATAGGCGTACAATTAAATTTAAATTGCGTTAAGTAAATATGTATTTTATGTAAATCTGACCTAATACCTCAGAATATTATATAATATTATGAACTGAAATTATGTTGGCTAGAACTGAAAAGTTTAGATAATTTTTTTGAAAAAAAAAATTGACGTTTCCTTGAACAAAATTGAAATAAAAATTTCTCATGACAAGTCGTGAATATTTTCAATTTTTTTGAATTTGATACTATTTACCTGGTCATTATCTTAGACAATTAGGTAAAAGTATTATTTTATTAAGAAGAATAAGATCTGTCACGAATGGGTAAGCTATCCCAAAAAACATCATTCAACTTAACAATTATTTTATATTGACTAATTACATAATTTTTTAATACCATATTGATAAATAAATAAATATCTTACAAACAGTCTGTTTAATAGAAATAAACACCAATACTTCTTTTTACGTTTAAAAATTGATAGTGTGTTAAAAAAAATCAAGTGAGCTAAATTTAATGGTAAAATATGGAAATTTATATTATGAAATTTGAAATAAAAGTAAGCACCATAAAAAAAGAATTCACATGTAATGTCAGTACAAGCAAATTTTAAAATAGTTCTCTTAATTGGATTGAGGTTATATATTCTTAAATATATTACCTCAAATTAGGCAAATATCAAACGCTTATTTAATGTTATGTTTAAGGCAAATACCAAACGCTTTATTATGTTTAATGCATTGATAGCCAGGCAATGTCACTGTGAACTCAATATGGCAGCCTTCACAACCAGATGTACCATTTATTGCATGCGTATCGAGTTGGCATTTGATAAATGTTGAAGACAATATAATATCTTGGATTAAATTTTTTTATGATTAATTCTTATATTTTTATATCACGTATATGGCTGTGTATTATTTTTATTATTATATTTTGAGTTTTTTTCACAATAATTGTAAATGAAGCATTGAAAACCATTTTATTTATGTCGTTGTTATGTTATAGAAAAAATGTGCTTACTTTACTTAAGGGCTTTAAATAGGGCTTAGACTTCTAGAAGAAGCTAACAAATCATATTGGGGTCTATTATTTTACCAATCGTTATTCGTCAGCGTTTTCAAATGTCTTAACAACTCTCATTACAAAGAACATAGACCCATTTTGTTTAAATGAAGTAGTGATCAAACACATGGTAATTGCAATTGCAAACAAAATACAAGAGACATAACTTTTTAACAATTATTGGCTGCTACAATAAAGGCAATTGTAAAAAATCATAGGAAAGACGTGACTTTAATATTTCCAAAGTATACGTGAGCGAAATGTTTCCTCTTACAAAATGATCTAAGAGTAATCATTGTTATTTTAGCAGAATTTTACTTTTATATATGAAAAAACCATTTTATTTTCGAATTTAGACATTAATCAATTTACTTTAAGAAAAAAATTACAATTTAGAACAGCAGAAATATTTTCTAAATATATTATTTTCTAAATATAATAATGCTGTCTGAAAGCTCTGTCTATGTACTATTATAATATGCATAACGTTATAAATGTTGTCATAAAGGGAAAAGATAATAGATTTCAAGAGTTTGAATTCTGACATTTTAAAATCAAATATTAATATAATAAATTATTTACACAAAATCATTTTGGCTGCTTTTTATTTATTTCATAAGAGTAAAATTTATGCAAATGTACATTTGAAATAAGTAGATTAGTCTATCACAAGAATTAGTCTTTTACAATATTTTTTAAATATCACAAAATTTTCAATTTATATATAAATAAATCCGAAAAGCTATGTATATACTCGTATATATATGATCCTTTGCAGTTAATCATGAGGTTAAACGCACCGAATATATATTTTTTTAATATTACTTAAATAATGAAGTTGTTAACTTGGTCGTTATATAATTTTATCACAGGTCTTTGTACCCGTGCAGTATATTTTATATAATAAGTCGGAAAAATAGTTGTACTGATTTATTGCGGTTTTGCCCGCATCGTTGGCTTTCACGGTTGTTCTAAAGGTTATTTTGCTATTTCATAAAAGTACTGTTATTTACTTGAGAAAAAATGGATTATAGACAGAGAGCTTTCTTTTATTGCGAATAAGATAAACAATTTATTTTTCTATATAAGTTGGCAGTATTTTTCTCTATATATCACGTGCCTCATATTTTCTTTGATTTCTTAACCTATGTATATAGGAAAATTTTATAGAAATCAATATAATTTAAAGTTTTTAATGCATAACTTTAAAAAATATGTGATGAGACATTAAAAACTAAAAAGAATACACAATTCGCTTAAAGTACTACTATCAAATGCTAACATTATACTAAAAGGAATGTCAGCTCTAACACTATCGGCGAGGTTGATGATTTTAAGAAATTCCACATTCGTATAGATTCCTAGCGATAAATCACCCTTGATAACAGTTACGAGGATGAAAAGTTAAGCTTACGGGTCCCGAATAGAAATCCAAAAGCCAATTGTGGAACGTCCACTGCGAAGTTATATCTATTATATAAGAGTTTGATCAAAAAATCCGTTCGTGATTCATTTTCTTATTATTATTGTTATAAAATTCTTTAATACATTCCTTCTTTTGTTAGATTTGGTCTGGACAGAAAATAAACCGGGCAATCTTAAACCTACAAAAAATATACAATATTTATTCAATATCTTTCAACTTGTCTTATGAATGTCTGATATCCATAACAATGTGTTAAAATATATAAGATAACAAAAATAAAAAAAACTGTATAAATTTTCTTATCCTTTTATTCCATTCTTCGTTATCTTTGAATGATTGACACTTTGTTGTCCTATTTCAAAAGATTCCGACATAATAGGAATTAAATTTACATATGGATATACTAAAATAAACTAACCATAAAAGAAAAACATATCAGGTACTCGTTCCTTTGGAGCAAATAAAATCATAAAATATTTTTAAGCAATAATTTCATAGAAAGGAAAGAAAACCCACGTTGTATATCCGTGTTTCATCGCGTGCAATAGATAAATAGTTAAGTTAAATAGAGTTAAATCTTTTTTTTAGATACACTTACCTTTTCTATCTCAGTTTCTTGAATAAATGCTATTTCATTCTTCATTATGCTACTAAAGATTAGTTGACTTTTATATAATATTCATTACTTTCAAATGTTTTGCGAAACAATTTCCTTTTGTTATTTAAGTGGCCAATACATTAACTTCGCTAATAACTCTCTTAGCTTTATCTTATAAATGAACCATTTGCTTGTAAGCTATAAAGTTTTAACTGACTGTTTTTCATTTATTTGGTGTCAAAAGGTTGAAACTACTTTTTAATGTTTAATATGCTACAAGTAGCGTCAAACTAGGAATTACTTGTTTGTAAGATATAATAAATAACAATAGTCCAGGATCCATGGCTGGCATGGCCATTGCTAGTGATTTAGTGCAAAATAGAGCCATGGATCCTGGACTACAAAATATATTTTTTTCTTTTGAACTCAAATCATATCTTAAGATTTATTACTTTGTCTCAATTATGATATTTACAGAAATAACTAGAAGCAGTGAATAGTTGAAAATATTTTTACGTATCGTAAACAAAAACTCTGTTTCAATTAGTGAAATAACATCAGACACTATTGAAGTATATTTTTTATTACAAACTAAATCTTTGTTGATATAAAATTCTGTTAAGATAAAATATTCAACTTGTGTCGGTAATCTAAAATTCAATGGAGCGAATGTTATTTAATAATTTTATTAGGATTTATGAAGCGTGAAATACCTAAATTATATGTATAATTATACACAAATCTGCTTATTATTATCTGCTTATTTACTTTTCCAATAAATTGGAAATAATGTATTCAAGTATAAATAGAACACTCCTTTTTAAATTATTCATTATTTTCGTTTAATTCGTTAAGAGTTACTTTAATGTTTTGAGTCAGCGTAATATTAACAATAGTTTAACACCAAATTTAATTATAATTAAAATAACACCTGTTATATCAAAATCATTATTTCATAATTATAAATTGTTTTCCAATAAGAGGAAAGTAGATTTTGGCAACCCGTAGCGGCCATCTTTTCTTGATGACATTTGTCAAATCTTTTGTTCATTATTGTGTTACTTTTACCAAATCACCATGGTGGGTTAAACGATTGAACAGCACGTTGAAATAATAAAACTTTATTATAAAATGTGTGTTTGTCCGTGCAAAGGTTGCGTGCATTGCGTCATTTTTACGGTAGACGTGGCAACTACAACGTTTGGCGGCTTATGGTTATACCCCTATAAGGTTCAGCTTACGTAACACTTGAAAGTTCAAGACATCAGATAACGCGGTTTTTTTTCTGACTGGAATTCAAATCATTTGAAAGAGGGTCCAGATTTGGTCGAAAAATTTTTAGTGACAAAGCGCATTTTTGGATGAATTCCTTTGATAAGAAATATAATTGAGGCATATAGAACGAAAGAAACTCACACGAAGTACACCAGGTAATAATGTATCCTCAAAAGTTACCGTTTGGTGCGGATTTTTCTGTATTTTTTGAAAACGATGGTGGCCTAGCGGTCACCAACAATAACGGGCGCTATAGATAATGAATATGATGAATTTCTGATAGACTAAATCAAACCATACAGACTCGAAGAAAATGTGGTTCCAGCAAGAAGGCACCAAGTGCCAAACAGCGGACGCCACGATGACATTCTGCTAAGCAATTTGAAGGTTATCTCTCGCAGGCGTGATGTGAATTGGCCGCCAAGGTCATGCAATTTAACACCTCTAGACTTTTTTGTGGTTTTTTTGAAGTCGCAGGTTCATGCAAAAAAACCACAAGATCCGTGAAAATGTGAGATACCAACGCGGACATTTGAATGATGTCATCTCCTATATTTAATGGTATATATGGACTTTTTAAATATGAACATCCTTATTGAAAAACCCTTTACTATTAAGTATAATATGTATATTAAACACTGTCCAAAAATTACATGATCGGCGATAAGAGCTGATACTTTTACGCTTCTGGATCAGTATTCACAAAATAGCGGTAAAAATCGTCGCAAGGAAACTGGCATTCAAAGTGATAAAACCGCCTCGAAATCGGTTGATGGGTTTCAGATTTACAATGCCACTAATAAATAAACACACACAAACACATATTCAGGGATTAAAACATTAGATTAATATTAAATAGACTTTTACAGAAAAGATTTAAAACACAAACAGAAACGAACAAAACAAATTTACTCATCACAAAGTATTTCGATTTAATTAATCAAATATTATTAATTCATTATTATTTAATCATTTTGATTTTGTACTATCAATCTTTCAGACAGCTAAAGCTGATATTAGTAATTATTAATGACTATCTGTTCTGATGTCTTATGTTGTCTTGAGTAGGTGATTTTGTTTCCATCATTTTTAATTATTGTTAACTTACTAGCAGATATTGTGAAACCTTTAAATTAAATAAGTTTTATTTTTATAAGTACCTGTAGTATTTTTTAATTAAGTATCTAGGTATGTTATGTATTCACTGATTATAATTTAAAGTAGTATTATAGTACATATAATTAAAATGTACAAATAATTAAATATTGAATTCAGCTCCAATTTTTTCTGTTATATAACTTTTAAATAATATATTGCGTATATATGTATTATATTAAATTATTTTTTTCTTCTCTCCTAACAATTTATAACTAAAGTATATTTGATATGTTAACAGTCACCCAAAGCCAAGTTCTATTCAGTATTATTTCTTTAATCGTTATGGACGGTGGAGGTGAACATTTAACGCGCTTTAGATAGGGGCCGCTTAAACCTACATCTGGGTTGCAAGTCCCAGGCACTGTAAAAGCCCCTGCAACGCAATTGCTCCAGCAACCATACAGTGTATCCATGGAATGCTGGGAAGTTTCTTCTCAACCCATTGATCTTAATTTTTGAAATACTACTAAAATCTATACTATCAAAAACATACTTTTTTAGCAAGTCTATATTTTTCTAATACTATTAATATTGTTACTGGTATGGCTTTGACATAGCTAATTATACTTTATGTACCTAAGGTACACCTAACAAATATGCTTTTCGACTAAAGAGACGACATTCTCTTGAAGCGAAATAATCTTAACAACTTTTGGACCCATTTGATTTTGATTTTTGTATGGCGATTGTTTGAAATAGTTGTCTGAGAAAACAAAAAATGTTATATACGCTTGTATTAACAACCCTCTTGTTTTTAAAACTAACTAAGAAAATTACATATTTGTCCTACTTAATTAAAATACGGTTAACAAGGTTACAGGTTACAGGTGAATTATGAATATTTTTTTATTTTTAAATTATTTTCAAAGTCTGTATCCAAACAGTTTTAAATACACACATATATATATATATATATATATATATATATATATATATATATATATATATATATATATATATATATATATATAGGTATATTTCCAAATTTATGAACGAAAAACTGGTAACACTCTGTCTTGAGTTTGACCATACAAACTCATGGTAACGAAATGAATTACGAAATATGTTTGTGGTACTAGAACATCATTATTACGTACATATATGTATGTAGTCCTCTTTGTTTTTCATACAAAATTAGTACACCTCTGTTGTATATATATTGTACATAATAACTTAACTTTGCTTTAACTCAGTCATGTAATAAAACAACAATTTGAATCATCCAGAATTCATTATTAATGAATGATTAAATTGTCTAGCGTTATAAAACATTTTATAAATAAAATTTAATATCTGAAATTTAGAATAACAACTAAGTCTTTATAAATAAAGATCTGAAGGCTAGAATAAAACAAATATACTCTTTTGTGTAACAAATTGCCAAAACCAACCTTTTGTGTATCCTGGCAACTCTTTTCAAACCTCTAACTCTTTATTTATTGTTCACGTCAAGGTGAGACTTAACTGGGTTTAGCTACTGACAAATTTTCTGGTAATCCATTATAAGGATTAGAAGCTGTATGAAGTTTGTTATTTGTAATGGACAATTTCAGGGGTTTTTTCTCATAATGTGGCTTTAATATTGATCATGTAGGACTTCTGATAAACATGATAACTAATTTTTTTTAATATGTTATGATAAGGTATCGATTTAAATATGCTATTTGCATTATTTTATATATTTCAAGTAATGTGCGATGTAAGTTTTTATTCAGACAAGAAGAATATATTTTGATTGAAAACATTAAACTTGACAAAACTTAATTTTAAAGATTTACTTTTTCAAGGACGATTTTTATTTAGAACCAACACTGTGATGTTTCAATATGAAATATTAGAGTGTAATAAAAAAGCAAAGATAGTTTATTATCTTTTGTTAAATGTTATAAGAGTAAAGTAACTAAAAATATACAAAATTCAGCTAAAGTAGTCTAGGAGTAAAGAATAAAACCTGACTTGCATTTCTTTTTTTTAATAGTAACTCTACTGAGTCTCTATTTTGTTTATTTTTATAATACTAGAAGACCTGGCGAACTTCGTATCGCCCTATAATCAAGAAATATATATTACGTTTTTTTATTTATATTTTTGGAGTTTACCTGTAAGCCATAAATCTCCGTGTTTTGAAGTGCGACAGAATGATTGACATATTAGTTAGTTGTCAAATCTAATGTCAAAAAAAACGTTTGTATGGGAAATAGAAAAGGGCTGTTTTTATGGTTTTCCCAGTAATGAATAATTTTTTTTCAGCTTTTATACCTTCTCTGAACCTTCACGAACATTTCAAGACTAAGATAAGATAAATCCGTTCAGCTGTCCTCGAGTTTTAGCGAGACTAAGGAACAGCAATCCATTTTTATATATATAGAAGATTATATATTAACTACTACTTCTCATGCAGTAAAAAAGAATAGGTAAGTTAACTGTTACCACACAGTGATAGATATTAAATAAAAATAACAGGTTTTATTCTTAATTATATCGGATTTATTATATGTCATTAAAAAAGATTACATACTTATTTCACAATATTTTTTTATAACATATTAAAAAACAATGTAGTTTAGGGAAATTACTTTCAGATTTTTTTTTGCACATTTCTGAGCTAAAAAGACGAATATTTTTTTGTAAAATTTACCTACTGTTTACTATAAATTTAAAACATTTATATACTACATATACTCAACATGAGATTATGACTAGAAAAATACATTACTTATAAGCAATGGAGATTATTTTACCTGACTTCCCTATAAATTACAAGAAGTATGATTTACAAGACTGTATCTTAAGATTTTCTATACTTTACATTTAAACTTCTGTAGCAGCAGCTGCATCTAAAGTGAGTTTAAACTAAAATTAAAGCTTGATGCTGTAAGAACAAACACAATAAGGAAATGAGAAGTTTATTTTCTTTGGGAAATGTTTTACCTTTAGAGATTTAATCAGGTTTAACGGTATCCGTTGAGGAAGAATCACTGCCATATTTGTTAATCTTTTGAGTTAACTTCAATATTACATATTACCTTACTTATATTGAAGCTCAATTTTCATGATAATTTCCTGTGTCTTATAAAATAAAACAACGCCCAATCAGGGTTACCGATTTACTTTATTATATACATATACTGTCACCAGTTGTTTCTCTCAATACTCTATTAAAAAAATTATAATGTTCCTAAATGTTTTAAATAAAAAGGGATGTTATGTTAAATAGGAAAAGATATATCATATTATATTATTTATAGCACCAATTATATTATTTTTATTTATCCTTTTGACTTTATTAAATTGCCGCTATTATATTGACTTATTCCTGTCAAAAATGTTAAACATCAAATATGTCTTTTTTAAACAAAAGATATATGTTTTTTCCTTCCCTAATTATGTTTTTAAAATATATTCACTGCTTTTTTTTAATAAATAACATATCATGAAAGTTTTTATGGATGAGTAAAATTCAAATAGTCTCATCTAACTTTGGGATTTGGAAGAAACTCTGTAAAGGTTATTTAAACATATACAATACTTATTCGGCGAATTGTGTTAGGAAAAGATAGCAAAATAACTTGGACTCAATATCCAGGAAGTTCTAGATTCAAATCCTGCTTTTATGTACGCAATTTTTCAGTTACAATATTATTTTATATTCAGACAATATATACGGAAGTCTTAAATCAAATAAATGCTACCTTAATTAAAATTTTCGTTTTAATGTTTGTTTCTAAATCTTATATACGACCAAAAATGCCTTATTACAGCACAAATACTTACCTTGTTTCACACTTCCTCTGTGAGTTTCATTTTTACTTTATTCAATTAAATGAGTCTCTGTTGCTCATTGAAACTCCAAAGACGGTTTTCCTTGTTTTCAAACAATATTATATTAATTACCACACTTCTCTCCATACATATAATATATACTATTGTGTATGGATTTATAAATAATTTAACTAATTCGTTTAAAATAGATGAAGAAATTAAAACGGGATTTTATAGACAAGATCTGCTGCTGAAATATTTCAGTAGTCATATTCATTAAAAACGTAAATTTAAATTAAAAACATTTTGATCCAAGAATAAAATTTATTCTTTAGACGATTAAAACAGCAGAAAACGTTAAACTATTAAAGTGTGAAAATTTTATTCTTAATAAGATTCTTTAACGGTCGCAGCCTTAAGCTTCTAAGCAATAATTAATGAACGCTAGAATTTTTAATCCCCTCATTATGACTCCAAATCTGGTAAGATTATAAAATAGAATTACTGAATTAGACGACGTCGTTTAAATGATTAATCTGTTAAAGATGTATAAAAGTAATAATACTCTTTTACTACAAACAGGAAACTTCAATGTCGGATTTCACATATCGTTATAGAATTAATTTTACTATTTATTTATTTTCGTATTTATGTTTAATTTTTTTATAGGTAACCGCAATTGGTGTTTTAAATTTAAGGATTAGGATAAGTAATGGCATCAATGTGCGTTTGGCATACTGTCGCTATACATATGTTGTTGTTGTTATTGTTACATGTGGTCAGTTAAATTTTAAAGTAATTTGAAAAAAAGAACATTGTGAAATGGATATGTGCTGTTGTTTTAAGAATATGATGACAGAAGTTGTGTTAAAAAAATACTCGTAAATATGACGGAATGTTTGTGTGAACCAAAGGAAGGAACTAATGTCCTTATAAGTTAGTATTTAAAGGGATGATTTCATAGTATCTTGTATGTGACAAAATCTGTGACGATGACGTATTAACAAAATACCTATAATTGTCTTCGATCTGTGAATCCGGTATAAGCGACATCTTACATTACCTAGTATCCACATTATCCTACCAAGTTACTAAATTATCCTTAACGACTTATTATAAATCACATCTTTTTAAACTTGGCTAGTCTATGACAAGAAATCTTAATAACTTTATTTCCAGACTTTTTGAAAGGAAACTACAAAATTTCAGTAACTTAATTAAATTCAGCCATTCCCACACTCACATAATGAATGGAGCATTTTTGTAGTAAAAATAATAACCATACCATATTGCTAGTCACATCATATGTATAATTGAACAATATATTTCTTAAATGTCATCACATAGAAAAATATTAGTAAAATAAATCACGACATTAATTAATTTGGTTCCTAGAAAATGAAACCACTCTAAGATACTATGTATAAACAGTTCATTAGTGTCAGTATAGAAGAAACTCAGAGAAGTCGGAACCTTTAAAGATGAAGCCAAAGTTAAAATTCAATGAACATAATCCGAAATTAAAAAATACTTAAAATAAATAAGATCTCCGGGATAAGTTAATACTTATATTAACGCATCCCATTTTATAACTGAAATCACTGCTATTTAAACGAAACAAAAATAATTCAAGAAGGTTCTTGACGTCGCTTTCTGGAATAATACTAATTTAGATTCTTAATTTGATTTTTCACTCCTATATCAGTCAGAAGGAGTATTGGAGGAGTTTATTTTTAATTAATTAAGTTGAGTTAATTTTTATAGCCAAAATAAAATTCGTAATTTCCCTTTCCGTTAGCGACCACTATTTTTTATTTCTCGCCACAATACATCACTACACCTTTAGTTTCTGAATTATTATTTTCTTTGACATTTCTATTTGAATTTTCTCTCGTTCATTTTGGACTCCACTTTTATATCCTCTTTATTTCACGGGTTCATATTTTTTTTAAAATCCAATTTATCTTAAGCGCTTACAGAATATAATCTGTACATATGTAGTTTTGATTTGTCTATGTCGGTCTTAAGTAAACATAATTCCTTTCAACTGTCAATTAAGATTGTCAAAAAAAATTTGATGTACTAATGCAGACCGTGACTGAAACTGATATCTATTCCATACTAAGTAAAATCCTTTCTTAAAACCTATTATGTAAGTCTAAAATACTAATTAAAATTTGTAGAAATATCTTGAGTTACATATTATGTTATTTTCAATTACTTTACTAAATGACATATTTATTTATCATAACTAGTTTTCATAATGTTGCTTAACAAGACACTTTTGTAAGGTGTCAAATTTAAAAAGTACTTAACAGATTTTTATATTTTTATAATATTCTTTAATTCTTCAAACACTGGTCTATCAGATTATAATTTATCAATATATCAGACAATATGTTTTCAGTTAATCTAAATATTTATTTTTAACTAGTAACGCTGAACTACATCACTATCAACCACAACCTGGCCTTTGGAATCGGATGAATACGTTCTAACGCAATTTCAGTACACGAATGTTCTCGTTAATCACAAGCTCATTTGAATATTCAGTGATTTAATACATCGTTTCAAAGTAGACTGCTGAAACGTTAATTTTCTTTGTAATGTAATAGGCCTACTAAAATTCTTTTATTCGGCAATTTTTTAAGAATATTACATTTACTTTGCCATATTATCCTAATCCGCTATTGCCATTTTATCATAAAGATTTTAGCAAAAAAACGGGGACACTTAGAGATATTAGGTCCATTGTTATTCTATAGCAAAAAATAGGACTAAATTTAAATTTTTTAACTAAAAAACCACATGCCTATGCAATTAGTTTTTAAACAAAGTTAAATTTATGCTATATCACTTGATTTTTAGGTTTTTATATATTAATTCAAGTGAAATGAGTAGTAAAATTTATACATACACCTCAATTGAATCTCTTTGTCAAAATAAAATAAATAATATTACTTAACATCAAACGTATGGCTGAAATAAAGCGGTCTCGTAAATCAACAAAACCTTAAATTGTGGTACAATACATACAGTGGTACAGTAAAAGGTGGAAATTTAATGTATAAAAAAACTAGTTAAATGTTTTATGTCGTTTTATTCCAATAAACTGCAAAATAAAGATGAATTTCCTAAATTTACCAATACTATCTTTGATAAAATCATTTGTAATATAAATTTTCGAACTAATCGAAAAGCAACGGATTTTCACCTTTTGCGACTCTGGCGCTGAAAAGAAGAAAAATTGGTTTTCGATTTTATCGCTCGTTAAATCGACGATTCATTACCAAACTGCCGACAACATAATCCCACTCCCACTCCGGGGGGACTTTTTGCTAAAAACAGGATATTGAACACATTTATTAAACAGATGACGTCGGTATATCCCGTAGTGGGATCTTTTAGTGGCAAAACTTTTTAATTTCACACAGTTTCAACCCAGCGAAACGAATTTAAGAGTCCGTATATTTAAAATACGATTATGTCCTAAAGATTTGCATTTGTATTATTTTGGCTATTCAAATACCTTATACTTTGAAAAATCACACAAAAGTTCATGCAGTTTTTTGAAAAATAAAGTAATAATAAACTTTTTCCATCCTATCCGTAAAACAATAGAACTGAATTCTTTTTTCAAATACGGTATTGAATGCAGTCCTCTTCAAATGAGAATATGACTGTACTTTATCAGAAAAGTAACTTTTTGTTTGTAAAATAATATGTATTAAGGCTATTCATAGAATCATAATAATTGTGTACTTCCTCATATAATATAGAAGCCTAATATAGACCTCGGCTTTCTATCTATACAATACTTGAAGCCTAAAGATGTAAAGAGGGGCTACTTCTTGAGATATAAAACCTTGTCTTGTTAAAGCTCTATTGTTGGATCATTGGTCATCTGTTTTCAGGAAAAATAAGAATGATTTACCCATATAACTTTATCCATTTTTTTTATTTTATTTCAATTTCATCAACTTGTACATTCAGGGGTTGTCCCTGCAGACTATATAATGACAATAAACTTATGTGGCAATTTATTTGTTGACAGTAGTTGAAGGGTTTATTTCAAAATTTTATATCGAGATGGGTGACAAGATTTAAGTAATCTTTGTGACTGATCATATGTAATGTTTTTTTCTACTTTTATTCCAAAATCCCTCACATTAAAACCCAGCACAGCATTATAATAATATTATTTTAATTTAACTTTACAACTGATATATAGCTGTACAAACATAAATTTCTTTTACTTATTTAGGTTTTAATACAACAAATTATTTCTATATTTGACAATGTTCCATAGCAGCAACAATTAACTGATAAGACCCTCAAAAATTTGCAAGCAAGTATTCAAACAATCAAACAAATTCAGTGTATTCCTTGATATAAAGAATATTGAATTTTTTTAAGCTATTGATTATTTGATTTAATTTAAATATTAATACTATGCTATACTTACAGAAAGTGTCATTAACAACTTGTATATGACAAATTAGAAGGTTTTAATTAATAATAAAGATTGTATTTATATCTATTTACAAATATTCTGAAATTATGTGCTAATATTTTAAAATTACAAGATATTTATAACGACTGCAAATTGTAGTATATATACAGAATATTCTAACACAAAAGTTATGCTATTTATCAAAAGTACCCGATAACAAAATTCAAGATAATTGAAGAAGCGAGCCAATCTAAAAGGTTTTGAAGATCCGCTGTCTTGTTGATAAATAGATGTCCAGCTTGATGTATTAAATAAGACCAAACCGACCATTTTTTATATGTGGTTGTAATTCATTGAGTGAGTTAGCGCGCAGCTTTGTTTTAAAGCTATATCTAGGTAAAATTATTATATCGCCTTTAAATTGGTCATAAAATACACGTTTATTCCGAACCAGTAAAAAACTTAAACGGTTTTTTATGAAAATAACGTCCGCATTAGCATATTTAAATACAGCTATGTCTTCAAATTTTTGTCGCGTATAATGATTTCAGTTTTAAAAGTCTGGGCTGCCCTCGTCTCATCTTATCTTGTTTATTACTTTTAAAATTGACGTATTCACAGAGGATCATGTTTCTTAGTACCTAGGCTTATCATTTTTACTTATTCTTTAAGAAGACATGTTTCTATACAAAAATTAAAAAAAATCGTTACAAAGCTTTCAAATGAGCAGTAGAAATATAAGTTGTATACACAAATTATCACTTTGACTGACATTTGACTATCTTGACTATTATTTTAATCAGCTTAAGACTTAACAAGTTTGCAGAGCTAGCGAATTGTTGTCGCTAAGTTATTAATAATTAAAACGTTTAATAAAATCTAATCATTTGACATTTACTTCGACTATTAATAATAAAATAATTCAAATGTTTTATTATTAAATTAAATATATATATAGTACATACTTTCTATAATATAACTTTGAAATTTATACCTATGTGACTGTACTACAAACTCATTTCTTAAACCACCCGCGCTCTCCCAATCGTAAACTGGACGTACAGAAACCTTTTGAATGGAATGAAGCCATAACTGTACTATGTTCTCAGAATAAATTAGTATTGAATTTGAAAAAGCTTCACATCATGAAATAAATTCACAATAAAAGATTTAAATTTCAGTAACTTAATACTCTGGGATGGAACAAAAATATAAAAAAAATCTACATTTTGAGTATACTCATAATTCTGAGATTTTCAATTTAACAACTTCATAATTTCTTTCTATACTTAGAGACTAAACTAAAGTAATTTATCGTTTTTCCGATGACACTCATTTTTCCGTAAGCGCTGAAATTTCAAAGGTTGTATAGTAGAAATCTCATTAACAAGTAACGTTTTAAATCAATAAAAGCGCCGCTGGCATGTATTTTAATTAATCTTCGAGCTGTGACATTAAAAGAAGAAAGTAGGCTAATATTTATTTTAAATGTATAATTACATTTTCATATATTTATTATATATTTTCATTTCATCTATGGTCCATTATACTTAATTCAATGTTATCTTTAATATATTACTAAAAAAAAAACTTCTAGAAAAATTTCAGTAAATAATCAATCTAGGTTATAGGATTAATTTTACTTTTAATTTAACACAATGCCCCCTTGTTTTTTCATTTAAAATAAATTTCTGTGAGTTTACCTGTAAAGCTTTTCAAGCAGAAATATATTAATTGTTCAAATTTCAATAAACAACCTGTTCCAAAAATAGACTACACTGAGAACTAAAATTTTACAATACAACTTTGTTGAAATTAATAAATCTTCAATTTCAGTTTTTCGTCCATAATTTACTGACTACATTTTTGTTATAATATAATTCTAGTTAAATGATTAAAAATGTGCTGATGACAAAAAAATTCTATATCTTACCTACATTATAGGATAATTTTATTTATAACATCTATTATAATATTGATAAATGTAGTACATAGCAAGTGAAACTCAACAAGTTTTAACAATATTATTAACTTTGAAAACCGACGAAAATTTAGTATTTAGAAAAAACTTACTTTGACTGAAACTGATATTGAACGTTAAAAGAAAATTAATACATAAAATATAAAACCACAAAGTTTTTTGAGAACTGCCAGAAAACAAACAATTTGAGCCCTAGATTACGTCAATAGGTATTCTGCTAATACTGGTAATCTGTGTAAGCTAATAAAACTTCTATAGAAGTATTTATTTCCTCTCACAAAAAATAATAATTAGAATAATATATAAAAGTATACGTACTTTTCCTACTCCTAAACTCTATTAAGAACAGCAAATACACACAGTAATTTTTTATAAACAAAAAAAAATATTGCCCATAATAATTAATACCAATAGCTGACTAATTGGCATACAAACATATTTTGCAATTATGGGTGACTCAATATAAAATAATTTTAAATATCTCGAAGCCCCCAAAACTTGTAGTTTTTCTTGCTCTCCGTTATAACTGGTGGCCATATACCTATTGGTAGGATATAGTTAGGGTGGACTTTTTCGCATCTAACCTTGAATTGAGGGCCCGAAGAGTCTGAAGAAACTGTCCCGAAGGTGCATTTATATAAACTCGCGAAAATATTGGTTATTGATACAATTCACATCACTTCTTAATTCTAATACAGCTGTTATTTGTTACAAATACATATTTATATTCATAAAACGTCTCAGTCGTGTCAAAATAATCAATTAAAACAAAAGGGCCATTGACTGAGTCTGTCCGCTGAATTTACTTATTTTTACCTTTATTGGGGTTAAATAGAAAGAAAACTTTATAAGTTTGCGATCGGTACACATATGACTTTTACCCTCAACATATTTCAAGCAACACTGTGTTATGATGAGATAAAACCAATAGAAATATAAACAGGTGGTGTTTACAAATCAAGTGTTTACTTAAAACTTTTAATATAATAAAATTTTCGTAAAATACTAATTCTGTCGTCAGATTTAATCTTATATCATAAAATAAATTGAATCGAGCTTCAAAGAACGTGTATTAAAAAGGCTATAAGGAGATAATTGAATGAAATACGTGATCGTGTCAAGCTTTTTCTCTTAGAGTCTCTTTGAAACATTTTTTATCTCGTTAAGATACAAATTTAGAAAAATTATATTAGAATATTAGAGTTTATTATAAAAATATTTAAATATGTCTCTGAATAACTTAACTTGTCTCATAATTTACGTTTTTGGAATAAATGTTATACAAACCAACGTGCAAATATAATATGAAGTGTAATTTGTTTTCTTTTTTTATATTTTATTACTTAATACCTTCATTAACTTCATGTATTTATGAAGAAGAAAATTCTTTCTTCTTTTTATCTTAATTAATGATGAGTATATTTATAAACACCATCATTTTCATTCCCACAAATTACGAACTGTATATACATATAACGATATGAAAATTATTGATATTATTAAAACGTTTGAAGAATTTAAAATAAAATAGAAGTAACTAATCATATTATCTTCTGAGATATTTTTAAACACTAATTGTATAAGTTACTTCAAAAAACTTTATAACAATTTCAAAAAACTTCGTTATAATTAAAAAAAAACTGTTTGATTATAAATATATATTTCTTTACTTTTTTGTACATCGTTTCAATAAACTGACAATAACAAAATTATATAAGTCACATCTGTATTTAACGAAATAAACTAGAAACCTCAAAAAGATGTCATAAACAATAGTTTAGATGTTCCATTCTAAGCCTATCTTAGACCAAAACAGAAAGTGAACTAAAAGGAAATCTAATTGAGGTTTATTTGTTATATTTCTGTAAGACATCTCGAAGACAAACTTTTATAATTGTATTGCTAAAAATCTACAATAAAATTTAATAACATATTTAAGACAGTGACATTTTTATATATCATTTGGGACGTAACGTTTTATAAAATTTCTTACTGCGTATATTAGTATGTTAATATAAAATGTCTTCATTTAAATATTTTGTGTTTGAGTTTTTTAATTAATTTTCTTTCTGATTCATTCATTATTCCAAAGAATTCAACATTTAGATAAAAGACAGCAGACATCAACACTTGGTAGCTCTTAATTAAAACGAAGATTTAGCAGAACTGTAAACACAGAGCATAGCGGATGTGGCAGTGTCTGCAGAGTAAGTGAAATAATCCTACTGAAATGTATTAAATCTACATTATCAAATAGGTAACAGGTTGGAATAACTGTGCAAAATTATTATAGAATATAAATAAAAAATTCATTATATTGCAATAAGTTATAAAAATAAAGTTAGCAGGTTCAGATCATAACCATTGATGAATCACTGATGCCCGAGAAACATACCTAATTGATATTGGGCGAAAACTACAATTTCTTACCGTTTTTAAATGTTTTACTACATGTTCTTAACATAGGTAACTATTTTGTCTTATAGAAAAATCTTGTAAACTATGATCTACGTGTTAATATGCCACCCAAACTACAAGATTTAAATGTACCTAAAAATAAGTGTCGCTATTATAACGAAATAGAACTTTTACGTAAGAAGGACATTCGTTAATACTACTTGATTTATCAAGTATGCGTGACTACATCCCTTCCATCAGATGTTTATCCTTCTAAGCTGTACAAATCACTATATGAAGACGTTAAGTGCGGACAGTGTCTTTTCAGTCCGTGTAAGGAAAGTGGATGTTATCAGCAATAAAATATGTAGTATCCGTAAATGTTCATGATTATTATAATAAATTAGTTGTTGTCATTAAAACTTTCTACTTATATAAAGTAGATTAGGCCTAGGCAAATATATTTTACTGTTTAATTTATGGCAACTGTCTTTTCTCCCAAATAACACGTAATGACTAAAACTATAATAGGTACATAAAATAAAATAATCTATAAAATTATTTCATTTACATAAAATTAATTACGTTTAAAGGACCATAACGATTTACGACAATATTTTTTTTAAACTTTAATATTATTTTTTTACATAATCCGCATATGTCCACTTTTCTTTTTATGTTTCATCCCATTACTTAAAACTGTCATGGTTACATTTCCCATGTACTGTCAACCATTTACACAATTTCCCATCGTCCCTTTTGTTATCTTAGCATATATTTTAAAATAAATTTTTGTTTTAAATATTGATTTAACAAATTTATATAGAAATTTAAGAGAAAAATATATTTATCTATAAGTCCTTAAAACTTGCGAGCTTAAACGTTATTGACCTATATTAAAACGATAAATTTATTTTATTTATATTATTTAGTAAGAAGTTTTATATGTTTCCATTATGCTTGTTAAATATATTTATTATGTCCATAATTTATACGACGTTTATAAATTTCCTTATTTCACTTCATAATTTCAGTAGATTTGAGTTCGTAATGAGGGGATTAAATTTTGTGGAGTTCATTAATTATTATCGCTAAGAAGTTTAAACAAACCTCGGATTAAACGGGATCATTAAGTATTAAATTCACACACTTAAGGTAACAGCTTAATTCAATAACGCCGTGCTTCTTATAATTAGTATTATACATTATTATTGTATTAAAGACTTGAAAATTTGTTACATAAAAATAATATCCCTTATATCTTTGTCTTGCTTGCCTTTAAGCTCGTAATTAAAAACGGCGCTCCTAAAATGCGTCTGGGTTTTATGATATACTTTAATTTGAGGTTTTCTTCGCATTTACGCTGACTAAAATTAATAGGTCTTCTTATGAAAAACTTGCTAAACTTGTAGTTATAAAATAATGTAAGACAAGTATGTAAGTGAAAACATTTAATTATTTCCTTTATTTCAATATATATTATATTTGAATTGTCCTAATAACGTTGTTTTTTTATATGTACAAATTATTTTATAACAAACAATGTATATTATTTATAACGAAAATGATTCAGAACAATCTAAAGTTTGCAAACTTTTCCTCGATAAACTCTTGAGAAGGTGGAAACATTTATAAGCAGTGTAAAATAAACTAATATTGAAATTTCCTTTCTATACTCTCACAAAAGGTGACATGCAAAATATGTATATAATTACATGCCTCTATTGAACTATGCGAGAATGTAACAATGTTGATGTATCACAGAATAATTAGATGAAGCTAAGAAACCAGACAGTTCCTGCAAACTTACTAAGCTAAGAACAATGTCAGTGAATAAACTTTAAACTTGAGGTGAAATTTAGAACAGTGGTTTATCGGTTGCTTCAAATTTAATTTTGTTTTTAAGACATCATTAATTTTAATTAAAAACATATAACAATTTATGCAAATAAAAGAACAAGGCTTGAGAAGAGTTATTTGCGTTCATTAACTTTCTTGAAAAAAATAATAATTCTTTAACAGGCCTCGAAAAAATTCTCCAAAAAAAAACATTATCTGAAGATAGATTCCAGGCAAAAACGAGGGATAACATTGATAATCCTAAGTTTAATTTTCTTTTTACTGTCAAGGGAGCAAGTGAGCTACTTGATGGAAGGTAGTCATCGTCACCTATGGCCAACTGCAATATAAGGAATGTTGTTGATGTCTTGCCGACATTGATTGTGAAAGAGGAAGAGGATATAGAAGAAAAAGGGAACGGGCAACCTCTCTCTTACCCATCAGACGAAACATAGCCATTAAAGATACTTACACAGATGTTCTGTGTGCTTCCCCAGTCGAGCCAGCCTATTTGCGAGCCAAAGTAACTTGAACAAAGCTTAGTTAAAATTTTTCGAATAACTCTCCTGGGTTATAACAGCACTGTTCCCGGTCTCAGTGCGTTTTTTGGAAATAAAAAACTCGCCATATGACATATCAATTCTTAAAATAGTAAAACAAACATTAAAAAATATATATTAAAATAACATTTAAGTTAAGAAAAACACTATGCATTAAGCATTACGCACGTTGTCGGCCCAAAATGCCTTACAACATTTTGGGAAAGAGCTAATATTCTTACTATGTTGCACCCTCATTAAATCGTCCCATTTGAGGGGAACGACGCCACAAAAAGATACACACACACAGACATCGAAGTCAAACTAAAGTACAACTCAATACAAATAGGAATCTGGAAAGTAAAAAATGAATTTATATAGACAAAATAATAGTTATTTATCAGATATAATCAAACAATGGTAAGACAACTTATTAGATACTATGTATATAATAAATGTCTTACGAACTAAAGATCAGACATAATTTAACTTTTCTTATCCTTACAAATGTAACCATATTCTCTACGATGCCCTAAGGTATTGTTTCTTATATTATTGCTAGTTGTGAGCAATGATAAGTTATATAACTTTTATACTACTTTTGTCATAGGAGAAATGACGAGTGTAAAACAAATAGTCGTATGAATGTAATGTAATCAGAACAATATAAACATGAGCAAGAACACTAATTACTCAAAAACACTACAGGCACATAAAAGTTCTTGAAAATAAATCACATGACCGAAATACATATATTCCATTTCAGTCCTAGTTCTTGTGACAATAAACAAGCATCCTTTTCACGTTCTTGAAATTTGAAAGACAAAAATTTAAACACTTGAAGTATATGCTCCTATGTACGTTTTATGTCATTGACAACTTTTTTTTATAATAGCACGTTGAGAACGATGACATAAATTTTAAAGACTATATATAAAGCTTGCTCTTTGAATTTATTATACAAAAAAAAAATCGTATAGCATATGTATAGTTAAAATCACTTTTAATACTCCTATATTTGCTTCTGTAAATTCATTAAAAATTTACACCATTTGGTTATGTAAATAAATAAAATTAAGTATCTATGTACTTAGAGTAAAAGATAAACAAACACTCGAATTAAACGTTCAGCTTTGTCTTTAAAAGATGAGGTCCTTAAATGGGAGCAAATTTAATCACGTCCTTGGAATAACTAAAATGTTTTTAAGGCAAATTTTAATGAAAACAAGAACTTTATGACGGTATTAAGTTTGATAAAATTTATCACGGTCGCTAACACAAAACAAGATTGTACTTATTAGATAATGCCTATTAAATATTAACGTTAATATAAGATTCGTTTTAACAAAGTTGTATTATTTTCTAGATGTAATCATCAAGTATTGTCTGCGACTTATTTATTATTAAAAAGACTATATACCTTCGAATGAAAAACAAACATTCCCTTCAATTATTTTCATTCTACTCCGATTAATTCTTCTTTATTTTTTAAACAGCATTTCTCCTAAAATATATAAAGTTGTAGGTTATAAATCTGTATTTTTATTATATGATTAAACTAGTTTCTTTCCCCCGACTTCTTTCACGTACGTTTCTGTATTAGAAATTTATGCGACCGGGAGAACTCTATTCCTCCTCAAAGACAGTAGATAAGAAGATTTTGGATTTGATCAACTTTTTTCTCCTTTTTAATCGGGTGAAAATTATCCTATGTCATTTCCCTTGTTTCATTTCATTTTATCCAAACCCGAGTGCCGTTCTTGAGTTAAAAATAGTATAACTTTCTTTTATATAAAAAGATGTAAGTTTAACTATTTTTATAACTCACTACGTTATTATTCTATTAGAAAAATATCATTTCTGACTTCTATTTTAAACAAGTTTCCGATTTCCATTAACTCATGAATTGATAAAACATCAGTTGAAATAAACATTAAAATATCCGTCACGTTTTATCGATATCCAAGTCACGTTTAACTGTAAAGCAACATACCGCTGAATCTTTCTTTATGATGAAATGGCTCACTTTATAGCTTTATGGGCTCCATTCACCATAGAACTTATGACATTAACTTCCGAGGTCAGATTTGGTATATTGCATTAATGAAGCCATAAAGGACAACATTTCAATACAATGAAATACACATTATTGTGCACTAAAAAATGAAAAAAGTTTCGAAATTACTATATCTTGCAGTAGCAACTGCTACTGCTATATGATACACGAATATACTGCAATATTTAATATCTAAAAACTTAGATCACACTTACTGAAGCACATATTAAAGTACATTATTGTTATTAAAATTTGGAATTGCCAATAATCAATAAAATAATAAGTATTAAATTAAGATATATGTAGTATGTCATCATCATCATCAGCCTGTTAGATGCCCACTGTTGAGCAAAGGCCTCTTTCCCACAAGGAGAAGGTTGGAGCATTAATCACCACGCTTGCTTAAGACGGGTTGGTGATTTCAAACTTATAATTGTGAAACTATAAGTCCAGGTTTCCTCACGATGTTTTTCTTCACCGTATGTGAGTGATGTCTAAATACTCTCAGAAAGTACTTACGAGTATGACTCCGAAAAATCACATTGGTACTTGCCAGGTTTGAACCCCTCGGCAACGAGATGCGAGCACCTTAACCACTAGGACACCACTGACTTATATAAAACTAAGATATATGTGTATAAATAAAGCTCTTAATATATTTAAAAGTAATCATAAAAAGAAAATGAACTAACATTAACAGAACGTGTAAAGTCATTTGGCAAATATTGAAAACTCTCCTGAAAGTTCAGCTACAAAGATGAGTATTGAAGTCATAAATTTGAGGGCTTAACAATAGTAACTTTCATGTCTGGTTCCCAGAGGTTTCATATCTTCCATTAGAAACTGAGGAACAATTTTAGGCTCAGTTTCAAAACGATATTGAATTCTAAGTTGAATAATCTATGCATTTGGAAATCTACCTAAGTTTTGATACTAATTAGATATTTTTTTACATAGTTTTGTAGATTACGAATTTTAATAACCACCAGGTGCTTTTGGATTTGACAAGAAAGTATTGCTTTAAACATTAAATTTTTAATTTTAATATTAAAAAATAGCCTTTAATTAAAAAATTAAGAAGATGAGATGAAACTTTTCAGCACACAAGGATTCACTGTGTGGGCACCGAATCTGTCGCGTTGCAGGGAGAGGAGCTTTAACAGTGCCTGGGACTTGTAATCCTGGTGTAGGTTTAAGAGGTCCCTTTCTAACGCGTTTTAAAATACACATCCACCGTCAAAGGTCCTCACTTTACCTATGTACCTACCAAATTTGAAACGAGCCTTCTAGAGCTACCTTTGAATTACCTTCTAAGAATGAATTAGTGTTAGTTCTGGACAGACCGAAGTTTTTTAATAGCGTGTAAAGAATTTTAGCCATTATACCTCTAGCTCCCACTTCTACCGAATACAAATTTTTAACGAACCTATTCTAGGGAGTTTATTAGAGAGCTCGTAGTTCTTATTGATCTTGATGGCATGATCTTTAGGTATGTATGTTGGTTTCTCGAGGACAAAGGAACCGTAAGCTCTATTAACACAACGCGCTTTGAAATTAGCGAAACAATTTAATGTGTGAAATTTAATTAAAATTACAAATATTGTGGTCATAATGTTAAGGTGTAATATACTGGCTTTATCATGTAACATCCACTCTAACTGTTGATACTAAGACAAACAACAGTTATTTTGTTTATAAGATGATTAAGGAAATTTATCTTCCATTGTTCTTCGTATGGAGCTTGAAGTTTCATTGCTATATATTGAGATTTGGTAAGCTGAAATAGGTAATAAGGTTAGCTGAAATAACGTCTGATATGATATGACTCAACATACAAAAAATATTTATACAATGAAGTTGACCGTTAAGAATATATTTATGTATCATAACAATTATGGAGAATTCAATAGGATTTTTTAATCTATTATAAAATAGAAAGTCCGTAAGAGACAACATTACCCGAAAGCCAATAGATCAATATGTTAATGCAAAACATATTAAGATTAATATTGGATTTAAATTAATAAAATAATTTGGATTCGGTCCACGACTGAGCTGCAGTTGCTGAATATATTAAAGTAAAACGAATGAGGTATTTTTGTTACGAAATACATTAATTTAAAACTGAAAAACATGATGTGTAAAGCTTAATTTAAATTAAGAAAATTTGTTCAATGGACCAATTCTGAATGCGAATGCAATGTATATATGTAATTTAGTTACTGACTTCTTATATCCTGTTATATACGATACCAATAAAACTGTATTAGTATAATGAAAAATATATATGAAAGTGTATAAAACCACGTCAGACATATAAAACTAAAACTGGAATTAATACATTTAAATGAATATTCACGTCACTTTTGGAAGTATAGAGACAGGTGTGTATTTAAATCAGCAAACGTGTGATATTGTTCTAGTTTAACTTACTGAATTATAAATTTTCAGCTATCGATATGAAAAGGCATATAACGCAAATAAAGTAGTGTACTAATCTGTGTTAGTATCACATTTTGTAAATAATATTATACATACATACATACATTCTGTTTCATACTTCTTATATAGATAAGTATATAGAATACTCGTAATTATAAAGAATATAATATGTACTAATAATTTATTGAAAAAATATTAAATGTAGAAACAATAATATTTCATCATTAATGTTTGTATTATAACAGTAATCGGGTTATATAGTAACTACATATTAATGAATTATACATCAAAGCTTTGCCTAGAGATTCCACTGAATAATATAATTTTATTATTTATCATGAAGGCTTTGTACACAGTTATTATTACAAAATACTCGTATATATTTTTTATGACAAAACTACAAATATAATAAATATACCCTTTGTAAATAATATATAAATATTGTAGCAGACATACAATTTTAGATTAAACGTATAAATAAAAATACGCTCAACGGGTTTCATTAAACATGGCACATAGAAAATGTCTTGTTTTAAATGTTGAGTATGAGCGAAACCGGGTCCAAAAAGTAGTATAATTTGTTATATCTTTAATATATTGTAATGAGATTGTTAACTTAAAAAATTATGACGTTATTAATATATATATATTAATATACGTTATTAATATGTGTATATATTTTAAGTATAAATGGTTTAATCAAAATTATCTTCCAATGTCTTGGTAAAGATTAGAACGACAGTTCTTTTTTTAAGTATTTTATTACAAGTAAAAAGGTTTTCTTCTTAAAAATATACAACAAAATACACGAAGAGGCCGTAAAATCTTAAATTTATATCTAAAATATACTTAAACAAAACACATAATAAAACCGAAATAATTCCTCAACTTTGTTTAGCCAAGAGTTTCCACTTCGCATTTATTTGTCTTATAATAAAGTATGACGATTGTGAACTTTTAGAGTACTTTAAACCCATAAAAGGTTCTGCCTCGAAGCATTTTCCGAGTACAGTAATTCTATTTCGCTACAAAGAAAATTAACGCTCCCGCGTTCTACATCAGAACCTTCAATTAAATCACTGAATATTCAAATGAGTTTTTGATTAGCGAGAACATTCATGTAGTGTGATTGTGCTAACGCGTTCTCGTCAATTTGCGAAAGTCTGTGCTAATGTTTGATTGTTTAAGTTTACTTTCTAGTTATTCTGTTCAAATATATATTGTATTACATATGTATGTGCTATATTTGTTTACTTTACATACTAGTATCTGATATACTTTTGTATATTATACAATTTTGAACTGATTTACTTCGTTAAGTAGTCGAAAAATATACAAGAAAAGCTGCATTAAAAAAGGTGCTTATTTTATTAAGAAATCAGTAAACACTTTAATCAGGTTATCAGAATATATTTTTAATTAAATGAATCCGGATATTACAGTGGCTACAACTCTGTATATTTATACAACAGTATATTTATACTATAACAGTAGTTAAAAGGTGTAGATTATTATACGTTGCTATCATAATTAATATGCTAAAAACAGCCTTTAATTTTTTTTATTAAAATCCTGACTCTTAGGTAAGATCAATTTGGGTTAATACCGCTTGATATATCAACTAAAAGTGACTATCTTCCGTCAATCAGTTCATCCTTCTAAGCTGTACAAATCACTATATAAAGACGCTGAATGAGGACAGTGTCTTTTATTTCAAGTAAAACAAGTGGATAAAAACAACAATTAAATTACATAAATTTTAGGTATACTAATTGAACCTTTACACATAAAATAGTTACTTAAATAGAATATGAACTGGTTTTGTTATTTGGTTGTTTATACTTTAGATATTCTTTAATTTTATCAAATTGGTGTTGTCTGTATTTAGTATCGCGATGTATGGAATTTTTAATAAGCTGGGAATAAAAGAATGTCAAACATGTTTGATAATATCTTTAGTAAGATTCTTGCTATTTATTGACCTTTTATCCTTCACAGATAACTTATGTAAGTATAACACAACATACAATGCTTTGTTTCTCATTTCAATTCCAGAGTTGTCACTTATTCGTTGCGACCAGCGACGATAAAAAGTAGCCGTTGGGCATTGGCATATTAAAAACAAATTCTAAGTATATGAGATATATAAAATAATATAAATAAAATTATTGTTTTTCTATATTTAATAAAATAACGAAATTTATACCATCATAAAATATTTTATAATCTATATCAGGATTTCGAGGTAGCCAAGCGAGTTCTATAGACTGGCCTTTATAATTTAGCCTGGTCTTCGTTTTAAGTAATGAGGCTACAAAACTTCAAAATCTTAACTTTATTCAACTTCTTATAAATGATGTTTAAATATAATATTTTTTACAAAATTTACTTCAAAACATGTTACATAAAAAAGTATCTGTAATATTTTTATTTGGCTTGCCTTTAAGCTCGTAATTAAAAACGCTCCTAAAATGTGTCTGGGTTTTATGATATACTTTAATTTGAGATTTTCCGCGCCGCTAAGCGTACAATAATTAATTGGTCTTCTTATGAAAATCTTGCTTAAAGAAATTGTAAGTCTATATAAGTGAAAACATTTATTTTATCTCTATTAAGATTTATTTTAATTCTATTCAATATTGATATCAACATTATTATTTATGTCACATTTTGTATAAAAGCAAATGATTCTGTATTTCCAAGCAATTTTCAACGTAATTCTTAACCCATTGTTGCATCTGGACTGTAATTTCATCATTTCATAAAGTAAAAGGATGGCGAGATTGGTCTCAATTTAATTTAAATACATAATAACAATAAATAAACTAAAATTATTTTAAATTTTACCTTTTATCTGCAGATGTAAAATAACGTAGCATTGGTTGAAAGTAAAATATGTTTAAGTAACATTTTTTAAAGAGTAACTAATTTATGTTAAAATCAACAGACTACCTATTAACTAGACTAGTCTCTCTATTCTCTACTCATTCATTCTTAATCTGATCTGTAATATCCCCTTAAAATGCATTTTTCATAGTTAAACATCATCTATTATGATTATAATGTATTATAAATATTAAAATGTACATTCTAATTAGTATGTCATAAGTATTTTAAATAAGACTTAGAATTTATGTATTTCATACTTAAAGTACCCATATTGTAGGAGTTTTTTCAATCTTTGTCATAATAATTATAAACGCTACAGTTATACCTTTCACTGCCAGAACAAATGTGCAGTTATAACATAAAAAAAATGACTTGTAAAATATGAACTTAATAAAAAAACCAACGTTCACATTTAAACCTGTTTACTAAATCTATCTATACATATAAAAATGAATTGCTGTTCGTTCGTCTCACTAAAACTCGAAAACGGCTGAACGGATTTATCTTATTTTAGTCCAGAAATGTTCGTGGAGGTTCAGGGAAGGTTTAAAATCTGAAAAAAAATTGATTTATTTCCGGGAAAACCCTAAAAACAGCCCTTTTCTATTTCCCATACAAAAAAAATTTTTGGCATTAGATTTGACAACTAACTAATATGTCAATCATTCTGTTCGATAGAAACAGGAAAAATTTAATAAATACCAATACTTGGTTATTTAAGACGGGATAGAGTTCGCCCGTTAAATTTCAAAGTACTAAACACTTACTGAAGATTATTTTAAGACATCTTAACTATATATTTTTTTTATTATTTATGTTAAAAACACATCATGAGGTATTATTTCTATTTATATCTTCTTTTACTCTTTAAAATCGTTATATAATTGGAACAGACACGATTTAAAACATCTGTATATACTACTCGTACTAATAACAAAATGTCCGAGGTATTATTTGATAAGAATAGAACCTTGGAATGGTGCTGAATATATATCTTAGACTGATTATTATTAATATTTATGGCTATTGCCTAAAAAGAAAATTTATGATCTGAAAGATGAACTTTGATCCAAACTATATTTTTGAATTAAATATTGATTGATAACTCAAACTATTAATTTTGTATACATTAAATGGATAATTGATAATAATCTGTTTATGAATAAGTTGAAAATTACTCAAAGCACTTTTGACGTATGCGTATAATACTGATGCCGTATATGTGAAATAAAGGGAAAACGTCAGTGGCCCTGTTACGCGTTACGTTTATTACTTACTTACGTATTACTTAAAACGAAACCTTCACTAAAGTTAGTTGTTCAAACAAAGTTGTACGATTATATTTCATGTTAAATTCTTTGACCAGTCTATATAAACGCAGCCTGCTTGCTCTGAATTGATCATTGAATTTTCTGTTAAAACAATATGGATTATCTATATTTTGCTATCTAAAAAATGGAATGATGAATGAAACTACTCATTGAATAAATGTAACTTTTTAATTGTTAATGCCTTGTGTCAAACAAGTTTAAAAAAAAAACTTTTGTTGTAAAATTAAACTTTTTATATTCATCCTATCCTTACCAATATTATAAATATGAAAGTACACTATCTATGTATTTTTCTGTAAGCTGTCATACTAAAAGTTCTGAAGTAAATCAAATTAAATTTGATGCCTAGACACCATATAGTTTGACAAAAAACATAGGCTGCTTGTTTATGCAAGAAGATATACTTAGAGTGTGAAAGAATTATTAAATGTGTTAAGATAGTTTCACTAGTTTTAGAGTTCAACTTTTTTTATCGCTTTTGTTAAGAAAAAAAAGTACATTAAATGATTGCTAATTCTTCGTGTTCCTTAAATATAAAATAGCAAAAAAGAGATAGAAGATTAAAGTTTTTATAGAAATATGTAAAGTTTATATAACAGCTGTTTTATAATTTTGCACCGGGACAAAATATTAGAGCATTTCTAAGACATGTAGTGGAGTGATTACAAAATGTAAAACTCGAGTTAACGCAAGGAAGAAACTTGCCAAACGACACGGCGAACACAATGAGTGTTGCAAAGTAGCTCTGGCGCGTTCTAGTTAAAGAAAAACAAGCGTCATATTAACCGAGTGCAGACTTTGTAACAAATATGAACAATGTATCGTCTAGACTCGATTTTTATAGAATTATAAGTCAAAGTATTTTTATTCTTTAAGCATTACAAAAATCTGTTTTATTTAACCTTAAGGACCGGTCTGTTAGTAATTTCTATTTAATATCATCTAGGTTATGAAACATCATTATACAAGTATATATGTTTTCTCGCCTACTCCAAAAAATTTTTTGTATACCAAATATACTATAATATATGTATATAATTTACAGAACCGATCCTTCTCGAAACTTATACACCAAATTGATACCTTATCCATCTAATATCTTCCCGTTTAAAATCTTCCGAAAGCAATTACGTAAAATTGGCGGTTGAAAAGAGTCACAAAAAATCATAGAGTAGCGTAAGTTGCACTACTCTAACCTTAGCCTGAGTACTCCTTGTAAAGTAACAACATGTATAATTCAAATTTTATCTGTATGTGACATTTTTGGGGACCTTTTTTTGTGGACCTTAGCTTAATAAAGATACAATATATAAAGCCACAAAATGTCAAAATCGGGCGACTCGTTAAAAGCTATACTTTGGTTAGACTGACAATCTGTAAATTAACAATAAATCATCCTTTGTTTCTTTATTCTCAAAGTTTGAATTTTATTAGAAATTTATATGGGTCCAATATCGTAGTATACATTTTCCATGTAAAAAATATAACAAAATCGAACAACAATGAAAAGTGAATTGAATCTCAATTGATACCTTCCTCCATATATCCGTGGTTGAAGAAAAGATGCCCCATTTTTGCACCAAAAAGCGACACCCTTTCTAGCAACAATTCGTCTGTTGGATGTTATATGGAAAAGTAGGTTAATATTTAATGATATTAATACAGTAAAATATTGCGTGACAAGTTAATTTAGCTTATAATAATCTCTGCTATGTCAAGGACTACCAAATAACAACGCAAAATGGCCCATGTCCTCATGATGAAGGAGATGAATTGCACCAAAGTTTTAAAAGTGAGATAGTGCTAGAGGGAAATTTCTTAAATAACAGTCTAGTTTAGTATAGTCTAGTATCCTAAGTAATATTATGAAACAATTAGGTTACTTTATTTTTAACCAAATTGTTCCAATGCATATTTTTTATATCAAATTCCGTCGCTCATGGACATCCGCAACATCTCTGTGTCGGATGCGTTGCCAACCTTTGTTTTTTAGTAATAGAGAGCGGTGGGAATAAAGAAATGACAGGAAAAGGTGTGAATACTGAAAGGGTAATCGGCTCTCTCACTGAGACGGTGATACTCCCCAGATCAAACCGGGCTATGTTTGACCTGACGTTTTTTGATCACAGCTCGGCCCTACCACGTGTAGAACACTTAAAAAAATAATGTTAGTCTAATGTTTTTTTTAAATTAAATACTGTAAGGTTAGGTAGGCAGGTTCTGTAGGCGGAAGGTTCTTATCTTTCACAGTAAAATGTATATAAAACACTAAAGAATTATGCATTGAACTATTGGAATAAAAAATAAAAAGAAAAGGTTATGGAAAACAACAAAACTTTGAAATAAAAACACGTTTTAATCCATCTTGCGGTTTTTTCTAATATTTTTTAAAAAATTCAGTAGTTTATAGCTCCAGGACTCTTGGGATTAAGCATAAAAAAACCTGTTACGAAATAAAAAGGATTAAGGAGACTTACCTTCTCCCTTTTGTTTAGATGATTATTATAAATATCAAGTGGATTGCATATAACCACTCCTTTGTGACTTAAAAAATGTGAGCTGGAAAAAGTAACTTCAATCTTACATTGATTGAACTTCAATCTTAATTGATACAGTTACTGCGGTGAATAATTTTTAATCCATAGTTAATAATATAATTGACATCTCTATAAAATGTAAGATTTTATGTGATAGAATAAAGTTTTCACAGTTGTTCACAAAACCATAAACGAATAAAATAAAATCATAAAAAATGTAAGATTATTCTATAATTTAAGCTATGTACAGACAAACTGAATGTTTTCAAACGAACTGTTACTGTAATTACGTACTAAGTAAAGTAGAACCAACATTCGTTACAACTTTAAACAATTTTGGACTTTCATTAAATCGCAGAGATTAAATTATGATGTACTGGATGTAAAGTTTTTGTACGAGCGATTATGTTCCGATGGTTAATCTATTTCAGAAATGTTTGCTGAATTTTTTAATCTATTTTCACAATTAAAACCAACCCTGTGTTACAATTTGTTATTATATTGTTTTCCAATTTATGAAGATTAAATATCAATTGACAAAAGAAACGAAATTCACGATAAAGTAAAAAAAACTATTTTTCTGATCTTAATAGCGAGAAGATCCAGGTTCAGAATCATTTCCTTAAACGTCGCGAAATTTCTTAGACGTTACAAACAAATATCTTCGTCTTTGCCTATTTTTGATTTAATGTGTTAAATTAATTTTAATATAAATTATCCACATTGAATTTTAAGACAAGGAATCTATTTTAAATATGGGTATATAAAGGTTTACTTTGCTATGTTGGAACATTTAATTGTAAGTACATTTATATTATGAATAGCAACGGTAACATTAAAAATTATTTAAACAATATTTCAAAAAAAGGTTTATGCTGAAAATCTTAATAATAATCTCCACTTTAACTCATTGGAAAATTTATACAAGTTATTAAAGAACTTTAATGATTCAGAATACCTATTGAAAAATATTCAACTAAATTGCCTCGTCTGTCATCACGTCTTAAACACACTTTTTATGTTCCATTTTGTAGAACCAATTATCACAAATTGAATTTAATTTGTACTTTAAAGAGCAATTCATAAGTAAACTCAGGGTAGCTTGTTGAAGTCGTATTGGAACATCAAAATTTATTTGATAAAAACCTATACATATGTATATATACATATGTATATATTAATTTTAATATCGAAAATAATTGCTACATAAAATATTTTATTAGAAAAATTTTCTTCGACAAACCTAGAACTTTAAAATTATTTACCAATAAATTCCTTGACATTAATGTATTAATTTTAAAACGGAACATATTTTTGTATCTCACAATAACTTCTAAAATATAAAATGATTTCATATCATGTCAGAATTAAATTGTTAGAGAACGGTATAAAATGAATTTTCCTCCAAGTTTTAAATATTAAAATGAGAATAACTTTTTAACCGAATGGAAGAATCTGTTTTATTAAAGTTAGCACGATTGGTTTTATACGCAATATGATATCAAATTTCCATTTCATTTTACATTTGTTAACTTTGGTTCGACTTTCCTTCTTTGGTAGTTCATAGTGCCTTTTTAAGTGCTCATACGAGACCAATACAGTGCTCGTGACGCGGTTGAAGCTATGATCGGTTCTTTTCGACTTTTTTTTGCAAAGAATCCCAGTTGGTATATGCAAAATACGTGAAAATCATTCTTGAAAATGTTTTCGTAATATACATTTTATATGTTTAACTATCAAATATAAGAAGTCGTTTTTAAATTAATGAAAACAAATTAGTACGATCACACTGTATAAATGTTCTCGCTAATCATAAACACATTCACAATTCCCTCATTTAATTGATTACTGTAGTGTAAAACGCCCAAGTGTGAATTTTCTTTGTAGCGAAATACATAGAATTACCGTACTCGGAAAATGCTTCCAGGCGGAACCTTTTATGGGTTTAAAGTACTCGAAAAGTTCACAATTGTCATACTTTATTATAAGACGAATAAATGCAAAGCGGAAACTCTTGGCTAACAAAGTTGATGAATTATTTCAGTTTGACAATGTGTTTTGTTCGAGTATAATTTAATATACATGTACATTTAATATTTGACTATCTTTTTGGATATTTCGTGCCATATTATTTTAGAGAATTATATATTAACAGTCTATTATTTTTAATGAAAGTAATTTATTCTTCTGGCATAATGTAATAAATAAAAATTAAGGTCTAAAAGGTATTGGCAGCTACATCCCGAAAACATATCAATGCAGAAAACATATCTTTTGCTTAGTAAACTGAGGCAGATACAATACCATATTTCAATAAACACGGTTGACTGTGAAGTCGTTTCTAACATTATATTCCTGTTGGCAAAATTTTACGGCATACTCGTATATATAAATATAATAAACTCAGTATAAAATTTTGAAATCTGTTAGAATGCATATAGATAACTCCTATAGTTTCATTAAAATAACAATGAGAAATTAAGGTTTCCTATAAATATTATTCTAGTTCAAATTTTCAATAAAAACCGTTGTTTACAAAGCCTTCATCATAAATAACAGTATTATTTCCATTTACTACAGCCGACAGGCAGAGCTTTGATAAATAATTTATGAATTGTTTTATGAACAGGTTCGTCTATAATAATAAAAACAGTTAGGATTTTTAAATTATTGTATGTTCAGTTATACCTTAATAAATATAAAAAGGTCTAAAATTATATAGGTCCTTGATTTTTTTCTTCAAAATTGCTTATTTAAAGAGTAATGTTGAATAGTGTATATAACATATAAGCACGAGTGAGTATGTTCCTACATCGCTTTCAAGTCACTCTCGTCTGTTCAAAGGCAATCATTTCAAAGAAAACTATAACTTTGAGGTTGTTAGAGATTTTAAATTTTTTTTTAATAACTTTTATATTTCGATAAATGAATAAAACTTTATGAAAACAGCAATAAATTAATCAAATTCCAGACAACTACTAGGAATAAATTTTATAACAAATAAAAGATCTTATTTCATAATAAGTTTCTGTATAAAATTGTTTAAAGTCTTTATAGCCCGAGGTTATGTATGTCGCTAACGACCAGAAATCCTACTACACTTCCTTTAAGGGAAAAGTTTCTGTGGAGCGAGATATGACAAAAGTTATAAGGAGTTAATAAGCTAACGTCTTCGAAAAGAAAGATAGTTGAGATTTGATCTGGTATTTTCTACAAAAATAATGTTTATATCTACCGGGGAATGAAAGATAACAGTATCTTTTTAATATTTAAATTGATATATGAAATAATCATCTTAATTAAAATTAAAATTTAATACATGTATATCTTTTCTATTAGGAATGATGTAGAATTATGTTAACAAACTGATATATGATACATATTATAATATTTTAAATACAGCACAGATCAAAATTGTAGGAAGATTTTATTTACTTAACAACTCATAATATATCTCACTATAACGTGTAGTTAAAAGTATTGGATACAAGATATAGACAAAATCTCATTAACACTATATTTGTAACCCGAAGATACTGTTGCATTTAAATAGATGATAAATTTTTTAAAATTTCTTGTGTCTATTCAAAATTATAAAACTGTTTTAATTCTCCATATAATTTATACAATATATACTAATGAAGCTCAAGTATATTCTTTTGAACGAGACCAGAAAACTAGTAAGAAAATAATTTGCCTTTGTTTGAATATGCTATCAAAATATTAGATACTATTAAATGCGATACTAACACCCAAAACTCCTTGATATAGAAACTTTTACCATTATATAATTCTAACAACGCTTGCTGCTTGTTGTGCAAATACTAAAAACATCTCAAACTAAAATAAACACAATATTGTGTTTTAGTACACTGTTCATTAAATTAATCCCACAGCGTATTTAGATTTGAAAATGTATTGAAAAACTATCACTTAAAATTCATAACCGTATTCAAACTAAGCCTAAAGTTCTACTTTAGCTAATAAAAGAAATGAAGCCTTTGGGAGTCGTACATGAAAGTTCCTATTGTTAAACCTTAAAATTTATGACCATGTAACTCATCTTTGGATCCGAACTTTGCCGTGAGTTTGGCAATATCTGTAAAATGATCTGGTTATAGCCATATTAATACCCTAAACATATTTATTTATACAGGTAGGTAGACTGTATTAAAATAAACTTCTGATTAAGTGTCATGAAAATAAAATAAGTTTACATCAAGTATAATTTGAGTGGCAAATTTATATTTGTTAAATAAATGTTTCATTACTTTTGTGCTCTCATATTTAATAAATCAATTTCATACTCAAATTAAGAATATTTATATATTAAAAGAATATTTTTACATGAATAATAATGAAAGGCTATTACTATTGAATTGTCCAATATGAAAGCAGATCCACAAAGGAAGAAAAGGCCTGGTAGACACGTAGTTAAAAACCTCAAGAGTGGAAAATTATTTACAATAAATTGTATAAAGAATTGGAAAATAATAAATTGAAAACACTTTTACTCATCACTATTAAAATGCAAGTAGTCACAGTTAGCGGTACGAGCATCATTATTTCTTTTTTAAATAATTAACTACTTTGGATAGAATTATCTCCTGACACGGAATTGTATTAGTAAAGCAGTCACAAATTCTGTATCCTCGACAACATTAGTCAATTAGAGAAATAAATAATTTATGCACGATTCAACTCATGAATATAAAGTTTGGTTTAGATTTCCCAAATTTCAATAATGAAAAAAAAGGAATCCTACGTATTATTAAATTAAAAATTTCCTACAAGTTCGGTAATTTTGAGTGACACATACCTATACAGGGTGACTGGTGAATTACTATCGATATTTGAGGACGTGATATTTGACGATCATATATGACAAAATAAAAATTAATATAACATAAATATTAATAAACTTCTAAGTAAAGTTAACCAAAAGTTATGTAATTAATTACGCATCGTATGAACACCCTACAGATTAGGTATATACTCACACTCACACAGACGCGGCGGCGGCGTAGTGTTGTATCAGCACGCCGCCGCACGCGTCCACACTTGGAACACTTGGAACGTGTACACACTTTATTTATTTATACGGAAGTTTGGTCAAAAATTAAGTACCTATTTTTTTTACATAATTCGAATGAGAATCATGTACCGAGTATGCTCCTTAAATATTGATAGTAATTCACCAGTCACCCTGTGTATACAAATAAATGTAAATGTTAGCTTATTAAATTGTATATTATTTAAAAATCATAACATAATTTTCTTATTAATTGTATAATGTTATTAATTAAAATCTAAGTAATCCATAGATTACAGGAGTTATAAATAGAAGAATTAGAATCAAATAATACAAGAAAAATCGAATACTATTGCTGCAGTGCCGATTCATTAATCTCTATTACACAGAACACTTTTGTTAGGTACTTCTTGAAATAAAATCTATTTTATTCCACGACACATACATATTAATTAATTGTATTCCATAAATGTATCATACATAATAAAGAATACAGAATTTTGAATGCTACACTCAATATATTTCACAGAAATAGTGACTAGTAAAACTTATGCTATGTATTTAAATTGCCAATTTAAGTTTCTGTATTTTGGACGAGATTAAGATCATGACTCACCTGTTATACAAAGAATTTGAAAAGTGAGTTTTTATGGAGTTTTATAAATAATGTTAGTAATATACTATAAGATAATAATTATTAAATATTGGGAATTCGAGCAATATATTTTTGGTATTCCTTTTTTTTATCATTATTAAAATTTTTGTGAACTGTGACTTTCTCTACTTTTCAGAGGTTTAGCTGGTAGAGATTACATATTATCATTATAATCGCGTTTGACATTTATGAGCTATGAAGAAGTAAATATTAAAAATATACAACTACAAAGACGGATATAAATTAAAGAAACAAAATTACCTGTTAATGCTCTGTATATGCTCCTTTTTTCTTTTTATATAATTCACAATAAATTTAATTAATGCACTGCAATGAAATTATCAAGGGCTTTATTAATGTTGTATATAAAATCTGTCCGTGAAAGTTAAGTTATAAGTGCTATGGTGAATAGAGCTCATAACCATATAAAGTGAGCCATTTCATGTTAAAGGAAGACGCAGCAGTATGTTGCTTCACAGTCAAACGTGACTTGGATATAAAAGTCTGTTGATAGTTTAATATCTATATAAACTGAGATTTTTCTCAAGCAATAACAATATTTAACAACTTAACTGTGTTTAAAAGTTCAGTGATATTATTTAAATCTATATTTAATCCTTAAAAAAGAATACTAATTATATGTACTATTATCAATGGTAAAACAATATTTTAATCATAATTGATAAGAACAAAGAATGTTGTGTCCTTCTCTTTTAGTATTTTTTTTGAATCTGATTGAAAAATTAATTGCAACCAAAATTTTAATAACGATCAAATAAAAAAGTCGAAAATTGTAGAATTTTTAGTAGAAAAACTAAATTTATTTATGTTATACTTAATACGCATAACCTTACGTATAAGATTATGCGTACAATCTAGTTTTGTGTTTTCGACCGCGATAAATCTTATCAACCATATTAACGCTATAAAGTTCTTGATTTTCATTAAAATTTCCCTTAAAAACCTTTTACTTACTCCATTGATGTTACAAAATTTGATTACATAAAATAACCTAATCTTTTTAAGACAAAGCTCAGCATTTAATTCGAGTTTTTCTTTACATTTTACCAATATGACATCAATGACTTAGTTCAGAATATATACATCACATAAAATAGGTAGGTTTATATATTAACCATTTGCGTTACTATCCATCATCTTGTAGACTATGATGCATCTTACAGCCTTTCTTACTGTCTTTCATTAAACTGACTTTCCTGACTTCTGGAGTGACCTTATCCTCACTTCTTGTCATGATAAAGTAACGATTTATAATCAATCACCTACTTTCGGTATATTCTGGCGTATTCACTCTGTCGTTGCCTAAACTTTCTTATCCCTATATGAAAAATTCCTTATCCCTCTGTCCTACAGGAATTGCGACCTACTTCCATCTTAGTGTATCTTTTTAAAGTCCTTGGAATAGCTTTCCATAAACAATGATCCACTTTTGTCTTTAAAAATAATTTTATCTCCGAGGACCCATACGGTTTACGTCCTAGCCACCGCATGACGACATCGTTTCTACAGATTGTAAAAGAACTCAGAGGTACAATGGAAGTTGTCCAGTTCATTATTTTATATTTATTTCATAGATTTTTCGCTTTTAACACCTTACCATGAAATTCTTATTGTTCTTCTTTAAATTTTGATTTTTTTTCAAAGAACTAAACTGGTCCACTGATTACGAGTATCTTCTTAGTCACCAACACACTGTATATGTTGACAATAACTTACTTAATTGGTGCGAATGGGGTTACGGTGTTTAACAAGGCGACATATTTTCTCCTCTCCTATGCTCTCTATTTTTTAAATCCATTACAAAATATGTCACCTGCTCTTATCATCTGTTACCTGAGCACTTTTAAATTTTTGCACAGGCCTTTCTGACAACATTGATGTGGAAATTGCGGCTATCAATGAAAATCTGTTGCATAAACACAATTTTTGTACTACTTTTAGGTCACATTGAATCCTGTTGTTGGACAATTGTCCTTAAAAGCCAGTGACAGTGACGAAGGATACAGCGTCCTTAGTTTACAATAGAGTTATTACAAGTTTTATACCCGATATTTTATGTGTCGTCGACATTCAGTCCTCTCATTGAGCTGGGACTTTTATATTAATAGATTGTGCAATAAGGTCACGGAGTTGCTTTTGTGCTTTAAATCGATACAAGCAGATTTTATAGATTCAAACGAACTCTGCTCCAATTCAAATCACTGATCCTACATCTCATTGATAATGCTCTAATATTTCCGAAAATAATATAGATAAGTTGGATCACCTTCTTACATCTTGTATTCGCTTTATTTTTAACTCTTAAAAATACTAGTATACATCCTGATATTCTCAACTTAAGCAGCTATCCATTCGTGTTCAAGATCATCTAGATATCTGTATCAATTATTCTGTAGCTCTCAGTATTTGGAAATAAAATTTCAAAAAGTGGGAAAGTCTCACGATCTATATATTCGTTCTTTAGACAGACTCACACTATTCATTCCTTTGCATCGTAGTAGTTACCTCCCAATTCTTACGCAGTGCACGCACTGCAACTTCAATGGCCAACTTCAACTCATTAGACTTTCTCACAACAGAAAAATGTTTAAGAGAACTTTAACAAAGTATTTTAAATGTATTTATTTTAAGATTTCACACATAAGTATAGTATAATATATAATAAAAATAAAACTTGGTTGATGAAATTGAATTAAGTTCTATAATTTCCTGCTCTTATACCGACTAATTGTTTTGTACAACTGTTCATTTGTGGTGGCCTAGTAGAGAATGTTTCTAACTTTAAGTCCACATTTGTTCATTTTCAGCAATAATGAATAAATAAATTATTTAATTTGTTTTCTTAAATTTATGTCATATTAAATTTCGTTAAGAAATTCTTATTAGTTTTGCATTTAGCAATTCAATTTACTACTTGTTATAGTACCAAATATATGGCATATGTCTATTAAGACTAGGACATAAATAAAACATTTTTTAATAAAAATATACTTCAGGATATTATAAATGACAATAAAAATATAATGAGCAAAAACGAAATAATTCTATAAAAAATAACTACGATTGATATTTATTTACTTTTCAGATTATACGTGTAAAAGTTTTATTTTCTATTTAGCGAAATTCTGTTTAAACTATTCCTTACCACCTCAGTTCCCAATAACAAGGGTAATCTGATTTCACACTTCTCATTTCTCATGTAATCAGAGTGCTCTCGAAGTTGTATAACCGTCTAACGTATTGTATAACAAAGTTCATAACTTACTACTAATAATAATATAAGAAACAATATCTTTGAATTTGTAAATCAATTGTTTGAAAAATATTGTTCTTTAAATTATTATTAAATATGAAAGTGCAAGAAAACTCAAATAAATATTTTTTTACAATATAATACTATGAATTCACTTTTTATATATAATTAATTATTATTAAAACAATCTTCCTCTATTTCTCTTCCTGGTAATTTTGATAAAAAAAGAATTTGAATAACTTCATATTATAAAGAAAATATTGCATATTAATTAATTTTACATATCAAACCATTTTATTTAGTAAGATGTTTTATACAAACGTTCACAATTATTGCACAATGAACTATTATCGGGTCAGTTATTGTACAACAAATTATCCGGTTTGCTATTTACAAAGCACAATGATATAAAAATAACGAGATAAAGATATTTAATCCATTTAGTTCCTAAATGATCTCACGACAGATAATTAATATTTTTTTAATACAATGCAATTATCACGTTTAACGACTTTTAAAGAATTCAATCGAGCTTAATATTTAATTCCTAACTTCTAAGTATATTAAATTAAACATATCTTTTTTAAATAAGACTTTCAATTTAATTTCTTCCTGTATCCGCAGTAAGAAATTTCATATTAAGAAATAACATACAAATACTTTATATTAACAACAACCACTCAGATCCCTCTTAAGAACATGCGGTAAATAAGTAATATTCTTTTATTAGACAGGAAATATATGGGAATTCTGAGTAAGATGTCTTCCGACAAATACCCTCTCAGATATCTAGTCCCCGTTAACAATAATTCAATCTACTTTTGTCGTTAAATATTAATATAAATGGACTTTTCCTTCTATATCATAAACCTTTTCTAATTTATATTTAGATTTTATAAAATGTACGTCAAATTATTAAAAAAAAATATGGAACATTATTGGTTCTAACGATAATACGCTACCATAAATTCATAATTAAATTTTAAAATTAATTTTATTCCCGACATTGTCAAACTAATAATTAAAAATGTCAGACATGCTGTGAACATTTCTAAGTTCAATAGACATTTTTTATATACATATTTCTATTATATCGTTTTTTTATATAGAAATGTATTTCAAATATTAATGTAATTCACCCTTAGTTTAGAGAGCTGAACATGAGGAATATAGTGATAAATGTAGAAATTGATTACTTTCTTCTAAGGAACATAGCACAAGTATTAATTTTGTAAGAGGAAAATCAAAGCCTTATTATCTGAACAGGATGTGATAGAGAGATATTACTTCCTCGGGAACAAGTTTTTTTACTTTTTTCTCTAGTGATATTTTTCGTAATACAATAATAAATTATACTATTGTATGTATAATATTAACATAAATTCTTTCTTTTTTACGTAACATTTGCTATTAAAGTCCAACGACTAGCAGCCCCTTTGTTCTCAATACAATATCGACATACTTAACCGCATACGTTTCTTAGGCACTTTCAAAGATCACTAAATTGCATTCTACCTTTGTGACCTTCCTGAAAGATATTTCGTCTTCACCCAGATTTGGGGAAAATTTCAATAGCTACTACCAAACTCTTTGATGTAACACCGTTTCTGACCAACGTAATTTTTTTGACCTAAAACATTGTTTTCTTTTAAAATAATCATTCCATTCACTAACGACGGTCATATAATGTTATATTATTTTAATAAATTTACATGATATATTAAATAACGCTGTAAAAATTAACTAAAATTTGTTTTATTATTTTACAAAATTTACTCTCCTTGTTATACGATAGCATCGTTGAAGCAATTTATTTAATGATATTAAATTTATACAAGCATCATCACTTATGTTTCGAGGCACTTTAATCTATTTTTTTAACTATGCAAAACATTTAAATTTTCACTCACGTTAAAAAAAAATATATAAAAGTTTACAATATTAATCAGCCATATTATTTTCTTTTCTAATTAATATGTGTTTATTTATTCAAAATAAGATGTTAATAAAATTTTTCATTTAAATAATTTTATTAAACTCGAATCGGATAACAAATCAGGCATTATATTATTATTGAGTGTATTATAAAGACAGTTTTATATTAAGTTTATTGAAGTCCCGTACCGGATATTTGTTCGGATCAACTCTATCTAAATTGTTTACATATTAATATAATATACATGGAAAAAGGCTTTTATCATTTCTTATACATTAAATATTATTTTCTACCCATAATAAATGTAAGTAATATACACATGAAGTCTTACAATAAGTTAAAACAATGTACATATTATTTTAATTATTAATTTTTAAAAATTATTTTCTGGTTTTAGTTAATCCTCTTAATGAATTAATTTTTATTTGGTTATCATTTAAATTTATTAAGATTATGAAAGTGTTTTTGTATCATAAGATATATAAACAATAATCATTCATATTTTTCATATAAACGAAGAAAATAATACACCATTTGTGTTAAGCGGCGAGCATTATCTATTCATAACTACTTATACATACTTATAGGAAGCAAGGAGTGAAATAGAAAAATGGAAAGAAAAGCAAGGATGTATTGAGGTTAGGGTCACTACAACTTGTGTCATCTGTGTCGCTATACCATACACCATGTTATATCACTACATGGCTAAGTAATAATTAAAATTATTTATTCTTTACACGACTTTCATTTCCACAAATGACGAAAAACCACAATAACATTTTCTCATACAAATTTGCTTTTATCTTAAAAGAAAATAAATTTTCATACAGTGCTAGTCCCAGACATGATCATTCGTTGCTGCTACCGCCCAAGGCCACATGATAGTGATGTTGCAATAATGCTATATATTATTTAAAGAAATTAAATTGCATTAAAACGAAAACCTGGTAGTATGTAAGTCTTTTGAGATGACTACCATCCCAAAAACTACATTTTATTAATCAGCATTTTCATTATTGATAAGTAACATGTAATTAATGTATTTTTTTGTGTTATAAATATAAAGATGTCTATATGTACTTTCCCAAAAATAAATATATTTATTTGTATATTTAACTTTCTTAACTCCCTAAAAATGCTTTGTCTTGCATTTAATTGCAGGAATAAAGCGTGTGTTTACATGTTATTTGTTATCTTTTCTTGTTAAATTATCGTAATAAAGTTATAATTTGTTTTTATCGGTTTCGATAACGGGTTCTTTCAAGCATTGGTACAACAATAAATTTAATAACCACATATGACGGCCAAAAGGATTATTTTCAGAGTTTCAATTCTAATCGCCCTACCTGGCCCACTTTTTCGCTATCAGTATATTTGCAACATAAATCTGACTCACTGCTATGTTTAATTACTCTGAAACGTTAGCGAAATGTACAAACATAAATGTGCCCATCAAACAGAATAATTTAAATCTAAAATGGTAAAAGCTACGAAAGTTTTTTTTTTTGTATTAACCTGCAGGTATAGTAATACTAAAAACTAGTAAATCGTCCGAGTTACCACAATGACAGTCTTCAGTAAAACTTATTCTATTTAGATAAACTGGTGCTTAGGGAGTTTCCCAAAAAGTTGTTATTTGCTTGTTGTTAATTTAGTTTGCACTACAAATAGCAGGTTAATGAAGTTGTGCTCAAGACATTTAGTTTAGCTTTATCTTACCTATTTTTAAACAAAACAGCAGCCTTAATGAATAAGTAAATTTAAATTAAATGTGCTAAAAAAATTAACATTTTGTTTTAAGAATATATGTGGCATAGTGCTAAAAATAGAGTTATTTTAAATAACATCTTGTTTAAAGATTTAAATAGGTAGTAAAACTCTCTACTAATATTATTCCAATGCCAAATAGTACTACCAAATTAAATACAGTTTATCATCCACAACAATTATATTGTATATCTATGTGAATGAAGACTAACCACACATTCCTTTATGTTTTAATCTTTTCCTCACGTAATAAATGTGCTCTCATAAAAGAGAAATAAACTCTAAAAAGACCGTAAAAAGCAATGGTGCGGTCAGGGTCGTGATGATTAAATCGAGTAATTCCCTCGAATACACATATAAAAAGGCTAGGTTCATTTATTTAAATTAACTCACACTACTGTACAGCATTGGTAGTTGTTCAAGATATTTCGATAATACATATATCGCCTTAGTATTTGTAGAAACATGATTATACTTGACATTTACATTTTACTAGCCACTACTAGCACCAGCTTTTTCGCTTAATCACAAATAGATTTTTCAACGTAGATCATAAAAACCACATGGCTTCTATAAAAATTTTTGGTTTAACGACGACCGACAGGCTTTCAATGTTTTTTTTATTTTAAGTGGTAAGATATATCTGATTTTAGTAAAAGAATTTACCATTCTATACGTAAGGTGCATTTTCGTTAATAATTAATGTAATATGAATTGTATAATCAAAATTGAATACTTGAATTTAAAGAACTAGAACTATGCAACTTCTTGTTCATGTGAACTTTTCTTAGTGAGATGATCATTTAAAATGATTCAATAAAAATTAAATAAGAAAGAAGTAAATACGATTTCCTGTTATCACGCATTATTTGAACTGAAAACTATATGTTTACGTAACACTGTTTACATTTACCTCATTAATTATAATTAATTGAAAGGGATAAGGTGCTCTTACCCTAATTAATTATTATTATGATAATGTGTACATACAGGTTTTAATTTACTTTTCAATGTATATTATTTGAAAACAATTATATTGTTTACATGTGTTCCAGTTTAAATACGTTCCTTATTTCAGAACATAAGCCGTATCTTAGCGATAAAAGTTGATCATTCATCAAACTTTGTTAGACGATAATATTTTTATGATTACTTCTAAGTTCTACTAGAAGAAAAAAACAAACGAAAATCTGTAGCTGAACACCTTAGACTTCGACTACTTGTGACATATGTATTTGTAAACAGATATATGTTTATTTTTACATATATACAATATAATTTTGGCTTTCCAAATATTAAACATATAATATTAAATCAATTAAGGACATGTCAAAAATTCTCTCAATAAACAAAAATAAATCCATTTCCCACCTGAAGATACGAACCCTTCTACATTAAGTAACGGGCCTAAAAGTACTATGTGAATCAAATCCGTTCAAATCCTACCTTGACGTGATAAAAAATTAAGAGTTAGTGGTTAGAAAAGTCTAGTCAAGATACAAAAAGGGTTGATGCGACAATTTATTACACAAAGCCTCGGGTTTATTCTTCACTGTATCTAATGATCTGCTATTTATCGAGAATGGTTTCAGAAATGACAAATATATATTTATAAGAGTAATTCTAGTAATATTATAAATGTTACTTTAAAAATAGGTTGCGGGTAAGTATATGGATTTGTCGACGTGTAGAGGCGTATATGTCTCGGTATATGAATGTGTGGACCGATATTGATGAAACGTTATAGTAATGTAGCATTATAGTAACCTAATGTTCTATAACCACAAAAACCCCATCAGTGGCTTTTTCCCCACTTAGGATATCTTTGAAAATCATCTGTTATGCTCTGTATTAATACCTACATCGGTTCCAAGAGGGATTTTTCATGCAACCTCCTAGAGGAATGTGAGTGTCAACTCTCAGACGGTGCGAAAAACGGAGTAAGGTGAAACACTGACTCCTTACCAAATCCATCCCGCTGGCCTCTCCGACGTGTATTATTTTCCCTGACCGGTATGGTAGTAGTGGAACTCGGACACTAATATAGTAATGGAACTCGGACATTAACATTTACATGTTAATTATTCATTAATTGCTTTACATAATATGAATTCATACTAATATTTTATGTAAGAAAATAAGTTCTTAAAGTACTCTGATATCAACCACACATTTAATCAAGTTAGTTTTGAAAAGAAGGGATGGATCCCATACATAATTAACCTCATTTATCTCAAACCGCAAATTCAAGTAAAATTAGAAAAAACATTGCTTAACAATATCTATGATACTAGAAAAATATTGGGATATAAATATAAAAATATTTGCAAACAACTATAGTTGAAGTGAAAACTGTCATAATACAGATTAAACTTCACTCAAAATGAAGTTACTAATCAAAATTATAGATTCAAAAAGATTTTATTGTGGAGAGGATTCTAAAAAAGATAAAAAGTCCTAGAAGACAATTAGTAGAACGGCGCCTCCACTTTAAAGTCTTAATATAAAGTTAATAAATTTGTTTACGTTGATGAAGACCTTTTTCAACAAAGGCCGTGTCGGAGTTCATGATATAAATTAAATCACAATTTGTTAATCGATAAATAAATATTGAAATAAATTTCCACTGCTTCTAATCTTAAATAGTAACTTTAGTTTTATTTATGTAAACAAATAGTTACAACATTGATGTTATGCACCCATCAATGAATTTGGTTAATTATGAATATGAATCTGATGTATAAGGAAGACCGTATGTAGAAATATCAGCCACTCTGTTCAGATTTCGTTATTGATTATGGAATTAGCCTAAATCATAACCTTCTTCTATTAATTATAACGATCCTGATTAATACAATAGTAATAAATCTATTTGTTATAATATTTTTGTGTATTCAGAAAATGGAGAATTAATATCAAAATAATCAGATTGCTGAAACGCCTAACTCACCCACACTCGAAACTTGATCCGATACATACATATGTATAGTGAAAATAATTAATTAATAAGTCCTCAAACAATTCAACTTTCCATCTAAAAACTTTTAGGATAATCTATTGTATTATGGACAAATCAAATAAGGCGTATAGACTATTTGTCAACTAATTTCCTAATGAGTTCTACTTTTTGTTGGTTTCACATTAAGGGTGATCTATAATATCCTTAACACATGCTTTAATTTTATTTTTATGAGTTATATAGTTTAATCTTTGTAGTGTCTATAACTAAATGTGTCTAAATTTTTAATGGGAAAATCATAGATCTTAGAACAAAAACTGTTTTATAAAAATTGTCACTATTAAAATAAAATTTTGTACATATCCTACAGCTAGTTTAGTTTTCATGGATACACATATTTTGGTCAATGTGCATTCTACTCTCATTTTTGTATCAAGTTACGAGTCACTGAGTTACGATGCTGTGTGTCAGTAAAATTTCCATTAATAATGTTTAATGAGAAGATATACATACATGTACATACAAGAGAGTAAACATAAAACTTAGTTATACACAAGACTACTCCAGTACAAATGTGAATTTTTAGCTATTTTTAAGCTTCTAATACATATATGTAGTAGTTTTAGCTTCCCTTTACATCTAGATATCTAAGATTTTTAGGAACATTCATTGAAATTAAACTATTATTTTCGAATTTGTTACGGTTTTTTTTATTTTAACTAAATCCGATATCCAAAAATATTTGTTTCATATTATTTTTTTTTACAATAATAAAAATATAAGAAAACACACATAAATTATACTCTGTTTTGGTTATAACAATTCATTCGTATATGTTGTCCTAAGGAAAATTCCGTCAAGCCAACAAAACGGTGTTATGTTTGCATTTATATATATAATACATATAAAACTTATTCATTTCATAAAAAATGAGGCAAGATAAATAAGAGGAACTGCCATTAAAATATAAAATGTTAAATTCTCGATTAAAGTATTTTCCATTAAGAGTATTCGATTCTCCGAGGTTAAAGATTCTTCCAATAAGTAGATTGAATTCGCTTAGCAACTAAATGTAGTAACTGTAGTTTGTTAATTGTTTCCGATAGTGATTTAAATTAATAGCTGTTAGCAATGCGTTTGCTTGGGAAGTCTTATACAAGCTATTAATTTATTTGAAAGATATAAATGTTTTACACTACTGAAATAAATTGCATAATTTATGCAAATTATGATATTTTTAATGAATATGTATATTTCATTTAGTGTTTGTAAGATAAGCATGAACACAAACAAATTTAAATTTTGTTTAAATTAATGTAAACAAAGATGTAGTTACTATTATTTCAACGATATCTTATCCAATGTTAATTATTGAAACTTTCAACAACTGAGATAACTCCTTTGTTCTCAATATAATTGCAAATGCTGCCCTTGGGGACGGAGGGTTCGGAAAGAAAAATGAATGGATTTGGAACAAAGGAAGAGGTTTAAGGAGGGAAAGGAAACGAAACTGACTTCAACAATTACTTCTAAATAGTTAAATACATTTATTTTCCTCATTGGTTTTCTTTTTGTCATTTTTATCTTGGGACTGACAACTTTCAAGTACGATTCTATTCAATGAAGTGTAATGTTAAATTTTAAATAAAACAATCTTGTAGCATAAAGCAAGAAAAGCAATTATTTAGAAGCTTCATCAAAAACTTATGTAATTTACTATCCTTTATTTGGTTTGCCTGTTAGTATGCCTTCGATTATCCTAATTAGTAAATTATAATACAGTTATATTGTAAAGCTTATAAGATTAGATATAAAAATGGTTATTACTCAATAAGTGCAATACAGATTGATACAGCGCTAAATCTAAATAAATAGGACATATTAATAAGTCGCTATAAGTTTTGCACTAACCTTAGTTTGTATAATGAAGGAAAATTTTAAAATAATTCTTATTTTTTCGCTTTTAAGGATTATATATGTGACTAAGTGAACGTATGCACATTAGTTACCATACGACAATGTTTGACTTAAGGTACATATATGTAGCTGTTCGTAACTCTTAAGCCTTAACAATAGCTACTTCCACGTCTGAGTCGCAAAGGCTGTTGTTCTATTAGAAACTAAAGTAGGTAGGCTGAGAGTAAGTTCTTAGTTTGATGAATGCACTTTGAAGAAACGGATGCAACTGTCTATTTATTATTTATTTCTTTGGAACAATTTAAAAAGAATATAAAACATGACCTACTAATCTAAATATAAGATGAGGTGATATTGTTTATTTCATAAAAATTATGGCAGTTTGTAAAACAAGTTGCTATTACTGTATAGAAAGCTCGAATCGTTTTATCTATTAGGAGAAACTTTAACATTCCAACGTGCTCCAATATTGTACAACAGTACGTAGGAGAAGTAATTAATTTTACAATAATTAATTTAATTGCAAAACTAATAACTATTAGATGAATATATAAGTTAAAAATAATAATAATAACATACAATATTTTAAATTATTCGTATTCAAACCTGCTATTACGAATATTTTATGAACAGATAAAAAAGTTCTTGGATTATAGCCAAGCGAAGCTGCAGTGGGTATGAATTTGTTAAACGCGTTGTTATATATTTATTTAAAATTAAAATTCGCTTTATAACATAAACTTCTATAATAGATATAAAAAACTTCACAACACTGCTATTGTATTGTTAGCAAAATAAAATTTTGTTTAGTTTCGATAAAGTCTGTATTTTACAATAATTTATAACTTGTTCCAGGATAAAAGAAAAGTCGTTCTTTTTTAATGATAATTCAAATTCACTTTTTCTCTGCGGAATAAAATTAGAGAAGAGGATCATGTCCTTTAATATTTCAGAAAATTATATGATATATATAAAAAATGGGGTTGTTTTGCCATATAAAAAAATAGGGGTTTGTGATAAAAAAAAGTACAAAAATATTGGATCGTTTGATAATTCTATACAAAAATAAATAAATAAAATGGTTTGTTTAACAATAAATTTCTGTTTTGCTAAATGCATTATTAACGGTTAAATTACAAATTATTATTTTTACGATATTTGTCTGTTTGTCCTTCTATTTTGACAGGAATTTCGCTTCCACTTTATCTTTTTTTTATTTTTTTACTTTTTTTTTATTTAAGTTCTTTAAAATAAACCGATTGCTAAAAGTGAAAATTTTATCTAAAATTTAAAAAAATCAACTATATCAATGATAATGATTTATTCTAAACTATATTTTAAAATTTTAATTCAATTGTTTAAAATTGCCTCACGTTAAAAAATTGGAATCAGTTGGGAAATTTCAAGACCAAAATTAGGCTGAGGTCAAATAGACCACCACATATCAGCATATTCAATAAGCGGAAGAATGAGCAAGTGCAATAACTAAGTTTTGGTACTAAAAAGTTTTAAAGACGATAAAGTGAATGCAACGAGTATGTTACTTTCTTACACAACTCAGCCATATGGAAGTTCCTACTGAGTATACCATTATAGGAAAAAGTTTTTGACCGATGTTGTGAAGAGTATAAAGAAGTTATTATATTGTACTGGAACATTATGTCCATCAATCCTTCTCAATAGAAACTTTGTGTCCATGAGTTTTTCTTAATATTTTTTGGTTTTGGGATTCATATATTTAAGGTTGTGTCTATTGATGTATACTGCGAAATTAATGCAACTACTTTAAGTATGCGCCTATGAAACTAGTAATACAAAAATCAAGAGAACCGTTTATTATGTAACCAGGAAAGGTCACATTTTTTTTAATTATGCAAAATTTTTGTCTTCTTGAAAGAAACTTATTTCTGATATCGTAGTGTGATTTCATTTAAAATATTACTTTTTGTAAATCAGTACAAAAGGTTTACTAATATCTTTAAATTAACAGAGTGTGTTGTATTTTTTGATGAATTGTAATAAAACTTTTCGCATGTCGACCGCAGCGCTGTTGGTCGCACGAGGTCCGCATGAAGCTGAATTGATGGTTCACTCTATCGGCAGTGAAATGGTCCATCAAAATGAACGGCCTTTACTAACTAAAAGAAATACGTTACTTTTCGTTTGATTAACTTTTTCCCAGAACTCTACCATACTCGCTATTCCTAAACTAAATAATAAAGAAAACAAAAAATATGATGACATTCAAAAACATTTAAAATATTTTTTTGGTTATACATATTAAAAAAATATGTTTGGCTGTGTGTTTGTCACGCAAAACATGCTAAAAACATTATTCATTTTTTCCAGTTTACACACAATTCTTCATTCCAGCAACTAGAAATTATTAATTTAGATGTGACCAAATTTAATATAAATGAAATATTAGATAAATAAAACCAAAAACTATAAATATATGTAAATAGGACTTTAATTAGTAGCGAACTAAACTGATGCGAAATTGTAATAACATATATATTATTATCAGAATATTTTCAAGTATTCTCATTAATCCCCGTTACCTCATGAAAGTTTAATATGCATAATTATCTGTAAGTTGTTTTGATTATCAGGGCATCAAGTTGTGACGTTGATTTTTTTAGTATGGGCAACTTCCAAAAAAAATAAAACAAAATAACTTCAAATAATGTCTATTCTAACTGCTTATTGATTAACCATCGCCGATATATAATATGTTTTGCAATACTGCCCGGCACCTGACGAAAATCTAGTTAACGCATCACGTTTTGTTATAAGTATAAAAGTTATAATCTTTTGATTCGAGTAAGAATCATATAATATTTAAGAATTAAAAAATGGGAAGAAGAGAAATTTTACAATCATTTATGTCAAACCGTAGTGGAATATTTCTATTTCAGCATCATTACCACAACACGTTTCAAAATAAAAATTGCATTTTCAAATCAGAAATGTCAATTTATAAGTTAGTCCGTACGATAAACTTTTCACATACCGTGCTGGGAATTCAGATGTGGTACTAACAATTACTTCTAAGTATACAAAACTTTGTGTAGCCGTTCCACAGCCTTTGTGAAATCCAGATCAAAGCATGTCCGCTTATGCAAGCACGATACATTACCTAGTATTGAGAATTTATACAATTCTTGCATAATGACATAGGTATATTAGATATTTTTATGTACCATGATCAGTTTTTGTACCTTATTTTTTTTGCATTATTTTATTATTATTATTTATTTTTTTACTTCAATCAGTACAGTTACTTTGTTAGTTATAATAAATCTTTTGAGGCTTATACAAGTAAAAAAAAAATCTACTATTACAGACATTACTAGCTTTCCGCCCGCTGCTTCGCCCGTGTGGAGATTTTAAAAAAAACTTAACTTTATAAAAGTCTGGGATTAAAACTATTCTATGTTCTTTCTCGAGGTCAACTCTATCTCTGTACCTAATTTCATTAAAATCAATTCAGTGGTTTAGGCGTGAAAACGTAGCAGACAGACAGACAGACAGACAGACAGAGTCACTTTCGCATTTATAATATTAGTAAAGTAATGAATACATCAAAGAGATTCATGTAGATTTGGTTACATAATTATACCTGGTCTTCCTATCTTTGTAAGAGAAAAAAGTTACCACTGTTTCAAAATTATACATTTTATAATAATTACAAATAAGTACATATATAATAGATATATAGGTCATGCTTTTAACTGAAGTGTTTTATATCCTAATCATAGTGATTTTTTTAATATTTAAACTTGGCATACTTATAACAACATTGGAACGGTGCCATATCTGTCAATTATAAATATTTCCTAATTTCCTTTTCTCGGAAGTAGTGTATTTAAATCTATAGCACGTGTATGATTTTCCCTGAGTTGGTATTATTATTTACCTATGAGTTTACCCATATTTTAGAAAACTTAATATTCAATTTAGTATCAATACCAGCCGCAGATCGTGAAAATATGAAAAATACACTACAACAACTGAAAACAGAGTGAAATGTTGTAGGGTTTCGGGTTTTATAAAAATATCTCAATAACCAAAGGAATAAAAGCCTTTATTCTAACTTTTTTAATTGGGGTCACGAGAAAATATAAAATGTATTTATTAAAAGCTTCATTATTAAGAAATGTAGGATTCTGAATCTTCCTCGTTCATTTCTAAATTCCATTTATTTCTTACAGTAATTTCCTAGCTATGTGTTATCGCTTTGATAGCATCTTATGTAAGTCAAAAACTATAAAACGTAATTTATCTAAAGATAAAATAAATAAGCTTGAACGACTTTAAAATAACGACATATTATGATACACACACCAAAATTAACCACATCAAGTGTAGCCACATTTCCGAATTTCCTTAATGATCTAGAGCCTCCCTTATGTCGTTGCTAGGATTTTAATGTTCTATAAATCATGTAACTAATTGGAACATGACTTCCTGTCGGAAAAAGATACGTTTCTAGTAATGCCGAAGAATCGAAAATATTGTTCGACAACTCAGTTTCTCATGAAATATTTTAAATATTGAATTGAATTGCAAACAATTTCTTCTGTTATTTATAACCTAGCTTTCAAATATTTATAAACTATGGTTTTCGAGTTTTCATAATACCCATGTTATATTATTGTAAACTGTGTATTCTTTTTCCTCATATACTAAACATTATAATTATATACACAAAATTATCTTAATTTACGTTTCTCTTTTATCGAGTTTGGATTAAATCTTTTTTATAATTAAACACACCATTTTCTTTATGGTCTCTGGCAACTTTTCAATTAATGTTGTATTACATAAACTTTTCAAAGTAGGTTTTTGCTACACAGTTGCATAAAAAATAATAATAGTTACCACTAGTATTGTAGTATGTTTACCTATGTAAATTGCTTCAAGTACGCTTCCTACAGCAAAATTTCCTTACACTCTATAGATTTTAGCGTCATCGCTGATAACACTGAATACATTTCTGACTTAAATCTCGATGTTACTTATTTTCATACAAATGCCAGCTTAAGATTTATTCAAATCGATTCATTCACCTACTGATCTATTTGTAAATATACCAACCTGAATTTATATAGCAACTACAATTTACACTGAATAAAAATCCAAGTAAAATAAAATTTATTTAGGTGTTGGGCTATCAAGTGTTCTTGTTCAGCAAGTTTATGTTGTTTTGTACAAATTGTTTACTTCTAAAATGATTTCGATTGTACGGTAATAAATAGAAATTTTTCTAAATTAAACACTGAAAACATACAAATATTGTCCAAAAATCATAAGCACGTATTTAAAAAAAATGCTTGAAGAATACAATCTTCCTTATAAGATTAGTCGTGTTTTACTAATAATATAAAAAGATTTGTACGAGCTCTACTTTGCCTGTTTAAATCCGATTATTGTGAAAGAATATAGAAGAGAAAATATTATTCGCAATATATCTTATTAATAACACACTTACTTCTACAAGCACTACAGTTTTTTACATTTCATCGCATTCATAGTTAGTGAATGCTTTATTACAAAATTTAAGATGTTTAGCCATAGAAATATTGAGACGAATGGAGACTTATAAAAAAAATGGAATATGAAATAAGTACAGTTTTGTTTCAACAAATTTGTTACATCATCAAGGCTTTTATAAAACTATTATTATTTTCTCTATGTTATCATAATAGACGAATTAGATAAAAATGAATAAAATATATGTTTTTATTGCTTACATAAACAAAGTATTGAGAGTCGTAACTGGAAATAGAGTATTAAAAACAAAACATTACTTGGTACATAAAGTCCTGACTAAACCTGGTTATCTCCATGCAGCCCACATTTATCGCCCTTTCTCTCGAAAGACAAGAAATTGAACACTTCACTGCCACGAAAAGATTTTATGACTTACACTTAGTAGCATCGTCTTTCCTGTTCGAAGGACTTTTATATTCCAAACACGATTTCAGGGAAAACAATAAATTTATATTCATAAGTTTTTTTTACAGAGAACTGTCGTAATCCTCTCTGTTAATAATTTCGGCTAGCTTTAAATTCTTCTTATTATAATAACGAAAACCTTTACTGTAGTTTTTATTTCAATTAGAAATACATGTCAATAATACTATATTGTCAATATTACTATAATAACATTGCTTATAAAAGTATTTTAATAAAATGAAATGGAGAAATAATGTAGGGTTAGTTATTCTTATGTAAAAACGTTTATATAATATATGCAAAACATTGATGGAAGAACAATGCAAATTGTTCCTTCTCCTGCTACTATTTTCATACTAGCAATCTCTGTTAAGTTTAATCACATAGTAAACGTTTTACATAGTTTCACTACATCGTGTGCTAAATGTTTAGAACAAATATTGTAAGGACACTTATTTTGAAAATTTTCTAGATAAAGTTCATTATTTAGAACTTAAAATATTCTGTTCCAAATATTTTTTGACTCCTTTTGATACCAGGTACACAATGTTTAATTTAGCAACAAAATAATGAACTCAATTCCTCAGCTCGTTCTCCGAAATAACGAAAATTATTATGCAAGAACACGAAACATAAAAACTGTACAGCTATTCCCTTCACTTTGTTATTATAATATATATTTCAAGTACTCTTGCCTGACTGAAATAATATTTTAGCTTACAAATACAGAAAAAAATGTACTTTATCTTCACGTCTTCATTATATGTACAAGTGACATTTGTATATTACACGTAAAAATTACACTCAAAACAAATATTACCAACTTATTATGAAAATAACCTTAGCAGAATAAAAATTATTCATTTGAGAAATCCTCCTTTGTTCTTCGATCACTAGAATTGAATGAAATTTAACATCAACAAATTCCCTTATTTTAGTGAATAATCTCAAAAGGTCTGTAGATATAATAAGGGGATCAAAAATTCTGACGTTCATAATTGCTACGAAGCTAAAACCAGCTTTTCACCGAAAGCTTTATTTAAAATTAATTTTGCATACCTATTTGCAAAATATAAAAGATAAAAGACAAGCCTAGAAGTAAATTTTAGAGAAATAAATAAAATAGCAAACCGTTTACTATAGGATAAGGAAAACAGAAAGTAGCTTACAATTTTCAAAGCATTTTTAGCCAAAATGAATAATGAAAAATTTCTACAAAAAAAATATCGTCACTTCACTACACTAAAATGTTATTGCAAATTTTTGAGTAAATTGAATTTTTCCCTAAACAAATACCACTCGGCTTCTGTTGTGTGTAACATAAATAAACACATACGTGAAATGGTCGACTAATGTTACATACAAATTTATAGTATTTTGTGACAAATAGTTACTATGCTGAACAATTTTTATTGTTTATAAAACAAAGTTTATTACTCATTCTTTATAACAGGTTTGTTGCCAATTGAAAAATGGAAAACGGGTAGTAACTTTATAAAACGTGTAGAAATTGCAAAGCACGGCTAGTCAGAATTTTGCTTTTAAACATTCTTTTTCACCTCGTTTTATACGATGCAGTTACTAAATCCATAGACTCAATTTTGTTACTCAGGTCGAGGTCTATTAGAATGTTTTATCAGACTGACTTCATTGGATAGGAAGGTTTACTGAACTTTAACACATTTAGGTACAAGGTATTGTTTAAAGATTGATCTATTAATTACGCACCATTTAAAAATACATATTATTTTTCTTTGAAGCGTTGTATCACTAAAACGCTTTTTACTTCTTGCTCTTTCGTCAAAAGCTAAATAAGCTAAATAAAAATTTTTTGACAAATATTGTTTCATTTTAGTAAATTATTTACATTGTGAATCTTTAAATTCAGGTTATCAAAATATCTCCTTCATTTTAAAGTCGTCATACGAAAAAAGTCTACAAAATGTAAGTATTTACCACGAAGCATACTGAATTAATACAATAAAAATTACATACAATAATACATATGTACAATCGTTGAATTCATTCATTATTCATTTATTTGAATGACAACAAGATTATGTACCAATTATTATTAGTGATTATTATTTTTTTTATAATCTATATTTGGAAAACCACTCCTTTGAAGTTTAAAATATTTTACGTAGAAAAAGTTAGCTGCAGTTACAAATTCTCCTTACATATTTCTTACAGACCAAGTATAAAGCACAAGTTGAGCAAACTTCGTTTCTTACTTTTTTTAAACGAGAATGTCAAATACGTCTAGAAAAAGCCAACTACGAGTTTTTCCTGTAAATGTTTTAATAAACCATTTATTAAATAAAAGGTTTAAAAATAGTTCAGATCAACCAAAAAATAAATTGACATCGCGATTACCTTTTTATTTTAGATATAATCCATATAAGTCTTTTTTACTTATTATCTTGGGAGCATGATTTTAGTTTTTTTTTCCTACGATAATAACAAAACTGAACTATTCAACCACGTTCCGTACATTACATAAAATGACCTTATATTCAAAATCACTTGTATAAATGAAATTACTACATCTTTAAACGAGTTTGTGATTTAGGAAAACATTCGTAAGATTGGTTCTGCGGGTTTTCCTCGAATTCACACGACTTCGCTTCCGTTGGTTTGCTTAAGAACCGATGTACTTCTTAGCTATATATATTCACGCTAACATATATTGAACACGTTGTACAAATGTATTAAAATAAAAATAATCGAATAGTTACCTGCAACTTCTAACACTCATAACAGAATTAGAAAATTTTCAAGTTTATGCTCCCGTTCCATATTTACAAGTACATTGCAGTTATTTTTTAAAACGTCGATTTTTAATCAAACATATAAGGATTGGTAGAACATACCTATTAATTATTATTATTTATACATACTTTACATTATTTAAATATATATATAATCAGTTTTCAAACAAGATCTTATTTTTATTGCGTAATAAAAAATATGCTTTTAAACTACTCTTTTTCTTGAACTACGGACTGCTCTGATCAGGAATGAGTACTTTGAATCACTAATTACATCATGCATCATAAAGTCTGTAAGAAATTAAAGGTGCTAAAACATTTTTACAAGTGTTAGAAACTTTTTAATTTAAAGGGTAGTACACTGGCAAACATCGTTTGAACTTTTTTCATAAAATATCGCAGTACCTGTTTGGAAAAATAATTCTATTTTTAACTATAGAAAGAGCCAAGCCAAGCCTATATACGGTCCAAGTGTCAATTAATTTATTTTGCCCCAGCAATATGATAACTTTATTTTAAAAGAAGATAAATAGGTATATTGAATTGCTTATAATTAATTATATTCAAATTAATCTAATGTATTATTTAATATTCAAGAACTCCTCAACTTTAATAACAGACAACCGTAAAATATTTAATAAAATTAATATAAAAAGTGTAGTTTATATGAAAAACATCTTCAGTTCAAAGAGAAAATAAAATACAGAGCACTAAAGTTCTCAGAGACTAAGTTCATTTTCAAAATAACTGCTTTTAATAATAAATTTTACTAACTAAACAAAACATAATAAATCCGTTTACTGCTTTAACAATGATAATAGAATTTAAAATAAAAGCAAATTGCAGAATGAAAAGCTTCAGACTATTTATGAGCAGGATATTACGCAATAAAAAATGATGGCGGTTTTCATGCGAAGCGAGCTCATTTTCGGCTTATCGCTGTGTGATAGCAATGGGGTCATAAGGTCATGAAAGGAAACAAGTTAATAAATATGTGAAAACATCCGCTTACTTATCCAAATCTTATTATACAAAGTTAAAGCTACCTGTAAAAATCTACACACTTCATATGAGCATAACATAATTAATTATAATGATAAATTATTTGTCTTGATAAAATTTAATTAATTTTCGCTAAACGAAACGAGGCCTTAACCAGACCGAATGATCGTCAATCATCCATACCACGGCATGCGAACGTCAGATGCTGATATATTATAAAGATATTCAGAAAAAGAAAAGGTGTAACTAATAGTATCAGTTTTAAAGATATTTATAACATTAAACTCTAGCTAAATATGAAAAGCATTTTCATGTTAAATAAAATTTTCTTGTTGACAAAGATCACTCCATCGTATGATAACAAAGGGGAATGTTGCATAATTGGTATACAATTTCTAAACATCGATACGGTTGCAATAATGGGATAGAGGTCATTAAATCTGAATAAGCCAAACAGATTCCTATTGAAAGCTATACTAACATATGTGAATTTTATACAGGGCTGTGTGTACATTATAGATAAATATTAATAAATGTATAATATTACCTATTAACATCGATAAATAATAAAAATATATAGTTAACCTGTTCAATTGGTATCATTAAATATTTTAATTGAGTTTTATATTGTTCTGATGCATTAAAATTTTAATATACACATAAATCCTTTTTTTAAGTCATAAAATTTGTACAATATATTTATATTCTAAATAAAATTTGCCAGTATTAAATATATAATTTAGTAGAGTTACAAGTTTAAAGCAAAAAGTCATACTTGATTAAAGACTTCAACAGTACCTGAGTGCTCATTTTATTTTAAATAGAAACACCAGAGGAAGATTTTATTATATCCAATTAACAATATTTTTATACTAATTAATGTTATTCTCTATTTGTAGATTAAAATATGCACTTTAAGCGACCAGTTATACATTCTCTTTATACTTCTTGAAAGGCAGTTTTACCTATTCAGTTTACGTAAGACAGTTTTACATATAACTGTATGTATGTATTGCTATATATGTAGTTTTATACAGCTTGATCACTATTGTAGTGGACACGATCAATACTGAAACTATTTACATATACAGGGATCATCGCTTGTATTCAAAATGTTTCTCAAAACTAAGTTTCATGTAACTTGTAGAATAATTACAAAAAAATAAGCTTTATATTTTCAAAGATGATAACACAAATTGACAGATAGATAACAAAATTTACATGCAACCATGGGGTAGTTGACTTATTTTAAAAAACTAATTCGCCGCATACATTAGGGCCTAAATAAGCTGCAAAATTAATATTTCAATTAAATACAATCTGTAACATATTTTAGCTTATATTTCTATGAAGTATTTGATATTGTGGCTACCAAAAGCGTCAAACTGTCATGGCGACTCGTGTTACGTCACATAACAGGTTTCAAAACAATAAGCTGTTTGGTTGAGTGGTTAGTAAGTTTTAAAAAAATATATTTTGAAATGGATCATAAGTTTTATAATTGCTGTACCGTACAGTATGCAAGTTCAACAATCAAAACACAAAAAAAAACTATTTGTGGGTATATGTGCCTCGAAAGGATCAAATGAGTAAAAAGTGGCAACAACTTGCATAAAGAGACGAGAAATTTTATTAGGTTAAAACCCTTACTGTAACACTTCTGTACCAAAACTAAAACTTTTTAACTTATAACCAATATTTTGTTACATTAACCAAATGATATGGGGAATTATATGGAATGTCAGTTAGGAATAGTTAGGTTGAAAGCCTTGTTACTTTGCCTTGTAAATTTGACTGTGAACCAGATAGACCAAAGCGAAATTAGTTGATAGTAACATTGCCAGTACTCGTTTAGTACAAGAAAAATCTTCTGTTAATAGACAGGTATTTTTTTACCTACTCATTTAATGTTACAGTAGTAGTAAAAACAATAATTATAAATATTAAGCTAGACAACAAATAGAAATCTTCAAAATATATGGTTATTGTCAACTACCCTATTCCTGTATTATTAATTCTTATTAATTTTACAATTTAAGATAAAGTTATTGTTATATATGTATGAATAAATTTAACTAAGTAATGTACCAGTGGATTTAATGATATTTTATGCTTAAGTGGCTATGCATTTACTATTTAAATAGACTATTAGCAACCCTATTATCATCCCCCGCCTATTTCGCGTAGCGTTTATGCTTATGCTAATGAATGAATCATTATAATTATAAGTTTGTGTAACTTTGTTCTACATGTTTTACTCTCAGAATGTACTTGTTATAAGCGCAGCTAATAAGGCTTAAAATGATATAATATTCCATTTTATTTATAAGTCAATTCCATCCATTAAAATTTTTCAACGAAAAATATTCGAGGAACAATAAGCCAAGTTAATCACATTATTTTTCACAGCTTAAAATCAGATAAAAGATTTTGGGAGCTTTATTTTTAAAGCATACTGAAAATTCAAATAACGGTGCAGCTTTGTCGGGTGCATGCGTGAATTTAAGCAAAATATTTCTATTGAATAACTTTGACATAGTATTTTATAAAATTCGAGGTAACGTTGTATAAAAACGGATGTTTGAAACTAAAATTGAAATCATAGTTATTTTTATGATGTTTTTAACGAATATTTTTGATGTATATTTGTCATTTCTGTTAACTTTTATTTTAAACTTTTCTATTCAAATATTCGAGGAATATGTTCAGAATAGAGGCCAATTTTTTTGTCACTATATTAAAAACTGGAAATTAAAAATAACAAACTAGGCTAATAAAATTTACGAAAAAAACTAATAATAACATCGTTTTTCTTTGTTGTTTGAGTGAATGATCACTGCTTTTGTTACTTTGAAACTTGAAATATATGAAATAAAGAAATTTAAATTGCTTGTAGTATTTTAAAGCAATTACTATTTGTTTTTTTTTCAAACCGAAATACCATACGGAAACACTTGCCCACGAAAATAAAATAAAAGTTGTCACAGCGTTATTTAACTTAAATGTAACATATAGTGACATAAAGAATAACCTAGTGGGATTATATCAATAAAAATACATTGGTGCAGTATAATTTATTCTCGATAATAAAAAATATTTTTATTACCTATTGGGTATTTTAGATTGGATGTAAGTGGTATTGTTTCCAGGAAAAACATTGATTCCAATTGTTTGTCAAGAAATCCACAACTTACGCAACGGAAGGTTCAAATGCAAATTCAAATACTAGATGTTGGAGGATGTTAGGATTTCACAAAGGGTTTTGTGGTAATTTGATTCTAGTGTTTCAATTCCATTGTAAATCTGTATATTTACTTCGGTCTCTGCAATATTTGTTTTTCAACACACGATTTCTGTATAGAATTTTTCTTGTCATATATCTGAATATATTTTATTTTACCAAATTTAGTGTTTTTTCTTTTAATGTATTTATTTTGGAACATATTTTTTGCAACTCAGTTTCAAAACTGGTATTTTTTATATCGGAACTTTTAAAGTATAGTATATTTTACTGGAGTATATCTTAAATATTATTTTAACAATGCTTTTTAAGAAAAAATATTTTAAAACTAATATGCCACTAATGTACTAGTACATATATATAACTAATTCTTTTTATATTCTGTAATAGTAGATTTAAATCAAAGAATACAAATATTTAAATATATGCAACAACCAGAGACAAAATAACATTACACATACAATACAGAATCGTAGGGGCCTAGTAGTCAGTGGTGGCTTAGTGGTTAAAGGGCCCGCCTCAGGTTGCCGAGGGCGCGGGTTCGATCCTGGCCCGGGCAAGTACCAATGTGATTTTTCCGAGTCATATGTACTTTCTAAGACTATTTAGACATTACTGATTAATGTTGATTCCCAAAAGAGGGTTGATGTCAGGCAGGCGGCCGGTCGTAAAAACAAATAGCGAAAACTATTCACAACATGTAAGGCAGACCCTGGCTATAGCTGGGAAATTGCCAGGTAGAAGAAGAAGATACAATACAGAATCGGTTTTATATTATTTTTTTCTTAAAAAGTCAAAATTAAAAGATAATAAATATTATTCCTAATTTTATCTGGAACTTACTTTAATGTAAAAAAAATATTACGTTAATATCTTTAAAACAATTTTATCAAAATAGTCGAGATCTTCAAGAAATTTATTTTTTTTATTTAATATTAAAGATATAAATAGCTTATTATAACGGTTTTCTATGATGAGTCACAACCGCTTTTAATTTCTAAAGCCCTCTACCAACTCAAAGTAAATTTTAATTTTATTGAAAGAAAATGAGTAAATTTTGCTCGGGATAATAAAATTTCTTTTGCACCATTAATTAGTGCCTATCCTAATTTTGAAAGTAGGTTTTGAAAGTTAGTAGTTATGCCTGCTTTATTTACCTATAGGTAAATTTTTATTAAGTAGGGAATATTTAAAAGCTAATGATTGTCATTTACTTTATATTAATAATAAAATATTTATATACATAAATAGAAATAATTTTCCACGAAATTTCCTAGAACCACTCGATTCGTCGTTAGAATCAACATTATAATGAAATTAATAATTAAACGTTGAACATCTGACGAGTCGAATCAAAGGCTTCATTTGACTAAAAACTAATCAAGTGACTATGACATTATATCCTAACGTTAATTTAAAATTAAAATAATGTACTAAATTTGCTTTGCTAAGAAATGTAACTCGTATAAGAAAAGAAGTTACAAGAAATGAAAATAATCACTCCTTTACGAATACACAAGAGAAACAGATTTATATTTCTTGAAGATCTACTCGACGAGTTAAATAAACAGAGGGTAAAATATAACATGTTTTCCTCTTTTACAAAATAAGCGTACAACGATCTGCACAACCTAGTTACATATAGAATAAATATTTTGCATGATCTCTCTGTTTATTCAGCTTCACTGAAAAACCATATGAAGCATGAATATAATTAACAATTTGTGTGGTTCTGAAAATATAGATTTTATATTTTTTAAATTGATTGCCATTTCAATTAATTCTATATTAAATTCTTACTAGAAGTATAACAACATACATATATATTTTTTTACGTGTTGATTTTGATTGATTTAGAGGTTAGGATACATAATATTTTGGCGAAATGGCTAGATAGATGGTCAGATAAATATTCCAATTCGGAACAGCCATAAATATAAAAAACATTAAATCACTTAGATTTTATCGTTCCGCTAAAAAATATTGGACTAACTAAACATAAAGTATAGAACGAAATTTGTTGTAACATGGAGAAGTAGTATAGGAATACTCATTTTTAAGAAAGATTAACAATAAAATCTCTTAGAATCTGCGATGAAAAGATAACAATTTTTATTAAATTAGTGTAATAGGCTTAGCAATAAATATAAAAGCTAATAATAAGGTTATCTAGCGACTGCAAATACGATAAGATACTTAGTGACTAGTACAGTCTTACAGTAGATCGCCGAAGGCAAAAATATTATTATATTTTTAAGATTCTTATTACGTATTTTCTAAATTTTGTTCTTATTTTTCTGTTCTACTGTTAAAAATATTCACCATTGAATTACAATTCTGTCTTGCCTCCCCAATTCCGTAGTGAGTACTACAAAGACAGAAACAACAAATCTAAATTATATATTATTATTATAGAAATATTCAAATAAGGCAAATACAACTGAACAATCCAGATATTGCATACGATAATATAGTAATTTACGAAGCAAAGATATTCTAGGAAGGCCAGGAATTGTTCTGGCATTCCGAAGCGCTTGCGGTTAGTGGCGGTACGCTAGCAAAACGTTCATTACGAAGATACGACACTATACACAACTTGATCCCGAGTATTTCATTAGTTTTGCTACGTAACTTTTGCGTAATCCCAAAATCTTGATGTAATGGAAACTTTAAAGCTAATCCAATCTTTAAATAACATTAGCGATTGCTTGCTTCATAGATGAAGTTATTTCTATATACATAATTCACTTTATTATATGTGTATATATGTACATAAAGTACAATTTAATACGGTTTATATATTACAAATTCATAACTATGTACCTACTTAATAGTACATACATGATACAATATTATGTACATGTCATATGCCGAACGCTAGTTATCGTACAGCATACTCTAATGAATTTATTCGTTCAGATCATATATAAAAATTTACTCAAACGTCGGGACTATAGGCTCCCCTTGCCCATAATTAAGTCTTCTTTTGCCAGACGCTTCAGTCCCTTCATCGAGTCTTTTATTTATAATAAAGTAGCTAACGCTTGTGACATTAAACATTGCTCTCTAAAACAAGCCAAAACAAAAATTATTTCTTGGCTCTCCTCGTTAACCTACAATACCACCGAAGAACTATTCTTGCACGTAGTATAGCACCTTTTCACTATCATAATTTCTATCTTGTAACTTTTAACTTAAACTATGCAATGTATCGAGCGACAACATTAAACATGTTTGTAAATCTTTCAATTGGTACCCACGACACAGGAATATCTAGTGTGGGTACCACAGGATATATCTTTGTATTATGTTGTGTTTTTTGTTAATAAACATTTTTTCATTTTTCAAAAAAAAAAATATATATCTTCAATCATCACTTGAAAATTTTTATTAAAGAAAAATTGATTAGTAAACTGTAATGCAATAGTTAATATAATTAAATTAAATCTCACGAATTTTGCAATCAACAAACTGGTAATATATCAAAGCGATTGATTAAGCCGTTTTTTGAAGCAATTGACTAAATCAATTACTTCATACATATAAGTACATACATACGTGAGAGCACTGAAAATGTTTAGAACTGGTCAGTTAGAAACATTCCTCGTGAAAACTTTTATGAATTTCAATTCAAGAGCTCTTTGGTAAACTATTATGGTACATTGAATTCACTCGTCATTTGGTTTTGTGATTTGGCCACCAATCTAAAGTTGTTGTTATTTTTACACGTGAAAACGAACCTAACGCGAGAAACTTTTCTGTAAATGATTTATTATAACTTTCGTTGTGGGTTTATTCGACAACAAAGCTATGATAGGCTGCGATTAGCATTTTTAATGAAAATTTAAGCTACATCTCATATCACTATTTACAATTGGTTTTATTAGTTTAAGCATAGACTAAAAGTCTAAAGGATGATCCGAGTGAGGGACGTCCTTAAAACAGTTCTTACTGAAGATAACATTAGTACTGTGCGACACATGAGAGAGGAAGGTAAGAGAGTGATCTATTATCAGATACGGGCAGGCCTAGACATTGGTTTAAGTAAAGTTCAAAAATATTACACAAACATTTAGGTGTTAGGAAGCTTATACTACCACCGAACTAAAGCCTGCGCCGGTGGCGAAGCCTAGGAGACTGCATGGATTAGGGTCAGAGCGCAAATGCTCATTATGCAACGATTAAATAAAGAGTTGGACAGGAAGGTGGCACGATCAATCACATTACGACATGTTTAGGTACTATCAGGATACAGTTGCTTCAGGACGTCTGCACAAGATAGCGGAGAGATCTTCATATCAAAAATGCTTGACAGTGAGACCGTTTAGGTCACCATTACCTCTTTCGGCAAGGATCCTTTAAAACAGGGCGTGAAACGGAGCAGGGAGACTGCTTGCTAAGCTGATCCGGTTTGTCGGGAGAGTACGGGTAGACGGAGGACCAAGGAAGGACTTTTCCCCCCACCTTACTATCTAGTCTATACAACTAAAAGGGAAGGGAATATGGTATAGGTCCACCCTTTATCCCACAAAGACCTATGTTGTAAAGGCGCTCTCTTTTACTCAAAGCACCCTTGTCTGAGGGTTTGGAATCTCCTATAGCGTCACAGTTGAATGCACAAACGACCCCCTGGTAATCTGCTAAAGTGATGAGGGTAACTTTATGTATACTGAATTTATATTAACAAAGGAATCGTTTTTTCTTTCATAATATTTCTCGTGTTCTTTAGATCCATATAAAATTTTATAACATTCACAGCCAATCTCATTTTCGTGCTATTTATATAATAGGTAAACGAAGTTGGAGACTGTATGTTTTTAAAATCACTTCGGAAAAAATATATGTTTTTAATTAAGTTGTTACATGTTTCATTTACATATATTCGTACGTGAATTCTTTATTCATTTTTTCTTTATTTGAAGTAACTTTTGTATCGAACTTGTTTGAATAAGGTTTTATTACGATTAAATAAAATACCTAGACATGAAATATAATCCAGCCCAAAAACGAGACACGTGGATTATCCTATCCTAAAAAAGAAATAAGGTCATATTTCATTGAAATCATGCGTTATTTCTACATATATTCCTTTGTTGCTTAAAACTCACTGTGAAATCTTTTATTATATTTTTTCTTATTTTAGTACAAGACTGAATCCGAACTACTAATAGACCAATTTAATTTATGATTATTTTACATTACATTCTCCTTTGCATTCATTTTTCATATACGAAGAAAATAATAGCTTTGTAAAAAATTATAAACTCATTGTGCGTCTTATTCCTTAGAATAATCATCTTTATTACTCTTATAACACTATTACAACATTAAATTTATCCTAAACATACAAAATATTATTTGTTATCTACATCATCAATATAATTTCTATGCTGAGTTGACATTTCAGCACTCAGTAAGGACAAACGATTGAAAAAATATACTGGACATAATAAAATTTAAACTAAAAGTCTACAGGTATAGTCTTTTGTAAAGGTAAAGTTGTTCTGGGACTGAAAATAATACATATATTATCAAGTACATTATATTATATATATTATCAAGAGTTATGTTTGGATTTAGCTGATGGCCGTTCAAACTGTTGTTTCATTCCGCCTCTAAAGTTGGTAAGCCTGGCTGCTGTTCCCTCATTGCTCCAAGCTGAGTCAAACTCTGTTGTATCTTGGTCTACTAGATGTGTGTACTTCGTACGACCAGATCTACCAAACTTCTTCACTTGCATCACCTGTACAAAAATTAATATTATACATATATGTCGTTGCTACATTTTGTTGCCAAAAATATATTTCAATATAAATGTTCTGAAGTAAGTTCCAATTGTAATATTGTGTTTGGGTTTTCATTTTAAAGTCTTGCCAAAAAATTATACTTTATTGATATACTTTAGTATAACAATTTCCAAAAAAAATGTTTACCTTAGGTAGAACAGTCTTATCAAAGTGATCATCCAGTGTTGGTCCCGAGAAATCTTGTTTGAATACATCTTCTTCCTTATCCAAATAGAAAGCACCTCTATAAAAGGAAAAGTGTATTAAAAATATGTCTACAAATAACATATCATTACAAATAAAAAATTAGGTGTCTATAAAACAATAGCAGACAAAGAAAACAAAACTTCACTATTAGTTACTATAGTCCATGAAATTGTCTTGTTTTTTATTTGATAAAAATAATCATGTTAAGTTTAATAAAGGTTTGGATAGTAAATAAACATATTAAATAAAGGCGAATTTGACAACTTTACTAGTTTAAACTCTAAGTCTTAACACTTTATATATATGAGGGATAAAAATTTCAGTCCAATTTCTTTCCAACACTGCTTCGGTAAAAGACAGGCTTTCGCTTTAGGTAAATATTATTTAGTACATAAAATACTTTCTTAAATAAAATATAATATACCTGTGGTAATACTTCTGAAGGAACTTATATTTGCCCTTGACGGACTTGTTTGTGACCAATTTGGGATTTAGTCGTAGTTCGACGCGACGCTCTTCCTCAGTCATGTTTCTCATACGCTCTATGGCTAACAACTCTTTCTCCGCGCTTCATGAAAATAAAATCATATAAATTATAATTTAATTTAAGCCTAGACATAAAAATATAATCATTAAAAATTACTCAAACGTTATATTGTAAAAGTGTAAGTTGTTACCTTTTTCAAGTTAATAAGGTAACAACTTACACTTTTACAATATATTACGGAATTTTTCATTCTCTAATATGGACCCGGCACCCGCACGGTGAATCCATGGGATGCTGAGAAGTTTCGTCTTAAGTTTCCATAAATTTATAATAATAAAGCATTCTTTTTTTTGCGAAAACAAAGCTCATAATTTATATGTAAAATATAAAATAAAATATTCAATACTAACGCTTCCCGTTCCTCCTTGTCACGTTTTATTCTCTTCATTTCTCTCAATTTCCACGCTTCATATTCCAACTCATCGTTCTCATCGTCAGTGCACACGTCGTTTATATTACCTTCCTTGTATTCTGACTGAAAAAGTTAATAAATATGTTTAATACATAGTATAATACATTTTTATTTTTCTTTCGTTACTCTCATTGAAATATCGTAATTAACAAAACCGTTGTCAACTGCTTTATATGATTAATTGAAATATATTGATATGAGCTTTTATATATCAAGACAATTATCTAAAAAGAAAATCCAATATATAAGGTTTAAAAAATAATGATGTATAAATCTTCTGTTACGTGTTTAAGTTACCTGTGTATTTCTTTGTTCAGCACGAATAGTCTCTTCAACTAATTTCAATGCTTCCCGCCTTCTCTCCTCCTTTTCCTTTCTTGCCTCAGAATCTTCTTTCTTCTGCTGTTTAAGTTTACGTTCTCTCTCTGCTACTGTCATTCTTTCTGATGCCCTCACAAAGACTGGCTTCACTCTTGGCCCTATTAAATTATAAAAGTAAATGATATATACAAATAAATAAAATCGGAGTGTCTGTTTGTAATATTGAAGTGATAGTTTTTTACTACATACATATGGGTATGTATACGGTAAATACACCAAAATATCATTTTTTACAATTTTTGTCTGCCTGTCTTTTTGTTCCGACTAATCTCTGAAATGGCTGGACCGATTTTTACGAGACTTTCACTGGCAGGTAGCTGACATAAGGTGTAACTGAGTCTACTTTTATTTTAGAAAGTCTTTTATTTTTGAAAAATATCGCCTGAACCATCACGTCTCGGGCGCTCCCACAACTTTCTCACACACGAATCAATATCACAAAGGGTGACCTTTACATCTCAACAACTTGATTTAGAAATTAATTTTCAATGCTTATATCATAATTTTCATTGATAATTTGATTTGATTAGATCACGAGCGAGTGGAAGACTGTTCTTATGCGGCGTTTAAAAGATTTTTTTTTTCTTTATGCAGACGAACAACATAACAGCTAGTATATGAATATGTATATTGTAAATACGAAAGATTGTAAATAAAGATGTTTGGTGCTTGTTCACTCACACTAAACCTAAGTAATTTTGATGAAACTTAATAGTTATGGACCTTAGAAGTCAGAATAAAACTTGGGCTATAATATATTCTGAATTCAATGTAATTTCTCCGTTATTAGATCCTAACGACTAACAGTTGTGTCTTTTATAGAATGCTGCTGATTTGTTATCATATAAATTGTTTTAATAGATTTTATAGATTTCTTAGATGCAAATTCCTAAAACAATGGGGAAATTCGTACGAAAAAGTAATATATTATAATTTATTATACTATTCTTATACCTGTGTCTTCTTCACTATCAGTATATTCAGTATCTGATGAACCACTTTCTTCTTTGTCACCATCTAACATTTCCTCATCATCTTCTCTTCCTAAAACTTCTTTTTCTGCTTCTCTGTAATGATAAAAAATATATACATTTTTTAAATATCTTATCAGGCCTAGTCAGAAAAGAAAAGTTCTCTATCTGTATGATTAAACATCAAATATTTCTAACAAAATATTACCTGGATACATCTAAAACTATTTAATGATCTATCATCGGGAGATTTTAAACTTACAAGACTTAACTCTTAAGTCATTTAATGTTTAACCAAGACTAAAAATCTCAATAAACACTGGCTTAAATTTAAATTACCATATATAAAACCTATTAAGCTATTTCATAAATTACATCCCAGTAATCAATTACCTTGCTGCCAGTTTAGCTCTAACAGCTTGTCTCCGTCGTTCAATTTCTTCTTCATCAAGTTCATCTTCACTTTCCGAACTGTGTTTACTTTCTTCGCTCGATTCTGATTCAGGTTCGGGTTCAGCATCAATAACCTCTGGTTTGTGTTCAGCTCGACGCGGAGAATGCGCGACACGTAAACGTCGAAGACGAGGGTCGTCAACCTGTATACAAAATTATATTGATGAAGTTAACAGTAAAATAAAAAACAATAATGAGAGTAACATTACTCTTACTTATTAAGGTGAAGATTAATAGTAAAGTTTATATTTAAATAATTTGTAAAACTCATTTTTAATACAAAAAACAAACAAATACAACATGAGCAAACAATAATTCATATGCAATGTAAAATAAAACAAATTTCAGCTAATTCTATGAAATCTATCAGTATTGATTCTAAAATTTTTAAATACTCAAATAAATTACGTAGGGTTAAACTTTTTACTTCATTCTCTGAATGACTTTGTATATCATCCTTCTGACTAATAATCTGTGCAATCTGGTGTCGACGTTCAGGTCTCTGTTGCTCTATGAAATCTTCAGCTTCTGATTCTTCAGAGGAGGTAACTCCTTGAGCATAATCTGGTTTCTTTCCCGATATATACCTCTGCACCTTAACTTTTTGCATAGATATTTCACCTGTAAAAAAAATAATAAACAACCAGCAATAGTGAAACTGCTGCACCTATACATATATTAAAAGATAAAAATATTTAAAAACAATATTTAAACAAAAAACATATTTGTAATACCTTTTTCATTGCGAACGGGTACAGCGCCAGCAGTACTCTGAATACCTATAGGTTGTGCTGGTAATACATTCATTTTGATAAATGAATATGTTTCACACAATATATTTAAATTGTATCATATAATGTATCAATAATTGTATCGTATAGAAAAATTTAAAACTGCTATTTATTAATTATTATCGTAGACACACAACCTATTATTTACTGTAAATGTCAAACTTCATTTGACAGTTGACAAAGTACACAAAGTGTAATTCAATATTAATCATAGATTAATAAAGTTCGGAAGAAATTTTTTTTATTTATCGGAAAAAAATATTTATACTGGTACTCTAGAATTCGAAGATCATGAAGGAAAAGTCTTTTATAGTAATTTGAGGTTTTGGTATTTTATATATAAAAAAATTCACCATGTTAAATATTCTTTACATGGTTTTGTAAATAAATTCTTATTTCTTAGAAAATAAAAAAACAATTTATATCCTGATCACTTCATAGGTTTCTTAAGAAAATATAAACTATGCAGAATATACTTTAAATATAAGGGTTATCTTATATTTTATTCCACAGCAGACCTTTTTTTTTAATGATGTCTTTTTAATGTATCGTGTCACTATAACTGTTTTATACAATTATATTATACCATCAACCATGTCACTGGTCAACAAATGCAGAGAAAGCCTGTTGCTTAGCGGTCACCCCTTCCTGACGATGCTTAGGATATCGTCCCAAAAACATAATTATAACACTTTTTTGTAATATAACGATGTATTTTTCTATATTTATTAAAGTCATCAAATTGGACGAACTTAACAAAAAATGTAATAAATGCAAAAACTATTTTAAAATTGCTCCTTAAACAACCAAGTGAATGGCTAAAATATAGAAAACAAATTAAAATATTTTATTCACGCAACTTTTTCGGAAATAATTGTTAATCAACATACTTATTTTTGACCAACGCCAAAAAGTGAAAACACTGCAAAATGCTTGGCAATGATTGAATTTATTGATTGCGAATGTGGTATATCGTACAGTGTTCTCTATGCCATTTGACCCCGAGTCCTCGGTGTTAATAGATAACGATACTTCTGTTATCATTAATAAAATAAAAGTTCCCTTTATAGAAATTTCGCCGACTTATTATTTCAATCTTTATTAATTAAAATATGGCAGCTGCAGCAGAAATAGAAAGTTTTGACAAATTAGTACTCAACGCTCTTTCTGGGCCTGAATTAGAAGAGTTTAATCGAATTTATTATGGTAGACCAAATCATCATGCACTGCCCATTAAATTATCAACAACAGAATGTGCTAAAGAGAATAATTTTGAAGTTGCTGCCTATGATTTCCCTGCTAAAAAGGAAGAAATTAGAAGCTCTCGTGTTGTTAGAGTTGGTATAATTCAACATTCAATAGTTGAGTCCACCGACAAACCTATTGTCGAGCAGCGACAGGCCATTTTTGAAAAAATAAAAAGAATTATAGTAGCTGCTGCAAATGAAGGAGTTAATATTTTATGTTTTCAAGAGTGTTGGAATATGCCTTTTGCATTTTGCACAAGAGAAAAACAACCATGGTGTGAATTCGCTGAATCAGCACATGATGGTCCCAGTACCCAATTTCTTAGGGAATTTGCTGTTAAATATGGCATGGTATTTATTTCTCCTATATTAGAGCGCGATGAAAACCATGGGGATACAATTTGGAATACTGCTGTTGTTATAGATGACCAAGGAAAAGTTATAGGCAAACACAGAAAAAATCACATCCCTAGAGTTGGTGATTTTAATGAATCTACATATTATATGGAAGGAATTACGGGTCATCCCGTTTTTGATACAAAATTTGGAAAGATTGCGGTCAATATCTGCTATGGAAGACATCATCCATTAAACTGGCTGCTGTTTGGCATAAACGGTGCTGAAATTGTATTCAATCCATCAGCCACAGTAGCAGGCCTCAGTGAACATCTGTGGGCCATTGAAGCTCGTAATGCAGCTATTGCTAACAGTTATTTTACCTGTTCTATAAACAGAGTAGGTTCTGAGAAGTTTCCTAATGAATTTACATCAGGTGATGGGAAGCCTGCCCATAAGGAGTTTGGGCATTTCTATGGTTCCAGCTATGTCACTGCACCAGATGGATGCCGTACACCTGGACTGTCTAGAGTAAATGATGGATTATTGATAGCACAAATGGATCTTAATCTGTGCCGTCAAGTTAAAGACAAATGGGGCTTCACTATGACTCAAAGATTAGACTTATATGCAGAGAGCCTCAATAAAGTTGTGAAACCAGATTATGAGCGTCAAATAATTAATAAGAATTAATAATTCTTTATATAATGTTTACTGGTTATATATAAGATTCCTAACTCATGTTGTAACAAATTTTATTGCATTTTTATATTTGTTGTATTAATTTTTTAAATAATATTTGTTTAAAGATTCAATTATTAAATAAATTTTGTTGAAAAAAATATTCATTATTTTATTTCATAATTTACAAGTATATGTAAGAGGTATATAAGGGTTTGATGAAATGAAACAACAAATTAAAAAGTTTGTGTACCAATGAGAATAATACAGTAGTGAGCTATACATATGGGGGTTAATGTAGGGTACATCCAGAATTTCAATTTAATGTTGTTCCAGCAACCAAAATTAACAAAAAATATTTGAGACCACATAATACTTCATGATAAATATGGAATTAATCACTCAATTTACAGTTAAATATATAAATACAACAAGTAAATATATGTATGCACAATAACAAAATGTCATATGAATGAAAATAGTACACACCTGTATCTTAGATATACATAATATTTTACATTAGAACATAATATTCAATCAGCACCAGATTTACAGCTGAAATAAATGCTAATATAATATTTAATTAAAAGATTTAAAACATTGAGAAGGAAATTCACTGTATGTACCCCGGATCCTCAATTGTAAAATTGATTACCACTAAGCACTATTTATCTATGCAGTCTTTGCACGCATGGCAGCTCTCTTTCCTGTCACTGCCTGGAAACCAGATTTGATACTGGCTACAGAGCATCGGGATCCACAAGTTTCACATTGGAGGAAGAACAATCGGGTATCCTTTTGTAAAATTGTATCCGGGGAGCGGCATGTATGACATGTGACATATTCCTTAATATATCGGCGCAAAACATTTTCTATTTGTTTCTGTTGGAAACGTCCTTTAATAATAAGCTGGCTATTACCATCAACGGAACCACTTGTACCCAATTCAGCGAGGAGGAAGTCTAGTAAATGTTTCGGTTGACGATGAAGGGTTTTACAAATCTCTGTAAAGTTTGCAAATGATGTTTTCTTGGTACCAATTCTAACAACTTGTGGTGGTCTCATGATGAACTTTTGTTTCTTTCCTGACACCATGCTGGGGTTCTTTTCCCTCATTATATCAAACACACGCTCCAGAAGCTCGTCGTAGGTATAATCACGATCGCTTCCAACCCAATCACCATGGACATCGTCCTCTCTCTCTTGATCATCACCTTTAGTATCGTCTTCAATAACCAGTTCATCAATATTTTTCTTCTTTTTCTTCTTCTTACTTTTAGAAAAATCTATTTCTAGATCTAAGTCATCTATAACTTCATCCTCCTGTTGCTCAGGTTCTTCCGATGGCGGTTTTTCTTCTTTCGTTTCGGGCAACGCGCTCTCCAATTCGTCTAAGTTGAAAAAGGTCTTCTTCTTCTTTTTCTTCTTCTTACCAAAATTATCCAAGTCCATGTTTTCATCTTCGGGGACGTCGACGTCACCGGACTCAGCAGGCGCCTCAACACTCGTGGTATCGCCTTGTTCACTTGCGAGTGCAGCGTCCATATCAAAGCCAGTCTTCTTCTTCTTTTTCTTCTTTAAAGAAGGATCAAAAATCAAATCTTCATCCATAATTACAGGTATTGTTAGGCACTAAATAACTCCAATATTTAAACTTGGTTATAGTGCAGATGGAATAATTTGGCAGGAGGCAAATCAGATGTCAAAACGTTGCATCAGCCTAGTTTACTGAGACAATTTGTTATCTGTGCCATTTTTGTTATTCGTGCGTTCACTGTACAATTAAGAATTTGTGCATTATAATTATTTTTATTAATATATTAACAAATTTTATTGAAAATAGGCATTATAACAATAGCGGTGGAAATAAAAAAAAATTCCTATTGTTAGACATTTATATAACAATGATGAATTCTTAAAACTATGACAGACAACTGAACCTGTGAAATATTTGACAGTAACAGTTGCCATAACCTATGAATTTTAGTGTTGAGTCTAAATTCTGATGGTTATTACAGAAAATCATAAAAAATGCAGCTATTGAAAGTTCATAGGACTTTTCCAAAATTAAAACAATTGATTACAAGACGGTATGCACAGGCTTTACAAAGAGAACAGGATGAGTATACGGATCAACCAATCTATCCGCCTATATTAGATATGACTTCAAAAGGAAAAAAGAAACGTGAAAGGGAAAGGACACGCGAAAATATCAAAAACATTAACACGGTCGAAGAAAAACAAATAGCTTTAAACATGCCGCGATATTATGGTTGGGAATGCGTAATGTTAACCGAAGATAGCGTACCATACAATGCAATGCCTATGGTTCAACATTACACAAGAACCCACTTTAAACCTGTGGATAGCCTTCCTGATGTTTACCAAGACTCATCTTCCATGGCTGATACCGTGGTGCAGGAAATAAAGTCAGCAATTGAGGATTGTATTGTTATTGAGAATGAAGGAATACAGTATGTCTATTATAGTTGAAGTGTTTAATACATTTTCTTATATAAAAAAATATTAATACGTATATACTTTTTAGGCGAAAAATTACTACAGTACTAAATAAGAATGCAGAAGCGCAAAGGGAAAATGCACAAGCAAGAAATATAGTGAAACAGATTAACAGAATTATAACAAACAATTTATCAGATAAAGTTTCACATATATTATCCTCACAGGTAAACTTTCATTCACAAAATTTCATATAATAAGAGACAAAACCTCTTAGCATTGAATGGATTCACCATATGGGTGCCGTGTCGATCGCACTGCAGGGAGAGGAGCTTCTACAGTGCCTGGGACTAGCGACCCAGGTGTAGGTTTAAAGGGCCCTATCTAAAGCAAATAATATATGTACTTATATACAAGTTTTATTTTGTCTCGTAACATTTTGTTATTTTTATGTTGAATATAATCTAATAAATGAATTTAATATATAAACTGTAATAAGTAGATACATTCATTATCACTTATATTATATTTTAGGTGGACTATGATCCAAGACATGAAGCATTCTGGTTTGTCGGAGGCGTTGATATTCCTCCTAAAGTGTTTTTTGGCAGAAGGAAAAAGGGATGGCCTAAAGAAGCTGCACTGGAACCCGTAAACAGACCCGTACAGTATTTGGGTAAAATTTTCATTAGAATAAAATATGTAATAACTGAATTCTTTTAGTGTTTGAATTAATAAAAAAATTTTTAGGTATCCCTTTGTTGACTCTGAGAAATCATTTGCCATTGAAACCAGTGATTCCATATAGTGAATGTGAGAACCCAGAATTTAAAGTTGCACAATTTTCTACCCTTCCTAAAAGTGTTGGCTATTCGGCAGACTTTAGACATGGCACAAATATTCCAGGTTAGTATTATACAATTATCGTGAGATCTTCTTAAAAATTAACACTAATTATATCATTATAACACAGAATACCATTTTTTGGAAATCAGCACCATTATTGTTGTGATAGTAATACTTCCTTTGTGAAATATCTAAGACCTATGTAGATGTCGTTTAAAATTAGGAATTTAGAATTAACAATTGCCTTTAGAATATTTCTTTAGTATGTTTTTGAATGTAGTATAATTTTTATCATTATTATAAAAAAGGTTTGTAGATTTTCAAACCTCTATATAACTCAGGTTATCAGTTTTGCTTTTTTATTAAATTCCATTGCACTGTTTTTCACAGGATTCTGGCCCGGCGATTTTGATGAATTTGGCCTCATTTCTTATCATGGCCGTGGTCATATGTTAGCCAGACCCGAGTCTTTTGGCACTGAAGATAATTTAGAAGCCCTCCATTGCCAAGCTATGAAGACTAGTTTTGGTTGGCTATTAGCCCAAGCCAACTATCAAGGCTTCACTACCTATAATGACCTGACTTACCCATTAGTAACTCAGACAGTTATAACAAATGGAAATTTAATATCATTTTATGTATATCAGTTAAATACAATTTCTATGCACAATGATGATCTTGATAATCCTAAACATAACATCTGCATGGGTACAAAACCTATGAATCTTTATGACACAATTGAAAATGGTAAAGTAAAAGGTTTAAATGACGATGTATTGAAAATGCTTGTTCAGTTCTATTTGAATGCTCCCGAAGAGAGAGAACATGATATGAAACCCTACCTGGGTAAGGAAGAACAGTTTGTAGCAGACATAGAAGATGATAATAAACGATCATGGCTAGAATCAACATACAAACATTTGATGTCAAATAGACCAAAACATAAATTGTTGCCGGAAACATACTTGTGGGAGAGAATATATAAAATAGAACACAATACAAGATTCTTTGAAGCTAAGAGGAGGCCATTTGAGTTGGGTACTAATCCATTTATTAGAAGATTGGATGACCATTTGCCACCATATATTCCCAAGGCATTGAGGCCATATCCAAGATGTAGAAAGAAGTTTGAAACTACTTACTACCCAAAAGTGTAAAATTTGTATCCATATATCAGTGTTGTAGTAAGTTTAGTGTGTAAAAATAAATGCTTAATTTAATGATACACAACTTATTATTTGTTAATTATTCTTCACTATTAAGTTATAATTTTTCATACTGTCCATATTCTATAATTCTTGGGATTCGTCTATATCTAAGGAAACTCTTTAAATATATTTATTTGGATAATAGCACATAATTTTTAACAAACCCTCAACAAAGGAGTGTGATTCTTTTATCCTTATAAAAAATGAAATTGTTATACATAACAAGTTTATATTTTTTATATAGGTTTTTCATACAAGAACAACCTATATATAACAATATAGGAATCATTAAATAAACATGTAAGGAATATTACTTTTAATTTCCTTAAAAAACTGATATTTTTTGAATTTATTTTTCACATCGTCCGCGTCAGTTTGGTTCATTTTCAACAGTTATCTTATATCTTTAAATGAGCAATTCTTGTGTATTTATTTATAAATATAATCAGCTCCAACGATTTTCATGTAATTTAGTATATAGGAGGTTTCGGGGGCGATAAATCGCTCTAGCTAGGAATCATTTCCAGAAAATGTTATTTTATTAAAAAATCAAAAAGGAGTCGTTTACAATTTGACTCTTCCTGACATCTATTGGCGAATGGTAATACTAGTTTTTGGAAATTGCTTTTAGTAATTACTTTAACGACACAACAGTAGATGGCGTTTTTAAGTACCAGGAAGGCAAAGAGTTTTTGTTTTGAGGTTAGACTTAGAAATTCATTGTTGATTTATATTGTTTTGTCTTCTTAACGTGTTCACTTAAAAATGGCTAAACAAAATTAAAAAAAAGTATTGGTTGTTTGTAAAGTAGGTTTACGATCGAGATGTTTACGTGATAACGTCTTATTGGTGATATAAGTTTTTGGGAAGTAAGGAATTCGTGAAGATAAAAATTTTTTCAAATTTTAAATTACATCTATCGTTTTATTCACACTTTTGATGATAAATTTCGGGTGTATTCGTTTGTATGTATTCATTCGTTTGTATGTATTCATTCGTTTGTATGTCGCTAGAGTGAGAGAGACGGAAGATCGATCCACTCACTCGAACGCTATGCCTGCCTCCGCTCGTGAGGATTCCGCGTGACAAGTTTCACGGAATGACTGGCAGCGCTCGAGATGAGACGGGTGATCGGTCCGTCTCTCTCTCGTTATACCTGCGATCGCGCTCGTGAGGTTTTGGTGTGACTCAAGTTTCTGAACATGTCACCCGACTAAAACGATTTTAAAGACGTTGTTACGTCAAAAAAAACACAAAATAAATACTTATCATTCCTAAATACCGAGCAAAGCTCGGTAACCAGTTATTTTTGATAACGCAGCCTATATAAACATTGTCTTAGAGCATTCCTGGAAAAATAAACAAAAAAAAAGCACTATACAATACACAAATATTTAGGAGCCAATTAGAGGAATTTGAAAATGAGATTGGTATCATTTAGTTGCTTAAAAATAAAAAAGAAAAGTAATAGAAGTAAATAAAAGTTATGTAAGGTTAATTTAAATATTAAAATTGTAATCAAAAATTAATTTAAATTTGGTGATAATATTTGATATTATTTCACAATAATTGTTAAAATACCAGATTTCAACGCAATCCTAAATCATAAATGTCACTCACACTGGCATCAAACGTCATACACAAAACTAAAAACACGTTTATTTATTATACGGGTTATATCTACTTCAAAAAGAAATAAAACAATTTATGATAACAGGCACGAAAAGTTTTATGAACAAGTACATATCCATAGAAACAACATGAAGAACTTGCGTTTGTGGAAAGTTTCAACAAAGAAACGAATAATAGAATGTAATGATAAATTTTTTGTTGGTTACGGCCATCCTGATGATTCTTGCACCGGTGAATTCTTCGTATGCTCGGTCAATGGTGTCGTTAGCTGCTTTGACAGCGATGGCAACAAAAAGTGGCTTATTGAACTCCCCAATGAGGCAGTCCAAGAAAACTTACCAGTTAATGTTTCCTTTTTATCGCTATCTAATTCTGTAAGTGTAGGCATGTCAAATGGGGAGTTATTTACTATTAATGATTCTGGAAGTACCTGCGACCTCGCTGGCGTCTGTGGAAATGGATTACTGGTATGTAGCATATATATTTCATTAATTCAAAATTCAAAACATTTTCTTAATATTATTTTTTATAGGCCATGGAGTGGAGTCCAGATCAAGAACTATTAACACTGGTAACCAAAGATCTGAAAGTGATACTAATGTCTTGCACATTTGACCCAATAAATGAATATTACTTGCTGAGTGAAGATTTTGGAGAAAAACAATTTATTACTGTTGGTTGGGGAAAGAAAGAAACTCAATTCCATGGCTCCGAAGGAAAACAAGCGGCAAAAGCAAAAACTGAAGTTGTAGGTAAAGTTAAAAAATTTCTTATCTATTATTGTAGTAGGTCACAACAACATTTCTATTTTGCCTATCATGATGAATAGTATAAAAGATACTTACAAACAATTTATAAAATAAAATTTTTAAATTAAGTTAACCAATATCATAATTTGTCTTTTTCCAGGTGACATGAGTGAATCTAATAATAGAGTTATTATCTCATGGAGAGGGGATGGAGACTTGTTTGCCGTTGGGTTTGTTATTGATGGCATAAGACGATTTAAAGTATTTGACAGAGAAGGTAACTTGCAGTATACAAGTGAAAAACAACCTGGTCTTGAAGCCAACCTGTCTTGGAGGCCTAGTGGAAATTTAATAGCAACTACACAAAAACTCCCTGAAAAATATCTTGTATCATTCTTTGAGAAGAATGGTCTTAAACATGGAGAATTTATAATACCTGTCAATTCAACTACTACTGTTGAAGATATCTTCTGGAGCTCTGATTCTGAGATCTTAACTCTATTATGCACAGACAAAGCTGATAATACTCAACAGATTTTACTCTTTACATCAAGCAACTACCATTGGTATCTTAAACAGCAGTTATTTTTCAATGCTGACCAGAAAATTACTAAACTAATGTGGGATAATGATTTTGATGTTGCGAATAATAAAAAAATGCATCTTATACTAGATAATGGTCAGTACCTTGCATATACTTGGATTTTTGATATAAATCACAGTTATGGAAAATCTGATAAAGATGATGCAATTGTATCTGTGATAGATGGAAACAAAGTTTTACTCACAGCCTTTAGATATACAGTTGTGCCACCGCCAATGGCTGGTTTTGAAATGGAATTTGATTCAAGCATAAATTCTATTCATTTTGCACCTTATTACCTAGACTCAAATTCATTTTTCATATGTATGAATGATAAATTAGTATTTATGGAACAAATACAAAAGAATCCCCTTGAATATAAAATAACTAAAATAATACATAGTGAAAAATCTGAGTTTCCTTTTCAATTTTATAATTGGCATTGGTTGGATAATGAGACTATATTGTGTGCTGCAGTTGATTGTGATGATAATAACAAAATTATTCAATACAAAATATCCTCAGAAAAATTAATCAGACACAGTGAACAATTAATACCTTTTGCTTTAACACATATTGTTAGTCATCCCTTAATAAATACAAGTGTTTTCTTGCAAATGGATTCTGGTGAAATTTTAGAATATAGTTCAGATAATACTATTCAGCTACAAGATATAGTACTACCAGAAACATGTCCTATGTTTAATGTTTTCTCAGTTGATGATGATACATATTTCTTAGGACTTTCACACAAGGGACACTTGTACATAAACAATAGTTTAGTCATGAATAATGTGAATTCTTTTTATGTTCATACCAGTTATCTTTTATTGACAACATTGAAACACATGCTTCTTTGTATTGAGCTCACAAAAATGGGTCTAGATGCATTGGAATCATATGAAAAAACTGAATCACCCAATGTTTATAGTAGAAAAGTGGAAAGAGGGGCTAAGTTAGTTATTTCAGTGCCCAATGGTACAAGAACTATTTTCCAAATGCCCAGAGGAAATTTGGAAACAATCCAACCAAGACCTCTGTCATTGAAAATTATTGGAGAATATCTTGACTCATTAAAGTACTATGAAGCCTTTGATTTAATGAGGAAGCAGAGAATAAACTTGAATTTGATATATGATCACAATCCTAAACTTTTCATAGACAATATAAATGTTTTTCTAGCATCTATAAAAAGCAATTCATGGCTCAGCCTTTTCTTATCAGACCTCGAAAATGAAGATGTTACTCGAACTATGTATTCAAGCAGCTATCCTGAAAGAAAAAATACTACTGATATAGAAACTTTAAGAAAAATACATCATGTTTGTGGTATTTTAAGAAATTGTTTGTCTTCTTCCTCTGATAGTAAGGAAAGAATATTACCATTGCTGACAACTTATGTGAAGAAAAATACAATAGATGACCTAGAAAAGGCATTAAATGTAATAAAAGAACTTAAAGTACAAGAATCTGCTGGTTCAAAATTACCAGTCACCTCAGATGAGGCCCTAAAATATTTGTTATACATGGTGAATGTTGATCAACTATTTGATGTTGCACTTGGAATGTATGACTTTGATCTTGTTTTATTAGTTGCTAACAAATCACAGAAGGACCCAAAAGAATATGTCGCTATGCTGAATGAATTAAATGAAATGGATGAAAATTATAAAAGATTCACAATAAACAAACATTTAAAAAGATTTGATAAGGCCGTCCAATCACTTGCTAAATGTGGTGCATCTAGGTATGAGGAGTTAAAAACTTTTGTTAAATATCACAGTCTTTATAGAGAAGCATTGGACCTCTTTACTAAAGATGATGAAATATACAAACAGATTTGTGATGACTTTGGCCTATACTTAAAATTAAAAAAACAATATGTAGAGGCTGGTATTATATATGAAACGGCTAAAAGTATTGATAAAGCCATTGAATGTTACAAAGACGCACTTGAGTGGGAATTAGTTTTGAATTTAGCCCGAAATAAAACAAAGCAAGAATTAAAAGACCTATGTTGGTGAGCATATTATAGTATTTTGAGTGTTTATTGCTTTTAAGTAGAGACATTTATACAGTAGCTCAAAATTTAAAAAATTATATGTATATTTTATATTTGTTTTAGGGATATTGCAAACGCATTAAAAGACGAAAAGAGGTTTACAGAGGCATTGACAGTTTTGGACACAATAAGTGAAGATGGTGAAGATGTAATTTGTATGGCTATTGAATGTGCTCAATATAAAACCGCTTTAAGATTATGTTCAAAATACAATAAGAGAGATTTAATTGGTATGTGTCCTTTAGAGCTTTTAAAGTTTCCTATCCTTATAATTAGAGTGACAAATATTACTTATAATTTTTAAATTGGGATAAAATGGTTTTTATAAACATTTTAGCTTATAAATGAAAGCATGTAATATTTCTATTTGCAGTTAAAAGTTTATTGCCATCTCTAATGAATGAATACAACAACACGAAGGACTTGCTGGAAACCAACTCGAATAAATTTATTACGTACAGAAATCGTCTTCAAGTTGTTAGAGAAAATAAAAGTAAAAAACCTGCTGAAAACTATGATTCGTTCGCTACGAGGGATTGCGATTTATATTCTGATGCTGGCAGCACGATTGCATCTTCAGGCTCTGGGTATGATTTTTGTCTTTTATTGTCAAGATGGAATTTCTTTTTTAGGTATTTAATATCCACACACCATATGGGTATTATATTAGCATTAGATCATTGAGTTGAAATTATTTTATGTTTAGTTACAAGATTGACTGCTACTCAATATTATATATTACGTTGGTGTTTTAATAATACATATATTTATATATTTCTAGGAGGTCATACCGATCGAGTAAAAATCGCAGGAAGCATGAACGTAAAGTGGCATCACTTAAGGAAGGTTCTCAGTATGAAGACACAGCGCTTGTATTAGCATTACACAGCTTAATAACAACAACATTTGATATGCGTTCATCAATAAAGGAACTTAATATTGCTTTATGTTGTTTAGAAAAAAATAAGGAAGCATTAGATCTGCAGGTAATTGTTAAAAAGCTTGATTAATTTTATTATAAAATATCGATAATTGTATAGGTACATTTGATGTTTCTTTTAGTCAAGTCTCGGAAAATTACTTAAAGATATGAAAGAAAGCTTTAAACAGATTTGGAGCAATAATTTCACATTAGAAGCTACAAACGCGGCCATTGAAGCAGAAAATGTACCAGAAGGATGCAGTGTGATACCTCAGGGAATGGCTACCCTTGGTAAGTCTGAGAGCTCTAAAAATTATCCTGCAATAAACAAAACAAGTGACATCAACTGTTACTAAAAATTTCCTTCATACAAAGATTAATTAAAATATAAAGAAATATACATATACGAAACATATTTCTTTTTCTTAAATTATTCAAGATATTTCAACATGTTCATAAATTATACATAATTTAATACATAATAAACTCATCAAATTGAGCCCACAAACAAAAAATATCTACTTCCATTAAAGGAACGAAATAGTGTTTTTTTATTCTTTCTTCGGCCTATCCTAACAATAAATTAAATATTTTTTTCAGAACCTCAAATTAGGATAGCACCTATTATACATGATATACCATGGATGCTTGATGGACTTAACTAGTGTTGATAATATGTAAAGGAATGTAAATATTTTTTTAAAGAATATAAATAAAAAAAGATATATATAAAGAGTATTTTATTAAAATATGACACCCAACTACAGACTTACTAAACATATAATGCAAAAGCGTATTAATAATTATTTTAAAATTACACCTGCATAATTATGTACTTAACAATTACAATGGATGAGATCAAATTTTTTTGATTATGTCTTATACTATACTGCTAAGCTTTTTAATGTATCTGTGGTAAAAGTCAGATGGTCTTATAATTACAATTGATTATACAAAGAATATATCATAACAGAAGTTCCCAGCTTCTGTCTGAAAAACTCAGATACACCATAAGAATTACCAAATTGTTGTCACATTTATGATACATAATAAATAAAATGCTTATTAATAATTCTATTACTTATTACAACAATATGATCATTAAACATTAATTTTTTTAATAAAATGGTATATTAATATCTTCATAGCCACTTACAGTAATATCAACATTTGGCAAAAAGAATGTTTATAAGCAAAATGGTTACTACATGGATAAATTCTAAGAAGTATACTTATTACTAGAAATCACTGTTAAAATTTAATTGTATACACACTTACAAATTTTATAATTATAATAAATTTAAATAGACATTTCGCAAGTTCATGCATTGCAATAAGTTTATAACTCATCTAATCATTTATAAACCTATGACATTTAGATGTTATTAATTTTTAAACCACAGTAAAAATTTATATTCAAAAGGTCATTTTACCAATTCAAGTATTTCAATGATTCATTATGGAATAGAGTAATTATTATTAATCTGCAGTTCCAATGCAGATTAATAAAAGCAGATATCATCTGGCATAACACTTTGGTGAACAAAAGAAGCACTCAAAACCAACAGAGCTATCACCATTATTATCAAAAACAACAACCCGAAAGAAATCTTTCAGCTGAAATTCCTTTATAATGAATCTCGCGTTATTCAACACCGGCTTACCACAAACACACATATTGGCGTTATCCATTAGTTCTACTAATGTGTATGGTACAATGTTTGGTGCATAATAGATTTTATTTCTTAACACTGCTTTAGCTGCAATGTGTACCAAGGTGTGGGCACATAATTCCCATGGTGTGTAATTAGCCATTTTTGCACCAACTGTATCCGAATTAAATTTATTTGATGACAAATCAATAGTTTCGAGTCTACATTGCATCAGACTGCATGGCAGTGTCACCAAATTGTTGTTAGAAACTGAAAAATATCTGAAAAAAATCACATAAAATATTACTAAAAGTTGGTTACAATTAAAATGTAAATTAAAGTATTATATATACCTCAAGGTTTGAATGCGACCTATAGTTGGTGGTAGCCTTTCCAGTTTGTTGAAGTCAATCTTAAAAGTGACCAAGGTTTGAAGTTTCCAAATATCTTTGGGTAGGGTAGATATTTTATTTGCACTAAGGTCCAAAAGTTTCAGCTTTTTAGAAATCTACAAAAATATATATGTAAAATAAAAGAAACAAAGGACTAAGACATAAACATGATAAAAAAAACAAATAAATACCCCAGGTCCTAAAAGCCATCTCCAATCAAAGTCCTCCTTTTGTCCTAAGGAATTGTTTGATAAATAAAGTTCAGTAAGATTGGGTAGTCTCCCTGAAAACATACAAGTTCACTTATAAATACTATTTTTAGGTAAAAAAGTTTTAATAATATTTTTGTGTTTCTTACCAAATTCAGGAGGAATTTTCTCAATTTCATTCTTACTCAAATCAAGTATAGCCAGATGGTTAAGTAGAAGTATATCTCTTCGAAAATTGCAGAGATTAAGACCAACAATATAGAGAGATTCAAGAGTTCTGGGTAGTCCTTTAGCGGGAAATTCAGATCGATTATTAATTGTCAATTTAGTTGGAGCCATATCTTTAGACACTAGTCCGAGAGAGGACAGATTTGAAAGTTTTACGTTATCTGAGTCACCAGTAATGCATGATTGAAGTAATTTCATGAAACTCTTCAATTGTATTACTTCACTTCTTATGCATAAATCATGACATGGTTCAGTAAAGCGCAGTGTAACTTTGCCTTCGTTTAAAAATTTCACAAAGACATTTTTCATATTGCTCACTCTATATTTTGTTCCTTGTTTATTAACAGTAGAAAAATGCAAAATAAAGTATCCTTTGTCATCTTTTGGCTCCTTTCCTAAGGCAAGTGTCGACTTTAAATACTTATTTTTTGGTCTTACGTCTAAACTAAAATGTTTTCTATTAACAACTTCCACTTGACACTGCAGTTTCATTTTTATTTCGTTTAAAATTAAATAATTTTATAAGACATAACGTTTTCCAATTTTCGATCCAGTACCCGCCAAATCTTTTATTCGGTCAAAACAATAAATCTTAGTTCCACGTTAATCGGCCTGACCCGAAACCTATGAATGAAAAATTTATGTCAAATAACAATCGATCAACCGTCAGAGAGTCAAAAATGACTTCTAAATCATGTAGAGATAAGCAATTTGCCTATTAATCATATATAATTTCTTATTTATAGAAAAAAAAATATTATCCTCTCACTTTGAAATATAAAACAAGAATAATAAAACAATTAAATAGGCTATTGGTTGTAATTGTTATCATCTTACAAACAAAAGTTTACAGTTTGTGTAATCAACAAATATTATTATTATTTAATAATTTGTTATGGTGATGTTTTGACTAGTATTAATTTAAGAATTTAGATTCGCTATTAGAATACACCAGCTTAAAATTGACTTGTTTCTGATAAAATATGTTTTTTCTGTCAAATGTCAACATCCGGGTCGGTCTAACAATTTACATATATTTGTGCAAATATTAAATTTGAATAATATAGTAAACAATTCCTAAAAATAGCATATACAACAGCAATAAGTAAAAATAATTAAGTTCTAGTTACATATTGTCCTGGGTATTTATCTCTATCCACACCATATTTGATTGTGCGGCATCTTAAAACTATGAGGTATATATTTTTTCTGTATAAAATAAAGTAAACTATATAGTTTTATAAAATATTTGTAAAGAAAATTTTGCGTTAATTCTGATGTTTTAGCTTTAATAGTTAATCCTTTTTAAGTGAGCCATTGCGAAAAATGTCTACTCTAGTAGTTCAATCACGTTTTGCCGGCCTCAAAATAGAAGACGATGAACAAGCCTCTAATGATAATCAAAAAAACAAAAAAAATAAAACTCCTCCACCTAAAAAGGCGGATCCACCTAAGAAGCCTTTAAAAATAACTAATACTAAACCTCAGCAAGTAAGTTAACACATATATTTTGTATAATTTTATTGAATTTTTTAATAATTATATATATAATATAAAATGTTCTTATTTACTATGTATTTGAATATTTTATATGTATGTACAATGTTAATGTATATATCAGAATTTGGATATGAGTATAATATATTAAAAATTCCATTTTTTCATGGTAAACTAGTAAAACTAAATTTATTCATAATGGTAATTATACCATTTTAATTATTAATAATTATATTAAAGTGAACCAAAGGAAGAAATTATTGCCAAAATTAAACTTAGGTCCGTTCAAATGTTGGTTTGATTTTTGCCTTTTCCTAATTTCTACAATAAGTGCACTTAGTACAATTGAAGAGTTTCATAAGATTTTTTCAATCTTATAGTACTAGTTAGTAGTTACTCAGCTAAAGTAAAATCATTAATATTTCAGAGTTTGGTTAAAAAGCGTAAGCATAAGCCAGTAGAAGCTACAACTGAACAATGGGAGATGTGGAAGCAAAAGGATGAAGAAATTGTCGATGGGAACTTTGAATCACAGCTCCAGGAGGTGAATTATGTCTTGCAATATAAAGGATGTTGCAATAACTTTGTAAAATAATAGAAATCTTAATTTTAGATGTCAATACAAAATTTGTGTTTTTTTTGTAGGCTATTTTGCTTTCTAAGCTTGACTATGAAGAAAAAAAGGATGTCTACCAACAATTGAAGCAAGAGGCTGATTTGGTAAAGAAATTAGAGGAACAAACACGCCCTGGCCATAAGAAACAGAAAAAGAAGAATGTCATGAGTCTTGAACAATTCAATGACATGATCAGTCACGGAGAGGAACCAAATTGTAAGCATTCTTATTTTCAGCAACAGATTTCTCTTTAATTTTCTATTTCTATATCTCTTATGCTGCTTAGCAAAGGTTTATTTTTATTTATTTATTTTGATGTAAAAAAGACAATTTGGTGTCTTGTGTATAAAGTATAAAACAATATCATTATTATTTTGAATTGTCTGCTTTTTAATATGAGCTATATTTTCTTTGTTTTAGTTGTTAATGTCATGTCAGAGAAAAATCCATCTGTTGACTTAAAACCCGAAAAAGACACAAAATTCTTTGACAGAGTCCAAAGTGACACAAGGAATGAGCTCCTCAAAGAGAAGATAATTACGAGGGTGCGACATCAAACAGTTTCAGATGAGATCATTACAAGGATTCAATTTACAGAAGCTTTAGAGAAAAAAGATAAAGAAATAGCAGCTCTTAAACAGGAGATTGTAGATTTAAAGGGGGAGCTTTTAACAGTGAAATCAAGGAATAAGAAACTTTGCAATATACTTGGACAGGGTGAAAGTAAGTAGTTTTAATCATATACTTTCAAGCAAAATCTTCAGTATTTTGAAAGTGTAACTTATACATTAATATCTATTTTTTAAAGTGAAAGATAAGGCAGAAATATTAATTGAGGTGGAAAAACTACGATCAGTCCAATCAGAGTTGACGGCTGAGCTTGCTGCTCTTCATACAGATTTAGAGAAGGAAAGATCACGGAATACAGATTCAAGGATCAAAGACAAGGTAAAATAATGTTTATTGATTTCATGTTCCTTATTTTTATTTCTAAATTTAAATATTTTTGTTGTTTTGATTTCGTTTTGAGCTCTTTTTCTTTTTTGTTGTTATTATTTTATTTACAATACTTTCAGAAAATTCCAAGTAAAAAGAAAAGTATAGTACGCTTTGATGTGTCATCTGAGGCTATTCTTGCAAAGGATACAAGCTCTGAAACTTAAATATATATATAAATAATATTTTATTATTTAATTACAAAATATGAATAAAAAAAATCGCAAAAGTGCAAAGTTGTTTACATTTATTTTTGTTATAAAAGATTAAATTTTCTGTCTAAAAAATATCTAACTAGCCAGCAATATTTATAACTGTTATAAAAAAGAAATTTTATTTGTTATCAGTATGGTTAGTAATTTGAGTTCTTAATAATATTTACCCTTTTTTCTTATATTCTATTTTAGAACCATTTGATTTGATTACATTTGAATTGTGAAATTCAGTTAAATTGGTATGTTAATGATCTTATTTATGTGTTTTCGTTAATTTCTTATTTTTGTTCATTGACTTTTTTTTTATAAAATGTTCATGACATTTAGTAGTGGTATCTATACTTTGTGGACAAATATGTTATTTTGTTTCAAGAATTCTGTTTGTAGAAAATTGCTTTTTTCGTTTTCCAATATGGTAGAAATTTTTGGCTTTGTCTTTATTTTGTTACTTTGTTAATATTGCTTTCTCGTTGCTGTTCGAGATTCGTAAGAATCATTAAATGGTAGTTATCAAATGGAGTGATTATGTCTTTTTCAGAAGAAAAAAGGATGGAATTGTGAAAGGGACAAATAGAGTTGAATTTTCGTCCGTTTTTTAAGCCTAGATGTCAAGTCACTTGGTACTATAAATGTTAGCTGTCTAAGCAATTTTTTATCTTAGTGGTCAATTTTGTGTATCAAAACGACTTTATGTATTTCTATATAATATCTTATATGTGTTAGAGATACGGTAAGATGAGATTAGTTGTCGTTAGAATGGCATTTATGATTGGTATGTTTAGTAAATGCCAAAAAATATTTTGTTTATTTTCATGTGATTTTGATTGCCACACTATATTATTATTTTTTCTTATTTTCTAATAATAGGTTGTAAATAAAAGCAGAAAATGAAGATGCTTACTCCTACTGTATTTTTTATATTATATTTTTAGGTTTTACACTGTGTTGTCTTTAAAATTAAGTCAATGTCTAAGATGTATACATGCCATCGTAAATGGGATGGTTTTTATAAAATTTTAGGGCATACTATGTAAAATGTACTCATTAAGTTAATACATTGCGTATATATGGTAGTTTTATTTTTAAAAAGATCTCTATTTACTTATATGAATAACTATATTTTTCTTATATTCTTACAAAAACTTTTGATGATTGTTTACTATCAGTTCTCAAATAACTGTGAACATTTTTAAATTATTAAAATAATTATTTTGATTTAATTACTATGCGATCTCCACTTGCTCTGTGATTTCATTGTAATGTTAAAATTTAATTTGAATGTGTGTAGTTTATAAAACGAAATATGTCTCAATCATTTGGATGTTTTAAATTAAGGTATATAATAAACCATATGATTATTTTGGCTTTTAATATAACCTTAGGTTATAATTTCGATTTTTCATTTGCTATATTTTTTTTTTTAAATATTCATCAAATTGTCAAGAGTCGATTATTTAAGGTATCATTTTTTAGGATTGGTAAAAAATACAAATAAAAGAAAATAAGAACAATGCACGTTTTTATTGCCATCTCTAATTAAATACACAATTGTAATTATATCAGCGTGATTGTCTTTACATTGTAAAAAAAGTGTATAAATGATTATACAACTAAGGGTTAGTTTATAAAGAAACTTGAAATTAAAATTGTGTATCAATTGTTCGACAAACTGTTGACTGACGAGTCTTAGAACCGAAACATCAGTTAACTCATTTACAAGATTACACCTAAATATATAGTTAGGTATAAGATAAATAAAGTACCTACTATTATTAAATTATGCGTAATCACTTGAACATACAAAGGACACTAACAACATGTTAATAATAAATATATCGGTATTCCAGTAATAGGCATTTGAAGAATTCATTATTTTTATACAGATACATCATTGCCGTTAAAAAAATTATAATGAGTGGATGTTTCGCGGCGATTGAGAAGTGATGTTATAAAAATATACTTTATATGACTAGCTATTCTATAAAATAAATGTATTTATGATGTTAATGAAGCAATTGATTTGTATAAAAATATGAATTTTTATTATTAGTAAAAACTTAAATATTACTTATCATACAAGTGTCATATTGGCAGTAACCGCAATTATGGCAACGTGAATTTGATTTATAAAATATTTTTGGTCCAAATTTTATAGTATATACTAACATGTTCACGTCGGTTTTGTGTAAGAAAATACATACACCACTTTAATACTGTTACAGAATTATGTATTAGTAGTTAAAACTAAGCGAAGACTATGTTAAACTAAACGTAACCTAAATAATATGGCAGTAAGTGGTAATTGCGGTGACACATACGTCCATGATTTGGAGTTTGTAACGTCCCCGCAAGTGATTCTATTCGAGTTATGTAAAGTGATAATGCCTGTCTCAAATTGCTTAACATTATTAAGCCTTGCTTCAACCCGGATAGTTTTTTTATAGCCGCACGTTAAAACGAATTCAAATACGAACTTCCAAATCACCGTACACTTCAAAAGAAATCCTTGCACGTTTGGTGCATTTATATGATTTCGTAACGTAAATATCTTTTTGCAGCTTCAATGAATTTTGCATCTCATTTGCATCGATACAATCGTAGTTTGTGTCGTCAGGTGAAACTAATCGTTTCCCGTTTGTCTCTTTCAAGTTAAAATTGTCGTTGAGATTTATATTACAAGATACACTTTTCCCTTTCACTACAGCATCGTTTTGTTCAACAAGCTGGTACGTCTGCGCATTTGATAACGCCTATCGGCTTAGTTGACATATCGCATTCTGAGTCGTCAACAACCTGGTTGGATGTTTTGTTCACGCAGTGGACATTACGTTTCTTAGTAGCCTCCTCGCCCTGTAACAACAATTTTGTTCTTAGTTATGAGAGGAATTGCTCATAATCCATTATTTTCTAATTACGAAAACCAATGATTCTATTTTTAAAAAAACTTTGGGAAACAAGACATTTTTTATTTTAACGATAAAATATTCAGAACCATATTTAATTTATATCTTAGTTTAAATATACATTGACAGAGTATGTATTTTAAGCATGAATCTAACATACAAAAGTTGATGTTTGTTCTTGTTTATTTTTTTTTTCGAAAGGTGCGCATTGATCAGATATTAGTAATGTCCAAAAAAAATAGTTTACAATTTTATACTGCCGTTAATCAAAGTAATGTATAACGAGGTGTTATAAATATAGCTACGAATTCCACTTTTTGTACGCAAAAAAAATGTTATTCTGTTTTTGTTTTCACTGCACGCACTTTGTTTACGTACCTATTTAAAATACCTCCTCACATAGTAACAGACAAACTCAATTTATTCATAGAAATAAAATCTCAAATATCCAAAGAAGGTACATATATACTCTTTCTATATAAGTATGTATAATTACCGGCATATGGCAAATGGAGCATGGTTTCCATGGTCCGACCCACCAGTGTGTACAGGAGACAGACCGGCACTGCTGAACTAACGCGCCAAGACGAGGTTGCTCCATGTGGTAACACTGGGATAACTCAACTTGACCTGGAAACATTTTTGAATTATTATTATATTTGAATTTTTCGATTGTAAACAACTTTATTGCTTCACTATAGGTATATATTGATAATTTTCTCAACTTAAGTTGTAATTCTTGGAATGAAACGGATTTATATTCGTAGTTGTAAGCGCTACTAACATTTGCAATGAGAAAATTTATTTCGTTTTTATTACGTCATCATTTACGAAACATAAAATATAAAAAAAATATATTTATGTGAGCGCATATTTATATCAAGGTATTGTCACTGTTGTAATCAGTCTAGCAATCTTGTTTACGTAATTTATCTCGTTTCGTTGGAATAGTATATTTAATTTCATAGCTCACGGTTGTGCTGGTCCACGCAGACGTAGTGTCGGTACATCCGTCCGAGGCCGCAGGTTACGGAACATGCGCTCCAGTCTGACAGACGATAGCGGTTCATTGACTTAGGTTGGTCCACTGTATACTGATACGTCACGCCAGGGTTGCGATGCTTGCCGCGGAAGATGCGTTGCTGTTAGGGTTGGCACATATTTATATTTGAAGACGAAATTGATATAAAGTATAGTATAGGATCATGTAAGATATTTTGATTAAAATTATTTCGAACAGCTGAATTGTTTCTGTGTGAAAATGTTAAATAAAAGTAATGCTCTTACTCTAATAATGCATCTGTTTGACTTATACTTATTAAAGGGATATTAATTAGGTGAAAAATATACACATTACACATGTATGTATGTATTGAAGTGGTAGAGCCTAGCTGTGGTCAAGTTACTACAGCTCGAGCATGGGCTGGCTCGACCGGGGAAGTACCACTTTCTCACAGAAAATCGGCGTGAAGTAGTCTTTAATGGCTGCGTTTCGTCCGGTGAGTGAGAGCCGGTTGCCCTTTCCCTTTTCCCACCCTTTCCTGCCCTTTCCTTTCCCTCCCTGCCCCACCTTTTACTCCCCATTTTCCCCAAACAAGGGCGGCAACACATCGGCAAATCTACTTTTGCAGATGTACTGGGCGACGGCAACTACCTACCATCAAGTAGACCGTCTGCTCGGTTGCCCCCTGTTCCCATAAAAAAAATGTATTACTTACATAAACTTTTATGTCCTCAGCGAGGGGTCCACTGATCCTAACTTTTTCCCAATCACGATCCCTTTCATAGATAGCTTGAGCTCCGGCTACGAAGTACTCCGTTAAAGTTGCATTTCTAAAACATATAACATTAATAAGTCAAGAGTACAATATGAATTCATCATTTTATTTAAGCATTGTAAAAATATCTCACCGTGCTCCAGTAAGATATATCTTTCTAGATTTAGCGCTTCCAATTGAAATATAGTTTCCAGGGCTGACTTTTTCTTGAATCTTCACATTTCTAGATCCAGCTGGTATTACCGCAACCTATGAAATTATTTGGTTAGCAACATCTTGTTAAAGTCAATACGTTCACGAAATTTATTGGTCTACATTTCTTGGCACGTTACCAATTTAAGTCTTTTATTAAACTGCAATCGGGCAACGAAGTTTACGATTTCGTATCTACATAATAAATGATAAAACAAAATTTTATACCAGACGGTACGTTTCAAAGGATTATTTTTAGTAAAAAATAGTTAGTATCTATTATATTTTTTACATTAAGTTCTTTGAATATTCCTTATAGTTTTCCGTTGCAACAAAAAAAAATCTCATATGCAATATTGGAAAATTACTATAATGAGATATTATGGTTTCGGTAACATTATAAGTATCATATGAAATAAAAAATTTGCCCGTAACTTAGAATGGTATTTGGTTTTATTTAAATATAACTATATTTTTCGCATGTACTAGGCGTTTTATTTTATTAAAATTACAATCTAGCCTATGTTACGTTTACTGAACATCAACCACAATCACCGACTGAGAAGATAAAGGTGATTTGTTTTGACTTCTGATTTATTTTACCTTACGTTTCGTCAACTGTACATTAACCGATTGCGAAGACAAGAGTGTCTTATTTTGTTTTGACTCACCTCGCTATAACCAGACTGTCGAGTGGTATCCTTGTTATATATCCCTTGTACTGTCCTACACGCGGAGCCGTCTCCTCCACACTCACCGCACGCGTCCTCTTCAGCATCGGAATCCACGATCCAGTCACAACCCACTTTGTAGCACACGCCTGGATAAAGGTTATTAAGTGGAAGGTTTTAACTTTAGATTAAAGGTTTACGTTTCATTTGATTCACTGCTCGTTTGTATTTTGTTAAGATCAATTAATAGGGCCAATAAATGTTGTAAATGGCGAACGAATTTGTCAAATTGAGTTCGTGTTTAATATGGATTTAAGAATCCGTTTAAGCTTCTCTGCCTAGAGATGAGTTATTGGATTTGGGATTCAAAAATCTATGTGATTTGAGACTGGTTTTATTTCATTCTGGAGTTAGTGAGGTCAAATATTCTTCTTCTTATTTTCTACAGGACAAATTCGTTTACGTATTAAGGTTTTATTACGATTTGGTGTCTAAAATTTTAATTAGTGAGTAACTTTGATATATGTTTAATTTAAGTGTTCTTAAAATATTTTAAATGTCTAATTAGAGAACTTGATTATCAAATGAATAAAATAATATACGTACCACCTATACACATATCCCGAACTCCAAGACCCTGTCTACAGGGTGTTCCGTCTGCTACGAAGCTGCCAATCATCTCTATATCATTACGATTGCGAGGCACGCATTGTAAATCGCACGGTTTATCTGCAATCAAATTACATAACAACAATAATATAAACCGAACCAATTGAAAAATAATAATAATATAGACAATTTCAAACCTTGGTCAATATATGGTATCCATTCGGAGATTGTTTCATTCTTGTATGTCATGTTATTAAACTTGGAGCACTGAACTTCCCTGAACGTAGGCTCATTGATAGGGCACGGATCGGTGTTGCAGACTTTGTACCTGAAATTATAGTTTAGTTGACTAAGGTGTCACTGTCAAGTAATAAACTAGCCTTATTACAAGTTAATTGCAAAGTAAATTATACTTAATGGTAACCTCACAGATCACAAATAAGCGACTTATTTGTGATCTGTGAGGCATACATAAGTAGGATTATCACGGAATTGAGGTCTGAGTGCTAATGCTCTTAATTATGAAGTAGTCTAAGTATATGTTGTCACTCTTAATAATGTTCTTTCAAGGCTGTCATAGCTTCCAGGTGTTTACAAACAAGTCGGAATAGATAGGTACTAGTCGTCTTCTTGTGCAGCTTCTTAATAACAAACTACGTGCGTGTAAGTTACATTTAAAGCGAATACGAGAATGATTTTTGTAAAATGGATGTTTATTCCGTATTTAGTTGGAAATAACATTAGGAAGAAATATTTCTTTTTAATTATTTGAGTTTTTCTCACACTTTTACGATTCCCACTATAAATCTCGTATTATCTGTATACCTATCGTCATGTACACTATAATTTTGGCTGTGAATTTCTATATTAACTATTTCTGTGGTTATTCTTACCGGCTTCTATCCCCGATGCAGTAGTTTCCATTGTTTAGTGGCTCAGGGTTGTTGCACTCTCTATGTTGCGTGGACACCCCCGCACCACAAGTTCGGGAACATTCGCTCCACTCGCTCCAAGCGCCCCAACCACCGTCACGTGGTACGGGGGACGGAGCCTTCGGTACGCATGTCTGATTCTGACACCACTATGGAGCAAAATTTATTTTTCATAGAAACATGTTCTTATTTTCAAAGAAACATATCGTTGATTTGCGAGGTTAATAATTGTGGCGAGGATGTTTTTTTAATTTTCTTTATAAAACTTTTTGATCGTCTACAGGATGGTTCTTGCATAGAGACGCTTATAATTGTTTTATTGTTGAAGTATTTTTGGATTTGAATTAATGAAATTGTTTACAGCATGTAGTAATTTTTACATAAATATGTCCATATAAAATTTTTATACAATGGTTAATTAATAAAATATTTTCCTACCATATTTTCACCACAAGTTGTCCCAGGCGCGGCCGGTCTTAACATCGATTTGCATGTGTTGTTGACGAGACACCACAGATGTTCACATAGCTCCGTCAATTTGGAACATACTACGGCTTCCTCGCCGAATTGCAAGTGACATTGATAAGCCGCATCAAATGTTACACCTATATACAGTCACTCATTTATTACCATAATATATTTATAAACTAAAACTCTTGTTCTATTAATTATCTATTATCTTTCTTACCTGCGGGTAGTTCAGGATAGACGTACGGTTCTTCCTGAGATGGTCTGTCACTCAAGCAATCCCCTAAACCGGCACTATAATAAGAAAACGATTAGCATCTGATTTATTTGGTCATATAGATTTTTATTCAAAAATTACAAGAACTATAAATGTAATTAATTGTAAACTAGTTTGATTTTTAGACAAATTATGCTCGTAATAAAACAGAATAGCTTTAGCTAGTGTTGGCAGTTGTTTAACGAACAAGTTTAACGACATCCGGTATAATGAAATAATTACAGTACTAAGCCAACTGCCTCCCAGCGACTTGCAACTTTCAATTTTATCACGCGTACATTAATATAATTTGTCATTTAAGTTATGAATAAAAACAAAGACACATGTAAAAAGTGACATGGAGTATAAAACTTGGGAAAATCATTATAACTATGACAGCTAACAGCTTATTGTGTTAGTTACATAATTGTGCGGTAATATATACACTAGGTATATAAATTTATTTATACAAAATATAAAATGTTCATTTTAAATATACATATATAATTTACATTTATAATTAACAATTATATTATATGACAGATGTAACTGTCAATATGACATTTAGAATCAAACGCGTATTACTATGACGAAACTTACTCTAAAAAGTTGGTGACATCCCGTTTACTGCATCGTGACCAGGCGACTTGAACAGTATCTGGTTCAAAGATCGGTGTCATAATATGAAGAGTAGCCCCATCGCGTCTGTGACAACCAATTTTCTCGGTGTCGTGATACAGGCCGAAACTATGAAACAAAGTATTTACATATCAAAAAACATTTTTATTCTATAAAGCTATTAAATCAATACAAAAAATTACGGTCAAGAATAAATTAATGTCAAATAAGTTATATAAAATTGGCGTGGTAACTTGTACAGTCATTAGGCACACCGGTAGCCAGAGTCTAGATTAAGTCACTAAGATCTCAATCAAAATGGTTACGTGCCTGTCGAACGGCGACTGTTTAATAACAGCGATATATGATACAAATGTGTGGGTTGTGTTGAAAGAAACACAGTTTTAATTAAAAGCAACAGTTTAAATAACATTAATAATAATAATACATAATGTTTGCGGTTAGAAGTTAGTGTTATTTATAGTTGAGATTTATTTGTCATGAAAGTAGTGTACACGGGACAGACGAAAGTAAAGCGAGTGTTGTATGCTTATCACATTGATAAGAGGCTACCTACTTCGAGATTAAAGTCAACTCCTGTATGTAGTAAATGTTATCTCCAGAACACGGTACTATATTTAAATGTTCCACATTTTGTATGTACGAGTGATAACACGATTGATAACGGAAATAGAAAATTGAGGCAAAAGTTATTGTTATGTCTTCAGGATATATAATTATTGTATAACTATTGATAATTATGAATGCATGTTATTTTGATGACATGCTATTTCATAACGGTAAAGTAAGACATGAAGACATTGGCTGTAAACAAATGAATAGATGACGTCACTATCAAAAGATTAATCAGCATGTCATAGTTGAGAAATAATAATTATAGTTGACTGGTACGAGCAAAAAAAAATGTATCGAGAAAAGTTAATAAATCAAGTTATCTCAAAATAAAATTACCCAGCGTGGAGGTCCATTGGTCTCTAGCCTTTAACGTAAGTCGATAAATCACAACAGCTATTAAAAATTGATTTTATTACTGTTGACTCCGTGCACTTATAAACAAACCACTCAACTTTAATAATTAAATTTTATTTGCATTCTTTCATCGACAAGCTTTATATCAGTTCCGATGTCTTTTTGGAATATGATAACAATCTCTTATTCTAATAATATACTTCTTTTATAAAACAGTTAATTACCCATTAGGAAATAAAAGTATTAAGAGCTTCTATATTTAATTCTTTCTCATTATAAAAATAAAGTATGATGTAAAATAATTTGTCCATACAATCGTGTTTATTGACATTTCACTGTAAGTGACAACCCTAAAAAAACTATAAATCGTCTCATTTGGTGTTAACACATTTATATTATTCTTAAGTTGAGATAAGGAATTGAAAAATATAATGATCATGTGTGGGCCGATAGCGGCGTCAATGCACCGAGTGCATTGTACTCAGCGAATGATGCATTCATATGTCTACGGCTGAAAGAAGGTCATTGGCTGAACTGTTTGCGCTTACATAACTTGTGTTTATTTAAGATTGTCACTCTAATGCAAACCGTAGAAACCCATTTATATAAATAAGATATGACCACTCTCTAAATATCATATTTAGGACGGAGGTTGTTTAAATTACATTTTGTATATTTAATACATAGTAATGGTATAGTATTTTATGATACAGTCTTTAGTTAGGTGTTTCGCTAAACATTTTATAATCTGTGAGTAAATTTTATACACTTTGTTTACTTTCAATATCTAAATGTAACCAAGTAAACAAATTATGCAACATTTCGATAGTTTACAAATGTTGGCGGAGTTAAATAAACATTGTTCGAGTTTTCATAAGCTTATTTCTCAGAAAGCAACGTCCTTGCGGTAATCTCAGCTTAGAAACATGACTCACGCAGTACAACCGAAACGCTCGGCAACCGATCGCGAATAATATTTAATATATCTGTAATCTGTATACAGACTACATTCGAAACGATCTAAAATAAATTCTGTGAATTTTACATACGGAAAACGTAATTTGCAAAACAGAGATTAAATACAGAGTATAAAATAATGGATATGGTAATACAGATTATACAGAGTTAACATTCTGTTGCAATGTTTTAATGAGACGTTTTATGAGAGACCCCACGCCGCATTATCGTTAACTTCCATGTAGGCTGTTATACTGTAGATAATTAACGTATGGTGTTGTATGGGCCATTGTTCAAGCTGTGTACTTATATAGCTAGTGGTGTTTCTTAAATGCTCCAATTACTCCAATTTATTATTTGAATTACATATATTACGCACACGTGTTTTGCCGTTTCAAATTGTAACAGGCCTATGGATCAGTAGAAATGTTGAAATTTATCTTTGTTACTCTCGATACTGTTTATTTAAGAGGTAGTATTTAAAAAAATGCATATTACATGTATAGTGACATTAAACTATCAGGTTTTACCTAAAGAACAAATTTAAAGTAATTTTTAAATAAATAGACGTGCTCTATTGACTATGCTGTTGCATATTGTACTGAGATCACATCTTGTATCTTAAATGTGAAGGAGATAATAAAAGATTTATGCATGCTAACGTGGCGCAAGTTCTTAAAATTAATGGATAGCATTTAGGAGTAAGTGCAGACGGTGTATTTAAGCAACATTTTAATTAATAGTTTCCAATGAACACCTCTAACAAGACAATGCAATTAATGTACGAAAGGTTAAATCTTTACAATTTTGATTAAAGCTCGATTAGACTATGCTTATTAAATTATTATTTGTTTATTTCTATTTTACTCATAGTGTCTCACTGCGAATGATTTCTAGTTTCAAAATAATTTTCCTCTTAGCTTTGAGGTATTTCCGTTCCATTTATATTTTAAACTGTTTGGACTTTTGTAATTCGATCTTGTTGTTTGGTTGGTTGAGAATATAACTTGTAAAAAAACGAATAATAGAAACATTATATTAATGTTGACATTTAAAATTGTAACATAGATTAAATTATTTAATATATCTTGGAAAATAAAAGAATTTGTTATAGTTGACGAATTATGTAGGAGTTATGTGTCACAAATTAGATTTATAAATCCGGCTCGCTACTTCTGAATTCTCTTAATTCTATATATTTAGTTCATTTACTATTATATGTAATAGTTTAAATTTGTCATGAGTTTTATTTACGACTGTTTACATTTAGTAGCAATTTACTTTTTTTATGTTTATTGTTTCTTATTCATATTAATGGGTTTAGAGAAGAAATATAGCACATTCTATGAAAAATTTTTACATTTATTTCTTAGTGTGTCAGTGAAATGATAAATCGATTGGTAAAATGTTCTCTTTCCGTCTACAAGATCTTATCACTAAAGTTCTATGCTCCTTATCGAATTCAAATTCATAACCTTCCCTTATGTTTACGATGCAGTCGGATTAAAGAAGAAATGGGAACTTTGATATAAATTTGAGTCACCATCATCGTCTGTCAGTTGTGTCTAAATACCCTTAGAAAATACATATGACTCGGAAAAATCACATTGGTACTTAGCAGGTTTCGAACCCGCGCTCTCATACATGATTTGCGGACATTTTAACCACTAGGCCATCACGACGTGTGTATAGATATATATATGTGTGTGTGTGTGTGTGTGTGTGTGTGTGTGTGTGTGTGTGTGTGTGGTTAATGAGTACATACTTGTGTCCCAGCTCGTGCGTGATGGTGTGCGCCAGCATGATGCCATTGTCCTCGTTGACTGAACAGCTGCGGTCCGGCTTGCACATGCCCGCCACGTGCGCCACGCCTAGAGTACTGCAACATTACAATATATATACCATGGTATGCGTGGTGTATTAGATGATGTGTGCCGCATAAACTCATCCAGGTACGAATAATGAGATCCAAGATTATCGCGAGTTTTATTCATTTGTATGAAACCAATATTTTTCGGATTATTTTTGCAATAAACTACGTACTCCTGATGTTTCGGCTACTTTTCAGCAACCGTGATCCCATCTTGTCTGTCCGTGATCATGACTACTGAAAAGTAGTCAAAACGTCGGGAGTATGTAGTTTATCGCAAAAATAAAGTCGCGTAGTATAACGAATAATATTGTTTTCATTTAAACATTCAACGTTTTCATAAAAGTGCGAATGCGTTCATCGAGTACCTTATGTTTTATTCAAAAGTTTCATATGAAACCGATGCATCTTTTACATTGGTGATTCAATAATCGTTGTTGCAAGAACATAATCTCATAGACATCGTGAAGTTCCACTATTAATAATACATAGATTAAATATAATTTCTACATATTTTTATGATATATTTGTTGATTCGTATCAAATGGTTGTCACGTAACTTTAACTATCGCAGCGGCTATGTAATTACTAATGTAATGTCTGGTTAACACTTAATCCACTATAATAAGAGAATATTCTAGGAAACTGCCGGTTATTATCTGCTAGGGTGCTATAAATATAAATTATGGTCAATAATTTACCGCTGTGTGTATTACAGTATAAAAGGTGTAGCAAACAGTAATGGTGTACTAATTATGGTGGTGGCAGCGGGCCCAATGAATTATTGACGTATTAAGACCCTTTTACACTATCTTTTATTTATATAGATAATATATCTTAAATACTTTTACACGATAAAACGTGACGTTAGATTATGTAATCGGTCTGTTTGATCGATCGGTCAGTATGTGTGCAATCAGAGTAAGTCTGTTGATGCAAATGAATTTCATCATTTGGGTAAGGAGCATGATTTAAAATGCTTTAATGATATCTAGAACATATTGTTAACATTAAAAGTTATTGATAGAGATGTAGATATAGTGATTAAAGAACTCATCAATTATATATTTAAACAAAATTAATATTTTTGGGACTATACTACGAGTATTTTTTTATTATAAAAACTACGTACTCCCGACGTTTCGGTTAATTTTCAGTAGCCATGATACTATCAATTATTGCCATGCCAAAACAGAGTTTTGTGTCGAACTACCCTCGGCATAAAAAAATGAAAGATCATTTGGAATTTAATCAAATTTAATAATTTCTGTTTGTGTTATTATAATAGAACATCTCAATAAGATATATATATTAATAAAATCATCGTTTTATGTACGTGTGAACATATTCTGAGGCAATTCGTAATGAGTGCTCTGAGCAGACGTTGCCGGGAATAGGCGTCTAATAATATAGCGTCTGACTCACTACGGAAGCCGACGAAAAGCTCTATAAATTCCCTTTAATAAATCTGGATAAACTTCGTCCGAACTTTGTTTTTTTTGTACAACAATGGCTTTTTTTAAACCGACTTCTTGCCTTTGTTATTTATAGTAGTAAGAACAAAGTTATTTGTTCACGCTGATTTTATTAAGATTCAATTAGAGTTCAGGCTTTAATATAATTCTATATTGTCGTTAATCAAATATAAGTATACCTACTGCTTGCATTGTGGCCGGTAATGGGAACGCGTTGATGTCTATTATAACGAACAGGTGTAATCTAGAAACTAAAATTGAAGTTGTAATACGTATTGTTGAAAATATTATTAATGCTTTCTACCTTCGTATTAGAATTATCTTTGTATAAAATGAAAAAGAATTTTTATAGCAATCATAGCAACTACATTAGTGATATAACATTTGTTATATTTCAATATTGAGTTTATATTAACTCTCGTCGTAGGCGGTCTTAGTTTGAAAACTTTAATAAGCGTTTCGTCATATTATTAGGAGCGATTGGTTTGAGTTACTTGAGAGAGAAGTATCAGAGGAAGATATTATATGTAGAGCTCCTTATATAAATAAAATTATACGTATCTACAAATAATTTGGGAAATTGCTAACTTTAATTCTATAATTTCGAGGATTAAAGTTTGTTTTATCACCTACCTATTGATCGCTTTGAGAAATATGCCTTAGAGTTACGAGTATGTTGCATGTTTTGACAAGTCTTTAGGTGGTCGACGGTCAATACGTGGAACGCATACTGTTGTGTCGAATTGCTTTTTTGTATTTTAAGTGTGAATTGTATGTCGGTAACATTGATTTACGAGAACTCGGATAATTTCTATGGCTATTTATGTCTTACACGTCAAAATAATCTGATCAGAATCAAAATGAACCCATTTATTTTGGGAGAGTTTTTTTTTATATTTTTCATGTTGGTATTGAAATGTTAATCCAACCGAATAACGATACTAAATAACAAAGGGCATTGTATTTCAGATGCGCTGCGGCAATTATTTTTGTTTCAAAAATCAGATAACACTCTCTCGAACAATATATTACCTTTGAAACTGCTTACGCGCAAGCACGCATCTTAGCAATTTCTTTAGGATAAAATCACTTACACCATCTTATTTTAACATTTATACGAATTAAAATTGAAAGCGATAAAGAAAATTTTATTTATCGATTTTATAGTGAGATTAAATATTATAATATATTGTTACCATAGGAAAAAAAAATATACAGCCAAAAAGAGTTCTTTTGTTCTAAAGAGTTTTTATATATTTTTGTTATATCCTTGTCGTGATACAAGTGGGTGAAGCGTCGCCAGACTGCGCGTCGCCAGTCCTCGCTCACAATAACGATTTACTCAAACCGTATAAAGCATATCGATACAATCCCTTTCATATTCATAACAAAACATTATGTTTTGTTATTGTATACTAATCAAGTAGCCACAATTACTATACTATAGCAGTATCATTTGATGATGAATGTAAATATTTACGTATACAATATCATTGCGAATTTAATGCATAATGTATGTATGTATTGGGATTCTGACAGCAGCCGTGGGGCATGGCACCGTTACCAAGACTCATTGTCTTTTGATTGCCGCCTTCCAAGAACATTCGACTACTCGTTTATACCGTTTCGCGAACGCATTGAGTTTTCTTATGGCATTTATTACATGGCATTTTTTTTTTCGGTAGAAACGTGTTCCGTATTTGTATGGACATATGTTGGTGAAACAATTGCATTGATTCCGCACGTAAAGAGTCTCGTGTATAATCAGAACTCAAAGGATGAAATCTGAATAAGTTCTTTAAATATCCTCTTGACAAATACGTGGGCTTCAATATCTCTAAGAAAATATATAAATAGTCTTTCTATGAAAAATATGTTTGAATTAAAACATTACAATAAATATTGCATACAATGTATTATAAAAAAATGGTCGTAAAGCTATATTATGCAAAAAAATGTAAGAGCAATTTAACTAAAAATGTATTAATAACACATAAAAGCAATATATATTAAGTAATGTATTGGTATTTAACAGAATGAATGAATCTGTTTCTCTTCAGACACCACTGTTTCAGTCAGCTGGACATGAATGTTTCGTTCAAACATCGAGTTTACTTCATCTATCGCTTTTTATACGTAATGGTGTGAAAACATTTGTAATTTACAACACATATTACCTGTTCTGTCTAAGAATATATTCTGTTGCTCATCAAACGTGAGTAAGTTTGAATTTATTTTAGGAATAGTCTTAAAATATACTTTGTATGTATTATATGGCATGAGGTTGCCTTTTTAATTATATAATATTATTGCGAGTTTTTTTTTTACTTCGAGCGGCAATTCTGTAGACATCCTTGACCTTAATTCCGGCTTTTTGATGTGACCGCTGGCAGTGACCACGGTTTTTAGGTATTCGCAAAAAATATATATTACAAAACCCTGATGGATTTTTTTTTTATATTTGAGCGAACAAACAGATTAATTACCACAGCGACAGCGTAATTTAGGTAGGTATTGGTCTTTCTTAATAAATATTTACAAAGTACACTTTTATGGTAAAAATTTACATATATTTTGTATAGTAGTTTTGTATGGCCACCATTGAAGAAATGTCATCAAATTGAAAATATTATTAAATAATCCTTTTCCACGTATATTTGTCTCATAATTTATGTATAAAAAGTTTGCTTAAAATTAAATAGGTCACATGTTATGTTTCATACTAAAAATACACTATGTCCTTACATTTATAAATTACATTAACACTGTCTATATAATGAACGTACTATTGCAAACGCCTATGGCTTTTGATATACATATTTGGTAAATGCCAATACAATATTGATTAAGATTGATTGCAAAATTATTTAAATATTTTTTGGCATGCAGATAATTCATTTATATATAATTAAATTAACTATACCTTCTATTACTGTTAACTAAGGCCAATTATAATTGACTGCCTTTCCCAAGAAATTAACATTAAAGGAACTCAAAATTATTATTGTGTTTTCATACGAATAAGTTTTATTATATGATAGTGATATTGCAAATATTTTGACCAGGTGCCGACGTAATATTGAAAGTGTTCTATTTTCGCTTCAGTTACTCATAACCTCTCGAATACTAGCAACAGACGCGAGCCATTGACCTTGCCGTGCAAAAATAATGGCAAATATCAATTATATTATCTATAATGGTACCTTATTGGAAATATCTTAAAATAATGTATTATCACCACTTCATCACAGACTTTTTAATCTTCAATATACAAGAAAACTACAAGAAATTTGTATGTTTTAACTCTGATTAAGTTAGACGTTCCATGAAGTACTAAATATTGTAAGTACAATAGAAAAGAGAAATCTAAATCTAAAATATTTACAATTTACTTAAGCAGAAAACCCTTTTAAGTGTGTTTATTTATATATTCATTTAGAACTAAAGCAAAGTGGACGTCCGCCCACTTATCGTATTCGTTAAGATTAATGCAGCCCACCTAAAGATCGGTGTAATTTGACAGTAATAACAATGTGGGCTGAATGATATAGATGTTACTAGTAACTCAGTTGATAGAAACAACTTTGACCAAATACGGATGAAGAATTGGTATACTATCTGTTACCTCGTATTAAACAGATGGCTATTACTCAAGCTTTGTTGATGATCAAATGCGGTTGAAAATCACTTAGCCCACTCGAAGAATTAAATAGGACTTCTAAATAAAAAAATTCTTTTAAATTATTTCCGAAGTTTTCATTTTCGCGCACTTCTCCAAGCGAGATAATAGCAAACAATAAGAATACTATCGCGTCTTTATCAAAAGATATAAAATAAGATAAGATGAGTAATTAAAGTAAAAATAACCGTGTAAATGATGGAGATGAATAATTCTGTAATTTGTGTAATACGCCTCGAGCACACTTAAGGCTTTCTAAGATAATTATTTTATATAAAATTTATCTATATATAAAATCCGAACGATTTACAACGACAAGGTTCTATAATGGTTCAATTTTCCATATATATAGGATGTTCTATAAATGAATGAATGCTTCATACCTACAAGGTGTGTCCTGCTGGCTGCATATATCCCGTCGTGTGATGAGTATGGCTACGTCATGATGGTGTGGATCGTGGTCGTCATCCGGGTTCAACTGGTGCTGCCACCTACAGAAGGACGCGAGCGTCGAGTCCGCATTAGTGGACACTGATAGCTCAGGGGCCGCGTGCATCTCTTCAACCAAAATAATTTTCACTACCACCACCTTGATGTAGTTCCCGATTGACGGATCCATATATAGTGATGATACCTGTGGAAAGATTAATATACTCGTAATGTCTTAAGAGGTCGGATATTTGAAATTTATAAAAAAAGAGTAAAATGTATGTAGTTGTTTTAACCTATATGTTCATGAAATATATAGGTTAAAATAATTTATCTACCAAAAGTGTAGAATATTAAAAAACTTATCTTATAGTCAGATACTAGAAAAAACATATTTATAATCTAAGATGATTTTTCATTCGTTTTAATCAGGCGATAAGGCGTGCAAATACGCAAAACAAACAATTTAAGCTATTGTGTATTTCAATGTATGACCGATATGTAACTGTGTCAATACTCACCATGTTCATGATTGTCAGTAGATAAGTTTCCAAGTTGCCTTGATTGTGGAAATCAGTCATAGACTTATCGGCGACAAGTAACACTTCAACGTGACGCGGCTTGCTAACAGATCTCGTCGATCGTTTTGATGCTTCTAAATACCGTCTGTTTACATTATTGCGTTGAGATTTATTGTTTCTCTGAAATTAAATTTGTTTATTAGATTCTATTTATTCTTTTCAGTAATACAAATACTAGAATAATATATAAACCTTGTAATATTTTGATTTGTTACGTTCTTCCTGTGAATGAAGTTCTTTAGAATTTCTATACTTCCATTGATATGGTGGTTGTTTTGTTGCACAGTTCTTTGAACGTCTCCTTCTCTTTCGTCTCGTTCTTATCCTTCGTGGTCGCTGTTCAATACTTGACCTACTCGTTGTTAAATTTTGTTCCAAGGAATGACTAGTTTCCAAGGACATACTTCTTGATACGGATGAAGACGCTGATTCAGACAGCGGTCTTCTATGCTCCATTCGTAGATTCTTTTTATTTCTTCTATATGCTGCTGGATCACGTCTCATTGCCTCTAATCTCCTCCGTCTTTCTTCTATATACGCTCGTCTACGCTGATCCATGTTCTCCCTATCCTTTCTTCTCGTGTTTCGTTTTGAATTTTTTTCTTTATAATTCTTTTCATTGTTATTTCTAGACGAAGAATTCATTCTTCTATCGACTTCCCTCTTTCTTCTATGGAATGCCTCAACTTTATCGACAGCAGATCTCTTAAATATAACGTGTGGTCGCCCAGGAGAGCCGTCGGTCGTAACTTGATTTGATGGCTCAATCCAATATTCTCCATATTTCGTCCGCAGCATGCCTGCCTGTTAGAAATTAAACATATTTATTTTGTCCATTACTTGAATTACAAATATGTTTACTATGAAAGTGATATAACGATTGGTATTGCAAACAAATATTTAGTAAACGAAAAGTTTATAAAGCAATGCCAATAGTGAATCGTCTGTTAAGTGTCAAACCGGTTTAGCAGTGGGTCAACAAATCTCACGTCAGCATACTAGTAACGTTAGATAAATTGATTGATAAAGAGGCCGACGCTATTTTGAGTAAAATTTAATAGAAACGGTTCTGTTTGGATTTTAACATCGTTGCCATAGCCATCACATGATTGGTGAATGATTTATTTGATAAGCAGCAAATAGAAAACAAACTAGATTCTCTTTTAGATAACAATCACATTAAATTGGATAATACAAAATTAGGCCCTAGACACGCCTTGCTTACGATGAATAGAATTTTGAATTTCATTGCCTAACTCTAACAGTACTCTGGTTCATAAAATCAATATTTCGAATCTTAAAATTGACTAAGACGAGATTGATTATACTATTTGATATTATATTATTTGACTAATATGATTAAATATTAAACGTAATATTTTAGCGTGGTAGTTTTAAGTTAATTATATTGAAACTAATATATAAAAAACAATCTTGTTCAGATTCGTTATCCGGAAAATGTTCCAATCTTAATTGTCCTCTACTAGCTAGTACACGGCACACGCTAATATATTATTAAGTAACATGACTAAGTATTAGTGAGATCGTTGGCTAAATTATATGTTTGAACAGTCTCTCAGCTGCGTTATTCAGTTGATCGACCAGCCAGTCTGTATGTCGCCGGCCTTGCGAGTGGAAGGACGCGAAAGTCACTTATATAAAAGAGACTCGTTCATTATATTTTGAACATGATATATATATATATATATCATGTTCAACCTTCATTTTTCATTGTATTTTCTTTCAGTTTTGTGACATTATTGATAGAAGCGAAGACGTCTGTACTTTAACAGGCTTATAAATATTAAAAAATATTGTATCTAAGTAGTATTTTTGTAATAATATCTAAGAATTTCACGTGTATTCATTTAAATAAAACGACAATAATCTCGTCTGCCCGTGATCATGATTCCTATAAAGAAAACGTCGAGATTATTTAGTTTCAAAATTTCCGAAAAACTCAGTTCTATTTACATCATTTTGTAAATTTGGCGTGAACTATTTGATTTAACTACAAATAGTTCTAACAAGTACAAACAGATAGAATTCTTTTTTCATATTCAATTAATCTTACATGTATCATTAAAATTAAATATTGTGTTCATGTATTTTCGGTTGCATAGTATTTTTTAAATCATATTTATGGGTCGCACATCATTAAGGTGGCATAAAATACATTATAATTCAACATCAGATTATCAGTCGTGAATATTTTTGGTAATGATCAAAATATTTGGACGTCATTAAGTCGGTACAAAAGAATTAAATTTCCAATAATTGGATACATATTCGATAAATTTTTCTTTCCGCGCATAATGTCGTAACTAAGTATTCGTTATCTCAATTCAGATCGCTTAAACAGGTTTCCGAACACCGTATATTACCATAAAGAACATTATACCCACGACTGATCGCAATTTGTTTCCTTTTTTTCTCCGAATGAATTTAGATAGCACTTATTAAATTACTTTTAAAACGAATTATCACACATATCTCGTGATAACAAAACGGAGTTATCTTAATAGACTAAACTAACCGGTATACAATTATTTTTTTTTATTTAAAAAATGCGCCGTCTATAAATGAAAGTTTTATTCAATACTTAACTAAGGTTTCATAATTAAAAAACCGTTTGAAAACTTGTATTGAAGACTAGTTTTTAACCGAGGCTTTGCCTCTGAGACTCACCAATTCTTGACGCAAGAGTACCTAGATTATTCCAGCATTGTGTCTATCTAAATATTGAATATCATTTTAAAATGATTTTTGCTTTTTGTGTGATTAAGAAGTTAACTTAAATAAAATGTAATTTAATATTAGTTGGTTTTTAGAAACAATGATGTAATATATCATAAAAAATTACCTGCTACAAATCAATCAATTGTATATACTCTCTACAAACGGCACTAAATTAGCGTTTCTCTTCAGTAGTTTTCAATAACATAGATGCTTGTTGAAAGTATGCTTGGATAGAAAGCATTCGGATGGCCAAAGTTTCTATATATTTTAAAATCTTTACTTTGTTCTTGTTATTTTTTTGATATAAATCAGTCAGTCAAGTGATATTTACACTTTAGTTTAATTATTTATTAAAGTTGTGTTTATGAATTTAAATTGAATTTGGCGATATCAAAATAAAAAAAATATATATTCTTCCTGCTACATACTTGATATGATATCTAAATTGGCTTAAATGGTAGGACGGATCTAAAATATTTTCCCTTACATTTCAATTCACTTTTATTTTGTTTCTACAATTTTATGTTACAATAGCATATATTTTAAATTCTCAACACGTTGTTAAAACGTTTAAAACAACGTCAGAAACAAATTATATTTTTGTATTATATAACACGAATTAAATGCTAATGTTTTATAAATTACTAAAAATGTTTATAATCACGTTTCAATCATTATTTCAATCTTATTCATAAAAACTTCGTATAATATTCTACGACCCACGCGGTCGTAATCCTAAATTATAAAAATAACAGAAAAAAAATATGTTATCATGATTGTGTTTAACGCACGACTGAAAGGTATCAAAAAACGAGTAAAACACGTGATACATTCTATTATACAAAGGTTAAATTAGATGGGGTCGGATGAAGACGGAATAAATCATATGGAAAATACCAAAGGAGTTAGAACTTATGATTGTTTTAATATGGAATTAGAGAACTTGATAAAAACCCTCAAAAATGAAATGAAGCCTCATTATAATGAGAATCGAAACTAATATCCTTTGCTATTAAATAATATTCGTAATAATTAATACATATATATAAAATAAGAGAGATCAAATAAAACATTAAAATTTGTTAACGATTGTCGGAATCCTAATATAAAACTTAATTTTTTATTTCATTCTGATAAAATAATCACGTTATATGATAATTTAATTAAAACCAAAATGTATAAAAAAAAAACATAATGTTTACGCAAAAACGTACAAAATCTTCCTTAATCAGATAACAGAGTTGCGGGTTATAAAATTAAAAACCGCATACAGTATTCAGGAACTCATTAAATAACACAAACAGTATAAAAATTATAAAAAAAAAACAGTCGTAAAGGATTTTATATTCTATTGGCGGCATCTTTAGTAGTCGATTCAAGTGAATGAAATATTACGTACTTAAGCTACACGAGTGAGGAAAGGAATAGTTTCATAGGAATTCCTATTTCGCTATAAAAATTCTCAGCTTTCAATGTCATTAATAGAATGTGAGTTTAACAACATTTAATGTTTAACTGTCAAAAGAAATAAAATGTTGAAATGTATTCTTAGTACGATTTTTATACTAGCCATCGTGGCCGTCGATCGTTTGAAAGTTTATCGTATGATAAGATTCGTATATAATCTACTATCTAAGGTTTAATGTGGGTAACTACTGATCCTGAGTCAACTATAATTTTTTTATTATGTAAATACTTACGAGTCCATCGCAGGCTGATAGTGCGACATTCGAGCCAGGCTGTCCTCGTACGGAGCCGGTGTAGTGGCACGCAGTAGCTGCCTCCAAAGGCCTCGCCCGAGTTCTCGAGTTAACCCTGTGTCGCTCCACAACTAACGCTGGAGTGATGAACGTTACTGAGGGCCTAAAACAATATGTTTGTGTTACAAAAACCACATATTATTAGCCTTTAACAGAACTAGAACATTTTAAATCGGATTACAATAACTTCTACTGAATTAGTTATGTGCAATTATAACATGATGATTTACTTTCGACTTGACTATAGCTGTGAGCTACTGACTTTGACATCGTCACTAGGAGGGATATGATGATAGAATACAATAAACAGAACAAAGTACTTCATGACAGAATGAACTTTGAAAGAATAATTCAAATAGTGTGAACAGTAAACATCGTCTTAATAAAAATACTAAAGTAATATAAGCTTCATTTAAATACGCGGCAATTATAAGCAAGTGATTGAATCCTTTGCATTTAGTATTTTATTGGTAATTATTTTGTTATGTTATTGATAAATTTAAATTTGTACAAAATGCTAAAGATGTGGCGGATAAGATAGCAAGGAAGTTGAGCTATTAAGCGGATAATTTCATCGCGAGCCACACATTCTTCCACATTTTGCTTAGACAAGACAATACCACAGCGACAGCACAATCATCAGGTATTTATTATAAACTGTTAGCCCTGTAACTGGTTCTTAGCGTTAATTCCCGCATATTTGAAATATCTTAAGTTGAATTTCTCAAGCAGACATTTAACATTCTGAGAGTCATAAACGCATTAAGCAATAGAATATACTTATACTAATGCAGTCGTAAAAACTATACGATCTAATAAGATCTTAATGTCCAAGATAGTCCTTTTAGTAAAACCGATGAAATGTAGTAATTGCTAAATGATATTTAACCGCAAATAATTTGCTAATAAAAGTAGTAATCAACCATAAATATTATAACAGGCCAGTTAATGCAATTCGCAGCAATTTGCTAATCAATTTTTCATTTTATTTTGTAGTTTAATTAAATGATATAAATATCTCTTAGATTTGAAAGTGAAGCATGTATCATTTTTATTTATGGTTGATATAAAATTTTATTGCATGAATAAAAGCCTGTTTGATTAATTGGTGCTGTAACGGGTTTATTATATTCCAAAGCCGACATTCTTCTAATTTTATAATAAATTAGACAAGAGCCAGCGAAACCAATTTTAAATATAGCTATTCTATAAATTTATGTTTAGTTAATATTTATTTTGATAGTTAAATAACAAGACAAACAATTAAAGAGCTAAAAAAAATTCAAGGAATTAACAAAGATTATTTATTTCATATAAACTTTTTTATTTTATTAAAATTATATTCCGAGTCATTGACATTACATTTTTTTTTTAATTTTTTAACAATCATGACAATTAAGTTGTTCTTCTTATTGCATTGCCTTAAATGGTACAGGAATGGAAATTTAAAAAAAAACGGGAAAGCTTTAAGCGGATTTTTTTAATAACTGTTTGTTTACTTTTTGTGTTCTTTTGTACATACATACATATATTTAGATACAATTAAGTTAAATGAACTTTTTAATAGCACACTTAGAAAATGTTTATTTTGAAACATTGCAGTTGTTTTGCTTCTGCTTTTGGTAATAGTTAATAATGTACGCAACGAAAACTTGATTAACTATATACATACGTTTCGATTTAATAACTATGAAATATGTCTTCATTACTGAGTATCGGTTACACTTTTAGTTAGGATCTCGTAAGCATAACCGCAATTACTGCCTTACATGGAACACCAACTTTCACATCTTTAAATATTTTCTTAATAAACGTATATTACATAAAATTACATTTTTGCAATATGCTTCTGAAGCTCCCAAATGATAAATATGTTTTATGTTATATAAATATTCTTTATTTTTTTATTCCGCACATGTTTATTTCTATAAAAATACATGATATTAATTTTGATATACAGTCTAAGGGAGATAAATATAAACTTCTTTAGCTATTGAAAAATGGTACTGAGTATCGGTAAATTGCATTGAACAGATATCGACTTAAGGATCTGTCCCTTGAGTCGACGGCTATAAAAAGTAGATTTGGAGTTACAACACGGTCAAGATTTATCGACTGAGCATTATATATTGAACGGAAATCTTGGAATGCGTCGATTTATGAACTGAGACAGAAAAGATACAGGTACCTAATGCATCTTCATTGACGGTAAAATAACTTCGCAATTCCGTCGATCGGAAGATAATGCTAGGGAGAAAATAATAATTTAAAAGTTGAATAATTAAAATGCTTGAGGCATATTAAATGTTTAATTTGTAATTTGCACAGTACATACAGCCTTGTGTAAGGTTAGCTGTCGATCATCAAGTAAACAGCTCGAGTGGCACTGAGTAAACAGATAAGGTTCATTACGGCAATTAGTTGGAACAAATATGGCTGTCCCAAATAACAGACCGGGCCGGTATTCCGAACGAAAGGTGTTCAATACTTTTAACACTTCTGACACTAAATTATATATCCATGAAATTTAATTTTGGAATAAACTTGTAAGTAGCATGTACCAAAGACCTGGGCTTAGAATCAACGCATATATAGTATTTTTCTTTGACTACCCTTTAAATAAATAAACGCTAAAGTCATTTTATTTTAAGCCATAATATATATTCAAATGAAAATCTCCTCAGCAATATTTTAAAAAGAATGCTTTTAAACTGAATAAGTTAGTCTTCTATATTATTTTAAAAATAAGCTAAGAAATATCCTTAATTCTTAAAATGATAAATTAGCCTAGAGTTGGTAATAAAACTTCGGACTTCTGTATATATTAATTAATCATTTAAAAAATAGTGATTGTGACATCGGTTGCCATATTTATATCAATATAAGCTTCTTAATTATGTATGTATTTGTCTGATACGGGATTATTCAATTGTAGGATTAATGAGTATGGCAGACGTCCAGACAGACCACTATACATTTCTCAGAAACGGCTTTGTTGTGGCGAAGTTAAAAGACTTATATTTTTATGAACATTAAATTCTATTTAAAGCCTGTTTTATATGTTGGTTGCGAATCGGTTACCAACCATATGAGAATTTACTATAACCATTGTATTTATTTATAAAGGCTTTAAGTTATTTCTAGCTATGCCGCCTTGGAGTAGATTATAGACAAAATATTCAATTAAAATGCTTATAATGAATTTTTAGTAGAATTATATTCGTCCGAGTTTAATTAGCATATAAATGTTTTTGCTGATACATTAATTTAATACGACATCGAAATGAACCAGGATATTATAGTTGAGATAATTATATATGTTGCGTAAAATTTATATATATATATAGGATATTATTATATTGAGTTTAATATTGAATGTACATATATTTGAAGTAATAGCTTTACTCGTAAATCTATGTTTATTTTTTTTGGTTAAAGATATGAGTCATTTGAAGTAGGTATGTTGTGTCGGCACCCCGTAGAGTGAGCACTTATTTTATTACCCTTTTACGAGTCCTTTGAACTTGCCCTTTAACTTACAGGTAATTTGTGCAGTACTGCAAAGTTATAATAATAGCATATTGAATTTTGTGGAACTTGGTGAAATAAAGTTGGAAAGATTTAACTTTTGATGTAATAAGGAAATGATTTTTATATTAAGTTGTATTAAATATAGAGAGCGTAAGATTACATATTAAATTGAAGTAAATAAAAAATATATTGAGATATCAAAACAAATAGTTTCTGTTCAATAATTTATATAATATACATACTTAAACGAAAAGATAAATCATGTAAAACATAATCTTAATAATCACAGACTTCTCATTTTCTTGTAACGATATAATCTCTTTGTATTTAATAAAAAATATCTTTTAAATAATGTACTCCTACAACATTACAATGTTTGTTCCAGCCGTCTCTTAGATTTCTTTGATACAATACTGTCATGTCGCGACGATGAATGCATAAACAATTTTGACATTGACCTTGTGTTCACGAGTTATCGAACTTTGCTGAAATTTTAAGGAAAAAAACCAAGATCATCGTCTCGGTTTTCGCAGACAAAATCGTTTATCTTAATAATGCAATAAAACCGCTATTAATGTAAATTATAAATCATCACATTCAATTTACGACTTATGAAAGCTTATTGCACAATTTTACGGCACTCATTGTATTGCAATAATTGTCGTATAAATATGTATGAGTGGTCTCAAGACCATAGACGACTTTCAAACTGACAAGTTTTTACAGTACGGCCATTAAAATGCATGAGCATTGCATCTTGGTTTCCTCCAGAAAAGTAGATGTTTAACGAGGTCAGAGGTACCAGCAGAATCTTCCAAGTTCAGAAACGTTCGCTCTGTCAATAAATATTATCAATCAATGTTTCCGATTAATATTTCTGTTTCCATATAAAATAATGATTTAATTAATGACCATTATCATTTTTACGATCTCGACGATTTCTTTAGATTATTAAATGACTAATCAACACATTTTTTTATGTATAAAGTGCGTAAAAAACTGCACGGACAGCTTCTCCGTAGCATTGCGTGTCGGTCACACGAGTGCGAGTGATAGCAGTCTTTCTCAGAAATGATTGCATGAAAATGCGATGCTTCCGCGGTGCCTTCGCTTTGATGTCAATGCATTCGTACTGATTCCGTCTCAATATTAATTATACACAGTGTTATCTAAACTAAGCCATTGACAGTTCCATTTCGTGAAAATAATTTAATCTAATATAGCGGCAATTTAAGATCGCGGTTAAGATCATTATCTCTCCTCTTCCGAAAATGTAAAACGACTAAATGATTTAATGTTATGTATTTATGCGGTATTGTATGCAGTGACCCGATTTTGCATCCGGGATCATAATGTCTTTGAAGTGCCAATTAGAGAAATGGCTTTAAAGTGTTACAGGCGTTGATTCTAGAGTATCCATTGAAGGTGAGAATCGTATGTTTTCTGCATAGAGACCTCAAACCAAACACAGCAAAAGGTCAATCGTTATTGAGAGATTTCAGTATGTCCAAGTTCTACACTAGGAGTAGATTTCTATAGGAAATTCTGACCTAAGAAGGGACATAAAACGGATAGAAAATAAATAGTCACGTATAAGGGCATGAAATCAGAGATATAAAATGTAATAACGTTTTCAATGCAATGCTTGAACTCGAAATCGAGGTGAGTATATTGCACTCAAGAACGTATTTATCGACAATAACAAATTTGTAGAGGGTTTAAGTACCTATTATATTGCAAACTGTATTTTAAGAAGGAAAAGTTTTGGATGATATGTAAAACTTCATGTAACAGCTGTTCTGAGAAGGATATCATTAGTTGTATGGTTGATATATTAATAATGAATTCAATTAATATTCGCATGACAGATAATATGGGTGCAAATATTTTTATGCTTCTTAATATTCAGGTCTAATGAATAGCGAATAGTCATGCGGCTGGCATTTTAATTAAGGATGTTAGAAATAATAATTTCCCAGAACTTTGGTAAGGATATCTCGGAATATTGAGGCATATTTTAGATCGTACAACTATTCTAATCTAAATCTAGATAGTGTCGATTGTATCTTTTCATTTATTGCATTATTCGAAACAAGAATGCTGTCGCGACTGGATTAGGAATTCGTTATATCTAACTAGATAACAGTTTAAGCTATGTAAGAGAAATTGTGTAACCGTTATTTGATATGTGTAAGGGAATAAAAATATCACGGAATGTATTGTTTTTGTTAAAGAAGAAAGGCTTCTTCTTTTTATAGAAATATATTACAGCGCTTTGTAAAGAACGTTAAAATGGCACTAAAAATAACAATTTTTACCTTAAATCTTTTACTATGTACTTGTAAACTTTATATAAAAGATAAACTGAGCTTGTATACGAAATTTTAACTCAATCAGTTGAAAATAAATACTTAACATTGAATTCTAAGATTTCTACCGAACACATTATACACGTACATATGTACATGTGTTATATACATGAACATATATATTATACATATATTGTACGTCAATGTAAGTTAAATTAAATAGTTGTATTTTACTCGATTTTCATAATACTCTCCTCTCATAGAGTATTGGCATTAGATTAATATATTAAGCCCCCCACAATTTTTACTCTGAATTGACTTATTTTATTAAGAACTTTAATGTTATACAAATTTCTTTGAAGTAATTATTATTGATAGTTTGACCATCTGGTATTGTAATCAGTTTTTTTTATTCGTTCAATGAATTTCACACATTTTAAAATTAGTTTTTTAGTCTTTTTCAATTGTTATTTTTTAAAAGTTAAGTTATGTATTTATTTGTATTTGTAATGTTCGGAAGAAAATAAATTTTATAGCATTCACTTTTATACTTCGTACGCAGCAACGAATGGTTCTCTTTTAACAAATATCTTACAAACTGTTTCTGAGAAATAGAATGACTTCAATCAAATTATAAGAAAAATCTTATACAGGCTAAAAAAATATTTCTTTTATTATACGTTAGTAGTATTAGTGCATTGGCAATAAATCGTAGAATCTAGAAGTCTGGAGTAAGACTAATGATAAGTTGGTTTAAAAATGAACGGAAATAGCCGACACAATTTATTACCAGCTCGAGTAAGTGTGCGGTGTATTAGGCGCATGGCCAAGAGCTTGTATAAAATTAATATATTCTTGTACCTTAAACAAATAATGATTCTTAAATATTTGCATCCCGTTTATGATAAAGAAAAAATTACAAAATTGTTATAGGTTTAAATGAGGTTTGCTAAGGGTAAAAAGTTTTATTACAATAGCTATATGTCGCAATATTTGTATGTAAAATGTTTATAACTTAATAACATTTAATATTAATAATAAATAATTTAATCCCAAAGAGGGTTGATGTCAGGCAGGCGGCCGGTCGAAAAAACAATTAGCCAAAACTATGTATTTACAACATGTAAGGCAGACCCTGGCTGAAGCTGAGAAATTGCCAGGAAGAAGAAGAAGATTAAGTACAGATATTATTTGTATATATTCAATATATATGCATACGTATATATACATATGTATATTAAAATATTTTTTTTAAGTAATACATATATTAATATTGTTGTATAATTATATAATCGAATAATAATAATAATTTATGAAATGCAAGCACTTCACATCAATACAAACCTTTTATATGTTATTAGATGTCATAGAATATGAATTCTATTTAATTTTATAAAATACTGCATTTGATAACAACGTAGATTTTATTAAAAACAAAACAAACGCATTATATGCATATTTTACAACTTGTAACTAAGTACACGATTTATCTTACGGTCCCTCGAACTGACGACGTATTGATGTACAAAGATTTATGTTTATTCCTTGAAAATCGCCTGTTCAGTGTTATTTAGATGGCCGTCTCGAGGTCAGCGTGTCTCAAATTGTTGAAATATATATAATATTATTTTATGGATGTCTTATAAATTTATTTGAAAATGGAACTCCTTGATATATTATTATTATTTTCCAATTATTGATCTGTAAGTACCTAGTACCTAGATCACTTTATGTAGATGTATTTTCATCAAATTGTAGTCGTAATGGCGATGTTGAGTTTATGGTTTTTATTATATTATTAAAATTACTTTGTTTTATGCATAGACCGCAAGATTAAATGGGAATCAACGGAATTATAGAAAAACAATGCTGGAGTTTTTGCTCATAATTATAAAGTAACAGTGTTTGGACGTAGCCAATATTTAAATACGTTTTTGATTACTGAGTGAAGGAGTCAAAATCATTGTATGCGGCAGTCATTAGGGTACTAGTTCTTTTTAAATTTTCCTTAATATGTATTTAATTCCGGTAAACGATTTTCTCGGGAAAGTTACTATATTTCTTTAAGTAGATAATAGGATTTCTAGACATTCGATATACAATATTGAATAAGTGAAAATCGTAACTCCGTTGGTTCAAACTAAATTTAAATCTGACTAATTTATTCTCATAGATTCTTTGTTACCTTCTAACGATAGCAATAGTAAGCTGCCAAAAAAAATGTAACCTTAAGATTAAGACAAGAGGCTTTGTCATTATATGTCGAATTCCTCCTCTTCCTCATAGGCTTATACTCAAGGATACCCGAAACTTTACTTGTACAAAGTTATTTAGGTAATGTTCTTCCGGAACTTCTTACATGGTTGTATTATATACATATTTATTTTAATTAAAATAAGATATGTATAAGGATATGAACTATTGCCATTTATATTCTAGAGGTCGACGAATTAAAGATGTAGCAAAAAAATAGGCCTTCATATTATTTTATTTAAATTGCTACCACGGTATTAATATAAAACTATTGTTCAAGTGTTAATTTAAGTATTTTGTTCGACTTTTTAGCGTCCGCTCTGTGATTTGGACTAGGAAGTTATTTATTCACAGATCATTGAATGTAACAAATTGGCATCTGTTAGTTCGCATCCGCAAAATGACGATTACTAATTGTTCTCTTAAGCAAGTTTTTTCAGTGTAATTGAAGTAAGGATCTATTTGAAAATTATAGCCAATTTAAATGTTTCGTTCTTTGCTTATTTGAAACCAAAATATTTATGGATTTTAATTAAAATAAAAAAAATGTTTTTCTAACCATAATGAGGCCAGTTAGAAGTTTTTAGATGACGTAATTAATAATGATTTATAGCATTAAATGAATTATACTTAAATTTAAATGAAAGTGGGTGTATGAATCGGAAAAATGTTGGAGGTAATGAAGTATAAATTTTGTATAGAGATAATAATAATTATTTTAATATATCTTCAGGCGGTGTGTGGGTGTCTGTGATAGGAACACGACGCATGATAACACTCCGCCTTTACGACTTAGACAAATACGTGTATAGCTTGTAGTATGTCAGAGACAAGTTCAAATACATCAGAAGGTCGATTGTGATAGGCGCGAATTGTGTCAGAACACTGTACTGATTCAGTCGGCGATAGAGTTCGCTGGGGACGCCTGTCTCCATACCGTTATTAGAATAATGATGTCATATTTGAATAGTATAATTTAGTATCATCTCCGTCAGTTTTCTTTACATTGTATAGTGCCTGATAAGCAAAACCTGAGTAAACCAAATGTCTTTTTGATACAAACATCTTAAGTCTGCATTTCCTATACATCTAGTATAAAAAACGATTAAGTAAAATACAATGATTGTGACAAAAAATGTACAAAAATAAAAGCAGTTTTTCATTACTTCCTGACCACTTTCAATCGATAAGGTCGCTGTTCTCAGTAGATTGTTACATAAAATTGTATCTTATCTCTTGGTACACTGTTTCACGATGTGTCTGTACCTACTACGTCAATACGATAGAACCTTACCGAATGAATATAATATGTAGTTACAAAAACATGACACTAGCATAATAAAAAAATATTATGAGAAGATTTGCTACACGTTAGTCTGGTAAACGAAATAAGATTCATTCACAAAATGGAGAAGAAGCCCCCTTCTTACTTACGTACCTACATTTTGAAGTGCAACATTGCTGCTTATACATATATTGTAGGAAATTTTGAAGTTGATTCTTACCTTAGGTCCAGCCTAAGATCCCGTCCATCCACAGTGAGGTTGTAGTGAAGCGTATGTGGCAGATGATGTTCTATGCCATGAAGGTCACGGCGTGAGCGCGCGTGACCGTGCCCGTGTGCATGTTCAACTTCATGAGAGATAAGTTCGCCCTCTGATGAAACCTTCACCGGGGTCACAACTTGCACTTGAGAATGATCCAGGTGTTGGTGTGAATAGATACCTGCGTATAAAACATACGAATAATATTATTAAATATTAGTACTATCGTGTCAAAATTTTCTGAAGTTTTTGTCTGCTATACCTATTTTATAGATGACAGTGTTTTCTTGGAAAACGGGAAATATTAAAAAAAACAACGCTGACCTGTACTAATAACCTCTGCGTTTACGTTTTCGGCTCGTGCTTGATGACGATGCAAGTTATCACACCACGTTAGTAATACGACGCTGGTAACGGTCCGTTTCTTATTATGCAATATTTAAAGGTTTGATGTAAATTATAAACTGATTTGATATCCAAATAATAAAAGCTAACGATCGTCCGGCCTATGAACATGAGAAGAGCACTTGAGCAGTATAAACACTTAGGTTCCTTTGATCTTTCATAATACGTTTAAAGTATGATGAGCACGAAAAAAATTATATCTAACACGTGAGATATGCTTCCAGAGTGTGAATCAGAAATATGTCTTTCAATATGTATTAAATCTTAAAGAGTCTTTTTAAAACGTAAAGGACTTTAATAAATTAGAAGCAATTGTTGTAACGAAACATCCAATGTCAATGTTCATTGCATGATATATTTTATATTTTGAATAAAAAAAGAAACTCAATAAAAAATTTTAACAATTCAAGGTTACGCGATATATAAATTAGACAGAACAAATAACATTTGTTGATACTGTGATATAAATACATATGTAGATATGTCCGTTGAAAGGTTAATAAGACAATGATTGCAAATATAAACATGTTTTACACTTACTGTAAAATTTAACTTTATACATAATAATTATATATTATCACATCATGATTGTTACAGTTTACGTAACGTCACTGTCAACATTGAACAGTTGCGGACGTGACGGGAGTTTAGTCACAATAGCTTTCTGATATTAATAGTCTGTTTTCAGTTATATTTTATCAGTCTGCTGTCGTCACTATTTATTTAACATGTAATAAATTTGATACGCTTCTTAAACGGAACATGGACATGATACCTATTTAAAATTAAAATCGTTGTTAGTTTTTAAAACAAAACTAATATTCGTTTGAGTTATAGTGTTCATATTTAATAGGCGATTTGATTTGTATATCGTTGGCGCCAACTATAAAACTATTGTTTGATGACTTTTGTCAAAGATTCCTTAGTATCGGCGATCATTTGAGCGATTTCCTAAGAACTAGGTGTGCGTTGTCAGCATTAAGGAATAGTCACTCGATACCTCGTTGCTTGTGAGGCCACACAGGTCTTATTTATAACAAATAATTTATTTTTTTATATAATTGTTACTGTACAATTTTTTTATATTTTAATGTATGATTATTTAATAGAATTGAATAAGAAAAAGGATCCTAGGCAAAAAAGCCCAAAAGGTTATCGGTCAAAAATGACGTACAATAGAAGTCAGTAAACCACATAAAAAGTAAAATAAGCATAGATAATAAATTAAGATAATAATTATTAATAACCTGATGCCGTTGTTATGTAAGGCACAAAAACGTTATAAAATATAATCGTATAAACAGATTGATATAAGTATTTGTAATGATCTGCGTGGGTTAACTAGGCGAATAATAGTCAGCAATTATTGTCAATTACCGTCGCACTGGGTTTACCTGCTGCCGCCCCCTGCAACGTCTAGGAAGGATCAGCGACCTCTAGCGCGTGGGAGGACGTTTATAAAGAAAATATAGACAATAATACACTTTAAGGCAAACAGCTACAGTGATATCAAACAGATAACGCCTCGCGCTAAATCTTCTCGACATAATATACTGGTCATAAAAATATAAAGTTTTTTCCTACAACAGTTTTTTTCCTAAGGTACATATATAAGGTGATATCGCCCTATTGTACATAAAATGAAATTTTAATAATGTAGTATTTATTGCTGTTTATATGTATATACTGTAGTTTTATTAAATTCTTAATTTATTAATTTACTGTGATAAAAAATTAGATAATAATAATAACATATTTTAGATTAGTTTTGTTGACCAAACAAAAAAATTGCAGTTTTTGAAATATAATTTAAATAAAACAAAAATACGTCATGTGAGCGGTGACGACCTGTGCCTTCATATTTTTTTAGTTTGCTATATATCTTGCATTAAGGGCATTAAAAGAAGCTTGTATTTTTATTGTCAAATATTCTTCCTTTCTAAAAAAAATTCTACTTTTCAATCACCTAAAAAAAATTTTAATTCTAAATTGACTTACAACATTTCTTTTGCTTAGATTTTGTGTTACAACATTATTATTAGTAATATAATCAAAATGAGTAAATGATATACTGCGACGCATTATGTACTCAGTGAAACGAACAAATGTTGATATTTTTTTAACGGTAGGCAGAAAACTCACTATCCCATTTATTCTGTTGCTATAAATAGAAGGTAAAATTTTTTGCAAGAAGTGTATTCGTCCCTTTGAGTGCTCTTTATTTTCTTTAGAGATGTTGATTTAAAATCATACGCACATATAGATTTTGTTCTTAATAAGATTGAGTGTTTTTATTAAATTTATAAAATATGAAACTAATATAATATATGTATATGTAAAACTCTTCGATTTTTATACAATAATATAATCAATGCAAAGCTTAATGAGATAAATGATACGTGAACATTATCTATGGACATAATCTTTTATCTTACAATGACAGGTGACGGCTTACGTCACACCGCGTCACTGACCAAGATTCGCACCTTTTCTCCACAAGTGAGATAAGATTTGCCTCACAAATATTGAGATAACCTGATAATGGACTAAGATCGTTATACTTTACACTTTCCCGCGATACATTTTGGCTATTATCGTGTAGTTTTATGATAAGAAAAATTATAGATTGTACTTGTATTTATTCAACCTTCAAAAGGTGCTTATCGGAAGTAAATAAATCAGACTAGAAGTAGACTAATGTAAAAAACTGAATCTCAAGAAGTTCAATGGCTCTAGATGGATAGGTATATTATTTGCATAACCGATTTGTTTTATAAACCATGCCAAGGATTGACGTTTTATGGTGCTGTTTCAATACGCTTATGCTTCATTTGTGCGTGCTTTCGGCTCGGCCTGCTCCGGCCTATCCATGGTCTATTTTTGACACGTTATAGGATCTCAGAATAAACTATGTTGCTGCAATATTCCATACGATTACTTCAATCTAACCCAATCTCTGAATATTAGTATTCGGGAATGGATTTAAATAACTTTTAACTTTTATTTTGATAGTTTTTAACTTAGCCCTTCACATTGTAATACAACACTGCCGTAATATGATATACATCCATAAAAAATTGCACGCTCTTTCGCATTCAACGACCTTCATACTATTAATGTATGTTAGTCGAGATGAATTTGATACTCCTTACAAATAATTTAATGTATCTTTTAAAGGCTTTCGATTTAAAAAATATCAAATCATCCACGGATTATGAACAATAACTGTCTATCAAAAACCAAGGCTCCGTATGTAACCGCTGATATTATTTGGAAATAAGCTTAACTGAAAAGTTTTATTTAGCATTTAGAGTGATTTAAGTCTCGTGTTACACTTGAAAAAAGAAAACGAAAGGGAACACGACGCTGTCCTAAATCTACAGACACGGAGAAGATAATCCTTCAAAGGCAATCTCAAAACGTCCCCCGAGACTTGAATCCAATTATCAGCATTTCAAACTTGCCAACCACAAAACAACTAACAAGATTAGGTTTACGAGTTTATGAATTTAACATTAATATTATCTTTCCACTTGTCAACTTTAATTGCTTACGGCATTATGGTTTTTTAATATGGCTTTTGGGCATGAAAATATCGAATGTCCTGTAAACTTGACTTCATGTATAACAAATATTAAAGGACTGTTTAAACTTAAACAATGAATCACAAAAAAAAAACATTAACTTCACGCATATAAAAACTCTTTTACTTTTTTTTTAATCTTTAATACCTCCTTAATTTTGAACTATTTTTTATCTATTCAATATATTTATTCTATATGATTCTTACCGGTGTGTATAAGGTTCCTTATGCTATCCTGGACATCCCTCTCCACGTCACCAGCCATCTCTACCCTCGTGGTGTGTATGTGTTTCGCTCCACATCTTATAATCACCATTTGAAACAACAGCAGTTTTAATATAGAACACCGCACATCCATTTTTCTTAACACCCGGCAGTCACTAGCACGCATGTTTTGCACCAATGCTGCCTCTTATCCTTAATGGTCTAGGGATTTCTCATGCTACCGACTTACAAGTCCTCGTGATGCAAGTATTTTGTGTATATCACAAAAGTTCAATACTTGTTACTGATTTGTCCTCGATATAGGAACAATATCATTATAACGGACCTGGAACAAAACAAAACATAATCAATAATAAATAATAATTTTTATATTTAGTTTATGATAATATTATTAAAATAACAGTTAACTACTATTAAGATTACACTCAACGGCAAAAGCATATAGTATTAATTATTATTAAATATAAATTAAATAATTAAATCAGGTGTACGCATAATATAGTAATAAAATACATATAGGTATGTTTAAGAATATTTTTTATAAAAACGATAAAAGTCAAAACCGTCGATATCCTAATTACTTAATATTTGAATATAACGTCTTAATCACTAATATTTAATGATAAGCTACCTTATTAAACGAATGTTCCGAAAATATCAAATTAATATTTAATTACCTTAATTAATATGTCTTTTATAAAGTTCTTATAAGATAAACTGTCCGTTCAATATGTTAATCACATTAAAATCACAACCACTATATATATAAAAAAAGTAACAAAAATTTAAATTTGAATGTTTCCGACGAACAGAACGCTCTGTGACATTAAAATAGCGCGAACCGACCGTCGAGTTAAGGTGTTATCACTAAAATGCTACCATACACATGTTACATAATTTTTCTTTATTAGGTAGATAATTTTATCTCCAATTTCGGACGCATACACGTTAATGTATACACGTTTATTAAATTGTAAAGAAAAAGTTTTGCAGATATTTAAACGACGCGAGTCGAAAACAAAGGGCTAATAAATCACACATATCAATATGACGTAAATTACATTAACATAATTCGGTTTTACCTCTTTATATCTCAAGATGGTAAAGATTTCGATAGTCGACATCCAAAACGGGTTGATTGACAGACGTACATGTTTTACCATAAACAAACGTTTTCAAAAGTTAAAAAAATATATATTTCGTAAATGGTAAAGGTTATTTTTTATGCTGGTCGAAACAACCAAAAGTGCCGTTTTACGAAATTATAAAATATTATATAAATGATTACAGAAAAACCAAATGGGAATCATCTTTGGTGGTCATTTAACAGCCGACATAATATAATATCCTTGACATTTAAGCGTGTTCAAAAACTTACTGAGGCGAGTTTAAGAATGTGTTCTAGGAATAAAAAGTACCGAAAGGGCCAAAGGTAGAAACCCACGTGCCAGGCGATAAGCCAGGCGCCAGTCAACGTGGCTCCTCTTTAATATCACTTCCTTTTTGTTTGTTTTTTCTTTTGAATACCGGAGCGAACGAACGGCGCCACGACAGTTTGTTAAATTTAGTTTTTTTTACAAGAGTTTATGGATGTCTTTATAATTAAGTTTACGACTAGCCGCATTTCTTCTACTTTACTATCGTATTAACTTACTTTACCCTTTCAAGTTTTTTTATAAAACAAATTTATAAGGTAAAATAAAAGAAATGTTTATTATTTTTATACATAAAGTCGATCTCCGGTTATAAATCATTCACGGGATTCATTCCGAGTCGAGTCACGTTCCGATGGGATATCAAGCAATTAAAAAACATTTGCAATCCATTTCGGAAACCAATTGGCTTTGCAAAAAAAAAAAAATTGGGACATCTTTAGTTACTACATTCGACATATCTTTAAAAAAATGTCCACTTGAAAGATTATAATTATATTAAATTATTAAATCGAATAAAAAAAATCTAAAGAACATAAAAGGTTTCGGAAAAATAACTTACATACTGAGAAATTTTATAGTTAATAGTAGGTAAGTAACTGCATCAGGTTTTAATATATTTTTGTCATAACAACAGACTATCTTCTATTAGCACTTGTGTAAATCTTAACAACGATAAGACAACTCAACACTGACGGATAACGTGTTAAATAAAACATAATACATTAAATCCATTATGTCTTTTGATCGATACAACACAAAATATCTTTATTGTAGAAAGAAAAATAAGAAAGAAAATTAAAAGTACATATTTAATTTTGTTCTATGTTACTAAGATACTTCTTAATGTACATATAATGTATAAATATAATAACTTATGATTTTATATAAAACGTCGTTTTAATTGATATATCTTAATTTCATGTATCACTATATGATCTTCCTAATCTTTACAACTCTGATTTCTCAGTATCACGTAGTACCATGTTATCAGAGCCGAAGTTATCATTATGTATACAAAACTGATGACCCGATTTGCGTCTAGACCTAATGATGTACGGCCTAGACTCTGACTCTCCTCTCCTGTGTAAGTCAAACATTAGATAAAAGAGATTTAGTGTAAGTAAGCTTCATTAAGGCCATCTTTAAGGTTATTTAATATTTTTTATTGATTTGCTTTCGTGATAAACACATGTATATCATAATCAAGACCAGACGAGATATCGGACAGACAGCATTAATCATTTTACATGTTTATTTCTAACGACGGATGTTCTGTCTCGTTTCAAACTGATATGGACCAAGAGACGATTTCTAGGCATTAAAGATAATAAGATAATTCCTTTTTAAGTTGTCATAATTATTTTTAATAACACAAACAAGAGATGATACTTAAATCTGAAATAGAAACACGAATAAAACAACTGAGAATTAAAAAATATTTATCCTACAAAAAAACATGGCTATAACTTTATTATTAAATGCACGTTTTTTATTTTTGGGAAAAGTTGTTTTATTAGGTAAGATTAAGTGACATTTAGGTCTTTATTTCCTTAGTTCTTGTGTAAGGAAAAAGATTAAAAAAAAATATTTTATAAAAATAAATTTGAAAGTTATAAAACTGAGTTAAGTAAATTCATATATTTGAAAACTACCGCAAAGTAAGTTCATAACATATATGTAAATTTGATTTTATTGCTTTAATAATAAATCCTATAATTTCCTAATAATTAATAAATCTTAATATGATTAATTTGACTATCTGGTTTTAAATATAGTGTGTTCTTCTCACTTCAAGGAAAAAGAAGTTCTTTATAATTTTAATGCGCATAAACTAAATAGAATAAAAAAATATTCTTACAACAGTCATATTTTTTGTAATTTCATTCATAAAATCATTTATTAACACCCGTCTTATATTCCTTATAACGCGTTTGTATCTTCATAAAAATATTACATACATTTATAATTTTAATGTCACAATATGGAGAAACATTCTTAAATATTTTAAAGTCTTTATTATGAGACGATTGATAATATACAACATTTTATTATCGGCTAACGTTAACGTATGGAAACTACTTCTTAAAAAATGTTGAACTATTTGTAAAGGTGGTTTGAAAAAGTTGTTTAAAAAAAACCTAATAATCGTATATAAGTTTGGCGCCACCGGTTATAATGTGGAGTCTTGGCGTCTCGACGTAGTTTCACGAGCATTGCCACATTTAGAATCAACTTGTGCCCATATGGTATGCACTTCTTTTTCCTCGATTCCCTTCTCAGGAGAACTTTATAATAAACATACATCTAAAACAATGAAAACAGTAAAAAAGCGTTTAATCGCCCATAACAAGAAACGGCAAATTATATCCCTTTATGGATAAAAAGTGTATTATACTTTTGTGAGATTCACGTTGTTTTGTTTTAAGGGTTTACTGCACTTTAACTCATTTTATGTTATGATTGTAGGTGTTGGGTGTATTTTTAAATGACTTTTCTTGTCTTGTGTATTGTTTACCTCATTTCGATAATTTGTTTTATCTTGAGTAGGTAAACAACCGTTTCTTCTGGGTATTTTTTAAACGGTTATGATCTTTCCGTTTAAATGTAAAAATGCATTTAATATTCTGAGATGAATATAGAAAATGTTAATATCATATAACTATATGTTTATATTATGGAATACTAAGTAGTTGTAAATAAATCTAGTTGTAAGATCTGAAGTTTTGATGCCTGAGGCGTCCGTCATCGTCTCGCACCCATAGGTTTTGTCTGAACTTATTACGAACTGGTAGCGCCGGTTATTCCCGTCTGGAATTACTACCCTTTGTGCACTTTAGAAATAGAACTAGCGCTCGCATTGTTCATTTTGTTCGGTTGCGTGCGTCGTGACGAAAAGCACCAATTTGTTGGATATTACGTCCAGTTTACGAGTAGATTCAGCTTCTCTGACTTTAAACGGTGATATTAAATCAAAATAAACGTTGACACGGGAGCATTTTGTGTTATAATGCATGAAAATAACACATTGTATTACAAATGTATAACAATGAAACTATATTTGGATGTATTGTTAGTATAAGATTTTATTATTATGGTAATAATAAAAAAGAAAGCTATTAAAAATTAAGTTTACTATTAATTTTACTCATGTTGTTACTATGGGCTTCATATAGGTACGTATTCAAAAAGAAATCATTAACAAATCTTATGTCAAATAAGAACATATTTATCAATATTTGTCTTATTAAAGCTGATTAAATATTTGATTTCTTAATTCGACACTAAGCGTTAAACGAAAAGATATTATGGATAATTTTGAATAGAAATGTTCTTATAATATGTATTTTTCTACAAAATGATATTCTGATACAGTCTTCATATAAGCCATAATAGCAATTTAATGATTTGTATACTTTTTGCTGTAGAAAAACCCAAATATTTTGAATCATAAAAAACAGATGTTGATTGCAAAGGTGTGAAAAAATAGAAAGTGAAGTGAAGTTATTGAGAACACGATCAAATGCCCTTGTAGGTACTATTGCCGATATTGTCATAAACTGGAACATAGGTTGATCTTGTTAAAAAACTGTAGTTTAAATTTCCCTTATAACTTATCGATTTCTTTAATTTACTTTAATATCAAATTTGAAATACGATTTGTATTTGTAACTTTTGTTATTCTCAAATCTCATCGTTCTTCATTCACAAATCTTCTCACATAGTATCAATGTAGGTTTATGAATGAATTACTGGAAACGTGCCGTATTTACCGGTTGTGTGACGATGCAAACTTGTATTAAAATTGCAGATCTACAATACGCCGAATGGTTATACATTCGTAAAATAGATCGTATTAATATAGTGATTGTCATTTTGCTATATAATATTTTTGCTTCTAATACTTTACTTTTTCACTTTTACAGTTAAATAAGTAATATTAGCAATACCTCTTGATAAAAGTCACCTAGCTGTTTAGATTCTAGAGTATGCTAATAAAAATAATGAATAGAAATATAAATATTACAAATAAATATATAAAATATACAAATAATATATTACCTATCGAATTACGTACATACAACTATATTGTGAACTGTTTTTTAATGGTATTTAGCAAAGTAGGTATTGCTATTTCTGAATATCTATTGTCGCACATAAAGGCTGAACAATTTTATTATTAAATTTATTTTGAGGGTGAAATCTAAAAACAGAAAAGCTATTTAAACTAATCCTTAACGGCTTATCGTGTACAATTGCCCATTTAAAAAAAACCTGCGCTTGTTATAATTTTAAAATTAAATAATGACCACATTTGTATTATTATAATAAAATTTAAATATGCTTAGTAATTTTGCTACACACGTACAGAGATTTTATATCCAGAACATTCTTTAATAACAGTTTATATATAAGACTGAACTAATATTAATATTATAGGTTTAAACCTATATTCTGAATAATACAAGAATTTATATTCTGTAATTCTATAAGCTATATTGTTTATGTAATAATTTGCGTATGTCTGTCTAAAATACCTTTGAACTATAATATAAATCAAATAATATATATTTTTGATAAATATGCTTGAAAAAAATATTTTCGGAATAATTTAACACCATAAAAATTATTATGGACATAATAAAATATAAACGAGCTTCCAAGTAAAGGCACACAAGTTGAGATAACAATTTTATAATATTTTGAATAAATATTTAAAATATGCTGATGATTATTGTTAATTAATTAAGATGAAGGTTCAAAGAAATCTAAGTCGTGCATGATGATGACACTACTGTAGTTTCCACGGGGGATTTCGAGGAACTGAGATTTAAGATCGCTTACCAAAGCAGACTTATAACATTTCATTTCATTTCATTTATTATCCGGCAGTTAATCTTACTTCGTATAGAAATCTTGAAAATTTTTATGCTTTTAAATAAATATGTATACATATAAATATTTATGACTTTTAGGAAATGCCGAAGAAAACGTTAAATACTTGGGGTGAAGATTTTCGTTTATGACTAGAGGTATTACTAGATTTCATACATTTGATACAAATACTATATAATACGTGTGAACGAATATTTTAACAATGTTTATTGAATTGTTTATGTGATATATAAATTTCCTGGCAGAACGTTGTGTTTATGCAAGCAGTCAATATGTGGGGTGTTCTATGAAATGGCAATGAAATCTAGCAAATGACAATCTGGACTATATTATCAGAATAATATTAGAATTGCGATCAACAAGGCCACGATATTAAATATGATAATAGTTTAATATGAATATGTACATAAATATATGAACATTTAATTGGATTTTTTATAGTAACTTTGCAATCATAAATTAATCTATTAGATAAATAACGACTTATCTAAAAAGCTCGGATGTTATGAAATAAAATTGCATGACCTTTATATGATTTAATTAATTTAATTACCTGTGTCGAATTTAGGGTCAAAAAAGTGGGTATGTCAAGGATGTTTTAAATTCAAACGCATGTACCGGTTTGGTGTGATGGTAAAAATATTTGGGGCTGACCGTTGGTTTTAGAACCGATTGTCAATTCGTAACACCTAGCTATTTTGCATTCGCAATTCCCTATTAAATTGCCATAACACAGATTCTTTAGCTGTCTAAGTCCTCTTTGAGCAGGCAAGTGGAACTGTGGCAAGAGTTTGAATTACAAGTGTTGCTTGAAAATTGTAAGGTTTAAATTAATAAAGATCTCAAAACAAAGGCGATAGGAAGATTTAAACGTAACTGATCTTCACATACTTAAGAAGATTTGGTTTTTCTCGCTTTGTTTACTTAACAGCCTTATGTAAAAAAGTAAGGGAACTAGGAATTTCTTCTGTTGTTATGAAAATGACTTGTTGACATACAAAAATTATTTAATAATAATAAGTTAACTGCTATAATTGTAAATGCAATAAATTAAAAAAAGGTTTTCCTACATCTTACTTCCACGTAAAAAATATCGGTTGTCTACTCAACCTTGAACATAAACGTATTATTGCATTTACTTATATTAACATAAATATAAGAAAAACTTATCTAGGAAGCTGAATAAAAAACTTCATTGTATGACGCAAAAGTATCTCAGATTGTCCAATCACTTCATAATAATATATTTTAAATAATAATTTATTATACTTAAACATATATAATTTGTATTCTAAAGAAATAAATTTCATATTATTTATGTAATTAATTTTAAACAAGTATGAAATATTACGAATACAAGAGTGTTTTATTGTCCACTTATGTTAACTTTGATATTTTTCATGTTGTCAATAAATTAGCATAAATTATATATTCGACACATTTCTATGTAACATTTATGTTAATATAATTCAAATATCTTGTTATAAGCTATATATGTATAAGCGACGTCTTTATTTAATATTATTGCAACTTATTTACAATGCACTTATGTTTTATAATATATTGATCTAATAGAATTCAAAAGATTAATTATGTTCAGGAATCACAAGTTTCGGTTTAAGCGTGATTCCCGTACTGATTGATTCTTAAACAAGGATGGCTTTATGCGTTGTGGCTAATCACTTATTACTAAAGCTAACATAACCAAGGTCAACGACAGCGTGAAACGATTTAATAAGATTACGTAACTAAGTCACGTGACGCAATTAAGCCGCAGATTAACCAACAGATTTACAATTTAAACATTAAATATAATAAAATTCTAATATCACTCAATTAAACTGTACAGCCAATATGATAAAGCAACTGAATATTAACCTAAAATTATACGTTATTTCTTTTGAATTATAAAACGCAAACTCCATATCGTGAGACGTCTAAAGATATAAATAACTAATAACGTTAATAAATGAAAATATTCCTATTATAATTTCAGTTACTATCAAACTTAAAGCGATATTAAATTTTAAGTGCACGGACGCGTAGGAAGAGCTAAGGATGCATAAATCTATCGCGAAGTGTCTGAGGAAAATAGTGAATCTAAACGCCGTCTATGGATGTATTTGAAAGGGTGTAGGCGGGCGGTTATATTTACAGTGGAGTTATTTATAAAGTATTAATGAGGCCGATTGTGAAAGATCGAAAGAAATTTATGAATACGTGCCACTTTTTATAAGACACCTACCTAATGTATCTCATTAGCAACTCATCAATTAATGTATGAACATCTCCCACTCGTTATTAATTATTATTTTTTTTATAATGAAAAATTTCTAACATCGTGACGTATGAGCTGGTAAGTTCTCAGCTATTAAAAATATAAATATTGATATATACTTTTTCTAATCAGAAGAAATAATTTCTATTTCCAGAGAATGTGTATTGGAAATGTGTTCTTCAAAAAGAATAGATACAACACTCTTTACTCTTACTCATTTTGTAACCAATAAACTTATCAAAATTATGAAACTTAACAACAGAAGGCGAAGTGCTTTCAAGTAATAAAATTTAGAAAATTTATTTTACTGCTTTAACATTTTCAAGTGTCTTTAAAACTAGCAGGAAAATTGAGTCATTAATATAGAAATTGGGTTACCTACCATATGTTCCTGGGGTTCAATGACCCTTTGTATTTTATTTTTAAAACTTTATGGTTTTGCTTTACGATTTTAAACCAACTGATCCTATTAATCGTTATTAATAGGATTTGCAATTTTCTATATAGTATTGATGTATTTCATATAAGTGAAATATATTTTAAATAAAGTAAATAACAGATTATCATGACTGAGGTAAATAATTGCATATAAATTGCAAATAAATTAATATTACACTTATAATTAATATAAAATCTACGTAAGTAACAAAAAGTCTGTTAAATTATGAACTTCTCTGTAACCTTTACGTGATAACTTGTGTTAATAATGGAGTAGAATATAAATAATCACTAATCAGTAACATGTTTTGGTGTAAAACTATTTATATACGATAAAAAATAGCAATTCAAAATACGAAAAAAAATACTATTTTTTCTTTTTCATAATTATGTATGATCTAGTGCTTGATATTTTATTTTGAATATGAAAGATTAATTGAATCCAATTAAGAATTTAATGTTAAGCGTATTTGATATATCGCATCAATTAATATTTTTATATAATCTTATATATCACGTCTCATTTGCTCCGGATTTATGCCAAAGAAACGGTTCACATAAATAATAGGCCACAAGTTTCCCGTATCGCAAAATGGATCTATAAAATCGATATTAATATGTTAGCAGCTAAGACCCAGTTGAACGTCTAGTACCAGTGTAATCAACTTTGACCCATATTGATTTGTTAGCACACGCCAAATAGGCTATAATAATTAAGTATAATTAAAACCTACATGATCTGAGCCGTAGCAAAAAGACTATAAAATTTTGCTATCACTATAATATTCATTTGTATTTTACATTAATTCTACATATAGTTTAATAGTGGTTGTATATGGTAATGTAATATATTCAGATGTAGTCAATAAAAGCGTACTTATCACCGAATTTGGTTATTTTAACTAACACGATGGGCGTAGTTTTAACAAAAGACATTATGGATAGATCGCTTTTTTTATCAGCACACGACAATTTTACAATTTTCATTAAAAACGTTATAATTGCATAAAAAATCAATAAAATTAAACGATCCGTGTTTTCATTGAGGATTATAACGAATCTAATTTTTGACTTTATTTTCGCATATATTAATTCTAATGAATGATCCAGATTATATTTTGATGCGTTATATGAAAATTTAATTTATTTTCATTCAAAGTATATTAGTAATAATAGCAATGAAATATGTAAGGCGGAGCGAAGGCTACGGAGGCAAGTTCACGATCGTTGGTTCATCGACCGCTGTTATCATTACTAGTCAAGTATTCAAAACGATACAAAGGTATCATTACCGGCTTGTTGTTATCGAAATATTTAATTATTCTTACATATTATAAGAGGAATTTAGCCATTCGAGTAATTAATATATATCTATTTTCAACTATCCATGATTCTTACTTCTTACTAACTATTTTGTTATATACAACAAGAATAAAATTTAATTTTGCGACATCAATAAGGCGTTTCTATGCATCTTATTATACGTAAAATTATTTTTAAATAAAGTTATATGTACCTATATTTCTATAACCGATAACATTTTGAATCATCTTGAAGATATAATTTTATCCGAGCAAGTGAGTTTGATGCGGGATGTACACGAACGTATAAATACGCCGGGCTATAAATAAAACTTTTACCACTGAATTTAATGTGTATTCGTTTTACGTAGCTTCGTGACTTTGTGGGTCAGTAGTTCCGAACTATTAGATTTGCTTTATATGTATAGAAAACTCTAGCGGGTTCCCAGTTTTTTATTTAGTACCTGTGTCATCGACTTCAGTGTCTCGGAATGGTTATTTTTATATTAATTATAATTAGTATTAGATTTTAAAGGAACACAATGGAATGGAAGCCACAGGATACCTTATAACATCAGTTAGAGTCTTGCCGAAATCAATCAGTCCAGACAAAGATTAGACCGAACAAACAGACAGACAGACAGAAAGATACACAAACAGTTCATGTATGTATGTAAACAGTATATTTTCTGTGTATACATACATATGCATTTAGTAACAAAGCGGCTATTTTAATATTACGAACAAAAAATACAATTTTATTTTTATTTGTTCAAATTTTTATTAATTAAATCAAGTTTTCCAATATGCGAACTTAGTAGCTGGGTTTTGAATATAAATGTTTTTGTCAACTATCTAAATTTACTTCGACGTTTACATGACTAGTTTGGCTTACAAATGATTAGAAAGAGAGAGCATTCATGCGAATGTACTGTCACTTTTCTTAAACTCTTTCTTTTTATTCTGTCTTTTGTTAAATTTACGAAATCATGTTATTTAAATTAAAACGAAAGTGAAACATATGTAACGCTAGTTTCACACCTCGCTCAGTCAAATAAAAATATTGTTAAAATAATATAATGTATGTAAAATAAAATATATATAATATTTGTTGTAATTCAATTTTATTAAAATATATATATGTTATTACTTGCGGTTTAAAGAAATATTTTTTAAAATGTGATGTGTGAGAAAAAGGCGTCGTGTGGATGCAACTTTACACTGATATGTGACCTTCGCGGGGCCGCCGTTCCTCGCCTGGCTGAGTTCAATGTGAGGGCTACTTTTATTACTAAAGTCCATTTAACCCATTTCGTTGACGTAATCCAGTTTTATCACTAGTTGCTGAGGTAGAAACCAGACACTATCCATTCATATATGATAGATTTTAAACACACATTACCAAATTTCCTATTATAAAGATTATAATTAAAGGTTTAATATAAACAAATAATTAAGTCTCATCCGTAAATATTTTGTATAGCTATTTAATATGTTAACTAATTCATAATTGTTGTTGAATTGACTATATCCATTATAGCCACTTACAAAGAGATATATGTCCCGAAAGTACCGCAAAAATATTAACGACATTTTAATTAATATAAATGGCTGAGATAACACTTTAGGACAACACACACTCGACCTATATCCATGACATGTTAACCCATCATCTTATGGTGTGACTAATTCAACAATTGGAGATGATTTTATGAGAAACTAAAATGTATGGAAGAAAAAATGACGATACTTTAATAATTTATTTATTTATTATTGTTATATACTTATCTTTGAAAATAAATAAAAAAAAACGCGTAACAAATGGATTGTGTCGGTTCCGAGATTTGCGAAATGACCTATATTTTTCATCGACCATAAGTGCAGGTTCTCAATTCTACTTTATATTTTTTTCATCTTCTCTTTATTATTTATTAAAATGTTCCCAAATTGGGATTTCTTAATATCCTTTGAATGAATAAGGAAGTCATAAACAACGAAATTATTTTTCAAAAAAGTTAAAGGCGATAACATTATACGATATTACTTAATTTTTCTTCCTTGTATATATATATACATATTTAGTTCGCAGTCAATTCGATGGTCAAAGAATATATTTTATAAAAAATCTACGTATTTTTTTAACTGATTGTAGTTCCTTAATATTAAAACAATATAATACATTAATTAATACAATAATATAAAATTACAATCAATCAAACTTGAAATATATCGTCTTAAAAAAAATGTATGACATGTTAACAATGCTATCATTAGAATAAAATAGTCGTTGAAAATAGTATCTTGTAAAAAAAATCATGTTAAGATTGTGCTGAAATGAATTATTCTCATTTTTAACGCCCACAGACCATACTTTCCGTAATGCATGTAAAAACTAAGGCAATTTACACGTCGGCCTCACAAGGTCTCCTAACTAATAGCAAGCATTTATTTCGCTAACAAACAACGAAAGCAAAAATTAGCATATCTGAAACCCAAGTCATTCACCTAAAACATCTTTACGCCGCGAATAGAACTCCAGACACACTAACATCGTTTATATGTATTAATAAGACGACAGAAAATTATCAATTTATAACATACACATGAAGTATTAAAAATGTATGGAAATATTGTATTTATATTAAAAATATATTTACCATTAAATATTACATATAAGTCTCAAACACTGAATAATAATAATATTATATTTTATAAAGACTATTGTATTTACGAGTCTGTCTGAGTTTCAATGTTATAAATAAATTATCAATAAAAAACTGATATTAACGTAACAAGTTTATTATTGCATATACCGGTTTATTTATTCATATATAATGTTTATAATAAACTATAATCGAACCATTATTATATACGTAGGTACTATCACTCTATGTATTTATATGAATGAAAGAAATCATTAATGAATGAGCATTAATATATTTATTATGCACATTCTTGTGTCTTATGCTAATTTATGACCTCCAAGTTGCCGTGAATAATAAAGAATTGTTCGAACACATTAAAAGAAATTCAATTTTAATTTCTTAATATTTCACGGTTTATTATGCTATATATATTATTATTTTATTTAGTGTCTTATCGATAAATGTCAAAAGTAGTTCATACATTTTCTTTTACGTGTTTCGTATGTGAAGTAACTGATATATGTATTTTTAAATGAAAAGTATATATGTTTATATACATAATAAATATAGTGCGTACTCACTTGACTCAATAATCCATTTTGTGTCGCATGCTAGACTCGCAGACATGATGGGACAGTCCTTGTCGGTAAAAAGTGAAATTTCACGCGACGCGCCGGCCGCTAATATATTCACTAGCAGAGAAAAACGTGGATCGGGCGATATAGAGTTTTGTAAGCGCTAACGATACATTAACACGTGTTTAATATGAAATTTGATGCTTCCGCAACAAATTACAATTTTTTATAGAATTATATAAATAAAAAATAATATAATGGTGTGTTATTATTGAGAGGGAATTGAATATCGTAAGTGCGTTCGGAGTCGATGCGTTGAGAGGTCTCGACAGCTCGGGTAGAGCGTTCGTCACGGCGACTAGCGGGCCACTGAATGTGCGCGAGCGCCGTTTGCGGACACTCCTCGACATCCAATTTTAATATTTGAACACGTAGGGCGTGCGTAGTCTTTTCCGAATTGGACCTTCGTGTCCGCAGCAGCTGAAACTTTTTTCTATTACAATCTCAATACTGCATATTATGTTAATAATTATTTGCGTCTGTTATGAATATGGTAAGAAAAATGTCTTTACACGACTTCGTTATGTTTATCATATTTAAACACTGAAATTTATTTCAATCAATGAATTTTATCAAAGGTTTAAATGTTGAAAATTACATGTTTCGTTTATATCAATGGGATGTATGTTTTATTGTAAAATAACCAGCATCCAGAAATCCATTGGAATTGATATATAAACAATTTTTAATTACAATTAATATCTCCATTGCTCCTCATTACTTTGTTTCTACTATATACTATGCTAAATTTTTTACACTCATTTTTCTTATATTGTATAATACAAATGTTTAGTATCTTTTTTGTGAAACAGCTTGATGTAAAGGACTCTTCACTACAGTGTCATTTTTTATTACCAATTTTTATTCTAACCATAATTAAGTAACACTGCTCTAGTTGAACGGGGTACCATGAAAATGTATGATGCTATTAAATAGAAGGTCAGCCTCAAACGATGATGTCACCAATCAGATTGGGAGTGATTTATCGACACCACTTGCTAGGATTAGGGCTCCGTACAACATGCTCTATATAAAAGGGCAGTTTGACAATTTAATGAAATTCTCTTAATAACTATAATGAATAATCGATGTATATATATTTTATTCTTGTTTGTCTGAATAGCATTTGTTATTGGCAACACAGAAAAATGACCTAAATTTAATATTAAACAAAATATCAGACTTCAATAAATTTTCTCTTCGTTGAAAATCACGCTATTGTGTAATACATAAATTTATCACATAAATGTAATAACTGTTGACGTCGTAAAACCTTATTAAACGTGCCAAAAATTTTAAAGGCATACCTAAAGTTCCAGGGATTATCTAAAAATGATTTACAACTGTTTTGTTAGACATAAAATAATATGCAAAAGAGCTTTTTCAATGATAATAATCAATCCTGTGAGCCAGACAGAATTCGTTAGACTATTTTAATGTATAGATTAATTAATATTCAATATGTATAATTATTTTTAAATAATATATTTAGTATGATGTAAATATAGCTTGAAAACCGTGATTTTGCTATAATTATATGTGTCGAGTCTGAATTTACTTAGAAAACCATAATTTACCAACATGACCTTTAAACATAACTAGTAATTTGTTTATTTAACGGCATAATATAGAGGATTTCTATGTGCCCAAAAGATATTTCTTTAATTTACAACTCTTTTTACTTCAATAAAAGGACAAAAACTTTGATAGCTATTGAGATAGATTTAGTATGTTATCTAGTCATGGTACTTTTAAATTATGTTTGTCATGGATTTTCATGACAAACATAATTTTATTTGTCTGTTCAATATGGTCAAAATGCGTTCATTCTAAAATTTTATCATGCTAGTTATATGAGGATTTTAATAACGATTCTTCCAATTAAAAACAATAATTGGTTTTCCTTCCGTTACAATGTTTTTTTTACACAAATAGCATTACATTTTATTCATGTTATTCAATATATTTGTAATATTCATCTGAATTTTTTCCCTAATATATATTGCTATGAAATTTGAGACTTTGATAGGACATGGAAACATTGTGTGTGAATTTATTTCGACAAGTAAAAAGCGAAGTGAATTATTTCTCTTTTATTTTTAACTAGTTTGTATAGAATTCTAAATAAAATAAAGCAAATGATATCTAAGATTTTCGCGAGTATTCATTTAAATTAAAGTAATTTTTTTTTCGGATGTACAAGGCGTTTTTATTTTTGATGAAAATACATACTCCCGACGTTTCGGCTACATTATAGGAACCTTATCACCTCATCTGCCCGTGATCATGGTTGCTGTAAAGTAGCCGAAATGCATAGAATATGTAGTTTTATAAAAATATAAATCGCGTAGTACATCCGAAAAAAAAAATAGTTTCATTTAAAATAAAGCAAGTCAAACAACATGTAAACTAAAAATGTTAATAGCTTTTAATCGAAGATATAAATCATACTCTATCAAGAGAGTGTAAATTTATATTTTACGCTCATTCAATATCATTTAGTAAATAAAACTGTCTGATTCGTGATCGCCGTCCATCATAACATCCCATCGACCTAATGCGGCCCTGAGACCACTTCAAATAAACCTCGTTGTTACTGGCACCTACTACGTATACACAAAACATGTAACCTTTCTGTATAGTCTATATACTATGAAGTTTAATTTTAGTTCAATATTAATGAAGTTCAAATAAAAGTATCATAAAATTTTATATATGAGAAGTGATCATCCTCATATTGACAAAACAGGTATCTTTAAAATTGTCTGAATAGAGAAAATGTCACTTATACAAATATTGACTAAAAATCATAACTAGCTGACTGACACGCTTTTGATAGTAGAAGAGAATATCATGGCTACATCAAGTAGGTCTTTAATTAAAATTATAAATAAAAATCTTCACACAGTTTTTACACCAGTAAAAAAGATACGTACATCCATCTATAAAATAATATTTATTTCTCCGAAATGAATACACATAAATATTATATATTGAATATAAAAACTAAAGAGAAAAAATATTTAAGCTCTGTAATAAAATCAGCCTAGAATCAGTTTCAGAGAAATGATTACCGAAGCTTCCCGGTATTCTGTTTCATGTAGTAGGTAATAAGCCGTATCTGTTTTAAAACTGACGATATTATGCTAGATGCTTTCTACTTATTCGCCTTAGGGGGCAGCTGTTACGTTAGAACAAATAACCAATAAATTTTGCATTACATGCTATTATATTACGAACAAAATCGCCCTACAATTACAAGTACAATTTTCCCTAAATACTTTTTATGTTATAATAGATTATTGAATTGTAATATAGAAATGTATATTCGATTGCTTCACGTGTATCACTTTACATTGAAGCCTGTACAAATAAACAAAGCAATGAATCAGCAAATTGTAGATTTAATTTTAATTAAACATTCCATAAATTGTCTCTGAAGTCTCACAACCGGTGCCCCAGTCATCAACTCGAAAACTGCTCTCAATAAGCAATTATTTATCGCCTACTTCCACGTTGAGCCTAATAAAGCCAATCAGAAAGATAAGCAATTACATATATTAAAATATCTAGCTTCCTCTTTATTTATTGCACTATAAAATTAAAAAATATATATCATGCAAAATTTATTCTAGATTCAATATCCAATAATTAATATAGAAATAAGAACTAATTGGCTCTGTTATTTAGTTTCGGTCGGAAAATAATTTAGAGAAGAAAAAAAAACTTGTATATTTAAATATAGAATTGAAAGTTTTCTATTGAGATGTCATATTTGACTGTTTTTACATCTGGTACCTAATCGTCTATTCTTCAGTAGTGTTTGAAACTGAGCCAAATAATATGATGGAGTGACTCGAATCGACTCGGGCGCCACTTTCTTAAACCGCAACTGGGGACGCGTTACGATGCTAATAATACAATTATCTTATATAAAATAATATTTCTTGTTTCCTAACTTCGAATTGGAATACAATTTAGAAAGTTATATTTTTATAGAAACACCTCTTTCATGAATAGCAAAGTTACAATAAATTTTCTTATATGTCTTGTACAAAAATATTAATCAATACAATATCTTCGAAAATGAAATTTCTGATGTATATTGTTTTAAATTTAAGTAAAAAATTAAAATCCTATATGAAATTATAAACATATGTGCTTATAGTAAGTACTTTGACAAATATATATATATAGATTATATATTAAAATTAACATATCTATTACTTGATAATGATCCATTGTAATTCGTAGTCCTTCATTATAAATTCAGTCAGCATAAGAAAAGAGACGGCGCCTGCCAATTTTACAAGGAACCAACAAGAATCTGATGGCCTTGACATTGTCATCACGGCAATCGGAAATAGTATTGTGTCTTGTATTCAGAGACTTGCAGTTACATTACGTTTTTCAACAGCCGAGTTTAAAATATGGTCACAATTTAGGATTTATCAGTATACATAAGATCTTTGACGGCTTCAACAAACAACATTAACGATTTTATTAAGAATTTTGAGTGCAGTGATGTAATTATGTTGGATAGTTGTTAAAAGCATATTTATTACAGCCAGTAACGTTTATTGCTACCGAAACCGTCGATGTCATAGCATTAATAAAATTATTTTTGCTACAACGCGTGCCGAAGTCGAAATGGAACACAGTTGATGTCTATGTTTATAGATCAGAATCCATTGCGAAATGTAATTGAGAAGTTATTGGAGCTAATATAACCTTTTTGCTTTGACAGGTCTAACACATTTCAAAAGATACATTATGTAGGGATTAGTCCTATATGTGGTTTTCTCGACTATAATTACATAGTCTATAGTATAAGAAATCGAATTTAATTTCGCTTGTAAATATCAAAACAGCATAAACTTAAATTTTTATCGAAGTAGGAAATTGCATAGATCCATTACATTATCTATAAAAAGTGAGTCAGTATGATTAATTAAATATATACTAAATGTTTTAAAATAAAGAATTCAAAAAAAAAGTTGAACATCAAAAACTACTAATTAGTAGCTTAAAAACTACATCAACTTTAGAAACTCATTAATAAACCTAATTAATTCTTATTTTATTCAACACAACATATAATTATAAGTCCTATCATTTAATCATTATAATGTGTTCTCATCGTTACTATACAAGTCGCGGAATATTACAAAATTAACTTTTTCTTTTATCACCAATTGATCTTCATAAAACTGGTAAATAAATAATCTTAGTACATCATCTACAGTGGTTTTAATACAGATACAAAAACGATACAAATTGGCAGAGTATACATTTATGTATACATTTCGGTGATGTTTACAAACTTATTTAACTGCCATCAGAGTAGTGAAGCGAATATAACGAGCTCCAGCAACGCTTTTAAGTAACGGATAAGTCATAACAAATCCTACGTGCGCAAAACGTTTCTTATCCACAAGCATCAATCAAATCAATGTCACTATGGAGTCCCAGCGACCTATTTCCACCGGAATACTACCGATCCGGCCATTCACCTAATGATCTCATCGCCCCAGAATAAAAATTCACTCGTTTAGACCAATTGAATTTGTTTATACGCTTTCTCGGACGAAACTGGACGTTCTACTTTAGTTTAGGTAATGCTCGGATTTGAAATCCTTGCTCGTGCCTTAGCCTAGAGCTTTAAATTAATTTCGTTCCTATTATGGAACCTACTCTAAGCCATATTGCATTGCTATCATTGGTTTTCTGTCCCGATCTTAATTAATGTAATGCCAATACAAAAGCTACAGTCGCTGATATTTCAAATCCATTTCCTATTCTTGCAACAATGATTAAACCTCAAAAGTGTAGACGCTGCATTTGGACTGTGGCGGTCCTACGTCAATACATGAGTTTTAAAGTGCATTGCCGTTAACGTTTGTATCTTTGTAAGTATAACCGATAAATAAGAATCAATGGTTTGTGTGTTAGCCAAATATGTACAATTTTTTTCCACATTTGTCTGCATTCATAGATTGTTCCATTACGTGTTAAGTTAATCTTGTTAATTGACAAAATTAGTACATTGGCAGTGATATCATGAGTTTCACACTTGCTGAAATTATTCATTATAATATGAACAAACCCTGCATTGATGATTGTTTGTTAATAATTATGATCGAATATGTATTGAGTATTTGTAGGTGAATAATGTGTATCTTAGATACACTCTAATGCAATCGTGAAACAAAATCTAATTATTTATATAATTATCTTCTATATATATAAAAATGGATTGCTGTTCCTTAGTCTCGCTAAAACTCGAGAACGACTGAACCGATTTAGCTAATTTTAGTCTTGAAATACTCCTGGAAGTCCAGGAAAGGTTTAAAAGGTGAGAAAAATTGGAATAATTGCCGGGAAAACCCTAAAAACAGCCCATTTCTATTTCCCATACAAACGTTTTTTTTGACATTAGATTTGACAACTAACTAATATGTCAATCATTCTGTTTGATTGAAACAGGAAAAACCTGATTATTTATGGCCTCTAAGACGGAATAGAGTTTGCCTGGTCAGCTTCTTCTTCTACCTGGCAATTTCCCATATATAGCAAGGGTCTGCCTTACACGTTTGTGAATAGTTTTGGCTATTTCTTTTAACGACCGGCCGCCTGCCTGACATCAACCCTCTCTTTGGGAATCAACATAAATCAGTGATGTCTAAATACTCTTAGAAAGTACATATGACTCGGAAAAATCACATTGGTACTTGCCCGGGCCAGGATCGAACAAGCGCCCTCGGCAACGAGAGGCGGGCCCTTTAACCACTAGGCCACCACTGCCTGGTCAGCTATACCTACATATATTTATTACTCTTGACCAAACTAACGCGAACGAAGTCGCGGGCAAAAACTAGTTACAAATAAATGTAATAAAAATATTGTTTGTTTTAATTTTCAAGAGAATATTACTTACAAAAAGTCATACAAATAGTTTAGATATTAACTTCATATTTTGGATAAGTTATAATTAGCTTGGTTGCTTTACTATATCTAATAAAAAGTATTGAAACAAAAAGTCAAAACAAATACGCATATATGTAGAATAAGAATTAAGAATAGTGGGACTAATGATTTGTTAAAGCGAACATTACAAATTATATTTACTTTAAGTTTATTAAAAGTTCTCGTGTTTACGTAAAGAGCACGCAGCTCACGCACTCCTTTAGATTTAATATTCGCTACAAATTCGTACTGAACTTATATCTGTTCTAATTAATAAGTACACATGTACGACATAAACTTTGTACACGTTCTTTCATCTATTTATATTTAATGATATGTTAGACTTTCGCGAGTATTCATTTAAATGTAACTAATATTTTTCGGCTTACTGTTAGATTAATGTGCCATCTCGTCTGCCCATGATCACGATTCCTGAAAAGTAAGTAATAGAAACGGCGGGAGTCTGTAGTTTTGAAAATAATAAAATACTCGTAGTAATCCGAAAAATATTAGTTTCATTTATTTATACTTTCTATATATCTGTACCTATGGACAGAGCATTATTACTATTTAATTAACTAAAAAAAACATACAACTATGTATTCTCAAACTGTAGATCAAGCAAATAATGATAGTACAGAATACAGTTATTTAATAGAAATATTTAAGCCTAAATACCATTACTATCAATTAATTAACGAACATTCAATACTATAAATTTGCAAGCGCAAAATTTTGCTGTAACATTTAAATCCTGACGATTAATACATTAAATTGAGCGAAATTGAGAAATAAGCCCGGGCATGGGTCAAAGATCTCAACGTTTCTTGCTTAACAACACAACAAGAATATCTGCTAGGCTAATAAACTAAGGTTCTATTGAGTAAACGACAGATAATGTAATAATTTGAATGCTATAATATTGTGTTACATCGGTCATTAGGTTTTATATCGTAAGATAATCTTTTTAATCAATAATAGCCATACTTAAACACATCATAAATATGTTTAATGATTATTACTTTATCTCCACCATTTCACATTCACACAATTCATTTTTATTTTATAAAGACAATAATATGGTATAAATTTTCACAAATATTCAACAAAATTCAATGTTTTTTTATATTGAATTAATGAAATTTAAACACTCATAATTATGTCAAATTTCTTTCGTAGCAAAGAATTTAGTTCCAGCATTTTATATTGACTATAAATTATAATATTGTATTTTATTTTGCAATAAACTGCGTCCTTTATTTTGTAAGACAATATAGCAGTTATGTTCATATTAAAGAATTTATCACTTAGAGGTACCGTAAGAACTTCTTAATAGGTGCTTAAAGAAATAAGGGAACAAAGTTTTCAATTAGAAAGTTATAAAATCAAATTAATAACTGAAGATTATTATATTATATTTATTGAATTTAATATGAATTAAGAAATACATTTGAACTGCATCAAACAATCCAAATCTGTTTTTTGTATATATTTTGAAAGGTCAAGTTCGGAAAACTGACCGAGAAAATACGGTGTAGTTTACGGTACTTAACTAAAACAAGACACACTGTTGCAAGCTTCCCAGAAATTTCTCATGCAATGCACGTTTAACATGTGTTCGGAAACATTACATTCGACATGAATAATGTAGGTAATTAGTAATGCTAAACGCAATGAAGGAACTGATTCACTAAAGTGAAAAAGTTAATAAATTTCAATGTTATCAGATAAAACATGAACTGCCTTCATAACGAGGATAAATAGATGAATATGAATATTATAAAGCAGTATGAATAAAATATTTGATTTATTGCTGTCTAAAAAATAATAAAAGAGACCATTTGGAGGTGCTGGGATTTGAACCCAGGACTTTCAGCATGCGAAGCAGACACTCTACCACTGAGTTACACCCCCAGTTGATATGCTTGTTGAAAATAAGCTACCATTAAGATACATCTGATATTATGATAAAATCAACGAAGTTCTTTAAAAAGGGCTCCGTCAAATTTTAAAAGTACATGTATAAGTTCTTTGCAATTTATGTACTTTAATATTATTAACTAATTAATATAATTTTATAAAACATTTATTGAACAAAAATAACATTGCTACTTATAATTATTTTGAATATAATAGTATAATTATTATATTTCCTAAAACAGTATGATCAATATTTAAAAAATAATGTGATTCATATTAATTTAAGTAAGGTAAAACAAGCCGTCGCTAAAACATGTTTCTTCAATACATTACCTTATGTAGTTACGGTTTCTTCTAGATGTAGGTGAAACATTCAATTAGACAACTATCTGGAACAAGTTTTATTAACCACTTAGGATTTACAACTTTAAATAACAAGATTTAATGTGTTATTGGTAGTTTCTTTGTAATGTTATTTTAACTACTCGATAGTTTGAATTTAATACTTTAAAAATGTTCTTATAGCAACTGTGATACTACGAACGTGAACTCACTTGGCCATAAATATCGTGGGTATATTGAATCAAAAGAATAAAAGCAAAATAGACTACGGAAGTGAATCCTTTTACGTATGGTAGGACCTCTCGAATATTAAAAAGATTTCTGATTGTAATTTTATATTCTTATTTCGTTATATATCTTAAATGACTCAGCTTCCTTCGCACTAGTTACAAAGGCGATACACACTGCCAGAATAACACCCACAGGAATTTTGTCGGAAATCGTAATTGTACGTATCACATAGATATAAAATAGCGATACGTCAATCATCTATTGTATTTAAAATTAAATCATTGATCGAGATTTAAAACAATCGCATATAAATATGCATTTCGCTGTACTTGTGATTGATTGTGATACATTATGTCTGAATACACTTAAACCGCCTACTCTTCCGCAGTCTCACCACGTATGTTAATTTAAATGTTAAAACAGGAAAGCGTTTAAGTGAGGGTGCCATTAGCCATTATATGAATATGTTTGTTAAACTTATATGCAAAGATTACACAAACTGGTCTTCTTATTTAGCATGTGCATTAATTTTAAGCTCTTCAGCTAATGCAAAATAAATTAAAGCACTCATTGTATCTATGCTAATACACAATTCAATGCTCTCTGATGTAACCACGAACGTTGCATAACATACATACGTATATTTCAATATTTTGTAAATAGCCTATAATTATACGTGAATGAATAAAAAAACATATTGTAAATTAACTTACAAAAATATAAGGTACCCAATTCGTTACCATGTTTGAGTTAGGTATCTCTTGCATTTTGTTTTGCTATCGCTATATTTTGATGTAAAATTTACCTTTATAGGATAAAATCACGTAAAATAACTACATGAACCTAACATTATATACATAAATTAACTACCGCGTTTCTTTTTATTTTATTTTTTTGTGTTATACGAAAAGAACTTTTCTTGAAAATACTCCGGAGTTTATCAACCTTGGTTTTCACGTGTCACATACTAGTTACATAAACTAATTAAACCTGCATATCACATCTCTAAATATATTTTTGATATGCTTTCAATAATATAAACATTGTTGAATCACTCATTCTGATAGTCATAGTCGTGATATTTAAACAGTCATCGTGCATCTGGGTGATATGCTGATTAATTTTGGCTTGACTTACAATATTGTAGCTTATCTCTGATAATTCAGGACTCTTTATATATTATTCATGTATTTATGTATTTAAAATTAAATAGAATATTTTTTTGACAGACTATATACAAGTGAAACGTCATGAGAATTCCAAAAAGGCAGAATAAATATAAGTACCTAATTTAAAATAGCTGACAAAAAATCTACTGGCGTTAATATAATTACTTATAATAAAGATAATGATCCTGCCTTATTCCTTTATTACACAAACAACTATCTATAGATATCCTTTCGCCAAACCAATTCCAAGCTAATTACAGCTTACTGCAACTTAAACACACTATGCAAATACTTTTAAAAATATACCGACTATTCTTATCTTATAAAACATCATACATCAATATTTATTTTCTTTTTGTATAGCAGTAGATTGGAAGTCGGAACATAGGTCTTTAAAGTACAGATAATTCAGAGCTAATCGAGTGTGTAATGGCTGTATCATTGGGCGTGGGTCGAGACAGCTGATCAACCACGAACGAGACATACTCAATCTAAAGGGTAAGGTATGCAAATACATATTGGAATGTTCGATTTATCTTATACATTCTGTCTCGTTAGTGGATGGGATTAATATGTTGATATTATATAGACAACGAGCCAATATAAACAAAATTTGATTTTCATACAAAAATTATAGCTTATATTCGCCTCTTCAATATCCTTTAGAATATTTAATAACATTAAATCAGGGGATAAAAGTATTTAAGATGCAATGTATAAATGTAAATACCTATTGTATAGAAGATAGACGGAAGGAATATTTCAAATGTAGGTAACTATTATTATGACAATCGAAACTTAAAATTTGTGTTAACATTTTCAATATTATATTTAAATTTAATATATAAATTACGGTATCTTTCGTTCTCCAGTAGTATTATGCAATGTTATATTATGATATCTTAAATTTGAACATCGTTGTTAAACTAACACGCCACATAATATTTATTTTAACATATCTTTAACAAACAACCATCTAATACATGTTACAGCTTACAATCAACAGGATATGATTTTAAATATAAAAATTAGATAAGAAATTTAATAAAACGTATTCAAATCACACTATTTTCGTAATCATTCTTGTAATATAATAATTAATAAGTGTGTAAAACTACCACAAGCGTGTAAATAAATTTTATTCACATTAGTCTAGGACAATGAATTGTAGACAAAGCTTTTATCTTCAAGAGTATATGTTATTAATAGCACTTGCGTTTGTTCAGCGATTTGTAAAGAAATATTACAACAGTTTATAAAAGGAACAAAAGAGAAGACATCATACAGATGTAATTTAGACGAATAAATCACCATTATTTATTCTAAAATGATCTCAGAGACAGTTTCAAATACAGTCACGGAAAGCTGTTATAACTAGTCATTCAAAGTGTCTATAATTAAATAGCTCTTGTTAGTGTATAGGTTTTAACACATGATCAATTATTTTACTTTACGTGGTAATTTTTAACATTGTTGTAACAGTATTAGTTGTCAAAGCCAACGCACAGAATCTACATTTATCATGTCTCTTACCAGAAGTCATCAATGCACAAACATGAAAATTTTGATTATTTAAAATGTCAAATACATATCCTACTAATACATATTATAATTGCGAAAGTTTGTGAGTGTGTGTGTATGTTTGTTACTTCTTCACGCTCAAACGGCTGAACCGATTTTGATAAAATTTTGTATATAGGGAGCTGACGTCCAGGAATAACACATAGGCTACTTTACATCCCGGAAATCTCGGAAATCCCGGAAATCCGCGGGTAACACCGCGGGGCGCAGCTAGTTGATAATAAATTAGGTATGGGCATGTACTACCGACCATATTATAAGGCCATTGCTGGTGATGACACGTCTTGCCGGAACACCCTTCGATGCAAAAACTTTTTGAAAATGCTAGAGGTACAACACAGATTTTTTTCTATTCAATATAAGCCACACATTTAGATAAAGGACTATTTATAATTAAACATTTTATAACCTACCCATTGAATGACCAATTACGAAGGTGCATTGGTTGCCTAATTCATTTCTTTGTAGCAATTTGTTCGGTAATTTGATGCCTAACCTAAGAACCATTAGTAGCGAATCGAAGATTATGTTTTTAGGAATTACTTAACATCCTCAATTTGTTAGAGATATTATTTTAATAAAAATAATTACCACTAAACATATGTTTCCATTATAATGTTAACTATTAATTGCACCGTCCGTCCGTCTTTTTTAGACTCCCAAAAACGTTCAGGTCCGAATTAATGCGAATGACGTCATAAGTTTAAATTCGGATTCCCGCGTCATAGTTGGACGATAGTTTAATATAATTATTAATTACAATTAATCCTTTAAGGACAGGCGAGACCTCGGGCCATTGAAATGGATTGAACTTGTCCAAATACGGTCAAACGACTTAAGAAACTAAGAAAAATGCCAATCGACCTTTCGGTCATGGTGATATAATTGTTTTTATAATTACTGCGAACTATATCAAAGTCGCGAGCTATAGATAATAATTGCCTTTTCTATTAATAAAACATAAGCAATATTATTTGTTATATAATGTTCTTTATGGAGAAAATATATGTATGTTGTAAATGAAAATAAAAAAGATATATGCCTTAAAAAATCTACGAGCATAACTTAATGACTCACAACTCAGGATTAATAAAAAAAATAATAAAATAATAATTTTGTTAACATTTAATACATATTTGTCTATTAATATTTTGAATTATTTTTGACTTTATTATTATCTTAAAGCTATAGATATCAAACGACATTGTAGAAAATCCATAACTACATATGAAGTTAAGGTATAATAAATAGCAATCTTGGTGTAACGTATTATGTTTCCTCTTGCACTATTATTGCATCTTAGTATTCCGTTGGTCAACCATAAAATAGCCAACAGCTTGATAATGGGATATACGTCAATAGACTGTAGCTGTATTTTAATAGCATACATTATTTATACACAGAGACACTAGATTTTTCATATCTACCAATAAACCTCAGTATATTTGGGAACACAATAGACAATAAAAAATGTTCCAAAAAATTCAACATCCGTCCAGATAATTTTAGGACGTCTAAACTTTAATTTATATTAGTATTAAAAGATTAATATGAATTAGTTAAAAGATTAGATTTAAATGCTTGTCAGAAGAGTAAGAGGAAAACGAATTCCGTTTAATTAAAATAATTTAAATTTCTATAATGCCTACGTCTTATGTTATTTTATTTGAAACCTCAAGAATTCCAAGATCCCAAATAACCGTCCGTCATTCAAATGAACAAATAAAAATAGACATGATTTTAGTATACAGCGTTGTTCAGCTAACCCTTGTAATTTATAGTCACAAATGACAGGTTATTTAATGTTAGTAGATTTAAAAGAATGGCCATGTTGGTAGTAGTTTATAAGAATCGATAAAATATAAACGCTTATTTTTTTATCATTCAGTTAGTATTTGTGATTCAAATGAAGATAAACGCTTGTTAATTTTAGTGCCAGCTTAAAATCATAGTTCGCAATGAACCGTGAACTAAATTGTCTGCAAACATAAAACGCGCAACTCGTAAATTGTTCTCAATTTAACCTAGGTTAGTACTAGATTGTCTAGACGGCCCTAGGTTACGAGATATTAACAACTTCTTCTTAAATAACTACCGAGACTTTAAATTTTTTTTGAATCGTCTATATAATCGTCTTAATTTGTTGTCGGAATATGTAATCGGTGTATAACTAAAGAATATATTATTTCAAAATTTAAAAATATGTTTTTACAGGGATATTTTTAATTGCAAGACTTTATTTGTATCCTGTAAAAATAAGTAAACAGTGCGTTCATGTCTCATTTTCTATACTCATGTTTTCTAAACTAGTACTAAAATTTTCTACATTCGTAACATCTACATTCGTAAAAATTACACATGAATCTACGATATCATGTTGCAACTTCCAAAAATTATTGATCAAAAATTTGGAAATAAAATATATCTACAATTTATTGATTAATAATGAAAAGTGGTGAAAGGTTTCAAAGCTGTTAAGGACAAGAGTTCATGAGAACGGAGAATTTGTATTCTTTCTTTTTTCAATCAATCCTTTTTTTAAAGCAAACTTTCAGTACAACGTTTGCCATACCTTAATTCTATGTATATTAAATAAAAGAAACATTTAGACATGAATATTTATAGTACTTTTTTGGATCAAGTTTAAAGCAGCCAATGTTAATAATTAAACTTTCCTTTTTTTTTAATAAACAGCAAACACTTATTTTTTTTTAAATATAGAATTGTTGATAAAATATATATTTACACTTTTTTGATTTTTAATTGCTTACATACTTTTTGCGAATTATGGACGATTTTTTCTTGATATTGAAACAAATCAAGAACTAATTCTCAAGATTTCAGATCCCATTAAGAAGAAGTACCTAAATTAACACATTTCTGATAGTAATGCTAAAACTAATTTAAATATATAAAGTTTTAGGATCACAGGCATGATTCATTTCATTGTACTCATTACCGAATTATACCCATAAATCTGTTTTTAATCACTAGATACTATTTAACTAAACAAAATATTGAACTATCAAGTATCAATTTAACCAAGGAGTATACTGTGGGTACTTAAAATGAAAGTTTATTATGAAGTATAGAAGTTTTAATCAGAGATATGAGAAGAAAATATGTTAAATAATTTTCCTTCATCTGAATGAGTCAGGCGACGTGAACAGGTCGTCCCTCGCAAATACTATCCGATATGTGCCCACGCATATATATTTATTTATATGCAAACATGCTATGAATCCCGATGAGTTGTGGCGCCGTCTTTACCACGCATGTCTAATAATTACTTCACGTTCTGTGGGACATCAAATTAAAAGCACTTCGTAGGCACATATAATACTGTAACGCCGAAACTCATTTGAATAAATAAAATTCAACAATACCACAGACAACAAAAAAATAATTGAAATATGCAGTTCCGAGAAGGTACGTTAGATCACCCGTCTGATACGATACAAGGGATTCAGAATGTAAGGTCCTCGCAAATGTAAGGAATAAAGAAGGGAAAAAAGAATATGACGCTTGTTTTTTTTTTCTTCATTTAACTGACTTAAATAAATATATGTTATTTAAAATTAATCGATAGAAACGCATATATCATTCATTATCTTCTCCTTTCTTTTGTTATAACAAGAAAAACAATCATATAGGAATAAATTGTATTTTAAAAAAATAATAAAATCGCGAACACACCATACCTCCCTTTAATAAGATTATAAATAAGGAAGTGTTGATATACCTACGTATCATTTTATATTTTTACGGATATATACGTTAATTTGCAAAACAAAATACTAATAAAATAATTTGTATGAAACTTATAAGTTCTATACTTATTATATTATTATCTGAAATAGGAAAAAATACTAGTATATTTTATGACATTTCAATCAAATATGTAAGTACCAACAATAAAATCTGCGTGAAACAGCTAGTCCAATCTAATTGTATAAGTAGCAGTCATTATTTCGGTAGAAGTAGTTGGAGTGTGAACATGATGACATCACGAGTGGCGCCGATCCGAACCAATTGTTAACAATTGTCCCGTACCCAGAACACTTCAGACAGACCTACAGTCTAATTAAATTACTTAATAATTATATTGCAGTGTATTGAATAAACGATGTCGTAAACTTGCATTTGTTAACACGTTCAACTGCACTTTATTACACACATTTGAATACAAAAATGTTTTAATTCAGTAATTATGTGATATATTATCCTTAAATTTTCTTTACTCATCGAAAAATGGTTTGTATTATAATAAAAGAATTTTAATAATAAAATATCAGTAACCAATCCATCAATCTCCATCAAAAGATTATTCTTTTCGAGCTAAACCGTAAGAAATAAATAAACGATTTCTATTAACAAAAGCCAAATCAAAAAACTCATCCATGCAAAGATTCAAAAATAATCTTTGGATGCATTTTCATTTCGTTTATTTTTGTAAACGTGTAAAATAAAATAATTATTATAAAAGATTCGCAGATGCGCATATGGATGAACATTCCAGAATACTCGAACAGAATCAAAGACAATACACAAATTAAAATCTTGAGCCCGGATGAATTGGGGGTAAATACTTGTTATTTGCCAGAAAATGTTTATAATGACGCTTGTAAACCACTGACGAAAGTTCATCGCTCGCATCAGAAGAATCATTTACATCAATTAATCAAAGTTACCAGAGACAAACGAAACGAAATACGATACAAACTGTTTTGTACTACTGTCTAACCCTTTATTGGATGAAAGGACTGGGCGTTTGATTTATTAAGCCTAACTCAGCCTTGGCAGATGTAAATAATTGGAATAATAAACAGAAATTCGATACCTTTTATCGTTTATGTTAAAGAGGAAGCTTAAATATAAATTTATCGTTTTGTTTTTATAGAACATATTTTGTAAAACAAATGTTTTAAGACGTTATTGTACTGTATATAAATATTTACAAAGGATGGGCTTGACAGTAATGCATCTACCGGCGGCCAGGTGACCCGTGACGTTTAAATGTATGTAGGCGTTCAGTATACCTTTGTAAATAAATGCTTCTTACAACATTTTTTTATCTTCAAGCATACATAAAATGTGTACAAATAACAAGAATAAGGAAATACGTAAATATTTTACACTTGAAACTAAATATATAGAACACTTCGAGTTGTTTACACTAATGTATAGTAAACAGTCCTATACGTTTATCATTTAAAAGTTAGTTTAAAGGTCTTATGTTGGAAGTATATATATCATTAAAATTCAAGATTTTTTTACTAAGAAAACTTATTTAAACTTTTTGATTAAAGCTTCGGCTTATACTTAAGTCAAAAACTAGTAATGTTATGAATAAAAGAAGATAAAACAATTTATAAGTCACATAACCGTCACCGCCAGCCAAATGGTTATATTAACATTGAAGTTAAATAAATCTTCAAGGACAAAATACCTTTTTATCCTCACTGTATGCTCTTTGGAATGTTCGCAAAATAAAAAAAAACGCATTTAAGTATTTTACCGGGAATTGCAGAGGAATAAAATCTTTAAAATGTTAGTAAAATGTAGCAATGACTCCATAAACTTTAAGGAAGTTTTAAAACAATTATTGCACATTAAAAAATACTTAAAATTGTTAACAATTGAAAAATATTACTTTAAGTTATTTATATATAAAAATAAAAGCGAAGCAAAGCTTTTTATAATTTAACTATTCTATTTTAATTTTTATAAGGAACGGAAATTAAAAATATTACTAAACACCCTGTATATAAAATTTGTGCCAGTCTGGACGATACCAAAATAACCAATCGTCTAGATTAATGCCAATGCCCTAGTAAAAGCAAGAGGAAAAAAGGAAATAACATTATTTCATTGGAAACAAATCAAAGACGTTGACAATATCTTATTTTAATTAACTGGTTCAACAATGGTAATTTACAGATTTACCAATTAGTTAGGTACTTAATTATTGAACTAAAGAATATTGCCTATCACTATTACTTACTAAAGCAGCAATTGGTACGTTTCTTTTAAAAGGGCACGGAATTTTAATCTAACCCAAAGTTAAAAATATCATAGCAATTCGATTTAACAACGTTATTTGGAGCGGGAATATATGGAAATTATATTTTGATGTTTTTAAGTATTTTTAAAATAACATTTTTTTTTTACAAACTTACAGAACTTTTAATGTCACAAAATATAAGTCTTGTTTTGGAGTTCTAAATCGTATATTTTATAGCTAAGTATTTATTAATCTATTAAATCACAGTTTGCTAAAAGTACCTACTGTTTAAAATTCTAAATAACGAATAGAGTAGTCCAACAATCCGTCACATTATATTTACCGTAAGTATAGGTCGTCCTTTAACACATTCAAAAAAATCAATAGTTTTCAACACGAATATGCCCATTGAAAAACAAATTAAGTAGGTGGACTTGCTTAGGTTTTAATCGCTTTTCTATTAACCATAAAACATTCCTGAAGGATGAACAGTGAATTATTGTAGTTATCAGCTTCGCAGGTATAAATATTTAAAGTATAATGCTACCTAATAAAGTTCTCACATACTTATCTTATACAGGGTGACTGGTGAATTACTATCGATATTTGAGGACGTGATTTGTGACGATCATATATGACAAAATAAAAATTAATATAACATAAATATTAATAAACTTCTAAGTAAAGTTAACCAAAAGTTATGTAATTAATTACGCATCGTATGAACACCCTACAGATTAGGTATACACATACACTCACACAGACGCGGCGGCGGCGTAGTGTTGTATCAGCACGCCGCCGCACACGTCCACGCTTGGAACACTTGGAACGTGTCAACACTTTATTTATTTATACGGAAATTTTGTCAAAAATTAAGTACCTATTTTTTTTACATAATTCGAATGAGAATCATGTACCGAGTATCCTCCTTAAATATTGATAGTAATTCACCAGTCACCCTGTATATTACTAGGTTTTGCCGCGACTCCGTCCGCGTGGAATAGTGACTTACGGCAGATTTTTGGTTCTTCCCACATAGTTCCCGTTCTTGTGGGGTTTTCGGAATGGTCGAGTTCCCGTAGAATTTTCAGGATAAAACCTATGTTTTTTTTATTCACAATGAAGTACTCTTAACCAACAACATGTTTATTTGTTTATTTGAATAAAGATTAATATTATTATGTTGATACAACTTAAACAAATTATTTCGACCAAATTAGGTACCATAAAAACGGTCTTTGTGAGTTAATCTTAAAAGATAGACATATACTGTCGCGGAGTATTTTTTAGATCATAAAAAGAGCTATTATTCTTTCATACATATTTTTTGTGTATCTTGAACCGTTTTCACGGCGCACGCAACGGAAGGCTTCAAAGATGAAATAATTTCTCCCGTTTTTTACACATTTACCACTATATCTTTGCTCCTTTTGGTCATAGCGTGATGTTATATAGCCTAAAGCCTTCCTCGATAACTGGACTATCCAACACAAAAAGAATTATTCAATTCGAAACAGTAGTTTCGAAGATTAGCGCTTTCAAACAAACAAACAAACAAACTCTTCAGCTTTATAATATTAGTATAGATTTATAGCTTTATTACCTTTAAAATGTAGCGGATCAACTTTTGTCGTTTTGGACCTAAAATTACAAAGTACAGTGTATAACAAACCTGAAATAGTTTAAATGTTTTAAAGGAACTTAGAAATCAAATGATCTTTCATACAGAGCAAATTTTGATAGATTGCTATTAAAATTACTATACCTTTAAAAACTTGGCTTAATTGAAACTATGATATAAAACAACATTGCATTATGTTGAACTCTCATCCCGGTTTGGTATGACAGACAGACTTTACGCAATTGTCGTACTACCAAAAATGGTGAACCATGAGCATACTGGAACTCTTTTTTTCCAAATTGCTTCAGCACTTGTGACTGTCACAAATCTGAAGACTCTTCCTATTTTTTTAAGCATTCGTTTAAGGTAGTAGGTTTGTCTAAGTGCACATTTAAAAAACGTATATAAAAAATATACTTAAAAAAAAATTTTTTTTTGGATAATTGTAATATCCTGTGATTATTCAAAGGACTTCATTTTTCGAATATATGTAGATTCTAAAAGGTGAGTTTTATTTTATGGATGGTCGATACACCTTTTCATTAATTAGAACAGTATCACTGAAATTCACTTAGCTAGCAATTACGAAATGTAAACCATGATATTCATAAAAAAACTTGTTATCAAATATCGTTTCTTCCTGATTTTCAAATCAGATAAATTTCCTGAACATAATTTTAGATTAATCGATCATCTGAACAAAAAATATTACCAGTACTACCAATATAAAATGGGCAGCACCTTATCGCTTGTACTTTAAATACAATAATATGTGTTTTTTGTCTATTAATATGTACTTATTAATTGATTAAAATTATATCTCATTACAGGAATATTGAAAAAATATATTTCATGATCATAGTCATTGTCATCCAAAATGTTATAACATAAACATAATCTTTCTCAAAAAAAGCAAAAAAATTAAATTATTAATTTCAATTTTGAAGTGAAATAATGGTGATAAATGAAAATGTTTATTAACTAAATTTCATGTGTGGTAGCGTATACAAAGTACAAATACCTTTTTTTTTATTGAGATTAAAACGTTAATTGTACTTTTCCAATACCTACATAACGTTTTTTCGATATACCTAATAAGTAAGATTTATTATTTTCAACTTTTTTTGCTAAAATGACAATGAAAATACAGATAAAAACAAAAAGTAGTTTGACTTTATTTATTCCCAACCTTCAAACGTGTACCATCTGCATTGCACATTTGACCTTAAAAGAAACGTTTTCAGTTTACAAAAAGAGAAGATTAAAATCAAGACATAATAAGAATTTTTAAAAGACAGCTTGTTACCGAAATATACTTTTCTCGTTTTTTGAATAAATTCAATACACATTACCTACTTATTTTCGAAACATTTACTTTACCAACTTCTACAAGTCTCCTTATCTTAATTTATATTACTTTTATTATTATATAATATTACTTCTTTTGTCCTAATTGTTTTAAATATATATTTTATTAGTCAATGAAAGAACTGATATAATTGTGCTTTAACAAATTTCGTATCAGAGCCCTATTCTTAACTAAGTATTCACACTTAATTAGCTTCAGCTTGACAACTTAGAAATAACTACATCCTTAATAGGTTAGAACATATTATTCAAGTTAAATAGGATTTTTTTATAAAAAAAAAATATTTCATCATTGTTAGTTATACATAGAGTAACGCTCATAATATGTATAAATTTTTAACATAATAAAATTTAAATTCCTTATATAAGTTAAAATACTACATCGCTGAATTATGTTACTTCTTTTGCGTTTAACCACTGTAAACAAGATTTTTATGGTAATAATAAAACATCTTATTAAAATCCAACTCATAGTTAGTATTTACACTATTCGGTTTTATATTCATGAAACTTTTTAAATTTAAAAACAGTAACATAAACACTGACTGTTTTGCTCCTACCGAAATCATAATTTCTGCGAACTTCATTTTAAGAGGAATAGAGAACAAAAGATTTACAATCTTCAGTTTAATTATAAAACAACACAGTGAATTGAGTGAAGTGAATCTACTGTACCTTAGTTTTTTTTATTAATTTAGATATTTTAGCTAAGTTAATTTTCTTTAGAATTTCAGAGTTATTATGGCCTTATATAGTAAACCAACTTCTAGAAGACAACATTTTGAAAGAATACAATTTATTTATTAAAAATATAGATAATAAAACAATAAAAAACATCTTCATTACATACATGAAAATATATTAACATAAAATTCTCTCTTCAATGATATATGTATGGAATACATTTTTTCTGACATTGTTTTATCAAATACTTCCGTTGGTAACAAATAAACGATTTACAAAGATGTCAGCATTAACTAGTAACTACTGTTTGTCATTTACCAAATTTGACAGAGGTCATCGCTTTAAAAAGTAAATTGTCTATGGATTCTACTCTCCTTTCATTTTATTGGTAGAATTATTGACAACAAAATTTTAATTGGTGTTCAAAGATTTCATGTTTTAAAGCTGCCAATGAATATTAGCAATGTAAACGGAAACAAAACATGTGCTGTGTGCTATCATGGCGAATTTTCTTGATCATCAACATCACTTTTAACAAGTTGTGCAACTAGTGTGCAATTGTTATGGGATTAACTTTAAATGTGCAGTATTTTTACCTATATGACCTATTTTCATTGTTTTGTGCAACATAACTATATTTCGTTAAGATGAGTGTCGACGCGTATGGCCCAAGTTCTCAAACACTCACATTCTTAGAAACCGAAGAAGCAGATCTAATCGGTGCTGACACACAGGGATCTGAGTTTGAATTTACAGACTTTACATTACCATCTCAGAGCCAAACACAAGCATCACAACACGATCATGGAATAACTTCATCCAACCAAGTTAGTTGACGTTGATAATATATTTGCATAACCTAATTAGAAATATAGTATACCTAGATGTATTTACTTAATTTTCCTCTTGTTTTTAGATTAATGGACTCGGTCGTGGAGACCTTCATTCGAAAGTATCAAGTGTAGCTAATGCAATCGCGGAACTGCAGTTCGAAGAGGAGGATGAAGCTTTGTATAGTAGCAAGGAACTGCCAGAACATGCTTGCAAGTATTGTGGCATTCACGATCCCGCCACAGTTGTTATGTGCAACATCTGCAACAAGTGGTAAGTGGTTATTATTGTCTAAATATATTTTTTTGTCAAACTACTATAAAACTTAGAATATCAATTGTAATTATTACTACAATCAAATATTCTAAGAATGTGTGCACCAAGTTATGAGAAACATCATATGTAAAACATTATTATGAAATATTGCATATAATATGAAAGACAGTATAGTTTTCTATTGTAATCTAGGTTTTGCAATGGCCGTGGAAACACCTCTGGATCTCACATCATTAATCATCTAGTGAGAGCTAAACATAAAGAAGCAGCACTTCATAGAGATGGTCCATTGGGAGAAACATTATTGGAATGTTATTCATGTGGGGCTCGTAATGTTTTTGTTCTCGGTTTTATACCAGCAAAAGCCGACTCAGTTGTTGTCCTTCTGTGCCGGTCAGTATATTAAATCTATACAAACATAATTTCAACTTTTCTTGTTATAATAATATTAAAATAGTATTCTTATCTATCAAGATATCCTTTTAATACTCTTAGCACTGTCTCTCCATAGTTTTACTTCTCATATGTAAATTTCTTTTTATATAGGTAATTGTAATTGTTCAGACAAATATTTGAATTGCAGACAGCCATGTGCCGCCCAAAGCTCTCTCAAGGATATGAACTGGGATCAAGAGCAATGGAAACCACTTATTTGTAAGTTGTATATTATTATAACATTTACTAAGTGACTGACAGACATTTTAATTTATTTTATATAATTCTTCATTATCATATTTACAGCTGACCGTGCATTTCTGTCTTGGCTTGTAAAGGTACCTTCGGAAGCTGAACAAATGAGGGCAAGACAAGTAAGTTATTTCTGAATAAAGAGTAAGATTTAATGTACCTTTTTGTTCAAAGAAACCTCTTAAAAATATTTATTTTCATGAGTTATTTTAATTAATACATAATATACTATATAATAAGACAATTTGTAAGTTGTGTAATATAGTAATAAAAAAAAAAAATATTAATTCTTGCAGGTGACTCCTCAACAAATTGGACGTCTTGAAGAACTATGGCGTGATAATGTTGATGCTACTTTCCAAGATTTAGAAAAGCCTGGTGTAGATGAAGAGCCCCATCAAGTACTCCTGAGGTTATTTATTGATATAAACTATAACATAATTCTTATATTTCTTACTATTGTTTAAACTTTTCAATTTGTCCACAATAAGTATGAACTATTAAGCAAATATGTAATTAGAATAATATATAATAAATAGCATTAGATTATTTCTTGTCAGTGAAATTTAGTTAAAGTTTCATGGTTTTTTGTAGATATGAGGATGGATATCAATATCAGAATATATTTGGCCCTCTCGTTAAACTAGAAGCTGATTACGACAAGAGGCTCAAAGAGTCTCAAACCCAGGAAGGCATTGAAGTGCGTTGGGATGTGGGTCTCAATAAGAAAACCATTGCATATTTCACTCTCGCCAAGACAGATAGTGACATGAAACTTATGCATGGAGACGAACTGAGATTGAGGTAAATAGTTTATTTTGTTAAATCAACAAGTTATGTAAGTAAATTGTTTCCATTACTGTTATTTATACATGACCTCATCCCATTTATTACAATGATGTGATTAAAACCTTATCAGAAGTTAATTTATAGATATGCTAGGTTATGGTCGTAATTTTATTAGTTAATAAATTTACTTTAATTTTTTAATATATTTCTAGCAGTTTCTTTGGCTACATAATCTTTGTAGCTGGATATAATATGCAGTATGTTTGTAGTTAGGTGTGATGACATCATCAAACAATTAACTTACTTTCACATTTGTAATACTAATGCTATATATATAGAGTGTATGAAGTATGGTATTCAAGTGGTACTTTATTATATCTAGTGCAGAGTTTAATTAGTAAAATTCTGTTTTCAACTAGGATAAATCCAGCACTAGTGATGATAACACTTTATACATATCATCGGGGACAGTGCAAATATATGATAGTAATTATTTAGTGTTTAATTTGTTATTAATTGTGAAAAATACTGTTTATTTACAAATTATTTCAGCTTAAACTTTCTTCTGATAGTAAATACGCGGAATTATCCAATTGTAGTTACGTGGATTTGCATTATCCTCAACGATATGTTTATAATGAAACTCAATGTTGTCAAAAGTCTTACTAAATATATTGTCTTTATATTTATAGATATGTTGGCGAGCTGCATAAAGCATGGTCTGGTGTGGGTCATGTCATTAAAGTTCCTGATAATTATGGCGATGACGTCGGTTTAGAACTGAAGAGTGGGGCCGGAGCACCCCTTGAATGCACTTCCAACTTTGTTGTTGATTTTATATGGAAGAGTACATCGTTTGACAGGTAGCTTATACCATATAGATTTTTTTTTATCTGCTATTAATAACAATATAAGGTTTCCCCGTGCGAGTAAATATGTTCCTTTTTCGATTCCACGCTCAAAAACGAATTTAGGACAGAATCATGAGTCGGCACCTAGACAGTATAACCTACTTATAAAAAATCAAGAAATTGATATCGACATTTTCTCAGACAGTCTGCCAAAATTTAAAAGCAAAGTTATAGCTAGTTTTAAATCGCCCAGTATAAATTATTAATTGTAAGTTGAAAATAAGGATCACATTCCAGTCTTTCAACATCAATCATGTTTATATTGTGTCATTTAGGTTCTGTATTACAGTTGTTTGTTTGTTATTTTTGCTATAAAATTTTTGTTAACCAAAAAAAAGTTTCATTTTATTTATTTTTAATTTTTTAAATACTTATTAATAAGTTGGTAATTTGTTATTGTCTTTTGTAATTTACATTTTATATTGTATTATTATTGGTAGTATTTTTTGTTTCCCCTTTCGTATAATTTAAGTAGAAAAAAAAAGTTGTGTTAGGTTAATAGAAAATACTGTCCTTTTCCATGCCGTGATAACTTTTAACTGAAACAACACTTAGCTAAAAATATAATTACCTTTATTTTAAAACTTATGAATGGTGCATGTTTTGTAATTTGTCCTTATATAAATAAATAAATATATTTGCTCATGCAATTTTAAGCCACAAATATAAGTATTGAAATGTGAATATTGAAAATGAAGATTTATATTAGTATACTTTTATTCAAATATTATATTCTGATTTTATTTAGAAAGGAATCAGAGGTAATTCTTTTATAAAAATAAATTATAATTTTAGTATAAGTCACAATGAGGAGCAAATTCCATTTAGAATAATGATTTATTCAGTCCTATAAAACTTATAAATATTTCCAACATCTCTAATTTTGTTAATCAATGATCATTTTTCAATTTACAGAATGCAACTCGCTCTACGTAAGTTTGCAGTAGACGATTCCTCAGTTTCTGGGTACATCTATCGTCGCTTATTAGGTCATGAGGTAGAAGAGGTATTGTTCCGCGTACACTTGCCGAAACACTTCAGCGCTCCGAACTTACCCGATCTTAACAGATCCCAGGTAAATTTGTTTGATATATATAAATAAATATTAATTATCGTCCATAATCTATTATGACATACTGCATATTGAAAAGGAATACGATTAATAATATTTTGGAACAATAATTTAGACATAAATTATTTTTGTTTAGGTGTATGCAGTGAAGCACGCACTCCAACGTCCATTGTCTCTGATCCAAGGACCTCCAGGTACTGGGAAAACCGTTACATCTGCGACCATTGTATACCAGCTCGTACGCCAAAACGGTGGCCCTGTACTAGTATGCGCTCCGTCCAACACCGCCGTAGACCAACTGACTGAGAAAATACACCGAACCGGACTGAAAGTAGTTCGTCTCTGTGCAAAATCCAGGGAGGCTATGGAATCTTCAGTTTCCTTCTTGGCCTTACACGAACAAGCACGTGCTTTAGGCTCCGCTGATAGTGAACTTCGCAAGTTAACTAGGCTGAAGGAGGAGGCTGGTGAATTGTCGGCCGCTGATGAGAGGAGGTACCGTGCGCTTCGTAGAGCGGCCGAGAGACGATTGCTTGACGCGGCCGATGTTGTATGTACTACCTGCGTCGGTGCTGGCGATCCCAGGGTTGCACGGATGAGGTTCCAATCCATCCTCATCGATGAAGGCATGCAGTCTACGGAACCTGAGTGTATGGTGCCCGTAGTACTTGGAGCGAGGCAATTAATCCTCGTCGGTGACCATTGTCAGTTGGGTCCCGTGGTTATGTGCAAAAAAGCCGCAAAAGCCGGTCTCAGTCAGAGTCTTTTCGAACGACTCGTAGTTCTAGGCATTCGCCCCTTCCGCCTAGAAGTGCAATATCGTATGCACCCAGAGCTCTCCCGCTTTCCATCAGATTTCTTTTACGAAGGATCGCTTCAAAATGGCGTTAGTGCGGAGGAGAGGCGATTGCACAAAATCGATTTCCCATGGCCAAGACCCGATAGGCCTATGTTCTTTTACGTCACTCAGGGTCAAGAGGAAATAGCTGGATCAGGAACATCGTACCTAAATCGAACAGAAGCTGCAAATGTTGAAAAGTTGACGACTCGCTTCTTGAAAGCTGGTGTACGTCCGGAACAAATCGGTATCATCACTCCATACGAGGGTCAAAGATCATACCTCGTACAGCACATGCAGTATCAAGGCAGTCTGCACGCTAAGTTATATCAAGAGATTGAAGTCGCCAGTGTGGACGCTTTCCAGGGCCGGGAAAAAGATATCATAATAATGTCATGCGTCCGGTCCAACGAACATCAAGGAATCGGGTTTTTGAGCGATCCGCGTCGTTTGAACGTGGCGTTAACACGCGCCAAATACGGCTTAATTGTGGTCGGAAATCCGAAGGTTCTCAGCAAACAGCCGCTGTGGAACCACCTGCTAGCCTTCTACAAGGAGCGACGCGTGCTAACCGAGGGGCCTTTGTCTAATCTGAAAGAGTCGGCGATACAGTTCGCAAAGCCGAAGAAATTGGTGAACGCTCAGAATCCTGGCTCGCACTTCATGTCGACGTCGATGTTCGACGCTCGCGAGGCGATGGTCCCGGGGTCCGTGTACGACCGCGCCCGTCCTCCTCGTGACCCGCTCGCCTACGTCGGCCACGAGCACGCGGCGTCGCTCCACGCTCCCGTCCCGCCGGCAGCCTTCGCCGCTCACCGTCCGCAGCAGCGCGCCCCGCCGGACGCGACGCGCTCCCGCCGCCGGCCGCCGCGCCTCTCACAGGAGCCGCTGTCCCAGCAGCCGCCGCTGTCACTGTCGCAGGGCGCTTCGCAGCCGGACTTCAGCCAGGAGTCCTCCGCGCCGGACTGCCCGTCGCAGCCGGACGGGTTGCTGTCCCAGGACTCCACGTACCAGGGAGGGTTCCGCGCGCGCTGTGCCCAGTACTGAGAGCGTCCGCGTAGCGCGCCCCCGGGGCACAGACACGGGACCGACGGAGCCGCAGCACCGCCCGCCCGCGGCAGACGACCGACGACCGTCCGCGACGCACGGCACACGACCGAACACTGTGTCGCGGCGACCCACGCGGCGAGCCCTCGCGTAAGCTTCTATTGTGTGAAGGGAAAATTTGTTCATAAATTACAGGAATAGCAATAGGGACGTTTCGATTTAAACGAAACTATTCGGGAAAATAATAATCGGTTTCATAGTACGTGTTAGTAACTATAAATTTCTAGTTAAACCGCGCGACCGGTGAGCACAAAGTTCATGTTTAAATGTTAATACCCTAATTGTGTAACTAAATCCGATTGAGATGGTACCGGACGAAGAACTATGGTACGACTTCATTATCATTCGCCCTTCAGTAGTTTACTTCTTTATTTTAAAAATTAAAAAAAAAGAATAATAGTATGATAGATTTTTAGGGCAAACTTCATTGTGGTTTCGTTTCATTTCTTTGTTATCATCTATGTAAGAAATTATAAAAATCAATGCTCTGTATTAGACAATATTGTGTCAGCAATAAATACCTTATTGTTTTTCCTTCATTTAAACATAATTAAAAAAATATACAATAGCATGAACTTATGTACATTTTCAAAGTACTTTTACTTTTCTATGACAATACGAAAGTTGTATAAATATAAATATGTTTATAACACTTGATTGTTACTAAGGAATATATATTTTACTAACTGTAGTGTTAAAATATTGATGCAATATTTTGATTTTGTTTTTAAAAAATATTACACAATTGTACTAGAAATCGTAACATGACACTTATAGTTTTTGACTCAAATTATATCTGTTTGAGAAATTGATAAGATCGAAGGACGAAACGTTTGTAAGAAAAATTTATTCTTTTTATAAATGAGTATAATATATAAATTCTTGGACAACCTTTATGCACTAAAATGCTCAAAACGTGACAATTGTTAACGTGAAGGAAAATCAATAAAGACTTTCATTTATATGTTTTGTTTTAATTAAACCCATTTGATACAATAAAACTTTTACAATATAACGTAACAGTTTATTAATAAACAAAATATAAAAGGTAATAATGATACATACATTCTGTGTTAATCGATAAATAAGATAAACAATAAAAAATAACTATATGTAGTTCTGTACCCTTATATAATCGTAGTAAATATATAACAATCAAGCTTACATTATAAACTGAACTGCCACGGAATAGTGGTTTAAAATGCGTTATACATGTCTTGTTTGTAATTTTAATCATTGTATAGTAATAGTAAACACAAATCGGGTCAAGTTACTTAAATGAAAATAGTTTAGCTTATATATTCTAAACGAATATAAGGTAAAAAACAATATAAAAAGTCTTGCTGTATTCCTATAAACTTATACATGTGCGATATTATTTTCTAAACATCTAAAAATATAAAAAAATTAATACGATAATAAGATCATTAATAAGTTACAAAAGCTCGTCTTTGTTAGTAATATCTTAAAGCTAAAGGAAATCGACAAGTCTTGGAGATTCTCTACACCATAAGCACAATACATTTCGAAATATTTTCAACATTTAAAGCCATTATAGAAGCATCGAGATTCAATCGTATGGCCGCTTTTACTACTTTTAATACATTATAATTAATATCATTTGACACACATTGTTAACTGGCACTATTTGTGCAAATTTAACATCACATAAAGCTCTTACGCAATAAATGCTTCAAATTTATTATACTTAGGTAAATGGACACATCTATAGTCTTCACTGTGGTTAGGTTACAAAATTGTTACACAAAAATAAGTATAAAATATAACAGAATGGTGTAGGCTTCCGATAAATGCTAATAAAAAAAATATTTTTATTCTCTAACATTATTCAATAGTTGTTTTTAACAATCAACAAAACATAAATATAATCAAACAATAATGCAAACATATTTGCGGTTAATAGCAAAATAACATTTAAATTTTTCATCAAATTTGAAAGCATACGGATTCATATTTGCAAATAGCATCTACTGAATTTAAAAGTCATTCATGAGTCATATCTATTTTATAATCTGTTTACTGCGGTAATGGCGGCGGTTGCCAGGCGTACGTAGGATAATATGGCGCGAAATTGGCAGCTCCGGTTATAGCCATGTTTTTGCTTTCACCTCTATCTTGGATCGTCCGAGCGGCATACTGAGATTCTTTGTACACCGGTTGGGCTGTGAAGAAATATTAAATATACAGTTTATAATAAAAATATTAGACTCAAAATTAGAATTGTTCCGTTCAATGAATGCTTATGTATAAGATTTATAAAATTATTTATCAGGTATCGTTTTATAATGGCTGATATATACCTATTTTTAATACTTACAAAGCGAAGGATACAAAGATTGGTATGGTGGTTGAGCTGGTTCACCTGGAACCACCCAGCCTCCTGGGGCGACGTCACCACTTGGCACCTGTATATTAATTTAATAAATAAAAAATCCTTTCGAAAAAATTTATTGTAAGCTGAACTAATTCAAACCGTATTTAAAAAAGACTGTTTTGTTAATTTAGCAATTATATTTTATACTAGCTTTTGCCGCGACTTCGTCCGCCTGGAATAGTGACTTCCGGCAGATTTTTGGTTCTTCCCACATAGTTCCCGTTCTTTCGGGGTTTTCGGAATGGTTGAATTCCCGTAGAATTTTCAGAATAAAACCTATGTTTTTTTTTTATTCACAATGAAGTACTCTTAACCAACAACATATTTATTTGTTTATTTGAATAAAGATTAATATTATTATGTTGATACAACTTAAACAAATTATTTCGACCAAATTAGGTACCATAAAAACGGTTTTTGTGAGTTCATCTTAAAAGATAGACATATACTGTCGCGAACTGTTTTTTAGATCATTAAAAGAGCTATTGTTCTTTAACACATATTTTTTGTGTACCTTGAACCGTTTTCACGGCGCACGCAACGGAAGGCTTCAAAGATGAAATAATTTCTCCCGTTTTTTACACATTTACCACTATATCTTTGCTCCTATTGGTCGTAGCGTGATGTTATATAGCCTACAGCCTTCCTCGATAACTGGACTATCCAACACAAAAAGAATTATTCAATTCGAACCAGTAGTTTCGGAGGTTAGCGCTTTCAAACAAACAAACAAACAAACTCTTCAGCTTTATAATATTAGTATAGATAAGGCTAAACAATACGAGAACAAAAATCCTATTAAAAAGTTATGGGATATGGAAGATCCTCATTGGTTACTTTAGGTTCAATTTTAAATTATTAATTCTCAACACACATATGAAACTCTATGCATAGGGCAATGGAAAACCAATAAATTACACAAAATTGGCTAGAACAGTATAAAAATAAACATGTCACAAAGAGTGAAGTGACAGTTCGGACCAAAAATACTAGTACTGATTAAGCATCAAAAGACCTTGCCACCAAATATCTGGATGTAAATAATACTCACATTAGAAGGCACTGCAGGTTCGCCTGGCCCTACCGGCAGAACAGCCGGTTGACTTGCATCATTGCTTGGCTGCATTGGCGCAGATGGGGATGGGATGGGTTGACCAGCATTAACCAATGGCACTGTTCCAATGGTGATATACTTGCGATCCTTCATATTAAAATGCATTCCAGAAACAACACATTCCACCTGGAAGTGTTTTGGCTACATTATTGAAACTAAAAATAATTTGATAATTGTCAAGAAGACAGAGATAAAGGGAAGCCTTGTTATATGGAATATAAAGAAATTACTCTAGTGGAATAAAATATTTTGACTTAAAATAGTTTTGACTTTATTATTGCTGATAACCTTATATTTTATTAATAGTTTTTGTCCACAACTTTGTGGAGACATGAAAAATATTTGCCTGATCTAAACATATATGACATAAGGTATCAGTTTTGTGTTCTTCACACTTCATTAGTAAGTGTGAAACTTAGGTAAAAGAACTGGTTTTTATGTTATTATTTAAGTAAATGTTATTTTGAAAATGTAAATTCAATTTTAAAATAGCCCTATTTTTATAAAATTATTCATAGATGCTGACATTTCAGCTTCCAATTCAAGTAAAGTGTTTGTAAATAGAATATAGCCATTCTCATTAAATCATTTTGTTCATATTTTATAGGGATTTTTTAGAATACAATTAAAGTCACTATAATTTCATTTTGCCTGTCAGCATTTCCACAGGAGCACTAGATACTAGTGTCATTATGTGAAAGGTGTCAAAAATTATGTCTCATAATACTCAAATGTCCCCAAACGTACTTGAAAAATATGGTAATAAATTATCAACAATCACTACACATTGTTGTCATGAATTGTTGACGTTCAACAAACATCCAAGGTTATGACTATTCTTACCTTTAAATCGTAATCTAAATCAATGATGTTACAGTTTACTAAGTTAGATGGTGGTATCGGAGGTATTTCCATTGTCAAAGTCCAATGCTTCGTTGTACCTGCCGGAGCAGGACCTTCTTGAACTGTTAGAATAACATCTTTTGTCTTTCGTGTTGAAGTGCTCGGAGAGGTTGCCCTATAATTCACCACCTGAATTTAAATAAATATGTGAAATCTTTGATTCAGTATAATCTACAGGTATAATCATATCACAATCAATTCATAAGAAGACGTAAATACCTTTCTCAAAAATATTTTCACCAAATGTAGTTGAACATTACTCTTGTTTTCAATATCTATAGTCAAAGGTATAACTTGACCAGGGCAATAACCAGAAACAGGAGCTCTCACATCAACACATAAAGGTGGGGACGCACAACAGAAGCAACAGAACGTCTTCTCCATTTGGAAGTGTATAGGTTCCTTTAAAAGTAAATTTACAGTCAGATATTAAATGATTCTCATACAAATTACAGAAAATAACACTATATATATCTAAAAATACCCGATAAGAAGGATTGAGATTCAAATCCAATGCGTTAATAACTGTAAATGCCATTTTTGTTTCTTGATCAAATTTCCATGGCCTATCTAATGTAACCTTTATTGTGTATCTGATGTAACCATGTTGACCTTCAAAGGACGATGGCAGCACCGGTGGTAAAGTACAAGTGAAATTATATACTTGTTTTCCAGCTGGTATTTCTATCTCATTACCTAAAAACAATCACATTTATTAAAGAGAAAGTATAGAGACAGAGTTTTCACAGAGATAATACTTAAAATCTTATTTTGATCATTGACATCTTAGTAAGAATAATTGTCAACAGATATTTAGTTACCTTTGAAAAGTTGTAAAAAGAAAAGTTGTATCTATAAAATGTCTATGAAATTTTATAAACAATATGAACATGTTTCTTAGGTATATTTTTATTGATTCATCATTGTTTCAAAGGATTATTTATATTTCAAACTTTATTTAAATTTTATTAAATACCTGTATTACTTCCAAGTAAATAGTATGATATTTGGAAGTACTCTTCATTCCCAGTGTGAAGAGTATCTGTAGATTGCGTTTTACCTTCTGCATCTTGTTCTTCCTTACTTTCACTCCACTCAGTGTGAGCTTCGCCCTTAATTTTTACATGTATCCCTAAAGTATAACATAAAGAATAACATACAATAAAAAAATTACCGTTCTATTGCTTGACTATGTTCACAAAGTATGACTCATAGTATGCAGTAATCGTTTTTAATAAATAGGCGGTTACATACCTCTAACTTTTTTTGGACTATCAAATACGTATTCTATTCTTCCATTAACTGTTTGACCAGCATAATAAGTATTCCATTGGTTGTCCAAGTAAATAACAGCTTCTTTGATACCCATTTCTTAGATATGATTTGTAACTTAATTCTTAGTTCTCGTAAAAAGTCCCGGATTACATTCAGCTATAATTAAAGATTAAAAAAAACAAGTCGTCAGCTGTCAAATTTTTCTCTGACTGTCGCTTAGTACATGTATTGAGTATTAATAATATTATGACGGGAGCTACATTAAACAGACTTTATTAGATTTTTTTTTCTCAATTATAGATTATGGATTAGATTATTAAAAAAATAAATATTAACCAGTAAAAACCATTTGTGTTAACTGACCTACCTGTTTTATTATAATATTGTAAAGACAGAAACCGTGAGTGTATTTTGTCTAATTCAACAGGTGTTGAGTTAATCAAAGAGATAACTTAATTCTTAAAAGAATATTTATTGTAATAAAGTTAACATTTGAAATGTTTTTAAGAAATTTTCTTTCTTATAATGGCTCCTCATATTTTTGTTAAGACAATCTTTCTAAATAATGAAATAAGTTTTCAAAACCAATAAGAAATATCAAGAAACATAAATTTTTTAGTATTAACTTTTTATTTCCTAAACGTTATTTTTAGTATTTAGGTTAGACAGTATATAAGATAGTAAGCATAACAAAAATACCTTAATTACGCTTTAATATATAGTAACTAAAAGAGATATTTTAGAAAGAAGAGAAAAACTACATAGTCACCTACCAAAAATTTATAAATTTCTATCTCTATTGTCTTATCACTTGACAGTTGTCATATCAATAATTGTCTTATTTGATTTGGTTTAAAATATGGAGCTGAATCCTTGAATACTGAATTTTTAAATTCAATTATTTGTCATATTTTATAAATACAGACAAGATATTTAGTAAAAGGAAATATTAATCAATAAACAATCACGTTTGTTTAATATGGACGATTCAAAGAAAAATACACAAAACTTCAGTGTTGAGGATTATAAAAATAAGGGCAATGAATGTGTTAAAGATGGAAAATTTATTGAAGCTGTATTACATTATACCCATGCAATTAAAATGGACCCTCAAAATTATGTTTTATACAGCAACAGGTCTTTTGCATTCCTGAAATTAGGTCAACATTATTTATCATTACAAGATGCAAATGAAACGGTCAGGCTTCAGCCCCAATGGGCAAAGGTAATGATGAAATTTAATTTTTTTAGTACACTATTTAGGTTTACATATACATGATATTTTTCACTTATACTCTGGCTCTGTTTCTATAATACATAATGTAAGAACTAATAAAATGCTTATAGATTTCTTTGAGTAATTGGGATTGAACCCTAGTCTCAAAGAATTTTGGTATAAAAGTGATCAGTAAGAATGTTGGCATGCTTAAGTATAGTCTTTTATAAATTAAAATAGTCATTATGGTATTAGGTATATGCATATTTTTAGGCAGTAAGTACTATTATAGATGTAGTGTATATCATTTTTTTAAATGTTAATTGGCAGGGATATTTTCGTCGTGGAGAGGTTGAAGCTGCTAGTGAACTATATGATGAAGCAATAATATCATACACCAGGGCTCTACGACTTGAACCTCATAATACAAAATTGATGGAATCTATAAAAAATATTACTAAAATTCAACAAAATAAAATTAAAAGTAAGTTTATCCCTACTAATATTATAAATGCGAAAGTACCTCTGTCTGTCTGTCTGTTACGCTTTCACGCCTAAACCACTTTAATGAAATTTGGTACAGAGTTAGAGTTGACCTTGAGAAAGAACATAGGATAGTTTTTATCCCACACTTTTGAAAGGTTCTCTTGGAAACACAATATAACTGAACTCCATGCGGACGAAGCTGCGGGCGGAAAGCTAGTTATATATAAATTGACACTTTATACTCGAGATATTTTATAAAAAATTTCTCATGCAACTAAATATTTTTCAGGTTCACATAATGTTATATGGTTGAGCACTTGTGTGGGTTTCATTATTGGTATAATTGTTGTTATATTGGATTATACCTTGACTGAAAAACCAACATTATCAGTAAGTTTAAGACTACATAGTACTTATTATAGTAAAATATTTTTTACCATTTTTATTAATCTATCTGTTTGTTCTGGCTTATCTCTGATATAGCTAAATTGATTTCAAAAGGAGGTATTAACTGGTAGATTAAAAATATAATGAGTAACTAATGCTACTTTTACTATTGAATTGATAAATTTTATCAGCTAATAAAACATAATCATTACAACTAAGGGCCAATAGTTGGTATTTCTAGAGATTGTAAGTATATCTTTTGTATTACAGCATCCATTTAGCATGGTGGCGTTTTCAATGGCTTTGGCAGGAGTGGGTTGGGTTCTTGGGAAGACTGCGACTATGATGTCTGCTCTAGGAGCCGGGAAATCCATACAACCACCACCAGATCTAGGTACATATCGTTTTAATTTTCTTTACTTTATTATTATTATATTAAACATAGTTAATATTATAATTTTATAACAATTGTAACAGTTTAATCTGTAAAAATGTAGTGGTTAATAAAGAACATATAAAATAGTTAAAATTATCAAGTTAGGATCATTGTTACTGAAATATTATTTTACTTTCAGCTTCTCATTCTTGTGAGGAACATGAACAAACAGTACCGGAAAAGAAAAATAAATATAGCAAAGCTCAAGCTAGACAAAGATACAAGCAAGGAAAACTTTAGTCATTTCCAACATTTCTCTTATTGTATTGTGTAAATAAATTATTTAGATGTATTTGTTAGATATAAAAGCATTTTTTAATGTTTAACTTATGTATACTTTTTATTCCATTTGAATTTATATAACCAAATTTGGTATAAGTATAATGTTTTGTTGAATTTAAAAGACATGTTCGAAAGATTTTATAGGACTATTAAATAATAATTAAATAACAATATTCTTATTGTTTTATTGATCTGAGTTTTTAAATGAAATAAAGTAATATAGGGGAAATACTTTATTGATCCTAGTGTAAAATGTATTTCGAAAATTGCATTAATACAATATATCTTTTGAATATAATTCTTGGTCTCATACCTTACATTTAAAATAAGTCCAACATAGTATGTATGGATAAAAAAGTATAACAATATGGTATTTATACAATTTCTACAGACAAAATTTACAATGAAGAAATATTTAAAATAATATTGGCCATCACCGGAATCCTAGAAAGTTGTGCAATTCATATAGTGATGAAACTATGTTATAATTATTTAACAGTTTAAGATAAAAAAAATAAACAAAACTTCAATCTTTTTTGAAAAGGTGCAACCGATAAAAGTACAATACATTTAAAAGCTAATATAACACTTTTGCAGCAAAAAATATAATTTCAACAATAATATTACACGGTAATATTATATATTTCATTTGAAAACACATATGGTAACAAATAATATTTTATTAGGTATGTTATATGTTTGCACATATTATTTATTGTATTGTTGAGTTGCACTTTGGTGTTTAAAATTATCATACTTTTTAGATGAGATATGTCAATCACTGTCAGAAATTGCCTTCTTTCTTCGTTTTGCTTGCTTGGGTTTAACAATTTCCTCTTCCTGCAAACATAAAAGAAAAAAATCATTTTTTTAAACCTCTAATTAAAGGCTATAAATTTTAAATGGTATATTCAACAGAAATCGAAACTAATAAGGGATTTTTAAGTCTCTACCTCACTATCTTCATTAGATGAATGTAAGTTAGGATTCATAGGTAGTGAATTTGAAACCATTTTCCTTGCTCTTCTTGATATTGGAAGTTCATCTTCCCAAGCTAATGAAAATAAATCACCATATTGTCTCTGAAAGCAAAAATATGTTTCAATTAGATTGTCCTACTGGGATCAAGACTTTATCTGATAAGAATCCGATAGTAATTTGTGTCAATAATTACTTATTTCAACTTGATCATTTATATTATTAATGTTTACCTTTAAACTATCACTACTATTTGACTGTGATTGTTGTAAGGCTTTCTGCAAACACTCCATATTAAAAATTGACATATCATCTTGTTCAACACAACATACTCTTATTTGCTCTAAGTGACCTAAAACCTGGAAAAATAAATTGTTTTTTATAATAAAAATAAAATGTAGTTTTCAATGAACTTTTCTCTATTATTAATATATATTAGTTATTTTGTTAGGCCTCGGCCTCGAATTTTGCGGGCAGCGGAGCGGGAGCGGGAGCGGCAAGATCATACGCGTATAATCAAATGGACCGACCCTCGAATACAGCGGTGCCCGCTGCCCGCTATTTTGGGGAAATGTATGCGTTTTCGTGCCGCCGCCGCTGCCGCTCCGCTGCCCGCAAAATTCGAGGCCGAGGCCTTAAACTTACTAGTTCTGCTGAAGGCGGCGCGTTTGGTGGAATGTTATGTTTACCAGGTCGTTTTCTTTTATTTGGGCTAGTCCCTGGATACCTAGTGCTTAGAAGCACAGCAAGCAAATCTGCAACTTTATCCTCATAGTCCTGACACCAGTACATTACTGTAGAGACTACAAATGTATCCTCATCATCAACTGTCCTACAAAACATTTGCCGGACCACATCTGCTGTGGGCCGTTCTTGTTTTAGCATTAATAGGACTGATGTCAGTGCCTCCGCGTGATCTTTATATGAAAGTTTAGGTATAATTGGCAACACGTCTTCTACTGAAATTTCATGTGCAGTCAGTAGTTGCCACAGACAATACTGTTCAAAGGTCTCCCAACCGAGACTTGTTGAGAGCATGGTTGTTATATCATCAGATTTGAACATCATCAAGTTGCCTTGTAACGTCAGACACACGAGGCGCTGCAATTGTCCTGCATCTAATGTAGAAACAATTATGTGCAGTAGTCTGATGTGATTTTGGACTTGATCTTTAAACTCTCTATATACATCTGGTATTAACCATACAAGTACATTCGCATCACATTCTTGGCACCTCTCAAAATCATCAGCTAAGCTCTCAGCAAGTTTTAATTCTAAGAAACTACAATACTCTTTATATACTTCCACTTTAAACTTAACATTCCTCTTTTTAACCGGATCTTTCTCTGCACGCCGCTCTCTTTCATAACATACTTTAAGATAAAATAGTAAACAGTAACCTACACTATGTACGGAACTCTGTGCATATATTTCTTTGAATGTTTCTAATACTAGTTTACGTTTAGCTTCATTGCTATCATTGCTTCCAACGAGATAGTTGAACATGGAAAATATTGGAGAGTTCATTACAGTGTCTAGTTCAGCTGGCGTAGGATTGCGATTGATGTGTAAGGGCGGTGCTTCTTGCAGTGTAGCAGCGAATAAATCAGCTAATGCCGTTGCTGTTGGCATGGGGCTGCTGCAGGCGTTTAGTAACGCAGTAGCGGCAGTGGACGAACGTTCGTCTAGTAATGTTTCAGCAAAAGGTCGTAACAATAGTGGCATAGCGGCGGCCAACTCGGGCCGTTCCCTGGCGCGAACTTCTGATAATGGCAAATCATCGTCATCGGTGTCTTCAGCTATAGTTGGAAGCATGTCATCTTCATCGTCAGAAAAAGCTGGCTCATCTGGACCACCTCTTGGTAAATCATCATTTCCTTCGTCACGAATCCCTGATACGCCCTCCCCATTTCCATTGCTACAGAACTCTTTAAATGTTTCTCTAACTGTTGTGCGCAATTCTCTGTCTAATTTTGGAGAATCAAATAATGGCTGTAAATTTGGTAATACTCTTTTTTCAATTATTTGCTGTAAAGAGTTGAAGATGCCTTGTTTGACTTTATCAGCAAACGGGGGATAGAAATTTGGGATGACACGGCAAAGAAAATCTAGTAATGTTGCTGTTACCGCTGGATGTGATCTCATTGAATGGTGCATCACTAGTATAGCCGGCTCTATGTTCATTATATTGTCTTTTTCAGGGTCATAGAATAGCCAATCATAGAAAAGGGCCAACTTAGCATTTGATGCAGCCACATTTGATGTACAAGTTGTTAATAGCCATCCAATAACCGCCCATCTTGGAATAATATCAGAGCAAAGTAATTCATTAGTAGGGTGTATTACACCTACAATAAATCGAATCATATCACTCCTTAGCGACTGAGATTCTGGAGTAGCAAGATATTGCCGTTGAAACCACTCCTGATATTTTTTATGGTGACCAAATCTGACTTGTGACGTTAGAAAGACCAATTTCCGTTCCATGTCTGGGGTTAATCTTGATTGTAAGTACCTTCTTGATGTTCTGATTTGCAGAAGTTGCATAACATTCGTAAATGTTGGTGATAAAGATTTAGGATTCATTAAAATATCTTGCCACAATTGGTTAAATTCAGGAATACGAGCCACATTCTGTAACAGTCTCACTAAATCTCTACCAAGAGTTAGAACCTCATTAAAATGCTCCCGTATAAGAGCTATAACAAAATTTACTTCTTTCTGCCTTAGTGCCATTAACTGTGGTATGTTATGATCTTCAATTAATCTCAAATAAGTGTACACTACCATACAAACAAGAACTGGAAATTTATCTAGCCACATTCGATTGTCAATATAAATATCTAAAAGAGATTCAACTAATATAATATTTTTAGGTGTGATGTCACCTCCTGAGGCATAACGCATTAAGTTCCAACAAACACTATCAACACCAGTTACTGCATTTCTTATCATTTCTTTCACAAGCCATAACAATTGATTACGGGTCATGTCCTGGAATTTTAAATACCTTTCTAGGATTAAAGTGGACAGGTTGTTAAGTACGGAGTTTAACCCATCCCTCGTGATCAGTGTAAGGTCTCTGTAACACTTGGTGGCATTGTGAGGTTCAGTAAGAATGGACATGAGCATCCCCAATGATACGTCTTCGTGATTTTTACAAACGGCATTATTAAGTGCATCGTGAGCTTCCTTTTCACTGCAGTCCGCCACAAGAGATTGAAAAAAATTATAAGCTCTTTCATATCTCTGAAATATAAGAAGAATTTATGAAAAAAAGGTTTACACTCTTACAAATTTACCAAAACTTAAATATTCGCGCCTAGAAGCACTAGCGCCACCATCGTCACAATAAGAAAAACTTAATTTTACATGGCCGACTAAATGATTCTTTGTTAAAATTGCGAAAATGTTCTCAATACCTCTTCTATTTCATCCTTGTTTTCTATAGCGGTGCACATAAAAAGCCTAGGCGTATTAACTTTAGTCTGTTCCATATTAAGTATATTTTAAAACTATTTAATTTAATAAAAATATAGCGGAGTTCGCCTGCATGGCTATCGTAGGCGAAAATATACATAAGCAATACAATCACAGATAAAATAATGTATATGGATACAAGTAAATATCATGGATGTGTGCGTTGCTGCATTGCTTGTGAACTGTAAAGTCGTGTTTGTCATAGGGATTTCAATAAGGAAGAGACTGTATCGATAAAATACCGTAGATAAATAAAATATAGAATAAAATTTTCATTTTCTAAAACACTATTTACATAAAAGAGTTTTAAATGGGCATTTAAAGAAATCATATATTTTTAAATTTTTAAGAGAATGTGATAGAGCAAAAGTTTATCCTATCTAGTAAGGTATTGATTGTGAAACACAATCTGGGAAACGTTTTGGTTTAAAAGAAAAATTTATTAAAAAAAATGCCTTCTTTAACAAAAAAAAAAAATTTTCTTATTGTTATTCATAATGTATTATTCCACTTTTACCAATAAGAATATAATCTATCATGAGATATTAACCTCATGATATCGATAGTTCGCCATCTTGTTTTGAAAATACTTTAGTGGGATAAACCTTTTCGCGCGAAACTGTAGTTATTTGCTAAAATTTAGCTTCAATTAAGTTTAGTTCTGTGCAATTTATATATTCGTTATAAGGTAAATACATTCATTTATCTTCTTATTGTGTAAGATCCTTCGGCCTTCATATTACGGTTGTTTACCGGTTAGATACGTAATTAGTGAATGTTGAAATGGGTTTGATAATGTTTTTACATGTAGACTATGGACAGCCAAAGAGAGAAGGAGAGGGACCGGTCCAGACGAGGCGATAGACCCTCAAGGTTCTCAGATGCACCAAGAGATCGTTCCAACGACCGTGATAGATCGGAGGGGAAACGTTTGTTTGTTTCCAACATACCTTATGAATTTCGCTGGACAGAACTAAAAGACTTATTCAAAGAGAAGGTATTCATCCTATTGTATTATATGGCATAGCATGTCAAAGGAATTTATACATATCTTATTCTTTATTAAATACCAATTAACCTCTTAAAAATCTTGTCTGTAGGTTGGTGATGTAGCCTATGTTGAACTCTTTAATGATGAGAATGGAAAACCAAGAGGATGTGGTGTTGTGGAATTCTCAAATTCTGAAGCTATGAAAAAGGCACTTTTTGTAATGCATAGATATGAATTGAATGGAAGGAAGCTTGTTTTAAAAGAAGAAACAGGTGGGAATAATTTTATTAGATATGTTGGAATTAACTTAATTATTTTAAGAATGTCAGTTTAACGTTAGATGTATAATTTAGTTATAGCAAGTTATTTTAATTACTATTCTTACTTCATTAATAAACACATTAAATGTAGATTATCTTTTAGGTAATGAAAGAAACAGATTAAACTCTGTCAGATCTGGAGGTGGTGGTGGTGGTAGAAATATGAGAGAAGATAAAGATGGGTACGCATATTAAATTTCACAATTTTCTGTCATATAAATATATTAGGAGACAATTTAATTAAGCATTATATGTGTTTTTTCATAATAGATGGGGAGTTAACAAGCCAAGGGAACCAGAAAATTTCAATACTTATGGTTTAAGTCTACAGTTCTTAGAATCCATAAATGTGCAGCCGCCTTTAGTTAAAAAAGTTTTTGTTGCAAATGTAAGTATAATATATATTAATGTATGAATGGAATTAAATTTTCTTGGGATGTTACAATAAGATTATTTTTTCAGCTGGACTATAAAGCAGATAGAGCTAAAATTAAGGAAGTATTTAAAATGGCCGGTAAAGTTAGAAACATTGATTTAGCTATTGATAAAGATGGAAACAGTAGAGGTTTTGCTGTTATTGAATATGATCATCCCGTAGAAGCTGTACAGGTAGTGGAAGTTAATTTAAAACATACTTATTTTTATACTATTGTCTTAATGATTCTCAACTCTATTTAAAACATTGTAAGTATTTTATATATATAGTTTAATTTATCTTTTCCAGGCAATTTCTATGTTTGACAAACAAATGTTATATGAGCGTAGAATGACAGTAAGAATGGATAGGGGAGTTACTGACAAATCTGAGCTGAGATTGCCAGAAGGTTTGAAAAGCATTGGTATAGGATTGGGACCAAATGGGGAACCTCTCAGAGATGTAGCAAGAAACCTACCTCAGAATACATCCACAAATAACTTGAGTCTTGGCAGTACAGGCTCTACGATAGGTGCTGGAGTTTTAGGTGCGGTTCCCACTGCTGGGGTGGGATTAAATGGTCTCGGAGCAAGCCTGTCAGCTAATACTTTGGGAACCAATGCTGCTCTTAGTAACAGTCTAGGCTTACAGGTTAGAATCAGTAATCATATAAAAATTCATGACTTCATGTTGTGTTTAATAAGAAAACTGCTTTTCTTACATGAGTTTATTATTGATTGTTCTTTTCAGGCCTTAGGACTGACTGGTCTTGGTGCCTTACAAAATCAGCTTCTTCAACAAGGTCTCACTGCAAATGATCTAGCCACAGTACTTACACAGGCTCAAGCTGCTAATGTTAACTCCAACAACTTATCCCTGGGTACCCCAGATATGGGTAGTAGTGTCCTCGGAAATTCAGGCTTGGGCAACAACGTTCTGGGCGCAAATTCCTCTTTAAGTAGTGGGTCACTTTCAGGTATTCATAGTTATAAATGCATGCAATTTATAACTATATTAATAATAATCGAAAACATAAGTATGATTCATACTTGCAACTAAGGGATTTTATAAAAATGCGTAATAGAGCATATTAAAAAATATATATTTACCTATTTCAGCATCTATGTTACAGGGAAAGGGAATGGATATTGTAAAGAGATGTTTCTATGTATAAATTATGATATATTTTATTATATTATCAGGGACTAATCGTCAGATGGGCAGTGTGACAGTTCCGGGACAAGGCTATGGCCGTGATGGACAACAGGGGAGAGATAAACAATCAGATATTGTCATTATTACTAATGTAAGTATCCTTACTCTCATTCTGAGATGATGATTAGCAAAGATAAAGCTTCTTATTTGATGTTGTATTGAAACATATTAATGACTGTTCAAGGTTGAATTAAGTAGTTAAATTACTAGAATTAATATAATTGTATCATTATTTTGAATGTGGCTTATGTATGTGTTTACTTTTCAGCTTCCACCAACAGTGACATGGCAACTAATAAGAGAGAAGTTCAGTGAGTGTGGAGATGTGAAGTATGCTGAGATGACGGCACCTGATACAGCTATAGTGAGATTCCATAAGGAGTGGGATGCTGAGAGAGCTGTCAGTATCCTTTAAAAAACAAAGAATATTAAATCGAAATGATGTTAATAACATTGGACTTAAATATTATATTAAAATTATAATTTATGTAAGAATTATAATGGGTAGAAAACTAAACCAATCAATTAGGTAATTAAATGTTGATGCATATTGATTTATTGATACAAATACACTTGATAAATGACAAAAATAACCTGATAATAAAAACTTATACCAGGGCTCTCCCGACTTGATATGTGGGCATGTAAAAATGACTAAATTTATTAGGAGGCCACATAACAGTTTGAAAAATTTATTTTTCATTGATTTATCTTTTACAATTATGTCAACATCGACGTTAATAAATTAAAAATGTAAATCGCTAGACTAAAATACATATATTTTTGACTTTTATAATTTCCTCAACATATTGTTCAGAAATGTTTGACAGGACCCGTATTGACGGCAGGACCATAGACGTTAGATTTTTCTGACAGAAGAAATAAAGGTACGTAATATTCATATAAAATTTTAACATAATGTCGTGGGCACATAAAGTTCTCTATCAACTTGGGCTTCGTTTCTTTAGGTTGTCAATTTAATAGGAAATTATAGGAATCTAGCCTTGTCTATTGTTTCAATATTTTGCTTCAGATGGTTTACTTCTTGTTAGAAAGATAGGGTCTAAATATTTTGGTTTTCTATATTTTATGTTAAATAACCAGTTTAAGTATTTGCATTGTTTATTTAACATAATACTACGTATTCCAAACTATTTTTCATAAATTACTTGGCTTCTTTTGAAGACTTACCTTATATATGTGGACTTTGCCTTGGAAATTCGGTTTTATATCTATTAGGTATATATCAATACTTCCGTGTTTTATTGTGAGGCTCTTAAATCATGATCGTTAATGCGTTTTATAAATTAAACTTCATAAATTTTATTATTATTTAATCTTATTCCTTGCATTCATATTATTTTTTAAAATATTATTTGTATTTCAATTTCTTGTTTCTTTCGGCTGAATAAATGACTTCGGTTCCGTAAAACTGCAATTTTGCGTATATTTTCACACTTATTTTTATTTTATAATCTTTTTCAAATGGAATTGGTACGGTGACATATATTTTGATGACAGAACAGATTATACGATAAATTGAGGGTGATTTTCCTTTCCCATATATTTATAATTGGACAACAATGACAGAACCTTCTATTATCAAAACAATGTTGTAAGTCCAGTGCGTTTAGTCTATGTTGGTGCGGTCACACTGCATACATGGAAAATTTCCGAGTTTTCACTCATAAATCATCATCCATTTTGATATTAACATGGCCTATATAATGAGAAACTATAATTGGGTCGTATGTAGTGTGACGATGCAAACTTGGATCATCACATCTTTTTTCGCGCTCTTGATAACGTCGCTGTTGAGACGGCCTGTTCAAACATTACGTCTGTGAGATACAACAATTATTGATATTTATATTATAAAATTATTTTACATCATAATTCACATTTTGCGTTTTTTTTTGGATAGTATGAATTCCAATGAGAAAATAATGAGACGTTCATATAAGGAAGTTATGTGGCTGTGCGAAAATAATGGAATGTGAGGATGAGAAAGTGATGGAATTTTTTGGTAATAGAGTTAGAATAAGTTGTGGGTGGGGCTAAATAACGGGATATGCCTATGAGAAAAAATGGAATGTGGCTATGAGAGAGTATAAGTATAACGATTTGTTTGTGATTGTAATCATCTTCGACCCTTGTTTCCGTTATATCTCTTGGACTATGTTTTAATACCCAGGTCACCGTATCCATGCTATTTCGAAAAGATTTTCATTAAGTTTACAAGAGTCTCATGCAATGTGGTTGATATGCGTCTCAAATGTTTGATATTAATTATTTCATAAACAGTCTGTCTGTTGACGTAATGAAACGTCGTTTTTGTAGTAAGGTCGATAAAATAAATTGTTTTTGTGTTTTCAGGAATGTGGTATTGAAGTTGGTCTCTTGGTCGAAAACAGCTTGTCATCATCGTCTTACATCTGCTGCGTAAAATGTTCCATTTTTTCCCCTAGTAATTCTCTTTCCATAGGCTTTTAACTTGACAAATGTATTTAGGTTAGTTTAGTTTAAGTCTCATGATTTCTGTGTACGTCTGCTGGTCTAATAAATGAGTCATTTTTTTATAATAGCCACGATAACTCATTTTATTCCATTAACAATATTGTGTAGGTATTTTATGGTGTAACAGATACTAGGTTTAATGCTTTTAATTTAATTAGTGATTGTCTTGATGAGCAATCAAGGTCGCTAAATGTTTTTATGTCGTGTATTCTACAAGCTGGATATGGCTTTCGAAAATGGGGTCGTTTAATACATTAATAAAGTTGGACTAATAAAATACATTGAGATTTTAATTATTTTTTGTTCTAATTTTAATTGACCATCAATGTTTTGGACTTTTGTTATGATATGCTATTTCAACCTATTTTCTTGACAATAATTGTTATTAAGCCATGGTTATGGCTACATTATGGTTGATTAAAATTGACGAATCATAAGTATTTAGTAGCCTTTATACATGTTCATTTTAATAGGTTTACCTCCGAATATATTATGATCAAGGATGGGACTACACAGAACACTTGGTACGCAGATTCAAGCTACAATTTAGTGTCTAGTTAGTCGAAAAGCATTGTTTGTGTTTTCATCACCTTTCACATTTGCCATAATTGCATGTGGGAAATCATTTCTAAATCAGAATGATGACTGTCTTGGGTGGAATAAGTGAGAAAGAAATTTTCGGGGCGATTGAACTAGATTGAATTTTCTGGCTTAGGTGGCAAAATGTTGAATTACTATTCCAAACTACACAAATTACTTTCCAATGTGAGAAATGTCACTTATATCTCGTATTTCATATTTTACTGCTTTTCTAACATATCATGGACAAATGTTGTCACCTACAACTGATAGGAAAAAATAGGAAGAATTGAACAAGTGCTTATCAAGTTGCTTATTGTAGGCATTATTTGCGTAACATATAAATTCCGTTTGAATAACTAGAACAAATAAAAATCATTGCAAGTTGAAATGTTGGTAAAGTATAAGTGTTGGTGCATCTTCATTCGTCGTCCAAGTTTGAACTTTGAAGAAGGGATATCTTGAGGCCAATGCGTTCCTCGCCCGTATTGAACGCGTTTTGTTTTAATGGTAAGTTTTTGTGATCGAATTTGGAGATTTTATTACTTGTTCTATAGGGTATGCATGGATGTTCTAAAATTCAGTATTTCGTTATCTCGGAAGTCTTGTAATTTTGGAGGTAACTCCGACCAAACATTGGAATGTCGTTTTATCTCCATTCCTAAAAGATATCGTGTTGATTGGTCTGCGACACATCGTATTCCTCTCATTATAATGAAAATCGTGCTGGGTGGTGATTTTATTCGAAACATCAAACTCAATATCATTCGTCTACGGGTTTTATTTGTATAGATACATTCATAGTTGTATATAAATATTAAGCGAACGTTTTACCGTTTTCAGAACAGAAATGGTTTTATGGAAATCATGGACACAAAAATGATTTGACAATATTAATATGGAAAAATATGGAAGAAGTGTTGTTTTGTAGCGTTTGGATTGACAAATAAAACAAGCAAACCTTTCTAAAAGTCCATTGCACCAAAGAGAGGTAAATATATAAAATAGTGATTTCACCCAGCCTTTCTTTGTAGTATCAATAGTTTAATATTCTCAGATTTTGGTCTTTCAAATTGTTTCTAAACCCTCCAGTTTTTGTTTAACATGTACTGTAGATGTTACAGTAATCATTACTTTCCTCAAATAACAATGCATCTTTCATCAAAATATGTGTAAGGAGAATAATTATTATCTGTCTAAACATTTTTTATATTATCTGTCAATTGTTATGCAGTTAATATACGATGAAGTGTAACCGTTTGAGTGTGAAAGAGAGATGTAAGATTAGTCATTGTGTGAAAGGGATCGAAAATAGAATAGGTTAACTAAGAAAGGATGCAAAAATAAAGACAGTATTACATTTTAATACTGTCTTAGTTTACATTCGTAGTTTACATACGTTTACATATGTGTATTTTTCTACTTTTAGTTCAAAGGGTATGAGGGTATGATGAGATTTATACAAAAATAATATATATTGAACATGCAATTCACATCCACATTACGGCAGTAAGTATAAAGTTTATTTAAATCTTAAATAATGAGTAAAAAAAAAAATTATAAAAGGATTTTGTCACAAAAATGTAAGTTTGTTTTTGAAACCATAAAAAAAAACCATCATAAAATCTTTAGAATCTTTATTTTTGTGCATATACAGTTGTATGGTGTATTAAAAATGTTTATTCTTTCGCAGGAGGAGACAAGAATATTTATTTCAATATATTCCATAGCATTTGTTTGATATATGTACATGAAATAAATATTGATTTATTATTATTATTTTATTTAAACCACACGAAATACTTTCAGTGTGAAAAAAATTGTGATTTTTGCTATTAGTAATAATATTTCCACCAGAGATATTATTGAGCTGCCAATGCATAAATTTACAACGCCGCCAATTCTCACTGAAATTAAAAAAAGCATTTTTTAATTAATATGTGACTTACAAAAGTGGCTCGGAAGTTACACGGATATTGGTATTTGTCTTTTTTAGTGTCTGAAATAAAGAACATTTGAATTGTATCCTAACTATGCAGATTCATAATTAGATTAATCACATTTCATACAATCCATGTGAATATAGTTAGTTTTTCGAGAAAATAATTTATTGTGACCCCGGACTATTGAGTCCCTTCAAATTTTGCAAAAATTATGTTTCCACGTTCAGATAAATACTTTTCCCCTGGTATTTGGATAGTGGGAGCCTTCAAAAGTATTCCTTTTCGTTTTAAAGACTACTTATTTATTTCGGTAATTCAATAATGTTTACAATATTTGTACACATTAGAACTGTAATAATACATTTTATTTATGGTGTGAACAATAGACATTATTAGTGTTCCAAGGAAAGGTAGCAGTTTTGCAACATTTATGTACATTTACTGCAAAACAGTATAAGTTGATTGTAGAGATTCAGTAACGAAATTTCTTTGAAAAACTATGTCCTACAAAACGACCATTGAAACTATAAAGCTGAAATCTTTTTGGTGTTCGGTTAGAATACTAGCCTCATAAGACACTTGGAACATCTTTTTCCTGAGCTTCAATAGAGTTTCAATAATAATTGGAATAATCGTTTTGCACGTGTATCAGTGTTGTGGAAAATAATGAGCTGAGTTTGTTCCTCGGTAAAAAACCAACCAAATCCAACGTCGAAATGGTCTGTCCCGTTTCAATTTATGTTATTAGTAAACCAGTACATAACTCCGTTTAACCCAATACAGACGAGATAGAATGCTTATTATTTTAGGATTTTATGACAAAGCCCGAATCTTTCTGTTACAAAAATATTTTTTCAACTAGTGTCATTATTATGCAATTTTCGCTATTTCCGAATAGCCCTCGTATATAATTGATCTGGGTCCAAGAAAATTTTCAGCGCAGCCTATAAAAATATGGGAGGAATTTTATCACTTCCACAACATTTTGAGGGTTCATTTTCCGTATAATTAATACAATATAATCATTTTTTATCATAATACTAGTCATATCTTCTTTACATTTCAGATACCGAATCTGACACTATCTTATTTTGGTGGAGGGTTAAAAAAGTGCTTTTACCAAAGATACAAAATCAAAAAACAAATATCTCGAATATTGTTGTGTCCTTGATATAACTATAGAAATATAATCTTTTCACACAAGTACGAAGTCGCAAATGGTCATAAGACCTTTAATGCAGCGGTCCCGATGGCCCGATATTCATGAGAAACAGCTCCAAAATTCAAACAGTTTGTCCTTGTCATATTGAATTTTTAGAATGGAATCACAGGACAATTCTATTGTTTGCTGTTCTTCTTTTATTGAAAGTGAAGATGGTGTTGGCGACTGAAAAGGATTTCTGACCCAGTCATATTGCTCCATATTATCGGGATTTTTTTTCAAAGTGTTCGATTAATGATAGCTAGTGCTAAGTAAACATTATTGTTAAAGAGGGATCTAGAATTTCTATCCATTTTTCTTGTGGGATACCTTGTAAAGTAGGGAAATAGTCAATTACTTGTTCTTCTAATTTCCTCTTCCATAAAATCAACTTCTTCTGAAAACTAGTTATTTTATTAAACAATTGCAGGACATGAGTATTGTTACCTTGCAAAGACTTATTAAGATCATTTAATTTGATAAATATGTCACAGAGATATGCCAATTTCATTATAAACTCTGTGTTAATAAATTTTTGGACATCATTATGTGACTCTATCTGTAGCTATTTGTAAATTTCGTTCCTTAATTCGTATACACGTATGAGTACATTACTTTTGGATAACCAATGAGAGTTGCAATAATAAATTAAAGAAGTATGTTCGGCATCCAATTCCTCATAAAGTTATCGGAAAAGTCTTAATTTAACGGGTCGTGTTGTAATGTAGTTCACTACTGTAATAATGCTATCCATCAAAACACTTAACTCAGGCGTAATGTTCTTTGCTGCTAAGCCTCCCCATGTATGACACATGTGTCCATTTTATATTTTGAGCTTTGGCTTTGTTTAGAGCTTGTAGTCTTCCATACTGTCCAGACATTGCTCTGGCACCATCCGTACACACGCCCACACAGTTTTCCCAGTTAATATTGTTTTCAGTCATATATATGTAAATCTAAAATTTTAAACAAAAAAGAATCTTTACCGCTTTCACATAATTTTCTGCAAAATAATAAATCGTCACATATGTACATTTGTTTCTTGTATGTACCGTACGTAAAATATCAATTGAGCATCATCATTTCTAGCAGTTGCCTCATCTAATTGAATGGCAAATAAACTGGAAAGTTTTGCCACAATTTTCTTATTAATATCTTCTGCCATATCGTGAATATTTTATATCGTTCATATTTTATTATCGTATTATTAGAAAGAGGTATATTTTTTATTTCTTTAGCTGCCGATTCTCTAATCATCACCGATACCATATCAACCGTTGCGGGTAAGATGAGTTCCTTACTAATGGTGTGTGGTTTCTTACATTTGGCAATACGGTGAGCTACCCATGTAAGAGCGAGCAATGCTTTATTTATTTATTTACGGTTCACAAAACAGATTATAACTAAAGATACAATTAATTGATAAGTAAACATTATAAATAAGTTGAGTTATAACGCAACAACTATGTGAACACAGATTATAGACTAAATATTTCACTTATAAAATCAAAACTACATCAGCACTTAAAAATACATTGTATACATATAAGAAAAGACATTTATAATTAAATAGAAAGAATATTTTACACAAAAATATGAACAAGTTACAGCAATAAAAAATGAAATTAAAAATAAAATGAAATTATAAACTGGTGAAGTGAGGAACTAAATAATGGATAAGAAAATAGATTTAATCACTATTATTGGCTGTTAATTGAAACCAATTGTTTTTTAAATAGATTTAGGTTATTGTTGAAAATGTCAATACTAAGTATCAATCGCGTCTTTTTCAAGAAAAACCTTATTATATGCGCGACACATACGTGCGATAGGATTATGATATGATATGTTGTTATTGTAAACATCCAGGGTAAATATTCTAGGGTGTCGGAATTTAAAGTTAATTTTTATATTGATCGAACGTAAAAGCATTTGTGAATCAACAAAACCGTGTATAATTTTGTGCAAATATACTAATAGTGGAGTGTTGAAGGCATAAAAATGGTCAAACCTTGGAGCCCAGGGCCAGTCAATGAATCTGTATATCAAGTATGAGACTGCATTATTAAGACCTCAAATAAAAAAGTAAAAAAAAAATTGACCGATCTCGATTTTTTTTTTTTATGTGAAAGGTGGCAAACGAGCCGACGGCCCACTTGATGGAAGGTGGTTACCGTCGCCCATAGACATCCGCAACATCTTTGTTACGGATGCGTTGCCAAACTTGTTTTTTAGGGATAGGGAGGGGCGGGAATAAGGAAATGGTAGGAAAGGGTGGGCATAGGGAAAGGGCAGCCGGCTCTCTCACTCATCGAACGAAACACAGCCATTAAAGGCTACTTCACGCCGATCTTCTGTGAGAGGGTGGTACTTCCCCGATCGATGACGTACCACCCTCTCACAGAAGATCGATTTATACAATTTTTAACAACAATTTACTGAAAAATGAGAGGAGGAAGGGGGAAAAGCGTTTATAGTGAAAAATTTAATATAATTTGTAATAAATTATATGTGCAGATTAACTACAATGATTTTAACTACAATGTTTATTTATTAGATTATCGTTAAAAATAAGTGACAAAAAATATATATCATTGTTACATCATTGTACATTATTGTCGTCGTCGCCGATCTCGTCGATATAGATTGTAGGTGAAGGATTAGTGCAGCTGTCACCATTGAATTCTAAGCAAGCTGCAGTGCAGTTTAATCCACTTTTCCTGCACCCACATGATGCTCCACATCCTGTTTAGCATGAGCAAAAAATATTTTTTAATAAAGATTCTGGAGCTGGTCGTAGCGTCATTGTTTGCGGTGTCAATATTCCCCATTCTTCTGTTAATATTTCCATGCCATGTTTGAACTTGCAAAAATACTCTTTTAAAGTGTTCAAATTCACCATCTGCAGTGGGTGGTAATGACGGCAGTTTAACGCAGGTATTTTTAGCAGTTGTTTTCAAAAAAGAGTTATATCTTATTATATTTTCTGAGAGTGTTTCTCGTATCATATCTATGAGCCTACTCTTATTTTTGGCATTCGATAAAAAAAAATTATGCGCTATTTTTCGAGGTATGGTTTTATTATTATGTCATTACACGCATTTTTAGAGCGACGTGTTCGTTCCATCGATTTTGTGCAGCTCTTCTTATAACCATCAAATACGACATAAATGTTGGGTCCATAATTGGTACGTAGATATCTGACATAATGTTGACAAATGGTACCGAAATTTTCATCTAATTGCCACCTTCATCGGTGTAATAACATTCCTCCATCAATTACGTACGAAAATTTTCGGACATCGTTCACATCCACTGATACTTCTGGAAATAGGTCATGAAACGTGGATTTTGTAGTTTTTCGTATTTCACCATCTTCAAAGAGAGCAAGAGGATAAGGAGCTTATTCATAAGTCATATAGTTTTTTAGTTCTTCATTCGATTTTTTTAACACGCATATACGTTGAAATAATAATAGGGGATCAATTGGAATAATATCATCATCCACTTTGCCATTATTTTTAGACCTTGCTCAAAAGCTGCGTAGCAATTCACTTTTTCTCGTCCAGTTATTCCAGTTGCGATAGACATAATGATACTAACATCTGGAAATGGAGAATATTGAATAAAATATTCTTCCAATTTTTTCCCTTTTGATTCGTGCATTGGTTGAACCAGCGTGTTGATAACTTTTTTTAAAAGATATATTACAAAATTCTTCTATCCCTTCCATTACATCTTTTGAAGAAATAACACCTTTTATCCATTTATACACGATACTGTCTGTTACACCACGTTTAAAAGGTCCTCCTTCAACACTCATCGATTTCATTAAAGTTTGTTCAATGGTTGGTGTGTGGAAATTCCAAAAAAAAAACATCGGAACGTCTAGCAGTAAAATAACCTTGTGTGAATTTTTGAATCGCTTCTGGGTTCATTTGGACAGATAATTCCTTCATGTCTTGCAAATCCTGATGCATGTCCTGATGCATGAAAGTATGGAATCATTCTCCCAATAGTCTGTAAATGCAGATTCCAATCACCAATACGTTCAGCTGAAATAAAATCTTTTAGCACTGATACCATTCGAAAATAGCTGATCCATAATCTGGACGTTTCATTTTTATTCTCTAAAATATGTAATTGTTTTTCGAAAATTTCATTTAAACTTTGAAATCCAATATTTTCTGTTATTTCGGTATGTTGCATGTTTCTCTATCTTTGTCACTTCTATTATCATCATATTGACAATACACTCTAAAGCACTTGCAACTAACAAATTGTCGTGAAGAACTCTAAGAGATATTTTATGGTCCTTCGAGCCGGATACGCGACACCCTCTATTCTCCAACCCGACCTTCATCAGTATATGTACGTACAGTCCCTAAAGATCCAAGATCAAGTTTTCAAGTTTGTAATAGTTGTTCTTTTTAAAATATGACTGACTAATATAAATCAATGAAAAAACCAAAAAATAATATAATATAAATCAATGAAAAAACAAAAAAAAAATTTTAAAATTGAGAGCGCGAAAAAATTCTTTTATCTTTTTTCTTTATACTATTAAAAACATGTTTTCAAGGTTTATATTAAGATTCATTGACTGGCCCTGGATTCCGAGGTATAAACCTTACGGCAGTCCACTATAAGCTATTGCAGTTGCGACGCATTTCTAGTGTTTGCAATTTAAAATGATTAAGTCTGTCATTGTAGCATTCGAGTTTACGTCCGTACTGATAGCGAGAACTGAGCAATCGTAAAAACCTTTTCTGTACAGCCTCTACCTTTTCACAGTGAGTGGCGTAGTTAGGTGACCATATGACCGAGTTATAATCTAAAATACTGCGAACCATACAACAGTAAAGATGTATAGTAGTTTTTGGGCTCTTAAAACTTTTAGTGCTCCTGCTTATGAATCCACATAATCTGTTTCCCTTGTTAATGATGTAGTCGTAATGGTCTATAATAGAGAGTTTTCCTCAAATATTACGCCTAGATCTTTTGCGGTGCATTTGCGTGAAAGGTTTTAAAATAGTTGTGGAGTGAATATATATAAAAATAGAGAATCGTGATGAAAAACGTTTATCGACCAAACTGGTCGACGAAAAGTGTCTGGGAGTGTTGACGAGTTATTTTTAAGTAGACATTTTAAAATATAGGTATTTGAAAATCAGCCATGAGAAGATACGTGAAATAAGTAATGTTTTATGTACCTTGATCACATGGTACCTGGAAATTTCTTTATGTTATTTCTTTAGGGGGGACAATACAGATTCAGAACCTTTTTAAGTTCTCCTGACAGTATCAAGGCCTGCTGAATAATATCATTCATAGATTTCGAGGGGGAGTCATATCTTAACTGACTGATTCCCTCTTTAGTCAAACCGTGGGATCCGTATCTGATGATTCTTTTAGGTAGTCCCGCAAACTTTGGAACCAAGGAAATACCCTCATTCAGCTCCTGATAGATTAATATCTCCTTTCTTCCAGTAGACCTGCCCCGTACAGATCTCGGTTTCCCCTCAGATCCAGATGAGGTTGACGTTCCGGCTGATGGTGAGAGATAATTATTGGTGACATTGAACTGAAATACACCGGATTCAGAGACTCTCCTCACTTCTACGTGACCAGGAACTGAGGTGTATTTTTGAATGGTAGACTCAATGATTCTCATGACTCTGTCTTCAAATGTTACATTCTGGAGAAAGGATATATCTACTTCAATCTTTCTGTCACTGAGGTCCTTAAAGTCTGTTCTCCGACGGGAGAGGATTTCCTTAACCCTCCCTTTCAATTCTCCTGACTCCCCTGCAAAATGAACTGCCCCTGCTGTCATATAGGACTCTTCTGTTTCACTCTCGTTCTGGGTTTCATCATCCAGAGACCGGGATTCTATATAAGGATCTCTTTCCTGTCGACGATTTTTTAATATCTCCTCAGTCTCAGAGTGTTCCTGGCAGAGCTTGTTCCAGTCATCTCCGACTTTCCCGGGGTTCAGAACTTTTCCTTCATCTTCTTCTTCTCCACTGGACTTCTCTTCCGCCGGAAATTCATCTTGGGCGCTCTTCAGATGAACCGGCAGATTATCATTCCAGTTGTCTCTCTTGGCCATCTCTTGTGCCTTAGAAAGATCCTGAATCTCCATCAGATTTTAGTTTTTTTAGTTTTTTTCAATTTAGATGTAGTGATGTTGTTGGCTGTTTGATAAAGCTAGCAAGTAGGCATACGATCATAGCACATACTGACGCTACTCAATCGTCCAAATTTCATCGGTCAGAAATACGTGACGTCTGGTAGCCCTGGAATTTCGCTCTAACGCTAGAAATTTAAAAATGGAAATGATACTCACAAATGATATCATAGAAGTTAAAAATAATGTCTCTGACAAATCGCACTTTTGGGAAAGACGTTATTTTAATTTTCGTGATTCTTATTCCAGACTTCTGTTTAAACTCTTCATGATCTCTATAATATAAGTCCAGTTCGCAAGTATTAAGGCAACCGCAATCCTTTGATGTAGTCGGTAAATCTTTGTGATAATTAAATTTTTTCAATGTTTCTTTTAATGTTGATAATTTTACTATTTCTTTTCTGTGATTCAAAACACACTGTAGCTCATTGATGTAACAAATGCGCTCATGATCTGTAAAATAGTAGTATGTATACCTACTATAGAACGGTAATTCATTACTTTCTGAATAGAATAAAGATCAGACACGAAATGAAAACTCAAACGTTTGAATAGAAATTTTCACCTAATGTTCTGTAGAAATGAGGGACGCAACCGCATAATCTTTGAATCATTTTAATCCTGCATTCCATTATGCAATGGCTGTGTGAATAAATTGGATATCGCTTACTGATAGGCTCATTAGTGAATCTGAAATTAATTAATAATGAATAGTATCGTACAAATTATTCTGTTATGTATATTTTAGTTAAGAATATTAGAAAAAATATCATAATTATTAATAACGACTTGTATTATGAATATAATAAATTGTTTGCCATTAAATATTGTCCTTGTTATTCATAATTTTAATACGTCACTAGAAATATGAATGTAATGATAATACGTTAATATAACAATACGTTATTGCGAAGCTTGTATGTAATATCCAATATTATAAAAGAAACATTTCGTTTAGTTTCCTAATATATGTCGAATATTAATAAATACAACAAGATACTACAAAAGGAATGGAAAAGGTGAAAGTAATAATTGGCTATTAAAAAGATTAATTTGAGTTCGAAGAAATTGCTGATAACTTAAATTAAAGTGATAACTGTAATGGCCAATAAACACAATTATAATTCTGAGATTATGAAAAAAGTTATTGTCATTACGCCAGTTTTGATTTTGAATGAAAAATCTGGAGAACCTCCGTATCCTCCTCCGTAGTGTGACTTGTTAGATTCTAACCTGCACTTTCGCAATTGTAGCGATGTATATCGAAGTTCATCTGAAATTCTCGTGGTCTGTACTGATAAACCAAACGACATAGCTCCCTCCACATCAAAAAGGAATGATGAAGTTGTAGTCATAGCAATCTCGTCAGGACTATGAATGAAAATCTACACAGAAACATTTAGGGAATAAATACTTATTATAAAAGTCCTTATTTTAAAGTAAATTTACTTTTAATTTAAAATTTAATATAATATTTTAATATACTTGGGTAAACAATAAAATACGGAAGTAATATCTGTAGGGATATACATATATATACGTATGTATATTATATATTATATATATATATATATATATATATATATATATATATATATATATATAGATCCATGCACATAACGAAGCTTGGAAAGTCTGTAGACATACTCATATAAAAATTATTTCACCTTATAAATATCTTCATAGTTGATAAACACGGTAAAAAAGTCGATATCGTATGACGATAGATCAATGTTTTTTTTTACATATTCTGGAAATGGCGCATTCTTGTTTCTAGAACATAAAAAATATCTATGTCAAAAAATATCTATTTAAAAAATAAAGTATTTTCTTTTATCTACGATACTAAGAAGGAAAGAAAAGACTTATTACTATACTATTATACTATCAAATAGCTTCAAATATTTAAATTGAACTTTATTTTGTTTTTCATTAAATAAAATAAAATGTTATCATCAGTGGAAATTAAAAGAATTCTCCTTTCTGTAAAATCTAGTCCGATGGAGAAATTCTTAAAATAAACAGATTAATCCTTTCAGTAATCTTAATTAAGAGAAAATAATGCTTACCGAGGCATATCGTAAACTGCAACGTTGGAATTAATCACATAACACATTCCCATTTCAGTCATTGCTGGTTCGTTGGAGAGCAACCACTTGTTATTGGTGGTGAACAAATTGTTATCGAATTTCTTAAACATTGTAGCCGCTATTGTCGCGTAATCTTTTGGATCAACTAGCTGTTTGAATGAACATAAATATTGAAAAATTAAAATTCGATTTAGTAGATATTATAGTCGATTATCACAATTTTATCCTTTTAACAACTTACAAGTTTAATATCTTCAGACACAGCCAAATCCATATGCTCTAAATTATCTAAAGAAGAAGTTGTTATGGCCCAAAAGTAGCCAAATGCTTGGAACCCCGTTGCTTTGTAAGTCTCACTTTGAAAAATTATAAAATAAAAAAATATTTATAAACCCTAATATAAAGAACATTTTTCACTTTGTTATTTTATTTAACATTTAATATAAATAGTTATCGGTCAATCCTTATCTTTGGAAGACGCAATGGAAGGGGGGGGGGGAGGTTCCTAATAAAAGTACGTTCAACTCGTCCGCTTCTCAAATTCATTAACGTTAGGAGTTCCCTAAGGTTTTTCTTTCTTGCGTGTCGAGGCATTTTGAAAGTTCTTGATTGATTCAATACACACTATTCAAGCAAATATCCATGTAAGAAAGCAGATTAAGATTTGTATTAAGAGTTTGAGCCCTCCTCTATAGGAAACTAACTACTAGGCGTCAATTTCAATCAAGAAAAGGGGCTGTATGTATTTTTGTATATTACAGTACTGAAAACTAATCAAGGTTCAAAAGACATGCAAACTGATTATTATTACCTAAGCTGTTTATTTATAATATCCTCTATTGTTCACATCATAACATGGAATAATAAAAAAAAGACGATAATTACAATTGAAACAAATAATAAGTTTAACAAAGACCTAAGGTCCTATCGGATATAGGCAATAGCTGTAAGATTAGTGATGTAAAACGTAGGATGTAAAATATAGGCTTGAGTGGAACTATTACCAAAAATAAATAAGTAACTCACAAATAATAAAAATACATAATTATTATTCATCCATCCTTAAAATCAAATCATATTCAAATAAAATTAATAACAAATATGAATGTATTATACGTGGGTGTATTATATTTGCTTCGTGATTTAAACATTGAACGTACTTTTTATGCCTTTTCGACAGCCCTGTTTGAATGGATTTAATATAATCAAAATCTTTATTAATATGTCTGCTTGTTGTTCTGATGTATGATAAATACCTACATAAATGATTGAAAATCTTTCAAATCAATACCTACAACGTTTTTTGTGAATTTGGAGGTATCTTATGTTATTAATTAAATAAATAACGTTAACCGAGGAAGCAATGTTTTGTTACTAAAACGTGATGATGACCTTTTAATTCTTAAGTTATTCGTATCTTTATTTTCAGGGTTGATAATTTTTGAAACCTAACATATATATTTACTTCGATTAACACCATTGAAATATATCTTATGTTATTAATTAAATAAATAACGTTAACCGAGGAAGCAATGTTTGGTTACTAAAACGTGATGATGATCTTTTAATTCTTAAGTTATTCGTATCTTTACCCTGGAAAACAGGGTTGATAATTTTTGAAACATAACATATATATTTACTTCGACTAACACCATTGAAATATTAAGACCATGTGATAAAAATAAAGGTACATACATTTCACTGTCTATTAAAGGTTTTAAAGTGGAAGGAGGTGAGTTATAAGGGCAAAAACGTGTTATTTCAATTCGGGACAAACTACAAGACCTAAAATAAAAAGTTAAATGGCAAAGTTGCAGGTAAAACGAAGGTATCAAACTTTTGTATTTACACTTTTTCCACATAAAATCAAAATTTATCTATAAAATTCAAATAACCACTGCAATGAGTATGTGTTTCTAATAATTATATGTATATTATCAGAAACTTTCTTTCAGTAAATGTAGAAAAAAGTGCTTTTTTATGTTTCGAATACACTACAACGTAACCTTTCGATTTAAAATATTAATTTTCTCATCTCATTATGTCTCTGTATCTTAATTTCCAATTCTAATACAAAAAATCTAACACCAAAGTATGTATGTGTTTTTCAAACAGTGCTTGGGCTTTTTGTTAGTGGACACTGGCGCTACAAATTTTTTTAGCATACTATTATTTTATATTCTGAGAAAATTTACCACAGTAATGTTTTAAAAATATATATCAAATAAATTATTAAACCCACGGGCTTTTAAAAAACTGATAATTTGACACGAGAATTTTTGAAGAGAAAATCTTAACTTTTCAAGCGTAAAATTTACGGTATCGGATATACTGTCATTTTAGACAATATGTAAATTAAAAACCAAGAACATAACATAATTATTTGAATTTTAAGAAAAATTTTGAGTGTATATGAAAAAAGAATGGAAACAAAATTTTAAATCTCGGCTTTATCCACAAGTTCGCCGTTTAACTTTGTTTTACAGGAGTTGTAGTTTGGCTGAAAATCGAGATAAAATGTTTTTGCCTTCAAAACTCCCCCTGTCCACTCGGCCTCCGATCGCCCGTAAATATTTTTTTCTTTTAATTATCTCATTTTCAACGGGTTTCAGCCTACTATTCCTAATATTTTTTTTTATTTCAAAATTTACAAAGTCTATTACTTGCTGCAATGAATTATTAGAAATTGCATTCAGAGAATAAATTATGTGCATTTTTAAGTAATCCTCTCTGTCCAATATGTAAAATTATGTACCTTTTTGGGATAATCGTCGACTCAGAACTCTGTCTTTATGATCCATGAATCTATTATTTTACTGAAATAAGTATTTGAGGAATGTTACTGTTTGTAACATCTATGAAGTTGTCAGTAAATGTGTAGTTTAATTTTATTTATTGGCAACGTGTTTTGGGTTCATGTTTCGAAAAATTCTTTTATTCTATGTATTGTTTGATAAGACATCTCAAAGGTATTAGCAATATTTTGCATACTTATAATATATTTGATTAAATTACTGCTATGTAATAACCAAAAATCGATTCTACATTTTCCAGGTCTTTTTCAATGAATTTATGAATAATTCTTACTTCACATAATTTACTAGCTTCATGACATTTGATTTGTAATGCGGGCACAGAGTTAACGCGGGAGAGGAAATATTCCAATCAAAATAGTTCATTTCCACACTCATAACAGTAGGCGCTTCCTGTCGTGAAACAACAAGAAAACAAGTTTCAATATAGTATTTAATTCTTATTTTTATAAAGATAAACTACTTTATATTTACCATAAATCTTGTATATTGTACATCAAGCAATATAACCAATATTATAATAGACACAAGGATACTCAGGAACCAGAAAAATCTGTAATTATAATAAAGGAGTGACTGAAAAATTATTCTATATATTTATTTATTAAAAACTTTTTTGTATACCACAATTACAATCACAAACAATTACAAAATGTACAAACTAATGAACTAATGGTGAAACAAAAGGCGGCGTTATGGCTTATTAGCCATTTCTTCCAGACTACCTTGGGTTAGAGGATTGTGTTTGAAAGACAGTATAGGGTGGTGCAATTTTAAATACTCTTAAAATAAATACAACCTCAACACATATAAAAATAAATAACAGTAATAAATGTTCAATAATATGCATACGTACATACATATATCAATAAATAAATACATACATACTTACATTCATACATACAAATACATATACTTATATACATAATACATACATATATGACGGTATTCAATATTTGTCATAATCATGTCGTCATCATTACTGTGATGAGAGATATAAGTTCTTAACGGAGTTTTTAAATGCATGTAAGGTTTTCGACAGTCGAATGCTCAATGGCAAGTCGTTCAAAAGAGTTATAGCCTGAACAGTGAACGACTGGCTGTAAAATTTGCTGTTATGAGCAGGCATTTTCAGTACGAGCCTACGTGTTGGTCGAATTCTAGACTGGTCTCCTAAAAATTCAAATTTCTCCTTCAGATAATGAGGAGCATTTGGATTAAATAAAACACAGTACAGAAGAGAAAGAATATGCAGGTTCCGGCGACGGCGTATAGGGAGCCACTTGAGCTTTGAACGAAACTCTGAAACGTGGTCATACTTTCGGAGACCGAAAATAAACCGAATAGCTAGATTTTGTAATCGCTCAAGATAATTAAGTTGGTCCTTGGTTAGATTAAGATAGCTTGCGTCCGCGTAATCGAGTATTGAAAGAAGGAGAGAGTTTGCAAGCATAGTTTTGGTAGGAATTGGCAGTACATTTTGAAGTCGTCGCAAAGAACTAAGGAGGTGCGTATGTTTTTTTCCCAATGTGCTTTAAATGCTCCGACCAGGAGAGAGTACTATCAAGCTTATATAAGCTATAATATAGTTCATAGGTATACTCGTATAGCGTTTATAAGCATGTTAATATGTTTATTTATACATATAATACTTACCTTTCAAACAATGTTACACGACTCTCTACTGTGTAAGATATTCCATGCGTCGTTAAATTTTTTAATTCATCTCGTAAATAAGACATTATATCAGTTTTTTTGGCTTTTTTCCTATGGGAAATACATTTTTGTATGACACGTTTTTTAATCTTTTTGAGCCTCAGAAAGGATTTTTTCATTTTTCGTTGTTGCTCTGATGGATTTCTAATTAGAACTGAAATTTCTTTTCAACAATAGCGAGATATTAAATTACTTTTTTTCTATTGAATATGGTTTATATAAATTACTAATACGAATACGATATGAATTGATAATTTCAATAATTTCCCTACTAATAATAAATGAAGAACAACATGCATAGAGTTCTTTTATATTAAACAATACAAAGATATTATATTTTCATATGACCTCACTTTCTTTTGCTGAATAAAATTTTTAACTGTGGCGTCATTTTAATATATACTCGTATTTTACCCCAAAAAGAATGTACATATTTTTTTTTTATCTTTTCTCTTTTTTATTTATATTACTTCAACAATAAAAAAATATTTTTGTTTCATTGTGGTTACAGATTAGTCTGTACGTAATAATATTTATTTCATTCTCTTTTATCGTGTTTCTGTTTGTTATATCTAGATTTTACGAAAATAGATCAACAAACATTAAATATTTTTTGATAATGTCATAGTTGTTAAGAATCCCATAATAAACTATTCTATCGGTAATCTTCTAACGAAATTGTTATCTTGCCGTTCTATTAAATTATAATAGAATAGAAATTAGACTAACTTGAAGCATAAGATTATGCTTAACTTTTCTGTAAGAGATAACTGGTAATTTTACTATTATTGATTATGCGAATGTGATCAAGAATTGATTTATTCAGTCATGGTTAAAAGAAGAATTTTATCCACAATGTACCAATCAAATTAAGAATAATATAGTATTTGAGTTTATTCGCCAGTTAACAAGAAGAATAAAAGTTATAGCATTCGCGTTTTGTTAGTTTGATGGTGCGGTAAAATTTGATAAAACGACCAAAGATTTGTGATAAACGATAAAAGATTTGTAATTTTTTTTATTTCAATTATCTCTTTATATAATCTCGTTGTATTGAAATAGAGTGTGTTTATCTTATTAACAGAATTGTTTAAAAATTTCCACTTAAGTATAAATTTAAAATGACGTCTTCAATGAAGTAATCTGTTATAAGAAAATATGTGCTTAGAATGTACTACGTTCCAGTTTGAAAGGCAGCCAACATTAGAACTGGCTAACTTTGAACTAATTTAACTTTCAAATGGCTTTTTACTGCCTTATAAAGTTTCTTGACGAGCAAAGAATATAAGTATACTTTCAAAATTCATGTGTCAGTTTTTTATATCTATCTATGTATGTAAAATTAGGTACATACATATATCAAAAGACGAAATATTAATAAGTAAAGTAAACCTATCAAGGTATATAAAATATCAAATAAACGTGAATTATATTGGAAACTCTGTTTTGGACAATTCTTTGTATACAAACTACTTAGCGTACAAATAAATAGTCTTAATTATCAAATATGAGCGGTATTTATTTATTTTAAAATAACCATATACAAAATAAATATAAATTTCAACATCAAAAAGTAGAGATTTTACCAGTCGCAAAATGTCCTAATTTTTTAAGGCAAACTGCTGTTTGCTCACCAGAGCACAGAAAATTAACTTTGCTCACCAAATAAAAAATAACGAATCACACGGTTTTGTAATACTGCTAGGTAAAATCTTAGTTTTGATATCGAATAACGTGATATGTGAAATACGCTATAGTTATGAAAGTAGTTATTAAAATGATAACAAAAATGTCCCTAAAGATTGTTATCGTACAAAGAAATAAAAACTGTATACTACTTAGTTGTATCTAGACAAAGCTTTTGACGGTGAAGTTCAAACGTCACAAATCCTTTGAGAGTAATTGAAATAACGTCATTGGGTACAAACCTAGTCAATTTGACTATTAACAAATAACCCACATAATTAATTCAACTCAGAGATCGCAACAGTTACTACATATAATGATATCCAGGAACTTTTAAATCAGTTTTGTTTGTATGAAACAAATACAATGATTAGAATAAGTCCTTTTATTTTTATTTTGTTGTACTCAACTCCATATCACTCGTTTAAAGAAATTAATTTTGCATTATTTGGTAACTAAGATTCATATTTGCAGTCTTTTTTATGGTATTGTTAGTGTTCGTCTCATCATGTCAGCAAAATATTTTTTTACATAAACAAACTGTTGTTTAATATTGCGTACAAAATCATTATTATTTTTTATAGAATTATTATATTGTGTACGGATGGATTAAATGGTGGCCTAGTGGTTAAGGGGCCCGCGTCTCGTTGCCGAGTGCGCGGGTTCAAACCTGGCAAGTACCAATGTGATTTTTCAAAGTCATATGTACTTTCTGAGAGTATTTAGACACCACTGACATACGGTGAAGGAAAACATCGTGAGGAAACCTGGACTTATAGTTTCGCAATTATAAGTTTGAAATCACCAACCCGTCTTGAGCAAGCGTGGTGATTAATGCTCAAACCTTTTCCATGTGAGAAAGAGGCCTTTGCTCAACAGTGGCCTTTGATAGGCTGATGACGATGACGTACGGATTCATAAACGGATAACGAACGGAGTCTATATAAATATCATAAAAAATATTATATACAACCACAAGTGATAATAGACCTTGATTTAAATAAATAGCTTACATACCTATTTTTTATATTTTTATTTATACGTAATAAAAATGTTGTTTTATTAACTATTTAATTCAGAGCTGAAGGTTCTCGAAAGGGTGTTTACATAAACAATATGTAATTTTTTGATCTTCATTTGATTAGTTTGAATGGTTAAATATATAAACGAGCAGTAGATAATTTTGTTTTGTCAATAAATTAATTATATTAAGCAGAATTCACATTGTTCTATTTATAAATACATATAAAGTTAAGGCTTCTCACTGACAGTAATAACCTTTACAAAATCAAATGAGAGAATTATATCAATTAATACTAACTTATAAATATTCAAACAGGCCGTTTTGAATCCCGTACATTTTAAGCCTTAATTAGCGAGATGGCAAGTTTAATTTTATTTTACTTAGTTAGACCTTATTTTGAAATTTTCGAATGGCACAAAATCATTACGAGGATTTAAATATTATAATAAATGTAAACAAAGTTTTAGAAAATGTTACATTTTATATTTGAACCTATCTGACAATAAGTTTCTTATTAGTTCTTCCCCCTGCCTTAATTTGTAATCAACTTATTTCTCAAGAAAGAATATTTCTGTTATTTTATATAAACAATCCTAATCATAAGGTAAGAAACAATAATGTCATTAAAAAAAGTTATAGATAATGCTTTAAGTATTCAGTATTAATTAAGATAAAGTCTGCCCTGCCAAAAATAAATCATTCTAAAACATTTGCTTACTTCTAACAGTTGCTAAAAACTAGGTTAAGGGGTCAATTAAGATAAGTTTTAAAAGCACCATTACTATGGCGTCCAATTAACTAGCTTTAGTTTATTTATACCTTTATATTTCTGTTGCTTTCATATGCTTTCCAATATTTTACAACGTAATACATACTGTCACTTCAACCGTTACTACATATTGTATAATAAGAAAAAAATATATGAAAATCACAGTGGGGCAAAATAATACCCACAAATAATAAGGTGAAAATATGATAGTGCTACTTTATGAGATTGAAAAACCATCAGAGAAAGGTGTTAGAAATACATCTCAAAAGCAGCTAATCTGACGTATTTATATTTAAACATATAGAATATAATAAAAAAGTTGACATCGAAAATTGGTAAAACGTATTTGAATTTAACTCCCGTCATGCTGTCAAAACTCAGAAACATATTTATATCACCTTTAATTTCACATAAAATTTCGTTGCCATATATATGGAATTTTTCAATTAAAGAAGGAAAAAAAATAACAACACAAAAGTGCGAACAATATTATATGTACATATATTTTTTATTGTGATATGCATGTAGAATAACTCATTTTTGCAAACCTATGTTATGTATGAAACCAAAAATAATGTACTTTATTTTAATTGATTATCTAATTATATAAAACAACAATTAAACCTCTTAAATAAATCTGCATTGACGTAATTACTACAAAATGTCCTTTTGGTAATTAGTAACATTTATATGTAAAGCCGTGAGGAATATCATACTATTCAACATCATTTCATTTAAATGACATATGATGTGAACATTAACTAACATTTAAATAGAAATGTCAATTTAAGAAATGCTTTTTTTATTTCCTATTTATTATATCCACTGACGAACTTACGTTCTCCCTTACTTACGCTTACTTTAGCTTACGCTTCCTTCAAAGTTTTAGACTTGGGAAGTCGCTTCCTGACGCTTCCAACTTTCCACAATCATCAAAAATAATACTAATTCGTAAAAGGCAATATTGTAGAGAACCTTCTAATTACTAAATTATTGTATTTAAAGTATATTTGACGTTTATTTTGGGTATCTACATAAAATAGTCGTTAGAATTCCATTTCAGCAATTTCCATTTGTAAAAGCAAACGTAACAGTGAAATTGCATTATAGTATTGAAATAGATAACCTATTGATACTGTGTAGTCAGACCGAATATAGAATTTTCTCCATACAAATGTGAATATAATATTCAAGTAAGCCTATAATGGCAATATATATTTAGTGTAACAGCCTAAGAATCTTTAATTAGGCCTATCTATAATTTTTATAAAAAATTAAACTCTCGCTAAAGAAATATAAACTGACTTTGTTATAACTTATAATACTACTGATAATACTACTTTTTAACTGATACGATTTATATTAAGGTAATCAACCTATTGAAAATACATTAAATATAATTATAATAAATTATTTTGATGTGAAATGATATAATATCAAACTGTTTCTGTAGACGACACACTTCATCAATTATTTATTTGTATTCGAAGATTTAGCTGACAAATTTATCATAGTTAAGTTTAGTTTCCGATGTACAGATACGATCACTGATTGGTTAGAATATATATTGACTAACGCTGAACTCTGGTAGGTTTAGTTAAAGGTAAGTAAAATTAAATAAGCCGGCGACGGATTGAGACTATTTAACTAAGTCCATCCGGACTATAGACGTATTTTGTAAATTTATTTCTATTAAATATTTTAAATACAGAATTGGATTCAGTAAATCATAAATAATTAAAGAAAAGTAACTCTTTCCCGAGTTGCAAACGTTTTAATTTATTGCAAAGAAATTGCATTCCATTACGTGCAACCTATTAAATGTTCGTGAGGTACGGTTTTATATTCAAAAGTCGACTTATTCGAGTACAATGTCAGTTGTTTTTTCAACTATCATTACGAAATTGTGAAAGATTATTCTTAAAAATTAAACTAAAATTGTTTAAAATATTACTTAATATTTAAAATATTACTTAATATTTAAAATATTACTAAGTGGCCGTATATTGCTTGATCTGTAATTAATTAATAGTTTTCGCAATATATTTTTTTTATTTATTTACGGTTATTTTTTTACACTTTGCTTAATATTATTGCACTTTTAGTAAGGATCCTTAATTTCTTTAAAAATAAAGTATAGCCCACACGTACTATCCAAAACTGGAAAAATCTTTTAAATTAGACAAGCTTCTCCTGACATAAACGTATTCAAACAAATAAACTCTTCCATGTTAAAATATTATAGTATTGATTAGTCTTGTCTGTCTAGCGTCTGATTTACTTATAAACATGAAGAAATTTTTTTGTAGGTGTAGTGGCTGATTTTGTTTTTAATTAGGTTATCTCTTATTGTTTTGTAAGATTCGATGTCGGCAGGCATTAACTTTATAATATGTCCTGATCTTAGTGTGGTCATTGTAAATTTATCTAAGTTCACAACCTTTAATATAAGTTCCCGGAGAGGAGTTTTATCGACTACGGTGGTTACAAAGACTGGATCGGGTCTTGGGACGTATTTTTTATTTTCGCTTTTGGTTCCAGAGTTTTCGTCGCTCAGGATGTCGAAATGGTTATGTACAGGAACTCTGTATTTTCCTGTGTTAAACTCTTTGTTGAAGCTTTCAGTCGGGCTATCTAGTAGTTTTCTTTTTTTATTTGATACTCTATCTCGCTGAAATTCATGACTTGTTTATTCATCTTTTTAATTGGTTACCTGATCGCTTTACTGACTTGAGATTGTGGAGGTGGTAGGAGCATTTTGTACTTGGTTTTGTTTAAGGTTTATTGTATTGCTGCGTGTATCTACGTCTTCAGACTGCCTAGAGCTGCTTGGGAAGCCACTAAAAGATGAAAACCTTGTTCTTGTTTCGAAGAATCCTTTGTTTAAAAGTTGTTATGTGTAGGGTTTTTGGGGTTTAATTTCATTATTCATTATTAGAATCCCATCCACTCCCATCCCACATAGTCCATAGAGTATGGACGATGTAGTGGCCGCTCTCAGGGTGGCGCCATTCCTGAGAGAAGGCTATATACAATGGTGTTCGCCTGGTTCACCAAGGTTGGGGCTAGCGACTGGAACCCAGCCATTCATCCTTTTGGCACGTCTCCCACCTTAGGTTTGGGGTGAATTATTATTGGGGCTTTCTATCTCGCACGGGCTATGAAGTCAGTGCCCCCGATTCTGTGATACGTGTGGATCATAGAGTAGCGGGTAATGGTGATCATTTCCTATCATCATCAGTTCGTTCTTACTTGGGTTAGTTCAACCGCCGCCCGATACTAGTTAGATCTAGTCGCAGTCAGCCCTCCTCCTTTCGCATACGGGCTTGGGACCGTCAATGGCGAAGTTATGAAGCAAAGTAGTTAAAATAAATTTGGTTTCAAAATTATTATAACTCAGAAACTATCAACAAAATGATTCAATCAATTACCAGCTTTAGAATTTTAAGTGCAAAAAATATTCAACCTTCCCGATTTTTTTTTAATTTGAGGTATCAGTACATAAGCGCAGTTAAAGCTTGATAGTAATTGTTAAATATCACCCTTATTTTATCGTTTTAAAAATACGTAATTGAAAATATTGCTTACTGTCATATTTTGTTTTTGATAAAAAAAAATTGAAATCTTTTACACAATAACCTTGTTGCAAGTTGTGTCATAGTAATATGCGAATGTGTCTAAATTGCAATATTATAGAATGAATTTCTTTAAATATACCATTTTTGTGTTATTTTCTAAGAGATTTACCATAGTAAACAAGTTAACGTGAAAAAATCATATAAGTACAATCGTCAACTATGGTCTGAATAATTATGTGTAAATATTTAAGGCTTTCGAATACGTATATTTGGCACAAAATTACTTTAAAAATAAACTAAAAAGTATGACAATGTGAATGATAACAGTTTTAAGAACATTTCGTGTAAATTGAAAATACGGTCTCACAATTCATATTGCAATTGTTAGAAGTAAAAAATATGCTGTCTTTATTTTTAGAAGTGGCATGAAAATTTTCTTGGCCTGGAACACAAAGGAAGATTTCGTTTTTATTTCAAATGTAATTTGGAAAATATATGACACACTGGGTAATATTAGATAAATCGGTTACAAACAAAAAAATAGAAAGAATGTTAATTCATTAAAATAATGAATAATTTCATTACGTTATAACTGAATAAGCAGATAAATAAAAGATATTTAAAATTTTGCTTTAAATTCTGTAGCCGTCGAAAGATACGTCGTTCATCAATCACGCAATACTCGTGCATGCTTTCGGATTAAAACATGTTTTGAAATGAGTATAAGATGAGTATTTGATATATATTAATTAAGAAATTCTTTCTTAACACCAAAATCGCTTGAAAATTTTAACAAATTTTTTAAATGTACAAATAATACTGTAAAATATCACTAAGACAAAGTTGTCGTAATTAAAGTGAACATTTCTGAATGAGTCGCGTGAGAAAAAGTCAGAAAAGTGGACGGGAACTGATTTAAAAGTCGACAGACCTCGTAAAGCTCAGATTTGTTACAGTAGCTATAATTAAGGAGTATTTCAAGGATATTGTATATGTGAACTTTTTTTAATCAATGAGCTATCCATATATATATATTATATACCGGCAAAGACATTCAAAAAGTAGATTACAAGCGTGAAAACATGTAAAATTAAAACAGATTTCTCTAAAGAGAATTAGGCGTACGGGGTAAAGTAGATATATTTTTTAAATAAATAATTTTTTTTGGACCAAATTTATTTTAAAGCGTGAAATTTATTATATGTGTTTTAGATCATGTGAAACGTAAAGGATAAGTCACAAGTACATATGTATATGAAAAGACATACACTTATTAAAATATAAAACTAAAATAATAACTCTAATCTTCTTAAATTCTTCTGAGGTTAGTTCTACATAACTTACATAAACATGGATACTAATTTCAGTCATGGAAAAATTTAATTATTACTTTTCTAATTAGTTAGAATTTAGTTATACAATATCTCATATCATTTATCTTACTTTGTAATAGCATACTTAATTTTGATCCTATATAATACATTATTTACTAACAAAATCACATTCCGTCGTTATTAAACATATCAAACTAAATTTATACCAAAGCTACTGATTTTGTCACCATTTGTCCTTCTCAATGAGACATGAGAAAGATAACAAGTTCGTTACGAGGTTTGTAGATAAAATAACTGGTTGTGGCTTTCGGTCGTTGAATTATTATTGTTAAATTTGATATACGCATTGATTTATAAACCAACAATATGTTATGTGATTTACTTCAACGGGTATATTTTATGAACCGCTTTATTTTATTTATAGCGACTGGTACGTTACATGCTTTTTGCACTCTTTAATTAATGAAAACTGCACAAAATATTTTATGGTTTTTCCCAACAAAGTAACTTGATTTGTCGGTATTTATTAGCCTATGAGTATGTACATAGTCTCCAATTCTTAAATGTGAGAATAGGAACTTATTTAGGTTTTTACGAAGAAAAAACCAAATATTTCGATGTACTTCCATTGTAGGTATGTATGTATATTTTTCGCAGGACTAAATTTTATATTTATTCATATTCTTAACTAATCTCTATACAAATATGTTGAAAACATGATCTTCTTTTCATTTTATTGAAATACATTTTGAGGTAGATTTCCTAAGAATTTACATAAAATTCGTGGACTTTTTAAATGAAATACAGAATTGTTTCTTTTCATGAAATGCAGCATACTGACAGTTTAAGAATTTTGAAATCTGTCCATTAAAATCCAACAATGTATATTTCTGCTTTACAAATATTTTAACAAACTTTTCCTTTTTTTAATAATTAATGTAACGTTACAAAGAGAGCCTCCAATATATAAAAATAACCATTAAAAATATGAGTACATACTCTGTTAAATGTTAATAATTTTCTTAACACAAGAAATCATTTGTTATTAATAAAGCTAAATTGAGTTTTGTATGTGAACGGAATTGCAAATTCTTTATAGTAATGGTTGGTTCGACGCAATGTGAACGTTTTATTGGTTTTGTTGGTGAGTAAATTGGTGTTTCGCAAATATTTTCTACCTCAGCTCTGGCGTAAATATTATTTGCAAACGATTATTGCCGTGATAAAATCGCGATGTTTAAATATAAATGCAAGTAAACAGTATTTCATTTATGAATAGCATGTTAATAATATTGATAAGTTGCTAGAAATTATAACGCTTTATTTATTGCCTTTATTTATTATGGAATAAATTTTTACGGATTTATTATCTTCATTTTAGGTTTCTTTATTTTAGATCAAAGCAATGAAATCAAAATTATAGGATTATATTTTTAATGTGTATGCATATGAAAACGTTGAGAGGTTGACTAACCACTGGAAATGGATTAACATATCTGAAAAATTGCACTTTTAAATAAGAACAAGTATTTAACTCATAAAAATTTCAATCACTTATTTGAAGTCTCAATTTATTTAGCCATCAAATATTTTCTCACAGCGTAAGTTCATCACTGATGATAAACAACGGTAGAAGTAAAATGTATTTTCTAAGGATACATAGGAATCTCATCTTGTCTACTGTTAATTACAATCGGAAATCAATAGCATCAACCTGGTTATAACTAAGTTTAAAATATCAAAAATATAAAGTTCTACTCATAATATTTAATATGCTAAATATTTCGAGGCTTCGTTTATAAACATACAGAGAACATTATACACTCTAAAAATATTAGAAAACCTTGAGCTCAAAATATTTGAATACCGTTTCTCTAAAAAAGTCGTAGTGTGTTTCAGAATCATAAATAGTCATAAATGAGCTAAGTAGAGATTTAAAAATAAAAATGCTAAAGGGAACGTGTGGAAGCAACATGGCGCCCGGGTTTATAAGAATAATAGGCTTCGAGAGCTTTCTTATACAAGTAATTTACATGCAAATGAGTACAATTTTGTATGTTTAATTCATCGTAAAAAAATGCTGTGTATAGGAAAGAACTCTTATTATTAAAACTAACGTGGATTTAAAACGTAGATTTAAATATAACGAAAAGTAAATAGCAAAGTAGAGATTTTAAATCATAGTCATTTAAACACTTAATAATCTTCACTCACTCACTCATTTCTATCGTACCTATAAAAATAAAACCCGGTTTGCATTAAAACCTTACAGGCAATATTCTAATTTTAGAAACGCGTTGTTCGCTCAAAATTATGAGTACTAATATTTCTTTAGGTAATTTTTCTCATATTTTATTTATTTTTATCTCAATTACTTCAATACAATGAATCATTTTACCGAGAAAAAAGAGTAGATACGGTAAAGAGTTATAAAATGTAAAACATTTACCTACCAGCACATCGTTTCGGCTGAATTATTTCTTGTTCATTTGTCGAATACGAATTGAATTGTTTTCTGATATTTATAAAAATTTCAAAAGTGAATGAATGATATTTATTAAAATGTATTTTATATAAAATGTCGCGAAATTATTAACTTAGAAAAATATAAATGAAAATCAATCAAACACTAACTCTCCTCAAGGTGTATACTCTTAATAGAGAAGGAAGTTTTATACTAATCGACTTATATGTAAGTCGGAGAAACCAGTCACTTGTATATAAAAACAATAAAAATATAAAAAAAATGCTTAATGTGTGTTAAAATTCTGTTAGACAAAATCAATTTTGATTTATACATATATTAAATATTAATATGATTTTAGAATATCAACATAAATCTTTTATTTTTGTAGCACAACATTCATACATTTTAAAATATAATTTATATATTTTTTGGGATCTTTGTAATAAATGATGAAGGTTCACTTACCACACCTTACCTTTTATGCAAATTTAAAAATGTATGTAAATTGGGTCAACAAAAACTACGTATTGCAATCCTACATTAAAAGGCTTCCAGGCTCATTTCGAACACCAATTTATATGATTTCAAGATTAGTTCTAAAAAAAGAATCTGAATACCAAAACCACGACAAACAATTTTCTCTTAAGTGTTGTTTCTTTATATATTATGTAATCACTTAATGCCCTTATATTAAAAATTCTAGTAGTGATCTTTAAAAGGATTATAGTTTTTTATATTTTTGTTTAACCCATTAAGCGACCAAATGAAATGAGCATTATTAAAAATTAAAATCGTTTATTTTCTAATTATTAATTTCACACTTAAAATGAAAACAGTAAAAATTAAATGTTTTCTCTATTGGAAACTTTTGGAAGGGTGTACTCACATGAGTACAGCGATCACTTAGTGGTGAAAAATTTCAAAGCTCTCTCTTTCTATGCACAGTGTTTTCTAGGAGGTTTTACATAGAAAGTGTAATCTCGCACAATCTCGCATGAAGGCCTGGCTTTTACTTTATTTTGCTTGACGCAAATAGTACCTTGCCAGATTGCGCCTAAGCAACAACTGGTCCATATCATTATCGTGATTGAGAATATATAAACGCCAGGTATTAGCTGTAGTCATGTCTTTCATATAAGTGAATAGAACTACTTTTCCCATGAATAGCTATTCTGCAGAGATATTTCATTTAATTTTGGAATAAACGGAAATACCTTCATCAACTCTTTAGCGTCTTCTATCTTTATCGTCTTATCTTTACGAAGCCTAGTGTTTCAATGTTTCAATGATTTATAACCTTTATAAAAACGCTGATGCTTTTCAATCTAACTAGAAATAATTCATTTGTTCTGTCGAATCTATAGTCACAAGAAGATCGTGATTCTTTGTTCATATAATTTAGACTTTTCAAGGGTCATTTTTTATCGTGTTTTCACGAAGTGTGCTAGTTGTGCATTTTCCAAGCTTTCGAAAATGAGCTAACAGGTCATAAGTAGAAAAAAATGTAGCAGAAGAACTTTTAATATTTAGGGTTGGTTTCTAGTTTTTTCGTTTCGAAGTTTTTTGACTACTCGTCAGCTAACAGGCTCATTAAGGATATTTAGTTTTTCTATCTACCTCAGAAGTGTCATCAGATTTTGTAGAATAATTTAGTTTACACTTATACCAAGGTTTAACTTTATGTTTATCGCGTCAAAGTCGCTTATTGGCTGGCAATTAATCGCAGTGACGATATTGTCATCACTGAAGTAATTGATACGTACCAACACTTCAATTTTCCCAGGAACGTCTCGATTCAGCGAATCACGTAATTATGATTATTTCTTTATTTCCGTCATTTTATAGCTTCTAATATACATGCAATCCTTTTTATGTCAACTATCTTCCAGTTATTTCATAGTTGAACATGGTTTGTCAATTTATTATAATAAACACTCCTTTTGCCTACGCTCAGGTACAGAATTTCGAGTAGTATTATATGTAGTTCAATAACACTTTGCGTAATACTAAGTGGGTGGGTACTCGAAAAGCAGATTACGAGAAAACATCTTGATACTTAATAATCATTTTTATTTGTAAGTTCCACCGTCTCGATCGGTGACTAACAACGAATTCACGATCGAGTTTCGTTTTAAAATCATACCATATTCAAAGACAAGATAACTATAATAACCTATCTAAAAAAACTGTCACTTTACAGAACAATAATCGCTAAACGTTATCTTTAAATCGATATAACGTAAATAAACATAATTTAATCATAATGGTGACAAAATTAATGCTATTCTTGTCAATCTAGGAGACAAAACTGTAGGCAAAGGCTTTTTAGAGTAAAAATACTGACTGATGGTATATGGTCTGTTAATATAGTAAACGAACGGCCGTTTAAATAATTATGAAACTTATTTCTTCCAAACTGTTTGCAGTGGCTTTCTTGTCTAATTGAGAATAACGTCATGCACATGTAACGTCCTTGATCCCATCGCCATTGAACGCTTTGCATACAAGTCGTACCACGGGTGTGGCCCAAACTGAAAAAGATACGGGTCGTAATACACCCTCTTCTACCAAACGATCAATTTCGTTTTCAATTCTTTCCTTTAACGCCTAAGGTACAGGTCGAGCTTTCAAAAATTTTGGACAACAATTTAGTTGTGTCTGTATATTAACAGGATTACCTCAGTAGGTACTGAAGCCTTCTATGAAAACGTTTTTGTATTTACTTATTACCTTATCTATACCTGTCATATCAAGGTCAAGTAAGTTAATATTTAATGTAATACCGAGTTCTTTAAACCAGTTGCATCCAATGAAATTTGGACCTACTCCTCGGGGTACGACAATATTTAAATTGCACCTTATTACCTTATATTGAACTCGCATTTAGGTTCGTCTTATTACTTTCACTGGTGAACTGTTCCACTGACACAACTTATTTGGTTATATATTTAAACCACTTTAACTTTTGCCAAGAGTTAATTCACGATGGAATAAGCAGATCCTGAGTGCACTTCCATTGTAACTGGTACTCCTTTTCTTTGTCTTCTTCTTCAGCCATGTGAGGTCTACTGCTGGACATAGGCCTCCTTCATCGACTTCCAAGCGATTCGGTCGGAAGCGGCCTGCATCCACCGTGAACCAGCGGCCTTGACTATGTCTGCCGGGTACTCTCAGCTCCCCGTAGCAACACCGCTTTTTTTTTTTTTTTACTTCTACCCCTAACATGGTAAGGGTCCTTATGTGCAATTTCCTGACATACTAGTTCTCGCTGTTACTATGGCCTGTAGCCCCACCGTTACACTTAGTCATCATGAGGGGTAGTTGTCAATAATAATAGTTAAAAATATCAATAATAGTTGCCACCTTGGCAGACGGGTTAGCGAGCATAGTACATATAACTGACCTGTTCCAGGAAGATGCTGCTGGCCATCTTCCTTCGTTTAGTAAAAGAGTAATACCACAAACGAGTCGATCTTGAAGTATACGTTCTAAGTCTGTAAAGTTACAGCCTGCACTCAGTTTTCTAACACGTGTTATATATGCCGACAATGATTTATTTTGGTCTTGATCACATTTATAAAATTGGTATTACATAATCATACTGAAATTTAAAGAAAGAAAGAAAGAAAGTTTTTATTTGAGACACGTATAGTTGTATAGTTAGGTATAAAAAAAAACAAAGAAAAATTACAAATTAAAAAAATTAACATAGGAATAAAGAAAAAATAAAACTTATGACCAATTTACTATAATATACCTACACCAAAACACGAAAAAAAATTAAAACTTAGGATTAAAAAAAATCAAAACAAAAAATAAAATAAACATTAAAATACATAAGACGTGTCCCAAAAACGTATACCATTCAGCGTAAAAGGTGTTAACACACCTTATGCTGATTTTCAATAGTACCCTTTGAACCTGACTGATGTGGCGGTGAACAAGTGTTATTGTGACAGTTAAATATATAATAAATAAATAAAAATATAAAAACAATAAAAAAAATTGTGTATGTTAAGTTATATGTATAATGTAAATATGCATAAATAAATAATGCATCAAATTTATATTCATCTGTAGACTATCCAACAATGTATTGTGAGAAGAAATTCAATTTCTGAAAGTTACTTCATTCGATTTTCTTGGTGTGATTAATGCAAGAATAGTTTCATAAACTTGAGAACTACAAATGGTATAAAAATTCGATCTTTGAACCGGATCCACCGTTATTCCAATTGCTTCAAAACAGTACATTAATCTTTCAATGTTATTGTCCCAATTATCACTTTGCATATTGAATTCATGAAATTTAAAACATTTTCGTTCCATTTTTAAGTTTTTACACCCCGTGACCAATGTAGTATTCAATAAAACTATATGAAATTTGTCATGAATGTATTATGCTAAGTAGCAAACTGAAAAACAACAATTAATATAATAAAGTAAACTATATACATTATTTTTGACATCATATTATTATTTTAACAATATCGAGCAAGTATAAATAGTACATAACATTTTTCAAATACAAAATCTTGTAATGTCAGCTGTACTTAAAACTTTGGAGGGTCATAACTTACAGTATGTATCTCTTCTATACGTTATATAAACGAACCTCGTTTTAAACCTACCTAGGCTTTCCTAGTAAGCTCTCTTAATTATAATAAAAGAAACTTAAATCTTAATAAACTTCGTTAGTGGATGACTAAAATTATAATAGAAGTACCAATTGGTTTGTTCATTTTATATTTAATAAAGGTGACTGACCTCAACGAAAGACGCCATTCAGAGGTAATTTGTTTCCGAATAATTTACAACAAAAACAATTTATCCTAATTACTTAGTATAAATATTTTACAATATACGAGTATGTACGTACGTATATAAAATATAAATTATATTTTTAAAATATATATTATATTTATCGGGGCTTGTTAGTTTTTAATATTAATACAGGTTTTGAGTGTATATATTTGTATCACACTTCAATTAATTAACTAAAATGCTCGTAAATGCATTGGGCTAAATTATATGGTATAATATGAATAACAACAATGCACATAACTTTTAGTGGTATGAGTTCAATTTGTCACTAATATAGCAATGTTTCGTACATAAATGAAATAGTCACAAAACGTGGTAATGCTACTAGTTGGGTTAAGTATTAATTGAATAATGTATTAAGTCACCGTCCAAATAATTTACATTTATCATTTACAAACTTACTAGTTTAATAAGTAACACATAAAAGCCATCGTATTAGCCCCGTGTTTTCTGCAGTAAAGGTTATTGTATGTATTGTTGACAGTGTTTTTTTAAGCCTTTATTATATTTTGATTTCAAAGTGTAAATAAATTGAATATTCGTTCTGCCTTCTAACCTATATACATATTTGTCGTGAGAAATTTAAAAACGATTATTTAGTAAAAGTATAGCTAACACTTTCTAATAGAGAGATATCATTTTCTAATAGAGAGATTTCATCTGCTGACGGTGGATAGAAATTATTTGTCCTAATAATATTTAAGGTCATACGTATAAGGGTAAAACATATGCCAACAACTTTAAGGAATGAGGACAAAAGATACAAGTAAGGTTATATAGCGTTCTCAAGTAGAGATATAAAACAAAACTGTCTTGCTTATCAAGCTTACTCATGAAATAGTTTTCTTAGGAGGGTTCTTAATCTAATTGTAATAGTTGTTTGCTAATTAATGATTGGTTCAGTAGTTTTTAAAAGTTTTTCAATGAGTTCTGTAAGTTTGAGTAAGAAAAACAGCACACAAAAAAAATCTAGGATTCTCATGGGTTTACTCAAGTTGCCCATATTTACTTTACACCTTTATAAGAAATGTGTCAGATCTTTGATCTTTGTTTTCCCGTGAACATGGTAACTGTAAAATAATCGAACTACCAGGCTAGAAATATTAATGTGAAATATTTAAATTAAACAACTTATACATTTTACTACAAAAGTATTTAAGGGAAACTATTTATCCATCCCAAAATATGATAAATTATACGCAGTGAATTTCGTGTTCAAATTTTGGGTGAGTATTTATTTAAGTATCATTCTGAACGATACGGTACGTGACGGTACAGCAAGGATTTAGTTTTACTCTATGAAAAACGGGGCTTTACGATAGATAAAACAATATATCAGAAGCAACCACATGTGGGTCACATAACATATTAGCTGTTTACACAATCATCATATAAATTTTTTAAGTATTAAAATACGTAACATTCAGAATAAAATATAACATATTATTTTTATGGCCCAAAGGAGCAAATGGGCAAATGGGCAAACGGCTTACCTGATGAAATAAAGTCACCGTAGTGCACTGACGACCATAGTAATTGTGGAGGAGCCACCTAACCACTTGACGTTTGAAAGACCCCATGTTGCAGCTCTCTGGGAAAGGTTTGGACGGAAGATCATTTCAAATCCTGCACAGGTGCGTGGAATAAAATTGCCGCGATGCACGTACAGTCTTGCAGATGAATTCATCTAGATGATGTGGATGAAATCCGCCCTTACGGAGTGTAGCGCGGCGGTAGAAGGGTAACCCAATGTTACATAGTGCCAACACCATATCAAACAACTCTTCGCAACATTCTCCGTCGTCCAGATGATAGAACACACAGAGGGAGCTCACATCCCTTCGGAGGCTTAAGGATTCTGTTCCATGTGGGGACAAACCTGTGCTATGTTTAGTAAAAACATGTATGTAATATACTCGTATACAGTATGAAATACTGCCTCGCCTTACTCAGTTAGGGGTATTGAGTTTTTTGAGATTAGTTTAGCATTATACCCCAAATGTTTCCTTCATTATGTCAACCTCAAATATCTCAATACTCTGATTGATATGAAAAGGAATGTTTTGGAATATTGGAGCTACAGTTAAGGGGGTCTTTTTGGTAATAAACGTATTTGGTTGTCTTGGGATTAAACTGAACAAGAATTAGGTTACCCCATTCGGAGATCTGGTCCAGGGAGGTCTCAATTTCAGATACAAATATCTTTCTGCTCTCTTCTACTTGTTCACGAGGAATATTTACTTAAACCATACATTAATTCCATCGGTACTTTCATATGCATAGCACCGAATGTTGCTGGTTCGCAGCACTCAGCACTGAGCATTGGGTCACGCAAGAGTTAAATGGCATGGGTTCCGAGCATGAACCTTTAACAACAACCTGTACACTCCACCTCTGAAGGCAACTGGCTAAGATAGTTCCATGATTTCTCGGGTAGTTTGTATGATGGTAGCGTAAATAGTTATTTGCCGTGATATTTAACTTCTAATAATGTAAAGTAGCGTATTAATAAACACTTTCAAAAAGAATACATAAAGTTTCTACTTTAATAAAATGGTGTAAACTTTTTATTAAAAATAAAATTTCAATATTCCTGTTCTATACTTTCTATATAACAGCAGGCAAGATAACGTCTCATAACATGAATGACTTCGACTGTTCAATATCTGATAAGAAATTTAAAAAAAATGTACAAGTTACAATATAATTGTAATACAAAATTGAACGAATAATAAAGTGATAAATAATAATACGTAGGGAATAGTAATGAAAAAAAAAAACACTTTGTAATAAAAAAATCTATTAATCATTGCCGTTGGTTATTATATGTATAATAGAAATAAAGTGCATCATGCTCATGGTTTTAAAATTGTCTCAAAGGTGTTTGAAAAGAAGTTTTATCACATGCTAATTTGATTTTTAAAAGTTTTGTGCTCTGATCATCGTATACTAGAATCAATAATAAGTTGTGCTCCTTATATTGCTCTGTAGAGTCAATAGCGCAGTTGGCAGCGGAAGCTCATTAAAATAATCCGACGGGAAATGAGGGAATCTTTAAATATTGAATACTACGTGCTCTTTATGCCTTATTATGTTTCAATGTGTTAACTAATATAATTATATCACCTTATTCTTGAAAAGTTGAAAATAAATACTCCTTATAAATACGGCTGTATAAAAAAAAACGGACGACTGAAAAGATAGCACTTTCATGATTGAAAACGGAATTCTATAATAACATAAGTAACTACTTACATTTAAACAGCTTTATTCAAACTTTCGTCATAAAAAAAAGTAACTACGATGGCGATGATGATTATATTTTAGCTTATCCACATCTCATAATACATCTACATATAAATTTAACAATATGCATATGTACTGTTTGTATGTATTTTATTATATTAATCTTGACAAACATCTAATTTGTATGTAAATTTTACTAAAACATGTATTTTACAACTAATGTTCACAGATATGATTGAATATTAACTAAAATAAACAACTTAACTTAACTTAACTTTTTAATATGCACTGCTCTTTACCTTTGTTGGTCTTCAGCCCACCTCCTTCATTCTGGCTTAAGGAAGGTCGCAAGGAAAATGTTTTTTTTTTATTGAGCCTCCTATATTCTCAAATTGTTTTTGTTTGCAATTGTCGACATGCCAGAATCTTGCGTAAAACACAAGACTGTGAAAAAGTTTGAATTATTTTTAAAAGATTTTTCTCTATAATCCTTGAAAATCCTGAGTTAAAAATTTTGTAAGCCGTTGACAAGTTTGTAGAGTGAAGTGGCAAAGGTGTTATTAATAAATTTAAAGTTATTATATTCCTAACTTTTTAAATATTATTTACTAAAAATAATGGTGGCTGGCTAGCACGTTTTAAATAAGATTTGTTGCAATTTTCAAGAAACAAAAAGATGAAATAAACCCTAGGGAAAAATTTATCTTGATGGAGAAAGAATACGAAAGTCACTTAAAAGAAAAACTAAACTATTCGTTTAATAAGAAAGTTTCAGTAAAACTCATATATTTCTTGTAAAATAAGACATATTTATGCTGTAATTATTATAGGCCATTATTAATAATGTCACTAAATAATTAATATTCTGAGTTAATTGTAACTTTTATAGACTACAAAATATTTCAACTAAAACAAAGTGATATTTTACATAACGATGTTTAACTAAATCATAATATTTGGAATAAGTACATACGTTTTAAGATTAAACAGTACATTTTATACCTTATAGTAAGCTATGGAGTAAGCTCCAGACTACATTGAATTCTAAATGTAGCCAATCAATGTGAAGCCTAAATCATTTTACCCAGCAAATTACTTGAAGTAAGTTTAGTTTCTCTAGGGGAACTCATAATAAATTTCATCCGACCTATCCTATACACTATAAATTGTTCATATTTTTTTTATTTATCTTAAAATACTCGTAAAAAGATTTTTTTTTGTATAAAAACGTTGGTACAAAGAATGTTGCATTTTAGAATATATCGCTAAGACATTGCCAGTAACAGATATTACTTTTATAAAATACATTAAAACATAAAAATTAATATTAAATAATGGGCACTAAGTTTTAAGTTATATGTATGAATATACCAAAAGAAAGTTAACAAACTCTTTAAAAATATTATTTTAATTTGGACCAATCTACTTAATTTGTTAATGCTCTTTTTATGCAATTTTAATTTTTATTATATATCTATTAAAGATATGGGCATAGTTATCTACTTTAATTTCTACATTTAATACGTTAGGTAGTTCTTATAGTATTAGCTTCATAAATGATGATACGAGATTTGTATAAATGAATGGATTTTAAATATATAAAAAAAGATAATGTACGAGTGTAAACTCTTTCTTACTAAAATACACAAGTGACATTCAAAAAGTAATGTTATTAAACATTGTGGATTATTTTAATGATGTATTTTAAAAACTAATCTAAAAACTAGACCACAAGTTGAATGATTAAAAGAAAGATCTTTACGTTTGAAATATTGAAAATTGGGAAGTTACACATAATAATTATGTAATATAATATGTAACAAAATGCTTTTTAATCAAAACTACTCTGAATCAATCCATATCGGTTTCAATTTCCTAAAAATATATTTTTTTAGAAATAGTTAAATGACTTCAAACGGGTAATATATTTTTAAAGTAAATAATTTGTCACCAAAGAGTTATTTATTTCTACAGAAGTTGGATGGTCTCTGAGGTAAACCTAGAAAGTTCCTTTTACATCGCTTCACTTGAACATATATTGAGGTGAATCACTAGGATCCTTGTTTACTGGAAATACAGAAATGCTAATATTTGAACGCTATTTTGGACATCGCGTCGGTTTATTTTCAAATAAGCAATATTTTACTTAACGTATATTCATAAATGTAGATATAATAATCGCAACGTAACCTGGTTTTTATTCTACTTTGTGCAAGGGAATAAAGAATATTGTGTCATGAATTATCAACAAAATATTCTATTCAACTTTATTTATTACGTGAGTATGTGATTGTTTATTATCAATACAATTCAATAAGAGACGAATTATTGCATTCGCATAATGAGTACTTAATGTACAAGAAGAAAGAAGACAGTTTAAGTTTCTAGTACTTCTTAGTTGTGTATTTTGTATTTATGTTGAAGTTTCTAAATTTGTAAAGCACGTCATTTGAAGTCTCATTTAAATAAATAACATATAATATCACACGCTTCCAATATTTACCTTCTATGTATATTTAGCCGTATTTATGCCTTATACATAATGTTAAAACGCCAGTCATCTAAAATTATATATAGACTTTGTTGAAACAACCTATTGCATCATTGCTTTTATGTTCTTTAAAAGGGTCAAAAATAATTTATATTTCAAATAAATCACAGATTCATTCTTAAATTATAAAAAAAGCACAATATCAGCTGACATCAAAATGAAATTCATTTTGTTATTTTATTATTACCTATTAAACACTTTTGATGATGCGAGTATATTAACAACAAATTTATTCCGTATTGAGAAACTAATATAGGTTTGTTGAGAATCACTTGATTTTTATTATATTTAACGAACATTGAATCAGAGTTCATAGCAAAAAAAAATACTTCATTTTTTAAATATGTGATTGGTTTGTATAAATAACTGATGAATAGAATAGGAGAAAACAGTTCATCGTAATCGTTTCATAAATCTCATTAATTTTAAACAGCTCATGAGTTTTATTTAAGAATCAAGAATTAAAATACGTAATGTTAACACATTACATCCTTAAAATATATTACATAAAATGCGTCGTAATGAAGGCCTGGCTGGAAACATTTCATGTGTCAATATAATTAACATGCCCTCAACGTCAGCGTAACACGCTCAAATAATAATACGCATTAATGAGATGTTCTCGTGCATTGTTAAATTGTTGAATGGAAAGTTTTTTCTCTTTTAATATATTATTCATTAAAAGTGGACTATGTATATTATCAGATAAATAAACAAAGGTCGTTATTGTATTTAACTCATTCGACATAATGTTTTTAATATGCTAGTATGTTATATAAGGAAACACAAACAAATAAATTATATAGGAACTTAAAGAATTGAAACATTCTCAACATCTCTTAATCCAGTTAGTTCGTTGTTATATTAAATTTGGAATTTAGATAAAATCTCTATTTGCAAACAAATAACAGATACAAGTTTTACGACCGATAGCTCTAACTTTTGCAATATTAACAATGTTTTATATTTACCCGTTCTCCACGTCAGATATATAAAGAATGTTCAACTAACATAATAATAATCTAATCATATTTAACCAACGAAATTCAAATGTCAAAAAATTATATTAATTTAAAGCATATATAAATATAGACACAAGTACAAAAGAACAGCATATAACAACAAACTGCAGTACAATACAAATCAGTATTTATACAGTGTAACTATGTGTGATAGTGACACTTATAAAAATTATTACAACATAAAGAACAGTATATTTATTTCCCGTATTTTTATGTGGTCGTGGCCTGGAGGTTAAAGGCCTCGCGTGCACGAGGCCGCTGATTCGAAACCAGGCACGTACCAATGTGATATTTCCGAATTGTATGTACTTCTTAAGAGACACCACTGACTTACTGACTGACTGATGGTGAAGGAAACTTGGACTTATAATTTCGAATTAGAAGTTTGAAATCAATAAATTCGCTTTAATACGAGACGCCTGGAAGGAGTCGACCATCTACATCGAGCCCTTCCAAGCGGGCACCCAGGATGCGTTCGAACTGCTCCCTCAGCTCTCGCTGAAAACGCTCCATAATTATTGCCAGCTCCGTCCTAGTGACGCCTTTACCAGGGCTGCTGGCCTGCGTCTCCTCTACTGTGCCTTCCACCTCACTCGAAGGGTTCTCCCTTTGGTTGCCGCGCTCGGCAAATGCTTGCCTAAGCGCGACCACCTCGCTCTCTAATGCGGACAGCTGGCCCTTTAGCCGCTTATTGTCTGCTTGCACCCTCTTGAGTTCCTCGCTCGTGGACCTTTCAGTAATGGATTTAACTAGCTAGTATATTGCCATTGATTCTTCCTTGATTTCCTTCTTGATGGTTCCTTTTAGATTTTTGGAACTAGACACCAGCATCCAAATCTTATCGGAACTCATCTTCGTTTTACTAACTAGGTCCGCCATTGAGGTGTCTGGTGACCTCCTACCCTGCACCCTTTTGGGGGAACTCGTCTGGTCTTTCTCCATTTCGGTAGCGGTTGCTTCGGAGTCGGTGTCCAATATCGCCGCTTCCTTCCTCTCACGTCTGGCTTTGGACGAAGCAGTATTATGGTAGGTCCCTCTGCCGGTCATACTTCTGAGGACTTTCGGCGAGACCGTGTTCGGGAAATCCGACGTCAAGTCCGCCTCAGAGTCCGAGTCCTTCCTCTCCTCGGGTTAACCGCGGAATCTCATCCACTGGAACCAGCAACTGCCTTGCCTCTGTTATGTCGATAGGTTGAAGAGACTCTTCGCGGAGCCTCTCCTCTCCTCTCCGACAACTCGGAGGTTTCCGACATAGTCCAGTCCAGGGCCCTGCCCAAGACTGATTCTGTTGGGGAAAGAATGTTTTTCCCCCAACCTCTTACACCACACAGAAATCAAACAGATAAAACACTAATACTATAATATACAACTACAACTACAAATACTATAATATACTACACTACTTACACTAATACTATAATATATTATATACAAATTCAAAAGATCCACACCACTATAGAAGCAAAGTCCAGTAGGCAAGCCAAGTCAGTCAGGGATCGAACACAGAAAATAATATAATTTGGAGAGCAGCGAAGTAGTCACCTCCCACTGGCCACTGCGTTACCGCGCACCAAGTGGAAAGGATCAAATAGCAGCGAGAGCAGTACAAAGTTGTAAACTCCGACAGCACAAAACGCAGCGAAAGCACTCCAAAAGCCACAAGTCTCGATATTCAGATTCGGTCACCCAACCTGCCACTCAGTTACGGTGGTCAGGAAGGGGTCCAGGGCACACGACGGGGACGTACTGAATATCACTTGGGGCATGCCCCAACATATATATGATATTTGAATTTAAAGTACCGGAAAAATTTAACCAATTGAAAGTGAGATTTATTTTTTTTTGGACTCAAAATTATAATTTAAATTACCACTTATGAGTTGCCAATAACATAAATTTTTTTCACCACAATACTACGACTAAGAAAAGCCAAGCAAATGTACATCTAAAACTCTTTTTTTAGATTATTATAAAGTTATTTGTACTTATGTATTATAAAAGTACCAGCATTATAATAATAGCAGCAAAAAAAGTCTACTCGGTAAAGGCCCCGCTGTCATTGTATTTGCTATAATTCCCATATGTACTTTTTATGCCTGACAGCTTTAGACATAGTCATTTTGTTCTCTATATTATTTAGTAGGAGAGAAAGGATTAGACAAATAGCAGTATTTTATCATGAATGTGACAAGGTAGATTTTGTAACGGCGATTTCGTTTCTGTTCTCTTAAATCAAAATTATAATTTATTTATTTAGATTTTTGAATATTTAAACAAGTAAAAAGTAATGTTTGTATGGCTAAAAATTGTTTTAAAGAAATATATAAAAAACATATTTTACAACTGTTTATCTGGTTTTTGCATAACTTTGCTTATAATTGTTAGGTAATAATTAATTATATATTCGATAATCTTACTTGAGGCTTTAAGAAATCGCCAATGGGCTTAGAAAGATATTGATAATAATTGTTGATACATAAATATTTCAACACCTCCGTTTTTTGTGATATTGCAGATCGATTTGATGGTCCACACAATTTCAGTATTGGATGTACAATCAAAACTTTTAGAATTGGATTTGGAGTATTGTTTAAAACCCATTTTACGTTTGTTTTTGTCGGAATGTGATGGTTGGACTTGATAGCTCTGTATTGCTCAGCTAAAACCGATTAAGAGATAAAACTGAGTAAAATGTTAGTAAATATATTCATAAGAATTATCGTTGTATTAAGCAAATATAACGAATATTTTTATTAAGAATTCAAAGTGTTGAATTAGTTTCATCCGATTTTTAAATTAATTATATAAAAAATTACTTAACAAATAAACCTATTACTTATGAATGTAAGTAGAAATTAATTGCAAAACTTCACAAATATCTCAAATTCCTTTCAGAAATTTCAACACTACATATAATGTCACATAAAATGTTAAAAAAGTACATAATACAAAAAGAAGCTCCGCACAGCAGTTCTTATATACTATCTAACTACCTACGTTTCACATTTGAAATAAGGATATAAGTCGGAAGCATTTGCATTGCTAGTTAAAAAGCAAACAACGGATGAAAAAAGAAATATGAGTGTATTCCTTTTGTCATCGGTTTATCATCTTTGATATTGTACAAAGACTATAGGGTAATTGAAGTAAAACAAATATACTCTTATATTTAAAGATTCTGGATTATGGACGAATGATAAAGAACAAATAAAGCCTACATTATTATATACTTTAACACTGATTGTTTTTAGGTCATATAAAATAATTTAATCAAAAGTAGTCATATTATAATTGATGGCAGTTATAAATATTAAAAAAATACTTTGAAGCAACTTATTAAATTTTTGGTTTAGGTAAAAATATGTTGTAATACAAAGAATTAAACCCACAGTGATAATTCTAGTTTTAAATAAAGAATTGGTTAGCTTAATTTTGTCAGGCTCGTTAAATATCACGTCTGAGTTGATTTAAATAGTATAAAAGCTTGTAGCTTTATTCATAAATATAAACAATCAATAATCAAATACTTTGTCACACTTCTTAACTCTTAAATTAAACTTTAATTTCATATGTCTTAACGCTATCAGGTAACAAATATTTGTAAATAATATTTAAATATTATACATAAAAACCATCAACTGTACAGTCGATGACTGTCTATATAAAATAAATAACCGTCTAAATTATTATTTATTACCATGTGTCGTATGCGAGGAATGAAAAACGTATTCCTCTCACTTTTTCATTATTTATACACTCCAGCATTCAACCGGGAATCATGTTATATCTTTTTTCTTCTTTTGAAATTTTCGCTTTCAAGTGTTTCAGTTTTGACACGGAACTCTGAATAAAGAAAAAAACATTGAAAAGATTTTTATTGCCAAATTATCACAAATCTCTTCACTGTTGTTCTTTTGAAATAATATTTTTAAGTCAGTTGATATAAGCCTCGATTAATACAGATAGTGAGACCTTGTTTGTATGTTGTAATTATTTTAAAGTAACAGCCCTAATTCTATTATCGAATGCGTTATAACTGTTTAAAAGTACATACTTATTGATTAATTAATAAAAATAATTACATACAAAGGAAAACATTATAAAAAATCGTCGTTTAATATGAGTCAGTGAAAACAATTGACTTAATATTCTTTGTAGTGATTTTAACTATTGATGTAATATGTAATATTAAAGAGTCTCGATGGAGATAAAATCACGATCCAATTTCATAGAAGCGGTGTTATCTCAGCTGTCTGTAGCTATTATTTTCAACCTATAGCTTTTTTTTAAAACGATCTCAAGTTATTAATTGCACAAAGTCGTTATTGTATATTGAGTTACTTTTTTTGAGTTAAATTCTGTTTCTTTAAATTATTATTTTCCAGTCGAACCTTTTTAATTTTAATGCCAGCAGAAATAATCTTGATTATTAGGGTAAATAATACTTTTATTTTAGAGAAAGAGAAATGAAGAGGCACAGAGAGAAAGAAAGAAAAAAAAGCTAATAAAATAAGAACGAATCGTTATTTTAAATCGTAAATATGTATTTTCCCATAGATTTCATGTCCTTGTAATTAATGATTTTTATGAAGTTAATCACCTGTTTTCCTTAAATCATTCATTGAATGTTTTTCAAGTTGTTGTTTTGGAGGAAAATGTTTCCAAACAACTTAATTGAGATGTGTAATTTCATAGTTGTATATGACGGCGCATCCGTCAAAAATCATACGTCAGGTTGACTTTTAGCTGTCTGAGGTTAGCCTAGTGAAGCGTCATTGTGATGGTAGCGAGGGCGGCCATCTTTAGGATGGAGTATCGTGCGAGATGACGCCCGCGCACCGCGCTCGTGACGAATCGCTGTGTATCGAAGTGATAGTGATATCTAGTGTTTCGATTGAGTTGGTGTCGTATTGAATAGACTGTACTTTATCCCTTTCAAAGTATGAGTTCCCATGAAGGCCCTCCTGTTCTTATAACGCCCTCCTACATATATTTATATTTTATATCTTTAAAGTGTTTTGTTGGTAATCACCTATGTTGTTAATATTCAAGTAAATTTTTTGTACTAGTGAGTGTTTTCTTATTTGATTTTTTCTTATTCTTTTTGAGGTAAACAACAAACTTTCACGACCAACAATATTACCAAGACTCCTAATACAATAACACCATTGCCGCGATGTACTCGATTAAAAATTTAAGGCAATTATCCAAGTATAACTTAAGTATAGATCCATTCTCCATACTCCTCAAGACATCCTAAAAATAACATTATTTTATCTGATGGTTGCAAAATATTCCTCCTGCAATCTTCTGGGTCCCCAAATGTAAAGAATCCTGGTAATATTAATAACAATTTTTATTATATTTATTAAAAAGTGCAAATTCCCATTAATAAAATTGTACATAATGTATAAAGCACGACTCTAATTTGAATTTCGTTATCTGTTGCATCTCAGTAGTTTGAGTAATGGATCTTAGTTTTAACATTGTCAAATCATTTACAAACAAAGAAAATAAACATTCACGCAGAATACCCAGCTAGACTGGAAATTATCTATGAAAAAAATGCTTAACTTTTGGTTTAACAAAAACCAAAGTATTTATAAAAAAATATATCATAATATGACAATAAGTTTATTGAAGACAAATAGATATACTTCTTATACAGGGTGGCCCAGAAAGACCGAAGTGGTGTGAATTGCTTATAACTTTTTATTTAAGAGATATTTTTTAATTTTTTTTTAAATACATTAATTTTATGGGGAATATTTTTGGATTAGTTATTAAAAATGATATCCCGCAAGTGGTGGCCATATTCTGCTTCGCACAAATGTGCTCTTTCCAACACATTTTCCATAACCTTTCGCAAAACTTCCGGTGGTATGTTGTTAATTTCTTCTCGAATATTGGTTTTTAACTCCTCAATAGTCCTAGGCTTATTAACATAAACTTTTCCTTTTAAATAGCCCCAAAGAAAACAGTCTGGAGCGGTTAAATCCGGGGACCGCGGAGGCCAATTAAAATTGCTGTTACGAGAAATTATTCTTTCACCAAAGATGTCGCGTAAAAGAGTCATTGTGGCCCTCGCAGTGTGCGCTGTGGCTCCATCCTGTTGGAACCATATTTGCGGATGGTTTTCCACGGCTGGCCTTACAAAATTTTGCAACATGGCCCGATATCGATCACCATTGACGGAAATGGCGACACCTTGTTCATTTTCAAAAAAAAAAATGGGCCAATGATCCTTTCTGAAGAAACACCGCACCAAACGGTACACTTAACTGGGTGCAATTGTCGTTGATGAAGTACTCTCGGGTTTTCCGTAGCCCATATCCTACAGTTTTGCTTGTTAACGAACCCATTTAATTGAAAATGGGCTTCGTCACTCATTATTAAGTTATGAATAAAATTTGGATTCTCTTGTGCTTTTTGCTGGAAATAAATTGCATAGTCAAGTCGTTGCTGGTAATCTGTTGGTTTCAATTCTTGGACAAGTTGAATTTTGTATGGAAACAATCCTATGGTGTGCAAAATTCGCTGCAGCGACGTTCTTGAGAGGCCCAGTTGTGACGAACGTCTCCTGGTTGATGTTTCTGGATCCTCCCGAATACTCTCCTGTACCACTTGAATATTGTCAGCCGTGTGGACAGTTCGGTGTCTGCCGGAACCAGGAAGGTTCCTTACTGCTCCTTGTTCTCGAAAATTTGCAACCAGACGGTTTATTGTTGACTGAGAGGGTGCAACCCGCACATTAAATTGACGACGGTATGCACGCTGAGTCAACACAATGGACCGTTGATTTGAAAAGTAAATTTCAACAATTTGGGCACGTTGTTCAATTGTGTATTGCTCCATTATAAATTATCCAAGTCTTCTTTACAAAATACTGAAAAGAAAAGAAAAAAAAATTATAATAAAAAAGTTATAAGGAATTCACACCACTTCGGTCTTTCTGGGCCACCCTGTATAAATATTTTTTTGTCTTAATTCACATAATATAAAACATATAATAATTGCCTTAGAATACTTTTTACTTGGATTTTTTTATTTGAATGTAATTTTTTCTTCACATTCTTATGATTTTTTTAAATTACTTTTATAGCTTTGTAGTTAAATAAAAAAGATCAAAGCATTCAACTCTTTGAGAAACCAAATGCCAATATAGGAAATTAGTGATGCCTTCAGTCCTTTTAAGAGACACGAGATCCTTGAAGCACAAGGAATTCCTTAAGGATCATACCTGCTTTAATATTCGATATTCGCAACTTACAAATTCTGTTACAATTTTAGGTATGTATTTAAATAATGAACTATATATAAAATGATACATATGTAAGGTACAAAATATTTTAAGCAATATTAAATCATTGCCAATATAACGACTTACACTTCGTAAGACTATAAAAATTCTATATAAAAACTATACGATAAGAACCATAGCAAATGAATGAAAAAAGCTTTTTATTCTTTTCCGTACCCCAATTTCATTCACCCATATTAAATGCTAATGTAACGCCTTATTTACATACGGTCACCAGAATTGTACCCAACCTTTATTGCGTGGTATTTTCCTATAGTGATGTAAAAGTTCTTAATGTACATATATACAGTCTAAATAATGTTTTAAGGAGCTGATTCATGTATAGTTCGATTATGTTATTACAAAAGAAACTAGAAAATCTTAGGCACTTGAATTACTAAGGTTTAAAAACTCTTTGTCAAGTAAAGATTAAAAATCTTTATGAGGTATGGAAATGAAACATATCAGACGTAACTTATTTTATCCAAATAAATATTTGGTAAAAATCAGTCCTATTCAACAATCCCCAAAATGTAATAAGTCTCAAGTACTGGTGAATACACTAATAGCTAAAAATCTTAAATACGGTATTTTATAGATTATGGCTTTATGCAGTTTCTATATTAATAGCAATATAAAATTTAAAGGTTATTTTATGTATGTACATTAGCCGAATGGTACTCCATCAGCTCAACGATGCTCAAGTAGTTTATAATAACGCAGCATATCGCACGTGCTAAGCCGTTAAGTGGCCGTGATGTGAAATCGTTCAGGTTTACAGTGGAATAAATATTTATGAATTTAATTTTAATACTACGAAGAAAATAAAAATATAAAATATTTAAACAGAAATTTAATTTAAAAAAAGAGAAATAATTTAGTTCTTTTTTCTATTTTACCCGACATAGGTGATTTTTTTTTGTAATGTTAAAGGGGGCGATCTGTAAAAATATAATTTTGTTTGTTAGATTATTTATTTCTAATGGAATCTTCTGTGTGGTAAATATCTTATTCTTTTCTTAATGGTTTACTTAATATTTTATAATATATGCATACACATATAAATTTAAATAATATTAGTATTAAAGGTTATCTATATGTTGTATTTTTAAAAGTTTTTTTAAATATAACTGTAAATGTAACCTTGGTATAAAAAGTAAGCATTATACTCTTAACCTTTAAAAGTTAAGTTGTTTTCCTATATTTCTGAGCAGTGGTGTATATTACAAAGACTAGGTCTTGGTGATATAACCAGTCTTTATGAGTTTTGCTATTTGTATACAATTTATAAGAAATCTTGGTTGTAATTTGTAAGTTGGTATAAAGAAAAAGCTTGTGTAAGATAAAATCGTTTTGATTAAAATAATAATTTTAATTTTATTACTACTAGAAAATATATTATAGAGAATTAAAAGAGCCAGGACGATGATATTATTGTAGAATTTATCTTGTAGAGTTTACGATGAGGCTACTGGTATGGGGCCCATATGTATATGTGTCAAATGACGTACATAATACTGATCACTTATTATTGCTTGTGATTACACAACCCTTATTCTATAATCGTATTTTTACAAGGGTTGATTATATTTTTTAACAGAGGGTAATTAGATGGTTGAGCGGTGATGGAATGATTAACATGATAACTTTTTGCACGTTACAATGAGAGTGACTGGATATAATATTAGGCGATTTCCATGTTTCAAATCTCATTGAATCAAGTATTGGTTTTGCAGTATATGTCGTGCTAAATAAATAAAGGTTTTAGGAATCAATTATTCCAAAACCTAATCCAATCTATACTTCGAAATAGACCTATTTCACATACATAATATAACCAACCATATATATACATAATATAACCACATACATAATATAACCTTTTAGTGACCACTAAAAGGTTATATTATATAAATAAAATCTTCATAGAATAAATAAGTTTGGGTTTAATTTTAAAAGTAATTGTAGAACAATAAAATAACATCCTTAGCAGACATTAAGAAACAAGTAATATGTATAAAATAATATTTATTTACTATTAATATAAGTATCTATTTATTGCTTAACTGTTCATGGTAGAGGCTCTTTCTCAGTAAACGTATTTAAAAGTTACATTATCGAGACGGGAACTATAAATTGGCTTCTACCTAACTATTACTTATATTAATTTGGTCTTAGCAAGCAGTTCTATTAGTTAGTAAATTAGTTTCTCATTGGGTTTTTAAGTAATTGATTGCATTTGACATTTGATAAGATTAAGGATAAGGGTAATTACGATAACCTATAAGGGGAGTATCATTTATTGATTACTTGAAGAATTAAATATTGATAGAACCGTATAGTAGTAATCAATAAAAGAATTTTCGGGTATAAATTGATGGCTGGTCTTAAAAGAAAAATTATAATTTTTTGTCAATCTGGATGTGAATAAAAGAATTTAATTTTCTCTCTTATTGTAATTTAGCATACAAATATTCAAGCTACAACCCATATGTATAAAAGGAACGAATAAAATATTTTTTAACTGTAAATTTTATATACACACACATACATATTTCTAAAATATTTGATAATTAAATTTAAAATAAAATTCATTGATGGAATTTAAAAAAAACTTTCGAGCCAATATTCTCATTTAATTCTTATTTATAAATCTTCAAGCATAGAGAGAGGTACAAACTATTTTCCATCTGATTCCGGTTAGTCATATTGTTGTATCAACAATTTTCGAAAAAAAAAAAAAATAGAAAATAATTACACATGTAGTCAGCGTTTCTTAGTGATTATGGTGTTTTAAAAAAATCTTTCCCTTGCTTGCTTATAACATAATCAAAAAGAGATAAAAAAAATGATATCTTACAGACAGCAAATCTATTTGTACAGGTTAGACCGGGTCGACATGACCTTCTTGTAGATCGTCGTAAAGCATCAATTGTGTCTCTTTAGATCAAATAGAGTTAAAATGGTAAATAAATCGTTATATTTATCTACGATCCCTTCCTAAATCCATCTTCTTTCTAAATAGACTGTCTTTACCTCAGCAACCTTCTGTTTTATTTACAAGATAACCATCGATGTCACTTATTATGAACAACGCAATAATCGGTGTCGGAATTTATAAAACACTGATACGATAATACTACGTAATTTATTTAAAAATCGATACTATTTCAAGTACTTTTCAAAAAATCATATAGTTGAATTTGTTTTGTGTAGTTCTATGCAAAACCCTAAATGCACTCATATACCACTGTTCTGGTATGTAGAATATCTTTGACTAGTTACCTTAAAAGTGCCGAATGGAAAATGTTTCATACAGAAATGTTTGTACTCTCAATGGCAGTACATATACTAAATTGGAACATATGTCACGTTATTAAAATTCGTCGAAATATTATCTTCGTCCTATTTATAGTAAAATATCTTTAAATACTTTCATTGAAACATATACATGCTTATATGCAATATGTGCTTAAGTGACAGTCAATAGCTGTTTGAATATTAAGAAACTGAAAGTCCTTCCTTATTTACCATATATACCAGTATTTGAACTGAAAAAGATGTGATTGTAATTGTCCTTTTACCTAAACTTTTGCAAGAAATAATTAGAAAGTAGTCCGGTATTATCGACTATATAAATATGTATGTAGTGATATTCGAACAAATTATTCGTTATAACTATAAAATACACCAACTGTTTTTGTTTTATTTAATTATTATTGAGTATTAAACTGAAAAAAGTGAATGATAAATAGTATAGAGATTTAAGTTCAGCTTATTATTAAATTTTCAGTAACCACAGTAGACGTATTGATCGTGATAGCGCATTATTAAAGTGTGGTAATTTAGACGGTCGTTAAAAGTTTTACGGCGTTTAGAGTTCTGATATCAGTTTACAAGATAACAGAAGAATGCCTTGATAAAAGATTAAGCGGTGAAAAATAGACGTTCTTACTTTATTCTGCGAGTAATTAAAATATTCACTGTACTTTTTAAATTAAAAAATGTTGAATATTTTGTACCAGAGATTTTATAATCGAGAATATTAATTCTCATATAACAAATAAATTTTCATTCTCATTATAAAAAAAATAAATAAAAACTCTGCACAAAATCAAATAATAATACAAGTATTTATGAATTTGGAAATGTCAGTAAAGCACACGCAGAATATTATTGTATAGAATAGGTACTATATACATCCGAGTCAGTGGTGGTCGAATGGTTAAAAGGCCCGAATCTCATGCATGAGGGCGCGGGTTCGATCCTAGCAAGTACCAATGTGATTTTTCCGAGTCATATTATGTACTTTCTAAGAGTAAATACTCTTACATCACTGATTACATCACTGATTAATGCATTCCCAAAAGAGGTTTGATGTAAGGCAGGCGGCCGGTCGTAAAAACAATTAGCCAAAACTATTCACAACAAGTAAGGCAGCCCCTGGCTTTAGCTGGGAAATTGTCAAGAAGAAGAAGAAGGTAATATATACAGGGTGACTGGTGAATTACTATCAATATTTAAGGAGCATACTCGGTACATGATTCTCATTCGAATTATGTAAAAAAAAATAGGTACTTAATTTTTGACCAAATTTGTTAATGAATTGTTGTTTTCAATTTAAAATGAATTCCTGAATTGAAATAATATGAAGGTATTTTATTTATAGGAAAATTATTTTATAAGCCTTAAATAATGAAGACTGCATAAAACCAAAATTTGACCCGAATCCGATTCGCTTAAGCAGATTGTATCATTTTACATTTTATGTTTCATTAAGTTGGAACAAAAATATTCGACTACAATTATTTCTTCGTTAAATCACCAATAAAAAAGCAAATACAAAGACAAAACCGTGTAATAGTATAGATTTCTGTAGTTTCACCTTGAAAAACAACTGTTTTTATATTTGTTAATAAATCATTGTTTAAATTTTAAAGCCAAAATCAATAGCTTTATTGTTGGTATACAGGGTGACTGGTGAATTACTATCAATATTTAAGGAGCATACTCGGTACATGATTCTCATTCGAATTATGTAAAAAAAATAGGTACTTAATTTTTGACCAAATTTCCGTATAAAAAAATAAAGTGTGTACACGTTCCAAGTGTTCCGAGTGTGGGCGCGTGCGGCGGCGTGCTGATACAACACTACGCCGCCGCCGCGTCTGTGTGAGTGTGTGTGTATACCTAATCTGTAGGGTGTTCATACGATGCGTAATTAATTACATAACTTTTGGTTAACTTTACTTAGAAGTTTATTAAAATTTATGTTATATTAATTTTTTTTTATCGATAGTAATTCACCAGTCACCCTGTACATCCATCAATTAGTATGCAAAACTAATTAACAGCAGTCTTCAGTTGGTAAAGTAATAAGAAAAGCCCTTTTCTAAGTTAAAATATACTAGTAGTTTCATTACTATTATTTTTCTACTACATAGATAAATTTTAGCAGTGTGATAAAGGGAGATGTCGAATAAGGGAGGCCGTGGGATGTGTTCCATTTTCGGACCGCTCAAGTATATATAAATAACTAATACGTCCTCACAATAAGTTCTGAAAAGCCTGTGTCTGTATAAATGTTTATTTAAAATACATTTAAAGATAACATAAACATTATAACATCTTCTTTGAATTGCCTTAATGAAATATTTCATTACAACATATGGTATTCAATTTGTTTATTCTAGAAATATTTAATTATGTAACAAACATACATTTCTTATTATTTCAGAGGTTATTAATATTAATTTTTGATTGTTTTTATATTTGTTATACAACATTTTGAACTCTTATGCAATTTGCGAATGAAATTCAAGTCTCCGTAAACTTTGACATAACGAGCTTATTAAATACAATCATAAAGATAATATAATTCTGTTCAGCCCTAATTAGTCGTAACAGTGGTTAATGTGCGTTTGTATGTGTGTGTGTTTCTTTGTGTGGGTGTGTTTGTGTACATGAGAAGCAGCGCGTTGCGGTAAGCGATGCGCTCGTGCTTGTTTTTAGGTTAAGAGTAATTTAAACGTACTTTGCTTGAATGTGATAATTACATACCCATGTGAACGTAACAGCTACTTTGTTATAAAATGGAGAAAATATTAAACCATGTTTTGCTTAATAATTATAAAAAAATTAAACTCATTATTTAAAAATAAGATTTAAAATAAGGAGTACATTTACGAAATACAGAAAATAATGGCGCAACTGTGAGCGACAGGATGAGGTCGATAAACATATGTCAATCTAACTCACTCTCCTATAGACCACTGCAATGGTTAGGTGATTTAGGTGATTTAATTGTTCGCCTCCTAACTCAAACGATATAATATCTAGCGACAGGTCCAACAATATCAAATGAAAGGCTAACAAGATTATTACTGAATACATACATATACATAATACAAGTATGAAAAAAATTTAAATTCGACTGGATTCTTGCAAAATTACCATATGACAAGCTCCTAACACTGATACAAAAAAAAACAACAATAGTAAATTTTAAATTTAGTTGCACGGCGAGTTACATCAAAATTTTATTGAATTTATGTTACAAAAATTTTAAGTGGAAATTTTATATTTATTTTATATTTCTTTCAGTACTCGTAAAAAAATATTTTAATTAATTATATTCACCTGCAACTAGTAAGTTTTACACCACCTCTAATTTTTTTTCACCTATCTCATGTCGCATTTCAACTAACCCTACGGTGGAGATCAAGTGGAAGGTCCTCAACAAAGTAGTCCAAACAATTTTACTATTTTCCCATTATTTATACGAAGGAATTATGTTAGTTTAGTATGCTTGTTTTTCTTAAAAAATCGATCAGACTTTTACTAAATTAAACTTAATAAAAACTATGAAACAATACAATCATTGAAGCATTGTATGAAAAAAATAACGCTTTTTTCTTTTACCAAGCAGAAAACTTTAAACGTTGAGTTATAAAACCTTTGTAAATTAATATGTATCGAATTAATACAGCTGTGTTAAACTTAATAAGTTTGTTAGACTCAGTACCTATGAGAGTTTACATCGTTTTATTGATATCAATTATTTGATACGGTATACTTCAGAGTCAGGATTTCTGCCTTATATAATAAAATAAATATGATTAAAACAAGTAAGTAAACTTCATATATTTTTGTTCTAATAGCCATTGTCGTCTAAGTTCCAAATGTTATTCGCCATATAACATTTAGAGTGTATTGGAGCTGAATCAATACTGACTCAATTTAAATCCATGCTTTGAGCACTACTAAGAGAACGTTCGTGGAATTATTATTATTAGCATAATATTATACGACAGGTGCTCTACTTTATTGTACCCTATTATCTTTCTCGTAACGATTTAAATGTATGAAAGTTGTTCAAAACATTTATTAAAAAAGATTTTTTTTTGAATTTGACAGTTTCGTAATAAACAAAATCAAATAAACAGAAATTTACCACATACACGTATACGATATAATGTATTTATAAAATAATTATTCCTATTTTTAGTTAGTTGACAATGCCTTAATCTTCATTTTCTTGAGCTACTACATATCTTACGAATTTTTAATCAGTTTTTGAGTCATACCATATGGTTCATAAAAAATGATTCATATGATTGGAATAAAATATCAATTGATAAAACACATAACCAGTAATAAGTATCCATAAAAGACTATTTGTTTTTGTAAATATTGGTAAAAATACCGTATTTCAGTGCAATTCTCCTTTGATATTTTTAATTTTATGCTTCTTACTTTGCAAACTATTTATTTCTTTCTAGCTTTGAAAGATAAATATAGCTTGTAAAAGTTATTTTTAATTACGAGAAATGAAATGATTATTCTAAAATTTGTTGTGATTACTTTAAATTATCTTAAGCTATCAATTTTAGAACTGAAACTCACGACGAGTTTACCTTTCTAGCTAAAAATTAAGTGATAATTTTTTTTGCACATGATCAATTAGTTTGTAAATGCAAAATGTTTGTTTTATCATTTGGCTGTATTTTTAAAAGTAGTATATATTGAAATGGCTTATATAGATTTCGTTTGAGGGAAAAAATAAAATGTGATAACCAACATTTTTATACTACTCAGTCCCCTAAAACATGACATCTTAAGAAAAGGAAGCAATATGATTTAATAATATTTAAAATCGCTTGGTATTACCTATTTATCTTGCCTCTTTAGTACTATTCCTTGATTGAAATTGGAATAAATTATAGTAATTTACCCGATTTGTAAAATTGTGATCTATTTTAACATTCACATACGTTACTTTCAAAGAAGTATTTAACCTAAATTATGTTATGGAAGCGAATTCAAAAAAAGCATTCAGTTAATTCAGACAGGAAACCATATAACGATATAGGAAATTAGTTATGGGTTATAGAAACTACAGTAGCATATGTTATCACAGGATACTTGTTTGTGAAATCTGATTAATTTCTGACGAATCATCTAATTAAATATAATTGTATCTGAAGCAAATGAATTGCATAGAATAATAATATTTTAAAAGATTTGGCTTACTTTAAAAATGTCATTCCAAATATTTATTCCTGTTTTAAACATCAAGAAATGTTTTAAACACCGAGAGAAGAATTTATTTCGCATAAAGAAATGTAGATTAGATAAAAGAATTTAAAGTTAGATTCCACAAAAACGTTTAAACGTTGTAAACAAATATGTATAATCTTTTCGTATTAATAGTGGTAGTGTTCTTAAACCTAACTACTTAAACACTATTATCTTTGTAGGTTTTTGTGGTTTCGATCATTAAATTGTTACTTGTCTAATCAAATTCTAAAGAATAAGTTTAATATTTTGTGAAAATAAAAAAATATAGAGTTTCTTAAAAGAAAAATACAATAAATTAAATAAAGTTTTGCGTCTCCAATTACAGTACCCGAATAGGAGAGAAAATAAAGTTCAAAAACACAATCTTGAACACTTGATTTAACTTTTGGACTTTTTACGTTGTGGTAAAAATTGTAAGACGTCCTTTATTATAATTAAATTAGGGAAAGTTCTCTTTTCATTTTTTTTAAACACTAAACAGAATTATATTTTAGTCAATATATTACATACAGACCTATATATATATATTTAGATACTTTTTTAGGGAATGTAAAAAACATATGACATATACATATGTATATGTATTGATAGATAGATATTATTATAAATTATTATGTAAATCTAAAGTTTTCTGTCTAGATATTATTAGATGTGACTGTACGTAATAACTACATTATAAGATTTAGACCGAAACATAAAGTTACAGATATTAAATTCTGTTCGCTTTAAAACATGTATCACAGTTCAAGGAAAACTTTTGTGTAGATTTATTTTTGCAAGAATAATGTTATTTATTATTTGGACGATAACTTGAAAAGTTTATTATAGACGATTAGTTTATTAATATCTTTACTTATCAAATTATGACTTTTTAAGTTTGAGCCAAATTTTCGTATGAATTTTTCGTTATGTTAAACTCAATGATTAATAATACTACTTTTATAATACTGCTTTATCTTGTCAAAAAAGAAAATATAATGAGTGAAATATCATATTTATTTTGTTCAGTAGATACAAACGTTCACAAGTTGTATCGTGTTTATATTGTAAAAACACATTCGCGTGCAAAGGAGCTACAAGAATAAGGCTGTCAGCGATGGCGGCATCAAACAAACGCCCACTTCGCTTTGCTAATATAGAGTATGAGGTCGGAAGTGAACACTGGTATTAAGTGTGTCCACGGAAATAGTTTTGCTCTAACATGTAGTATGCCAGAGTGAACTATGCTTGCTTGTACTAACAGTAAAACCCGAAAATATCTCAAAAAAGATTGTGACATACTAATACTAATATAAAAATTAATATGAGATCGTTTAAAAATATAGTGTAGTGTTTATATATAGAGTACTAGTTTTTGCCCGCGACTTCGTCCGCGTTAGTTTCGTCATTAGTAATATATGTATAGCCACTTCTTCCCCACCGCACCTACCCCGCTCCCCCACGCCCCGTTCGCCTGGCACCGCTGCCGGTATTTATCACCGAAATTGCTATGACTCTGCATTTTAAATCTGTGATATCTTCGAAAATATTTATTTAATTTACATGCTGTAAAAAGCCATATTTATCTTTATTAAATGTACAATGTATTTAAGATACTTAATTGGATAAGGATTAATACTGTATTGCTTAAAATCGCTTCGTAAATAAACCATTATTTCTCGTACAAAGTAAAGGATAAAAAATGGTTATTGTGGGTTATTCCTAAGAGATAAACATATACCATCACGGACTCTTTTGTAGACCTTTTTAAGTTGTACAATACTGTAGTACATTGTTTTGATCTATCTTGTAGGATTCAGTCAGCGTTTGCAATGTAAGCGCAAAAAATGTGTTTTTTTACGACCTCACATTAAAAACCTCAAAAATTGTAGCCTATGTGTTATTCTGATGTATAAGCTATAGCCTATCTGTTATTCTGATGTATAAGCTATATTGTGGTAAAGTTTCATTCAAATCCATACAGTAGTTTTTACGTGAAAGAGTAACAAACATACATACATCCATACATCCATACTTACAAACTTTCGCCTTTATAATAGTAGTAGGATTTAGACAGCACTGACATACGGTGAAGGAAAACATTGTGAGGAAACCCGGACTTGTAATTTCACTATTATAAGTTTGAAATTACCAACTCGTCTTGAGCAAGCGTGGTGATTAATGCTCAAACCTTCTCGATGTGAGAAAGAGGCCTTTGCTCAGCAGTGGGCTCTAATAGGCTGATGTTTATTTATATTGTTATGAATAAGTGTAGGTTTGTTTAGGTTTAGGTTACTTTTAGGTCGGTCTAGTTTAGTATTCGATTATTATATATTAGTTTTTAGTTACTTAATTTGTAGAAGGCATGGACTTCAAAATGTGATTAGATTTTAATAAATGGTTTATATTTAGTTAGGTATTGAATTAAATTTTGTAAAATAAGTAAAAACATTGTTCGTTATCGACATTATGTGTTTGAATGGCGTTGGAGGAAGTGTTTTTAAATTAAAAATAATAATTGTATTAATCACATTAATGAGTGATAACATTAAAAATAGTATATATATACACCAACAATAAAGCTATTGATTTTGGCTTTAAAATTTAAACAATAATTTATTAACAAATATAAAAACAGTTGTTTATCAAGGTGAAACTACAGAAATCTATACTATTACACGGTTTTGTCTTTGTATTTGTTTTTTTTTTATTGCTGATGTAACGAAGAAATAATTGTAGTCGAATATTTTTGTCAACTTAATGAAACATAAAATGTAAAATGATACAATCTGCTTAAGCGAATCGGATTCGGGTCAAATTTTGGTTTTATGCAGTCTTCATTATTTAAGGCTTATAAAATACATTTTCCTATAAATAAAATACCTTCATATTATTTCAATTCAGGAATTCATTTTAAATTTAAAACAACAATTCATTAACAATTTTAATATATTGTGTTTGATCAAGAAGCGGGAACGGGTGGCAGGCGCGCTTTGAGTAATATATACGAGGAGTATTCACACTAGACAGGTCTTAAAATATGTGACGTCATAAGAGTTTTTATAAGAGATGTAAGAGTTTTTATAAGAGATAAAATAAAAATTAAGTTAATTGGTATGATAAAAATGTTACATGTCCTGTTACACTGCAAAATATATGCAATGTTTTTTTCACAACTACACATGTCTGTAAATCCGATAAGCATTATTTATTCAACACTATTTTTGAATTGAAATACAACATTGTTCAAGCTGTTATTCATTTTTTTTATATTTAATGTATATTACAATTGGTAGTGCGTTATTTTATCAATGTACCTTTATTAGTAAATAATACATTATTATTTATGTTCCTGTAATTTTAAATTTATAGTTTATTACAGGAAAGATTCCCTTTCGTATTAATTTTAAATTGTGTTTGATGAAGCCATGTTATCTAGTTCAAAAAACTATTATCTTATCTGATTTACTTTAAATTATACATAAGCACGAACGAAAGGCATTGTTCGCAACGTTGATCAAATATGGGCTAAATTTAATAACTAGCGAATGTATATGTATGGTTGTTTGTTTATACATATATAACATGTGTATATTTCTATATATGCTTCTGCAGAAGCATCAGATATTATCCTAAGTAACCGCAAGATTCCGCTCGTTAACAAATAATTAAAATTTATTACGATATGTGCTTTTGAGAAAAAAATAAATGATATTATTGCAAAGTTTGTTCCACTTATTACAATCAGATATCAGATTCTTTTCCGATATGTTACACTTAATAACTAATATCATAATAAATATTGTCCATGAGAAATAGAAATTGAATGAGAATCCACGGGATTATAACTTATTCACTATATCCATCTACACGACAAAAACGTTCAGTGCCCATGTTAGAAACAATTTTTGAAAATACAAGAATATCTTTAAAGAAATCCTTGGAACAAAACAAATAACTTTTTTACAATAGTAGTCATTGAATCACTGTGACATAATCTTAATTAATGATCTAACTTAGATAAATAACTGGTTTTGTATCGTTAATTTAAATTTACAAGAAAGACATGATTCTTCTACCTGGCAATTTTAACAGCTAAAGCCAGGGTCTGCCTTACATGTTGTGAATAGATTTGGGTATTTGTTTTTACGACCGGCCGCCTGCCTGACGTCAACCCTCTTTGGGAATGCATTAATCAGTCATGTCTAAATACTCTTAGAAAGTGCTTATGACTCGGAAAAACCACATTGGTACTCGCTTGGGCCAGGATCGAACCCGCGCCCTCGTGTATGAGAGGCGTGCCTTTTAACCACTAGGCCACGACTGACTTTACATCATGATTGATTGTCATAATTCATTATCTTTGTTCAAATGTTTAAATACCATAACATTGTAATCATAATAGTTTGCTTGACAATTATCTCCTAACTCGTAACAAATAACAATAAACGTTATGATTTTCTTCTAATATTTGTATATCATAAATAAGTAGGGAATATCTTCGGCTAAGCAAATAACTAAATAGAATGGTATTCCTTTCTTAATATCAAAAAAGGCTCTTTTATGTTGTTTCTTAAAAACACTATTTCGTATCTATTAGTTTTATTTTCCTAGTCCTTTCAAGTAGATTGTCAGTTATTGTCCCTTGTGTTGTATTTGTTTGTGTGTGTCAATTTAGTATCTATTGGAAGCGTTATTACTTTAATGTTTGTATTACTGGAAAGTCAGTAAATACTCATATTTGTCTAAGTAATTGATTTGCTAGGAGGTTTTGTTCGTGGTTTCCTTTTAATAAATATAAAATGATGAGTACTGGTTGCGTATCTGATATCATATAATTTATATTTATTTACATTGTCATAATGAGACTATTGACAGATATTTTTATAAATCCATAGAATTTTCTTTAAAAGCAGTTATTTATTTGGTGTAAAGTGAGCAACGTTAACAATAATACTGTAATAACCTAAATTGAAAAAAGGTACGCACTTTTTCACAGCTCGACAATAATATAAGACTAGAATGGTTACTATAAGATCTCTTCATAGAAGTTTGTAATCGATATTTTCTTTTGCCATGCCTGGACCTCGAGTCTGTATAGCGATCTTAATTTCAATGATGTCAGTCAAGAATTTTCTTAATTTTGCATAATTGAGCAGACGGCATAATTGAACCCACAAATAATAAAGTGTTTAAACTGTTCATTTCGTCAACTTTTTCACTGTAAATTTAAATCAGATATTGCATTCTTTTGCAGAAAAAATGTAATAATAATTATTTTTGTAGCATAATCTTCATCAAGATTTTCATTTTTCATAATCTTGCGAACTTATATCAGAACTCTAATCGCCGTAAAACTTTTAACGATTACCTAAATAACTTCACTGTAATAACGCGCTATCAAGATCAATACGTCTGCGTTAGTAACTTAAAGATACATACATACATTACAATAACATTAGTCACTTAATTTACCTACGAACTTCATAATAAATGCTTTAAAAAGAACTTTTTATATGTTTATCAAAAGAATTTTAAACAATAAACGTATTACATTCCGGAAACTAAAAAATGATTTACGTAAGATCTGCGGTTAATAACATTTATGTTCTCATTAAAATAGTGAATTAAAACTACAAATGTTTTATTTTGTGTGGTGTATAAACAGAGAATTAAAAATAACATAAGATTTCAGTGGCTATTAACGTAAATAAATATGATAAAGGATCACAAAAAATGTTGATTTAATGGGATAATTTATTAAAAGATAAGCTACTTAAAATGATCATCGAGTGTTATACAATTTCATATGATCTTTTTAATAATTTTTAAGTAACATTTAAATAATTTAGATTAATATATAATATTACAAAATCCAGCTTAAATACACGTACTGTATATATATTTAAGTCTTTTTAGAAGATTACTTAATCAAATATACAGTACACTGTATTAAATCAGGAAAGCGGACTACTTTCATTTACTTCTTATAAAAACTTCAGAAAAGGAACAAAGAATGTCGTCTCTTTGACAGTTCAAATACCGATATAGGAAATGAGGTATGCCTTTCAGTCTTTTAATATTAAGTTATGGGAATCATTCAGCTAGTGAAGTTTTTTTAAGAATAAGGAGTTTGTTAGAATAAGTACACATTTTATCAATTTTAACGAAATTTTTATAATTGTATAGGGCTTATAATTGAAGAGGTTTCGGATAAGAAAAAGAAAAACATTTCACAATTATTGTGTCGGGTTCGTGTATGTGATAAATACAGTTATAGGATTGATATTGTTGTGAATTCTTGGAATTTGGAAGCGAAAGGTGTTAAAAGGGAAGAAAATGGACGTGGAACTTTCGACATTCTCATTGATTCTATCAAACAAGCACAGCTGAAACGTTTCTTTACGACCACCTTGTGTAAAAGGATGGTTCTATGCCAGACGAAATACTGAAAATGCAATGTAATTAACATCTGGAGTAATCGATATAAATAGTTTATATTATAAAGTTGTAATTTGTAAGAGGTTATATTTTATATTCTAATAAGAAACTAAAAAATCCAAAAAATAGTTATTTATATTGTCTTTTGAGAACGTGATATATGTCACACTTGAATGTAGTTATAAGTGCTCGAACAAAGACGTAATGAAAGTCTGGCTATATTTATCGAAAGAAATAAAAGCCATTATAGGATTTATTTTTAAACTAAGATAACAAAATATGTTTTTTGTTTAGATTTAGGTATCACGTTCTTTTTGTAACTTTAGGAATAACACTAAATTATTTTTAGTTGCGTATGTGTTAGTATTATGTTGTTTAGTGGACTCTTTGTCTCATTTAATATCCAATCACACGAACGTGGCTTTGTAAGAAGAAAACTAATAAATTTACTATGCATAATAAAGGTTAATTTTAAAGAGATATATGATATAATGATTTATAAAGGAAAACTGCATTATTTGGATAAATGTCTGTTATTTACAGTGGATTTAAATACAATTTGATCTCTGACGGTTAATATTAATAAAATATAATATTTTTAGTTTAAACTTTAACTATTTTACTTGTTATGTGGAATAGGGTGAGTTATTATAAGCTGCTTATTCGAACACTGATGAGGCTGTAGAGTAACTTGTTACATTTTTTAGATCATTATGCTTTGCAACAATTTGTGCTTGATACAAAATGTTTTGGCATCTTATAGTATTTAAAAATGCGCAAATAATGTATAACAGAAGGAATGATGTATAACCAATTCTTCGTATTACATGAAAGAGAAGGTATTACAAGTTTTCTATAATGGCATTCGTTTCTCAAAGAGTTGAATGCCTGATTTATTTTCTATAAAGCATAAAATGTTCAAATATTATAACCTATTTCGTTCGTTAAAATGTAGTTTATAAGGAATATTTGTCGAGTATTGGAAAGCTGGTATTTTTTTATTTCCGAGACTCATTGTATTTTGTTTTACCGGAGACTTTATTTTTAAGTTACATAACTCAACTTTCAAACTAAAGAGATTGTTGTATAATGATAGATACTGGAAATTTTTATGTAAAAATTCTAAAACAGGCAATAAATAGTTAATCATGTGATATACACAATCTGTAAAAAAAAGTATTTGTATTAAATTTATCAAATGCAAAATACGCACTTATATTTTGATTCAATTTTCTATGCTCGAAGTAACTGCGTGGGGTTTGATAAATTTCACGTTGGGAATAATATTTCTTATGCTTATTGATATGATAGAAACTTGATGTAACTTTGAGGTATTTTTATATGATATAAACCGACAGATTGCGATTATATTAAGGTACTATGGTTTAAATGATTATTATATCTGAATAAGTACTGAACAAAAATAATCTGGTATTTGTTTACTATCATTTTTTACAATTTTTAGGATTTTCGTTACTAAATGAGTTAATAAAATCGACAATCTCACAAGTGCCCTGTAATTTGTGTCCCTTGACCTCGATTAAAAAACAACGCACAAGTGGGATCGATGGGGACTTTTGACATATCATTTTAATGACGTATTTAAGGCGAGCACAAAAATCCAGCTTGTGGGGAATTAATGTAAACTGGAATCATAATTTAGTCTATTAGAGCTGGACTAGTAGGATTAGAGAAATCATATAAATATTCAAACAAATAAAATATTTCATAAAAAGTGCCATACAACTAAAAAGTAATATGAGTAGATGACCCTTTACAATTTTACTTAAAATAAAAGCCTTATCTTTATTAACTTCAATCCAAAATTACTAAAAAAAAAACGTAATTGTATGCTTATTCCGAGGTAAGTAAGTAGGTAAGATAAGATATAATAATAATTTATGTCCCATGTTTATGTAATTAAAAGTTGTACTTCAATAAATTACTTATTAATCATTAATTAATAAAGCACAAACCGTAAATAATACAATTTCAGCACGCTAAGTAATCACTGATCTTAGTTATTAGAGCGGATCGGTAGAGCGAATTATAAGATGCTTATCATACGTTAATTGCGAACAAATAATGTTATAATTTTATGACATAGACATAATAAATCGTTGTCTAAGTCTGATTAATATTGATAGTGTCTGATGTAGAAATTATTTGCTTTCGCTAATTAAGATGAAATTCTTAATTAATAAAATTCAATTCATAATATTGCAAATTAGATTTTCTCAATGTTATAACAATAATCATCATTTTTAGTTTTCCCTTCAAGTGATCATTCATTAATTAGTGACTAAAGCATTAGCATATAAATTAGGTAGAGGAAAGGAAAGTTAAGCGAAAGATTTAATTTATTGTTTAGTGCCTTGTCATCATCCTAAAACATATTTATAGTGTTAATGTTACTACTATAATAAAAAAGAAGATACCTGTCAACCGGTATGCCGAAAAACTGGATAAAGTAATAATATAATTAAGATATTACAAATTAATTTTCAGTGCTATGAAACGGACTATTCTAAACAATGTTATTACTGACTAGTGAACCCGACAGACTTTGTACTGTCATGTCAAACTATCATTCATAATAGGGAGCTGGACAAGGGATATAACTAGGTTTTAAAACTATAGATCATGGAATTTAATATTAAAAGTCAATATTTCCGACTAATATAACTCTAATTTATTTCAAAAAATAATAGAAGGTTACTTTAGAATTATGACATCTTCATAAACGATATTGAAGGTGGGCGATCTATCTGAACATAGGATGGATAAGTGTCAAATAACTGACAATAATTTAAATATTCTTAGTAAAAAGTAAGTTAAAAACAATATGGTAATTTTTCCTTAAGATAATATTTTTAGAACAATCTTATTTATTTTCTGCTATAAGAACCTTGTAGTCTTATTTTTTTCTGCTATAAAAACGATAACAAATAAACTATAGTGAAATCGGTCTAATGTCCAAGCAGGTCCAAGGGAAATAAGAACTAGTTTTTATGCACAGAGAAGATTAAGATTAATTGTAATAAATAGAACATCGATTTTATTAAAGGTTTTGAAGAATGTATAGTCTGAAACGAAAATTTATAAAACAACAACAATAACAAATGGAAACAAGCTATGTCTAGAAAGATTTTGTGAGAAACTTTTAAAATGCACATTTCATGACGAACTGTATATGCTGCTTTATTAGTGTATTTGAACTTTCCTTCTTTATCTTGGTACATATTTTATAGAGATTAACTATCGTTTCACCTGATGTTAATTGTAAAGCCTATTCATTCTTACCTTGAAGACATCTTGCAAGTAATTCAGATGACAGGAAATTTCAATCCTTAGTTATGCGATTGAGAAAGGGGTATCCCTTCATACAGATGTGGATGAGACCTACAAAGAAAGGATGGAGGTATTGTTCATCATCACCATCATCAGCCTATTGCGGCTCAAGCAAAGGTCTCTTCTCACATGGAGAAGGTTTGAGCACTAGACACCATACTCATCCTCAAGACTGGTTGGTGATTTTAAACTTATAATTTGAAATAATAAGTCAAGGTTTCCTCACGACGTTTTCCGTCACCGTCTGTCAGTGGTGTCTAAGTTCTCTTAGAAAGTACATCTGATTCACAAAAATCACATTAGTACTTGCCAGGCTTAGAACCCGCGCCTTCATGCACGAGAGGCGGGCCTTTATTCTCTAGGCCACCACGTCCACGAGGTATTGTTAAATAATTAAAATTCAATGCAGGAATTCATTCATACAGTTTATGCTCAGTCTCTACAGTGGCTCATAAAATTCCCAATCTTATCCTCATTAATAACAAATTAAAAATATCTTTACGGCAATTAAGGTTATCCTTTAAGTATAATAATTAGAATCTTGAACACTGTCAAATTCATTAGTCATTTTTAAAATTTATGATCAATGTTGGACACTACGATGGATTATAGAGTACGTAAAATTTGTTTAAATACGAGCACTTTTTATTTAATTCAATTAATATTTAATCTGAGAATGGACATACAGTTCACCGCAGACAATTAATTTGATTCGAAATATATAGCAAATGAAGTAATGAAGACCTTTCCTTTGTATTTAACCATGCAGGTGTACATCTCATTAACGCGTGTGGTTATTTGACGGTGTTATACTGAAGTTGAAGGATGTTAATTATTTTGACAACACGAAATATTTCCCACCAGTGCTTTCATAGCTATTTAAAGACCGATTTAATTTTATTGTTTTTCTGAAAAGTCTAATATTTTAAGTTCATATTGTGTCCATATTATCAGATGTCACTCGTCTGTATTCCTTATTCTTAACTATTACACCAAATTAATATGTGTTTGTTAGAATTGGGTTATACTTTTAACCGTTAAGTGATGACTTAACGGTTATAACTATAAGTAAAACTATAGTCGCGATGACGACTGAAATAATTTAAGTTATAGATCCTGTATAATATAGATGAGGTATTAAAACTTTAATTGATAATATAGTTTGTTGTCTATAAAATTGGAAACACATGAACCTTTTTCAGAATTTGATCAATACAAAATATATGTACAGTTCTTACTGAATTTGAACAATTAAGTATGTTTAATAATCTTGTCAGGACTACATTCCATTTAGGAATTTCGTAAGTTTCCTGTCTTACTTATGGACATCAGTTTTACCTTTTATAGATAATACAGTGATAAATCAAATCCATTCTGTACTCCTATATTAGAACAAGAACAATATATATAATACTTGTGTGATACTTTTTAATATACTTTTTAAATAGTCTTCATTATTTTTAAATCTTTAAACGTGATGGCCACCAAATGATTCCAATAAAAGTATGCCTGAGGTGTTAAATTAGACTTTAGTTACATAGTTTTGAGGATTCTCCATTACTATTCTGTCATAGTTACATTACGATTTTTAATTTTCAAGTTCATGAGATTTATACCAAACTTAAAACTAATACTATTATCCCATTCCTCTAGCAATCAAGCGATGGGTAGCGCTGCTGTTAAGTAGCCTATAAACTCTTTCATTAACTAGAGTATCGCTTACTAATTTATTATCAACCCGTCTTTAATTATATTTTTGGCATGCTTTTCTTTTATAAATATATACATTAACTAAAATTACACTATTTACAGAATAATTAAATATTATAGAATCTAATAATTAGATGTGGTAGAGCCTAGCTGTGGTCAAGTTACTACAGCTCGAACATGGGCTGGCTCGACCGGGGAAGTACCACCCTCTCACAGAAGATCGGCGTGAAGTAGCCTTAGTTACTGCGTTCCGTTCGATGAGTGAGAGAGCCAGTTGCCCTTTCCCTTTTTCCCATCCTTTCCTACCCCTTCCCATTTTCCTCCCCTTACCATTTTTCCTTCCCCTCTTCCCAAGTCAAGGGTGGTGACACATCCGCAACATGTCTTATGTAGCGGATGTCGATGGGCGACGGTACTACCTCCATCAGGTAGGCCGTCTGCTCGGTTACCCCCTTTAACATAAAAAAAAAAACAAACAAACCCTAAATAATCTGAAAACGAATATTTACACATATTCATAATAATTGTTTTATATATAATTTTTTACATATCACAAAGTATTGGTTATGTTATTTCGATTTATCGATAATTATGGCCCTAGCACTAGCCCGGCTTTTTAACCACATATTTTTTTTGTTCTAAACATCAATAAGCGCAGTCTACCGGCTGTCATAAATGCATTATTATTATATATTACAATATTATTCTTATTTTATACGATGAAAGCAATGTATAAACCAGTTTTTTATTAATATTTATTTCAATGCAAATAAGTTGAGTATTGTCTTGAACAGTTTATTGATATTTCACAAGGAAGAACGTACACCCTAAATAGACTTAAAGTGTTTGCGTTTCTGTATTTGAAGTAAACAAGAACCCTAGTATTTCACCTCAATATATGTTCAAAACGCACGCAGTGAAGCGATGTAAAAGGAACAAACTTACCAAGTTTACCCTTGGGGCGATCCAACTTCAGTTGCAATAAATAAGGATTTAGCGACAAATTACCTTTGGAGTTGTTTTACCCTTTTGGGTACTTTGAATTTTCATGAAAACTCGAATTGAAACCTAGTATCAGAACTACATCTTTTCCGTTAAGCCCTAAAAGGCAAAATTTTGAGGAATTATTTTAAATAGAGTAAATATATTCTAATGTACTACATTGCAGTTGGTGAATTTCATGAACGATACCTTGTATACATCTATATTAATATTAGGTACATGAAATTTACATTTTAAAATTGTGCAATTCATGTGCAAGTTGCTAATGTTAGACCATCAAAAGTAATATGTTTTTATTTATTTTATTTTGTTTTTAGGTATTTAGGAGCGTTTTTTTTGATACATATGAAGGAGTGAAGCAATTTCCTTTTGAATGAAATAGGAAGCCAATTTTTTTTATTTTAACTTAATATTTTGGACGTAGGTATAATATATTTATTTGCATGTTAAGTCAGTGGTGGCCTAGTGGTTAAAAGGTCCGCCTCTCATCCAAAAAGGCGCGGGTTCGATCCTGGCCCGGGCGTGTATCAATGTGATTTTTCCTAGTCATATGTACTTTCTAAGAATATTTAGACATCACTGATTAATACTGATTCCCAAAAGAGGGTTGATGTCAGGCAGGCGGCCGGTCGTAAAAAAAATATAGCCAAAACTATTCACAGCATGTAAGGCAGACCCTGGCTATAGCCGGGAAATTGTCAGGTAGAAGAATATATGTATTTATTTACATGAAACTCATGTCACGTCATGAGTTATGTAAAGCCGCTCAGAGAGGGCGAGTATCAGTTCAATCATTTTTTTAATTCTGTAAAAACTTGTTTATACATATATATTTAAATGTTAATATGGGATATAATATTAATGATTTGTTGTTATTTTCTTTACGTATTATTGTAATAAGCCATAAAATTTACTGAAGCAATATATTTAGTTTCACTTTGTTAATACTTTCTTATTAAATAAAATAGTTTAGACTCCAATACATATGAACTTATGGAGATAATATATTATTTCTTATAATCTACACACTACTACACTTAAATTGAAAATAACTCATAATTTAAATGTCGAGCAATAAACTCCTTAGGGCGGCAATGATCCTCAACCCCGTTGTATTTTATTTTCGGATTGTTAAGAGGTTTTAAATCCTCTTACTAACCTTGTTAGTATTAAAAAGACCTGTTTCATCCAGGACATTGTGTTATGTATTGCGTGACAAAAAGAGTTACGTCTCTAAGAACCGCAAAAAAAAGAGAAACTTCGTGCAGGTTATTTATTATAAACTTTCAGTGAAATATCGCTTAAGGCTCTTTTATAATTAAAGTGTAAAGTTATGATAAAAGTCAGCAAGCCGTGAAAGAAGATTATGAGGTTTGTTTTTGGATTATGCGTTATTACGTGTTACGTATGATTATGAATAATCTGTAAAAAGATTGTTCACGTTGGTGGTGAGACAAATATTCTTTCAATGAAATCGTGAAAGTGTTCATACATCATGTGGTCTCAATATTAATTTTAATACTGAAATAGTGAAAGATAAAACAAAAAAATTACAAAAAATACACTTCTTTTTATTTGTTAAAAATATGCGTGCGTTTTCAAGTAAACATCTCTGTATTTAGGTTACTTAATGTATCCTACATAAATAAACATAATTAAATAGTGTACCGATTCAATTTAGAAACGTAATATGTAGTTATTTTTTCTAAACGGTCTATTACATCACGTTTTATTACCTTCAATGGATCACATAAATGTTGATGGAAAATGTTGTTTATTTCTTAGAGTTTTATCATTCATTGTTTATCTTTATGCTTCATTAACATCTTTCTTCAAACTTTTATTGTAAATGTACTGTTAGTATTATACATACGAAACTACATTGTTACTTTTATTTTTAGTCTTCTTTATTGCAATTTTTTATTTATTGAAAAGAGTTTAAATTAAATAGAGCAATAGTAAATAACAATTTTTCTTAAGTTTTATTATGTGATCTCCATTTTTATTCTTAACCTTATGTTTTTTGTTCTGTATTTAATATATGTAGGGTGAATAGTTTAATTAAATCCTATACGAAATATAATAACTGTACATTTATAAGAAAAGGTATATTTTCCATGCAGCTATGTCAAGAAAATTCAAAGCTATAATCAACCTCTAGGGAGTCATGCGTCCTTTGGCAAAAAGTACTCTTTGTCCCAGACCATTTACCCTAAAATACATATAATAACAACTTTTCATAAAAAGCGGAAAACGACCAAAATCCTTCATAGTTAGTTTTGAAACAAATCAAATACACTAGATGTTCGCTTACCATTGTTCATTGAATAATATTGTGAATTAATTATACTATCAGCTTAAACGGATCCATAATCCATATCCCATCACAGTAACGTAGTTGATAGAAAATATTTGTACATGTACAAACAATTACACATATAAAAAATTACTATAATTTACTCATAAAAAGGAAACTTTAGACTACTGAATATGAAGATATTAGAAAAATCTATAGAAGTGAAAAACAAAATATTTTCTGCTATGAAATGTTTTGTTACTTCGTAAATTGAAATTAACTTTTCACGCAATTCGTTAACATAATTGATATTTACTATAATTGAACATCTAGCTACTGTTCAGAATTTATCTTAAATTACATAGGACTGTACTTAGGAATCAACATCATTAAAGAGTAGAAAAATGAAGTATGCAAAATTTAATATGATTTATTTAATTACTAGCAGAGAAGTCACCTCCTTATAGGCATCTAATTTTATCATTTATTTATTTTTTCAGCTAACTATTTACTTTCGTCTTGATTCACTATTATATCGTAATATATATCCACTCCATCTATTAGACCCCTCTACAGGGGCATGGCAATATACTTTGGATACCAAATTGTCATATATTGTAGTATGAAGATCGCTGATATTCAATATTTAAAGAATCTTTCGTAGCTGTAAGCGTTATTATAATGAGCTTCCGTTGCCAACTACGGTATTGCCTCTAGAGCGTAGTATAAAGAATGAAAGGTTGTTATTACTTCTAGCACAAAATTCTCTTACGACATACGTAACACACCTCTATATATGTATAATAATAATCGTATTATAGTTTATTGTATTTAATGTAGTATATTTGTTTCTTATTCTTATAATATTACTGTATTAACAATGTAGGTTCAGGCCATGGCCGTTCGGAGGTTCCAGAGACAAAACATTTTTTTTAATCTACAAAGTTCTTTTAGTCTTTATGTTTTTTCTTTTCTCCAATATTAAGATGGCAAAGATATCATTGTTTTATGAGATATCTGGAATCTTTCTTTCGTTGGTGAAATGAAGGTAATGCGGAGTCACTAACATCATAAGTTGTTTTAAAATATAATATACAATGTCATAGAATATAGCATATGCGTACAAAGTTGTTAGCGTTCGTTAATTTTCCAACTATGTAGTAAGGCGAATACGTAAATATTTTACAAATATTATTTAATCAAATAGTTAATAACATTATACATTTCAATTTTCTTTCGTATTTTCAACACAAATATTGAGCAGCTGCTAGTAGCCATTGATGTTATGAGACGTACTTTTGCCTGCTGTTGTATATAACTGGAATATTGAAAATTGCATTTTTAATAAAAACGTTAAACGAGTTCTGTGGGAGGACTGGTTATGGGTCTGGTTTTTATAATTATAAATTAATTATTAAAAGTCTTTACGAGATATTATGAAATATTTTAATATTTGTAAGTTCTCTTCAATCTTTTACGTTTCATGACATCATAACGTTGGAACGATTTTTAATGTTAATTTTATATTTTATACCGGATTCAGATCTGACCTGAAAACTTTGTAAATGTTTGTGATTCCTGCTTTTTATATTGCAGTTATAAATACAGTCGCATTCATATATATTTTTATACTTGGAATTATAAAACATATTTAAAAATATCGATACCAAAAAGAGCTAGCGTATTAAATGTAAATCATGTAGTTCATATAAAAAGACTAAGCATTATTGTTTACTTTGACTATGTAGTCAATCCAGTATGTACTGGTAATTGAAAGGGAAATATATGCATGTTGTTTACATTTAACACAAGACTCCAAAATGTGGATAGACACTGTTTGTTAATAAATATGCTTTGAATTTGAGAAAATGATACCTTTCATATCTCTGATAAATTATATTACCATACAGTCGGCGATTTTCATTGAGTTAAACTGAACCCTCGCAGTACGGTCACGTATTTGGTGATACTGCGAGTAAAATAAACACTTACCCAAAATTTGTATATGACAAACAGTTTGCCCATATTTTAATAAAGATAAATAATGTTATTCGAATCCTTCTTTATGTAAAAGGATAGAAAAGAAATTGATTTTTGATATTTTCTCGTTAATCAAAAAAAAAAACAAATTTGATTGACATGGCCAAGATTATAAGGTAACAATTATTTCTTCCTTAAAACAGCCTTTTTATAAGAACATATTTTATTCAAACATGTCACCGTTAAATAACTGTTTGCTTATTTATTCCTTTAATTTGTTTCAATATAATCATGACATGATTTAATATATGTATTCAATATGAGTACTAGCTATGAATAAGTCCATTACATCTTATTTCGTTTCTTAAAAACGATTTATCTCGATAAAATTGTATTAATACTATACACCTTTCAATGAAAAACTTTCACAACTATTATGAATATTATTACCAAGATATAATTTTAAAAATTATTTTTTTCGACTATATTAAACTTTTCACATTTTGATAACACGAGCTTAATAAGGTAGAAGAATTCAATATATACTAGTTTTCTGTTTAAGAAGTGTGTTTTATTTGTCATATATAAAAAACTTAATTATTCATTCTTTTTATTAAAATTTTATAAAGCCCTAAAAACATTGCCATAAAAAAAGAACAAAAAACATTAACCGAAAAAATATTCCGATATTATAGATTTAGGATTCTAATGTGGTAATTAATAAAAAAAGTTACATTACTTTTTATACTGATAAATCGTAGGAGTACTGAATATACAAATTTTGCTTATTACCAATAACCTTCACAAGATTCAAGGTCAACAAGCTTTCAATATGAAAAACAATAAATTATTGATACTTCTTAAAGCTGTCTACAATCTTGTAATTGTAATTAAGAGTGCGTGTAAGGTCACGTCATTTTTTAAGGATGTATTCGTTTTAAGTGTAGGATGTTAAGTCATATTTAAAATTATCTTTTTGATGATATATTCTGATAATTACTTTGACATGCAAATCTTGTTCTATTTAGGTTTTGTATTCCTGTTTTAAAAATCATTTCAACACTTATATCATTACATATGTATATTATTACGCTTAATAATAAATTATTACGCTTAGTATTCTGGCGCTTGAATATGAAACAGAAAGCATAAAAATGCTTGCCTAACAATAAATCACTAAAATTTTTACATGAATACTTCAATAAACATTGGTGTTGCTTTAAGAATTGAAAAAATTTTCAATGCTGACCTTGGACAAGTAAAGTTATTCAGATTGAGTTTCGGAGTAAATTTTCCTTGAGACCTTTCTCATGTATGAATGCAATGCGTGTTTTCTGTTGACCCAATTTACATAAATTTTCATATTTGAGTAAGAGGTAAGGTACCTAAGCTGGTTTAGTAACATTTCATATGTTCTACGTAGGCGAATAAATTCTATATTCATTCATGATTGGTCGCCAGTACTAGAGTAATTGAGTAAGATAGGTATAGGTGCCGAAAAATTTTGCTATAAATGTAGGAAGGCAGGTGGAACTACTAAGCATTTGCAGGTGTCATGTTGGTTACTTCTGGATAGCCGTCAATACTCTTATCGTCACGATAGGAATCTGGAAATCATACGTGAGGTGGTTAGTCTTTCGGTAGCCAAAGCGCAAACTACAAACGGCTGATCAATAGGTCTTCTGAGCCAAGGCACTAGGGCTACAAAATCAAACATCAAGCCTTATTCTATCCTTAAAGTGGCTCTTTATTGGACTAAAATGATTGATATGTATACCAAAAGCATACAAAATCCCGGAGGATATTTTTGTGTCGGTCTCCAGACCAGACATATTTATGTATTTGCAAATTGTAAACCGCGCTGTAATAATAGAGCTTATGGTTTCTTGGGAAACTAACATTACCCATAGACCATGCCATCAAAGTCAATAAGTATTACGAGCTGACTAAGAAACTCACTAAGTATAGTTTGGTCGTAAACTTGTACGTGGTAGAAGTGGGAGCGAGAGGTATAACAGTTATATCTATCTACAGCCCACTAAATACCTTGGGCCTGTCTAAAACTGACATGAATTCTTTCTTGATTTATTCAGCCCTAGTAGGTTCTTTTAAAATTTGGTGTGGTAGAGAGAGGGTTTGGAGGTTGGAGGTGAGCGTTTAACGCGCGTTAGATAAGGGCTCCTTAAACAAACATCTTTGTCGCAAGTCCCAGGCACGGTTGAAGCTCCTCTCCGTCAACGCTATAGACTTGGCACCTGCACAGTGTAGCCATTGAATGCTAAGATATTTCGTCTCTTTTGTCTCATCTTATGAAAGCGTTTGAAGTTTAGTCTGTTAGATAATTACATTTATTTTGACTATATAAAAAATTTTGCATGGGCGTGTTTTTTAACTAAATTATTTCAATTCGTGAACTGATAGTGCTAGTTTTTTTTTTTGTTATACTTGCCAGTGGATTTACTCTTTCACAACTTTTGAGACAAAAATTTTTACATTACTTTTAAACTTTTTGTAGTCCCAGTGTTGTAAATTGATTTAATTTTATTCGTAACATCATTTACAAACGCCATCCCGTTAAAATAAAATATCAGACTAATAAAGTCTACCTTCTTTTTTCAAATTGTACCTACCTATGATATGGTCATCGTATAATATTTTTTAGCCAAATTTCATCAAATCGTGTAACAAATATAAAAATAACATATAAAAAGTAAATAAAAAATGTAATGATCTTACAACTTCTTAAAAATATCATACAGAATTTACTAATAAATAATAGATTTTTACCATGAATAAAACATACAAAATTGTGCTCATTTTCATGTAAATTACTTGTGTAAGAAAGCTCTTCAAGCCTATTATTCTTATAAGGCTGATCGTCATGTTGCTTCCACATGTTCTTGTTACCATATTTATTATTTAATTTCTTCTTAACTCATTAATATAAATTTAGAATTTAAAATACCCTTGTAGTTATTAAAAAGTTTGACGTCAGCATTTCTGACGTCACCAATGCCTTTTTCTCGACTGTCGTCAGGCTCTCACGCTACTGAATGTAACCTTGTAGACGGCTTGATCCCTGCAACGGATTGAGTGAGTATATTTTTAATATTTATCCTCACCTCCATTTTTATCAGCAAACACTCATTGTAGTGACCGAAACTGCACAGGTGGCTAGCTGGCGGTAATGTATATGATAATTTTAACTATCCATAATTACTAATTACGTAAATGAAAGTTACCTATATGCTCCGATACATATGTATATATTGGAGTGCTATTGTTATAATTTTAAAAATAGATTGATTACTTAACCGTGGACAAGGATTTAAGAATTGAGTTCTTTGAGATAAGACATACTCGTATAATTTTAAGGAAATTACGTCTAATATTTTTGATAAGCGGAAAATATTTTATATTTTCGATCAATATACAATATATTAAGTAACAAAATATACTATTAAGTAATAGTATGTTTTTGATTTTGGATTTAGTTTCATCTAAAATAAATTAAATTTCTCACTAAAATAATATTTATGTTACTCTTTCATTGAAATTTCCTTCAATGAACATGTCTTCGGACTCTGATGAATTTCATAATGTAATTTACAGCTAACAATTACAATTTTGCATTCATAGGTTAGTTTTATGTAGAAGGAATAGAACAAACTTAAGTTCATGTTCAGCAACATTATAACCAAAAATATAGTCAATTATTGAGATCTGAGATTTTCGCGAGTCATTTAAATGAAACTAATACTTTGTGGATTTACTACGCGACTTTGTTTTGATAAAAACAATAGTTATTAAGCTAAAAACAAATCATGTACATTATTTCATGGGTGTTAATAAATTATTATTATTATAATTAAAAAAATATATATATACTCCCGACGTTTCGGTTACTTTACAGCAACCGTGATCACTATGTTGAACTAAACATTGCATCAACTAAAACAAGATGCAACCCTATTTATATGTCTTCGAGTTTATTACCAGCTTCAGATATGTATTGACAAAAACTGTGACTCTAAATTTTGGAGTTAAAAAAGGACGCAAATATCGGGTTACAATACTCACTTTCAAGTCAACAGCTATTCTATAATGGAAATAAATTTTCAACAGAAGCTTAAGACAGTGTAGCAGAGTGTATGGGGGTTGAAATCAACCCTCAAATGCTAAATGATCAGTGCACATAAATCAATGTAGGTATTGAAATTTTGAACTTCAAGAAAATATGAAAATTCATAAAAGAAATGGTTTCGCGTAAAAAGAAAATTGTGTTTGACGACCTAATAAACTTGTACTTTAGCTTATACTTACACCGCCTACACATCAAGAAATAAAATGTTCTCCTCTGAAAAATACCGGCTATAGTCTAAAATTGTAACATTTTCATGGACTATTTAATGACATAAATTAGGTTTGTCTCCTGGTAAAACTCCTGTTTTGGGCAACAAAATTTGAAGTGTGGGTAGGTTGAATTATCAACATCAAAAATTTTTGCTCTTAAGTTTTTATTTCATTAAAATTTAATTTTTCTACCAATAATAATTTATGAAGTGTTAAAGTTAATATAAATTCCCACATTACCTGGTTCACAATCAATTTTCAATATTAATACAAGTACAATGGATTTACATAGCCAACTCAGCAAGAACATGGATGACATTGTTAAAATGTTTGAGTCCCGTATGAATCAATTTGATAAAATGCTCTCACTGTCAACACAAGTACAGGGAAGCACTAAGCCGCCGACCACTACATTTGGAGACTTTAATTCTCTTGCCTCGGACTATGCCGCTTTCAAAGAAGTAATCTGGAAGACGCTAGGTATGCTTCGTCAGCAATTACAGCTGCTCTCTGTGGGCTTTGATGCTCAGGAAGCTCGTTCCCGCAGGCGAGTACTGCTTTTTCATGGTCTGCCGGAGAGTACTGATGAGCAAGTGGAGAGCAGGATTCAATCCGTGTTGCACAATCAATTAAAGCTGACCAGTATTGATTCTTCACAGTTGGATATCTGTCATCGCCTTGGCACAAAGAAGGAAAAACCGAGACCAGTACTGGTTCGTTTTATTGCCACAAAGTACAGGAATCTTGTTTGGAATTCTAAAACATCTCTAAAAGGGTCTGGAGTTACTATATCGGAATTTTTGACTAAACCCAGGCAAGAATTATTCGTTGCTGCTCGGAAACACTTCGGTTTGAAGAATTGCTGGACATCTGATGGAGTAATCATTGTCGCGCTTCCAGATAAAAGCCGTAAAAAAATTATTACATCGGCCGAATTGCAGGATCTTTGTGAAAAGTTTCCTCAAGTTTCCAGTGTGCCGGACCAGAAAACAAGATCTCGGCGGGTTAAGGTTACTACAAAGTAAAGGTTTCTCATATGTTTCCATAATTCCTGTCTGCCACTCATTACGTCACTCATGTCTATGTATGCCAATTAATAATATGTTATTCTTATTTTTCTTATTTACGAGTCGGTAGTCTAAAAATTCGTCAAATTCTTTAATTTTTTTGTTAAAAAGTACAATTTAACCTTAAAAACTTGAACAACAGTCATAGCACTGACGTTTGACAACTGACATTGACACCCTTGGCAGCAGGTTAGCGTTCGGATATTCTGTTCGGTAATATTTATATTTGTATTGAATAAGCAGCGATGTTTCTTTTTTCTTTGTATTTTATATTTTAAAAAATATCTTACTAATAATTTGTAGCTGTTATTTAGAATTTCTTAATATTTATGTCATCTAAGTTTTTCTTTTTTTTTAGTGCTTGTATAATTGTATGTAGCATAGATATAAATTTATTTTTTCTATGTTTCTCTTTTGGGCCAGATAATGTGGGAGATCATTTGTATCGTTTGTGATTAGTAGTATTTTTTATTTTATTTCGTTTATATTATTATTTTTATAGTAGTATATTTATATATTGATATTTATTATATATATATGTATATGTCTGACTTAAGTGATGCTTGTATAAACGATGATTTCTTTTCATGCTCCTCTGATGATTTTCATAGTGTTTCTAGCCATAATCAATCTATTGAGAGCGAAGGATCGACTCTTGATTCACAATTAAATTCTATTTTTACCCTCAATTCTAATTGTCTTAATCTTGTACATATAAATGCGCAAAGTATTCCGGCACATTACTCTGATTTTCTCGCATCATTTAGCAACGTGCAGGTCGACGGTATCCTTGTTTCTGAATCTTGGTTAAAACCTTCTCTTCCTTCCTCTCTTTACACTTTACCTGATTTCACCTTAATTCGTAACGACAGAGTTTCCCATAGAGGTGGAGGTGTTTGCATTTTCTTACGAAATAATATACCCTTTAGGTTAGTAGAACAATCCTCAAACCTTTCCCCTAACATCCTTGAATACCTCTTTATAGAAATTTCTTCCCGTCACTCTAAACTCCTATTAGGGGTCCTCTATTGTCCATCCTTAAATATTAATTATTTTAACACCTTTGAAGTCCTTCTTGAAAAACTATCTCCCTCTTATGAACATGTGATCATAATGGGTGATCTTAACACTTGTCTCGTGAAAAATGATCACAGAGCGACAAAATTAAAATCTATCGTGTCTTCTTTTAACTTCACTATTCTTCCTCTATCAGAAACCCATTTTTCACCTGATTGCACTCCGTCTCTTCTTGACGTCATTATTGTCTCCAACCCTCACAGTGTGTCAGCTCATGGTCAGCTGACAGCTCCTTTCTCCTTCCATGATTTACTCTTCGTTAACTATAAACTCTCCTTCTCAAAGCGCAAGGCTAAAACAATTTTAAGACGCAACATGAAAAATATGAATATTGCAAATCTATGTTACGACGCTAATATCATTGACTGGTCTAATATTTATGAGTTTACGAATGTTGACGATAAGGTGGCCTATTTTAATGACTCATTAACAAAGTTGTATGACAAGCATGCTCCATTTAGGTCAATAAAGGTAAAACATCTACCTGCACCTTGGCTTACTCCAACTATTAAAAATGTTATGGTAAAACGTGATAAAGCCAAGAGAGTCTCTAAAAGGAATCCTACTGACCTCAATATTGCGACGTACAAAAAATTGCGAAATCTCTGCAATAGGATGTGTAGAGATGCTAAACGCCGTTTCATCCACTCCTCCATCGATAAACTGACTACTTCACAAATGTGGAGATTTTTTAAATCTTTAGGCGTGGGTAATCACTCTAAATCTTTTCAACATTCATTTGATCTGAATTCTCTCAATAAACATTTTTCTACTCCCCCTTTAACAATTTCAGCCTCAACGAAGGCTGAAACATTGTTAAAGATGGCGAACGCCATCACGCCTGACTGTATCCCTTTTAATTTTCATAGAGTCACAGAGAGCGAAGTCAAGAGAAGCATCCTGTCTATCACTTCCAAGGCTGTTGGTAATGACAATATTAGTCGGGATATGTTAATACCTATCCTTGACTTTTTAAACCCTGTTATTACCCACATTATAAACTTTTCCTTAGAATCCAATACCTTTCCAACAGTTTGGAAGTTAGCATATGTGATTCCTTTACCTAAAATATCAAATCCCTCTTCTATTTCACAATTTCGTCCCATCTCTATTTTGCCTCTCCTATCAAAAATCCTTGAAGACGTTGTTTATAAGCAACTGTCTGAATTCCTAACACATAATCATCTCCTTAGTCCTTTTCAATCCGGTTTCCGTTCCGGTCACAGTACTTCCACCGCACTGCTCAAAGTCACTGAAGACATTCGCTTTGCTATGGACAAAAGAGAATTTACTATTCTCATTTTGCTCGATTTTAGCAATGCCTTTAATTCAGTTGACTTTGATGTATTGCTTGGTATCCTTCGCTCACTTAACTTTGCTCTGCCTGTGATTGATTGGTTCCAATCTTATCTTCGTGGTCGACGGCAGATGGTAAAGTCTGATGAGGCTTCCTCGGACTGGGCTGATCTCTCTGCTGGCGTTCCGCAAGGCGGCGTGCTTTCTCCTCTTCTCTTTTCAATTTTCATTAACGAAATTACCAAAGTCATTTCTTCTCACTACCATCTCTATGCAGACGATTTACAAATTTATAGACACGCCACCTTATCAAATCTGTGTTCGACCATACATGATATCAATCATGATCTTGAAAAAATTAAGAACTGGGCCGCATCTTTTGGGCTTCTTGTTAATCCCTTGAAGTCAAAGGCAATGATAATAGGCAGCAGACAGTTACGTACCAAAATTAATTGGGACATTGTACCATCAATTGTCTATGATGGAACTCAAATTGCATTTAGTGACCAAGCAACTAATCTGGGGTTAGTCATAGATTGCAATTTATCATGGAGGGCTCAGGTTAACGAAGTCAGTAAACGTGTCCATTTCTCTTTGCATTCACTAAAACGTTTGCAGAATTTTCTTCCTTACCAAACAAAAATTTTACTTGCACAATCCCTTCTTCTTCCTATCCTGGACTACGCCGATGTTTGCTATCTTGATGCGAATGAAGAGCTACTTGACAAACTAGATAGACTTCAAAATTTGTGCATTCGGTTCATTTACGGTCTGCGCAAATTTGATCATATTTCTCAATTTCGGCGTCAGTTAAAGTGGCTCCCTATCCGACTTCGCCGGAACTTGCACATACTATCCCTTCTTTTTAATATATTGCAACATAGAAGCCCTGGTTACCTACATGAGCGTTTTCTGTTTTGTGCTGCTCGTGAAAGACCAGTGCGCGCATGTGTGGCATCGAAGAGTCTTGAGGTACCATATTTCAATAGTACTTCCTATGGTAACTCGTTTTCCGTTGTTGCCGCTCGCCTATGGAATTCTCTTCCAGATGGTATTTTCCACAATGGTATTACAATAAGAACCTTTAAAATCAGAGTTAAGCAACACCTTCTTTCGAATTAAGTATATATATATGTGTGTGTGTGTGTATATATGTATATATATATATATATGTGTATGTATATGTATATATAAAATGTATGTATATAAATATTTATATATTTTTATATATGTATTTTTGTATGTATGTAAATTGAATGTATGTATGTTAGGGATATGTAATAGTATAAAAAAAAAAAAAAAGTCTACCTTAATGTTATAATAATTAATCAGTAGTTTGTTGATAGTGTACCTACACTAAAATTTTATATTTCAAATGGTCTCCCATTAATCAGGATTTCTGGAAGAGATCTCTTGTAAGAGATAAGATGTTCCTTTGTACACATCTGTTATTGATAATTTTCTGTATACTCGATTGGTACAAAAATAAATAAATAAATAAATAATAAAATCCGCGTGAAAACCTCAGACATAAAAGATGATATACCTTTTAAAGTGTCATTAATATAATAATTGTATAATAGTTTGTCTTTTCTGCAGTTTTGCCATCAGAATAAATACAATTACAAATTATAACGGTATAAAATTAAAAATTGAATTGAAGTATTATTATGAATGGGGAAGTGAATTAGAAAAATGTCAAATAAAGAAATCCCACAGTGATGTATGGACATTCTTTAAAATATAAAGTGTGACTCGCCTTTGGCATGTATAGAACTGTAATATACATAATTTACAGCACTAAAGAACATACTGATGATCTTTCTTTCTTATTTCATTTTTGTCATTTAAAATACTACATAAAACACGAAAAGAATTAACTAATCTCACTTTCTGAGAACTATGAGTTTATCAAATTTCAATGAAAAATTTAAAATAATAAAAATATTTTAAAGAAAAATTTATGTTCCCAAAGTTTTTGACCGATTTTTATATTCAATTTATTCCTAGAAATTATTTTCAAAAGTCGTCTTTTTATATAGCCACATATAAACATACACTGGCAGTTAACATGTATATATTTAATATAAGCATTCCTTCCTTTTCGTTAGAAAATACATATTACGTATACGATTAATAGCATCGAAAATAAATATTAAATTGACAATTAAAGCTAATGGTCCCATCTTTATCACAAATTACATAAAAGACTGTAATTGTTACACAAAAATTACTTTCCTAATCGGAATTAAATTATAATACTTCAATTTATAAACCATAAAAAAATGTTGATATACATTTCACATGACGTCAAGCCCAACGTAATGAGGAATTCGCAATTACATTCAAAAAGTCACTTTGATTATATGTTGAGACGTAATACTAATAATTAATATACAAAAAAATATACTAATATGAATACCCGATTATTTAATTAATATATTATAAATTAAAATCTAAATACAAAACAAACTATTTAAAAGTATGAATTATAAATTCAAAACAATTTTCAGGTTTCTTAAACAAAAATTACGGTTTTTATTTCATAAAATTGTTATTTGATATTTTAATTTACCTGCCGACTTGTAATTCAGTAAGTCATTCTTATAAGCATCGTTAATGGGGATTTGTGTTCAAAATAACCCTCATTGGATATTATCAAATAAAATTAACAATTTTTTTACAGTAACAATGCTTTAGTTCTAAAACGAAGAAATTCTGTATCTTGTTTCAATTTATACATATCTTTTGGGAATTACCTTTCAAGTAGTAAAATATCGAATCTTATGAATTGAACTATAAACGGATAATTATAATGAAACAATTTAAAGAGCTATTTCTATATTTACGATTTTATTAATTATAAAGCTTCATTGATAAGAGAAATACTGCTTAAAGGTTTTCTATGCACTTTAAGATAAATAGAAGAGCCGTAAAAACATGTCTCATGTTGAACTGTTGTTTTTAACTGCAATTACGTTAAGTTCAGATACAAAGGAAATTAAAGATTTGTTTTTTTTATTTTTATGTTTTCTAATCAGGAATGAATAACAAAAATCGACAATGTCCCGACTTACTATAAAAGATAGTTTTCACGAGTTACCGCAATGAATAGGGGCTTAACACTATCAAATGGCCGATTAGGGTATTCTTGATTACGAGGCATTTTGATAAAGTTCTCTTTGTTTAGAACGACTCTCAGGGGAATTATGGGCATTATATTGTTTGTTTCTAATTTATTAAAGGAGTTTTATTTTATATTCAAAATATTTTAAATAAATTTCGTATGTACCAAAGTTAGATAGATCACCTAGATTTGTAATAATTTAAAACAATATTTTCAAACCAATGTTCTTTGACAATTTTGTAAAGCTGAGTGTATTTTAAGTTTTCTTTTGTATAAAACAAGCATTTATGTTATATGAACTACTTCAGATAAATATTACGTTTTTAGCAAAGTCTGCCTATTCTTTGTGTGTTTATGAAAACAAAGGTTTTATTTTGTATGTTTTCATTAGTTAGAAAAAAATATATAAATGAGTTTCTTTTTTACTATAGAACTCCAAACATTACTGCTTAAAGTCGTATCAATTCTTCTACAATTACCCTAAACAAACCGAAAGATATAAATTTCAAAGCAGGTGGTTTGTCTTGTCGTCGTGCGAAAACATAATCACAACTAAACTCTTTGAAATTCTACACTTTGAGAACCTTGCTGTAATGCTAATTAATTATTGTTTGATTTATCATATGAAATTAAATTCGTAGTGACAATGATTTATTAATGAAATAATTAATATTTTTACGTAGTGCTCGTTGGTTGTTTAAAGAGTGCTGTCAAATATTTTCCTTAAAAATAAACCGAATATGTTCTCGGGTTACGCGATCGATGCGGCCAGTCCGAGAGAAACGAAATGGTGGTTTTGAATAAAGCTCGTGGTTGTATGCGCTGAATTTTGACAGGTGGCATCGTTTTGTTGAAAATTAGTAATGATTGACTTAAATAAGAACTTCAGTCTACTATTCATTATTATTCTATATAAGAAATGTTTCCTGTCAGATCGTGTTTCAAAGACCATATACATATGTTCTCAATCTCAATATAAATTACATAACAGTATTTCAAAGCTTATTTTATCTGACCACAGCACACTATACCTATATCTATACCAATCTTCCACTGTTCAGTCTCCAAGTTTAAGGGTACAGTATTAATTTGTTATTCCACTCCGAAAGTCACGAATTCTTTGGTGATTTGTAACCTTTTTTTCCAGCTTTGAGAAATCTTCTTACTATGTACATTCTTACTTTATCGTTCATATTATTGAGGAAAGAATTGTATGACTGCATTCTTTTCAACTTTGAGCACAAGTGCAAAATTTGAGGTTGAAATCTCATTATGAAATATGTAAAAGGGTTACGAGTATATATAACAATGTACTATTTCTCTATAGCAAAATTTCAGGAAGCTATTGAGAAAACTATGCAAAGAGGCTAATAAGTTTTAATATTTTTTATACTCACATAAAGTGGACAATTATATGACTACAGAGTTGAATGTATAAAATGGGTAATGTCATATATATTTCATTTTACAATTTTTTTCCAATACTTTGATGAATCTAATTGACGTATTGTGATTTTTAAAACCTACATTTTTTCTGTAGTTTTTCCGATCTCATCATTTTCGCAATGTCAGATAAAATCAAATGTTTCAAATACCTTGTGCAATATTTGTATTGGGATTCCAGTAGTCAATTTCTTAACATCAAATTCAGACCCATTGAGTTTCTTTTAATGCAACTGAAGTGTTACCAGAGTAAGAAAGTCAAAGGTTATATTCTTACATGTTAGCTATGTATATGTTGATACAAAAGAAAATGCTTGTATAGTGAATTACAGTAAATGGCAAAATTACAAAAATCTAAATTAAGGGAACCCAAGCAGAGAGCATATACTCGTAACTTTAAAAATAATTTTATTATTTTGTTGTTACAATTTGTTAATTTTACAAGTACCAGAGAAACCAAAAATTACAGATCTTTAAATTATTGTTACAATTTCAAGGGATTTCATAAACTATTATATTATTTTACATGCAGTTTAAAAGATAGTAATTATAAATCATAATTTTATTTAATCTTTATCTGTTAAAATACTTTGAATGTAACCAGAGAGAAATGCGTTTATAATACAATATCATAAAGAAGAAACGTTACATTCACATGAGGATATAATTATATAATATTCAACTGTAGCACGTTTAAATTACACTTAACCTAAAAACAAGCATGAGTATAAGCCGCAAAGCGTCCTCTCTCGGCGTACTCACACACACACACACACACACACACACTCACACACAACTACATACATACATTCATACATATGTTTAAACACAATAAGTCCTGTTTGGAGCACGGCGACAACGCAGATGTACCTATAGAATATACAAAACAGAGTTTGAAGCTTTTAAAATATTATTTTATGCTTGTTTTTGGTTTAAGGGCTTAACTTTTTTTTCTTTAAACGTTCTATTTGGTAAGGAATTTTAATTATAAAAGTTAAGTTTTATTCCAGCACACAATTCTATTTTGCTTTCAATTGTTGTGCTAAAATGCGTATTTAAGTATTATTAAAATTTAAGTATTGTAATAATTTAATTGATTGCACCTATATATGGATATAAAGCAATAAACATTCCGCTTTATTCAATATATATTACTTTTACAAAATTTTATAATTTTTCAAATTATATTTAAACGCCTTCTTTATATTTCTTAAGGAGAAATTGTATTATTGGAAATTGTAAATAAAATAGCACAGACACTTGAACCTATAGAAAAATAGGGAAAATAAGATATAAGGCAATAAAAAAATCGTATTTAAGCAGATTATCTTAATCTATTGTCTCTTCTCATTAATATGCATGATTGTCACTTAGTAGTAATTATATTGCATGTATGTAGTTGTTAAACTATGTTTCATAATAATCAATGATATTTAACTCCTAAGTATTAATGATTATATGGAAGTGCAATTATTATAACTCGTTGAAGATTATACAACTTCTCTCTGAAAGTTTTTAAAGTTCAGTTATACATAAAAATCTTAGTTTGAGAGAAACTTTTACATCAGTCTCTAGTTTTTACGACTTTCTGCTTTATGAAATATTAATCGTAAACATTTTAACTATTTTCCAGAAAAACTTTGCTATTATTATTATTTTTATTAATAGTATTATTTGGAAAAACAATTGATTGGAAAAAGTACATAAAAAATTTAAGTAATAAACATTTGTGGAATGTCCTCAGTATACAATGAGTCAAATTGAAATTTCTAAATTGAGGTTCTTTAGAAGTATTCATTACTTTTCACAATGGCATCTCAAATACTTAAAAGATTCAGTAAATTACGCAGATTACCATTATTCACTGACTATGTATATAACCCATACTTGTATATTTAAACGCCTCTGAGTTATTGTGTAGGTTTATAAATGTTAAACATTTTATTAATTTATTAAAAAAAATATCATTATAAAGAAGATTTAAATATCTACATAGTATGATAAGATAAATTCTACGTCTAGTATTCTAAAAGAAAGTTTGGGTTTTCTTTTTTTGTTTTTATCTCTAAAGACATTATAATTTAGTTATCTTTTTATAGTTTTTAGTTAATATTTTCTTCTAAAAAGAGATTGTTAATTTTAATATATGTATATTTAGATTTGCTATAATTAAGATTATAATTAAAAATAAACAAAATAATACTTTTGAATTTGGAATCTGTGTGTTTGTTGTATTTTACATTAACATGTACATTAATACATTGTTTATACATTTACATTGTTTATTGTATTTTTTGTATGACGGTATATTCCAAAGTATTTTGTGATTAAAATGAATGGGTTGATATTAATAAACGAATTGTTGTGATTGCATTACATAAAATGTTCGATGAAATACAATTAAAACAAGACTATGATGAAACCTCTATTTATGAAAATAGCACTTAGAATCATCTGGAGCAATTTTAAAGATAATTCAAGAATCGTTGCCTATAAGAGACAGACTTGTCACAGATGATGTTCAATAAACAAGAATTATCCTTTCTCTCATCACCGGATCGTAAAGCTCGATCCATGTAATCTTGGAAGGAAATAAACGTTCCGGATTTCATTAGAACTGAAGAATGGCCTTCAACTAATCCTGATTTTAAAACACTGGATTATGACTTGTGGTTGGTTTTAAAGCGAAGCTCTTGCACTAAACGCCCTAATAACTTTGGAAGTCTTAGAAAAACAGCGATATATTTTACTTTACAAAGAGATAACTAAACTGAAGGAATGATAATGCACCAATTGTAACCACCTCTACCAAACGTATACATTTTTAATAATTTTATATTATTATAACAAAAAAAACACTGTAATAAATGTTATGTAAAATAAACGAATATTAATAGGATAAATAGCGGCGATGCATTGCATTGAAATAAAAATTAGGTTACAAAATTTCAGTCATGACAAAGGCAATAGAACGAATGAAAAATAATGAATTTGAAAAGGTTTCTTTTTAAATTGCTACAACTTTATGAGATGATCTAAGAGTACTAGAAATAACTTTCAAAACAACACAAGATGGTGGCAAAAAGACCTTAGCACGCAATACTAGAGATGTAGCAAGAGTAGTATCACTCTAAATAAAATCTTCTATTTGGTTGTTAAATAGATAGTTATATGCGCAGAATTTTTTTTTCCTTTGATAAGTCTAGGTCTTAACACTTTCCTTTTACTTTGATATATCCGTCTCCGAGAAAATAAATAAAATAGAATGGAAAAGCAATTCTTTAGAATTTCTAATAAAAATACGTATACAACACACACACATACACACAAATATATCTCTTCTCTAATCAAAGAGCTCGATCACCACACTACATATGAACGAATAGTATACCCACCTATGACAACTTATGTATATATATTTTTTTCTATGATTATTATGAATATTCTTATATTGCCCTATGTAGTCTATTCATTTATATATTCGTATATACGAATTTTATTAAGGCCGATTTTTAGTATATTTTAAATACGAACCTAAGCTAGTTTTATGTATGTGAATTTATTAAGAAATAATAAAATTAATTATAAATGTAGACTAACTTTAGATACCTTGCAGTCAAAGCTAAATTAAAGAACGAAGAATTCTTCTCATAAACGAGCATTCTACTCAAAAGAACTAACAACATATTCAGGCTAATTTAAATGACTATATGTACAGGTAAGTTTTGTGTCAGCAAATGTGTTTTTAATATTATATTACCGAATCGGGAGATTTTACACAAATGTAGTAATTTATATTTGTTTTTTTTTAAATCTATTTTAGTACATAAGTCATTTGAGTTATTTCTTTACAAAATTTATGGTAAGACTTCAGTCGAAAAATCATTTTCTACAAAACAGAATAATTATAATTCATAATTAACATACTTCTTACCCATTTTAATATAAAAAATATTATTAAAAAATCATTATACATATATGAAATATTTTAAAAGGTATAACTTTTCTTATAGAAAATTATAAGATTTATAAAAAAATCACCTACAAGTTATCTAAGGCAACCATTCTAATTTTTTTATGTATAGATGTTCAATGTCACACTTTGATAATTGTTGTTGACAATTTACACACTGACACACATACACACACGCACACACACCTATACGTAATATACTGATATAACTTTATAAATATAAATACATATTTCATATTTATCTCCTTTTCAGATTATTAAATCGAGTATTATGTTTTATATTATTTACAATACTCCTTAAAAACATATCTGTGCCTCTTTCAATAGGAGAGATATAATTTTCAATTTCATTAATATATTCAGTGGAGTTCAAGTTGATATATGATATTGACAGCGTTACAGGACATGTAGAGGTCTTTCAAATACGCAATATCATTCTTTGATGTGATGGTTTTGTTATTACATTCTATTATTTTTCAAAGAAGTTTCACAGATATGACAGTTTCAGACAGACGTAAAATTAATACATATCCTCTATTGATCTATCTGTTATTGAGTTGCTTTTGATATTATTATTTGGTTTAATATAAGGCTAATAGGTATATATTTTTATTATAAAACTAGCTTTCCGCCCGCAGCTTCGCCGCGTGGAGTTCGGTTATATCGCGTTTCCAAGAGAACCTTTCAAAAGTCTGGGATAAAAACTATCCTATGTTCTTTCTCAAGGTCAACTCTATCTCTGTACCGAATTTCATTAAAATCAGTTCAGTGGTTTAAGCGTGAAAGCGTAGCAGACAGACAGACAGACAGACAGACAGAGTTACTTTCGCATTTATAATATTAAGTAGGGATTACTTTTCGGTATTGACAGTATATTTGATTTTTTCCTCTTTATCACTCTTTTTACTACATAGTAATGTTTTGATTAAATGAATTTAGGCATGCAATAACTCTGATTTTATAATATATACTCACAATTTTAATTTCAAAAGTACATAGTCTAAAATTAATTCATTATTTAGAGTTTATTGTTTGTTTTTTCCAAGTTGATTTTAAAGGAGAACATAATAATCAGCAAAGTAACAGCATAAATTTTAATTTCTCGCGAATAAAATAATTTTTTAAGGTTGTAGAGCCTAGCTGTGGTCAAGTAACTAAAGCTCTAACGTGGGCTGTATCGACTGGAGAAATACCACCGTCTCACAGATCAGACAGATTTCAAGAATTGGGTCATTTTCTTGTGTTGTTTGAATATAGCCTTGATCGAAACCTTCTTCAAGATATTGTCTATTCAGTCATTAACCTCCTTCACATATGGTAATATGGCATGGTCTCAGACATTAAAAATAGGCGCGTCAAAATCAGCATTGTGTAAACACCCGATGGACGAACTAGGCCACTACATTTGGATTAATGAACCACAGATCCTCAATCGTGAAGACGTACCAAGCCTAATATTTTTTTTATTTGATTACGCAGGGAAACTCTTTTTACAAGCCGTCCAACTGGCCTTGGTGGGGTCGGAAGGGATGTGTGAGGCGCGGCCTAGGCAGGCCCCTACTCACTAAAACCACTGCGAAAGCCATCGGCCGCTATGTTGGTGTACCCCGTATCTGTCAGCGACAGGGCACACCAGCGAACCAAGCCTAATCTATGGAAATGGCTATGGCTATGGAAATAAAAAAAAGTCCGAATTTCATTAAATGAGATGCCTATAATCTATACAACTATGGGATCAACTCATTAAAAACATAAAATCCCTTATCCGTCACCACACCGCAAGACCTGGAGACACAGTTAGCACATTCTGTAATAGTTAGGCATACACAGTTAGGCATACAGAGCGGATGTTAGTAAAATTAAGAAATTGTTGGTGGTAGGCGGTAAATAACAAGATTACCTGACAGAAATTCACATCTCGTCTACATATTATCATGTTTGCTGCAAAGTAATTGAAACGTCGGGAGTATATTGATAAAAATAAGTTTTATTTCAACCAGTTTCATATCTTAAATCCTGTGTTCCAAAATACAAATTAAATAAAAATAAACAATACTGGATGTATAGCACACTCGTTCAAATATTTTCTTTTTACGATAGCATAATAATTTTGATCACAAATATAGACTGTAGATAACGTAATAGATTATACTACTTTTGGAATTTTTGTTCATATATGGGAAAATAAAGGATATAGATACACTCTTTAATTCTTTTAGCAACTTGAATTTTAAGGAACATAGCAATCCCATTTACTCATACTAATCTTAAACGAAACTAATATTTTCGGATTTACTACACGTTTTTATTTTTTGACAAAAAACTACATACTCCCGACGTTTCGGCTACTTTACAGCAACCGTGATCATGGGCAGACGAGATGTGACGAGACAGACAGACACTCACATCTCGTCTGTTATAGTCAAAAAATAAAAACGTAATAAATAAATATTAGATTCATTTAAATGAGTACTCGAGAAAATCTTAGATCCTAATCTTTTCACATATAACCTCGTATCAAAGATTTTATCTAACATTTGTGACTCATAATACTTATTAGAGATATAAAAGTTAGACCTACTTCAATAACCATGGAAGTCTTATGAAGCAAAACACTTCCGAGAAAAGGTTGTCTTTTATGTTTAGTAATAAGAATGAATTAAAGATAAATCTTTACTTTGATGAATCCTTAGAATTTTTGTAAATTCTTTTCCTATAATTTCAACTACTTTATTTACGGCTGTGTAATACTCAATTACTTAAATTTTTTTTTTTAAACATTCTTATTTTTAGTTTATATATTATTACACCTACTTTAACCATAATAGGAAAAATACATCGTAATTTTAAAATATGCACTATTCAAAATATTAGAAAAAATAATGCAGTTAGAAAATATAAATTTGCACATTTTATAAATGGTTATAACTTCTTAGCTACTACTACTACATTTGCAATATTACACTTGTTATTAGTTAGCACAAAAAAATTAAAGTGATGATAATGGAACAAAAATTTATATTTAAATATAATCTAAAACATTTCACATAAATTCTTTTATGTTTATACCACAAAGGTAAATAGACACTTTCAAAAACTTGAGGAGTAGAATTACATATTCAAATTTTTAACAGTTGTTAACTAAAGAAGGATGCTTTGAACATTTACAAAATTTAATGAAAATGAAGTAAAAAAGGACCCTTAACGAAAATATTTTTTTACGAAAATAAAATATGTATATATATTTTTAAACATTGTTCAACACTAGAATCCACATAAAACAAAAAAAGAAGACAACGTTAATGGAAGCTGATATTCTTAGTCGTTTTCTTCGAGTGTAATGGCAGTGTTTTTCATGGAACAAAAACCAGATTGCATGCAGTTAAGTAGACTGTACGTATGAAAGAATATTGAAAATAGATGAAAATGAATTATTAGAACTCAGATGGGAAGGTTTTGTAGAAAAATTTTTGGACAACTTCCATGGGAAAAAAAGTTTATGACAAGCGTAATGTGACACAAAAGGAAGTCTAAGACAGGCAAGATCAAAGTACTGCAAAGATGCCGCCATCGGTAGTTATATGTGTTAAGAAAAGCAGGTGTATTTTTACTTCGGTTTTTCTCGAGTAGAAGAAAAATCAATAACCTGAAAGATAGAAATGAAAGAAGATCTAATTATGGAATTCGTAGTTGCCTTGGCTGTAGAGTCTATTCGTTGAACCTTAGGAAATTCAGGGCTGTATTATGTGAAGTATTACGTTTAATCGATGAAGTAATTAAAGGATTTCAAAATTTTACAAACTAAGTGTTTTTTGTTACAAATGATTTTAAGCAACTTTTGTTCATATATTTTTTTAAAGTACTGGCATTTGAGTTTGGTACGTAATAGATTACCTCAATGGCGAGCGTCGTTATGATATTCAGTTTGGTTGTTTTCAAAGAGTTAAGACTTTTTCATCAATTGACAGAATATTCCAATCTTAATAAAGTAAAGATGGTACCTAAGGTTCTTCGTATTGATTAAAGGAACATCTGAGCGCAATTAGTCTTTTTAAATAATGTTTTGAAAAACTAATTAAATAGAGTCCACCACCTTGTCAAATAAAATTTCAAATTATATTAATGACCATCCAATTTTTTTTCTGTATGAGTTAACCGAACGTCGTTTTTATTTATTTTTATAAAATAAGTACCTAACCCATTTATAAAAAAATGTCTTCTTAAACAAAAAAAATGTTAATAATGGCACTTATTGCCTCCTCGTTAATTAAAGATGGCAATCAAAATAAATTAAAAACCCTCGACAGCCATATGAGAGTAAATTTAACAGTTGGTAATTGAATCTGCGAAGGGAAAATCAAGTGGTTTGACAATGTTGGAGGGTAACAAAAAAGTCCATACTCAAAAGACAAAAATGAAAATATATATTTTTTGTTGTTTTGGTTAATCTAATGTTTTGTTTATTTCACTATGTGCATATTCATAACAGTAAGATATTTATACAGTGTATTTTTATAATCTAAAACAGCGTGAAATACTTAAATCTATAATGTGAAGCCAATAAAGCCTTAGATTGGCACACATCCCATACTGTTTTCCATTTATCATCATCACCGTCCCGTTAACGCGTCAATAACAGAGGATTCTATTACGTACTATTGTGAAGCTAAACTGAATGCCATATAACACGTAAAACACAAATTCAATTAGAAATATCAAAAACAAAAAAAAATCAATAGCAAAAGGTACGTTTAAAAAAAAACTATCAAGTTCATTTATTCTAGTATATTACAAGTTGAAACTAATCAACGTAGATTAAGACAGGTTTTTGTCAGTTGAAACCTTTTTTACTTTTGACTTGGATTTATAGAGTTAATGAACAAATATTGTAGTATGTTACAAGTTTCTGACAATATTATTGAAATAAAAATAGTGTCATTCATTGAAATTCTACAAATATATCTTTTATGTGTGTTAATAATAATTTCAGGATTTTGTTAAGAAAGCAATTTTGACGGTGAGCTCAAATGTTATCTTTCTATGAGACCGAGTCTTTTGACTTAATTTTTGTAAAAAATTGGTAGACGTGTAAATTGGTCTAAATTGATAAGTCTCAATTATTTCACTGCTTAGATATATCATTGGATAATAATTATGACTCGTAAATGATATCGTAATGCTTATTTTTATTTATTTCATGTAAGATATCGCCAAAGAGAAAAAAATTAAGAAAAGTTTTAGACTTTCCCACATTTTAGTTAGACCCATTCATTGCATTATATTTATTTCCCCTTCATATTTGTTGGCCACTCGATCTGAATATGAGTTTGACCAATTTTTTTCAAATCATAACTATGTTGGTGTTTTCTACATATATCTTTAATTTGTCGCTGAATAATTTTGTTTTAAAGAGAATGAATCGTTTTGTCTGTCTTTGGAATATTTTTATCCTTAATATTTTTAGCTTATGAAGGGCTTAGCAAATGGAATCTCAATTGTATTTAGAATTTTTACTTATATTAAGATTATTCCATTTACATTATAAATTTATTGTATCCAAAGTAAAATATTTATTTCTTAATTTATTCTACACATAACTGTTATTGGTAGTAAGTGTTAAAAGAATAAATTAACCAACAATGTTTAGTTCAACATAAAAACTGGTGTACGTTTATTACATTATTAAAACGATTGTGTGATATGTTGGTAAGCAGTAATAACATTCTTAATGATACCTTATAATCTTATCGCCAAAACGCTTATTACTTAAAGATTCGTAATAAAGGAAATTGCAATTGTAAGCAAACTGTTATAGTCATAATATATTCATAGCTTACACTGCATTCTTACAACACCGATAGGCCGACTTTATACCAACATTAACAAAACTCGTTATCTTTAACGTAAATAACAGTAACATTTATGTTACTGGGCGGTATTTCCGTGGATACTCGTAATACCAGTGTTCACGTCCGGCGGCGGTATTAGTGACGCGATGTGGGCGTTTGTTTGAAACCGCCGCTGACAACTACCTCTTACTTGTAGTCCTTTTGCACGCAAATGTATTAATATATATGAATGTAAATATTAACTTTTTAAAAGTTTTGTAAAGATTCGAAATTTTCAGTAAATAAGTTTTTATCAACATGAAAATTCAAAAAGATGAATGGAGTAACTTGCATACAATTATATTATTATGTGAATTACATTTCGTTCTTTATTTGCAGAACACTTTATATTACTACATAGTATTCAAATTATCATTTCATAGAACTATAATAAATAAAATCTACACGGGTATAACAAATGCAAACAAGAAATAGTTCATCAAATCTAAAAACTTCTCTATGATATACATTGTACATACATACTTACAATTTCGAGTTAATTATTTTATTGTGTGTTATTAATTAAGTGTTTGAAACCATGAGAAAAAAATGTGATCGTAATAGTTTTACAAAGTAAAATTGCACCAAGAATCGTTTTTTTTCGTCATAAATCTTAGTCGTAATTTATCATGCGGCAGCAAGATTCAGACACCGAGTCGTTCCGAGACAATATTTTTAAACCGCAGAGTCTTTGTCGTTTAACATTTCTTAATTCGGTATATAGTGAACATTTTTATAAAGAGTTTATTGGTACAAACTCTTATGTCAATATCTAAAAGTACGGTTATGTCAATCTAAGCCTACGAAAATAATATTATTTTATATTCCCGGGGAATATATTGATACAATTTAGAGGGATAACAAAATGAAATTCTATTAAAAACATTAATATGTACTGTATAAATGGGTTCCTAATAATTTATCCTAGAAAGGGGATTTTTTTACAAATTTCGCATATATTTTTGTTGTTTAATTAGGGGTTTTGAAATACCTGAAATTAATTTTCGAAAATTATTTCTTTCCAATTTATTAAACGACAATTATTTAGTAACAAGGAAGGAGAAGAAAACACAAACGTAATAATTTTTGCAACCACAACAATAGTGGTATAAGATCAATAAACATTTCTGTATTTTTTAGATTAAGTTAATTAAAAAATAAGTCATTACTTTTAATTGTTACCTAAGGGTTTTATTTTTCATTGTCAGTCTATAAATATGACTTACAAAATTTATAAAAAAATGTACAGTAGGTATTTGCAGCTATTTGAGAAACGCTCGAACTGCTTAATTGACATTATGCAAGATTTACTGTACCACTAATGGTTTCATTTATGTATTTCATTAAGAATAAATCGCAACAAAATGTTAATTTTCAAATTAAATAACAAAGTAATCAGTAGACCTTACTTTGTCAAATATTCGGCGATGCGGTAGAAATAAAAAGAAATAATAATATGTAAGCTATAGAGAGTACAAATAATATTAAATGCTTTTCGGGTTACCTCTGCATTTTTATTTATTTTTTATTGTACCTGAAATTTTGATTTCTTTGCAGTAACTTTTTATGTAATAATCAAATAATTAACTAGTCAGTAATTACACAAGTACTGTTATTATTAACTAAGCAAGGTATATGTTTTTAAAGCATACTAGGTTTACATCCAGAAGACTGCAACTTAATGACACTCTGTGTTAGCTTAGTTTTTATTTTTATTAGTTGTAAGTCAGTTTTGTAAACTTAAATAAAAAAAAGAACTGGTCCAGGGTAGAATAAAAGAAATCATCACTGATCAGAAAATAACAATTAAAAAAAATACGAGGTGAATTCCACACTTACAGATATTTTAATTTTAAGATATTAACAAGTATATTTAGGTCACATTTCTATTGAGATATTTAAGAGAAAGAGTATTTATAGAAAACGTTCAAGAACAATAAAAAATCTTAATATATTAATTGCTTACCGTTGTATTCAACTTCCTTCAAGTTTGTTTGACAAGAATTCCCTAAAACTTAATTAGGTAAGGGTCCAGTAGTAGCATTAATCATTGAGTTAACGTCCCATTCCACAGAAGTTCTTGAGCATTTAATTATATTTGGTTACTCACAAAAACATACAATGACTAAATATTGTATTCATGTAATTTTATATTATTATCTCTTAGTAAGCCAAGAAACATTTTTCAAGAAAGAATATTTTTTATTATTAAATTATAATTTTCTTAAGGGAAACATGAGCGAGCGGCTTTATCCGTAGCCCGAAATTTATGCGTTGCGCCGTCGGATTAAAATGTTTTTCGGAGCCTTCATTAAACTGTTTTTTCTGTAATGTTGCTATTAATAAGACAAAATTTCATGTTTACTTTTTAATAAGATGTTCATATTTTTGTCAGTTTATCATTAAATTTATCACATATACAGTGCGAAGCTGATAATATTTTTAGTTAACAATTTAAAACTAAGTCTAATTTACAAAATAACTGCTTTATAAATGCAATAAGCATTACGATTAGGTTAATATTTTATTAGGTTACTAATTTGTTAATATTTTTAACAATAAAAAAATAAAGGATCAAATTTTGATTATGGTGTATTTTGCCTGGCATAAATTATAATTTAATAAAGTTTTCAAAACTTCAATCAATATTTTTGTGAGCCATAAAATCTTTTGTCTGAGAGCTGCTGGTGGATATTAGATCAGCCAGAATTATATACGGTCTTTATGATCAAATATTAATTTTGTATTCGGTTTAAAAGAAGTGTTTTTTAAATTATATTATTCTTGTTCATATAAACTAGAAAGCCATCATGGGTACACGCAATTATATGAATCTATATGTATCCACATAACGAGAGTTAATACACAAGTTTTTACTTTATGACCATAATATTGTGAACAAAATTTTGTTAAGTTTTGTACTGACTGCACTGTGACTTGACTTTCAAGACGTGGAACGTATAGGAGAACTGAAATTTTCCTCGGTTATGTGCCCTAACCACGTATATTTTTTGCTTTATACAAGTATTGAATCTGCAAAACAAAAGGTTACCTACGTTTAATAATTAACATTGCACTATCATAAACATTTAGACAAGTCTTCCGTTATGGCAATAATAATTAAATGGACATTAGTTACAATAAAATAAAAAGATTTTCAAGTATCACCCGCTAAGCCGACTTGGTATAAAAAGTATGATACCGAAATTTTATATGTAAAAATATTACTAATATTTAAACGTCGATACTTAGAATTTAATTAATTTCTGACAAATACAATAAAGGTAAAATTTAATGAAGTTATCAAAAATACATTGTTCTTTATTTGTATTCAAAATAAATATGAAACAAATTTGTGATTTGTTTTTAACAAGAAGTGCAATCCTATACTGTTACAAAGGTAACAGAATTACAAAATATTTATTATAATACATATTTTCCTTTAATTTGTAGCTTTCCAACAATAAAATGTTTTAAAGTGACAAATAACAAAATAAATCAGACATTTATAAACGAGAAACCAGAAAAGAAATCTGCAATTTATATGAAAAAATATTTTATTGACGTCGTTTTTCTTAATGACTCTGATAAATTTAGAAGAATATGATTGGACAGAATGATGTGGCATCGTGGGCGAAGACGAATGGTATGCATTATTCCTGTTTGAGGAAGGGAGATCGATTTAACGTTTACATTAGATCTTATTTGAAGATAAATCTGGGAATTCTGGGGATCAACCTCGTTATAACTTAAATTGATTAGGTAAGTTGAACTAATGTCATAAGATTAAAGAGAATACAGTTGCAAAGGTTTAATGATTTTGACTGAAGCGTAAATATAGATTGTTGTCAGATTTTAATTGAAATTTATTTTTGGATTGCTTTCTGTTAAATGATCACAAAATTATGACTATGAATTGCAAAAAAGTAACTACAATTTAAATTTGAAAATAAAGTATTGGCAAAAAATACAACATGAAAAAATTTTAATATTTAATCTTCATTAAATTTTTAATTACTGAAACATGCCCGATTATATATGAGCTCGTGAGATAAATGAGCAAGGAAACTTTTCATGTTTGTATTTATGGGTACGTATTGGTTTTTATCGGTTCATGTAAATTAAAACATTCCACGAGTTTATGTAAATAAGAGTTTTATAATATTTGTGTTCAAATTGACAGACCATGCGTGTGTTTACTACAGCCATGTAATACAATTTATGTTTAACTAACAGCTACTACAATTTTGTCCACGAGGATCCTTTGTGAATCAGTTCTAGTTTATTTTGGATTGTAAGGACCGTAGTTTGTTATTAGAAAATCTAGACAGTAATGCTTTTCTATACATTAGAGGTATGATATTAGAAGTACTGTCACAAAATCATACGGACTGGTAGGATTGCTAACATGAGGACCCGAGATACAACAAGGTCCTCGAGTCGGATGACGTACCGTACCATCCTGGCACGTCTCCTGATGCCTCTACAAACCCATCCTGCTTTGGGTTCGTGACCGGATAGCCATACCTGGAGGCCGCGGGCTGGGCGAAAGCGTTACCGTGGCCTCTTTCCACCTTTTTAGGTTACGAGTTAGGAGGAATTACGCTGGTTTTTTAGTGGGTGGACTGGGTGCTTAAACCTAGGAGTCCCACATAACAACAACTGCCTACCCCGGGTAGAGTGGTATACGAAAAGCATTTTTCCAGCGATAACAAAAAAAAAAGGATTGCTAACATAGAACATAGCCACATGAAGTGTCATATACAACGCTTTGTGAATAACCTACAAAAGTCCAAGCCTAAACCGAGTTTTATTTTGTGTGATTCATTGTACAGATCTTAGGTCAGATAACATTGGTTTTAAAGAAAATACAAAAGTTATAACTATAACCATAGTGTTTTTTTTATAATTAAGTGTTCTTAATAATCACATTTTCATATTTAATAAAATTTAAGGCAACTACTAAAAAGTTAAATAAATAACTTAATTAAATATTTGATTTGATGCTCTAAATGGGTATAACTTTTTATTTATGAGCCTTTTCATATTAAATAAATACTGAATATGAATTTAAGCTCATCATTAATGAAAACATCATTTTAAACGATCAATCTGATTTCTAATTTGGCGAGCACAGGTGCATAGACAAGATGCAAAAATTCTTGTAATTATTGTTTAAATATCTTAATATCTTTTTGTGTTGAATAAAAGTTTCAATAATATATATTTTTTCACATCTTAAATGTATAGACATAAGTTTAATTTTATTATAAGGTTAAAATGTCTTAGTAAAAACCTTAAATAAATATTTAAATTTTAGGCATAAAATTGATATTGAATTCAATAATATTGTTTCGATATTTCGGCATCTTATTTTTGATAAACTTGAAAAAAAAAACAAATGATGATGGTTATAATAGGGAAATTTTGAAATGTATCCTTAGTAAATATAATCGTATCACGAAGTATTTTGTAACACATAAAAATTCTAATATTAATTTAGCTGATGTAAATTTTTTAAATTTTATTCCATATTATAGTCTAGGCTATGGAAAAATAATCACCAGACTCACACATCAAAAGTCTAAAACTTTTTTAGTGAAGTCTTTCAAAACATTTTCTTCTCCATTGGATACTCCTTAATCGTTGTTTTTCTCTTCGGCTGTCTTAATTCAATAAATTAATATGGAAATGTTCAGTAATATACTTCATTTACTTGTAACAGACCAATATATACATCTATGACTTTTAAATTACCTGTAATATATTCAGTCAACCTGGACTAAACAATTTTCATGATATTCTGTTCAAATATGCATATGTATATCGACATTGTAAAATTATTATTTTTCAATTGTGTAAATTTTTATTCAAATAATTACCTACATTGACTAAGAGTTATCCTAAGTATTCAATTTATTTCAGAGCCAAATCAAAATCAGACGTTAATATATAGTGTAGTAGCAATATTGAATTCCAAATCAAACCCAACATTAAGTATTTATTACATCATACCTTTTTGTTAAAATTTCTTCAATAAGTAAGATTTTATTGTTAGTCTTCAAGTTTTTAAGCTGCACACATGCGACTTAATTTTCCGAAGTCTTGTGGTCGGGTTAGAGCAAAACTTTCATAATACTTCTAAGTTTCTCTCAGCTCGACTCTAAACTGGTAACTGCAGTAATTACCGCAACCTGCACTGCTTTCCCTCAACTTTCTACCCAAATTAAAGTTTTATGAATGTTCATAATGGCAATCTTAAAAATATTTTCTATACTTTATACATTTGCTAATTATATGTATATTTAATAAGTACATATATTATGTATAAAAGTAAAATAGTTAAGATATTTATAAAAACTTTTTTTTAGATATTCTTGAGTAATCAAAGACGTTTAAAAATAAATATTTATAAAAACTACATATTTGATAATGTAACTCAAAACTTAAATGGATATAATTTAAATAGTCAAACTGTTCCCATTAATATGATTCTTTGGTCGGTTCTTGCTTAGATAAAATTGTTTTATACTTCAAGATCAACAAAACGTGCATGTAGATTTTCTTCAAGTGAGAGATACCACATTTTATCGGAAAGACACTCTACCTGGATGTTATACTTACATGTGCAAAAAGATTCAGCTTTCACATTTATTAAGACTTCTTTTAGTTGTGGTTATTTCATTCTTATATAGAAGTGGGTAGACTTAAGCCATTACCATACTTATCAATCTATGTAACATATTATAAATTGTAATTTGAATAATAAGTTAACCGTTCATGTTCAAACCATTAGAGCAATAAAAATATACTTACTCTATATCTAACAATCAAAAAATGCTTAGAGATATTATTATTGTCTATTGAAAGAATATATAACCTTAACAATAATGTATTAATTTCGTATATATATTCGTATTTCAAATATAAATGATATAGTCTATCTGAAATTGAGAAAACAAGAATCCAAGACTATTTGTGGGCAAATGAGATGTAAAATACAGAATCTTGTTATTTAAGAGCTCCTCTCGGTAAACCGTTGAAAACAAATAAATCCCCTGAATGTTGCTCTAACCTCGTTTATCTCTTAGCTACGTAAATTCCTTAATTTTATTGTATTTTTATCCAATTAGTTGCTTCAACAGCTTCCATTTATTTCATCATGGAAATATCATTATTTGTACTTATTAATGTTTTAAAGCATATTTCCTTGTTATTTAAAAAATAATTATAAAGTACACATATAGTATGAGGCTATTTATTTCAATTTGAATGTTTATTCTTTCTATTGGAACTTGAACTAAATTAACCTTGTTTTTATTGTTCATAATTAATTTTCTTTATTTACAATTAAATATATGTTTAAAATTAAAAGACAGTGATTTTATAAAATACAAGAGTATTTAGAAGTTTTGGTATAACATAATATGATCATTGGCACTATAATAAAAATAACATACAGGAACGGTGTCTACAAAAGTTTTATGACCAATTAATAGAAAAGCTGTTATTAAACGTTGAACACGTAATAATTTTGGACGGTAGCGTAATTTCGTAGCCGTGAATATTTCGTATATAAAATGAAGTTGATATATATGACCAAATTTGATAGTTATCGTTTCAAAAATACTTATATAATGCATCAAATTCCATACACAGGAGTGGATAATAGATATAAATCTGTAGGTTAGCATGAATAACAGAAACCCAAGAAATTATACTGAGTTATGGAATTTATAGCAACAGAACCATATTTAGAACAAGTCTCGAGTTACATTGAAAACAAAATCATATAATATTAAAGAAAACGAAAATATAAATTATAAGAGAAATTTTGTTTATATATTAATTAGGTATAAGTAAGTTTCCATGATATTAATTTAAACGAGATTAAATACAAATAAACAATGGATAAATATCGCTGTGAGGAGTCCCCACTGCTTTGCTCACAAATTCTGAGACTATCACGTAAACTGGATTTGAAAAGATCATTTATTCCAAATCGAACTCATAAGTATGTTTGTTTAGGACAGTAATTGTTATTTTATTTACTATATATATTAAAGAAACAAAATTGTTGTTGTGGTCTAATAATAATAAATAAATACCAAAGCTAGTTCTACTTATTATACTGCCTGCTTTAGATAATATGCTGAGATTTTTAAAGTTCAAAACTTAATGATTTTAATAGTCCTTATCGAATACGAAATATTTTGAATAGTCACATTATTGTTGATGATCGCAAGCATAAACGTACGCACAAAAGAGATCGACTTATCCGAATTGAAATCCACTTTGGAAGGAGACATGAAATAATTTATTACCCCTTACATCGATCTAGATTTTAGAGTAAAACTTACTGTGATTTTTACAAATTTGGTGTAGTTTCCGTTTAACCTCTATGCATTTTAAGATTGGTAATAACAAGGTATTAAATGAGGATTACCTTTAGATACTTCCATCCATTCCTGATTCGGAGATACCTCTAGGTCAACTCGGTCACAATAGTTCATTATCGATTTTTGTCTCCAGAGTGATGGTAACTCTTTTTGACTATATACACTGAAACCAGACAAATCAATGTTGATTATAGAAATAGCCAACGAGGTAGGCAAAACTCAGCACTTTTGGTAATGAATTAAGTTTAAATAAATCCATTCCGAAATCTGCCCCAAGGATCTTTGGAATTTTGTTTCAACATCAAACAAGAAAATCTATTTCACCGTCGGAAGTCTCTAAGCAACAAAACATATTTTACATAATGTTTTCATTTGAACGCTTCTCTTCAAACCAAACAGTAAAACAACTTATACATAGTTAGTGACAAAACAAAAATTAGAATTTAGGGTCGTTGTACTATAGCGTGTTAAGAAAGTGTTAACACCGGGGGGTGAGCCCGCGCAATCTCGCGCTATCACTTGACAGCTGGGTCACCTAGTAGCTTCTAAACTCAATATGTTTGTTTTACAGTTACAATTTCATAAAAGTCCTAATAGATGGAATTTAATAAATGTTATTTCGTTATTTAAACTTAAGTATTGACTTATTTTTTATAATAGATTACCTTCTAATTCTCCATTTATAAAATGTTTATTATTTTGTAAAATCTTATACCTCTATTATGTTATAACTTTTGACATAGGCACAAAAACTTTTCACGATGTAAAATTTCACAGCGTTGGTATAATTGGCCACTATCTCGCTAGACTTTAACCACTAAATGATGCAATGAACGTCACAAGTGTTCCACTTGGCTTGAATGTAGGAAAAACTTAAAATTACTAGGCGTAAAGAATGTTATTTTGTATGTTATTCAGTTTTGATATTGTTGGAAAATAAATTATATTTATTTTTAAATTAAGTTTTTTGAGAAATGCTTAAAATACGACATTTTTTAGTAGGAATAGTATATTTTTCTACCTACTGGCATACAAAATCAAGAGAGTAATTTTGAGTTATTTTGAAAAAAAAAAAATGTGAAACTATTCATAACCACTTACATAAATAAATCATATCATTTAATGATATAATTTAATTCATAGAGGATTAAAATTCTAAATATATGTCCATATAAACAATATATAGTTTTATTAAAGTGTATTTTATTGATTATAAAAATAAATATTTTGTTTTTTAATATAACTTATTTTATATATTGGATGTTGGCGGGATTCTTGTAGTAGCTTCTTTTTACTCCCTGGGGTTCCTTATCTAAACTTGAAGTGAAATGAAATCATTCAACCCACATACATCATATTCCTTAGCAAGAACATCATTTATTCATGAAGCAGCCGGTTGTTAAGACACGATTCTTGATATTGAAATATTCTGTACTTTGCATGTGGCTTAGTAATCTAACCCAATAAGCTGTTGTAAGTTATCGAGATTCAAAATCTTTCTTTTATACAGGCTACTACGTGATCTGCGTTATTTATTTGGTTTAGAATATCGTAAAGACAAAACATTTCATGGCTACGCAAAGCATTTCAGACCTTCTTATATTAGTATATCACAAACGCCAAATGATCTATCTTTTTACTGTACAAAATATATTTACTGTATACGTTAGTCTAATAACCAATTTCACAAATATTACAATATGAATAAATTTAGAATAGAAAATGTACAATGAACAGATGATTTCTGAAGTATTGTGTTTCAGCCGCTATACCAATTAAGTTATCGTGGCTTGAGTTGGTGAATTAGCAATTTATGAATTTATCTATCACACCGAGATCATTAACAACATTTTCTTATTAAATCCTAATAAAGCCAGTGAATACAAAAGAAAACATAAACGTCAGAAATGAAAATGCGATTTACATGTGTATCTTGAGTAGTATGTATAAGAGTAAAATACGTAACAATAATTATTTCTGCAAAGACTATATTGACTCATTTCTTACTTTCTTTCTCCGACGCAAAAAGAGGGCTATAAATTTGACGTCTGTTGCATAGTAGATCTCAAACATAACCAACGACTTTAGTGGGCGTTTTTTCATTTGGTAGCCAGTTAAATTGAGATGGTTTTGTGCTAGTATCAGCTGTTTTCTAAAATAATGTAACGTATTTCTGGTCTGAGATTAGCTAGTATAACCTTTAAATTATAACAATTTATGCGTATGGTGTTTTTTAAAATTTAGTTCTTGAACTCTGCGATAAAAATAAAATACATATCAGTAAAGTAAGGAAATAAATACATATATAAAAGTTAACGCTAAAAATAAAGGAAAATTAAAAAAAAGTTAATTTCTTAAGTAAAAATGTAAAATTTCCAATGAATAATGTTAAGACTGTGATTCATTCAAGTAAGAAAACATGCATACCACTTCATAGACACATTTTTTTGTTTCCTTTATTTTAATTTAATTTTGTAGATAGGAAAAAAGTAATCAACTGTGTTGGGTCGACCCGCTATAGAGAGATTGGAAGTCATCGACGCAATATTGGGACGAACTCATATACTTTTATGGCGATGAAAGTTTTTATTCGCGGCACAAGAAAAGAGATTTGTAATCCCTTCAACCCAACCTTACGTATACGTATATATATATATCTACGGTTTTGTTTTATTAAGCACTAAGGTTCATTTTAACATATTAAATGAAAATCTCATTTAACTGCAAGGGTTTTTTTTATTATGATCCACATATTGGGGTTTTAATATGTTAATTATGACTTTTATTTATGTTTTAAATGAATTATATATTCTTTTGGTATTATATGTTTTGGTGGAATTTTGTGTTACTATTGTATGATTATTTTTAATAGTATGAATCATATTTATTTAATCATATGATAACACAATATAAAGAGTAAAATTGTATCCGTAAAATCTCCTAAATCTCACGATTATAACAATTTTATAAGACCTATCTCTAATACATATAATGCAATTCGTAGTATTAAATTATCTTACATAAATTATATTAACTTTGATGTTTTTTATACTTTTATTATTACAAGAATAATTGAATTCAATACAAACCTCAATTCAATAAAAATAACAATGTACCTAAATTATTCATTAAAATTATAATGAGATTGTAATTCAGGCCTGATTAATGTTACAATTAGACACGTGACTGTTTAACTCTGTGGCCCTTAAATGACGCTTCTGGCGTTTAATTATCCGGCGATTCATGACGTGTTACCTAATTTACTGAATAGTGAGGCGTGACAGTATTCTCTGTCCTAAATATTTCACTTCGATACACAAATAAGTATAATAATTATCCCCAGAGTATATAAGAAAGACATATATAAAAAGATATCACTCAATAGCTGAATGCAATTTCTCTTCACAATTTACCTCTATCCCCACAATCCACTGTCAAGAAATTGTTATTGATTTCAATTGAAAACTATGAACCAATCTAACTTTAGAATTACTTTTAATGGTTCCGTGAAATATTTTGACGGAGGAGTACTGAGCAGTAATAAACGATTAATATCAAGCCCTGTTTAAAGTTTGTATTGTTAGAGTAAAAAATATATATTTACTATTATTATACCTTATTTATATAATTAATTGCCATAAATTAATTATACTATAATAATAATATGTTCAGGCAGTGGTGGCCTAGTGGTTAAAGGGTCTGCCTCTCGTTCACAATGGGCGCGGGTTCGATCCTGACAAGTACCAATGTGATTTTTCGGAATCATATGTACTTTCTAAGAGTATTTAGACACCACTGACAGACGGTGAAGGAAAACATTATGAGGAAATCTGGACTTATAATTTCACAATTAAAAGTTTGAAATCACCAACCCGTCTTGAGCAATCGTGGTGATTAATTCTCAAACCTTCTCCATGTGAGAAAGAGGCCTTTGCTCAGCAGTGGGCTCTGATAGGCTGATGACGAATAATATGTTCATAAAGTCAAAGAGATAAAGGTATGGTCGAGTGTATTATGTTATTTTATCTAATAGGGAGGTTGAATAATTATAAAAGGTATGAATATCAATTTATCTGCTTCTTTCTTAAATAGCAAAACCGGTAGCAAACTGTGTCGAGGTCAATGAAATGGACATTATTCCTCTACTTGCATCAAATATTGATTCTGTTTGTTGAAAACTTTATTTTTAAAACTTTTGTCCAACTGTAAATGCTTATGAGGTATACTTAGTAATTTAGGAAGTAGTTCAGAAAATAAAAGCTTGGGGTGTTTGTTGTTAGCACTTATTGCATCGACTTAGTATTCTGCTAACGTTGTTCACAACACGAATGCTGATTGTACTGAGACTAACCGTCGGCAAAGGAGCAAGCAATCAAAAGGAGAAATATGATATTATAAATTGGGTCAACCTTAAACATGTTTAATAATTTAAAACATATAAATATGGAAAATTATAGGGTGACAGCAACCGTCAATTTCCTTACAAATTTCACTATTAAAAAAAACATCGATTCAACAAAATATATATTTGTAAAAAAATTATATCCAATTAACGTCAAACTATTACGTGTTGTTATGTACACTTAGATAATTTTATGGAAATCTTGTCAGAATACTTGTTTGCAATTTGTGTATTTAATTCTTCATACTTTAGTATTTTCCTGAAATATTCTACTGTAATAGTGAAATACGGACAACTTATTGTTCAAGATCGTAATTTATTTTATCAGAACTCGGATCCCTTAGGCGGTGTTGCGAAGTTCATTCCTTCCTCCGCGACTACTTTGATGTTACTATTAAGCTTGAATGCCGTTCCTCCGCCTGGTCTGCTATACGGTGTAATACAATTTTGGTACAACTTTGACGCAGCTATAAAATTATGAGATCATCTTATAATATTTCAATAGTATTATATATATAATTTTATATATAAACATATTATTTTATATTTTTAAGCCATCATTAATGTCTACAAATGACCTCATTTTCTATTCTTTAGTAAAAATAAATAAGTGATAAATTTAATACCTCCTTCAAACTCCGTTAGGCCCGAAGGCTTCACCCTTTTGTAAGAACCCCTTTGTATATTGTTTCATTATAAAGCACTTAATTTTATCTTATTGTCATAATTAAGACTTGAACAGACAGAAAATATAACATCATATTTTTTTATAAATCTATTTATTTTTTTATAAAAATATTATTATTATTACAATTAATTAACTTTTGTTTTACAAATTAAGCTATTTAAAAGTTTCTTTGCTCAATGTTAAGAAAAAAATCATACACACTGTATCTATATTGTTTAATTATACTATAAATTATAATTCAGTTCTTATCATTTGGGTAGGAAATGCGTAACAGATCCGCAAGGTTTCGGTTTGGCTCAATGAAATAGTCACTGCCAGTCCGTTGGATAACCATAATGTATTAGCTGCCCCCTTGCAAGAGGGTTCAGGGAGGTTTTCGTTGTTTAAAGAATAATCAGAAGAGATAAATGTATTAATCTTTTTCCGACAAAACGTATTGTATTTTGTAGTTAAATATATTAGTATAACAAATAATTGTATTGAATGATGAATACTCATATATTTTAGTAAATGTTTTTTAAAGTGTTTCTAGTGTTTTAGATCACTGAAAATACAACTTAAACAATTTATAACGTAATACAATGTATGTGGTTTAAAATATTTATCTAGAGAGTCACTGTAGTAGTTTACATTTTATCTTAGTCATAAAGCACTCATCTTTTTTTTTCTGTCTTTCTCACAAGCGTCAAAGAAGAAGTTAGTAAAAATAAAAAATATTAGTAATAACCATGATGATAATAATGATGTTTATATACCGAATTAAAATCTGATTGCATAACTGCTTATATAATAAAATATAACTGATATATGTTTGAATCTCACTAGTAAAGATTACACACAAAGTATATTAAATAAACTACAAGTTATAAATACATTTAGGATTAAATATAGAACATCTCGTTCTGTGTCGCGTTGATTGGTCAATGACCATTTTTATTTAAGGATGTTTAATTTACCTGTATAGGGATTTATTTTTATATGTGATATATTAAGAGGGCTTAGTCACTACAAGCAATTCTACCACTGAAACCTTAGCTATCACAATAGCAGACAAAACTATAAAGAATTTTTGACAAAAATCACTTGACATGTCAATGACTCCACATAAAGAAAATAACTCTCTATAATAACCAAAAAAACAATAATTTATGTCGATAATGATGATTATTATTGTAAATAATTAAGAGCAAAAAAAAAACACGTGCACATACCGCATTTTAATTGGGTTTTACGATATGTAATATGTTATGATATAAGAATAATGTTGTGATTATAAAATATCTAAGATAGAGAAAACGAAAATATGTATAATATATCTAAAACAATTTTGAAGGAAAAAAGAGGTTGTGATTTTAAAATTTCAAAAGAGGACAAGGGGTACAAAATGAGGTCAATCGTCTCTCAATAGGTGGTTCTTTAATTTTAGCCATGACATATAAACCCCATGTGTGTAGTCAAAAGTTTAGTTACTTATTACTAAAATTTCAACAAAAGATTGTTTAAACTCCGTAATTAAAATTTAACATTTCACACAAGCATCCATTAAGAGTAAAATTAATTAATTGTAAAGCTACTGAAAAAACTAAAAGACAGTTTTAACTACAACTAAAGCTGCTTTATTTGCATTTTTAGATTTAAGAATAGCGTCGCGGATTAAAATGTTTGCAAAGCCCATAAACAATTTCTTATCTAAGTAACAGTAGTTAATATTTTCATTGTGTTTTATTTTGGACTAAGTTGCTTTTTTACCTTCAAAAATATTTTTCGTAGACATTTAGAATTTTGTACATTTTCATCTTAGTAAGGAAAATATTCATATAATAAATAATGAAAATAGGTAATATTACTATTACCGGCCGCCTCCCTGACATCAACTCTTTTAGGAAATGCAATAGTCAGTGATGTCTAAATACTCTTAGAAAGTACATATGACTCGAAAAATCACATTAGTACTTGCTAGGGCCAGGAACGAACCCGCGCCCTCGTGCATGAGGGGCGGGCCTTTTAACCACTAGGCCACCACTGACTAAAAGTCTACAATATTTTGAAATAATTAACTGACACATATAAATTGAAGTCCTTTGAAAATTAAATCGTAAATAATTAATGATATAGTTGCCGTAATAGTGAGAAATACACACAAAACTTTGGTCTTTTGTGGAGGTAGAAGTAATTTAACTTGATAAAAGTACTACATATTTGCTAAACTAGTGTGCTTCACCGAACCATTTAACGTTAATAAAACATTCAGTTATTCACATTATGTACTTTCACAGTTCTAATATAATTAAAGGCCTAAAGTAGACGTTTGCAAAAGTTCTAATACAACAATTTAGGAACCCACATAAAAAAGAAAGAAGCCGTATAATATTATTTCTATAATATGATTTCCATAGTTTTAAAAATTTTGCTATAGAATATTACTTAAAGGTACAATATTCTTGTGTCTAATATATGTACAAGATAGCATATAAGCTAATAAGTTTTATAACAAATTTTTGCTTATCAAATAAATTATACTTGTCAATTTACTAGAAGTGAAAAAATAAAAGACAAGACAAAGAAAAAGGAAAAGAACCCATAGTAATTATGTACGTTTACTTACGTACATATATTAAAAGTTGGGAATTAAGTCATTACTACTTATCTCTAACTAGAAGTGGACACAAGAAACATTTTATTCAAAGATATTGGAAGCCTCACTTCAAGCTCGTAGCCATGAAGAATTATAATATCCTACAAAAGCTATGTAAAAGAATATTCTATGTAGGTTTTGGTAATTTATGGTTTGAAAATGGAGTTTTAGGAGATGAAAACAGTATTCCATATAGAATATACTTTTATATTTCATTCTCGTTGTACGGATTCTTGACTTTATTAGAAGTAATGGCCGCACTTTTTGCCGATTTCCCGGAAGACGAGAAAAGAGATTCGGTGACTTTTTCAGTTGCCCATACTGTTGTAATGATAAAGATGTTATCCATTATAGTAAACAAAAAGTCCATAAAAAAATTGATAACTGACATAATTGCGGTATGTGAGATGCACGAAGAAGAGTCTTTGATGAATGAAAAATATAAAGTAATGAAAATAAATGTCCTTGCTTATTTTGCCACTTGTTATGGTTCGGCTGCTTGTTACGTGTTTGAAGGTTTGAGAAAAATGTATGAAGGTAAGACAAGCAATAATTTAGTAGTGAAGAGCATTTAGCATCATGTATTTTATGATCGTACCATTTATAGGATCCCATTTTGTTACTGTGGTAACATATTATCCTGCGTTTGAAGACAACTCTACAATGGCTACAGTTACGAGAATCATAACAACAATTGTTTTATTCATTATGTTGATGGCCATGATCATATCGGTTGATGGTTTTACTATGGTTATTTTGATAATGTTTAAATATAAATTAATAACCCTTAGGAATTACTTCGATAAATTAAGGAAAGATACAGAGATACTTCATCAAAGCAGTGATCCCCAATTAGCTGTTAACCATCTCGTAAATGGACTTATCAAGGGTATTATTATGCACAAAGAACTATTAAGGTTATTGGTTACTAATTAATGTAATTTAGAGTATTTAGGTAATGTTAAATACTGATTATTTTATATTTCAGAATATTGAAAGAGATAGATAAAGCATTTGGAACTGTGGTGGCCTTACAACTCTGTCAAAGTCCAGGAGGTGCCGTTTCACTTTTGCTTGGAATAGCTGTAAGGTTCTTTTTTTGTTAATTTTTATAACAGCACTTAGGTCAAATTTCTACTATCTTAGAAAATTCCTTAAGAACTTAACTTTAATTTTCAGCTTTCAGACCAATTGACATTTGTTGCAATTATGAAAATCATCTTTTTCGTAGTTGCATTATTTTTCCTTTTAGGACTTTTTCTTTGCAACGCTGGAGAAATTACGTACCAGGTAATTATTTTTAATTGTATTTGATGTTTCTATAAAATCATCAAATAATTATAAAATGAAAATTTTTTCAGGCATCCTTACTCTCGGAATCTATCTTCTACTGTGGTTGGCATACATGCTCCATGCAAAATTCACGTGGCCAGAATATTCGACATATCGTATTGCATGCATGTATTCAGGCACAACGACCGCTTGTTATGAAAGCCTTTAAAATGATCGAACTCACATACGGCACATTCCTCTGGGTATTATTTTGCAGTATAATTTTTCATTATAATTGAAAAGTCTGTATCTTACGAAATTAATTAATATAAAATTAATATTTCTTACAGGTGCTGAGGGGGACGTACTCTGTTTTTGCTTTGTTTTATGCACAAAATGAAAAATAGAATATATTTTTGAATTAATGCTACTTTTTAAATCCATACGGTTAGTAATTTATGTGCACCTGTAACTGCTATACTCTAGAATATTGAAACTGCGTTTGTTTATTTAGAATGATTTCAAATAGCCATTTAGAAAGATCAAGACTATAAAATACAAAAATATGCCTATACTTTACAAAATTTCCTTGACCCTTATTGACCCTATGCAAATATTAAATATTTCATTTTAAATAATATTATTCCAAATAAAATAATTAATCAATACTGATTCTTATGTCTGTCAAGTCTACCTTAAAAAAATAGTTTATTTAAAATTTATATGTTTAAAAATGTTTTAATGTTATAGGATAAATATCTGACAAAAGAAATAGAATAGGAGTGTCTTTTTGGACTATTAAATAACCGCTTTTTACGAAATTGATATGGAATATGGACCCAAGGCAATTATACCAAAATATTTTTTTTTGCTTTGTCATATAAACATATACATATATCCGGAAATTTTCTGAAAGTGCTGATCTACTAACACGTAATTTAGCTTAATTTTATCATTACTACTATTATTAAAAGAAATAAATAAAATACTTTTCCAAGCAAAGGAGATCAAGACTATAGCTAGTACAAAAAGATTGAAGTTGCAAAAGAAACTAGATATGGAAAATATTTAAGGAATTTGCTTTTTGTTTGTTTTAGCGTATTCCAATAGAAAAGCTTTACTAAAAATATTTTTGTTTAGTTATTTTTATTGTATAGTTTTCCCTGGATACGCGTAATCACTTGATTAGATAGTTTTTTCATTAGATATCATAAAAGTGTATTTGTGGATTTAATTAAAGAGACCAAATTTCTTAACATTGAATGAATGCACCGTTCGGGTGCCGGGTCCGTTGCGTAGTAGGCAGAGGAGCTTTAACTGTGCCTGGGACTTATGACCCACGAATAGGCTTCAGGAACCCCTATCAAACGCGCGTTACACGCTCACCTTCACCGTCCAAGCTCCTCTCTGTATCTAACCAAATTTGAAAATAATCTACTAGGGCTGCCTTCGAAGTACATTGCAAGAATGAACTGATATTAGTTCTGGACAGGCCCAAGTCTTTTAATAGGTTGTAGAGAGATCTAACCGTTATACCTCTCGCTATCACTTCTATTACTTACAAATTCATGTGACCAGTTTGGTTGTGATTGCAAAAAAGAGGGAAAATTAATTCATTATAATTTACAAATTAAATGAATGTATTAAATTAAAAACATGAAAATAGAGCTTTATTTATTTTACTTCTGTCTAAAATGGAGACCATAAAAAATGGAAAGTTAATATTATCCGCTTTTTGTTACCATTGTATAAATGCAAATAGACTTTGTTTAATTTAAAATTAGGTCCATACTCCCTTTACAAGTAGCAACTTGTGAAAGCAAATACGCTGGAGTCGTTTCCATCCGTTTAAATTTATATATTAACACCACAGTATTAAATCTACAACTTTTCATATATATATATATATATATATATATATATTTCTATAAAAATATATATATATATATATATATTTATAGAAATATAACAGTCAGTGGTGGCTCAGTGGTTAAAGGACCCGCCTCTCGGCCTCTCGTCGCCGAGGGTGCGGGTTCGATCCTGGCCCGGGCAAGTACCAATGTGATTTTTCCGAATCATATGTACTTTCTAAGAATATTTAGACATCACTGATTAATGTTGATTCCCAAAAGAGGGTTGATGTCAGGCAGGCGGCCGGTCGTAAAAACAAATAGCCAAAAACTATTCACAACATATAAGGCAGACCCTGGCTATAGCTGGGAAATTGCCAGGTAGAAGAAGATATATATATATATATATATTTCTGCTGAAACATTGTGCAGTTACCGAATTCAATTTTGTCAAAAAAAAAAAAAATTATAAAACTTCATTCAGTACAAAGAGGTATAATTTTTTTTATAGGCTACGGCATTTAGTGTCTATACTTAGATTACAAAATAAAGAAATTAAATCAGTCGAGCTCTTTTAAAGTCACTAATTACAAAAAACTAAACACATAATAGGTAACATTACTAGATGCTAGTTACTATCTCGCTGACTGTCGTTTCTTTATTCTAGAGCTGAAATAATTGTGTACATTCCAATCTGGTATAAATCTGTAAAATTATTGACAACTTCTGTATTTACGTAAATTCGAGAGAAGTATTTTAACCTAGTTTGTGTAAGCAAATACGAACAAAGCATTCAGCTCTTTGAGATAGGAATCCAAATACCGATATAGGAAATTAGTCATGCCTTTCAGATGCTATAGTTTGCAATGTACCCACAGGTCCTTTATCTGTGAAATCTTTGATGCGTGAGAAATTCCTAACAGTTCATTTGTTACTGTAAATTGAATTGTTGCAGGTTAAAAGATGACTAGCATCAAGTATATACACAAATTTTAAGATACACCACTACCAAAAATATGATAGGTGATAGGTTTGGATGGAAGTACGACTTTTGTTATGGTCTCAGACAAAAACAAGTCCAAAAATTTATATGAACTCATATTTAAATGACTTTAATAAGAAGACATCAATAAAATCAAGAACAGCATATAAAAACCCTCGTTCTTCAAATAGGAACGATTGATATGTAATACTGGTATAAGGGCATAATTTTATATTAAACTAGCTGACCTGGCGAACTTCGTATCGCCCTATAATCAAGAAATATCTATTACGTTTTTTTATTTATATTTTTGGAGTTTACCTGTAAGCCATAAATCTCCGTGTTTTGAAGTGCGACAGAATGATTGACATATTAGTTAGTTGTCAAATCTAATGTCAAAAAAACGTTTGGGAAATAGAAAAGGACTGTTTTTATGGTTTTCCCAGTAATGAATAAATTTTTTTCAGCATATCCCTGAACCTCCACGAACATTTCAAGACTAAGATAAGATAAATCCGTTTAGCTGTTCTCGAGTTTTAGCGAGACTAAGGAACAGCAATCCATTTATATATATATATATATATATATAGCTATAGATACAAATTTATTATTATACACATTGAGACGAATAACTTTACCACAACTTTGTACTTGTAGTAGTTTTTGTATGGCCTATAATTTTTTTATAATTTAGCTATATTGTGAATTTTAGTGCTTTTATAACAATAATATGAAAATGCTCTTTTAATTAATACTAAATGTTGCTTGTAATATTGTCAGCGTGGAAAAAAATTTGGTATGCGTAGGGTAATTTTTAATATTATGGGCATTATTTCTTTATTTTTTAACTGTTATGAAATTCCTCCCGGAGGTCAAACTTTTTTCCCTTTTAGAAATAATTAAAATAAGGCCATTGATTAGTAGCCCAAGTTCTACTTTGTCGATTTACCTCTTCTTCGAAATATAAAGTTCAAACCAAAATTCTTAGTTTAAAAAAAATTAATAGCACTCAACCCGCTGTGTTTATAATGGACCAGAAGATATGACAAATTGAATGTGCAATATGATCGTCTAAAATTGTTAACTCTAGTCAAATCTTGCATCGCTAGGCTAAATACATTGTAAAAAAAAATTAAATACATTATTTCTACATATCTTAGTGAATATTTGTTCAGATTTTTAAGTAATCGTTACCAATAATGAGGTAAACAAATATGTCTACGAATATTACCTCGAAAGTTACATTACTACAAAATATTTTCAGTAATTATGCTAAAATCATATAACTTCTTTTATACCAATAAAAAAATGGAGTATGTCGAATTAAGGGATTATTATTGATAAATAAGATTTTAGTTGGAAAAAAAATATAGCTTATTAAGTTATTTGTGAGAAATATGTAAAGATTTAAATATTAAACAGACTTTTATATTGCATACTGTAGTTTTTAAAAAGAATTCAATACTCTTTAAAGAACCAAACTTTTTTTTTTCGACTCTGCTGGGTATGACTGGTTTATGTATATTTTAAAATCTGTATCTGTATTTATTGTCTCTTTAAACTTACATTGTTGTTTTAAGATTATCATAAAAGGATTGGTCATTGTTTATTATTTCATGAAGTGAATATTAAATATCTGTGCTCTATTTACAAAACTTTTAAAAAGACATTTATATTAAGTTATGACAAAATATTGAATATGGTTCTTATTGCACTGAAAACATATATAACACGTATTCATAAGTAAAACCAAATATAGTTTTAATAACATAATTTGGCTGATGAAGAGCAAAGGTCTTGGTGCTCAAAAACTAAATATTTCATAGCAAAGTCGGAAATTCGAAAAACCGGTGCAACACCAAAAATCTATGTAGAATTCAAATTTTCACATTCAGTAGCCTTAAGATAGCCAATGCTTTAGTGACTCTGCATATTCTATAAGCTTTAGATTATCTTTTAACTTTCATTTCACGAACTGAATACAGTCAATTATAAGTAAACAAGTAAATAAAAAAAACAAGTGCACTTCCAAACTGACCTCATGGTCTAAGTAAACCAATTTTAGGCTTTTCCGCATCACATGATAATACGCCGCAAAATGATTTTATATTTTCCTGCAATGTTGATAGTATCGTTGAAATAAGTTTTGCCAAGCTGAAATTTGCAATATGTCAGGTGGATTCATCTGCCTTGCAATAGGGCTTAAATCACATCCTCTTTTTGGATATTAGCTAACCCATACATTCTAGTTGGTTTTTTGTCATATACGAGTAAAGTAGAAGATTACATTCGACATAATATATTTAATATCGTGAATATGTAATTATGAATGGAAAATCATTTAATCTTATCCGTATGAATTAGAAAACACAAAATATAAATAGCCTTAGATAGTAAATGAAGGATGTTATCCTTCGACGACTGTCTCGAAAGTATTTAGCCGTGATGTTTTACGAAGGCTAAGGTGATGAAGTATCGCTACGGCTACTGTAATCGTCAATTTGAGACATAATCCCAACAAATGCGAAAGTTGAAGCTGCACACAATAAAATTGGAAACTTTGGAAAGAATTAGACTCACATAATTTTGTACGGGACTTCCTCGGCGACGATGAATTTAAGCTCGATTTGGAAGTTAGTTTCTGTTCCTTCTCCAAAACGAGTTAGGGAGGTTTACAGAGTTACCTCTCAAACAAAAGGTATTCTAAAAAATATTAAGATTTGAATTTAAATTTGACTTATTAACATGAGCATCACCGAATCTGCCAACAACGGCGTAGTGAATTCAAGTTGCTTTGCCAATTAAGTTACCGTATCTTGATTGGATTCGGTGAATTAAACCTTCGATATATTTAACTAACAGATGGTTTAAGTATTAGTTTTGCATTGATTTAATGTTTTAACATAATTATACGAAAATGGTTTGAATATTTGTTTTATATAAAAGCACCAAAACTACAGCCTTACCATGTAGCAAAATAACTTGTTTCTAAAATTTTGATTTTATATTGCTTGTATTACCTATTAGTAGTATTAGTAATATTACCTTTTATTACTCATGCTTGTATTATTTAAGAGAACATCAAAAACACTTCAGAACTTCTAATACTTGCTAATACCTGGTGCTGTACCATAGTTCTTTTATATAGTGAAGCCGGTAGCTGTACAAAGTCGATCACTGTCAATGGTATTTTGGATAATGATTATTTTTATTATATTTGAAAGCCTATGTAAATAGAATTAATAATAGTTATTTTAGAACAAATAGTATACTCTATTCATACAGTGTATTTTTTATTCATTTCATCCAATAGCTTTTATAATTAGTGTTGAGAAAAAATATGAAAAAGTTTTACAATAATGGAGTCTTCAACTTATAATTGCTTCTCCTTAAGTTCAGAATTCATGTTGCTGTAAAATAATAATGAAGGTGTTTTTTAAAACGTTAAACTACAATATTTGATTTGGTAAACTTATTTCTTTAGATAAATACTACTTATATGACATACGGTGAAGGAAAACAGCGTGAGGAAACCTGGACTTATAGTTTCACAATTATAAGTTTGATATCACCAACCCGTCTTGAGCAAGCGTGGTGATTAATGCTCAAACCTTCTCCATGTGAGAAAGAGCTTTGGTCAGGAGTGGGCTCTGATAGGCTGATGATGGTGATGATGATGATATATCAAGGTCATTAAAATTACATTTTAAACAATAAATACAGCACATATATTTAATCAAAATCGAAATATATAATTTATATAATATTTTTGGAATTATTTTACTTAAGAATGAACATAATTTAATAGTAAATTTTACTTACATGGTACGAGCGATCATTAAAAGTTTGTAAGCGATCAGTTTATAAGTAGAGACCAGTTTACAATATGTTACTTTAAAAATTGACGACAACTGTGAAGGTTTAGAGTTTCTTAACGGATATTTATTTATAATTTATGTTTAAGATTTTTTCCACGGTAGGTTTATGTCACAGGTGTAAATATTAAATAATCATTTCAAACGTTTAACATTTTTTTAAAAATTTATTTGTATTCGTGGTTAATTTGAGGTTGTTATTTAACAATTTTCAATGCCTAGGACGAAATATATGCGATGAAACTTCTTAACAATCAATGCATTCACTGTGTGGGTGCCGGGTCCATTGCGTTGCAGGGAGAGGATCTTTTTCCAAGCTCTTTTTCCTACCTAACCAAAATTGAAAGGAGCCTACCAGGGCTGCATTCGAAGGAAGTTGCGAAAACGAATTGATCTTGATTCTGGACAGGCCCAATTTTTTTAGTAGGTTGTCTATACAACCTACTAAGAGATATAGCTGTAGAAGTAGTAGCTGTAGAAGTACCATCTTCATACTTCTGTGAGATCTTCCGATCTTCTCATTGGCGTGAAGTAACCTGAAATGGCTGCCTTTCGTCTGATGAATGAGAGCCAGTTGCCCTTTCCCTATTCCCATCTTTTCCTACCATTTTCTTAGTCCCACCCAACAACCTACTTCCTCAAAAACCAAGCTTGGCAACGCATCCGCAACATCTCTTATGTATGTTGCAGATGTCCGTAGGCGACGATGCTTACTTTTTCACTCACGTATGCTGACTTTTCGTTTATCACCTTTCTCATATTAAAAAAAATTACGTTTTTGGAAATCCTAAGGTGTTTGTAGAACTCTAATGGGTTTTAGATTGGATATCTTTTTAGATTCATCCCAAAACTATTGCCTTTCTGGAATATATCTGATGAATTAGACGATAGCACGAGCCCGTGCCAGAACTTCAATACACGTATGATGCCTGCATCTAACATTGACTAAAGAGTTCCATTAAAATCATAGACAAGGATAAACCAATTTAAACGCGAAATAAGGTGATTAATCCAAGCTTTTTTGATGTTACTGATCGCTTAGTTATCTTCCTTTTTGAGATCGTAAAAAAAGATCTCTACTAGTCCTTCTATGGACGGAGTATATTACTTAAGATGTTTAATCAATTCTAATAACGCATTAATGAAAACGTAACAATATTTTATGCTCTTACAATTAAATGGTCGCTAAATAATGCTTAAGTCTAAAACGTTCTAAATTTATATATTTTGTCATCCAATAAATGACTCTCTTAATATTAGTACACAAAAGTATATTTATTTTGTAAGTTATGGTATAGAGATCTGGTGTTTATATAATTAAATGGTGGTTTTTAACACATTTGTGGATTAAATAATATAATATTAAATATACGAGATACTGTTGAGTTCGCACAAAGTTATGATGAAAATTTTGCATTAAAAGTATTGTGCTGTAAATAGTGGATCGACTCCGACAATGCTGACTATTAAAAGATAACTCGATACTTCCTTTGCAGCTTATAATCCGGTATAAATGGGAAAATAATACTTTTTATTCTTCTGAACCTACATATAATTCGTACATTTTAATGTATGATTTTAATATATTTTTTCTTTATACTTGCACAGATTGGACACCCTTTCAAAATAATAACAAACATCTATATTTCATCATTATTTTGGTTTCAAGGTAAACATATTAAAAATATAATATCTACAGTATGACAATATTAAGTTGAAAAGTTTGCAAGTCTTAATCTTCTTCTTCTTTCTGGCAATTTCCCAGCTTTAGCCAGGGTCTGCCTTACATGTTGTGAATAGTTTTGGCTAATTGTTTTACGACCGGCCGCCTGCCTGACATTAACCCTCTTTTGGGAATTATAATAATGTGTATAATAAACTTTTAATAATTCACTTACAATCTTCACATATTCACTTACAATCTTCACATTTATTTTCAGAACCAGAACAAGATTTGTAACAAAAGTAATAATTTAATGTCCTTATGGACATGATGTTCTTTTTACGATAATTATATTGTGTGTCAACTATTTAAGAAATGGCTTATACACAACATATATCGTGAATTCCTTGTTATTTCAAATTCCTTAAATTGGGTTTTTGAATTATTTTTTTTTTGTGATAAATGGAAAGATCATATATAAGTTTTATCACAAAACTATTTTCATTTTATTTTTTTTGCAATAATTAAAAAGTTATATCAAAATAAAAATTAAATTTTAAATTCAGTACCGAAGACACGCCGACAGCTCGCGAATAAATCCGAGCGCGTGTGACGTCACAATGTTAGTTTTTGCTCATTGTAGCATACAGGGATATAATAATTAGTACAGTGTTTTGAGTTTTTATCTAGTAAATTCTGTTGGCATTGTTAAATAATCAAAAGTTTTGTACCATTATGTACAAAGACTACAAAAACAACTCCTGAAAGATGTTTTTAAATGTTCCACAAGACGAAAAACGTCGAAAGAAATGGTTTCAAGCAGTGCATCGAGATTATTCAAAAACAAAATCATTTTTTTTTGTTGTGAAGATCATTTCGTTGTAAGTATTCATAATAGTATTGTTATTAATTATTATTTATCTAAGTGTATAAATCGAATAAGTATAGTTCAATAATTAATTTTTTTACCTGGGCTCCAAATCATAACCTTTAGAATCGTAGCATTAAAAATTTTTAATTGATAATTCAAAGCGATTAAATAGTAAATCTATATGTATGTTTGTCTAATAATTGGACTTCAATTAATAGATATTTTCATAATTTTATAACATTCTAGGTTCTGTATCAGACTACATTTAAATTTTTAAAGTATATGTTATTTTGGTTTTTTATAATGTTATAATAACATTTTATTAATAATGATTTAATGAAATAATTATTAATTATATTTAATAGAGAATAAATACTTATTTTCATTTAGAATAGTATTTTTTAACAGACTTACCTTGATGCCTTATCACCTCGAACTTCAGCAGAATTAAACCGAACGTCATTTTTTAAAAAATTAGTTATCATAAATATATCAACATCAGGAATATTATCCGATTTTGCTTTTATAAATCCTTTATCACACATAGTCGAAATAAACTTTTCAAATCGTTTTTTACTAATAAATTTGAGATATTTTTATCAAGTTAAAGATAATAGCCATAAACACTGTACTATTATGAAATTGCTTTAACATTATGACGTCACAAGTATGCTGACCAATCATGGCGCGTTTACAGTCACGTGATATATTTTTGAATTTTATCAATTTTTAATTGTTTATAATTAATTTAAAAAAAATATTTCAAGTTTTTTGCATTAAAAATCCAATATAATTAATAATAAAGTTTTAAAATATATAAAAAAAATAAATACTTTTTTTTTTTTCAAAAACCCAATTATAAAATTATAAGTTAACAACTGATAAGATTTATATTGCCGGTATAATATTATAATTTCTTGGTAAGGAATATGTAAGAAGAAATATGTAAGAAAACCTTGCCTTTAAGTAAGGTCATTGTATTTTTTTTAGATTTATTACCCTCAATTAATAATTGTTGATTCTTAGTTAAATAAAAATAGTGTTCTAGAAAATTATCAATCGATTTACAAAAAATATACTGCCTATCATTATAATTGTCGTTATCTTAAAAATGTGGACCTTTAAATAGTACAATGATATGAGATTCGCTGGAAAATTATGTTTTTAAATTAAGTTAAAGAAAATTTGAGGTGCAAATTGTGCAATGGTACAAAACCAGATGTAAAGATGTACTTGTAGCATGAGTGAATAAGACGAAATTGTTTCCATAGATATTTTTTATGCCAGCTTCAACCATAGCGAATATTATGATATGATCTATACAAATTCTCCGAAATATCTTCCTTTGTAAAAACAATTGGACGATAATATTTCTTTACAATTGACACAGGCTGAAACCCCATTTCTCACCGGAATTTACACCCCAGACAACACAGACACTACTGCGAATAAAGAAATTTTGAAGGCACTACACACAAGAAATTTGGCAAGAATTTCAGTTATTAATTAAAAATTTCACATTGCATATGAAGGAATGGTAACACTAAAAATTTAAATTTAAATTCTGGACCTCTTTTAAGTTTGAACAAAAAGAATCAGTTCGTATTTAATCATCTTATATTGGAGTTTCTAGGTTTTGAATTCTTTTGGTTCAAGTTATTGACATTGTCTTTGTATTTTTAGCCTATTTTATTTCGGAAAATTACAATTTATTGGGAAAATTGTTAAGCTTTTGATTTTTTTTTTATTATTAACCCCGAATCTAATTGAAGCGTATGTCATCTCCTAAATGCTCTCTGTTTTTATTTCAACATAATTTGCTAATAAACCTTTGAAGTAAATGTTTATTTTGTTATGTATAAAGTTTTTATTCGGTTAGCCTTGAAAGCACGTAATTATATATTTACGTACATAATCATTATATTAATAATTTGATTATATTTAAGCTTTTTGTGTCAAAAATAATGAAGTATGAGAGGAAATAAAATAAAGTATAAATAATTTATAACAAAATTCAAATACTCTTTTTAAAGCAGGTAATTAATCTTTTGACACATTTTGTCACATTATTAGGATAAACTTATTTCCAGTCACGTTTTCTTAACGAGCCTATGTTTTAAGTAAATTATCACGCCTGAAAAATCATTTATGCTGGTACTAAGTTATTACAAGCCTTATTTATGTTAATTGATAGACTTCAAATAGAAAAGAAGTAACAATTTAAATGCTGTGGTATATAAAATGTACTTTTAAACCTTATCATAGAATTAAATTACTAATTTATGATTTATTTAATTGTATATTTAAACTAAGTTTAAACTAAATTATGTAAAACGATTAATTTTTTACAGACTTTTTTTTAATAAATACATATCTTATTTGACAGATTTATCCTTTTCAATTTTTAATATTTTATAATGATAATAAAGTTTTCAATTTCAGGAATGCTGGTAAATTTCCAATATATAATACGAAACAAAATGCTAAGTAAGAGCTTTCATGAATTTATCATACAAGAGGAAAATCACTTAGTAAAGCCTCTCTACCAAATATCAAGTGCAAGGGGGAGATTAAATTTGCTTTAATTAAGTTGATAGTCTAGACTTCAATATAGTTACGTACAAAATTATATAATTCAAAGGATGTGTAATATCTTTGTCATAATTTTATAAGACAATTTTATCGAATAATCAACAACATTACAGTGTTTTTATAGCTACTATAGTTATTTTATGTAAATAACGTATTGAAAAGTATATAGTAATGAAACTATACTGCAGAAAAAAGTACTCTTGAAATGATATAGTATAGAGAGGATTTATGTTATAAATGTCACCTTCCTGCTGTGGATAAGTCTGCGTCGGAACGATATTCTCATTGGTCAAAGCACCCTTATAAGATTTGGAAAATTTACTAAGAGCAAAACACATTTCAATGCGCAAGCTCTCCTGTTGTGCTCCAATAAGACGATGAAGGTAACTTTTGTCGTCGGATAGTGATAAACACCAACTATGTAAAAAATTATGAAAATTTTCAAAGTAGAGGCTAGTGAAAGTAGTAGATTTTATACATATTATTGTCTATATTTAAATATCATTATAAAAAAATATTAAAACTTTCGGCCAAGAGAATATTAATGAGTGCACGTTTCCATTGACAAATGTTAATTGGTTTTTGGTTTAATCCAGATAACTTTACTTTTAAACAGTCCACATTGCTGTAAGGGTTACATATCTCAGAATTTATCCTAAGATTTGTAAATCCCTTAAGTATTTTCCCTTAATCACCAGGCACAGATTAGTTAAGTAATATTATTGAGCCACAAATTTCGGAAAAGAAACCAAATAAAGCCAAAATGAGGCTAAAAAATGTAAGGGGAATATTTGTAAGCAAAACATGGAATCCGGAACTTTTAAACATAATTGTTCTAGCTGCAATAAAAAGATGCTTGTTCTTGAGTACCCCTTATAGTTTTCTTTTAAGTTTAAATAGGTCATAAATAAAGGCACCGTAGGAAAAAGGTTGATTTCTACAATGATTATTTTTACTTTACACAATTGACTATATTTAATGACAGCTAGACTAAGTGGTGAGCATGAACGGTCATCTGGAATTAAATTCAGGAAGAATACTTGATTTTAAAATATATCTCATATAAATATGATCTCAATTTCATCGACAACAAATGTAGGTATAAAGAAGATGATACACTAGTACGTAGATGTCAGTTAATAGACAATGGTACGAGAGCTAGCAACGTCAAAAAAACAAGAATTTCAGGTAGGCTAGTTTTTAGGTATGCTATCTCTCACACTCCCCTGGACGTCATACGGGCTATCTGGCTGCCGGTAGTGGTTGCGTTCATCAGTGCGCATCGTACTTGTGCAGGTAAACAAATTATTATTTCAAATAATTTTAAGAAGGTTTTTTTTATTATTATTATTTTTATTGGACTATTCAGAACATAAATTTATTATTGCCAAATATTTTTATTGTTGTTTAAACGGTGCCAAACGGCAATGTTGAATTAAAAAAAAAATTTTTCAAAATATTTTAGTATAGCTGAAATTTTATTAGCATGTTATTTAACTATCTAAAACCTCAGAATTAATTTGCCAGACAAAAAATCGGTTGTTAAACCTTTTGCCAGAACGAAATAAAGTGTAAAGAGATGTAGTATCATTTAGCTTGGTCTAGAAAATTAATCGTCTAATAAATGATGGAAGAAGGATTAAAAACTATTGAATTTATTTATAGATGAAAACGGTATAAAAATAATACTTTATTGTTGTACAAAATTGAGATAAAAAAAAAATTAAATGAAATTAAATCGCGGTTGAAAATCGCGGTTGAAAATCGCGGATGAAAATCGCGGATGAAAATCGCGGATGAAAATCGCGGTTGAAAATCGCGGTTGAAAATCGCGGATGAAAATCGCGGATGAAAATCGCGGTTGAAAATCGCGGTTGAAAATCGCGGATGAAAATCGCGGTTGAAAATCGCGGTTGAAAATCGCGGTTGAAAATCGCGGATGAAAATCGCGGTTGAAAATCGCGGTTGAAAATCGCGGATGAAAATCGCGGTTGAAAATCGCGGTTGAAAATCGCGGTTGAAAATCGCGGATGAAAATCGCGGTTGAAAATCGCGGTTGAAAATCGCGGATGAAAATCGCGGATGAAAATCGCGGATGAAAATCGCGGTTGAAAATCGCGGATGAAAATCGCGGATGAAAATCGCGGTTGAAAATCGCGGTTGAAAATCGCGGTTGAAAATCGCGGTTGAAAATCGCGGTTGAAAATCGCGGATGAAAATCGCGGATGAAAATCGCGGATGAAAATCGCGGTTGAAAATCGCGGTTGAAAATCGCGGATGAAAATCGCGGTTGAAAATCGCGGTTGAAAATCGCGGATGAAAATCGCGGTTGACAATCGCGGTTGAAAATCGCGGTTGAAAATCGCGGTTGAAAATCGCGGTTGAAAATCGCGGTTGAAAATCGCGGATGAAAATCGCGGTTGAAAATCGCGGTTGAAAATCGCGGATGAAAATCGCGGTTGAAAATCGCGGTTGAAAATCGCGGATGAAAATCGCGGTTGAAAATCGCGGTTGAAAATCGCGGATGAAAATCGCGGATGAAAATCGCGGATGAAAATCGCGGTTGAAAATCGCGGATGAAAATCGCGGATGAAAATCGCGGTTGAAAATCGCGGTTGAAAATCGCGGTTGAAAATCGCGGTTGAAAATCGCGGATGAAAATCGCGGATGAAAATCGCTTTCTCATTTTTTTGGAAAATTTTATTTGTAATATTGCTTCACCTATTTATTTGTTTAATCATTTTTTTAAAGGTGATATAAATTTGAGATCTACTTTTTTTATTTAACCTTAGATACTATGTATAATTAATTAAGTGGATTTTAATTTTATCAATGAACCATTAATAAACATATTTATGATAAGGGGAACCTAGCATTCATAAGGCTAAAGTAGTACTAGAGATAGGTATAATATACGAGTTTGATAACAAAATAACAGATAAACATGACCAGCTCGGTTTTATGTTCTCCTAGTAAGATGTTATGAGTTGGTGTTATGCAACCACTTCCTTTTCTTTCAACGAGAGGAATTATTATTATTTTCACATTTCTTTCTTCTCATAATTGCGTTCGTTTAAGTTGTTTTAAGATTATTTTAGTTATAAATTACCCAAAACAATTCAACAACGAGCACACATTTGCTGCAGCTACGAAAACAAAGAGAATGAATGGATCCTGTGATATAGCATCTTCTTCTAACTGGAAATTCCCAGCTTTAGCCAGGGTCTGGTCCTTACATGTTGTGAATAGTTTTGGCTAATTGTTCTTACGACCGGCCGCCTGCCTGACGTCAACCCTCTTTGGAAATGCATTAATCAGTGATGTCTAAGGCCTCGGCCTCGAATTTAGCGGGCAGCGGAGCGGCAGCGGGAGCAGCAGGATCTTACGCGTATAATCAAATGGACCGACCCTTGAATACAGCGGTGCCCGCTGCCCGCTAGTTTGGAGAATAGTATGCGTTTCCGTGCCGCCGCCGCCGCCGCTCCGCTGCCCGCAAAATTCGAGGCCGAGGCCTAACTCTTAGAAAGTACATATGACTCGGAAAAATCACATTGGCCCGGGCCAGGATCGAACCCGCGGCCTCGTGCATGAGAGACGGGCCTTTTAACCAATCGATCCTGGCCTGGACCGGGTTCGATCCTGGATCCAGGATCGAATATAATGTCATGCTTTCACTTTAAATGCATTTGAAATTAAGTTGTACTACTGTCATTTACGTCAGTTACAGTGATTTTTAACATCAACTAAAAACATAAATCTTTCTTTACATGGCTAATATTGTGAGCGGGGATTCATTCAACATAATGAAACACTTAAAATTCGAATATAAATCTTTTACTGTAAAGTGTATGTTACTATAATAAAAAAAAATCATAAAAGATTAATAATAAAAGTACTCCTAAGCGCGTTACTTCAACATACATAATATATAACACTGACACTGCGGCCTTCTGCTGTGTTTAAACAATGAACGTTTCAAAATTACATTATATTACAACATGTACATATGTTTAAATCTCCGCAGAAAAAAAGTGTTTTTGATATAATTAAGCAAGTTTGTGTTAATCATATAATTGTTATGATGCGATAATCACAACTAACTTGTTTTTTACATACGGGAGACCAAAAATTTATAAGTCAATTTAAGGCGAGATTTTACGAAATTGCTTGGAAGAGCATATTTCCCTTTTATTTTATTATTTTAAATAAAAATATGTATATTTTTCTATTTCTATTTTGATTCGTTTTTACAAAAAAAACACAGACGAACTGATGTACCGAGCATTCAGTGTACCAAATGGTACGAGAGCTAGCAACGTCAAAAAAACTATTTTAGATATGCTATCTCTCACATCATTTATTAGACGATTAATTTTCTAGACCAAGCAAAATGATACTACATCTCTTTACACTTTATTTCGTTCTGGCAAAAGGTTTAACAACCGATTTTTTGTCTGGCACATTAATTCTGAGCTTTTAGATAGTTAAATAACATGCTAATAAAATTTCAGCTATACTAAAATATTTTGAAATTTTTTTTTTTTTTAGTTCAACATTGCCGTTTAGCACCGTTTAAACAACAATAAAAATATTTGGCAATAATAAATTTATGTTGTGAATAGTTCAATATAAATAATAATAAAAAAAACCTTCTTAAAATGATTTGATATAATAATCTGTTTACCTGCACAAGTACGATGCGCACTGATGAACGCAACCACTACCGGCTGCCAGATAGCCCGTATGACGTCCAGGGGAGTGTGAGAGATAGCATATGTAAAAACAAGCCTACCTGAAATTCTTGTTCAAAAACGTTGCTAGCTCTTAGAATACAAAGGACACTTTGTTTAAAGAGCTTTTCAAGTAGTCACTGGTATTAAAAGAAAATAAAAGTTATTGTACTACAGGATTCCCAAGGTTAGGGATATTTAAAATAAACTCAGGATGCAATCTAGAAACATTGGACAGGAGAACAGAACTTCACACATGTTCGACGGGAAGTGCAGAATCGACACGGGACATGTGGCAACTAGATTCATGGTCTGTATTGGACTCAGAAGTTCCAAACGAAACATATCGTGATTGTAATACTTCTTAAGGTGATAATCTCTGACCGTCCCACAACTTCAAATGTAATAGGGGTTGATGGACAATCAATATTCACCCTTGATATAGAATAATAAGGTCAGACTACAACCGTAGTCAAAACTTAAGATACCCTGAAATAGATTATATTTAAATAAAGAATGGTATTGTTTAAACCGTCTATTCCTTTTGACCAAAAAAGGTCACGTTAACAATTGTGTCAAGATTATGCCGACACCAGAGTGCGTTTTCACTAATGTATACATTAACTGATGTTTAAATCAATGAAATTCAGAAGGCAACCGAAAATTTTCAATTTGGGATTTAAAAGCACACAAATACACGTCAAACAGCAAAATATTTAAAGTACTAACAATAATAATGAATGAGGATTTCTACATCACAACATTTTAACGTTTAATTATTTCAAAACTAAAACTACTAAAAAATATAATAAATTTTGAATAAACACGCATACTGCTTATCAGCTAATAAATATAAATCTTAGAAAAAAATACTTGAATTTATTTCTTATAAGTCTTTTTAAATGCAGAGATAAAGTATTTCAACCGGTAATACCCAAAAGAGTTAAATTGAAATCTTAGATTCACGTCCTTTGGTTTTCATTTCCGTTTCTCAATGGTTTTTAACGCCCAAGGGATGAAATAAATAACTTATATTATCGTTATCCAATGTAATTTGATTTTTAATCAAAATTATTCATGGAAACTCATACTTAAATAACAAAAGGAATATATATGTACAAATATTAACACCTCTAAATAAAAAATCTTCGGAACTTTGTCAAAGTTCAGGCTCGTGGTTACTTGTTGTACAAATTAGACTCATAACCTCCTGTTTCTTCATTTTTACTCATGTCTCTTAAACTACCTAAAATTATCAATAGGAATCCCTTTGCTGTCGGAGTAGCCTGGTGTGGGTTATTTTTATGATTCATTTTATGATTTGCTTAGGAATAACAACACAGACTCCGTAATAAAAGATTTATATTCAAACTTCAAGAGGTTCTTGAAGAGTATCTGTTTACAATGTTTTGTCGGTTACATTAACCGATATAATAAATAATCACTCTGAAGATTTGTTCTTTTAAATCATTATCAGGTGACTTCAAAAATAAATATATAAGGATAGTTCTACTTGATCATAAATGCATTTAAAGTGGAAGCATAACAATATATGTAATATAATTTTATAAATGTAATCAGTAAACTTTGAATTCCACAACCGCGCTCGTATGTGCTAGTTTCATACTATAATTCAGTTCCTAAGAATATGTAGATCATTTTATAAAACAAATTACAACAATGTGATTGATTCCCACTCTCTGACTGTGATTTTATTTTTATAATCTTTTGAGAATAGTGTAACATAACATTTCGAATATACTTTAACATCAGAAAGGATTAAGGGTTGACTAAGAAGTTAGCAGTTTAACTGACTTAGACTGAATAGATAAACTAAAGCCAACTTGAATATGACCCAAAACTTTATATAATTGGGGCATACGAGTACGCAGACTATATGTAAGGGAAAATCAAAGCGTATCTAATAAATTTAAGATCATGTTAGGTTATCTATTTACGCCAACTTAAAAGTAGAATTAAAAAAAATTAAAAGTATTTTCAAAAGCATATATTATGGTTGTTTGTTTTTATTATTTTTATTTTATATCTCAATTGCCGATAACTTCTTGTTATAAATATATTTCACACAAACAGTATGTGAATCTTTCATATTTGATATCCTAATATATATAATAAGATATACCTATAGGAAAAAAAGTAATAAAAAATCAAGCAAAGACAGTGAAATAAGACATATCAATAAAAAAAAGTAATGAATAAAAATACAATACAGAATCTAATAGCGTTGGGTGAACTTTAATAGGTAGTAATTTGGACGATCATTAAAAGTTTCACAGCCATCACTGTCCTATCCTCGTTTCAACTCGCAAGCTATTAGCGTAAGCTTCCGATTTCTTTGTAATTTAACAGATTTCCCCGTAGAGTTATATTTATAGTGCTTCTCTTAATTAAGAAAGCGTTAAAAGAATTTCATGCCAATTAATTGTTTAAATATCCAAAAGTAATATAAACATTATTTATTAATTCTTTTCACCGCCACTTCAAGCGTAACTGATTGTGTAATCATTAGGTAATATTATTTAAAAAAAATGCTTTAATTCATCCTTTTTAAAAACTACTTATGTTTCATACCAAAAACTATTAAAATCGTTTTCTTCAGCTAGCTTGATCTGCAGCACGTTGGCATGTGTGCTGTAAAGACCTCTTTAAAACCCGTATTTGTAGTTAGCTTTACCGATATTCATTGATGATTAGAAAAGCGAACCATCTCTAACTCACGAGGGAATTATTTCAACTGAACATAGTATACTTTATACCAAGTGAAATATTTAAGGGAATAGCTTCTAAACCAAACGTATTAAATTCACAACAGCTAGTGACATTGGTGGATGTTAGATTTAATACATTATATAATATTTTGCAATGCTATTTAGAGTGAAGTAAAATGTCTTTAAGATAGAACAAAGGCTATAACAAATAAGCCCCAATTTAAAAATATGACATTTATCATAAGACCTCCCTTTACATCACGCCGGCAAAATATTGCTCCATATTGTAACTTGAGGCGGAGACACTTCCTAGGTTGGCAGATCCCTCAGGAACAATTGAATTTCGTTTAGAGCAGATGCAGGCAAGAAAGGAATTTAAATGTATGGCAACTGCAGAAAAATCTTATTAGTTCTATGTACCATTCATCATAGTATTATGTTTCATAGATTACGCCGAAACTTTGTAATCTTGTGGACTGAATGTTTCATTCACTACTCTTCTGGAGATGGGAGTCCCAAAACACCTTGTAATCGTGACTCGCGGTTTGTGTATCGGTAGTTAGAATGGATAAGACGATCTTAAAACCTTCCCTTTGGTTCCCAGCATATATGGTGTCTTAAATTATATTTAATATTTACTAAGAATACATGATACGTCAGACATTTGAGAATTGGTGGAACAACTGTTACCGGAATATTAAGACCTTCTAAATATAATCTCTTTTATCATTAAACTATATATCAAAAATGAAAAAATAAAACAAAACATATGATTCGTTAAAAGTAAATATTATAATTTAATTTAGAAGGGTTAATAGGAATCGTGTAAAAATCCTTGTGGGTTCTTTTAAGTTCCTTGAAGTCTTTAGTTTTTAGTATACTTATTTTAAGGTCTTTATAAATATCCCAGAAAGCAACATTCACAATTAACTCAGGTTGTAAACTCGAGTTATGTAGCTCGTCCCCACTTTTGCTGGCAAAGCGACTAGAAGGTAGATTACAAAATAAACTATTTTAGGACCTTCTAAGTCTATTTATGTGGACGAGGCTACCACTGAAAAGCCATTTTCACGATAACGATCGGTCCCACCTTGTTGCCATTAAGGGGCAATCGATGGTCAGATACGAAACAAATTATGAACTATACTTAAGTGTATTTGGTTCACATTGTGTAGAAATTGTGTACTATTGTGGTTAAAAATCTTATACGTCCCTATTTACGAAGTAATTTAAATAAAATAATAACGAGGGAAAAAGTGTTATAACGTTTTAATTTTGTGTGAGGACTGTGTGATTACTTTTTTGTATAACCATATCAGTAAAAATAAACTGAGTCACTTTTTGTTGCAAGATTCATAAAGGTTACACATTATAGTGGATTACAATATTATTTATTTTGTCATAACTTGAATAATAAATAAAATTTCATTATTTCACTAATAAATGAAATTTATAGGAAACTTTAAAATCTAAATTTTATTTATAAGTAGATGTAAGAAATACATTTCAATATTAACGCGAAATGGTTTAATTTAAAATTCACATTCATTTTTAAGAGCAACAATTTTTCATCGCGAACAATTTCTATAAGAAACTGCCTTTAACTATGAAATACCATCCACGTAAATAAAACTACTAGGTTACAGCGGGTCAAGTGTAGGGCCATGTCCAATATCAGCGAGTCCTCTCGTTAAGTCCTTCACACGCTCCATTACACAACCATATGCAGTCATTCGAATAATAGCAAAAAGCTTTCAGTATCCAGTTACACTTGCAAGGTATAAGGCTATTTAACAATAGTTTTACATATTTACATACAAATCTTAATGAAATCTTACTGACCGGATTTTTGTATATTTACTCTTTTTCGTAATTATAAAAAGTAAATTTTCTTTTTTCGTTTGAATTTAATCAAGTACCTTATAAAGAAATAATTAAAACTACCACTGCATTTTGATAAATTTAATTATTAAATCTTATGATGGTTAGCAACAGTGAATGTTTGAAGAAAATTACCCTACCTATTGGAACTGTAGTAGGTACTCTACGTCCCCAAATCTTTTTTTTTAACTCCAGCCAAAACACAATAAAACATTTTGATAAAAGATAAATTTTAGTTTCACTCAAGCGTTTGTTTATTGTAAGCCACTCATATTTAACATAAACTGTGTGGCAATTTCTAGTTGGAACCTGCATAAAACGGTAATAAGCGCCCTTGATTTATGATGTACGCAATGAATAACATTTTATTATCCATAATGTACAGTTTAATACTTGTAAAATACACACAATATTGCCATAGAAATAAAATTTGTTAAATCACGGAAAACGACTCAAGCAGTGATTTAAAAAGGTGTATAAAGTATACATTAAAACTAAAATATATTTTATTTAATGACTTTTATACAACATCGTAATAAAGATCTTAGCATGCTCTTTGAATGTGTTTTGTATTCAAGGTTGAGTTTCTCAATCATCATTAAATCCTCTTTTAGTAGTGAAAGAAACATCATAATTTACAAACTAATGGCAAAATGATTGTAAAGAAATAAGTCAAGCAATTCAATGAAAGGATTCAAGGATAAAAGTATTGAATTTTATTTCTTTTATTTTCTTTTCATTCTAAGATTGTTATAAAGTAATTTTTATGTTTGATCTTGAAAAAAATTATTCAAATGTACTTACGTCAGATTTGATCGCTAGAATACATAAAATCGCATTAAAATGTCTCTCATAAATTAAATAACATCTTTTATGGTAAGTATCTTTTTATGACAATGGATAAACAGATAGCTTAAACCTTGAGATATGAATTGGCATAGATATAAAAGAAAACACATATTATAACTTTATTTAATGAGAAGCTAGATGTTACTAGTTATGTGAAGTTTGATTCTAGCTGGAAAATATGGTACGATGGATATATCGGTACAATGAAGAACAAAAACCTTGAAAATTACGGGTGTTTCTAAAAACATTCTAAATCACAACATGTTATATATAAAGCAGTAACACTAGAACATTTTTTTTATACCTGTTAAAAAGTTTAAAGTACATTGAAACACATAGTATAAATTTGCTTTGTGTATAAGGTGAATAATTATAAACTGATTAATGTTCTACTATTCATAAGTAATACAATTATATGATTCTAATAATGTTAGCTAATAGGTTAAATGTAATAAAATAGTTATATGTACGCGATAAGAAAACGTATATATAACTCTATACTCCCTGATCGAATTTGGCAAAGTTTAGCTTTGCTAGATATTTTCAAATAAATCAGTTCCACCAACCGTCAAATTAAAAAAGAGTTCAAGTTCAATAAATTGCCCATAAGTCGGGATCAGCACAACTTTTAAATTATTTTGGATATTTCATTGGATTGCATCTTGTTCAGAGGATCACTTCACCCTCAAAATATAGGTCATAACGATCCGTATGGGATTAAAATGGGATAAAACGACTATATTCTGTTGTTATTGAATAACTATAAGTTATCGAAGCCTAGATTAAATACATAACAAGTTGAATCATAAATCGTTGTCAACAGCTTATACCAACGGAGGGAGTGAGTAATGTGTCCGGAGAGGCAGGGACGTTTTACACTGCCGATATAAAGCAACATAATACATTGTTCATATTCTCTGTGGACACATTTAATATAATATTGAGGTAGGAAATTGTGGCTTTGATACAAAACAAGGGTGCCTGTGTCATTTTCACCTGCTACAGCAAATGATGTGACTACTTTGTATCTATTCAGAATTTAGTCGCAAACTATAGGAAAATTATGAATAACTCGTTGATATTAATAACTTAATTGATATCAATGATACTAAAATTATGTCTACAATCGAAGTGTTTTAAATTATTTCCCCCAAAAATGCCAGTATCAAACCTGCGATTGTTCCCAAGTTAAGTTATACAGTGCTGTACTCGTGCACGATTCACGTCCCATTTATATTATTTTATGGTTTCTTTCCTTCCCGCAAAGGATTCAGCTCGGTAAGAAAATGGGAATTCGTTTTCCCGTTGTGGAATTTGTTACCACCCAACGCAGCCAAGTATCTAATATTCTGATTAAGGTACATCATTTCAATCCGATTGCTTTGGAATATGTTTTGTAAATTGCATTGCCTTTTTTTTCGTTGTAATATGTTAGTGCAAATATGGGTTTTGTACAATATTGGTAAATATATTCGAAGCTTATTCATTTAAATATGGTATAGTTTAATTTTATGACCTTTCAAAGAGAAATCAAGATAGGAAAATTTATTTATTATTTTAAGTGCAATTGTAAGAGGCAGTTAAATAATAGAAAATAATCTTTGTCAACTTCAATAATTACCATCTTTAAATCTCCTCTGTTTTGTTGTAACTTTTAGACAGTTGTTTTAAATTAGATCACATGTAAATTTTTATTCGGCATAATTGTTTCGGAGTTTCGCCCAAAGCCAAATTGATAAGTCCATGTTATGACTGTTTTTCATTAGTTGTTTCTTTATTCTTAAAATTATAATTTAGGTTATTTTACCAAGTCGTCGTTTGATTAAAAATTATTATGTTTATTTAGTTGTATCTGTTGATCAGTAAAAAGCAAAACACAAATGATTGAGTTTTTCAAATGATTGACGAAATTTATCGTAAAATGTCAAAAACTACAACTAATATTTAAAATTCTTTGAAATAATTTTTCATCTAACTGTGTCATTTTGCTAAGATTCTGAGTCAGTGAAGGTTTAACGTTCATTAGAGTGTTATCGACACCGCAAGTCATTTTTCTGCGTCATAAATCTTAGTCATAATTAATCATTTGGTTGACCGAAATCGCAGGCTGAAGCAAATACCCGAGAGATTGTTTTGTAACGGAAAGATAACTATATTTTAACTACCTCGGGAAGATTATATAAAGGTTATGTGTTACAAGATATATATAGATACTCTATATATTTCTATATCTTAATTTATTAGACTTTTCTCTGTCTTTCAAGTAATTTATTTTACTGGAAGCGACATATGTGAATTAGTTTGAAACTTTTATTTTGGTTCAATAAACACGAATTAGTGTGAGTAAATGATTTAGTAAAACTGTTGTAAATTACACTTCGAGCTCAATGTGGAGGCTAGAAAAATATAGTTTTACTTTCTGAATCAATTTTTCAGTTTGATTAAAAGATTAATTAAATAATATTTAAATAAGATTAGATTTTTTCATGCCAAAGTGGGCAAACGAGAGGGCGGCCTACCTGATGGACGTAGCACCGTCGCCCATGGACATCCGCAACACAGTTTTGCGGATGCGTTGCCACCCTTGATCGGGGAATAGGGAGAGGGAAGGGTAGGGAAAGGGCAAAGGCAACCGGCTCTCTCACAAATGGGACGAAGGCAGCCATTTAAGACTACTTCACGCCAATCTTCTGAGAGAAGGTGTTACTTCCCGGGTCGAGCCAACCCACGTTCGAGCTATAGTAACTTAACAGCTAGGCACTACCATCTATAAAAAGTTAAATATTATTTGAAGTTATTAAAGGACCTAAAATATTCTGTATTCTTTTAACATGTTGCCTTTATTTCTCGACCCATATGTTATAACTAAAACAATATGTAAATTGTCAATTAAAATAATTTTTTCCATTATAATTTTAAGACTTACTAAGAATACTAATGGATGGAAGATTGTTAACGAGTGTTTTTTTTATTTTTTTATAATTGTCCTCAATTTATTGTGTTTTGAACGAAACATGTGCACAGCTTCTTCACAGTAATCGTTTGTCGAGAGACTTACAATAAAGCCCCGTAAATCTCTCCAGCCAGCCGTCTTCCGTACCCTTAAAACCGGCTCCGTACTTATTCTGATTATTCGTAGTATGCAAATAGACTCGCATTTTCAAAATAGGAGATCTTTTCATAATTTTAACATGCTTGAGGTATATCCTACTGTATTTAAATATAAACTATTAAATAAAAATCTACTTTGTACAATTTATCTAAGAGGCGAAGGGAGTTTAAGTCATTTAACTACTTTATCATTTATACATTTATGTATATTTATTGTATGTACTATATTAGAATCATTTTCAGTATAATGGAATCATCAATCTAAAAATTACTTTTTTCAACACTTACCTGCAAGTCATCCTGTACATTTTAACGCTTACAATTTTTGTTAGCATTATGAGAATATCTATGTGAGGTCGGTATTAAGTGTATCTGTTTTTAAGCTAATGTGATATTCTGTTTTCTGGTAAAATATTTTTGTAATGATGTTTATTTTAACTGAAATACGGAAGTCTGGAATGTTCCTCAAAATATTAAAATTTTTTATTTTCATTACGACTGTTAATTGAAATCAAATTACAATTCTGTTATTTTATAATTATAAAATGTTTGGATATACGATTAAACAAACTCAATGGTCCTACTGGCTATTTATAAATTAAGTTTGTGGTGCCCGTCAATTTTGCACATTATTTATTATTACTGTGTGTAAAACGACATATCCATAAATACCATACCAATACTAATAATTAAATCAAAACAGTATAAATTGTTGAAACATCAAAATTAAAATTGCTAGATAAAAATACTTTAAGCTTTACTTGAATGGCAGCAACAAATTAAATAATAGAGAGTTACCAAAGATATTAAACACCTCCGACGGAAACCAGTAATGTTCCCGGTGAGGCGAAGACATTTCACACTATTGAAATAGTAACCGTAATATATAACTTCCATTCTCTGTGGACTCATTGAATGTAATATGAGGTAAGGAAATTTGATTTTATCACACAAGGTTGCTTTATATGCCTTGTACCTCCTGATACTGCTTCATAAATGTGGTTAAAAAAAGTGTAGAAATATTTAAATAAAACTAATATCTTTTGGATTTAATTCACGCTTATGATATTTTTTAACAACATACTCCCGATGTTTGGGTTACGTTGCAGCAACCGTGTAAAAATAATTATAAACGAGCAGTAAATCCGAACAGAATTAGTTTTATTTCAATGAATAATCGCGAGAGTTGTAGATTTCATTGTGTAGAAATATTTATTTAAAAGAAATTTATACTAAAATATTGCTATTAAGTTTAGAATAAAGTGATATGTACAGCTTATAATGTCAAAGGGCAATAAAGGAGCAAGCGGTTCAATTGATGGCAAGTGGATATCATCACATATGAATATTTATGAATTTAGCTCCGGATGTTGTCTTTATTTGAAGCTGTTGGCATAGAAGATATGTAAAGGATGAATTAAAATTTAGGAAAAGAAAATAGACCTCTGTGTTGCGGTTAAGTTTAGTTATGAAATTAATTCATATCTAAAAAAAACGGTGGCGGATAAAGCCTGGCTGAGGGCTACCTAGAAATGTTCTCGACATTTTGGGGAAACTAGAAGTTCAATAATGGAAATAGGCTTGCTTGATTGATTGATGTCTGTAACAGATATTTCTCTTATGCTCTGATAGAAGATACATAACGTGATTGGAGGTCGAAATAAACACCACAGCCTAACAACTGCCTATACCTTTCATCGTATCAACTATGAATCTTGATTGACTTGGTTTTACTGGTGTTAAGAAAATATACACGAGAGTAAAGTAAATAAAATCATAGTAACAATAATACAAATATTATTAAAAGAAATACTTAACTGAATTTTATTAATTTATCTTCATATAATGTACGTAGTCTTTAGTTTATTTAAAAATTTCCTTGTCTCTGTATGTTAACTACTTAAAATTAAAAACTCGATAGTAATAGTTATAAATATACAAAGTTTTTTTCATTATATAGTCAACTTTAGGATTTATGTTAGTAGAAATTAATGTCGTCTAAAAATACTTGTCATGTTTTTAATAGTCTACTTGCCAGAACAAATAATTCGGTGGCACATAAATTAAATGCAAAATCACAATAAATTTTCCTTTGATTAAGTACATTTATTTATTTAACAATTTTTTAAACATGCCAGAAACATTAAGGACAAAAAAAATATTACACAGGAAAAATAAGTATAAAAGGTATACTTATCCCTAGAAGGGATTTCTTCCAGTATACCCAGGAAGGAACAAGTGTAGACAGAGAACTTAAGGTAGACAGGCAAAATCGAACACAAGGAGAAAGTACATCTTGATCTACTGACAATTTTTTTATAGTTTTATAATATGGGACATTAATAATAGTTTTAAACAAATGTTAATTACATATATGTAAAGTATTGATGCAAACATATTCCAAATACATGTAGTTATATTATATAGGAATAAGAATGAAACTTTAAGTTCGTTTTGATTAAGTTACACATCTGGAGAAATATATTGGGAACTGATGTGGCTAGTTAAAGTTTGGAATAGCGGCTTTGCCATTCTTTATAACAAGTTGAATTGATCCCGTTAAGTTTTCAAAACTCTCTGAGAGTTGTGGCAAAGTTGTGGTTGAAATAGCTTGAATTCCTAGATTGAATGTATTTTTGATTGAAATAATACGTCATGTACGACAAAGAAAGATGTTGATTTATGGATAACTATCTTATTTGTTTTTTTGCATTAAACTTATATATTTATTTCATTTTCTTTATGTTATTGCTTATTTAATTTTCTTTATGTTATTGCTTAATGTTTGTCGTGTGTTTTAAAATATTTAAGTATTTTAAATTATTCAATAATATTATTGAATTTATTGAAGTCATTAGACGAGGTAGAGGTATAAAACATCTTAAAGGGAAAGCCTATAAAACCTTTAGTGACTCAAAAGATAGAGTTTGAAAAGAACAATTGTGTCTTAAATAATAGAATCTTTGTACTTATTGTGACGTTGGAGGGTAATAATGAAGCTTAATAAGTAATAAATTATAAGTCTGTATTAAAAACCTTTTTGTATATTATGTCCTTGCCCTTAAGATAAAATACTTTTTTTAATAAAATTACAATACTATATATTGTTGTTATTCGTTTGTTTAGTACTGTTTACTCTAGATTCAAAACCACCCTGAACACTCTTTTTATGGAGACCAGTTTGTAGACACTCAATAATTTTATACAGTTATTTCAATGACTTTCGAAATTACAGTTTTACAGCTATTCTATACCTACATCTATGGTTAGTGTTCGAACTTCGAATTTTTTTTCGAATTTCGAATTTTAAAGGTGTAATCAAGATTTAAAAAAATCTGTATTTTTATTATATCATATTTATTTACTTTTACAATTTTCTTTAAACCATACCCAGGAGAAACTTATTTTTAAATTAAAAAACTAAAATTGAAGTCCCTAAGATCTATGCACATGACAGAAACTCTTTATAAATATATTAATGGAATTTATTTACTTTACTTTTTATTAATTACCAATGCATAAGTCACAAACGACTATCCTGTATAAAGGAAACCACTATGAATTATACCTAGTCAAAGAAGAAATGCCCATGTTCAAATATAAAAGAAGTCTTTGTGTTTTGCAAATAAATAAATTTCTTTTTGTCTTTGAACCCTTGGACCCATGTGTGGAATGGACCATAAATCAAAGGCATCTCAATAAATCTTAGCTGTGAGAATTTAGGTCGAAGATGTAGCCAATATATTGTGTACCTGAATTATTTATGTTAAAAAGCATAGTTCTTCTGATGAAAAAATGACATTTAAGGTATATAATAATTGCTATTTCATTTAACATATATTAGAATAAATTTTTATTGCAGATATAAGTACATCTTGTCAATAGTTTTCTTGACATTTTGAGAGTTTTGATTTAATGAATTCAGAAAAATATGTTCTTAATTTTTGAAAACAACACATAATAAAGTGCTTCAAAATTATTAACATCTGAGTTAATTACAAAGATAGAAATTATAACAAAGATAGAATTCGGAATTCGATTTAAGACACAATTTGGAATGAGCAAACTGCGTTGATATTATCTCATTCGCTCCCCATCGATACGATTTCCTTAATCTTTCTTAGTGAAATTAAACCATTTGTAGACGTTCGGCAATGGAAAAGAGTAAATCAATCTACACATTGAATTAGTTGATGTTGAACGGTCGATTTCGGCAATATTTTAGCAGGTAGAGCGATAAAATGGCGTATTTTGCTCTCCAACCACGTTCTCAGCTATTCATCAAGTCGGCCAGGCTATTACCGCGCCCGCCACCTGCACGGTCCCCCGTTCGTATTATGCTAGATTATTCCCGGCTTTCATTTACCAAACCCAATAACTTGTTGAATTATTACTCGACTTCGATTGGAGAGATTATCTTCATCGGTTTACAAGTCATTTTCATTTCAATGAGACCATCACGAGTTAATCGAAAAAAGTCGTGTTAACGTATTTTAGTTTTGTTTCGGTATATAAATATGTAATAAGTATTTGTTAATTTCTATTCATTGTTAATATAATGCAAACCTTCAAGAGAATATCCTGATCGTGTATCATTTGAACAATATAATATTCAGTGTATCCGCCAACTATACATCACTTGCGGCCTGCTAACGGCACCGACATGCCGGATTAAAGCTTTTCATATTTTGTGATCAGTTATAATCTGTTTATGTCATCCCATACTACACAATAGAAAAAAAAACATAAGCCCCATGTTTATGTAAATAAAAATAGTTCTTGATTCTAATTTCAGTCTTCAACACTATTGTGGAATGTTCACTCTAGCTTTTATATAAAATGTTTGAAAATACAGTAAATAGTATTAATTATTACAGTAAATAGTATTAATATATGGATTTAAACCATTTTATTATTAACACTTTTATAATATTAAAATTATTAATACTGTAAATTGGTTATAAAAAAAATATATACTTACATAATAATACTCAATAACTTGAGTAAAATTCCGTTAATTACACCGCTCTCTAAATAAATTTGGAATGAATTACATTTTAAAACATCTTGGAATGAAAAAGTCTTTGTTGTATGAAATATTATTTTGTTTTATATATGGTATTTCATTCAATTTATAATTAAATAAAACAAAGATTTTCAGATTTACTACATACCTAAACGTTTTGTTATTATAAATATTTTAAAACTATTACTTTTGGTTCCTATGCATCGATGAGATAAAAATCTAGCCTGCCCGTAATCATGGTTGATGCAATATTCGAAAATCTTAGTTTTATTTAAATTAATAAACGCGAAATCTTAGATATCATTATTTTATACTTGTTTTATTTCATATCTTAATTGATTTGGTTTTTATTTGGAATATTTATCTATTAACATTCTTTGAAATATTCAATAATTCACTTTACTTTTTTTGTAACCTGTTACTCTTTGTTTTTGATGATTATCTCAATATAGTATTATAAGGTTAAATTCTTACATTCTGATATGATTACTTATTGCTCAGTATCTAACTAGCTACAACTATTTCAGTGATTTTAATGACATCGTATAACCAAGATTATAAAAAAAAAATCAAATTCCATAGAAAGAAAATGTTTAAGAGAGCTTTAGTAGTTTTGTTGAAGCTCGTGAGTGGCCGTGGCCCACCCATACCTATTTATTATATTTTGTTATAACTTACATATATATAATATTAAGAAGAAAACTATGATTTGATAATCAAAATTTATATCATACTTGGGTTATGTTTAACCTAGTCTCCTAAGTCTCCTAGTATGATTAATCCCCTTTTCGTATACATTAGTTTTATTATTATTTTTAATCATCCGAAAATTTACTTTTGATGTCAATTGATTTCTCTTGCTTTTTGAAATTACATGGGGTTCTGCAGTTTTCTTCTCTTGGTACTCCATTTGAGGCTTCGTGAAGGGATGTCTTTTAGTAAGTCATTAGTTTCGGGAGAGAGTTAATTGCGTTTCTAATGGGATAATGTAATCTTTTTTATGTAGTTGTTATTAATTTTGTAATTAATTCGGTGATAAGAGAAGTTTTTATCGAATGAACCGTGAGGTCAGCCAAAGGAAGCAGGGATGTATCCCATCACTATTACACCATTCTGTTTAGAAGTCATAATTAATATGAACGGTCATCATTCCTGCTGAAATCCGGTTTAGACATGTCTAATACGTAAACAACATAGTAGCTATAAATGAAATCACAACAAAACATATTCTGCATGCTGTTAAAACAACTATCATCATAAAATTTTGATCATTATATTTAAAAATAATGTGTAGAATACATTTCTAACAACATTCTTAGATTTTCCCTTTATATTAAAAAGTTAAAGGTACTAGAAATGAGGATATTTGAATATAAAGTGAAATAATCACTCATATTTATTCTTTGTAATGCTAAAATTGATGCCTTAATATATGTTATGCGATATTTGTTTTCCGAGAGGATTTTGATGTCCACCTGACCATATACAGATTTTCGATATGTGTGTAAAGCTTTGATTGCTTTTTGTGCGGCATTTACAAATCGATTTGGCTGACAGCCAATATCATCATTTTAATAGCCTCTTTTCAGATTCGACAGATCATTCGTTTATGTTTTAAATAAGCCATATAAATTTATTTTTTTTTCTGGAATGCCCTTCTTTTTTTACACACTAGAATAGAATTACAGGTACATATTTAAATAAACACCTTATAAATTATATGATAATAAGTTTTTTTTTGAGTTGTAACGTCATTATTTGACATCATTCATAAGTGCAATGGTTTAAAACTGTAACACTTTATTTCTCACAGAAGTTTGTAAGATTTCATAAAGATACTAAGACTATTAAGAAAATTCAATTCATACAAAAATATCTTTATATTCAAAATGATCCTCTATGTAGAAGTGTTGGTTTGTGGTTGGAAGAAAAACTCTCATAAAGGCGACACAGCAAATCGGCGTTACATGCTTAGAATATTTTGTCGCAGCTATTTGTCTACTCGTTTTTGTATCGTGGAAAAAGCGCGATCTTGACATCTAGATATTTAGCAAGGACATAGATATCTATTATTTTCATTAAAACGTACAAATGGCATGTTACAAAAATTATATAGTTATTATTATTCAATATAAAAACACATAATTATGTTAACGAATTTCCAATATCAATCACTACTTCTGATGAAATTTTCAATATAAAATAATAAATTGTGATTAGTATGAATATTGCTAGTCGTCGTTATAGTAACGAGCTTCATTTAGAATATTACTTGATATTTTCCTTTTCACTGCGTTCAGCGGCAATATAAGACGGAAAGAAAATTGCGAATTTGTAAGCAAGGATACAATAAGCAATTAAAGGGAGCTCGTTTACAATATCATTTCTATTTATTAATTTAATTGGCAAATATTCCTTCCTGGTAAACAAATTATGCAATAAATTTATTGAATTGACTGTTGAAACCATAATGATCATGTATAGGATTATGAACATGAATAGTGGATACATTTAATAAAGATGTAGTCAAAAGAATATTTCATTTTAGACATCTAGTATGAGTAAAACATTTGTAATAAATGTTATACTTCATCATAGAAACATTAGTTTTCCATGTTACTTTAATTCTGGTTAGTCATAAGAGCCTAATATAGATGTAAACTGTTCCTGAATAACTTCGTTTGAGTTCGCTTTTATTACTCCCAGACCTCTCTCTACTGTGAAATCATCGTTTTATTTGTCGTTAGGAAAATTAAATAAGGCCCTAAAGCAATGTACTCTTTTAAAAAGGTGAATGTGTTGAAAAATAAGCCTACCTATTATTATAACAATAATTATTTCTATCTCATAATACAAAAATTTTGTTAATTTGTTGCTAATAATGATTATTACTTCTAAACTTTTTTTTTGCAAAAATGATATTATATAAAAAATATATAATAAGACTGAGTGTATTTCATATATTATGCTTTAAATATTGTAGTAGTATGGTGATTTTCTTACTAGCCAAATAGTAAAGTTTGGACATCTGTGAACTTAAATTAAGCATTTTAATCTAGTAGGTATTCAAGTCAACATTCGTTTTAATTTAATAAAGGAAGTTTAAAAATCCGTTGTTATATTAAAAAAATGATTTTTTCATAACTTTTTTACGATATGTAAATAGCAAGTAGTATCTTAAGTCGGCACTACAAATCATGCACAATATATAAAATATAAGTATTGCATAAAGCAAAGTGAAAATATATAACCATTGAAATGGTGAATATAAATACGAGATAAAAATGAAAATTATTTTCAATCTAGAGCACTACTGTGACCCGGAATCAAGAAATGTGCAAACATAGTCGGAATATTCATGCGTGTTAATATTCATGGCCACGCCACCTGCGCCACTCCAGTTAAGCAAGGTGGTATGGGTAGAATGAGCATTTCTACTTGCAGGTAGCTCAGATGTTCTCCTTGTTGCCACAAATTATTCGATCCGGTAGTACTATGTATTGCGAATTATAGCGAGATTATTCTTACTTTTGAAGCATTCCGCTCTACTGAACTGAACTGAAAACATTCATGATTTAACAAAAATCGTAATGAATTAACCTTGTTGGTACGTTATACATGCGAGTATGTAAGCATAACCATTAATAACAAAATTTAAATATGCTTAGTACAATTACACAAAATACAATTATATAAGTAGAAGCGTTTAGTTTTTAAGCTTACAACTCACGCAAGCCAGGTCGTAATATTGAATAAAAAATATATATGTTTACTATTAATACACATATTCATATTCATCATATATTTCTGAAGTTAAATAATGTTAAATTCTTTTCTATACGTAAATAGTTGACATAAGAAAGAAGAATCTATTGAGTGTCAACATATTTTTCATTTAAGTGTAAGTAAGTATTGTCATAATAGTATTATGTAATGTCGTTGTACCCAGAACGGTAATAAATAAAGTAACTTTGCACGGTACCCTATTAAGGTGAATGCAAACAAAGTTTCGGTTAGTTCCTGTTTTACTTTTTAATGCTTTGTGTAAACCATATTAATAATGTGGGTATTAAATGAAACTTCTGTTATAAATAGAATTTATTTTGCATAAACAATTACGACTATGATACTTTACGAGAAAACTAGAGTAAATTTTATAGAAATTTGTTTAACCGCTGTTTCTAACTTTCTAAAATTACCTAAATAACAAAGGATTAGGTTAAAATATGAAAATATCATAGCGAGAATAATATATATAATTTTTAGATTATTAGAGCAAATTTTGGTACAAATATCTTTTATGTATTCAAGTGATATTTTCGCTTAACAACAGTATTTTGAAAAAAATAAATAAATATTATATTAACTACAGCCGCTTCGAACAGTTATTACGAAATTGGAAAGTTTCTTAGAAAATTAAAAAAAAAATTGTTACTAACAATTTATTTATCTTATTAAGTAATTTATTCGGAGGTTATTTATGCTTTATATAATGAACATGTAATGTAATGTAATACACGAAATGTAACCAGTCATAATATCATATTACAATTTATATTCTTACATATATATTACGAATCCCGATTTCGTTTCCTTATTTAAAAACTTCCCATTAAAATGTTGCTATTTATGGATCATTCTGACAAATTCACTAAGGCTATATGTCTAACAAATTGAAAAACGTAAAGCACACAGTATATTAGAGGGAGTCGTGTGTCAGACATTTGTTTTCGCGAAGTAATCTCCGACGACCCGAGGTGCTTCTGTAAACTGATTACGAGTTCAAATTAAGTCGTAAAGTCGCTTGAGTTACAACACGTTAATGTGGGCATTGCTTTTAAGGCAGTCTTAATGTTATCGTAAAAACTTACTCATTATTCACTGAGCTGACTTGGAATTTATAATTAAGCCTGGATTGAACGAGCACGTGTTCAATTTCTTGCTGAAATCTAATCCAGTTATAATTCTTTTTAATTCCAAATTCAGTAAATTCTTTAGGAAAATGCAGAGATGTAAACGGTGAACATTATAGTGTGAAATTAAATTCTTTAGACATTTTAGAGAAGCGATTTTCACGCATTGTAATTAAGAAAACTCTCTTTTGCTATTTACTAAATTTATGGAGAAGATACTTAATGATATTACTAATTACTTTGTTAGAGTACTTCTTTACTTGAATAGGATATAGTTTATCTTAAGGTATCACATACATAACTGTTTATATATTTGTACATATTTAAAATTGAATATACACCTATGTTTATTCTCGGTCTATTCCTGCTGACTATTAAATATAAAATTGAAAACGAACTGAACAATTCTTTGTTTGTTTGCTCATTCTCAAAAATTGATTATATGTATTTATGTAATATAAATTACATAAGGGAGTTGTAATCAGCACTTCGGAATAGTCAAATAAAATTTTTGTACAGGTCAATAAAATTTGTTAATAAGGAAGCGACACAAAATATTGTGCAAAGCTGGCAAGAAACTTAAAATTTGAACTTTCCTCATCTATATTTCATTACATATACGAAGAAAATATTAGTATAGGGAATTATATACCAACTTGTATGAAAAATTATATAGAAAGTTGCATTAAACTAGTGAAATATTCTTAAAAATAAAATGCGATTCCGGACATTTTATAAATCGTCAGAAATTTTGAACAATAACTTTTAATAAAATTTTCAACATTGTTATTTCTATTATTGCGAGCTGCAAATCTTACTTGTGTCGGGTCCAATAATTTTCAAGAGAATGTGATTTAACTGGTGTTGTATTCGTAGAAATAAGTCATTTTCTTTTTTATTACAACTTTTCTATGATTATTTCTTTAGAGATCTATCGCTAATAGTAACGCAGAATACTTTTGCCAAATTTATTTTACAATTTATACTTTAGTGTTCTTACTTTTGTCTTTTGAACGATTAAGTAGCCTTCTTATTTTAAAAATTTCAGTTCTTATAGGTACAAATATATTAAAATGAGTAAGAAAAATAAAGCCTCTCGTGTAGATTTAGTGTCAATTGATCCCATAAGAGTTTTGAATACAAATTCTTCTAAAAAATAGTTTGAGTTAATTTGCATTGTAAATCATATATGGTGATGTATGCGAATAGAATGGCATCACGCTTTTATTCTATATTAATGCATATCATCCTAAGTATAAATAGAATATGTCATTTTGTAAAGTAACTGGCTACAATTATATGACGTGTTTATTTTTATGAAGTTTTCATAAAATCTTGTTTTACTGTGAACAATAGAATTGTGCAGTATCGCCGGCGGCGTGTCGACATTGCTTCCGGGGGAGCTATTTGCAGCGCTGAGCGAAATAAAAGGATTTATTATTAATGTGTCTCGCAGAATATCTGCAAGAAGATCTCATGGGGATGAATTTAGCAAACAAGCTTCCAAGAATAAGAAGCTCTTGTTTTAAATAAACCTAGATTTCGAATTGAAACATAAGTAGGTGGAGCTATAGATAACATAGATCATTCCATTTATTATTAGGTATTTGAAAAATTTTCATATCAATACGTACATACATTGTTTTATATTTGGTTTTGCTGTGAAATTTTATAAGACACAAGTTTAAGAATACGAACAACGAAAAATGTATTTAATAATAGCAAGATTCTAGTCTAAAACCTTCGGAACATCGCATTTTTATTGCTTTACTCATTAAGCTATTACAGCTATTTTTATTGTGTATATATGTTTTTTGTTTAAAAATGTAACAATTTTTTGAAATTGTTTTTATTAATTATTGAATAATTTATATCCATATGTAGTAATTATTTACTTGCATTCAAAATTATTTGAGATTTGTTAGTTGAAATAGTTCACATACATATGAAAAGCCTTGACTATAATTATGATTTCAATATTGGTCCTTATGAGACGAGAATTTCCTTTGTTTCAAACTAATGGTACACAATGCCACAATTATGTGTTCAGTATTGTTGTCTATTATTATACAGGCAGACTTTGTATGTCTTATACGAATACAAATGTACCAGGAACTGTTCTATGTTGCAATATGAATTAAGTACTGCCACCTAATTTACATACCTCTCTAAGTTTGAAGTAATGATGTATAACCTTATGTTTCAAACTAATAGTGTTGGCTTTTTTATAGAAATGGATGTAAAGGAAACACACAAACCCCTGTAGGTAAGGTTTTCGCTATAATTTTGAGAATGTATAAAAAACACAATGTTATATCACGTACATTTTTTGATTAGATTATCTGATTGTTTAGTATCTATCAAAACCGTATTGAAGTATTAAATCGTCTTTGATAATATTTTATTAATTAAATATAATATGATGTCAAATTTAAAAACAATTTAAGGAGTCTATGAAGATAAAGTAAAATATTGATGATATATTTTCCTAACAATTGTAAAAAAAATATTATTACTTTTGTAATTAGTCAAAATATATAATTAACTTTCTAATTTTTATAAGGTATCATTCCAGTTCTTCTTCTCGCTAGACCCGAATAGATTTAATAATAGAGACCATAGTAACGTTTGAAAATTTCACCCTTTAGGCAAATTCCAAATAGAGCGATGTCAATATTATAAATTTAATAACACTTAAACACTATGTAGTGTGTTTTTATTTCCGCCATGAACACTCCGTTCACACAAATTCCAGCTTTTTAAAGAGTATCTTTCTACACTATCCACCTACAGATATATTTTTAACTCTAACTTAACTTTGGTCAATTTAATGTCTATAAAGTAGGGGCAGCTCCGACGATACTTGATTTTTGCTTCAGAAGTACTTACATTACTTTACATCGGAATAGTTTTTGTCCTCTATAAATCAACCCAATGTTATCATATGGATTTGACTCCAAGGGAAAAATGCAAAGAGGCTTATAGCTAAAGACGATTTAGTAAAACTAATCGTCAGCCTTGAACAAAAGTGTAAACTAACAAGCCTCGGTGTTTTATATATCATATACTTAATGAAACGTTCACGTAACCAAAAAAAGTTTTTTGGCAAATCGCAAAAGAAGAACTTACTATGGGGACGATTAAAACTAAAACTTATTTATACATTAATCTTGTATTTATCATATTCAGAGTGTGCCCAAGAATTTTTGATTTAAGACAGTCATATCTTTTTTATCTTCCAACAACCAGGTCCACTTAGGGCATCTGCATCTTTTGGGTCTGTAACTTCCCCGTGTCTGGACAAAGCAATATGATACTTTCTACTTCATACGGATAGAACAAGATTGAAATGGTTAACATGCATCTATGCTTCTCTTTATTTATAATCAGGCTGTTGTTAAAGAACAAGTGTATAAGTTTTTCTAAGATGGTATGTTTCATTATCATATGCGGGTTCATTTCCACTTTCCATCAGGTGAAATCATAAGCAAGTTATGTCGCTTCCAGGATAGAGTTTATGACTGAAAATTAAAAATATACAGGAGCTTACACAAAAAAAAAATACAACAGTTATAGTTACTTCATTAACTGTCTAATTACAAATTATTTTTACAACGATAAGAAAATCAATTAAGAAAAATAAGATTATGCTTTTTCTTCTTTTTCTTTAAACAATTGAGACAAAAATATTAAAATAAATATCACAAGAGAGATTCATCTACAATTTGCATAGAATTGATTTAATTTGTAGTAACGTTTATATAGAATAATAAGCTAATTTGTTCAATTCAGATTGTTTCAAATTACCATCAAAATCACATTTCTGCATACTACAAACAAAAATAAATATATAAATGATACTTTACATTAATAACATAGAAGAAATTAATGACTAATATGTTACATACAATTCATCTTAAACGGTCTACAAAACAATATTGAATTAACATGTGTTAAAATGCAATATTTCACCGATCACAAATTTTATGACATACAAACAACAATATAATTTACCCATTTGCATTATACCACAATGTTTTGTTTAATTTGATTTATTTGTTAATAAAACATAACAATTAGTATAATAAAGCTTCAACAGTGCCTCATAGGCACTGTTGAAGCTCCTCTCCCTGCAACGCGATGGACCTGGCACCCGCACGGTGAATCCATTGAATGCTAAGAGGTTTCGTCTCTAGTTACAGACAAAATTTCAATATATTTTTTAAGTTTGTAAAATATCCAGTTTTATAAAACAATCCTTATTCGGTCTCATTAGTTTTTATATCTACAATCAGGGAGCAGATAATTTTGCTGTGAGCCGATTATACATATTTAAAATAAGGCGGCTGCAAAAGCCATTAGCACTTGACAATCTTTATCGTGCATACATAAAATGCTGTTGGCAATTGAGACCTAAAATATTTTCCAAAAGGTGAATTGAAATAAATCAAAAGTCATGTAATTGCAGTCCCTTTTTTATATTATTTTAACACCTTTAGCCTGCACATCAATCATAAGAATGTTACATATTCATAAATCATTTTTGATATTTTACAGATTTTTTAAAAAAATTTACTTTAAAGATACAAACTTTAATGAAGGGTTTTGGAGATTATTCTACGACGGAAATACACTTTTTTTCATAATTTAGTTTCTTCTCGGTGACATTAAGATTTTTATTTGTTATTGTAAATTTTGTTATTGGATTTCAAAAATCTTTGAATACTACATTAATACTAGACTTATACTGTTGTAAGAAATTATACAGGGATTTTAAAATCACACGAGTTTTAAGTGAGGAATGAATATTTACGAAATCGATAACAAATAAATATTTTGTTGTTGCCTCTTTTATTTTTGCAGTTCTATTATTTGTTGAATCTATTAAGAGACCTTCAACAAAGGGTTTAAAAATGTTTCTGGTAATACATACAACTGTATTATGAGGTTACCGAGCGGGGCAAATAGAATTTTAATAATACTTTTTCTTGGTAAACGGTGGTTTTTCTTTAGGAGAACGGGGTGACATTGTCTTTTTGTACACAAAATATTGTTTTTCATTTGGTTTGTCGCTTATATTAAAATTATTTTAATTTTAATAAGTTTTAAGTAATTCAACGCATATTTTTTATTAGACAAAGTAAAATAAGATATTTTATCAATTTGTATTATTATTTTTATCCATAGAATTTAAAATTATAAGTAAGTAAAAATAAAGTTGTACAGGGTCAGCTCTAGAGGGTAAAGTCATTTTTACTATTTCCATTCCTTGTATGTGGAATTCGCCAAGACAAAAATATAGTTGTCATAAATTTTGTAGAAAAACCTACAACTAAATGTAGAAGGCATGTCGTGCTTCTGGTTGCCCAATGGTAAATAAAATACAAAGTAAATAAAATGATACAAGAATTAAAGTCAATCTGGTTGGCTTTGTTATGCCTGGGATGTTTAAAGAAAAATAAAGTAGGTAAAAGTCCCGCCAGATGTGATTCAAAACAATTGTCATTATCCCGTTACATAAAAACTTAAGTAATTTTGTAGTTGTATAACGTAAAGCAATTTTAATTTTAAATCTAATAAATTATATAATATTTAAATCCACTTTACAATTATTTTTAAGGCTTATAATTACAATTTCATAATAAACTTATATGTATATTAAGAGTACCTAGGTAGGTATAAACTAACTTCAAAATGAAGTAAATTTTAGTGCCATTTATTCAAAAATATTAACATTAAGCGAAGACATATTATCTAATCTAAAATTATAGTACAGAATTTTCAATCAAAATAGACACAAAAATAGTATGTACATGAAAGTGATACATATCATAAATTTTTAATTATTATAATTACATAAAATTTTTGTCATGTTATCCTAAAATTAGCAACATTTGTAGAATAATTGGGATCTAACCCTCGTTAATTCCTATGTCTGCAATTAAGGGCAATTGAGCTCTAAGCTGATTATGCTAAAAATTAAGTGGTTACACCGCACATTATCCAGAGATTTCATAAATAAAACGGTATCACGACCTTATCATGATATTTCTACTTGCTTTATTAACGTTCATGGTTATTTGAAAATTATTAAAAGTGACTTTGATATTAACTGTAACAGCAATGATGACATTTAATTTTCTTTAAGTGGACTTTAGAAAAAATTAAAAAATCTATTTATTGTTTATAAATTAATCAGATTTGTTATGTTTGATGTCTACAGTTTTATGATATCTTATATCTTTAAATGATCGCAAGGTAAATATTATTTTGCGTACTATATAGCACAAATATTTTATTTGGAGCATTCGCCCCGTCCCTCCCTCGCGTCTAATATACAGTAATCTTTCATCTTGTCTTTAACTATTCATTCCCTGCATTTTTCTATAACAATCATTAAATGATATTTTTAAAACCTCACAAATATATGTATTTAACTCTTACAGTATTAGCCGACCCAGATAAAGTGCCCGCTAATACAATCTGACTTCTAGATTATATAATATCTTATATTATAGTCCGATATATTTTTCGATACAAAATAAATGTGACTTTTAAAAGTACCAGTGTATGCTTCGGACCTTTAGGCACAGAGGCTTTAAGGGTGTGTTGTATATGGGATCACTCGTTTTCCGTTTGACGTTATAAAACCTAATAACGGCAACATCAGCAACGAAATATCAACAAATTTTGTGTTTTTTTTTAATCTTTAAGAAAACTTACTAATTTAATTTAGATACTATTTGAAAATGTATAAATATATTAATTAAATCAACCAAAGGTTGTTATAAATTGACAGGTATTTTGACATGCCTTTGTTTTGTTTTGTCTGGTCTAATAATTATTTGTTTATAAATATTTACTAGTATTTTATTTTACCTTGTTGATCTAGTAAAAGAATTATAATTTTGTAATAATTTGAAATATTCTGAAATATCTGGCTTACTTTTATTATATATCTTCTTACGTATAAATCACAAAAACTGGTAAAATTTATTTTTAATAAGTAGATTATGAAGGCTAATCAATCTTCATCGTTAAAACACAGGCATGTGCAAGAAACCATCTAAAGTATTCTTTGGATCGTCGATAAAATTTGCTACATCTTAAAATTTTTAAAGCTCTCGGTTTGAAATAAGGAAGGATTATTTTTTTCTCAGCAGCGTAAATCGAGTGCAATCTACTTTCTTTGTACGTTGAACGAAGCACCTCTTGGGTGTGATGACGCGTGCTCTACACTGTGTTACTAAACCTTTGTTGTAGATTAAAACTTTTAACTAAAATCTTAGTAATATGTGACTTAAAAGTACAAGTAATTTTTTTTATCCATTTCCTTACAATTTACTTTTATATAACACGTTTATATTTTTATAAAAAGAGTGTATTTAAAATAAGGTCTTCATAATTTAGAAAATGTCTTCTACTCGACTTATAATTTTTAGCCTTCTTAAAGATTATGCTCTGCTCAAAGACCAAGGATTTTAATTTTACCATATTTTTGGGTCGGGCTGTATGTTTGAGTATAAAATATTTGCGTTGAATGATCCTTTCGTGAAAACCGTTCCGAGTTTTATGAAAAATATTTCAAAAATTTTACCTGCCTCTGTATTTAAGAACAATTTATCCCGCGCTAGCAAAAAGTGGGTGATGAAAAGATGTTTAGTTTGTTGTAAAAGGATTTCTTTTGGGGCGGTTCGTTTAAAAGCTTAATGTTTTCAAAATAATGAAGTAAATCGTGAATTCCATGTTAAAAAAAGTTTGCTACCTATGTATAATTTTAAAAGTTCTTTAATTTACATTTTAACTTATGTTATACTTGGTTATAAGGAACATTACATTAAAAGTGTGGTAAATGGAATGAGTACACTTGGGAAGACATATATTAATAATACAAAAATTATATGCCAAGTATTCTTGTATAAAACGTTTAAGAAATAAAAAAATGAATGATATACAATATATTTTATAGAATCAGTCGCAGGTTTTAAAACTTAAATAGTAAGCACGTCTGAAACAAAGTTTATCAATCTTAAATACTTTGTTTCTTTTTTAGGTTAATGATTATAATAAATCAAAGAATTTAGTTTTAAAACTTTCTTATAATAATGTTTACTAATTATACAAATATTATTAAAAATATATTAACATTGTTCGAGACTCATGGCTTTAACTTGGTTTATATACATAGCCATCAAGAAGGTCTTTGTCAAGAACTTAAAAAAAACTTGAAAAATCTTAGAACGTTGAAGTTCTTTGATGTCAAAGTCATCCAATACTTAAGAGAACCCTTACGTAGAGGGTGGTGTTGGATTGATAAGTACCGAACGCAATTAAGCATCGCATTGGTGTTTTTGAAAGATTCCTGACGATACTTGACGGTTCGAACTTATTCATCTGAGTTTTTCAGTTAGACCAACCTAACATATATATGTATCAAAAAAAATATAATAATTAGGTCAACTGATGATCTGACGTCGCGATTGCAGTAATGGCTTTAGTAAGCAGAAGAAATAATAGACTGTTTGGTACTGATAATAATGATGTAATCATATTTATATAAGTAAAATTAAACTTGACATATATTTAAAATATACTGGGGACGGAATAACTTCATTTTGTCTGCATCGTGTTGCAATAAAGCAATAATATACTTTGTTTCTACAAAGGTGATTGCCGCCTACGTCCAACGTTAAGCTCTATTGTGTAGAACTTCTTTTAAGCGATCTTGCTTGTCTTATAACTTGAAGGAATTGCAACTTCGTCGTGATAGCAACAGGAATATTTAAATAAGAAACAATTTATTACATATGCATATACTCGTATAAGAAAAGTGAACCTGTAAAGCATTGGTTAAATTTAAGAACTGATTTTTAATAATAATATTTATATGTGGAGCATAAAAAGTAATGGTTATACATATTTTTAAACTTAATATAAAAGTCATATACGTAATATTGTATTACGTATATATTATGTTTAAGAGTTTAATTATTTTAATATTTTAGGGTAATTGAAGACATATTAAAATCAACTGCCTTAAATATTCATTAAATGTAAATTAAAGAAGTAGAAGGCTATTAGACTAATTCAGCAGAAATCCGCATTCGTTCCGCAATGGGCCATTTAGCGAATGCTGGATTTACGAAACATTGCCTCGTAAGCTCAGCTACAATAACATTTATTAAGAAAAACGTGTGTGTTTACGTTCCAGTATTTGTACTTCTCGCTTAAATATGCATTACAGCGATTATTCTCCCGTCATATTAAATTACTTTCTATTATATATTCTTTAAATGAAGACTAAGTGTAATAATGATTTTTTTATTATTTCTTGTTTTAACCCCTCCATTAAATATATGAAAAAAATTATGGTATTAGTTTTGCAGTAATAATTCGAGGATAGTAATTTATTTTTATACAACAACAAGTTTTTACAAAAAAAGCGGAACTTTTTTATAATCTTTTTCTCGGTAAAAAGTTTTTTCCACTTTCCAACCACTTTAAATTTCAAAGTTTTAGTAAGATAAGATTGTGTGTATAAAGTATTCTATATTTACAATTTTATTTCATGTAAAAATTATTCAATCTTTTCATTCTGAATACTGTTAATTCCTTAAAACGACCGATTCATAACTATTAGTTGTTATGTTTATTTTGCAACTGTTATTTCTGTGTCGGTTATAAATATGAAAATGTGATAGAAAATAATGATTGCACGATGCAATTGCAAATTTCAACAATTTTGTTCGAAAAAGCAAGTTAACGAAAGGCTGTTTAATTATAAATTTTTTGTATTGGTTAACAAAATACAACCGCTACAAAAAGTGATTTATTTTGTTATGTAACTAAAACTACACCTTAGTAGTTTCTCCTTTTCTTTTACTGCATCATTTTTATATTTATTTCCTTACAAATTTCAAACACTTTAAAATTATTAAACATGAACTAACTTGACATGCAAGATGATATTTTTTGAATTTGATAATAATTTAAACTTGATCGTTTGACGTATACTCGAAACAATCTTTCTTTCCAAGAGGCAGGTGTATTATTTAAATATAATGTTGAAAACCCAATGAAAATCTTCAATTTATATAAGATTTTTTTATTCCGTTCCTATTGACAATCCCGTTATATAAAATCATATTGTTACTAATAAGATTTTAGTCCATGATGGCTTAATACCTCAACAAAATGTGAGTAATATACATGTGATTTTAAAACCAAATATTCGATACAAAACCCATGAACTAAAAAAAAAACTCTTAAAAGAATTTCTCAATTTCAAATATATAACTTTGTTATAAAATCAACAAATTAAGCAAATATGTATATATTTTAAAGTTCAAGATAAAAAATAAGCATAACAGAAAATAAGCTTTTTAAAAACTTTAATCTTTGTTGAATGAATTCTACATGTATATTTCCATTTATGCAAAATATTGTAGCGTCATGATATTATGAATGTTTCAATACTCGTCCTTTATTAAACATTTTAATACACGTTATTTGGCATATGCTGCTGTTACATGACTAGATTGCATAATTGTGTCTAACGAGCTCCATAAATAGTTTTATTGCATTGCTGTTGTAAGTCCTAATAAAATATTAATGAGTGTTTTTCATCCAATTAAACAACAATATATGATTAAATCATATATTGTTGTTTATTATTAGAAATAACGTATATTATACGACAATGTTGATTCAAGTGAAATTAAGTAATACAAATAAGCAAAAAATCTTTTACTAGACTGAATTGAATCGTTGTTTAACGTTTTCCATTTGGACACTAATTAGAGGAAACTAAATAATCACAAAATCTCGTCCCACTTCTCGCTGTTAGAGAGAGGAAACAATATATGCAATTATATATTCCAACAGTGAGGCAATTAGCATGGAAATTCTCATTAGCATTTGCAAAGGGAAACTTTTGATGCTAAGGAGCAAGAAGAAAAAAATTCAGGAGTGACTCCAAGCCTCATTAACGTGCTTTTAATAATAGTAGAATACTTCTGAGTGGCCGTTTAGAAATTTAAAACGTTTATAGTTCTTAAACCGTTTAATATTTACACAATAGTTATATGTAGTATGAATATATAATAGAATCAAATGTATAGAATTCACTTAATAAGTTTATAATAATTTTTATTCATTATTAATGTAGGTTTCTGACTCACGAGATAATGTATGTATGACTTCTGGCAGAAAAATATAGATAGCTGTTCCCGCGACTCCGTCAGCGTGTAATTCCTTGATTATTGAATTGATCGCACAACAGATTTATTGTAAGTATAGATAAAAATAGAAGAAGAAGATAACTTTGGTGTTTTTCTACACCGATTAACGTGATTCTTTTTTATCGAATAGGTAATAATGTAAACTTTTTTAAATTAGGGATGAGTGATAGTGTTGTAAACGTTAGAGTAGACAAATACAATCAGAAATCTCCGAATTGCTAAGCTATCGGGAGTTTCACGTGTTATTGTGAGTCAACAATAAAAGATAGACATATGCCGTCGAGGAATATTAATAGGAATAAAGAATTAAAGAAATAAGGAATAGGCCTTTTTATATAATTTTAAGGAGAATATTTCCGTCATACATGATTTCTATGTAGCTTGAAAAATGGAGTAACTTCTAATTATAATGCTTAATTACTATATCTTCTTTTATAATTGCAGACGTTTTTTATAATATGAAAGCCTGAAATGAAGACTATGTATTTTTTGAGAGAATAGCAAGAAAGAATGCAACTGGAAAACACACTCAAACTTTATATTGAGAAGAAATTCAGAAAGCAATTTAATATAGAAAAAAATATTTTACTACATAAATACATTCAATTGTCCCAAAATAACATTAGTCACACTACCACGACTTTGACAAACACAAAGCAGCATATTATGTCGTCAATTTCTGGAGTTTTCTTAATGTGTAAATATGTAAATGGTTACAAATTTTCAAACGTTTCTTTTTTACTTTGAATTTTAACTGTATTTATAGTCGAGAATAGACAGTTCGGCGATACTCTATTAAATAAAAATAAGATGTTTAATAACATTAATAAATCTTTAAAATAAACAAATACAAGTTATACACAATTATACGTAATGAAATTTCTTATTTCCTAGAAAACAAACAATTTTGCGAGAATCGAGGGCTAAGAGAAATACAAACTATCTTTAATTGGAAGAGTAACAGTTTGTTTGCTAATTTGATAAGATATTTCATTTTGTTTTCATAACAAGGACGATTGATATTTATCTCGTATTAATTTCATAGAAATATTAAATAACTTAGTAACTAATTATATACATAATACATATTGAATATTTTCAGTGCTATAAAATGCGAAAATATGAATATTTTTAAATATTGACTATTGAAAGAAGTCAAAGGAATAATATATATCAGAGAAAAACAATATTTTCTGATTATAGTTCTGTAGGGGTATGTTTAGTTGTGTTTGTTACTTTGATTTTCATTCTCTTTTGTTGTTCTATTGTTCAATGTTTCAGTAATAACGCTTAAATATGTATTAACAGGTCTGTTCTTTTAAGCTTCAATAGTTAAAACGTAAATAAGCTCAAGTGTCGAAGTTGAATAAATCTATAATGTGATAAATTTGTTAGGAATTTATAACTTTGTGAATTTGAAGTGTGATTTTGTTAATACTCCATGAACATTTGACAGACATGAATTGTGGCCGCTGAAAAAGTGTCAGCCAATGTGGGCTCAATCTTCGATTTAGAAGGATTGTTATCATTTATTATCACTTCTCAAGCTTTATATGCTAAACTTCTTTTAACATGTAAAACAACAAGATGAAACCTATAATATTTGACTAGCAATATGTGATTTACCATATAATAACATCAGGGAAAGATTCTTCAAAAGTATGTCCATTATTGAATAGTCCTTTAATCTATTTTTAACATTACCAATGTCATAAGTGAAAGTGCACTCATAAATTCTTATGATATAGTTTCTTTCAAGTTTTATATCATATAGTTAACAAACTTTGTTAATTTTTCATTTATAAGACTTCAGGGATTTAATCGTTGGAATGTATAAAAAGACAAAATTATTCATTTTATTTTCACTAAGCTTAAAACAATGTTGAAGATAACTAATTGAACTAGATTTGGCGAGTTACTTACTTAGTCTTAGTACTTACTTAGTCGATTTGAATTTCATCAATGTTTATTTTAAATAATTTCTTCCGATTCTCTCAAGTTCATAAAACTGTGTCGTGTAAAACTATAGTAACGAATATTTGTTATTATACGGTTTTCAAATTTATGTATTATATAACAATATCTTCACAAAACCAATACAAAGGTTTAAAAAGATTTCTCAGTAAAGAAATTTCTTCTCAGGGCTATTGAATGCAATAAAATTTTCTTAACAATGGAAGCCATTAAAGGGCACAGCTGAATGTTAATCACAGTCTAGTGTGAAGAGAACAATTGCAATGTGGAAAAACTCGTTTTCCTTTTATTTTGTTTGAAACAAAGGCCTTGTAAGATTTAAAAATTGAAGTTATTTTGAGCTTACTAAACTTACATCTATGCCTGATATAATTGTAAAGGTTTTTCACTTGATTGTATAAAATCTAGAAGTACGAAAGAAGAAAATTATTTCATATGATATATAAATACCTTTTTGAAGATTATATTACTTTAATCAATAATTGTAATTATTCTTGCAAATAACTTTAATACGTTTTTTAAATTGTAACTAAAATTAATTTTTTTATAGTAATCATTTCATTTATTTAACATTTAAGAAACCTAAAACCGTTTGTTTTTTCTTTATGTCTTTAAAAGAGGGAAATGGACTGAGCCAGGGTTTTATTATGATCACAGAAATATAATTTCATTTAAGATTTATTTTCGGATATACTATTGTATATTGTTATACCTTTTACATGTTTCAGTTTACAGCAAACGTCATCGTGGACAGACTGTTATAGATTTATTATATTATATGTTAAATATATATTATAAATATTTAAAGTAGTCATTATATTTAATTATTCTTAAATACTAAATATTTTCTTTAAATAGGTGGTCTAGATACTTTCAGCCGAAGGCGTTTTTTACAAAAAACTCGAAAGCCCTCTTAGTTAAGATGATTCCGCTCACATAGCGACTCAATTTTCCTAAATTCTTTTATAATTTCCGTCTGCATGAACCGTATTTTCACCAAGTTCCTTTGTCGTTAACAGGGTTAATTGTTTTTCTGTGCGAAAATGTCTCGGTCGGATCTTAATTAAGTGGTTAGCTTGACTAATTCCCCTTTTGAAGGTTTCCCTACCGTCTAATTATGAGCCTAACAAAGCAAAAAAGAAAATAAAATCGCTTGTTACAACCCGTTTTGTTTTGATCATCCGTAAAATATCAATCCTTGTAATCAAATTTTTATAACCCTTATAATCGTCAGTATTTTTATCATGTTCCCAGTAAATATGGCAACAATTTGTAAAATGTTTGGACGTGTGCTTCTTTAACAACAGGTTTCATTCAGAAATCAAAGGTATACGTGACGTCACGTTATCATTCGATGTGTCGACGTGACAAAACACTACCTCGTTTACCCTTGTTTTTAGAAGGCTTTAAGAAATATAAATGAAACAAGTACATACATATATTTCAAAATAAATGAAAATATATTCGTTTGTTTATTTCTTTGCTTTCTGTTATCAAAATTATAATGAAAACATATCCAAATTTATATTTTAATTAATTACCAATTGTGTTTATATATATATTATAAGCTATATGGAATGTTAAAAAATAATTCTTAAATACTATTTCAATTATGAAGATCTTATTACAGATGTAGGTATTAGTTAGGTATAAATATTTGCGCTGTCATTAAAAAAATTCTGAAACGTATTTAAAGTAATTATTATTTGAAGTATTAACTTAGTTTTCGTTTAGTTCTTGGCTATCGAGTGTATTTTGGTGTATTTTATTAGAAAATCCTAATATACATAGCTGAAGTAATTTTTTCTTTCTTAAAAATATTGATTAAGAATAGTAATTTATTTTTTTAATGAATAAAAAATAATGTTATTTTAACGAGTTTATGCTCCTGTTTATTTTTTTCTATTAGACATTTAACCATCAGCAATGTTAAAACGTATAATATAAATACTTGTATCCGTATCTCGGCGTAACGCTTATCACGTACTTCCTAAGGCTATCTGGATATAAAACCGAGCGTGATAAAATGTTAGAATTATATATAACTGAAAAATACGCCTTTTACAAGTTAATGAAAATGTATTTTTTATTTCACGATTTAAAATAATAGACACAACATACGAGTACATTTTTACATGTAATGTAGACCAAAAATAATAAAATATTAAATGCTTTTCAAAATGTATCAGACGGTAATATTCCTTTATGATGAAACGTTTTGTTGTATTCTCATCAAAACCCCTATCCCCTAAAATTGCTACATCGACCTCAGAATTGAACAGTCAAGAGCGGCCTTTAAATTATGCAAAGTACGCGGCGGCAAAATTGATATAAAAATTGCCCGTAAAGCATAAAATTAAAATGTGGATCGCGGACGGTGTTGCAACATGCTAAATACCTGTCGTATTTCAAACGCCATCTGTCGTAGACAGCACTGAGACTGCCGCTTTTAATTTATTAACCAATTTGCTGAACGCCCTGAACCGCGTTCCACTCGCTATTTTGTTTCTTGACTTAATAAATTTGAAGTCATAATCTGTGAAGGAGTATTTTTCATAGCGTTATAAGAAGACTGGTATTAATATAATGATATTAAACGCCATTTTTATATTTCGTATACATTTACATAAATCTACAATACGTATCAGTTACGGTTTGCTTAATAAGATTTTTTTCTTATTAATAACATTTCTCATATCAAGTTAATATAGTTTTGGTACGAAAATACAAAAGATATTTCTGATTACAGAATTGAGTTTAATTTTATGATTCTTAACAACACACTTTTAGTTTAAAAAAATATATACCTAATAATATATAGGAGTAAAAAAATATTCGACGGACACACATAGGCATCTTGAATACACATCTTGAATATACATTCAAATGAACAAATATTTATACACAAGTACACGCGTGTGTATAAATATTTGTACATTTAATTTTAATAATGGCTATTACATTGGCATGTCATCCTCGAACAATTTTGATATATAATTTGAAGCGTAAAAGGTTATATAAACATCATATATATATAACTCTCTATGAATTCAATAACAAAACGGGACAATCATAATGAGCATCAAAAGGACAATGCCTTATAAAAAGATAATTTTTCTTCAGAAAGGAATTTGGAGTACAAAGTAGGAAATTAACTGTTAGTGTTCCCATAAAGTGACCGACACGACTTTGTAAGCATTGAGTGCTTTCAGCTATTACGTTAACTTGTACATTAACCGCATTTGGAATTGGATTCTTTTGTTGACTCGCTTAAATCGATATTGTAGATGTAATGTCGACTTGAGTGGAAAAAATGAAACACCGACGAGCTTGTTGTATAGCAGGTTTACATGTGGTTTTGATTTCAATAGTGAACTGGTTTTCAATTTTTCATGCAGTTTTAATTTTAAGTTCAGTATTAACTTTAACATAATTTTTTGTTATATATTGTTTTATTTTTGTTCGCGACCTCTATTTTATCTAAAAAGTTATGGCCGTATTGCTTCTTTATTTTTTGGAACGTCATGGTAGAACATTTTTTGTTATGACTCAAGGATAGTTCCTATATATTTAAATTTTTTATGAATAATTGTCTTCGTTTATGTAATTTTTAGGGATATTTAGTTGTCCGAGATACAATTGTATGTACGTCTTAAACACAGCTATTTGATGATTTTACATTTGCGCTGTTTTATGTTCATTGGTATTATTACTTTTGTTTTTCTGATATAATTTTTGGGCCCATTTTTTTCAGATGCAAGTGTATGAAAATATTCGTTTGGTTTTTGTCACCGTTTTATGATTAAAATGATATCATTGGTCATTAGCTAAACTTTATCGTATTGGTGTATGCCATACGGCCATAAAACTTTTTGAAGGTAATTTTAAAAACCTTATTGAAATCTTAATGAAAGAGGATCTCATCGCCCTTCCTCCTTTTTATATATATATTATACTATATATATATCGGATTTATTACAAATTCGTTGTTTTAAAAAGAGAGGGACGCCAGCCTCGCTGACGTTACAAATGTCATTTCTTCTAGAACGGTCCATGATATTTTAACCCTTATTCAAATATTGGGAAATTATTTCCCACTTGACAGTACCGTAATATTTCTTTATTATTTCTTTACTGGTAACTCTAATCAGTACCAATCCAGGAACAAAATAATTTTACACACTTTTTAAATATTTTACTTGGCAACATTTTGGACAAAATTGCGTAATGTCATCGTATGTCAATGTCAAAGTCAGAATTTGAATTTTTTGGTGCACAAAACCGGTTCTCGCAGGACTTTCGAAAATTTTTGTAGAAAAAAAATCTGGTAAGTACATAAACAATATATTGATGTAAACTAGACTTATTTTCTGAATGCTTTTTACGGTTTCTGTGCTTTTTGCACTGATATTTCTTGGATTTTATTAGGTTTAATTAGGTGGGAAATAATTTCCCAATGTTCGTTCTTGCTTTGATAAACATCAGTGTCTATATATATATATAAAATTGTTTGTCAGCTGTAATAATAACGGTATAGGAACTTGTAATACGATAGCGAGTAAGTCAAATTAGTGGCTTTTTGCAAAATTGTGACTGCGTTTATGTGATTTCTATGCTTTATTCCAAACGAAGCCACTTATAAGTTTTAGGACTTTTGTAACTATTTGTGCAATATGCTGATAAAACTACATAATTGCCAACTTTTTATAATTTACTTTCAGCTATTCAAATATGGACGCAAGAAAGGAACGTAAAGTGCTCGCCAAGAAACTATTAGAAGAGGTGGTACAAAATTTAGACGACATTTAGACGACGACGACGACGACGACCTTTCAGTTCAGTTCTTACTCAGTAATGTTATTTTCATATAGTATTTGAAAAGTTCTTAATAAAATATTATTTGTAACATTCTAGTTTCATTTTATTTTTATAATTTTATTCAATCACTCAATCATGTTATATTGAATTTTTTTATATAAAAAAAATAAACAAGTAAAGTAGGAGTAAGTAATATGTATAGAATTTGTAGTAAAAATGTCCCAAAAAAATGTAACCATTCCGGATGATGGGAAATAATTTCCCACTTACTTATATTTTGCTTTTCCATACTGGATAATGGGAAATAATTTCCCACCGTAAAACCCCCATTTCCCCTCTTTTTATAAAAAAAATGATGTTTTTTTCGAAATCTACAAAGCCTTTTTACCTAGAAACTATGCTTAATTCATAATTTTATTTAAAAAAAAATCCATTTGATTAAGGGTTAAAATGAAACTGCAATTGTTCTTAATGTTCCTGTATTTCTCAAAGATTCTTCATAATAACATACTTCAATGATACACACTCACTGAACTCTGAATTATCAATTCTGGAGTCTCTCGTCGTACGTCCAGACATCATATTTATAACAAGATTCAAACATAGTTCTATTCTCCTTTGATTTCGGTTTACTTTTAACAATAATCATAAAAACTAATGAGGTTTAATAAGAATTGATGACGGCCTCAAATTATTTTCATGTCGCATCCGTTATTAAAGCTGATAGCGCCGATATATATATATAAAAGAAGGTCGTGTTAGTAACTCCACTTATAACTCAAGAACGGCAGAACCGATTTAGCTAAAAATTGGCAGTGAGGTAGTTTAGAGCCAGGAAAATGCAATAGGATACTTTTTATCTCATTCGACAGCATTCCCGTGGGACTTGACATGAAACGTCAGTCACTATAAAACGTGGAAGAATGAAACACAATTGACAGCTATGCAATTGACGTATAATGACAGATGTGTAATGACGTAATGATGACATTTAGATATTTGTAAGAGGTCTACTATTAAAAATAAGTCCGGTTTTAAATCCTGACGCTATAACTTCAGAACGAATGAACCAATTTCCGCGGTTTTGCATTCGTTGGAAAGGTCTCGGTCTGTCCGTGAGGTTTATAACAAAAAATTTCAACAGAAAAGCGGGATAATCTTTTTTCACATACAGCGCCATCATACATAACATGTACTACAAATCAATATTTTAAGTAGATGACGCCGGTGCATGATACATTGTTTGACAGCTACTCATTGTTTTCTGCTCAGTTAATTTCATGTGACAAACAGGTATTGTGTTTGTAGTTTGAACTCTTAAAACCATCTAGTATATGCGGGATAAATTTAGAAAATCATTGTTTTACACATGAGAGTTATATTTTGCGTGTTCACGAATTTGGAAACCAACCGCTTTATTTGTGTTAAATTTAGACCACAAAACAAAAAATGTGGTTTACAAAGGACCACTTCAATGAAACGGATAATAATTTGCGGACACGTATAACGCTTCGATTCGGTATCTACTTTGGATTCACTTTAATTTACTTAGAGAAGTTCAACTAAATAACACTTCATTTTTGTAATCGAAATGAATTAATTACTGTTGTGAAATGAAATAAAAATTTTCCTTTTCAAATATAAAAGAAAAAAAAATCTTCATCTTTTAATCACCAAACGAAATGTTATATAAAAGCCTTCTGGTGGCGAAACGGAGTTACTAGTATTTTATAAAATAGCCTTCTTTCTTTTCCAGCTGTATACATGCGAAAATGTTTATGTTTAAATATTTCTAATTAATCTTATAAATATGATTCCCATCTCTTTCACTCTTATTGCCCTAATTCCTTGGTAAGTAGATTTTTTTTCTTACGCTATGGATATGATCGAGATCTATGTAGACTTTTTTAAAGCCTGCCTATTCGTTTGCCTGTTATTCACCTAGTTTTATTTCTATTCGTTTGAGTACGACCTCGCTGGTATATTTTGTATAGGTTTGAGTTGTATATTTTAGAAAACTAAATATTGATACATTAAGTTCTTATATTTAAAATAAAAGCTTTTTCTTTTAATCTTTATTCAAATTCTTAGTTATTATTGAACATGTTTATTTTAGGTTGTCTTAGCATATTCTTTGATTTTATATTCACATTATAAAAGTAAATTAATATAATTACTAGCTCGTACAATAATATATGCTACCATGTTGGATGAAAAATGATTCCACAAATTTAAAAACACATGGACAATTTGCTCCACATTGAACTTGTATATAAAATTCAGATCAATCGGTTGAAGATATCCGTTTAAAATTTTATTGCTCGATTTTACACCAATAAATTACATGTGTACATTGAAAGTCAAATAAAAGCTTGTAATGAATGAATAGACACTGAAGAGTCATTGAATCGATAAAACCATTTTTTTCACATAATACAATATCGGCACAGTTTTAATATAGATAGAAATATATTATGTAGTACCTTTTCGATATAAAATATCTTCTATATTTTTTTTAGTCTGAACATTATGGTTTTAATAAACTTTTAAGAAGTTATTTAATCAAGTTAATTTTAATATCAACCCGTTTTCAGTATTAACAAAGCTCAAACGCGATAGTTTTGCCAAATGCTTACAGTAAAATGAAGTGCAGCAAATATTTTACGTGCCAACAGACGTACCACTCTTTGGATGTTTACGTCAGGCAAGATTTCAAGTTAGTATAAATGTCGGCTGAGGATAAATAAACCCGTGCAGAGATCCGACTTAAAGATACATTTGCTTTCGCGCTTCGTTCGCTCAGATACCGTAGTACGCCGCTATTTCTCGTTTATGACGCTGAAGCAGAGTTCAAATGCAACCGTAGTTAATACAAGGTTATGAAGTTTATTTTAAAATTAATTTTAAACATCGTTGTTTCTTTCAGTTTTGAAGAATTAATTAAGAAAAATATTTTACTTGTTAATAAATAAAGAAAGTATGAAAATAAAAATATAGTTCTGACAGCGTAACAGGGAAATTAAAAAAGATTAAATTAACGGCTTAAGGAGTTGCAAACATAATTAGTTGCTTACTTTGTATATTTGGGTTAAATTATTCACTCTTTATACATACATACCTATACTTATAAAATAAAATAATATTTAAATAAAAAAGAGTTAAAAATATTCTGCATTTTAATAATAAAGAAACATTAGACTATGCTATGCTATTAAAATAAAATATTTATTTAAGGATCATCAGCAGTCATTATACTTACAACAATTATATTACAAAAGTATACTCTTACTTTGATTGGCATTTAAAATAGGATATTAAAAACACTTTGCATAAAAATATGTTTATTCCTTTACTAAAATATTTATTTCTAAATATTGCACTAAAATTATATTTACTTCGTGTAAATATAGAAACATTTGCAAACAGAGCTTGGTATTAGGTAGCGGAAACCTTAAGGCGACATGGCGTGACAGGGACAGGCAACTAACAAGATAAGTCCTCACGCGACCCACAGTCTGCTGGACGCTATAATCTTTAGAGACGTTACCATACTAAAGCTCGCATACGAGCCGAAAACTTTAGTGGGTTCTTAGGAGACAGGATACTTTGTTGAGTAAAACTCTACTAAAGATTAAGTTTTGGCAAACCATTAAGTGACATAAAATTTGGAAATATACTGTTAATCGATTTTTTTTTCAATTCATATTTAAATATCTGGTCACTTCAACAGTACGTGATATGTATGCCATTTGTACAGATCGACAAATGTTTTATTAGGTACCCTAAATATTATTCAGATTTGGAAGGATAATTAATAGATTCCCATATAATTTTAAACTTATTATTATTTCGTATATTTGTTTATAATTAATGAGTAACGGCATTTAAAAATTTCCAATAAGACACACACAAAATTGTCTTGTTTTCTGGCCTTAATTGCTAGAATTTGTGAAATAACCTGTTGAGTGATTTTATCTGACTATTTTTCTTAAATGTTCGGTAAAATATGATAATCGTGATTTAATAAATTATATTAAACGAGAAAATATTAAAGTAGAAAGCGTAGAAAAATAACAAAAAAAAATTGTAAGTGAATTCAGAAGTTCTTGTGGTGATATAAAAAAAAAACTAAAAATACTTTCCTCCAAAAGACGTATATATATATATTTTCAAATTTAGCATAAATGAACTATTTCTTCAAATTTTACTTCTTCTGTTTCAAATTAAGCAAAAAAATGAAGAATCTTTTTTATTGTTAGCAAGTTTACCCAGTTTCTTAAAAATGAGGTAAACTCGGAAGAATAAGTATGTAGTAGTGCGTGGTCTTGGATTTCTTTATACCAATGATGACAGATAATTCCTGAGCTTTTATACGACAATAAAAACTAAGAGTGAAAAATCAAAAGTGAAAAACTAAGAATGAAAACCGGAATAGCAATAAGGAATAAAAAAATATCTATCCGAAATTGACAGAAAGAATTTTGATTAAATTTCTCCTACTATAATATCAAAAAACACATGTTGGAATTTCACATTGTTTTTGCAAAAGCATAACTATATAAGTTGAAATAATCTTTAATAATTGTCTAGTAAACTTTATTAATGATATCGTCATCGAATAATATCCAGTGAAATGTTAGGAAATATATATTGTAGATACGACTCCTGTAATATAATTTTAAAGTTTTTAGCAATAATTTCTACTTTTTTACAAATGCATAAAATCCTTTACAAATATAAAACATCTAGGGGAGATTAAAATTGATTGATTATAATGAGGCATGTGTTTTATGAAAACAAATCAGTGGTTTATATTCAGGACCGCGTTTTATATCATTTACACAGCGACGCAACACTATCCTTAAATTCGTATAAATATTCATGAAACTGCTTTATAAGGGGACTCTCGCTCTCTTTAGCAACGTAAACAAGAGTTGAGGGAGTTAACAATTCCCTTTTCATGAGCCTATCATCGGCATTGGATTTATAAATTGTTTACGCAGCTTATACTTTACTGAAACACAGTATTTATTTAACTATATATCTATTTAATATTTATTATTATAATAGTTATTATTATATTTATTTGCAATGTCTCATTTATTTAATAAATAACATATTTAAGTAGGCTCCAGTAAAAAATTATATTATTACAAAATAATTATATGTTCAGCTGTAAATAGCCTCTACTGCTGGGATAAGGACTTTAATGTAAATATGTAGAGGGCTAGAAAATTAAATCATCCTTTTACTCCAGAATAGATTCCTTGTTTACAGTTCTTATAATTTTTCCTTAGATAGAAAGACAAGATTTTATATATTACATACTAGAAATCTGACTCAAGTACCGTCTTACTTTATACGATACTAGCTTTCCGCCCGCAGCTTCGCCGCGTGGAGTTCGGTTATATCGCGTTTCCAAGAGAACCTTTCAAAAGTCTGGGATAAAAACTATCCTATGTTCTTTCTCAAGGTCAACTCTATCTCTGTACCGAATTTCATTAAAATCAGTTCAGTGGTTTAGGCGTGAAAGCGTAGCAGACAGACAGACAGACAGACAGACAGACAGAGTTACTTTCGCATTTATAATATTAGTAGGGATAAGATCATATAGTATTGAAAAGATAAATATTCTTAGATAAGATTAATCACAACACGCTTCATAATGGAGCACGGAAACCAAAATTTTACAACGATTAAATACCAAGAACAATTGGAGATCTCGTCACGTTTCTACAAATCTGCTTAGAGGGACACCTTTCAACAAACCCTTTATTAAGGCTCAATCCTCTAAGGTAACAAATAGATTGTGAGATGAACACCATTTTTCGATCAACATTTCCAAATTTTCTCATATTTTTCTATTTACTCATATTACAAGTATGAAATATGTTCATATAATAATCAAAACAAAGTATTTTTGGAAAGTAAACATATATATAAATAGCCAAATTAATCTCCTTATATACTTAAATTACTTTCTTAATTGTATGAACGAAATTGTGGGTTGCAGATAAGAATTCTTTATTATGCTTAGTGTAATAGCAATTAAGATGTAAGCTTGGATACGGTCTGCCAATGAGCCGTAAACCTATCATTATAAATGGTTGAACTAGATTATGGGTGTTTTGGTTTTGTTATGATTCTAATTTGCTATTTGGTTTATAACCGATTTCAAATTCGATACATAGCGTAGCATACATTTCTATAATAGCACATAAAGCTGTGTAAGAAAGTTTAATTCTGACTCATGTACTTCTATATGAATGAATAATGTATGTAAGTCTATATATTATTTTTGTCAAATTCTCTTCCTCAGTCTTACGAAAAATAAATTCATAAATTTAAAATATATTACATTATACATGTTATTCCTCAAATAATTTAATTCGAATAATTAATTGAAGTAATTTCTTGTGAGGTTATAAGGTGGAATATTTTAATTCTATCACTTCCCTTTCAAAGCACTTTGAACCGCGAATCAATTTCCTAAAGTATTATTAATCCACAAAGAAACACTCTGCGTAAGACAAAGTTTGAAAAAGCGGAGTTCATAAGACTTTATTAGACGATTGGCAGGTGTAAAACAGCTGACGCCTGAATGTATTAATCTAGTGGATCATAACAATATCTCTTTATTGTTTTTTAATGTTAACGATTATTCAATGACTTTTGAAATTATCTTTTTAAGCTTTTTATTTTTACTCGAATAATTTTAAAATCAAGTTTGTATAAGCTTGTCAATCATTGATAAACTTGAGTTCTTTAATTATATAAATGGACAAAAAACATTAGGTAAATTTATTTCTTTTTAAAATATAATCAATAATTTATAATTTTTTCACATTATATAATAGAGAGACGAAACCTCTTAGCATTCAATGGATTCACCGTGCGGGTGCCGGGTCCATTGCGTTGCAGGGAGAGGAGCTTCAACAGTGCCTGGGACTTGCGACCCAGGTGTAGGTTTAAGGGGCCCCTTAACTAACGCGCGTTATACGCTCACCTCCACTGTCCAAGTTCCTCTCCCTACCTAACCAAATTTGAAAAGAACCTACTAGGGCTGCCTTCGACGTACGTTCTAAGAATGAATTAATGTTAGTTCTGGACAGGCCCAAGTCTTTTAGTAGGTTATAGAGAGATTTAGCTGTTATACCTCTCGCTCCCACCTCTACCGCGTACAAATCAACGACGAACCTATTTCGAGTTAGTTCGTTAGTGAGCTCGTAATACTTATTGACCTTGATGGCATGGTCTTTGGGGATGTTGGTTTCCCAAGGCACCGTAAGCTCTATCATCACAACGCGCTTTAAAATACGCGAATATAGAAATATGTCTGGTCTGGAGGCCGACGCACAAATATCCTCGGGGATTTTGTATTGTTTCTCATACGTATCCATCATGATAGTCCAATCCGAAGCCGCTTTAAGGATAGAGTAAGGCTTGACGTTTGATTTTATAGCCCTGGTGCCCTCTCTCACAAAACCTATTGATCGCTCGTTTGTGGTTATTTCCCTTTGCGCTCTGGCTACCGAAAGACTAACTGCTTCACGTATGATCTCTAAAACCCTATCGTGACGACGCGAGTATTGACCGCTGTCCAGGAGAACCTTACATCCCACCAGCAAATGCTTGGCAGTTCCAACTGCCTTTCCGCAGATATAGCAAGTTTTTTCGGTACCTTTACCCCATCTTACTAAATTACTCTGATCTGGGAGAGTCATCTGGAACGCATTGAGATAAAATTTTAGCAAGGCTGGCGACCAGTCATGAATTAGGGTGCGCCATTTTAGTGCTAGTGGAATGCAAAAATCTCCTATGTCTAACCACTCGTTCTGCATTTCTAAACTCATTGCATGGATTTTGTATTTATCGTTCTCGTCTTGCCGAATAAAAGACTTCAATATATCCGTATCTTGGACTTTCCTACTTGATCCTAACCCTACTCTGTTATTTTGCGCTCCGATCATAAATTGTTTATGGAATTGAAGTCGTGACTCTAGCTCTGGGGCATCATTGTCTTTTGGGAGTGATGTAACGACGTCATCATGGGATTTTCCCAGGATATGTCTCTTATTGCAAGTTTCTTGTTGAAAAAGGAAGTCATTTAATCGTTATTGGTGCCTTGACTTACTAGCCTCCTATTTTTTGTATGACGATTAACACTTTAATGAATTCGTGTAGGGTGGTTTTAAGTATCATTTCATTGTCTGGTCGACCAGACTTGTTCACTTGTGGCCCTTCTACACCCCTTGTAATACTAGTTGCCAATTGGAGATGTTGTGGTGGGAAATATTCCTTGTAATTAATTTCTCTCTCTTTTCTCTTCAAGCTATCTTATTTCGAAGGTAGGAGTGCAATATACGACAATTGCACTAGTTCTTCTTTTTTGTTTGCTCTAAATATGTACTTCAAATTTACCAACATACATATGTTCTACCTATTATGAAGTTAATATATGTTACGAGTTATAATTTTGTAGCAGAAGCTATGGCATCATATATATTACATTTTTAGAAACAGTATAGTCAGTTAAGAAATGTATATTTCAAGCTATCCGTTTTGTATTGTTTCGTATTGTCATCAAATATATTAAATTACAATTTAAAACGCTCTTATTATAGATAATAATAATAATAATAAATCAATTTATTGTCAGAAACATAGTAACCATTTAAATACATAGGGATAGAATAAAGAAAACATAATACATAATATGCTTATGCAGACAATGGGAGCTGTCTCAGCTGCATGTTTCTCTGGACCGTGGCCCTGGGAAACGCTGGTTTTCAGACAGTCCCTTTGACAAATATTTCAAATAGGAGTAACATTATCCTACCCTCCGCCACTATTATTATAATTATAATTAACAAACGTTGGAAAATAAGCAATTACAAATAAATGATGATAGCAAACTTATAAAAAAAGAAGTAAATTTAATCCAAACAGAAATAAAGTTTATCAATAGAAAATGCTAAAGTATGTACAAGTAGTCTTGCATGAGTGTGTGTGTGTGTGTGTATGTAAATGTGTGAATGTGTGTCTGAGTATATGTGTGCATGTGTAATTGTGTGTGATTATATTTCTGTATTAAATAATCCTAATCCTCAAAACATTATAAAGTTAAAAGATTTACTTTCTTTTAGTCATTGCTGTTTAATATGTCTGTTGTGGCCTGGTGGCCCGCCTATCATGCATGAGGGCGCGGGTTTGAGCCTGGCAAGTACTAATGTGATTTTTCCGAGTTATATGTACCTTCTAAGATTAATTAGACATCATTGATTAATGCATTCCCAAAGAGGGTTGATGTCAGGCAGTTGGCTGGTCGTAAAACAATTAGCCAAAACAATTCAAAACATGTAAGGCAGGCCCTGGCTAAAGCTGGGAACTTGCCAGGTAGAAGAAGAAGTCGTTCCGTTTAATGTTAACGAGTACTTTCATAATCTTAAACACTATAAAAATTTGGGCTTTTGGTGCATTTTCCATTAACAAAATTACCATATCTCCAAAAATTTTATGAATACCGTACTATTCTTCCTCTATTTCTGCTCTCCGTTACTGCTGAAGCTAAACTGATATGCAAGTTATTGGTTATGTACCTAACAGTGTATATAGCTCATAAATATTGAACTCTTTTCCCCCGTTTGACTTGCTAAATAGGATGATTCAAAATATTTTTAGTGTTGTCTCTTTATTGATTTTAGTTATTTCTTTTATATGTATAAACGATAAATAAATGAATGAATTGACACTTTTTATGGATGATACATTAAACATGTAATAACGTAAAAAATAGTTAATTAAATTTTATTATAAAATAGAACAACGAAGGCGACGGCGTACACAACGAGGAAAGTACAAAGTCACTCAACTTTCGTTTACGCTACTAAAGAGAGCAAGAGTTGCAGAATGAAGTTGATTCATGAATATTTATACAGGTTTAAGGATCGTATACCGTTGCAATGTAAATTATAGTTTCAAATTCTAAATAAGCATAGAAGTAAAATTTTAATGCGCTTGCGATATCAAAACAATAATGTTCAGTAAATCCCATATATTTACAAAATTACTGCTGAGACATTAATAGACCATTTTTTAAAAGTCGAAGTTTTTTCAAAAAATTATTCAAACTGAAAGTGGGATTTTAAAATTAATTAGGTAGAGGCTATTGTGTATTAATTTCCTCAATATAAACGTTTTACATAATCGCTATAAACGCAAACAACAACAAGTATTTAAAATGCCAATATTAATTAATATTATTCTGTCTAAAACAGCAAGCTATATAATTTTATTTATGTTTTAGATAATCACCATTTTTGATTTATTTTTGAGCTATTTAAATATGTACATAACCGGTTATTTCAAAAAAATGTGTAGAAGGGCAGTTCGAGAAAAGTTTTCTATATATAGTATAATTTTTGCTTTATTTTATAACCAGACCCTAAATGAAGTCATTGGAAAAAAAGTTACTTTTTTATGTCTTTATTTTAACCCATAATAACGTTATGATATTAGATTATTATCTTCTCAATGTCTGTTATTCAAGAAACTATGAAATTGATTTTCAATTTGTTAAATATACATAATCCATAGTTATTGAAATAAAGTTCTGTGTTAAAGAACCTGCAAAAAAATGAAAACTTGCTGTTTATAAGATACAACATTGAGTTTTTTTTAATACTGATTCAATAAATTTAAATATTTGTAGGAATTTTTGAGCTTAATTAAGTTTCATTTTATATGATTGATATTTATTTTTTATTTTAACTTTAAGAAAACTTAACGAGAGTATAATGAAATATGCTATAGAATAGTTTCTCACTTTTAGTTTTGAGAAACGTTAAAAAAAAATCTAATTGATAACTAAAAATAAAGTAATAAAGTAAACATACTGGAATAAATGATAGGTTCATAGATAGCATTTTATAATTATAATAAACCTTTAAAATCTTTATTTATTTTTCTTATTGTATCGAATTAAAAAGCTGTATTCGTACAATTACAATATTATGATTTGTGGTGGAATGCTATGTAACGATGTACTAATTCTGAGCCGCAATTATGTACGCAGACTAGTTATTTGCATTTTGAACTAACTTGCACATAAAACTTTATCCTGTGAAAGTCATTGAGTACGTCTGTATTACACTTGCATACTTAAAAGTGAGTTGGTCTGTGTCCTATAGTACAAATTCCGAATTTACATATGTACTATCATTTATATTAGATTTATTTAAATTATTTATACTGTCAAAAAATTATTTATATATATATATAAATATATCTATATAAACATATATATTTTCTTTTTAAAATAAAAATAAATTAAAATGTTTCATTTTTGAAAATACTTTAATTATATATCAACCAAAAAAAACCAGCTTCAGTAAACTCTTAAGTTATAATAAAAATAAGTTAAACATCCAGACTTTGAAGATGAATGTTTTTAGATTTACTGTTGCTGTAATAGGTTATTGTTCCACTGGGAGTAGTTTGTTTGAAAATATTTAAATATTTACTTGAATTGTGTTGTAAATCACAATAAAAATGTATAAAATACTATAACGAGTAATATGTAGTTTTCAGTGTTAAATTTTAAAATCCTATTAGAAATTAGCTGTTAAGTAACATGGCCTTTATATAATCTATTTTCGTATATATATATTTTATATTCATCAATACTTTTTCTGAATACATATTATGTTATGTGTTTATAGAATACATGCGAATCATAACATAAATTACATTTAAATTAAAGTTTATTATTTAATATATAACACTGTTCAAAATCTACATTATATTTTTAAAACTTAAGAATAAGGAGTTTTCATAAGTAGTCATAATTGTGCAAGTGGTTTAATTAAATAACAAAGTTAGGCATTATATCTCTTCAACTTAAGATATGCGAAACATAGATTTGGGCGTGCTATTTTCAATATACAAGCCTTTGACAAATCAAACAATTTATATGCATTTGCTTTCATAATTCATGATATAAAGATTAACTCAGATAAATAATTATACATCATTCATTTACTTACGGTCTTTGGTAACGGATAAGTAATCCAATCAGTCCCTATCTTATAAAGCCATGATAATCGTATTTCAAGTTAATAACATATTATAATGTTAATAGATAAAACAATATCAATTATTGAATTACACCCATATAAATATTGAAACAAAAATAATTTTATTTGAAAAAAAGTAAAATTTAAATGACACTTATGTAATGTGTCCTATAGTGAGTACATACTTTCAATACTTTATTACTTTAAGTCGTTGATATTTTGACATTTATTCTTGTGATTAAAATAATGACTTCCACGGATGCAGTTGCGAAACAGAAGAGCTGACACATAAATCAGTTTACTCTCGGATCTAGTATTTTGTTTCGTATACACTAGTTTGAGTATAAACCGTTTGCATAGCTGTTGCCAAATTTGCAAGCAAACTATTCTGATTGATGTCCCCGCAATCTGGCAGGATGACGTTCGAGTTATTGATCGTGCGAATTGTTAAGCTAAAATATTTCCTGAGACGTGACTATCAAATATTACCAAATAACTTCATAACACCATCCAATTTTTCGTCTTATTTAGTTGAAGGTTAAATTTTATTTGAAAATTGTATGAATGGACAAAAACTATGTACTCGTAAGTAATTTCTTAAGTTTTTTATATATTAACATACACATAAATGGAGTATTATAATTAATACCATTTAGTAGTACGACTTTATAAACCTATGAATAACCTTTTGTCTGTTTGTTGGTAAGCGTATCAGACATGATGTTGTGTCGAATAAGTTTTACTAAGGTGGTAAAATGAAAATTAACATAAGGGATGAGTGGTAACATCGCAAAGTACCTCATTTTTTATGGAATAGAAAAATCTTAGCTATAACTGATATCATGTGTAGAAATAACACATTATTATTCAAATATGAAAATAATATTTAAAAAAAACGGTATATGTCATTAAAATATCTAAAACAGAAATAGTGATACACAATTTAAATTAATATAATAATAATAATAATTTATTTTTATCTCAGACATAGTCCATATTTAAATATTAGTAATACATGTCAACCTTATAATATATTTGTTTAATTTTTGTTATAAGTCTAAAAAGATTTTGTTCACTTAATTGGGCCACGTATGAGAATACATTCTAACTTGCAAGTTACCAGGAAATAAATAAAAACACTATCGTTTCTTTAAATTCATTTCAAAATTTTTAGAAAGCCTATTAATATTAATTCTTTTATTTGTATTTTAAAGATGTATAAGGTATTTATATGTATACAGCCACGTGTATGTTGAACGCGTTGCTCATGGTCACGCTTTTTGTGATGTCACTATGTTAAAGGACGACAACTGGGTCAATGACCTCCATAAGAATGACGACCACTACATTGACCTTTGAAATACATGACCTTTTACTTAACAAAAACCGAAACCGTTAGTTGAGAGTAATTCTTTTGAATTATTAGTTAAAGTTCATGATAAGGAAATTAGTTAAATAAAACTTATTGGTCTATTTATTAAAATAATTTGTCTAAATTGAAATTCATAACAAGTAAAAAATATATCGCTTATGGATTAGGCCGGCGCTCAGCTTGGAAATGTTTATTATGTCTACGTTCAATATCTTGAGGAAAATTTGAAAATAATTTTTCGGGATTATTTTTGCAGTATACCTTTGAAACATTTATACACTGTTTTATGATACGTTAAATGACATATTGACAATAAAATATGGATATTATCTATTAGAAGTCGCAATTTTGTATAATTTTTAGTCTTCAATGAATAGTCTTGTACATATGGATTTTTTTATTTTATTTTAAAAAACCCAATTTAAAAAGTGGATTGCAATAGTCTGTCCAACTGAAGTGTGTTTTTAGAATAAATATCATTATAGTAACTAATTCCCCCAGCTAAAATCGCGTGGTTTACGCTTTCTTGCATATTTAGAAGCTTCATTAGCGTTTTAATATTTGAGATTTATTGGAATGAAATGCTGTCGAGTTATTCTTACATTACATCTGTTTAAGCGGAAAATTCTATAAAAATCGGTGGTTAGTTTTGAGTACAAAATAACTATCACATTTAAGAAAGAGTAAGAACGAATTTGATAGTAGATATTATTGATGTACAACAAAGAAACAGAATAATTTGCAAATTGTATAATATTCATATTCAAATTCAGCGTGGTAATAGAACACAACAATAGATTCTGTAGTCTCTTTTATGTACATTTAGAATTAAAGTTACTTAAGAAATCCACAAAAACCTATTTGAATATATGTATTTTTTCTTACAAAGTAATATTATTTTTAGCTCTTTGTTTAAAGTTTAATGTTTCTTAGCTTTATTACTTTAACAAGTCTTTGGGAGCTCAGGATCTTAACTTACATTTGACGTAACGTCATTTTAAGCTTCGTCGTTTATAATACTTATTTTTAACGAAAAGCATTTTAAAATAGTTTTTCTAAAATGTATTATATGACAAAACTGGTAATTTTAAATATCATATAATATTATTTTCTTATTAGGATTACTAAGGATCTATAGTGGTATTGCAATACGAGTATATAGTTATTTTATAAAAAAAATGATATTGATAGTATTAACAAAATTTTTGTTCCTATAAAATTTATAATTTTAATAATGTCACGTAAGAAAAATACCAGTAATTTATAATTGGGATGAAACAAAATAAACTGAATTAAAGAAACTGTCTAATGAAAAAAATATATATATATATGAAAATAAGAAATGTTGGTTTATAATGTTTATATAATTTATTCTATAATGAATTTTATCAAATAAGCACCGTGTAAAGAAATATCTTGTTTCTAATAATATTAAAAAATAAGTCTTGATATGTTTTTTATTAAATTAAGTTTCAGGTACCTGGTTGGTTGAAATCGTGATTTTTATTAAAAATGATTTTGTGGCATGTAAATCTTTTAAATTGAGAGTTTTAAAGAAGAATGGCCTCGAATTTTCAAGCGAGCAACCACTATCCCAAACGGATGATCACGACCACTCTGTCAAGAGTGATACCGACTGAGAAGAAGAAGAAAGAGCAGTCATCATGATTTTAGATATATTATCAAATACGTTGAATTATAAAAAAGTCAATTTTAAAGGAAAGATATGTAAGGTGTAAATCTATATATTAGGTATAATAAATTTACAATCATTATGAAAACTAAACCGTACAAAATATTCGATTTCTTGTAATGTATTTATAGTGTAAAATGCCCTGTAAATGCCCTGTAAAATTATTAAAAGGTATATTTCTAGTCTCGTTTCAAAATAACTTTTATCAAACCATTGAATTCGATTTGAACAGCCACCTTTATCCAAAACTTTTAAATGGCATAGATTTGGAACTAATGTCCTTAAAGTTTTGACAATATCCGGCCATTTATATGGAATACTTCTCTGATAGCTGTTCTCTACAGTAACTTATGGGCGAGCCTAACAAACAAGGGGATATTAAATCATACGCCTTAATTAAAGAGCACCTACAAGTTCTACTCCAAGCATAAATGTGTTTAGATTTATGACTTTGAAAATTCTTATAATTTTTTTCCATTCATTATATATATTTAATTTATACGTTATTCGCACAAGTGGAAAACGACGGTACAAAAGAATGACAACGTAGCGTAAAGAGACGATTCTGTGTAATGTGTAAATAATTAAACGAAACGTCAACAAAATGAAATTAGGTTACCTACAGAGCCTTTAAAAGGAATGGGCCTGTAGTGTCATTGACACTAGCTCTCATTAAGACTTGCCTAATGATGCAGCTTGTTAGTGCGTCATGTCTCGCTTTATTTTTAATTCATATGTACTTCTATGAATACATGTTATGAATAGATTCATTACATGGAATTGCGTTTTGCAATGTGTATGTTTTAGAACACAATAAATTTTAATTTCTTTATACATAAAAACATAATATGTTATGAAAACCTTAATTAAAGCTTTGAAATGTTTATGCTTTGAATTATGATAAAGTTCTTAAAGTAAATTCTTCAAATTTAAATACTTGGTAAATTCTAATAATTCAATTTAGTGATCACATTAATACAATGATCTGTTCAAATGAAACCCTATTATTAAAATATGATTAGTGTTATTTGTAAGTACGGGTACGCAAAATAAATTATTTAAACTTAGAGTATTGTCACTTTTTTGTGACCTAAAATTTTAATAAATAAAGTAATGACACCAAATAAAAAATAAAAGATTAAAATATTACTGTTGTAAATTAGTCATCCAAAGAAGTCTAATTTTGGAATCATTCCGCTAGATTAAATTGATTTGGTTTTAATTATACATTTGTACACACAAGGGTCTTAGAATTATTTTATGAAGACGTGTGTTTGAAAGAGAGTTACTTTGTTCTAATATATTTTAAGGATAATTATATGTTTGTAATAACTTGACTGTGATCCCACATAACGTAGTGTGATATGTCAAATATGTTCACCCCAATCACATATCTGATTCTACGCTTGACTTATTGTCTTTTGTATTTTAGAAGCGCATTCTCTATGGAAGGTGCGAAATTTAGTTCCATAGCTCTAGAACCATATATTATTTTCGCACCATAAAACGCGGTACACATTTTTCTCATATTCTAAAAGATAATGACAGAACCTGTGTGACTTGTGACTTCCGAAATGTGGCAATGCTTTTTAATACTAATTATTAATTATATTTACAAGCGCTATACACAAAAAAATACCATCTGGACTTAGTGAATGTACCCATAGATAAAAACACTCATGCAGACCTATTAAGTTAAAGATAAAAATGTATCCAAATATAAGAGAGACAACCAAAAAATTCTACCACTTCAATTTGTCAGTGTAGATAGATTTTTGTAAATTTTGAAATGGGTACATATTCTCAATATTGTAATGATCGTCAAATTATAATTAAATAATAATAGAGATGTAATAATGATAAAAATTTATTACAGTTCTTATATTTTAAAAGAAAATTCATCTATTCTGAAAACGTAAATGAATAGGCTTGATGTCCTGATCGCGGGATGTAAGCAAAGCCGTCTCTAGAAATAGTCATCTTTGGAAACCGATAGAATCATTATCAAGCAACATGTCACGAAGGTCGTGGTGATTACTACTTCAATCAAATCACATGCCAATTGTCCTCTGACCTTCTCTATCCTCTGTCCTCAAGACCTATCCTGCATATGGCTTCACCAAACAAGATATCGAATCGTAACAAAATAGTAGGCAACTTGTCTCTGTCTGATGGTTGGTAACTATATTGGGGGCCGATAAAGTGTAAAATTTAAGGCATTGATGTTAAATAACATACATTTTATAATACAGTGTTAGTAAGCATTATTTAAGTATTAGCTGACCCGGCGAACTTCGTACCGCCTGTAATCAAGAAATATACCTTTTTATCTGAATGAATTTAATTTCTTTATTAATTATATCTGACCCGACAGACAATGGTCTGTCTTCTTGACTGTGATTATTGAATTCTAATTGGTATATTAATAAACCAACATTATTCCATAAACAAAGTGTTTATTATTCTAGAGCTTTATTCTTACTTCGTGAATATGTATTACTGCTAGTGACATATTATTTTTATAAAAAAGTGAAATATTCTATTTATTTATTTTTTCTAGTAATTTTCGTATTTTTTTCTTACATAAAAACCTTCTCCTAATAATAACAAATACAATAAAAAAAGAATTAGTGAAACCGGTCCAGCCATTTACGCGTGATGTCGTGACCAAGGGAAAAAGGTATTTGTTTTTATACTATATATATTTTATAGTTATGACTTTGGTTCACCTTCAACGGAGTATTGTACCGAATTTTAAATTGAAATGTTTATCGAATTTATTACAGATTCGTCAGCTTCGCTGACGTCTCTGATGTCGCTTCTTTCAGTACGTTCCATGATATTTTAAAATGAAACTTCAATTGTTCTTAATGCTCCTGTGTTTCTCGAAGGTTCTTCATAATTACATGCCTCATTGATACGCACTCACTGAACTCTCAACTCTACCGTCGTGCGTCCAGACGTCATATTTATACCAGTATTTAAACATAGTTCTATTCTCCTTTTAAAAAATCTTTGATTTCGTTTTACTTTTAACAATAATCATGAATACTAATGAGTTTTAATAAGAATCGATGACAGCCTCAAATTATTTTCACGTCGCATCCGTCTTTCAAGCTGATAGCGCCGGTATATACAATTGATATTAACAAAATTACAATAATTTTACTTAACATAATTACTGCTTGAAAAGAGGAAAAGTATAGACGTTTTTCACATTTAATGGAAATTGTATTCCATTAAATGTGAAAAACGTCTAGTTAAGCTTTACTTTTGAAGCTTTATATCTTTGATTTTTTCAGGTAAAATATTTACAAAACACAGCTGGTATTAAGAAGTGAAAATCTTAAGGCGACTTGGCATGACAAGGACAGGCAACTAACAAGATAAGTCTTCACGCAATCCAACAACCGTCGGACGCTATAATCTTCACAGAGGATGCTGTATTTGGGCCTGCATACAAGATTTGCTATCTAGATTGTAGGCAAGATAGATATTAAAATTTATGAATTTAGGCTTATGATAAACATTTTTTTTTGAAACTTTACTAATTTATATATATAATTTTACCTGTTTTATATTTTAAAGACATTAGTATACAACCAAAAATTTTCTGCTATTAATGAAAAGACGACTTTCATATTAAGATGAAGCTTATAAAATTGTTTATACTTCATTTTAAATAGGTTTTAAGTGGATGAGAAAAGCTATGAAAATGAAACAATATTATATAGTTACCATACATATATCGCACAAAATTTTTCGTTGCGAGTCCTTTTATCCTGTATCAAACAAAACTGTTTTGAAAGCTTTTATTTTATTTTACATCTTTGTAATTAGTTTTAAGAGAGGCAACAACTAGATTTATCTCGCTTGATTTGGAACAACTAAACTAGTATGTTATATCGATAAAGAGGTTGTTCTATCTGGCTACCCGGTGAAATGGTTGTTCGCTGACCACTCGCCGGTTACAACTATCCAAAGCAAACGCTTTACGTGATCAGATATATACTACGACTTCGTTCTCATCTATATGCTTTGCATTACAATCTGAAGACTGCAAAATTCACCATTCTTTTCTTAAAGGAGACACGGATAGCCTGACGGACTGATACATCTTATCTAATCTACCCAAGCACAATCTAGAACATAAATTTCTGAGCCTTGGTATATTCATGTATGTTGAACAGAATGCCTGACAAAAATCTATCTTTCTTGTGAGTATTGTTAATGCTTTGAAAGAGAAATTAATTACCTTCCAAATAGTGTTCCAAACAGTCGATCAATATCCAGATTTCAAAGTTTTAAAGTACCTACTGTTATATGTACAATCCCTTACTAGTCAGCTAATAATTATTATTATTATTAGGATAGCGTTCGCGACGGCTGAGGGTCAGGAAGAAACTTTCCAGTAAGTCTTGATATAATGTACCTTCTACTCGTATCTAAGCTACTCTCCTATGGATTATATAGCTATGTAAGGTACTTCCTAAATGTATTACTAGCTTTCTATCCAGCACTATGACGTATAGGCATAAAAATTTGGACTTTTTGACTCTAATATGAGATATGATAATTGTCATTAAGACTCCAGAAGGATCTTACTTCCCTTTTTGTCTTGTAGCGCTTCTGCAGTGGGATTTCTTATAGGAATTGTTACCGCCCATAGACATGATGCCGCTGTCCACTTTTTGAGAGAGAGAAGACATCTTTCGAATTGTAATTGTAACTTATTAATAAAAAAAAATGTTCATGTCTTTAAAAATAAACATAAAGTCATAATTTTTATTTCTAATTTACCAGATTATACATATATTTATACAAAATTTGAAAGTAGCTACAAAACTTCAACTTATACTTCGAGATATGGTTACAAATCCATGTCTAGAAGTCAAGTTCGAAATTTGTCGCCAATTTTATTTAAGAAAATGTTTTCAATTCCTTTTTTCTTAGCAAATTCCAATATGTTTCAGTCTTTTTAATCACAATAAAGGTAAAGAGGCAGTTAATAACTATTTGGAAAAGAATACGTTACTTATGACAAATTTTATTTTCCCCGCTTAATTTTTATGCAATGCAATAAAATTTGATTTAACGCTTTACTTTTTCCCAGGAGCATCAACGGTAACTATTCTATTGGTCTGGAGTAGAGCCTTATCCATACGCACTAAGTAAAAGCCAATTTCAGAGATTTCCGAAGGGCCTAACTTCATTTCCTTTTATATCTCCCCAGATACTTAGATTCGTCCAAGCAATAATAAAAAATGTTACGAGCAGTAAGAATAAACGGAACATAAAACTTTATTTTCTGCCATGCTTTTGTGAGAAGAATGATATCACATAAAATACCGTCTTGTAAGTTTTGCAAAATCAAATTTATGTCAATTAATAAAAGTATAAATGAGACAATTATTCAGAATCCATATTATATTAAAAATAAAAGGTCTCAATACACTGTAAGTAGGAAATTATTTTTGCAATATTAAAGGATAAGAAAATAAAAAAATGTGTGGTATTTACAAAACGTGCAATATCGCAACATGCAGATTATTAAATTCTGCATAAAATTTTTACTCAGTCGTTGGAGACTGAATAACAAATAAAAAAGGCAATCAAGGACACAATGGAGACAATTTTTTTTTTAATAAGAGAATGTCAATAATTGTAAAATGTAAGCAAACTATGTATTTTTAAATTGTTATTTCTTGAGATTCATTTGAATCTTATCAGTTACTCTCAGTGCTTATTAAAACGAATATTAATAATATATTCAACACAAAAATTCTTACACACATGAAAGACTACTTATTTTTACAAAATATTTTGTATAAGATTTCTAGAATTATTGATAGAAAAACAGTCTCTGGGGTTAAAATATGCTAAAAAGAAATTTGTTTGGCCTAATGAAATCTAAATAATATAAAAATCTGTTTTTGATCAAAACAAAATATAGCAACAAGTAATTATATATCGGCGCTATCAGAATTAAGAATGGATACAATGTGAGAATATAATAAGTTCAAGCCGTCATAAATTATAATAAAAAAATATTGGTTTTTATAATTATTATTGAAAGCAAAACGAAATCAAAGCTTGTTTAAAAGGAGAATAGAACTATATGTTTCAGTTTTAGTATAAATGCGACGTTTGGACTCACAACAGTGGAGTTCAATGAATGCGGACCGTTGAGAATGTAAATACGATGAACCTTCGAGAAATGCAAGGATATTTAGAAGAATTGAAGTTTCATTTGAAAATATCATGGGACGCACTGAAAGAAGTGACATTGGTGACGTCAGTAATGCTCAAATGTCTCTTTCTGAAGTCAAAGACATTGTATTAAATCTGGTATATATTTTCTTCTACCTGGCAATTTCCCAGCTTTAGCCAGGGTCTGCCTTACATGTTGTGAACAGTTTTGGCTAATTGTTTTTACGACCGGCCGCCTGCCTGACATCAACCCGCTTTTGGGAATCAGCATTAATCAGTGATGTCTAAATACTCTTAGAAAGTACATATGATTCGGAAAAATCACATTGGTAATTGCCCGGGCCAGGATCGAACCCGCGCCCTCGTGCATGAGAGGCAGGCCTTTTAACCACTAGGCCACCACTGACAAATCAGATATATATATTTATATATATTGCATGTGACTTGCATAATGTGTGCTGTATAATAAAAAATGAGAAATTAAGTTTTATAAATTTCATAAAAAATGTTCTCAACACATATTAGATGTACTTATACCTATATAACGGTGGAATGTGATAATAAACTTTATTAAGTAGATATAATCTTAAAAAAAATTAAACTTATATTATTTTTATTATTAACAATATAAAGATCTCTGCCACAGTCCACACCCTCCATATATAATATTTTATAAACATTTTTTGATATTTATGGATAGTTACTATGGTTTAAATTACAAATCTTAAAGGATATTTTGTATTGTTGGAACAGCATAATAGGGCAATGAGAAGTATTAATTTATTAATTCTATAGTTTGCTTTAAGAATTTTTGATCACTAACTTTCCTATTCTTTTATTTTGAATGAGAATTTACCGTCTTACTATAAAGAAAAAGATCATTCCAATGTTTTGTATTCAGCTTCACTGTTTTGATACTGTGTTTTTATTGCCACTGTTATATCCATCTTTATTAAATTTGTTGTTTTGTTATAAAATGTCTTTTTTTGCATTGATAGGGCCTTTTGAATATATGTATATTCATTTGCATTTGTATTGTATAAGTTAAAAACACATTCCTGGAGTAAATAAATTATTCTTTTTAACAATGAATTCCATTTAAAAATAAATTTATATAAAAACAAGTTTCGATACAAGCTTTTATAAATAAAAGTTTTTATAACACAGAATGTAATGGGATTCCACGAAAGAGGGACTCCTCTTCCGAATCCGCATTGGCTTTAAAATGACGCTACCTATCTTAAAATGCTTGGAACACAACGACTATAAACTATGCAAACCTTTTCACAAGTATTGAAATTTAAAATGACTTTTATAAAATCTAAAATGTTTTATACATTTCTATCAATTAAAATTAAATTAACTTTTTTATTAATTAAGTCAATGTGACACTTATGAGTAAAATTTTAACTTCTACTTTAATTATAACGTTTTGATTTAATATTCCTTGTTTGTTAGACGCCATCATAAGTTACTTTAGAGAACAGCTATTAGACAGGTATTTCATATAATGGACGTATATTGTCAAAACTTTAGGGATCTGAGCTATATATAAACCTACATATATAATTAAACTTTTTTGGTATCTAGTTATAGGCCCATTAAGCACCTAACCTGGCAATTCAGAACAAATTATTTTGAATAAAGTAGTAGCTGTATGAAAACTTCATGATTAGTGGAAAAGTTGAAAAAACGAACAACTGTAACCTCATAATCTGATAATATTGTAAAACAAAAGTTTGTATGTCCATTTTCTCACATAGATTTTTATATGTTTGGTACTGTTTCTAACAAAAACTACTGTATCTTTCTTCTTCTAGACCTTTTGTCTTTCCAATAATATATATTCGAAATAACAAGATTTTTAAACTATCAAAAACAATTCTACAGATATCATACTTAAATAAACCTTTTACGGTTTTTAAGCTATCTTCGACTATTAAAAAAAAATTATAACAATGATTTCTGTATCTCACTATATTCTTAAATTTTATATATAGTTAATTTTAACTCTTATTTAAATTTTAGCTGTCCTCGCGATTTATCTGCATGGAGTACCTTTGAGCTATATATTTTTTATTATATCTCTTTGGTTTTGTTTGGGTTATAAGCAGCGTTCGCTTGGTATTAAAACAAACTCTACAATATTTCTTCTCTATATTATTTTATCTACATCTTCCACGTACAGACAGAGATTCCTTACATTTTAATTTTCTGTTAAAATAAAAAAATTAACTTGAAACAAATTACCATATACTAAACACATACAAAATTACGATATTTAAAAGCTAGGTTAGTGACGCGACTCTGAGCTCGCTTTATACATATATATCGGCATGACTTCGGATGATGAAGCATCAATTCTTGATCCTGTCCCATCTACTCTACGAGACGCACGGCTGGTCCAAGAACATAACGAAAACCAACCAAGAGAAAACACATCACCAGGCAGGTGCAGAGCACGCACCGCCTGTCAGAATGGTCGTATCGGCGCTATCAGCTTTAATAACGGATGCGACATGAAAATAATTTGAGGCTGTCATCAATTCTTATTAAACCTCATTAGTATTTATGATTATTGTTAAAAGTAAAACGAAATCAAAGGAGAATAGAACTATGTTTGAATCTTGTTATAAATATGACGTCTGGACGCACGATGGCAGACTCCAGAATTGAGAATTCAGAGATCAGTTAGTGCGTATCATTGAAGTATGTTATTATGAAGAACCTTTGAGAAATACAGGAGCATTAAGAACAATTGAAGTTTCGTTTCAAAATATCATGAACCGTTCTAGAAGAAGTGACATTTGGAACGTCGGCGAGGCTAGCGTCTCTCTCTTTAAAATCAACGAATTTGTAATAAATCCGATATATACAATTCTTAATATTCATGTGATTGATTAAATAGTAAATAGATCATAGGTCAACTTACATCGGTAAGTAAAATTTTGGGAAAATTGTTACTGTAATCATAATTTTATATGGAGTAAAGTTTCAGTCACTGTTAATGAACAGAGAAATATAAAATAATTAATATACATGTGTGGACACTAATAATTAAATTAATTGAATATTCAACGTACTTCTTTAAATTAGAATACCTAACATTTTTATTTATGACCTGATTGACATGAAATATGTACATCTTAACATTCAGTATAGCTATTAACCACAATATATTAGTGAAAACCACAATTCAATCGAATGAGCTGTTTGTGAGATTGACGGGTATGAACGCATACACAAATCAGTAGACAAAAATTCTAACACTGTTTTGCACTTTATTTGTATTGAAAATGTTCTAATGATATATTTTCTTATATATCTTGTACGTATAGAGAACGTTACATTTTTATTATATTATATATAGATAGCAAAAAAAAACAGTTAATTAGTAAATTTTTATAATTCTATACGCAACAACAAGTACTGCATGGGTATGATAAATAAAACGAAAAAAATAATACCAATACCTTATTGTTAATAAAAATCAGACTTTCATATCAATTATTCAATTAAAAACTTCACTTCGCTTTTATTACATATATTAAAATATTAGCGATTTATTTTTCGGGTTTCTTAGCTATCCTAACTTTTATATTTTATATCAGATTACATAGTTGTTCTTAAAGTAAAATACTTACAAGCATTAATGAAGACTACAACAAACCTAATTTAGATGTTTGCTATATATGCAGTAAAGCAATTCATCAACATACGTAAAATACAGAACTGTTTTGTAAGAAGTTCGTTTAGGTAAACTTAAAGTAAACTTGTAACTTTTAAATAGAGAAGTTTGAGATAGGAAAACAAAATATTATGTAGTTATGTCAAAACAAGCCATGAAAGAGCCAACTTTTGGAAGTTGTCTTAATTAACTTTGTTTTTTTTAACGTTGGAATGTAATTATCTATTTCTTAAAAAGGGAATATTAGTTTAGTTAATATTTTTCAGTCTGTAATTCAATTAGTTTATCGTTTGGATCTTTATAATAGATCTTTATAATCATTAATTGGTTCAGTTAAATAGGTATATGCAATATTACAGATGTGGTTGAACTTAAATCAGTATTTTACACTTTTTTAAAAAGTACTTCACATCCACTTAAAATAGACACGAAGTTTTTAACTTCATGATTTATAAAAATTCGGGATCTCATAATACTACAATGTTAATTCAATCATAAAAAAGTAAGCAATTTATCTCCTGAATATTTATGCAGAATTATCATTGTTGACCACGGACGGATTAAAGGAAATTGGCGCGTGTCAAAGGGTGTCAGCATGCCCAAGACTGAAAGAGTTGATGCCCTTGAGGGTAGTCCTACGTTTATAAGAAGATGGCGATAAGCTGATAGCTGATACCTGTGATGATGAACTCGAGATTTATTTATAATCAATTGAATTAATTCAAATATGTTCTAAATTTATAAGCAATTTTTTTAGAATATAAATTAAGAAGCACATAATTTAAAAAAGTACAAATTAGTTATGGGACGAATGCATGTCTGGAGATTGTTTTGATAAGGTTTTGTTATATCAGAGAATTTAAATTGATTCTCTTTGTTTCGCTCCTTTTGTTTTCCAATTTTGATATTTTTATAGAAATTATATACGAATTTTTTTACTGTATTACCCTATATTAGTCTATTGACTATATTATTATTAGCGCTACATATATGAACTTATATCGGTTATTATCAATACAATGTTCTTCATAAAATTTATATAAATAATTAAAAATATACAATAAAATCTAAGGCATACATTATTAGTTCATACCATTATACAGTCTTAAATCACGCTACTTACATCACGATTATCACTATCCTGATACTTGAAGTGAAAATTTATACTACATACTTTTCAAGGAAAATTCTCGAACAGTAAAATACACATGGAGAAAGAGTTTAAAAAGCGTTTTACTTTTCAAAGTATATTAAAATATATTGAAGTATTATTAATAAATATTACACACGCCACCATGATTATACAGATACATATATTTAATGAAGATTCCCCAACGTATGTATGGACAGTAAATGTCGAACATAATGAAATTTCTACTATTCATTTTGACATAATCTATAAAATTTTGTTCGTGTTTACTGTTTGGAGATAGCAAGCTGTTATAAAAATTAAAATAATATAACGTTTATCAGTCTTTACATTCATTCACAAATCATTAAGTAGTTATGGCGTAAAAAGTTAAAAGCATAATCCTTTGTAAAAAGTAACTTATTTTGTTATTTCTATGTTATAAAACTTATAATATTAAATTCAATTAATTTACAACTCATGTTTCGTACAATATTCTTATTTGTAATTTTTGTACGGATCGATAATACGTTAACTTTGAACGTTTTATAACTTTGCTTTCCCATAAAATTTGTCTATTTATGATTATTGACGCGAAATAATAACGATAATTCACAATATCTAGTCGTTCTACGGGGTAATAAAATTGTTATTGCCATGAAGGAAGTTGGAGTGGGGATGGGGTTCGCTATTTTCATTAGAGCATTAAGTCAAGCTCCCGAGAGGCGGCGAACATTAATCTGTTTACGAAATATAAGGGCATGTAGCTAAACTACCTGAAATACAATGTACGCGTTAATATATCTTAAGATTGAAAATAACGAATATTACTGAAATCTTCATACTACCATTACCAAATTGCTTCAAATGTATATTATTAAAGAAGAACTATCTGGCGTAGCAGAAAAATAAGGCGATCTGTAATAACTGGATCTTAATATTATATGGATTTATGTATAAAGACATTTGTCTTCTTAGAGTTTATGATCAGTATTCATGATATACATACATCGAAGATTAAAAACTGTTTTTTACATTTTAATAATTACTTAAGTTTATGATAATATGTATTATAAAAAATTTGGTTACTATTATAGATGACATTAAAAAAGTTTCTTTTCATTTTTTTTCTACATAAGGAATAAAGCATAACTAATCACTATCAATTAATTCATACCTGAAATCATTAAGGCCCTATATATGTTATATAAACCCAAATTTTATCAATATTATAAATCTGATTTGATGAAATAGACATTTGTTGAATGGTTTTTATATGGAGAAATTTATCTACGTTGCTATTATGAAAAGATGTAACTTGCTATAAACAAATTCTTGAACAATTCCATGATAGTTAACAGCGGCAAATTTAACAATAGGTTTAAGCAAAGGATTGTAAGTGCGCATGTACGGCTGCGCCACATCGTACGCCGACTGGCCCGCCGCCACTCCAGTCTGCTCGTACAACCGAAACGCTTTGCGTTCCCGATCAACTGTGCGGAACTACGTTGTATATATTTTTTTGAAGTGAATCCTCATACTGTTGGTGATTTCATTTGTGAAAAGTATCATCAAAAAAGATTTTATATTACTGTGCAGTGTTGTAAAAAGTTTTGGTAACAAAACAAAAAGTTTAAAATTTTATCGCATGTGTTTTAATTTCTTCAGAATTTTAAATAAGTTACAGGATTTATTATTATTTGTCTATTAAAATAATTAAATATAAAATTAACTTAACAAAAAAAAATAATAATAGTATTAGAACTTTCTTGATGTGAGATTTGTTTTTGGAAATATCGAAAAGGTAGTTAAAGTTAACAAATTAGTATGGGTATTAGGTAGTAAAATTAAGAACACTTTGAATTCATAACAATTTTAATACTCATTGATTTATATATAATATAATGGTGGTATTTGTGTCACAATTTTCTAATTGACATTGACATAAAAAGTGAAGTAGTCACAATAATATTTCCGTAATTAATATGAGCGGCTCTTCTCACTAGAAAGGTTAAAAGAGATGAAATAGGATTACTATGTAAATTTTTATAGTACAGATTTTAGGATTTCTAAGAATGTTAAATCCTTCTTAATACAGTGTTATTATATGTTGAAAATAATAGTGTCTAATCATACATAATTTCAAGTTCCGTATTTATATAATGTATGTATGTCTAGTTAGTCGACCTTACTGATAATTTTTTTAACGGCTTTTATATCATATAGTAATTTTTTTATCTTTACGACTTTTTTTAGGATAATTATGCCATAGAAATAATCAATTACTCCAGAGAAATATGTTTTACTTAAATAATATATGTTTTAAATGGAACAAACTTCGCTTTCATGTGTTACTAAAAACTTAAAATGATTTTTAAAATAAACTTTTGTCTTTCTTGATATTAAATTTTTGATTTGTATTATATTTTATTTTTTAATAATTGAAAATATCGAAATATACATTTGCATTACAAATATTTTAGGTTGGCACCAGAATAATAGAAAAAAGCTCATAAATTAATTATTAATTATTATCAAAGAATTTAAAGCATATTCATATACTTACAGTATTATGAGAGTCATAAGGTTGAAAAATATTATACCAAAGGTCTAAAACATCTATTACCTTTAATAATATTTGTTTAAACAGCTTTAATAACAAATGTATTCGTTTCACTCTCCTGTTTCATACCTTGCAAATCAAAAAGAATGCAATAAGCTGGAAGGTCTTATTTGTATAGAATCTCGAAGGGGTTTTGCTACTTTACTTCAACAGTACATCCTTGCACTTAATAGTTTGATTGAATAAAACTTCTTCTATATATAAATATTTATGTTTTGGTACCTTTCCATTACTGACCTGCTTTATGTGCTAATAAAATGCATTGTAAAAACTTCATTTATTTTGCAATTTAGAGCAAACTATTTAGACAAACTTTTGAACTTTAACTACATCGCAAGGTTATTCTGCTCTCCATAGCCAATTAAAACAGAAATCGTCAAATATATATAGTTTTTCATGGCATTTTTAATATGAAAATGTATTAAATGTTATTTATCATGTATTAGTTTTGAGTTTCTTGCTTAAAATAAAATGAGTTCAGATTATAAATTGTTATCGATCACCCTCTTCTCAAACATAGGTATAACGTGAGTCCTATATATTTGCTAGTTTATGCAACATTTTCTAATTAAATGGTTGTAAATATTATATTATATTATCGTTAAAATATTTATCGTGCTTATCTATGTTATATTATTTTATATATATGTATCACCCATTAATTGAGAAGCATATATATTCCAATAGTTTATCTATTTTTAAACTAGTTTTTTTTAATACCAATGATACCAATGCATATTCTCATACTAGTAGCAAGAAGAAAACAGTAAAAACTTTGCGTAAATAGGAACGTTTAACTTTATAACTGAATAGCTGAAGAAGAAACAAAGATAAAAAGAAAGAAAATTAATATTTGAATATTTATACAAAATAAAAAATACGTGGATATGGAAATAGGTAACTTATCTATTTACCTATACCTTAGCCATTTAGCTGTAAAAAAAATGTTGAGGACACAAAAGAATCACGTAATTTGAATTACTTGGTGGAAATTGTTCAATCGTTTTTCTATTCATCTTAGTAACCAAGTTACGGGCTCGAAGGCTTCGCCTACAAGTCGCCTATACAAAGCTTTAAGAGTAGAGGAAAAATTTCAACTCAATATATAATACAATTATCGGTTAATTTTCTTCCTCGCTTTTAAACAAATAATAAGGGAGAGTAAGACGTAAAATATAATTTGATATAATCATTACAACAAATTTGTTCCTTAAAAATAGAAAATAATTTTCGTATAAAGATTGTCATAGAGCAATAAATTGTATTTTGTATATTTACTACAATTAAACAGATGGTTTGATAAAAATGAAAACCTATATCGCATCAATTGACTTAAAATATCTGAATATACGTTAGCAATTATAATATATTTATTCATATCAGTAAAGAATGTTATTGATAAAATAATTAAAAAGCAATAAACCGATTGTAATCGTTATCATCACTTCATTTTTTTTATACCTTTGGGGAAGATGCGTGTTGTCCGCTATCATACAAAAATATTTATGTGAAGATTGGATATGTTATCCGAAGCGGCATTCATTACAAACTCATTATGGATGTTATCAATAAATTGGTCAGTTATTTTTTAGGGCGATAGCCACCCTAATTGATTTTGTGACCACCCTGATGAGAGATAATTTTGTCAATAAGAATTAAATATTAGCCCCATTCATTTATATTCGAAACACAAACAAACCATTTGCTTTTTAATACCAAAAAATCGTTTTGATAAAGAGTAGTTATTTTATACTCGAATAAAAACTTCACAATAGTTTTAAGTATTTTGTTATGACTGAAAAAACTTATAAATTTTAATGACTGAGACGGTAATTTTAAATATGAATTATTGTTATTACTTACAAAGTTAAAGGACCTGACTTATGATTTACTACTACTAGTTATTTCAATTTTTACTTACACTAAAATATTTATTAGGTGTATTTTTTTTACAAGACAGAATAAATAAGACCGATGGAGTGTTGAAAAATAACATACATACATATGTGAGTTCTGTTTGAATTGAGTGAAAGTTATGATAGTGAACAAAATGTGAGAAGTATCCACCATGTGGGTGGCGGAGTTGAGCTGTTTTTTTATATTATTTGGTAAGTACTCTATATTGAGTTATATAAAATACCTATATTTATGCTGATATTTAATAATCATTGTACATATATTATTCGATTTCTTTTGTTCAGTTGCTATACTTTCAAATTTATTTCAATCACTATGATTACATAAAATAATTCCTTAATTTGTTACAATAGGTTGCAATTTTCAATGATTTAGTATTTTACGAACTAACAAAGAGTAGTTGTTTTGAAAATAGGGCTTTTGTATATTAGCCTTCGGTGACTTTCAGTACTTAATTTACATTCAATGGATATGTCAAAGCATATTCTACATATCTAAATAGTAGGAAAATCATTTATAATGACTACGAACTATTATTAATTTGTTATTGTAATCTCTTGTAAACAAGCGTTTGCTAAACCATGTGTCATTTGAAATGTAATGTATTATTTAATGTAATTTAGTTAAACCAAAATTATAATATAGTTAAAACAATCTACAAGTGAAATGTAACCCATAGGACAAATACAAATAAACTTTTACTATTACAAGATAAAGGCTTTTGTAAACGCCTCCGGTAAAGGAGACAATAACGATTCTACCCTTAAAGCCGGTGCTTTTACGAAACCTAATAGTTGTTTAGAGAATAGCTGACCATTTTTGTAATAAGGTTACCAATAGTTTCTTATACTTAATAAAAAAGGCCTTCTTTAAACTAAAAACACTTCGTTTTTACTATCATGTTATTATTTATAAAATGAAGTTACCAATTTAGGTAGGTTGAGTGTATACTTGATATATAAAAAATATTTTAAAACATAACGAAAAATTAAAAAAATATACGGTATAATTTTGCTGTCAAAACTATTTAATTGTTTATGTCAATAAATATAACAACGATAATTATTGTAAATAAACATCCGATAACATTGTTATGATATAACTTGATATTAACAAAGAGAATTGTATTTAGTAGAGAATTATATAAATATGTCAGAAGGGTGTTGTGAAACAATAAATAATCTACATTCAGTGTAAATAATGAAATATGTACAAAATATCCCAGCTAATGTTTAAAGAGTAAAGGAATGAAAAACAACAGGACGTGACGGGAAACAAAGTACATTTTTATCGGCGCTAGGGATCGCAGTAATGGCCGGTATTTCGGTTCAACTCTGTTGAAATCGGACAGAAAAAAATTCAGCATGATTCAGCGTTAAAGACTTTTTCTATGCTATGAATTGTAAACGAACATACATTCCTATGGATATCTTCACCGTTATCAAAATTTTGATATGCTAGCTAGCTTCTGAAAGGAAATCTGTACATTGAAGTTTAAGTTTATTTATATAAAGTTATCCTTCCATTCAAAGCAGTGAAGTTTGTTGGCACTGACAGTCCATTTAGAGTTCGTGTTAAAATTAACGATAGGTGAGGGTGGATTAGAATTGTGAATAGTGAATAGAATTTGTAAAAGTTGGCATTTAATTAATATTTATTGGTTAAATTAGTATCAAATAGCTTCATACGATGAACTTTATAAAAATGTGTACATATTATTAATTTAAGCTAGTTTTCAAAATATATTTTGTTTTAAATACTCATTATTTGTTTTTTCGATTGAGAAACGTATGAATATAATATTAATACGTCGTTTTGATATAATAAATATTTCAAAATTATTATAATATCTATAATAAATACCATCGCAATGTAATTAAAACTAAAGCTTCCAAAATATTGTTAAAAAAATTGATAAACTGCATAAAAATGTACATTTTTAAATTTCTTAATTGTATAATTAAGGTTCTAATAGTAATTGAAAGTAAATTCTGAAAATAATTAATTGAAGTCTTTTGGGTATCACAAAGAGGGTAAAAATATTTTCGTTCCTTTTTATTTACGAGGCAAACTATTGTAGAGGTTTTCTTTTGTAATAATAAATATAACTCAATAAATTTTCCCTGCGCCATAACTTTTGATAAGTCATGTTATGCTTTTAAAATTTTTGAAATGTAAATGTAATAAAAACAATGTTTTATTATAGAACTAATAGTTAATATGAGTACAAACTTTTTTTAAATGTCAAAGGTCTCAAATGAGCAGACGGCCTACTAGATAGGGAGTACTGACAGTCGCCCATGGATATTCGCAACATACTTAGATGATGTTACGGATACGTTGCCAAACTTGATTGTTGAAAAAAAGAGAGGGGGTTTAAGGGAAATACTTGTCTAAATTATATATCTTTACGTTAAACAAACGCTCAAAATTATTTACTAGTGTTAAAAAATGATTTTATAAATAATAATAGTTGTTATTACGGCGGGTTTGTCAAATCTTAAGATTATAAAGCATAACATAAAAAAGATTAATTATTATATACTTTCTCAATTTTTAAATAAAATCAGCATGAGAATATGAACATTTTCAAAATTTTATTGAATACTTTAGAAGCTTCTAATTTATAAATACAAATACATGTTTTTAACATTTACTTTATACCGACCGAGGTTAATGACATTTGAATTAGGCTTTTTGCGTAATTTGATCTAAATTCATACTATTAATAGTCTAATTTCAGCTTCTATAATTCCATTAGCTGATATTACTTCGTTGTAATAGATTTGGACTGTCTGATAGTGCTCTTAATGGCGGTCTCATCTTTTACTACAGTTTCCCAATTCTATTAATTATTCTAACTAAAATGAATGTTATCCCGTTGGTTTTGGATGTTTGTAAGAAAACATCTAACAGGACTATTCATTGGTGAAAAGTATTTGATGAAAGCATTACATTCGTGACTTAGGTGAAATATATTCAGTGAAAGGTTGTTTACTCATCTATATTTATTTCAAATATTTCAAAAGATAAAAGCTTTTTCTGAGTGTGATGAAATATATATTTGGTTTGTTTTATTTTTAGTCAGATTCTGACCTTTGAATAGCTTTTAGACGTCTGATGTTTCAGTAATACTCAATTATTAGCCATAAGAGAATACAAAATACTTTCAAAATGTATGATATCTTTATCACAGTGACTACAATTTCAATTTATATGAATAGTTATTATTAATAATTATTTTAATTTATAACCAGCTTTATGTTACTAAACATGCATACGGTTTCACAATGTCCTAGAATACGTTAACATTTCCATTAATTCGAGTACGAACTGTGTTTACATCACAATGCAGGTTTCATAAATCATTTAACAGTATACCTTGACATACTATATACACATATATACAGGACATAGCCCTCTTTCATTGATATGAAAATAATAAATGTGTTCTCAACCAGAGGTATTGCTCTTTATTAAAATTAATTCACATTCTACTTTCTTATTAAATCAATTATTTGTTATATAATAAAGAAAATGTTTAATCGCAGGTGTAACAGCCGGTGGAGGTGGTGGCTGGGAGCCTCTAGGACAACCTTACTTTGACAATAGCACGAAGCGAGAAGCTACAGCTGCTGTTGGTCAGCCAGCGTATCTGCACTGCAGAGTCAGAAATTTGGCTGACAGAGCTGTGAGTTTACTATCGATTCTATTTTAAAAGAATATATTTTTTGGGTGTTTACCAAGTATTGATGGAACTTTATTTCATGTTAATTTCTTAACTTCTACTAGTATTGATTCACATCACCGATACTAAATAGATCTACAAGTGTTTCAGTACATTCTGGTTCTTGATTTGTAGTAAATTTTATTTTTTAACCTTAAAGATATTTTATAGTTAATGTATATAAAATTGTTTATATGAATTTGGCAATGAACTTTACTTAAAAATCCTCGCTATACTTCCAAGTATGTATTCGTATTTTAAAAGTGCCAATTTATGTTTTTATTTCATATCATGAGCAAAATTTTTATTAAAGTACATTATACGGATACATAAGTTTATATTTTATACAACAATGCCCGTTAAAGGATCTGATATATAGTTCTGTCTTTCCAATTATTAATACATAATTTTACTCATTTCAAAATTTTAAATAAGACCTTGTTCTAATATTAAAAACTGTGTAATTTATATGTAGATAGTTATATTATATTATTTAGAAGATAATTAGTAGAAGTTAATAATATCAAAACCAAAAAATGTCAACCTTAAAATAATTTATTATTATATACGAACCCTTCATTTATGGTTGTTTTTGTATATAAACTAGAAGACCCGGCGAACTTCGTATCGCCCTATAATCAAGAAATATCTGTTACGTTTTTTTATTTATATTTTTTGAGTTTACCTATTAAAGCCATAAATCTCCGTGTTTTGAAGTGCGACAGAATGATTGACATATTAGTTAGTTGTCAAATCTAATGTCATAAAAAAACGTTTGTTTAACAACTATGTACTAATAAATTAAAAATTAATTAAAAAAACATTGTCCAGCGGACAAAATTATGAAACTATCTAACTAACTATCTAAACCATTCCCAGATCCCCTGAAACACACATAAAAAAATTCATCAAAATCGGTCCAGTCGTTTGAGAGAAGTTCAGTGAACACTCACAGAAGAATTATATGTATAAAATTTTTTTTTTTTTTTTTTATTATTCTTTATTGCACAAACAGAGGTGTACAAAGGGCGGACTTAACGCTATTACAGCATTTTCTGCCAGCCAACCCAGAAAGTGTAGGATAGAAGTAAGTAGGGTGTGCACAGAAGTTAAAGAAACATTAAAAATATATACATGATATAAAATACATACATATACAAATACATATACATAATATACATAAATATGCACAAACAAATACATATACAAGTACATAAATATTTAACATATATACACAAATATATACATATATATATATATATATGAATCCAATAATGAGAATAGTACAGAAGAAAAGACATCACATAGTGTTGACAGACGACAGATAAAATTCTCTCACTTGACGCTTGAAAGAATCGCGCGAAGGGGCTCTACGAATAGAGTCAGGCAAAGTGTTCCAAAGCCGGGCTGCGACTAAAGAGAAGGAGTTGGAAACAAAGCCAGATTTATGGGGAGGTATGAAAAGGGTAAGGGATTGAGAGGATCGTAGGGGCTTATTATGGGTAGAGGAGAGAAGAGAAAATTTAGAGGATAAATAGGTGGGAGCTTTAGGGTCGGTAAGAATAGAGTAGAGAAGACATAGAATCCTAGTATACCTACGTTCCCGTATAGGAAGCCAGTGTAACTGCTTCCTAAAACGAGAGACGTGGTCGAACTTGCGTAAACTAAAGATGAAGCGAATGCCGTTGTTTAGAAGACGATTAAGTTTTTGGAGGTGTTCTTCCGACAGGTCTAAGTAACAGGAGTCACCGTAGTCAATAATTGGAACCAAGAGGGTAGAAGCAAGCTGGATTTTAGTTTCCATAGGCAAAAAATTTTTTAAACGCATCATGGAATGCATAGTGGCATAAAACCTACGAGAAACTTCTTTAATATGTAAATTGTGACATTTTAATCTACAATCCTGTTTTCATTAACAATTTAACATATCTTCTTTAAAATACAACTTCTTATACAAAAAACCTACTCGTATTTCTTGATTGTTCTCTTTTTCGTCTTCGTGTTAAGCTATTCCAGTGTAGACACAGCAAACATTTCATTCAAAGTTATTTTTATATAAAATAATTAAAAATAATAAAAAAATCTAGTTTAAAGTATAAAGTCTGTTTGTTAAAAGTCTGTAATTACACTAGGAAAACTGTGTAAATTATAATTGATTTCTAAAACCTTTTAAGCATACCGTTGAAATGATGCTTTTTTTTGCTTTCTGAAGCCCTTAGTGATAATTATTTCTTATAAAATCTGAAATTTAAATTATATTTTTACAAAATATTTACTTTTCAACACTAATGAGTGTCTTCATTAAATGTTTTTTAAATAAAATAATAAGTCGATATACAGATAGCCCTCGTTAATCATTATAGCAAAAAATGGTATCTATTACTTAAGTAGCGCATAAAATTCTTCAACAAATCACTTTGTGCGAAATTAATAAATTGTTAAAGTTTGGCCAAAGCCATTATTAAAGGAAAAGCATCAGCTGATAGTTTCGACCTAACCACCCAAAGTCACGATTTTTAGCAATCTGTTAACGTCCAAAATAGATTTAACACCAATGATGTTTGATGTTTTTCTTTATGAAACTACATTAAAGTAATGAAAATAAAAAAGAACACACTTTTGTTATAGAAATAATCTGTGTGTGTTTCTTATACAATTATGGGTTATTTTTTAAAAAGAATTGGGACGATCTACTCTTTTATTCATGATTATACCTTGAGTATGATTACGTTGCATAAATTAAACGTATAATTAATTAGCTTAATTGATGCTACTAATACCTTATTTGAAACGTAGTAGTTTGTGATAAATTTTAGGAAGATTTTTTATAAAAAGTGAAAAATCTTAACTCTTAAGTTAGGATTAAAGATTTTTCACTTTTTACTGAGGCATACCTTTTTTACTTCACAAAAAAAACGAACAGTGGATATTAAGGAAAAATATTCAAATTTAAATTGAAAAATATTATAAGTATCTGTATATATAAACGGATACTTGTGTTTTTTGACTATAAATGGGTTAAGCCGTTTATAGTAACGGTCAGTATTGTAGATGTCACAAGCATAAAATCAGTAAATTATTTATCAGTTACTTTATTTTAAAAAGTATCAATTAAATAAATTTTGTTACTCCTTGATGTTTTGTTTATATTATTTTTAATAGATTTAGCACCTTTGCCTAACCTAAGTCTAAAAACAGACCCCTTTGAAAGTATGATGGTATAAACCCGTATATGATATTAAACGCGACAATATCGTGAAGATAAAAAGTTTTAAGCCTCTATATGTTAAGGACATTTACAAACTTAACACCTATAGAAGGTCTAGAATAAGGCATGATAGCCAAAATTATGACAAGTACTATAATACCACTACGATAACGAAATAAAATCTATAACTGAAAATTTACTTACACCACAGTTCAGTTACGCTTTTGCAAACTTATTTGTAGTTAGTAAACGAGGCATATCGTTGTATTGATAAAACAGTATTCTAAAAAAAAAGCTTATTTACAGTTTATTTTTAACTAAGAGATTTATTGGAGTAGAATGTACTAAATACGTAATATGAAAATTAATTTCGTAAGTAATATTTCATCTAAGACTTCCACGAGTATACATTTTAGTAAATCTATAGTTTGCAGTAATAATAATCACAGTAACTCTATAGCTATTGACACTTTAGACAAAATGAAGAATATTAAAATACGCTACATAAATCGGAAAAATATATATAAATTTAATGATTAGGTATGAGGTATACTTCATCAGTATATCTACTGTGCCAAGTAATGCTATAAAGCCTTATTAATTTTATAGTAAATATATTAATATTTGCGTTTTTATTCTACTATTGCGTTTTTTGTACAAGATTTTTTATTAAATTTGTTCAGTAGGTTATGTGGACAAACATCAATAATATATTTGTGACGATTTACTCGTTACTAAATAAAGTTAACAGAATATCGATCGTGATTTCCACCTCAAAAGTATATTGGAATTAAATAATAAAGTCTTTTCTTCATTTTATAATAATATTTTTTCACATAAAACTATAACGATGGCCTACTAAGTGATTTTCGAGCCAAATGAATAATAAAAAAAATAAATATCAGTTTTTATGGAATTGGTACAACTTTTTGATAGTATGATGGATATTTATTTGGAAAGATATTTTGAAGAACCACATTTATTTTAGAGATAGAATATTCAGAATTATCATGGTTTCCGATGCGAGCTCGGAATGAATAGAGACCAAATTGCTATTGAAGGGTTTTGCTACGCTTACTCATTCTCCCCGCAGATTGCACCGATTCACTCTTACGACTATCATTTTGGTAAATTGATAGAGGAACAAAAAACATACAAATATCTTGCGATAGGGTTCTCTACAAAATAACTTTTTTCCTGTTTATTATTTTAGATTTTTTAGTTATAGGAAGTTTTAGCCGTAAAAGATAAACATCATAGGACAGCTCATATCTGTCACAAGTTTTTTGTTACGTTAATTTACATCTCATAAGCTACACAAAATGCATGTATCTCATTATATTTTTTTTTTTTACAATCTGATATAAATTTAAATGAAACTAATACTCCCGACGTTTCAGTTACTTTTCAGCAGCAAGTTGCTGTATAGTAGCCGAAACGTCGGGAGTATGTAGTTTATAATCAAAAATAAATACGCGAAGTAAAATCCGCAAATATTAATTTCATTTAAATGAGTACTCGCGAAAATCTTAAATCTCATAATCTGATATAAATTATTATTTTTAAAAATGAATAAGTAATTAAAACTGTAAGCAAGGTAAGATACGCCAATATTTTTGTTGTTCCCGGTGCTTAGTCACAGGGAGTAGCAGGATTTTTTTGTTCCAATTTTTTGAGTGATTTAGGTAACTGAAAAGATATGAAAACAAAAATCAGATATACGAGTATTTTTTCACTTTTTCACTTTTGATTGACCGATATTAAATTATTCCACGTTTGAATATAGCCTGAATATTGACGAACGCTGAATTTAAGCTGCGAGGTTTTTATTCAACCCTGAATGATAGCAGGCTTTAACTGATACTATCAGTCGACCCGTATTAAAAAGTTTTTTAACGCAATGTTTAGATATATTGAAAACTGTTTTTTTTTGTAACATTTTCAGTAGCCTTTGAAATAGTATGATGGCTAGTTTGTTATTGATACAATGTAACATAAATTCGGAATGATAAAATTGTGTGACAAATGAAAATTTTATTTAATTAACTGAGATTGGATCCAATGAAAAATAAGCATAAAGTAATTTATATACATACTTGATTATTTTTCTTATCATTTATCCATTGCTATAAAACTTCAAGGGGTTAAATATTTTTTGATGTTATCAAAAATATTTAAATGAAACGAATAATTTCTCAAGTCTTTTAATTCTGTTATTATCAGCACATCTATTTGAAAACGGATCATGGGATAGGGATAACAGAAACTAGTTTCTATTTAAAATTTTACTGAAACGAGCTTAATGCTGCTTGATCTAGGCTTGACCTATAAAAACTTTTACGCGAGTAAAAGAATAGTTTGTGAATATGCAGTTATACTCAGTTAGATCACTTAGTTCCGTCGCCACGAAGCTTTTATACGCGATGGTAAGAAACTTTTAAATCTCAAGGCGAAACCTTTCAAATTCTCCAATACACCGCCATATTAAAAGGCCGCTGCGTGAAATAGGTCAGGAATTGTTTTATAAAAGTAGAGGAATACTTATTTTACTACTTTTTTTATTGTAATTTAATGCTTTATCTTATTGCAATGGATTTCCAACGTACAAAATTAAAATATTAAAAAGATATAAAAATATATGGGTTGCTTGTAATAAAGTTTTAAATTAAATGCTTAGTAGTAATATGCAATGCTTTCATATATTTAATTGTTACTTCTTATTATATTCATTGACTTATTTGATAAATTGTAATCCTCTGTAACAAAATCGAAGTTAAAATAAATTTTCAAAAAACAGCAGTAATTATAACTGCTATTATTGTTATAAGTTTCTATATTAGAATCAAAGCCATCACTTAAATAAAATATTTAAAAATGTAAATTACTGTTCTTTTATAACATTTATTGTTGTAGTTATCAAATCGTTTTCGGTTCTGCAAAGTAAGTTTTTTTAATAAACAATATCTAAAAGATCTTGTTCTTTAATGCCAGATGAAATACATTTATTTACACTTTGGCTGATCAGCTTTTCCCCGCATGACTGCTCTATATTGCCAATTGAGACACATTTCTCACATGTATTTGTTCTATTGCGAATCAATCAAACCCATTCAATGTAATCCTTTTACGCGATTGAGTGAACCATCAGACCTCCAGACGCCTGGAATTATATGCCTCAGCTCGTAACTTCGTCCGCGGGTTTCATTTTGGTGATGTTACATTTTGTGATCTATAAAATGTAATATCACCGAAATAAGAGGAATATTTTAAATTTTTTTGAAAACCATTTCAATTGAAAGCTTCATGTTTATCAGTTTAATTTACTCGTTACTTTCAAAAATTTATACTCAAAGTTATGCTTTTTATTTAAAAAAATCTCTATATTTTTAATAATAAACTAGTGGTTTTTTTTACGTATATACCACAATACATAGAAGTGTTTATTTATTCCTTCTATGCTGTGACCCTAATTGCTTAGTTATTTAAATGTTAACTTAACTTCAATATGGATATTATATATCTTATTTCATATATTTTAAATATTCGATGTAACATAAACAACATTTCAAAATTACTCTGAGATTATGAGTGTGAAAACCCTCAAATTAGTTTTATTTAGTTTGAAGTTCAAAATCAGGACAGTTTTCGATCTACTAATCTCCCTTAATTAATAAATCGTATTTGAAGGCTATTTTGTCCCTCATCAAATGTGAAATATTTAGAGGTGGAATACGTTAACAGTCACATTTATATAGCATTATCACATTCTGTGCTCATTTTATTACAATAGCCAAACCATAGGAGTAGACTCACAATGCACATTATATTCTTCTTCATTAAAGTCTTCACAATTTCCTTTTAACGTGAAACTGCAATTTTTTTTTACGTAGAAATTGAACTGGTTTGACAATTTCTTCATTACCTAGGTTTATTTGTTACATTTTATTTATGTTGGTTGGTTATAATTTTTATCATTTTTTAACTTAAACCATGCTTCCTATAAAATTTTATATTTTATTTTGTTTTTTAATTATATTCAGTCGAATGTGACCCATATATGTATGTACGAGTTAAAAATTTTAAGCAATGTTTAATCACATATTTTACAGTAATGATTATCGATATATCATTATATTGTTTGTAACTTATCCTGTATATACTATGAAAACAAATATGCTTGCTACTGCTATTTACCTGTTTAATACGAAGTTATTAACTAATGAAGTAAATACTCAGTGTAATATATGTAACCTTTCAAATGTATAAGAAAGAGTAAATTTTATTTAATAGTATTATAATCGAATAAATAACGCTTTTTTGTATTAATAATACATAATTTTCACTAAAACCAATCAATTAGATTATAACACACTTTATCAAGAGCTTAAAATACATTAAAGTTCACATCAATTATTTTATGATTGTCTCTAAAACAAATGGATTGTATTTTCCAATTAGAACATTTACTTCGCAAACGAGCACTGAAAACTTTCAATCCGTGGACTAATTCTATTGTTCGCCGTCCGTCTTAGCTGTTCCAGATTGTAAGGTGCTCTTGGTACAACGAGAAATTTTAAACAACTTCACAATTACGGATAATTGGTTCTCGGGCGTCTTTACCGAAAACGAAAAGATTTTATGAAATCTTAAGCGTTTTAATTTATATATCTTCATGAAGGCAATTGAAATTAGGAAGATTTCAAAGACCTTTCCCTTTTCAAGCAATCTTCTAATGGATGTTTTTTACCAAGTCTGGCGGAATTTTATACAAAAAAAAAAGTTTTTGAAACCAGATCATCAGCTGGTTTTATTATCTAAACAATTTTAGTTGTGCAAATATTTCTTTTAATAGTTACTAAGCATGAATGTGTTTTAGGTATCCTGGATTCGCAAACGCGATTTGCATATCCTGACCGTGGGTGTGCACACATACAGCAGCGATGCTCGCTTCGCAGCACTGCATGCGGACGGCTCCGATGAATGGACCCTGAGGGTAGCACCAGCTCAACCACGAGACTCCGGTGTATACGAATGTCAAGTGTCCACAGAACCCAAAATTAGTTTGTCATTTAGACTCACCGTTGTTGGTACGTATAAATTCTGAAATTGAATAACTAAGTTTGTTAAAATTCAAAAAGCATTATTTCTTCACAGTTTGCGAGCATTGCAGAATATTATAAGATATATTTTATAAGATAATAATTATTAAGTATTTAATAACACACCCAAACGCAAAGGAAATATAAAAATGTTATGTAGTAAAACGTCCTTTTTGTGTATAATTTTTAAGATATGTATTGCTATAATTTAGGAATAAAAAACAGTTAAATTGCTGTGTAATGATATGATTGGGCTTTAATTACCCTTTCATTCCGTTTTCATGCTTTATTTGATTTAATTCAGTTGATAATTCTCTTATTCATTAATTACTCGAATTCTGCATACTTTTATATTTTACCCTGTCTGAAGGATTTATTCACTGTTAGTTACCTATTATTTTTAAATTGTAAACAATAAAAACTACAATAAAAAAGATAATCTTAAAGATAAAAGTATCATTTTATGAAAGACAAAGAATTATTTTACAAGTAGCGGTACGATTATAGACTGTTTATAAAAATAAAATACTAAAAAGATAATCAAAACAATAATATCTTATCCATTTCATTACATTTAATGAACGAGTCATTTAAATATTTCAACCATTATTAAATATTAAGTATAACTTAATTTTGTATAACGTTTTATTTTTATTAAAATACAATAAGTAAATGCAAAAGTTTGTTTTTTTAAACGATAATATAAAATGCCTAAATCATTACTCGTTAACTTTTAACAGTTAAAGATTTAATTAACTTGCATTGAAGGTAATTCATATTAGTAAGCCATCAAATTATAACATTTTCAATAAAATTCTGTTCTGTCATTTTTTGGACATATTCGACATATTATATATTCGATACATGACAAAATGTTGTATGCAGTTGTTTAAAAATATCTATAATGCTAAAATAGTTAATTATTAATTATTAGCAGCATTAGAATTTTATTTGAATATAAAGACAATATATAGCTAAAACAAGTTATCTATTATTACTTCCATTATAATACAAAAATATAAAACAAAGCTACTGAATTATTAAAAAGCTTTACTTTACATAAAGTTACTACGTATCGTCCACCCAGCACGTAGCTTGCCTCGTGCCCTCTTTTTACCACTCCAGGCGACCTGTCGATTTTCACAAGACGCCCACCCCAAGAGAGATCTATGTTCGTTATTAAAGTATTGAGAAGATAATATGCCGACATATTTCATAAATATTTAGTTAGGCATTTTAATTTTTATATCAGTGACATTAAATCTAAATCCTATTTCATAAATTTGATCATGAAATAGATTTGAAAAACAGGAAGAATCTGTTTCATGGAATATACAATTCACTTGTTAGCTACTACCAATACAAACAACCTCGCTTATAATGAAAGCCACTTATTTTAGGAAAATGACGTAATTATCAGCAATTTTATTATTATTTGATTAAGCCCAGTTGTTATTCTACTATTGGGTGACCTTATAATAATAATATCTGATAATTTACCTCATAGGAACTGATGACAATATTTAAGTTTATTTGTCTCTCTCCCTCTGTTCAAACTTATAATTTCTAATCAGTTTTGTTAACTATCTATTTAATTATATTTTTAATATTTACAATAATTACAACATTATGCAAATTAAAAACAACTATTATTTTAAAATAAAAAAATTAGACATCTATTTAGCTAGCTCTAACTGAAAATAAAAGTCATTAAAAATCTTATATCTGTCAACAGTGTCGAAAGCTGAAATTTTATCGGGACCGGAGCTGTTTGTGAGGGCGGGTTCAGATATTAATCTCACTTGCGTCGCAAAATACGCTCCCGATCCCCCTAGGTGAGTAGATTATTATAAATATATTCTTTATTTTTAAAAATTATACAAATTTACAAGAAGTATTTCATATTTTTTAACTCTAACAAAGTTAAATTAATTGATGTTTTAAATGATTTTGCATATTTTCAACGTCAAGCTTATAAGATATGTATGTGTTTATATCCTTTTAAATAATATTGACAGAAAAATAGTTCTAAAAAATATGAATATTATACAATATTTGTTTAAACAATGTACTAAGTGACACGATTTTATTTTCCATACTGGAATTATGGTTGTAAAATACATTAATCTTAGACATAAATAAGGTTTAAAGCCTATTTCTTTAAAGGCTATATGTGGGTTTTTAATCAGTTTTGTGTTTTTGAAACTAATAAATTATTATATTAACATTACTCCAATGTCATATGAAAGTTAAAAGAAGAAATTTTAATGAAGTTCGTAAATATATGCTTCAGTATTAAATATGCATCAAAAAAATAGTTTTAACCCTACAGGATAATATTACCAATATACAATATCGAATTATAAAGCATAAATCTCAGGAGATTTTGAAGTGAAAAATATTATAGTAATTAAATTATTTACAGTAAATTTTTCTAATATAAATATTTTCAAAAAAGGCAGCGAGATCGTTTCCACAAATCCCAATATATTTATTTAACAACCTATTTATTCTCGCATATATGAACATGATAAGCTTATTTTCTAATAAAAGGGTCGGTTGAGGTCCCTAAGTGAGGCATTCTTTGCCTATCACCATTTAATGGGACCGTGTGCCTGAGATCTTTCAGTGAGGGACCTTCAATTTGAATATTGATAGGTTGATTTGCTTCCCAAGAAAAGAAGTTTTTTATTGAGGCCATCTCATGAGTTATGCATGTAGTATTTTTAGTTTTCAATAATAATATATTCTGAAGGCCAGTAACTTTTAATATAGCTGTTTTTAAACAAAAATACTTTTTAGACATATGTAGTTTTCTATTTTCAGATGTTTGTTACATTACTTCGTAAATAATGAAAACGTAACGGAATAGTAATTTTCCTTTGATCAAAATTACCATAAAATACAGTTTATTTTGCTTATTTATATGAAATCAGAAAAAGGATATTTTTTTATGAACAGTGGAAAAAAAAAACACATATTTTTTAACTAATTAACAAATGAGACATGCTCATATTTCAATTGACAACTAACATGAAAAAGAGAGGAAAATTTGTTACTGAATATTTATATGGACTGAAGGTTATTTTTAAAAACAGTCGTTTTAAGAAAAACAATTTTATTAATATGTTAGAAAGCTTTGACAAAACCGAGAAGCTATGGACTATTCTTATTTGAAATGGGGTTACGAGTTATATAGAGGCTAATGAGCTGAAAAGGCTTAAAACAAAAAAGGTTTATATGAACGAGATTAAATGAGTATTTCCACGAGACTTGCTGTGTATTTTTCTTCTCGTATTCGACTCGAATGACATATTACAATGATTTTCCGTAATAGTATCGGGTTAAGTCTGTTTAAAAAAAATATTTTCTCGTCTTACAGAATCTTTCTGTATACATTTATGTTATAAAAAGTAATTTCTAAGACTCGGTAGGTCATACATACATACATCATCTAACATAATTAATTTGAAGTCCCATGCTAACAACAACTATGCGTATACTCAACATGGAATTACGATCATATAACCAATAAAATATTTTAATAATAAATTTATTAAATTTTCAACTTACGAGTATATTGGACTAAAGTTTGAGTATTTATAGTAAGTACTCATCAGAATATTTTCGGCTTTCAATTTTGTTTGGATGTGTCCATCCATGAATAATCGAGATCAAAGATATTTAATAATCAATTTTGGAGTTAACTGTTTTATCATTATTTTATTTTAGTTCTTGTAAAATATCATGAGAATAAAATTTTAAAATTAAATATTGCTAGATTAGTTAATATATTCACTATATTAAAATATTATCTTACATAACATGTTGTAAATAGTAATAGTATTTAAAAGTATATATTAGTATCTTTTCCGACTTTTAATTATATATTTTAAGACTACTTATAAAAGCCCCATCATGGAGGCCATACTTACTTTACAGTTGAAATTTTGATGATCGACAAGGTCATTACGGTTTGCGCTCTATATCTTTTTAAGCAAAAATATACTTCCATTAACAATCTTTATTTAACAAGTGCTCCAATATTGTAAGAATTCAGATTACAGTTGCATAAATCAAGCAAAAACTTTACAATTATCAAAATTGATTTCTCTTAATATTTAAAGATAATATATATACAAAATTTTTCATAGCTTCATATACTGGTATCGAGGCGAACAAGTGGTAAACTACGCACAGCGTGGTGGAATCAGTGTTGAAACTGAGCAACGTACCCGTACAAGCCGTCTGCTCATTGCCCGCGCCGCACCCCATGACTCTGGCAATTACACCTGTGCGCCGAGTAGTTCAGGTAAGTGTTTCTGTCCTAAAACGTAATGTTATCTAATTTAAGCACTTCTAAAGAGAGTTTGTTTTTGAGAGTCTGTGGTTTATAACATTAAAATCTGTTTTCGATATAAATATTAAAGTACGAGTATTTTTTTGATTTTGTTACAAATAATGAAGTAAAAATCTTTTAATTTTTATATTTTGTGGACTCTGTCTTTGTTTCAAAGAATCTTATGTCAAGAAATCAATCACTCTAACTTCACTTTAATCGGTAAATAATGACATGTTCATATTTTCTAAGATAAAGTAATGAAATGACCACCACGTTCTTGACAATATGTGTACAATAGCTAAAATGCATTTCTCGCACGAAGCAGTACTTGAACTAGATTATATCGTGTCATAATCATGGCAGCAATAAAAAGGAGCAAGTATGTGCATACTAAAATGTAGGAATAAAACGCGACACACTACTTAGTGGTAGTACCACGAGAGTACAGTATTTTACGGTAGCTTATGTTACTATTTTGAGTTTATCCTATTTAGTTTTGCTGAAAATTTAATCAACTTAAGCCGTTTCTTAACTGCGTTTATAATAATGTTTTACTACAGTTATAAAAAAGAAGATAATGTTATTTATAGAATTATTTAATAATTTATTTTTTATGTGTGAAGAATAAGGGGTAAAAAAAATATGTCCTGTAAATTACGTTTTATAGTCTCATTATTTCTTTCAATTGTGTTCAAAATTTTACGGTTTTGTTAATTTCTGATTTAAGAATGATACCTAATCTGCGTGTCACTTAATTTTATTTGTTTACAAACACGAGTGAGGCTTTTGTAAGATACTGTAGAGTATCAGAGTAAATTCGTTAAATTTTCAGTGTTGATTCTCCTGACTAGTTTTAGCATAACCATTTTCATCAATGATGCATGTGTCTTATAAAACAAATATGATTTGTATTCTTTCTTAACAAAATATTACTTCTCAACTATTTTTTTTTAAATAACTAATTTATTGATGATAGTTTAATTTTTATCTGCACTTCGTATTTGTACATTTTATTGACAAGTTATTGTAAGTTATTGATATTTTTTACTAGTACAGTTCTTTTTACAGGGATAAAAAATAAAGATATTTGCTTACTGCTACTTCTATAGAAAAAAAAACAACCTAAACGTGACTTATCATCTTATTTCCACTTCGGACGAGACCTTACGTCTCGTCATGCTTTGCTTATTATATTGTTCACAAAGTATATATAGACAGGTGCCTTTTGAACATGAGATATTATGTTTAAATCTATACGTAACATATGATATAGTTTTATAAACTATAACACGTTTTCAACATTTTGATTTTATAGTCCTTATATAAAGCTTGAATAACTTTGAATACAGTTAACAAGTTATATGAAACCAAGGTCTACGTCTAAATGAAACTAATATTTTTCGGATTATACTACCCGACTTCATTTTTGTAAATAACTGCATATTCCCGAAGTTTCAGCTTCTTTTCAGTAACCGTGATCAAGATAATGTGTATACAAAGTACCGTGATCACGGTTGCTGAAAAGTAGTCGAAACGTCGGGAGTATGTAGTTTTTTATAAATATTAAGCAGCGTAGTAGTATCCGAAAATTATTAGTTTCATATAAATCAATTATAATTATAATAAATCTGTAGAGCGATCAATTCTGTACATAAAATCTATTTAAAAAATAACTATCTGGGGGTGGTTAAGGATCGCTACTGATGCCAAAAATGCAATCAGTAAAATTTTCGTCTGTCTGTCTGTCTGTATATTCGTTATGGAAACAAAAACTACTGGACGGATTTTAACGCAATTTAGCATAATTATTTTTCATACTCTTGGGCAGGTTATAGTATACTTTTCATTACGCTACGATAAGTAGGAGCAGAGCAGTGAAGGGAAATATTGGGAAAACGGGATAAGTTACTCATTTTTTTAAACTTTCGTCGCGTGTGCAGGCTTATAGGTTAAAGCTACATAGAAATCATGTTTGACGGAAATATTCTCCTTAAAATTATATAAAAAGTATTCCTCGACGGTAAATATCTATTGTGAACATGATCTAAACAATACAACCACTATAAATAATAATAAATATTACCAATACATTTACTTATTACACAAGGAATTACACGCTGACGGAGTCGCGGGCACAGCTATCTATATTTTTCTGCCAGAAGTCACTATTCCACGCGGATGAAGTCGCGGGCAAAAGTTAGTAAATCAATAAAACTCTCGAAAATCTAAGATCTCCTTAAGGTCTACTTGTATTATGAATGCGTCAAGTAATAATATTTCATACGTAATTTGAGACAACAACAGAGTTCAATTTTAATTCGGATCAGATGGAAATTATTTTCGTAAAGATTCTCTTTAAACATCAGTACTTACAATGTTTAAAAGAAAACGCGGTATTACTAGCAAGATACCAATTAAAAGTGAATAAGATAATGTGTATACCAAGTATTATACTGCTTTTTAGATCATGGTTATAGTTTAATTAGTAAAGTTGATTTTATAATGATATTGTAAATCCGAGTAAGTCATAGTGAATTTTTAAATAATTATTTTACCCAGACGGGAGATTAAATATCTGAGTCCATCAAATTTGTTAAAGTGGCTACAGTAAATAAAAAGTAGGAACTTGGCCACCTGAGACTTAAACGCATTTTGGCATTAAATTTAATGTTAGCATTATTTTACCCAAAATTATAAAAGAAACTTTTACAACGAAGTTGAGAGCGATATTTTTATTATAATATTTTTTAAGGTTTCTTTTCCATGTCTAGTAAGTTACTGCCATTCATTTACCTGTCATGGAATACACCTGATCCTTTAGAATTTGATAAGATACTATAAATAAAATTGACAAACGTTTTTATGGTTCTATTTTATTTTTTATTTCTTAGTTTTGAATTCCCTTTAACAGTATGTGTGTCTAAAGATCTAATAAACCACTGACTGAATAATTATTATTTTAATTTATAATAGATAAACATTATTTAAGAATGGTGTAAAGCACGGTTACGCCTCCGAAGATTACAATGATTGTAATATAATTCAAATTATCATGTAAACCTCAACCCTTCTTAAGGTCGTGGCCCAGATGTATTTCTTAAAAGTTTGTAACATGTCACTAAAGTAATTAAAATAATTTAGTAAAGAAAAATAATTCTGATTTTTTAGAAAGATAGGCACAATGAAGTCTTTTGTTTAATTCCCTTATCAACTATTAATTCTACCTAAATTATCTGAGAAAAATATTTTTTATGACAGTGTGTTTTATTTTATAAAACTATTTCTAATAACTCAGCAATATGGATCACTTATTTCACGTTTAGTTGAGCTATACTTTGTTGGGTTTGTGGATGTGATTTCTATCAACTAAGAAAAGAGAACATGAGGTTAAAGTTGTGTCTAGTGATTTTAAAAGGTTTCCCATGAAATCCAATATTCAATTTTAAATAGAAAATTAATTTATTAAAAAATTAATTCATGTGATTCGCCTATTGGTTCAAATGGATAGCTCTATATCTTCGAATTAGAATCCAATCAGTTGCGATAAAAAGATATGGCTCCATTATCTCAAGAGTTCCTCAAGGCCTCTATTTTGGACTGTTGTTGTTTTTAACATTTTTGCAATTTTACATATTAGAAAAAAATCAGAGTTTCTAATTGGATTGTATATAAATTGTATAATATTATATATAATTGTTGAATTTTGCATAAAGGTTTTGATACAGTATAAAAAAATACAGTCATTGTTTTTTGACCTGAACCTCAACTTTGAAAAGTGATACATTATATTTTTAGGACGCATTACAATACTGTTGTATTTCACAACAAACTTACAAAACAATCATTAGTGAAGTTACAAAGATGATATTTTATAACGCAAATATCACAAAATAATTTGAAAAGTTCATTGTATGTTAGGCTACAAATAAAAAAAAATAAAGATATTGGATATAAATTTTACTTGAAATTACTAAATCACGTGTGTGATATCAATTAGCGATAAGTCTCAATATGCAGTCAGTGTCCGATCTTAAGGCTACGAAAGTACTTGTGGGGTGGGTTCAAAACAACTGCTGTTATTTTTAGTTTCTATCAATTATTTATAATCTTGATTTGTGTGTTAGTTACTGTAAGTGAGTATCAACCTACTAAAAGGACACATTCACGTTATGGACAATGTATGTTCGTGCATCGTGATTTAAAATTATATGGCTATATCCAATTAACCAACCAATTAATCCAATTAACAATTATAAGATTAAAACCCATTCATATTTTATGGATAACCAGTTCTGTAAGAACATCTGCAGTAACTTCACCGCATGTTATCTAGTAAATTTCTCTGTTGGGATTGTAATTTTCTACCCTTAACGTAAGTCTTTTGTTGTAAAACCGATATTGCATGAATCTGTTTGCAAAACCCTCCTCTATTGTTCATGGGGCCCGTTAGTGTATCCGTGGGTAAAACAAATTTAATCTGCTGTGTTTTATGAAAAATAATCAGCTAGAGACTGTTTTTTTGGATTTTCAATTAACTAGTTCCACACCTTACACTCGTTGACATTCACGTTTCTGTTCACTTATCTCTACAGCTGTGAAAAAGTGACTTCTTAAAATCAATAAAAAGGATTGAAATCAAACAGTCAAAAACTAGTTAATTCAGCAACAACTTTCTTAATACTGATTCTATACAAATTACTCGAAAATACTGGTAGGTACGATAAAGAAAGTATAGCTACTTTTTTTATCTTACCAGTATATTCTCAACTTGCGTCAACCGTTATTTAACGAATGCAAGTTTATTAAGGACAGTAATTTTTTTTTTTACAAATTCCAAATTACTGTTTAGCAATAATAACAGTATAATTAATTTGCTTCGACAAATTCTATTTGAAGATGTTTTAAATATATTGCAGCCATCAAAAATAAACAGATTAAGAACTTATAATGAGATTGAATTATAACTTTTGACTATATCTCAAAAAAAATAATGTTTATAAGTAAATAATATCAATGTCTACTATTTCTCTGTTCGATTGAAAGGAATTTAAACTAAACGTCGTATCCTTATCAAAGCTAAAAATAATTTTAATAAGGTTTATGGCAATATTAATATCTAGAATCTGTCTGTGTTTTTGATATTTGTAAGAAAGTCGAATTCGTTTTAAGATAATTACAATTTAAATTTTAATTCAATCTGTTTCAAAGAAAAGGTGAAAACTTCGTTGATTTATGTAACATCTATTTTGCCTTACATTTTGATATGTAATGTTATGATGTTAATATTATCTTGTTATCAATGTTCATCCTTTTTTGGAGGAGTATTTTATGAATTTATAATATATACATAAATTACATCTTTTTTACTATATTTTAGATCTTATTTTAATGATTTACATTATTTTTTTATAAGAGCATGTAATACAATTATAAACCATTATTTCCCACCATAATAGTAAAATTAGAAGTAATAGTAGTCTTATATGTATATCAAATTTATAAACATTATCAATAGTAAATAGCTGTTCTAGTTGTACTGAATTTATATTTGTTTTTGTGACAGAATCTGCTTCCGTGATCGTCCACGTACTGAGTGGAGAGCGACCAGCAGCAATGCAAAGTTCTTGTCCACCACCACCAAGCCTGAATCGAGTTTTCTTCATTGCGACCACGATAGTAGCAGCATCAGCGACCAAAATCCGCCGAGATGTCTTGTTTCCATTAATATTATACATAACCTACAGCTTTCTTCAAGTAATTGGAATTGTGGTATTAGTTTTTGCAATTTTTTTTATACGTCAAATTCACTATTCATTTATTTCAATGTCTGAAATGAGATGACCATCTAAGTAAATTTTATATATGGAAACTGTAGATGCTTTGTGTAAAGTATATCACCGTTAAAATATCCATTTGAATACAACGAGAATGTAGTGAATGACTGTTATCTATAAAATTTGTTAAAATTTCAGATCATTTTACAAAATTATATTTTGTGACATAAAAATGTATAATAAGAATGAAGCGTTATTAAAAGTAAAGCTTAAATAATTAAATTTGATAATAAATGTCTCTAAGAAGATTAGCGAATCGCATCTACTTCAGTGGGTTTAAGTCTTGAGGCGATTATTCGCCGCTTATTCTCTTTCGTTTTTCCAGCTAACTACGCTTGTCTTAATCCTCTACCAGGATTAAGAACAAATCGAATTCGTTATTCTGATCCGCCATGAGCTGAGATTCAATATAGGAGGCTTAAACTATGTGTTACGTATTTAAGCCGTTGGTCGACCTCTTAGCCACGTTATTTGCCTTGCCATCATCTTGAGTAAACAGTGATATCATTTATATTCAGTAATAACTTAATATATAATTATAAATAACTACTATTATTTGTATAGATGTTAATTTTTAAGCATCGAAATATTATATTCAAAATTGTTATCAAATTTTAGAGTGTGAACTAGTCGAAACAAGTAGTTGGGTGATAAAATCTTTAAAAAAGTATCTAAAGGAAACGTACTACCCACTATACTTCCGAACTAAGTCAGGGTCAGTGAAAACTCATGTTTAAATACATAAAACCAATCGATGTAGATGTTGGTATTATCAAACACTCATCCAAGATATCAAAAGTATAAAAAAGCGTTTTGATTAAAAACTACAAAATTTTATATCATTGTTATTGCTTTAGATTCAGTTGGTGACATTGGATTGGTTGAGTTTAATGAACTATAAAATGTTAGAGGTAAGTTAAATAGAGTTGAAACTTGAAGGTTAAAATATATATTTTCAATTATTCAAAATAATTACCATATTATGGTCTGATGTTGTTTTGTTTTAACTATAAGTCTGTTCATCATGTCCATATACTATATCTTGTCTATATCTTGTCGATTTTATTTTAAAACACAAAAATTATTCATTTGAACCATATTTTTTCTATTCCCTTTATTCGCAGTTGATCTTTGCGTTTATTTTCCCCCTACTGTGTAACTGGTGAGCATATTCAAGCGCTTGGTAAACTTTCACAAGTGATGTGAATTAATTGAATTTCATCATAAAAGAAATAAATGAATACTCAATTTTAATTTGGCAATTTTAACTTGTTTTGAAATAATACTTCTTTTATCATAATGCCATTCTGGTCCAAGTAAAGAGTAATACTTTATAGAAAAATACAATTTAATTGTAAAAATGTAGGAAAGTTTTTGTGTACCTTTATCTGTAATTTAATAAAAAAATTGTTTATTTTTACAATTACCGTTTAGGATATTTCTGTATATTATTTGTTTAAAGCTATTATTGGGTGAATCAGATCGTTTTAATTTTTATTTACTAGATTAGTCACTATATTATTACCGAGTTATTATAGTACTTATTTCTTTTAATAATATATAATTAATATTACAACAAGGACGTTTCGAATTATGACTATTCTTTCGTTCTTTCTTATTTTCATCTCTTGAATAATTTTATGACTCGTAAGACTTGTGATTATTCTATGTAAATATAAAATACGTTTTGTACATATTTTATTGTAAATACAGTTGTTAAATTAAAAAGTTTTGAAGGTAAACACATGTAATATTAGTTTAAGCGCATTCTTCGCACCTTAAGGTGCTAAAGCTGTCTCAATAATGTGGTAGACAAAAAGGGTTGTGTAATAAACTATCAAATGTAGATGTACTTCACTACAAATATAATAAAGAATTAATTAATATGGAATCGTTTTATTTTAAAGTAAACCTTATTTAATAAATAGGTATATTGTTAGCACTGTTTCAGGATTCATCAAAGGGTAACAGAAGTGACATTATCATTAAAATTGTATGAGTACAATTTAACGAAAAGGATTTCAAATTTCAATCATTAGAGTAAAACATAGACAAAAGAAATCATTATACCAAGATGTTAAATAAAAAGACAGGGATAAAATATAAAAGAGATAATAAAAGACTCGAGGCATTTTAAAACAAAATACACTGACGGAAGCAATGTTTTCTGCCTTAAGAGAGATTATACAAGTATTGAAGGAAATCATTGATGTGATACGTGAGCTCCATTTTAATAATGATGTGAATAAGTAAAATATTTCATTTGAACCGCTTACGTTTTGTTTTTCTTAGATTTAAAAAGATGAATATCTAGAAAATTATTAAGGAAATTTCAACTCTTTAGATTTGTTGTCTGATACTTCAATTATAAATATAAAATAGTACCTATATAAAAATTTATATTTATTTAAATGAAACTAATATATTTCGGATATACTACGCATGCTTTATTTTTGTATAAAACTATATATTCCCAAGGTTTCGGCTACTTTTTAGCAACCGTCATCACGGGCATCTCGTCTTCGTAGTACATATATCCGAAAAATATTAGTTTAATTTAAATGAACAAAACTCGCGGAAGTCTTAGATCTCAATTTCTACTCATATAAAAATATATTTAATACTGAAAATGAATCATTACGTATTACTCGACTATTAAATAGATTTTTAAATGTTTACGAATAAAAATACAAGTACAAAACTTGGCGGGTAATAAAGAAATGCTCTACAAATTTTACTTCTAATTGGAAATTCTGACATTGAGAACAATAACAAAACTGCAAAAACATTTACGATTTTTACATTTTATTTTAGTTATTTTTATTTTTTTTAAATTTTAAGTATAAAAATATCACATTTCCATTTTACTAAAAGAATAGAAATATCAACAAAATACATACTGAGCCTCATCTTCAAACAAAATGTTTGATGGGTAAATACAATATTTGATTTCTCTATATCAAACTCAGCAATAAATGACGTGTGCGGAACTCATTACCATTGGTTTGTTTGCGAGTTATTAGTATGAACTTGTGTGATTTTTGTAAAAATGTCGCGTGAAAACAACATTTCATGTTACAAATTAATAAATTCTTAGAGTACGGCAAATTTAACTGAAACGTTAATACAACTGATTGAAATATAAAGGAATTAACTGGGAACTAATTTGTTTCATTTCGTTAACAAAGGAAAACATTTACATGTAAAGATTACCGCTTAGGTTTTTGTGAGGTAATAGGTTTTTACATTAATATTTTTTGTAAATGCAATATTCCAATCAAAGCTTATATTCCCTTACCTCGAAACCATTAAAATTTACGTACCACGATATAGATGTGAATAATGTGTTATATTTTTATGTAATCAAAAAAAAATATGGAGATAGGAGTTATAATTTTATTACTGAGCAAAATTTTCCAAAGTGTAAATTAAACACTAAAGGGCTGGTTTTAAAAGAGAGTCACTAATAAGTGAGTCCAAAGATGTTACGTAAAATTTTTCAGCATCTTCCTCATCTAACAAAAGCATTTCATAAAAAGTACACACCATGACACTATAGAAGGTGTACCGTAGTTTTTTTAATCCCCGAGTGTTCTTGCAGATCTGAGCAGTCGGGAAGAATGAAATAGCCTGAAGTTAAGATTCCTAGTCATCTTAATAACTAAAAACTGAAGATTGTGGGTATTTTATAAGGATAAAATTATGGAGAGGCAAGATGAACAGGCTTCACTTTGCGGTGAAAGGACTCTTTGGTGATGTAGAGGTGTCAAAATTCATAAAATAGACATCAGTTCAATCGATAACTGCTTGTTGTTTGAAATTAAAATGGTGTACCTTGATCCTTCGTCATGTCTTCTTGGTCCTGGCTAGCTTAAGAATCCAATTGCTACCTGTGTACAACTGTTCTGTTATCGTTACTAACAATATCCGGCAAAAGTGGGTCACAAGGACTTAGTAAAAACTGAATGCTTAGTAAAATGGATAGAATTTTAGTTTATATCTTTAAATATCGTAATTAGTGGTTATAATACGTTCTCCAGTATACTCTATCTTGTGGTACACTTTCGAATATTTATAAATTGCAGTTGTTTTATACATTGTTTAGCTATCAATGTGTATATAATATATTTTAATAGAAATGGCTTTGTTTGTTACGGGGTAGCGGTTTAGTGTGAAAAAATATATTTAAAGCTGATGCCTTAAAAATGTTAATAAATAGTAAACAATAATAAAATAACAATATGTACTCTGGTTACCATACACGTGTTCATTGATTATCAAAAGACGATAAAATTTAGGACGGGAATAAATATTTATTCTAAATTAAGCTTCTAATAGCAATTTTACTTAATTATTTATAGGAATTTTTAATAAATGAAGAAGTTCATATAAAATATCTTTATTTATTATATTATATATTGTGATTTTAGCCTGAAAATTTTTCTTTATTGAGAGTGTACATAATACAAATTTATTGTAGTGCTACGTAAGTTTTGAAGTTCAGTCGCATTTAAAAAAAAAAACGATCATCATTCTGTTATTTAAAATATGCAATAAATAATATTTTGTAGTTATATATAAACGCAATGATTAAAAAATATTTGTTTTTTTTTATATAAAAAACTTTGATTAATTCTCCGGTGGTATCATTTACGATTTGTTATAGTAAAAATATATATAATATAATATAATATTGCTATAATAATTATCCATCTTTCATTACTAAAAACTTTGTCAAGAAATATATTTTTTCAATATATTCGAAATTATTGCACGACAACTAATTGTTTCAGGGCTCACAAAGGCTTGTCTTTTCAATATTGTTCAGGACAGTATGCTCTGCTAACACGAAATGAGGTCACTTCTTATTAATCCATATGCTTGTTTAAGGGATATATTAAATGAAAAACTCATTTGCTACATATTTCGGGACTATTTCATAAGCAGACATTTAGTATTTTTATCAATAATATTGTTTTATGATGAAAAAAACAGAAATGAATACTTTACGATTAATTTCTTGTCTTGACATGAATATAAAATGTTTGATTTAGATTTTTAGATACTGAAAAATTGGCATTAAGGCTCACTGCTTACCATTATGTATACGTGGATTTTGTAATTTAATATTTTCCATTTTTATTCTCTAAGTAATCTGCACTTTTGTCATAGTAATTAAAAATTGGTTAAAATTTTATCTGCTATTATTACTTTAATCAGTGGTTTTTTTATGAAGAAGCATAAATATCGTAATAATATGAAACCGTTAAAAAAATACATCTTCATGCATCGTTACTAATGTGTTATTATTTCCAAATAAATTATTTTGAAAGTATATTTTTCACTCACAGAGCCGACACTTCGAAAGAAAAACAACGGCCTAGATTCAGTCCCACGGGCATTTGGTGACATCTTTCTCGATATTGTAGCGTAGTCATGTTCATTTTTCATCTGGTTTTTATTGCCTAACAAATTTCAGTAAATGTTTGATCATATTTTCGATATTATACGACGGACAATTGGGATACTCAACATTTATCATTGTAGAAAAACAAATATAAATGACTGTTGTATTGTTATGTTTACATATTTATATACTTTTTTGTTAAAATATTTACAGTTGAACTAATGAAAAAATAAAATTGGTGCTTCCGCTATAATTAGGAAATCATTATAATGTAAGCTAATTCCCACTACTAAGTCGATTTCTGGTTTTTGATCTTTTTGGACTTTTTAGCCTGTTTACATGTTTCTAGACCGCTGGGTTGTATATTTTAATAATATTTCTATGTAACGAATATTCCTTTTAAATATTTGTTCCATTGTATGTCATCTGAATAAGTCCGGGTTATGGCTGTTCAAATATGGTCAAAGGAATACTTTATTTAATTTTGCATCCGAAGTATAAACTTTATCAAGAAGTTTTAAGGTACTATGAAAGGTCTCATGATAATATTTAAGTTTTTGGTCAATCATGAATACGTTTTGTGAACAAGGTCTATTCATTCAATTAGCAAATAGTTTTTTCTTACATATTTAATTATTTGATTTCATATTTTCCAAAACTAATTTTGACAGTCGATAAATGACAAAGTGTAAGCGGGACTAATGGGTCATTAATATGTTGTGTTTGGTTTAGAATTAGTGACATTTGTGAATTCAATCACTTTGTACGTTTTGATATAGTATACATATATTTTTTTTATGTCAATGGTAGCAAACGAGCAGATGGATTACTTGATGAACAGTAGTGACCGAAGCCCATGGAAATTTGTAGAAAAGAGAGAGGTGGGAATAGGGAAAAGGCACGAAACGCAGCCATTAAAAACTTCTTCAAACCGATCTTTCAGTAAGAGGGTGATACTTCTCCGGCCGAGCCAGCCCATGTTCTAGCTGTAGTAGCTTGACTACAGCTAGGCTCTACCACCTTTATTTTTTTTTTATTTACATATGTATATGTATACACGGTAAATCATCGAAGGGTATAAACGCGATTATTGGCGTTTTCACTCTATAAGTTATAATTAAGATGGCTTTATAGCATCCAATTTTAAGAAACTATTTATAATTATTTCAGAGAATATTTTAACAATACTATGATTTCTTTATTAAGAACCCGAACTAGTTTACCGCGCAAACCGTATGTTTAAAATCCTTACCATTCCTTCCTTGTCCGATTGTATTTTTGACATATCATCTTATTTCAATATACCTAAGTGATTATTTCCTTTTCGCTATGGGTCTTAATTGGTGATTATGTGTACGAAGTGAATAACGCTATGTATTATTGACATAATTTTATAAATAAATGTTTTTATTTTCGTTTGATACGTTTTTTTAAATATATACATGTACCATCTTTCGTAGTCTCCTAATTATTAAGGATTAATCTCTATGCAGAGACCTATCCTTGTCAAAAATTGGGTTTTTTATCAATTAATGCACGCTCCCTGCTCCTGTAAAGTTCTATGGTTGGTTTCGCAGTATCGTAGAGCGTTCATATTCTATTAAAATACATTGGAGAAAGCGCTAGCGTGATTCAGCGCACCCGTAACGCCATCTAGTTTCATGTGAATGAATTGAACTATACCCTCGGAGGTTGCGTACAGTTGCTACGTACCCATACAATTTCTTGATAATATCAAAAATTTTCATATTTTTGTGAAACATTCAAATTGTTGGATATTTTTTATTTATTTTAACAAATAATAACACAATATTGTGTATATTATATATATTATTATATATTCCTTTTCATTAAAAAAATAAAAATATAATTGTGAACTATTGTACTTAAATTTCTTTAATCACAATTGCAAAATGGTTGCTTTCCGGAGTAAAAAATTTAAAAATGAGCATCATTTGATAGTTTCTAAGTTACAAACCAGAAGCATTTATTTAAAATAAAAAACGATAGCCACCGGGGAAATCCCATTATATCAAGAAAATATTATATAACAAATGACATTTCCGACTTCGTCGAAACATTACCTGGCCGTGGGGACGAGAAGATTCCCAATGCCAAACAAAAAATGTTATGGCAATGGTTTCCTCACATAAAATTAGTTTAAGCATACCTTATATATGCTTTAATTGTATAATGTTTAAATTATATGTTTCAGTAGGTTCTCATATTTATCTTGAAAATTTCTTTTGTATATATATATAAATAAAAAAAATACGTATGGGTATAAAACATAAATAAGAAAGGTCTCGATCTTTAAGCAGTATAACATAAGTATAAGAATTTAAGGGGACAAAATCATTGATCATATCTAATTCATAACCTACCTTAAAAAGGTTGTTTCTGGGAAGCATTAATGATAATTATAAGTTATTTGTTCTAAACCGTCATACCTCACATTGTGTGATGAATTAATATTTCTTAGAAAATGAATTTTTACATAATTAAAAAATATATCGGAAATTGAATAAACGCAACCAGTGGAATTTAAAAATTCACTATATATTTAATGGTTCGTCAAAATTTTAGTTTTTCAATATTTGTAACTATTACATTTTTTTCGACAAATTCACATGATTATGTTAAACATGTATTTTTAAAGCGCGTTGTTTAAAAATATAGTAATATTAAAAGTTGAACTTTAATTTACCTCGAAATATAAGCGTTATTTTGTTACATTTTAAAAATATGTAAAAATATAGTAATATTAAAAGTTCAACTTTAATTTACCTCGAAATATAAGCGTTATTTTGTTACATTTTAAAAATATGTTTCTTTTATATACATTTATACATTTTGAAGAAAAGAGAGGCGATCGAGGCGACGAGAGCCCGAACCTCCTATTACAACTGTTTCATGTTACAGTTGTAATGTAAGGAGGTTCGGGCTCTCTTTTCGTTCGTAACGGACTTTGGTGTAAAAGATTAATGTATTGTAGATTTTCTGAATGTATTTAAATCTCTCCTTTGTGTTACAATAATATAAATTTCAATCTGAAATCTACATATATAAAAATGAATTGCTGTTCGTTAGTCTCACTAAAACTCGAGAACAGCTGAACGAATTTATCTTATCTTAGTCTTGAAGTATTTGTGGAGGTTCAGAGAAAGTTTATAAGCTGAAAAAAATTGATTCATTTCCGGGAAAACCCTAAAAACAGCTCTTTTCTATTTCCCATACAAACGTTTTCTTTGACATTAGATTTGACAACTAATATGTCAATCATTCTGTTCGATTGAAACAGGAAAAACCTAATAAGGCCTCTAAGACGGTATATAGTTCGCCTGGTCAGCTATATATATATTACTAATGATGAAACTAACGCGGACGAAGTCGCGGGCAAAACCTAATATCTAATAAATAAATTATTTAATAGTGAAATTGATTTTTTAAAAAAAGGCAGTTGTGATCTTGTTTCTACTAATATATATTTTAATATACCAAAATTATGAATAGCTGTGATTGAATTTGTACCAAACAGTGTTTGAATGAAACAAATTATCTAAAAAGGTATTACCAACATATAGGAATTTTCTCTTTAATAACCTTTGAAAAGGTAACTAGCTTGCCTCACGAAAGCTTTCCATTTACCTATTCTGTTTATGCACGTTATACGTTGTGCCAATTACATTGAAATGAAAAAATAGTGTTGAAGTACTTTTATTTTTCCAATTTAAATTTTAAAGATTCCATATTAATTATATGTATGTACAAAAATAAGGTGATGTAAAAACATGGTATTATTAGTATCAATAAATAATTAATTATTAATTATTAACATTATTGGTAAAAGGCTTTTATTTGTAGATTGAACTTGATTAGAAATGAATAAAATGTGGACATGTTGATTCAAGAATTTAATCTACTTTCATTTTTATGGTCATGAAACTTGAATTTACTACATACCTATATATTTATATATATAAAAAAATTAATACAAACTAAATGTAAATGAAAAGATTCTACGTTCTTATATTTCGAGGGCAATTATATTATGAAATAAATACATACTCAACCAAAAGAATGAAATTAGACTTACCCAATAATTACATCATAATAATTTTAAAAATAGAATAACATTGCCTTGCTGTGAAAGATTGTGAAAGAACTGAAGTTGCGTTTAGAATAAATTTTGCTCATAACTTATGTTATTGACATTTTTTATTCCATACTAATATATAAAACAAATATTTTATATACTTTAGATAATTATAAAATTTACTACGACATAAAATGTATAAATTTTTAATACGAATCTAATTATAAGTTAATATTATCATATATATTTTTAAAGTCATACTGTTATTCAAGGAATATACTGTTTTTTTCAAATTTCTTCCAAGCTGCTTATATATTTTTTTCTTAACCCATATTGTCTGAAAAGTTTCATTTACGTCTAAACAGTAATAGGATAAAGTCAAAAATCATAATTAAATTCAAATAAATAGATTTTAAATGTGCAGTAATAGGAAAAAACCCAATAAGTTACCAGCATTCATATCTTGTCGGTCAATTCAATTGTAGAAAATTTAAATCTAGCAAATTTTTTAAACACATTCTCTCGCGTGGCAGTAATCTTCTGTAGCGGCCGCATATTTAAGCAACCAACCGACTTAACTTATTAGAAACCAATATTATTAATTCAATGTGTTCAGGGAGCAATCATACAGTCTTTTCTAATTATACTCGTATATCCGACATAATAATGTGTAAACCAGAAGAAATGTGACAGTTCTGCATATTATCAAAGATAAATGATCGAAGCGGTCCTTACAAGTCTCAATTATAATTATTTAATTAAGTGATTTAAAAAACAAACAATAGATTTTTTTCTTTTTCGCTTCTTAGGGAAAGTAGTCTATACTAATTTACTATGCTTAGAATGGCCGTAATAAATCTTTTAAACATACTAAATCCAGCAAATTATTGTATAAAAAATTAAACTTATTTATACAACCTCTTAAAAACCTATTAACACAGTTTATTGAACGATTATCAATTTGTATAAGTTAAGAAAGCCTATGAATGATAAATTGAGAAGATTACCAGTTTAATAAATATTTTGTGTGTTCTTTTGAGGTGTATCAAATTATTTCAATCGTTCCCCAAAAAAATAGATAGACTAACAATCATAGAATAGTTTAAGTTACTACATAGATATCTTAGTACTACCAAAATATATTATAAACAGCTACTTCCATATCAACAAGGGCTCAACTGTTTCTTAAATGAAAATAACTTTTTAAATGAACAGTCTTTAAACATAATCGAATTAATTTAATTTGGATTTGTGAGATTATAAATGGAAATTAAGAGAAAGAAGAGTAATAGTACATAATTCCTTTGTGAAATATTTAAGTTTTTGTGAATATGTTGTTTTCATTTGAAGAAGTTTTATTTGGTAGAGTAGTTCTTATGGGCAGTAGCAAAAGTTTCAGGTCACGCATGGAAAACGTGTTTTTACCTTTCGCTTTGTAACCTCAAAACGGCTTCAATATCCACGCTTTTGCTTAAATTGGGAAATCCTTTTAGTTCAATACACAAACAAGCCAAACTCTTTTCACTTTTTTTTCATTGCATACGGCAAATAGAAAAATACAAGAATTTGTTTTTTTTTCACTTTCTTTAAAGTCTTAATGCCTTGCCTATATAATAAAAAAAGTAGAACATTTTCTTTTATTTTTAGTAAAGTACTTAAATCTGTTTTTATTTTACATTTCTAAAACTTGTCTTGAATTCTATTTTTTTATTCTGAAGATTTATGAAGCAAAGTCTTTTAGGATATTATTTACTCTTATTTTTAAAATCATGGTTTCATCTTTCAATTATTCTGAATGACATTATGTTCAAGCTACAGTTTCAGACTTGATTTTTAATGTTCAGCGGTACTTCAAATTATGTTTTACAATATGGCTGCAGCTAGCTGCACCTTGAAATTGAATACTATAAATACTAGTATTTATAGTATTCAATTTCAAGGTGCCTTTTAAATGTTGTCATTAAAAAATTGCAATAGTTCAGTATTATTATTAATTATAATTAGTTATAAAAATATTTGAAAGGATTATAGTATATTACAAGTATATTACAATTAGAAAGGCACGGATGGATCCATTTGCAACAATCATTTTATTCACAAAAACATGAGTTCAAATTTAAATTCATAGACATAAAACGTCATACCTTTAGTTTTTTGATGAATTGTACCACTTGTCGAAGAATACAGGCAAGGTCAGGTTCTTAACAATCACATTCACGTCGATAACGATATTTTAAATTGAATATTGTTGAAAACTAAAGATTTAAGGAAAAACCCATCAAGTATTGTTCACAAAGTCTTGAAATGATGAGTTTGTTATAAATTCATTGAATGTAATATCATATAAGTTTTATAACTTATGACATTTGTCTTATTAAATTAAATTTTACAATTACGAGTCGAGTAATTTCATTATGCTACTTTATACGAACATTAATCAATCTTTCCGGTGTCAAATTAAAGACATAATGACTTCGTAGAAGTGGCATTATTTAGTCAGCCATCATTGTAATAAAATTAAAAAATAATTTATCACACAAAGATATCCTGATAATTTGGCAAATTTTGTAAGTGAAAACTAAATTATACAAGTGAGAATATTTTTATTTCTATAGTGTTTTTTAAAATATGATTATAGGAAGCGTCACTTCAAAGCATTTTTTTTTAATCCAATGTAATTAAAGAATAAATTCTCCACCGGAATAACATAGTCACCTCTCTTAAGAAACAGTCTATTCGCAATTGAATCGTCAGGTTCTTATATGTTGTCTGATGAAGTGTTATGTATAGATTGATTGATAGATTGATATAATAAATTTTGCCTTGAATTGATTACATTTGGCTGTGATTTTCGATTTGCTAGATGCTTGGCCAGAGATAATATTGGGGTCCGAAGATGAGGGCTCCAGTGGACTTCCAGATTCTGTAGACCTCTCAAAAGATAACTATTGCAATTGTGTATAATGCGTAATTCCAGAGTGGCTTCATCGAGGTGAATGGCAACCGGTATAGAGGTTCTGAAGGCATTTTCTGGGACAGTCCAGTCTTCCTCACAGTTCATAGTCATAAGCATCAAGTGTAAAACGAGTGGTTTTGTCTGCATTCGTGTGCATAACTTGTCTTTATGGAAGTTTTTTTAAGACCCCTACCAAAGTTGGGTGTTTCTATATAAGCTGTTTCTTAGATTTTCTCATCTAGTAAAGAAAGCAGAAACTGATCCAGAGAGAAACAATAGAAGTCTCATCTCTATTGAGAAATTGACGCTGTAATGGAAGTTGTACGTCAAGCGATAGAAGACTTTATGTCTTCACTAAGGTATCCATTGGTGGCAAAGGTAGTTATTCCTTGGTTCTTTAATTATTTTGCATTGCATTAAGATAGAGAGAAATACAATTATGGAATGTTTAGTTCAGTCTGAATTACTACAGAGAAGGTGCATTGTAATAAATTCGTATTGACCTTACGAACAATCATCTTTCTCTTAGCTCTTACTTAGAGTAGTTGCATAAGATTATTATTAAGTAAAAAAAATACACATTTTACTATTTGAAATATACATACAAATATAAAGTATCCAATCTTAACTTAAATCTACTTTCACTCGAAAGGGTTTCAATTAAAAGTCTATTATTTTAAGACTATTAAAAAAATCAATTTCAGTACGGGTAGCTCAAAATGGAAGACAGTGAAGTAGTGGATATTTTTTCTGCCCTTAGCCTAAAATAATATTCACTGTTTAACTGGACGTAATTAAAATTTAAGTCAAATGATTTTCTACAAATGATGTATTAAATGATACAGAAATAGAAAAATATTCCTAAATGGGATAAATTTATCCAGACAACACCACCATACAACTATGAAAATGAGAAGAAATAGAAATGTCAAAGCTTAACAATATTTTGAAAAGGAGCGGTCAACAATGAATGTTTTTTAAAAAAAGTTAAAATATTTTTTTCTATTTAAAATGCATATAAGCGATAAACTGAGAAATACTTATATTCAATTATAAACAAACAACCACTTTTCTCATAAAGAAGCACTCTGATAAAGAATGAGGAAATTTAAAATTATTTATACTACCCTTCCGTTCAAAAAACCACAACACAAAAGTATTTTTCATATTTTGACCTGCACTGTTCTAGAATCTAAAATTTTTATTTTTGTATTATATAATATTTCGTTTAAGAAAACTACTGATTCCTAACACACCAATTTATGGTACATGATACTTTACATAATAATGTTTTAATTAGGTATCCAAGTATATATTTATATATTCCAAATAATTTTTATAGTAAGTTAGTAAAATATTTTTGTCATAAATATTAGGAAGCTGGACAAAGGATAGTTTACACGCCATAATCTAGGGTGAAAAACTACATATTGGCTGTCGTTGTATTGAACACGTGAACATCAATTTTCTGTCAACTTTTGTTATGAGCTATGAACACAATAATGGCTTTCAGGTTCGTTTACATTCTTCAATATTATAATTTTATAACATTACATTACATTTTATAACAATAACTCGATTGTCCTAACATTAACTAAAAACATAATAGAAGTTTTTTTCATGAATATTAATATGATTGACATAACTGCCTCTGTTTAAATGACCTTTGACATGACAGATCAGTCTTTAAGCCAAACAACAAAAAAAATCTCTATGGTCCTAAGTAAAACTTTTTAACTTGCATTAAAAAGGTTAGAACTATTATAATAACTGTAAAACTCATGATAATCTCGAAAATCAATGACGTTTAATCAAAATCTTCATAGGTCTGACTAGTAGTTATTCGGTTTTACGCCATCGTTTTTAAGTAAATGGAAAAAAAATGCTATTATGTTTTTAATAGTATAGCAATGTGGAGTCAAAACTTAAATAAAAAAAAATAGAAAATATAGAAACAAAAATTCATCAACACGAGCAACATCAGCACTTTCGCAATATTGTGTTTAATAGACCGAAATTTAATTATTCATTCTAGTTTTTCAAATTTAAATTTTGTGTTACCAAAAAAGCCTTACGTTAAAACATTGGTTGAGTTGCCGATTTTTAAAAAGTTATATTAATTTGCAAAGGTAATGAAATCAAAGAGCTTATAGCCTTTTGGTTTATACTCAAATAAAATTGATACGTCAGAAATGAACGAATACAAAAATTTACAAGATAGTTTTATGTAAAAACTATTTATAATATTAATTATATTCGTGATGTAACATTTAAGTTGTATTACGTGACTTGATAAGATAGTAATAATCCATAACAACAAGTGGATCTTATTAAGTTGAACGAACTTTTCAAATATCCATTAAATTTCTATTAAAGAGGAACATGTGCATTTTGAATTTCTTGGACTGCCAATATGGTTCAATATATTTCATATTCATTCTAAAGGGCAACAGAAAATATGTTAATAGAATTTCAGACTCCTTAATATACTAGATTTTGAAAAAATAATTAATAATCACACAGCCCAATTTCTAAATCCAATGAAGAGATATAAATTTTAAATATAGCGTTTCGTATGATACGTATCCGATTAAATATCTTTAATTGGATTTCTTCTTCACGCTTATTGTATATATAAATGTATAATTAATTCTATTTGGAAGTGAAGAGACGACTAAAATTTTGTAAGGTTTTAATGTATTGTTAAGCAAAAACTCTGTTTTTTAAATTTTTTACAGTTTATTTAATTATTTTGGTAATCAAACAGTGCTTATAATAATGAAATTATAAAATATAACCAAATAAAACTAAAACAAATACAGCATTACACAGTTACAGTAAAAGTCTATATTCATAGTGACACAAGTATTAATTGATCACAAATCACAAAGTAATTAATAATTATTATTAAAAAAATATTAATTACTCACAAATAGCAAGACTGTGTGTGTTTGCTTGTGCGTGCGTGGGTTTGTGTGTATGTATTTGTTTCTATTAAATTGAAAATTATGTCCTTATATTCAATTTCCACGATCAAATTATATTTTCTGTGAATTTGCATAAAAATACTAGAAGTTTTTTTTTTTTAATTTATCTAGAATAAAATTATATACATAGGAAATATATTTGATATACTGATCCAAAATGGTTTCGATTATACCTTTTGCCAGCTCAGCTTGTCATTTAGTTTCATCATTAACGATAACCTTAGAGACTACCAAGAATATTTTAAAGCAAAACCGAGTTTATATATTCAATCTGATTAAAATTTGTTCATAGTAACTATACTTAATAATAACTACGCAAGGTTATATTACTAACATAATTTCCGAAAGATGAAACAATATATACCTAATGAAGTTCCAGCTTACCGCGGTCCCTACCACCTGCTACCAAATCTAAGAAGATATAGTCCCTAAAATATTAATTTTATTGCTTATAGCAACAAAAAACTCAAATACATCTTAAGGGCAAGCTAAATGTGTGTTAAACTCTTAATATACTTGAATAGCACAAACGTGTCAAAATTATTGGAAATCCAATTAAGTTAAATTACTTGATCAGTAATATTACCTTAAATATTAAAAAGATAATTGATCATTAATTCATAGACAAACAATTCTTTTTGGATAGGTGATTCGATTCTTAAATAAAGACGTATGTTATAATTATCTGCTGAGGAACACCGAATAGAAGCAGTTATCACCTGAAGTGTAAACTCTATTAGTATACAGAAACTGTGTTAAATTAGTTAAAGTTTGTCTTTGCAGTCTCTAGTTTAATTAATTCTGTAGTAGTACTACAATTATTGCAATCTACTCACTACTAATCAGACTAATGATATTTTAAACACAATGAAAAATTAAGGTACGACTTTTTTGATGAAGAAAATCCTATTCAGCACCATAAACTTTCACTTTAGCATTCTTTTTTGAAATTTTGCTACATTATGATATTGGGAAAATTTAACTTAACATGGAAGTGCTTGAACTTTTAATTATAAACTCTTATAGGCTACGCTTTTTGCATTTTAGTATTTAATAGACTTTCACATACTAAGAATTAAAAGAATGAATTGTCAATAGTATTTAATAGTAAGAATTAATGAAAAAATTAAAATTATTATAATACTAGCTTTCCGCCCGCAGCTTCGCCGCGTGGAGTTCGGTTATATCGCGTTTCCAAGAGAACCTTTCAAAAGTCTGGGATAAAAACTATCCTATGTTCTTTCTCAAGGTCAACTCTATCTCTGTACCGAATCTCATTAAAATCAGTTCAGTGGTTTAGGCGTGAAAGCGTAGCAGACAGACAGACAGACAGACAGACAGAGTTACTTTCGCATTTATAATATTAGTAGGGATATTTGTTTGTCTATATAAAAGAAATTCATTTTAATGTTATTTTTAGAACATATTCGAACAAGGAGACGAACTATTTAAAAATAAGGGACTTAATAAAATCCAATCCATGCCCTTTTGCTGTTTGTAAGGTGTAACAGTGTTCATCGAGTCAGCTATACTCTTACATTTGTAATGTTGAAGGTGATGCCAACAAAGTCAGAGGAAAATAATTGTTATAGATATATATTCATAGTCTAACTCCTATCACAAAGAAAAGGAAGGAAAGAACAAATAAATTTTCAAAAATACAACTATATGCATAAATTTATACAAAAATGCTCAAAACTTACTTAATTCATTGCATCACTTTTAATGCAAGTTACCAGCAGTAAAAGCTTTTTTTAGAAACCAAAAAATACTGAATCAAAAATAAGAAAATTAAACACGTACATTAAGGAAATTGTTCCTTTCCGTCCCATTAGGCGGTTTTATGAAATTTGTCGAATGATCAGAAACATTAAAGGCTTTCTGGTACATCTTTTTATCAATTTCTTAAAAACGTCGTTATATTAGTCGTATTCAGAAAAAACTAACTGTATTTTAAAGTAACGCTTATTGTCATCCTTGTCAATGATTAAAAACATACTTAATATTGAATTAATTATTTTGAATGAATGAAACGTCTTATTAATATAAAGGGTGTCCCAACTAGAACGCAATTTTTTAATTTTAAATAAAACACAGATATTAAAAAAATATATCGTGAAACTTTATTATATCGTAAAGTAGATAGAATAAGGTTATGTATGGAACAAGATATCGTGCAGATGGCCGCCGCGGCTTTGCAGGCACACGCGCGAACTTTGAATGAAATTTTCTAGGACCGTTTTGCATAAATACTGCGGTATTTCATAAATACAGCGTCCAATTTCCTCTTTTAAGGCTTGAGTCGTCGTCGGCTTATACGCGTAAACCATCGACTTCAAAAAACCCCAAAGAAAATAATCTAAAGGTGTTAAATCGCACGATCTCGGCGGCCTATTCTGGTCTCCAAAACGCGAAATAACACGACCGGGAAATGACTGATGCAGCAATTGAATTGTTTCTCTGGCTGTATGACGCCGACTTGTTGAAACCACATGCAGTCCATATTCATTTCTTCGATTCTAGGCAAGAAAAAACTGGTAATCATTTCACGATATCGTTATCGAACACCATTGACTGTTTGCGTAGTTGTTGTCTTTACATCACTAACAGACCAAGTTTCGGCAAATTTATTCATTAATCTCTTTACAGTTGACTCTTTTTGAGTGACTCCAAAATGATCGTAATTTGCGAACTGTAGCCGCAAAACTTTCACCATTTTGGTAAAACAATTTTACAATGAGAATGCGTTGCTCATTCGTATAGCGCTCCATTTTTACAAACCTTGTACCTTCTACAAGCAAATAATAACAATTGTTCAAATGTCAAACAATCACGCTTAAAATGGCGCCAAAGTTAAAAATTGCGTTCTAGTTGGGACACCCGTTATAATTAACTTACATATAATTTGTGTTATAAAATTGTGTTTATAAAATGACTTAACGAAAGAAATGAGGAGGTGAATGATTTATTAAATATTTCAGTCGTAACACGAAGACAGTTTTTTTCTCATCATTATTTACGTGAACAATAAACATTACCTTTTAAGATTTTGCTCCAATTTTCAATTTAAATATCAATTATGTTATGAAAATTCCAAGAACAATAATTATTCATTCACACTTGTGGCCTATCAGTTTTGTAATCGTTTCAATAATAACTTTTACTTCATAACCAACGCATCTGTTTATTGCCATGGTGTTTTAAAAAAAAAAGCTTTATCTAAACAGAAAAAAAAATTGAATCATTATCTATATTATATTTTATTAATCAATCAAATCATGCTTCATATATTTCAGAACAATTGATAGTATTTAAAAGTTTTGCGGGGAGTGCATTATTGCGGAAATATTTTATACAAATGGAATCCAAGAATGCAAGTCTAAAATGAAAGAATGTCTAGTTTTTAATACCATTTCAAGACAATCAAATATTCCTGATATTAAGACTTAGGCGCTGTCGAAGCTTTGATCAAAAATCTTCCAAGAAGCTCGGAAATATTGTAATTCAATTCCAGTATATTACTCTCATACACAAGGCATAGACCTCAAAAACAGGCTGCAAGAATACTACCATGTCAGAGTTTCTGATTACGTAACGCCGTGGAGTATCTGGGGGCTAGACAGCGGTTTGGCATTTTCAATTGCTTAACCAACTCTATGTCAACGATAACTGATCTGAAGGCAATTTACACGAAGGTAGTAATATAGCAGAAATGCAATGATACTGCTGGTATCTCAACTGGTGCCCGATACAGATACAGTTTCTCAGCTCAAATCAAAAATAAAATAGGCAGGAGATGTTGACTAGCATTAACAGTTTTTGCTTTCTTCTACTTCATTGTACAGCTACCTTATCTCATTCACCGTATCCAAGAAATTATCGTGTTTTTTTTAAGAATTTTAACATTTATTCTTATTTTAATAGGAAGTAAACACTTATTTTTTATTTAAAAAAACTTAATATTACCGAATCTACGTAGTAAGCATTTAGCATAAGGTTCTGTCAATTGTAGAAAATATCTATCCATGATCTTCAGTATTTCGTGATAATGAAGTATGGTCAATTTAAAACAGTATTACATATAATCTATTCATGCTTTTTAGTTAAAAAAAAATACTACTAATGCTTTTAGTTCTTTTTTGTTGCATATTTAATAAAAAAATATAGGATAGCATTCTTTTTAAGTTATATTTTAGATTGTCACTTTGAGATCAAATAAGAGTATAACATTTTTGCATGGTGGTGTTTATTGCGTTTTATTTTTAATACACTATGTGTTAAAATCGTTTTTGTAACCACTATTATTTCTGTTATTTTTCAATTGTTTGAATAATTTTTGTTTTATTCTTTTTTTCCCATTTCTCATTGATGGGTCAGAAAGATGTTAGAAAAGTTAATGTAATCAATTATTTAATTTAATTAAGTATTCGTGTATGTATTATTTTTATTATTAATATTTTTATTATTTATTTCTTTGTATTACCTACTATTATTTTTATACAATATTCTTAATAAATTGATGCCATTTATAAATAGTAACTATATATTTCAAAATCCTCTAAATTCGTAGAGTAATATAAGTTTCCATAGTACATCCACCCAATCTCTAAATTATAACACGACTTTCTTCTTCTCACATTCTCTGAAAGCTTTTGATAGTATTCAAATTTATGCTCAAAGTATCCCGGCTCATTATTCTTTACTTACGTCATTTTATTCTGGCAATATTCGTAATATTCTTATTTCCGAGTTGAGGTAAAAGCTTTTTTATCCTAAACCTTTCTGATCTGCTAGGACATTTACTAATCCATAACGTCCGTATTGATAAAATGGGTGATCCAGTGGCAACATATTTGTGTGATCACGTTCTACCTATAACCTCGTTAGTATATCCGGTCAAAAAACTACTGCTAGTAACGTGCCTAAACATTTCACAATAGAAGTAACATTTTCGAATATTCCTATTCTACTCTGCGTGTGTTACTGCTCTGCTTGGGGTTTTGATTATGTTGCAAAATTTCATTTTTAAAGTTATGTCTTTGATTATTATTATATTATAATTGATATCTTAATGAAAAAATCACTTCAAAAACAAAAAAATGTTTTTTTTATTGCAGAATCAAGTATTTTATACATACACGATCAGTTTTTTCAATTATCTCTCTTCTTTTCACGATTTTTTAAGATTCTTTTATAGGACTTACAGTGCATAGCCGTAAAAAGCTGTCTTTTCTTTAATCAAAGGTTAACGGTGTTTTATCAGCCGTAGATGGACTTCTTTTGCATTCATGATCAAATAAAATCATGAAAAAGTAAAAACCTTTCTGTGTCTTGGCTAAATTATAATCCATACACGAAATAGACTATAGAAATCAAGAACACCGAGAAAAATAATTACTGCATGAAATAATCGTAAGGGCTGTAAAATATTGTGAATATATTAGTTTCGATTCCAGATTCATAGATTAAAAATGGAACCCTGGGGAAACATGGAAATTTGTCGTGTGCCTAAAGATTGCAAAAATCGAGCTCGAAATACTTTATCAATATCAATATTATTCTTCTAAAATAACAATTTTATCGTACTTATAAACAGATCACACTATAAAGTTTGCTCTTGTTTAACATAGCATTTTTAATCGTTGACCAGGACGTCCTCGTTTATTTTTTAAATACTAATATTTGTATCTCAGGCAGTGACAGATTGGTTTCGGAGTTACCTCGTTCTGTTGCGTTCCTGGTGTGACGTCAAATGAGGGGTTTCCAAGGGTCGTATGCTAAATCCCATACTATTCACTATATTCAATTATTCGCTTACATCGCATATTTGTTTCTCTATCATATTAAAAATGTATTCGCGTAGTGATATGGCACTCACGTATTGAAAATGTACAGTCATCATTAAGCACTTAATAAACATTTAAAAATTAAAATGGATTTGATTTTAAAATTTACCTTGAAAACCACACCATAATGTTTATAGAGACCTTAGGGAAATATAACCTCATTTCAAGATTTCGTCAAAAACTCAATCTGCTACTATTCCTCGAAGCGAGTTCTTTAAGTGCTTTCTTGTTAGTACTGTGCTTTGTTTCGGTAAGGATCACCGAATTATTTATCAGAAAATTTTCTTAGTGCCCTAAACAACATATTTCATCATACCTCGTCATAATGTCAAACTTTACTTCTTAAAATTCAGCATTTTGAGACCAACTTTTATCGACTATTCATGCAATTAAATTGTGGAACCCTTTGACACTAAACATATACATATATGAACAAGAGCCTAGTTAAAATGACTTTGCATATTATTTATATGTATACATATATGTATGTATATGTTATTTATGTGTCTATTATTTCAATGTTATTATATTATTTAAATTTTTGGTTGATATATTAGTATAGATACTTATCATAATACTACCACCAGCACGTTTATATATGACGTAAATATTCTTCCAACGTATACTCTGTAAAAGATTGCCATTTATATCACCTATTATATTATATCGCGGTATATTTTTTTTTACAAATTTTTTGCTGATAAATTATTTATTTATTGTGTGTCGTCCACTATTTTTTTTATGTGTTATTTATTTTAACGTATTCGTACAAAGGGCCATCAACAGTTTAATTTATTTATTAATCTAGTAACCTTGAAGTAATATAATCAACCCGTTAAAGTTATGTAAATTTATAACTAGTTAATTTATTTTAAGTTATTATAATATTAAATCAGCCTTAAAATATTCTCGAACTCGAAAAAATATATACTGTTTACTTAAATTAATTTTTAAATTTCATATTTACATTAAAACAGTAACAATTTTTATAATCAACTTTAATATACTTATTAATATTCATAGCTAATGAAGGAGCAAAATCTTCATAACGTTCATGTTAAGAACGCTTACAATGTTGCGAAATTATTAAGCTTAATAAGAAAATCTCAATAAATTTTAAAACAATATAAGAGTAATAAATTTACATCTTGAGAAATATAACTTGTAATCGTTTGTTAATAATATCAAGTTCTAAGACTAAAAAGAGAGTTATGGTAGCGGTATTTTGTTAAGTTGACTTAGTTTTTGGTTATAGTTATTGATTTAATTAAATTTATCTTTAGTTTGGTATATGGATACTGACATGATATATACTTTTATAAGTTTATACTTAATAAATATAAAAATATATGTATGTAGTCATATTGACACACAAAAACATAAGATAATATAAAAAATCTAATATATAAAATTCTCGTGTCACGGTGTTCGAATTTGAACTCCTCCGAAACGGCTCGAACGATTTTCGTCATCCTTATCGAGAATACTAACCAGGGGGGAGAATCGGCCAACATCTATTTTTCATCCCCCTAAATGTTAAGGGTAGTCCACCCCAAAATTTTTGTTTTTATTTTTTAGGCAATTTTTTTTTTATTTTTTTATGACACAGCCTACAAAAATACATACAACCCTAAATTTTCACCCCTCTGAGATCAACCCTTATTTTTTATTTGTTAATTAAAAACTTTAATTTTTTGGCAAATTTTTATTTTTTGATGACTTACAATAAAAAATCTCATATTACTCTAAATTTTTTACCCCTCTACGATCAACCCCTATTTAACAAAAGCATTAGAATAATAAACACTTTGTTTTTGGAATAATTTTGATTTATTAATATACCAATTAGAATTCAATGATTGACAGAACATTGTCTGTAGAGTCAGCTATATATAATAAAGAAATTAACATCATTCAAATAAAAACTAACATATATTTCTTGATTATAAGGCGGTACGAAGTTTGCCGGGTCAGCTAGTAATAATATAATAATAAAAAAAAAATCACAGTTAGTATGTAATTATTTAGTGTTTAATTTATTACTAATTGTGAAAAAAATACTTTAAAAGTCCTTAATTTAGAAAAAATTTCAACTTAAACTTTCTTCTGATAATCTGCTTCCAATGCAGACCCGCGGAATTATCCTATGCTAGTCACGCGGTTTTACACTATCCCCGAAGATACATATATGATACATTAAAATGAAACTAATATTTTTCGGATGTGGACGTCTCATTTCGTCTGCCCGTGATTACAGTTTCTGTAAATTAATGAAAAGGAGTATGTAGTTTTTTTATATAATAAAAAATAAATAAAATAATCTGAAATAAAATACTACTTTCATTTAACTGAATACTCGCAAAAGTCTTAGATCTCATTAATATATATACGAGTATATATATGTGTGTGTTATATGTATAATTATACCCGCACAAACATCGATCGCAGGTAAGCTTATTAATAGAAAAAAAATCATTTCCTTTTATTTACATAATATTATTACGTAAATAAAATGATATTATATTATACATTTTATTATAAAAAACATGTAAGCCCATTTTAAACTTTTAAATTATGAAAAATCTGGAAAATTACAAAAATATTCAATGATGTTTAAAATAAAATAAATTTTTAAATAACTTCCATGGGTTTACTATATATTACTGTCCCTATTATAAAAATCCAAAGGCAGCAATAAATCAGAGAAAAATAAAATTATATGTAATTTTTATTATAAAATACAAATTCCACCCAAACGTTCGCATAGTTAGGAAAAAAACCTCGCATAGTTTAAATGTTTGCTTTGCGAAACAGCATTAAAATCTCTAAAAATTGCCTAAAAACAAATTAAAATTTTATTGTAATGCAGGACATAATGGTAAATTTTAAACTCATCAAGGATAATTCTAAAGCACAAAGTGTTGAATAATATAATTAAATTCTTCATACACACATAAAGGATTTTCAAAGCTGACGTAGCGTTTTATAATTAGAAGCAAAATGTATTTTCAGAGTGTTATTTTTTGTGGTCACAGGAGAGTCACAGTAGAGTTTATATACCGCACTGCGACTCATAAATTTGAGTGAACGAGTACTTCCAGCCTGTTCTAAATCCCCGAACAACACTATTTATAATAAAACCTTAAGACAGAGTAAATATTAGATCAGATATAGCTATCTGTTATGATTAAAAATAAAAGAAAAACACATTATATTAAAACTGATTTGTCAATAATTCAATCCAGTATAATTTTATATCGATCACACCTGTGAAAAACAAAAAATTAAATAAACTCTTAACTCATTCACTACTACAACTATAGAAAAAAAAACTGCAATCCCCTTTTGATTAACAACTACTCCCATTTCACTAAAGTTACCTCTTTTTTAAAATTGACTTGACATCTTTCTTATTAATAAATTCAAGTTCTGATAATCTTGACTTAACATCATCTCTGTAATGGAATAGATTTAACATGATAAAGAAAACCTCTTTCAGAAATTTAACTTACTAATTTAATGTCAGTATCTCAATTGTTTTGAAAAAGAAATGCCAATTTTATATATTTTTTTATCCATCGAGATAAAGGAAAGGTTTTATTTCGTATACGGAACTTTATTTTTTACAGTCTCTGCATTAAAAATACCTTTAATAACTAGAAAATAAACCTATTTTATCACCAATGAAGTCGAGGACAAAAGTTCAATAAATTAAAGTAGTGAGTTCAAAAATGTTAATTGTTAAAATTACATTGTGTTATTCAATTAAACAAGTATTTTAAACAAATTAATTTTGTAACAAAGTTTGTTTTCTAAGAGTTAATTTTATTTTATTTTTTAACTTTACACTTGGGGTTACGAGTATTACTTATACTTTAATACTGAATTCTTAAAATGTTTTGATTACACCATTTTATATCAAATACAACATAAGATAGACAAACGCTTTGTTCTAGCAGAAATGTTTTCAGTTCCACAGGGAAATACCAGTAGGAATGATCTTTTTAATAGATGTGAATAAAATGCTCACAGGATTTATAAAAGGTTGGGGTTCCATTTTGTCGACGATAGTGGAAGAAAATATGTGATATATGTATGTATATATGTAAATTTTAAAGGGATCTCCGGTCAGTACATTAAATATATTAAAGGGATACAAACACAACCACAATTATTTTGTATGTTTTTTTTAAATGATTTCTTAGTACTGATTTGAATAAAGGTTAACACAATTGATAGATATTGGATTAGTTAAGCCGAGAATAATTTTCTCCATTCTTAATTTTCACATTAAATACCAATTAATAAGCGTCTGAAGTAATAGGCTGTATAATTTAAAATAAAATACGAATATTGAGTTACACACGTCTCTGCCATTCTAAAAAGTATATGATAACATACTTCTCCAAATAAATTACCATGCAATAGAAAATCCATATCTTTCTTGATTATTTTATGTCTTTCAAATACTTGGATGATTATCAACACCACTGCCTCCGTACTTTAGAGAATAAATCGTCTTTAATAGGCTCCTGGTACTTTTTGTCTATGTCTATGTATATGATATTTAGATATTTATTGCAATCTTTAGAGGCTTTATCTACTTCAGTTTTAAGATTTGTAACCTATTTATTATTGCTGAATTTGACTTACAGTAAGACCAGTTGAAGTTAAAAAACTACAAAAATACTACATGAATATAAAAAGCTTCTCTTTCACAACGTCTAAAATGTAGATTTATTAAGATTACGTAATTCAAAATTACCCATTTATCAGATTGGATCCAAAAATGTGCATTAACAGAAACTATATCTTCAAAATATAAATTAAAGTAATAAATTTTAAATCAAATATTTTATTCAAATCTTGCAACTAAACCCATACTTAACTAGTAATAAAATAATTCAACAAACTACATAAATGACAGACAGTCAATTACAGAAACTTTATAGTAAAAAAGTTATTATGGTGGTAGAGCCTAGCTGTAGTCAGTTACTACAGCTCGAAAATGGGCTGCCTCGACCGGGGAAGTACCACCCTCTCACAGAAGATCGGCGTGAAGTAGCCTTTAATGGCTGCGTTTCGTCCGATGAGTGAGAAAGCCGGTTGCCCTTTCCCTATTCCCACCCTTTCCTACCATTTCCTTATTCCCACCCCTCCCTATCCCTAAAAAATAAAATTGGCAACGCATCCGCAACAACGATGTTGTGGATGTCCATGGGCGACGGTAACCACCTTCCATCAAGTGGGCCGTCTGCTCGTTTGCCACCTTTCACATAAAAAAAAAGTAAACTAATGTCTTAATTTATACATAAATAGGTAAGTCAAATGAGTTGACCCATAAAATTTTGTTATATTTCGTCTATTATTATTAGTACTATATATTATTATTAATATTATTAGAATTATATTTCGTCTTCATAATATAACATCTCATCGAAACAAGTCCAAAAATCGAAACAAGACAAAAAAAATTGCATAAAATATTCATAACAAATCTGTAACGCAACCTCGGAACTAACATATAATGAACGACGCTCAAGAAGAAGGCGATCAATCTACATCACAGTAGTAGTTTTGGGTTTTTAGGTTTTACAACTCAAGGAAGAGGGACGAGTATAGGAGACCTCCTTCAAAGCGACCGCTTTCAATATATTCATTTCTTAATATGTTACCCATACTAAACTTATGTAAACCCTTATTTTACTATTCTGAGATTGTTTTACAATCAATTCTAAACAATTGTTATGTTGTCTTGATAAGCTTGGATAATATATTTTGAAGTACTATTTTTCACCATTAGGGTCAATTAAATGATTAAATTAAATGAATTAAAGCATGAAATATGAATTAAATAAGTGCTTTTAAGAGAAAGATTCATCTTTAGTTTGACAAAATCGTTGCTAATTTCAACATTTTTCAGTAGAGAACTCCCCCCCCCCCCCAGTTCATTCATATAGGTTTAAAAGACATCAGAACATATAAAATACATAAACTTAAGGATTGCCCCGACGTCAGGACACCAAATCCATCATATTTTTTGTACAATATCAATAAAAGTAAAGTAAGTAAAGGTAATAACATCAGTTGTTACACAATATTACATTCATACAAGAGTATTTCGCGGTGATTGAAATTGGATTTTATTGTGTGTTATATTTAATACGTTTAAATGCTATTTGCATAAAAAAGGCATCCATGCACTAAGTTTTACATTGAGTGTAAATATCTTGACTCTCAAATAGAGTAGAAAAAATGTTAATGGATACACTTCCGCTTCGATCTTATTGGTTTTTTTGTTTTAATAGCCTATCTGAACTTACCAAATCTACATATTCACTTACATGCATGAAATACGTATTAAAAAAATGAACAACTGAGGCGGCTTTGTCTAGCCGTATCAAAATAATTATCTATTAGATCTGGTGTATCTAGAAACTATACCCAGAAATATATATGTATTTTTATTTTTATTTTATTTACTTAGGAACACCAACAGTACACATATGCAACATTTACACAAAAATACAGTCAAAAGTATATTTCTTTATATGTACACCTATTACAGGTATTCACAGAACTATCTAAAAAGTTTTATAACAACGACAACACCTTAATCTAACTAAAGTAAATTATTTCTAAATATGTAGTAAAAATGTATCTAGAATTTTAATCATTTTCTATTTTTATAATATAAATATATAATGCATTTGTAAGTGTAATTTTGAGTTTTTCATTATGTATGTTTATTTGTAATAACTTAATTTATTGGAAAATGAATTTAAATATTTGATATTAGGTTGGTGTGTATGAAATGTTGGATTCTCTTTACATGCGGACGTTTGTCTCCCTGTTTTCGTTATACTTTTGTCTTTGGCATAACCTCTTTCATAGTCGTATTGTCCATTGCCAGAGACTCATTTCAGTAAAATAGGTTTTCTCGAAGGTCTTCTCTTTTATTATTTCTTTTGAGTTTATTGCCGATATGCATTCTGCCGACATTCGTGTCATTTTCTTATATAAGTACAAACTTGGTAATAGTGCTGCAAAAGCTGCACGCAACATAAACCAAGCGTTTGGGAAGAATACGATTAACGATCGGAAAGTGCAGCGTTGGTTCAAAAAATTTCGGACTGTCGATTTTTCACTGCAAAATGATCCGCGCGGAAGACCCAAAACGTCTGTGAAGAATGATGACCTGAAGGCTCTAGTGGAAGCGGATCCAGCCGTATCCACGAGGGAACTTGCTATCAGGATGAAAGTTGATCATACAACGATATTGAGACACCTTTCTGAGATTGGCAAGGTTAAGAAGATGGACAAGTGGGTACAACGCTCGGCCGCATACATCGCACAAAACAATTGCGAAACTGAACGAACTGGAATATGAAGTTTTGCAGCATCCACCATATTCACCGGATCTCTCGCTGACCGATTTTCATTTTTTCAAGCATTTAGAGCTGTTTTTAAGGGGCAAATACTAAAAGTTGAAGTCAGTCTAAAAAACTCGATATCAGCGTTTATTAATTCTAAAGACCAAATTTTTTTAAGACAGGCATCTACGCTTTAAAACCTCGTTGGGAGAAGTGTATTGAAGCGAATGGAGCATACTTTGATTGAATAAACAGCTTTTGAAGAAAGATATGCAGTTTTATACAATCACTTAGGAATCCGACATTTCATACGCACCAACCTAATATTTATGTTTTAAAAATGTATGTATGTAAAATTTTGTACTTCTAATTATTGAAAGTTTTCTCCTATTTCTTTTCAATGTTATAATTTTATTAAAATAATTAGAAGAATTTTAAATTATTAAAAGTATGTACCTAGTTTATAAAAGTACAGAAAGTTTCAAATTGGAAATTCACGTATAAGGCCACTTAAGATATGTATATTAATGGTACGTAGTTATAAAATGTTTGTGAAACCATTTGTGCTTTAGGTAATTTTTATCTATTATTATTTATCGAGCTGAAAAAGAAACTGTTACTGCTGTTCGAGTATCTGTCTATTTGCATCTCTTTCATAAAACTACAAGTTGAAGCTAAGGATTTATCAATTACGGTACTGATGAATGGTATTTACTGGCTTTTGCATAATTTAGTTTTAAATTGATAATTTAACATTTATTTAACTTTTGTATAATTTATGTAACAAAAAGAAATGGTAATAGTAATTCTCAGCCATGAAAACAAGGTTAAAAACTTTTGTAACAAAAAAAAAGTGCATAGAGTAACTTCGACCAGAAGTGAAACTTCGTAAAGTGGAAATGAAAATGACCTTTCGTTTTATGAAATCAAACTAAAAATAATGATTATTATAAATATATTGATTTGGAACAAAAACTCACTCTCTTTCTTTCTCCTACTTTTTACATTTGTGTGTCTTTTTTCTTTAGTATTAACCAACGACATCCAATGTTCTGATTTGAATTTTCTTAATATAGAAAACGAATATTTTATATACGCTATCTCATGATCTTTCTTATTAATAATATACTTAATATATCCAGAAAAATAAGCAATATACGAAACAAATTTCGGAATCTTATCCAAATAAATAACTTAAAAATAAGGTCGTTGAAAGCAATAACTTTGTATATAATAAATGGATACTTTACTTTACTTATAAGAGCCATGGACCCTGGACTAGTATTTAATGGTACCTGTCCAATCACTCGGTATTGTTTGTGTAACCCTACGGTTCTTTGAAATAAATTGTGTTAAAGCAAGAAGTAGCCTTCGATCTACTTAATTTTCTAAATAATTATAATGTTTTTGATTTCATATTATTTTTATAATTATGTTTTATAAAATTGTAATTAATCGTTTTTAATTTATCCCCACTTCATTTAAAAAATAGATACATTTAAAAAAAGTTAAGACTTAAACCACAAATATAGTCGTGGTATCACAGTTACTCTTCATTAATATCCGTAGTCACAAACCAATTAGGTCAAGAGGTAGTTGTTAGATCTGTAGGCTACAATGCTCCCTCGTAAATCACAAACATCTTTTGGTTTTTTGGGTCATTGGAGCATAATAAACGTAAAAGAATATTTTTAAACGACATAATTATTCCAAAAGATATAAATGAAAATAAATCTATAGAAATAATCTATTTCACCTATCTATGTAACCAATGTAAATAACCAATTCTACTTTTATACTTTAATTTTAAGTACTTTAAATGATACAATTAAACTTTACAAAATTTGCATTAAAATTTAATTACTACTGTTATCAGAACACAAATAAGTTAAAATTTTACTATTTAATTTATAAAAATCCTATGTTTGACTGTGCACCTTTATTGTAAATAATATAGAAAACAAATATATTTCAGCGTTTAAAAAATATAAAATCGCTTTTCTTAACTAAAATAGAAGATTTTTACAATTTTTAAAAAAAGGGAGATGGTTTCTCAAGTCGACCGTATATGTATATTTTATTTTTATGTGTAGTTGAGGATAAACCTGTTGTTTTTCGGATTTTATGTTTTTTTTTTTGTTGTATAAGGGTGGACCTATAATAAAATAAATATCTATAATATAGTAACATCTACCCAGAAAAATTAAAAGGAGCCTTGGAAACTTAGTTAATTCGTTTTTTTAACAATACGATCTGATTTTTGCGCTTGGCTCTCGTTCTTTGGATTTCAAAGTCTCTCCAAACCACATCGATTCACAACTAGTACTTTACTAGTACTGTTTGAATATTTTTTACTTGTCCTTTTTATTTTTTTAAACTTTTACGTTTACCATTTTTATTTCCGAGTACCTGTCATCTCCTCATTAGAAAAGAATATTTTTTTCAAGTAAGTCTTATTTTTAATGTAATTAATATCAAGGTAACTTTTTATTTACAAATGTACCTGAATACTATCTGACAAACTAATGCTCAATGAAAACAAATAATGAAAGACAACCAAATACAACTTACACATATAGTAAAAATTTACATAAAAATATAAAATCTTGGTTTGTAATTACTTTACACAATGGTTACTTAATCTGAAAAAAAGTTACTTAATAAAATAAGATATTAAAATATGTCACCTTATTATTATAATTCATTTATAATAATTAATAAATTCTTTTTAACTTTATCGCAAGTGGTTATAATAAAAAGGTATTGACGGCTTATTTAATACTTTGATATTTTTGCACAGCTTTCAGAGACAACACTATTTATTTAGTCTTTTATTATTTTCCTGTTTTATAAAAACAGCGAGATATAATTCGTAAGGTTAAAGTTCCCATTGCCACAAAATTCTGTCACATTAAAAACTTTATTTGACAGGAGCACAAGAGTGCATATTATGACAAAATATTGAAATGTCCTTTAAGAAATAACACAATATTACATATTTTAACCTACAGCTTGTTCTATTAATAAAATAAAATGATAATTAGGCCGAGGCGGTTGCTAAGAACTATTGATGGTATCTTTAATTTATTTTATCAGTTCTGCAACGTATTTTCTCTCGTTGACAGCAAGCTGCAGGTTGTTTTTGTAATTTATGGAACGTATCGCATGGAGAAAGTCCATTTGTCTAAACTGAAGCGGATGCTTGGAGCGATACAACGATTACATGTATTTTTGTATTATTTGATTCAAAATTACAACTAAGATTCATTTAAAACACGCATTAAATGAAAGAAACTTTCGGTATTAATGCATAGATACTAGGCACTACATTTTATTTATGACTTTATTGTCATTTGAAATTTTAATTTAAATAATTTAGAGTATTACGGATACGATATTATGTTACAAAAGTGACGATATTCGTTTGACCGAAAGCGTTATTTGAATAACATATGATATAACTGCGCGAAACTATCAAGAACTCAAAATAGAACATTCAAAGGCGATTTTAAATAGTTTTAATAATGGTGTCATAGTTTTTCAAGAATCAATTGCTATTCAGGCACACATTTCTAAAATGTTCATATAATGATGAATTAAAACTCAATTTAATTTATTTGTATTCCAAATCTGCGTTTTTATTTTTTTTTTAATTTCTTCACCAACTGCAATAAAAAAAAACTTATATCAAGGCCAAACATTATTAATTTCATAGAGTCTCTTTGAAAATACAATTATCCATACTTAAGAATGGCACTTTTCCTTCCATAGAATACAACGCTGAGGTAATTATTATAATTGCTTCTAAAGGCATATTAAACAAACCCTTTTTAAGGAGAATATTTTCGTTATTATTATTAAAAATTACAATTTTAATATACATTATTAACAACTGACTGCATTATTTTCTGCCTATGCCAATGTTATGCAACTAACATGATCAACATGTATTTAAAGTATGAATATATACATTCAGGAGTGTTTTTCTCTCTTTTTCTTATATTAACACGAGGCACTTTATCATTTTTGATGATGTTATGTTATCCATCGATGCATCTATGCATCAATTTATAATCAGAACTTATTTGTTATTATATGCAACAACTTTTTACATAACAATGCAAATAAATTAAATGCTCTGTTGAAGAAATAATAGTTTGACAGTTAATAAAAAATAAGAAAAATCGTTGTCTTAAAGTAATTTATTTGAAATTAGAAAGTACTTACCCTTATCACGACACATAATTATTCTGTTACACGCATAGGTAAGTATATTTTAAATCACATTTGGTTGATATAAATACGTGACAGTTCTAGAAAATCTTTATAATACTTGTTTTCGTTTGGTTTACACACCAATATGAATGTTCTAAAAGAAAAACTTAAGTCCAAATTCCAGCCTTACTTGCCCTACGGAGTATTTGAACCATATGACAGTCTCAGCCCTCAGATGTATTACGGTATACAGATGTACTGGTTAAAATTTTTTGGTTTATGGTACTACGATGTTAACCCAAAGAGTCTATTATTCTGGTTACAATTACTTTATACATTGCTTGTTCTATGGCTCGTCTGCTTTTTGCCTGGACTTGGAGAGGTTTTCTACTTACTGAAACGTCAAGAAAGTATTGGTCACATAGCGGAAGGGTACATTTTACAGTTTTTATATAAATATTAATCTCACCAAATTAATGTGGTTACAGTGTCAAAAAATTGAATTATGTTAATTTTAATCTTACTCCGAAGTTTATTTTTTTAAACAGATAAGTATCTAATTATTTACATATTTTTCAGTTTGTATCTATTCTTAAGCGAAATGTACACGTATTTTAAAGTCGCAGTGTTTTGGCTGAATAAAAAGAAAATTTTAAATCTTCTGAAATTTTTATACTGTGACGAATTTAAGCCTGAAGAAAAAGAACACACTGAGATTTTGAAGAAAAGCATTAAATTGGCGCGCTTTATTACAACATACTATATAACTATATGTGTTTGTGCTGTATCAGGTAAAAACGTAATATTTAAATTTTAACAATTTAAATATAAAATCTGAGACTGATCTTCTTTTTAGTTGCCATAATTCTACCAATCACTGAAGACTTTGACATTTTGCCTACTAACGTTGAATATCCCTATTTTGATGTATACAAACCGCCTTTATACATCATTGCCTATATTCATCATGTAAGTAGTATTCTGAATTACGTTTTTCAATATATAAAATTTATTCAAACTTCATATTTTTAGATATATTATAAGCCTGCTACTTGTATAATCGATGGTGCTATGGACACAATATGTGCCGTATTTATAACTTTTGCAAGTAAGCTTTCTACTTTTTCATAGTGATTCTTATTTTAAAGCATTGATGCACGAGGAAACAAACAATAAAATATAATACAATTTTTCTCAATATTTTTAATTAATTACCTAAATGTGATTTATGACTTATTTTAAAAATATTAATATGACTTATTATAACATTTTATTTATTTAGAGTCGCTTATAATAAATTGCTTGTTCTTTTATTATTTGCATTTTAAGAAAGTCTAAATTAACAAAATAGTTGCCTTCTTTGCAGTTGGACAAATAGATATATTAGCATATAACCTACGAAATTTTGAAGTGTTAGCATTTGAAAAATGGCAAAGAGATCTGAAGCATCATAAAAATACAAGTTACGATTGCAAACATTATGTAAATTATATATTGAAGAAATGCATTGTACATTATAATGCAATCATAAGGTTTGGTTTTAAAAATTAATTTAACAAGTCAAAAATGAAATATGTACCATAAAATATTTGTAATAACGGATCATTCACGCTATTAAAGAAGTATCAAAATTAAAGGATAAATTATTTTACATATTGTCAAGAGTAATATTTAAACGAATATTCTAATAAAAATAGAAAGATTAAGTTTTGTTCTTTTTGATTTCAATTATGAAATTGTAATAATCTTATATTTTATTTTTATTCTGCTATAATTTTTCACAGATACGTGTCAATGATTGAAGATGCATTCAGTTTGGCTTCTGCCTTACAACTAATGCTTAGCGTTATGGTTTTGTGTTTAGTGGGAATACAAATACTGTCGGTAATGTCTAATTAATTATTAATATATAAAAGTTATTTTATATAACATATGTGCTGTTATTTTTTTCGTATAAATTATTATATATTTAAGATTGAGAATCCAAGAGAACATCCAATGCAAATGGCGTGGACGGCTGTTTACTTATCGTGCATGCTGCAAGAAGTTTTTATTCTTTGTTGGTTTGGAAATGAACTGATTTTGAAGGTATAATTTCTATTTAATTATCAGAACTCTAAATATATGTACATACCTATGGTTATTTTTATATGATGGACAATTTCTAGAATGCTCGTGATGCAAAATCAGGGAGAGAATTTTATAAATTATCATGTTAGTTATAATATACATATAATTGTATAACATAGACTACAATGCAAGGAATTTTGTTTCAGTAAAACGTTACATTTAAAGCTACGAAAACATTTTATGATTTATAAAGATTAAACTACAGGAACACCTCTCCGTATCTCAGTTTTATTAAATATGTAGGATAAAGAAACGAGTCAAGCTCTACCGAAGTTATATTTCCAATTGCCATTTTTGTCATAAAAGATAATTATTTAATAATTTATATAGACAATGAAGTTGTATGTGCTTAGAGTTGTAAAATGTTCGTAGACGGAACATGTGTGGATATAGACTCACATGGGACCAAACTATCTGTTAATGATGCCAATGAGCATACAAAACAAGTAAAGAGATTGAAATCATAATATAATTTATATAAAATAACCTAAATTCATTGATTTATTAGAGTACTGAACTTCGTCAAGCGGCTTTTGACGGTCCCTGGTTGAAGATGGACTATCGGACTATGATGTTTATTGTTATATTTCTGGAACGCTGTCAACGACCCTTGCAGGTCTCAGCAGGGAAAATATTTATTCTATCACTAAACACATACACTTATGTAAGCTATTTCTATTATAGTATAATTTTAGATATCAATGCATATTTTTTAAAATATTATTGCAACAAACTCAGTGTTATTATTTATTAAAACTTTGTTTCAGCTTATCAACTGGTCTTATAAGGCTTTTGCACTAATGACAAATATGAAAAAATAGTGTCAAAAATATTATCGCACTACTAGTTACTCGTATAACAATCGTATCATGAAAATAAACATCGTGTAAAATAAAACGTTCATTTTATTTGCTACCTATATGAAGGTTTAAACTATAAATTCATTTGCAAAATGCATATAATGCAAAAAAAATGTAACGTTACCTATCTTCAGCATTCATCGACCTAATTGAAAAGCAAATAGATATTTTTGTTTGTGTGAGCATAAATTCGGGTCATAGATATCGTGATATGTGACAACTGATCACTTTCTAGCATTTTTAATATAATGAATAGGTATGAAATGGTAAATATCCACAATCATATAAAAAATGAATACATCATTATTATAAAGCACAGTACATAGAATGATAATAATGTGATTAGAACCAAAAATAAAATAATATATGCGAAAAAGCTTTGAAGTTGTTTTAATAATAATAATTTTTGAAGCTTATGTACTTACACTCAATTTTGTATGTAATAAATTAAATATTTTTTATACCATATCGTAAAAGCAGAGACAGATCTTTGTATATATGTATGTATTTTATAAATATGTATATAGTCTCATCTCTTTAAGGTTATCTTAAAATATTGATCAATGTCTTCATTTAAGTAAAATTCTAATCAATTGCTACAATTTTTTCCAGATATTCTAGCATGATTGAAAAACAGATATTATTTTATAAGACTTTGGTGCCATATTTTCGTATAACTTTTGCAACTTTTTTTTTAAGTTTATTTGGACTCCGTATTTTCAACTTACAAAGACAATTAAATGACAAGAAAATGGATTTAACGTAAGTATTGCTGTTAGAAAGTTATCACGATAAACATACGGGTATGCAGACGCTAAAAAGTCCACTAAATGTACTTAATTTTACCATGCATTAAATTTCGAAATTCTCGGGAATTTAAATGACGGCTTCTATTTATGACATTTATGTATATATCGGATTTATTACAGATTCGTTGTTTTACAAGAGAGGGACGCCAGCCTCGCTGTCGTTACAAATGTCACTTCTTCTAGAGCATTCGATGATATTTTAAAATGAAACTGCAATTGATCTTAATGCTCTTGTATTTCTCAAAGATTCTTCATAATAACATGCTTCTATGATACACGCTCACTGCACTCTGAATTATCAATGCTGAATTCTCAATTCTGGAGTCCGCCGTCGTGAGTCCAGACGTCATATTTTTGATTCAAACATAATTCTATTCTCTTTTGATTTCGTTTTACTTTTAACAATAATCATAAATACTAATGAGGTTTAATAAGAATTGATGACAGCCTCTAATTATTTTCAAGTCGCATCCGTTATTAAAGCTGGTAGCGCCGATACGGCCATTCTGACAGGCGGTGCGTACTCTGCACCTGCCTGGTTATGTGTTCTTTCTTGGTTGGTTTTCGTTATGTGCTTGGACCAGTCGCGCGTCTCGTAAAGTAGATGGGACAGGATCAAGAATTGATGCTTCATCTTCCGAAGTCATGCCGATACGGTCATACTGATGTTTGCTGTGATAAAAAAATAAATGCTTTTGTAGTCTAGGTACTTCCACAGTAAACCTAGATAACTTTATATTGTTACAATTATGAATATCAAATTTGTTTTGATCGTATGGGTGACGTTGTTTACTACAACACAACTTTGAGATGGTCATAATATCATGTCCAATTATCTAAGCTACATGGCTTTGGGGGCATCACACGAACATTCATAACATATTTGTCATAGGACGTCTCCGCCCGCCTACAACATTTTTTTTTTATTTATTTGTCATAGGACGTCTCCGCCCGCCTACAACATTTTGTTTTTATTTATTTGTCGTAAGACGTCTCCACCCGTCTACAACAATTTTATTTTATTAACCATTTTATTATTATTATTATTTTGTTATGGTTCGGATCCGCCATCAAAGGCATCTTTTATAGTAATAATAATAATTTAATAATTTTATAGTAATATATCTCAAAGTAAGTGTTTCAAAATCACACTTCTATCTACGAAATATGTAATGCGTTTGAAATGAAGTAAATTGAACAAAATGAAATACGCTCACCGGATAACTATTAGGTAGTCGAACAGTCTACCTTGCTGCTCGTTTACTTATAGTCTCTCGTCACTCCAGTGGAACATCGTCTGGCTGGTCACGAATCACATTTCAAAGTGTTCCTCGGTTTCTATTACTTTTTCTGTGATATTTCTTTTTATATTAAATCTCCATTCTGAAATTATTTAAATTTTAGCTCGAAATCTCTAAAATCCAACTTTTTATCTTCTCTCCGCCTCGACCATCCTGTTTTAAATGTGTTGCTTCGATATCCACGGACGGATTGTCAAATTGTAATCTAAACTGTTAAAGCCGGATTGAATTCGTATGATCATAATATCGTCAAGGATACTAAATTTGTCAGATGTACGCTGATGCCTGTAATTACATAATACTATTTATAGGAATAATAGAGCCCGGCCTCAATCCTCGCAAATAGTTGACGATTTGTTTTCTATTCCCGGATATGTTATTTGCCATTGATTCTTGTATAACGCACCCCTGAAATCATGCATTTTATTAAGATTAAATTTACCAGTTGATATTAAATTTAAATTCGGCGTGATATCCTTTTTCCGTCGACAACATGATTCAAACGTTTGACCACGGTTAGCAGAAATGGAACAAAACTTAGCTGTACTCGCAATAGGTGTATTTGATTAGAAATTTGGAGTCAATTATGCTATCATTTGAATTATAACATCGTTTTTTAGTGGCACTGCTGTGTGTGTCGACCGACATGTTAATATTACTGTGAAGGGTATGTCTACAGTCGATTATAAATAAAGCCGTGGCGCCGGCTGTTTGATATCAAAATCATGTAACTTCTTATAGATTGAGTGACTTCATATTTACTCATAGTTTCCCAAGGCCGCTCTTCGTCATCTCATGGTATTCTCAAGGATACAGCAAGGATCTGTGGTTAGCTCAAGGGTAATACGTGAGTAGCTCAGAGGTACGCTCTCCACATCTGTGGCGTAGACTTGTCTTCTCACGGTTCCACAAGGCATCCCTACGTAATCTCATGGTTCTCTTTCGGATACATCAAGGACCCGTGGTTAGCTCAAGGGTAACTCGTGATTAGCTCAGAGGTCACGCTCTCCAGATTTATGGTGTAATACTTGTCTCTTCACGGCTCCACAAGGCTTCCCTACAGAATCTCATGGTTCTCTTGAGAATACACCATGGACACGAGATTAGCTCACGGAAATTCCCTAAACACTAAAGGCAACATAGAGCTCTCATTATTTCCGAAAAAGAAGAGCGCCTCTTATCTCGTAAGTTTTAAAGATATCACTATTGAAATAGTTTGCCTCTAGTTTCGTGATAATAAAATTAATTTCGTTATCTATTTCTTGTTTAGCCTTCAACCAATGGTCTGCTATCGCGGCGAAATGAAAGCATTTTTGATTCGAAATAAGTGGCAAAGGATATCTATCAGACACCGTATTCCTATTTAATTCTCTCTATGACATTATTCAAATGATTTTTCAGTTCCAATCTTGTTTGTTTTAAGAATGAGACATTATTTTTAATCTCTATAGAATACTCTAATGTAAGCAGATCCTGTCTAATTAAATTAAAGTAAGTAATAAACTGAATCACTCTTAAATTGTTTAAAGAATTTAGATATTACATTTAATGCGAGCGTTACTTCACCTTCTAATGCAATTGTATTATTATATTGCGATTTACTTAGAAATCTTACCTTTCAAAAAAAAATTTTTTTTTTTATTTTATTAAAGAACATTCGGCACCCGAGTCGAAACAACATGAAAACCTCTCACCGGTTTCACTCCAGAGCTGAACCATATCTGGATTGAACAGATATTCACGCATCGTTCGGTCCATGCTTAATTGGGCCTTGAATTCAACACTGGGGCAGCGCAGCGCGAAGTAGTCTCATTAACCATACTTGAAGCAACTAGGAGTAATCATTTACTTCGGCGCGCCAGGTTCTTTTAATTGTTGAGAGGAGCTGGTATCTGAAAACTCAGGATTTGTATTAGTATTTGGTCAAGCCTGCTATGGCCTCAACCTTCAGTTAGAACGTGCCCGTCTTGTCTCAGTTATAGAGCCACATCGTCGCATAATATCTCCGCTTAATATCCATACTACGTGGCTTCTTATGTAAATGTTGTAACCAATCGTATTCACATATTTGAGCTCACTCCTTTTAAAGATTTCATTTTCATTTGAGAATCATGGTTCCTGATTTACTACGTATTTATAGCCATATAGATGTGTTGACATCATTCCCGAAGACACACTCTACCACCGGGGTCAAACGATGTTAAAAATGATCTTCTTAGTAATTTTAATATTATCCCTTGATTTATTTGTAGTAAACGTTTGCACACGCTCTGCATTATTGACATCAATGAATGGCATGAAAAAAATTCTCTTGTAGCGTTCTTCAGTACGCAGGTTCTCCACATGGTTATTTTCTTCAGCTGGATAGGATTTATAAGACCGGCATGATCACGAGAGCGATCCCACTTCTGATATCGGATTTATTACAGATTCGTTGTTTTACAAGAGAGGGACGCCAGCCTCGCTGTCGTTACAAATGTCACTTCTTCTAGAGCATTCGATGATATTTTAAAATGAAACTGCAATTGATCTTAATGCTCTTGTATTTCTCAAAGATTCTTCATAATAACATGCTTCTATGATACACGCTCACTGCACTCTGAATTATCAATGCTGAATTCTCAATTCTGGAGTCCGCCGTCGTGAGTCCAGACGTCATATTTTTGATTCAAACATAATTCTATTCTCTTTTGATTTCGTTTTACTTTTAACAATAATCATAAATACTAATGAGGTTTAATAAGAATTGATGACAGCCTCTAATTATTTTCAAGTCGCATCCGTTATTAAAGCTGGTAGCGCCGATATATATGTTAAAAGTGTAACGAGATAAATGAAATACTTTGATATAATATATCACAAATTTCATCCAATTCCAATCCAATGTATGAACTTGTGTTTGTAAAAGAATGTTGTTATCTCTTACCAGACTTAAAAATGTGACTAACTTACTTTGTATCTGACTGATTAACTCGTAGGCAAAAATTAATAGTGAATAAGGCTTACATATCTATTCTTTCGTCAACGAGTGTTGTATCTCCAACTATATAGTTGTCTTGTGTGTATCTTTATAAAAAAAATTCCTTATTACTCAAGAACTTATAAATAATATTTATTAATATATTAATGAAATATATTTGGTTGGTTGGTCAAGTTTAGTTTTTTAAGTAGGATAGTCTGTAAAGTTTACACTTATGTATGTGTTTATGTAGTGTAGAATGTTTATGTCCAGGCCGAGCCTCACACATCCCTTCCGGCCCCACCAAGGCCGGTTGGACGGCTCGTAAAAAGAGTTTCCCTGCGACATTAAAAAAAAAAAGAGTGTTTATGTAGAAAACAGATTCCTTCTAGTAAGAACACCCAGGCCAAAAAAATATTAGTATGTACTAGTCTTTACAAGCTTAAAATAAATATAATACCAGTCTTCTAATAAGTAGGTCTGTTCTAATTAAAAAAAATATGGTTCTTTAAATAATTACAATATTACTTTAAATATTTTATTAAATTCGTGTTAAAGGAACAAAACTAAAATAAAGATAAATTTTTAGTAGGAACAAGTGTAAAAAATACCACAGTATATTAGAACAAAAAAAAACACATTATTTATTTCAAACAATAATATCGTTCTGGTTTATTTTGTGGAATCCTTTTTTGCGAACTATTTGTGGGTTTAGCTTTATTTAAAGTGTTCATAAAAATGTTCGGTTTAGTAGTATACGTCCGTGGTTTATTTGTCTACCAGTTATGTGAATATTATTACATTTTTATTAACTGGCATACCAATCTTTTTGGTAAAAACTTCATTTCTGTCTGTGTATATAAATTGATTTTAATTACATATAATTCTTGTTATGTACACATTTTGAAATCGCTTATATTGTCATATATCAGATGATTAGTCTGTACAATTGCCTTCAGATGATAAAAATTAGTGTTGTATTTACACAAGATTCTTATAGGATTTTCTCAGGATTTGATTCTGAGCCATTTAAAGTAACTGGATTTTGACATCGTTTTGTCTATGCTCAATATGTATCTACTACAAGAACTCATTCTTACGACTAACCCTAGGCTAGCTTTAGCTTTTCGGTAGAAAATTCATAACATGTTTAAATTATTTTGTAATCACGAGCACCTATTAGTAAAATAGAATACTGCTTTATTTAATATCAAATGATCTTTATATGGAAGTGTTCCTCATTAATTTAACCTAAGCCGGTGCCGTGATATTTTTATAATAATAGTTGTGCCCGCAATTGATTGGAATGTACTCGACTCTAATTAATATTTAATCTTGTGCGTTTCTTCTATTTATATATTTTTTATTTACGTGTCGTTTTATTCTTCTTGAAAATCTTGCTTACTTTTCTTATTTGTTATTGTTCAAATTTATTGAGTATATTTTTTATCACATAGTTAATTACTGAATTTAATAAACTTTATTAGTTAATACTTCTTAAAGTTTTCTTCAATTCCTTTCTCAACTTTTAAATATTCATTTCTATCTTTTTTGTTAACGATGTATATAAACATAACATTATCGTGTTTTTAAGTGATTATTTTACTAGCCTCAGAGAATATCTCTAAAAATAGAAAATAGATAACTGGTCCTTGTGTGATAATATTCCATTTAGTCTTCCGTAAGTGATTAGGCTTTCAGAAAGGTATTTCCATTGATACGGCATATTCTTATGTAAGATCAGATATTGTTTCTTAATATATTCAAAACGAGGAGTTATTACTTAGACTATAATTTTTTTATGTTCCATTACAATATGATAAACTTTATTAAGATGGATTTATCATACTTTTAACTCGACAAAAAGAAATTTATAGGTAGGTTAAACCTAATAATTCACAAATAAAAGTTTTAGAAACAATTATAAGTTATCTTTACAAGTTTATCTCTAAAGTGCCTACTTTAACTGGTATTTGATGAATATTGGGTTTTGAATTGTAATATACGCGAAATCTTCTAATTTATGAAAGGAAATAATAAGAAGGACAATTATAAAACGGCTATTGAAGAAATTAAAATTCATCATGCCTCCAACAAAACTAAATATATACATATGCGACGACTAATTAATTCTAGAGAATATTAATAGAAGTAGTTAGATTAACATTACTTTTTTAAATTATTTTAAAACTTCACAATTATTACTTTTCGTATTAGCACAATTAATTTACCACAATTATTACCTAAAATAAATCCTTATTTCCCTTGTCTTATAAGAACTGTCAGATGTTTGACGCTTGTCCGTCCTTTGTTCTGATAGATCGCACACATTGAGTACCGTTTACGGAAATCCCATAATTCTAAAGTAACATAATATTTTTTGCCCCAATGAGAGTTACTTATTAGGAAATTAGGAGTTTGTTATTTAAGTACATATATGGTTTTAAAATCGAATAAATGAACTCTCTCAGCTCCTTGGTCTGACTTTTATCTTTGACATGACAGGACAAAAAATGTATAAGGGTCTGCTAATATTAATATAAATATAAAACAATATAAATATCAAAGTTATCAATGTTTCTATATGATAATGTCAGTTCGTAATCGAGAAATAACATGATTTTATAAGCCCTTTTTTTTAATTAACTAATTTTTACTAAAATTCGCGAACTTCATCTCTCAGAGAAATATTTTTCAAGTTAGAATAGTATTTGGTTTTGTTATATTTAACAAGAAGAGTGCTGTTTTAACGTTTATTTCAAAAATAACCTTTTTTGACTCCAGCTGTTGTATTCAGAACAATTGATATGTTAGTACTTATTTTTCCGAAGTCATTTATATAATAGTTCTTTTGATTAAAAAAAAATGTAAAAACAACAATTTCGAGATATTATTGGTTTCAGCGACATTATTTATTTAATTATTATCATTGTTCTATCTTTATCTTTTAGCAGTTTAATAATGCTAGAAATAAGTTCATAATAACATTTTGGTTTCTAAAAACTTAATTCGAAGACAATATTTTTTTTTCTCATTTCATGTGTTACTGAATCCTGAATAGGATATTCGTTCCAATTTTCAGTGCCAAATAATAAAAATATATAGGCCTTTTATTTGCATGCAGCGTGTCGATAGTAAAATATGAGAGTTTTTGGCACTCAGCCAGACAACATTTGCGTTTAAGAACCTTTGTGCATTTTAGAAGGATTCATATATACTTCTTTAAAGTTAATGTCTTAGAACATTTATTTTGTTCCTTTTTATTGAGCTATTCAAATTATCTTAAAGATATATATAATGTGAATATTAATGAATATTAAATTAAATCTAGTAATTTTAATGACAATATACTTATTAGCACTTGCTTTATATTTATAAACTGCCCATAACGTAAGATCGTAAAGATTATTTTTATTCCGCATTATCACCTCCATCATATTTTTTTACTACTGACAATACCATAAAAATATGGTGATTTCGTTTGAATCTAAATATACCTACACCAAATGACATAATATTTTTATGTTTAAGCTAAGTAAAGGGCACACCGTACATATGATATCAAATAGTATTTTGGTCGGACATCTTTCACAGAAAAAACTCTGCTACAGGGCGAATAAGCTGGACGTGAGCCTTTTTACCACGTTTCTTTTTTTTACTACTTTAATTTCAGACCTTTACACTTCCTATCCATCTATCTGTAGTGGAAATAAATGGACCTATTGTAAGTGCGAATAAATAAAATAATTTAAATATAAACTGCACTAACTCTTGATTATATTTCGATAACATTTCGATAAAATTGATAACTGATTTAAATTTTACTGAAGGATCCTAACATTTTGTTGCTAAAAGCCGTCAAGACTGTTATTGTTCGAAGAAGTAGATAATATTGTAAAGTTAGTTTGGAAATTCAATAACTTTTAGCATGTTATAAATTATACGAATTTCCGCCACTTATATTTTTAGATACAATATAAACAGAAAATTTAAACCCTTATAGCTTATTTTCAAACCTGTAAAGTATGATTTAGGTGGTGCTTAAATCGAATATACTACTTTAATCTTAAATGGTTAATCTTATACTGGATGAAGCGTGTAAGCAGAACATGAGACTGAAAATACTTGTTTACTCAAATTTATGAGACGCAGTGCGGTATATAACCTCTTACGGATTCCTGTTAGGCTAGATTTTGTTATAATCAATTAAAAACATATAATATTCTCTTAATTAGGTTTTATGAATACCAAAAACGATTAATACAGAAGTTCTTTATATTGCAGAAAAATAACCTGTTTAGCAATCTTAAAAAACTGTTTATTCATTGTAATCGGACAATTTTTTTTCATCTGACATGTTAATACAATACTTAAACTTTATAATTTCCTAACACTAAACATGAATATTTACAGTATATAATCTACTAAAACCACTTGTGTTACTAGCCTATTATTTCCCAAAAAAATTAATACCTTCCATCGATATCATTCCCACGTTCTTTTTTTTATTTTAATATGTTTTAACAGTTTAATATAGATCTATAGTTTCAACACTCACGCTTCTATGAATTAAGAACGTTATCACGACTTAACTGTGGTTGTGATTGATATTGATTAAAATTAATAAGATGTAGTTACAGTGTGAGTTTTGATTACCTACAGACCTACATCATTTTCCTATGAATAGTGGAGTTATAAACTCAAACATAGAGAGGTTAAAGAATCTAATACGTATATTCATTTAATAAACTCTTAATCAAATGGTGCATATCTGGAATTTTATGATGATTTAATTTCTTGAAATAACCAGATCGTTCTGCCACTGTGTTTCAGTGTACTTAATTTTATGTGAACCGGTGCATAATTGTCTCTGTAATTTCCTGTACATAGATAAAATAGAAGTAATGTAGAAGAAATACATAAATTATTATTTATCTAATAACGTAACTCAGCTTCCAAGTAAAATGTTGAACAATTCAGTAAAATTGGTTAAGTGGTATAACCTAATACTTTTTTACACCAAATACTTATTCATGTTTTTTTAGTTCTTACCTCATTTTAAAGTTACTTTCAATTGTGTTATATAAATGTATTCATATTACTGTTGTTAATACTAACATCAAACTTTACAACTAAATAGTAAGACTTTCTAGATTTTTTTTTAAATAAAGTGTATATTTCATACTCTAAGCAGCAAAAGATAGACTGGGGAAAATCACTGTCGCTGTAATTAATATTTTGATGAACTTTCTCATTACCACTGTCACGTCGAAAAAAAAAAGCTTTGATGGAATGTGTTCTCCAAAGGGACTCTAATTTAAAAATAAAAACTAGAAATTTATTAAATAAACCTTCAGTAACTCGACAATTTTGATACATAATTTCCTTGCGTAAGTATAAATTGATAGTTTAATGTACATTTCTATAAATAACTTTGAATAACTTAACTTTGTATAAATAACTTTGAATAGATCTTTTTAAAATTTTGTATTTAAATTTAACATAATAGTCTTCTTAACTACTGTATTGTTGTTATATTGTTCATTCGTCATTTTACTCCGGAGTAGAAGCTAAAAAAGGTGTTGTATCTGATACTTACAACATTATACTGCGGCGCCCAGGTAGAATCACTTGTGGTATAGTAAAATTACAACTGTATACGTTGAAAAACATAAGTCTTACTCTGTGGTATGTAACTCATACGCAGCACGAGCGCGTGATTTTACCCATCTCTCGCCCCGCGTATACAGTTGCATAGGCATATATGTATTATGTACATCAGTTAAATCCGTTCGAATTTGAAAATTACAACATTATGCGTCTGACGAATCCTTTAAAAATAGTGTTTTTGTTGTTTTTTTTAATTTGAATGGATGTAATGATCCACAATAGGATATTTTTTTAGAAAAAAAGCAAAATAGCAGTTTTGTGGCATCAAACAACTTACGTGGGAGGTATCGATTTATAATTTATCAGCTTTATAAATTAATAGTAACGAGTTAAAATATAATAATAATTAATTTGTTTATTTAAGTATACTTAAAGAATAAATGATGTAATTATGACTTTATAGTATTATATACCGTTCTATAAAATTATAACAAAATCTTTTTCTTTAATATTATACCTATTTCGTACATAGTAATATTATGAGGTAATCTTGTCATGATTTCCTTTTGAATAAGGATACGAAATAAAAACAGCGCAATTTTCTTCACGCTTCCCACATGGTTATAAAATGTTTAGCAAAATATACCATTTACGTAGTTCCAATACACACACATATGTGCAGTAAATAAAAAGTTAAAGGATTATTATGCGGAAGATATTAAGATCGATTGGCGTATACATTAGTAAGTAATAAATAAATGTTATGAAATTGTAAAAAAAAACCTCAATACACGTTTATTTAACGATTATAGTGCTTGCAACCGTGAAAAACTTAATTGAATATTAATACGCCAAAAATCTTCTCGTTATTATAGAAACGACCTGTTAATCTTACTTTGCTGGACCGATATATCAGATGTAGGTAATAATTACCGGAAGGTACTCTCTTTCAATTGAGAAAAAAAAGGAAATGATTGAATATTTTCGTATATTTAAATGATTCTAAATACATATAAATGTTAACCTGAATACAAATACACAAACGAAAAGTTAATAGGAGAGTAAAAGTAACCTATAGAATAAGTTTCAATACTCTGGTCATTGTTATGCTTTTGAAATCAATCTGTAAGGCTTAGGACTTTGAAACATTTATAAAGCCCAGTAAGATATTTTCACAATTCATAGTCTTGGAAAGTGTAGCCTGAAAACTGTACAATACCCACATTCACACTTTGTAACAACCCGAAATTATTCTTTCATATGCAAATAAATTGAAGAGAAGAAAAGCTTAAATAATATGGACTAAAGTATGATAAGTTAATAAATATTTTGACTCTGTAGGATGTTTCTATTAATTTGATTAAAAAATGTACATTTATAGTTTTGGTATCTACCATTCTATTAACAACAAAAGTTCAAAATGTATGATGCAAATTATAATCAAAACAAATGTAAGTTCCATTTCAAAAAAAAAACAAAGTTTTCTCTCCCGTAGCTTAGCTTCTGGTGAGAGCAACGACATTACCGTCTATCTCCCAAGTGAAATGCTTTCCAAAATTTTCTCTATCACAAGTTCATCCTTTACTGAAAATATGCCTTGAAAAATATAATAGTTGAACCTCACTTTCTGTTCTTGTTAAATTTTAATTCTTACAAACTGTACGAATATTACCTAAATATTATAGAAATATGTGACAGTTATATATTACAGAATTTTTTTTATCTTCATTTATATATATATATATATATATATATATATATATATATATATATATATATATATATCTTCTATATATATAAAAATGGATTGCTGTTCCTTAGTCTCGCTAAAACTCGAGAACGGCTGAACCGATTTGGCTAATTTTAGTCTTGAAATACTCCTGAAAGTCCAAGGAAGGTTTAAAAGGTGAGAAAAATTGGAATCATTGCCGGGAAAACCCTAAAAACAGCCCTTTTCTATTTCCCATAGAAACGTTTTTTTGACATTAGATTTGACAACTAACTAATATGTCAATCATTATGTTTGATTGATACAGGAATAACCTGATTATTTATGGCCTCTAAGACGGAATAGAGTTCGCCTGGTCAGCTATACCTACATATATTACTTTTGACCAAACTAACGCGGACGAAGTCGCGGGCAAAAACTAGTATATATATATATACCGAAAATTTATAACATTAAAATAAAGTTAGAATTGGTGATTGAATTCACTGACAAACGGCTAGCTAAATTCTTCCTATCCAAAATACTTTTACGTCGCATTATATAAGGTATATAATATATTCTACCAGTACTATCACTCACGATACTACAGTTCACGTTGGAGTTTTGTCAAAACACTACTTTCAGGTCACTTAAATGGACAGGTAAAACAATATCGCTGTTATTTCCCCAGGCAATCCACATTCAAGCTACAGATGCGGGTCACGAGAAGCTTGTTCTGCTATTTCAAACAGTATGTTGAATTAGAAACCAAAGTTTCACGGTTAAGAATAATACTAACTACAAACTCTGTATGTCCTGACTACCAGGTATGAACTGTTTTAAGAAGTACTTTAGACTACATTTTGTTTTGAAAGTTTTTTAAGCCTGTATTCAAAACATAGTTTTTAATCGAAGAGCCTAAAAAATTTCCAGTATCACCAAGTCAGTCTGTGATTAAATGATCTTCGAGAAATACAATGGAGCCTCATAACACAAAACAGCAGACAACATCCAGTTCTAATATATATTTTGATCGTCGACTAGTTTTTTGTATAGTACAACATCATTTCCCAACCTATGTTCATATGTACGTCTTGCGTGAATTAAACAAGAATTTTAACTAGAAATGATGTCTCCTATCAAAATATTTCAGATTATTTCAACACTTTGCTGATAAAAAACTTAAAAACTCTTAAAGGTTACATTGTATTGTTTATTGTAATCGTTATATGTATTTTTTGACTTTTTAGCAATTCATATAATAATCATTAGAACAAAAGTTCTATGTTAAGCTATTGATGCTTCATTTCACAATTAGATATTCCACTTATTGTTCAATTGTTTTTATATATTCAATAAACATGTATACTTAAGTTGTTTAACAAATCCAATACTTTCCATTTTCATAAAAAAAATATTAACCTATATCAGATCTCAGTTTTTCTTATATAATATGTGACAAATATGTTAGCGTGGTAGACTAAATTAATTAATATGGTTCGGATGCTGGATATTTTATTATTACATATCGTATTTCAAGACGGAATCTGATTGATTACCAAAAGCTCTATCACACATGATTAATCATTTCTATTTCTCATTAGTTACTAGGAAACTGATACTAATTAATAATTGATGGAGTAGTGATTTCTTTGAAATTCAAGGTAATTCGCAAAAATATTTGTTTGTTTAAAAGTATCACATAAAATTAAGATCAATAAATAATTTTGATTTCACTAGATTTGATTGATTTGATTAGACTCCCTAAACCAACAATCGGCCTTTTTGTATTTTAATTGTAGAGGACACCAATTTTAGAAATATCTAGTGCAGCATGTTTAAACTAAGTGTGTCAACTAAGGGCAGCATATTTTATAAGGCTGACTGCGAGATATACCCAACGAATAGAAGCCTCAGGAGGTAGCATAAATATACCCTTTAAGGTTTCTGCCCAATACATCTTACTTAAAAGATTTTAACCTTAAAGTGAGTATAAAAACTAGTCACGAATACTCAGTGGGTCTATAATTCGGTGGCAGTAGGGATAATAGAGACCTAACATTGTAAACTTTCTGGAACAGAATTTTTAACATCAGAAGCAACTTACGATAAGAACGATACACTTTGAATATTGATCTAAAGCGCGAAAGAGCTTAATTAAGACTTGGATCCAACCGAGTTCCCTCCAAGGTGATGTAGGTTTTCAATATTTCAAGACTTCATTTCAAAATCGTTCGTATGGATCAGAAACTTAAACAGGTAGTAAACGATTTTGAAACCAAGAGGACTAATTTATTTGCAGTGAGACGTATTTTCGAAAAAACTGAAGTTTTAAGAGAGGTTCTTGTCTTAGGATAAGAATGATGAAAAAATCTTGGTAGAATCTTGTTACAAACTTGATCAAAAACTTAAAGACTAGGAAATTGAGAAACCCTACCTCTGAGTCTTTTTCGTATTGATTAAAAAAATCTCTGCAGGAGACCAGAGATTGAAAAACTTTTTCAAGTCGTTTGAAAAGTCATCTGACAAGTCTGACAACACAAACTGGATTGTTTGGCACCTCTAAACCTACTATTCTCTTTGCTTTCTAATTGTTTATTCCAGTTCTTTTTATAAATTCGTGTCATGATATTATAAGTGCAGATAAATCTTTTTATTTACCTTGTTATGATATCGGCTGTTTTAGTACATATCCTCAGTTTTTCCTCAACAATGAATAAATTTAATGTGTTAAATTCTATAAAGTGCTCAACTACACAAGTATAAAAATTCCCGAATAATAACCAACTGTACTATTGTCTTAAATCAGAATCTGAACTGTACTAGGGCCACCGGAGAACTGATAGAGTTGCCAAATATGCTATGAAGAAATAAGAACTTGCCATATTTATTTAACTTCATCAAAAATGAGACTTTGAAATCTTCTTGAGTATCAAAGACAATATTAACGTATATGTATGTTCTCATCCGCTCTAAACTGTTTTCTTTCGTAACTCTATGGATATTGGCATACCTACTTTCTTGTAATCCTGAAAAAGTTCTATGATTTTGAGGATATTTGACAAGTAATTTCCATGTATCTAATATTCCTTAATTTCCATGTATCTAATCTTCCTTATTACTATCTATCGTGAAGCTTCAGGTTACCTAGAAAGGCTATGAAAAGAGCTGTGCTAGGAGTTTCTATAAGAGGTCGAATCCAAAACGTAAATATTCGTCAATTTAACTAGTTCTTTTACTATTTAATTCTGTTGTTAAACGGGGCAATAATGGCAGTTGGCAGAGACAGAGATTAAAGAAGAGCTAAAGATTGAACAGATTTTTGTACTTTTCTCTAATGTACGTTTTCTTATCGTTGTGTAAAAGAAAATAATATATGACTGAAATTAAACATTAAAAGAGATGGTGGACAGGACAATAATTACTCTCCATCTTATGTACGTGCAACATAATAAAAATTAATGAAAATCGCCGGGGCCACATCGTTGTTTGGATAAAATATCGAAAACGCGTGTAGAGTTTGCAAATGTGCATAACATCTAGCAGAATTATTTGTAGAAAGTATGTTAAGAAGTTTAAAATTGTATTAAAAACTAGTAACATAGTATTATTTTATTTTATAAGTTACTTTAAATTTTCGACTACAGGCATCCTCATAATTTATGTACATAAATATTATAAGGCTTGATGTGAAATTCGTTATCAAGGAAAAGCTTGCTATTTAATATTTCATGTTGGATGTCAACAATATCTCTGTTAATTTTAAATGCTATATCACGTATATATGTAACAATTTTAACAACTCAAAAATCTTGTATCATTAATGTTGTATCCATACAATGTTTTTGAAATAAATATTTATTTTAATGATAATAGAATAATTGTAATTATATCTGCTTTTATTGTTCTTTTTTGTTTATTTGTTGCGGACGTGTCGCATTTCATATTATAATTTTATAGACTAATAAGGCATTGGTGAACTTATAATGAAAATTTTCCTTTCTAATTTATCTTTTATTAATAGAAATTTATATTAAAAATTAAATTAAATATACTTTTATTGTCTCATTTAAAAACAATTGTTTTTAATTATTAAATATAACAGCCATTTTTTTACATACTCAATTTAACTGATCAGTAATTCAGTAAATTTGTTAGTATTAATTTATTTCAAACAGAATGGTTTAATAATACTTTTATAAATGTTAAAAACTTTATGTTACCTTAAAATCACATACATTTCTACCATGCAATAACTGACAGCGACATATATTAAATTCATTTTATTTGGGATGAGTCACTGTGTTGACATTCAGTAACAGAGAAATTGTGCCCTATAAAACATGTCAACTATATTAATTAAAAGTTTTATACATAAGTTTGATGGTATGATTTATGAAAATAATTGTAATGAACAAGTTCACTTGAGCGCATATTTTTCACACTTCTGTATCTGCACATCAAGGTCTGTTTCAAATGTTATGATTAATAATTAAGTATAGCTTTAAATCAAAAATAATTATTGTGTTTTTAAGTTAACCAACGATATATTGAATGTAATCCAGACATTACACCAACTTGCAAAACCCTATTGCATAATTTTTCGTAATTTTATAAGCTTAAATTTCAATAGCTTTAAATATTATCATCAAGATAAAAACCTATTTATTACTATATGTCAACCGTTACTGTTATTTGTTATGTATTTATTTTGATCGCCATCCGAAACGCCTTATTTGACGTAGGAGCTTTTCAATGGAATCATCAGCTTCAAATGGAAAGAATGAAAAGTTAAGATTATAATCTTTTTACAAAATGAATGTCATTGCTAAACATAATTTCATGATGTTTGATTTTTGTCTATCTTGATCTAACAGTAAAAGGAACTGTTTTGTTCTGACTATATTTTTGATAACTATATAGATATATAAGTATATACTTATGAGTATATATTAGTTAGTAATTATTATAAAACATTTTTTAGCTCTGCGTTCTAGAATGGTGAGTGGGAGTGATGAACACTTAACCAAAAAGTATGTGCGCTATTTTTCCATTATAATCACGCACCTACTTTAATATTAATTATCACAAAATAGAAAAAGTTACATTTATAATTAGGATGCTCGAGTTTATTATTTATTGAAACACTATAAGATACATTGCAAACTATTATGGAAAAATTTATACAAATAGTTTTAAATTTTAAAGAGACGGAGGGTAGTAGTTTTCAATGTAAGGGTATATGGTCCAGTTCGAAACAAGTTAATAAAGTACTGTACAATTAGGAGAAAAATAAGTTGCGAGTTGTCCTTAACAATTAGTAATTTACCCCGATTTACCAAAGTTTAGAAACTCAAATAAAATATTCAAAGAGCGTAGTTAATATTTAAGACATAATAATGTTTTATTTGGATATAATAATGTTTAATAACAATTTAATTGAACGCAGTTCAATTTCAGTCAGTGGTGGCCTAGTGGTTAAGGGGCCCGCTTCTCGTTGCCGAGTGCGCTGGTTTAAACCTGGCAAGTACCAATGTGATTTTTCGGAGTCATATGTCTTTCTGAGAGTATTTAGACATCACTGACATATACGGTGAAGGAAAACATCGTGAGGAAACCTGGACTTATAGTTTCACAATTATAAGTTTGAAATCACCAACCCGTCTTGAGCAAGCGTGGTGATTAATGCTCAAACCTTCTCCATGTGAGAAAGAGACCTTTGCTCAGCAGTGGGTGTCTGATAGGCTGATGATGATGATGAGTGCAATTTAACGCATGTTACGTATGCATAGCCGCAGAATAATGTAATAGTACAACAATGGTGCTATACTTAGCAAATACTAACTCAGAGCCATCAGTGGAAATGGAAAAATGAAGACGACACCGCGCGCCTTGCACTATCGGTGGAAAAGGAAAATTTAATATATATTCAGTCTGGAGTCAACCGTTGATTTACAGACATCTATTTAGGACGTAGTTATAATATGTCTTAATTGTGAATTGAATATAGTTTCATAAGTAAAACTGACTTTTATTGCATCCTTCGTTACCCCCAAACATAATTTGCAACACAGCACAACACAATTTTTCTTTTCTTTCCCTTAAAATTAAACATGAAGCGTGAGTGATGTCTGTTACATAAAATTAGTTTTGCCATCTATGAATTAATAATCTATATATATATATATATATATATATATAGATAGATATATATATGTATATATAAATGAATTGTTGTTCGTTAGTCTCACTAAAACTCTGAACGGCTGAACTGATTTATCTAATCTTAGTCTTGAAATGTTTGTGGAGGTTCAGGGAATGTTTAAAAGCTGAAAAAAATAATAATTTCCGGGAAAACCCTAAAAACAGCCATTTTCTATTTCCCATACAAACGTTTTTTTTACATTAGATTTGATAACTAACTAATATGTCAATCATTCTGTCGCACTTTAGAAAACGAAGATTTATGGCTTAAAGGTAAAGTCCAAAAATATAATTAGAAAAATATTTATTTATCGATTGAGGCAGTACGAAGTCTGCCGGGTCAGCTAGTTAAATTATAGATATATAAATTATTCCCTTTTAAATTAATAATAAGAACAATAAAAACAAATTTTAAGTTGAAAATTTTAAAATTCAAAATTTTTATATTGGATTTAACTAATAATAAATTTAAATAGATATAAATTAAATTTTTCACATTATGTAATAAAAAGTTCGATTCTCATATATTTTAGTAAATTAAATATTTTCCAAATAAAAAATTTAAACTACAAGTGCACGCATATATTATATTTTTAAAAAGATCATATTTTTAAAAGAAAAATAACTCTCTATAAAGATGTGGATTCACTTCTATTTTTATTTGTTAGTCAAATATTTATAATTCATATATTTTCAAATAAAGTGTTTTACGATTCCTATCTCTCAAAGTTCCAAATAGGTTCCCGCTCTTCAAGATTATTTTCAAAGGTGGTTCTTTTCCAGCTTATCCATCAAAGTCGACTAAAATCTGCCTATATCAATCCACTCTTTACCACACATATAATACTTCGAAAAGAAACCTTTCTGTGAATAATATAAGGTTCGTTTTATCAGTCATGGGTTTATATATCTTAACGGTAAATATAGGCAGCGCAAGCTATAAAAGACAGTAATTCAAGGGGCGTTCCGTGAGTTTACATTCTTAATGTAATAAGATATTTGAAGACCTATAGTCCCGAAAATATCTTAATAATATCATCCTTGGAACGTGTAAGTCGTAGCTTTTAGTATCTTAAGCGTTATTGTTGCATAAAGAAGAAAATGTAATATAAAAAGTGAAAATCTTTACACATTTTTTTTGTGTAGGTATTATATACATTTTAATGCCCACATAAAAATACAGGACTGCAAGAAGGTTATCTATTAAAACCTCTTTTCAAAAACCGGACAGTGAGAATGAACATCGGATATATATGAGAACAAAGTTTGATCGATTTATTTCACAGTTCACTGAATGTACACCTCAGGCACATATTGAGGTAGAATCAGCACTTTCTTGTTATATTTAAAGTATAGCACTGAGTAAAGTTTTATTCGGTTTTGAATCCAGTCTTCCCATTTCAAAGTTTCCTTTCGGTCCGCCTGTTCTTTTTGGTCTTGTACTTGATCCAAAATGATATATTCGTATATGTAACAACTTTTTTATTCCGTATCATTTTAAAACTTTAATTTATCTCTATTTTTAGAATCTACTTGTGACTTATTCAAAAACATTGGATTTAACTAGTATTTTTTAAGTAGCTAGTTTGTGTAAAACCTTTTATTTTTAACCTGCTCACATAATAAAAGTCAGGAAGAAACTACAAAAAATAAAAAAAATTCTCTAGAATGATGATTATATTAATGGTTTTTGGCCAAATTAATGTATTAATGCAATTAATAAAAATGTTTTTTTTCAACAATAAGTTTAAATTTTCATATACTAATTACTAAATGTGGATTAAAAACTTGTACGAGTAGTGATTTATATATATATATATATATATATATATATATATATATAGTAGTGATTATATACGAGTAGTGAGTACATGATTTGAAATCGCTGAGATGTTTTTTTAAGTACATCAGAAGAAATCATTCGCTTAAATTATTCCTTAAAATTTATTACATTACCAACATAATATGTGCCTTAAATTGCACACAATTCTGTAAATAAAATTTGTATACATTTTAGATATCTTATAGCAAATTTTCCCGATTAAATATTTAAATAAAATATGAAGAATTAATCTGTTTACATTGATTAGAGAATTCCGCGACTTACGCAAGGATGGCTTTTACTGTTTTTACTATAACATCAGTATTTATTAGTTTTCTTTTCCTTTATTTTCTTCATGTTGTGTATTTTTTATAGAAATTTGTACATAATATACGTATATAAATATGTATGTAAAAAAATTACGCTTTGTACGAGACACTGTTATTTTATATCAAAAATATTTTTAATTTCAGAAATATCGACAATCGCAGTTCTTAAATAAAATTGAGTAATTGGAAATAGGGTATGGAAAATTTAATCATTTATATTTTGTTAATTGAATATATATAAGACTTCATGTACGATTATTTTTTTATTTGCAATATTATAAAACAAAAAACTCATGGCACTCGATGAAATCAATATCGTGTAACAGGGAATTGTGTATGAAATTACTGAATAAATAATATAGTAAATATTGGAAATGAAACTGTACAGTTTAATTAACACAGTTCTTTCCTGTGCATGTTTGGGAGTATGAATATTTCACAAATATTCAGTTCACGTCCCTCGACAAATTTCTACTCACGTCGGCTGAAGGGGTAGGTCCGCGAATTCTCCTAATAACCGCCATCAGACCATCTGCTTTTAGCTATTTTCCTATTTGTTGAAAGCTATATAGCATTTAGTAAGGCATTTTTCAATTATAATGTATTAAAAAAATAGAATTATGTATTCATAAACAAATATTATTTTGTAAATGCAAATAAAGCGATTAAACATTTTTTTTCAACCCACTCAAGCACATTTCAAATGTCTTAAGTATAATTACATACATCATATTCTTATTCATAATATTTTTCGGAACGCATTGAGGACAAACATACAAACATTAATTTTTTATTTTAAAGATCAAAATTCATCTGTTGAATTATCAAGGAACTATTTATAAACACAAACTATGCTGAAGAATTAAAACAAACAAAGAATAAAAAGTAAAATTTATATAAAAAAATAAGTTTACTTTCTTTGCCATCTCGTCACTACAGAAACTATGCAACTCAACACCACTTCAGATAATCATTTCTTGCTTTAGTGATGGTTGAATACACTTATGCTTAATTAGACTTTAGAAAAATTTTCAAAAGTTGTAGGTTGTAGACACTGTTTGTTTCACATTAGACATTAAAGATATTTATTTTAGAAAGTGATATATTTTTTTGTCATATAACATTTTTCAAACGAATGTATTATTTTATCCATTAAAAATAGAAGTGCCATAAAACCCTATGCAAAGTTAACATTAAGAAATGAAGAGAACTCCATGCACGCTGCACAGGCCGGCACGACATCACTAACAGGTTACTTTCTTTTAACAACATAATAAATATTAAATATCACATATCTTTTGCTTAAGAGAGCCTTGCAATATTTTGGAAGTGATGATCTTTATATTAGGCATACATACAATTAATAATATATGGTATGGACTATTTGTTTAAAACTAAAATTAGATATAGATGGGAGAATACAAAAAATATATAACAAAAAGTATAAAAAATACAAGATTTTATATATACAATTTCCCTTTCATTGATATTTTAATAAGCTGATTAAAGTAAACCGTTAGTTCAGACCTTGTAACAATAGACTGTCGATACTTTCAGCGAGAGAGTCATCTTGCAGAAGGAGGCTGCTGAACGAGTGAGGGAAGACGACCCCTCCTCGGCGCCGCTGCGCCGACGAAGGCTGGGTCGAAGGCAGCGGGCTTATGCTCGCGACCTGCCTCCCCAGTGAGGAAGCCTCCGGGCGTCGGTGGGGAACTGCGTCCGGGTAACATAGGCTAGAGGAAGAGCGGCGTGTTTGGCGTTCCCGGCACGCTGTTCTTGAGTCGGAGGGGTGGTGTGGTCAGCCACTGATACCCCTGCCGATGGCGGAGTCCCTTTCGGGACTCGTGCGTAGTGAGCGGAAGTATGGCTTGCCGTTCCCGCTCACTAGTCTACGCACAGCGCAGAGAACGTCGAGGTGGTTTAGTGGGTGGAAATCCCACATGCCCCTGTCGCGTTTCCCCCGCGGCAGGAAGTCTTTAAAAGATTCCCCTCGTAGAAAAAAAAAAAAAAAAAAAAAAAAAAAAAGACTGTCGATACTAAACCTCGGTCATATCTGACGTTACCAGTTTGGACGTAGCCCATGGAGGTGGAAATTCAACACCATTGTTAAAATTGGTTAGAGTCAGGTTTAACTTAAGCTTTAATTACTGCATTATATTAATTGAAATTATATTTGTTTATATTGTAAGTCCAGATTTTATTGACAAGTTTTAATATCAGTGTTGAGAATCATAATCTGCAAGCATTTATAAATTATTAACCGTGATGCTAAGATCACTGTTTAACATCTACGGTCCCTAAATATATTATACACAATTTCAATTTCTATATATTAAAACAATTCCTAATACTATCTTTTAAACATAATAAAAAGAAGTATTTAAAGATTAATCTTTTAAAGAATATTTGATAATTCGATTTCTTGATCTCTTAAATAGAAATTATACACAATATCGTTCTTAACATACATATATCATATATTTGTGTATATCAAACTCGACAGTCTTTTTCACAGTCGTACTTTTTCACGACCCCTTTTTTATATAGAAGCATTTGTGTTGCTTTATCATTCTCATAAATGAAAATTGACCCTTTGTTTCGTTTAGACTAAGTAACGAAGGACAGTAACTATTTAATATACAGAAGGAAAATTGCAAGAGTGACAGAAACAGCTACTTCTAATATAATCATAATATTATATAGGTAATATTTACCAAAACAACAAATGATATTTTTTTCTGTTTCGTTATTTATGTATAACTCAGGTTTTTTTATCCCCACAACTTAATAAAATTTATTTGGCAGCTATTACCTTGTACATCAAAAATTGCTTTTTTTCTTTTATTAATGTAACTCATACCTTCATGTAACTTGGCTTTTATTTGATCTCACTTTGGACGTAGCAAAAGTTAAAAAATATTTAGATCTCAGGGAACCATTTTGATAGTATAGAACGTTTAACTTAGTTATTTTATTACGGGGATACTAAACAACATTAATCTGCTCTGTGTTTTACTAGTTTTCTTGTATCGATCAACTGCTGATATGTATTGCTTGCCTATTATGTAAATGAAGTCAATATGTCTTGTGGTCTGTTGAACTATTGACAATTGTCAGATCGGCAAACTGAACTTAATATTGACAGTTTTATTGTCAAGTATGTTATTAAGAAATACTTACTGGACGTCGTACATTGATAAAAAAGATAATTTGTAACGAGCTATCATGCTATATGTAAAAACTAGGACTTCCATAGTTAAAAAATATTTCATTTCGTAAGTAATGTAGTTACCCTTAAAATAAATAATGAAACTATGCTTAGAAATTCAAATTTTATAAAAACAAGATTTTTCATTGAAAATTTACAATAACAAATATTGTATCATTAAAAATTATACTAATGTTTACTTTATAATAAAGATAGAATATGTCACGTATTACAACTTCCAAACATTTTACTTAGTCGCAATGTTAGTTGGTTAATGAATTTTTGTTATTTAACAAATTTAAATTAGTTTAAAATCTACTTTTTACATTGTTTTACTATTCAATGATTTTAAAACCTGACTATTTTTTTCAACTAACATGCTGTAATAAATTTTTAACAAACTTTTTGCTTTTGATCGAAGCATACAGTACGTGTTGTGAGTAGGCTATTCATTATCCGTAATTAGTTAATGATTGTCGATAGGCTTTAATGACGCTTCACTCGTATATAACGAGCCACATAGCGTTTAAACGAGTTGTCATGTTCTCATTAATAATGATAATTCGTTTTTAATAATAACATTTTACAATGCTATACCCACTTATTGAAAAAAAGTATTATAAAGTTTAAAATTTTCATGTTCATCAATACGGTTAAGAGAGAATATGTATTCAGTTATTTCAAGTACAGGTGCAGTCTCGTGTATATATGAGTCAATTGGTAATATGTCAATGTGTTACGAAAGCTGGCTGTAAGCCAACATGTGCAAGGATCGTTGCAATATTAAGTTGGCTCGATAAAGCCTAATGGAGGTGAATGGACTGTCCAATTATGATAGTTATGTTGTGGAATCTATTATATAAATTTAGGTGATTGTTTCTTTTGTAGTAGTTTGAGCTGTCTGAAAGAAAAATATATGTACAAATATGTTTACTAAACAAATATGTTAACTTTCATTTCGTCTACTCATAATTGCTATTGCTATAAACTAATCAAAACTTTGGCAAAATGTAAAACATAGCAATAAAAACGCCGAAGTACGACTATATTTAAAAAAATGTTTCAACTTTAATCTGTACTCGCGAACAAATCAGTAAATATTAATAAATAATTTAAAGTATGTTTCTAAACAAACAACAATTAGTTTTATTAAAGTAAACTTAGCAGTAAAATTTAGAACGATTTAAACTATAAATTGGCAAGAAAATCCCCATTAGCATAATTATCATTCTCAGAGCCCTATTAAATAAATATGTGATTTCAAACACACTGCATAAAACCACTTTCATTACAGTTTATATTTTCATGTGCGAAAAGCATTTTAAATATAAAATTTATATTCATATACATTTTTTGTGGTAAACTATCTTCTACTCCAGAGAAAATAAACACCTATTTAATATAAATAAACTGTTAAGATAAAAAAAAGAAACTACTATTTAATAATACACTCGTTTTTAGGATAAAACTTAATCTCAAAGCATTTGCAGTTCTAAAATAACACTAATGAGATCTATGTACTTTGTAACAATGTAGTTAAACAAAGGTAAGGTAGGCGTCATCTAGATGGTTCTTTGGTAACAATTAAACTTCTAGGATCTTAATTTGACTATACTCCAAAGAAACTGTTACTACACGTAGACATAAATATTAATAATATATTATAACCATACTAATTATTATTATTTGATACAAATAAAAATATCGCTGATAATTTATTCCATCTTCATTTATAAAGTTTCGTTAGATCTATATTTAAATCTTAGATACTTTCTAAAATAATGCAAACAATTATCAACAGGCTAAAGCAGGATCAAAGTGGTATTTTTTTTTTCAAAACTAAGATAATTGCTTTTCTAAAAATGTCGAGATACAAAAAAAAATTTTTCTGAATAGAATATTTAAGTTATATTTCACTTATAGTCTTTTTGAAATTCTACGTATCATTCTTAATTTAACAATAACATATGTATAAACATAATATGATAACCTAAGTTTATATCTTCTAGTGTGCATTATTTATTAAGTTTCTATAATCAATAACTAAACAAAAAAAATTAGACTTATTGAAATTTACACTAATATTTCTAGTTCATCTGATTTGTACAATCACTATCATCAAATATGGCACCAGGTTTTCACTTTATGAGTAAATTATTATTCAATTTATTTCTATTCTATAAATGACATTCATTTCTTCATTATTATAAATAAGGTTTCTATTTCACGAGCTATTGTTATTTAAAATTGAAATATCAACATATAGCAGCTGTTTAACTCGGTAGAGGAAATCCACTTTATAATACTAAATCCAAGTTAAGCTATGCAATATTGGCATACTAATTGATATATGGTTACTACTAGGCTTCACTTATACACTAGTAAGTAGTAAATTATCATAACCGTCATTTGCTATTACATCTTAGCCCCTTTTTTTAGTTAATATCTCTAAACGATATATTTTGTTTATCTATATATGTATATAAAAGAAAGTCTTGTTAGTTACTCCACTTATAACTCAAGAACGGCTGAACCGATTTAGCTGAAAATTGGCAGGGAGGTAGTTTAGAGCTAGGAAAATCCAATAGGACTTTTTATCCCATTCGACAGCATTCCCATGGGACTTAACATGAAACTTCAGTCACTATAAAACGTGGAATAACGAAACACAATTGACAGCTATGCAATTGACGTATAATGACAGATATGTAATGACGTATGGATGACAATTTGATATTTGTAAGATATCTATATATGTATATAAAAATGAATTGCTGTTCTTTAGTCTCGAATATATATCTCCCTTTTAGAACTCGAGAACGGCTGAACGGATTTATATTATCTTAGTCTTGAAATGTTCGTGGAGGTTCAGGAAAGGTTTAAAAGCTGAGAAAAATTGATTCTTTCAGGAAAACCCTAAAAAAAAGCCCTTTTCTATTTCCCATACAAACGTTTTTTTGACATTAGATTTGACAACTAACTAATATGTCAATCATTCTGTCGCACTTCAAAACACGGAGATTTATGGCTTACAGGTAAACTCCAAAAATATAAATAAAAAACCGTAACAGATATTTCTTGATTATAGAGCGATACGAAGTTTGCTGGGTCTTCTAGTAACCTGATAAATATTCAATAAAGAACACGGTTACCGATTCAACTTAACTAGAATTTTATAGACATGTTAGTACGTAGCTCTAATAAGAATAATGTTTTAGTTTATCTTATGGATTTTTTGAAATAATACAGTATATATTTGTAAACCGTCCTGAAGTTATGAAATGAAAAATTCTACTAGGAGAAATTTTATTTCACTTCCTTTTTTACCGTTTTAATATCTTCGCAGTAATAAAGGAAATATAAATATTTAATATTATAAGTCCTTTAATACCTAAGTCATCCCGAGGCACCACAAGAAATCTCACACAACATTAAATTCAACAAAAGTTTGTAGTATCGTGCTAAGTTATGAAATTAAATAATAAACTTTTTTCTTTCTATTTTTTCAAATATATTTATGACTTAAAATTAAAAAAGTTTTTAACTTTGATGGGATTAATATAGAAAGGACCTAATAAGCCTACTTCATTAAGACAGAAAGACTTTTTAATCAGGGGTCGATCAATTTTGTTATTTGAAATAGTTTTAATCCAACGTTTTACTTAAAAAATAGATATTTAAAGAACGCGTTACAATATTGGCCATAAAATAAAACCAACACCTGAGTTCTTAAATAAGACATATAAATATTTTAAGTAACAAGTAGAAGAAAAGGCGTTGTAAAGTTTTGGACAAACTACCTAATATATAGTTATAATCTACAATCATTTTACTGAATAAGAGTTCAAATTAATAGTTTAAACTTTAAGGTATGAAAACTTGTAAGTCCTAAAGTTTAAATTACCTCATTTAAAACGATAAAAAATTTAAAGAAATTTTCATTTCTGCACCCATAGCATAAAATAAATTTCTGATTTATCGAAAAGTGAGATTATTTCTTATTTCTATGACTTTAACAATAACATCTTATTTCCAGTTAATAGTGGTAGGTTTTCATGTTTTTTTGAAGCAGTTACAACATTGATACTACAAAACCAATAACTGCCTGTGTCATAAAGTTTTATGTCCCAAATCGTACGATGTAATAAAGGTTTTACGCTGTTTTTACTATGCTTAAATCAAGTTCTAATACAAGTTACATTTACGTATAGGATAAAATGATATTTTTATATAATCTGTATACTTATTTCTTCTTAGTAAAAATATTTTTATAGCGTAATGTTTTAAAAATAGTTTATTATTTGCTTTGAAGTAACTAGCACATTAAATGAAATGTACATGAGGCTTTAGTTAGCTAGTCAAATTAAAAAAATTGGGCCTGATCAAACGAGCAAGGATCATTGCAGTAAGATAATGCATACAAATTCCACCACAATGTTCGCTAAGTTGATGAGATTAGTTTTGAACAAAATATTATCTTATAAACACAGATTGATAAATGGTCGACAGGAATCATGACGTATAATCAAGCGATACATTTGAATATTTACCACTGTTGTGCACCAACCTTTATTGGGTTTAAGTCCACCACACTTTGATCGTACACATGCCCTTAAAAATCTGCTTTACCATTATGATGAAAGAATTGACAATAATAGGATGCTTGGAACTTTTTTCAAAATCATTCATTCATTTTACTTAATATAGTTTTTACGGTCATTAACTGCTGCAGGATTAAGGGAAAACGTCTAAAGAGCAGATCACGAGTTGGTCTTGTGCTAAAACCAGCATCCCATAGGGGCCATGGAACACATGATGTATGTGCAGAGGGTATGGAGTTTCTGCTTTGGTGTTTCATGATGGAAATAATAGGCAATGTAATGGACCTTCCATTAGCTCGTGCAATATATTTTCAATCGTCCTCATTATGGTGTGATAGTAAAAAATATCGTGCACAGGCTATCGATAGGATGTGAAGCCATAGCAAAGAATTAGTTCCATATATTTTTCCCAAATTACATCAAACCAAATTCAGATAGCTAAAAGTAGATTTTTAGGCAACCTAGTGTCGTCCACAAAGGAGAAGATGACTAGACAAGGCACGAAGGAGACCAATGAAGGATCGCTTTGAAGAAAATTTCCCAGAAGTCTTATGACTATTTGATCTCTTATACGATTATAATCCATGATTTTATAAACAGAGTGTGGATCTTATTTTTCAGGAACTCCAAGACAGAACATTTTTGAAACTTCAGACCCATTGGCCGCTATGTTGGTGTACCCCGGATGGAACTTCAGACTCACGATGTAGGAAAAATCTGCCTTCCTTTGCTAACAGTACAAAACCCATCTGAAGCAACCCATAGCAATGAACACCTATCACATATTTTGCATCTAAAGCGAATTACTGACAATTATGATACATCGAAAAGAAGGTTTATATTGCAACAGAAAAAAACATCCGTTCTAATAAACCTTTTAATCCTTGTTCGTAGAGAAAACCATGCATATTAATTAGCTAAGGTATTGAAATTTAAGAAGCTTTAATGAAAATATTATATTACAATAGAAAAAATTGCTGGCAATTAAAAAGCTCTTGGGATCAACTCACAGAAAAGGCAGAATTTATCAAAAATAAATTGAGATAAAAACCTGAAAAAAAATGACAGACAATTTGATTACATCCTTACTATGTTTGTGTACATGATAAGTTATAATAAAAACGTTTCTTAATAATATGACGGCGCATCCGTCAAAAATCATACGTCAGGTTGACTTTTAGCTGTCTGAGGTTAGCCTAGTGAAGCGTCATTGTGATGGTAGCGAGGGCGGCCATCTTTATTATGGAGTATCGTGCGAGATGACGCCCGCGCACCGCGCTCGTGACGAATCGCTGTGTATCGAAGTGATAGTGATATCTAGTGTTTCGATTGAGTTGGTGTCGTATTGAATAGACTGTACTTTATCCCTTTCAAAGTATGAGTTCCCATGAAGGCCCTCCTGTTCTTATAACACCCTCCTACATCAGAAGTGGGATCGAAAGGGCTTTAAAATGAGGAGAGTAGTGATCATCCATCTATGTTAAACTTTGTAAAAAATAATGAGAAACTTGTCGATGAAAATAATGTCAACTTCTCAACTAACTTCGACGACGTAGTTGATCCGGTTCAATCTGGATCGTACGGAAGCAGATATAAGGGTTAGGACGTCTCGTCGTGTCTTGATCGTAAAAGGTACCGGTAATTGAGGCTCGCCGGTGAAGGAGATATCTGTGTGACCATGGGCCGAGCCGAGGGGAGTTGACGACGTCATCTGGTGAGACTGTTCCTTTTCTTTTTAGTAGTGGGTGTACTTGTTCATGTAGTACTAATGTGTGTCTGTATCTGAAAATTTTTCAAATAAATTTCTGTGTACTTTGAGCAATGAAGTAGTTCCCCTGAAAGGCATCTGAACGCGTAGTATACGGTCGAAGCGAACGGGCGACGATATGAGTTTCACGCTTACCCACCACTTCGTAAGATTTTAATATTAGATCGTATTAGCGAATAAAGGTCATTCAACCTTGCGCTTCGGTACTGAATACTCTAGTCATACTTCGTGTACATTAACAGTCAATTATTATTAGTGTTTCTACGTCTATAGACTTATTGTAATACACAAATTTTAAGCCCGGTCATAATTCAAAGTGTTTCAGTGTCTCTTTTGTTTCATATTATTAAAGAGAATATTATTCTTGAATCCGTGGTTGTTGGACGGTACCTTGTAGAGTGGGGGGTTAAAGGAGAGATAAACAGTGACTACATTATTGTCTCAAAACCTGAAACGACAAAAACAGATAAGTGCCCAACCTCAGACAGTCTTAACTTTTCTTGTATCAAAACTTATTTGGAAGGCGACGATAACAAAGCCCTTATCGATGTTTTTAAGAAGTATAACTCATTTTATTATTAAGGGCACCTCTTAACTCTTTAGACCCTAATTCTTTAGACCCTAACATAGTCTAAGAGAGACCTTACAAATTATAAGAGGTTGTTCGAAAAAAAAAAATGGATGCCCTCTTTGAAACAATCATTTTACACTTTATCAAGCCCCATTCTAATTGTAAAAAAAAAAAAACCGAATGACAACTCTGACATAATGTATGTTGACTCTAGGGAGATTAACACCAATTCTTATAGTAAGCCTTTTGTTTTAGAAATTTTATACCGAACTATTTCCGCCTAGTACGATCCTTATGTCTACTCACTAAGTTAAAGGGGTTAATTAAACGGTCAGAAGTCCACGGTAATATTCGTAAATGGATAGTTCAAATACTTACCACGGAGTCTATTCTAACTATATTTGATCGCGAGCCTCCTATAAAATTACACACGAATGCCAGCGCCAACGGATACGGTACCATTTTAATTAAATGAAAGAACGGAGTTCCTCACGTTATTTCATATTTCAGTCGCCGGAAAACTGACACGGAATAAAAGTATCATTCTTATGAACTTGAGACCTCGGCAGTCGTTCGAGCGGAAGAATATTTGAAGCAAAAGCTATATGGTCATCATTTTATCGTTTTCACGGGTGGCAATCCTTTCAAAGCTTCTTAGTTAAAAAAAAAAAAAAAAAAATTAACACCGAGAGTACATAGATGACCCTGAGCAGGGCACTTCCAAGAGCGACAAAAGCAAGGCTCAAGTAGTTAATAAGTCTGTGCAGTTTGTAGAGGTAAATCAAGGGTGGTTAGCGGTAGAACAAAAACGTGATGCATATGTTCAAGATATTGTTGCTCAGCTCTTAAATAATAAGTTTCCCGATTCAATTAGTCACATCTACGATGTTAGAAACAATATGCTATATCGAAAAAAATTGAGCGAAACAAAGTTAGTCGTTGGTAACCTATCGTCCATCAGTCCCTTGTATGGACTTAAATCAACCATATCCATACTGAGATAGACACGTTTAGTTTCTTGATGGAGTGCAACGCAGGCAGGTATTTTTAGGTGTTCTGGGATTTGGTCCAGTCACCTTTTGGGATTTAGTCCTCTAGTTCGGTTACCGTCCACTTTTTCAATCACTAGCGGACGTTTAAAGCTGTCCGTAGTTCTGTCAGGGAACTGACCAATCAACGCCAGTATGTGCTGCAAATAGATATTAGATAAGCGCTGACCATATTTTGAGGTATGCGTAACATACTTCGTCATCACCACATTCCTAAGGCATCAATTCTTTGCCTGTCAACGACTTTCATAGTCCACGTCTTTGCACTATACAGAATCGGATAGCTAGATAGATAGAAATATAGAGAAGGCAAGCGTTCGTATCAGATGCATTTTTGTTCCATTAATAATTTTCCTATCTCTCCAAATTTTATTCAGTGGGGTTATTGCTATTTTGGCCATGTAAATTCTCCTACGGATTTGCATACATTTTATTGGCATACTATTCACATAGATATGACTGGGACATTAAGTGGCAAAAGCGACAGAAAAGAAATACGCGTCAGTAATGATTGATTATGTTATCAAGTATGTCCTTTAAGAGCATACTATATCCCTCGATGCCAGTTGTACTATTAAAGCGTTGAGAAAAGCTGTTTCTCTTTTCGGTGTTCTCAAGCGAATTGTTATATCGGGGAAGGGGCTTTGTAAGCGCGGACTTTAGAGAATTGAGTAAAACACCTCGTATAGAACTTTACTTTATAACAACAGGGGCAAATAAAGCCAACGGTCAAGTAGAAAGGGTCATGCAGATTTTAAAATGTCTGCTAACTATTATAGAAAACGATACCCATAAAACGTGGCGTGACAAACTTCCTGAGGTACAAGGGACGAAACCGCTTAGCATTCAATGGATTCACCGTGCGGGTGCCGGGTCCATCGCGTTGCAGGGAGGGGAGCTTCAGCAGTGCCTGGGACTTGCGACCCAGGTGTGGGTTTAAGGGGCCCCTTAACTAACGCGCGTTGTACGCTCACCTCCACTGTCCAAGTTCCTCTCCCTACCTGGCCAAATTTGGAAGGAACCTGCTAGGGCTGCTTTCGACGTACGTTCTAAGAATGAATTAATGTTGGTTCTGGACGGGCCCAAGTCTTTTAGTAGGTTGTAGAGAGATTTGGCTGTTATGCCTCTCGCTCCCACCTCTACCGCGGACGAACCTATTTCGAGTTAGTTCGTTAGTGAGCTCGTAATACTTAATGACCTTGATGGCATGGTCTTTGGGGATGTTGGTTTCCCAAGGCACCGTAGGCTCTATCATCACAACGCGCTTTAAAATACGCGAATATAGAAATATGTCTGGTCTGGAGGCTGACGCACAAATATCCTCGGGGATTTTGTGTTGTTTCTCATACGTATCCATCATGATAGTCCAATCCGAAGCCGCTTTAAGGATAGAGTAAGGCTTGACGTTTGATTTTATAGCCCTGGTGCTCTCTCTCACAAAACCTATTGATCGCTCGTTTGTGGTTATTTCCCTTTGCGCTCTGGCTACCGAAAGACTAACCGCTTCAAGTATGATCTCTAAAACCCTATAGTGACGACGCGAGAATTGACCGCTGTCCAGGAGAACCTTACATCTCACTAGCAAATGCTTAGCAGTTCCAACTGCCTTTCCGCAGATATAGCAAGTGTTTTCGGTACCTTTACCCCATCTTACTAAATTACTCTGATCTGGGAGAGTCATCTAGCACTTAATAACACAAGCCGTAGTGTTACAGGATATACTCCAACAGAACTAATGTTTGGCATTCGCGCGCAATCTTTAGGGATATCATTAATAGCCCAAAATTCAAACGAGCCGAGATTAGATTTAGACAATATCCGGAATAAAACTTCCCTCAACACTGAAAACGCAGATCAAAAGGAAATAGTTAAATTTAGTAAAGGCAAAGCCCAAGTAAAACCTTTTTTTCTTTCTCGGGGAGATTACGTTTTTGTTAAGTGTAGCGAATGTTACCAAACTAAACTGCAAAGAAAGTTTAGGGGACCTTTTATCATAACTAAAATTCTAGACAACGATAGGTACGAACTGTAACATACCGATGAATCTAATTGCACTTTAAAATACTCTCATGAAAACTTGGGCGCAGTACCCAGAGGCTTTGAAGGGTTAGTTGACATATCCACTGAACTAAGTAATGAGGAGGCCGAGACGGCGGGTCATGGAGTGGAGAGAATGGAAACGAAGCTATGTCAGATGATGAAAGTGAGTAGCTGAGTAGCTCTGATGGCCTCCAACATTGATAAACCATAAATGAGTTGTGTAAGTTTGAGTTGGTGTGTTTGAGGTGGCGATGGAACTGGCTGATGCGGCCGATGTTTCTAGTAGTGATGGATCAAAGCGTGCAGGGGCTGGCTCGATGGAGTCCACGTCCGGTCGACGCTTGATCAGGTTGTGAAGATGGACGGGCTAGCTCTGTGGAGTCTATGTCCGGGTCATCGTTCACTCACATGAGTATAAGTAGTGGAGATGATGGGGCTAGCTCATTGGAGTCTCGATCATCGTTCATTCGTTTGGCTGAGTTGTTCTGGATGCTCTGCAGATTGTGGTCAGACGAATATTGTCGTCCAGGTCAGAGCCATTTAAGTTGGCTGACTTGTTCTGGTAAGACGAATGAAGTCGTCCGAGTCAGAGCCATTTAAGTTGGCTGACTTGTTCTGGTAAGACGAATGTAGTCGTCCGAGTCAGGAGCCATTTAAGTTGGCTGACTTGTTCTGGTAAGACGAATGTAGTCGTCCGAGTCAGGAGCCATTTAAGTTGGCTGACTTGTTCTGGTAAGACGAACGTAGTCGTCCGAGTCAGGAGCCATTTAAGTTGGCTGACTTGTTCTGGTAAGACGAACGTAGTCGTCCGAGTCAGGAGCCATTTAAGTTGGCTGACTTGTTCTGGTAAGACGAACGTAGTCGTCCGAGTCAGGAGCCATTTAAGTTGGCTGACTTGTTCTGGTAAGACGAACGTAGTCGTCCGAGTCAGGAGCCATTTAAGTTGGCTGACTTGTTCTGGTAAGACGAATGTAGTCGTCCGAGTTAGAGCCATTTAAGTTGGCTGACTTGTTCTGGTAAGACGAACGTAGTCGTCCGAGTCAGAGCCCTTTAAGTTGGCTGACTTGTTCTGGATGCTTTGAACATTGTGGCAAGACGAATGTAGTCGTCCGGGTCAGAGCCCTTTAAGTTGGTTGACTTGTTCTGGATGCTTTGAACATTGTGGCAAGACGAATGTAGTCGTCCGGGTCAGAGCCCTTTAAGTTGGTTGACTTGTTCTGGATGCTTTGAACATTGTGGTGAGATGAATGTTGTCGTCTGGCTTAATTGCTACGAGATGCTCGCCTTAAGTCTTAAGTACCATAGCACATTTTGATGATTGTAACTAGTCGTTTGTCAGGATGCCGAACGGAATAGACACAACTGTAGTTCATTGATCCGAGAACCGCCCGAGGACGGTCGAATGTCAGTCCGGCCGTGACGGCGCATCCGTCAAAAATCATACGTCAGGTTGACTTTTAGCTGTCTGAGGTTAGCCTAGTGAAGCGTCATTGTGATGGTAGCGAGGGCGGCCATCTTTATTATGGAGTATCGTGCGAGATGACGCCCGCGCACCGCGCTCGTGACGAATCGCTGTGTATCGAAGTGATAGTGATATCTAGTGTTTCGATTGAGTTGGTGTCGTATTGAATAGACTGTACTTTATCCCTTTCAAAGTATGAGTTCCCATGAAGGCCCTCCTGTTCTTATAACGCCCTCCTACAAATATTTAACTAATTTATGTTTAGAAATATTTTCAATGCATACAGTTTTATGAATTCATTTTAATCATTATTTAAAATAACTACAAAGTACTAAATAAATTAAAAAAAAGTAACTTGAGTTCATAAATTTCATATAAAGTTAAAATAGTTACAAGTAAAACACCTAGATTAAAATAAATTTCTACAAGCAATTATTTCAGAAGTTTAACTTGGATTCATCGCATTATAATTATTTACCAGTGACAAGGGAAAGTATAGTTAAGCGAAATATTTTTATCCTCTTTATCACACCTGCACAACTGTACTGTATTTGCTAAACACCAAAAAGCAATTTATTTTCCCAGAACATTTTTTTCATTAGGAAACAGCAATGACGTGTGGAACAACGTGTTCACATTGACGAGGGACTCCGTAAATAAGCTATGGGAAGCAATTATCTCGAAGTTTATTTGCGTAATTTGTTATTAATTGTTTTTGATGAATTTATTACTTTTTAAATAAAAATTAAGTCTTATAGTAAAAAGGAGTATGAAATGATTAAATTGTCATATTTATTTTAAAGTTTTTATTTTAATTGTAATTTACAAAGCGACTGAAATACGATATCTTTGAAGTGGAAGTTGCAAAAGCGATGGTTGATTGCTGTTGATATTGCTTTTAATTTTAATATAATATTTCTTTCTAGCGACATTCTCCTCTGGAACTCACTAGTAATGTTATATATAATAAAACAGTTGTGGCTTGAAAATCGGGAGGTTCAACCAATTTCTCTTTAAATATAACATCTGTGTTATTCTTCATTATACATCTTGTTGGATTTGCCTCGAAGACCAATAAACATAATTTTACATACATCCTCACAAATATTTTCATTTATAATATAAGTAAGAATTAAATATTAATTGAACTCTTAAATTAAAGTTTCATTTTCACGTTTTAAAGCTAGAATATTAAAAGAATATTACAACTTGTCTTCAAAAAGTTTTTCAATGCTTATAAAATGGTCTTACTGAAACTAGACCAGTAATAAAATTGTTGTGAAAGAAATAACAACGTCATTCCTTATTTTTAAAATACTTTTAACCTAACGAACCCATCATTATTCATTATTAAATAATAAATAGACCTTTATAACTATTCATTTGGCTTATTAATATTATTTTTTCACTCTTGTATTTTAATCTCCATATAATAATAAGAAACAATAAAAAAAGGTGTATTAGGAACATTTGTTATATTTTTGATATTAAAGTTCGTTTTGCGAAAAGTCAAACAAAGTTAAGCTCCATCACAAGTATTTGTTACATACTTCATATAATAAAGTACTCATTTTTAGATCAAGAAGAATTTCATATTTTCGTTAAATTGGAACTGGTAGAAAAACTAATTCCTCAGCTCTACGTCAGTATTTTATATTATTTAAGTATTTTTATTAGTAGGGAATGTGCTACACTTTATCACAGCTTCTTTATGTCAAAAACAATAACTTCTCACTTATAACCGTAGAGTCTAGAATAACAGTTTTAGGTTTAATAAATAAACTCTGTTTTGCTATATATGTTTTTTTGCCACAAACACGAAAAGTTTGACAAATTCATTTATTACTTTATTTCTACTTAATTTCCTTATTTCTAGTACAGCTTATTTCTGAATGTAACTAATTTTTTTAATATTTATTTTTAACTATTGGAAACTGAGGGAACTGAATAAATATAAGATCAATTATATACACAATAAATAATAAATAGAGAAACTAAATTCAATTAATTAACGATATAAGTAATTTTAAAACGTGCGTAAAATTAATTAAAATCATTAAACAAAAATCACAAATACCGTAAAACGCTTGAGCTACATATTAGTTGAGAAAATAAATACTACACGGTCAGCTAATGCGAGCCATTGACGCTGCCATTTCCGCTTTGAATCCTCCGCTGAACGCTTCTCACTTTATGTCTCCATCAAGACCAGCTACAATGCAACATTCGATGAATTGATAATACAATTGGTGGTGATGTTATAAAAGTTTCTCATTAATTATTGTTTGTAATTTGTTATCTGCATTTCAGAACACGAAGAGTAAACAAATTCAAATTAAGGTAAATCATAAATTTGTATTCATTTAATAACTATAATCCAAAAGCCTTTTTGTGAGATTCATTAAAAAAAACACAAAACCAAAATAAATATTTCCCACTAGTTCAGAAGTAAATTATATTGTATTTTTTCTGTAGATTATCAAATCATTCGAACTGAAATCAAACTAGACATTATATTTATTCGAAAAATTTATAAAATAAGCACAAGAGAATATTTTTCTTTCAAGATGATATTTTATATGTTTTCAAAAGATAACAAAAATCAAGATTTTATTTATGTGTTTATTAAAAAGGATAACTGAAACTTTAATTTATAAAAGATATTGTTCAGTTCATATTAATACATTTCTCAAAGATATCAGATCTTTAATTTTATCCAATATGTTTGACACCATACTATGTTATACTTAAGTAGACAATGATAAACTTACCGTAACTCAAACTTACATTGACAAAATAAAAGACTAGTAAACAAAACGTCTGTGAATGAAGGAATTATTAAATTAACTGTGGCGGATATTCCTATTTCGAATATGGTACAATTAAGACAATTAAATTATATCATATGAATGAATATATGAATGCAAACATGAGCTGCAGTTCATGGATCAACTGCTTCATTTAAATACATTTAGTTTAAAAGCCTTATGCTTGTCTAGGCACTGTAAGTTTTGTCTTATCACTTGCATAACTCCCAGAAAATCTCTCTAACAATTTAGTACAAAATGAAACAAAAACGCGATAAACGGAATAATATTCTCAATTACTAAAAAGCGTGAAACATTCAATGCTAATAATTGTTCTACCGTTAAGCCTGGCAGCTGGCCAACTGTTAGTTCAGGTACAAATATTTGTTATACGAAAAAACATAACCATAAATATGTTAGTACCAATATATTATTAAAGTAAGATAAAATATGTAAGTTTAACAATTTCTCCTGAGATAACAACAAAAACGTGAAAAATGTTAGCTAGCAAAAAAGGAGACAAAAAGATATTATGTCATATTTATTCCTACTTCATCAATCTTTTTGAAAAATATTTCTTTTTTGACGAGCAAATTATAATAAAATGTCGTAATTCGTCTTCATCAATCTTTGTTAATTAGTTTATAAAACTTGCCAAGAACCGCTCAATAATAAAGCTTTATCGTATTAAAGGTTGATGTGATAATGATGTAGCTATAGTTAAAGCATAATGAGTTACAATATTAGAGCCAAGACTTGAAGGTCTATTTATCCATATACATAGGTCTTAGATAACACTTCAGTATTAAAATCTGAAATTATTTAATCCAGAACTAAAATTGCTAGATAGTATAATAATTATGTAATTGGTTTATTTTTTGAAAGTATTTTTTTTAAAACCCATAACCTTAAAATTTGATTAATTAAATAAAAAATGGTATCATCACATATTTTGCCTCTTAAAATTATAAGGAACCATTTATTAAATATATGTACATATATGGAGGAAGAAGTAACTTTCAATAAGCGATTTTTTACAAAAAAATAAACAACGAGTTGTCATCTTTCTTTTACCCGTAGACCGCTTGTTTCTCAGAAAAAAGGTTCGATCAACATGCTTTTTCTATGAACTACCTTGGAGTAAAACTAGTAGTACAAAAAAAAACATGCAAGATGTGTTTAGTCACTTTTTTTTAAATTATAATATACATATCGCAACCTACTCCTCATTAAAAAAAAATTTTGAACCACGATCCTTTGGGTAGGATATCTTAATTAGAAACCTTTAAATTCATCTCAAGTCCTTTAATTACGAGTATGATATGAGATTATTGGATTTGTCTAAGGGGCCAACTTAAGGAATTCATATAGTTTTGTTACAAACGCCAGACATCTTTTTAGGTTCATTCATTGACGTCCATACTAATATGATAAAAATTACCTTTAGTATTTTAAAAATCATATGTTTAACTAAATACATACGTTCATTAAAGATGTTTGGAGATGACGTTTTTAATTAGATATAATGTTTCATAGTTAACTTTATATGTGTATGTCGTACATTGTTTACAAGAAGAAAGTGTTGTTTGAAAATATAGCTGTATTTTATTCAAATTCCAGATTAAAAAAGGATCTATCTTTCTAAAAAAACCTCTATGTTATATACATTAAAAAATAATCAAACAATGGTAAGAAAATCAATCAATTTATAATATGTTCAAATGAACAAATTTAATACTTATCGTTCAAAATGTTGTATAAACTATTATTTCTACATAGACTACTTTTGATCTTTGTTCCTTTTTTTTACTTTTTATCAAACAAAAATTATATTTTTACTGATGGCAACACAAGGATCGTAAACAAATATAGTCTGAGGAGTTAGACGTTTTTTTTTGTGTAAGCGAATGTTGATAAATATCTAGATATACATATTAATATAAAGTATATCATATGATACATTTAAAGAAAAGCTCAACTTTTCCCAGCTGTTCCAGGTTACATTTGTTGACAAAGGAGTTGATATTTTAACAATTCGATCGGTAATAACCTAGATCTAGTAATAGCGGTTGCTATGAAATATAGAAAAAAAGTGTTTTTACACATAAGTAAAAATTATGAGCTAATATTATTATTAATAATAATAATCTGTTGTCCATGGAGATTATTTCTCGGTCGATCTAAATTATTTAAAATTAAGCAAGAATGTGTTAGATTAAAAGGGTAATATCAGAAATTGTCAATCAGATTCTTTGTCACATCGTAAATTTTTGACATCCCTCTGTACATATTAAAAGATAGGAGAAACATGATTTTTTTTTGTATAGTTTAATTTCTAAGGGGGTAACAAAACATGAATGACGTGCGTACTCAACTCAATAATTGATTGATAAAAATAAAACTTCAACACCAGTTTTTCATGATCGATTGACTCAAAATAACTTCAGAATATGGCAAAATGTATTTATATTAAAAAATAAAATGATAATCATAAAGAACATTGTTTTTATATTAGTTCAACAGTTTTATATTTGGTTTATGATAAAATATGTAAATCATACTGAAATTAATACATTAATTACTGAGTAAGCTTTGCATAATTATAACAGTGATAATGATTAACATATAGCCATTACTCTGTTATGTATAGCAACAACTTGTATTTGAGTATTTGAATAAATAATATAAATAACAAGATAGGTTGGAAAATTAATAAAAATTTGCACGAAGGGATCCTAACGACAAAATTTGAACCACATATATCATGTATATAGATTAACAAATTATTTTAATAATAAAGTAATATGAAACCAAATATTTGGGTAAAAATTAAAAGGAACCTAGTAGAGGGGACATTTAAACATATTATAACATAAATAAAATACTGTGAAAATATTATTTAGATAGATAGACAAAAAAAGACTGAAATATTCTAAAACAATCCGTCTGGTTCATGCATAGAATGAATTTTATCGCCGTCCGAAGTTGAAAGGTCATTTGTTGTTCCATGTCAGAGTAACAAAATATATAGTTGACTAAAATAAAGAACTCGACCATTTAGTCATGTTTATGAAAATGTAATAAGTTACAAAATAGCTTAAATAACATGAAATTATTTTAAAATAGCTTTGTTACGTGTAGATACAATTGAGTTGGATTGACGATCTTAGAGCACATCATAGATTTTCGGTTGTTCTGGGTATAAGCCCATTAAATTAACTATTTTAGTAATTTTATTATTCACATTACTACGTTCTTGTAGATTATCAAAAGAAAAAAATATTAAAATTTCTAATAAACAACTAAATCACCTATGAGCTATAGAGACAAAGTGCATATATATGAAAATCTATAAGTACAGTTGAACGGTTAGTCTAATCATGAAAATATAATTTTAGAATGATACAAAATAATACAAAAATATTAGGAATAATTAACACACACTTAAAATTTTAGATATATAGATAATATATAAACTCGTTATAAAATAAAATATAATACGAGAAGGTTTATTATTAAGTTTGGTGTTTTAAACTAAAATTTTAAAAAGAAGATTTTAAGTGAGACTCACGAAAAAATAAGGGCAGACCAAAATATGAATATCTTCCTAATTTTTAGTTAGAAACAATATAAATTTTCAATAATACATATAAATAATACTTCACTTTCCCAGCAATATGTATATGACTCTTTATAGTAGCTAGCTGTAGTCTTCTTTAAACTCTTATAGTCAGCTATTTGGTTAATTTATTAGGTAAGGACCGGAAAATAAAAAAAAACTTAATCTTCTCATTTCTTACATTTTAAGTTATTTTCCGATATGACATAACAGCACTGTGGAAATATTGTTACCCAATATCATTGTTTAATATTTTATACAGATCCTATTTATTTTTCTTACATCATGGTATACAATTAATATGACTGTTATAGAAATTAGAAGTATTTTAATTTTAATTAAAATGTATTATTTTAATCGTTCTGTGGTTTTTCGAGAAACCAACACATTAACGCTGATAGAAGCAAAATCGATTGCCAACTTACAAACTTGTGGATAGCAACAAGCATAATTGTTCAACTTTGCCAAAATTAGTAAATCCGTTTGAACTAATTTCCAGTTTAACCATAAGATCAGGTCTCATTAATAAAGCCTCATTACCAAGAATCGTAAATCGGAATATCATAGTAATGAACTAATTATAATTATAACAAATAAGAAATTAATGATTGTTTCAGTGACTGTAGATGTCTCATACGAATGGGATTATTTATATTTGCATGGTTATAAGTATGTATATTGTTAACGGGGATCATTTTGTTAGTGGTAAGTTAAAATTATCTGGCTTAGTTCGGTCCTATTGCCCTTTAATATTTACAAAGTGGTTCTACTAATATAGATATGTACGGCTATGACAACAAAGAAATTTAAATGAAATGACTATGACAAATGTGTCTTACATGTACATACATGTACATGTACATACATAGTGTGGGCAATATAGTCGTATTCATCATATAACTATAAAATACTATCCTTTTTTTTTTTTTTTTTTTTTTTTTTTTTTTTTTTTTTTTTTTTTTCTACGAGGGGAATCTTTTAAAGACTTCCTGCCGCGGGGGAAACGCGACAGGGGCATGTGGGATTTCCACCCACTAAACCACCTCGACGTTCTCTGCGCTGTGCGTAGACTAGTGAGCGGGAACGGCAAGCCATACTTCCGCTCACTACGCACGAGTCCCGAAAGGGACTCCGCCATCGGCAGGGGTATCAGTGGCTGACCACACCACCCCTCCGACTCAAGAGCAGCGTGCCGGGAACGCCAAACACGCCGCTCTTCCTCTAGCCTTCCTATGCCTTCCTATAAAATACTATCCTAGTAAAACGTTTTAATATTATGGAAGTCAATAGTTTTAGTACAAAAGCAATAATGTTTAACATTTTGTAACCTCTTAATTTTTATGATAATTTTTTTGTTCCAAATTTTATCGTTCATATAATTGTTATAGTAGTTGTAGTTACGGCAGTAAATGCGTGAGTCCATGCATAACGCTTGGCATCTTGCCAGGTAACCGAAGACTACATCCACAAATTACCAGATATCCTAGAACCATTTTCCATTAAATAACGACAAGCCTAGCGACTTTAAATTTATTTATTGCAGGCCAAACTCTTGAAAATGTCGCTGAATTTTCAATGCTTAAATATTTCTAAGATTAAGTTATAACTAGTTTCGCTTTTCTTGAAGAAATATGTACGTTTACTAAATAATTCTTTTTTATATTTCTTTTACAATAATTCCGTTCAATAATACCTCTTACATTTGTGTTATTAATATAGTTCGAATTAAAAAAATTGCAAATGCAAATGTTGGATTCATATTTGTACAAATAATAACTTGTATAATAAATACTTCTGCTACACGGCCACCAAAAGGTGTTGCAAAATTTAATTTTTATGTCTACTCTTTGTAGTAATTATTCTTTATTTAATTGACATAGTCGTAATTGAAAAATTATATATAATTGAAAAAGTTTGATACTATGCTTCGATCAGGCATTTAGTTCTCAAAGATGTTTGCAATTGAATTACTATACGTTCAATTATTGCTGTTGGCCAGTTTATGCGAAGGTCAATTGGGATTGTCAATGAGTGATGTAAACTGGCTACAAGCCAACTGTGCACGGATCTTTTCAACAGCGAGATGGTTTAGTAAAGTCTAACGGAAACCTCTATTAGACATTACTGAACTCAACGAATATGTTATTTAATTGGAAATACCACTTCACTGTCATTTCAGTAAACCAATTATCTTTTAGTGTAAAATTTGTTAATTATAAAATTATTCCTGCATACCATCTCCTTTCTAGTACAAACATGAAACAAAAATCAATTTAAGGGCTAAATTATTGAAACAAAAAGAAAATATGTTTCGTTTAAACTTCTATCGATAAGCTAAAGTAAAGTTAAAAATATTCGTTAAATATCAATAGAACATATATATTTTTTTTAAAATACGTTTTTAATGTATAAAGCACATATACAAATATAAGCATGTTTAAGGGATGAAAAATTTACTTCTATATCTTGCTTTACATGGATTGCTTTACATTTAATAAAATTATTTAAAAGGTGTACCCCGAAAACACAGTTTCCTATCTACACACAGTTTTGTTATCTTGTTTGTTAAGGTCTTGATAATCATGATAACAAATAGAGTTCATTTTTATTATTTTTTTTTTTTTTTTTGGATAGGACATGCGGCCAAGAAAGTATATGGACAAAGCCTATCATCAATCTTCATTAACGAGCCAGCCTACTGTGCTCGTCTTCTGATGTTTTATATTATTCAAGCAACTTATACCATGATGAATTACTTGAAACGATTTTTGTAATTTTTGATAGATAACATAATTGTCATTATTAAAAGTAAGTAGTATTTAATAAATGTAGTATATAATTTTCAGCGATTACTTTTACTCATGAATTAAACTATTTGATAAAAAGCAATCTTTTACGAGTATGAAGCTTCGGCTGCTAACTTAGTATGAGTAGTTTTCTGAACGCTAGGAAAATATATTAATATTTCTAATGCACACTTTAACACATTTAGTATATGAGATATGACATTAAAATGAAAACAATAACTAACTATACTGGTAAAGTATTTTAATTTATTAAGATAAAATTAAATATGAAAGACAATACTTTTTTCACACTATTTAAACGTTGTATCACAATGAAATGTTGGAATCCTAATTTGTAAGAGTATGCTGACTCCCTCACAACTCTCGACCGATGCATTCTGAATCTTAATAAGGTCTATAAACGATTGCAGAGAATTTAACCCAAAACCAGTAACATTAAACAGATAATTGTTATTCCATCCATATATCGTGGGTATTATTCCGTTAACCATTTTCATATAAATTAATTGATCACTCTAATTGTATAATTACTGAAATGTAGCTTTAATTAATTATATAAAAAATCCTATGAAAGTATTTTAGTTTTTTCATTGTTCAGATTCAGGATAAAGCATTATCTAAACAAATTTTTTAATTGTTACAATTTCTTTTGAAAAAAATGGAATTATAAGAAAAATAACTATTTACACGATTTGAGTTTAGCGCACGTTAGATAGGGGCCCTTAAACCTACACGTGGGCAGCAAGTCCCAATTTTCGTAACAATTACATGTCTATTATGGCTGTAATGATGGATATGGTTGAGAAACAATATAAAATCAAAGAGGATTTGTAATTATAATTCCAGCTTTCCTCGCGATGTTTCACCGCCTGTCAGTCAAAAATTGGTACTTGCCAGACTTAAAACCCGCGCCCTCACGTATGAGACATGGTTGTACACCTCCAGGCCACAACGACTTCTTTGCAAGTGCTCTTTGTTAATTCGGTTTTTTGATCAAACTTGCATTTGCTAAAGTATGACTGGTAAGAAATACCAATTTAAAAATTACAAAATATGTGTAATAAAATATAACCAGAATAAATATTTTAAAATGTATAAAGAAAAGTAAATTATAAAATTAAATTATCTATTAACCTCCTATATACATAAGTGGTTTTTTAATATATTGTTAAATCAAAAGTTATGACTCAATGAGCAATAAAAATGGAACTTGGGCTTCGAATATACTAGGAGCAATTATTACTTTGAGTTACAATTTCCCCAATGATTCGGTTACTTTAAACTTACTGCGATCCCGTACTCACTCCCTCACTCAACTTACCCACCATTTCATATTAGACGAATGAAGAGGAGCATCAGTGATAAGATAAAAAAAAGTATGTCAGACTTTGAAAGTAGGCGTATGTTAAAGTTGGCATTGTCTGGCCATATATACATCGGAATTACTGTTTCTCACCTAATTGGAGTAGCTCAATCCTTTAGGCTTTGTACTATATTAAATTTTCACTTGCAATATTCCCGGGCCACTGCTAACAAGCTAGCCCTTTTCAGGGATGACACTGCTTTAAAATAGAAGTATCAAAACAAACTAAGATGTAACTGAAATAAAAACTCACACTACGAGAAAATTGTTAATGACTTATAATATTTTACGCTACTATTCCTCTCTTTTCTTTCTACACCTCACCAAAATATAACATATTATTCATCGAAAAAAAAAATCAACCATATTTTGAGTCCAACTTAGATACATATCTTCTGAAGATATTATACCTTCCTCATATTTAAATATTTTGTATCGGTCATACTGTTAAAAGTAGTTTTTATCAATTTGTACAATTTTATAATAACCTGATCTGATTTTAATTACGTTTTTCTGCTTTTAATTGTTTGTTCCCCAATAATTATATAAAAAGGTGTCTCAACAATCTACACATTGCATTCTATTGAGATGTTAATAATGCAAAGATTTTAATGAAAATTCCACTTAAGCCCATTTACCCACAACAAAAACAAACCATGACGAATAGGTAGCAGAACACAAAATAATTATAAACATAGAAAACCATCCATTAACTTTATATAAATACATATCCTACATCCAATACCCTTCTATAGGTTTAAAAACAATAAGCAACAACGGAGGTACCCCTGTTTAATTTCAATAAAATAAACATTCATAATAACTAGTGAGAGAAAAATAATACAATTATTTTATTTAAGTCCTAGTCAGCAAATGATTATTTACATTTTAAAGTTATACGCAGATAAAATTTGTTTCGCACGTACCATTGGACATAATGGAATTCATAGTGTTCCGGACATCCACGAAACGCGCCGCAGCATTGTCGTCAATTTGCATAGAAATGTCATCAATCAGCCTCCTCGTTGGCGTACTGTTTTAACATTTCAAAAAATATCTGAAATTTTAAGCTCTAATAGCTTTTTTCATAGGCAATCACAAAGTACGAAAATAAGACTTCAAAATAAAAATGGGGTAACAAACCTCTACAAGTTTCCTGTAAGAAGAAAGCAATCAAATAGGTATTATTTTTTATTTTTGTATGGTTTTATCCTCTTTATTCAATCTTTTTTTATTATTATTTTATTTGCAATATGTCCTGAATTAAAAAAAACATTTTAAATTATATATTGAATTACCGTCATATCAGGATTGGAAAACAGGTCTTATATGTATTATAACTCAACAGTGAAATAATTATTATAGGAACAGTACTTTGTAGTAAAAGTGTAATCATAATATGAAAATTGTCTGAGTCTCTTTATATTACTTTAGATCACGAAAATTCAAACACTTAGGTTGTTAACAATTATATTTCAAATGGTATTTAGTAATTTATTAAGAATAGTCCTACTATAAAGGAAACACATTCTTAGTGGATCTTCAAAAAAAAAGCATTTCACTTAACTATAGTCGTTAGTTCATACAGCCTTTGCAAACACATATTACACATATTAGCTCGTTTCTTTCGTTTTTAATTTAGTCTTTGCATGTTGTTGATGTTATTTCAAATCTAATTATGGTATTATACCAATTATATAATAATTCTCAAAATTTACTTATAATATTTACTTGAACATTTTTATAAACTTCGTTTCTTGTAACGCATTTAACATCAATCAATTATATAAAAAATATGCTTCTACAAAAACTATGAATTCGTTTTCGTTTTGCCGTATGGATAAACAGCAACGAAAAAAAATTTTTACAAACGTTGTTACACAAAAATGTTAATTGTTTTTATCAACAGAAAACTTTTAAAAAAGGCACATTTTAATGGTAAAAAAATACAGGACAGTCAGTAATTTTTTGCTGTATAAAATTTTAAAATATCAATATTTTAGAAACTTCAGTTTTTTTTTATTTACATATAAAATTGTTAACAGCTTATGGTGTGTTACTTTCAATTACTGATATATTTGAAATCCGAAAAATCTTGATTTATTTATTCCCATTATGAAATAGAGCTAATAATAAAGACATTTCAAAATATTACTTAACAATACTAAGACCAAAACAGAATTAGACAGTTACAATTAAAGTAAATACGTTTGGCATGTAGAGCTTTAAGAGGAATGTGAAAATTTCAACTGCTATGGAAACTTGAGAGGGTATTGTAACCCAAACAGGTGCAACCCCTACGCAAGTCCAATCGGTTATTTCTTGCTTTTCTAATGCTCAGAACATAATATACCACAACCTCTCCACCCTTAGTTTTATTTGAAGTTGTTTCACACATGTCCATCCGAAATAAATCTATCTACCATCACAAAGTTTACCAAGTTTACATCATATTCATTAGCTAAAACATTTTGACGTAACTCGTCCGTCTTAGTACGAAGACCACGTGCATTTTAGTAAAATAACAAAAATAAATTAGGAATTGTTTATTACGTTGAAAATATAAAAAATATATATTATATTTATAAAGCAGTCTGGTCTACAAACAATGTGAAAATTTATAAGTCAAATGACGAACTGTGAATATTGAAATCTGAGTGTGTAATGTCTTTTACAAAATGAATTATCTTAAACAAAAATAAAAACAAAGAAATTTGATATTTTATGGAAAGAATCAAACTATGTACGTATTTAAAAAAAAATGCTGGAGTTCTTAAAAACTGGAGATTTTTCGTTTTTTTGGAAAAAATATTACAGATTCAAGTTAGTGAAAATCACACCTCATAGACATCGAAAACTGTCTTTTTGTCATGGTAAATTGAAGTCTTGAAAAATAATACATTTTGTTTATTAGGCTCTAAATGAGCAACGAAAATTACATTTACTTTGGTTCGTTGAAACAGAATCGCTTTCAAATAAATTGTACTTTTTTTTTTGTAGAAAAAAATTATTCGTTGTAATCCCTGAATAACGGATAAAGTTACCATGTCACTTATTTCCATATGATATTCAGAAATTCATGTTATAAAAGATTCAATTTTTTACATTTTGCATTCAAGATAAAATGTTGAATTCAAGTTTGAAACATCCGTCATTCGTAAAATTAATAAAATATACAGTTAAAACCGTTCAGACGAGAAATTATCCCGCTGTGAATTTTAAAAGAGTTAAATTGAATATAGTTTTACACCTATTGCATTTGAATGATATTATTTAAATTCTTCTTTAATAATTGTGCAGAGTTTTAAGTGATTGTTTCAGAAATAAAAATCAAATGTTTTACATACTGACTTGGTTTTTTTTTTATTTTTACTTCAAGTATCCTCTAATTAATAGTAACGAATATGTACACCCAAATATTTTCTTACTATATATATGTAATTTATATTTCATAAATTGTATTACATACTTAGTATTGTGTATATTTTATCAATGTGACATCATAAATAGATTACGGGAGTTATGAATATTAAAGTTGCTATAGTAACTTAATACTTGTCGTATGAATACAGCGGTCCCAGCCCACGAGAGTGCGGTAAACCGCTATATATCGAGGAGCCGCTTTCATCTCAGAAGTCCTATTTATACACATTTATTTTAAAGATATTGTCCCCTCGAAAACTGTAATGATATCTTTTGATTCCTTTCCTACAATCAATCCTTGAAAATATTCCAGATATTGAAAATTCTTTTATGTTTAAACATGATTTGTTTTCGCATTAAAAATGAGAAAAAAAACATATTAATTTACAGTTTTGTGATATTATTAAGATTTTTTTTGTTTCCGACTGGCTTTATTAACAACTTTTAATTTGATACAATTTTTCGGCAAGTTAAGCCCTTGGATTAGTTTTTAATGATTTAAATATATAAAATAAGATTTGTTTGTTATAATAAAATTTGTGTAGTAAAAAGTGAAACAAAACGAAGATTTTCACTTAAAATATAAATGTGTTTGAAACAAATTTCCATGAGATGTAATTTTAAGAACTTCTTTGTTTATTTAGCGTTAGGACGTAATAATATTTTTGATATTTTATGAAAATAAAATTAATTTAAGTGCCCTTTTACAATTACTATGTAATTTAATTCATATTGTAACGCTGCGTATGTTAATACGTTATTATGAATACATCGTGTAACTCAGTATCTGCAATATCTACTGATTTATAGCTGGCACTCGTAGCTACGATAAATACATGCTTTAAACTAAACGAGCACACAAAATATGAAACATATTTTATTATTTCAGTTTTCAAATTAATGCATTACTATATGGTTGTAACTTTGAGCAATTCAAATAATATTTTGATATTAATACCTCCTTATGTATACGTATGATTAATGTTCATATTCATAGATATCTAATGTATATATGGCTGTTTTTGATCATATCTTTTTTAGTTTTGATTTTTGTAACAAAATAATTAGATAAAGAATCATATGACCTGAAGAAGGTCCACATATTATTCGAACAATAAATTGTTAATTTTTAAGGAGTATTTTTTACAGAAAATACCATTTTGAATCCCGTGTACCTTTAACATAAAATTATTGTTGCCACGCCATGATTTAGCTTTTGAATATTGTTTTCGAAAAATGACATTTTGAATATAGACATAAGGCAGTCATACTCACATATCAAAAATGAAATTCTGTGTGTATCAAAAATGAAATTCTGTGCGTTGGTCAATTACCGTTTCGGAAAAAATTGTAAATATTTTTAGCTGAGATGCTGATTTTGCATTACATTTTATTGCGTGGGGAGGAAGAAAACAAGGAGAATTATGTCGGATTCCCGTCCTGAAAAGGAGGCACTACCGAAAAAAACCAAACGGGTGTCTCACATGAAACTCTTCTGATGAAATGAAAACTAAGCCAAAGGGATGTTAAAGTAGATTCTGCTGTAATATATCATCGACTGCAACACAAAAGGGCCGGTTTTTCTTTAGTTGGTCTCTTCATTTCTAATCAGTGGTACACTGTGTATTTGCGCGGCCTCAGACCGTAAGGTGGTAGGAAAACGTACCCTCGTCCACCCCCCGAAGCTCTTCACGCCGAGAGACCAAGCTCATGAGCTGTCCACCTTCGTCCCGGGCAACGTCGCGTTATCGGGAAAGAGGAAGCTACCTCTTCTCGTCCGCTTTCATTCGCCTCCTTCAGTGATATGACTTTCTCATAGATGGAAGCCATCGCTTCCCACGCTTCCCTGTTACGAACCATAATTTACATAGTGGTCTGTTAAAGTCTTAAGCCTAACCTTAAATATTAACTAATTATAGTACTACAAAATACCCGTATTTTTAGTCTATAAAGTTACAAATTTAACACTTTATTCCATACTACCGAAGCCTCTTATTATCTTTATAACCGCAATCGATGTGAAAAATGAAAATATATTCTGTCATTTCTGTTTTTCAGTTCCTAATTTGCGGTATCCATCCGTGCGACAACGTGAACAGTGTATTCCGCCAATGTCACGAAGGAAAACGAATACTCTAAAGAGATTGACCCGTCACATCTGGTTTTCTACAAAAATAATTGTAATTTTAACTCTAAATTATTAACAGGGTGCCTTTCTAATAAAATTTTATTTTAAAATCGAATTTTAGTTCAAAATAACGTATGCGAAAACCTTTTAATGTTCTCTTTGTTTTGTTTCTAGCGTTATTATTAAAACTTATTTTATCTCATAAATATATGTAAATATGTACTTTTGCTCTCTAAATGTACTTAATACATATCTAAAAAGAGTTTGTTGTATGATAAAAACGAGCAAAGAAGAAACCAGTAACATATTTTTCTTTTTTATTTTCATTTATAACACAAAATAAAATAACCTAAAAATTTAAAGCCCTGCTACTGGCAGGGTCACGTTGCATTAGGTTATTATACGTTTGTAATTATTAATATCTTAAAATATACGTCTTTTATATATAAATTTATAATAATAATTTCATTTCATTTTGGGTTGGGCAATTTCATTTAACAATAAGAGGTATCGTGTAGACTTCTTCTCATATTTAATAATTAGTTTTGATATTATATGAATTCAAATGTATACCTGATTTTTTTATATACATACATTGCAATAATAAGATTTGAAGAAACTTCCTATGGTTATTATATTTTACCAAACAAAAGGGCAATATATTGTTGTATATAAGTATAAATAAAAAGTCTCTTTTTCCATAAAAATATAATTTTAGGGCCTGGTTTTATTTAATTAATGGAGAATATTGCGTGGCTAAGGAGAATAGGTATTTTTATTATATACTTATTATTACTGTGGCTCTTCGCTATTTAGTATCTTGTATTTTTTACATAATTATTTTAAGCCATTTTTTTTATTTCGACTAGATACTGATTGATTGTCATTCCACCCGTGAGAACTTTTAAATTAAGGTAAATATTTACGATATAAAATTAAAAAAGAAATTAACCTTTCTCTTAAATATTAAGGGGATATATTCGGTCGTTATTGTACAAATTATTAGAAAAGAATAGTGATAGTTGCGATGACCCTTCATTTTTAAAATATTTTATTTAAAATTATTAAATTATAATTTTTGTGTCTATTTGCGAGGAGACCAGTTGAAATGAATATATTTGTCATTTGTAACTTCGTTTTTTTTGTGTTTAAATTGAGTTTTGCTTTTCTTTTTGCTTTTTTCTGATTCACAGTTGAACATTTTAATTATGATAATTCTATTACAACTCTCATTAACTAATATGTGGGGCAGTGACATAAAAGTGATTTTGAAATAATCTCCATTTGAGGCCTCGGCCTCGAATCTCGCGGGTAGCGGGGCGGCAGCGGCAGCGGCGCGCCAAGGGGGCGGGCAACGCATACCTGTTCTCGAAATTAGCGGGCAGATCGCGCGGCACTATAGCGGTGTAGTGTTGTGTTCGTGGTTGTGTTGTCGAGATATTTGTTTTATTCGCGAACAAAATGTCTGAAAAACGGCGACATCTTTATGATTCGAAATCATTCCTAATGCTCGATTTATTGTGGGCAAAAGAAGAAGTGGATCCCTACTATAAGGACGGTAATAATGATAATTATTACCGTCAATAATAATAATTATTTGTAAAAGATAATAAATATTGTATTGACATAATAAATCATTATTATATTTACCTTCAATATTCAGTTCGTTTTTTATTTCTTCCCATAATTGGTTAATTCGTCTTCTATTTTTATGGTTCACATCTTTGCTGTTCCATACGGGTGTCCTCTCAAAGATTGCCGAAATAATTTGCTCTTGCACGTCCGAATACATTTTGATACGTCACAAAAAAAAATTACAACACTACAATGCAGACGCGCAACGCGGGCGGTCACCGCTTGACTGGAGTGCACCCGTGCACCGCTCGTTGCCCGCCCCCGCCCTGCTCCTGCACCGCTGTATTCGAGGGTCGGTCCATTTGATTATACGCGTATGATCTTGCCGCTCCCGCTGCCGCTCCGCTGCCCGCAAAATTCGAGGCCGAGGCCTAAGAAGACCCTTCTTCCAGAGCTGGGCCAAAATTCACCATTAAAATTTTACTTGATTTTATGGTATTCATTATTTATTATAAGAAATAAAAAAAAACAATTTTCAAACCCTCAGGCTTTTCAAACTACTCAGTCATTATTCTCTTTTGTACAATCTTTGTATAAAAGGTACTTTTAATTATATTTTCTTTTTGGTTATATTAAATTTCATGGAATGGTTTAATTGGTGTACATCCCTTAAAAGTTTGTAACTAAACTCAAAAGTAAATATAAATGCTTAGCGAAACTTTTTGTTTTCATATGCATATTATACATTTTTTAAACAATGAAAGGAGTGTTATATTATATTTTAAATAATTGTAGCCCTTTTGAAATAAATAATTTACGATCTCTTTGAAAAACATGATAGTTTATTTATTATGAATTATTCTTACAAACAAAGCTAGAAACAAGAGTGACCGATCAAAGAAACATCTTACAAAGAGGGAATTAATCAAGCGCTGTGAGCTTTTATATACTAATAGTGATAAGATAAATAGCCAAAAAGAGAACAAAATGAAAAAGATACTTTGTATGTACAATGTACATGTCATGTAATATATTTACATTAGCAAAAGGAGTTGCTTTATTTTTAATTATCAGTTAATATTTTTGTATGTATATATTTATAATAACATAACAAAAATATAACAAGATTTATTGAGATTAAACTTGGAATTAATTATGACTTTTTTAATTGACTAGGTACATTGAAACATCAATTTTAGAAAAAGATTGTTGGGGAAGAAAGAAATAAAACTTAAAAAAACTGACTTGAGAGTAAACGAAATTTAATTTGAGTTTCATACCGATTACTTGGTATTGGTTGAATTTAGCGAAGTATGTGAGAATAAGAGTAGGTTAAATTAAGTTGAGATTACATTTACAACAACAGAGTCTGAAGCGTCGCTAATGCATAGTGTACCACTAATTAGAAATGGAGAACCCAACTAAAGAGAGAATGGCCTTTTTGTAGGGCAGCCGATGATAGACCACAGCAGGATCACTTTTGCGGCTTCATAGTTTAGCAAAAGAGCGGCGCGTGGGACACCCGTGACATTTTAGTCGGTAGTGCATCTTTATCAGGACGAGAATCCAACATAAATCTCCTTGTTTTCTTCCTTCCCTCCTCTAGTTCCCCACGCAATAAAAAAAGGTTGAAGTTTTACTAATTTATTATTCTACTATTATTTTTAAATGTTTAATTGCTTAATTAATACAAGAAACCGACTTCAGAGAGTGATGAGATATTAAGAATTTGTATCTATTTACTTAAATAGTAAATTAGATTATTAGAAAGTAAATAAAAATCCTTTATCTATATTAAGTATTTAGTAGATTTTTGTGCAAATATTTAGAATTTATTATGAGGTGGATTAGGTAAGGAAATATTAATAGTATTTAAGTGAAAAAATATTTCTTCCTTCTTAATTCTAATGTTCTTTTATTGAAGTGGTTTTTTTTTATTGGAAAAGAATTTTAATTCTTGCCTTTTAATGTAGTTCAAAAATAAGTACGTAGGATAGAGTAGTTGTTTCAAGATGGGAAGAACTTCCTTATGTGCATTGTGCATCTCGTATGAGAAAAGTCGTGCTCAGGAGTCTGAAGGTGACAAAAATGACCGAAACAGACAAACAAATACAGCATGATGTCTTCAAGGGTTATCAATATGAAAATAATTTATTTTCCAAATTTTTTTTATGTTATGCTTTTTTATTCACTTAAATTTTTAGAGGATTGCTTTATAAAAAAACCTGACTTGGTAAACATAAGACTTGAGGATACAATTTTTCAGATAAAAAAACTTTAATCGATCCAGAAGTATTCGAAAAATTAGAGAACATTTTAACAAATATTCAAACAGATTAAGAACCTCCGCCTTTTTTTTAATTTCGGTTAAAAAATATTATAAACTATTATTTTCCTAACACTAGCCGCATATCAGTCCTTGTTCGCATTGTTCTTATTTTAGATATGAAATATAGGTAATAAAATTTTTGTTTGTTCAGAAACTTACATCATTTGACAGGTAGTTCTTATAAGAATCATTGATCCCTCAAAATTCAAACAAGTATCACAGAAATGAATGTAATTTAAGCAACGCGCTTTTATGTATCTTCAAGTAAATGTTATTTTGTTCAATATTGCTTAAATTTCTATGATAATATTACTTCAACCAATAATTCACTGATGAAAGATAATTACTTTTTTGTCAAAATTTGTGATTCAGGTCAAATTTGTTAAAAGAAAATAAGCTTGAGATATTTATTAATAGACTAAGAGAAAAGTGATGTATATAGTATGCTTCTATACAGTAATATTCATATCACCCCTTCTTTTACTTCCCAGTAGGATTTTTAATTCCAATTAATACATATTATTCAGTAATTCGAAAATAATTAGATTTATCAACCAAGTATATGTGCAATGTTCATCTACTTAATAAACCTTAGGCTACTTAAGAATTCTTAAAAAAATGTATTCGTTTTTGTTCCGTCCATCGTCTACCTTGTTAAAGTCTGTCGCGTTCCAGCGTATTTTATTTTTATTCCTTCTTTTATATTTTAACTTCATTATTTGCTTTAGATTATTGTTCAAAGAAACCTTATTTTTATTTATTCACAAATCGAAGAACATAGTAAAGTTTTTTATATATAAACCTGAAGTAAAACGGGGTAACAATAATTTATATAATAATCCTGCTCGTGTCTATGATTTTTATTCTTCAATATGTATTTTTATATTAAATCAAGTTTTATCCAATATTCGGTTTTATGCTAGGTATAAGATCATAGTAATAATTTTTAATAATTATTATAACAGGCTTACAATTCACAAACTTTTGTTAACATAGACGAAGAAAAAAGTATTTTGCACTATAATATTTGACGCTTTTGACATGTTGTCATAATTGCTGCTCGTATGTACTCGTATACTCAAGCATTATAAATTCATCCATTTATAAATAATTTAAATTGAAAATTTATAGTTGACGGGTGTACTTGTATAGGGATCGTAGTACAATAACATTAATTTCAAGTGAAAATGTAATTTTTCCTGTAAAAAAGTGGGTTAAACTTTGGAAAATATACAACCAGAAACGTAATTTTTAAATTTATGTTAAAACTGTTTACTTAAATAATATATTTGTTTTTGTACACCTTTAAAATTTATCTGGATACCAATGAATGCATAAATTCCATAAACATAATAAGCAGACATTATTTGTGTAAAACGACTAATTTGCTTCGTAGAAAAAAGTTACGTTCCCATAATACACGTTAATATTTTAGAATACCGAAACTAAATCCCTGTTAATGACATCGAAAATATAACTCTGTTCTTATGGAAAAATTTAAAGTTTTAAAAAGAAAACGTGTATGTACATATGTATCTGTAACACTTATATGTAGGCCAATGTCTTAATATGAGTATATAAACTAAGACGATACATACTTATTTTAGCCTTAAAAATATCCTGAGTGAGAAGCTTGTAGATAGAAATCCAAAGATGCAGTTTCCTAGTTCTAGAAGAAACTTAACTTCTCTAAGAGGCACGAATGAATTTTATCATCGAAATATACTGACCTACAAATCACGACATAACAACATATATAGAAATATATTGTTTGATGAAATTAGAGCTTTTTATGATTTGTCAGTATAAGCACTTCTTTCTTTTTATTTTCTTTTATACATTAACATACTGATATTTTGTGGTAGAGAACTTATGTGATAATAACCATAAAAAATAAAAAACTATGGATTAAATGTAACCCTTTAACAACGTATTGAAAATAGGAAAAAGGACAATAGAAAACGAATTACATTAAATTTATCTCTTTACATACATGTATATTTCTTTTTACATCCGTTATGCTATCAATGAGAAAGTTTCATATCCGCTTCCCATCGCACAAAGTACCTTTCTAAAAGAGTAAAATAAGATCATATATTTACCTACGCATATATATATATATATTCAAACATGTAGTTATTTCAAAGTTTATTTATGATTGTAAACTAAATAAAAATTTTCGGTATATTTTTAAGTATCCTCTATTCTACGAGTAGCATAGCATAGAACTACCGACGTAGCATTACAATAAGATAAACAGAGAGCAGATTTCAGAGGTCTGAATATCATTTTTAGTTTTAAAAATTATTAAATTTACACATAAATATAATAAAATATAAATGTCGCTAGTATATAACTCAGTCTGATAATACGTTCTTACTAACTTTTAATAATGGTTTTGCTTATTTGGTTTTTTTTTTGAGAGGTCACTGATATTATTTTAAAGTCTCCAGATATTACTTTACACTACAAGGGACAAATATAAAATAGTGGATAAAAAATAGGCTATGATGAAATAATAGTAGTGAAGTGGGAATCGTTTTCTTAACACGAACACTTCATATACTTATGTGCATAAATCAACTAAATCCACTTATCAAATGTTAAATTGACATAATATTCATGTCTAATGACTATTTCACAAATTAATTATTTAGTGCAGACATTATGTATGCAAGATTAATTACGGCAATAAATAGATCTGTATCAAAATTTAAATTCATTATAACCTTAGTCCATTTTGTGTATTGTTAGTGTCAAGCCACCATTTTAAACCATCTATAATGCTAATTACATTTATAGTACCATTAAAACATTTTCGTATCTGATTTGTGACCAATTATTTATTGCTTTAATCATTTTAAACATCTGTTACACAAAATTTATCACAATATTATATAAATGTTTTAATTTTTTTCGTTACTTATAATAGTCTTATAATATTTACTTATTTCAAGATATCTTAGGTTGGTACAAGATGAAATTATTAATTTCGGAATCATTCAGAAGTTTTGGTGTGACAAAACTTATTAGCATTTCTTAGATTCTTGCCGGTCCATCTCGTGGCAAAGAGAAGAGCTTTAACGGTGACCGCGACTTGTGACCCAAGTGTAAGTTTAAGAGGCTCCTATCTAACGCTCGTTAAACGCTCACCTTCACTGTCCAAGCTCCTCTCTCTACCTAAAAAAATTTGAAATGAACCTACTAAGGCTGCCTTCGAAGCAAGTTCTAAAAATGAATTGATGTTAGTTCTGGACAAATCCAAGTATTTTAGTAGGTGGTAGAGAGATTTAAAGTTTAAACTATTGGCTCCCACTTCTACCGCGTACAAATTTACGCACTAACACTACGCGTACCTCAATGCACTTATAAATACTTATTGACCTTGATGGTACGGTCTTTGATGATGTTGGTTTCCCAAGGAATTGTAAGCTCTACTAAAAGAACGTACTTTAAAATTTGCTAATACAGAAATATGTCTGGTCTGGACGCATAAATATATTAAAAAAATAAATATGAACAGTTCATACAAAAAAAAAGTGTTAACGCATATTAACATGAAAATTGTTATTAAAATGACAAAGTTAATATTTGTTACTACATGTTGACAATGTAAATAAAAAAGGAAACAGATCTTTTCATGTATTCTTAGTAAAAAAGATGTGTATACTACAAATACATACAACATAAACATTAAATTTAGTAACTAAGCACATCAAAAATAAAGAGTTTATTGAGAATTTTAATAAATTTATACTCTCACCTTACCATGACTACACAAAATTATGACCATATAAACATACTTCAGTACTATAGGCTGGGACAGCTTCTACAATGTCTCAACATACCACAGTTCCGGTCTAGGGGAGTATTGTGGCGCTGTCGAATGTCACTTCACAACTATGTACTCAAACTTATTTAACACAGACCTTACTACTACTACTAACTTATTTAACCTTTAAAACAGACACGCAAAATATTCAGCCACTATCAGGCATAAAATGCCTAGGTAGTAGGTAGTAAGTTAAGTGAGAAAAAATATTCAATCTCTATCATACTTATCATATTTCGAAAGTGGTGGTAACGAGATTTGATTGAGGTTAACTTTGATTCTGTACCGCAAAAAGGGATCCGTCATCCCTTAACTTTCAATAAGAGCAATTCGGGTAGTAGCGTGCCGTAGTAGTACTTTTTCTTTCTCACAGGACCTCCATAACCATTCCCGCTTTTCCTATGGTTTAAATGTTTATGCCTAAATGTGCATTTGGAAGTAGATAAGATATTAGTCACTCTTTTTCAAATACACAAAAAAAACTGACATAATAAAATAAAAATACATGAAATCCTCAATTTGCTTATTAGTATATTAAGTGTGTTGTAGACGCTGTTACAATATTGAACCAGTCATTAATTAAGTTACCAATTTAGAAATGAGACGAGTTAACTACATAATATGTAATGTTAGGCTTAACATGTACATGTTTTGGGAGGTACCTGTTTCGGATACAAAGTGAGGAAACGCCTGGGTGTCAAGATTGCCATGACCAACCAGAGGATACGGTGGAGCATATGGTGGCGGACTCCCCAGCTTAGGCTGAGCATCGTCGTGTTCTCAGGGAGACTATCGGCGGCGGCGACCTCTCGCGTTCGGCCTTAGTTCAGGCCATGATGCGGAGCAAGAGGAACTGGGAAGCAGTCTCCTCCTTTTGCGAAGCAAGTCATGCTACCCAAGGAGGAGGCGGAGCGCATGAGGGAACGATCCTCGTCACGCTCCAGCCACCGCAGGGGACGCTCCAGGCGGTGGGGATCCCGAGATGATCTCCAGCCACCGTAAGCGCGGGTCTGCGGGCGGCAAGCAGGGGTAGCTTGCCGCCCGAAGGCTTAATATGTATGGGTGATTTTAAATAAGATTAGTTTGTTCAATGAGTTGTTATTATAATAATAATAATAGATAATTTAATAAGTATAAAATATAAAGAACAATAAATTATTTCGAGAAAAATTGTTTAAGTTTTATCAAGAAGAAACAAAATGAAGTGATAAAACACAAAAAAATATATTGTTATCATTTCAACTAGATTTTAAATACGTGCAATTGTGTACTAAAAGTGAATGTATAAACTGTACAAATATTCTATACAGAAAATATAAATTTCATTACACAGTTAAAACGTTTATTATATCCAACTTCACCCTTTTTTCACCAATTATAAATATAAAATAGCATTATTTTGAAACATTTTCATTGAAATTTTATTTTAATTCATTTTTGTTATTAATAGACTATTGAAGTGTATAAATTTAAATAGTTACTATTTGGTTCGGATTTCAGTTGTAATTTGATCGGCGTAACTTTGGTGTCAACCCTTATCAAAGCCGACATGTGAAATAGATTTAGTAAAGGAATAATAAATGTAAAATTGTGCTATTCCCATTTTAGAAATAGTTCTTTACTTTATCTTTTGTACTTAATATACATACATATTGGTACTTCTTTAAAGGCCCGGTAAAATCCCATTGCCTGTAATACTAAAAAAACGACCGCTACTGTCGTAAAATTAATTATTTTTTCACATTTATTATAATAGAAAATCTTACCACAACTATCATCACCATCTAATCCTTAATATAGTTTCAACGATTCATCACCTTTCCTGGCTGAATTTAAGGAAAGTGATAATTAATTTTCATTTAATCATTCCAGTGACTACTAACCCAAACTGTAAATATTAATCTAGGCCTCACTATACTGTTGTGAACATAATATTTGAATGGTAATTTTTTAATATAACTATTTCATTAAAACGATTGGATTGAGTATTGCATACGAAAAAAGAAATATCGAAATTTCTTGATATTAAGAAGAATATATCAAGACATCTGACAAAGTTTGTGTTAGAAAACTTTCTATCCAAACAACTCTACAGGGTACTATTAATATAGCCATATTTTACCAAGTTTATGAGCTACAACATGGTTCCAAATTTAATTTGACATTATTTTTTAATGGTCGATTGACTACAAATATATTAAAATATAAAATTAGCAACAGCTTATTTATTCTATTAAGTAAATTTTAAATGCAACTAAGATTTTTGATTCATCCTAATAACAGTAACAATTCCTTATCTTGGGCTTAAATAACAACTAATAATCTTAACTAAAAATATCAATATAATCAGATATAATTTAAGGCTATCTGCAAATATAGACAAAAAATACGTTTCGACTATTAATAAAGCAGTTTTATAAGAACTGTAGCTCTGCATACATAAATGTAGAAGGCGAAATTTCGCGTTGGCAATCAGAGTAATAATTTAAATAAATATTTAATTACTAAATATTTTCTCTTAAATTTCTTTATTCATTAACAATATCCAAACACTTTATATAACAAATACATGTGAAATTATACATGTCTAATTTTTTATTTGTTTTGCAAACCCTTTATTCATTCTGAGGTTTCAACGGGATTCCCTCGGGTAAATATTAACTAAGTGAAGAGGAATATTTTATTTATTATTCTGCAACCGCTGATTATCTACTTTGTTAGTAAATTCTAAGAGAGATAAATATTTATTAGAAATTAAACCTAATCCAGATAAAATGGAACTTAATGGTTTATTAAGTATTTTTTATATGTATATATTACACTATTATCTAGGGTGCATGTTGCAAAATAAATATGAAGAAAGATTTCCTATAAACATTGGAAATATAATCAAAATATATATTTTTCACACAATTCATGACAATAATGTCAAACAAATTACTGGAGTTAAAGATTAAATCAAATTTTATTTCAACATATAAATTAAAATAGCAAAGATCTTTTACGGCCTCAACTTTTGTTTTTAAATATCATATTGCTTGAAAAACATTCGCAATTATATAATAATTTCTTTACTTAAACTTATTATTAATAATAGGTAGGATAAATTATTATTATTTAAAAATAAATTTAATAAAACTAATATTGATCACGGTTGCTCCAAAATGACCGAAACGTCGCACGTACCTACATATGTAGATTTATTTAAAATAATATATTTATAATTTATTTAAAGTCAAAAAACGTATTCAGAAAGAGTAAATAGGATAAATATGCACATAGCGGGCTTATGGATTATTATAACTGTGAGACAGTATATAAATGTGGAATTAATTAGCATAATGCAGAATAAAAGTGAATTTGTATGTGTGAATTATAAGACATATTATTAAATTCCTAATGACTCACAATGGTTATGTGAAGAAGACAGAACCTATGAAATTGGAATGAGATCTGTGTTGAGCCGTAACTTCAAGAAATGGAGTGCGGTAGTTCGTCCACTAACGAAGACAATAGAATTAAAAAGCTAGGCAGCTGGAGATCTTTAAAAAGAATTTTATAGTAAGAACAGCGCACTAGCAATTTTGAATATTTATTAATAGATTTATAATCTCTCGGATTGTAGCCTACTGCAGTTATATAAGAATTTATAACATTTGTTTAGCTAGTCTGTCTGACAAATACATTGCCGTTAAAATGATTTACAAAATAATAAATACAATTTCTCATAATATTAAAAATGTTTACATGTTTTGTTGTATAAAAGTATGAAAAAAATAATACGTGGTATCTTTTTCATAATAAAATAATCTATAACAATAATACGTAAAATAAAGTAGTACTTAGTCATATAACATATTATATACAAGTCTCTTAAAGCGTAACCATATATTTCTGCCACCACTATTATAACAAGTTCACTGCGGTGACTGCGGTCGTCCGCGGCACATTGCGTCCATTTGTGGATCGACGCGCTTACGATAATGTAATTTCCATTTGTAACTTAACATGACTTACAATTTATTGAAATTTGAATAAAGTTATACTAGTGTTGATTAATTGCATTACTATTAAATGCTTATTTATTATAATTAGATTTTAATTTGCTTTATCTAATGTATTGCTGTTAATATATTTCTTTTATTTTAGCAAAAAGATATAATAATTATTATTTTTAATACTATTATTTAAAAAATAGGGAATTAATTAGATTTATTCTATATAGGTAATTTTTATTATCTTTGCTGAATATTTTCCTTAATTGGTTCTGTTATCTTACTAACGCTCAAGATATAACCGAAAAAAATAATAACCCAAATAGTATTGTTCGTTTAATGAACTTTAAATAAGTTTTTGTAAAACACTTATATCCTACTTAATATTATAATTGCGAAAGTTTGTGAGTGTGTGTGTATGTTTGTTACTTATTCACGCTCAAACGGCTGAACCGATTTTGATAAAATTTTGTATACAGGAAGCTGACGTCCAGGAATAACATCCGACTTTACATCCTGGAAAATGTTCGACTTTTCTTCATATAAGCGAAAAAACATATTTACTTACTCGAGAAGTCAACTCCTAGCCAAAACGACATTATCGTTATGTACCTTTTACCGGTCTATGTAGGCACGATCGATAGGCAATAAGCATTCCTTTCGTTAAAAAAAGAGTTATGATAGTTAATTTGTTAAATACTGCCAAACTATTCATGTTAACGTAATTTTTAATTTTTATAACATTTCTGTTGTTTTATAGTTGTTGGGTATTGCCCCATTTGTGGGCTTTCTTTTATATCGTCATCGTCGTCATCAGCCTATCAGCGCCCACTGCTGAGCAAGGCCTCTTTCTCACATGGAGAAGGTTTGAGCATTAATCACCACGCTTGCTCAAGATGGGTTGGTGATTTCAAACTTATAATTGTGAAACTATAAGTCAAGGTTTCCTCACGATGTTTTCCTTCACCGTATGTCAGTGATGTCTAAATAATCTCAGAAAGTACATATGACTTCGAAAAATCACATTGGTACTTGCCAGGTTTGAACCCGCGCCCTCGCAACGAGAGGCGGACCCTTTAACCACTAGGCCACCACTGACTGTATGTTTCTTTTATATGTATATTACTAATACCGAAATTAACACGGATGAACTCGCGGGCAAATCAATGAATGAACTCGCGGGCAAAGGCAAAATAATACTAAATATATATATACAGGGTGACTGGTGAATTACTATCGATACTTGAGGACGTGATATTTGACGATCATATATGACAAAATAAAAATTAATATAACATAAATATTAATAAACTTCTAAGTAAAGTTAACCAAAAGTTATGTAATTAATTACGCATCTTGTGAACACCCTACAGATTAGGTATACACACACACACGCGCGTGCGGCGGCGTGGTGTTGTATCAGCACGCCGCCTCACGCGTCCACACTTGGAACACTTGGAACGTGTCCACACTTTATTTATTTATACGGAAATTTGGTCAAAAATTAAGCGCCAATTTTTTTTAAATAATTCGAATGAGAATCATGTACCGAGTATTCTCCTTAAATATTGATAGTAATTCTCCAGTTACTCTGTATATATATATATATAGTTAGGAAACTCCTTGGTCAAGAAACAAAATAGAAGCAGAGTTAGGAAACTCCTTGGAAAAGAAACAAAATAGAAGCAGTGCGCAAAAGAAACATCGGCACTTTCTGGTGGTCCGTCGTCGAGGCAACATCGCTCATGGGTTTTCGACTATTAATATTGGTTTAGCAATTAGTCTAAGGCTATTTTAAGGATATTATTCTGTAAGTACTTTAATTGTTGTTTAACTTGAGTTAGCAGGTTATCATTTCATTCCTTTATTTGCCTTTTATATTTGTTCATTTTAATTGATATCGCATAGTCAAATTGTCAAATGTCTTACTGTTATTTTATTTTTAAAAATCCGAACGAAGTTCCTTAATATATATATATATACATATATATTTTAACACAAACAAAACGCACCTTAGAAATAGTGGCGGGCTTTGAAACGATGTGGACAAGAAAACCTAGGAACAAGAGTAACCGATCAAAGAAACGTCTCACAAAGATGGAACTAATCAAGCACATTACTAAGGGCGTAGGAATAAAAACTTTTAAGGATAAAAAACATTTATGTGGTCTGAAATAAAACCAAATAATATAATGCCGTTTTTTACATTACATTTTCAAATCAAATTATAATTATTTATTAAAGATTAAAGCAAAGCACTTTTAAGTTCTCTTATTCACGAACTTCAACCAAAACATCACATAGTTTGATAATATTGTGACGGTTAGTATCATTAGACATAGGAGATTTTTGCATCCCATTAGCACTAAATTGGCACACCTTAATTCATGATTGGTCGCCAGCATTGCAAAAATTTTATCTGAATGCTTTTCAAATGACAAAATTTACCCTCCCAGTTCAGAGTTATTTAGTAAGATATAGAGGTAAAGATACCGAAGTCATTTAGAACTACTAGCCATTTGCTAGTGGGATGTAACGTACTCCTGGATTTAAAAAAAAATAAGTTTATAATTAATTTTATCTTATATTTTAACCTTTTTTTCATTACTATCACATTTAAAATTTAATTCAGCGTTTTAAAACTGGCCTTTTTTTAATCCACTACGTTATGTATGAGCTCCCTCAGTTTGTGTTCAAATATTTAATGCACAAGAAAAATAATTTATTGCTGTTCTTTGCTATTCAAAACATATGTATATCTTTCTCGAAATTCCCTGAGTTCTAAAGGAAAGGTTTACCTTTGATCATTTGTTAAATCTACTGCACTCAGAATTTTCTCCTTGTATATCTGAATACTTATCAAGTAAATGTTTTATTACATACATTTTATTATACCTTGAATGAACCAATATACAATAGAAGTTCAAAAATAAAGTATACATTCAAGTTGAGTATAATAGTAAATAACTTAAATTTTTCTTTAGTTTTTGATCAAATATTACAATTAATGTTGTGAAAATTGCTTCGTGTTAAAATTTGTCAAATTTACACACAAAATCGTGACATTAAAAAAGATAAGGTTTTGTTCAGTTTGCAACTGATTAATTTAAATATAAATTACTTACTAAAAGCCTTTTGTTATGGAAATATCGCTATGTAATGTTTTTTTTTATTTTATTGATATTTAAATTATATTATTCATGGAATGGAATGGCAAAATAATAATCATTTCCAATCGAGTCCTTTCAGAGGTTACATAATTTGGATTTTCTTTTTTTATTAAATTTCAATAAAGAACATTAATAATAATTAACTAGAATTTTTCTATTATAGAAGAAAAAGATGTCATTCCATACAAAATCAAGTGATAATTTATTATTACTGCTTATACATCAGACTTACTCTTGCACTGAGAACTAACATGTGTTGGTATAATTTTAGTTAAATTTTGTAATAAATATATAATTCCTATAAATTTTATTATTCATATATATTATGAAGTTTGCTCATTGATATAGGTACTCTAAAAGAGAAAGTAACAAAAATCGATTTGTTTATTTTTAAGGCTTCCTTACGTTCGTTTTACGTCAAAAATATGTCCTTAAAACGCATAAATTATCAAATAAGATTTTTAAATTATTAACTTTCAATTAATTCAAATCTATGCTTGAGAGAATGTGTATTGTACAATTTAATTAATTTATTAACAATTTTTCAAAAGTCTTTCACCCAGAATGTGTAGCTTTTCCTCGGTTTTAAAACTATTCACCAGACAAAATCACCGAAGCGTAATAAAAAAAATGTTAATTATTTAAATTCCTTAAAAAAATGTAAACTGAAGCTTCGCCTGTAAAATTAATTATCAATCTTGACCCTTATTTTATATATAAAATAATGTTGAATACCAATAGAGGAACTTATCATGTATATTCCAAAATGTTAGTCTCATTTATCCAAACCATGAGTAAATTTTTATTAAAAAGAAAATGTATATTTTTTAAAATACATTCTGGAAAGTACTTGACTACAATTCCACCTTTCTACATTCCCAAACTGAGGGGGAAAATCTCTTTATAACGACATCCTAGTCCTCTGATCTCCGCGAAACTTGTATTGAGAAACTCGTTTAATGAGAACATTATTATTGTCATCTATTAGTGGGAAGAAGCATCCGTTCCATATATTTTATGATATTATAGAGAAAGAAAGAATATGACATTATACTTTTTATAGCAGGACCTGCACGTGTTTACTTTTTAATGCTCCTTTCTAAGACTTAGCACCTTTGTTGAAGACTCTTTTTCTTCTTTTAATACGAGTTAACAGTAAAGGCTTATTTTTTTTGGTTTTTGGGTTTTTATAAAAAATAGAATTATTTTAGACCATTGTACTTAGTTCTATTTTTATTATTACTAATAAGAAAAGACATGAAATGTTAATATTAAACTTAATATTATTGTCGCTACTGCAATGACCCAGTTATTAATTAAGTTACCAATATATGTACATAGAATATGTCGGACTAAAACGGGACATCTCGCTTGATATGTACTGTAGACTTCAATTTGTCATTATCAAATTCTATTGTAACTGAACCAACAACAATAGTCGCAAATATAGTAGGATGTGGATATACATATAAGGATAAATAATTGGTTAAATTTAGACAAAATGTATTGAATATGCAATAAGGATTTTAAAAAATGTGCATCTAATAAATTGCATTTTACTTATATACGTTATATAATATTTTAGACCTCAATCGATATTCCCTAGTATGATTGTATACTAAGGCTGTTAGAATACTTAAAACTTTGTCAAGCTGCATAAAATTCTGTGTTTAGTAACAATAAATAGGTATTTTGTTTCATATTTGTATAAAAAATATCACAATCGTAATTTAATTAGGATTCAAATGCATTTCATGCATATATAAATATACACATTTTTTGCGCATTCACATTTGTAACTAACTTTATAATATATATGTATATTATTTTCTTTATAAAAAACTAATGTTTTAAATATCTCTGATATCCTTTCTTCTTCTCTATTTGTCTAAATTTGAATTGTTACTATTTGGTTCAGATTCGGGCTGTATTTTGATTGGCGTAACCTGACTGTCAACCCTTATCAAAATCGTCTCGCTACTGACACGTGGAATAGAATGATTATAGAAATAATAGATATAGAATTTTATAACTCCTCTATAATAAAAATTAATTATTTTAGATATAATTATTTAAAAAAAACTGTGAAGTCTTTTCATTACATTAATATGTCAATACTTTTTAAAAGACATTCTATGTCTCTTGTGAATAAATACTTTCTTCTATCTTTTTTCTTATACATATAAATAGGTAACACAAATATCTCCTTAACTCTCATATTTAACTGCAAAACAAATTTATTGGTCAATTTTTCGACTACTAATACTCGAGTCATACATACTAACTTAATCAAGCAATTAAAAGAAGTGACTTTTTGTTTTAAAAATTATTATTTTTCGATTATCTTTTTCAGCTTAAAAATTTTATTTATTTTTATGGTTTACCAACTAGTGTACTGAAAAAAATAAATGGAAACTACATATATTTTTTTAATATTTGACTAAGTATAATATTGTAAAAATTATCTCTTTTTATGATAAATAACCAAAGACTTCCAAAACAATTTGTAACGATATTTTCTTAATAATTTCAAACCATATGCGTACAGCTAACATATTTTTCTTTTTCATTAAACTTGATTACCTCTATATAGAACCTCTTATGGTTCAATTCTTTATTCATAAGTAAAACAATTTATTACTGTTCCTGCTATTCATGTCGTATATCTTTCTTAAGATTCCGTGACTTCTAAAGGCAGGGAAACCTTTGAACACGAGTTGAATATTGCACTCTGAATATTCTCTGTCTGATTAAATCTCTGACTGGATAATATTTTTGATAATATAGGTAAAAAAAGATAAGGCAAAAATACAGCTTCATTGTAACAAAAAAGACTTTACTACTCAATATTTGCAATAATTAATTATATTGCGATTCTCATAAAAAGTTTTTATAATAATCATATTATATGTTGTCATGTGACATACATATAGGAATAGTTTTAATATATCTGACCTAAATATAGGTCATAAAAGTTACTTACTTATGTACATGTTTCTACGTGATTTTCTATTTTAAATTTTGTGTTGAATGAAAAATATATTTTACTTTTAAAAAAGAAAATTAATACTGTCAATTGATTTCACATTTTATTCCATTCAATAAAATTTATACAAGGTACCTACTTTTTATATGGACGTGATACTTATAAAGTTAAAAAATACATATCTTTTGAAAGCAAAAAAACATTGTACATATAATCAAACATTTAGACCTCCAAATTCTTAGAAAAAATTGTTGCTTTTAGGACTATTTAATTAATAACTTGCAATGGTGGATTAATGTTGAAGCCCTTGACATTATGTTCTGAAACAGTATATGAATATACTTTAATCTATTAAAGCTCAGAGGCAGCTAGAGAAGCGCACAATAAAAATCAATACTTGATAAAATGTGTTTTATCCAGTATAAAAAGTTAGTTCAACTTTTGAAACTGTCCAACTAAAAAAAGTCTTTTACAGAAAATGTGCATCGGTTTTAAAAGTTACGTACGTGACCAAACCATGGAACACAAATAAAAAAGTATATGAATTATCTGTAAAGGAATATATTTAACACCTATAAAGAACAAATCATCATTAAAACTGTATCAGTTCAATTAATTATAGATTTTACAAATTAAGGTATATTGACGAAACGAATTTAAGATGTTTATCAGAAAAAGTACTAAAACATTCTAAACATTTCATGTAGTAGAATGAAAGCTTTTATTTCATCTAAGATGCCATATTTCTTATTAGAAAAGATTTTTTCTCTAAAATAATTTGCAAAAAAAACTTTTTCTTGTCTTTATCTTATTTTCATAATGTTATATATAGAATAAATAAATCTTTATAAGACAGTATATTTTATTTAATTGAAAAAGCGAATAGCATTTCATAATTTATCATAAAAAACATAGAGTGACGAGGGAGATACACTACTTAAAGGTTTTAAATCCATCATTTATTCCACATAATATTTAGCTAAAATTTCGTATTTTCATATCTATTTACGAACGTTTTTTAAATTGTTTAACTAATTTTCCCCAATAGGTGTGAAAGCATAGGCCACTGATGCTTTCCAGATAATTTAATAGCAGATTTTTTTATGTAGTAAGTGACAGTTGATGTCATATACAAGTTATGTAATTAAAAAAAATATCCATTTTCTAGAATCGTCAACAAAATCTGCTAACTCAAGTTTTGGGTAATTTTAAACACAACTCGGGCTTGTCATTGTTTGATTTATCCGATCCCTTCGTTAAACCTAATATTTCTCTCCTTATATTCAAAGTGGCGATATAAATCATCAGCGGATTCGAGAATTGCAAATGTCGGAACGAACTTCGTTATTGATTCTAATTTTTCCAAATTGTATTGTTCAACGTCTTACGAAGTTCTTTTACTTTACCTTACATAGACTCTCTAACGAGATAAAGAAACATTCAACAGCTTCCGTATTATCAGCTATTTTATAATTTAAATCAAAATATTTTTCAGGCATATAAATAAACTAGTCAGAAATTAAATCTGATAAAAAATAATCAAAATAGAATAATAAAATTAAATGTTAGAAACTATTAGCTTATTCAAAATATAAAAAGTTTAAAAATCAGTAGTAAATTGAGAAAAGAATCAGCGGTTTGTAATATAAATAAAAAATGGTGATTGCTACTACGTATAAAATAGGCGTTACGGAATTCTTGAAGCGTAGAGAGATAATATATTTTATCTAATGTATGAGCTGTGAATGTAAACAATGTGAATGTAAGTTTGTATTAAAGGATTCAATTTTATAAGGGTGCAGCGGATGAATAAGTGGATTAAAAAGAGTCGAGATTGAAAGACCTAACTACTCGTATGAACAATAATATGCATTGTTTACCTCGTGGTTCTTCACAAGGTAAACCCTATACGACCATATATTTTGTTCTAGTTTACCTTTCTTCATCAATACGCGGTACTTATGTCAAATGGCTTTCGTAACACTGGTCACTTATAAGTACTAGTGATAATACACCATAGCATTTAAAAGTATTGTCATTTAACAAAAGTTATTATGATTAAAACTTTAATTAGTAATTATTGGGTTAAGAGGAGTGTAAGCGATGAACATAAGACTGGTTACATTTCAATAGTAAGACACTCACATCTCGTCTGCCCGTGATCACGGTTGCTGTAAAGTAACTGAAATGTCGGGAGTATGTAGTTTATAGTCAAAAATAAAAAATCACGTAGTAAATCCGAAAATATTAGTTTCATTTACATGTTTGTAACTTATTTAATTAAAGGTATTATGTAACAGTAAGAATTAAAGGTATTTACAAAACCAATAATATTTACATTAAATAAAATTATATTTAAGATACTGTAAATATCAAATATTATATTAAACACAAAAAGACAGTAGCAGAAAAAAAAGATGGTATTAGAAACTTTTTCTTTATAGTGTTATTCGTAACCCTATATTTTCCATTCGCTTTTGTTATAAATCTCTTCTTAGAGAACATCTTTAGACAGATTTATTTACAAAAGTTTTCTTTTACATGAGAAAAGTACTTTTATTTCTAGTAATTGAAAGTATACTTTATTATTTTCTTAAGATCTGTATACGGCAAAATAAAGTTTTTCAGAAATGCTGTTATATCGAAAGCATATATATTTATATAGGAACAAAATACACCTTTTCTACAATAAGCGATAGTTACAATGTAAGGATTTAAGATTTTATTTAGGTACCTATTTGAGTTATAATTTTCTTTTTTTTTACGTTTGTTACTTTATCAATCTTTATCTTAAAAAAAAGAATCTGTGTTTCTCTTAAATTGAGAGGAGCATAAGCTTTAGTATTTTTTTTATTACAATTAATGGCCATAGTGAGACAGAACTAAATTCTCTGAGAAATCTGTTATCATAATCCAGATAAAGTACCTACATCATATTATCTACATAAAGTAGATCATATGTGAAAAAGAATTTGATTCAGTCAATATGATTCAATCAGTTTTCCACGCTTTGGCACATACTGAAGAGGGGTGTTTTCACAAATTTTACAAAAAATTATCTTAAATAATTTCTTATTTAGTGGTTCTTTATTGGTTTAACAGATGTCAATAATAAATATCAAAATATAAAAATTATCCTTGAAACAAATAAAATTGTATGAACATTTTCAATCATGTAACCCGGTGATTGTATGTATTACGTAAAATAATAGAATAGTTGTAGTTCTTGTGGAATACTGTTGTTATATTTTGGGCAGGCGCTTTATAATGTCATCCACTACTTTGGTATCCATGAAGAGACGTGGAAAAATCTTATTGGTTGGCATGTTTTGTTACATTGCATAAAATTAAATTTATGATGAAAAAATCCCTTCTTTTTAATTTTAAGTCTGGCTAAACTAAAACTTCATTTAAATCGGTCGCGGCAGTAGTTGATTTTGTATATTGTTACCATTATGCCTATATTTAAAGCTACCAACAAAAGTTATCACTCTAACAATGTGATTTAAAACAGTATGGTATCTGATTTAAAACCAATTATGTAATGATTCAATTATTTTGATGACACAATTCTCCGATACTCAAATATGCTACTTATTAAACGCAACATGCTTCCATTTTGTTAGAAAATGAGTAAATATATAACGTTTTGAAATATATCTTTACTTACTGATTAAAGAGTACTTAGAAGTACATATTTTTCAATTAACACTATTAGAAACTATTTGCGTTTTCAAAATACTAAAAAAATAAAAAAAAAAACATGTTAAAATTATTAAACTATTTTGTACAAACATATTTAGAACATAATTATAATGAACAATACATAATATTCATTTTACCATATTAGTGATTACATATTTACATTCCCTTTCGGGGTGAAAACAAATTCAGCTTTCTTTCATAAATAGAGTTGTTACTGTATAGTATGTTAAACAGTTGGATCGATTAATTTATTTTATAGTATTTATCGTGGGTAAACATATTAACATTACAAATAAGAAGTAAAATAATATTATATTTAATACATATGAACATATAAAAAATCATAAATTTTACCTTTCATGTGACTTTCACCAATTATTTCAATCATAGGATAAATCATTAAGTCTGAAGTACTGCGTTCAATACCAGAGAACAATAACGCCGCAAAACTTTCCTCATGAACATATTGCTAAAAGTTTCTTTATGTATTTGAGTAGCTATTTATTAAAGAAAAGCTATTCGGGCTTAATGAACGACAAGATTGAAGTATATTCGCTCTATTTTTATTCTTGTTCGGTTCTTGTACAAAAATGCTCAACCTTAAAAGAAGTGGAGATTCTTTAATCTTTTGAGAGCATTTTGATTATTTAACGAAGAATTTTGTCAAAATTGCTTTATATTTCTGTTTAGTTCATTCTAAACAAAAAATAATATTAACTACGAGAAACACACTTAAAATTAAATAGAAAATTATGTTTTTACTTATTTACGGTATAACAATATCTATGGATTAGATAGAATTATACATGAATTTCTTAAATATAACATTAGACACAACCATGTTTTAAATTTTTGTTACTTTACTATTCAAATGTAAAATATTATAGTATAAATTATACCAATTATAATAAAAATTACTATAAGAATATATCTATGTGTTTTTGACAAGATTTGTATACGTTTAACAAACCATATATTATATTAAAACGAACTCTGGTAAATCAATGCTTTGGTTATGTAACATAATACTGCACGGCCATCCCTTACCGGCCCATCAGGGTAAAGAGGGAAATACTGGGGTTATAGTGGTTACCTGAACTTTTCCTTTTCTACAAAATTCGTATAACCCTATTCACATTCTCACGGGTATTAATTTGATACCCCCAGTGTTAAAGTCATGCGTACGTGATGTGTTATTTATTCTATTTCAAACTATTTTTATTAATAAGGTTACAGACATTTTATCACGCAGTAAATTGCATTTTATTACCGTTAATACATTTGGTTAACTTATTAAGATATTAATGTAGCAATTTGTGGAGCTAATTGAGATGTTAAGGTCTATTATCACTCTAGATTTCAAAGTGCACAACTTAATTAAAATGTTATTATCAATAACAATCAAATTATGAACACTATGAGATATTTAAAATAAAATAAAAAATATTGAAACATTTCTTATTTAAAAACAACTACTAACATAAACTATTATTATTCAAGAATATTTTTATGACGAACAAGTAAATGGTTTGAGCCTAAAAACAAAGCTTTTGTTAAAAATATTTTTCAGATGTTGGATATTAAATATGTTTTAGATTTATAATAAGAAGAACACTTACATACATCATATTTACTTTTGAGTTAAAATGCACTAACCTCAAAAATCACCGCAGATGAAGACCAAAAAAAGTCAACGTAAGTAAAAACTCTTGATCCATATTTTATACAAAATTACCGAATACATTAAAATACTCCTACCATTATATGAATTGTTATGTAAGGTTAAAACTACAAAATGCTAAAACTGTTTCTAACATCACTGCAATTACTTTTAAGGTGAATAACTCACTGCTGTACAGAAATTGAAAAGCAATTGTTTATAAACATTGAGGGATTTTTTTTTTGTGTTTAGATTTTAAACCATATTTCATTCATGTTGTTCCATTTTTTTTTTATGTTCCAACACATTTAAGGATAAGCTTTGAGACTCACTCTATGAATTTCTTATTGTTTTAACCATGTAACAATACAAATACAGAAGTTTAGGTTTTTATTACTGTTTTAATGTTACAGTATTTGTATTTCAGATTTTATTAACGCTAAATGGTTTACTTTCAATTTTTAATTATGTTTTTAAAGTTTTGCTTGTTTGTTTGTAGATATTCTTATTATAATTAGAAAGGTAAAACTTGGCTGCCAACCTTTATCAAGGCCTTTTCTTTACAACCATGTGAAATAAATGTTTAAAAAGAATAAAACATTAACATTATTATTTCTTTAAAACTAGCCTTATATTGTCTGTAGCCATGAAGCAATAGCATAATTTTGCGTTTAATCTGAAACATCTTAAATGGAATGTTAAATTTAATTAAAACTCAAATGATAAATCAATTTTTAATTTCATAGTATCAGTTAATTTTCTTGACTATATTTAACACAAGCAAATATTGGTTTTCATTAATTCATTCTAATGTGTACTCAGAATAACTATTAAAGTAAAATACCTCTATGAATCGAAGAGTATATGTCGCCCACTCTCTTAATTAATTATCTATGTAGACATGTCAACCGATTGTCTTTGATGTATATACTAATTTAAATTTAAATATCAAATTCTTATTAAATGTTATAAATAGAGGAATAACTAAATCTTTATAGATTTGAAAGAAATATACAAGCTTTTATGAACCAAAGTTTACGATATTTGAAATCTTTAATGTATGAAATTGTAAAGAACCGCTTAATCAACCAATTGGGGTATTAATTGAAATAAATCAATTTTCAATATATTTTGACAGTCAATAAGGCAGAGGAGTGTTTTATGAATTGCCAATTAACTAATAAAGTTTCTTACCAAAACTTATACAGCAGTTTCGTAAGTTATGGATTATTAAGAAAATATTGTATATATTGCAATTAGTATGATCTAGAAAATCTTATTCAACAGTTTTATAGTTTGATAATATCTTCTGGATTAATAAAGAATATCTTTTGAAAATTAACTATCAGACATTGTGATATTAATTCCTTCATTATTATGTTTTACAGCAGTAAAAAAAAAACTTCTAAGAATAAATAATGCTTGACATAATTTTTTACTGACATTATAATAGCAAAAATGTAAGTTCATGTTAGTCATATGTCACATACCAAACAAAAGAAGAATGTTTTAAAACTAATGTAATATAGTAAGCAAAACTAGAACCTTTTACACTACGTTTGTAAAAAAATAACTGTAATATATTAAAGACTTGATTAAAGCGACGGCAGTATGACACAGAGTTATGTGAACTATTCTAACGTTTTAATATAATTTATACTAAAGCAATCTTCACTAAGAAATAATAAAAACATATTATTTTTTACTTAAATATAATTTGGTCAGAATTTTAATTTAGGGATTATGATATTTTCACTGATTTATACTTATTGATCTCTTTTACACTTTCTCCTTTTAAATTATTATTTGTTAAAGATAATTGCATACTTGAGTAATTATAATATATAAAGTATATACATACTACATGAGAATATATTATTAAATACTTTACATCTAGATATTAGAAGTAATTTATTAGAATATATTAACAGTTATGGGGTGAAAATTAAACTATTTATTTTTTGGTAAAAGAAATTGTAAAAAGAACTATCACAAATTTCTTGAGGCTTGAATTTTAAATTCGATTTGTTTGATAGCAGTTAAGTCACAAACTAGCTATTTACAAATGTCATCAAATATAAACCACGTCTATCTAAGTTCTTCACTAAACCCGTACGTTTCCAGGAAATTTGATCCCAGACTCGATTTATGTTTTAGTACTTGTGGTCCACATATTTCTTTGCGATTTAAAGCGTTTCACTTTTGTGTTCATTGGAACCTTTACAATCATAGAAACATTGTTTTATAAATCTTTAGATAAGAAGATGAGGATAATTTTGAATATTTAACAAACGTTTTCTAACTTTAATAAAACAAAATTATTGCACTTCATAAACAACCTGCAGTCATGTGTCTTATACAATTTTAATTTTTTTTGTAACTCTTGTACATATATTTTATAATATAAAGAATTCGAATAAAGTCATTTTAAGCTTATAAAGTTATTAGCATAGAGAATGCGAAATACATTATATACACATCATACACCAGACGAATGAACATCAAATTGTGTTAAAAGGTAATAGGAAGCAGTATAGCATCAAGTTTTAAATCAAATCGTTTTTAAGAGTTTATTCTTTAATCTTTTTAACATTTCTATATATCGCAATAAAAATATAACAAAATAATATTCTTTGCCTCCCCTCTTTCAGGCTTTTCAGAGTTCTAAAATTTTTTAAATAACCTACAGGTCTTACATTTTACCTATTTTTTTTTGCCATGGTCGAGGTGTCATATTTTTCTTTAGTCAATACTTCGACTAAGCTCTCTTCACTTTTATAAGTGTAATAAATAATACGAATGCGTGAATTTTATCATATCTTGTCGCTTAAACAGAGTTGGTGACATTACTTAAAATTTTGATATCATAAATTTACAAATGCATTTCGATTACAAAGACATAAACATTTTGAAAAACAAAAAAATATGAAGAACCGGAACGACCAATAACTTAATAAAAAAGGAAAAGAAACAATTTTTTTAACCTTCAATAAATAATTGGGATAGCTCTATAAATAGGTAAATTTAGTCAGTGCTATTTAACTTTTAGAATGGAAAACCCGATTTTAACAAAATAAACATAACTATGTGCATATATGTGAACACCCCTGACGTCATTAGCGCAAACCGAGAGCCGTCACTAATTACAGAAGATGGATAGGGTCGTCTGGCCACATAGCAACAGTATATGGTTAGGGTGAGATCACAGTAAATACGGTCGATTATTTTTTAATTTATTTAATTCTATAAGTAACAGTGTATAATAAAACTTTGTTAACATAACATGCAAATCATTTTTAAATAACTCTGTCACAGACTACTAAATGCCAGTTTTAGAATAAAAAATAAGTAAGCAAGTATTTTAATAGGCACTTATAAAATGGTACTTTAGTTTTTTACTTCCTTAAACCGTCCTTTCACGGCTTCGTGGGTCGTAATAAGTACGGTATATTTCTCTTTGGTCACATTTTAAAAATAATAATAATAAAAAAGTGTCAAACTTAGATATCGTTAACTGAATGTGTTGTGGGCTGGTTTGTCAGACATAAAGAACGAATTAGTACATGTTCTAGAACTTTAATGTCATAATAATTTCAATGTTTCTTTTATGTATTCCATCTACTCTTTATATTCTTAAATTTTTGTACATTTATTTCACTTGAAAATATTAAATGTGTAAATTCTCAAATAAATATTCATGAAATGTTTTATTTAACCTTTTATTTTATTTGTATCTTACATGAAATCACTTTATTACAATATTAATCACAATATCCGTCATCTCGTTAACGTTCATTATCTTGGGAAATATAGTACCTAAACTGCATACGTACGACACAGTGTACTAAATAAATAAACGCAGTGTACTAAATACTTTATAAAACAAATAAAAATAATAATTTAATTTACAATGAATTCGAGCAAAATTATGAGAGTAATATATATAATAGTATTATTGAATTGTAGTACTAGTGAATAGTGTATAGTAGCATTTTTATAATAAGAAAGAGTAAATTATTTACAAAAAATATTAAAAAATATATATGCAATATAGATATATTTTTTATCATCTAATAATTTTGCTAGTATGTGAGCCGAAGTACTATAAAACTTTTGTATAGTCATGATTCTAAAATAAACGAAACAAACCTTCCAACCATGACGACTATTGTCTGTGTTTACTGCACATTGCATTTTATGAAATTATATTTTATGAACTCGAGTTAACAATCTCTTACTTATTAGTATTCATTGAAATAAATTCAAAATATTTGCATTTAAACCACAGTTTTGAGGTAATAAACAGTTTTTGTCTATTTATGGGGATGACAAAACCAGCAAACAAAATCATTTTAACAAATATCATCTAGTTATTTAAATGATAGTTACGGGCAATTAGGATTTCAAAAAAGCAATGAGAAATATTATTTTGAACATATTATGAAAGAAAACTCTATTTAAAGATGTAAACCTACATACTTTATTGTTCTTATTCATAATTTATATTTTTTGCATAATATCGGAATCTTCCTTCTTTTTATATATGAGAAATGTGGCAACGAGCAGAGAGCCGGCTGGCAGACTAGATGGGTAGTAGGCACCGTCGCCCATGGACATCTGCAACTTAATAGATGTTGCCAAACTTGGATTTTAAGGAAGAATGAAAGGGTGGAAATAGGGAGAGGTCAGGAAAGGGTGGGAACAGGGAAAGGGCAATCGGTTCTCCCACACATCGGACGAAACGAAGCCATTAAAGACTACTTCACGCCAATCTTCTGTGAGAGGGTGGTACTTCTCCGGTCGAGCCAGCGCATGTTTGAGCTGTAGTAATTTGACCACAGCTAGGCTGTACCTCCGTATAAAATTTTTCAATTCCTACAGCACAGAAATTGTATAAAACGTTGTCAATTCCATACGCTATTTAATATTTTGCTAAAATATGAGTTAACCTTGTAATAAACATCAAAATTTAATACTCAGTACATCCCATGTCTACTTCTCTCAAATAAATAAAATATTTTTAATAATCTAGTTACTCGCAATTATCATAAAAAAAGAAAGTCCAATATTGATTACAGAAATTAAAACATAATAAAGGACCATTCAAAATTATATCACATTGTCTACTGATAGTATGAATGAAGTAGTAAATCTTTTTTTGCATTCAATATATACATATATCTCGACATTCATAAGTCATATTATTTCAGCTTGACGTTTTTAGAACAGCTTTTATCAAATAAATAAATGTACTGGTATACGATATACATACAAGACAATAATTTATGATGGACTTACATAATAGAATTTTTTACTAAAGTCCCTATGGGCCACTTATAAATATCAAAAAGGTTTTTTATATATGGACTAATAATAACATTAAATTTCAAAACAAAAAATTGAGAAACCATTCATAACGGTTTATTTTGTAACTTTTACCATCTTGTATCTTTTGACGTAAATGTATAATAATAAAATAGTATAAATGATACATTCCCATGTAATTCAGACTTTTTGTCATGTTTTATCTTCTCCGACTATTAACGGATGGATCTTGTAAATAAAAAAACAATTTGACAGGTTATTTCTGTTGTTTAATAAGAAAACTTTTCACTATAAATTGCTGTTATTGTTCAGCCCCAGCCCGTTCTCTACATAAATCATAGATCAAGATTTATAAGGTCTTTACAGTTAGATTTAAACAGTTGCGAAAAATTTATCATTCAAGTGCTACATCTTTTATTTTGTGTTGTTTATAGTCGGAATTGAAAAACAAATAATGTAACATGAAAAAAATTGTTCTCTGAATGACAATAAACTCTTATTCTTGTTATTTCTTACCATAATAAGACATAATATCTGACTTTGGGTTAAGCAATATATGGTATCATATTATGTAATTGCTCACAATTAAATTGGCTTATAAATATATATTTAAAATGCTCTTCACAATTTCGTTTTTAAATAACAAGAACAAAAGTTGATATTTCTCTTTCAAACGTTTCTATCCTGTTGTGTTTTAAGGCAGAAAATAACAATCTAAAATCTACATAACAAAATGAACGTAATACGAAATCAGAAATAAAAGAACAACGAGGAAATAATCGCAACAGGTAACATTTTTGAAACTGTCAATTTGGGAGATTGGATTGGTTTGTAATTTTGCGGCTTTCATGTAAATAGTCAAACAAATAATACCATTATACTGATACAATAAAATAATATTCGTTTATTGTATATAGGATTATTGTTTGGAAGAGCAGTGAAATATTTGTAAAGAATACCATTACAACACAGAATTTTTGACATCTATAAAGAGTTGATATGTACCAAAAACATCCCCGTAATGAATGAGTTTTTCACGGCTGTCGCTTCCCAATGGAGCCTTTTGCGTTAATGTAATTGGAATACGAGTAGAGCGTGAGTAGATTACACGATAGCTTTCTGGATGGTTACATTGTGACATTTCAATATAGATTTAAAACTACATTCTTAGATATTTTTTATGCTTTAAATACAAATGTTAAACATTTCTATACTTCTTGGCTGTTCTACTATTGTAGTGATTTATCATGAAAGAGAGAGCTAGAATATAATATTTAAATTATATCTGTGTACTAACTGTTGAAGTAAGAGTACCTAGATTATATGTAAAAGAATATTTTATCTATTGAGATATGAAAACAAAGTGACAAAACCTTAAAGAGGTATTACAAAAAACATAAGAAATAACTTACCTTAGAGAAACCTAAAAACACTTAATAAAAGAGTAATCACAGAAAGGTCCAATGGCAATGAATAATAAAAAAATTATAAGAACTACAACTTATTTTTGGTTCCAATTTTTTTTAGTATCACTTCAGTTTACACCTCACCATGTCATAGTTTTACATGAATTGTTGGTAATGAGGTTTGGTACATTTCATACCGCAATGAAAGTGAAACACATGTTGTTTTAGATCATGAGCTATTATGATTTTCATTAGTGTGACTAATTTTAATATAACAGAACCAGTTTAATTTATTAAAAGGTTGTAAACCTACAGTATTTTGATAAATATATAAAAAGAGGTACATATATAAATAGAACATGGTTATACTGTAATCCTCTAATTCGTTCAAGTCCTTTTTATTTATTTATTTCCAAAGGTCATGTTAGAATTAACTCTTGGAAGGTTAGTTAACACCGATGAAAACGGAATGAAAATTACTGCGCCTGCATAGGAAAACGAAGCGAGAAAAATAACCCTCCACTACGTGATACTATAAAAAGAGGGAAGGTGCTGTGAAACATACGCTTCTTTTGTTGGTACGGTTTTTATAAAGAAAAATAATAAAAGATCAAAATTATTAAATAACAAAAAACTGGGAAACATCATTAAAGACATCTATAGCTAAGTTTAATATTACGTCACGACACCCAACCAGAATTCATAGATACTCCATCAAAGTTAAAAAGTCTAATATTACAATGCCTTATTTCTAAGACTCAGCAAAGTTAATGAAACTATTCATTAGCTGCAGCTACATAGAGCTTTGTTTGCGCACAAGGTACCTACAAGACATTTCATAGTTTTGATAAATTATTAGATACCTATTATGTCCTGGACATTAATAATGACGGAAAGATGTAATCATTTACAAAGTGCTTTCATTAATGATCATTTCACCATTTACAGACGTAAACTAACAACGTTTCTGACTTGTGGGAACTATTATATTGCATTGGGTAACCAACGCTACTAAATACAATTCAATTCGACTACAGCGCCAGTCACCGCATGAAGTTTGAACAAATAACTTACAGTCAAATATATATTTATTTTCCTACAAATAAAAACAATATTCCTTATTAATAATACATGTGGATTCAGTATTATTAGGCTATTGCATAGCTTCTATTAAATAATTTAATAACATTGCCTTCTTTGAATGTCTTGTCTTATGGCGTCAATCCCCATGCTTTAATCGTTATTTGTAGTGCTTTTATGTTGTTCTAAAAGTTATCGAATTCTCATATCGCCTAGGAACAAACTTCTGCTGATTGTTCAACTTTACTACGCCATTGTTCCTGGGCTTTAGTATTCTCTTTTTTAGAACTCGTACTGATAATAGGGAATGCGACATACGAGTATAAAGTAAAACTTTTAACAATACCGTGGAAAAACTATTTAGCTTGTCAAAGTAGCAGATATGACGCTCATTTTTAAGACGATTTAAAAATACCAAGTTATAATAAGTGGATTGAACTTTAAGGGCAAATTAATAATATGTAAACAGTTCTTTGTAAAAATAATACATACATAAACGTAACATCTTTTGGAAAGAATGTTTATAATATCATGCGAAATAAAATAACATTATTTTGAACAAAATATAATATACATACAAAGCAGTCGACAATAGAGATATTGCTATTCAAATTATGTACGACAGCTCATTGGATCTGGAATGATGTCTAGAAAAATGTGCCAAAAGTTTTTTCTCAAAAACTAACAAAAAAAAAAAAAAAAAAAAAAGTTTTTTCTCCAATATTTCATAAATTTTTAAAATTTAAGAATTTTAAAGAAAACAATTCTGAAAAGGGAGGATTTTAGTTAATGAACTCCTAAGTCCTGGAACTCTATTTCTATTCCTATTAGGTCTATCCGCGACATATTTAAGGTATCGAAAGCGAGCACGGCGTATTAATTAATAAATTTAAGTTATCGAATATTTTGTTCTAAATTTGACAAAATTATGATTTGTTCTGAATACTATAAATAATTTTGTTCCCGTTGAAAATTTTACTTTAAGTTACTTTTTTAACAAGACAAACAATTTTTAACTAACAAAATTTTCTCCAACTTGCGTCTTAATTGTAAATGAAAAAATTTCAAATAATGTTCACGTAGAATTACTCAGAAGGCGGCCTTCGGACACTTGTGTTATGGTGATTGCCACGAACAAAACATCCGCAACGTATCTTTATATCGCTAAGATTATTTAAAGACTTTAAGACTTTAAATTATTTGAGAGTGTGATTTACCTTCCGACTGTTGTTATGTACGTGGTTGACTAATTTCGGTATTTGTGAATGGATGGAGTTTGTAAAAAGTGATTGAAATAATGTTACGACTGGTGTTTTATTGTCAAATACCCACGTACTGATATAGAGATAAGCAATGGCCTTCCCGTTCTTGTAATAACTTTACATTATTTATACAGATTATTCTAGAGTGCTTTCATAAGAATTCCCAGTCAAACAACTAACTAAATATCATATAAATAAAATCAAGCTTATGAGAAATTTGAGATTTAAATTATTCTAAACAATCATTACTACCCCTTTATATATGTATATACGGAATACCTTTCCTCTTTATATATATAAACAGAGGAGGTATTCTGTATCCATTAGTAAAGTTTAAACCCATTCAGAAGGAAATATGTTCACGCTTGAACAACCTAGCACCCGCACTTATAATTATTACTGATTTATTAAGCCCTTGATAAATTATTTAATATCGAAAAGTTGTTATATATATTTATATTGTACCATTAGCGTATTTTATGTTACTTTACTTAATATCTTATAAAAACTATTGGTTTCTGAATTAGACCATTTTAATGCTATGTCACCAAAAATCACTTCATCAACCGTTTAATAATCGTTTGGCATGCTGGTCTCATTATAAAATAAGTGGAGATTTCAATCTCAAACATAGTAAAATCCATTTGGTTTAATGTTACTTCGATATAAAAGTCTTGAGTAAACTGAATAACGATACAGTAAATCTAGATCATTAAATAAAACATCAAATTTTATGGTTAACATCAGCGGTACTTAGTACTTTTGTATTGCAAGGCTTCTTGAAAATTTGACTAACAATGTCACTAAGGAAATATTTATAACGAAGAAAAGCTGAAACAACGAGAAAGTTCAGGAATAACGCTGCGAAAATAAATGTTTAATATAATCTTTGAAATATTTTTGAATATAAATTGATAACCAAAATACCACTTTATTAAAAATGTAATAACAAAATTATAAAAAGCTTTTTTCTTCTAAAAATATATAGTGTTTGTGTATAAATATATTTGAGTCGAGCTCACTGTTAAAAACAAATAATTTTACCCATAATGTCAGAGCAAATATCTTTATTTGCGTAAGTAATGATGATTAAGTGTTTTTAAAATTATCAGGTGTCACCTGCATAACCAATCGTGTAACCAACTTTGCAAGTGTAGTCACATCAATGATCCCAGTTTTGCTGAGGTCATTTGTTTTAAAAACAACGAATTGGTATTAACTCGAACATATAAAATAAATATATATAATAATTTATATAATACATAATAATAATATATGTAATACATATAATACATTTGAATAGGATCGAAATTCTCCATGACGTTTACAAGATACGTCATATACATTAATTAACATATTTTTGATAGAACTCTTATTATTCTGAATATACTTTTAGCAGCTATAACTGATAAAGTATTGATGATAAGTGGAAATCAGTGCAGGGATCTAAATGAAACATAACGTTGATAGATTAAGTTCCGGAATAATATTCTTTTTGTACTGGAAAAATACACGGTTTTAGGGACTAGATAAGGTTGTTTTTAGATACTTATATCACTTTTAAAAGGCCGACAACATTACTGGTATGTGTATTTTAAATAAATGCAAAAAAGCATATGCAGTAAAAATTATACACGTTTACCATAAAACAAAATTCTCTAAAAAACTATAAAGACATAATCGGTATTCCTGTGTATTATCTTCCTTTTTATATATACTAGCATTCCAAACAATGATAATTTTGGCATCATTTATTGAGTCTTCTCATTCAAACAGTTAATATGTAGGTAATAATGAAACAAATTTTAGCTGTCTGTATTGGTATAGAATAATCCGTGTAAATATCTTGTACATAGCATATTTTTGACTGAAAACCTTGTGCAACTATATATTTTTCAAATTTTATCTGCATTAAATAATTATCGTTCACTTTCTTTGTTGTTTTCGATATTTCTTAGCCGTCTTTATTTTCTAGGGTAGGAATAATTTAAATCAAGTAATCATTCTTGGGTATTCCTCTTCATTTATTTTTGTTTGTCGTATTTATTTTCAATTTACATAATTTCATCTTTTACGAATTCTATAATGACTGATATCTTAATAGTATCTATAATGACCAATATTTACTCTACACCTCTCCTAAAGCTAGCAAAAGGACTAAGGCTGTTGCATGTAACGGCAGAAATTTCTTGGTATTTCTATCTTATGTATAAAATTTAGAGAGCCATGTTTATAAGTTAACATTACTTAATGAGGCAAACAGTGCAAACGAGACCGAGCTTATTTCTTTACGTATCAACTTTTCTTAACTAAAACAAGCTTTTTATCTTGCTGAAGATATTTTCAAGTCCAAAGCTGCCTTTGTCCTAATTCGTACATAATACTTGCTTTTTAATATTATATAGCACTACCAAGGCAAATTTTATAAAGAGCACAGAAAGCATATTCCTTTTCAGGTTCGTAATTCTTTTGGTTATCTAAGAGTAATATTTTTTTATGGTTTTTACATAACCAGTCAGAATCACGTCAGCTATTTCTGATTCTTACATGTCAATCGTATAGACACCTATGTTATGTCCATGTACCTGACACACTCCACAAACAATTATAGATATAAGATATCAATTAATATATAGTAAATAGTTCCGTAGCTAAACATGAAATTGGCTCTACGAGACAACAACGAGTTGGTACTCGTTCATAAATAAACAACTTAGTAACAACTAACAACGCAAACGCAACAAGGCACAATGAGCATCATAGCGTCGAAAAAAAATTAAATTCTGTTTTACATTCAAGTTTTTTGACTGTAGTATGCTTCGGGCCTCATTATCCCTCTGCATATGTATTGCTGAAATATCGATCTTTTACACATCACCATGCATTTCAGTCATCAATCGGAAGTCGAATAAAATTATGGACGTTGTGTTAACTCTTTCGTTAGCTGATTTAGAGGTGCGGAATAGTTTTTAGTTATATTATATTCAGTGCCGGCGTTAGGGTGGGGCGCGATGGGGCGATGGCTCAGGGCGCCAAATTTGGGGAGGCGACTAGTAGAGATAGTATACTTATGAATGAAAAAATAAATATAAAATAGGAGCTACATAACTTTCTACGTCCACGTCGTTAGCTCTGGGTCACGCTAAAGGAAATATGGAAGATGGTAGATGAAATATAGAATTCTTCAGAAGTCAGTCCCTCTAATGCCGGCATTGATTATATTATATTTTTTTGACTAAGCCTCAGACAAATATTTTGGATAAAATCTGGAATTAACTCTGTCATATTGTGAGCAAACTCTGCTTACCCAGAATATGACGAGGTATTTCGACTAGGACTCTCCTAACACCCTCTTTATCGATGTTCATATTTCGTTTCTTCTCGAGTTTCCCTCTTATCATTGTATATTTTCAATGTTAAATATACTGCTCTTAATTTCATTCTTGTTGTCCTTAGACTAGTTCCATGTTTTTTTTTCGACCGTTTCATAAGCTCCTCCCTATTTCATTATGTTTATGGCGATTATCATGTTTTCGTTTTTTCTTTTATAATTGCTGATGTGAAAAGGGATTCAAAATTATTCTTGTGAGATTTACAGTTAGCGATACATAATTGAGGGTTATTTTCGAATAAACGTGTAAGTCCTGGTATTATCCCTGTTCTGAATTATGAGTTTTTGTTGTAATCACAAATAAAAGCAAGATTTGAAAGATATTCAATGATAGATAACATTAATGTACCACGTTTCTTGCATGCCAGTGGTCACATATTGTTAACTGTTAATTCATGGAAACTAAACTGTTGAATCTCATACCTATTTTTAAAACTGAAATTAATTACTTAATCTTGTAAAATACACCACAATCATAACACAAATCGAAACTATGAGGTATGTAATGACTTTAATAGGAACGTTTAATAAATGGACAGCAGACTAGCTGCAGACAAATTGTCGTGTTTCTGACTGGACATGCCCCTCAAACAATTGCACTAACGACCTACTAATACTCTCGGGAACATCTCCTACGACTATATTGTCTGAGACTACAATACCCATTGTTAGATCGCTAGCCGCTGTGGCCTATATTTATTAGACCTTTAATTGTTTAAGGATATATATAGACATTTATGAGATATGGTTCCATTTATAACGTATGTTTGTTCTTACTGAAAAAAAGTCACACTTTCTATTTAGCTGAATATTTAACATGGAACGACTACGGTCCAGATTCAGTCTTATTATCAATTATAATTATAGTAACAATGGCCAAATTAACTTAGAAAGCGTAGATATTCATGTTAACTTTCTTCTGAAATGATATTTCACAAATATTTAATTTTTCACTCACTTTGCAATTGTTAATTTTGCTAACGTTTTGGATTTGGTCTAGAATTAATTAAGTAATTGTAATTATTATGGTCATAGAATTGGCATTAAATATTTTTGATATTAAAAGAAATATTTAAATCCAGCACAAAGAAGCTCCAAAAGACACAAACTTTAATAGTAGGAAATGGTAACTTAATGTAGTTAATTTCATATTAGTGAGGAACGCTGCTCTTGAGTCGGAGGGGTGGTGTGGTCAGCCACTGATACCCCTGCCGATGGCGGAGTCCCTTTCGGGACTCGTGCGTAGTGAGCGGAAGTATTTCTTGCCGTTCCCGCTCACTAGTCTACGCACAGCGCAGAGAACGTCGAGGTGGTTTAGTGGGTGGAAATCCCACATGCCCCTGTCGCGTTTCCCGCGCGGCAGGAAGTCTTTAAAAGATTCCTTTCGTAGAAAAAAAAATATTAGTGAGGAAAGCAACATTGCAATTTAAATAAGTTGCTAGACCGGCACATATAATAATTGAATTTCATTCATCGATATTATGAACATATGACATTACATATGGCAATTAGATTCAACAATCTATCTTGCAACCTACCTATGATCCTATTCAGTAGAATGATCAATCAAGCTGCACTTCCTCCAGTACTAATTGCGTAAATAGATATACTCCTCCGAACGCAGTGAGGTTAGGTTAGCTTCAAGGAAATTTAGACGCTCCATTTCATGTTCACGAAATCTCACGCAATATTGCGAGTAATTCAGAATCATGACAAATTATTAAACCATAAAAAAAATCATAACAACTTTACTAAGTAATTGTATCGCTACAAATAAACCGACTGAAATTAGTATCATAGAAGTCCAGCTCAGAGGTTCAAATATTGCTTTTATCATAACATTGCATACAACATACGAAAAAAAAGTAATTCTGAAATAAATCTTTATTCATGAGTCGTCGTAGTTAATTGGATTCGTGTTGTAGTTGATTTTTTAGCAATTGACAAAATGGCTAAGAAGACTCATTGAATAATAGCAAATTTACTTTACAATAAGAGTAAAATGAATAAAAGCAGCTAAGCTTTAAATAAAAGTGCAATCGTATGAAACAGACCCATGATATTTTTTGGGCTGTAATCTGTAGAGACATAATGCATTATGACATTATTGTGAAAGAGCATATTTCGTTGATCGTGACATTTTTAAAGTTAAAAAGTAAATAAAACCATTATTAACCATGATAAGATTTGTAAATTAACCTTTTGAGAAATTAATGTGTCTTAGACTTGTTGATGTAACTCTATGTATTTAATAGTCATTATTATTTGTGTTTCAATTGCCTAGTCTTTTCTGTAAAGGTGATAACTTAAAAAAAAATGATTTCAAATATATTCTGGTATAATCATCTAAAATAGCCGACGTACATTATTGAAGTTTTTTTAGGCGGTAGAGCCTAGCTGTGGTTTTATTACTGCAGCTCGAATATGTGTTGGCTCAACCGGAGATGTACCACCCTCTCACAGAAGAAGTGAATTACATATATTTATATTAAATTGCCTTTTTGTTATACCAACTTCAAGACAATCAAGCAAAAGTGTTTACAATTTTGTTTATATAGAGTTTTTATAATTATTGTTTATTTTTTACCTAATAGCTACTATTTGTCCTACATATGCTAGATGTTATTTATTCTTTACATTTTCCCAGTTCCCTGTGGTGTTTACTTTTAAAAACTGTTAAATTTTTAAATCAGAAATGTTCCTGTTCGTAGTGGAATTCAAATTTTTAAATCATATTTAAAAATTGAATTCGACGAAATTTATTTTGTAATTAATAAAAATTTTAAGTCATATCTCAAATTTCTCTCTAACATAGCGTTATGAATGCCTCGGTTATGGGAATACCGTAGAACAAGTATGTGAAAGTTAATTAAAAAGGAGAATATTTTTTCACAAAGTCATAATACCCCTTTACACATTGCAAATGGACGTGATTGATATATCATTTTATTAAAAGGCAAAACGTTATGATGTTTTCAATAACAAACATGTACATATTTATTATAATTCATATATTAATAAGAATAAATAGTAGCATATTTCAGTAGCTCTTTTCTCCTATTTATATTATAAATTTTAAATTCTATGTATAGTCATATGCACATGTGTTTTTGGAGATATAGATGCAAGATATAACAATCAGTACCGAAGCGAAATGATAACCGATGAACATTTTTTTTTTATAAATTTCATAATTGACGTATTGGATCAGTAATAGTCGAACTAAATTAAAACTTTTATATGCGATCAAATCCAAATATAAGCTTTAAAACTATAAAATAGTCAAATAAATTAAAACCTAAATAAAACTGTTTCGATAAATCTGCAGATAACTGTAATAAACCGAGTGCTGCTGAAATTGAAATTCTTTTTCTATATTGTTTTCACGTGTTTGGTTTTTGTTGGAATAGATTAAAGGGTTGAAGAACTTTTACTAAAGAGTATAACTTTTCAAGCATACTAGAATTATAAAAAAATAATCTACTCTTTTAACAACTTAATTATATAACAATCAGTTCGTCATATCTTAAACACAAAACTAAGATACATTTGTCATTTGTTTTGTCTGTTATAATTGATTTACTACAAAAGCTTCATTAATGAAAATGTATTTCTACTATTTCCTCGGTGAAAATTTAACAGTTAAATATAACAGTTATATAAGTATAATATCAGTACTCTTTCTATCAATATAGAGGATGTATTATGGAACTACATTTCAATGTTTGTAGTATGAATTATTTTCATATAAGAATTAGGTATTGTATTTTAATAAATCTGATTATTAATGTAATTGAAATCAACTCAGAGATTAAAACATAACCCGGCAGATTTTGAAAATTATAATTTTTAATTTCTGAAAGATCCTTATTTTGTCAATTCTTATTAAATATATTATGTATATTTTTAATTCACATACACATAATTTTTTCATAAATATAACATGTTATTGTAACTCACATATATTTGGAGAGTACACGTCCATTACGAAGGGATTAAAGTACTTAATATAAGTCACATTTGAAGCTTTTTTGCTTACAAATGCGGTGGATAAATAAGGTTGATAAGGGTTGACGGGAGGCAACGTTACTTTACATAATAGAGAACCGTGACAATTAATATGCATCTATTTGACCTAATTAGTACATGACCCTATCGAGAGTTACAGTAGACAGAACATGATCATAAAACTCTTATACTCTTTATCTTCAATTAGATAGATCAGATATGGGACCATAAAATTAAACATTGTACGCATTTGTACCAGTTTCATTAATAGCAATAACGAGAAGTGATTAAAATAGACTTTCGCCCGTTATAAATGAAAACAAAAACTATATTATTTGATTTCGGGTAGCTCATTAAAAAATTATATCACAGTTCGAAACATGAGGCACTTGAACATGTCGATACGGAGAAAATTAATAGCTACTATTCATACTAATTGGTAATACCCAACAAAATGATCAATATGTACCTACTACTCGCAATCACGTGACAATAATATCTTGTCATATCTATTTCTCTAACCAACCACAAAAGTATTTCTATTGTTTATCAAACAATGTCTCGTTCTCTTTCTTATTATCTTAAATGGCAACGCAATATTCCAAACTTGACCAATAACATTCCTGATTTAGGACAAACAGGAAAAGCCGGATAGATTGTATTCCATTAACTGTACAAATAACGTTTTACCTTTAACTTCTCCACTATATGAACAAGAAAGGTTTAATATACTAAAATGTAACATATATTACTTTAAATGTGATAGAAATACATGCGTTACAACATATAGAAAAGAATATACAGAAAAAACATACACTGCTGACGTCACTAACGTCACTTACTTCAGTCCGTCCTATAACACTTCAAAATATAACTTCAATTCTGGTATTTCTTTTATGTTCTATGTATATTCTTCAATGGTCCACGCTGAACTGTAGTTAGCCCAAGCGTCGTATTTATACCATAATTCATTTATAGTTCTATTATCCTTTTAAATATATTTTGCTTTCGTTTTATTTTATAACAATAATTATGAATACGAATAAGTTTTTATAATAATTGATGACAGCCACATTTTATTGTTATTTTGCATCCGTCGGTAGTGCTGATAGCACCGATGAATATATTTGTGATTAGATCTTTAAAGGTCATTTACTAAACTTAGACCGATATTTTAAAATAATTTTTAGAATTTGGATTTTGTACACTTTTACTAAACTGTCATTATTTATAAGCAACAACAATATTTTTTACGTTATTATGGTCATATTATTTAATAACTCCTCAAAATATTCCGATTTAACTTACCAAGCTCTTCCGAAAAACGTCTTAATGATATCATTTAAAGACTAAGTCATATTTAAGCCAAATTATTTTATAACATTTTTAAATTTTCTTATCTAAGTGATTACTTTTATTTATCTTGAAAAGATTATTTTTGAAATAAATTTACACTTTGTAAATGTTGGTTTATTTTTTGTAATAAGTTTTGAAGCCCTGAAGCAAATAGTGATGTTTTGATAAGGTGACATCGAAGAATGTGTGTGTGTATGTTGTGTGCGTACATTTTAATCCCTTTTCCCTTTCTCCTTTCATAGATAGTTGCGAATAGATTGATTATAACGCTTTTTACTCTGAATTAAATTATTCTATTAATAACTTAATTTAATAATAAATTTATTTTGATACCTACATGGATTGTACGACCTTCTGCTACTGTACTATCAAGTCTTTGTAATTTAAAATAAGTTTTTTATTTTAGTTCAGTTGTTCATAAAATATTGTTAACGTTATATTTACTTTCTTATCAACAAATACTATTTCTTTCCACAAATCACCAAAATTAAATTTTTATTGAATACACGTGTTTTCTTTAAGTAACTGAGTGAATATTAATAAAATCTAAAGAAACTAATTTAAATTAACTACAATAATATTTTTATCTGGATATCAATTTTGAGATTGTTTATCATACAAAACCGGCTTTGTATACATAAGAACATAAATTAGTATAATATGTTATAACTGTAAAATATGGGAATTGAAACATAAATTTAGTAGTTTTAAATTAAGTGTACAATAATTTTCATAGAAAATAAGATATAAAGAGTAAAATACACGAAAAATGATAACGCATCCGGCATTTAAATTGACATAAGGAAAATGTCTTTTGACCAACTTCTTACTGGAGTTTTATTGCCTTATTCAAATATAATAATCAAAGTAAAATAAATTTCATAATTTTATAATATAATCTTAGATTAAAAATGACGTTTTGTGAAATGTGGTATGTGTCCTTCTTGTTGTGGTGACACATATTTTTGTAGGAAAGTAAAAAGAAAGGTATATTTAAAGGAAACACAAAAATTATCGTACATGAAATATCTATTTGTGTTATTTGCTATTTCCTTTCTCCCACCCTTTCCTACCCCTTCCCTTTACTCTCCCTTTCCCATTTATTCCTCCCACTCTTTCCTAATCAAGGGTGGCAACACATCCGCAATATAAAAAATGTTGCAGATGCCTATGGGTTATGGGTACTACCTTCATCAGGTAGAACGTCTGCACGGTTGGCCCCTTTATTATAATAATAAGGAAATATGAGTTTAGAGTTAAATAAAAAAAAGAAAAATCAAGGAATAACTGTATTATTGTTATCATCTAAAGATTAGAAATAGAGAGCCAGTTGTAATATCTGTAAAATTTATCAAACTTTAAAACTTTTTTTTTTACACTTTATATATCATTATAAAATATTACGGCATAATCAAAAGAATTGCATAATAGAGGTATATTTTTTTGTCCAAAAATGAAAAACGATTTATAATTAATTTGAATAAAAGTGATTACTGAAAACATTTAGACGGTCGTGATCTCGTTTCGTTGAAAGCGAAATTAATGTCTTTTTATAATTGCGAGGGCATTGTTTCTAAATGGGTCACTTAATATTTCATAATGAAAATCAGTGGATCACATTTTAAAAAATTTGTTGTACAGATTATTTTTGTTCTAAATTAATCTAATATATAAAATTCTCGTGTCACAGTTTTCGTGCCCATACTCCTCCGAAACAACCAGACCGATTTTGATGAAATTTTTTGTGCTTATTCGGTAGCTATGAGAATCGGCCAACATCTATTTTTCATCCCCCTAAATGTTAGGGGTAGTCCACCCCTAAATTTTTATTTTTTATTTTTTAGACAAAATTTTTAATTACTATTTTTTTATGATACAACGTACAAAAATACATACAATCCTAAATTTTCACCCTTCTACGATCAACCCTTATTTTTTAATAGCTATTTTAGTAATTTAATCATTTTTCATCTCCGGTCGATAACTGATCAATCGTCATTTAATAAGTTATCCCCGCCAGATATCTACAGGTGTCACTTCTGACCCAGTAAACAGCACGGAGTAGGGATGAGAACGAAGCCGGTCTTCTGTTTCTCTCACACAATTAGACTTCTCTCACTCCCTACACAGTTGTCGGCCATCGTTATTGTTTGTGCATCAAGTGTAGTAGTAACGTTGACAATTATTATTTTGCTAGCTCAGTGTAACTCTCATATTAACTATTAATCATTCCTAATCACTTCAAAACACGGAGATTTATGGCTTTAATAGGTAAACTCCAAAAATATAAATAAAAAAACGTAACAGATATTTCTTGATTATAGGGCGAAACGAAGTTCGCCGGGTCTTCTAGTATTTTTAATAAGTATTGAAATTAAGATCTCACAGTTTGTAAATGACGACAAAAGGTGTACAATATATATTAAAAAAAAATGTTCATTACTTTTTAGGCGTCATTTTTAAAAATAATGAAAACGAGCTGGAAGTTAGCTCATTCAATATTTTTAATATTTATATATTAATCATTACATAGTGGAAAAAAATGTAAACAAATACTTATTAAAAGAATCCTAGATTGATTAGTATACTCCTAAACAAAATTATCACTCTTATACCAGAAACACAAAATATCTCTTTCAAGTTTATTCTACAAACGGAAGATATCTGAGAAATATCCGATCGAGTGCATGCTACAAATAAAATTTTATACTAGCAAGAGACAACGGAGTCTGTCAAATGCATATCCACTACAGTTAACATTTATTTAAACTTTAGATTCCTTTAAAATAAAAGCTCTGTATTGTTCTCCTACTTTCTCTTTACTTTATCGTAACAATATATATTATATCTCGATTCAACAGATCTATATCAGATACTTTAATAAGTATGGCATCAGTAAAATGTTCCTTTCTACAAACATCATGATAAAAAAACGAAGACATCGATTTCACATCTAGGTCATAATGAAATAAATGAGAAAAAATATTCAACGCACATTTTCTTTCAGACATCTAACGACCTATCATTATAATGAGAAGTCGACGACTTTTCTTTAATTATTATTATAAAAGTATTTTTGTTTAATTATAACAGTTTACTACTATTTTTTGGAGTTAAATTATGGAGTTTTTATAGACAATAAAAATAGTCTTAGCCTTAAATTTTAAGTTTTAATTACATTTCTGCGAGTACGAGTATGCAGATTTTTATTACTTCAACACCAAAAAAAATCTCATTCTTTGAGCACTATTTAAGAATATTAACATAGCGTTAGTTAACTGGCAAGACTTGAAAAACAATACAATTTCTTATTGTTTACCAAAATTTGGTTTTTGTCTGTAAAAAGTTACAAAAACCTTGACCTAGTGACTTTAAAGTGTCATAGGCTTTTAAATTGTTAAGAATGCAATGTTCATCCAAGCATAGTATAATCTAGTCACGTTCCCTCCGATCGCAATTACATTAACACAAAGGGTTCTGTTAAGTAGCCCCCAAACTATAGCTCTTTTATTACTAAGATGTTTTTGTGGTTCGTATTTTTATAGAAGTTTTATGTCTTAAGTTCTTAGATAACAAAAATTATCGATATCAATAAAATTATAAGTGTTGTATCGCATTTTGGTTATGAACAAGTTTGTTCTTTATATTCCTCTCGCTTTTTGTTCCGTCGATTTACTTTTTTATACAATGTAAAGTCGATGGCAATAAATTGTGATAGTATCAACAGCATATACAATCTTATTTTTTGTTATTTTAATCGTATAGGTAAAGAATGAAAAAAAAGCAATTTATTTATTCAATCGAAGTCATTCTAAAACTTTATAGATAAATCTTATTTGTTCCGATATATTTTCAAATAAATTATCATTTTACCCTCATAAATATCATTACAAAAAACTAAAATCAATGTTATGAATATTCAGATACCGGAATTGAAAAAAAAACGCTGTACAGAATAAAATATTGCTTGCAATGCTGTGAATAACCAATACATATAATGATTTTATACTCGGAATTTAATAAATAATTCCTCTTATTTCAGCTTTTAGAATATTTTGTATATTTCGAATTTGTCGTCAATACAGGCTCTTATGAATAGAGAGGACTTTCATTATTAATGCTAAAATAAACTTTCCTTTACATATAACTTATACTGTTTGTGAAAAAAGAAAGATATCGTAGGCGAATCACAGAAATAAACCAGCTTAGCAGAAAATGCTGAGCTTTTTGCTATGTAGAATTATTAGATGTTTATTATTTCATTCTATAGTCTACTCATTTGTATAATATGTTTCGGGTATATCAAGATAAAATGATAAAGAAAAGAAATTTAATTTCAATACCTTTGTTTTGTTTGCCCACATATATATTTTTTTATTAATTATAATTAAACTTCAGCTTTATGACAAGCATCGAAATCATGAAATAAACATGTTATGAAAGTAACAATTAAAATTTTCTTGTCATTTAAAATTTTATATCAAGCAAAGAGTGATATAATAAAACCGTTTAATAAATTGATTCCCTGTAATGATCCGTGTATGTAATGTATTACCGTCCTTCCGTCAACCCACATCAACCTAATGTCGTAACTTGTGTGATAAATAGTCTTATTTCAGTAGCCTAATATGCGTGAAATTAAATTATCACACGCACTGTTTATAAAGCTGATTTTAAAAATAAATTTAATTTATTCGTAAATCGTAATCGTAATTCGTAAAGGTTTTATTTATTAACCAGCTCTATTAAACTCTGATGTATTTCTCAAGAGTGAAACAACGTCATAGTCCTATCTTATTCTAATTATCTTATATTATTTTTATTTATTGAATATTATATTTATTCCCACTTTTACATACAGAAAATATAATAAAAGATCAAACACAAATAAGCTTACCCACAACAAAGGCCTTATTATTGAAAATGATCTCGTAAAGGTAATCTCAAATGGGAGACGTTTGTAACATAACCCCAGATTTAGAAAAGTTAAAGTTTCAGTTTAATCATTCTAATTCTAATGTTTATAATAATAGAGAAATGTAATATTATACAGCCGAGAGAGCCGATGAGACTACATCTCTTATATTTCACTCTTAATATTTAATAAAACCTTGCATTTTTGAACAATTTCTGAGTAAAAATCAATAATGAAAGTTTTAAATCTAATAAAAAATATTCTTACCTTAGAACCCAAATTTGCAATATTGCTAATATTAATTATATTCTTCAATGTGGTATTAAAGCTTTGAGACTACAACTCTATGAATCATCGAAATGTCTAAATTGTTAATACTCGCTTGAACAAAACCATCATAAATTTTCAAAGACAACAAGAATTTAATATCGGCTGTGAGGTAATTCTTGTTAAACTTTTGCAATAGATAACTCCATCTATTGAAGTCACTGAATAGACATATCGAGAGCTATTCTCATTCTATGTTATTACAGAAATAGATTTAAGTGTCACTGAATATTGGCTTCAGATTTTAAAATAAAATAATTATATATGATAATGCTTTTATTATATATTTAATTGAATAACTATGTACGATAATATGAAATCTTAAATATAAAAGATTGGAAACAATCCCAAAAGAGAGTTTAGTTTCCGACTCAGCGGTTGTCGACATCGCTAAATCACCCGCCTATTCATTGTAGTTTCGTAAATCACCGGCGCGTTTGTCAAAGCAAGTTTAATTTAGGTTTGAGGAGACAAGAAAACGACACATAAAAATATTCTGATAACAGAATAAAAGGAAAAGCTTCAAACAATATATAATAACAATTATTAAATGAATATGACATAGGATTTACTGCATTCAAGATCTTTTTTTTTATTACATTTGTAATTTTATTAAAAATTTTCTACTCTCTAGTTTACATTATTTGAGACATTTTCAACAACTTTTTTAAATATTAGTTGTCTTATCTCTAAAAAACTTACTGAGTTTTTTAAAGAAGTACGAACAATACCATTTTTATAAAACATAACAATATTTAATCCATTATTTTTTAAAATACGGATTTTAACATATCCGAGTATTGTGTACACTGTCATACAGTGTCTTGTACTTGAAAAACTTTTTCGTTATAGGAATGGTAATTACGAACCAATTGAAAGCATATAGTTTTCAACAACATAATATGCAACATTTAACCACCATGACTAAAGCTTCAACGTCAATCATACCGTCCGCAACAATAATTGAGTTCTGAATATTATTGTAATTAATACAAACAGCAATTTCATCTCCAAATAATAATTTTACTTATTTGTTTCAAGGTTTAAGCGATGTATGTCGCACTCAATTTGTATAAAATGTCCGTTTACAAATGGCTTCGGTTTTTTATAAAAATGAACCTAAACTAATCTAACACAAGAAAAAAGGGGAGCGTAAATTATAAAATGTGCTACTAATGTTATAAAATATTTATAAAAATTATAAAAGAAGAAAATTTACAATCTGCCGTCAGCAATTTGTAAACTGTCGTATTATTTAAAATTGCCTGTGACTTATATATTTTTTTGAGATGAAGATGATGTATCAAATCTAATTACAACAGCATGATGTCACACATAACAAAATAATACTAAATAAAATTTACGTATTCATATTTCGTCGGAAAAATCTTACAGAAGCAGATATTTGCAATCCCCATTTTAATCTTTTATCTTTCCTATTTGTATTCATGAGGAACATATATCATTTAATTTGTTTAACGTAATTACACATCAAACAGTTAGACGATTACTTGACACCCATTACTGTAAAGTAATAAAAACACAGTCTTTGATTTCAATTACTCAAATTGCAAAATTTAGACACGAGTAACAACATTTCATATATGTTTCTTCATTCATTTATAGAAGACAAGAGAACACTTTATAATATAACGTCAACAGAGGTATTTTTTTCATAGAAAACTGTTTAAAAAGATTTTCATTATACTACTGCAATCCTAATTTAAATTAAATGCGTATTTAATTCGGCAGTTCAAAATCAATTGAGTATTTTATAATATCCGTTTCCATTAGGATTGATTCAGAATAGCATTGATTCAGAATTTTCACACTTTAAATATACTAAATGCCTTGTCCTTAAAAACAACTGACTTAAATATGGGGAATAATATAAAAGAGAAATTTTCAAACTGGTAAAGAAAGACAGGATTATAAATAAAAAAAATATCATCTAACTTGACCTAACATCTAATATTTGATAAAGATACAATTGAGGGAAGTACATTCCTTCACAAAAAAGCACTCTCTGAAACTTCTAAAACTTTAATATTGATATGAAAAATATCTAAATAACTGTAACGGTTTAAGTTCCCTAAAAATATATTTCCTTTATAAAACTGTTGCTTTTATTTTCTTCTGACATGCGAGAGTATGATAAAAATGAGGAAAAATGTTCAATGACAAGGGAGGATAAAAGTTGCGCAACTGAAATAGTACTTTGTTTTTCTTTTCTTTCAGGTGACAGCAACGACGAAGGATCTCGAAGCTTTGAAGATTACGATTTGAATGAATGAATTTTGATTGAAATGAAAGTAAATATTTGTGGATATCAACTGAATTAGGGATCGTACAGGTGAAAAGCATTTTGTGTCTCATTTTAACTCAGATGTCCTAATTATTTAGATATTTTTATTGCCTTCATTAACATTGTTAATATTTTTAGGAAACTTCATATTTAAATAATGTTTTTTTTTAATTTACTTTATTACTGCGGTGGAGATTGGAATGTGACTACATGTTACTCAATTGCATATACTGCTAAGTTAATTGAAATACATTTTTGTATTTAAATACATGACATAAAGCTTATTAAATTTGTAACTATTACTCCTATAAAAATATCTTTGTTTAATATAAGAAATATGTAAAAAGACATCGTTTATATAAAGTACTACAGCTTAACTTTTGTTAATTTATTGCAACTCTTATAAAGGTTTACTCGGGTTAAAAGACCCTCTCGCAGAGGATAAAATATTTAATCTAAGTAAGGGTACCTTACTCACATCTCATCTTCAAGTAGCACAGTAAAGGAATTAAAACGACACGTTGCGTTGTTAAGATTTTTAATTTATAAGCTACATTTTTATTTAAATACTTTTCCGGATAATAAGATTAAATTATAAAGATAGTTAACATTTGCGTGATTATACATTTAATAAAACTATGGGTTTCATTGTGCTACTGATACTATAAATAAACTTGTTATAAGAAATGATAACAATAAAAACTCTGAGTCGTATTTATGACAGAGAACCTACACATATATACAAATAAGCTACTCAGAGGGAAAAAGTACCACTTCTCTAGTCAGTCAATCTACTAATAGCTCATAGATAATTTAGAAATCCCATCATTTTGAAGTAGGTTTCTATTAGAATAATCTAAAAAACAAAAAAAAAGAGATCTCTTTCTTGACACTTATTAAGAGTATCATTCTTTTACAACAAGCGAGTGAATACAAACTTGATTGTGTATGTGGCTTGCAATGCATTAAACAAACGAAGGGGAGAATCAGAAGTCAGCGGTTTGTAAGCATTCAATGGAAAAGCTAAGCCTTTAGATCCAGTTTTACAAACCACAGAACAAAAGCTAAATACATACTGAAATTAAACAACGAGACTATTAAATAATACAAACAATCGAAACCGCATTAACTAATAAACTCTTAAGACTATAATATTATGTAGAACTAAAAATAGTCTATTAAATAGTACAAAAATTAAATCAACTTTGTCATATACGTATAACATACTAAAGTTTGAAATTATATATCTTTAGTAATTGCTCATTAGTAAAACTGCGCTTATTATGTGACGAGTGTATTATATGTAATATTTATGAAATACAAATAGCAACTTTAATATTGAAAGTTGACCAAATAATATATCTCTGGTTATTTATGAATGTAAATATCAGCTCTTATTAAAGAAACAGAAATAATATTGCTGAGTAGCAAATATATCCCATATTACATTAAAACCAAAATATTTAATATTTTGTGAAAGCTTAAGAAATATTTGATGAGTAATTTAATGCATTTGTGAAATTAAATTAATTAAATATTTTATATTTTTGAAGTAAAACTTTTTTACGCACGCTAGGGGTAAGATTGTAAAAGCATTACAAAATGTGTGATCGAATGCATGGATGGATGGATTGATGGATTGATGGACGGTTGGATGGATTGAAGGAGGAATTCATGGATGAATGGCAATTGTGTTTCAAAAAGAAAAAAATGGATGAACTATATAAAATTAATCATTAGAAACTTATTTAACGTGTACGTGTATAAGAGGATGAGATATTTGTAAATGGAGATACTATTAAAACTTCCCTGCAATACTTTGATCAGATTAAAGGCTGAGACAAGGTTCGTATATTTCTGTAGGGACAAGGGACAGAGTAGTACGCGCGCACATTTTCAACATTTTGTTTCCTGCTTCCTTTTAGAGCCAGTGCATGATATATATATATGTGTCTTTACTATATACATGTAAGTATAAACATATGCATGTACATGCATATACATGCATAATGCATAAACATATTACATATAGATGGAGCGAAACAAGTTTAATTTTGGTCGTGTAGTCTAAAGCACACTAGTTTAAATATTTTTAAGACCTGTGGTGTATTAATAATACATTATATTACATTACTTAACCTTGTGTTAATTATTGAGTTTAAGTTGAAATTAATAAAAACAAATGATATTTAAAGTCTGATATTATAATAATTAACAATAATAATAAAATTAGTTTCATATCGTTTAACAAACGTAAATAAAGTTCTAATAAAGATTTTAAATAAAATGTGTGCTTGCTTTGTCCAATTTTAACTTTATAAAGTTTGATAATTTTATATGATTCATGCATTTTTCTATTTACTGTAGCTTTAAGCTTAACATTTTAACCCATTAGAATCTCCTAGAACCATGTTACCTTAATTGCAAAGTTTTATTATGTGGGAACTTAGAGTTAAACATTCGTTCATTAAATGGGGAAACTTTCTCAAATATTTTTAAATGTATTATTACGTATACTTTTATTGAAATAAAACACATTATGATTGGTTTAAAATGGGACATACGTAATGAGATCTAAGATTATCGAAGAAGAAATTAAACTAATATTTACGGATTTACTACGCAAATTTCTTAACAAGGTAGATAGCCAGCAGATCAGTAACGTAAAAAAAGCATGGATCTACGATAATTACTTAACTTCACGTTTGAATTGGCCTTTCCTCGTCTATGATTTTAGTAAAACCCTTTTATCTAAATTAGATGCAGGCGTCATAAAGATGTTGAAGTTGTGGCTCGGGCTCGCGCTAACGGCTGACTCATCGGCTTTATTCAGGGATCGTAATAGTTTTGGGATGAATCTAAAAAGACCATCGGAGCTCTACAAACACCTAAGAGTTTCCAAGAGACATATCCTGGGAAAATCCCATGATGACGTCGTTACATCACTCCCAAAAGACAATGATGCCCCAGAGCTAGAGTCACGACTTCAATTCCATAAACAATTTATGATCGGAGCGCAAAATAACAGAGTAGGGTTAGGATCAAGTAGGAAAGTCCAAGATACGGATATATTGAAGTCTTTTATTCGGCAAGACGAGAACGATAAATACAAAATCCATGCAATGAGTTTAGAAATGCAGAACGAGTGGTTAGACATAGGAGATTTTTGCATTCCACTAGCACTAAAATGGCGCACCCTAATTCATGACTGGTCGCCAGCCTTGCTAAAATTTTATCTCAATGCGTTCCAGATGACTCTCCCAGATCAGAGTAATTTAGTAAGATGGGGTAAAGGTACCGAAAAAACTTGCTATATCTGCGGAAAGGCAGTTGGAACTGCCAAGCATTTGCTGGTGGGATGTAAGGTTCTCCTGGACAGCGGTCAATACTCGCGTCGTCACGATAGGGTTTTAGAGATCATACGTGAAGCGGTTAGTCTTTCGGTAGCCAGAGCGCAAAGAGAAATAACCACAAACGAGCGATCAATAGGTTTTGTGAGAGAGGGCACCAGGGCTATAAAATCAAACGTCAAGCCTTACTCTATCCTTAAAGCGGCTTCGGATTGGACTATCATGATGGATACGTATGAGAAACAATACAAAATCCCCGAGGATATTTGTGCGTCGGCCTCCAGACCAGACATATTTCTATATTCGCGTATTTTAAAGCGCGTTGTGATGATAGAGCTTACGGTGCCTTGGGAAACCAACATCCCCAAAGACCATGCCATCAAGGTCAATAAGTATTACGAGCTCACTAACGAACTAACTCGAAATAGATTCGTCGTTGATTTGTACGCGGTAGAGGTGGGAGCGAGAGGTATAACAGCTAAATCTCTCTATAACCTACTAAAAGACTTGGGCCTGTCCAGAACTAACATTAATTCATTCTTAGAACGTACGTCGAAGGCAGCCCTAGTAGGTTCTTTTCAAATTTGGTTAGGTAGGGAGGGGAACTTGGACAGTGGAGGTGAGCGTATAACGCGCGTTAGTTAAGGGGCCCCTTAAACCTACACCTGGGTCGCAAGTCCCAGGCACTGTTGAAGCTCCTCTCCCTGCAACGCAATGGACCCGGCACCCGCACGGTGAATCCATTGAATGCTAAGAGGTTTCGTCTCGTCTTTGATTATAAACTACTATACTGCTAAATACTATACTACATATATATTTTTCGGCTACTTTACAGCAACCGTGATCACGGTCAATGAGACATACTTAGTTAAACATAAGAAAATTATACCTCTTGCTTATATCATATTAATTATAATATAAATTCTACTATTTCATATTCATGTAACTCCTTATTCTTATACTCTATTTATATTCAGAAAAGAGGTTGGTCTCTTAGTGAAAACATATCTGCTAACTACAGTTGCTAATCATAATACTATAATATAGCACAGACGTCCTTGTCAAAAAATTGTATATATCGGCGCTATCAGCTTTAATAACGGATGCGACATGAAAATAATTTGAGGCTGTCATCAATTCTTATTAAACCTCATTAGTATTTATGATAATTGTTAAAAGTAAAACGAAATCAAAGGAGAATAGAACTATGTTTGAATCTTGTTATAAATATTACGTCTGGACGCACGACGGCAGACTCCAGAATTGAGAATTCAGAGTTCAGTGAGTTCGTATCATTGAAGTATGTGATTATAAAGAACCTTCGAGAAATACAGGAGCATTAAGAACAATTGAAGTTTGATTTTAAAATATCATGAAACGCTCTAGAAGAAGTGACATTTGTAACTTCAGCGAGGATGGCGTCTCTCTGTTTTAAAACAACGAATTTGTAATAAATCCGATATATACATTATATTTTTTTTTACGAATAATATTAAATTATATAAAAAGGTTACAAAATTGAAATGTAGGAAGTAATTTATAATTTACTTCTGAGCAGTCATGATTTGTGTATGTAATGTAATTGCCACAGCCTTTCCGTCAACCCTTATCAACCTTTATGCCGTGCTTATGTGATAAATAAGCTTATTTGAGTTCCAAAATGTGTGAAATTAGATTTAATATAATATTACATACTAAATATTGTTCAATGAAATAAGAAGGCCAAAGATACATATATAATAAAGTCTTTAATTCGACAAACCGAGAATGCTAGATATAAGATCCAAGCACTGCAGCAAAGCTTATAAAATTCAGAACGAGTGGTTAGATATAGGAGAATTTTGCATCCCGTTACCACTAAAATGGTGAACCTTAGATCATGATTGGTCGCCAGAACTGCTAAAATTTTAACAGTGTGGAGATGCCATTAAGGCTACAAAACCAAACGTCAAGTATACTCTATGCTTAAAGCTTTTTTTTTGAGTTTTAGAGACAGCGTTACCGGGAGGGATGACTGGGATGATGGGGTTATCCGTTAAATTCGGTCTTGACGGGCCGAGGGGGTACGACCGTCCTAAGGGTGCCTTAAGAGGCCGGACCTTGGCTTAGTACGTCATTAAATGGGAGAGTGGCATCGAGTGATGGGATCCTTAAAGTGCATTTTATTGGTAGAACTTACGGTTCCTCTTGAACCAACATAGTCAAAAACCAACCCATCACGGTACTACGAGCTCACGATCAAACTTACTTAAGAATAAGTTCACCATAAATTTGCAGGTAATAAAATAGGGATTGAGAAGTATAACAGCTAAATCTGTGTTTAATCTACAAACAGATTTAGGCCTGTCCAGACATCCATACATTCTAAAAACGTACTTCGAAGACAGCCCTACTAGATTGTTTTAAAATTTGACTTTTATTGATAACCGAACTAAAATTGAAAACTTTAATTCAGAGTAAAAAGCGTGGGGTGCTTGATATTGAATGTTACAATCATTCTTGTGGCAAATATCTAGAAGAGGTCAGATATGAAATGTAGTCAAAAGCACCCCACGCTTTTTACTCTGAATTAAAATAATTTCTTTTTAGTTGATATTTTTTTTTCTATTTATTTAGTAACGTTAGCTATAAAAGCGTGTTATTTAATTTTTAATAAACAATTATTTTTAATTTTTCTAGTTCAATTCACTTTAAAAGCGAAAGAATAAGCCCAATCTGTAGATATGCTCTATCTCTCTCACTTCACTATAGAGGATTTATAAAAGTTTTCATTAATCCTGGCGATCCTAATAAGCATAATTGAAAACTGTTATCAAATTATTGGATTGTTATCATTCCTTGATACATATGCAAATATTTCAAATTATTCAGATTCTAGAAACCGGTTAAATTTAGGCTCAAAGATTCCGTTACATACATAAATACAACCCAAGCTGAAATAAAAACGTGTTTAAAATAGAAAATAACTTTCAATTACAAAGACATTATATTACAGTAGTAGAAGTAGAAGGTCAAACAAACATTCATAGTTAAATACCTCAAAATAAATTTATAATATAAGTAGCTAATAGAATAATTTCATTCATAGTAAAAACCGTGGGGTGCATTTGGCTACATTTCATATCTATCCACTCACAGATAGTTGCCACTAGAATGATTGTAACATATATACAATATCAAGCAATACTGTAATATATTTTTTTTTATCGAAATTTATTTTTTATTTTTTAGTTCAGTTAACTATTTATTAGCCCTTTCCTTATATGCATATATTTAGTGGAATACTTACTAAGGACCAAACAACCTTTGATGAGTTGCCAATATAATTGTTTTAAAATATAAACAAAATATTTTGGTCTTCAAAGGGTACTGAATCCAGTAAAGTTTATGAGTCTCTTTTAAATGCACCGTGAATATACCATTGGTAATTTAAGATATAATATCAAAGGCTATATGAATTTAATATGAATATGAAATACCTGTATAATAAGACATACCTTTAATTGGATCCCGTGTTAATTAACCGCATACCGCATATTAACACTTCGTACCTCCAAATTCTCTCAATTATCATTTGTTAAATATCGAAATGTTTATTAAGAGAACCGAATGTAGCTTCTGATTTACAATTATACAAAAAGCTGTATAGGGATTCTAAGAAGAATAAAAATATCAAATCCCTTAAAAAAAAAATGTAATTTGCGGTGAAGATAACAAACTATCAACAATTATATTGAAGTATGAAGCTAAACCGATTTATTATAATAAACAAAGCTATGAGTAATTTTAAAAAATCCATATAAATTTCTGAAACATTTGTAAGAACCAAATGCGTTATTTCTTGTCCTACTTTTAATATTAAGTACATATTTACATACACACATACCCCAGAAAAATGTCTTAATAAATAAATTTACATTTATCGGGAATGTCAAATTGCTGTTTATGAATTATAATTTTTACTATAATTTTTCCCACCGTTATCCAAGAAAATAGCTAATGTAAATTTTCTTTCAAGAAAAAAGTAATGTGCATTTGAAAAGAATGCAAAATTGCCACATAGGAATAATATTTTTCCCAACAGTTAATCTAGATTTCCAATGAAACAAACAATAATGTACAATTTACGGAAATGATATTACAATTTTACTGACTATTTTATTATACACTTTTTGAGAAGATAATACATCAATCTGCAGTAATATGTTTAATTTCACTAATGAAAGTACTTTAAAATTGTTTTTGGTTTTTCTCGGTAATTTTGACTGGATCAAAATTAATTAAATCAATAAAATGTATTTTTCATTATTTGTTTTATAAGCAGTTCACTATTATTCTTTTAATTTAAATGAATTTATATTCTATTTAATAATATGTAATATTCTTGATAATATTCCTAGTAAAATTAATACCATAAAGTGAGCAAGTGTTTTTCAAAATATATAGAATTCCAATATAATATGATCGTTACTATACTAAAAATATAAGAGAACATTTAAATTACTAAATTTAAATTAAATTTATTACTTTTATACAGATTTAATAGATGAAATAAAAACATAAAGGTTCAAAACTCAATTCAAAGCCTAAAATTAGTCATGTAAGCACCCATTGTAATCATGACATAAATCGCAACGATCATGTTACTTAAACAATTAGGTTATCATTCGATGTATGACATGATCAATAGAATCTTCTATGTTATCATTCGACATATAGCGTCATCGCACTTGCAGCATTGAGTGCAATATGACCTAATAATTATCATCTTACTGACAAGTATGGACACAAATCTACAATGGAGCTTTGGACCTCAAAATAGTTTGCTCATATTCCCTTTTTTATTTCTAACATATTTCAAAAGAAACCATGAAGTTATACACATTTTTTTTAACTTGATAACTACGTTCTTCTTACTCCTTCACATAAAAACTGAAATAAAATAGTTCATATAAATTATAAAGATGATATGCAAGTAGTCCAAAATATAATAAGCAATCCCGATAACGACTTTCATGAGGGTGCTACGTCAGATAAAACGTATTATAAATAATTTCTCAACGTAAGGTGTTCATTACGTCAACTCAATGTCTTTATGTCAAAGCGAACGCGTTCATAAAAGATATCATCATTAAACTCATACTCGCCTCTTAGAATTGTAATCTAGAATTAACATAGTATTTTAAGATTTTGAAAGACATGATTTATTATACCTATATATAAATATATAAATGAAATACATATGGTATATTCATATAAATAATCGTGAAGTTTGTATAAAGTTTTATAATGTATTGTTTTGCAATGTACACTGTTTTAATTTCTTTCAACGGAAATTCTTCGGATCATTTTCATGGACCTCAAAGAACGCTTTGACCCAACAACTGCAAAGCGTATTCATGGCTTTGTATACATTCATTATGTAGTAATTATTTCGACCTACCTTTTGATTAAAGTGTATTGACATCACCTATAATGTCATTCCATTCCAATATGTCAAAGGTTGTTAGTTAATTAAAATAGCAAACTTTTCTTTCTAGTTTTTTTTATACAAGGCTTCTTTTTCGGATCGGAATTAATATTATTAATTCCGATCATTATGGTATTCATTAATATCATTAAGGTCGCATACCATAATTTTATTTAATTTTTAAAGTAAGAACAATGATTTATTAGTAGTATTTTCGGGATCAAGGTTGGATTCGGGATATGGATCAGAAGGGGGATTAATGTTAAAAAAAACAATACGGCCTCTGAATCCGAGCTGTACTTCATGGTTCTATCCATGTAATTTCAGGATCAGAATAAAAGTCAAAAATGCAATGCTTATTGCACTTCATTTTTTTAATTAATCTCTATGGACACTAAGGTCCGCCTTGTTAGTAAGGCGATATTCTTGTAGGTTTTTCATGGTTTCAACCGCTTAGTTTTGGGATCGGGATGGGTATCGTGATTGGGTTTCGGGATCGACATAAAAGGTTGCCTATGTACTTTTCCAGTGTTTTATCTACCTCTATACCATTATTCATCAAAATCTGTTCTACAGTTTAGGCGTGAAAAGATAGCAGATGGATAGAGTTACTTTCTAATTTATAATATTGGTGAGGATTTGTTCACATGTATATACGAGTATATAAAGTAACTAGAGTATGTACACTATAGACAAAACATTTTTTTTTACTTATTTTCTTGGGATGGAATCCAATCCGTTATTGTACAAATTATGGTTCGAAAATAGTTATTTAAATCGAAATACAAGATTTTAAAATAACAGGTGAAAATGTTACACAAATTGATTTTAAACAATGAAGAAATTTACATTCCCTTTTAAAATTTGTATTGATAAAATTGCTTAATGTAAAAAAAAACATAGCAAATTCTCCTTATGTGAGTAACAAGTTGTGTTCATAAATAATATACAACAAACAATTTGACAATTATGAGCCCGAAAACAATATCGATGTTAACTAGAAAAAGCCTTTTATAATAAACAGCAACAAGATATGTGAAAAGAAATTTACTAAAATATGATAAGTAAAATGTGATATTTAATGTAATACTGTTTTTTGTTCAGCTATTTCATCTTTATGATTTTCAGAACTTACATTCGAAAGAAATGAGTAATGTGTGTTACAAGAGATATTATGGCAGCTCGATTCAGCTATCTATCGATTCTAAACGATTAATGTAATACAGAATACAATATTTCAGTCATAGTCACTGGGAACTGTAGGATATTTAATGAAAATAATAACATTTATGTATTTTATTCTGACTTTCCAATTCTGTTTCTAAACTTTTCAAACTAGAAAATCACGAGAAATACATTAAATGTTGGATTCAATAGCAACAGTTTGGAGTATAACCCAAACAATGGCTTAGAAATTCTAATACGGTACTATATAAAATTGTATTTGCATGCCTTCTAAAATAGAATTCTTCAGAGGTGGTAGAGCCTAACTGTGGTCAAGTTACTACAGCTCGAACATGGGCTGGCTCGACTGGGGAAGTACTACCCTCTCACAGAAAATCGGCGTAAAGTAGTCTTTACTGGCTGCGTTTCATCCGGTGAGTGAGAGAGCCGGTTGCCCTTTCCATTTTCCCACCCTTTCCTGTCCTTTCCTTTCCCTTCCTTTCCCACCTTTTACTCCCTATTTTCCCCAAACAAGGGCAGCAACACATATGCATGTCAATGTCAATGTTGCAGATGTCAATGGGCGACGGTAACTACCTACCATCAAGTAGGCCGTCTGCTCCGTTGCCCCCTTTTCCCGTAAAAAAAAAAACATACAAATACTCTCAAAAATATAATGTAATAATCATCTTACAAATTATATTGCGTCATATATATTGAAAATTATGTATAATAAAAAAATATGCTTGCTTTTCAATGTAGAGGTTTATAATCTTCTCACAGCTGAAACTATTACTTAAATCCAACGACAATTGTATGATTTAATATTAACACTGTACTTTTTTTTAGTTATCATCACCGAAATATACCTTTATTTAAGTGAACGACAGTACAATATAAGGCAAGGGTAGTCTACTCAGATGTCGTAATTTTCGGGATTATGAAGTCAAAAGTATAAAGAACTATGAGCAATTGCTAAGAACAAAGTGTTATATTAAAAAAGTTAATAGCTATGAAAGTATGAAAACAAAATTGTATGTTTATCTACGAAATGTAGAAATATAGTTTCTAAATCCACTTGCAAATCCTAATTGCGAGGGCTTACTGATTGCATCTTATTAATTGCCATGATCAAAAATATCATCTAATCTCATTAGATTGTTAGTTATTTATTTTTAAGGACCGTATATCTGCAACAATTTTATCTGAATCAAGTGGATTTACGGAGTATTACAATTTTTTATAAAGTACTAGCAGACCCGGCGAACTTCGTATCGCCCTATAATCAAGAAATATCTGTAACTTTTTTTATCTATATTTTTAGAGTTTACCTATTAAAGCCATAAATCTCCGTGTTTTGAAGTGCGACAGAATGATTGACATAATAAAAAAAAAAAAAAAAAAAAAATTGTTTATTATTGTATCTTAAACCTAGAAACAAACAGCTACAGCTAGGGAGCTCCTTTTAAGAAAAGGAATTTTCTTGTGTTAGGAGTCCCTGCTCTTCCACAAACGGAATCAAATACATAGAGGTAAAAGGTAAACATTATTTTACAAATTAAGATCAATATAAATAGGTAATATATAAATTAAATGTGATTTTAATCATATAACGTGCATGTGTCTTTGAGTGTGTGTGTGTGTGTGTGTGTGTGTATGTGTGTGTGTGTGAGTGTGTGGGTGAGTGAGTGAGTGTGATAGTCAGTTATAGTGTTAAAATAATTACATATAAGTCTTCAAATATTTATGCAGTTATTTCCAATAGTTTTTCAGTTTCACTATAATCCAAATCCTTTAAGTAGTGCTTTAACGTTTTTTTACAGTTATACGTGTTCATAGCAAAGATGTTAACTTTACGATTAATTTTAGCATACAAATAAGTAGCTTGTCGTTTAAATTGATTTCTTATAAAAATAGTTTTTGCCGGGGGAAATGTAGAGGTTAATTTAACAATATTACGTCTCTTAGCTGACACTTCAGGGTCAAATTTAATTGACCTGTGCGCTTTTACGATGGAGAGCAGAACATACAGTTTTCTTACTGATAGAATGTTTCCATGTTCGTAGAGTTCGGTTGTTGGAAATCTGTATGACTTAAAGTACATTACCTTTAAAATTGTTCTTTGCACTCTTTCTAGCTCTAGGAATTTTGTTTTTGAAGTCCCACCCCAAATCGGAATACAATAGGATAAGACTGATTGTGCCAAGGCCATATATACTTTATTTAATAACTCCTTATTAGCAACGTGTCGCAAGTTCTTAAAAACCCAGGTAAGTTTTCTCATTCTGTTAGACACTAAATTAAGTTGGGCATACCAGTTTAAATTTTGATCGACCATAATACCAAGATACTTTGTTTTATCCACCTTTGATATAAGCGGACATTTACAAGGTAGAGAAAGTCTATAATGACATATTAGTTAGTTGTCAAATCTAATGTCAAAAAAAAACTTTTGTATCAACAACTACTAATAAATTAAAAAATAATTAAAAAAACATTGTATAGCGGACAAAATTGTGAATCTAAACCAGATCCCCTTGAACACACACAAAAAATTTCATCAAAATCGGTCCAGTCGTTTGAGAGAAGTTCAGTGACATACACACTCACAGAAGAATTATACATATATATAAAGATATTTCACATACTACATATAATTTTAATTGAAAATTACTTTATTATGTTTTATATTTCGCTAAATGAATAAATTCATTTAAAACAAAACTGTGAGATTCCCATTTTAATAAGTAGTTTATTTTGGGCTCTGAGTTTTACTGTGGGCTCGTCCTATATGTATGTACTTACCTAATAAAAAAAAATATCAATACATGTTATAAAAACGCAACAGCTTGCTGTCTGTAGGCAGAGTGTAAATGAGAATAATGTTGTTGGGGTTTCTATAAATGTAATAAAGTTAAGTTAAAGTAAGTTAAGTTCAGTTAAAGTAAGTTTGTGCGTTTGTGTACTCCAATCTCAGAAACGACTTGTTCGATTATGCTGTGGTTTAAAAACGTGATCACGGATCGATGTCGATATGTGCAAGATATGGGAGTAAATATGTGGCTTCATGTAGCATATTCTCATTTAAGTAATCTAAGCAGTGTGATAATTTTAATGCCCAATGGCCGTATGTCTTATATGGTGTATAGAGCAGAATTATTATAAAGTAATTTTCATACCAAAAGGACAGTGTTTGTAATCGATATTAAACCAATAGATTAATTAATAAATTATTGCTAAAAGGTAGTATTCTCCGACGATAAATACTCATTTATAACTAGTATTAAATAAATATGTTGGTGACAAAGAGTTTTCTATACGTTATTTTGATAGAAGAATTACGATATTAATATTCACTTTCTTGATTGGATAGGAAAACAAAAGTTAAAACAACACGCTTTTCGTGCATAATGTCAAACTAAAAAGTGTAAAATATTTTTCACACAGGCAAAAAAAAATATGAACGAAAAATATTAATATTATTATGAAAAAAACATAACGTGCTTTGTGACATATTTTTCGTTGATTATTATTTTTTGCGGATATCGAAAAATATTTTACGCTTTTTAGTTTAATGTTAAGCAGTAAAAGTGTGTTTTTTGTTAGTTATTTAAACTGTATTTGTTTTTCACATTTTTGTGTAATAAAAAACAACCGAATATCGTTAAAATATTAACGGTAAATATTCATGTATATTTGCACGTTGGAAAGTAGGCCAATGTTATACATGCATAGATCACGTATAACGTTTTTGAAATGAAGTCCTAAATTACAATATCCTGTTTTTTCATACCGTTACATTATTCACAATTTTTATCTAGATATGTCCCGCATTTTTCTTACAAGAATTTTATTTCGCAATATAAATAAATAAAAATTTGTATCTCAAGTATTTTGCTGTCGGTAAGAAAACTGTTTGTAAATTATATTATATTATGAATATCATGTAGTAAAAGTATCCATATTAGATTTGTCGGAATATTTATAAATGTAAACGAACCCAGAGACACGTCTTATATTATATGAGAAAGTATTTACCTATCCACGCGTTTGTGTATCTGAGTACCTGACTAACTCTATTACTCTCGCGCTAAGGATGCAGAAAGAAATTGATGAATCCTGACAAATTTAGTCAGGATAATGGAATAATACAATCGAATAATTGAATTGTCACTTGTCACTGTTAGGTGGGTAAAGTTAAAAAAAATTGAACCGCTAGAAGTAATGCAAATTCGAACTCAATGACTTTGATTCCTCGCAAATAAACATATGAGTTATAATAAAAACTGCTTAAAAAGCGTCTTAATAAAATCCTAATTCTTAATGTAAACAGAGGTTTTAAATCTTTTGTTTATTATACTGTACCGTATCAGTTTCCACCTCAATAGCTATTTCAAGCATACTGGTAATTTGTAGTAGTAGAATGAATGTTGCATGGCATAGATTCCGGCCACCACTGAATCTTCGAAATGAAATTTGAAAAAGAAATTTTGACGACCTTTTACTCTGCTTTGTGAACTCAACATTTCTAAATATTTTATTTTATATTTACATGTATTTTTATAACTATTCGAATGAAATAGAAAACATAATGTATCTAGTTATTAAAACTAAAAACAAACAGAGCGCAAATAAAGTTAGTTATGATTAAATATAATTTGTTTGGTATGTATTTTGTGTTACTCGGAAAACAATATTTATATAAACTTTGTATTCTTATCTTAACGCTTTGTGTAAAATTGTGGGTAATTATTTAGAAACATAAAAGTGACTTCTGTTATGGTATGATTTAAGATTTTTAATAAAAAAATGTCTTAAAATAAACGCTTTGGCTATATATGAGACAGGTAAAATAGTGAAATGAGCATTACAAAGTTCCACTTTCTTTAAGAGCCTATTCATCACTTATGTGATGAAGTTTGAAGAGGTTTGACGCAAAAGGTTATTCCAATTACATCTGCTGCGACTCAAAACCACAAGAAAAATATTTTCTTCCTATAGGAAACAAGCCACACAACTTGGAAATTCTATTTTTGTATTAAATACAAACACTCATTCACACACACACACACACACACACACATACACACACACACACATACACACACACACACACACACACACACACACACACACACACACACACACACACACACACACACACACACACACACACAAACATATCGTTTTGTAAACAAGGTAAACTCAAAGTAAAAGCTAAGTTTTAAGCAGAAAAAAGTATGTTAAAAAAGGATTTTCCAGCAAACATTTACCGCTTTGTATCTCAAAGTTAAAGACTCGTCACAAAAAAAACATAATCTGGAAAAGTCTTTCGAGTGTCAGGACGTTGATACAACCATTATTAAATAACACTTCATATGACTTATCACGAAAGTATCTTAAATTCTGTTATAAATTGTACATACATAAATAAATCTGAGTCTAGTCTGACGTTTTCATAAGTCTGGCATAAGTATAAAACGTTCACCTCAAGGACAAGAAGATAACATATAAAAAAAATTCATAAATTTATAAAATTTGTCTTCTTTCCTTTCAAATCATTTTATTAAAAAAGAAGTAGTAGGCAGCAGTGCTCTTGTGTTAGTGATATAAAAGATTCGGTAATTAGTAGATTGTATCGCCTATTTATTTGATCTGAGTCAGAATACAGGACATGAAATCGCGTGTTCTTTGAAAGATAGCAATCAAAGTACGTTTCGTCTTTAATTAATGGTGGAATATCACGTGTAGACTGCTTATTTCAGATTTATACGATACAAAAATAGAGAATTTAATCTATCCTTAAAATAAAGTACTTGATGCGTAACATAATAATACTACTTGGGATAATTAAATTAAATAAAATTTTACTAATTATTAGAATAAAATTTCACTAATTATTTAAATGCTTAGTTATGTGATATTTCATTTATAAGTTGTTTATGTATCATTCATAACATATGTCACTATTTAACCAACAATGAAATTTCCAATGGCTATATATATTCGAATCATAAATTGCTTTTAACCACAGATCACAACTGTAGTACAAATCAGAATTAATTATAATTATTTTCACATCCTTTTATTAATTTAGCACAATTTGAAAACGATTTCATTAATAAATTATATTATCATTTCACAACGGTTTTGTGTTTAATTTTAATGCTTTATTTGTTGGTTAATTGTATATACAATAAGTGATTAATAAACAGATATGTGTTTATTGTATGCTTTATTATAAAAATGCTGCTGACTTATCGAAATAGCCGTTCATAGCTCTAAATACCGATCCGCCGCTTAAAAATAAATAGAGAAAATCAATTCAATACTCTCAATTAAAAATAAAACAGGAATGTGATAATGTGTTTTATTTTATACTAGCTTTCCGCCCGCAGCTTCGCCGCGTGGAGTTCGGTTATATCGCGTTTCCAAGAGAACCTTTCAAAAGTCTGGGATAAAAACTATCCTATGTTCTTTCTCAAGGTCAACTCTATCTCTGTACCGAATTTCATTAAAATCAGTTAAGTGGTTTAGGCGTGAAAGCGTAGCAGACAGACAGACAGACAGACAGACAGACAGACAGACAGAGTTACTTTCGCATTTATAATATTAGTAGGGATTTCAGTGCAGTATGCATTTCAGTGTGGAATTCAACGAAAAGATTACTAAAATACTACACAACACTTCAGTTCTATTTGGGTAGTTTTATTTCGTTGAACCAAAACTTCGCTTTGCTTTTGTAGTAATGTATATAATATTTTCCTGTTTTTAATCTATCTTTTCTCTGCATTATGGACTGTTAGATATAAAATAAAGTTTTTTGTTTTTAAGAAATTAAAAATATAAACAACGATGTTTATCTCTCTTTACATCTTAAGATCATAGCATTTGGTTCAAGTATTGGGAAGTCTTAGATCCAAAATAACACAAACAAGAAATTATATGTACCTTGATAATATTTTCATCATATAATAGATTATTTTTTTACAATTAGTGCAAAGTATTTGAATCTCTACGATTTTTTCAACACATCCTAATTCAAAACTAATTAACTTTGATTGGAAGAGCATATACCAGCATTGGTAGATAATAGTTAAAAAAAACTCCATGAATAGAGAAGTATAATTAAATAAATATTTGTTTAAGTTACTCATTAATTCAGGTTAAAATTACCATGTTCACAAACAAAATATACGTATATTTACAATCGTTTTTGCACCATACAGTTAAGCATAAAATTGATAATTACAAATGTTCGGTAAAAGTAACTTGAATTAAATCTATATTTCTAACGCAGAGAGCTCTCATTAATAATGAAACATTTAACACAAAGCTAAAAATCATTATAAGTAATAAAAACAATTTTTATTTTTATTTCCTTATATAAGTTACTTGTTACAAAAATAGGGCACGATAACATGGTTCTAATTCTAATAATGATTACATTGACTTATGTAATATTATATTATATTTATATATTTCAAAGGGGTGGTTTATATATGAATTTATAAATTTACAATTATCCCAACACATAGGAATCGTGTTTTTATCTAAGTCTTTATACAATTTCACACATGTATTTTGTTTCCGCTAAATACTATTGCGGTTTCCTCAAAAACAATAATATATATATCCAATCATAGTAAGTCTAATATTTATGTTTCAATAAGCACGGGTAGCTAGTATGCTATGAAATTAATGCTATTGTCTATTATTGGTTCTGCAATAATGGAATTATTGAGCTTGAATTATGTCGCTGAATTGGATATTGCTTGCATGTTTACCATAAATGTTTGCCAGGCAACAGATATCAAAGTATGATGTTGTTATTAAATGAAATAAAGTTATTTTAATACAAATTATTATAGTCTCTAGTTAATAATCCAAATGATTGCTTCCAAGATTTATTTACTTTTCACTTCATACACGACTTATAGACACTTATACATATGTATGTATATATTTTTATCAGTATTTTCACAAGAAAATTTATTTGAAAATGAAAATAGTAATAAAACAAACATTCATAACTTCAAATTATATGAGTTCTTGAATACGCATGCAAATAGAAAAATATGAAAAGGTTAAACGTCATGAAAAAAATATTCAAATGATAAAATAAATTCAAAATTATTCGGTTTACTAAAACACTTGCTACGAGTACTGAATAGCAATTCAAAATCCACTCAATAGTCTCTTTTTTCGACTTTTATGTTGCGTATCAATTTAAAACATTTAAGTTTTAACTTTTAGAGTACTTTGCCTATTGACAACGTAAGTAATAATATATATTCATAAACTATATATTTCAGCTTAAAGAAATGTTGAAGCGTTAGTACAATTTCTTTTATACGGATCCTTTAACAAACGCGATCGTAATTTACTGCAATACAACGAATGGGCGAGAATCGACAACCGCTGAATCTTGGAATTGAAATTCTCTTTCGATATCGTTTCGAACGCAACTGCCTTTGTGTTTGGTAAAATAGGCTTAGTATTATCAGAAACGTTTCCGAACTCCCTATTTGATTTTAGTTCGCTTTGTTACACTGGGGAGTGGATAAATTTAAAAAACACATTTTATTGCCAACATCTCATGGAAAAAATTAAAAGTATTGTATAAAAATATAGTATAATAATAAAAATATTTGTAAAAAAAATATGTGCAATTCTGTACCTCGGTGGCTATTAGTCAGTTATGCCCGAATATGTGTGTCTAAAATTAAGCCGAAAATAATTTCAAAGTACATACAGAAGCTGTAGACATATCTCCAATAAAATAACATTTATCAATTTTACATGAACAATATCAAAATTAAATTATATGAACCAAAATCGCAATTTTAATTCATAAAGTATGTCGAAAATTGAGCTGACAGAAAAATGAACACCACTGCGTATAGACTCGTTTGATTTTATGTTCTTTATTTGGAACATAAGCAATGAAACCTAGAAATTGTAGTTTTTTCTATAATTGAATTAAATTGAAAGTATACACTTATATTTGAGGTTGGACAACTCTCCGTCTCTGAGACTTTCTACGTCCGGGAGGTGTTTCAAGTTTTATCAAACTCAGAGTGCTTGGTTTCGACTGAAGCCCTGTCTCCCATGTTAAGTTTTATTTGACATCTTTTATTCATAACAAGTCCTCCTATTTAAATATCTGATTTCATTTTCAGATATTAAAGAGATAAGGCTTAATAGAATTTATTGCTTTAAAAATATCTGTATCAGATTTATATTCAGGCTTCGTAAATTTGATCAAGTCTCTATCTGCAGAGCTCAATTATCTGTAAATTGGCTAGATTCATTATATGTATAAAGCTAGATCTTCTTCGGTAAGATATAACTCATAAATACATTTTATTTTAATATTGTTGTCTATTTTACTTATATAATGACTACCTATGAAATCTATAAGTACAATTATTGCTTAAAGTATATAAACTTGAGAATAAAAAGTTTAAATTGTTTTGCAAAAGACCAAATCTGTCCCACTTATGTTGTTTAAAATAATAAAGAGGCCTTCAAAAAGTAAAACCATTTACAAACTTCCCTGGTAAAATGTTTCCAATAGAAACCTTTACGTAAAACAAATCGAGACCTAATTCGATATTTTAAGATTAATTTATAATTTTCTATATTTGAAGTTGAAAAATATTTAGGTGCGACCGTGGGATCCGCTTGAATAATTAATTTGGCGATTTAGATTTATATTTGTTACCCCTTGAGATCAAAATTGAAAATATTTCTGACGTCTAAATACATTAGATAACCATATTTTGACATCATTGTATTATCAGTTCAATTGGAAGATAAGAAAGAAAGTACAGAAGATTGTAATTTTATACAAGTGTCTGTAATTTAAAAATAATTCTCTAGTGTTCATAAATATAACACAGTTATGCTATAATTTTGTAAAAACTTAATTTTTTCAAGAAATAATCTATACTAATATTATAAAGCTGAAGAGTTTGTTTGTTTGTTTGTTTGAAAGCGCTAATCTCCGAAACTACTGGTTCGAATTGAATAATTCTTTTTGTGTTGGATAGTCCAGTTATCGAGGAAGGCTTTAGGCTATATAACATCACGCTACGACCAATAGGAGCAAAGATATAATGGTAAATGTGTAAAAAACGGGAGAAATTATTTCATCTTTGAAGCCTTCCGTTGCGTGCGCCGTGAAAACGGTTCAAGATACACAAAAAATGTGTATTAAAGAATAATAGCTCTTTTAATGATCTAAAAAACAGTCCGCAACAGTATATGTCCATCTTTTAAGATTAACTCACAAAAACCGTTTTTATGGTACCTAATTTGGTCGAAAATTTGTTTAAGTTGTATCAACATAATAATATTAATCTTTATTCAAATAAACAAATAAAATATGTTGTTTGTAAAGAGTACTTCATTGTAAATTAAAAAAAAACATAGGTTTTATCCTGAAAATTCTACGGGAACTCGACCATTCCGAAAACCCCGCAAGAACGGGAACTATGTGGGAAGAACCAAAAATCTGCCGGAAGTCACTATTCCACGCTTACGAAGCCGCGGCAAAAGCTAGTTATGTATATACAGATAAAATATATTTTCTAATCAGATGAGTACTTTCTAAAACTAGAAATTTTCAGCCAGAAATCATGAATGGTAATTGTGTAGATCTATCAAACATATTTCTATAAATTATATGTTATTAAAAATAATAAGTTAAAACTTTTAAAATCGAGAAGTCGTTTACATAATTATTAGAGTACTATTAAATTGGGATAGGTATTTAAACTTATCTTAAGTGCCGGATATGTATATACAAACGTAGCTTATATGTAAAATATGACTTATATGTATAATGTATAATACTAATAATAATAATGACTTTGAAAATCGCGATATTCCTATTCTAAGGAAAAAAAAATAAGATGTACAACTTTTGTTTGAGTTTTTTTTCCATAAAATTAACCATTTAAAAAAAATATATACTTAAATCCTAAAATTTTGTCCTTTGACCCCGAATAACTTATGACGCACATATAGGATCGATGGGGACTTTGAATAGGAAACCCCAATTCTCCACCAATATTTGGCATTCCGAGAATTTTTGTTATTAGATATATCTAAATTGACTAGACAAGTTTTCCTAAAGTTATTTCTCATAGTAATTTTAATTTTTTTCTGTTACACATTGTCACATAAATTACAATTATAAAAAATATGCTTTTTAATGATACAACCAATCTTCAACAGTTATAAAAAATTATGTGGGACGATAATTAGAATCCATACATAGATAATTATTTTGATTATTATAAAATAAAAGAAGAATTGTTAGACAATTGAAATCATTACTACTAATAAAAATTGTGTGTAAAGTCAAGCACTTCCTTTACTGAAAAATAATCATAAATAGTAATCGATGATATTTTCTTAAAATGTTATACAACTATATATGCAAACTATGATTCAAGCTTTCTGTAACGATGTGACCTTAAACTTGAAATTCTTCGCTTTGGTAAAAAAATATATATATTTCAGCTCTCCTACTGGTTTTAAATATCATAAAATAAATATTTTTTCTTATGTACAATTTGTTAAACTTTATATTTTTAGTACTGGTACAACTGAAACATTTATTTTTAATTGTGGACATGCGACCTTATACAGGCGTTTGTGGTCTAAGTACCTCATTAGCGTGAAGCAGCTACCGTCACCAATTACAAGAGGCAGCTAGGGTTGTATTGTATCTATTTCAGTTCAGATGCTGAATTCACTAAATATTGACACTAAGTATAACATTTTAAATATAAATTGTATAAACATGCATATATGATTATATGATTTACAATTGAATATATTTAAATTATAAAATAATTTTTATTCCCTGTATTCAAAATTATTAATAAGTTTTTCTCACTAACAGGTTATATAATATAGTAAAGTGTATTTAGTACACACAATTTTATTAAAAATTTTATGTTATATGTAGTAAATGTTACAATAAATAAATTTTAAATACCTAACAAATGATTCACGATAATCTTTTAAATGGTTATATATTTATATTCAGGCGCTGGGTAACGATTTTATTCCCTTGTTTCGTTACGATTATTTATTTATAAATTAATGAGATCCATAACACTAAAGAAACTTTTCATTAAAAAAAAAGGACATACAAATGTGACAAAATTGTTTAATACTAGGTAAGGCCAAGTTAAAATTAAAATTAAATGACTAGATACTCTCCTAAATCCGAATAAAAATATTTATCCCAGTCGTTGTTTCTGCCGTAACTACTGATATGAAATTGTAATAAACACAGTTTAATAAACAGTTTTCTTGGTAAATATTCATTGTTGGAAGTTTGGATATAATTATGTATTTCGTTGTTATATGTAATCGTTATCATTAATTCACGATTAACTGAATTCATGACTACAGCTATATGTATTTACATTGTTTAAAAAAAATAATTTCAATATGAAAAATCAATCAACACTTTTGTACGATTTAGAATATGAAATTTATATCATTACTGTCACCAGACGCAAAGCATTTAAAACATCCATAATTTCACTTCTTCATTTCCATGTAAGCTTCAAAAATTACTAAATTTTGTTACTTACTCAATAATCCGGAAAGTGTTCGTAATTTTTGCTTTAGTTGTTAGTAATTGTTATTAAAAAGTATGGCCTATTTTTTCTGTTTATTTCACGTTAAAACCTAATTGTCTAAATAACTGAATGAAGATTTAACATTACATAATATTATTATACACATAAGATTAGTATCATTATAGATGCCGATAGTGCATGGTCAACTTCTACAGGTGGTTGTAGTTGACTTTTTTTTTTTATTGTTTCCACTTGTGGGAAACGGTTTTATAACGGTTCGAATAAATAACTTTCACATTACACACTTGAGGCAGTGATATTCTAAAAGTCCCTCTCATCATAATTACTTATCCTGTACTGTTAATCCTTAATAATAATAGAATATCCGATTTCATGAACTTGTTTTGTTTTAAGAGAACGCCCATTTATTCGAAGACATACATCTTAAAAATGTTTTATTAACAGGCGAAATTTAGGAATTCTTGTACCAAACATATTTCATAAAGTTATTTATGTTATAGAAATCAATTCATTCCTTACGCCTTTCTGTCTAATGAAAAATATTTCAGGACACTGTTGAATTATGGGCACAAAAAAAATATAACAGTCAGTTGCTGCAAATAAATAATTAGCAAACTTATTAAGTAATTAAAAGTTATCTAGTATTTTTAATAATAGTCATAATTGGAGTGTCCCCACAGCAGTTTAAGTGAAAACCAACTCCATTTAGAGAGTATTTCTCCATGTTTTCATATTATTTTATTTATCATTTGATTCACATCAAGAAATTGTCGGTTTTTGTATTATTATGACAGATCTTTAATACTTTTTATGACTACTACAGATACACTGAAATACAAATTAAATAATTCATTTAAAATTCATTAATAATTGTATATAAATGAGAAAATATTAAACGCTTGTCCTATTACATATTATATATTCATTATTTTTCTTATTAAGATATTTCACAAATAGACTTGAATATTTTTAAAAGTTTACGTTTACGTATAAATAAAAAATAAGCACCAATTTCTTCTCAATTTATTTATATTTGTAAATAAAAATAGTTTATATATGTAGTAACGGTTATTTAGTAATGATTCAATACAACGTTTTATGATAATCCCACCAGCAACAATAGAATTTGTGTTAGGATGCAAGATATTGAATTAATGTGTCTGTAATAGTTTCTCAATAATATTGTTTTTATTTTTTGGAAATCCAATTTTACATACAAAACCGTTTTTATCATTTGATCAAAAGGATTATCGGATTTGAGTTATCCAAAAGGCTTAAGACTATTTCGGATGTCAGACTCCTCGTTATATAAAGGTATGATATATTTTTTCTCTTTCATCTTATGTATATCTTTTCATCTAAGCTACGTAACGGGAAATAATTATAAGTTTATTTAACTGTTTAGGAACCCAAATTCTCATTTCTCTCAAATAACGTTTCTTGATTGTATTTTTTTTTATAATGACTTGACAGCACTTGATTGTCATTTTACTCGTTAAAAGCTGAACTTTCATTGTAACGAACTGCTAGAACTGTAAAAATATTAATGTAAAAATATTCCAATTAATGATCTCCATATTTTGTGGAATTTGAAGAACGTGATTGATAGAATAAAAGATTCAAGTCAAAGAAGGCCTAGAAATTGTGAAATGAAACAACACAGCCAGACTCGCTTATTCAATTGGGGATCATTCATCTGAGACATGCGGAGAACAACGAACCACTCCAAAGATAGCAATTGGGTCTTCTTATTCGCCCACCAGTACGATGCAACCTTGAAATTATAAGAAGTTTGCAGGGTATAGCTTCATGGGTGGTACGCCCACTAATTAGGCCTACTGTGTTTTTGCAATAGCCATATATCCAACATAATATTCATATTGATAAATCGTACTCGGTTCAAAAAACAAGATTAGGCCATTCAAGTCAAACCGATTCTCCATATGGCTTCATTAGACCACATAACGGAACCCGACGAATTGTGTCTAATAAGTGTTAAGTAGACTGATGGCAGATGTTTGGGCCCCTCCCGGAGAAAAGATTTTATAAACTTTTAGTATTAAGGAAGCTTTATAGATTTTGTCATAGTATACTATGTAAATTTAAATTAATATTGCATTCCAATGGATCGTTATTTGTATTACATAACAGAGATTACAATTTGTTAGTATTATTTATTTTATAATACAAAAGAAAGAATATTCTTTACATATTTCGTAACAAAAATATTTCTTTTGTAGGTTTTCAAAACCAAGAGGATTATACCATTATACTATCAAGATAAACAATAAACATGTAATAAGTTAATTATTTGGTTTTTGTATTGAAATGCAAAACATTAAAAAGTAACCTTTTGTAATATTTTTTTAGGGTTCGCATAATTGCTTCAAACAAACAATTATTTTAAATGACTGGGAACTCCATTATTTTAACCTTATTAGTATGTTTTAACTTGAAAGAGCCCTCCAGCGAACTGTTTTAATATTGTAAAACTGATAATTGGGAAAGTTTGGGGTAGCCTTATATAATAAATCAGCTTGCGTTCAATTAACGGAATTTAATTGTATCAAGCTATACGTGAAACATTCTAATACATCATGGTCCTGAAATTGATTTTCTTGATACCAATATCGGTGTCTTCAATTAGAAAAAAAATACACACCATTTATTAACAACTTCAGGAGTTATGTATACACTATCTTGCACAATCCAATAACGCAGAAAAATAGGTACAAAATCCTATGTCATTCTTATTTTTTTTTAGTATGGACGATGTATGACGTCGTAAAATTTTCTTGCCAGTAATAGTTTGTATTTTGTATAATAACAAAACATACAAATATAACTATGATAAGCACTTAATTGTATTTAATTTACAATTACACTTGAGTTTAATAGTTTATAATTATTTTAGACAATAAAATAAATGTCATAAAAGATGACAGAAAAAAGGAAGATTAGTAAAAAATAGGGCGACTGGTCTAGGGACGATGATTGTAAAGATTATTGCTTTTTGTGAATAACGAACTGATAATATATCACATTGTAAACCTCTAACGCATTGGATTTTATTTACATCCTGTACTTAAAAGATTTATTACAAAACAAAAATATAAAACACAAGCAAATACGAGCGGTCCATAAATTTTCATTTCCCATTCCTCAAACAATAGTATTAATGACGTACTAATGCTTCGAGAATTAACTGAACAAATATATATTGTTATGTTCCACAATACAACATTAGAAGAACGACCTATGCACACATGATTATTATTAACAAAAGGTTTTGAAACTTTTAAGCAGCAAACTCTGAAGGACTTCTTATTATTCTTATAAATTGAATAATATAATCTATGAGTGTTGTTTTTATTTATTGTACTCAATAATTTGTCTTTATGTTTGTTACGTACGTATTACATTATTGTATGGATAAAATATCATACAGCAAGTTACGCTGCTGAACCCGCAGAACGAACACCAAGCCGTGTGAACCAGAAAATTCCTTAATTTACACAAGCAATGGAATGGAATTGCTATCCTAACATCGGTCCAATCATGTAGTCTTAGGTATAGGTTATAGATTTTAATATGTAATTTTTATTATAATATGTACAATAAGTACAAGTAAGTTATATACGAAAGCGATCCCACTTCTGATATCGGATTTATTACATATTCCTTGTATTTAAGGAGAGGGACGCCAGCCTCGCTGAAGTAACAAATGTCACTTCTTCTAGTGCGTTCCATGATATTTTAAAATGAAACTTCAATTGTTCTTAATGCTCCTGTATTTCTCGAAGATTCTTCACAATCACATATTTCAATGATACGCACTCAGTGAAACCTTAATTCTGCCGTCGTGCTTCCAGACGTCATATTTATACCAAGATTTAAACATAGTTCTATTCTCCTTTTAAACAATATTGATTTCGTTTTACTTTAAACAATAATCATGAATACTAATGAGTTTTAATAAGAATTGATGTCAGCCTAAAATTATTTTCATGTCGCATCCGTTATTAAAGCTGATAGCGCCGATATATACATATATATTATATGTACAAGTAAGTTTAGTAAATTTGTCGGAACCTCTGGTTGCCATCCTACTTAATTTGTTTAAAAGACATGGTATTAACAACATTTGAAATAATTGTTACTATTATAAGTATTTACACATATATATACATATTTTAAAATAATAAAGCTTCTCATTCCAGTAATATACTTATTTTCATGGTATTAATTAAAAATAGGAATTAAGTTTAATCAAAGTCTATTAATTATCATTATTGATATTTTAATTATTACATGCAATTAAGCAAACATTTCAATTTATTATTACCGTTTTATAATTTAGTTGTAAAATTCATGTATGATTAAAATTTAAATTATTTAATAAACAATAGTTTCGTAATTTTTATATTCGGTAATATTTTGAAACAGTGCATGACTTTAATGTATTGAAATAATAATAATAATAATTATGAATGCAAAATTAATTCAAATAAAACATATGAAAAAACTCTTCATTGATGAAGCAAAAACTGATTACTTTTAAATGTAAATTGTTAGATACCTACTAATTATTTTTAGATTACCTAGAAGAAATCCTATTTTTCTATTTAAATATAGCAAACACTTTCACGGTTTTAAATTTATTTTAAAGAATATTATTGTTATCTTAAAAGAAGGTTGCAAGCTTGTAGTTGCACAAAATAAACGCTTCGACTGATGCCTTTTCCGTTACAAAGTTCAATTAAAGTTTCAACTCTTAAAATAACGAGTAGTTCATTTCAAAGAGAGGAATTTTAGTCCCCGACGAAAACTGTCCTTAGTCGAAGGTATTTAAAATGTTTATTTTATTCTTTTTCTATTAAGTGTCAAGTTAACATTTAACGGAAATTTTTCTTCTCATCCTTTGCTTTTAGAATTAATCAGCGTAAACATTGCCTTTTTAGTGAAACTAATTAATTTGAAATAGGTAGAACTTAGTCAATATTAAATGTATTTCAGAAATTGTATTATCTGTATTAAACATTAATATTATTCTTAAATATTTAGGAAGAGCATAATATTTGAGTAAGACGTAAATTACACTAAAAATCCCCACACTTCTAACCCTCTGAATCATCTTGATATATTAAAAATGATAAAAATTTTGCGTTCCTGTTATCGTCCTTCAATGTTTATAAAACTAAATATTTCTTGCTTTCTATACCCAAATATTGAATTTTAACTAAAATAGCAATTAGTTTATACTCACAGATCAGAAAAATTACTCGTTCTTTAGCATTTAAATTATCTTGTATCATCTAGCCGTAACGATAATAAGTAAAAAAATTGGATAGTTAAGACTTCAAGAAGCAATAAAAGACATGACATATTAGAGATGAAAACTCTCAGAATTCAGTTGGTCAACCGTGCGGGTGCCGGGTCCATCGCGTTGCAGGGAGAGGACCTTTATAATTTATGTTCACAGACTGCACCTTTAAAATGTATGTATGTGTGTATGTGTGACTGTTTCAAATAATCTCCAAACTGATATAAAATTAAAACAGTTCATATACGAAGTATTGATATAAAAGCACCAAAAATTTCGTATTTTTGAAATATTCATTTGCATATTTTCCTTTATCATTTTATGAACAACGAAATAAACTTTACAAACCAAGTAAAATTAATATTTCAAACATTAAATAAGAATTAATTAATGAGAAGAATTAATATTTTATTTAACATTTCCTCTCGTAATTGATATAGGAATAATGAACACCATTCAATTTAATTTTAAAATTAAAATAACACATTTTACTCGTGTCTGGTTTGCTGAATATTTAAAGTGTATGCGTATATTTATTTTTGTTTATGACTGTTAACGAACTATCAAAACGGGTTGATGTACATATAAAATGAGCCTTGCTGTTAAGAAATTGCATCGACTTCGTGCAAAATAGTTTCCTTATATATTCTTTTATATTTACTTGTTAATGGTTAGTCAGTGGTGGCCTAGTGGTTGAAAGTCCTGCCTGTCATGCATGAGGGCGCGGTTTTGATCCTGGCAAGTACTAATATGATTTTTCTGAGTCATATTATGTACTTTATGAGGGTATTTAGATATCAAGCATAATGCACTCCAAAAGAGGGTTGATGTCAGGCAGGCGGCCGGTCGTAAAAACAATTAGCCAAAACTATTCATAACATGTAAGGCAGACCCTGGCTAAAGCTGGGAAATTGCCAGGTAGAAAAAAATTTACTTGTTAATAGTTAACCGAATACAGAACCACATGATGGTAGATCCATAGCGCGTGGAAAACTTCAACATAGAGGTAGTGGAAGATATTACCGTGTTACCTAGTCCTGTCATGAGCTACTAAATGACAACTATGTCATAAATTGCAAAATGCAAAGCTACTTGATAGAGTGAAAAATAAAGTTTTATTTTTTTTTTCAACTTTTTTATATTTTAATTAGCGAATGCCAGCAAAATAGCAAAAAGTTAAACAAAAATTCATGTATATTTTAATATTACACAGCTTTCTAGAATCTTTTGATCGTTAAAACATTTCCACTGTTTCTAATTGTCTTACTTATATAGTTTCCATTATATTTGGAAATGAACATAGTCCATAAAATAATTATTTTTTAACATCTCCTAATTAAATTATAAATAAAATAGAAGTTTAAAGACATTATCGATATGTATTTAGTTAGCTGATATTATTAGGAGCAAGCGTGTCCTTGAGTGGAGACCGCGTCTCGGCAAACGTAGAGTAGGACGCCCCCCAGCTAGGTGGACCGATGACCTTAAAAAGGTCGCTGGGTCTTACTGGATGCGGAAGGCAGAGGACCGAGTGTTATGGCGCGTGTTGGGAGAGGCCTATGTCCAGCAGTGGACTGCAATAGGCTAAAATGATGATGATGATGATTATTAGCAATGGCTTCACCGCAGTCTAAAGTACATAAATGCGTACGTGCTACTAAAATGGCCATAAACATATGTGATGATACGTGAGATGCTTTTAACTCGCTTAAAATTGATTAAAAATCATAAACCAAAACTTTATTCTTTAAACCGTGCTGTCATAGCTAAGAAAATATACCTATGCACTGCTTGGTTTCATGTTTATTTATAATTTTGGTAAATCTATGACTATGCAATATATTTTTTATCCTACTATCCAAAATAAAAAATTTCAAACTATGAAATTATCTTTTGGACTTTTGGACTAAAAGAATCTCGAAATTACTTCTGAAATTACGAAGAATAAGTTTTAGGTTGGTTTGAACAGTATAGTTATGGAGATATTAATGTCCGTAACGTTGGTTTGAATTATGTTGTTATATTGAATGTAATTATATTGTTATAATGCACACAGAACAAAGTTACAAGATTGACACAGAAAGGTTAAAGTTCATACAGTTCGGAAGTAGAAAACTAATAATCAACTATTAATACACACGAAAAATGATAATAAGAGTATTCGGTATCGGAGCGCAAGATGGAATGTTTAAGTTCGCTATTCGGATCTAATTATTAAAATCTAACGCAGTAGCGGGTAAACGGGTAAACTTAACCTTATATCGTCGCCCGTTCGCCTTGCCGCATACTACAGGTTTCACCCGACTATGCTCGTGAATTAATTTTTTATAATAAATAATATTATATAAATTTTTATGCATATAATATTGAATATATAAATGTGTAGTCTGAATGTATAGTGTGTAATATACGTGAATAAATATTAAATATAATTTTATATATCAAATATGTAATGTAATAAATAAATATAATATAGTTACATATATATTATGATAATACGCCTACATAGTTCTTTATTTTAACAGTCCAATTTGTTCCCAGGAAAAAAAATATAATCACGTTATTCTATAATCGAAAACTTGTAACCTATACGATTTCAAATGATAAAGATATCGTTTAAAAAAATGTTAGTATTAAATAATTTCACTGACAATGATGCAAAGAACGCTACTTTTTTAGGAAATAAAGAAAGTTATATTTTCCAGGTCTATTTATGTTTACTTTATAAACCTTTTTGCCTCTAAAAATAATCACTTGCAACCAAAGTATTATTTTGATGTATTCTTAACTATGTTAACATTATCTATGGTATTCACTACAGAATTGTACTAAAAATGTATTAAATCTGTTTAAATGGTTAAAACATACCTTTTTAATAATTTTATAAAATATAGGTTTATTAATGTAGGCAGGTATTTCAAAGAAACTGCTTCATATATGATATCTGTACAAATTCATAACTGTTCTATGAAAATTGTTTAAAACAAAACTTTTAGTGCAAGGATATCTTTGAGTCAAAGGAGATCATGTTTACATAAACTTTGCATTAATATAACTTTGCTGCAAAAGCCGCCATTTGAATAAGGAACATTCATAATTTGCTATTTGGTTTTATATGTTCACCATTTGATACTCTTAAATAATCATTCTCAAAACAAATTTGCAAGAAGACATGGTAAAAAATTGTACCTTAACTATAAATAAATAAAAAAAACTTAAAATATTAAGTTACTACATTTTACATTTAACACTAATATAAAGTGATGTAGTATCACATTTATTATGTATTTTACAGAAAAAGGCAGCAAGTGAGTATCAACGTTATATTACACTAGCTTACCTACGTTTTTGTTCGAATAACTTAATTAAACCAAAATATTACCAGTACCATACAATGAAAATATACTTAATGGATAGTGACGACTAAGTGATTCATATAATTTCATAATGTTTAATAATCCAAGGACCTTCAAAGTTTGTAAAAAAGAATAATTAGTTTTCACAATGTTGTTGCTCAAGTGCTTTGTTTCCATCTAATTAGCCTCTCTATCAACTTTTAATAACATCATTTTATTACCATTATAATTTCATATTATTTTTTGTGCCTTTTAGTAGAGGTTCTATGTTCTGTTAATACGGACGGACTTCCAAAGTTTTAATCGAAAATGAATATCGGTACTAAATATGTACTGGAAAAATATTGCAAATATGTATACTATTCGGGAGCTGGTAACTTCTGGTATGATACATCCTTTGAAGAATCTAATAAATATAAATTGTATCATTACATCTCTTTTTCCATATATTTAATTATGATACTACTCGAAAATCTAGCCGCTCTTTTCGCCGACTTTCCCGAAGTAGAGAAAAAATCAGCCGTCATGTTTTCTGCGATCCACGATATTATTCTTCTTAAAATGTATTTTCTACTGTTTTACAAAAGTTCCATTAAAATATTAAACTGTGAAATGGCTTCAGCGATGGAAGAAATAGAAAAAGAAAATGTTATGAAACAACAGGAGCTGAGAGTACAATGGGGAATAATATTTTATGCTGTAACTGTCTACTTATCACTAATTGCTTATGGTGTTGAGAGTTTAAGAAAAGTGCTCGTTGAAGGTAACTAAAATTTATGTATTGCTATTAATTGTGTAAAACTGTTACAACTGAAAACAACAAAAAATATATCAAAGGATATTCAAACTAATGAATGAAGGAATAATTTTTACAACTTTTGCACTTCTCTCTGAAAATAAACAACTCTTTTCAACTAAAATATTTAAAGTAAAATAAAAAAAACAATTAAATACTTGAAGAAATATTGAAGTATAAAGAGAACCTGGTTTCTATAAAAATGTTTCATGTACTATTCAATAAGTATTTATATTTTAGGTACACCGTTTTATACTGTAGTGACATATATACCGGGCTATTATGACGAATCCATAATAGCAAGTGCACTACGAATATTCTTCTATATGACATGGTTATATATGATGTTACCGATGATGGCAACAGATTGTATGCCTATAGTACACCTAATTACAATGGCGCATAAATTTAAAACACTTCGTCACTACTTTGAGAATATCCGTTTGGAATTTGATGAAAACCTGACTATCATGGGGACAGAGTCTGCAGCTAACTTACTGACAGTGAGATTTCTGAATGGAGTTAAAATGCACCATAAACTAATGTTGTAAGTGTTGCTTTATAAAAATATTTATATACTTTGTTACGGTAACGTTATACGTAACTTTTTGTTCAGCTTGGCGGAAGAAATAAATCGCGTCTTTGGAATCATAATGTCACTCCAAGTTTGTGAAAGTTCAGCAGTCGCAGTGTTGCTTCTACTTCGCTTAGCGGTTTGTTAAAACTATCGTAAACAAAGTACAGTTGTTTACTCAATACTTAACTACATTAAAACTTCCAGCTTTCTTCACATCTAAACCTGACAAATGCTTTTATGACATATACATTTGTGGGATCGCTCTTTTACCTGCTTGCTCTCAATCTTTGGAATGCGGGTGAAATTACTTATGAAGTGAGTAATATTTCTAAAAAATTATTTTCAAATATGTTGTTCATGAATTTCACTTTTAAATTCAATTATTTAACAGGCTTCATTGCTTTCGAACTCTATGTTTTATTCTGGTTGGCATTTGTGTAAACTGAACAGACATCCACATAAAGACATAAGACGTTTAGTTCTTGTTGGATGTGCACAAGCACAGAGACCTTTGGTGCTGAAGGCTTTTGGTATTCAAGATTTATCTTATAGTACCTTCGTATCGGTAAGTAAGCTCACGTAACGATTCATTTTTAAGTTTTTTTTTTTTGTAAACCTCTGATACATTTACAGGTGGCGAGAATGACTTATTCTATATTTGCAGTATTTTACCAACGAAAATAATCAAGGTTAAGAATAAAAAACAAATTTATCAGCTACATTATTTAAAATATGTTCTTAGATATCTTCATATAAAAGTAATACCAAAAAATAAGAAATCCAAAATTTTAAAGCAGGACAAATTATTTCATACGAAAACTCTATTAAATTTTTTTTGTCAATTAACTGTCTAAAACCTTAATTACGGATAATTTACTTATCAAATAGATACATGTTATAAAAGTTTATATATATTTTTTGCTACGTGTTTAAATAATGTGATAAAAAAACAAAATTCTTATTCAGAATACTGATTATTAAATATTTAAGATTTTCATTACTTGTTGAGGATGTTCTCGTTATATGTACTATCTCAAATGGAAGTCTATATTTTAAGCTCCAGGTTTATTGTCATATTAAGCTTTTCTGGGAAAAATATAAAGTAAAACTTATGACGATATACATATATTATAATGATTTGTACTATTTTTGAATGTATCTATTTAGTTATGGTTTTGTTGAAAAATAATTAATATACACTACACAACATGTATAATTCTGTCAAGTGATTCTATCGAAAAGATGTAGATCAAAATATGCTACACACTTTTATTAAGAATATATCGATAATATATACCTAAATTTCAATTACGTAAGTAAAAAAATACGTTCTTTTGACTACCAAGGAATGAAGAATTACGTAAGAAATATAAAAAAACACTTCGAAAATAAGGCGAAACAAGTCCGATTAACTCCATAAATATTCATAATAGCAACTGACTTGGATTTGGATAAGATATTTCGCTAAACTTATCAGATATGTACGTACCGCCTTGTTAAAGGTATTTTGTATTCTACAAGGTAACAGCTAAGAACTTTACCTATTTAGACCTTATATTATTCAATCCTTGCTTATTTCTGCTAAAGAGATAAGTACACTAAAAATTCTGGTATATTGTATCTAATAATTTAATAATAATATCTATCGTAAAATATGATATAATGAATAATATAACATGATAAGTTCAACTCACGTCACACATGTTAGGGCCTCAAAAACTAAATAGTTCGTCCTGGTTTACTCCAACAAAAAAAAACTCAGTTTTATATTTAAATAAGTATATTACTATTTTTTTTTAGAATGATTTCATACAACTGCCTGGAATATTTAAAAGAGAATTTTTTTTTAATATCTTTTTTTATAAATATTATATAACAGCAGAAATTTAAAGTAAACATTCTCCAAGTAATTTATGATTGTAATTAGCTTAGTAACAAGATATCTTACTAGAAGCGAGGAAGCAAAAGACAGCCTTGATAACAATGATTGATGACTAGTCGCAGAAATTCACTTTCTTAATTTTAATGCTGGAAATTCTTATATAACTTGAACGAAAAAAAATCTTTTTTATGGGGCATATTTTTTCATGATTTTATTAATGTACATTAATATGTATATTTATTATATAATTATAAGATTTTTATATTATTATCAGCTTACCTTTGAAGCTATCCTCGAATTGATTCGTTTGTTAGATAGATATAAGAAAAAATCTTAAAATTAAGGCCAGTTAAAATTAACACAGTTGAAATATAAATAAATATCTTTACTTCGTAAATGTAAATAATGAGACCGATAAAAAGACAACAAATTTCGGTACTTTCCTTGTTAATGCGAAATCTGATGAATATATTTTCAAGATAAAAAGGCGCTTTATGGTTATGGATTTAATAACAATAATTCATCTCGTAATATTAGTTACCAAACACTCTTCGTTGTAAACACGGAAGGTTTCAAGTAAACTATGTTACAAATAAGCCTACTCCCCATAAGCAATCATTGGAATTCGATTTACTCTACAAAGGACAAAGATCCTTCTGCATTTCTCATAGAATTTCTCCTTGCCTACATGTAGGATCATTGTGAACTAAACACGTTTTCACTGTTATAAATGACCCTTTATTGTATTTCTGATCTTCAATTTTTTAGAAAAAAATTGGGATAAGTTCTTAAGAAATAACAGTAACTAAGAACGAATTTTTGACGGTGAACGGTTTGACGAATTAGAGTGACGGTGAACGGTTTGACGAATTAGAGTGACAAAATGGGAAATATGTTTTCCAGTGCAAAACAACAAAATAAATACTAATAAATAGTAGTCAATTTTGAAGTTACTTTCAAGATGTTGTTCCAAAAATAGACCACTCAGAACCTCCTAGCAGAACAATTTATTTATGTTTAGTTATTATCAATATATATTCTATTATATTTATTTATATATATCATAAATTACTACTTTATTTATTGTGGGTGAATAAAATCTGTGTAATCTACTTATTTATCGGAATATACTTACATTTTATAGATACTGTTTAATTTTTATGGGTTACTTAAATAAATTCTCCTACAAATTCCTCTTAAAAAAGTTATTTGCAGTATAATTTATCAAAGTTATTTACAAATAGCACACTATTAGACTACAGACTGAATTGACCACCATTTTTAAATTATTCTTGGTGAATATAGTAAATGTTTATCCTCCTAAAGTAGTATAATAATTCTAACTACATTTTATAACTCTTTGGTAAATTGTCTCTTTACTGTCAGTGCATTTTTTTCCTTACCAAAAAAATACCTGTGGGCAAAAGATATTACTTCCGACAGATAATTTTTACTTCCGACATCATTGAATATAAATACATTTAAAATATTGTTCAAAAGAATTAAGTTTACCATAACAAAGAAAAAGTATTAACCCACTAGGTAATTTAAATCAAATAGTTCTAGATAAAACATATCAGTGATAGACATTGAACTAGAAACAGTAACGCAATAAATAATTTTCGTGTCTCTGAACCACATAGTGTAACTGACGTTTATTAACTGTACTGTAATTACAACAACGAATAATGTGAACAAAAAATCTAAAGGCTACAGTAATTAAAGTTCGATTTTCAGGGTTACTTTAAAAGTAAATTGATTACCTTGTGATTTATTAATTACTTTAACTTTTTACTTATATTGAGCTGAACATAACTAAAATTAAATTTGAATAACATAGTTTCAGTTTTTTTAAAGCTTCTTAAGCTTTCTTTCTCTAAAATTATAAATATTTTTGTTAAATAGAAAATTGAAACCTTGTTCAATTTGTAATACCGATTCTTTCTCATTAGTTTTAGAGAACCACAGTATACAAATAGTAAGACAACTTCTAATCTTTTGTTACTTTCATTAAATACTAAGGATAAAAGATATATTTATGTTATTATTTAGACTTTAATGATACATACAACTGTTGCAAAATAAATTAAAGGGAAAAATTTCGAAAAATAATCTTGTCTTGGTCTCAAGTAAATTAATATACATTGAAAAATAGACGTCGTGGTTTATATAAGTGTCAACAAATTATAAATTATTAATTGTTAACTTATGTATATCTAAACTTACCTTTTGCGGCAGCTGCAACGGTGATTTCTGAAAAATATAGATTCATATAAATTTCCGAATTACCAAGAAAGTTGTAAATACAGCTAAAACAATAATTTCTCATTACTGTTAAGTTTATCCTAGTTGGATTTGAAGGTAATTTTAACAATTTAAACACATTAATTTAAAATATTTCAAATTTTGATGTCACATATACTGCATATAAGATGTATATACTTTCATTGGTTTAGCGATGGACGACCTTGTCCATATATAATAGAATTTCAAGAAAGGTCCAGATTAAAATTGAAAAATTAATGAGAGGAAAGCATCTATACACATGTCTATTCTACTACTTGGATTCATTACTTATCGCATGGCTCTAATTACACTATTTTTATATCAGCAATAAAAATCATCGCTTATTGAATTCTGATTTATAGTACAGAATTACTACGTAAAGATAATAAGAATTATTAAGTAATTTAATAACGCTACATAATGTATGAAATACCTGAGAAACCGACTTTGACTTTGACTTCTCCTGATCTCGAATTTTAATTAAAGGTTAAAATTTCGGAGACTGTTTTTCTATTAAAAAATTTCACCATACGATGTTAGATCAATATACGAGTATATAAGTTTCTATATGTTTTATTGTTTCGTTTTAACGTCTTAACTTTTCTTATGATATAATATCCGTTTAGTTCAATCAAATTAAATGTTTTTTAAGATGGAAGCAAAGAAAAACAAGATTTTATAACAAAAACTCTTGTCTAATAACCAGTTTGAACCTCTTGTAAGATAAAAGTCTATTAAGCTACCTTTATTATTTTAAATTAAAAAATTCAATAGAAAAATCTGAATGACGCCAACCGTTCGTGATGAAGATTTGTCCTTACTATTAATCTGTTTCCGTAAAAATAAAATAAATTAGTTTCTTATCTTTCAAATTGATGACGGGTCTTTTTGCGTTTCAATGATTCAACAATTATATTAGTGAAATTACCTAATACTTTCTTCGTATCTAACATTTTAATTCAAAGCAAACTCTGTAAACATAATCGAACATTTTCCAGAAATCGTAATTCTTACATTTAAAATTTCAAGTTATTAGTATAAATATACAAATAATTTTAATTATAATAAGTACTGATAGGTAATTCGAATTTGTTACAGTAGAATTTTTCTTGCACAATCTTTCATTTTTAAGTACAGATATGAATTTTGATATCGAAAAATATAAGTATTGTATGTGTCTTTCTTCTTTTATAAGACAAAAAACAACCACTTTGTCATATTAATCATGGCGTATAAAAAGATATAAAATATGTTTATCCAAAATTATAAGCCATGGGTGGGTCACAAAGGATATTGGTCGTTTTCTGTTTTTAATTAAAAGCCTTTGAATGCGGTTCTTTATATTTTATATATCATGAATAGAAATAATTTATCACGACTTTATTTACATATTTTCTTTTAATTAATAAACACTATTTTTACTTAATTATAATACCCTACAATTTATTATTTAAAAATAAACATTAATGTATTCGGATCGCTTTAAAATGTTAAAATTAATTGTTGTTGTTACTCTTTGAAAATATATTAAAGGACTTTGATTTCCTAGTAATAATATAATACGATATACGATCTTTCAAACTACATCACATCCTTGCAAAAATACAAGAAACTATAAGTTTGAATTGATTTACGAGTATATTCATTATAGAGACATTGAATTTTATATTCGCACATGTCAATCGATTCGCACATGTCAATCATTACCAATGCGAGTTTAATATAATTTTTGAAATAGAAATAAAATTGTACATGTTTATTAGTTACATAAATGTATATTGTATAAAAGCATATTGAGTAAAAGGCAATCATTGAGATCTAAAGTTACTTGGTCTATAATATATAGTCTCCATTAGGTAGCATCAGACCATCTTAATACCGTCACGATGCCATTTATTGGCCTTAAAGCTTAAGTTATTTATCGGGATATTCCCAAAAGTCTTAAGCGAACGTGATGAGAGTTTGTACTCTGCAACAATATACATATATAAAGACGATAATGTAAATTAAGGTAAAGCTAAATTTCATAAAGCGTTTTATTAAATTCTAAACGCTCCTAGTTTATTTTTTGAAGTTCTATAAAATGCGATATCTTTTCCCTCTATTACGAAAATAAGACCAATGTTAATTATAGTTCGTGTCGTCATTTTTAGTGATATATACACGCATAAGATAGTGACGCCTCTTAGGATCACTCTCGTACGGTAATTTTAATGGAATAATAAATTATAATATAATTTTGTTTTTGTCTTATAACTGACATTATGAGCCCATTAGATCTCTCTGATCTCCGTATTCACTGTTTTCATATCGAACACTTTTCGGCAGTGAAGAGAATATTCGTCAGTAAGTATTTTTATACTGAAAATATTATTTCAGAAACGTAGAAAACGATGATAAGTATTTTTCTCGATAACGAAGATGCAAGTAAGTTTTATAATATGAATTATCAATTTTTAAAACTCTATCCTATAATTCTCAAGTTCTTGCGAAGAGATATTTTATCCCAGATATAACAAAATTTTCAGTGAACGTGAGTATGTACGGTTGATTGTTAAGTAGTGAAAAACAATAGCCATGATCATATGTCAACAGAGAAGGCTGTCAATTCAATAGGAGGCAACCTAAGCTTTCTTTTATGTGATGCGTCGTTAATAGTAACGATGTCGTATTGCGTTTGAAGTAGCTTAATACCGCTACACAATTGTTCAAATTGCAGTCATACAATTGTAATTGGTTTCGCTTACAAATTTATGTCTAACTAGTAACTAGTGTGTATTATAATCATTCAACTTTAAAAAACATAGCGTATCTATAGTAGCATTTTGTACAAGAAAATTATCTTTTGTTTCTTCTTAAAAAGTTAATGAAAAATAAATATTTTGTCTTAATTAAAATATAACTTCCCGCTTTCGTTGTAATATTGACAGTTGAGAGTTTATTAATATCTTAAAATTTTCCTTCGATTTTTTAGTCCTCGTTTCATCATTATTTAATATCGAAGCTTTGTATATGATTAGAAAATAAATTATTATAAATTTATTAATTTAATAAACAAGAAATGATCGAACGGTTAATGTATAAATGTCAGCGATAACAAACGAATGCTAACAATTGAATTAAAATAAATATAAGACCTGTTATATTAACGCTGATTATATAATATATGTGCCAATTTAGTTTTATATATATGTATGTATATTATTAAAATGACATTTATTTAATTTAAACATACAACTATACCAATGGTGGTTGACATCGTGATGACAAATATGTCTTTTAAATATATGTACTGCAATAAACTCATCAACTACATAAGTACATCCTTAAAGGAGCAGATAACAATACACAAAGCCTTTAATGTCAACGAATCCAGTTGAAAGAACCAAGAATTACGGTGGCGCTGATAACAGATTAAAAAAAAAACATCGATATACTCTCTAGAGAGCTAGATTTGCATACGTGATTCGCAAGTCTAAATTAGGAAAAAAGGGAAAATCATGCATGCACCGATCTTAAACTCAAAGGCGGCTACTTCCACAATCCTCGGTTACAACCGTCTGCTTATGACACTAACACATATCACAGGTTCACCTTATATACTGTTTATATCCAGAAACACTCGCAACGATGATTCGGAACTACTACATTTGAAGCGGAAGACTGTAGGGAATGTTTTTCATGATTCTGAAATGCAGCGCTCCAAGTTCAGGCAATTTATAGGGATCACGTCTTCTTCCTATGTTACCCCTGCGGTCGTTGATATTCAATTTATTGTTGTGCGGGGATACCCAAGGGACGCGTCAGCGTGCAAGGTTCGGAAAACTAGTAAATAGTACGGATTTTTAGTCAAATGTTGCTAATAAAATTGCAACAATACGTAAAGCCATAAAGTGACATAGCCAGATAATATAAAAGCAATATCTTGTATAAATCGTGAGGGTAGTTTGAAATTTATATATTGAAGTAAAGTCGCTGGGTTGATTAATATATTTATATGACAGTGATTTATGTTTCTGTAACATACTTAAACACAATGTATAATTAATCGATAAGCATTTTAATTATAGAGATAAAAAATTGTTACATAAATGGATGTTTTATCACAAAGTATTTGGAGAAATCATACGCTGTTTTTGTGTGTCTGACGTACTCATAGATCTCTTTGGTACTTCCAACGCGATAATAACAGGAAATATTTTAAATATGTTCCCTTATAAAGACTCATAAGCTTTGGCTGATGACGCATTTACCATAATATCATGGATTTCTTTTTTTACTTTTCCTTCGTTTGCATTGATTGCAATAACTAAGAATAGTAATGACAAATAAATGAAAAGGTTTTCTGATGGTACAATTGTGACCTATACAACCTTAGTTGATTCTATTCAAATTGTTATCGCATTCTGAGTACATTAGTTTTAATCCAGATATAAATTTATTGCAATCCCCTTTAGGGATACCACACCAGCTAACCTTAACATTGCGGTTAGTTGCGGTGAAATCGTCAGACGAAAGCACTTAAACATAGCCATGTCGGGGCAAGCTGTTGAGATTATGTAAACGCTCCCTCAGATAACACATACAAGCAGTATGATAGTATAATGAGAACTTAATTTTCGTAATACTTATAAAATAACTTCATAATTTTATTTTATTTAATATTAAAAAAATGGCAGAATTAAAAATTAATTAGTTCAGATCCTTGCATAGTATATTAGTTTATCTATCAAAACAAAGTCTTTATGAAAGTATAACTCGGAACACTTCAGAAAAAACTATTGCTTTATTGTCACTTCTAACAGAACATCGTGTTTAAAAGTTTTCTGTACTAAAATTAAAGTATCTATAAACAGAGACTCCAGAAAGCATAATTATTCATATACCAGATTTAATTTAATAATGAAAACGAAATTCATATTTCCTGTTTAAAACGCTCCACTACTATTAAAACCCTTAGATTTCTCCTAAGTCTTTCTAAGAAGATAAATTTCATCTTGTAAATTGAACTAGGTTAATTATTTAAAGTTTAAAGTTAATCAATTGGGATAACTTAGGTAAAACATGAATTTTACTAATCTAATTAAAAAATTTAATATATTACAGATGAGTACTCTTCCATAAATTAATTTTACTAAATCAAAGAAATAGCAGATTTGTTTAACGTCTAATTAATTACATATATTCATTTTATATGTTGAATATCCAAAGAAGAATTATTTAAGCTATGGAACCCAACAAATACATGGTTAAAAGTACTTTATAACCGACGATACTGAAAGACGATCCAAACACATATTTGTTATTTAAATTAAAATTCAAATAATCAATACCGCTCCAGACATTTTGCCGAATTTATTTTGGTGAATTTATCGAAGCCATACTCGACCCGATACTCAGCCTTCTAAATATAAATCTCAATACATATTTCTTTCATATTTTTTTGTATTCTGTATACAATACAAAACATTATTAATTGTGGACATGCAACTGTATACAGGCGTTTGTAGTCAGGGTACCTCATTAGCGTCAAGCCCCTACTGTCACCAATTACTGCAGACAGATAGGGTTGTATTGTATCTATTTCAATTATTAAAGTGAATTCACTGAATATACTGAATTATTAAAGTAATTATATTCAACATCATACAATCATCAAAATATATTTTACAGCTATTATATGAAAAGCCGAAATTATATGATAAATTAAATTTAAATAGCTACATGTATTTAGAATCAGGTTTCAGTTTTCGATATATAAAGTTTCGTGATATTATATTTATTAGACGTAATATTTTTAATGATCATGAAAGCTTAAATATTGCTGTATTATTATAATGTGAAATGAAATACTGGTTTTGAAATCAGAGAACTAGAAGAAAGAAACAACAATTTATATAGAATTACCACCTCAAAGCAAAAAACAAAAATTAATACTGCTTCCATAATTTCCCTTCATTTTCAACATTACAAAATAATTCTTCAAGAATTTAAGTAAAGGTTAAATTAAAGTAAAGTAGTTTCTTTCTATCCCTACAAATATTATAAATGCGAAAGTAACTCTGTCTGTCTGTCTATCTGTTACGCTTTCACGCCTAAACCACTAAACTGATTTTAATGCTATTTGGTACAGAGATAGAGTTGACCTTGAGAAAGAACATAGGATAGTTTTTATCCCAGACTTTTGAAAGATTCTCTTGGAAACGTGATATAATCGAACTCTGCGCGGGCGAAGCTACGGGCGGAAAGCTAGTCTTATTATAATTTCAGTTACCAATTTCATCTGATAATATCAACTAATTTTTTTTTAAACGTGAAGGTTTCATTTCGATGTATAAATTTTAAGTTTTCCTATTTTGTGTTGAGCTAACATTATTGAATTATTAAGTAAAAATCTAACTTATATTTGAAAAAACTAACATGTTCTGATAAGAATTACCTTATCCATTTATTTACTTTTATAATAAAACTATTTATAAGAAGGATTAAGTTTACACCAATGACCTGTATAGTTTCTAAGAAGGATAAAAGTTACTAGTTTTCACCCTCGTATCTGCACCCCAGATTTATAACAGAAAACTAACTTAACAGTCTGTTGTTAAGGCAATATATTAGAACAAAATGCTATTTACATACTAAATTTCATTTGTTCTCAATTAGAAGGTATTTTTTTTTATACTGAAAGCAAAAATTACTTTGCTATCAGTATAAAAAAGCTTAATTATGAACAGGCGTCCCACGTAAAATGAGAAACTACAATCGCCCTTGGCCACTTAGTAAGAAGAAAAATTTAATAATATTCTCACAAAATAAGTACAAATGAAGATTGCTTGAATAAATTCTTAGGAATTTTTTAATAATTGTAATTAGTAATCATATTAAATAAATATTGTTACGGGAAAGTTATATTGTCCACGTTATTAATAACTAATGAAAAACCTTTTACTCTTATGGTAGGACTCCAGTACATATATATACATGTACATGTATATTATTAATTCAGCGTCAGCATGGTTGAAACTAAGTACGACATGGTGGGCCATAATTGCCTTATTTTAAACCGTATCTGATTTTTTCCATTTAAATGACATAAACAACAATGTTAAACTTGAAGAACAAGGAGAAAAAATGTATATAAACATATTTTTTTTCATGTAAATAAGAATTTTGTATAAAAATGACAACAAAAAGTTAACTTATAACTTAAAACTTCTGAATAGAAGAACAAAAACTTAACTTTATATTTAACTTTTTGGAATTACAAATATAAGATCATTAAGACAGTTTACGTAAAAATTTAAATAAATTTAAGGGTTAATCACTACAATTACCGTCATCTACGAAACCGCCACAGAAAGAAATTATATGTTCAGGGAAGCGGAATTGTGATGTTTCTTAGAGAATAATTTACAAGCATCATGAATAACACAATTACGTTGGAAATTCCATTGTCGGCTATCCTCTAATAGTATAAAGTTCTCATAGAGTATCAACTATTAATATAGGGTGTCCCAACTAGAACGCAATTTTTAAATTTTAAATAAAACACAGATATTAAAAAAAATTATCGTGAAACTTAATTATATCGTAAAGTAGATAGAATGAGGTTATGTATGGAACAAGATATCGTGCAGATGGCCGCCGCGGCTTTGCAGGCACACGCGCGAACTTTGAATGAAATTTTCTAGGACCGTTTTGCATCAATACTGCGGTATTTCATTAATACAGCGTCCAATTTCCTCTTTTAAGGCTTGAGTCGTCGTCGGCTTATTCGCGTGAACCATCGACTTCAAAAAACCCCAAAGAAAATAATCTAAAGGTGTTAAATCGCACGATCTAGGCGGCCTATTCTGGTCTCCAAAACGGGAAATAACATGACCAGGAAATGACTGATGCAGCAATTGAATTGTTTCTCTGGCTGTATGACATGTGGCGCCGACTTGTTGAAACCACATGCCGTACACATTCATTTCTTCGATTCTAGGCAAGAAAAAACTGGTAATCATTTCACGATATCGAACACCATTGACTGTTTGCGTTGTTGTTGTTGTCTTTACATCACTAACAGACTCAGTTTCGGCAAATTTATTCATTAATCTCTTTACATTTGACTCTTTTTGACTAATTTGCGAACTGTAGTCGCAAAACTCTCACCATTTTGGTAAAACAATTTTACAATGAGAATGCGTTGTTCATTCGTGTAGCGCTCCATTTTTACAAACCTTGTACCTTCTACAAGCAAATAATAACAATTGTTCAAATGTCAAACAATGGCACTTAAAATGGAGCCAAAGTTAAAAATTGCGTTCTTGTTGGGACACCCGTTATATTACATATTAATTTTCTGTAGTAATCATTTTAAAATATATTAATACCTAAAATTTTCTGTTTACAATTGGTGTATTATTGTTTTAAAATAAAAAACTAAAACTAAATATATGTTAATCAATTATTAATAACATTTTTTCATTACAGTATTAACCAAAAAACGAATATGATTCAACATAATAATTAAAATCGGTTGGCTATGTATTATTGAGAAAAATCATGACAAATCATGTGGGTCTGACACAAACATATGACACATACTATAATAATATTTAAAGCATGACTAAGCACATAAGTTAATTTTTGTGTCTCGTTGGAGTAAGTTAGGTAAGAAGGAAATGAAGAGCATGTAAATTGTATATGTATCGATCCACACTAGCATTTGTGTCACTCTTGTATGATTGTCATTTCATAATAATAATCTTGCTATTTAAACGTTTAAAAAATTATTTAGTTACAAAATTAATACTTTCATAAATTTGGTACTCTATTGAAGATTCAAAACATAATATACAAGAACAGCGGAGGCTTAATTAATTTATAATCTTTGAATCTTTCAGAGAATATATGTAGATTTGATATTCCGAATAATCAAATGTATGGATAAAAAAAATGGTTTTGTACATATTGCCGATAAGTGTGAAGAGATATGTATATTAAACACACGCACAAAAAATAACGAGAATGCACATATATACACTGATACACGTCCATTGTTACGTAATTGATGAATGAATTACCTAATTCTAAATGATTTCCTTCAGCTATCTGGTTTGTTACTAAGCCATGTACTTGGAACCTTACCCGATAACCCCTTTTTTTTTTTTTTTTTTTTTGATGACGTAGTGGAAACTCTTTTTACGAGCCGTCCAACCGGCCTTGGTGGAGCCGGAAGGGATGTGTGAGGCTCGGCCTGGGCAGGCCCCTACTCACTAAAACCACTGCGAAAGCCATCGGCCGCTATGTCGGTGTACCCCGGATCTGTCAGCGACAGGGCACACCAGCGACTGGCCGGTCCTGGCAAAGACCGGACTTACTCCCTCGGAGAATGGGGGCGATCCCGGCAATTAGGACCACCCCGACGACGCCGGGCTTTCAAAAGGGCCGGGTTACCACGCCGACCCCAGCCCGGAACACAGGGGTGCTATTGGAGGCGTAGGAATTGCCTCCGACGCACCCCCGTACGTCGCCTGCGGGGGGAGGGAGCATCAGCCGCCCTCTCCCTACCCGATAACCCCTGCTGTAAAGTGTGAAAGAGTGAAAAATTTACTAGTTCTATTTTCTTAGTATTGCAAATAAACTCAAGATTGTAAAAGCACTAAATTCTCTAGGTTGATAAGAAGTAAGATCCAATGGACTGTTCTTTACATATAATTCGTTGAGTTTAAAAATATTTCTGTTCTTTATGCTTCATATATCAAAAAAAACATACATAATTAAGTAATTATATTTATTCTTCAACTTTTTTTACATCATAAATTCCATTCGATTGTTACTAAAAGTATAACGAATTTTAGGAACGAATTATTTTTATTAATCCGGAGTCTGCTAGTTTCGGTGATAATGACCTGTGATGTATTAACATCAAGCACCCACCGTCATATCAGAGAGACGGGTGTATTGTTTCTTATTCGCTCATTCGGTAACGTTCGTGAATTACTAGTGTATATCTTGAATAATAATAATAATAATAATAATTAGAGTAACAGGTACCTTATGAAAAAATATATCTTAGTTCTATATCGATTTATTCCTTGTAGACAATTTAGACTCAGTTTAATCCACTTGATGAGTTAATCATACTTACCAAAGTTAGCTAGCACTATTCTAAGTGCCAGCTAGACTCAGCGTTGGCTATTTGTGGGCCAATGAAGATAATATTCAAGAAAACTAACATAATCCGATTATAGATCTAAGGTTTTAAACAAAACGGAACCATTTGCAATGTAATTTTCGAGATGATGATGAAAGAGTATGACACTAAGACATGGTTCTTGATTACTAGACCCAAGTGACATGGGTTAAGGGGCTGGATGTAAACCGGATTCCCAGCCCCCCGTCAGCACCACTGGGATTTTTTAGTGGGTATACCGGGAATATATTTCCTGAGGAGTCCCACTTACCCTCTCCATCCCCCGACGGAAAGGGGATGCGTAAGGTATTTACAGTATTAGAGTATTCCGAAGACTAAATATATTTCGAGGGATTCAAGATTTCAATTCGGAAACATGAATACCAGAGATCAAATACGTAACAATGTAACATTTCTAGGATCTGGACGTATTTTCAAGAGTCGACTATGTGTTATTAGAATTAACGTGATTGGATACCGATATTCCAGGGAAATTCATTTGAATTTGAATGCAAAAACAAATAAGAATAACAATAATAAACTTAATAATAAGTTAATAAGGCGTAACATCATTAAATCAATAAGTAAGAAATAAGAAAATAAGTAAGAATAAAAAAATTATAAAATTAAGATTATATAATTTGTGTTATAAGGCTAGTGTACACCATGTCGGGGAGGTAGCGATGAATGCTTCGGCGATACCCGCCTCTCCGGCACATGGGTGGATGAGGTACACGGGTTGGTTTTTAGTCAGTAAGAGTCTGACAGTCCCCTCCGTCCTTCCCCGAGGGCGGCGAGGCTCCATGAGGATTTTCCAACCCAACACCAAAAAAAAAAAAGTGTACACCAGAGATATAGTACAGAATGTTTGAGGTAATGAAAAGATATAATCAATAATATTTTCTGTTTAAAATAATCATGATGAATTGAATTATTATAATCAGACTTTATTATTCGACATGTAAAATGTATTTGGCTTTAAAATATCATTCACCTTGTAAAATAAGAACAAAGTATTCCCAAAAGAAATTTTTTTTTGAATGTTTTTAAAAAGAACGTTCATATATACGTGTCACATTACAAAGAAATCATTAGTAATTGCTTCTAATTGTGCAAATTTTGATAAGAATACAAACATAAAAAAAAAAACAGGAAGTAAGCTTATAATCTCTTTTTTACTCGTCAAACTTAAATATAATTTTTAATGGATGAATGATTGGTCCTGAAAGAAAAAGTAAAAAAAATGTAAGGAAATAATTGGAAAACAAAAAATTATAGATATTGCTCTACAGCCATGGTACAAAAAAGGAAACTGAAAAGTTGATGAAAGAAGAAATAAAACAATATTTATTAATATTAATAGTGACATCGTTATGCGCGTAAAATATCAATTTTTTGCATTTACAATGTACTAAAATATATCTAACAAGGGCAAAATAAAATTGAGTAATTCTTAAACACATTTTTTGAAATATAGTACTTAGAACATTGTTCTAATTCTATATGTCCCTTAATTAAAGATTACTTAAAATATTTGTGGTTAGTAAACCAGAAATATTTTAATTGTATGTCGGATGAAATGCAATGAAGCTAAGATCGATTCGAACTCGTTGAGTTAATCTGCTTTCACTTATTCATAGATTTTAATCCGTTCTATAAAATCTTTTTGCCATTAGCTGTTATCAATAATATACATATTGGACTTTTTTATAAGTTATATTTGGTTTTAATTGAGTTATTTTTAACTTGTCAATAAAAGTAGGAACTAAGAGGTGGATAAATCTGGTTTATTGATTTTGCAATGTATTTTATAGCTCAATTTGCTTTACCTTAGTACACGATCTCTGTTCTAAGAAACGTAGAATAATAAAACATATCTATTAGCCACAAATCTCTAAAATCAGTACTGGTTTTAACCATAAAACAAACTATTAATGGTCTTGTAGGTGAGATCATTTTGAACCTGCAAAATGATCTCACGGTGCTGATCTTTAATATCTATCCAACTTGAGTGATATACAAGAAGGGTCTTTATGTGTTTCCTTCATTCACATATTATCTCATAATAATATGTTTCATGTATATTAACATTGAAAGAAATATTCTCTTTCCATCAATTATATTTATTAATATTTTACCATTAGCTGTCACTTCTTTACGTTTTAAATCCATTTTATTTTTAAGCTATTCTTGTGTTAACAATTGGAAGTAAACTTTTATTGAGATTAATTGTTACAGTTTCTAGTATCGTAGTTTTTTTAAGTTTTCCTTTTAAAATGTAAAACAATGCAGCAACAATGAAAACATTGTAATAACTGTAATGAAACAGTCATTTAAAATTATTGCTTCATCGTGTTAACCTAACTATTTTTAAAATATTTTAACTTAAAGCAGCTATTTAGTAAATAATAGAGAAAAATTCAGGGACATCTTAATTAATAAATCAGCTTTCCTTCAGTTATTAAAATTTTAATTTGTTAATATATGTATTACCGTGAATTTTTAATTTTGTTTCATTATGGCCATTTATGATGTTCATTTGATGTATTCTTTATTTACAATTTTTATAGATTGTCATTGTATAAAATTTTGGGTGAAACTAAAATTAAGTATGTAGACGTTTTCAGAATATTGATTGTGAAATTCGGTGAAGCTGCTTTACACTGCAGCAATATTTATCAAAATTACAAAATGTTCTCACCGGGCCGAGTAGATGGGAACGACAAAGAGCGTACCAAACACGTCGATAACAGATGAAAATATTCATAAAGTGAAGAAAATTGTGTAGGATGTAGGATAACCATCGAATGAACGTTGCAGATATTTCTGAAAAACTATATGTATATATATTTGTATAAATTGGGTCTTAATTTAGATGGGGGACTTGAAGTGCGATAATTCAGCCCAAAATTTAATCACACATCGTTGTACATAACTTTTTTGGTGCCAAAACTGAAGAAACCCATGAAAGAAGGACGCTGCCGATATGAGAATATAAATCCGATCACAAAAAAAATAATCTCAAAAGTACCCAAATTATTGAACTAAACACCAGAAACAATACATTATATGTAGTGTGTAAAACATCTACCAAAACAAAATAGATATTTATATTTAAATAAAATATTTTTATAAAATGCACTACTATTTGATCATTCGGTGTACACTAAATATTAGTGTTAATCATGTTATTAAATTTAATATTCTAATAACTATAATTTTTGTTACAGTTGTTCAATATATTAAAAATGATATAGTGAAATAAAACTAATATTAATGTGGAAACTAAAGACACATTACTTACAATTATTTTCAAAAAACATCCCACTTTCAATAGAGGGGATGGCTGTAATTTATCTAGTATCTGGGAACTTTTCATAAATAATATAAAATCCCATGTCCGTAATCACATCCCAAGACCTCAAAAGACAGTGAGCGCATTGAGTGACAGGAAATTAAGAGATCGTTTGGTCTGCCCATGATCACGGTTGCTGGAAAGGAAAAGAAGCGTTAGTTTGCAGTTCAAAAGTAGCAAAAATAAATCCATAGTACATCCGAAAATCTTGCTTTCATTTAAATAAATTCAAGTGATTATTTAAGACGAAATTAACTATATATTTTAGGCCAGAAACAACTCATATATACAAAGAATAAAAGTACACATTCAAGAACTGATTAAATATTATGAATAATAATAGTAAGGCTAGAAGCTTTGATTAATGAAACCTCAAAAGATTTAATAACAGCTGTAAGATTATTTTATATTCCAAGTTCATTTAGTAAATTAAAATATTCTGTCTTTCATATCATTTATAAAACATCAATTGAGACTAAATACATTCTATCCTTCAACATTAATCAAACGAAAGCTTGTTTTCAGTTGGATAATTTTAAATAATTCCCAAAAATAAAATCAGAAAAAAAAATTAATGCCTTACGTTGATTACAAAATATGTATCTCACAAATTGATAAGCCATGAATTAAATTATGAGAGTGCAATTCTTTTAAGTAGGTAATATTCAAACCAACATCTGTACAACTTTTTTAATTACTTTCAAATAGAAGTTTATTTTACAAGATTGCAATAATTATTATTCGTAACTGTTAATTAAGATGGTTCTCAAGATAAAAAATTTAAAAAATCTACAATAGCTGAGATAGTAATCAGTCTTCATTAGCGACGCTGATTATCTTGTTACAAAGTATTTATTATCATAATTAAATATTGAAAGAATAAAATATTGCTCAAGCTATTTAATATATTTTTACATACGAGTATATGAAGACTTGGGGTAGACGACTTAATTTAAATAAAACTAAGTTTTTTGTATTCCCGTTTTTTATTATTTTATACATACATGTAACATATTCACGAAGTTCCGCTTACTTTTCAGAAACTGTAATCATTGGTTACGAGATACAAGTGTCTGTGTGTGTGAAGTAAATCTTGTTATTTGTCATAATTTATCAACAACTATTTCTTAATCAAGTAAAGAAAAAATAAATTTGCATTTAAATAAAAAAAAAGTTGAATGTAAAATGAATGACATAACTATATTTTGAATAATTTAAAACAGGAAATTTCATTGGATAGTTTAAAACAGGAATGCAGGAATCTTTTCTTTTTTTCTATTTCTCCTTCAAATCACGCAGGTATATTTTCTACCGTACTAACATAAAGTTGAATTATGTCATTAAGTACTTTTGTCACATTGCGTCTTTCGAGAAAAATGCTAATCGTACCTTAACTAGGTTAGTCTTGATAAGTTAATCATTTTAGAGACACATTACTTGATATGAAAAAACATAAAGAATACAGTAAGGTCTTATAAAATAATAACATTAGTTATTCTGACTTTCTTGTGATATAGAAATTAGGTTTTTAAATATAGCAATTGCATCGGGTTAAAAGAAAATCAACAATAGAAAATACAATTTACCCGAAGGTAGGAGTCCAGCGTTGCCCATAAACAGGGTCGACGTAAAAGCCATTTTAAATGTATTACCTTGTCCTAATCATCCGAAATGATCCCTCTAAACATAACCCTAAAAAGTCTATAAGAGCGTCATTATAATTCTTATATTCTATATGACGTATCGTTAACACATATGATTTTTTATTATTTCACTTTTATTTATTTGACGTTAAAATAATCGTATAATAGCTTTACAAACTACGAATGAAATTAATTTAATTTATGTCAAATAAGCTTCTTTATCCTACTATTACCCTGCCAATATTTTGATTACAGCAGTTGTTATGAAGTTCTACAAATAGTTTGTCTGTAACATGTCACTGTTTTATAAAAACGGTACTTATCCAACGACACCTGACAAAACTTTTATTTACTATATTTTTCATTTTAATTTTCTATATAATTTTGCTGCCAATGGTTTTCAGATTTTGGATATTTAAATCACATAGTTCTTAAATTTACCATTTATATAAAAAAGATTTGCAAAGTTGATTGATGAAGCAAAACTATAGTTGTCCAGAAAAATATAGTAGTGTTGTAAATGAATGTATCCACATTAATGAAAATTTCTTTCATCTCTTATACATTTATATTAGATTTAATTGCTTTTAAATAAAGTTTGTCTAAAACAATACTATTTTAGCCAAAATATTTTTAACTTAAAGAGATATGATTGCAGAAAACTAAATTAACATAACTTTACTTCAGAGAAAATAAAGTGAATCGTAACCATATTTTTTTTATATAACATAGGGGGCAAACGAGCGGGCAGGCCATCTGGTGGGAGATAGTCATCGCCGCCCATGAACACTCGAGGATCCAGAAGGCGCCAGAGTGCGTTGCCGGCCTTTCAAAAAGAGGTACGCTCTCTGCTTGAAACACCCTAAGTCTAAGCACTAACTTAGTTTTAATTGTATACCAGTTAATTCTCCTACACAATTAAAAAGAAAATATAATAGTATATAATATAAAACAAATTAAATATAATATGCTTAGCTTCTAGTTAAGTTTTTAAATAATTAAATGAAATCACAATGTGCCCCAGTAAAAATACACCAATTAACAAAATATAATAAAATGAAAATTATGAGCAATATTTAATTAAAGTAAATTTTCGGACTTTTTGTAATATAATTTTATTTAATATTGTAAATACTTTCAAAGTTTAGTAAAATCATAATTAAATACAACAAATTCTAACTTCAATACTTTTAAATAATTATTTTTTTCAATCTACTTTAAATGACATCATTTAGATGTCAGCATAAAATAAAAACATTTATAACTAATTGTGTTCAAACTTTTCATTCAATTTATTGGGATTCATGGTGAACTGCTTAATTTTAGCCTTTTTCAATAAATTTTTTGATAAGAATACCCACATTTTTTGTTGTCCTTTTTGCAGACTTTTACGAGGTAGAAAAAAATAAACCTATATGTTTAAGCAAATAGCGTCATTACTTTTTAAAATGAATTTTCATCCGTTATATTAAAAAAAACTCACTTTAGCGATGGAACAGATAGAAGAAGAAGTTTTTTTTTTTAGCAAAACTTTAAGAGCTTTCCAAATCAACAATGATTTACGACTAAGCATCTTACGACTTTTTCAAAATAATAAAGGGGAAACTTTAACTTTTACTAAAATATTGAGATATTATGATGACTTACAGTTCACTGAAAAGTATTTACTTGAAGAGGTGATTTTTCTATAATTTAATTTAATTATATACATTATTATGTATTATATGACGAGTAAGAATTATTCTAAAAACCATTAAGGTTTTATGTACACCATTCTAAGCTGTAGCCACATCTATATACAACATATACAAGTATACCATGAATATTCCTCTACATGACATGGTTATACATGATGTTATGGATTATGGCATTGGATTGTAAACCTATAGTACACCTCATAACAAGTGCGCATAATTTGAAAACCCTGTGACAATACTGTGAATATGAATAGGTACGCGTTGAATTATATACTAAGCTGTCATGTAATGGAGTATGCAAATGATTTACTGAAAGCGAGAAATTAAGATTGTTACTGTTGCTTAATACATTTATTAAATGTCATATGCTGTATTAATGTAACATTATAAGTAACTTCTTGTTCAGCTTAGCGGATGAAATAAATAGCGTCTTCGGAATCATAATGTAGTTCCCAGTTTCTGAAAGTTCAAAAGTTGCAATGTTACTTCTACTTAACTTAGAGGTTTGTTGAAAATGTCATCTACAAAATGAAGTTGTTTACTCAATATTTAACCTAACTATATGAGAACTTTTGCTTTCCTCACATCTACTTCCTAAATGCTTTTATGTATATACATTTATGGATTTTCTTTTCTTCCTTTCTCGCTGCTTAGATTTCTTATTCAAGATTTTATGCATTCATACCTTGCATACCAAAAATATTAAAAAATACGACAAATAAATAGAATTTTTAATGAAAAAACCTTTGATTAGACAAGATCGTTTATAATATTCCATCAATGATTGTTAGATAAGGGGAAGGAAGAATATAACATCTGTCCCTTCCAAATGTCAAACCCACGCCATCTCACTGGGCAAGCTTGTGTCTAACGTGTTGTCGGCTGTTCATTTGTATTATCATAAATGTCTACAATATTTAATACCCTATGCTACGCTTGGAAATAGAGAGCCAAGAACTAGGTGTTACAATTTTAAATACATTTTCTTAAAATATACATCGATAGCTGGTCTATTTAAGAAATAAAAACACTTATAGGTAACGGCAACGATGCCATAACATTTGAAACTGTAGAATCTCCAGAATCACAAAAACTAAATTTCCAAGAGCCCCTGTTTTTCCAATTATCGTCTATTTATAAATCTTTTATTTACTAAATTCATAAAGTAAAAAAAGACAATAACAAAAAGCCATCTATGTACAAAAGAGTAGTATCTAGAGTAGTTATTGTAAGACTCTTTATAAGATTTTCCTTTTCACACTCAGAATCATTTGGAAGAGATCTCTGAAAGAGATATTTTTTTGCATTTGTTACAATTTGTCATTTAAATAATATTTACAATTTTATGCAATAACAAAAAAATTGTTTAATGTTTTTTTCTTGATCTTGAATGTTTCCTTTGCATATAATTTGAGTAGGAACAACAGTGAACTTCACAAAATATGGACTTTTGTAATAATATTGACAGTTTTATTCGAATTTCAGCCATTTAATTATATAAAGTTATAAATAAACAGAATAATATCTTGTTTATTTCGATATTTGTACTTTAAGAATTATTAAACGTGGGCGTTTCTTTATTAGTGCTTGTTACTAATTCTTCATGAGAATTGTTGAAGCAAGATAAGTAAGCAATATAAAATAAAGTTAGAAAAACAAATATTTTTCCTGCTATCCCAAGATAATGTAGGATGACAAAATATTTCTTTAGTTGAGGGTTTCAAAAACTATGAAATCAGAAAAGAATTTTAAAAGTAACAACACAAACAAACACGCATGAAAAAGACTTTTTAATTATACATATCATTTTTATACAAAGTTATGAATGATAAATTTCATGTTATAGTTAAGCAATATGACACAGTGTAGACATTTAATAAAAAGAAGCAAATATTAAAACACAAATATGAATTGTCTTGTATAAAGTGTACATTTTATATAATACCTATATATAATTGCATAGTAGTATATATTTAATTCTATAATAATTGAGTAGACAACCGTCAGACCTTTTTATTTTTTCATCCTATATTAACAATCTGAAATGTACGATAAGTTTTCCATTCGGTATTTAAATTTCCCAGGAGTCGAATAAGTGTTTACTGTTTATATCATAATTTAAAACGAGTTCTGTTAAGATTAAAGTTTCATTATATATATATTTTTGACATCATTTTCTAATTTTCCTCCCGCAAATTTTTTGCTTCAAAAAAATCATTCGAAAGGAAAAACAAAAGGACGTCCTCTAAATAAAACATAGACTGGCACTTTAAAAGAATTTATTTAAGGTCTACTAACTTACTTAAAGAGAAAGTGGGTTGGTGTTTATCAATATTATTGAATATAGCACCAAGAAATTCAAAGTTAATTTTTTATTCTGTTCTGGTAGAATTTAGCCGATTTATTTATATGTGAAATTATTTTCATTTCAACGAAAAAGTTAGACGTCAAATAAAAACTGAAATCAAAACGTTTAAAGTCAAACACATCAGTAGATAGACATTGAACTAGAAACAGCAACACAATAAACAATTTTCGTGTCTCTGAACCACATATTGTAACTGACGTTTATTAACTGCACGGTATTGTAATTACAGCAACGAGTAATGTGAACAATGAATTTAAGCGATGTCTACGATGATGGAGGCTCTAATTTGATTTTCATTTTTAAAAGTAAACTTAAGACTTAATTGTTGCTCAGAATACGATTTTCATAATTATGTTTAGGACTTTTAAAAAAGCTAAAATCTAAATACTCTAATAATAATTTGCCGTCCGCTTTTCTATTTAAACTGTCTAGACCTTATTTACCATATAAAGCATTATATATCTTAATATAAATCATTCGGAATCTAAATATATATCTGTGCCATATTTCTCATAATGTAAACAAATAAAACAATTGTTTTTAATTATGGACATGCGTTTTCACGTATACAGAAATACTTTTGTGGTGAGTAGCTCAGTAGGCTTAAGCATTGACCTACAGATTAATTTAATTTAAAATGTTGAATTTACTGAAACTATTGTTTTATAACACTGTAACTCATAGTTTTAAATATTATTCATGATGTCACCCTTTTAGTATTAAATAAATATTTAACGACCCAGACGATTTGTTTATCAAAGAAAGAACATTTACATACATGAGATATCACAATTTTTTTTTTTTTTTTTTTTTTTTTTTTTTTTTTTTTTTTTTTTTTTACCCGGGGGAATGTGCTCTACACATACCCGACCTAGCGGGGACTGGGTCGGGTTATGTGGGGATGGTAGTCCAACCCTGAAGGGGGAGGACAGACGCCCCTGAAGGGGACGCCCCGACCCACTAAACCTAAACCGGGGTGTTCCACTCCTTTCCACTGAGGCGTCACGGGTTCGCTATAGCGCACCGCAACGCAATGGCTGTCAGATGTCCTGACTCACTTATGAGAGGCGCGCATCACCTTAACCCTCTAATATGGGCGACGGAAATCCCCGTCCGCCACCCATAGTCTCCTTCCAGCGCGCGACGATGTTGCTACGTGAGGACCAGAGCCGCCATGTAGGCTCGACGCCGTCGACCACCTCTCCCACGACGCATGGGGAGGGATGCGATGCTTCGCTCCCTCTCCCTCTCTGCCTCTTCTTTAGCCGACATCACTGTCTTGGCAAAGAGTTCAACGGCCTGCCAGGCCTCTTCCCTCGTTATCATGGCGCTAACCAGGACCGGTAACGAGAGGTCCGGCCCTATGGTAGCCACCAGAGCGCCTCGAAAATTGTTCCAGGCGGGACATACGGCACGGGTGTGCTGTGCCGTATCCTCCTCTTCTCCACAATGATGGCACGTTGGAAAGGGTTCCTTGCGCACCACTCGACACAAATACCGACCAAAACATCCATGTCCGGTCAGCAGTTGCGCCAAGTGGAATGTCATGGAACCGAACTTCCTATCCACCCACTGCTTAAGGTGGGGAAGGACGGCCCACACCAAATCCCGCCCATATCCCGGGTCACGTAGGCGCATTGCCCACTCCTCCAACACTTCAGCGTGCGCCTCCGCTCTCCATTTCTTTATTTCATCTTGATGGGGATAACCGTCGTCCTCCTGCCAAGCGAGAGTGCGTCGCTTCCATATCGCTGCGAGGGCTTCAGCTTCGAGATCCCACGGCGGAGTCCCTGCGAGAATGCATGCACCGTCATATGAAACAGTACGGTATGCCCGGGCCACCCTAAGCGCCATGGTTCGCTGTGGTCGGCGCAGCAAAGCCACAACGCGACGGCTTAGAGTGCCCGCCCATATGGGCGCACCGTACAACGCCATGGATTTAATGACACCAGTGTAGAGCCGTCGACAAGCGTCATTTGGGCCCCGGATGTTTGGGAGGATCTGCCCTAGAGCTCCGGCTGCAGCCACTAATCTTGTTGCCAAGCGCCGGAAGTGCTCCTCGAACTTCCACCTGCTGTCGAGGACAAGTCCAAGATATTTTATCTCGGAACCGACAGTAATGGAGGTTCCACCAACCACAATGTGACTTCCCGCAGGAGGCTTATTACGGGGCCCGTGGAAAGCCATAGCCTCAGATTTATGCAGAGCCACTTCGAGACCTATCGCCCTAATCCTTGCAACTACCTGGTCTACGCCTGCCTTGGTAAGAATGGCCGCCTCTCGGTGATTGGGGCCACGGGCTGTCACCAAAGTGTCATCTGCGTAACAAGTCACGCTGACACCTTGGAGGTAGGCACCGCGCAGCACCCAATCATACCCGATATTCCATAAAAGGGGACCAAGGACAGACCCCTGTGGAACACCGCAAGACATCACTTGCTCTCTCCAAGACCCGTCACGCACTGGGAATGCGATCCGGCGACCAGCGAAATAGTCCGTCACTAACTTCTGCAGATAGAGGGGCACTGCATGGTATCGCAGAGCCTCCCTGACAGTTTCCCACGGCAGGGTGTTGAAGGCATTGGAAATATCCAGCGAAACCGCCCATAACACCCCGCCTCGAGAGACTTCGCGGTCCGCCAACTCTTTTACGCGCCCTATTGCACCGATTGTGGATTTTCCTCTCCGAAACCCATATTGGGTTTCATGCAGTCCCGGTTGCAGACACTCTGACAGCCGGTCGGCGACCACTCGTTCGAAGAGCTTGCCAATCTCGCTCAGCAACACAATCGGACGGTATGCCGACGGCTCCTCTGGCGGACGTCCGTCTTTCCTCAACAACACCAACTTCCCCATTTTCCACTGACGAGGAAAGCGGCCTTGTGACAGGCACAGGGAGAACAGGTCTTTCGCCCAATCTGTCATGGGTCCAAGAGCAGCCACAACAGTTCGGCTAGGGATACCGTCCAAACCCGGAGCAGTGTTCTTCGACTTCAGTTTTCTAAGAGCCACCACAAGCTCAGCGGTTGTCACCGGCAGCACTGTTTCCAGTTCGAATATATCGGAATGGGCAGACACCATAGTTGGCGGTGTCCATTCCCTTCTTTGTGGAAAGAGGGTCTGCACCACACGATCCACGAACTGTGGTTCTCGTGGTGATGGGCGGCGCCCAGGGTCGAAGTTTGGCTCTGACGACTCTGTACGGTCTACCCCATGGATCCCTGTTAATAGAGTCTAGCCACTCTCTCCAGCAAGTGGTTTTGGCGTCGCATATGGCCACTTGCAGGTCCCGGCACGTTTGCCGGTATGACTCGTAAAGCGATGTCTCTTCCTCGGGGTCCCTTATCCTTCTTCTTCTCGCACGGGTGTATCGTCGACGAGCAGAAGAAACGGCTCGGCGCCATTCGTACAACTCCTCCCTCCACCAGTATACACGGCGCCTGGGAGTCGCTGGTCTGGCTCTCGGCATTGCTGCATCGCAGACTTTGGTTAGAGCCTCCATAAACCTGTCTGCCTCCTCGTCTACATCCCCAGAGATATGGTCGCCTCTGGCCCAAGATTGTACTATTGCGGCCTCTATAGCCAACGATCTATCGAATCGCGAGACAACCCATTTGCGAGCACCTACGACAGGAGAATCAATCCGCCGAGAAATCGAGGTAGCGCATTTAATTTGGAATCGGATGTATCTGTGATCCGACAGAGTGACCGCATCCGTTTCCACTTTCCATCCTAACACACGGCGAGCAAGGGAGTCAGATGCCAATGTAAGATCAACTATTGAACCCCCGTTGTGTCGCACACACGTGTGTTCCAACCCATTATTAAGAACAGTCAAACCCAAACTCGCCGACCACTCCTCCAACAACTCTCCCCGCACGTCCGTTACTGGAGAACCCCACGTAGTGGACTTAGCGTTGAAGTCACCGGCGACTAGCAATGGACAGGAATGTAGACTCCCAATGAGGGCTCCGATTTCAACGAGCAGCTGCTCGAAGGCAGCAAGACCCGAATTTGGCGAGCAATACACCCCAATGATGGTTGTACCACCCACATCGGCCATGACATATCCCCTACCTCTGGCCCTAGAGCTAATAGTTGGGGAGCCATTGGCCGTAAGGGCAGCAATAGCCACCAGACCCTCACTGTCTCCCAGCCAGTTATCCCGGGGAGGTACAACGTAGGGTTCAGCGACCACCGCAACCTGTATCTGCTGAGATATCACAATGTGTTAACTTTTTGTTGCTGAAACCAATGTTCGTGCCAGTTAATTTAACTTTTGAAAACAGTTGAATAATCTGCTTTAAGAAGTAAAAAATAATAAATATTATGTATAGTATGGTGATATGTTGTCAAAATTAATTAAATAGTCTTTACCATAAACTCTTTAGTTTAATTAATTTAATTTAAAAATTTAATACATTTGTTTCTAAGAAAAATAGTTTAATCTTTCATTTTACTTATTTAAATAGTATTGTTATGGTTATGTACCTCAGTAAAATTGTGTTTAGTGATGTAGTTTTTTAATAAAAAACTTATCTTTTACTAAATTATATTAAGAATAATCGTAGTTTTCTACTCCTATACATATTAAAAAAAACTGGAAACCATATTTAAGATAGATAAATAATAAAATATAATCAATGTATACAATAAAGAAGATCCAATTGATGAAATATAAAAAATATTTGTAGTAAGTTTGGTGATATAATTTTTTTTTTAGAGAAGGCAATAACTTGTTTTCATATATACATATGTACATACTACATTGTGTGATATTTCAATATGATAACGATGATATACAGTATGAAGTTTATGTTGAAAATGTTTTTAATAGTGGATCTGTTATAATTCCAGAAAAGGAAAACTAAATAAGGCAGATCTCTACAGCTATAAAAAATGTCAAGTATTAGGAAAAAAAATAGTAACCCTTGTCAATAGTTAAGTGAATAAATTGGCAACATTTTATTAATTATGTATGTTTAAGACTTGTTTATGTTTTGTGATATAAAAACAAATTTCATTAAAAAAAAACACTTAACAACATCTAAACGTGAATGTTAACTCGTGTTCGAAGAAGTTTATCATTTCATTTTCATTGGTGGATATATTATCACCATTGGAAAATCACATTTGTTAATTTCTTTTTCAATTGTGTTCTAGATTCGAGTAAAATTGTTAATAAATAGTAATTACTTTATTAAAATGATTTATTGTAATTTTCAGCTCTGTGAATATTTTGTGTATTTGTAATAATTTTTAAATAAAATGATCCCTTAGTCAGTCTTCATATTTTTAAGTTAAGTTCGGACGACATTTTATGTTATTTTAATATTAATTATGAAACTTTAAACTTTGTATCGCTAACGAAGACTGATAACTAGCTCAGCAATTGTAATTTTTCATCTTAATATCACGAGAAGAATCTTAATTAACTATTAGGAATAATTATTTCATTCGTTTAAAATAAATTTGTATTTAATGTTTAATGTAAAGGAATTTTTAATGAAGTTTTATCTACGTAGGGTAGTTTTAAAAGTATTTGACATTGTCAGAGACAATTTTCAAGAAAAATATGGTAATTAAGTCTTCTTTAAAGCTTAGCACTGATTTTTCGTGCGGGAATTTCTTTAAAAACAATCCAAATCACAACAAAACTTTCCATTCTTAAAGGATTAAATATTTTGGATTATTTCAAAATGAAAAACTCAATCTTTTGATTAGCTCATTACTGTGCTAACTATTTAAATTAAAGTTTACATAGAAAATACAGAATGAAATATTTTTATTACCTCGAGGAACTAGAACTTAACGTGAAACAAAGCACTTATAATTTTAATTTAAATATTTATAATTTATAATATCACACACACACACACACACACACAAGCACACACTTTTGTATGTAATACCATTTGCTCTGCTTTTTTCCCCCTTTGTTTTTATTATTAACTAGCTTTCCGCCCGCAGCTTCGCCGCGTGGAGTTCGGTTATATCGCGTTTCCAAGAGAACCTTTCAAAAGTCTGGGATAAAAACTATCTTATGTTCTTTCTCAAGGTCAACTCTATCTCTGTACCTAATTTCATTAAAATCAGTTCAGTGGTTTAGGCGTGAAAGCGTAGCAGACAGACAGACAGACAGAGTTACTTTCGCATTTATAATATTAGTAGGGATTGTATGCTCGAGTGTAACTGTATAAATGAAAATTTGTGTAATCCTAAATTGGCCTTATTTATGGTTGTATTGTTATTATTTTAAGATCACTGTAACGCTGTTGGATTACCAATAAACTAAAAATAAATAAATAAATAAATAAGCATAATTATAATCGCCGCAGTGCAATCTTTTCAAAGTTCGCTAATCAAAGGATTTAAGTCCTATTGTTGTTAATAGCAGTCTGAATGCATGTGTATGGACTTGCAACTGTTGTGTTATACAACAAAATAAGTGCTAACCACAACGATAAAGAATTTGAGTTGTTTCTCGTTACGTCAAATAAAATGTCATGAAATAATAGGCTTACATATGCTATCGTAATCGTTTTCAGTGATCTATTTTACAATAGTTAAATTTTACTTATTTAAATGTAATTTCAAGTTAATATGTACTAATGAAGTTAAAATAAGAAAGATTTGGGTAATTACTAAAAAGCCAACAAAGTAATGAGATCTAAGATTTTCGCGAGTACACATTTAAATGAAACTAATATTTTCGGATTTTACTTCGCGTTTTATTTTAGAAACTACATACTCCCGACGTTTCGGCTACTTTTCAGCAACCGTGATCACGGTTTAGTTGTAGTAGTAGTAGTAGTAGTAGTAGTAGTAGTAGTAGTAGTAGTAGTAGTAGTAGTAGTAGTAGTAGTAGTAGTAGTAGTTTCTAAAATAAAACGCGAAGTAAAATCCGAAAATATTAGTTTCATTTAAGCCAACAAAGTATTAAAATATTAAAATGACGAGTCTTCCATTGTTTCTCGGGTAAAAAGTAAAACAAAGCAATTAAAATAACCGATCGCTGTAGAACCGTAAGAATTATGTCAAAAAATTAACCACAATTTCTATTACTTTTATTTCACAATCATTCTATTACTTTGAAGGGATTAAATTAATTTTATCTTTTTTTTTTATTCCTAACTTTTTGTTGCCCACGACGCGACGATTAGTATAAGATTATAGAAGTTATATTTTTGAAGTATTTTATTTTAAACGAAGTTTTTCACTTATTATAATCTGTAAGCCTAATTAGCGGATATTACTTAAACAAAATATTAAAATCAGGCATTTAAATGCTGAAAAAGAACAAATGCGGTTTCTGAAGTTGGTAAATGGGTTTTTTAAAGGACGTAGCTTAAATGCTTGTGTAAAATTCAAGACACATGTCAAATCAGCCGTTATTTTAATGAAACAATCATATTAGTTTTTAAATTGGCCAATGCCAGTCTACTGAGTTTAATGCCATCAAAACGCAAACCTTTTGTTATGAACGCCAAAAAGTCTAACGTCTTACGTCGTTCGCCTTTACTGAACTTTTCAAAATGTATCCTTGGATTAATCCAACCTTTTACAGCTATGGAGGTGTCCTCAAACCTTAATTTTCGAAGATTTACTAAGTCCAAAGCTGCAGCTACAAGGAAACTCAAAGTTCTTACAAATGTGAGGCATTACTTCATGAGAGGACAACTACTCGGATGTGTAGTAGAGTTAGATAATATTATTATAAAAGTTGTTAATAAAGGAATATCTCAAAATAAAACTTTGAACAATCTCATCAATTCATGATTTAATGATAAAGTAATTTTATATGAGTAATTACTATCTGTAGTACTTTGGTTCTTTAGTTTCAAAGGAGGTAAATATTTATTCTAATCATTACAAAGCGTATGGGTAGCGCTATTTACGTATTACAGCTTACCTGTAAAAGGATTGCAATCAGTTGACCAGATGAGTTCAGTAAGGCTTTATCGAATGGTTTTCTGGGACATGTCCTAGATAAGCTTCCAACTCTTACTCAATTTCTACCACTACTAGTGGACTGTCTATGTCACATGTCGTCAGTAAGCGTAAATGTAAAGTAACCAGTATTTTTGTATTTTATAGGATATATGTTGAAAAGTGTGGACAGGATTAAACATTTTGTTGCGTCTGTCTTTCTAATAATAAATTGGGCGTTGTCAAAAAAAGGATGAATAGACTGACACACCGCATTCACTACTACCAACTTCCTTTCAAACTCTCCAGTCGAATTTAAAATAAAATGTTAAAAAAATTAAAAATCCTCTTCTGTTTCAATATCCTTAATTTAGGAATATATTTCCGTTTTAATAAAAGCCTCTTGAGAAGAAAAAACTGCAAATTGAGATAAGTGAAGAAAAGATGCATAAAAATATTGTTGAATATTTATACATAACCAAAAGGAGTAAGATTAAAAAGCCAGTTTACTACAATAAGCAAAAAATATATTTATAACCAATGAAATTTTGCTTTAATTTAATTTATTTACTGATTAAAACATAAAAAAAAATAACCCTTAAAAAAATTAAAAGAGGTTTTAAAAGAGCTACTGAAAGTTTAAAAAGAGCCAGTCTCAATTAGAAACACGTTGAAAATATTGATAATTTTATCATTGAAAGCCAAATAAAAGTCAGTAAAACCTATTTAAAAACTAAACACATATTCAAGATTTTCTTTTACTTCTTGAATTTTTTAAGTCACGTACTCGTACAAAACATGTAAATCTTTATATTTTATTCAATCATATCCATCATATATATAATTTAAACATTTTAGAATTAGCTTATTTTTATTTCAAAAACAATAAAACACAATAAGAAAAATATTTTCTATCGTAATGACATCATTAAATATTTAAAAACTTCAATAATAATACCTTACGTAACCATTAGCGTTTAGCAGCTTAGTTTTCTGTCTTAAGTGACATTTTTAGACACATTCAAATGCTAGCATCTTAATTTGTTGTCTTGTCAGGCTACATTACACTTAAAAATAAGTCTTTAAGTAATTTGTTAGCATATTCTTCTAATCCGTTGTGATAAAAAACTTATTTCCTATATAACAACGGTGTTTCTATTACATATTTTTGCCAAAACCCTTTATTTTTTAAAAAGGTTTTCGCATGTACACTTTTAAAAAGTATATTTTATTTCGGATATAACGACTAGTGTTTTTTACTTTATGTAAACATTTTTCAATTTAATTTTCTAGCATACTTCTTTGGATTAACGCAGATTGCTTTAACTGTATCTTGAGGTCTTGCGGTGATCCAGAGCGACACTGAAGAAAATTAAGAAATCGTGAGCGCTAGATGACACATAATAAGAGTTACTTAAAGACATTTTCATTTTGTCCTCCCGTTATCACGATTGCAATAAATTAAGCGAACTTTTGTCAAAATATTAAATATTTTTTTCATGGTGAGGTGAAAATATAATTAATAGGTAAATAATATCAAATAGTCGTCATCAAAATTCCGTTAATTTTTTTTCGTACAAAACGTTATAAGAGTATTTCAATACGAATCTAGTTACTTATGTACGTACATAAAATATCACTTACTCTTGTGATACAATAATATTTTTAAATTAGGAACAAAAACAATATACAATAAACACCAATAGTTTAGACTCTTTATACTCTTAATGTCTTTATATAATAAGTCTTTCCTAACGATTTTTGTAAAAAACGTTTATATCATAGTGAAGAAAATGAAAAGTCATAGAAAATATTATATATAAAAATAACGTCTTACCTACATGTGGTTCACAAAGCCGTCATTATTCTACGCTGCAGTTTCTAAATCGGCTTTTGGGTGATTCTAAATTTTATTTTAAGAATCCCGTTTGTCACTACTATTTAGTTTTAAAATATCTTTATTTTCACATTCCTTTTTTATTTTTGTTGCCATGGTGTGATTCAAATAAAAGACTAGTAGGTAAGGTTTAATTAAAATTTTAAACCTTTCCTATTGACATAGACTCGAATGAATGAAATGGATAATATACCTATATAGATATATTATCCATATTAAAATATTTATTTATGTCTTTGTCTATCTATTACATACATATTATTAATTTAATTATTAACTTTATTAACTTGAAATCGATATTTATATTTTGCCTCATCAATTACCTACATTCTTAAAGAAATGTTGTAAGTTTAGTTTATTGGAGATAATAATTTTTTCTCTACTTAACATTACATAACAATAAATCGTTAGTTAGATTAGATAAAACAACTATAACTTCGGCATTTGAAGTAGTTACGCGTATGTATACCTGAGACAGACGACGACCCGTTAGTAAGGTCCAACTTCGAGAAAGAGGTCAATCACCGGATCCAGCTCGGATGGGCAGCGTTTGGAAAGTTCCGTAACGTCTTTATATCCAAAATATCTCAGTGCCTTAAGACGAAGGTATTTAATCAGTCTGTGTTACGAGTAATGACTTATGGATCCTAAACGTGGTGCTTCACCAAAGGCCTCTGGAGAGAACTATGGAGAGAGCTATGCTCGGGGTTTCTCCACGAGATCGAATCCGAAATGAGGAGATACGTAGAACAAACAAACAAAATCACCGACATAGCTTCACGGTTCACGGATTAGCTCTTTGAAGTGGAAATGAGCAGGCCATATAAAAAGGAGAACGATGAAGTTCTCGAATGGAGACCACGGATTGGAAAACGCAGCGTCGGTCGTCCACCAACGAGATGAACGGAAGACTTAGTCAAGGCCGCGGGTTCACGATGGATTTAGGCCGAATCCGACCGAAGCGCTTGGAAGTCGATGAGGGAGGCCTATGTCCAGCAGTGGACCTCACATTGGTGAAGTGATGATGATGGATAAGATAAATTTTAAACCCCGTAAATTGTAATAGAACTTATATAATATGTAAAGGTGGATATCCATTAATCATTTCTTTATTTTAATAATATGTGTATATAGTTATTTTATGGCTACGAATCTATGTATATATCATTTAAACCTATCATTAATTATAAACTAAAGTATTTAATATTTTGACTAATATTGTTATATGTCAATAAAATGATAATTCGAAAGTTGAATATATATCATACTATTTACATCTTCATAGAGCATTATGTATACGTATATATTTAATAATTAATTATAACATTATTGTTATTATTATATTTACTTTCACAAATCGTACTATTACTTAGTTGATGCCGAAATAAGCAATTATTATTCTTACTTACGTTATTAACGAAGCATATGTAATGAAAGTATTATTATAATAAATTAATGATGATTTTTACTATTACTGGGCTAATGCCGTGAAACATTAATTTAATATTTCTTATAAGAATTTTCTCTTGCAACTAATAGATTGAATAAATTTTATGGGCATGATAAATATGAAATCAGGTTTAAAAAATCATCATCAGATAATCAGAGCCCACTGCTGAGCTAAAGCCTCTTTCTGACATGGAGAAGTTTTGAGCATTAATCGCTTGCTCAAGACGGGTTGGTGATTTCAAACTTATAAATGTGAAGCTATAAGTCCAGGTTTCCTCTTGATGTTTTCCTTCACCGTGTGTCAGTGGTACTAAATACTATAATACTAAATACTCTCAGAAAGTACATATAACTCCGAAAAATCACATTGGTATTTGGCAAGTTTGAACTCGCGCACTCGACAACGAGAGGCGGGCCCTTTAACCACTGGGTCACCACTGACTTCTTTTTTAAATATTTCATTTATTAGTTAAACACAAAAACATACATTTATAATTCATCTCCTTAATCTTAGTTTGAGCACCTCTCAAAAGATAATGCAATTTGAACACAACCGTTCGCAACTTAGTATAGTCAAGTACGTTTGATTCTATTCTAATAACTATTAAAATTATCAGCTTCTACTAAATTATTGGAAACTGTGTTTATAATATAACTTAATTTAAAGTAAAGTTAAGAAAACTTTGATTTTTTTTCAACAGACAGACGACTTATTGACGTAATAAACAAATCTAATGTGACACATAAATGTCAAAATAGTCCTTTAGGAGTTTACGAACAATTTTAATATACATGTTTTTTAATATACATTTAATGTACATATATTCACGTTTATCTCAAACGTTAAAGCTGTCAGCAAAATAGCACAGATTTTTACGTAAAATTTTAACAAAATCGACATCACGGTTTATTTATAAAGAAATTCGTAATTCATTCAATTTCATTCATTTTTGAAGAAATTTTGATGTTGATTTCCAAAATAAATGAAAAATAAACAAAGAAAAATAAAAACCACAGGAGTTTATTTCATGTATTATGAATTTCATTGTTCATATTAATTTTGATTCTCAAAATTAAATATTGTGTTATAACGTAGATGTAAATTACTCCGGATCTTAGAACATAAACAAGTTTATTTATAACTTAAATATGAAATTAAGGTTAATGAGGGTTGAGGGAGAGTCTGCGGAAATTACGAATCATAGCACGACTTCAAAATGGTCTCGATTGAGAGGGATTTAATAATTTTATATAAATGTTTAAATATATTTATTTATGTGTAAATTTAATTAAAAACAAGTACTATTACTATAGAGGTAATTAATATTATACAATATATATATAAATTCTAATAATAATTGGTTGGTTTAAAAAATGTAGGTTAAAATTTCCATACGCGTGCATATTATCGTATTTTTATATTAAGAACTAGGGAAAAACAAATTGAGAATGATAAAAGTTTAATATTGTATAATATTTTCCTTTCAATATTCATAACAAAATAATTTGAACAGCTTTAGTTCAGAAACACAGTAGTATAGTGAAGGCGATATAGATAAACATCAAATCCAAGAGGGTGAAGGCTTAACAATGGGTATTGTGTTCTATGACGATATTGCAATTGAATTCCTCGGTGCAATACGTCGCGATCGTCAATACCTTTGTATACCAACCATGTCCACTGAGAACATATCTATTTGTCTGCATCATATCTGCTGCTGACATCGATAAACACTTAATATTGCTACGAACTATTAACGTCATAGGAATACCGACGGGGATTTTCTTCAATAACATTAAAACTATAGTTCAATACTATTTCTATTACATGATTTTCTTTTCAATATATTTTTTATGCATTATATAATAATTGTAATATCAGTCATATTATTAACGTGAGTTATATTCTACGTGGTTTTGTAAGTTTACATTTTATTATGTTTCAAACCCGTTGCGGGTTGCATCTCTACGTTATCGCAAATTAAACCTGCTTTCACAAACGTATTGATTCACTCAATAACAATGAGTAGGCGGTTGATTTAGAGACATCAACAACCACTAATTGCTTAATTTTAAAACATTTGAACTATCAATAAATCAAAAGACTTTTTAATTAAAAAGTTTTAACGTTAAATTCTTCAGGTCATAGAATAGAATAGTACATAATAGAAGGAAAATCATTTTATTATAATTTAAATATTGTAGAATTTTAAATTCATATAAGATAATATGCGGTTAAGTACCACATTACCTCATTATAATAAGGTTTCCGCAAATAGATATTTTATAATACTAGACATATTCCGCCCGAGGCTTCCCCCGTGTTTAAACTTTGATGCGAAGCTCCCTTATGTCAGAGATTTATAGAACAACAACATACTGACACCTCAATTCTATTTCTGCCAATGAATAAATACGTAAACAACAAAATGTAATTTAAACTTTTGACATTTAATTATATACTAAAGGATTAAAAGGTCAACGTTTCCGGGAAGGGTACAAATATAATATCAAAGAAAAAACTATATTAATTTCTCTACTATAGAATCGGCAATCTTGGTTAATAGGTGATCATGTAAAAGATGTTAAAAGGCGAACTACAGAAATAATGCGGAAAGCGTTACTGTTAAATCAATTTAAGTAGGAATATCAATAAGAATATCTTTTTCGACCCGAGTCTCACGAAAGAAAGAAAGAAAGAAATCAAATTTATGAATATAAAAATTTTGATTTTTAGATCACTATATATTTTTATATATAGTGATCTAAAAATCAAAATAAGCATAACTATAAAAAAGCATTTTTTTATTTCATAAATACACAAATCTAATAAATATTACTAATAAATGTTTAAATATGTTCATATGGTCTCTGTTAAAAATTTGTAAATGTGTCTCATTTTTAAAGTGCGAAGTCTATATTCTACAAGTGCAACCCATAGCTGCAATATTAGTAGTATTTCCGTCCATCGCTCAAAAAATGGTCTATATTTATTAAGAAGGAAAATAGAGCTTTCATCCACCGAGTTATTCAAATAAATTTGACGGAACTAAATCACTTTGCCCTTCTGTGAGAAAATGTTATTTTGTCAAGCGAACCGGGCCATACACATTGCCGACATGTAAATAACATTATTAAAGAAACAATTTCGTTAAAATAATAATGAGATCTAAGACTTTCTCGAATAATCATTTAAGTGAAACTAATATTTTTCGGATATACTACGTCTGACTTATTTTTGTAAGAATCTACATAGTCCTGAAGTTTCGGTTACTTTTGAGCAACCGTGATCACGGGCAGACGAGATGTGAATGTTTCATCTTCAAAACAATTTCAATTATCTTCGAAAATCGATTGTTAATTATTCAATATAAAGAATACACAAGGAGAAACTTCTTAATAAAATATAACATATGAAGTTACTTTCTCCATTAATTCTTAATAAGTCAATTAATCTTCATAAATAAAGTTCAAGAGAAGGTTAAGGCTACGTAATGTAGCTAAATAAAGTTGCTATATCGATTTAAATCTAAATTAAAGCTGTTACAAGCTCGACGGTGATTTAGTGGAGAACGTTGGAGATACAGATGTCTAACCTTGGAATTGGAATTATCAGTCAATCTATTAGCCACTTTTATGTATTTATTTCTTAAAATTAAATTCTATGTATAAAACATGTTTTTTTACTAATTCTATAAAAAAATATTATAAGATTTTTATTCAGATATGAAATTTTTTCTTTATAATTTTAGGATCTGTATAATAATATCCATATAAACTTTGAAGTATTTTTAAAAGGAATCTTATCTTAATAAAGTCTTATTTGATGCAAATTTTGTTATATTTCTTAATTCAATATTCCCAAAAATCGAAGTCTAGTTATGTTCTTTTTAGTATTCTACACAAAGTGTTTTTGTTTATTTTAAAACGATATATAATATAATTTCACCCTTTGCCAAGCATCAATCAACATTAAGATTATAAGAACATAAAATATTAGTATTTCAAAGTCTTTGTCTAAAGGGAGCGTATAGAATATAAATCTTCAAAATATAAATTATTACCTCCTTCAATGGGAAATTATCCTTAAAATAAATGTAAACAAATAAGGCTGCCGAGATTAAAACCCCGGCGGTGTTTTAAACAATAATCCCCACTGGGCCGGGTCAGGTCGAGTCGAGTAATATAATATAATATTATATCGTTTGTAACACTGTAAATATTACCCATAATAAATTAATTTATATTTTTATATGCATTTACTTAGTGCATTGTTTTATAATATCCTACTGAATAAAAGAAATTCAAACTGGTATTAAAAATTGCTATAGAACACGTCAGATTCCTTACTGTTCCTTATTATGATAAACTTATCTTTTAATATATATGTATGTAAGATATATTACTACGCATTATACATTAATCAAGATGATTTAACAGAACCAGAAAAAACTAACACATGTCTAAATATGTAGATTATCATTTTAAATTCAAACTTTAATATGTTATAGCTTCTTTTGAAGAAGTCACTTCCTTATTGATACGTATAATATCTTAATATTCTCAGAGTATATATGTATTACTACTCTCACGTGGTACGGAGGATTTTCGTCGCTCATAAATACTGTGTACCATAGAGCCTATCTTATAATAACATACATACACACACATATACATGTTACCTACATATGTGTCTTTATAATGCTCTTTTGTAATGTGAGTGAAATAGTATTTTATTTATCCTTGTAACAGTCTCAGTTCACTCCTCTTCAGTTCATAATTACCAGACACTTTTTACAGTCATTAGTCGACTCCGTTTCTCGAAATACATTTCCGAGAACTCGTTAACAGCCATCTTATTTTCAACAATGTTTGCGTTTTACTAGAAAATCTTGTAGCGTAGGAGAAATCCTTCTAATGTTCACTAGCTCTTCTCACAACAATTAAGATTATACCTTAACTTATACACTAAAACTAAGTGTTCTTTAAGTTTTAAAAAGATTCTCTTTATTTTCTATATACTTTCCAAGTTGATAATTTTTGTACTGTTTAAGAAAAGAATCTTGTAATATTTATTTCGGACCTATCAGCGGTCGTAATGTTTTGGATTAATTGGTTTTGCCGGTGCTATAATATATGATTTTTTTTCTTGTCCTTATAAAGTACCTTTGATTTATAAATATTTAGTAACCATTTATATGAATCAACAATAAAAATATTTTTTTGTAAATAAATACATATGTATTTTAAAAATAAAGCTTCGGTTTTATATAATAACAAAGGTTCTTAAAATCTTACGTGCATATAATTTACCATAACTTTGCTTATATATCCTCCTTCTTTATTGTCATAACATTAAAGTTTCATATACAAACGCACACTGTTCTCAAACAAAGAAATCTAAATTTAAACTGTCTCAAATGCGAAGAAAGTCGAGATAAGCGTTGAAGTTCACTTAAAGTAAAATTTTTAACGCTGTTATTAATGAAAATTCTAAGAGGAATTCTCTTTTCTCTATATAAAGAATAAATACATATAAACTTCTAGACCAATATTTTAAATCGTTTGTTGAAAACCATCCCAAAAATAAACATAAAGGCGTTGACATTTTGCGATGATGCTTTAAAACTCTCTTCATTTGTTATTACAAAATCGGAAATTTTTATATAATATTCAATTAAAATTTTCACATAAAGAACTATGAAACAAGCATATTTTATATTTTACATTATTAAAGAGCTCTGATTTTTCTTATTATTCTATTCAATATTTAAAAATAAATGACTACTAAAAGAAAAAAATATTACTTGCTAATGACAAGAGTTGCGTTGTTTATTTGAATTACACACTACAGAGAAGCCTAATGATGGTATAATCTTTTGCTCTATTACGAATGGTTTTTACAGATATTTGAGATAATGGTCACTTTGTACGATAAACTGAGTATAACTTTTCTTGGCATTAAATATATACATTTATATAATTCGATTATGCTTACACTAAACTTAGCAATTCTGTGAAATAAAATATATTAAATTAAAAACTATTAGAAAGGTCTATAGAAAGTTATTTTTTGAATTTAAACTTTTACTATATCGACTGCTATTGACTGCATATTGGCATTTGTGTCAAAAATATTACTGAATTGCATTTAAATGATTTTTATGAATATAAATAGAATTACATAATTATACATATGTGTAAAAATATATTTTCGCTCAGATTATAGATACTGTATATGCAGTATAAATCTATTGGGCAAAACCGTTCTACAAATCGATATTATGAGGTCATGTCTAAAAATATTCTTGTACTCTAAAAGATTTCATTTCAACAGAAATGACTTTCGATAGACTCTTAGTAAAGTTATAAAACCGTGTAAGTAGTAAAAAATTCTCATTGACTAATATTTCAGCTGACAAAAATTTACTTTTATTCATAAAAAATACATATAACATTTTATCACGCGGGCTTTATTTTACTTTTCAAAGAGCTTACCGTGGATGGTGTCGAAAATGGAAATTGACACGGCATTTCAAAGTTGTTAAGAATGTTGTTAACCAACTTAATACTCGAAGTAATACTTTGTAACTCTCAAGAAAATGTTTGAAATAATAATAATTTCACTAGAAACTAGACACTATAACAGCAATTATTATTTAACATATAAGGATAATATTTAATAACAAATTATATTGGAAGATAGTAGGTAAAAATGCTTTTAAAGAACATAATTTTACTGAATGAAAACAAATGAACCTAAAAAGAACTGGAAATAAAAAATATGTTTTCGCCAAAGTTTCCAAAAAAAAATATCTTTAGAGAATGCTTTCAAAAGAACATTCTTGCGAATTAACATCCAAAAGAAAGTTTATATTTAGGGTTCCTTAAAAACAAAAAAAAAAGGAAATAAATTTAACACCATTTCTGAACTAAAAAAGTTAAATTTCTTTGTATACCTAAACAAATACTATGTACTTTTTTGTCGTATTTTTGCCTAATAATAAATAATAATCCTATGGCATAATAATATGGCAGACCCTGGCTAAACTAGGAAATTGCGAGGTAGAAGAAGAATAAATAATAACACAATATTCATATCAATGTGCAGTCACTATTTTAATAATCTTATAGTACTGTGATGTGAGAAAAAAATACTATATGATCCACTAAGTAAAATAAAACCAGAAATACAATGTTGCTGATTTCCCCTTTAGTGCTTCAAACACAGAAATTTTAAAATCAGTTTGTTTTAAAGAGACCAATAATATTATTAATACAATATCAAGTAATCGCAATAATTCTGGATTAACTCTTAATAAGGATAAGATTTAATATGAAATGAACATAAAAAGATAAATGTAATAGTTTTACCTTAGAAGCAAGAAACTTGTACTCGGTAAACGGTTATTATAAAAGTTAATATTACCTTAAACATGCAAGAAAACTTATTAAAGTTATATTAATAAACCGTGAATGTTTTCATTTTAAAACTTTAATATTTTTTAAATCGTTATTCACATAAAAGCAACGTATCGTATATTATAATTTCCGTCCTTGTCAAAATGAAAACTCTTCACATTATTCTTGTTTTTTAATGAAAAATATTTTCGTGAATATAAATTGTTTTTTTTAGTCCTGTTACTTGTAAGTTAATCACTTCGTCCGCTCTCAAATAATTTAAAATATTGATGTGCCATTAAGTTCGTATACATGGTATAAAGTTTCCACAATATATGCTTCCACCTAAAAAAGTATATGCAATATTAATGCTATAATCCTATAAATTTTCTTATTACAATAAATGATCTAAAACCTTTGATATTATATAAATGTATATAACACAAGAAAATAAATCTCAATATTGCTAGAAAACTACATTTAAGATGACAGCCAGGAAATGTTCTCGTTATATAAGAGGTCAAGTTACCTGGATACGGAGTAAAGTCAATATATGCCATAGTCACGATAAAATAGACATGAGAAGTGGTTATATTTTAACAATAAATGTAAAGGAAATAGCTCTTTCTTCAGTGTTAGCGGAAATCAAAGAAAAATAATTAAACTATTTAAGTGAAATATGTACAATATTTGCATTTGATTACATTTTCGCTAATATATTATTATAGTTTTCCATAGTTTATTTGTACCGATAAATAACAAAAGAAAGTGTATGATATAAATTAGCTTTAAGAAAGGATTAATCCTTTCCTAATACATTTTTAATTTGTCCGTTCTTTTTTTTATTTAATGTTGAATATATTCTGTATAAAATTTTCCTTTCAACATGAGTATTTCATAAGATCACGACTAAGTAGATCATTTCTATGTTGAGTAAATTTTAATTTAAGAAATATATCCGTAGATACCGACACCGCATACAATATTAATGCCATATCGTTCACACTCATAATGCAGACGGCTTTCTTAAGTGACTCAATACTTATGTGACATCTAAAGTGATATACTTTAAATTCTCATATACTTATCTCATATTCTAAATAAATATTTGTATTGCTAAAAGGTCTTCTTCTTGTTGTTTAATATAAACAGATTTATTAAGCTTTACTTAAGAAATTATATTCGGTAGTTTTATTTAGTACTACAGTAATTATATAAAGCTGCAATTAAGTCTTACTCAATCGGACCTCTCCGCTTCAACGTTTACCATATATACTTTATTTTAAAATTTAAATTGCTTACTTGATAAGAAAGTATTTTACAAAAATAATTCACTCCACTAAAGTGGAACTAAAAATACTTTTAAATTTTTTGTTCTAGTTGAACACATTTTCATTCAAATACGATTTACTTAAATGTCGCTTTTAATCAACGCAGTGACGCAAAGCATTTGAAGTATGTTTTCATTGAAAACTAGAACAAAATGTTACTAAAACTAATTTACAAATTCTCCAACTTTATTTTCGAACTGGGTGATAAGGTTTTATGTCTATTTATTCTTAAGTATACTGTTATTCTATGTTATGCCAGTTATATAAATTACGGGCTTTGATAAATATAACGAAAACAATAAAACAATAAATGGAAGCGAACTTATCAGTTTTTATAAATTTTAAGACGAAATCTTTGTAATTAAATTACTTTCTTTTTCGGCGAATCAAAGTGATTTACAGGAAAAGTGATAATTTTAGTGTGTTTTTCAAGGAAAGACAAAGAGCAAACAAGCCCTTCCAATCTAACGTTGATTAAATTTTTCTCGATATTTTAAGAATGATGGATTATATAAAGTTCTTTAACTATTATTATAGGTACCTTTACTTATAATATACAAATATTATTTTAAAGGATAGACAAATCCATATTATACAAACAATATTTAGTTACCTTTCTTAAATTATTATCTTTTACTTATGCAGTTATAATAATTAATTAATTATAATACTTGTAGCGACTATATTTTCAAAAACATCGCACGTTTTTTCTAAAATTCGCAAATAAAAGTTGAAAAGAAATGAAAAATTTTTGGAAGAGTTTTTAATGTAATTTACAAGTAGATAAAATCATTATTAAGTATTTTCCACACTTCGTAATGCCTTATACATTTGTGGAGTTATTAATGGAACACTTTTCATGGAACGAGAAATATCTTGGCGAGTCTCCACTGGTTCAGTAAAGACGGAAATTCCAAGTACTTTGTGGGTAGGTATATGAAGAAATTCCTAATTATGACGTAGTAAATTTTACCTTCTTTGATGGAGTGAAATTCTTTTCTTACGAAGGTTCTTAGTGATTATACCTTAAATGTTAAAATTCCAACGTGGTACACACAAAAAACATCTATATTATAAATAATGACGTAATTTTCTACATTTCTTACTTAAATATTAAATCAATTATTTTAAATCAAGTATACCAATATTTTTTGCTTATATATTAAATATATTTTTTAATAATAAAAGAAAACAAACCGTAGAATCCATAAACACTAAGCCGGAGCTTAAACTAATGCACGGGTTTCATTTCATATGCTAACCAAAACGTTTTCCATTTACAATTACTATTCAGAAACATTTACATTACAAATGTATTTAGTACATATAGTTTTAAAGATTTTAAGTTCAGCTTGAAACGTTGGTCTTTAATAGCAACCTCTTCAAGTAGCTTTTTTAGTTATAAAGAACAAATATTTAAAAATATATATGACAAATGTAATTTTTTACCAATACTATAAATACTTCATCGTATTAAGCTATAAAAAAATTAAAACCTATTTTAAAAATTGTATTTTTTATTATTCCTACTATTTTTGATGAAACTATTGGCATAATTGAGAACCAAAAGAATATACACATTCTATAAAATTAATACTTGTGACTTCAGTCGTGGAGGTTAAATTTTATTTGACTTAAAATTTAATAACGGATCGTGTCTCCTGCGTTCTATACGACACTGTCAGAATATACTGTGCACGTCTTTACACGGATGACGGCCATATTTTAAATAATCAACCAAAATTAATACTTAAAGGAAGGAAAGAATAAAGCGAATAATAGCAAAAAAATGCCGTTATTGACACCTTACGGAGAGTTTTTAAAACACAACTCAGAGACTAATCCTCCTGAATTGTTTATTCACTAAATACAATTAATATTTATAACCAAAATTTTGCTAATGTCATTACATACACAACATGTTGCATAAAATAAAACAATAGAAAAGGTTCTTTATATCATTCAAAAGAATGGTTTGTACGGAATAAATCATTTCTCATTTTATCACATTTTCGCATAATGTATTTTGTGTAAGCCAACAATCAGTCAGAGGCTGGAGGTGATTCATTTGACGGACCATTTGTCTTGCTTTACCAAATTACCTTATTTAGCTGAAATAGACGTATTTATTCAAAAAAATATATATTACTAGCGAAAGCGAATTAGCAAAAGAAACCGTTATTTCTTGTGTCCTGTCGCTTGATTAATTATTTACTTCAATATAATATAAATAACCTCACGTTAATGATATAACATTTGCAATAATGTAATTGTTATTAAATGTTATAACATTAATAATAATAGTAAGCGTTTAAAAACACAATATTACCAGAAATTCACAAATTCAAATATCATACATATATTAAACCATTTCAAACAGAACATTTTCTTTATTTTATCTTAATCACTTTCTGTGAGCTTAAAGCATATTTTACTTACATATCTGAGTTCTACACTGATATTTTACGTACTGAAATCATCATGTCTAAAATTGATTCTTAATTCAACAACGCTACGCAACGCAACGCTAAGAAACAAAATGTTAGTATTATAAGTTAATCTTCCCATATTCCATTTCTTTTATTATGAGTATCTGTTATTAATGGTATAGGAATTAATATGTCTTAATCAATTCTTTTGTTACATTTATTCCGATCATATATCAACACCTGATCGAAATAATTTGTCATTCTCAGTACATTTACAAATAAGAGTTCTTGAATATCGTCATTTAGTAATAATATTATCAGTGAAAAAAAATCTATATGCTAACTAAATACGTTAGGGTGAAATTCGCGATTAGTCAAATGTTCCAAGACAGCTACAAGATTTCTTTATATTATATGTTTTTTATGTTAAAAGTAGCAAATAAGCAAATGGCAGTAGTGGCCGTCACCCATGGACATCCGCAACATAGATGTTACAGATGCGTTGCCAACCTTGACTGTGGACGAAAACGGAAGGATGGGAATAGTAAAATAGCAGGAAAGGGTGGGAAGAGGGAAAAGGCAACCGGCTCTCTCACTCATCGGACGAAACGCAACCACTGAAGGTTACTTCAAGCCGATCTTCTGTGAGAGGGTGGTACTTCTCCGGTCGAGCCAGACCATGTTACAGCTTAAGTAACTAGACTACAGATAGGATTTACCACCTCTAAAATATATGTAATATATGTAATGTACATAAAAATTACCTAACTAAACAACATTACTTGTTTGGTAACAGGAATCTTCTAGTTAACAGGGCCAGATGATACTGTTTTATGACTATTTATATGATTTATCCATTCAGCGATACTGTCACGGCGATAATTGTTTAATTTTATATATATTTCGCTTACATAACAAACTGGATACTTTTTTTGGTTAATGAAAGATTGAATGAAATCTTTTTACATGCAGTTGACACAAAATAACTGTAATTTTTACATCACTTATAATATACTTGAAAAGAATATGTTAATTTGCAAGTGAATTTGAAGACAGCAGATTCAGTTTTGACAACATATATAACAGTTACAGTTTTGACATACGTATATATTATTGCTAATTTTAGATAAGTTATTTAATGAATGAAACTTCCTAACGGCCTCCAAAAAAGTTTGGTATATTGACATCTATAAACAACGTTCATAATAGCGCCTCATCAAAGAGAAAAACAGAATTACATTAACCTAATTAAGGAGACTTCCCTCCGAGGGTTCTGTGAAGATATCTCTTAATATTGTCTAGCTAATATAAAATAAACACATTGAGTAATTAATAATTTTATTAATTTATAGAAAAAATACTTTTTATACTTTTCAGCTTACACGGAAGTTAGTTTAGGATAATTTTCTTGGCGTAGATATAATTATTATTTCTTACATTTTATAATTATAATCCTAAAAATTTGTATAAAAATCAGCATTCCATTTTAATAAAAGTAGTCTTATTAAAAAGAAGTGAAAAAATTTTCACGACTATTACGCAAAAAGGCACTTGATCATATTTTAGATAAAAGGCATGAAAATTTAAGAGATATTGAAATAATCATCTTCTATATATATATAAATGGATTGCTGTTCCTTAGTCTCGCTAAAACTCGAGAACGGCTGAACCGATTTGACTAATTTTAGTCTTGAAATACTCCTGGAAGTCTAGAGAAGGTTTAAAAGGTAAGAAAAATTGGAATAATTGCCGGGAAAACCCTAAAAACAGCTCTTTTCTATTTCCCATACAAACGTTTTTTTTTTGACATTAGATTTGACAACTAACTAATATGTCAATCATTCTGTTTGATTGAAACAGGAAAAATATGATTATTTATGGCCTCTAAGATGGAATAGAGCTCGCCTGGTTAGCTATACCTACATATTTTACTCTTGACCAAACTAACGCGGACGAAGTCGCGGGCAAAAACTAGTATTTTATAATTACAATCCTAAGAATTTGTATAAAAATCAGCATTGCCTTTTAATGAAAGTATTCTTATTAAAAAGAAGTGAAAAAATATTCACAACTATTACGCAAAACGGCACTTAATCATATTTTAGATAAAAGGCATGAAAATTTATGAGATATTGAAATAATCATCAACAATAATACATCATCTGAATCATCTGAAGAATTCTATATCACCATACAAGCCTTCATATTGGAAGTTTATTTATATCTTCATAAAAAAATATCAGATATAATACATGAACCAGGTGGTAAATATAATCTGCTCCATACAAACAAAAATAATCTCTATCCTAAAATCTGTCAGTCAAATGGTTTCAGTGGGCACGATCCGACATGACATGGGTCTATTTGCTTCACCTATCTCATTCTTTTAATACCCTAGACTACTATTTATTTTATTTCAATTACACTTTCTGTTTTTATACAAATTATACGAACTTACCTCACATGACACATCACCATGTGTAAATAATTTTTTTCTCACGTTTTCCAAACCACTTAAGAAAATTTATGCCTTTCTTCCAATTCAAATATTTAAGGAAAGCTTTTATAATTATACTCATTACATTAATTTTATAAATTAAATATTCAGTATAGATATTTACTCAAAGTGAAACTAACTTCTTCAGAATTGGTTTATTTCTTTGAATATTAATATATATTATAAGACCTTCTTCATTATAAGTACATATAACCAGATATTTTCTCTTGAAATTAGTGTCTGATATTTTAAAAGAAGAATAAAAATTTAACATATAATGTAGATTAAATAAAGCAAAGAAGATATCGCTTTTTTCTAAAACATAATTATGTAATTATTTCGATTTAAATAAAAATTGGTGTTTGCATTTTCTCAATTTTTTTACAAACTGCGTGCTTATGGATCTATATTCATATTAAATAAAACATGTCAAAACAGTGTTAATTAATAGCAACTGAGCATTCTAACGTCATAGAGAGTTCTCTAAGCAAAGACTTTGTCAACTAATATGGCATTCAACCACACTGCACATTAATATCCTTCACTGTCTAGAAACTAACATTAAAGCAAAACAAGCAATAATCTTAACGCCATATACAAAGCTCGCTATATATCTAATGTAGACTACTCAAATATTTGCTCATTATTTCAAACAAGACATCCACTACGTGAAATACTTTGATCTTTAGTCATAAAAAACTAATTTGTTATACATTTTAAACCTATTAAAATTATATTTCAAAACATGGTTTGAAATAAACTTAGCACCATGAAGTAACAGTTGGTATTTTGTGAAAGAAATCCGATAAAACATTTTTGCCACACTGCACGCGATCTGTGTTATTTTAGCACTTAAGGTTTCGTAAATTATAACTGTCGGTGATACATCATCATCAGTCAATCTGACTTTTAACGTGAAATTTTATTGAATACATACCGCATTGTACTTTACTCGAAGTGTTGGTAATAATAAGAAATTATGTACTCTAATCTTGAAAAGCCACTAAATTTCAAAAACGTTAAGTAAACATGGTAGCTCCGTCATACTTTTAGTACTTTTGTGAAGAACATATGTGTACATCACTGTATTATAATTTTTTTAATGCATCGACTTAAACTTCATAGAAGCAAACATTACTTTAACAAACAATATATTACCCGTGGTCTTCACTGAAAGACAATACGAGGACTTTCTAAAGTCAACGTTATGGAATTCTGTTGTAACATTTCATATTTTGGTTATGTATTAAGAATGCTAGACATTTACCATGAAATACTACTATAATCATTTTTGACGCCTACTTTATTAATAAAAATGCGCATTCCTTTACTTTTAAACCTATTTTTTTAAATTCAAACCAGTCACTAAAATAAGTTATTTTACACACACTTAACTATATCACACAATTATCCTTTTTGATTTTATACAAAACTTGGATATCTGAAATAACAAAGCATTTCCAATAACATTTTTTTTTTTAATTTATATTCGCTTTATTTTCAATCGACTCGTCCATTTAACACCATTGAAATAAATTAAGATAATTATATACGTACTTTTCTTAGTTATATACAGAATTAGACATTTTTTTAACATCAAACCTTTTTTAACATTCTATACAAAACTTCAGAAACCGTGTCAAAATTGAAAGCCTTTAAAAATTTTATGCTACATTTAAATAGTTAGTCGTTAAATATATGAATAGGCAAGCTGCTATGTGAATCATATTTCCATTCAGATGTTTATCATATATAATATATATTAAAAATGAATACAAAGCGTGAAAGACTGAAAGAGAAACACAGCATCCCGATGTCTGCTAAAACCAAGGAATTTCTACAGAAGATCTGTTACCGTGATACAATGTCTGTAGATATGACGAAACATGGCTTCATTAAAGATAGAAAGTCTTGTCTCTTAGAACTATTAAACAATAAAACGGGAGATGCTACGAAAAAACGTACCACATTTTTATTTTATGCTACTTTGTAAATAACTATTAAGGATAAGTACAGTGAAATTATAAATATTTATATAGCTATTGCAGGTGAAAAAGGTGAAAAGAAAATTACTAAAAAGCCAACAACACGGCAAAGTGGAGATAAACAAGAAGGTATGTCATTTATAATTTAATCTTGACTTACCTATATCTTTACATTTAAGTAAAGAGACCAATTTAAAAAAAATGTCAGTATATCACATTACATGTCCATACTGTTTCAGTTACTGAAGTTCAATTAATAGATACTCTAACGAAATCAGTTATTAAACAAAAAATGAAATCGAGAAAAATCATCAGAGCGCCATGAAAAATTTGTAATATTTTCTGCCGCTGCCGCATAAATTATGTTAAACATTTTAAGTTGGTAGCCTATAACGCTTAATGGGTATTTATGATTTAATACTAAATCATCTACAATTTAAAATACTTAAACTTTATACTATCATCAGAAATATTACATAAATACAATTTTCTAAAAAAAATAGTATAACCACAATCATGAAGCATTATACCTTATTTTCTTAGATCTAAAATCTATTAAAACAATAAAAATATATAAGTTGAAAATGTCTGTTTTCTTCTCTGTCTAATATAAAATATTCACCTCGATGTTACCAATCTCCGCTGCGAACCGAATCGATCGATCATAAGAATATATTATAATCATATTACCCTTTCTTAAGAACTTAGCTCTCTTACATTAAAGCGTTATTATTCATTTTATTCCATTATTACTTCATACATAAAAATGGTACTCAATGACATGCTACATTGGAAGTACAGATTGATGATGACATATCACCTACAGTTGCGTTATTGCTAAGTGCCAGGTACGTGCAAAATTGTAAGTAAATTAAACCGGACAGATTTTCCTTCATTACCACCATTTATTGTAACAATTTTAAGTTCACCATGTTATATTAACTCGAAGACCTATTATAATAAACTTTAAAATTTTGTTTCGTTTCTCGCTTTTGGACAAATAAGTTTAAACTGAGACTTCTATCATCAACTGTCATTGTAAACTGATCCTTACTAATGTATACTTAAGGCTTGTGTATCAACCATAAGATATTCTCCTTGACGCTTAATTCCCCCGTTCCTTGAGTATTCGTGCACTTAACTTATTATTAAACATGCATGGAAATTAATTCTACAGGTCTGCATGATACTTGTGAGGTAACATAACTTCTTAGGGTTGAACCAATATGGAAAGATTTACCTAAACGCATGATTTTATTTTTTTGTTATTAAAATGTATTAAAGCAGGTTCTTTAAATTAGTGTTATACTACATAATTAAAATGGAATAAAGATAATTGCTTAAAGGTAATAAAACTGGATAAAAATGTGATATTTTCTAATCGAAAATATGTACATCATACAGACTTAACATACATCAGTAAAATGACAAGTGTAAAAAGAGTTACTTTAAATTATGCGATAGGAATAAATTTCCCTTCGAAAATATTAATAGCTGGTATAATTCAATGTTTAAACTTATAATTAAACGAGAACAAGATGAACTCTGTATCAAACGGTCAACAAACAAACAAGAAGACGCTTCCTTAACTTTCATTAAAGACCAATGAAATGTTGAAAACTGTTTTACTCAGAAGATAGTTTACTCACAGGTCCCTAAGAAGACCAAAAGTATATTCACGAATAACTAAAAGATTACTTAAGTTTCATCAACTTTATCTGACACTTAAAATCGAGCCATGATGAACTAATCTTATGTGCATTTCTTAATAATTTTTTTTGGAAATCGCAAGACATATATTAGTTAAATTTTGTGAAATTCTAACTTCTTAGAGATAAAGTTGGAGCAATCAAAATACACAGAATAATAGGTGTAATATGAAAATATTAATCGCTCCTTAAAGTTATATTTAAACGAAAAAATATATTCTAGAAGTTAGTTTACATTTCATTTCGTATTCATCTTATTGCACCGTTAGAGCTTACTCCGAAGTCTGGACACTTAAGTTTTTTTTAAATTAACGTGGATCAACAGGAAATGGTGCAGAGTTGTTGAAATAAAAGTAAGATTTACAAAATCCCGTTTTAAAAAGGCAAAATAATAATAAATATTTCATTCTGGATTACGCAAAAGAGTATTTATGATTATTCGTAAAACTCAAAAAGAAAGATTAAATTCCCATAAAGTTTTTTAAGATGTATTTACATAGGTACGTATCATAAATCCTTTGTATATATTTATTTGACTAAATATCGTACATGTAACAAAATTTCTGGTCTATAGAACTATTGTTGTATTGTTTGTTCACGCATTAAAGTATTCAAACAACAAGAAACAATTTAAACTTTAGCGTTGGAATCTGATGAGATTTCAGAAATCTTCCTCCAAAGAAGAGGCCAACGTAAACGAAAGTTATACCATTGAAAATTTGATTTCTATAATAAAATATACAGATTATTGTAATATGTAAATGCAAGTTATAAATTATCATGAAGAAATTGACACATTCCTATGAATATGTTTCTCATTATAACTCACTCGTTGATTTACTTAAAGGCAATCTTAACATTTAATATCCAAACGATATCGAATAGTTCTTATTTCTTAATGATTAATACTATATTATACTAATGTAATAAGGTATTGTATAATATATTTTTTTATAAAACAATAACCTTAAATAGTCCTGACAGTCAAACTCCTCAAAAAACCCTCTTGAATTGCGACAAATTTGACGAATTGTTACGTTCGTCTACGTCCCCTCTAAAACCTGTACAAAGTGTCGTACCCAGGAGTATGCGCAAAGACAAAGTTCTTCCAAAACCAAATTAAAGTATTCGCAGCGCCATATTTCAAGAAAAACAAGGAAACGAGCATTCATCCCCAATATGTGCTCAAAGCAGGCGTACGGCTAAAAGGAGTAAACTTTACCCATTCACCCGCGGGGCCGATTCAACTTTTCTGTTGCAATAAATAAGGATTTCAGTTACAAATTACCTTCCTCTCAAACCCTTTCATGTAAGTTCTGATTTACTAAACAGGTTTGATGTTGTATTCCTAAAAAAAATTATATAAATATTTTGCTTTCCAAAGTTTTCAGTCATAAACTAACAAATATTCAAACATTTAAATATAGTTTTGATTATTATTCTCAACATCCTTTGTGTTTTAATGACGGGCTGAATATTTGAAACACTAATTCATAACAAAAAATATATCTTCAGCTTTTATTACACTACGTACAAAGAATATGAAACCCAAATCTCATAAAATCTGCTATGGACAAAACAAAGTATGTACCTATGTGACATAAATTTGCTGTATATATAATATGGTCTGTGGAAAATAGTTGAGTAAAAGCTCCAAATAAATTACAGTATGCCTCGAAAAAATTCAGTGTCCCTCACCACTCCATATTAGAAGTGCTTTCGCGTGCGTCTTGGAATTTTCTTATCAGTCTCAATGGATTTCCCCGTCTATACATTGTTGCTCGATTTTATCTCTAAATCCTGACATAAGATATTGGAGACATTCGAAGGTTTCAACACACTTCGTTTTAAATATTGGGTATCTGTTAAAGTAAAAGACAGGCGAATTTAAAAGTAGTGTACAAATAAATTTTGTTTTATGTTATCAAATATTTATTTCTTTTAGAAAATTCCTCGTTTGTGTTAGAACCAATGCATTAGATATTGTAAATAATGTGTATGTTAGTTTTAAGTCTTCGCTCCTTATTGGCTAATTAAGTGAAAAGATAAATCGTATAGAGTAATACAAATATCAAAGTGAAACCAGTATTACTGGAAACAAAACTACAAAATCATGTGGTAAAAGCAATTTTTTTCTAAGAATAATTAAATAAAAATATAGAAAAAAGATTAAATTAAGTAGTAAGCGTTATATTTTACTAACTCCCTTATATAAGTAATTATGGCAACGTGTAAAATTTATTGCTACGAAATAGTTCTGTTTTAACTTATTTGTACGTATCACAACATTTTTCGACACATTAAAATGATTTAAAAGCACGTGTCATAATTTTTGAACAACATTCATGTCACAACATCAGTCGCAGTAACATTTTTATGAATGTCGACATAATCCTATACGGTTAACTTGTTAGCATCGAAAAGCAGCAAAGATAATATCGCGGTCCACAAATGGATCATAATGAAAATATATGATAAGCGTTTTGCTCGTAAACAAATTCGAATATCGAACATTATTCATGAATACATTGTCGTGAGCGACGTCGGTTCCAAAAATCGTAAAATTTATAAATGCGATCCCCACATACGTGATTCAGATTACAAAGACGATTGATGGGGGAAATGTAAGCGAATATTATCAGTCAGAATTCAGAAAATATTTAATACGGTCCATATAGCACCCTGTTTTCTTTGTTTACTTTGCTGATAATTGGAATAATGAAAATTAATACTCTCTTTTGTGGCTTAACCCATCTACGCTCTATAGCTTTACAATGAAATGAAAAGAGATGATTTATCTTTTAATATTCATATGAAGCTATATCAAAAACGAATCATATCTATTAGTTCTCAACACATTATTATCACATCATTTAAGTCAAACATGGTCAAAGTCAAATGCGCATATGCGTGTCTATTTGATTTAACGCCAATTACGGGCAATATCGTAAGTGAACATGCCAAATACCTCAAACGTACTCAAGCTCAGCTAGACTATTACTGAATATAAATATTAAAAGTAAGAAAATTAATAAGCAAGTGTATTTCTTATTAATGTAACCATTTTAGTTAATTAGGTAGTACAAACAAAAAATAGAACTATCAAAAAATTAAACAAAAAATCGATTTATCTTTATCTATTAAGATTCGATGCAGATGAAAAAAATCAAGAATTAACTAAGGCAATGCCTTTAATTTAATTTCTAAATCTTTATTTGACCCTTAAAACGAAGTTAAACTAGTCATTCCAAATCCTTTCTATTTAGATGAGTGACAAATGAATTGTTATTGTGGATTGAGGGCCATAAAAAGCAAACTACAAAATCAATAGAGAACAATTAAAATTCCGACTGTATAATTAACAAATTAAAATGTTCGCAACAAATACCGTGACAAGCAGTTGTATTTATAAATAAAGAATGGAAATACAACATTTGTAGTTCAATTATTTATTTCTTTACAGATAATTTATTTATATCAAACCTAATGTAAAGAATCGTTTTAAAATTGTAGATACCGATTGAATCTATTGATTAATTATATATAATATAAAGTCTGAAAACAATTGTGCCTTTATATTAACAAGTGATAGTAAGTTTGGAATTTTCTCTCAACACAGACCACTATCAATTATAACAACATTTATTTAAAAATATATTTGTCTAAACAATTTATTTCAAAAATCTTACTTTATCAAATTATAGGCAAGGAAACCGTACATGAAAGACATTGTTGAAAAAATTTTAACTTTACTATATTTCAAACACTACATTTACTTTCTATATTTTAAAAATATCTCCATCATTTTCATTACCCATGTTACGAATTAAAAAGTTATCGTTTAGTTTTGTTCACATTATAACGTCATTATGGATTTACTTTCTATTCGAAAGAGGCCAATCAATAACATCGAATATTAAATATATATATTGAGTGACATTTTTTTTCAAAGCTCAGCTGTAATAAAATCACTGCCGAAAAGATACTCATAATTTCAGTGAAATGCTGATAAGCCATACACTTCTCCAGACACTTCTTAACATAAGTAGTTGACATCCCTTGACACATATCACAGGATTTGAATTCTATTTTTTATTTGTGTTGTTGAATAAAGTCTCGTTTTAAATACTCAAACCGAAAAAAAATATAAAAAATCTACCTAAGTGTTCTTTTTTTATACTATAGCACTGGAATTGTGGGATATACAGGGTGACTGGTGAATTACTATCAATATTTAAGGAGCATACTCGGTACATGATTCTCATTCGAATTATGTAAAAAAAATAGGCACTTAATTTTTGACAAAATTTCCGTATAAATAAGTAAAGTGTTGACACGTTCCAAGTGTTCAAGTGTGGACGCGTGCGGCGACGTGTTGATACAACACCACGTCACGACATGCGTATGTGTGAGTGTCAGTGTATACCTAATCTGTAGGGTGTTCACACGATGCGTAATTAATTACATAACTTTTGGTTAACTTTACTTAGAAGTTTATTAATATTTATGTTATATTAATTTTTATTTTGTCATATATGATCGTCAAATATCACGTCCTCAAATATCGATAGTAATTCACCAGCCACCCTGTATAGCCAATGTAATGTGTGCCTAAGTGTTTTTAAGAATATGGTAAAATAATTGAGGTAAAATTTTCATTATGGATTCTTTTACTAAGTGTTCATGTTTAATAAAAATAATTAAATACAAAAAAGTAAGCACTCCAAAATAGTAATAATAATAATATTAAAACAAATCAGTATGTATCCCTCTTACTATTTAAAATGACACCGATGTATGTATATCCTTTAAAGACGTCTAACCTTTATGAACAACTTAAAATTACATAAATCCCTCTTGTTTAGATTATACCAATGTATAACAATGAATAAAACATTTTGTTCAACCCTTGTAAAGAATAGAGAACATGAATATGTTAATAGAACGTTCTGAAACTAAATAACACTCTTGCGGGTTTGATGACGGCCATTACGAAAATTCGTAGTTTTACCCTTGGCCCCTTACTGACGTGATCTAGGAGCTGATACTGGAAGCTGCACAATATTTATTCACATTTATGAAGATGAGGCTCTGCTCAGAAATGATATGTTATAAGTTGGGTTGTTTCGATCTTTCCAATAAACCGCTTTGAAGAATTTTATATATGAATTGCATACCTATTACTCTATCATAGCTGTGGTTTGAAAAGTATTTTCGTTGTAAAAGATCGCAAGTGAAATTAAAATCAATACATGCCTACGTTTGACCTAAGGTCTATAAACAAAAATACTTAAGAGAGTATACATGAACACCATAGACAATACGTTTGTTTTCATTTGCCATATGAAAGAAGTTTATTTTGAAACAGCAACAAAGAACAGATAAAGTTTTGAATCCTATTAAAGTTCTCGCAATAACATATTTTAAGCAAAACAAGAAACCGAGATTCAACTTCAATATGCAGTCATGGTGATTTAGACATTCAGTGTGAAAGCGAAACTTTACTGTAGCTAACAAGTTGTTCCAACATCCATGTAGCATAACTCAAAATTTTAAATATATTCACACACACACCCAGATCGTATAAACATATGCTATTGTGTCTTTAATATTTATTTTAATAAGTTATAAATCATTATTCACTTAGGAATTATAACAATTTTAATCTGAATGTTTTATTTATATTTAGTATATGATAAAATATAAAAACTATATTTTTAGGTTATTTTAGCATTTTATCGTCGTTAAATATACTTAAATATAATGGGTTATCATAAGACAAAACTCATTAAATATATTTGTATAATAAACAACATGTTGTTTATAAAATCCGTAGTTTGCCTGTATCAGCTTATCAGAAGCCCACTGCTGAGCAAGGCCTCTTTCTCACATGGAGAAGGTTTGAGCATTAATCACCACTCTTTCTCAAGACGGGTTGGTGATTTCAAAATTATAATTTGAAACTATAAGTCCAGGTTTCCTCACGATGTTTTCCTTCAACGTTTGTTAGTGATGTCTAAATACTCTCAGAAAGTACATATGACTCCGAAAAATCACATTGGTACTTGCCAAGGTTTGAAACCGCTACCTCGGCAACGAGAGGCCCCCTATCAGTCAGTCAGAGTCAGTGGTGGCCTAGAGGGCCCCTTAACCACTAGGCCACCACTGACTTTAGTTAAATCCGTAGTTTACCTTGAAAAATTAGGTGAACATAATTAAAAGTTGTATTTGAAATTCACTTAACAACATTAGCTTATAGCTAATATTATAAACGCCAATCAAAAACGGTTTTAACAGTAGTCTAACACAAATACATACTACTGAAATTAGAAATTAATATTTTAGTATTAAACTTACATAAAATCGAATGTTTTAAAATTAATTTTAAATATGTTAAGATTCCTTATTAGAATAAAAAGAAAATATAATAAAATCACAAGAATAAATGACTTTATAGTTCTCTAAGATACAAATAAATCTCTCATACTCGTAGTATTCCTTTTCTAACTGTAACGGTGAAAGTACGCTCTGCCGCTTTTACAGTTAGAAAGACAATTGGAGGAAGTGAGTGCAGCTCGCATTGCTTATTTTAGCAATGTTTATTGTGCTGTGTTTTATTATCCTATTGAAAGATAGAGCTGCTAAAAATATATATAATAGATTAAAGATTCTTCGTGTAAGTCTTTAAAGAAAATTGTATTCTTACTGCTGAAGTACATTTCATAAATATTAACATATTGCTTATTCTTATAAACCAAAAATGTTTATAAATCTCACACACATATAAAACAATGGAATATTAGATTTTCGTGAATATCTACATTTACATTTAAATTAAATTATATTTTTCTGATTGAACTCAAGAGGTTTATTATTTTACATTTTATTTCACGATTCGTTACGCAATCGTGACGACGACGGGCAAAAGTGGTGAAGTTGTCTATATATTTTAGTAATAAATTAGACGCAAAAAGGACGAAAAACATATTTTTTTTTTTTGTACATAAAATATTAGGTATTCATAAATTATATTTATAAAGGGTAAACAAATACTTCATGGTTCTAAGTGTGACTGAATATAATAATATTCCAAGGGATAAAAAGATTAGACTAGATAGACCAACAAATAGGCAACTTCAAATTTTACTTAATCGCTTTATTATTAATTAAATAAAGTATCTATACAATATGATCACAATTTAAAAAAAAGTGTATTAATTTCATATTATTTGGAACATCCGTGATATTATTTAATTCATATTTTATATGATTTTTATATTTACAGTGTTGAAATAAAACTCACTAATATAATTAATTAAAGCCTTTATTTGACAAGAGAGAGAGGGAGAGTCCAAGTGAGCCAGATGCTCTCTGAAGATCTTATATTGCCAATAATATTTTGAGAAAGCGGGAAATTTTAATTACATATTTTGACAATAAGATATATCACAACAAGAAACTATGATCCCAGACCTTCGTTATTTTGCAAAAGTTTTCTATGTCAGCGCATGCTCCTAAGTCGATTATGAAGTTTAGTTTGCAGTGGCTTTAGCCATACTCGGTACTAAAAGTGTGTAAAATACAGATTTAATTTCGACAAAAAATAAATAACGATTTTTTAGTATTAATCCCAGAATATTATTTAAAACCACATTCATTGCCAGACACTTAACATAATGGCAACCCCTTGCCAGACACACCTCATATTCATTTAGTTCCCTATAAATCTACTTACATAATTCAAATTAACGCTTATTTTTACACAAGATCCTTAGGTAATGAGTAGATGATGCTTTCTCAATACCCAGACGTTTTTGATCATTCCAAATCGTTACCAGACAAGCATGTACAGTAGTTACAGAATCAAGTTCGATGTAGTATAGGTATACATATTCACGTACCTATCATTCACTAACAACATTGTATTCAAATAAAATATTCTATGTTATTAATTAAAAAATAAATTAGCCTTAATGCAGGGATTTTTGATTTTCAGAACTATCTAAAAATAGTCTTCATCCTCAAACTAAACACAGATTGTAAACTTTTCATTCATTTACATACCTGTGTACATATGTTGATACTAAAAAGTTTGTTTCAGGAATGAAAAAGATAAAACTGTCTGTGTAGAAAATAATTCAAAATCATGAAAAGTCAACTGACGGTAGGTTCCTTTTTTCTCTAACGACTTTCTTAAAATTTGAGTGACATCCTTAAATCAGAAATTAATCCATTTTTTTAAATTTTATGTTCGGCTTTTTATTATATACCTATAGTAAGAGTGTCCCCTAAACCGTAATACAAATATTTATATTTGTATGTATAATTTTTGGTTGTGATCCAAGGTTAGTTCATTATGATGTTAGCAAAACTTCCTGTTGTTTTTAAATAAAGGCGGCCCCAAACCTAATTAACTTAAAGTATTTATAAGTACATTGTGGCTTTCCCTTTAGGCGGTGGTGTAACCTTAAAACTTCTCTTATTACCCCTATTTTTTAATATATGAGAGATATCCTTTGTTATTATATGTCAACAATCACTTACTGTCATTAGAAAAAAAATCTAATAAATGTTCGAGTCATTGGCATTTCGCTAAAGGAATGGTGGTAACAATTAGGTTTAAGTGTGTATTTCTCGGGAGTTTTATATTATATCCCTTTCACCTACCTCTTATTTGAAACAGAGTGGTAAATCGCTTTCCCAAAGGTAAAAAACATAACAGCAAGTTGTTGTATGAAGTTTATCAACTTTTATAATAATTATTACTTATATTCATATTATAAATTGGTGATGCAAATCATCGACACTGCTGTTACACTCGTCACACAGGTGGAAAAATGAAAATGAAATCTATACAGAAAAGCCCTTTAATGCATTCACAAGGTAATCATACTACCTAGTAATTACAGAAAAAAAGAAAATTAAAAGTTATTTTTGTCTAAAAAAAATTATCTCCTAAATCTAATTAAGCATAAACAAATATTTGAAAAGAAAATTACAAGCCCTTTTTACTATAAAAAGAAAAGTCTGTTATTTGGCATTAACATTATATTAACATTATATCTGTGACAAATTAAGAAATAAAACTAGACAAAAAATGTAACGGTATATTTACATTTTCAGTAAAGGCAACACAAATATTATGCGTCATCACTCATACTTGCTAGCTGCTGAGGTGGGGCGTTTGTAGCTGTCAAGATCATTTTATTGCGGCTGTAAAGCAACTGCAGTAACTTTAATCTATTTATTATTATTAAATCTATTACAATTCTTAAATACTCCAAACATCATGGGGGACTCCCTTGACGGGAGTGAGAACGCTCCGGAAGCTCAGAATGTAGTCGTGGTTGAATTTCAAGAGTTTGCAAATTACCTGCGGCGGGCTGCAACGATACTTTTGCCGGAGGATGAACCCGTACCGCTGGCATTAAATGCTGCTCTTGATGATAAAGTTAACCAAGATTGCATTAGAAAGTTCATTTCGGACTCTCAAGCCTCATCTTTGTATGTCCAACGATTCTCTTTAAAAGGTATGCTTGAAATAATCGATTTCGGATGACTGCATTTGACGCATTATGCAAATGGCTTTTCTGACCAATAAGAATATTCCTACTAACAATACTCTTTCTATTTAATATCTTATTAATTATAAGATATTTAATACCATTCTTTCACTATTGAAGTAGGTCATGCTAGTTTGAGTTTTTTTTTTAAATAAAGTTTTATATTTTTTTTTAACAGAAGATGATAGTGAGCAGCCAACTGAAGGAGAAGAAGAGAAAGAAGCTGTCTCCTACCAGATAAGCAATGAGGTACTACTTACTAGTACTGGCTGTAAATGCCATTTACCCTGTTTTTATATACCTAAAAGAATTTCTATACTAAAAATGAGTCTCACATTCTTATATGTTGTCATTATAGGTACATTTTACATCTCCAAGGGTTGCTGCATTTGTTTGTATCAAGAGAGGATCTGTTATTGAATCTGACAAATCAATTCATAGTCAGCTTCGTCTTATCAATTTATCTGATGGCTCGCCTTATGAGACCCTTCATGCCTTCATCAGCAAAACCATGGCACCGTTCTTTAAGAGCTATGTCAAAGAAAGTGGAAGAGCTGACAGGTAGTTACAAAGAACCAATATAAAGTTTCAATTATAGTTACACATTTAAAAAGATATGATCATAATTTTATATCAATATTATAGGGATGGAGATAAGATGGCACCATCGGTGGAAAAGAAAATAGCTGAACTGGAAATGGGCTTGCTGCATCTACAGCAAAATATTGATATCCCGGAAATTACTCTGCCTGTCCATCAATCTGTTGCCGCTGTTATTAAGAGGTAGAAATCCTACAATGACTTTTAATAGTATAAAACTCAGTAATTACATAATCATTAAAATGGCAGAATAGTGATTATGAAATAATCAACATTCATAATTTATAACCTGGATTAAAACTGTTAACTTTTTAATAGTCATGAGTTAGTTGAATACAATAAATGCAGTTAATCATATAAACATCATTAAAAATAAACATTACTTATTTTTTGTTTTTGCAATATATTTTAGAGCGGCTGATGAAGGTCGCAAACCTCGAGTAGCAGATTTCGGTGACAAGGTGGAAGACTCGACATTCCTTAATCAACTTCAGAATGGTGTTAACCGCTGGATTAAAGAAATACAAAAGGTACAATCACTTGTATATACATTATTATAAGTATACAGGGTGACTGGTGAATTACTATCAATATTTAAGGAGAATACTCGGTACATGATTCTCATTCGAATTATGTAAAAAAAATAGGCACTTAATTTTTGACAAAATTTCCATATAAATAAATAAAGTGTTGACACGTTCCAAGTGTTCCAAGTGTGGACGCGTGCGGCGGCGTGCTAATACAACACCACGCCGCCGCACGCGTATGTGTGTGTGTGTGTATACCTAATCTGTAGGGTGTTCACACGATGCGTAATTAATTACATAACTTTTGGTTAACTTTACTTAGAAGTTTATTAATATTTATGTTATATTAATTTTTATTTTGTCATATATGATCGTCAAATATCACGTCCTCAAGTATCGATAGTAATTCACCAGTCACCCTGTATAATTTATACTTTGTATTACATTATTGTTTGTTTTCAGGTCACCAAACTAGATCGAGATCCATCAAATGGAACAGCTCTTCAAGAAATATCTTTTTGGCTGAACCTTGAGAGGGCACTTCATCGCATTCAGGAGAAGAGAGAAAGCATTGAGGTCTGCATTTATAAAATAACATTTTTTTCTTCTATAATTAATTTCTACGACATTTCTCACCAATACATAAATTAAGACATAAAACAGCACACTACTTAACTACATTATACTTATTTTCGGTAGAAATAAGAATTTTATTAGAATACATTTTATCTTAAACAAACACTCAATAGTTAAATGGTATCATTATTTTTAATCCTTAATCTGCTTTAAAAATTAATATAAACTTTTTGAACAGGTTGCCCTGACTTTGGATATTTTAAAGCATGGCAAAAGATTTCACGCCACTGTGTCCTTTGATACGGATACTGGTCTGAAACAAGCATTGGCTACAGTATCTGATTATAACCCACTCATGAAAGACTTCCCCATCAATGATCTACTCAGTGCTACCGAGTTAGAAAGAATCAGGTATAGAAAATACTTATAATAGATTTATTTATACCCTGTCAATATTACGAGGTTATATATACCTAACGATTTTTTTTATCAACAGATTGGCGGTCCAACAAATCTTTTCACATCTGCGTAAGATTCGCTCTACGAAATATCCCATCCAGCGTGGTCTGAGACTTGTGGAGGCCATTTCTCGAGATCTTGGACAGCAATTGTTAAAGGTAAATTATAATGACATCATACACTTTCGCAAGTAAAGATTTAAATTAAAATATAGTTATTATTTTCTTAGCATATTTTATAAGTATACATTTTGTTGTGAAGTTCCAATTACTATACCGTAACCATGGTCAAGGGTATGGGAGTAAAAACATTGTCTAGTTAAATTAAAACAATAGTATGTAAAATATATTATTTAATTAAAGTTTCTGAAAATACCTGATATTTGCTGGCTGGTTTTGTATGTTTATAGTAACTTTACTAATATTATTTTGATTTTATTAATTTTTACAGGTGCTTGGAACACGACGCCTTATGCATATACCATTTGAGGACTTTGAGCGTGTTATGACTCAGTGCTTTGAAGTGTTCTCCTGCTGGGATGATGAGTATGAAAAACTTCAAGGTCTTCTAAGGTAATTATCAACTAATAATTTTTAAAATATTTTAAATCACATTAATTAAGTTATGCCTAAGAATAACTGATTTATCTTGAATTACGGTATCTTTCTTAACATTTGTAATCTTTCTTTTTTTACTTTGCTAATTCATTTCTCATATTTTAACTATTATTTCACTTTCTATTTTTTTGTTTACAATCTATAAAAATCTTACAATATACCTCATGTATTTCATTATTAATATTATATTTTATATATATATATATTTTCCCTTTCTATTAAAAATTGAGACTAGACGATAAAAACACTTGAAATAATCAAAAACAAATATTTTTTTATACAGGGATATAGTGAAGAAGAAGCGAGACGAACATCTAAAGATGGTGTGGCGCGTGTCACCTTCACACAAGAGACTGCAGGCTCGTATGGAACACATGCGGCGGTTCAGAAGACATCATGAACAACTTAGGACAGTCATGCTGAGAGTTAGTATCGAATAATACTCCAAACTACCTACTAAAGATATATCATACATGATACATCATCCTCACAACTACCAGTTTTCTTACGATGTAAATATGTACCGTAAGTGTAGTTTTTGATTCATTAATGTTAACAATGGTATTGACACAGATTTATGAATTAAAGACTGTGAGTTGTTGATATGCAGGTTGAAGATGTATACTTGTGTTAAGACTTAAGAGTACTAATATCAAGTGGCTACCGTTTTCCTTACATTTCTGCAACAAGGTTGCAAAGTGAATGTTGATCTTCCAACTTAGTATTTAGATTCAGAAACTTAATTCAGGGAAATTATTTCTAGATATCATTTACTGCATAACTCTATAAAATACAAGTAACTTACTACTACAAAGTTTTACCATTTGTGATTATTACATCAAATAAATTAAAATACAACCTTGAAATCAACATCTTAATTCAAATCACCAAAACTCTTTTGAATTTTCTGTACAAGAGTGTGTGTGTGGCTACAATTATAATTATTAATATTATTATGTACAAGTTATATTGGGGTCTTATATAGTGTATTATAGTTTATACAGCTTTGAAAGGTCATTTCATCAAATTTGCGTAACCAGTAACAATAAATTAGAATTGAAATAGAAAATGTACTATGTAATAAAAAATCTTCAACACGATTAGGATTCAAACATGCGACTCGAAGCTTAAAAGCGACTGTAATTTCATAACTTATTTCTCATTCAGCATTCCTGTGATTGCATTGAAATTCTATAAGTATTATAGAAGTTTTGTTCAAATATTAGCTCAACATTGCTTTAATGTAAAAACAAATATAATAATAATTCAGAATAGAACAAATATAAGAATAATTCATTTATTTGAATATACATATTCTGTTTCCAGGTTCTACGTCCTCGCGCTCCAGCAGCCACAGAGAATGGAGCAGCCGGTGAGCCAGCACAGCCACACTCACTGGCCATGGACGCAGCTGATGCCAACGCTATAGCTGAGGTACAGTTTTGCACGTTGTTATTAAAAATCTAGAATAGCTTAAATATTATTTACCTAGTACCTTTCCCCCCGTTTATTCTGATACATTTAACATTTGATTAGTTACTTGCTCGAGTTTTCTATAAGTGACAGTTAATCTAAATGCAAATTTGGTAGTACCGATTTTTTTTATGTGTTAAGAGCTTGTTAACATTAGGTTTAGTTTTTATTTTATTTTTTTATTTGCATAGGTTAAAGAATGGTTTAAAATAAATATCATGTTGTTTATATATTATGTGGTAATAAAAATATATTCGTTTTAAATAAATTATTATATTACTAGCTTTCCGCCCGCAGCTTCGCCCGTGTGGAGTTTCCAAGAGAACTTTTCAAAAGTGTGGGATAAAAACTATCCTATGTTCTTACTCAAGGTCAACTCTATCTCTGTACCAAATTTCATTAAAATCAGTTCAGTGGTTTAGGCGTGAAAGCGTAATAGACAGACAGACAGAGTTACTTTCGCATTTATAATATTAGTAGGGAGTAATTGCATGAAATTCCAAGGTATTGTATATATTACTGTAATAAATATATTTTATTTCGTATTTACAGGTTAACTTGGCCTATGAGAATGTTAAAGAAGTCGATTGCTTGGACATCTCACGTGAAGGCTGCGATGCTTGGGAGGCTGCTGTTCGTCGCTATGAAGATAGAATCGGTACATTGTTACACTACCCAATATTATTATTATAATTCATTTCTCAAATTGAAGGAGTTTTTAATAATCTCAAATTAACAGAGAAAAATGTTAGACAGTTTTTAAAAGGCTAAGCCTATTATTCCTTAAATTTACTTCTTAATTTTTTAATTCAATATAATATTAATCACAAAAGATCTCGCATTAATTAATAGATGACTAAAATATCTTATAAAAACCATATCTTTTTCTTATGTAGCAATGGTTTTAAGCTACTACCGTTCTAAGTCATCAAGTGTAACATTTCAAGACAGTAAGGGGTAGTGTTCCCTTCCCACTCCATATAAGTTAATTATGCAAATATACAATTAATATTAATAAAAAATATATATTCAAATTATATAATTCCTTCTATTTACCAGATCGTGTTGAGACTCGTATCACAGCCCATCTTCGCGACCAACTGGGGACAGCTAAGAACGCAAACGAAATGTTCCGTATATTCTCCCGGTTTAATGCTCTGTTCGTGCGTCCTCACATCCGCGGCGCCATACGAGAGTATCAGACACAGCTCATACAACGTGTCAAGGATGATATAGAAGCTCTACATGAGAAGTTCAAGGTACAAAAACTTCAAGATTCAAGTAATGATACTTAATACTAGCAGACCCTGGCTAAAGCTGGGAAATTGCCAGGAAGAAGATACTTAATACTACACATAATAAATACTCAGAAAAACATTAAAAATTTCAATAGTATAATAACATGGGTTGTGAAGGGACAAGGGTAAACAAAATTTAAGTTAACTAAATTACATTACCAAAAGAAATTATTTTTTCCTCTACCAAGACTTATTTTTAATAACTATAAGTTTATATTTAATTTCGGTTTGGAACTTGTAATGAATACCTTAAAAATAACTTCCCAAAGCCTTGAATGTTTTTGATAATGTTATTTTATATATCGATAAGTTGTTGTATGCCACAAAATGCTATTTTGCTTTTTTTCTAAAAAAATATCCTATTATGGATCATTACATCCATTCAAATTAGAAAAAACTTCAAAAACCCTATTTTTAAAGGATTTGTCACTCGCATAGTGTTGTAATTTTCGCGAGGTGGGTAAAATCAAGCGCCCGCGCCGCGTATGAGTTACTTACAACAGAATAAGACTTATGTTTTTCAAAGTATACAGTTGTAACTATCATATATCACAAGTGATGCTACCTGGGCGCCGCGCTATAATGTTGTAAGTATCAGATACAACGCCTTTTTTAGCTTCTACTCCGGAGTAAAATGTCGTATGAACAATGTAACAACAATATCTCCGCAAATGGGCATATTAATTAAAATATCTTTTAACGTAGTTAAGAAGACTATTATGTTAAATTTAAATACGAAATTTTAAAAAGATGCATCAATGATTTTGGTTTAATTTGAATCTTTCAAACGCTCTACTGTAAAATTACAGTTTTGGAGATACAACAACTTACGTGGGAGGTATCGATATATTTTCTACAGAAATGTTATTGTAATTATGACACAACATAAACTGACACAATAAATTTTCATGTATATGTATAATTTAATATAATTTGCGACTAAGCATGTTTTCATAATAGGTCCAGTATCCTCAATCGAAGTGCAGTCGCCTCTCCCTCGTGCGTGATCTTCCTCCTGTAGCCGGCTCAATCATTTGGGCTAAGCAGATCGACCACCAGCTTACAGCGTACTTGAAGCGAGTTGAAGATGTCCTTGGTACATTTTTTATTTACATTTTATAAGTACATGTAGTATATATCTTTGATTTTTCACACAATTATTTTTCAGGCAAGGGATGGGAGAACCACATCGAAGGTCAAAAACTGAAGGCCGATGGAGATAGTTTCAGGCTTAAATTGGATACACAGGAAGTTTTCGATGATTGGGCTCGCAAAGTAAAATATATTATAAAATAATAATAATATATGTATGTCACATTTTTTTTAATAAACTCTATTTGGTAATTATTTTAGGTTCAACAACGCAACTTGGGCGTGTCCGGTCGCATCTTTGCTATCGAGTCTGTCCGTGCTCGTTCAAGCAAAAGCGGCAATGTACTTAAACTGAAGGTTAATTTCCTCCCAGAGATAATAACGTTGTACAAGGAAGTGCGCAACCTCAAGAACTTGGGATTCAGGTATTATTTAAACCCATCATATGCTTTAGAAATTGACTCTTGAAGCAATAGTTTTAAGGCATAAAATGCAATACATCCAAAATAATTGTTGTTTCTTGCCGCAGAGTCCCGTTGGCTATTGTCAACAAAGCACATCAAGCAAACCAACTTTACCCTTTCGCGATCTCGCTCATCGAAAGCGTACGCACATACGAACGTACGCTGGAAAAGGTATGTATTTACGTTTAATATATCTAAAAGTCATGCTAAATATTCACATCGATAGCACTGAGTATAGGATTATCAACGAGCACGTAAGATTAATATAGCTATTGGGAGAATTAAACTGGGATTTATTATGATGTCACTAACACATGTGCGTTTTGATTTATGCAGCTAAATAATAGGAATCATACGAAGGTAGATTATTTATAGGCTGCATGTTAATATCTACTGTAAAGCTTTAATTTTTTAAGACATAATATGGCTTAAAAGTTTTTTATACATACTAACAAGTACAATGTTACAAATGAAATACTTTTGTAAATAATTAATAGCTATCGCTTGATCTGTATCTAGAGCTCATTTTGCTTAACAAAACACAATAGTCGCTTAGCTGTTTGTATATATAACTATTTATAATCTATGATATATATTACAAATAAGTCACCCTTTACTTTAAAAGCATTTTTTCATTTAACTAAAAATTTATAATATATGTAATGTTTACAGATTCGCGACAAAGCGTCTATCATTCCTCTAGTGGCTGGTCTACGTCGCGATGTTTTGTTCCAAGTGTCTGAAGGCATGGCGCTTGTATGGGAATCATATAAACTGGATCCCTACGTACAGAAGCTCAGCGAAGTTGTGTTGCTATTCCAGGAAAAGGTAATAGAAACGTTATATTGCTTGAAAGTTACGAAAGAAAAATATTAAGAAACGAATAATATAATCAATTAAAGAGAAGATACGTTCCTAAAACTCTTTAGTCTCTATTTCGAGAATATTTAGAATATTAATTTTGATTATATGAGGTTAATTTAGTGTCGAATTTAGATCATTTAAGTCCATATTTTGTTGAGATCCTATGAAGAATTTAAAAATGACGGATATCTAATAATAATCAATTTATATTTCCGACGATTTTAATTTATAGTTCTTTAAAATTGTAATCGTCGAATCACAGTGAAATCAAAGTAAATTTAAATTGAATTTGCTATGTTTTATATATCATTCTTGTAGTTACATATATCTATAAGAATATCATTGTAATAAAATATATATTATGATAGGTTGAAGACCTTCTGGCAGTTGAAGAACAGATTTCGGTTGACGCTCGTTCTTTGGAGACGTGTCCATATTCAGCTCAAAGCTTGGCTGACATCCTGTCCAGGCTGCAACGAGCTATTGATGATCTTTCCTTACGTCAATACAGCAATTTGCATTTGTGGGTCCAGAAACTTGATGAAGAAGTAAGTAGACAACGATTTTGCATGTTTCATTTTATATATACTATAATATTTGTATTAGTATATTGCTCGTTATATTTATAAATATCTTTACTAACTGCAGTGAGATTTCATGAAGATTCCTTGCAAATATTTTATATATTGAATTGACCACAGTAACAATTTTGTGTTGTAAAAAAACGTTTGAATTTATTTTTTTATCTATTTTGAACCCTTTTCAGACATTAAACAATATATATATATGATTTGTTTTTTACACTTTCTATTTGTTTCCTATTAGGCAGGGAAATATTAAAGTGTATTGACATCAATAAACATACATAAATTTTGTAGGTTGAGAAGAGTCTGGCAGCTCGCCTTCAGGCAGGTGTGGAAGCATGGACCGCTGCACTTTTAGGCAAAACCAACGAACTCGATTTGTCTATGGATACATACTCTCCCGCGGAACCCACCCACAAGCCAGGCGGAGATCCGCAGGTATAATTTGAAACTTTTATTATAATTGTAATAATATACACAAACTTTTCACTATAAAATGCTCTGTTTTACTCATTAGTCATACATGGAATAATATTTATATTGTGATTTCTAATGACTCTTGTATTATATCCAACAGATAGCTTGTGTGGTGCACGAAGTGCGTATCACCAATCAGCAGATGTACTTGTTCCCGTCGCTGGAGGAAGCTCGATTCCAACTCATGAGGCAGATGTTCGCATGGCAGGCTGTAGTCACATCGCAGCATCGCTTACAGAGTACTAGGTAGAATAATCTATTTGTTATGAATAACCAAACAAAAATATTCTCAAGTTGATTCCATGTAATTCTTTTTTCTTACCTCAATCTCTTACCGACTTTTTTTTATGTTGTATATAATATAATTTTCTACTAGTTGTTAGTCGTAAGATACGAAAATCTTACCAAAAAATACATAAACATTGAAATATATATCATGAAAAATAGTGATATTATTGTATGTAATTAAAAACAAAACGTTTTTAATATTTATCGGTGTTGTTGAAATAATACTTTTAATTTTATAGATACCAAGTGGGCGTGGCCCGAGCACAAACAGCTACATATAGAAATCTCTTGACCAAGTTGCCAGGTGGATCCAGTCCTTTGGAAAACGCATACGATGCTATTGAACAGAAAATATCTCAGGTCCGCAAATACGTCGACGAATGGCTACGGTGAGTTTGATCGCACTTTTGTACTAATAGTATATCTTATTATTATATTGTGATATAATATGCAAACTCCTCTTTCAACAGTTATCAAGCCTTATGGGATCTGCAGCCGGAAAGTTTGTACGGACGTCTCGGAGAAGATATTACTCTGTGGATAAAGTGCCTCAACGATATCAAGTAAAAATTATATTCCAGTACTTATTCATATACTTACAAAATCACATATTAATGAATCTTAAACTCTCTGCTACCAGGAAGTCTCGTACTACGTTTGATACATCAGACACTCGCCGTGAGTACGGTCCGGTAGTGATCGACTTCGCTCGTGTACAGAGTAAAGTGGCTCTTAAATATGATGCTTGGCACAAGGAAGTTCTCGGAAAATTCGGTGCCTTGTTAGGCGGAGAGATGGTGCAGTTCCATGGAAAACTGGCCAAATCAAGAGGACAGCTCGAACAACAGACTATCGGTAATGTATTCAAAAATAATTATTTTGACCTAAAATAATCATTAATATTATAGCTTATTATCGCAAGGCTAACCTTTATTACATTTCGTTCCATGACTAAGAATGCCATCTTTCTTCTTTTATGATAACCCCAAGGAACCTTGATAAAACCCAAGTTACGGCTATAGAATACTTCAAATTACAAGTACAGGTGACTACGAGATGATAATATATATTTATTTTTATTATACTTCTGCACTAACAGAAGCAGCCTCCACTAGTGATGCAGTATCTCTGATCACTTATGTGCAACAACTAAAGAGAGAAGTCCTGGCTTGGGAGAAACAAGTAGATATCTACAGAGAGGCGCAAAGGATTCTTGAACGACAACGGTATGTTTTTAAAATGTATATTATCCTTGTAAATCCTTTACAATTTATTTATACTATATGTTATTATTTTTTCTAGATTCCAATTCCCAGCACAATGGCTGCACGTCGATAATATCGAAGGAGAATGGAGCGCATTTAACGAGATCATGCGCAGAAAAGATTCTTCTATCCAAACTCAAGTAATGTTTCCATTATACTTAGCCTACATCGATCCTATGTTATAGGGGTGACTATAGCTAGTCTCCACAACATAGAAACTTTATGCCAATATAGATACAAATGTATACATAATGGTGAATGTATCGAAGTATATAAAAATAATTGTTAGCACTTCAAAACATCTCATTACACTTTTCTACCTTCTTTCTACAGAATATTTGTGTGATAAAGAAACTGGAATCAATCTTATTCAATAGTCACCACGTTATCGCATTATCATATTCCTTGTAAACTAATCAACATGCACGACTCTAAAACTATCTCTAACTCAAACAAATTTACTATTCCAGGTAGCCTCACTGCAACAGAAGATCGTAGCTGAAGACAAGGCGGTTGAAGCTCGTACTCTTGAGTTCCTGGCTGAGTGGGAACGCAGCAAGCCTACAGACGGATCAACAAGACCCGAAGATGCACTGTCTCGTCTACAGGCCATGGAAACGAGATACACCCGCCTCAAGGACGAGAGGGATAATGTTGCTAAAGCTAAGGAAGCGTTGGAGTTGCATGATACTGGTTAGTATTAGTCTGTATGTACTAGATAAATTTTTTTGGTGATTATTTATTTACCCCTAGTATAAAAGATTTTTTATGTTTTTAAATCGCAATTATCCTCATATTTCATTTTTAAACCACCATAGACGAGTAAAGTATAAACAGTTGCAACTACAAATTTTATAGACAAATTGCAACTACAAATTTTATAGACAGTTGCAAGTTGCAGACATGTTTCCATTTAACACATATAAAATATATCTGGATATTGAACCTATGTGTTGTGTTTGTTTGCTTGACTCAGGTTATAGTACAGGATCCCGATATAAGCGACCTTCACCGAGATGTTTATTTGATGAAACATATTTTAGATTCAATTTAATATGTCAATAACTATGTTACATATGGGTTGCCTCATAAATTTTAGTCCAGGATATGATTAATTAACAATTAAAAATAGATTTTTTTTTCAAATATTTCACCGGTTTGTTTATTAGATAAATTCCACACCAATCGAAAGTACGGAGCCCATAGAATATGAAAACGTTAGGTTGCCTATTCTTTTCCAGTCACAACTCTCGGGTTGCCAGGGATAAACAGGTACATCGATAGTAGCATTTTGCACCGGTCTGATAATTTAATCAAATTTAAATGGAAATAAAGATTATTTAATTATGAACACAGTGAAGAAATAGGGTTGCCTGCGAAAAATCGGTCCTAAGTTAGGGTTGTCGAATTTTAAAAAGTAAAATATTGCCGCGAGTGAATATGTACGACTGAGAGGTCCCAAGCATTTTTATGAAAAATTACTCTGCTAAAGAAGACAATGAGCAGTTTCAAAAAAAAATCAAAGGCTTTGACTTTAACTCCATACCTCCGTGCTGGATATCATTAACGCAAAAAAAATTACGAATTATTTTCGTAAATTCAATGTGGCTGAATGCAACAGATCCAATATGCATCAAACTTGAACCTGAGAGCTGCGGTTGGTACTTAGATGAATATTTAAAACCACGAGGATTCATTGGGGATCATACACCTTTAAATCATACACATTTAAATTTGATTAAATTATCAGACCGGTGCAAAATGCTACTATCGATGTACCTGTTTATCCCTGGCAACCCGAGAGTTGTGACTGGAAAAGAATAGGCAACCTAACGTTTTCATATTATATTGGGCTCCGTACTTTCGATTGGTGTGGAATTTATCTAATAAACAAACCGGTGAAATATTTGAAAAAAAATCTATTTTTAATTGTTAATTAATCATATCCTGGACTAAAATTTATGAGGCAACCCATATGTAATATAGTTATTGACATATTAAATTGAATATAAAATATGTTTCATCAAATAAACATCTCGGTGAAGGTCGCCTTATATCGGGATCTTAGACTATTAGCATATTATTTTTGAACTATATTTAAATAAAGATCCTCTATTAATATTCAGGTAGCTCTGTGAACAACGAACGCATGACGGTGGCTTTAGAAGAACTTCAGGATTTGCGTGGAGTTTGGTCATCTCTTAGCAAGATATGGACCCAAATCGATGACATTAGAGAGAAACCCTGGCTGTCCGTGCAACCGCGTAAACTGAGGTTGGTGTATTTTTAATAGGATCATAGAATTATAAATAAACTTAAGATATTAAAGATGTAATTCCCTAAAATAGCGTTGAAACAGTTAAAGAAGTAGCTATTTATTCGTATCTGCTTATTTTTATACAGGCAACAACTAGAAGCTATGCTCACCGAATTGAAGGAACTTCCTGCACGTCTACGCATGTACGACAGTTACGAATACGTTCGTAAACTACTGCAATCATATACAAAGGTATGTACGCAAAGATATATGGACAATTTCTTTACTTTTAGTTCACCCATCCAATATCACTTTTATTAAGAATCTCTTATGACGTTATAAACACACAAAAACTCTTTCAGCCTGCTGATAGTGTTGTTACATGAATCAAGTCGTTTATAGACATGCTTAAATTTTGTAGAAACCTACCTATTTCTAAATAAAAATACCTCGTGAAAATCTAAGATTTTCACGAGTGTTCATTTAAGTTTAACTAATATTTTCGGATAAATACTACGCGATTTTTTATTATAAACTACACACTCCCAATGTTTCTGTTACTTTACAGCAACAATGATCACAGACAGACGAAATGTCATCTCATAAGCAAAAATAAAAGTAAAATCTCGTAGTAAATCCGACAATATTAGTTTCATTTAAATAAAAGTACTTAATTATCAGAAATAACTAATGCAAGAAATTAACCACGTAAATACGAAAACTGGAATAAGAAAAACCGTGACTCTCACTTACAAATATGTATAAAGCCTTAAATAATAGAACTATATCTCTTAATATTTAAATGTTTCCAGGTGAACATGTTAATTGTTGAACTGAAGTCAGACGCGCTCAAGGAGCGTCACTGGCGTCAGTTGTGTCGTGCTCTCAAAGTGGAGTGGTCACTATCAGAGTTGACCCTCGGTCAAGTGTGGGACGCTGACCTGCTGCGTAACGAACACACTGTTAAAGATGTGGTCTCTGTTGCGCAAGGTGAAATGGCGCTTGAAGAGTTCTTGAAACAGGTATGTTTTATATGAATCTACTTAACATTTCGTAAAACAGAAACCATTTGCAAAAAGTGGACTGTATTTTAAAGGAAATTTATAAAGTTTAGCTTGAATGGGTTGATATAATGTAAAACGATTTCAAAATTGGAACTATGATGTTTTTTATTTAGGCGAATTAAAAGGTCTAACTAGCTTAGTTGCTAGTAGTTCGAATATTTGCAAATTGTTGTTTAGGTTAGTGTAATTATTGTTACAAAATAATTGACAACAACAAAAGTACTAATAAATATTCACATTACATTTCTGTAGAGTACCCAAAATTGTTATGACTACATTTTTTTAATCATGTATTTGAATTAACCTTTTCATTAATATTATTACTAGGTTCGGGAATCCTGGCAAAGTTACGAGCTGGACCTCATCAATTATCAAAACAAATGCAAGATCATCCGCGGCTGGGACGATCTCTTTAATAAAGTTAAAGAGCACATCAACAGTGTCGCTGCTATGAAACTATCACCTTACTATAAGGTAAAGTATTCAAACATATTTATGTATTCAATTATTATTTGAGTTGAAACTAATGATTATTTTAATACAGGTGTTTGAAGAAGAAGCTCTAACATGGGAAGAGAAATTAAATCGTATCAATGCGTTGTTCGACGTGTGGATAGACGTACAGCGTCGTTGGGTGTACCTCGAGGGAATATTCAGTGGTTCCGCAGATATTAAGACCTTGCTACCCGTTGAGACCAGCCGCTTCCAAAGTATTAGGTAATTAAAATTAGAACAAACTCTACGTAATTAAATCTGTGTTGAAAATGAAATTCAATAAAATAACTTTTGTTATATTTCTGCGTTAGTCGCGATCCTTTAGTGTATTGTTTTTATTTGCTCCTGAATTTCATGGTTTCTTATTTAATTTACATTCATAGCATATAAAATAACCATAGTATCATAGATAATTTTTTTTGACAGTTCTGAATTCCTGGGCCTAATGAAAAAGGTTAGCAAGTCTCCTATGGTGATGGACGTACTGAACATACCAGGAGTACAGCGGTCGCTGGAGAGACTCGCAGACCTGCTAGGGAAGATACAAAAAGCACTTGGAGAATATTTGGAACGAGAAAGAAGCAGCTTCCCGAGGTAAAAAATGGAGTACAAAATAGTCACCTTAAAAAATATATAGTTTTAATAATATGACAGAATTGATTGTCCTTAATTTGTAGTTAATAAACTGTTTTGCATATGAAAAAGATTAATCAATAAAGACTTGGAATAATATTGTAAACTTTTTAATGACGAAATTTTTTTAATCATCATAGATTCTACTTCGTGGGTGATGAAGATCTGCTTGAAATTATCGGCAACAGCAAAAATATAGCGCGTCTTCAGAAACACTTCAAGAAGATGTTCGCAGGCGTTGCCGCTATTATACTGAATGAAGACAACACTATCATTAACGGCATAGCGTCGCGAGAGGGTGAAGAAGTAAGTTTTCGAAAGATACGACTTTACATAACAATAGTAAAATTATGACACCTAATGTAACGCGTCAATCTTAGGCTGAGAAATTCATACTAAATATAGTTTAAACTGTTCTCAACTTACCCCACTTCCTAAAGTGAGTTTGTTGGGTTGTATTAAATAAAAATAAATTCTTATTGTGAAACTTCTACTGATAATTGATATGTATATTTTTAATACTACAGCGAAGCCTTAACCCTTTAACGGTCATAAGGACTGCACAGTGGAAAAACAAAATTGATGATGGTTAAGGGTATATAATAGAAGTAAAAACATATGTATATATAAATATATATTTGTCAAACCTTTCATTGTCAAACTGTATATTGACAATCATAAAATTATCCTGAATAAAAAATACGGCCGTTGGACGAAATTTCGGTTTAAAAAAAATAAATCATGGTGGTAAAAATATCGCCTCTAACAAGTACAATAAAGTACAGTACTGTAAAAATAAATTCTTCAACTATTATGTTGAGAAAGTATTTGACACATTTCAGTCTATATAACAAACTATGTTACATTTCCAGGTTTACTTCACTTCACCAGTATCGACTATAGAAAATCCTAAAATCAACTCGTGGCTGTCTATGGTGGAGAGGGAGATGCGCGTCACACTTGCTTGTCGTCTCAAAGATGCCGTTGCTGATGTCAAACAATTTAAAGATGGCAATGTTGACCCGCAGAAGTTCATTGAGTGGTGTGATAAATATCAAGTAAGTTCAAGCATTTAACAGCCTATCTCTTGATGAATTATTCAATGAAAACATCTTCAATAGTGTTTACAACAAAAAGGCTTGTAAATGAAATACAGTAGCTTAAAACTTACTTTATGATTTTGTTTACATATACAACTGTCCTGGGTTGAATATTATCTATACTAATAATATAAAGCTGAAGAGTTTGTTTGTTTGTTTGAAAGCGCTAATCTCCGAAACTACTGGTTCGAATTGAAGAATTCTTTTTGTGTTGGATAGTCCAGTTATCGAGGAAGGCTGTGGGCTATATAACATCACGCTACAACCAATAGGAGCAAAGATATTGTGGTAAATGTGTAAAAAACGGAAGATATTATTTCATCTTTGAAGCCTTCCGTTGCGTGCGCCGTGAAAACGGTTCAAGATACACAAAAAATATGTATTAAAGAATAATAGCTCTTTTAATGATCAAAAAAACAGTCCGCGACAGTATATGTCTATCTTTTAAGATTAACTCACAAAAACCGTTTTTATGGTACCTAATTTGGTCGAAATAATTTTATAAAATCTTTATTCAAATAAACAAATAAATATGTTGTTGGTTAAGAGTACTTCATTGTGAATTAAAAAAAAAACATTTATCCTGAAAACTCTACGGGAACTCGACCATTCCGAAAACCCCGCAAGAACGGGAACTATGTGGGAAGAACCAAAAATCTGCCGGAAGTCACTACTCCACGCGGACGGAGTCGTGGCAAAAGCTAGTTCGATAATATTTTCGTATAACAATCGGTATTGTTAATCAGAAGTACACATAGAATATTTTATATTTATATTATTAACATCAACTATAGTTTAATTATAAATTATAATTATTATGTACCAAGAATATAGAAATAAAAAAATCCCTACTAATATTATAAATGCGAAAGTAACTCTGTCTGTCTGTCTGTCTGTCTGTCTGTCTGTCTGTCTGTTACTCTTTCACGCCTAAACCACTGAACTGATTTTAATGAAATTTGGTACTGAGATAGAGTTGACCTTGAGAAAGAACATAGGATAGTTTTTATCCCAGACTTTTGAAACGTTCTCTTGGAAACGCGATATAACCGAACTCCACGCGGGCGAAGCTGCGGGCGGAAAGCTAGTAACTTATAAATGTCTTTATTATTAACGATAGAAGAGCATTTCTTTTAATATATTTGCTTCACTTATAATTATTAATTTATTTCTTTATATGAATACACAATGTATATACACTAATAGTATACTAATGAACTCCATATTGATCTATAGGCGCAGATAGTAGTGCTAGCTGTTCAGATCCTATGGTCTGAAGACGTGGAGGCGGCGCTGGCTGGAGGCGGCGGGGAGGCTCTGAAGAGAGTCCTCAAACACGTGGACCTCATGCTGAACGTACTGGCTGACTCCGTACTGCAAGAACAACCGCCGCTGAGACGAAGGAAACTGGAACACCTTGTATGTGAACTTTAATACTATAGATGTGACAACATAAATTAAATACTACTTTTTAAATAGTATGCATCCTTGATAAAATTTAATAGTTATGTTAGACATTTAATATCCTGTGAGTCAGAAAGTCAATGGTTACAATATGTTTGAATTAATTTTGGACTTAAATTATTTGAGTGTCTATAAATTAAAATTTTCTTGTTCTCAAAACTTTAGCACCTAATACTCCTAGATGATGAAAAAGAAATAGTAATTAGGAACTGCATAATTTTTCTGTTTATAATCGTTTGGTTCCAAAAATATTGATGACAATTGATATTGAAATAATTAATTTATGCAGTTGGTTATAAGCATTATAGATTATAATATTTTTTGTATATGATTTATGGAATTTTTAAAAATAATCTTGAATTTAAATTTTATTAAATAACACAAAATTTTGGGTTTTTGTTGTAATATTATAAATTAATTTCAGATCAACGAGTTTGTCCACAAACGTACTGTGACCCGTCGTCTGATCGCATCTGATGTTAACTCTCCTCGCTCCTTCGAATGGCTGTGCGAGATGAGATTCTACTTCGATCCCAGGAATAATGATGTAAGTTCTTAATAGTACACTTAGTATTGAAATTATTTACATATAATATAAACAAAATGAATTCTTTCCAGGTCTTACAACAGCTGACGATTCACATGGCCAATGCTAAGTTCTTATATGGCTTCGAGTATCTCGGTGTTCAAGATCGGCTCGTACAGACGCCGCTGACAGATCGCTGCTACCTCACTATGACGCAAGCTTTGGAAGCCAGGCTTGGAGGATCACCCTTTGGTTAATATGATACTAAATAAACTAATACATACTGACTTAAGAAAACATAATTCAGAGTCTTTAAAGCGTTGCAATTTTGAGGATATATTTTAAAGCAATATATTCAAGAGCATCTATATGTTATTATTGTTAAATTTAATTATTCTTGTCAATACAATAGGTCCGGCTGGAACGGGTAAGACGGAATCGGTGAAAGCGCTCGGTAACCAACTCGGTCGCTTCGTCTTGGTATTCAACTGCGACGAAACCTTCGATTTTCAAGCTATGGGACGTATTTTCGTCGGTCTTTGTCAGGTAGGTACTTTAATATCTTTAATACAATTATTTTTGAAACAAAAAAACATTAACATATTTTTCCTACCAAGGTCGGCGCGTGGGGTTGTTTCGATGAGTTCAATCGCTTGGAAGAGAGAATGCTCTCTGCTGTATCCCAACAAGTTCAGACCATACAGGAGGCGCTCAAGAGTCACCAGGAAGGAGATAATACTGGTTATTATTATTATTTTATATTTCTATATGACAATTATATCTTTACCAAAGAAAACTGAAAGTTTCGGACTATTACTCGTTATTTATTATGTATTAGAGAATGTAGTTTAAGAATAATAAAATAATGAATAGTAATCCGATAACATTAGTTTAATTTAAATACTAATACTTTACTAATTAGTGTATGAATTTCAGCCAAATCTATAACAGTGGAGTTGGTCGGCAAGCAGGTTCGTGTGAGTCAGGACATGGCGATATTCATAACAATGAACCCTGGTTACGCCGGGCGCTCCAACCTCCCAGATAACCTCAAGAAGCTGTTCAGATCCCTCGCTATGACAACTCCTGACAGACAACTGATCGCTGAAGTGATGTTGTTCAGTCAAGGCTTCAGGACGGCGGAGAAATTGGCCTGCAAGATTGTACCGTTCTTTAAGTATGTTAAATTCGATTTATATTAATAATTTTATTTATGCATTTGCGTACTTATGCCAAGCATTCCAAAGTCCTGTAATATGTTACTAAACTTCAAATGTCCAAACATACTTATAGATTAAAATTTATATATGTATCTACCAAAGTACCTTATTTCGTTTCTTGTTTTGATTGCAATAGGTTCATTGAAAGGATAGTCCTTGAAAGTTGACCTGAAACATAGATAATCATCTTTGTTTTCTTGCCAACTGTTATCATTTTCTAATGCTACATTATCAGAATAAACACATGTTGTAAATCTTTTCTGTTACATTCCACAGACTTTGTGATGAACAGCTGTCAAACCAGTCTCATTACGACTTCGGACTGCGAGCTCTCAAGTCGGTGTTGGTATCGGCTGGTAATGTGAAAAGAGATCGCATACAGAAAATTAAAGTAAGTATCTCCTTTAAAAATAAAACTACGCTCTTAAACATCGATATTTTTTTAATTACTACAGTGTCTTCTTAAAGATAAGCACCATAGTAAAGCCTGATAAAGACTTAAATTGATCATCACTTTTGCTTATCAATATTTACGATTTATTGTTTCAAAACCTTCTTAAAAACAATAATTTCAATTCTTACATCATTGATAAATACAAATTAATATAAATCTTTTAAGATACACATTTACTATATCTGGAAACATTTAAAGAAATTATATTAAACCACCAGTTTTCTCTAAAGGTAGATTCGAATCGATAAGCCAGTACTGTTAAAAAAATGTACTGTTCACCTTAGATAATGTAATTTTTTTCCTAGGAAAATCTAATCGAGCGCGGTAACGAAGTACCAGACGAAGCGTCGATCGCTGAATCTCTCCCCGAACAAGACATCCTCATACAGTCTGTGTGCGAGACTATGGTGCCCAAACTGGTAGCTGAAGACATACCACTGCTATTCTCACTACTAAATGACGTGTTCCCCAACGTTGGATACACTAGAGCCGAGATGACTGGTAAGGAATATTATATTAGCTAATACTTGATATTAAATTGACGTAGAATATATATTATAGAATAAGAATTCGTCTACTTGAGCTGGATTGAACCTGATACCTCTGGAATAAAAGGTTCAAATAGCTTTACTCACTAAGATACCATTCCTAGCTCGACCTGTAAGGCTTTATGATTATTATAATTGTAACTCTCCATAAACAGGTGCTTTGACATATTATTTAATAATATATGTTTTTATAGCTTATTTTTTATATTATATAATAAGTTTTATTGACTGCCCTGTAAATATAATATAACAATTAAATTTCAGGTCTAAAGAATGAAATACGAGCTGTGTGTGCAGAAGAATTTTTGGTTTGTGGTGAAGGTGACGAACAAGGCAATACTTGGATGGAAAAGGTACGTTCAGATATTATAACCTGTCAGAATGTTTGAGGTGCTCATTAATTGATATGTACTAATTCGGTTAAGGAACTACGAATGGCTTAAATTAAAAAAAATATATACATCATATCATATCATTGTTACTTAATACATATTTTTACAGGCACAATTATTTATAATTTACTACATAAACATCGAATATATTTTATTTATGCCCATTAAACCATTTAACCGTGGGGTATGGTGACGGTCAAATTACATTAACCATAACATAATTTTTTAAAAATAATATATAATTTTTACGCGACTGTGTTTTATAACCGGGTGTTATATAAAGCATAGTCGTGGCATGCGTCATGAATGCATATGCATATGGTTTCCATGCTAACCCGCTAACGCAAGTAGAGGCGGACGGCTGCCTCCCGCGCTCAACACAGCACGTGGATCGAGAAGGTCAGTTGGCCGGTGACGGGGCTTGTGTGTAATCGGCCTTATATTCAAAATCTTCAGGCCATTGATTATGAACCGATGTAGCATGAGTTTAACTTTACTATTAATTGCATGGTATATTGATAACTGTGTTTTATTAATACTTTTGTGTCTTTGTACTAAATATTACTTATATGTATTTATTATCATTTGGTTATTACGTCGTATTGATGGCTGCATTTGTTACACAGGAATATTTTTTTATTCTTCACAGTGACGATCATGGCTTCATTCATATTGTTTGTTGTTAAAAAGAAAATTACTTTTTTTGTTTTTATTTCCGATTGTATGTGCACACCATCTGTTTCGCACTTTTCACTTCATGTGTCTTTTCCTTCATACAAAGTTTTCACCCAATCTATCGCTTCTGTAGGGTAGAGAGTATTTATTTTACATAAACAGTCTTCAGTATATCGAACTCTTAAATCGATCGACATGTGCTAACAGCTTAGATACTGTCGTTTGTTAAATTCTCTTCTTATTTTACATTTTATGAGAATTCTTTATAAAATATTAATATCAACTACACAGGTTCTACAACTGTATCAAATCTGCAACTTGAACCACGGTCTAATGATGGTTGGACCCTCCGGCAGTGGTAAATCTACGGCGTGGCGTGTCCTACTTAAAGCTCTCGAGCGGTAAGATTCATTTTCAATTCTATTGATTCTATTATTAAAGTCAAACCTTCAAGGTTTTGTATTTAAAAAACAATGGAAATTAAAAAGACAAATAATATCGAAATGAGCAGTGAATTCTGTAATTTCTTTATTAACGCATTCTGTACAAAATCATTTTGAAATTAAATTAGTTAGAGTACCTACTGAAGATAATACCGTCGAGACTTAACATATTTGATGTTATTATTTGTAATATAATTAAGTCATTTAAACTCTATTCCAGTTACGAAGGTGTGGAAGGCGTGGCTCATGTCATCGATCCAAAGGCTATGTCAAAGGAGACACTGTATGGTGTACTCGATCCTAACACTCGCGAATGGACTGATGGGTTATTCACACACATACTGAGGTAAATCTAGCGAATATGCACACATATACTAAAATAATATGTACAACTTAGCCTAAGGTTATTTGTGGTAAAGTTAAAGTTCCTTGAAATTTCTTAACTATGTACTAATACTACAAAGTCACCTACAAAAATATTAGGTATTACTTTCGGGTAGTTTACACGACCAGATAAAATTGTTTTTAACTTATGTTACTCGATTCAGGAAGTAATCAAATAATATATTTTTCTATAAAGAAATCATTATAATACTTCAAATTAATTAAATAGGAAGATAATCGACAATGTTCGCGGTGAGATCAACAAGCGTCAATGGATCATCTTCGACGGTGACGTGGACCCGGAGTGGGTCGAGAATCTCAACTCAGTACTGGATGATAACAAACTACTCACTCTACCTAACGGAGAGAGACTGTCACTCCCGCCCAACGTGCGGGTCATGTTTGAGGTAATTACATATGTATATACATATACAATTAGGTATATATTCTTAACAAATTATAATGCAGTACATTAGATTAAGCATAGTCAATATAATTGAAGAATCTTTAGCAAAAATATATTTAGAAAAAAAAAATTGAAAAAAATCCTTAAAAGATATCAATGATTTAAAGTCGTGTTAAGCCCGAAGTGGTGATTGGTATTAATTATTTTAAGGCACTTAATAATTAAAAAATATATTGATAACAAATACTTCGATTTGATTGATATAATACAAAAACTTGATAGGAGGAAAACTGAATAAATTTGTAATAATAAAATATTTACCCAGGTCCAAGATCTGAAATACGCCACTCTAGCTACAGTGTCTCGTTGTGGTATGGTGTGGTTCTCTCAAGACGTGCTCACAACGGAAATGATCTTTGAGAACTATTTATTGAGGTAAAGTAAAAATAAAAAAAATGATTAATTAGGCCTGGAAGAAGTGAAACTTCGCAATGTGAAGATGAAAATAGAAATGAGTGGAAATTGATTTTTAGTTAACTAATATTGTTTCTTTAGGACAAGGTTTCTAAACATTGCTTACAATTCACAATTAACCCACCCATTAACTCTTACTCTGTCTCTTTCTATTGCCCCTCCTCAAGAGTGTTGAACGTTTAACGCAACCTTCTTGGAAGTCTCAGTAGAAGTTTTGCCTCAATAATAATTATATTTCATTTTGTACATATTGATATATTTATTAAATTTTGATTTTGTATTAGACTAAGAAACATTCCGCTCGAGGACGGTGAAGAGGATTCCTTCAGTATTGTGATGGCAGCTCCATCTGGCGGCGATCAGAACGCCACAGAGAGCATCTTATCACCAGCGCTACAGGTGATATTGTCTTTATTCTTTATAAAAAATGTTTTAAATACACTAACAATTTGTAAGTAACACATAAACTATATCACTTTTAAATAATACATTTCATTACTGATATCAATTCGATTGTTTTTCGAAAATATTAATTTAATATATTTTACAAATTACATATAGATTGCAAAAGAATTAAACTTGAAAGTATTACCAAGAATTGTGATCCTTTATTACTGTTTCTTATCAATACTTATATATAATTATTTTATGAACATGTGGCGAACATACACAGTTACAATTACATATACATATTTATCACACACATATACATAATTGTTTATATATACATACATGTTTAATATATTATAAATTATGCTTAGAAATAAATAACAAAATATTTACATAAATATAAGCAAATACAGTATTATGATAACATCTCAAATATACATATGTAATTATATATTTTAATTCATAGTTAGAACACATATTTATATTATAAATTTTATATATTTATATTAAATCGACACACACAAAACATACGACAAGTTTTGTATATACGTAATACGGACCGCTCCCTGCGCCCGCGTACCTGCGGTCGTGTCCGGAGCCTCGCACTTCGTCTCATTCTAATTAGTCACAAACAGACGTTGTATGCGAAGCCCGTGCCACTTTTATGCGCTCGTTAGCTAGCACGCTATACGTATATACATTTAAGGTTAATCGTTTTACGTTGTTACTTTGCACAGTAACAGTTAATTATCAGTTTTTCCACATCTATACTGGTGACCCCGCAAAAATAATGAGCAGTGATAGCGGAGACTCAGTGTGCTCGCAACCAAGTGCGCAACGAAAAATGTGCAGAAAACCAGGGCGTGGCTCAACGGTTCCGGAGGCGTCCGACATTTGCCGCGTTGGTGTCCGCATCCCGCCATTTTGGCCGGAGAAGCCGGCTATATGGTTCGCACAAATTGAAGGTCAGTTCGCTATATCTAGAATAACTGAAGACACCACCAAGTTCTACTACGTAATCGCTCAGCTCGACAACCTTTACGCTTCGGAGGTCGAGGACATAATTACTTCACCTCCAGAGGCGAATAAATATGACAAATTGAAGAGCGAGTTAATTAAGCGTCTGTCGGTGTCGAGAGAAAACAAAGTAAAACAACTACTTATGCACGAAGAGTTGGGAGACCGGAAACCATCGCAGTTCCTCAGACACCTGCAGCATTTAGCAGGTCCTGCGGTGCCTGAGGACTTCCTGAAAACTATCTGGACCAGCCGTCTGCCCAGCTCGATGCAGACCATCATCGCATCGCAGCCTACTCTGCCGATAGAAGCGCTAGCGGATCTAGCTGACCGGATTAACGACATCGCACCATCCAATCCTCAGGTGGCAACAACATCCAGGTCGGAGTCCGCGTTCGATGTCATGACCAGACAGATAGCGGAACTCACCAAGCAAGTAAGCGAACTGTCTGCAAGAGTAAATCAAAGGCCCAGACATCGGAGCAGACGTTCGTCGCGTCATCGAAGCCCGTCTCCTGCACATAGATCGCGCTCAAGCCACAGGAAGTACCCCGTCTGCTGGTACCACCACAAGTTCGGAGACAACGCTACAAAGTGCAACCGGCCATGCGACTTCAAATCGGGAAATGCCACAGGCAGTCGCTAATGGCGGCCGACGATTGCCTCACCGCGAAGGGTCGCCTGTTCGTCACTGACCGCAGATCGAAGGTCCAATTCTTGGTCGACACTGGAAGCGACCTCTGCGTCTTCCCCCGGTCTGCGCTTCGTGAACGTCGTGCGGAAACGAACTATCAGTTGTGTGCAGCAAATGGTTCCTCAATTAGTACATATGGTTATGTAAATTTAAATTTAAATATAGGCTTACGCCGTGATTTTACATGGAAATTTATAGTAGCTGATGTAACTAAAGCAATAATTGGAGTCGATTTTTTGTCCTATTTCAATTTAATAGTAGATGTACGCAATCAGCGCCTAATTGATAATACAACTAATGTATCTACTTTTGCTATTCTCGCATCGCCACTTGTAAACGTATCTAGTGTTAAGATCTTGACGAGTAGTGGTAAATATAATAACATTCTTTGTGAATTTCCAGAAATCGTTCGCCCCGCTGGTACACCACGCACTGCCAAACACAACACTTTACACCACATACGCACAACACCAGGTCCACCCGTCACATCCTCTACTCGCAGATTAGCCCCTGACAGATTAAAGATTGCCAAGCTTGAGTTCGAAGCCATGCTAGCAAATGGAACAGCACGACCATCCGAAAGCCCGTGGTCGTCACCGCTTCACCTCGCTCCTAAGAAAGACAACGGTTGGCGTCCTTGTGGCGACTACCGTATGTTAAATGCGCGAACGATTCCCGACAAATACCCAATTAGGCATATTCATGACTTTGCTTACAATTTGTCAGGCTGTAAAATATTTTCGACGATTGACCTCGTTAAAGCTTATAGCCAGATCCCGATTTTTGAAGCGGATATACCTAAGACGGCAATAACAACTCCATTCGGATTATTTGAATTTCCGTTTATGACATTTGGCCTTCGTAATGCTGGCCAAACATTTCAACGTTTTGTCGATGAACTCACTCGTGGTTTAGATTTCGTTTTCCCCTATGTCGACGACTTTTTAGTCTTCTCTAGGACAGAGGCTGAACACGAAGACCACCTTCGACAACTTTTCTCTAGGCTACGTGACTATGGTATCCTCATAAATACCACCAAATGCGTTTTTGGAGCCTCAGACGTGAAATTTTTAGGTTACCATATATCGCAGGATGGTACAAAGCCGCTGGACAGCAAGGTACAGGTAATTAAGGATTTCCCAATACCTAAAACGGTACGTCAACTTCGACAATTTCTAGGCATGGTGAATTATTACCGGCGATTTTTACCCAAATCGGCCGAAATACAAGCTCCTTTGAATGCCCTATTAGCTGGTTCCGTCAAAGCTGCGCACCCCATCAACATCGAAGGTGAGTCCCTAAGAGCGTTCAAAACTTGCATCGAAAGCCTTTGTAATGCTGCCTTGTTGGCTCACCCCAACCAGGATGCTAAGATAGCACTCGTCACAGATGCTTCTGACGTCGCGATCGGCGGAGCGTTGCAACAGCTCGTCAATGGTAAGTGGCAACCACTAGCTTTCTTTTCTCGCAAGTTAAGTCCATCACAGAAGAAGTACTCGCCGTATGATCGAGAGCTCCTCGCGATATACGAAAGCATAAAATACTTTCGCTACTTCGTAGAAGCTACACACTTCACCATATTTACGGACCACAAACCATTGTGTTACGCCTTTCACGATCGCAAGCGTAACTGCACACCAAGGCAATATAGACATCTTGACTATATAGCACAATTTACGACAGATATTCAGCACATCACTGGGTCAGAAAATGTCGTCGCTGACACACTGTCCCGAATAGAAGAACTGCAAGCGCCAGTTGATCTAGAGATATTAGGTAAGTCACATGCTAACGACACTGAACTAGCTCAGTATCTTCAGTCGCAATCGTCTCTTCGATTGAAGAAGATGAAATTACCTGGAAGTCGGATCGAGCTGTACTGCGACGTAAGTACATCGACTCCCAGGCCATTCATCCCAGGTCCATTGCGCAAGCAAGTTTTCGACTCCTTACACTCCTTAAGCCACCCCGGTGCTAATGCAAGTGCTAAGCTAGTCGCTCAGCGTTTTGTTTGGCCACAAGTGCGTAAGGACTGTCGTGAGTGGTCTCGGGCATGTTTAAACTGTCAACGTGCCAAGGTGAACAGACACGCTTCTGCACCACTAGGTACTCATGACTTACCTACTGCACGTTTCAAATATGTCCATATAGATCTCATCGGACCATTACCACCTTCTCACGGTTATCGGTATTGTCTGACCGCCATCGACCGCTTCACGCGGTGGCCGGAGGTTGTCCCGATAACCGATATTACCGCAGAGACAGTGGTCAAAGCACTCATATCCGGCTGGATCTCACGATTCGGTTGTCCTACAGACATTGTAACTGACCGTGGTAAGCAGTTTGAATCAGCCCTATTTCATCACTTGTCCAAAATCATTGGATTCAAGCATAGAAAGACCACTGCTTACCATCCACAGTGCAACGGGCTGGTCGAACGATTTCACCGTCAGCTTAAGACGGCTATCGTTTGCCACGCAGACAGTAACTGGACCGAGTCGTTGCCTTTGGTCTTACTTGGCATCAGGAGTGCATTCAAGGAGGATCTGCAGTCATCCTCAGCAGAGTTGTTGTATGGAGAAGTTTTGAGACTTCCGGGCGAGTTCTTTGGACATAGGGTTGATCCTCATACAACGGATATCACGGACCTTTCAGCTCGCATACGGTCATTCGCCGAAAACGTACAGCCTGTCCCCACTTCTCATCACAATAAAAAAAAAGTCTTTGTTTACAAAGACCTTTCCACTTGTTCCCACGTATTCTTACGTGAGGACGCTTTGAGAGCTTCTCTTCAACCAGCATATACTGGCCCGTATGAAGTGGTGACTAGAGACGCTAAAGTATTCAAAATTAAAATAAAAGGCAAAGATGTCACAGTATCAGTAGACCGATTAAAACCTGCCTACATATTGTCTGACACTAACGCCTCCAACGAAACTTCCACACCTACAACCCCCATCATCATTCCCATACTAAAAAACGCTCAAACTCCAGCCGTAAAAGCTACTCGATCGGGACGTCATGTTCGGTTGCCGGACTACTTTCGCCCGTAACACGGTCTCTGGAGGGGAGTGATGTGGCGAACATACACAGTTACAATTACATATACATATTTATCACACACATATACATAATTGTTTATATATACATACATGTTTAATATATTATAAATTATGCTTAGAAATAAATAACAAAATATTTACATAAATATAAGCAAATACAGTATTATGATAACATCTCAAATATACATATGTAATTATATATTTTAATTCATAGTTAGAACACATATTTATATTATAAATTTTATATATTTATATTAAATCGACACACACAAAACATACGACAAGTTTTGTATATACGTAATACGGACCGCTCCCTGCGCCCGCGTACCTGCGGTCGTGTCCGGAGCCTCGCACTTCGTCTCATTCTAATTAGTCACAAACAGACGTTGTATGCGAAGCCCGTGCCACTTTTATGCGCTCGTTAGCTAGCACGCTATACGTATATACATTTAAGGTTAATCGTTTTACGTTGTTACTTTGCACAGTAACAGTTAATTATCAGTTTTTCCACATCTATAAACATTTCAGACCCAGCGTGACGTAGCGTCAATCCTTCAGCCATTGTTCTATGGCGAGGGTCTAGTGGTCAAATGTCTAGAGCGCGCTGCTACCCTCGACCATATTATGGACTTCACGAGACATAGGGCGCTGTCTTCACTACACTCTATGCTTAACAGAGGCGTCAGGTAATAGAGTAATAGAATTTAATTAATTACTTAAGAGAAACCATAGATTAAAAAATGCATACACAAGCCGAATCATGGGAATTGTATAAAAAGATCATTGTATATTCGTCGTACTCTCAGGACCTAAACAATTTATATCACAAAAGACAATCTACCAATTCATTGCTCATAGAAAGAATCTGTTCATGAGATGATTAATCTCAAAATATAAAAAGATCGAAATTATGTAATACCAATAAAATCAAAAATAATTTAAAAAAAAGTGCGACCTATAACCTATAACTTTAAAAAAAAGTTCAAACAATGACTACTAGTTAATAAACTGTAATATATAAATTAACTTCAAAGAAGTATGAATTAATATAATATCGTTAAATTCTTTTCAGGAACATTCTAGCTTATAATCGTCAACATCCCGACTTCCCTATAACCAACGATCAATTGGAGGCCTATGTACCTAAATGGCTCGTGTACTCCTTACTGTGGTCCTTCGCCGGTGACGCTAAACTTAAGGTTCGTATATTAACATAAAGTACTGCAACATATATACGCAGATATACATATATAATATATTAAATATACTCCAATAACCCACAACTATTGTAATGTATAAAGTACAAACGTTATTATTAAGTTTAATGATATTATTTTACACTGTTTTTATTAAATTTGAGATGAATTTTAATTTAAATACATAATTGATATTAAGCAAAAGTTCCAATATTTTTAGTTTTGCATATTTTATTTCTACAACTGCTAGGAAGTCCTTTTTGTCTATTCTTTTTGCACAATAATTTATTTCAAAACCTTGATTTTACAGGACCGTAATGAGCTAGGTGACTTCATAAGATCAGCCAGCACGATGCAATTACCCAACTGTGGACCGAACCAACACATTATAGACTTTGAGGTGATAAATATAATACAAATATAAATATAAGTGATTAAAAAAAATACAACCCATAATCTAACATACTAATTTAACATTGTTAATACATATATACATTTCTCAATTTGTTTCTTTTTTATTAATATTACATTAATATAATGTATCAGGTATCTGTGACGGGAGAGTGGGTAGCGTGGTCGGCTAAAGTGCCGCAAATTGAAGTAGAGACCCACAAGGTGGCAGCACCGGACGTGGTCGTACCAACACTTGATACAGTCCGACACGAGGCGCTCCTTTATACATGGCTGGCTGAACACAAGCCTCTCGGTAATATATATTATTAACATTATTTTCTACTAATTTTCCGCCCGCGGCGAGTTCGGTTATATCGCGTTTCCAAGAGAACCTTTTAAAAGTCTGGCATAAAATCTATCCTATGTTTTTTCTCAAGGTCTATCTTTGTACCAAATTTCATTAAAATCAGTTCAGTAGTTTAGGCGTGAAAGCGTAACAGACAGACTGACAGAGTTACTTTCGCATTTATAATATTAGTGGGGATTTTACTATATTATATATAAGTCGTTCTAAATTTAAATATCACACTATTGAAAATACCTTGTTTGTATCTATTAGAATTAAATCAAGATGTTCTGTTTTCCAACTGTTTTTGTTTTATTTGTGAATAGTAAAAAATTTAATGAAAATTTGAGTTTAGCAATTAATGTAATTGATACATTTTATAGAAAACCTCTCATATATTAAATGTATATTTCAGTACTCTGCGGTCCGCCCGGTTCTGGTAAAACAATGACGCTATTCTCTGCTCTGCGTGCATTGCCTGATATGGAAGTCGTCGGTCTCAACTTCTCATCGGCGACAACTCCCGAACTACTACTGAAGACCTTCGATCATTATTGTGAATATAGAAAAACACCAAACGGTGTCGTTTTAGCTCCGGTTCAGGTAAGCGATGGGAAAAAATTGTTGTTTAAAGGAATACAACAATATATTAATCGCTATTTAGCGAATTAGTCCAAGTAAATCGAAATTACCTCATCAAACTTAACAGTTACAGTTGTTAATTTTCCATTAAGATTCCCATTTAGATGTATGAGTATATATAAATATCTAACTAGTTATCATAAACAATTCCAGTTTGAAAATTTATTCTCTAGAAAAATATAATTCGTCGTAATATTATCAGCAATGAACGATCATAAATATATATTTTTTTGTAGCTTGGTAAATGGCTGGTTTTGTTCTGCGACGAAATCAACTTGCCAGATATGGACCAGTACGGCACTCAACGCGTTATATCCTTTTTGAGGCAGCTTTTGGAGCATAAAGGCTTTTACAGAGCGAGCGGTGAGTAAACATTTTGAAACTACCTAAAAAAAATATTTAAAATCAAAATAGTCTGTCTTATCCGTTAGTATTAACTGAATAAAACCATTTAAGTATAAATCATAGTCTTAGAAGAATTTAAATCAAATAATGCAACCTGTAATATTATTCAGATCATTCATGGGTGCACCTGGAGCGTATTCAATTCGTGGGCGCCTGCAACCCGCCCACGGACCCGGGCCGTAAACCGTTGTCACACCGTCTGCTGCGACACGTACCTGTTATATACGTCGACTATCCCGGAGAAACCTCCCTGGAACAGGTAACGTCACAACTTTTACGGTACACCTACTTCTATATTATAACAAGCATTAAGATAAACAGAATAAATCTTTTATAAGTCTAAAGTTAGCTACAATATATGTCTTAACTCTAGATCATGACTCACAATTAATAGACTGAAAATAAACTAATTTTATAAGTTAAATTTTTCCGTTAGTGAACTTTGTGATAAAAAAACTCTGTTGATTTTCTATTAACTGGGTCTTTGTTGTGTATAATACGGCTCATTTAAAACTATGTATGTTGTGACTAGAACAAACTTGAGCTAACAAAATTATTTCAGGGTAATTCTGATACAAAGCTATATTACTGTAGTTTATTTATACTCTTTGATTTATAAATCTGAATAGTTCTTAGTTAAAAATGAAAGACAATACATCAATCTCTTTCATAACTCAAATAAAGCTTTAAAATTTGTTAAACGACAGACCTTTGTGATTTTCATTGCTACCTTCCCTATAGAAATGTTAATAACTTTTTATATTTATTGATTTTTATAAATTATCGATAATAATATTAATTCATCTATATAGATCTACGGTACGTTCACTCGCGCCATGCTAAGAATGCAGCCGGCCTTGCGTGGCTACGCGGAGCCGCTGACCCAAGCCATGGTGAAGCTATATCTCGCGTCCCAGGAGCGATTCACACAAGACATGCAGCCTCACTACGTGTACTCGCCTCGAGAAATGACCCGATGGGTTCGAGGCATCTGCGAGGCCATCAGGTATATATACAGTATTTCACCGATACACGTCATATACATAGATAGTGGAGAAGAAATAACCATCTAAAGTTGACACTTAAAATGATTAATGATGTCAGCGTTCATAAGTTCCTACGGAAGCCAAAATCCGATTTTGGTCTTATTGGGTTACATATCAAAGATATAAGTTTAAAAAAACAAAAAATATGGCTCAACCCAAGCTAATAAAAACGTGTTAAAAAATAGCTAGATAGATCACAATTTACAATGTTACATACATTGTGGATTACAATAAAAAAAAAGCAATTAGTAGTACAAGAAAATTTTTACGAAATTTCTGTTAATTAACTAGAGTTGTATATATTTTTCAGACCCTTGGACAATCTCTCTGTGGAAGGTTTAGTCAGGTTATGGGCGCATGAAGCTCTGCGTCTGTTCCAAGACCGTCTTGTTGAAGATTCCGAGAGACAGTGGACGGATGAAAACATTGATAACGTCGCTATGAGGTTCTTCCCGGGTAATTGAATCTTTAATACTTAAAATCTGCATACTAAAATAATCATTATACCAATAAAATGATTATTTTTTTCTTTTCAGGCATCAATCGTGAACAAGCGCTAGCTCGTCCTATTCTATACAGCAACTGGTTGAGCAAAGACTACGTACCAGTACAGAGAGATCAGCTTCGCGAATATGTGAAGGCTAGACTAAAGGTAACCATTTGTTTGTAGCGATGCTCTCAACAAAGATAGTTGAATATAAAAATTGATCTATCTTATATTATAATGATGTTCCTATATAGGTGTTCTATGAAGAGGAGCTGGATGTACCTTTGGTGTTATTTGACGAAGTTCTGGAACACGTGCTTCGTATAGATCGTATCTTCCGTCAACCTCAAGGACATTTGCTCTTGATCGGAGTCTCCGGCGCCGGGAAGACTACCCTCAGTCGCTTCGTAGCTTGGATGAATGGACTTAGTATCTTCCAAATCAAGGTTTGTTAACTTATATCTTTAAATATACAGGGCGACTGGTGAATTACTATCAATATTTAAGGAGAATACTCGGTACATGATTCTCATTCGAATTATGTAAAAAAATAGGCACTTAATTTTTGACAAAATTTCCGTATAAATAAATAAAGTGTTGACACGTTCCAAGTGTTCCAAGTGTGGACGCGTGCGGCGGCGTGCTGATACAACACTACGCCGCCGCACGCGTATGTGTGTGTGTGTGTATACCTAATCTGTAGGGTGTGCACACGATGCGTAATTAATTACATAACTTTTGGTTAACTTTACTTAGAAGTTTATTAATATTTATGTTATATTAATTTTTATTTTGTCATATATGATCATCACATATCACGTCCTCTAGTATCGATAGTAATTCACCAGTCACCCTGTATCATTCTTCTGTGAGTGTGTATGTCACTGAACTTCTCTCAAACGACTTGACCGATTTTGATGAAATTTTTTGTGTGTGTTCAAGTTGATCTGGGAATGGTTTAGATTCACAATTTTGTCCGCTGGACAATGTTTTTTAATTAATTTTTAATTTATTAGTAGTTGTTGATACAAAACATTTTTTTTTTTGACATTAGATTTGACAACTAACTATTATGTCAATCATTCTGTCGCACTTCAAAACACGGAAATTTATGCCTTTAATAGGTAAACTCCAAAAATATAAATAAAAAAACGTAACAAGAAATATCTTCTTGATTATAGGGCGATACGAAGTTTTCTAGTTATAATATAGAACTATAATTCTTACTACCTACAGATAATGAAAATTTGGTAAAAATACACCCTCTTTTAGTAGAAATACTTCTCTACTTGGTTTTTATATTTCACCATAAAAGGGTAAAAAGTAATCAAAATTAAACATTAATAGCAGAGAAAATCAAATACATATGTGTATACAAATTACAGTTATTATGTCTGTATTTATATAATTCCACTCTACCCAATTTTGTTTTCTCCCTTTATGATCTAAGTAAAACTGCTGAGTAATCTCTATGTTGACTTTACTTTTTACACGAAATCATAAGAAAAGATTATTTTATTTAAACATACATTGTGTTAATATCCAGGTTCACAATAAATACACGGGAGCCGATTTCGACGAGGACCTCCGTTCGGTGTTACGCCGCGCTGGATGTCGTGATGAGAAGGTGGCCTTCATTTTGGACGAATCCAATGTTCTGGACAGCGGCTTCCTAGAAAGAATGAACACATTACTGGCCAATGGAGAGGTAACTATTACTACTATACACATCTTATACACGTACATACATTTGTATATGCACTTAAACATATCTAAATTTAACTTTTTTTCAGGTGCCTGGCTTGTTCGAAGGCGACGAATTTGCAGCTTTAATGACACAGTGTAAAGAAGGCGCACAAAGGGAAGGACTTATGTTAGATTCCAACGATGAGTTATACAAGTGGTATGTAATTTGACCATATATAGCCATTAAGTTGTTAAACTATATACATGTTTTTTTCTTCTTCATGCATGAATAAATATTTAAATATAAAATTTGGAATTATTATAAATTTGCCGTCAAAGGAATATTCGGTTGTCTTACCAATTAAACTATCGTGTGTTGTATGTATGTAGGTTCACGGGTCAAGTGATGCGTAATCTCCACGTGGTGTTCACAATGAACCCATCGTCTGAAGGTCTCAAGGACCGCGCCGCCACTTCACCAGCTTTGTTCAATCGTTGTGTCCTCAACTGGTTCGGAGATTGGAGCGATGGAGCTCTGTTCCAGGTAAAGTTTTTCATACAATTACTACTTAGTTATACTCCTTTTATACTCTTGAAACAAAATTTGTAAAGTCTAATATTTTTTCGTCTAAACTCTCTTATATAGAACGATAAAACTTGTGTTATGTATAAAATATTTGAAACTGTTACATTTGTGCTTGAGATTATCAAAATTATCAATTTCGTTTCAATCGACAAATCCAATTTTTAAAATACATTTAGTATAAGGTTCGATATATTTTTATATACATTATAGTATTCAGGTGTTCCTTAACTCTGATAATCAAAAAAACAGATTACCACCTAGTTTAAAACAATATTCATACTTAACCAAATATAGATTTGAATTTATGAATTATGAACATAAGCTTTAATAATATTACGGTTTGCAATTATAGTTCTATAGTGATAAATAAATTATTATTATTATGTATATGTGTATATAAATGTAGGTCGGTAAAGAGTTCACGAGTCGTATGGACCTGGACTGGTCGGAGTACGTGCCTCCAGAACAGTTCCCAGCGGCCTGCGGTGAGGTTGGAGCCCGACCCGCTCACAGGGCGGCTGTGGTTAACGCCTGTGTGTACGTACATCAGACGCTGCATCGCGCCAATCAGAGACTGGCCAAACGCGCCAATAGAACAATGGCCATCACTCCTAGGTAATAAACAATACATCTTCCTACATGACAAAGTATTTATATTGTGGTGCACTTATGAGTATGTACCATAGACACATTAAATTTTCATTAGTAACTATTGATTGACTCTTGATTTCATTCACTTACACTTTGAAATTTTAGCTAGAGTTCATTTCAAATTTCACCCTTTCATGATATTGGTTATGTCTTACTTTCGTCTCATCCAATATGGAATAATGTTTCATCCATATTAATAAGCGCACATCGTTAATATTTCAGGCACTACCTAGATTTCATCCAACAAATGGTGAAACTGTATTCAGAAAAGCGAGCCGACTTGGAAGAGCAACAATTACATTTGAATGTTGGTCTTGGAAAAATTGCGGAGACTGTAGAACAAGTTGAGGAGATGCAGAAGAGTCTCGCTGTTAAATCTCAAGTATGTATAATAAAGATAAATATATATCGAAAATAATATGACATAATGTATTAAGCAATATAAAAAAAACATGCTTATGGAAAGGTACTGACAAGTGGTTTATGACTGTTTTTAAATTTCTAGGAACTGCAAGCCAAGAACGAAGCTGCTAACGCTAAACTCCGACAGATGGTAAAAGATCAACAGGAAGCAGAGAAAAAGAAAATGGAGAGTCAAGAAATTCAGGTTTGAGGATTGGTTGCTTGGATTGCAAAGATCCATGATTTATCAACTATCAAATATACAAGATACTAATAATAAAATATGTAACGATTTAGGTCGCTCTAGAAGAGCAAACTAAGAAGATTGAAGAAAAACGAAAAGATGTTATGGCTGACCTTGCGCAAGTCGAGCCTGCTGTTATTGAAGCGCAAAACGGTTTGACTCCAAATTATTCATATTTTTATTTTAAGACAGTAATTGAGTGCTTAAATAGTAGTATTTGGTCATACAAACTAAGTCAATACTCCTTTGTCAAACTAAGTACAATTTATATAGTTGATTTAGTTTGAATGACCGAGTCAACCCTACTCTAACAGTATTCCCACCCTGTGTATAGTATATCATAATTTATTTGAAACGTGCCGTTTAACATTACGTCTGGGTAGCGCGTTATTAGTTTAAAGCTTAAGATTCCACGAAACAGCTGTGCGTTCGATCAAGAAGCAGCAGTTAGTCGAGGTTCGTTCGATGGCGAACCCGCCGTCCGTGGTGAAGATGGCGCTGGAGTCGATCTGTACCCTGCTGGGGGAGAAAGGGGACACGTGGAAGGGCATCCGATCAGTCGTCATGAAGGACAACTTCATATCCACTATAGTCAACTTCGAGACTGAGAATATCACGTTAGTTAGCTTTATGTATAATGAAACACTCGTCCGATAATATAATGAGACGAGTTAGAATACTAGCGATGTATGAACATGGATGAACCACACCACTTGAATGTTGACGTAGATAGCAAGCGTATTTTATGTTCTCAGTCTTATATTTATTGGCAAAAACATTTTAGTGTATTTAGTGCATCGAAAATTGTGACATGATTTATATTTGTAACCACATCTTTATCCAGCATTGTATCTTAATATAAGTTCTGTATTATTTATTATTATTGAATGAATATCTTTGTAATTACAGCAGAATCAATAACTTGCTTTTGTGACTTCAAACATTTTGATTGGTTAAATCTTAAAATGTTATGTTTGTAATATCACTTTAACAAGTTATTGATTCGTTTAGATGTTTAATATTGTAAATATGCTAAGCTTGCTTGCATATGTGACTGTCGTTATTAATACAAGACGTAATAATATTAATAACACGGACACTATTAAATAAACAAAACGGCATCCATGTACGGCACTAATAAAGAATGTAACGTGACTAACCCAGCTGAGCCTCGTATACGGTATAACAAACGTTTCAATGCAGCGTCTCGGTAGTTCGATGCCGGTCGTTTCAGAGTTAGCTAAAGGCCTTTTTTGTTTCTTCCCTTGTACTATCTCGCTCTCGCTTGGCGGTTATCGGCCCCGATGGAACCACAGCTGTGAAATCTATAAAGAAGCAACATCTGGTGGAGGTGCGCTCTATGGCCAACCCGCCTGCGAACGTCAAGGTGGCCTTGGAGTCGATCTGTCTACTGCTGGGAGAGAACGCCACTGACTGGAAGGCGATCCGGGCCGTCATCATGAGGGAGAACTTCATCAACAGCATCGTCTCCAACTTCTCCACGGAGGACATCACGTGAGCAACGCCACTACGCTTTCAACCGACCCCCCCCCCCTATTCCCTCCCCTCCAATGGTTATATCTTTCCGTCCCCGCCCCTTATCACATCCCTATTCTTTTTTGGATGGTGATGGTTTTAGTGATGTCCTGTGTTGTCTTTCATCACCAAGTGTTGAGTTGTAAATACAGAAGGTAAACACGCTTCATGCTCGCTTATGCATGTTTAATGTCTGCATTTTTTTATGTGTGATATGCACAACGAATTTAACGAAAATCATAAACTATGACGAATGTAGAAAAAGTTCATGTTTACCCACATCATTTTTAATAATCTTGGAAAAATAATATAAACATGCTTTTCATGTTAAATATTATTTTTTTATAAAATATGCATACATAAAGGCTCCTTGTTATTCGTTATGCATTTTGGTCAGCATGTGTATTGGTGATGGATTAAAATTTAAAAAAAAATCAAAGCAATAGAACTTGCAATGTCTTGTAATTTGGTATAAAGATTTTTTGAATTGTACAGGAACATCAACATTGCATGAATGTATTTGCCAATAAATAATGGCCGTCGAACCGTAAGTGGTGTCCAAGAAACCAGTCGGTAACCACCAATGGCAGTGAATCGACTGGCTAATTTTTCGAGTGTCGTCATTTTTGTTTGTTTGCTATCTATAATACTTTAAAATTTTGTTCCAAAGCAATTTTTTTTTCTTAAATTTTTGTTTGCTCGTTAATTGACGTTAATTTCATTAAAATTTATGGTTGATGGAATAAAAATTGCATGCAACATATGATTTTTTCAAAATTTACTTGGTCCGGTACGAGGTTTCCTTAAATTTCTTATGCAAGTTATTAATCACTGTTTATGTGTCAGTGACGATGTCCGCGAGAAAATGAGGACGAGATATCTAAGTAATCCAGATTACAACTTCGAAAAAGTAAACAGAGCCAGTTTGGCCTGTGGTCCTATGGTGAAATGGGCTATTGCACAGGTAAAGTGATAATAAAACTGACGTCATATGAAAATGTTTTCTTTTGTTTGGAAAGGTCATAAACTCTAAGTATTTTCTAACAGATCGAATACGCAGACATGTTAAAACGCGTTGAACCTCTTCGCAATGAACTGAAAGCACTCGAAGATCAGGCACAGACCAACGTTAAGTCCGGAAACGAAGTCCGAGACTTGATTGCCCAATTAGAGAAATCTATTGCATCCTATAAGGAAGAATATGCCCAACTGATCAGCCAAGCGCAGGCAATTAAGACTGATCTAGAAAACGTTCAGGCCAAGGTACAAACCTTTATATAAAAGTAAAGGCATTTCATGTAACTTTCATTAATAAAACAGATTTTAATCCATTATTCTTGTTATAGGTGGACAGGTCTATTGCTCTGCTGAAGAGTTTGGGAATCGAACGTGAAAGATGGGAAGCAAGCTCGGAAACATTTAGGTCGCAAATGAGTACTATTGTAGGAGACGTATTGCTCTCCGCCGCTTTCATAGCCTACGGTGGATACTTCGACCAACACGTTAGTATTACAGAACGAAAAAATAGTCATCGTCTGTTATTCTAAACATTTAGTATCATAATATCGCGAAGTGTTAAACCTAGAACAGAAAATGAATAATCTATACTTAAAAGGCTCTCAAAATCCATACATTTTATTTGTATTGCTTTAGCAATTTGATTTAGCATGCTCGACATTAGCAATAATTTGCAATAAGAGTCGAGTTCCTCGCACTAATCTTTGTATATAGATCTGTAATCTAACAATTGATGTAATTCCAGTATCGTCAGAACCTATTCTCAATGTGGAGCAGTCATTTGGCTGCAGCCAACATTAAATTCCGGGCGGACATAGCTCGTACTGAATACCTCAGCAACCCTGACGAACGACTCCGCTGGCAGGCCAACGCACTACCAACTGACGAATTGTGTGTTGAAAACGCTATCATGCTCAGGGTACGGTTTCTCATTATTATATACTAGGAAAGTACAAATACAAATATTATAGGGCTAGTGAATTACGTAATATATTAAAAGATGTATTTAAGCTATAGCCGATTAATTACAGAATATTTTATATCACGAATAAATTATTAGAAATATTTAAAGTAATGGTTGGTACAAAGAAGTTGAAAGAAAATAGTGCTGATATAAAATTAATAAATTTATTACTAGAGTGTTAACTTTTTAATTATACTTTAAACCACAAATACAGAGAACAATTTTACTTAATCTTCTTTTAAACTAATCAATAATTTACAATGGTATGTAAATTAATATATGTTCTGTCTGAACGTTCCAGCGCTTCAACCGTTATCCTCTCATCATCGATCCATCGGGACAAGCCACTGAGTTCATAATGCGTGAGTTTAAAGAACGTAAGATAACAAAGACCTCCTTCCTCGACGACTCCTTCAGGAAGAACTTGGAGTCTGCATTGCGTTTCGGAAACCCACTTCTAGTCCAGGTTAGTATGAATATTTTATTTTTATAACTACTATTCGCTCTCCGCCCGCTGCTTCGCCTGCGTGGAGTTCAGTTATATCGCGTTTCCAAGAGAACCTTTCAAAAGTCTGGGATAAAAACTATCCTATGTTCTTTCTCAAGGTCAACTCTATCTATGTACCAAATTTCATTAAAATCAGTTCAGTGGTTTAGGCGTAAAAACGTAACAGACAGACAGAGTTACTTTCGCATTTATAATATTAGTAGTGATTTCTTATGCAGCCATTAATAACGAAAATATTTTCAGGATGTCGAAAACTATGATCCAATTCTGAATCCAGTATTGAATAGAGAGCTCCGTCGCACAGGAGGAAGAGTGCTGATCACTCTTGGAGACCAAGACATTGATCTCAGTCCATCATTCGTAATTTTCTTAAGTACCAGGTATACATAATTGACACAGATATTAACTAGGTATAACTCTTTGTTAAAATAATAAATTCAAATATGATTTGATTCTCTGTAAAAGATTTTAAAATAGGGGTTCAGTCTGACCTATTTAAAGAGATAATTTAAGAACAAATGATTTCTAAATTTTAATTTTAAGACCAGTCTATAGTTATAAATTATGAACTGAACTATGTAATAAAGGATATGTTCTGATTGACAAATATTAAAATAAAACATTATAAAGTGACCTCTAATAGTTATTAACTTTAAGTACAAATTCTAAAATCCACTTCCAGGGACCCAACGGTAGAATTCCCTCCAGACATGTGTTCCCGTGTGACCTTCGTTAACTTCACCGTCACTCGTTCATCACTACAATCCCAATGCCTCCACCGAGTACTTAAAGCAGAAAGACCAGACATTGATACCAAGCGGTCAGACCTCCTTAAACTACAAGGTAAATACAGAATATTTGATATTATATATGCATCTATACAATCTATGATATTATATAAATTGGAAAATGACTTCAAAGTTCCGCTAGTCGTAAACAAAACTAGGCCCATTATTTAATAGAAATGTTATGTGATATATTGAAATAATAAAATATTTATTTACTTGTTACTACATATAAGCAATTGTGTTCTTTGATAATCATTGGGATTAAATTACTAAATGCTTCCATGTATTTATAATACGTGCAATAGGAAATATCATCAAAGTCATTACATTACATTTACATTATAAATTTCACAGGTGAATTCCACTTGCGACTCCGACAACTAGAAAAGTCTCTGCTTCAAGCTCTTAATGATGCTAAGGGTAAGATTCTCGACGATGATTCCGTTATTGCAACACTAGAGACACTTAAAAAAGAAGCTGGCGATATCGGACAAAAGGTAAGTTATTTATCCTACGTGTAATGCTAGTAAGACTCTTGCATAAAAACAAAATATTAATTTTACTTCCACCACAGGTTGAAGAGACCGATAAAGTTATTGCTGAAATTGAAACAGTCAGCCAACAATATCTGCCGCTGTCTCAAGTAAGTTTGTATAAAAACTTTGTTAATATTATAAATTTTTAATTCACCTATCTTAGAAACAACTGGTAGAAATTATTAAACTTACAAGATAAACTTAAAAACGCTATGGCATTCTAGCGTGACGTTAAGTTGGCTTAAATTTTAATATACAGGAAGCACAGTTTCCAATTAAGGCAAAATCCATAAAAGCGAAATGTCTCATTAATATTTTTCAAATGCCTATAACAATCCTAACTATTTCAGGCCTGCAGCAGTATCTACTTCACAATGGAGGCGCTACACCAAGTCCATTTCCTCTACCAGTACTCGCTCAAGATGTTCCTCGATATATTCAGCTCGGTGCTCACGAGCCCCGCCCTTAAAGGAGTCACCGATTACACGGCCAGGCTGAAAACTATCACGGAAGAATTATTCATAGTGAGTACATTTCTTAATTATTGATTTTTGCCGCTATTATTAGTGAACTACATTATATTCTCCCATTACAGGCAGTATATGAGCGCGTGGCACGCGGTATGCTTCACACCGACCGTCTTACATTCGCTCTGTTATTGTGTCGCATACAACTCAAGGGTATTGGCGCTGAAGATACTCTGGATCAACAGTTTGCGGTGTTCCTGAGAGGAAGAGAAGGTTTCGTTGCGAATACTCCACCGTTGGAAGCGCTCTCGCAACAACAGAATGATGCCGCCGCTAGGCTGAGCTCAAGGTACGATTGAGTATACCTATTGGGGTGCAATAGTTACTCCTAAAATGTATTTTTATTATCCTCTAACTGTTAAATATTATTTTGAACCGGGCATTTAAATGAGATATTATATGATATGAATTGTTTTCCATTAACAAAACTTGTCACAATACCTTTTTTGTATTCCAATTTTTTTTTATAATTATAATGTACTAGTTTTTGCTCGCAACTACGGCAGAGTTATCTTCGGAATTCGGCTCAAAAACAAATGTATAGAGTGTATTTAAATAATAAAGATGATGACTTACCGGTAGGGACATATATGATCAGTCTAACTTCTTTTCTTGCCTACTACAGTGTGAGCGGACGGAAACTAAACTGAATTCCCGTAGAGACTTAACATTTGTGTTATTGTGATGTGATACTACAGTACTGTAAAGTTTCATCAAAGTTAGAGCAAGAAATGGCCGAACTTGCTAACAACCTTCCACATTTATCATATTAGTAAAATATTAACAAACGTGTTTATCCAGGATGGTAGCTTTCCGTCGCCTGATGGAGAAGGCTGGCTCGCTGCCGGAGTTGTCCGCGTGGTTGTCTCAGGCGGCGCCCGAGCAGTGCGTGCCCACCCTGTGGGACTGCGACGCTGCCTCGCCCCCACCACCACACGCACTGGCTATGTACCGCTTACTATTGATACAGGTACGTAACATACCTGAATACTTTTGAGCGAAAAGCGAAGCGCATCTTCTTTTCTGAACTAGAGTTTGGTAAGCGGAAACGCGGGGGCCAATACTTACGCTTCAAAGATGTTCAGAAAAGACACATGAAGAGATGCGGCATTGAGCCATCTCGCTGGGAATCTCTCGCTGAAAACAGATCTGGATGGAGACGGCATGTACATGAAAAAGTACATGCATTTGAAGATAAAAGAAAACTGGAACTGGATCTCAAACGCGACCGAATAAAAGCACGTCCACCTGCTAATACAACATACAATTATGTAAATGGTACACTGACTTGTGACACTTGTGGTCGCACGTTTAATGCTAAAATTGGGTATTTTAGTCATGTGAGGTGGCATCGTAGGTCTTAAATATTAGCTATTTTTTTTAACAATATAAAACAAAGCAAAGTCACCATAGCCGAAAACGGCTGGGTAGACATATATATACCTGTGAAGATTTTCTATCAATTTGAATAATCATAAAAAGCAAAATTATTACATATAAATTTATTGTTCAGAACATACAATCAAACATTTCTAAAATATATTTTTAAACATTATTTAAAGACAGCTACTTTATAAATTACAACCAACCATGCATGTTCTGTAAAAAACATATAAACTACAAGTAGTAAGACTTAATTTTACAAATAATACGAATTATCGTTCATCAAAAGGGAATAGATAATATGAGAACTAAATTTATACATATAAATGTTTGTTATTAATGTATGTATATCCACCAGGCGTTCCGTCCGGACCGTGTGATAGCGGCGGCCACTCAGCTAGTGTCGTCGGTGCTGGGTCCACAGTTCATGTCCCGTGCTGAGACCGAGCTGGATCTCTGTAACATCACTGAAAGCCAGCTCAACGCGACCACGCCCGCACTATTATGCTCAGTGCCCGGCTATGATGCTAGTGGTATGTATATTTTTAAACACTACGAAAGACTTCGTTCATCAAATTATATCTTTATATATAGCTATTTCTTATAACTTGACTTGATTTTTATGTTTTAAAGATCAATTTTGGTTATTTAACATAAATTGTTAGCAGACATCGCCTCAGTTTTAAGTTATTAAATCAAATTTATAATTTTTCTGTCATTAGGTCGTGTGGATGATATGGCTACTGATTTAAATAAGCCGCTGTCAAGTATCGCAATCGGTTCAGCGGAAGGTTTCAACCAGGCAGAGCGCGCCATCAATACTGCCTGCAAAACTGGACGGTAAATATATAACTGTAAAAGATTTTTTTATTTTCATATTCTTTTTACCTATGTCTTCTAAGACAACTGTTGCATCTAAAATAATTATGTTATATATTTAAAACCTCAAATACAGTTACCATCGGTTATTGAATAATAATTGAACACTTTTTTAAACTAGCCAAAGAAAGATCATCATAATAAGATTATTTTTTAATCCTTCACAGTTTTAGAAAAATTTATATTTTTTGTATGTTACTCATACAAATTATTTTCTATTCAGATGGGTAATGCTGAAGAACGTCCACCTTGCTCCTGTATGGTTGGTTCAGTTAGAGAAGAAGCTTCACTCGCTCCAACCTCATCCTAACTTCCGTCTGTTCTTAACGACTGAGATCAGTCCCAAGCTGCCCGTGAACTTACTGCGAGCTGGACGGGTGCTCGTGTTTGAGCCGCCTCCTGGCATTAGAGCTAATCTATTGAGGACTTTTGCTACTGTTAGTATATTTTATTACGTATATTTTCAGATATCTTTGCTTTTACATCCAGGCAAAATCAATTATTTTTTACTAAATACACATAGTATTAGGACATAATATGAGGTTTTTGGATGTTAAGGTTTATAGAAATCTGTTTTTGAAAGAAGGGGTTTCTACGGAAAAGTAAACCTTGATATAATTTTTTAAAGTTTTTCTTTTTTTTATATTGTATATATCGATACAAAATATTTAAAATTGCACGATACTTTAAAAATAGTAGTATCTGAATATTTTTTTATTTTTTATTAAGTTCCAAACATGATTAATGAATTTAATGCTGATTTGGATCTGAAAAAATGCAAAGCTGTCAAGCTGAGTGTTTAAAATGTATACCTTGATGCATACCCAAGCTACTGAACTGACTCCCATGATGAAACTAGCATCCATATCAAGAAATAAAAACTTATAAGTGACTCCTTGTACCAAGTAAATCGTACGTGTCCCACCCGTGACAATGAAAGTCCCACCCGTGACACGGTTTATTTATTTTTTGTAAAAATATGTGTAAATAATAGAATATTATTTTCTTTTCAAATGTGAAGTTTAGTTTATTGTCTCAAGAAATATCGTAGTCTGCATTAAAAAGTTTTATCATCTAGTAGAGTTTTATTAGATATGGTATATGGTAACACGAATGTCACAACTTTGTCCCACCCGTGACAAATATTTAATGTCTTCTTTATTAAATTTTACATGGTGTTATTCCTGTCTTTATTGCACATATAAAAGTACATGGATAAATTTATTATATTCTATATAAACCAATTAGATATCATTGATACAATTAGCGTAAATAAGCCACACACGCTGAAAATCGAGGTACAAGTGTCCCACCCGTGACGATAGAATTCCCCAAGAAAGTCTACCTGATTTTCGTTAAAATGTTTAAAGCCTATCAGAATAATTAATTCATTGCATTAAATATTCCAGGTTCCAGCATCTCGCATGATGAAGCAACCTTCGGAACGAGCACGTCTATACTTCTTACTGGCCTGGTTCCACGGTAAATCATTACAAACGATGTGAGAGATTCTCACCAGAGAATTGTGGATTTGAATTAATCATTTTATATTAACAGGCATCGTCCAAGAGCGTCTGCGCTACGTGCCTCTAGGATGGGCGAAATACTACGAGTTCAACGAGTCAGATCTACGTGTGGCCTGCGATACTCTCGACACGTGGATAGACGCTACTGCTATGGTATGATAAAACACATTTAATTTACTTTTATTTACACGAATTGTTCGATAATTACTAATATATACCAAATTCACAGGGCCGTACCAACTTACCACCTGAAAAAGTTCCATGGGAGGCACTAGTGACCCTCCTCTCTCAGTGTATCTATGGAGGTAAAATAGACAACTTGTTCGATCAACGTCTTCTACACTCGTTCCTTTGCAAGTTGTTCACTCCGAGGTCCTTCGAAGCGGACTTTGCTCTTGTGGCTAATGTTGATGGCGTAAGTTATTTACTTCTTACTTATAAATATTTTTTCAGTAAATAAATTTTAGTTCGAAATATGCCTTGCTATACTTATATAAACCAAATAAATTATATTTCCTTTTTCTACTCTATGCAACAGGCTTCCGGTAACCAACGCCACATTACAATGCCGGACGGCAACAGACGAGATCACTTCCTTAAATGGATCGAGGAACTGTCGGACAGACAGACGCCGTCTTGGCTTGGCCTGCCCAATAATGCTGAGAAGGTATTTATACTGTCAACAACAAAACTTTCTGCCTCTTACACATTATAAAACACTTCATTAAATAAACTAAATTCTAAATTAACTGTAATAATAAATAATAAGTCTTAGGAGAAAAATGTGTAACCCTGAATAAGAAAAAAATTTTTTTTTTCTTAATAACATTTATGAAGAATATTTAGTAATTAAAATATTTCATTTCAGGTGCTGTTAACAACTCAAGGCAGCGACCTGGTGTCGAAACTATTGAAGATGCAACAATTAGAAGACGAAGAAGAGCTCGCGTACAACGCGGCCAGCCAGGATCACGACCCTAGTGAGTTTAATAAGAATTATATTTAAGTTTAATAACAATTTTATTACAGTTCATTAAACAAATTAATACAAAAATTTTCAGATTCTATCGTCGTCGAGGGTGATGGAAGGCCAGCTTGGATGAAGATACTGCACGAAACAGCCACAAGTTGGTTGCAACTACTACCTAAGGAATTGCCAGTTAGTATGAGTGTTTATTATTTGTGTTATAACATGAAACCTATGACGTAATCCTTTGTAAACTATTTCAATGTGAAGATTAGTGCATTCGACTTCAGTTCAGATATGTATATCTTTTTTGTACATGATTTCCTCGAAAAATATAGTTCAGGTAATGTCGTTATTTAATAGGTTTTCAACCAGGTATATTTTGTATAAAGGATATACATGTAATTTGTATTTTATATTTCGTTATTTTCCTTTGAAGCTAATCTTATTAATGGAAACTATTTCTATGTCAGACTCTTCGTCGTACGGTCGAGAATATCAAGGACCCACTGTACCGTTTCTTCGAGCGCGAGGTGGCGGCCGGAGCGTCGCTGCTGCAACAAGTGTTGCACGACTTACGAAATGTTATAGCTATATGCCAGGTAATTTGTGATAAGAAAGTCTCTAAATATTAATTAACTTCTTTTATTATATCTTCTAAATAAAAATTCTAGAGTTATATGAACACAGCTTCATATTTCATTTGAAATGACAATTTAAAAGGCAAATACATTTCTAAATAAACCAGAAGTTGCGATAAAATATATTCACATCGATTCATTTCTTGCAAGCTTTTGTCATTTTAGATTTTTATATTTTTCTTTTCAATATAATGGTTGTGTAATATTATATTAATATAATATGTTTTTCTTGATATAGGGCGAGATGAAGCAGACGAATGAGACTCGTGCGATGGTGGGTTCACTAGTACGTGGCATGTTGCCGAGCGGCTGGCGCAGGTACGCCGTCGCTAGAGGCTGCACCGTACAACAATGGATCGACGACTTCGCGCGACGAGTCACTCAGCTCGCTACCGTGTCCAGTACACTGGCAGACCAAGGCGCTAAGAGACTCCAGGTATGAAAGAAATCTATTAAGACTACAACATTTTCTGTGTATATTTGTAAGTTATTTTCCTTAAAATCTTTAAAAATTACCAAATTAATTGTTATAAGAGCATATTTTAGACATTTTTATATATACGTAATCAAGTAATTTGTAAAACATGGTAAAGAAAATCATTCTAAAGATCTTGTTTTTTGTGTTAATATTTATTATATTTCTTTCAGAGTATCCCAGTGTGGCTCGGCGGACTGCTCAATCCGGAAGCGTACATCACAGCTACACGACAATGTGTGGCGCAGGCTAACTCATGGTCCCTCGAAGAATTGAATCTACAGGTAAAAGCAGAACTTACTTTATATGAAATTGTGCATTATTACTAAAGTAAAAACCTCATTTAATGATTTTGTACTATAGGTTACGATTCCCGACCCGGGTACTCCGACGGAGAACGCGCAGATGGAGTGGTCGTTCTCTGTAACAGGTCTCAAGCTGCAAGGAGCTACTGTGAAAGGGAACCGTTTGTTGTTGACAAACACCATCATGGTCGATCTGCCGCTCGTAGTGCTCACTTGGATAAGGTCAGTTCCTTAGAAATATCTGATAAACTATTCATTTAAACTGTCAAATTAAAATTTGTAATCATCTTCAAGTACCTCACAAAGCAGTTTATCTCTATTTTTCTCCTTGTATTTCATATTTGTTTGCTTTACTCCAGGGGAATTAATAAATCAAACAATGACTAATTGATTTATTATAAATATTTATTGATGCATTTGTATTATGTATATCTAACGTAATGTTTATCGTCAGGGGCGTGGAGCCGGCGGGCGCGGGCCAGTCATTGACCCTGCCGGTGTATTTGAACAGCGCTCGTTCAGAGTTGTTGTTCACGGTCCGTCTGCCGATCGCCGCGGGTCAAGAGCCGCACGCCTTCTACGAGCGAGGCGTCGCATTACTCACATCTACTGCACTCAATTAGAATATTTACATAATATTTGCTTTCTTGTATTCATTCTTAATTGCACTATGTTACTAGAACAGGTTCGCCTGTCTGTATTCAAACATATTTATTGCACTTAATAAAAAATATTTAATAAATACTGGGTTTTAATTGAATGACAATATTTTTATCGTGCTACTAATATATTCTATTGGTAAATCTGTAACTATATCTGACTAGTTCCTTGAATGACATTTTTCATTCCTGGCGGCTTCTGCTTTGGCAACCTGAATATAAAATAATAGTCATTAATGCAAAATTATTTACATAGTAATTTGAAGATAAATTTAAAGGCATATAATAATCTTACCGAACATGAATTATCTTCCGTGGCTCGGAAGGGTGTATAAGATCATGTTGTCTTTCCCACTCCAGATACTTTTGATGTTGTCGCTGGCGACGTCGATCCACATAGCTTATCTAGAATAAATAATATAAATATACTGTTATGAATATTATGTAAGGTAAGAATATAAGTGTACTGATTTGTAGCGACACTAACAACACAGCTGGCCGGGATCCATACGAATGCAGTGACGAGTACAACGACCCCAACGATGTTGTCTCTCAAGAAACCCAACACGTTGTTTATATTGATATCTTCTATTATATCCCAGAACCGCTCCACCACGTCCTGAATAGTCTTCTCGCAAATTCCCTACGATTCAGAAATCATTATTAAGATTCATTCAAATGAAACTAATATTTTCTGATTTCTACGCGTATTTTATTATTATAAAAAACTCCATAGGAAATGTAAATTTCAAATCGCCATCAACCACACGTCGGGAGTATATAGTTAAAAGAAATACGTTTAGTAATGAGAAAATATTACTTTCATATTTATGATAAATCAATTTAAAATGTCATAATTTTTTCTGTTTTATAATAACCTTGTTACAAAAGCCTTGTATACAAGGAGTTCCGTCTGGCAGTATATCGTTGTGGGCCACCGGGAAACAGGTTTTGTTTAGACTCTTACGGCAACAGCGCTTACAGGCGTCCGCAACTGAAATATTAAAATTATTATTATTATTATTTACATTAAGACCAGAAAGAGAATTATGGACCTCTTTCATGTTGTTCTGTGAACTAATTTATCCGGTGTTAAGTGTCTGACTTATAAAAATAAACAATCCATTTGGAACAGGAGAGAAAAAAATTGTTTTTGGGGTTTCAGGAAAAGAAATTTAAAGATACAAATAGCTAATCCGTCCCTAAGTTAAGGGCACCAATATTTTATACTAGTAAACCCGGCGAACTCCGTTTCGCCACCAGAAGGCTTTTATATAACATTTCGTTTGGTGATTAAAAGATGAAGAATTTTTTTGTTTTATATTTGAAAAGGAAAATTTTTATTTCATTTCACAACAGTAATGAATTCATTTCGATTACAAAAATGAAGTGTTATTTAGTTGAACTTCTCTAAGTAAATGAAAGTGAATCCAAAGTAGATACCGAATCGAAGCGTTATACGTGTTCGCAAATTATCCGTTTCATTGAAGTGCTCCTTTGTAAACCACATTTTTTGTTTTTTGGTCTAACGTTACAATTTAACACAAATAAAGCGGATGGTTTCCCAACTCATTACCACGCAAAATATAGCTGCCCATGTGAAAAACAATGATTTTCTAAGTTTATCCCGCTAATACTAAATGGTTTTAAGAGTTGAAACTACAAACACAATACGAGTTGTTCTGTCTAAGAATATAAATAATAAATATAATGAAACACTGACCAATATCACACATACAGCTGTGTAGTCCCTGAGTCTCACAGTACGGGACACACGAACCGTTGCGACAACGACCGCGTTCAGCGCATTCATGCTCGTCAGCTATAGCAGGCGCCTGGAAATATTAAGTTAAATTTTAAATATTATGATAGGAAATTGCACGTAACTCTTCTTGGATTTAACCTAGACACGACTTGTAATATAACGATTAACGACTAATGTGGTTTAAGAGGAAATATCATTAATTTATTTTGAGGAATTGGTAGAAATATGCTATATATCAAAGCGGAATCAAAATTGATGACGGCATCAGTCTTACTTTGCTGGAGAAATTGTATATTTAAATTTAAGATTTTTCTACCTACCGAGACTAAGGTACTTAAACCTTTGTTTCTTTAAAGAGAAAAATTTTGTGGTATCGGTGGGGCTCTCATAAGAAAATATGCTGTTAAAAATAAAAGCAATTTTTCAATCGGGGAGTATATACAGGGTTTACGAAATTACTTTAGGACAGTCAGCGGAGGCTCCGTTACAAGTGGCCTCTCCCTCGCAGGCGGAGTGAGCGGCCTCGCGACACACCACGCCCGGCGCCGCGAACACACAGCCCGCGCAACACGGGGAGTTCTTATCACTGACAATATATATACATAGGTACATAAAAACAAAGATTACTATAGGACTCTTAAAAACAAATTCAAATAAAACTTATAAAATGAAACATTCATGGACACAAACAGGATTCCAACCCGCGAAATTTTCGAACTCAGGCCTCGGCCTCGAATTTTGCGGGCAGCGGAGCGGCGGCGGCGGCGGCACGGAAACATCGTTTCTTCCAAGATATTTAATCCAAGTATATCCATATACTTTAATACTATAAGCATATCTATAGGAGTTGTTCTTATAATATTTCCGTATGTACCTGCACACTGCGCCCTGGTTCTTCCTCAGCTTACAGTTCTTGTCGCAGCACATATCGTTGTCCTCGGTCCCCAGGAGCCCCGCGTCACACTCCTCGCCGCCCTCCACCCTCAGGTTGCCGCAGAAACTCTCCTCGGGCTCGGAGAAACAACGACCGGACTTGGCTTGAAGAACCTTGCGGATGGAACGAAGACTGCAGGGAGAGAACCGCTGAAAGAATTAAGATTTATAAGATTATATGCACTCGTTAGCCCCTATTTGATCTTGATTTATTATCATAGATTTTATATGTACAAAGAAAATACTCATCACTTAATACGAAGTGATAAAAAAAATTGATTAATTAAACTTTAACAATTTGATATTTAATGAGGATACCTCATTTTTACCTAAGAATAGATTATTATCTTAAAGAAAAATATTAAACAAAATCTATCGATCACTTAAGAGGTGTAGACTTCCACTGTCTTAAAACTTGCAAAAAAAAAATACAGTAAAAAAACAAGAGCCTACTTTCATAGCTCCTTTTTCGGAAATGGACTTATCCGAGGGAACTTTTAACTGGGTATGGAACATAAAGTGTATAATTTCGATCATAATCACCATTTCATTAAACGAAAAAGGTTGTATACTCCAACCAAATATCCAACTGCTAAAAAAAGGCCATGTGAACAAACCTTATTGTTGACGTCATATCCGCTGACGCTGTAAGTATACATGAGGTAGGATCCTCCGTGGCTGGCGGCGGGGGAGCACTCTGCTACATCAGGGTCATGCTCGGAGCCCCAGTTGTGACCAAACTCATGAGCGGTCACAAGGTCCGCCTCACGAGTTATAACACGCTGACCGTAATGATTACGAGACGAAGACAAACCCGAGTTTAGATACAGGGTGTAGCCGTTCTTGAAGTATTCTGTATAGTTTTTAGATCATTAGAATTTATTAAACCAAACGACGATGAACTGTGTGAAAATGAATACATATTTATGTTAATAAACAATGAAAAACTACGTTAGTTATTTTTTATTATGAATAATCACAAAGAATCTTATTTAAAAGATACAACTTTTTCGATTATTCGCATTTTTTTGTAATAATCAAGTGTTAGAAAATTTAACTATACTTTAAATGTATCTATGTAAATATGCTTTAAGATACTATTTACTAAGAACGTTAAAGTCTATGTTTATAAATTATTGAAAATAAACAAAAGGTTATTACAGACAGTCAAATCGTGGAGAAACTATTGTAAATCCCATTAGTATAAGTAGGAATATATAACATAGCGTGTCATGTTTTATATAAGGTTATGGAAAATGTACATACTTATATTAAATAATAATATATTATACATACACATACTTATATTTCTTAAGCCCAAACCAAAGCAAACAAAAAACAACACTCACATTTTGCAGCGAAATAGCTGAAAACAAAAAATAAACTGAAACATGACAATAAAAATATGGAATTAAAATAAACTAAAATCATTCAATGTAGGAATACTAATAGACCAGTGTCGATACCTTTTAAAACAGAAAAAAATTATAGTAGGATGAAATCCCTCAGAAGAGGAGGGGGAGAATATTATAAAAATTAAATGAAAAATAATGTCAATTTTCTTTTAACAAAATAACAAAGGGATATTCAGTAGATCTTCCAGAATACACGACTTTGGAGTAGATCTTTTTATTACTTACAACTTTGCCATATAACATTTTTCCTTAGGACTTTTAGTTTAGCCGGAAATCGAACAAACGCATTTTTTACCCTTAAATACCCAGCCCCATACCCTCCGACCTCCGATCGCCCGTAAATTATTTTTCCTACAATTTTTATAATATTCCCCTAATTTGCTAATGGGTTTCATTCTACTATATTTTTTTTTCAATAATTTTAAAGGCTTCTACCCTGGTCTTCAAGGGGATTTATATAACAAAAATTGATCTAGAAAGAGCTCTCCATGACGATTCTTTAAACCAATATATCTTTTTAATATGTTTTTCTCTTAATTTTTTAATAAGATACTTGTCAGCATAAAAAATATATATACCTATATAAAATAATTAACAACTTCTATTTAACAAAAACCAATTTTGTGAAAATTGTATAGTGCTTAATTTCAAAGAAAAGAAATCATCTTTACAGCCAAAATAACCTTTTTTATAGCCTTAAAAAACTTCATGTACTGTACTGTATTTGATTAGCCAAAAATTTGATTGTGTAATTTATAGACTGGCATATTATAAAAAAAACTAACATTTATACAAAAAAAAAACAAAACTTAAAGTAATTTCTAACTTTACTTCTTTATTTCAAATGTAGAACCTCTTATATTGATCTCATTACCTGGAGTACAAATGCCACCAACAGAGTTCCTCCGTGGTGATCCAACATACGCTAGTCCAAGGATACCACCCTCGAACTTGAGGTCCGTGAACAGATGAGCGAGACAGAAGTCCTTATGAGAGTACTCGCGACTGAACACCTACGAAGAAACGTCGAAATCGCATACAAACAACAATAGAAGAATATAAATCATATATTCTTCATATTAAGATATCTACATAGTATTATTGCACCAAATTTGCCATAATATATACTTTTTTTAATTATATTTTAAGTTAAAATAGCATTGTTGAAATAAAACTAATACTTTTCGAAATTACGACTCGTTTCTAATTATTTTTAACAACATATTCCCGACTTCCGAATACTTTACAGTAACCATAATCACAGGCAGCCGAGATGTAATGTGTGTGTTGATAAAAATACAATTTATAAACTCATGTGAAACCCGAAATATATTAATTTTATTTCAAGGAATACTCCCGAAAATATCAGTAGCATCATTTTAAAACTATCACTGTTATACTCTTACATATTCCAATGAGCTAAAATGTATTGAATATACAACATATTATATAAAATGTATTGAATATACAACATACACATATTCCATACATTTGCAAACAAAAAATATACAAATACAAAAAAATATATGTACCTCCAGCAGGTTCCGTACATCCCATTTCTCTCGTACCATATTATAGTGAGCCTCCCCACCACGAACCCTCGTCGGCTCTGAATGCACTAATATCTTCTTGATAACAAAACCCATGCCCTTGAAACCATCTGCATCCTACAAAACATAATTTATAAACTCATAATTGTTGACATATAATTTCGAACCAAAATTTTTAGTTGACTTAATTTAGACTAAATATGATGTATAGTCCGTTAGACTTAAGCCGAGCTTTACATTTGTGTGAGCGAAAGTAAAAGTAGAGTTAGACAAAAAACTTTTAGAAGTAAAGTTTATTATATTTTAAATAGATACACAACATATGGTGCTAGAGCTATTCTAGATTAAAAATAAAATAAGCAAAACTTCTAAAAGGCCAAATAGAAATACATATTATGGAAAAAAAAAATATTAAGTAGTAAAAATTTTGAAAAAACTATACAAAATTTTGCTTCACTTTATATTGTGTTTTCAACATTTGTCGTTGCTACGAGTACAAAGGGTGAAGTGAAGAAGGTGCGGGGCGGAGTAAAAGCAGTAAAAACCGGTTCAAATCGAGAAAAGAATGTGGCATTTAAAAATTTGACATCACACCTACACTATCCATGTGCACTCACACATATGCAAAGCTCAGCTTAAGTCAAATGCTCTATACATACTAGAAACTGAAATAATAAATTTTAGTAGTCAAATTTTATTTCAACCCACCTGCCTATCTTGCCACACTGTATCATTATATATTTTATGCACCCTATCAATAAGGCTTATCTGAAAAAAAATACATATATTGTAATATATATTTGTATATTGAATACATGACATAAGCGGAGCAACTTACTAAATAACTGATAGTAGTCTTTGTATTGCTGGCTCCCATTTCCTGAAAGAATCTGTAGTCTGCAACCAAAAGTAATGGACATCTAGTCTTGGTTGGTGTATACTCATAGTCGCTCTGCCTCTTATTTCTCTTCTTTGCACCACTTGAGTCCTTAACATGGCTATTTTGATTTTGGTCAAAGTATTTATCTTTTTCAGACTGTTCCTGCTTTGATTCTAGATTATTATCTTCCTCGTTTTGATTTTCTTCTAGCTCTGTAATGTAACAATTAGGTATTTTATAATATACATAGATCAGATATTGTAATACTCACACAAATATATATTAAACCTACCTTTCCCTTCCTTAACATATCCACAAACTCTTGGCTTATCGCCTTTGGAGTCAGACCAGCTAAATTTCACATCGGATGAACGATAGGTTATCATACTTTTATCATCTGAGTTGGGCAAGTGACGCCAAGATGGCTAAAAACATTATTATTGCTTTTATTTTGTATGATAACAAACAAAACATTTTATAATAATTCACAATTACTCATATTTTAATTCTATATTTTGTCACAATTTTGTAAGAACATATAATTATTTTTACAAGGATCTCTATAACACAATAAGAATGTGTGGATGAATGTTTGCTATACTTTCATTCAAAATATATTTAATGTGAATTTACAATATGGGTGGTTGCTATAAATGGTTTTTAAAATACACAGTATAGATTTTAAAGGCACAAATGGTTTAAATTTTGAGTCATATATGATTAACGGTTTTTTTATTTACCTCTATGTGATAAGTTTCTTGTGGTGTATTTATTATACCCGTTACAAGACCGTCTTCAATATGTAATCTCACATCGGAAATCTTCTCACCAAAAACTCTACCGGTGTAATAACTGTCATGATCTATAATAATAGAATGAAATAAAAATATTAATTTTAAAAAACAAAGATTTGCTGCTATTTAATGACAAATTGTTCATTTTTAAATATTCTATATTGTCTTTACTATAAGCTTCCATAAAAATAAAAATGTTGCTTCTAACTCTGAAAAACTGAGTAAATGAATGCTAAAACGGGTTGGTTATTTATACAATCAAACAAATAACAAAAAACAATTAGTAGATTACTAATACTCACCAATATGGACAGCCGTTTTATTCCCATCAGCATCAACAGAATAAGCTTTGAAGTTTGAATGCAAAACTGAGTTGTGGGGATGAAGGATCAATCTAAAACTTTTCCCAAGAGTTTGAAAATGTAGTTCTTTAATAGTATTAAAGGGATGGCTTGACAACTTTGCTCCTCGTTTCACAATATGATGGGTCAACTGAGATACATGTAACGTCTCGAAGTATTTTAAGTTCTGGTAAATGGAACCTATAATGAAACATAAATATTTTATTGTTGTTTAGTACTCCGGTGGTGTGTGAAAAAAGTATTATTATTACTTACAATGGGCCAAAATAAAGAATCCAGTAGCTATACACAGTATGGCACAGTTGTATCGTTTCATATTGGTATCCGTGCAATATTTCTAGATAGAGATATGTATTTCTAATTTAATACTCCCTTCATAATTATCTACTTTTTCCTAATAATTATAAAATACACCGCCATAACCAGTGTAAAATTCCAATCCGTATGTACTTTCTATACCCTAGAAATCCTCTTTTCTTTCACTTTATAGAATACTTGATTATATATTATATACATTAAGAGACACCAACTTATTGACCTGGACATAAATAAATTTGTTTTGATTATGACAGCTATTTTTTAATGGCAAGTAATGTAGCTTATAAAAGTGTAGCGTTTTAACACAGTAAAGAATTTAATTTTTAGTTCTAATGTAATCCGAAAAGTATAATAGGATTTTATTGCCTCATTTGTTAGAAGTGTGAGGTTTAATATATATTTATCTTTTGACATACTGATTTTAATGTTCTGTAATTAAGATTTTATAACAATCTATCAGATATATAGTATACGATATTCCAGGATATTTTGTTAATGACTTTTCAAGTATTTTGTTTTGTACAGTTTCATATAACAAGCGTTCACCAATATAATGATATTAGCGCCCAATATAAAAAGTTTCCAGAAATTCACAATATATATTTTTTACACCATTAAAACTTGATATTTAGCAGATGAATTTATCAGGGCAACTAAAAAAAGTCACAATTAACGAATCTCAAAAAATATGATCTACAAATACTTAATACTTGTATATGATCTACAAGAATCTATCTACATTGAATTTATATGTAATATAGTTTTAGACACTACATGCTCTATGTATACATTTCTGTATGCTGCTATTTATCTCATATACTTTAAATATTAGCAAGGCGTATATTTATTAGAATTTAAATTATAACACTTCCATAGCACCATCATTATAAATAAATTCTATTGAATTTCTAACTTACCTTTAGGTAATATTCAAAGACCCTTAAAGAATAAATTATATTAAAAAATGTTGACATTATACATGCCATGGATCTTTAATTCTCATTGTAGTCCATCCTGGAGCGAACAGGAGGACTCGGGCTGGTCTATAGGAGACTTGTCTGGGAATTACTTTGTGTGACAAAAAATGAACGTCTACAAGATGTAGGTCAGGATCATCTAAAACTAAATACTAAACATATAATGAATTTCCTGAGTTGCCTTTTCTTCGAATTTGTTTAGTTATTTATTTTCTTCGAATTTATTTAGTTAATTTATTTACTTCGAGTTTACTTTGGACAGATTTTAAAATACATTCTATGAAAAAATTGGTCACCTGACTGTGCTTTTCGTCATATTAAAGATGAATCATACCGAATTATTGCCTTATGTAAATTTCGAAAACTTATAGAGGTACTCAAAATAATTGCTTATTTATGAAATACGATCAAACTACAACTTAATATATGTACGTCAGTAGTGGCAGTAGAAGTTTTGCATTTAATTTTTTTTTTCTGATTATGTAAAATAAAACATGTTCAAATAATGTAAAGACTTGTTCTAGGAGTATTTTGAAAATTTTTGATAGATTATGTAAATAAAACTTCCCATATCCAGTAAGAAAATGTAGTTTTATTTCAAAGGATTTGTTAAGAATATTATTGACATTAGACACCTCCTCTCAATCTTAATACTAAATGAAGGGTTGATTCCTTTTGAATGTTGTAGTCAGACAGGGTGCGTCCATCTTCTAATTGTTTGCCTGCAAAGATAAGTCTCTGCTGGTCTGGGGGAATTCCTTCCTTGTCCTGGATCTTGGCTTTAACATTCTCAATGGTATCGGAGGGTTCTACTTCCAATGTGATAGTTTTGCCTGTCAAAGTTTTAACAAAGATTTGCATCCCTCCTCTGAGGCGAAGTACCAAGTGCAGGGTTGATTCCTTTTGAATGTTGTAGTCAGACAGGGTGCGTCCATCTTCAAGCTGTTTGCCCGCAAAGATAAGTCTCTGCTGGTCTGGGGGAATTCCTTCCTTGTCCTGGATCTTGGCTTTAACATTCTCAATGGTGTCGGAGGGTTCTACTTCCAATGTGATAGTTTTGCCTGTCAGAGTTTTAACAAAGATTTGCATCCCTCCTCTGAGGCGAAGTACCAAGTGCAGGGTTGATTCCTTTTGAATGTTGTAGTCAGACAGGGTGCGTCCATCTTCTAATTGTTTGCCTGCAAAGATAAGTCTCTGCTGGTCTGGGGGAATTCCTTCCTTGTCCTGGATCTTGGCTTTAACATTCTCAATGGTATCGGAGGGTTCTACTTCCAATGTGATAGTTTTGCCTGTCAAAGTTTTAACAAAGATTTGCATCCCTCCTCTGAGGCGAAGTACCAAGTGCAGGGTTGATTCCTTTTGAATGTTGTAGTCAGACAGGGTGCGTCCATCTTCAAGCTGTTTGCCCGCAAAGATAAGTCTCTGCTGGTCTGGGGGAATTCCTTCCTTGTCCTGGATCTTGGCTTTAACATTCTCAATGGTGTCGGAGGGTTCTACTTCCAATGTGATAGTTTTGCCTGTCAGAGTTTTAACAAAGATTTGCATCCCTCCTCTGAGGCGAAGTACCAAGTGCAGGGTTGATTCCTTTTGAATGTTGTAGTCAGACAGGGTGCGTCCATCTTCTAATTGTTTGCCTGCAAAGATAAGTCTCTGCTGGTCTGGGGGAATTCCTTCCTTGTCCTGGATCTTGGCTTTAACATTCTCAATGGTATCGGAGGGTTCTACTTCCAATGTGATAGTTTTGCCTGTCAAAGTTTTAACAAAGATTTGCATCCCTCCTCTGAGGCGAAGTACCAAGTGCAGGGTTGATTCCTTTTGAATGTTGTAGTCAGACAGGGTGCGTCCATCTTCAAGCTGTTTGCCCGCAAAGATAAGTCTCTGCTGGTCTGGGGGAATTCCTTCCTTGTCCTGGATCTTGGCTTTAACATTCTCAATGGTGTCGGAGGGTTCTACTTCCAATGTGATAGTTTTGCCTGTCAGAGTTTTAACAAAGATTTGCATCCCTCCTCTGAGGCGAAGTACCAAGTGCAGGGTTGATTCCTTTTGAATGTTGTAGTCAGACAGGGTGCGTCCATCTTCTAACTGTTTGCCTGCAAAGATAAGTCTCTGCTGGTCTGGGGGAATTCCTTCCTTGTCCTGGATCTTGGCTTTAACATTCTCAATGGTATCGGAGGGTTCTACTTCCAATGTGATAGTTTTGCCGGTCAGAGTTTTAACAAAGATTTGCATCCCTCCTCTGAGGCGAAGTACCAAGTGCAGGGTTGATTCCTTTTGAATGTTGTAGTCAGACAGGGTGCGTCCATCTTCTAACTGTTTGCCTGCAAAGATAAGTCTCTGCTGGTCTGGGGGAATTCCTTCCTTGTCCTGGATCTTGGCTTTAACATTCTCAATGGTATCGGAGGGTTCTACTTCCAATGTGATAGTTTTGCCTGTCAGAGTTTTAACAAAGATTTGCATCCCTCCTCTGAGGCGAAGTACCAAGTGCAGGGTTGATTCCTTTTGAATGTTGTAGTCAGACAGGGTGCGTCCATCTTCAAGCTGTTTGCCCGCAAAGATAAGTCTCTGCTGGTCTGGGGGAATTCCTTCCTTGTCCTGTATCTTGGCTTTAACATTCTCAATGGTATCGGAGGGTTCTACTTCCAATGTGATAGTTTTGCCGGTCAGAGTTTTAACAAAGATTTGCATCCCTCCTCTGAGGCGAAGTACCAAGTGCAGGGTTGATTCCTTTTGAATGTTGTAGTCAGACAGGGTGCGTCCATCTTCTAACTGTTTGCCTGCAAAGATAAGTCTCTGCTGGTCTGGGGGAATTCCTTCCTTGTCCTGGATCTTGGCTTTAACATTCTCAATGGTATCGGAGGGTTCTACTTCCAATGTGATAGTTTTGCCGGTCAGAGTTTTAACAAAGATTTGCATCCCTCCTCTGAGGCGAAGTACCAAGTGCAGGGTTGATTCCTTTTGAATGTTGTAGTCAGACAGGGTGCGTCCATCTTCTAACTGTTTGCCTGCAAAGATAAGTCTCTGCTGGTCTGGGGGAATTCCTTCCTTGTCCTGGATCTTGGCTTTAACATTCTCAATGGTATCGGAGGGTTCTACTTCCAATGTGATAGTTTTGCCTGTCAAAGTTTTAACAAAGATTTGCATCCCTCCTCTGAGGCGAAGTACCAAGTGCAGGGTTGATTCCTTTTGAATGTTGTAGTCAGACAGGGTGCGTCCATCTTCTAACTGTTTGCCTGCAAAGATAAGTCTCTGCTGGTCTGGGGGAATTCCTTCCTTGTCCTGGATCTTGGCTTTAACATTCTCAATGGTATCGGAGGGTTCTACTTCCAATGTGATAGTTTTGCCTGTCAAAGTTTTAACAAAGATTTGCATCCCTCCTCTGAGGCGAAGTACCAAGTGCAGGGTTGATTCCTTTTGAATGTTGTAGTCAGACAGGGTGCGTCCATCTTCTAACTGTTTGCCTGCAAAGATAAGTCTCTGCTGGTCTGGGGGAATTCCTTCCTTGTCCTGGATCTTGGCTTTAACATTCTCAATGGTATCGGAGGGTTCTACTTCCAATGTGATAGTTTTGCCTGTCAGAGTTTTAACAAAGATTTGCATCCCTCCTCTGAGGCGAAGTACCAAGTGCAGGGTTGATTCCTTTTGAATGTTGTAGTCAGACAGGGTGCGTCCATCTTCTAACTGTTTGCCTGCAAAGATAAGTCTCTGCTGGTCTGGGGGAATTCCTTCCTTGTCCTGGATCTTGGCTTTAACATTCTCAATGGTATCGGAGGGTTCTACTTCCAATGTGATAGTTTTGCCGGTCAGAGTTTTTAACAAAGATTTGCATCCCTCCTCTGAGGCGAAGTACCAAGTGCAGGGTTGATTCCTTTTGAATGTTGTAGTCAGACAGGGTGCGTCCATCTTCTAACTGTTTGCCTGCAAAGATAAGTCTCTGCTGGTCTGGGGGAATTCCTTCCTTGTCCTGGATCTTGGCTTTAACATTCTCAATGGTATCGGAGGGTTCTACTTCCAATGTGATAGTTTTGCCGGTCAGAGTTTTAACAAAGATTTGCATCCCTCCTCTGAGGCGAAGTACCAAGTGCAGGGTTGATTCCTTTTGAATGTTGTAGTCAGACAGGGTGCGTCCATCTTCTAACTGTTTGCCTGCAAAGATAAGTCTCTGCTGGTCTGGGGGAATTCCTTCCTTGTCCTGGATCTTGGCTTTAACATTCTCAATGGTATCGGAGGGTTCTACTTCCAATGTGATAGTTTTGCCGGTCAGAGTTTTAACAAAGATTTGCATCCCTCCTCTGAGGCGAAGTACCAAGTGCAGGGTTGATTCCTTTTGAATGTTGTAGTCAGACAGGGTGCGTCCATCTTCTAACTGTTTGCCTGCAAAGATAAGTCTCTGCTGGTCTGGGGGAATTCCTTCCTTGTCCTGGATCTTGGCTTTAACATTCTCAATGGTATCGGAGGGTTCTACTTCCAATGTGATAGTTTTGCCAGTCAAAGTTTTAACAAAGATTTGCATCCCTCCTCTGAGGCGAAGTACCAAGTGCAGGGTTGATTCCTTTTGAATGTTGTAGTCAGACAGGGTGCGTCCATCTTCTAACTGTTTGCCTGCAAAGATAAGTCTCTGCTGGTCTGGGGGAATTCCTTCCTTGTCCTGGATCTTGGCTTTAACATTCTCAATGGTATCGGAGGGTTCTACTTCCAATGTGATAGTTTTGCCGGTCAGAGTTTTAACAAAGATTTGCATCCCTCCTCTGAGGCGAAGTACCAAGTGCAGGGTTGATTCCTTTTGAATGTTGTAGTCAGACAGGGTGCGTCCATCTTCAAGCTGTTTGCCTGCAAAGATAAGTCTCTGCTGGTCTGGGGGAATTCCTTCCTTGTCCTGGATCTTGGCTTTAACATTCTCAATGGTATCGGAGGGTTCTACTTCCAATGTGATAGTTTTGCCGGTCAGAGTTTTAACAAAGATTTGCATCCCTCCTCTGAGGCGAAGTACCAAGTGCAGGGTTGATTCCTTTTGAATGTTGTAGTCAGACAGGGTGCGTCCATCTTCTAACTGTTTGCCTGCAAAGATAAGTCTCTGCTGGTCTGGGGGAATTCCTTCCTTGTCCTGGATCTTGGCTTTAACATTCTCAATGGTATCGGAGGGTTCTACTTCCAATGTGATAGTTTTGCCAGTCAAAGTTTTCACAAAGATTTGCATCTTGATCTGTAATAAAATACATGACAAACGTGAACAAAAATTACCTTAATAAAAAATGATTTTTTTTATAGTTACATGAATAAAGAGGCAATATTTACAAGTTAATCGGTAACAATGCTAATTTGAAAGATCTAAAATAAGTAAACATCCGCGTTATTGTTTCGTCATTCCTAATATTGTGCAACGCAATACTTGTGAAACAATAATGTTATTAAATCAAAGTCTTCATTTTAAATGGTTAAAGTTATACAAGTAAAACAGTTTTTTAAATATAAAGAAATTTAAGGTAAACAGCTTTTGTAGTGTAAGACATGTTTCAAAATGGCGTCTATGAATTTAGAATATTAAAATAACGGAACGTCACAGATACCATTTTGAAATCCGATTTTTACTATACTTAGAAAGAAGCTTTTCGTAAATACTGACCTTTTTTTAAATAACTGCTTATTGAATCTCTTTTCTTTTTTAATAACTTGTTTATTAAAAATTACACACAAGATTAACTTCTTGTCACTGTTTCACAGGAGCTCTTCCTTTGAAATATCTCAGAACAATGAGGGCGCTGCCTTTTATAGACGGCGAAACCCACGATCAATAACGTATCGCTAATAACCGAAGTTTAACGACGTGATTATGTTTCTCTTTCTAATTTCTTATTTTAGAAAGAGACGGTATAAGCGTTTTCTAGAACGTGGGCGAATTTTCTTTGTGACGCACTAATCAATTTTCTGCGCGCTAAAGAAAAGTATTACAAAAACAACAACAACGGTAATGATGACTCATTTCTTTTACTACGAAATTTCATTTATATTATACCTAACATTAAAAAAATTATCAATAATTTATAAAACAACCCAAAATTATCAAATTCATTAATATTAATTAGCTTAACAAGGTTAATTAGCTTAACAGCAACTAAACTATGTAAATCATAAATTTCACAATAAAAAATATCAACATACAAACAAGTGATAAGCATTATCTATTAATAAACATGTATGTAGTTCAGATTATTCCTCCTTTGTTTTTGTAAACTAAAACGTGTTTATAAATACATCAAACAGTTTTTGTTAATACTTTCTTTATTTAATTCCTTTGTTACAAACAGGATATCTGATTGTCATTATGTAGAATACAGTTTCAATTATAGTATAAACTCATGTATGAATTACATTTCTTTAGCTATTGCATCATAACTAGTCTGAGTTGCACATATATGATTTCATTGGTATTATACAGGTTTCACATTAAGGACAAATATATATAAATGCTAGGAAAAAAAGAAGAGGCCTCTCTTAAAATTTGCTTTTAATATGCAAGTGTGGTAGGTGTTAAAAGATATATATATGTAACTAGCTTTTGCCGCGACTCCGTCCGCGTGGAATAGTGACTTATGGCAGATTTTTGGTTCTTCCCACATAGTTCCCGTTCTTGCGGGGTTTTCGGAATGGTCGAGTTCCCGTAGAATTTTCAGGATAAAACCTACGTTTTTTTTTTATTCACAATGAAGTACTCTTAACCAACAACATATTTATTTGTTTATTTGAATAAATGTTAATATTATTATATTGATACAACTTAAACAAATTATTTCGACCAAATTAGGTACCATAAAAACGATTTTTGTGAGTTAATCTTAAAAGATAGACATATACTGTCTCGGACTATTTTTTAGATCATTAAAAGAGCTATTATTCTTTAATCCATATTTTTTGTGTATCTTGAACCGTTTTGACGGCGCACGCAACGGAAGACTTCAAAGATGAAATAATTTCTCCCGTTTTTTACACATTTACCTCTATATCTTTGCTCCTATTGGTCGTAGTGTGATGTTATATAGCCTACAGCCTTCCTCGATAACTGGACTATCCAACACAAAAAGAATTATTCAATTCGACCTAGTAGTTTTTGAGATTAGCGCTTTCAAACAAACAAACAAACAAACTCTTCAGCTTTATAATATTAGTATAGATTTATAACTTCCATTCATTAATTTGTAGAAGGTCTTACAAACAGGATGAGAGATTTTTTGTTTATCATGTGTATGTTTAATTGGTTTTAGAAAATCATAATGTCTTAATTTGTATGGGACCATTTTAAATACAATTCATAATGTAGACAAACTTACAATATATAATTGTTTGAGTTCATTAGATGATAAGAGTTTTATCAAGTTCTAAATCTCAAATGAAATATGCCAGTCTTTATATTATTTTATTTGTATCAATACTAATTTACAATATTTACAATAAACAACATTCATAATGTGTATCTATTTTTAATTATACACATTAAAGTGAGGATGAATCTAACTTATTTTTTTCAAATCAAATAGGTGTTATTTAAAACTTTTTGGTTACTTCTGTTTATTTTGTTCTATATTATTTTCCCAAGGACGTGGCCCTCGTTTGTTTTCCCAATTATCAATGTCTAAATTCTTTATCTCCTCATAAGCGGATTCTAAAGTGACTTCTTTCTCTCTATGAAGCCCCATCTTTTCAGCCTCCTCTTTGGAAACACCTTTGACTGCAGAAAATTGGTACCTAAAAAAGCATAATTGACATTAATTATTGAAACTGTATTTAACATGAAAAAACATCCAATATACTTTTGTACTATGTTTGACAGTTTTTGTTTATTTATAACTAAATATTGGTCACGTAATCTCGACAAAGTACAAAAAATAATTCAATTATATTTGTTTACATTCTCTATAGAGCCATTACCACTACTACAAGAACTATTACTTTTACCTTATTTGTGTCCATTCCCTTAAACCGAAAGAACCACCTATCATGAAAACGATAAAGGGTAACCCATATTTTATAGATTTTCTTTTACTATATACATTCCAAACATTACATAAATAATTTATTCGTGAGTTCTGTTTTAGTTTTTCTAAGATCATTTTAGATGTGATATTGAAATAACTATTATATCGTAAATAATTTCATAAATTTATTAGTTATTTTATCAGGGATGGCTAGGTTAGGAATTAGGACTATAATTATATTTTAATATCAATACATATGTCAGATATCAGAATGATTAGTGACATTGACAGATAGTATAACAAATAAATCGAGCGAGATGTAAAGAAGGAATAGAATAGAATAGGAGTATTGGATATATTTAAAAATAAAGTAAATTATATAATTTCATAATTCACTCTTCTCTTTAAATTTTACATCTATTCTCTAATATGCATATTTAATAACTTTTAAGACAAATAGCTTGTCGTATACGTTCAATGATAAAACTCATTTTTATGATAAAACACTTTCAGAACGTTTCAGTGTTTTAAAGGAAACAATCATATAAAATTATGAAACATTTTAATAGATCAACTAAGAATTATATGAAATTAGTAATATTTTAATATGGTATTAGTGTTGCTTACAAAAAAAATATTTGGAATATAATTTTTTTTTCCAATAATTTCTATGATTTTTGCTTTTTATTCAGACATATATTTTTTAATTTCTAAGTTAAATTAATTTTTAATTATTTCATTGTTAAGATACATTTATTTCCAATGACAACCGCACACAAAAATAAATTTATAAAATGGCGGACAACCGCGAGTGACGTCTGTGTTGTGTTTATAATATTAGAAAATTTATCTTTAGTGTTGTGATTTTACAATGCATTAGGAGCTTATTGACGTTCATTATATCTTTTCTTAATTCCTTGCATTTCTTGGTAAGTTTTAGCTTTTGTTTTATTTACATTTTTACATACGCATCCATTGGACATGGTATGGGGCTTCTAAGCCAATATTGTAAATTGTAGGCGGACGACTTCGTTACTATGCAAGTGCAGATTTAGACTTGAGAGTAGACTGGAACTATTTAACAGTTTATGTAATATATAATCTTGTGCCTTACCAAACTAATTATATAAAAAAGATATGTTTTTATCCTATTGAGTAACATCCTCATATTTTTTAATACATCAAAAATTTTGAAACTCTGAAATAGAGGGTTTTCGTAACTGCAGCAATTAACATTTATTCCATCTATACTAGCGTTTTTATTACCCAGAGCATATGTTTTATTTTTAAATTTTAATGTACCTTATACAGTTACATACATTTTATTTAAAAAGTATGTAAATAAAATTATGCATACAGTTTGTAAACACCATAACATTTCCTGAGCATACACAAATAATATTATCAATTCACAAATAATTTTCGTACTGTCCAATTTAATTACTCAATTCATTGAATTTCTTGTCAATGTTTAACAAGTATTTTTGTTCCTTAGATTGTATATACCTTGTTATTATGACTTAATGGTATAAACTATATGAAAAACTATACTCAGATCTACTTTAAAATGGCTGAAAGTATAGCAATTTCACAATTTTTGCAACAGCCAAAGTATAAAAATGTGACTTGTAATTTAACTTTACAAAAAGAACTGTAGAAGTAGTATCTTATTTTTTTGCATATCTTTTCTATCTCAAGGCCTTTTCTTTTCCAAATAACTTTTAACATAATTATTTTAAATTTATGTGATAAATAACTTCATATGAGCTGAGTAAGAATTTAACTTACCTTTAATCTGCCTTGTAAGAGTATAGTGGGTTAAATTATTAATAATTTTAAGATCTAGACTAGATTTAAATAGATATAATACTATTGGATAGAATTTCCTTTTTTATTAATGTTTTGAACTACATACTCCCGATATTTTGGTTACTTTCGGGCAGAAGAGATGATTGATTTTCATCTCGAAAAGTAAATCTAAAAACATTAGTCTTATTTAAATGAATACTCTCCAAAATCTTACATCTCATTACTAAGACTATGTAGTTTGTTTATATTTTCATTAATTTCTAGCACTGCTTGATATATTTCTCTAAATAAACTTATGATCATAAGATTTATAACTCATGAGGTTACTTCTCTGTAAATTTTTTGTTTAACTTTCTAAATGACCATATTATTTTGTCTGTGAATATAATTAACTGATACAAGATTTTTTTAAAGATACAATTATATAAGGGCTAAGCAGACTGTTAGTTGGAATAACAGTATCAGAAATTGTTTGAGAATAATATTTCTCATTACACAATAGATTTATATTCAAATACATATTTGATTTATTCTTGTTTTTATACAGATTTAGTGAATGTGAAGTATATAAAGAATGCTACCTTATAAGCAGTTATACATCACATTAGTTTCGTGTTGATGTAAATTTTCTTTTTATATATCATGAATTTGAATATACATATTTTTGTTTTTTACTTGGACCCTTCAAAAATTTTGTATATATTTTTGAACAAGTCGCTATAAAGACATTGTCACATTGATTTTAAAAATACCCTCTAAAAACTTGTAACACTGAAGCTAAATATTGATTGTATACATATTCTTTAATTAATTATTATAGTCTAGGTAATTAATAAAACCTACAAAAATATCTGATGTTTGAGACTTTTGAAAAGATTTTGACATCTGATACATTTATTTAGTTATGTATATTTTGATGATCTTACGTCGAACATCTTTTGTTAAGTGATTTATAGTTCATCAGTTTTTGCGCTAGTTGTCTTCCAAATATATCGTGGCCGGATATCCGTTGCCTCCCAAAACATTATTATCGCAATCTTTTATCCGAAGCAATTTATCAAACAACACCGTCATCGCTTTTTAATCGGCACTTAAACGTATCCATCAATGTTTAAAGTATAAGTAAAGACCAAAGTATATATTTTTCTTTTTTAAAATTCTTTGTTGTATTTTAAGCAATGTAATTAATACATGTCCATGAATCGTTCTTACACCGTCATTGAACTCGTTCGTCGCAAAATATCTATTTCGACCGTAATAATAAATATAAAAGAACTTTGAACACGATGACAACTGTGAGGAAACCTTGCCCATATGTGCGAGCGGCGCGTCCGATGACATCACCGCGGTCTTAAGTCGCGGACGCTGTTTGCGCACCTAATTTGATGAGCACTGCTACCACACACTAATTATATCAAGCCACATGTTTAATGAATCTTTTGACTTCGGTTTTAAGTGTTGTTTCTTTCTATGCAAGCATCAGGTGGTGGCAACTGTTGGGTACAGTAAAACCCATCTGATTTAATGTTTTATAATGTAACAATAGCGAGGTACTTCAATGTGCCAGTACTTTGGGCTACTTGTATGAATGGAGGGCATTCGTCAGTCAGCACCGTCGACTCGGTCACGGGGCATTACGATGCAAACATTACCGTACGCCGGATTCCTCTCACGCTCCAATTGTTACAAATACCACTAATTGTGTTGCGTTTTTTTAATACCGCGGATATTCATCTATTGTGAGCTTTTACAGAACCGCCTTCTGAATGATCTGATTCCGACATTCAAGTCGAACGTAGAATTATTTTACTTGAATATTAATTCGAAATTCATAATTATTATCAAAATTATCTTTCAATTAAATTCATTTAATATTACGAAAATTCATTAAATTAATTTTAATCTAAATTATAACGATTATTTCAAGCATATTATTGACGGTTAATTATGATAAGTCCGACAAGTTAAACCTCCATCATCGCAAAAGCAACTTATCATTGTTTGTAGTTAGAATATCTCAGTACTCACGCTTGTGGTGATGAATTAGCTCAGTCAGTACATGCCCTTTTCATGTATACATTTATTAGGGTGTCTAATGTACTGTATTTGATACTGCATAATTACGGTCACGTCCTGTTGTCATGTTTTACAGCTTTTATTATTCGTTTTATATAAATGTTGGGGTTAAAACAGGCCAGAAAAGGGTTGTGCTTGCGTTTCTATTAAACTGTACGTAGGATGTAATGCTATTAGTAATTTTAGCTTATTTGGAACATTAGAATTTGTTCACTTCCTTGCCGGCACGTATACCGTTGCAAAACATGCCAAATGAGATTGCAAGATGATTCGGCTGCCAATGCAATCGATTAAGCATGCAAATTATTCGTTACGGGAACAACTTATAAACAAACAATATAACATAGCTCTTAGCTGTTTAAACAGCGTAATATTTATATAGTCGTTATATTTGTTTTATATTATTTATACTGATTAGAAGTTGTAAGTAATGAGAGACCTCTTATTGATTGATATATTTATATATCATTAAAAATATAGTCTATATAGTATTTATCGCGTATTTCCTATAAAAAAATATTTAAGTAAAAAAAGTGTTTTTCGAATTAGTTTTGTTATAATTGTTTTGTATTTGTTAGTTTATGGTTCATGTAAGATAATGAAGAGGATTTTGCGTTTAATGCGTCGTGAAGCGACCCGCCCAAATGTGCGCCAGCCTTTGAACGTCCAAGCTGATCGCACGCGCGCTAGCCGGCGTACATTGGTAGCAGACAGTTCGTGATTGACGATCTATACAACCGCACGTTTGTATTACGGGACCACAGTTACAGCGAATAAATATTGTTTTCACGGACGTCGTAATAATTACGTGTAACAGAGTTCCTAGCATATTTCATTACTTTGAAGATGTAAATAAACAGAAGTGCCTCTCTCGCGATTGACTCATATCATAGCTTTGTTAAGTATGTAAACAAAGCAGATTATACATCTGTGTACTTGAAACTAATTTAGTCACATACCGTGTGTTACTTGTGTCAATAAGTGAATATATAAAGAGTAATTTCATTAGAACATTTGTGATTGTGTATCTTAAAATTAAAATTATAAGTATACCAGAACTCGCAACTAAATGCTTTCGGTACGTAAAATTGTATTGAGATTCATGTAACCTTAGTTTCTATATTTAATGTATGCGAAAAACTATTCTTAGATGGAATCGATACGTTTAAAGGTAAAACGTACGGACCGATGTTAAAATAAACCATATGGCTGTCTCGTTTAGCGGTGCTTGAAAAGGGTATATTGTTTATTTAATGTATTTTCTTTAATACTGGATTAAAACAAAGAACTAATATTTTAACCGAAAATAATTATAATTGCGAAGTATTTGACATATCTTTTACACAAAGACTTGTAGTAATGATTTTGTTAGAGACTAAGTAAGATTAGCCTAACGAGAAGAAAGTCTTGTTAGCTATTATAATGTTAGATAAATACGTGGAGGCACAAATAACAGTTGATACACCTAATAGTTTCTAGATGGTTGTCATGACTGAACATTTGTTAGTACTTAGTCGAAACATGACTGCCTTGTTTGCAAGGTACGTGGGCATTATGAGTCATCCCATTACCATCTGTAATTAGATAAAACGGAGATATCAATGCACTTTATTCAATTGCGTTCAATGGTACACGTGTTTTTGATAAATTTGTATAATAAATTATGTTACCACTCGATGGTCCTCTGACGGTAAAAGATTATTTAAAGTTTTAAATACTATGTATATTAAAAATTATATTTAATAAAATGTATGACAATTAAAAAGCTATGTCCATTGATGAAAATGGATTTTTTTAAACGATTTAATTCTCTTCTCACTTTCTTCATTGTTTTTTTTTTCTGTATCATGTCACTTTATTATATCAATAACAAAAATAAAATGAATTATAATTTCCATAATCCCTAATATGGCAAATTATTTATATAGAAATATAAACAATTTTATATAGGAAGTCCAAAGAGTTGTATTTTCCTTTAATATAACGACCGTGGTGGGAAGGAAGCTGTTATTTTAAGGTCGGTTTAATTAAATTTATATTTCTACTTGTTTAATGATCGTTTTAACATTCAATAACGATTCACTTATAATATGAAAGTTAAGGAAACAATTGAACTATTAATTAGATCTTATTACCACGTCTCACTTGTGTCGTAGGTAGAAAACGCGTTTCTATACTGTATATTAATTATAAGTGTTTGAATTAATATCATATATTATCACTACTAAACAACAAGTTTAATATTTATTTACCCATATATAGATATATACATTTCTCTTATATATTCCATAACCATAGATTATATTATATTGTGTAAACATCCACCACGTTTACTGTACCACAATATCTACGTACAATATGATTTTAATAATCCAAAAGTTTATTAAAAAAATTCTATGTTCCGTGTATATGAAATCCAAGTAAGCAAATCTACGAACAGAAGCTGTTTTGAATAGAAATCGCATCATCATTGACATTATAAACATATAAAGTATATCAAGGTTATATTAAAATAAGATAGCTTATGAAAAAATATATATATTAGCTTAGTTTTAAGTTTTTTTTTTGTATATTTTAATGTATCCTGAAAGTTGTTACTTCCTACGTTTATTTTTGGTGAACAAAGATTAATACGAATCCGTTTCCGCGTTATGTTCAAGGAAATAAAAATTGGACTGTAAACAAGAATAATATAAACAAGATCCACGAGAACATTATTCTTAGTCCAAGTTTGAATCGTCATACTACATACCAAGAGTTTCTCGTTTATTATTCTAAGTAAATACTATAGTCTGCGAAGATTTATGAATGAAAAACTACTACCGCTCAGTAGCATAAATATACCAACAAGAACTAAGCAAACAGCTTATTATAAATTGAAAGTAAAATGTTATTAAAAATTGCCTATAATTATATATTAAAGGATATTGTGGTACATAAGATGTTTTGTATATAACTAGCGCATTGTTTCTTGTTTTACATAGTGGGTAGTTGTAAAATTGTATCTGTGACACCTTTGTTTACATTGCGGGACCGGTTTAATAGTAGAGCGAACAGCCACTCGTCGCCTGGTACACAGCGGTCATTATTACGGAATGTATTAGCAAATCACAATTCGCTTACATGTGATTCAGAATGCTCTAGGTACATTATGTGTTCCGTTGGTATTAGATTTTGTTTTTTTTTATTCATAATGGATACTTCATAGATCAAAAGCTTTGATGACGTCATACTCGGTGTTAGCATTTAATAGTATTTTGTTTTGGAAGTATTAATGTAGACGTCAGTTGACTACGTATAGGATGAAATGAAAGTGAAACTCGCGCGTGGTGTGGTCGTTCAACTCGGCACGCGCCTGCATCCTCTCGCCCAACAGATTTACAACATTGAAATTATTGCCAAGTTTCTATTATTATTGTTTTCCTTATGACATTTTACGAAGTTTTACTACGTATATTTATTTTAAATATTACTTTATATTTTTTTATTTTTTCTATGTACATTGTACAGTTTATTAAATATAACTTCTATATTTGATAATAAAATTATTAGATTATCTTAATTCAATAAGATAGCAAGTTTATTTTACAAATGAATAAATTTGATTTATTTTGTCTTTCTAATACATTAAGACAAAGTAATCATATATTTATAATGATTGATGACATTTTAATCGAATGTACACAGTTAATTTCTCTCTTGTCGTATACCGCTTTCAAAGATAATGTATTGATTCTGGGGCGTCCAATATTTATTACGAAATTATTGTATTGTATTTTATATTTTAGATGGAGAAAAGAAAATCTCCTCGGATAATTTATTATAGCGTTCCTGTAAGTGGTTTTCTCATTTCGTTTTATATAATGTATATCGGGAATTTTTTTGCGGCCTTTGCGAAAGAAAGAAATATTTAAGTGATCAATGTTCTAAACAAAATTTAGTATAATAATAAGTCGTTAATGAGAATGTTTTACTTGTTAGAAGTTATAATAAGGGAAGTACATATTTATGCATTATACATATGTATTGCAGTTTTTTTTTCGTAATTTATATTTCTGTTAGCCCTGTGGCTTTAACAACTTTGCCGGGAACAGGCAATTCGTAATAGTAAGACTAGTGTTTGTGTAGGAACATTGAAATTATCCTGTTAATAATTCTGTAAGCATTAAATCTATAAGATTATTTTAAAGTGTGCAAAACTGTTTTTTCATTAATGTAATCTTTTTAGTGCGTGACTTATCTTAATGTGTTTTGTTTCATTACAAACAATGAGGGTCCGTTTTGGATGTCTCAATCGTTTTGTTACAAATGTTTTTAAATACGAAAACATCTATATCAATGGATAGTTTATCACTAACCATGAAATGTCTATGTAATGGCGTGATAAAACGAGTTATCGTTTTGGTATGTGGAAATAGCTGTGGTAGCGTGCAACGTCGCCGACGGCCGCGCGTGCGGAAAGAACTGTAGCTAATTACAGACGGACGGATTACGCAACTATTAACACATATATACATATAACCAAAATCGATTTGAAACGTTTAAAATTTCTATATAGATTTAAAGAAACTAGGACATACATGTCTCATGTAGTCGCATATTATTATTTAAAACAATAGCTTGGAATACATTACTTTTTATATCTGTTTATATGAATAAAGCATCTCATGCTTTCTTTTGTATAGGATAAGAATTGTCTGGTATATAAATTTTGTTATTGTTTTGCGCATTGCGGTAGGCGACTGTCGGATGAAAACTAATAGTCTCTTCCCGTCTAGATACGACGGGGGTAATTTATATTCTTTAGCGTTAAACTTCAACGCTTAAATCGCTTTTTTCATTTAAAAGTGGTTCGAATACTCCACAAATCAGTGTTTTCATAACAAACGGTAATACTTTTCTGTTATTGTAAACAATTTGTATCAATTATTTAATAGAATCGTTGTTTGTATGGTCACGATTGACGACTCGCTCCAGTGGGCATACATTCGCGTGTTCCATGCTAAAAGTGGTACGTGAGTGAATCAGAGGTCTGTAGGGGCACTCCCACACTACTTACACACTAAGACCCTTATTCAAATTCGTTCATTTGTTTAGTTTATAACAGGTATATTTACCTATATATGTCTTGAGTCAGCGGTCATGACAAATGAATGTTATTGTGGGCTTATTAAGGGCTTGACGATGCAAGCTATTTATTTAGACAGATTTATATGAAAGAATTTCCTTTTCATTAATTTTATTAATAGTCGTTGTATATGAAGAAATGATTTGAATTTTATTGTTTTACAGGAGATTTTTTTCTGGAATTTTTTCCATATAACGTTATTCGCTTATGTTTTTATGGAAGAAAATCATACCAACTTTATTATAAACATTAAATGGGATAAAATAGGGTATTTTCTAATAGCTGTCTTTCATAAAAATGGTCGTAACGGAGATTAAGGAAAGGGATTTATAGCTTAAGTTTTTTTTAATTTTTGAATGTTTTAACAAAAAAAATGACACATGAGTTCTAAAATCGTAATAGCATGAAAAAATGTGGTACTTTTTCAGTTTTCTAGTTTACGAACTTGATAGATTATTTCAACTTCAAAGTCTTATCGAGGTTTTTCTTGGAGGTTTCAATTTAGTTTCTTTCATTTGGTCTCGATACGACCATTTATCATGGACCTATCTGTTTTGAATGAAAGTGGCTCATTTTCTCTTTGTTCATCGATATCTCAGAAACTAATGGTTGCATATAAAATAAATGGTGGAATTCAGAAAATAGAATGAATTTTCACCAACGTTCTTGTAATAAAATTGTGCTTGCAGACACTTATACATTAAACATGTCCATAATATTTGGCACCCTTTTAGTTTGTTATTCATAAATATGAGTCACAGTACGGAACCCCCTATGAAATGTTTGCGTGTTTCAACAATAACAATATACCCTAAACGACAGATAGCATCGTTAAGTTTAACCGGCAATTTCCAGTTTTTTATGCTCCTCTTTTCACGCCGTCATGTACTATGATTTATTAATACGCAACTGTAAGTCATCTGTTAATTTGACAATGCGAATATCGTGGTAGCGGTAATATTGAGACATTTGTAAATTAAAACTAGTAGTAGATTTATTTTGTATTATATGTAACAGGATACTAGTCGGCCGCGTGTCTGCTAGACTGTAGAGATTTATACCTATCCGTTAGGTTGGATAAGGTTTCCGTTTCAACCGCAGGTTCATTTGCAAGTTGAGACATAGTGTTATATTCATTCCGTGTTCCGCTTTGTTTTGAAACGTATGAATTCGTTTGTTTTGTTTTAAATGCGAAAGTGCTTTTTTAAATTATTTAACAATAATTTGCATTTAAACCTCTGCTTAATTTTAGTACGGTTATGTTAATCTAAAGAGGTTTCACTTTATAAATTATAAAAATATGTTTTACAGCTACGACCCTTCACTATTTTCATTAAGCAACTCTAAAATGTATCTTTTAAATTTTATTCCTCTAGTAATAAATCACAATTTTCTCTTTAGCTTATTATCTCTAAATCTTAACGCGTTTAATTAAATCACAGTTTTCAATATCAGAACTCGTAAAACACCAGTGTATTGGAGCTGTATTATCTTCAACTAAATCGTTCCATCAATTATTCATTAACACATGTTTCCTTTCAACAGATAATGCGGTGCACTTGAGGGCTGTGTCGGTATGAACTCTGACGTCCATCGTCATCAGGCGCATCCGCCGCTCTCTCAGGTACGACATAACTTGTAAAGGCTGCTACACACTAACGACCGACGTTTATACAGACGTGATAACGCCGAACGTCGCCAGTGTGATAAGCCCTTATAGCCCACAGGAAGCTGGTGGCGCCACTTGTAATTACCATGACTACCGCATGTTTTCTGTCTTGTATAGAGTACGTTCTTATATCTCATATATTATTATAATCGATATTTAATATACATTTGTGTCTTAGTTATATAATTTTATTCCTAATATTTTCCTTTTCATACAATTTCGAGTTGAATCGATTATACTTTTACGGTTTCAATCGTATAATATCAGTTTTTTTTTGCATAGCGAATTAACATAAAATTTTAATTAAACGTGAAATATACGTCTGTGAACAATCAGATAGTAAATTAATTTCCATTCTCTTAAAACTATTATATGTATAAAAGATTACTTAAGTCACAAAGTGGTCATATTCGAAATCTGTTCAGTACCCTTAATTCAAGTTGTCATCATCATACTACATACGGATAGTTACAAAGTTTTCATTAATATAAGCTTCGTACATAATGATCTTTATCTAGGATATTGAATGAAAAACGTTTCGTATGTAGTGACGATAAAAACTTGTATTAAACACATTTCTCTCATTTCAATTTAGAAGTAAATATGTCACACAATCATCGCGACTGTATATGTGTATAATATATTATAAATCATCATTTGTATATAATATAAGTGTTGTTTTTCAACTTGTTCGTAATTACTTCTCAATAAAACAACTGCGTATTATATCTTGACAAACGTGACCATACTTATAAGCGCGGTATTTAATGACGCGATATATTCCTTTAGTATTTATATTTAATATTTATTATAAGCCCCATGGTTTATTTAAATACTAGTTTTCCGCCCGCAGCTTCGCCCGCGTGGAGTTCGGTTATATCGCGTTTCCAAGAGAACCCCTTAAAAGTATGGGATAAAAACTATCCTATGTTCTTTCTCAAGGTCAACTCTATCTCTGTACCAAATTTCATTAAAATCAGTTCAGTGGTTTAGGCGTGAAAGCGTTACAAACAGACAGACAAAGTTACTTTCACATTTATTATATTAGTAGGGATTAGTATTGTTAAGAAAATTCTACTTATTCTTCTTAAGGTTACGCTTGGTGTTCAATATAAGTTTTATATGTATGTATATATTATTTATAACGAAATGAATACTGAAAACTTTTCCTTAGTATTATATTTTTCATAAAGGAAAATCATAATTCACATGTGATATAAGTATTCATTGAAAACAATAAAACATAATATTATACATCAAGGCCAACTCACGGAAAAAATATATATTAAAAATATTATACATACTACGTAATGTTTTGTAATACTCTCAGTATAACATGGTAATTCAGTGAAAGCTTTTACATGATATTTTTATATAAAAAATCTGTATTCATTTACAACAGCGAGTGTTTAGAAGTAAATTAAACGTATGGCGGATTTTTAATAATTTCTATAATGGATTCCACTTAAATATATGGAGATTCTAAATGAATTACACAGCAAATTGAAATTAAAGCTGTAACAAAAGAATTAAGGTTTGTGTAATGTGAAAATATTTTACTAGATATGTGAGATGAATACAATTTAAATCATTAATGAGATGAAGAACATTTAAGGATAGGATAGGAATTTAATTAATCTCTTCGTTGATTGAGAATATTGACACTATATTAGAGATAATACTATACTAGGCGTATCCTTCGGTTTCGTCAAACATAAAACCCTATTTAAGGTAAGCTTCTCATCGTCATAATGAGGTTTTATCCTATTTCTAGAAGAACACTTAATAAGATTCTGACTAAAGAGATCTAAGATTTTCGCGAGATTTATTCATTTAAATGAAACTAATATTTTTCGGATATACATCTTCTTCTACCTGGCAATTTCCCAGCTATAGCCAGGGTCTGCCTTACATGTTGTGAATAGTTTTGGCTAATTGTTTTTACGACCGGCCGCCTGCCTGACATCAACCCTCTTTTGGGAATCAACATTAATCAGTGATGTCTAAATAGTCTTAGAAAGTACATATGACTCGGAAAAATCACATTGGTACTTGCCCGGGCCAGGATCGAACCCGCGCCCTCGGCAACGAGAGGCGGGCCCTTTAACCACTAGGCCACCACTATGTCACTTTATTATTTATTTTTATACAAAACTATCTCGTCTTACCGAAATCTAGTCTGCCTGTGATCACGGTTGCTGAAAAGTAGCCGAAACGGCGGGAGTATGTCGTATGTATGTTTTTACAAAAATAAAATCGCATAGTATATATGAAAAATGTTAGTTCAATTTAATCAGATTCTGACTAGGTAACTTATTGATTAATAATACTTTTAATTCATAATTTTGTAAATAGGCACTAAGTACAAGGAATGCTAGTTACAAAAGATTACGTCGAATCGAGAACTTCCTCCTTATTAGAAGCAAAATTGATTTGAAATTATAAATAGACACTTAAATTTTATTTATCAGTATAGATACAAGTGGAAATAATTTATTGTTTGCTTGAATACCTGTTCTAATTTCTTGCCATTCCCGGTATTGTGTTAGAAAAACGCCATCTGTGATTATTTTAATGATTACAGGACAACCTTATGGCAATATACACAAAGGCTATGAAACTTCTTATGATATATTGAAATAATTAAGAAAAATAAATCTTCTTTTCAGTATATTTTTAACGTGTCGCTAATAATAATGGTAAACAGTATGCTTACTCAGTTACCGTCATCTGACTACGTATAGAACGTCAAGAGCTTTTCATTCCTAAATGTTCATACATTTATATTTACGTAAATCATTGAATGAAGAAGCGGATAACGTTTCATATGTAGTGTGACGGATCATACTTTGAATAAGCATACCGTGAACAACACACACACATACGCATAACCACACACACATACGTACAACAAACACACCGTACATCACCATCATTACTAGAGCATTTATTTTTCTAGTTATATCTTTATATTTTCTTATTATATGTTAGCACGGTGTACACGGCGCCGCTCAGAGCGTGGGTCCCTGCGGCTGGTACTCGGCCTCCGCGGCCCCGGCGCCCACAGCGCCCGTCAGACTCAAACGAGCTCCGCCTCACCAGCTGCCGGTAACAAACTCGAAATTCATACCAGAAATATATACCCGCTATATTTAATCATGCTAAATGTAAAGAAAAAGTCGTTTTGTTTTGTATGTTATATTATGTCTAGTGTTTAGTACAGGTTGGAAAGAAAGAAGTGATTCGGTTGTTGACTGAGTTACGTTACCAAATATTTATTTATATTTTTTTTCACTAAATCCAAAAGCCGTTAAGATTTGCTATATAATGTCTAACGTCCATGTAGAAGTAAGGAAGATATTTCCATATGTTTAACTCCTACATTGGAGATAAGCGAAATGTATTATCACCAATATTACGACTATCTTTTTAATGTAATGAGTTAAAGAAAGATAAAAATAAATAAAAGATATAAGATATTTTTTTAATTTAATACAGAATATTTTATTTTTTATTCAAGATAAAATTACAATAATATATTAAATACGTTTTTTCTACGACTACAACTACCTTCTATGACGTATCAGTAGTTTTAATAGTATAATGTTGTATTTCATATAAGGCGGTCGGTGCTGTGAGCGGGAACAATGTTCCTCAGGCGCCACTCTCGCCTACTGCTCTACAGAATACGCCACCACATAACGTGAGTATAACAACAAATTGATATAATAACAGCCGTCTGTTTCAAATGATTAGGCTTTTATTTGTTCTGCTAATAATTATTCATATTATCTGTCATCCACTTATGTAATACATTTTCTCAAGCGGAAACAACTTCAGAGTATTTTTTTACTTAGCACCAATAAAAAGTAGTTTTGCTATTAAAATATAAGACGAATTAAATATTGAATAATAATGTAATAATTTGATATTAATTAAATAATGTACCATAAACCTCACAGCACCATAATATAATAATAATTATGAATATTTGTTTTTTATAAAGAATATTAAATAAGTTTTCATCATTTAACAATTTTATATATTAATTGCAGAATGTAATGTCGTCATCAGTACGAGCGGCCGCGCCCGCCATGCACATCTCTCAAACGTCTACTGGTGAGTATTGATATTTTAAATTGATATTTTAAACTAATATACAACTTTTATACTTTCCCCCTCCACTCTCTCATATCCCCTCCATTGAGACCCCTCCCCCCCTTCGCTCATAAAACAGATTTTAAATAAAGAATGTTTGACATCATAATTCATCAGGGCTTAGTTGTAATTCATAGATGAATAAATTTTTTCTCAAAGAATTTTACTCATTGTATCCATGGCAAATGAAACTGGAGGACTCTTAGGCTAGAATAAACCATAATAATAATAAAAAAATCAACTGTTATTATAATTCAATATTAACTTTGGTTTTCATATTACCTTAATTAAGTCTATGTCGATGTCAGAATACATATGAATTGAACTGGTTGTTCCCCGCGGTTCTGTCTACGATTATCTCAACAAAATATTTCTGTTTTCTTCCGATCTTACATACATCATTGTACCAATGCATTTGTAAGCTAACAGACATATGAACATTAGCAAACAATATATATACGTCTATGTATTATGCAGAGCATATGTTTTGTGTGACATTATATTATCATGTGTCACAGTGACTTGATTACGTAAGAGGAATAACTTGAGCTAACAAGTGACTAACATCTCAGTAACAAATCATTAACAACGCGATATTGTATTGAGAACAAAAATGTTTTTCAACTCGCTACTTACAATCTGTTGGTGAATTTTTTTTGGGTCAATGTTTCATATAAGTGCATTTGTTTGTCATTGCTCTTACAGTGGTTGGATATGGTTTTTAATTGGTCGATTCGTGAGTCCTTTTTGTTTTTTAAACTAATTATTTTCGTGCATTGTTTGTGTATCGAGTGAATGTTGTATTGATGTTTTACATACAGATGAGTTGGTTTTCATGACCCTTGTAATAACCTTTGTTTTTCCTCACAATACATTGAATCGTATATAATTATATTATCTACGTAAAATGAAGCGATGTTTTTGTATTTTCATTTTAATGATACAATAACTAGTTATACTATTAACATAATACTCTCGGACTTTGTATTGAAAAATATGTTTTTTTATTAATTAAGCATTGTAACACGAAATGCTTTTTTTAGCTATATATTGGCTAAATTTCCAAATACGTACACCCATTTAAATGCTCTAAAAACACACACACACACACACACGCAACAAGTCTCACACATACATACGAATACATAATACTTTTTTTAAATATTCTAATACTATTTTTTTATATATTTTCATGTATGTATATATTTTCCAGTTGTCCCGAAAGGTGCCAGTGACGTATTAGTGAACTCAACGCCATCAAACCCACCCCCCGCCGCCAACAGACTCATCAACATGACGCACTGGCCGTGAGTATTAAACGTTATATTTATAAATATGTTATATCCTATGAGTTATAAAAGACAAGGTTTTATTTATTCAGCCAATGTGCTAATAGTTCTTCATAGTTTAAACGGATTAAATGTCCAAACATTAAAAATATTGTCTCATGATAGGATACTTATTTTCTACCCTTTGTACAGTTGACTATTTTAAGATATTCAAAACTTGTTTGTTAGAATCGTGAGAAAATAAAAAGCTAATAATCGCACTAGTCATAACTTTTTTTATATTATTCAATGTTTAAAATTCAAAAAACGAAGAATATTCCAATACTTTAATAGATTTTTCGAAATTGAAATGCTTCATTTATAAAATCTTGATTGAATTATTCGAAGAATGACCTACAAAAAAATTATAAACAAACACATATAAGCGATCAGGCGACATCGATTAAAAATAGCCATTGAAAATATTTATATGTCTAATAAGTAAGTATAGAAAAAGTTGCAACAATGTTTTATAAAAAATGTTTCCCCGCTGCATATTACAAATTCAAAGATGAGTTGCCAAATTCAAAAATAGAATACATTGTAAACAACGCAAGATTCGAAGAAAAACCTAACCTTCGTATCTCAAACCAAAAAAAACTTGATTCACGCTCATAAATAATTACGTTAAGTATACCGAATGCATTAAAATTGTTTGTATTCATCGTATTTCTCAAGATTTTGTCAAGGTCAAGGTGCAGATAGTGTTTTGCTGTGATTTATATACTATTGTTTTAATATGTATAGTAACATTGTTAACATCTGTATTACTATGGGGAGGGGAGTATTAAAAGATCATTCTATTGAATATTGCATGAATCACAATTATGTGTATGTTTGGTTAACCTGTTGCAATATATATTTATTATACAAGGGAAAAGTATGTAGAGTCAGTTTTTATAATTGGTAATTACGGCGATAACAAAGAATGTATATAAGCAGATAACCTATATTCCTTTGAAAAATTCTCATCAATGTGCTCAAATAGCTCAAAATGCTACATAAGTAAGATTTTAAAATCAGTTTAAATAACGTCTTTGTTCTAGGATAATGTTATGAATATAAAGTCTATATGATACATTCTATGACGTCACAGGGACTGAATTAAAACCTTTTTAGTATTTTTATCTACTTGACCGTTGGATTGTCACATGCGACATAGATAAATAAAAAAAGAAATCAAATAAAGGACAGTGTGATGATATTGATAATAATCAAATTATGATAACAATATCTTCAAATATTAACAAAAAATATGTTATGTATGATAAGATATCATTTAAGTTTTCACTTTGTTTTGTGAGTTTTTTAAGAGTTATGGAGTCGGTCAGTCAGCCAGTCAGTGAGTGCAATACAGAAAATACAAATGACGATTTTATAGATTGCCATATGTTTGAGTAAATATCCCTTATTATTATTTTGATACAATATTTTTGTGGAAAGATCTAGAAATATATGTTATCTGTGTTCACAAGTGATGTCTGTGGGAAGTGTATAATGTATACATAATATGTTGTAAATAAAGTTATGTTTATAGCTTTTGTTTATAAATATAAGGCTTATTATGTGTTGCCATGTTTACAAATATATATCCGACTCGAATATTCCTAATAGCAGTGTATAATTGTCGCATAATTTCATATGCTATGATATTTTTTTTACAATCATAAAAAATATACGTATAATTACAGTATTTATTATTAATACTAATTGCCATCGGCGCCATGATATTGTGAGGCATGTTAAGTGATGTAGTAATTGTTCTTGCTATAATTCTTATTGCACATCCTAATTCAATCAATAATTGCATTGAAAGTTGTATGTGTATTAAAGCATTATAAAATTAATACAAATTGCTTAACATCACTGTTATCGACAGCGAAATACTCCTTAAATTATACCAATATCTAATAATTAATTTAATAAAAAAAATGTTTTGTTTATAAATTAATCTTATTAAGTATAAATATATTAATCTCATAGGCTAGTTTCATACGTCAAATATTCTTAACACATAGTTTATGTATAAAAATATAATAAAAAATAAATAAGTATTCTATTCTTAATTTGAATAACGAATATTTTTTTCATAATGTTTTAAATCTATATCTTCTGTCTATAGTTGGCACCATGGCGCCATCTCTCGTGAGCGCGCGGAGGCGTTGTTGTCAGGGTCTCCAGACGGCGTGTTCCTTGTTCGTGAGAGCACCAACTTCCCCGGCGACCACACGCTCTGTGTTCGATTCAGAGGTCGTGTTGAACATTATAGGTATATAACATACATATAAAATAGTTCACCAAATAAATCAAACTTCAGGCAAATTATTATCGGAAAGTAATGTTTCTATGACGATGTTCCATGTTTAAAAAAATCGTATTAAAATATGTAAATTTTATGTTTATTTATTTTTCCTTTGTTTTTGTTTGTTTAATAAATTATTTAATGGTTCCAGAGTAAAATGGGCTACGGCCCCGGACAGTCAAAACCAACGTCTGACTATTGACGATGAAGAATTCTTCGACAATATGACGAATCTAATACAGGTATGTTAAAACGAATTATACATTTTAGTACATATTTTCTCAATATTATAAAAAAAAATCTCGTTTCCTCTATCAAAAAGGTTTCTGGTAGAGATCTCTTTTAAGAGATAAGTTATCCTTTGTGCAGCATATTTCTTATATTCATTATTTATAATAAAGTAAGGACTACATTTGGTACATAAATAAATAAATATCAAATATATTTTTCAGCACTACTTGAAAGACGCGGATGGTTTATGTACAAAATTGGAGCGATGGCTTCCCAAGGCGTCACCGAATGGTGCTAACAACAACAACTTGCACCAGGCGACGTTTACACCACTGCCACAAGTAAAAAGACTCACTCTATGTAACAACTTATATATCTCTACTTATACAACTCAAAGATAAATTATTGGTTTGAGACCACTAGAATGTTAAAACGATATTATGCTTTCTATAGACCAGTCTTATCATGTACTGGAATCCGATCACAGTTACCAAGTTACGTTGTACATAAGTTTTAAACTGCAATAATTTTTATTCAGCACATATGAGCTTATGCCAGGTGTCATGCAGTATTAAAGAATAAAATTCACTGAAATGCTTTATTCTAATTTCTATCTAAGTTTATCGTCATACTGAAGCTTTTCTTGCCAAGAGTTTTCAAAGAGGCCACTACACTATGCTACTACGGCGAGCAAAAAGGAGGTCTCATAATATTAGTCGTACGGACAGACATACATATACAGAATATTTATTATTATTTTGTAACACTAGCAGCCGCCCCCGTATCCTCCTACACCGAGCGTGTCCAGTTCTTTGAGCTCGGTTCCATTCCAACACGGATTCGGTCATCTGCCCGGGGACGCCACTGACGGGCCACAGAAGTTTGTCGATGCCAGTCAGTATAACATACACATATAATATATTCTTAAGTAGTTCATATAAAAAGAAAATGGCTTTTTGTTGTCCTGTAAAGAATGTATTATGCTAAATTCATTTAGTTCATTAAATATGTTTTATTTTAAACGATATAAAAAATTCCATTTAGATTCTGTATAAAAACTTTGGAAGAATGATTATTATGTAAAAATTAACAATATGATAGTTTTATTAAAAGTCAACATAATTATGTTCAGTTTGGATAGTCACAAAATATTTAAGTTAATGTTATTATGATTTATAATTATTATTGCAGGATGGATTATAGCAGAGAGGGATTTGGAAATTCGAGAAAACATCGGTAAGGGAGAGTTTGGTGACGTCATGCTGGGCATACTGAATGGATCGCAGAAGGTAGCTGTGAAAATATTAAAGGATAGAGAGGCGGCCAGCAAGTTCCGCGCTGAGGCCAGCGTTATGGCGTAAGTTTAATATAAATAAATCACGTAATAAAATTCATATTTTTAAAATATTAATTATTAAATTAAAATCACAAATACCACGAGAAACTAATGTATTACATTTCTATGTGAGAAATATTTTTATATTTATATTTAAGAACAACAGAATTTTATTACTAACGGCAAGTTTTGATCGTGGTAATTTCTATATAGATATATTTTACATACTTGCAGATCCCTTAAACATGAAAACCTCGTTCGTCTGCTGGGGTGTGTAGTGTTCAGTTCCAACGGCAGCACGTGTATCGTGACCGAGCACTGCGCGCAGGGCTCACTACTGGACTACCTGCGTAGTCGAGGACGACACTACGTCACGCAGCTCAATCAGATCAACTTCGCATAGTTAGTAATATATAACATACATAATAAATGTCTAATTAGCAGAAAATACCCACTAGTACTATATTTAATGTCCGTTTGGAATAGTCATCTTTGTAGTATTAACATTAAATGAAATTATTAAAAATTTTTCATCAAGTAGTACGAAGAGATGCATAAAAATTAATTAACTAAAAAAATTTAATTTCACTACTTGTATTGTATATACCTATATGCATTTAGCAAAAAGCGATTATTTTATGACATTACAGACACTGCAAACTCTTTTATTACTGTAAATAACTAATTACCTATATATAATCGTGATGTTAATAGCAATATATTATTACTTCCAGCGACGCGTGTTGCGGTATGGAGTATCTAGAGCGTCAGCGCGTCGTGCACCGTGACCTGGCGGCTCGTAATGTGCTCATATCGGCAGAAGGCACGGCCAAAGTCGCGGACTTCGGTCTAGCGAGAACGGACTCCACGCCCGACGACCCCGCTGACGCCCTGCGGGTGCAGGCCAAGCTGCCCATCAAGTGGACGGCGCCTGAGGCACTCAAGTACAACGTGAGTATACAAACTGTTATGGTCCGTTAGATTTAAGCTGAGTTTTGTCTTCGTGTAAGTGAAAGTAAAAGTAGAGTTAGACAAAAAAACTTTTAGAATTCAATTTTATTATATTTGAAATAGATACATAAGTGCTAGAGCTATTCTAGATTAAAAATAAAATAAATAAAACTTGTAAAAGGCCAGATGGAAATATGATGAACATTATGGAAAAAAAATTATTAATTAATAAAAATTTTGAAAAAACTATACAAATTCTTTTTCACTTTACATTGCGTTTTCAACATTTGACCAGTACAAAGAGTGAAGTGAGGAAGGTGTGGGGCGGAGTAAAAGCAGGAAAAACTAGAAAAGAACATGGCATTCAAAAATTTGACATCACACTTACACTATCCGTGTGCACTCACACAAATGCGAAGCTCAGCTTAAATCAAACGTACTTTACTATAAAGTAAGCTCGCAACGTCTATAAACAGAGACTGAGATTTATAATATAATGCTTGAAATAGAAGTCGAAATGAAAATAAGTATTTCAATTTATACTGCCTCATCTGTTTATACCTATGTGCTTGGAAAATACAATGTTTATCTTAGTCTGTTTAACTTAGTCAAATAGCAATGTATCAATATTGGTAACTAAAAAACCTATATGATGTTTCAGATTTGTTTTTCAATGTTCGGCGTTACTCCCAGTAATGTCTTACAAAAATTCACATCAGTTTTTTGACACTTACATGTTGTCATGTTGACACTTACATGTTGTCAGTACGAAATAAAATTTTTTCCGTATTTTAATTAATTATAATCAGTCAAAAATTATCCTAAGGATTATATTATCATAATGAGTATGGCTCGGAGAGCGTCACTTGTAACAAATGATGTTAATTATTACTAATTATAGTTTTCGATGCTTTTCAGAAATTTTCTAATAAATCCGACATGTGGAGTTTTGGTATTCTTCTCTGGGAGATCTACTCTTTCGGGCGAGTGCCCTACCCTAGAATCGTAAGTCGAACATATTATAATCTTATTCATACTCAAGGATCATGTATTCATTTTCTATCTAAATATATATTATCCCTACTAATATTATAAATGCGAAAGTAACTCTGTCTATCTGTTTGTTATGCTTTCACGCCTAAACCACTGAACTGATTTTAATGAAATTTGGTACAGAGATAGAGTGGACCTTGAGAAAGAATAGGATAGTTTTTATCCCAGACTTTTGAAAGGTTCTCTTGGAAACGCGATATAACCGAATTCCACGCGGGCAGAGAGCTAGTGCAAAATAACTTTTACATACTTGTTTTGTTTATTACATTATTATTATTTTTCCAGCCATTAGCCGAGGTGGTCCGTCACGTGGAGCGCGGGTACCGCATGGAGGCGCCCGAGGGTTGTCCGGGCGGGCCGTACGAGGTGATGCGGGCGGCCTGGCACGCCGACCCCGCGCAGAGACCGACCTTCGCCAGCACGAGGCTCAGACTCGCCGCCATCAGGGACGTGGCGCATGCGCATCAGGTACTTACATACTACTAGGTTTTGCCCGCGACTTCGTCCGCGTTAATTTCGGAATTTTTTAAATTAAAGGAATTGTGCCTACATAGACCGGTAAAAGGTACATAGCGATAATGTCGTTTTGGCTAGGAGTTGAGTTCTAGAGTAAGTAAATATGGTTTTTCGCTTATATGAGGAAAAGTCGAACATTTTTCGGGATGTAAAGTAGCCTATGTGTTATTACTGGACGTCAGCTTCTTGAATACTAAATTTTATCAAAATGGGTTCTGCCACACACTCACAAACTTTCGCAATTATAATATGAGTAGGATATACATATATACAGGGTGACTGGTGAATTACTATCGATATTTGAGGACGTGATATTTGACGATCATATATGACAAAATAAAAATTAATATAACATAAATATTAATAAACTTCTAAGTAAAGTTAACCAAAAGTTGTGTAATTAATTACGGATCGCGTGGATACCCTAGCTGCGTTATCGACACAAAACAGTTATGTACGTAGGTATATGTAGTTATCGCGCGGTAGTTTACCTACATCCAAACGCCGCGCGCCGCCACGTGTTAGACCTTAGATAAACAAAAATGATCCAATTCCCTTCATACTTTAATCCTGGCTTAGGACAAGCAAAAATACTAAGATATTTCATTCGTTTAAGCAACCAATTTATTGACTAGGTAAATGATGTGAACTTGACACAAAAAATAATATGAACTAAACAGTTCATATTATTTTTTAGAGGTAAACACCTATCTTGGTATTTCCGGCGTATTTAAAAATGGAATCATACTTATTTACAACAATTGTCAATCATTAAACTACCTATTTACCTACATAACTACACTAACCTTAACAAATGTTCAAAGCGAGCTCCTTCTCGTGTGATACACAGTTCGGCACGTTTACACATATTGTCTTTCACACGATTTAATACGAATGGGTCACTTTTAATAGTTTTGAAATCACTATTGATTTTTAATTTCAACTCCTCTCTGTTTACATACTCTGTAGCATACACAAGACGTTTCCTTGGGCATGTGTTGGAACACGGAACTGTCCGAAGTCTCGTAATCTTTGATTAGCGTTTAAGATGACGCTGGCCGTAGCTACTCGACGATTGGGGAACATCTCCCGGTACAAATTGATTGCGCCCGGCAAGCTATCATTTGCACGCGCATACGCACGAACCATGTCCAAGTATTCTGCATTTGTGTATTGAAAAGCCATACTTAATTACTAATAAGTAATAACGGGTCACACGCACACACGACAGATTATTATTAGGTATACGCGTAAGATCGATCGCTAGGCGCGCGCGTGGGAAGACGAACGTACGGACCTTACGGCGGCGCTCGCCCGACTAATTAGCCACGGGGGGTCGGTGGGGAGTAGCGACACACTGGCGCCGGCAAGGCTGGGTACGTGTCCACACTTTATTTATTTATACGGAAATTGGGTCAAAAATTAAGTACCTATTTTTTTACATAATTCGAATGAGAATCATGTACCGAGTATGCTCCTTAAATATTGATAGTAATTCACCAGTCAGTAGTCACCCTGTATATTCTTCAGCCAAAACATGTCTTATACTGAATATTTCAGTAAATTTGATTGAATCATGATTATGTTACATTATTTGTAGTATATAAATAGGAATATTTGTTGCTCCATCAAAAACAGTGTTTAACAAATCTTGCTGAGGTCTATAACAAATCAATCTTAATTATAATAAATCAAAATTCATTATTAAATTGGAAGATGTTGTTAAAATTTTCATATAAACGAAGCTACTAAAAAAGCATGATTGAAGTTAATGTATAATAATTGAAAATATACCAAAGCATTTTCATAGTTCGAAGCTAGAGGTTGGTTTTTCGTATCATAAAAAAAATATCCTATTATATAAAAGTTCAATCATATATTAGAGAGAGAATAACTCCATATAGGTAACATGCACGTTATATTTAAATAAATTAAAACTGTAAGCATTTTTTTATAAACATAATATTTCGTTTCCAGTGAACATCAGTCCACATATTAGTCGGATGTTAAAGCAACTATATAAAGTGGCAGGCGCTGTGAACATGTGAGCTGTATTTTATTATATATTGATTTTATTGTCTCGTGTAAGTACTAAATTATTTTGATAATCTTTAAAGACACTTCCTCACTTAAGAAGTAACGGTTATATAGTATAGAAAAATTGGTGTATAGAGGAGAAATTTATCACGTGTTGTGTACTCGGGGGGCTTTTAGTGGCAGATTTTATTGATTGAATTATTTACTATTTGTATATTCTTTTCAAGCTTCATAATTCAGTGACAAAAAAAAATTAGCACAAATCTTTGAATATGCACAATTTTTGGCTATTTTACGATAAAATTTTTAGTATAACATTATATTTAATACTATTAAATAGTACATTTTATGCATAAATATGTGTTGATAGAAATTATTGTGATAAATTAGCCGCTAATGATCCTAACACGATAATTATTTTTCCAAATAGAAAAAGGTATAAAAAGATTTGATAGGTTTCTTGTAATTAAGATGAAATATATTTGGTAGTTTTACAATGACACTACAATGATATATTTTTTAACCGATTTTCTTAGTATTTCTCACTAAAAGCCCTTATAGTTTTTATGGCCTAATATATAATTCCCACATCGCGACTGTGACCGTATGTCGGTACTATGGTACTGTCTAGTCAAATAACACTTTTAGTTTCGTTTTGTATATTATTATTTTTTTCCCATTTATTTAAATCATGATGGTGACTGATACACGCATACGTGGACATGTATAATGCACATAGACTTATATTAATAATTTATAATACTATTAGTTTTATAAATACTATTCATTCGATTATATATTCTACTGTGGAAATATTTTTTACATCTCTTTTATCTTTCACTATAGCGTCAATCAATCAGTATTCGTGTCTGTTGTAACGGATCCTGAATTTAATTAAATGGTATTCGTATTAAACGTGTTAAGAGCGGAATCATTCAAATGTTCTAGAAGTTTTCGTTTCTTAGTCACTGTAAGGTAAAGTTGTTTAACCAACTTTGAGGTTGTGTACTAAAGTTAGTTATTACCACTGATAATATATTTGATAATATTAAAGATGTGGTTTAATTATGTGGTTGTATTTTCTAAGTGATTGCAATGATTTGATAAATATAATGAATCTCACATGATTGTCGATGAAATTAAATTTAAAAAGGTTTTTTTATGATTCTAACGGCTTGTATTATATATTTAGGTGAATAAAACGTTAACAACTTTTCCTTATCACAGCCATTGAATTGTATACTTTTATATAAACTGGTTCACGGCTACTAGAGGGTAATCTTTCCTTCTCCTTATGCAATACTAGTCTTAAGTGTTACATTTGTTTTTTTTTTTGTACGATTTATTTATAATTTCTTGACAATTAATAATTGGTTATCAATCCGAGCCGAACGCGATCTATTAGCAAGTCGCTAACATAAATTCCTAAAAGTCGCCTTTCATTTAAGTGAATACGAAATGTAAATAAATTGTTCTAATATTTATATATATACATTATTTTCTAATTCAAACGTCATAAATCTTATATAGTTTGTCCATGTAGGAGGTTGTTAGTGTGACCTGTTTTTTGGTATGTAGCGAATTATGTAAAAATATAACCACTTCCGAGCCACCGAAATAAACTTATGAATATGAGACTGTGTGTTACTTGTATCAAATATATATTAAACATTAGCTAAAAAATTATTCGGACTCGCTAATAGATCCAACCGACTCTTATTTAGAGTAATTTTTTTTTACCAAAGTCATTTCATTCATCTGAAGTAAACTTATTTTCGTCGGTCTTCCTCTTATTTTTTTTTGTATTATATGAAACATGTTTGTAATAATGTAGTGTGATTTTGACCCTCAGACTGAAGATGGTTGCTCTGGTAAGATTCCATATGTAATAAAGGTAAAGCTTAAAATGAAAATCTCGTTTTGTTTTTTTTTTGTTTTATTATTGTACTATTTTGGAAATGTAAATACGTGTAACATTAAGGGATAAATGTATAATAAGATATATATAAAAACAATAGCCCTTGTTTTATTTACCGTCGACATCTGTTGTGCTGTCACAGGAGCATTTATCATAGTAACTATAATCTGATTCACATATTCTTAGTGATGAACCACATTTACAAGTATCGAGTGGAATCCATGAGTCAGTTTTTGTGTCTTTTCGTGTAGATTTATTCTTTTTATTTGTCTGTGTGTGCGTTCCGTCCTTCACAGCACTACCACACGCGCAATCAGCGTACGTCGTTACAGATTTATCGGACTTAGTTTTCTCATCACACTCACAGTCCGTTTTAGTTTTGGATTTTTTTGTTTTCCTCTTTTTCTTTTTACGCAACTTATGTTTTGATTTACTCGAGGAATCTATGGACATATAACTCGTACTGGAGTCTGAACAATAACATGTCTTTTTTTCTTCCTTTGAATTCTTAATATCCTGAGTTTTACAACAGCAATGCCCTCGAGATTCCCTCTCGTTTGTATCAATGACGTCACATATCCTGAAAGGTTCCGTCTGAACCTCGGCAGAGTACTTCAACTTTACGTCGCATCTTAATTTTGGATAAAAGTATTTAATATCTGTCGTAGATGTGCAATTGTCGTTATGGAACTATTATTGAAAGAAAAATTGGAATTTTAATTAAAAATTCAATAAATCGAAAAGCATTTTGAGGTTTAGTTAGTCAATCTAAAACACCTTTCGGTGCAAATGCTTGAATATTAACTACTTGAACTATTTGATTAGTGCGATGTTTTTGAAATTAATTGATAATTATTATCCAAAAAGTTTTGTAATATTACCTTTTGATAATAGTTATAAGGAGGTGAATTTGAACAGAAATTTGAATTAATTTGTATGGGTTGTAACTGATCACCATAGACGTTGGGTATCGTTCTATTCCAACAACTTGTTGTAAATCTGAAAACGGTAATAATGAATCCACTTGGTACGTATACGCATACGCCCTTGGGTACATATAGTAAATATTCTTCTCAAATACTTACGGATGAGATATGCTCCTTACAATCCAAACGTCTGGATTCGTATTAAAATTAAGGTTATTTAGATGTGCAAAGTTACAATTGAATGGGCATCGCGGCGATGCTGTGGTTTGGCGATTAGCGGGAATAAAGTATAACTGTACGGTACCATCAGGAAAGATGACCGAGGCTACGTCACCTTCACCTATTATATGAGGACACGGTGGGGCTGGAACAACATGATTCATTAATTCAGAAATACGTGTGTAGTATAGCTAAAAAGATTATTATGAAACCCAAATACTTTTTCTAAAGAAAGCAACTCCATATTTTTTACTGAGAACCAGTAAAATGCTTTCAAATAATGCTTAATTTTACTATAGCTCAGGCTCCCGTTATATATTATTAACACATCATTAAACTGAGTTTACTTACGTTTGCCGAAAGTGAAGGGATCGATATTGCAACCTGCATTTTGATACAAAGGATTTGAGTAATTACACTGCATTATATAAATATATATTATTTACACTTGCATAATTACTGATCTGGTTTAAAGTTTTCCGTCATATTTACATCAAAATATGTTACTTTCTTTTATACTATGGCTTCATTATCAAAATATTTATTACCTAGAGTTAATTCTTGGGTCCATCATTTCAGTAATGATGTATTTATGTCATTCATACAACTGAAGTTTAATTATGTCATAACAAGGAATATCAAAAAGGTCCATTAAAAAATATCGACTTCAATATTTAAAAAAAATGCGTTTTCAAAGAATATACCATAAGGTAAGTCCATATAGTAAAAAATAGAAAAAAATAATATCAGGCTAATGTTTTTATTTACTGTATCTTGTTTAAATTCATATCTATACTAATATTATAAAGCTGAAGAGTTTATTTGTTTGTTTGAAAGCGCTAATCTCCGAAACTACTGGTTCGAATTTTAATTCGAGTATTAATAATTCTTTTTGTGTTGGATAGTCCAGTTATCGAGGAAGGCTGTAGGCTATATATCATCACGCTACGACCAATAGGAGCAAAGATATAGTGGTAAATGTGTAAAAAACGGGAGAAATTATTTCATCTTTGAAGCCTTCCGTTGCGTGCGCCGTGAAAACGATTCAAGATACACAAAAAATATGTATGAAAGAATAATAGCTCTTTTAATGATCTAAAAAACAGTCCGCGACAGTATATGTCTATCTTATAAGATTAACTCACAAAAACCGTTTTTATGGTACCTAATTTGGTCGAAATAATTTGTTTAAGTTGTATCAACATAATAATATTAATCTTTATTCAAATAAACAAATAAATATGTTGTTGGTTAAGAGTACTTCATTGTGAATAATATTGTCTTTGACATAACTTAATTTCAACAAAAAACTTTAAAGATTACAATGATAAATAACTCCGAAACAAAACCAACTCGCTCTCTACGCTGGCCGGCGCGGCGGGAGAGAGTAATATTACTTTTTAAACATAGTTTCATTTTGTAGTTGTTTTCTATATAGTAGGTAAGTACTTTATTTGTTTTAGGATAGTATTTAGTTCCACAATAATAACACTTTTTTGTTTTCATATCGATTATTAATTTATAAGTATGTGTTTTCTATAAGTATCTATAGTATTGTTTGTCTTAAAAATAGTATTTAGTTTCTAATATATATTTTTTTGTGCTACATAATACCTGTAGGTACCTAAATAGGTGTCGCCTACTTAATTATTCTTATTAGATTAGGGTTTAGTTAATTGTTTTTAGTTTCTATTTTTTTTTTGCTTTAGATAAAACCTGTAAATAGGTGTGGTCTACCTATTTATTCTCATTAGATTAGGGTAAAGTTTAATCATAAAGTTAGTTTACCTTATTTTCATTTTCCGGTTGTTCTTTTGACATAATCGTTAAAAATAAAAGTAATTAGGTTCCTAATTATTAATCTTCTTAATCTAACGTTTCTTTTTTTTATTACGAGATACGCTTTAGTTAAGTTTTAATTTTCTACGTTTTTTCTTCATCACTATAATGCCGAAAAAAAGAACTCCGCTTTCTCGGCAGACTGCTACTGCAAAGCGGCTGCGGGTTTTGCGCAGCAATGAAACTGAGGTTGAAAATATGCACAGGTTGGCTACACAACGAGCAATGACTGAACAAAACCGTGCAAGGGAATCAAGCGTTGAACGTTCGCAGTGTTTAGCCTCACAAAAATTCAGAACTTTGGCGAACCGGCAACGGGAATCGAGTGCTGATCGTTCTCAAGATCGGGTTGTGGCGAAAAACAATATGTTCTTCTGCCACAAGATAATAAAACAAAAAATGTAGTATATGCAGAAGTTCTTTAAAATAATTAAATTTACTTTAAAAATTGTACATATATAGTTTGGAACTCGAAAAAAAAAATAGGTTTTATCCTGAAAATTCTGCGGGAACTCGACCATTCCGAAAATCCCGCAAGAACGGGAACTATGTGGGAAAAACCAAAAATCTGCCGGTTGTCAATATTCCACGCGGACGAAGTCGCGCACAAAAGCTAGTGAAATATATTTTAAGTCCAATTAGACCGCTAGTACATAAAATATCAAGTCTAAGAGACCTTTTTTTGAAAACCGTTTAAAAAAGGTTACCATTCAAATTACTAACAATTATTTATATTTAAATTATTATTATATCTGGAAAATAAAATAAACAAACGTTATAAAATTATTTATTTCATATCTATTAAAAACCCTATACATAAAAAGCATCCACATGATACATACATATAAAACAGTAAAGCACATTCATCAGCTGAATACCGCGTTTCTGATATGAAAATTGACAATGTACTCGGAATTAGTTCTCTGAACACTTATAGCGAAGGGATCTGTTGGGTGGAAGGTGAATGCGACGAGGCGGCGAGCACTGGCCGGCACCGACTGACCTAACACACCAGCATATATCTTAAACTTGAGTAAACCTGAGTCACGGGCGTAGAAACTGGAATAAAATCACCAATTATATATACATTTTATATGTGCAAAACAAATAAATAGGTTTTTTTTACAACATCTATGGTACTAATATATTATTACCATAACGAAATTATTTATTTGATAAATAAAGTGTACTTATGCCATTGGTATTGCCATACATTAAAATATTATTTTAATCAAACGGTAGAATTTTAAGATATACTTTTAAAGATAATGTATTTTGATTTTTGAAATAGAAAAACATATTATTTACCGTATGGGATATTCGCCGTAGGCTTTTGGTCGTTCCATGACTGATACCCATTTGTCATCATAACTAAAAAGTCCAAGATCTAAATATGGCGACCCACTATAAGACTGTGCACTGATCGGTAACTGAGCTAATATCCTTTTAGTAGCTTCAGTTCTACCGCCATAGATAGCTCTCACAATGGTTTGTTTGAAACGTTGCTGAGTCAACCTCGCATACAGATTATTCGATGGCGAGCATGTAAATTGTGAATCGGCACACAATCTCGCGTTTCTGAAGCAATCGCAATAATTTTCGAACAACTTCAGCAGACCTTCAGATGTATTTTCGTATACTTCTAATATTTTACTTTCACTTATGTTATATATCACAAAGAACGATGACTGACTGTTCGGTTCAGCCACTCGTAATGTAACAACCTCTTCGCTTGCGTACTTAATGAACAGGTGATCTTCATCCAACAACTGCATCTTCCACATCCTCAAACTTTTAAACATGTCAAAATATTTATAAAATTTCCTCAATTCCAATGGATCCTTTGTATTGTCACTTATAGATTTAGCTCTTTTAAATAGGAACACAAGTAGTCTATGCTTCAAACTGTTAATTGTCTCTTCATGGAATGGCCTTTCATTTGTTATTGGTGCAAACACGGAACTGACAATGAATGGATCATCATCGTAGCAGAATCTACCAATTTTTCGTATTTCTATCAACATACCCTCAACAATTTGGAACAAGTGTATTGTTTGATGCTGCACAGAGAGTACAGCTAATACTTCTTTATATAAATAAATGCCTTGATTATGGGACAGGTATATTTTGTCAGTCCTGAAGTGTTTTGTATCACAGAGTTTCCCATGATGTAAATCTACCAAATGCAGAGAGTAGTCTTCTAGGGCGGATCTGAAAAGCATTTAAGAATTTTATTGAAAATAGAATAAAATCAATAAATATTCTTAAAAACAAGGTTGCTTTAGAACAAAGTCCACAAATGAAGTAAAACTTCTTTAGTTCCAACTAACCTCTCTATTAGAGAAGGACAATATCTAAGCACAACTCGGTTGCTACTACAATAATATACAAAATGTAAATTTACTTACACCTTGCATAATTGTACTTATCCTAACACTATTGTCTCTGCAACTCTTTACAAATAAAATTGCAAATACAGATCGATACCTCCCACGTAAGTTGTTGTATCTCCAAAAGTGTAATTTTACAGTAGAGCGTTTCAAAAATTCAAATTAAACCAAAATCTGCATTTATTGATGCATCTTTTTAAAATTTCGTATTTAAATTTAACATAATAGTCTTCTTAACTACGTTAAAAGATATTTTAATTAATACGCCTATTTGAGAAAATATTGTTGTTTCATTGTTTGACATTTTACTCCGAAGTAGAAGCTAAAAAAAGGTGTTGTATCTGATATTTACAACATTATACCGCGGCGCCCAGGTAGCATCACTTGTGGTATATGATAGTTACATCTGTATACGTTGAAAAACATAAATCTTACTCTGTTGTATGTAACTCATACGCGGCGCGAGCGCGTGATTTTACCCACCTCGCGCCCCGCGTATACAGTTGCATAGGCATATACAACAGTTTAATCCGTTCGCGTTTGAAAATTACAACATTATGCGTTTGACAAATCCTTTAAAAATTGTGTTTTTGTTGTTTTTTTTTTAATTCGAATGGATGTAATGATCCATAATAGGATACTTTTTATAAAAAAAGCAAAATAGCATTTTTGTAGCATACAACAACTTACGTCAGAGGTATCGAGATATAATACCATGTATACTAATTATTAAAAGTATTTTTGAAGGTTTTCAAACTATTTACCTAATTGTTGGTGTCACTGCTTCATTGTTACTGTGTATGTGATAGAAATGAGGTCTTAGATCATCAGGGATGTGTGCCGCTGAACCAACTATAACATATCTCCCATCCTCAGTAAAAAGACTGCATTCCCTGTTTAGTTGCTGATCCATAAAAGGATGCTGGCCGGAGTTGCGTTCAGATCTGGATGGTAATCTTTGTTGGCAAACATTTACAGTAAATTTAGGCTGAAAATTTGTTAGAAATAAGTTTAATACACATTTATGTATATTTTAAAATTGACAATAATGTGCATATCTGGCTTTTTTAATAAAAACATCACTAAAATTTACAGAAGACTAGGGTAGTGCAAAATCATTCTCTTCCAGCAAATTATAAGATTAATAAAATAAGCAAATATAAAGAGGTTTTGTTTTTCTAAATAATATTATAAATAGTATACACTTATAGACGCAATTCATATAAGAAATAATCTTAATAATATTGTTCAATATCAGAGCTATACTACTTGTTAAATTATATACCAGTATCCATATCATAAGATAAATGAGGCAAAAAATAGATCCACAAGAAAACAGGTGTAATAATACCTTGATGGCAGTTAACAGGCAATTTTCTTATGCATTCTTAGTGCAAACAATAAATTCTGCATAAAAATGAAAGCATTAGCTTTCCTTTAAAGATGTTTCAGATCAATACAGCCTATATTAAAAAAGTCATATTTAATGACATAAATTTTGAATGCTCTTGTAAATCACTAATTTAGACCCATAAACTATCTAATCCTCTTTTATCCAAAATGTTACTGGGTTAGTTTTGAAAAACTTCTTGGTTTATACCTTAAAAAATCTGTAAAATATATGTGTTCTTATTCTATGGTGTGCGTCAGCATCAGCATTAAGTAAATCTGAAGGATATCCAGCCACAAGGTCTCCTGCCGCAGAGGCACCTCTGTATTCATATATCTGAAATAAAGTATTCATGACAATGAGAAGAGAAATGATTTCTCTCTCTTAGTGGTGTTTTCTAGATTTCGCCAATATCGTAGGTCAATATTATACTGAACTATGTAAAGAGAAATATTAATATTGATTTTGATGTTAATGTTTGCAACGAGACATAGCAGATGGTGATATTTACCTCCAAGGATGTCTGATCAGCAGAGAAAGCAATAAAATGCTTTCCATCTGGACTAAATTTTCTCAAAAAACATGGTGGTTTCTCCACATTGACAATAGTCAAGTTAGGAAAAACATTTTGATAAAATTCTCTGACGACATGAAAATGGGAACCCGGTTTGCGAGATCCATAAATTTCTCTGTCCATTAATCTCATAACAATATTTTGTGGTTTAATTTTCCTGGGTACAATCTTTTCTGTACAAAAGAAATCTTCTTCATTAAGAGTTCCAGGTGGGATGTCTTCGTAATAGACATTTTCGTTGTTGCTATTACTGGAATTCATCTTAGATCTTCGTGATTTATAATTACTGTAAAACTTAAAGAACTACATAATATAAAGTCAGTTTGATTACTATATCTTACATATTGTATTTGATATAAACAACATTTAATTCTAAATAAACAATTAAATAACAGGACAAATCATCAGTGCCAAAACAAGTCAAGTTTTCTGACGTTTATGACGGATGACACAAAACTATAAATACATAAAACAAAACGACTCCAATTGAATATACTAAGTTTTATTATTGAAATTTAAAAATAATAACTCTTACTTTAGTTTAAATCAGTTACATATATAAATTTATTTTAGATTTTTTATTTGAAAAACTGTAATCGTTTTTTCTAACGTTACTCGATGAATTTTTTGAAAGTCAACGTTGACTTTTCATTAACAGTTCAGTATAAACGTCAAATTTTAAAATTTGTAATGCTAGCAGCTAGTTGTTACTACAGTACTTCACTTCTGGTGTAATGATAAATTTTAAAAGATAGTGGTACAATGCTAAATGAAATCACATAATAAGTGGATAAGTCGTGTTATTGTGACATGTTTCTTTAATATTAAAATAAATAACCAGACATTTTTAATACTAGTAAAGTACCATGGAGGAACCAATATCACGTTATGAAAAAATAGACTTCTTGGGTGAAGGACAGGTATTTTCTGCTGCTTCTTATTTTTTACCATAGTTTTATTCCGAGTATGTTATATTATACTTTTAATATTTTTTAACCTCAATAGTTGACAGGACAACCTGTGGAATGGTTTACAATATTATAATACTTTACTTTTATTCCAGTTTGCTACTGTGTATAAAGCTCGCGATGTTAAAACTGATAAAATCGTAGCTGTGAAGAAAATTAAGATCGGCTCTCGTTTAGAAGCTCAGGATGGAATTAACCGTACTGCTCTCAGAGAAATCAAACTTTTACAAGAACTACAGCATATTAATCTCATAGGACTTCTTGGTAATTTATTTAAGCATTAAATTTTGTTTATATAACTCAGTAGTCAGTGTAATTTATATTTTTTTACATTTCAGACGTATTTGGACAGAAATCTAATGTTTCGTTGGTATTTGACTTTATGGATACTGATTTGGAAATAGTTATTAAGGATAGTAGTATTGTACTTACACCTGCAAATGTCAAATCTTATATGATAATGACTTTAAAAGGTTGGTTTTTATTTATAAAACTACTTTTTGATATAATTTTAATAACATACTAACACATATTCAAAAATTGCGCAAATCATTTTGGTCAGTTTTTTTAAAAATGGCCTTCTTTCATGCAAAGATAGTATATTCTGCCAATGTCAGTAAAAGCATCTTAGTACTTAATTTTTTTTTTAATATTTTGTGCAGTTGGACTTTTATACTGATGCAATAATATATTATAATAAAGTACCTTAATTATCATAAATACTTTGGTTTTCCTATTATAATAGTAAGTCATTTGAGTTTTTTTTTATATATATATATTTTTAGATATAAAGAAAATACAGTTTGACTTTATTGAATTTTTATAATTTTATTATCATATTAAAACACATTTTTAAATGTTTTGGCAGGTTTGGAATATTTACATCAGAATTGGATACTGCACAGAGATCTCAAACCAAATAATTTGCTAATTAATAGAGAAGGTATATTAAAAATAGGTGATTTTGGTTTAGCTAAAGCATTTGGTTCACCTAGCAGAATAAATACACACCAAGTGGTCACAAGATGGTACAGGTAATATCATTTACTATCTGTTGCATATGAATTGGCCTGCATGATAAACCTAATTTGACATGCCTCATCCTTTTAAGATTAATTTGATTTCTCAAATCCTGACTTAAATGTCAAATTCCTAATCAGTATAAAAATAATTTTGAAAATCAGACTAATGAAGGAGTAATAGTATAACAAATATACAGTCAAATTTGAATTTCCTTCTTTTGGAAGTAGGTTTAAAAGTATTCTAAATTACTCCTTATATCCATTGCATGTAAAATTCCTTTACAAATCTGTCCATCTGTCCAAGGAACAGCCAGAATAGTATGTTTTTCATATAACAATAATATAATATATATCAATATGCATTTCGTGAAAAGATGTTACTTTGATTATGAACACTACCAAATTTATTTATTAGTATGCATGATAAAATCAACAGTTTTATATAAAATTTAAAAGTAAACAATTTATAATCTTAAATATTTTATAATTTCCATTAACTATTCCAGATCTCCGGAACTTCTATTTGGTGCGAGGCAGTATGGTACTGGTGTTGATATGTGGGCGGTGGGATGTATTTTAGCTGAATTACTACTCAGAGTTCCCTTCCTTCCCGGAGAGTCAGACTTAGATCAATTATCACGCATATTTCAAGTTTTTGGGACTCCTACTGAGGAAATTTGGCCGGTAATATGCATTCTTATAAATAAGTTCTTAAATTTTAATATTAGTTTTAACATTCTTTATTTATCATAAAGGATTTTCTATTCATTTGAGTTCATATTTTGTATCTAATGACAAGTTGTTTAGTGACGTGATATCATACTAAAGTGTTGGGTTAGGACTTTCAATTTCTTGGAATTGTGTTGCCTCCAAATTTAATTAAAAACTTTTTAAAAAACTTAATAAAGTAAGCATTAATAACTACATCTCAAGTTTTTTTGGTACATCTGTCTTAAGCAATTAAAATATTATTTAATGATCAAAACAACCTAGGCCAATACTTAATTCAATAAGCCCCTGGCATTGTTTCATGTATAATACTCACTCAGTATTTTACTGTTTTAAATAATGAGTCGGGATATTAAAATGTGCATAGACAAGTTATAATATCCAACTTATTTTATATTGATGATACAATTATAGTATCTGAATGATGTACATATTTTTTTATTGTAATTAAGTACACAGACACTTATAGAGAATTTGATTTAAGCTGAGCTTTGCTTTTGTGTGAGTACACACGGATAGCGTAGGTGTGATGTAAAATTTTTGAATACCACCTTCTTTTCTAGTTTTCAACCGGCTTATTCTGCTTTTACTCTTCCCCGCACCTTCCTCACTTCACCCTTTGTACTGATAGCAACGTCAAATGTTGAAAACTCTATGTTAAGTGAAGAAGATTTTGTATTGACTTCTCAAAATTTTTGTTACTTAATATTTTTTTCCATCATATTTCAATCTGGCCTATTACAAGTTTTGCTTATTTTATTTTTAATCTGCAATAGATATAGCACTTATGTTATGTACCTATTAAAATATAATAAAATTGAATTTTAAAAGTTTTTTGTCTAACTCTACTTTTACTTTCACTCACACAAATGCAAAGCTCAGCTTAAGTCTAACGGACTATACTTAATACACAGATCGGACTTATGACGTATGTTTTGCAAATGTTTTCTATCATTTTCATTTATAATTTTTTTACCGATTACCATAATTATTATTAATTTATTCAGATTTATATTCTGAATTGAATAACTTTCTTACAATTTTATTGAAGGGCATGAAAACTTTAACGGACTACGTGCAATACAAGCAGTTCCCGGCTCAACAGCTGCGACATATATTCAGCGCGGCCGCTGACGATTTGATACAGCTTTTGGAGAGTCTGCTAGCGTTGTATCCACCGCGACGCTGTGACTGCACTCAGGCGCTAATGATGCCCTACTTTAGGTATAAACATCTACTAAGTACTTAATATATCAACCTTTTGTTTGTCTTTGTTTTACAAAATTCAACAAGATTCTGTTCTGAGTAATGATAAAGCCCAATTACTTTAATGCAAGATATGGTCTAAAGTTGCACCCACCCCTTGGCTGTTAAATTTCTCTTAGTAATATTACTATAGCATTATAATACATTTTCAGGCTATGAAGTCATCCCTTCTTTTTATTGTAGATAACATTATAATAAATAAGCTTGTCTAATACCAACTTGGCTATAGAAAAAGTTATATCCGATATTATAAGTAAGCTTCAGAGAAACAAGTAAACCAGTGGGTACCATTAATTATATTCTATATTTTACAGTAACAAACCAGCTCCATCACTTGGCCCTAAGTTGCCGATGCCTTCAAATGTTACTAAAATTGAAGTTGAGAAACCATCTCTTAAAAGGAAGTTACTAGACAACATAGACGGGGGATCCCTCGCTAAGAGACTTCAGTTTTAATGTAATGGCTAATAGCAAATGAATTGACCATAACACATTTACTGAGAACCCTGCCAGAATATAAAATTTGAGCCAATAGTTTAACACTTCCTGATTTGTATGATAAGTCCAAACATTTTACTGAGCAATCAAACTAAACTATTGACAATTAACATTGTATTATACAGGGTGTGTTAAGTACTCAAATAATTAAATGACATTGTTAAGTGCAATGATTATAATAAATGGTTATTAGGAGGATGTCAAATTACTATTTTAAAACTATGATATTATGAAGCTGGTCTTGACGCATCCTACTGACAATTTGATTTTAAGACAAGCATGAAATATATATTTGATAATTACCTAAATCGTTTTATTTCAACCATCATTTGGGATGTAAAAAAAAATAAGTAATGAAAAAATAATATAAAGGAACTAAATCGAAAATAATTAACTCTATATAAAATTGAAAGATCAATAAAATTATTAGTATAAGTATATTCTTATAGAGTTATCTTTTCCACCAAAAATTTTGTAAAGTTGATTAAATCTGTTAAATATATTTATAAAAGAAAACAGGATCTCAATGATTTAGCTACAAGTTAATTTTTTTTTCATGCACACAACAACGGCACTAAAACACAATGTCCCGATAATCTTAAAGCGACGATGGTTATTTATCTGCAAAATAAAAAAAATATAGATTAAAAGGAAAAATTTATAATTGTAAGATAACATTTCAAGATAACGAGCATTAAAATATGATAGTTAAACATTATGTAGTTATATGGAAGTTATTATAAAACATATAGCACATATAAGGTTTTACGTATAAATGTATAGAAGTGTGACGTCACTGTGGTCTTTCGCTCCACACCGCGTCGCGACAATCCACAAGGAAATCTAGGAGAGATTAAATATTAAGCTTTGTAGAATAAGTGAATGATAAAACTTGGGAAATAATTACATGATTACTCGGCATATTTTTTTCGTTTGTTTGGCCAAAAAAAAACATTTCTTAAATGCTTTACAGAAACAGCACTATTGTTTGTAGGATATACAATGCGATTTATAATATTAAGTAGTATACCGTAGTAAATTAAAAAACATTACTTTTATTTAAACGTTGGTCTCTCTAAAATTCTCTTGTGAGAAATTTCAGATATATAAAACTACTCACATTTAAAATGTATTATCAAAGTCTTTAAGGGAGTCAATAGGGGGTAGATTGATATTTTATTCCTTTTATATTCTTTTTTTAATTTAATAATAATATTCAAATAAACTCACTAACCGTCTTTTACATCACTCTTATTGTTGCTTGCCTTGTGTACTTTGTCCTGATGCTTCTTTAATTTGATCTGTACATAAAATTTTATCTACGCTTCTTTGTGTTATATATTCTTATGAATTTTCCTTTTTGATATTTGCAGAATCTAATACATTCACACTTTCTGCAGGCAAACACAACACATATATTGTTTAAAAATCTGAATTTTAAGGATGCTAATTAAATCTTTATTTATATTCAACAACAAATAATTTTTATTACGCACATTGTGTTAGCCAAAGAAAGTTAAAAGGCAAAGTGATTTTACTTATTAGTTTTTTTTTTTATATTATAGACAATAAATAGTGGGTAAAAACAGATTATTCAATGTAATATTTACCTTAGGTGAATTAGACACGACTGATAGACGTCCATAAACTCCATATTTTCTTTCATCTTCCGGTCGTAGAGTACCCATTTTTTTCATTACCAAATATATCTATAAAAAATAAATATTAAAATTAAACTAAGATTTCAGACCAAGAGACACATTCTGAAATATGCATTCAATCATAATGTACGTTATAAATATAAAAATATATTACTGGTTTTAGGGGTTTACTTAAAAGTTTGCGTTTGAGCTAATCTTAAAAAGGCCTAAGCAGATTTGAGTGCTTATTTCACTAAAATCTTGTAGTATTCTTCACAGTTAACTAAATATTTATTTCTATCTGTAATCATAGAGGTGGAGTATATTAAGTATCACATATTTAGTTGTTACGAATGCCATGAGCAAAGTCAGCGTTAGTCTTCTTCTACCTGGCAATTTCCCAGCTTTAGCCAGGGTCTGCCTTACATGTTGTGAATAGTTTTGGCTTATTGTTTTTACGACCAGCATCCTGCCTGACATCAACCCTCTTTTGGGAATGTATTAAAATCAGTGATGTCTAAATACTCTTAAAAAGGACATATGTATGACTCGGATAAATCACATTGGTACTTGCCAGGGCTAGGATCGAACCCGAGCCCTCGTGCATGAGAGGCGGTATGAGAGTCTGATACCTGTTCCAACATCCCATAGCTGCGTATGAGGAAATCCCTTTGAGCCAATAGATTGAGTCTCTCCCTTTCTTCTCTCTCAACGATAGCGTCTGGTTCATACGAGCACATCACGTAAGCCGGTTTCGGCTCCTTTTCTTTTTCATCTATCGGTGGAACCTGGTGGAAATTTTATTTATAAATCTGTTATACATTAGTGTAGGATCCCTGGTCCTACATGTAAGTATAACTAGTCACTGGCTCACTACTACCCCGCCTAGAGCGCAGGCGCACGCCACAGTTCCACTCCGCGCTAGTCATTAGACTGCCGAGCGCATGCCACCGCCTCCAGTGTGGTACGTGAGACAATGTATTATATCTATTGTATAGATACATACACTACAATTAGTCTTGTGTGGAATGTGAATTAGTTAACTCACCGTTTGTTGCATTAAAGACGGTTTGGAAGCAAGTTTCGGCTTATCTTCCTTCTTCTTCTGTTCCTTTGCTTTTATTTTTCCCTTATCAGTTGTAACGCTGGTGTTCATACTACCTCCTTCTCCCTCTTTTTCTTTCTCTTTCTTCTCTTTAGGTTTCTGTTCTTCTTCTTTAGCCTTCGGTTGCGATGGTTTCTTTAGAGCTTCTGCTTTTGCTTTTGTTTGCTGGAGTCAAGATTATGTATCACTTACGATCTTAAAATTATCTGTGTTATCGAATATATTGAGATTTTTTAACGAATTTATTTGAAGTAAGAAAAATTTATCTTTTTTCGCACTGTAACTGCATAACGAGTAAACTATTTTGGTACATTAGAGTATTCATGGATATAATATACAGAACTAAAATGATGGGTGTTAAGAGCTATGATGTAAATGAAAAATAAAGCATCTGTACATTTCGAGAGCACATAAAAGTAAAGGATTATATAAAAAAAATGATGAAGACATTAAGAACTTGATTGCGAAGCAAGTGAAACCAAAACATGCGACAAAATAACTACATAATTTCATTGTTTCGTAATTTTTTTATAGTATGTCGAAGTTATTATTGGCTTTTCAGTATTTATTTACTATCTATAACATATAATCTTCCATTTCCTTCGCTAACCCTGTAATATACCCACTATTCCTCACCTGGAACTCCTCTCGCTGTAACCTTGCGCAGTCTCCCCTGGCCCGCGAGGAGGCCGTGCCCGTGTATAATGAGCCCGAGGGCTGTTGGAACAGACTGGCGTACTGCTCGCCCACAGGATACACGCGCCTAAACGATATAATGAATATATTACGAGCCATATAGATCCTTAGCACACGTTTAAATTGACAATTTAAACACTAATATAGGTTTTCATCCATGGACTATTATCAATACCATTCCCAAAGAGGGTTGATGTCAGGCAGGCGGCCCGTCGTAAAAACAATTAGCCAAAACTATTTATAACTTGTAAGGCAGACCCTGGCTAAAAGCTGGGAAATTGCCAGGTAGAAGAGGACTATTATCGATACTAAAGTGTGTAATGGTTTGCATGAATGAAAAACTTTGAGTTTTTATTCGCTTCGTATGAAGTGTAACGCAAACTAGTGGTAAGTAAGGGTGCTGGTTACATGGTTCATTAGAATTTACATAAAACTAAGTGTTTAGGATCCAAATCGAAATTTTATTATTCTTTATATTACTATGCAATTTTAAGATCGTACTCGCAGAAGTCTGTCATGTCATTCATTAGAATTATAGAGAAATATTAATATTTTATTATCATCATACACAATATTCTCATAATAGTTTATTCACTATTTATCTTTTTTGGTATAACCGTTTTGTTTTGACTATTTATTAAATAGCATATGTTATGTTACTTACACTTCTCATCAATTTGCCTTTTTATTAACACTTAAAGTTTCTAGTATCAGCCTACTTTATATTTACATATAATGTCATATAAGTTACAAGTATTTACCTAAAGTTCCCGAGGTGTGTTTCTTCCCACTGTATCTGAGTCTGCCAGGGACTTTTTTCCGGCTCCTTTTCTTCTGTCGGAGCGTATTCCGCAAACCTATTACAGAACAACCATATATTATCATTTATCATGAAACACGATACTTAAATATACTGCAAACATTGAAAAATAAAGATTCGATTAATATATGACTGCAATTTAATTGAAACGATTAAATATAAACATAAAATGTATTTAAATAGAAAATATATAATATAAAGCAAACTTGCAAAGCAACTGAAACCTGACATTACTATACAGGTTTTAAAATGAATTTTTTATTCAACTTTCTTTATTCTAACTTCCATTTCAACATTGGCTCAACATTGCTACGAGTTTGTGTGTGTGCGTGTGTGTGCGTATTCGTGTGTGAGTGTGTGTGTGAATCTATATAAAAGTAGTTCCAACTTGTTCGTCTGCAGCAGTCTGTCTCGTATCCTCTTCCGGTCTTCTTCTAGTACCCTCTTCTTATCACACTGCCATATATTGAGCATGGTGAGTGTGTCCGTCAACAGTCCCTCTTTAACTTCACGATCCAGCTGAGTGTCTGTGTGGAAGCTTGGCGAATGATTCACCTGCAATCATAAAAGGATTATTATGCGATGCAATATATCACATCTATATAACACATTACTTTATTATTTTATATATAAAAATGAGCAATGTGTATATATATTATTGGAATCTCGGAATCGACTCGAACTATTTTCATGAAATTTAATATATAGGGGTTTTCGGGGGCAATAAATCGATCTAGCTAGGAATCATTTTTAGAAAACGTCATTTTATGAAAAAAAAATAACATAAAGAGGCGTTTACAATATGACTCTTCCTGACGTCTTAGCGAATAGTAATGCTACTTTTTGCTAATTGATTTTATTAAATTGTTTGAACGACACAACAGCAGATGGCATTGTTAAATAACAGGAAGTCAATGAGTGTTTGTTTTGAGGTTAGACTAAGAAATTAATTGTTGATTTATATTGTTTTGTCTTTTTAAAGTGTTCACTTAAAAATGCCTAAACGAAATGAAAAAATAAAAAACACAAAATAAATATTAATAATAATTCCTAAATACCGAGCAAAAGCTCGGTATTTAGGAATATTGTTTTGGAACAATATTAAGTTTAATACTAGCTGTTTTATTAGTGTGTGCGTATTAACTTGATTTTTCTTTTTTTGCAATTTTTTTTATGATATTACAAATCTCGTGCAGACGTGTAATTGTTATTTTTAAAACAAAATTTAAAAAGAATCCTTACTTCAAGAATAAAAGGATGAAGTTTATGATCCAGTAAAATATCGAAGCCCAATATTTCGAAGCAAGCATGTACCTGTAAATAAAATTATTATAAGAAAATAAGATAAGCAAAAGTTAAAAAATATCTAAAATATATTCTACATTTCAATTATATACATATAATGGCAACTATTTTGGCCTACACTACACTATACAGTACATTGCCAAACAAAATATCATTATAACCATATCGTGCGAGGGGAAGCAAGCGTGGTAGCTGTGTTTTAGTATGGGCCACGCTGATATTATAGTCTTCACTATGACTTGATCTATGGAGTGCCACAGACGGTCCAGGTCCACTCCTTGTGACAGCAGGATCTTGTTCAAAGTTGATATCTTGCTGGTATTTTTTGGGGAAATATTACCAATTGAACAAACTATTTTTGTTGAAGGAAATTATTGCAACTTTTTTTTGGAAGGGTCTATTAATGATAGCTATCTATTGCACTGCGTTTGGGATTTTATTCCATAGACAACAAAGGGGGAAATTTATGGTATGCAGCTGATTTTAAACGTATATATTAATATATGCGTGTAGGTATGTATATATGTGCTTATGTAGGTATATGATATATGTATATAAACCGTTTGCTGCCGGCCTCCGAGTCATATACATATGTCCGGCTGTGTTTGTTGAGAGCGTAGTTCGTCAGATGCATGAACACATTCGTAGTATTGTTCACGTTGGGATCCGCGTAGCGACTGGTAGCGAATCTGCAATTACAATAACACTAGCTTCTGCACACAGTTTTACTCGAATGTACCTATTACATGAAAATAATATTGAGAATTGAGATTATAACAGATAAGTAGACGAATCTATTTATTAAAATGTTTTCATAATTTGTAGCGTCTGTACAATGGAAACATACCTTACAAGACCCTCGTTGTAGACGAATATCCGTAGAGGATCACATGACGTTATGAGAGTGTACACTCTGATGTCAAACTTATAACCGTCCACTAAGTACGGCTTTGATAGGTACACCTGTTGAATATAGATAAATATATTAAATTAGACAGAATATACATATATAAAATGAGGATTTTAATTGAAATATGTTTGTAATTAATTTGCAGGTCCGTTCAATCGTATACGAATCTTACTACGAGTTTGCATCATGAAACTAAAAACAGACAGTTTTTAGTTTACCATTCATATACTTATTTGATATTATCTTCTGTGATAATTAATATATAAAAAAGGTAAATTTTTGTGTTTCCTTTAGTTAATGTAACAAAATCACGTAATATGGCTTCTATGGTCTGTCATCTATGGAAACTTATATCATAAACCACTTTTCTATTAAAAGGTAAAATTTGATAGTGTTCGGTTAGGAATTCATATAACAATACATCCGCTCTATCAAATATTCAAATTAAGTAGAATTTCTACCTACGCTTTGTAACATGTAGTATTCAATTTACGAAATTAAAATATAAAAAACATTTGCTCAGAAAATTAAAATATTAAAGACTGTTAAATTTGTTTTTCAAATAGTTTTAATCTAAATCTTAAACAAATGACAAACCTGACAAATTAATTTATCCGTTGGTTTAATGTCCTTGAGTGACTTCGTAAGGTAGATGCCTCGTCCCTGACTGCCGCACTCCGGCTTTATTATGAACGTTTTGTTCTTTCTAGATTTACTATAGTTTAGAGCCTCGCCAAAACTGTATACACAAAAAAATATTTTCTCTGAGATTTTGCAGAAGACTTCGTGAGGACTTGCGAATTTAATTTTGGCAAAAATTTTAATAGTTGATTGTTCTTAAAAAACAGTGTTCCTAAGAAATCTAGACGGAATCCTGGGATCAATTATGGCCTATTTCCTATTCTGATATTTAAGCATACAAACCAAAATCCATAGTTCCTCAAGAAACTTTCACATTTATAATATAAGAGAGATATCTACAACGTAAGGTTAAACTTTTATATGCCAGACAATAATTATTATTATTTTGATTTTTAATATTAAATTTGTCAAACAAAGCAAATTACTCACTCGGCAGGCAAGCACCAGGTCTTCGGAAAGAAGTTATACTCTTTAGGATATATTTTTTGCATTCTGTTTAAGTTTCTTGCCAACAAATCCTTTCTGAAAATAAAAATATTTTCTCAATTTAGATTTACAGTAAAAGTTAAAACTAGATATAATCTATTAAATTAAATGAATTATTGTTTTTTTGATGATGAAGATCAATAATTTCAATCTGTTACACTAACAAATGTTTAGGAACCTATGCTACAAAGTAATTCTTAAACACTTATAGTTGTACCATACAGGATAAATCATTTCAACCTTTATTTATAAGAGTTACAAATGATTATGATGTTCTAAGAGACCTCTACAATAATCTTATTGTAGAGGTCTCTTAGAACACGTATTACCAGAACTCTGACAATTGAAGACTGATCTTTAATTTTTTGCATTAAAATAATTATAATAAAGTGATTAAGTAAAGTGTGTTCTCTTATACAGCAGAATAAAGAAGATTACTGCACAAAATGTGTCATGTCAAAATCTATATACAGGGTGACTGGTGAATTACTATCGATACTTGAGGACGTGATATTTGACGATCATATATGACAAAATAAAAATTAATATAACATAAATATTAATAAACTTCTAAGTAAAGTTAACCAAAAGTTATGTAATTAATTACGCATCGTGTAACACCCTACAGATTAGGTATACACACACACACACTCGCGCGCGGCGGCGTGTTGTTGTATCAGCACGCCGCCGCACGCGTCCACACTTGGAACACTTGGAACGTGTCCACACTTTATTTATTTATACGGAAATTTGGTCAAAAACTAAGTACCTATTTTTTTTACATAATTCGAATGAGAATCATGTACCGAGTATTCTCCTTAAATATTGACAGTAATTCACCAGTCACCCTGTATATAAAGATTCATATTATTAAAAATAACATTTCATAAAAGTTATAACAGTCACCTGCATATCTCAAGCATGCCGGGGAAGTGATTTATCCTTTGGAACCTCTTCATCTCCTTGGCTCGTTCCACGGACACACTCATATCAGTCCAGTAGAAGTTCCAAGCCTCTTCTTCAGAGACCTCCCTCATACCAAATGCACTAGCCACCTTACGGATTGACTCATACCGACAGTTTGTTAGGCATATTGATATCTGAGATCTGAATAATAAACATATTAATCAATTTTGTTTTTCAGCTTGTGACTATGATTGGTTAAACTTGACCAAAACATCAAGCAAATACAGTAATTCATTTTAATTTATATAGTAGTTGGCAGGAAAGTGGATTGATTGATTGGTAGTATAAGTGGATTGATTATAATTTTATTTATGAATACAGAGTCAAATATAAATATTTGATTATTTAATTCATCAAAGTGTGATTTTAAAATAATAGTTGTGAAAAGTTTTCACAATTCTCTGTTTTAATTTAATTATAAATAAGATAAAAGATCAATATAATATCCACAACAATATAAATGTGGATATAATAGTATAGAAACATAAAAACATCTAAATTTCCATCTAAAGATTATGCTGGCACACATGAGGCACTTAGTGAAGTTATCATAAGCCAAAACTGCTATCAGTAATTTTGTAAAAAAAACTGATAATCTTATAAAAAATAACTAAGAATCACTGCAAAGAAAGTGGCTTTCTGACAAAAACAGCATTCAGATTGATCAATCTATTTTATAGCGATCATGACACAGACACACACATACACATCAACAACACATTCAAATTTATAAAATTCCTCTTTTATATAAGTGGTATGTTAGACAACATAAACAGACAATTTTTAACATAAAAAATTATATTAAAAACTTTAAAACAATCTACTTTGAAAATTGGTTCCAAACCTATATAATTTTTCAAAACTGACTTAAAAAAAATATGAATATTATTAAGAAACATAGTCTTGATAGTAATTGAATATGAGATCTTTCATACCAAGACTTGTATAAGCCCTACTATTCCAAACATTTACATATATACATCAAATATGATAATAAGATATATATTAAAGAGATCAAGTTACCTCTTCCTTTTCTTTTTTTTACGAGTAGCTTCAATAGGTATAATTGGTGCAGTACACGAAGTTGGCTGAGATGTATCATCTTCTCCATACAATTTGCCATCATAGTTATGCATAAGAATTGATGCAATTTTATCTGCCATATCTTCCTTAACTAAGTGTTCTGATGATATTTTCTCTTCTATAATGAAAATATATTTCAAATTAATAATAAGATAACTGAATATTAAATAGCTTACGATTAATACCTTTATCAGTTTTCCTTTTGGATAATGTTCCTGTTTGTTTTGTAATATGCAGCGATTGATGGTCCTCATCGTTTAAGAAAGTGTCATGCAAATCTAACTGCTAAAAATTATTTTATAAAATTAAAAATTATAACACATCAAATTTTTTAAACGGGATTATTATAAAAATTTATAAGCTTACCGCCATGTGTTATAATTATTTCTATAAAATAAACCTATCATTAATTCAAAAATTAATTACTGTTGCGCTCGGCATTCTCATCAAATTACAAGTTTATGTTTCAAAAAAGAATAACGGAAGCCTAATAAACAATCCAAAGTTGTGCTGGAAATGCATAAATTAAATGAAGCTATTTTAGAAATACAAATCATAAATTAAATATATGGAAAATAAACATACGAAACTTCGTTTGGACGATTTTCATAAAAATTTTGCTGTTAAAACATTTTCTGGGACACTGTTTTTTGTTTTTGATTCTGTCAGCTGACTGTCAGTGTCAAGGTAATAAAATCCTTTAAGTAGTACGTATATATTTTTAATTGCTTGAGTTATATCAAGAGTAATTACAAATATTTTAAAATATGTGATTGAAAGTTTATAAATTTTGCCTTAAACAATTTTTTTGAATTTATTACATATATTTTAATATTCAACAAAAATATTTTCAATATTTAAATATGAATAAACGAATCTTTAATATTTTATAGGAATATTAATGCTCTTTTTTGTTTTAAAAGTACATAATATAATTTAAAGATATATCAAAAGAAAAAATGTTAAACAATTACAATCAACGAAACGCTATTAACAATTTATTATATTATCTGTTGTAAATGCCCTAGTCGTCAAATTCTAGTGCTGCACAAAATTGCTATTCCGCCAAAGTACAGAGTCATCTAGAATTGATAAAATGGCAGAAGGCCAGGAGGAACCTAAAAAGATTACAATTACTGTAAAAACACCAAAAGAAAAGCAGCAAGTTGAAATCGAAGAAGATGCAGATATCAAAAAAGTGAGTACAGCGTCGCTAGGTTTCTTTTTCATGGCGTAATAACATAGATATTGCATACGCAATCAGTGATGACATTCCTGTAATCATTCGGCAACAAATTAAATTTATTTGTACGCTTTCAGCTCAAAGAAGTGTTGTCCCCTAAATTTAACGCGGAGCCCGAGCAACTATGTTTAATTTTTGCCGGAAAAATTATGAACGATTCAGATACTATGAAGCAACATAACATCAAGGATGGGTTGACAGTTCATCTTGTTATCAAGACTCCTCCGAGACCTGAACCGGAAGGTGGAACACGGCGCCCTCCAGGTTAATAAATTACGTGTTATTAGGGTAGACATTTTTAATTAGTTAATACATTTATTGACAGTTGATTTGTGTCGAAATTGTTGATTAGATTAATATCGGGATAATTGTGATGAGTGAAACAATTTGATTGTTTTTTTATAAATGTGTTTAGTTGATGAAATGTGTGTTTGTTTGTAGCTGATATTGGTGCTACACCTTTTGGACTAAATTCTCTTGGGGGTCTAGCAGGCTTAGAAAGCCTTGGTCTAGGCCAAAGCACTTTTATGGACTTGCAAGTAAGAATATTTAATTCTCATATATTTAAATATATGTGTATAAATGCAACATCTTATATTTAATTGGTTGCTCTATACTGTTGAACATATATATAATTGTTGTCATATACTTTGATAAAATGATAATTTAATGGTACCAGTTTGTTATTATTACATATTGATTTAAACAAATGTGTTTTCACATTCCTTTAAATTACTTATAAGATTATTTTTTTATGAAATATAATCAAACATAAAATTTTTCTGTTAATATATTTCTGAAAAGAATAATATTTTCATAAATTAAATGTTTAAGATGTAAGTCTACATTGTGATCTACTTCTATAACATTTAATAATCAAAAATGTTTTGTAAATTTCATAAAATACATAGCACTCATTTTATTGAATACAACCTCAATACATAATTAAGAAAATTTAAATGTGAATAAATTATTACCACATTTATAATTTATAAAAGCAAGTTCTTTTTGAAATGAAGAAATAATCAATAGTGTTTAACATTACCATGTAATCTTTGTGAGTGTTTTATTTCTATTGTGATCAATAATATTATGTTAAGGCAGACCCTGGCTAAAGCTGGGAAATTACCAGGAAGAAGAAGAATATTATGTTCATGAACTGTGTCAATTTCTTTTGTAGGCTCGTATGCAACAAGAGCTTTTGTCGAACCCCGATATGTTAAGACAAGTGCTCGATAACCCACTTGTTCAGCAAATGATGAACGATCCTGAGAATATGCGTACCCTTATTACATCAAACCCACAGATGCAAGATTTGATGGCTGTAAGTTTTTATATGGATTACCCTTAAATCTTATATAAAGATAGTTAAGCTATTTAAGCTATGCCACTAGTAAATGATGAATTCATATATATACAAAACATACTATGTTGTTATTTATAGTAGGAACTAAGTTATTGTATTTTTTATAACATATTAAAAATGATGTTTAAGTTCCTTTTGAATGTAATTATTAATGAGTACATTCATATGTTCTATTATTTTTAAATTGTTTTTAAACTCCCCTCAGTAAAAGATTGTTGTTATAAGATTAATTTTGATGTCTCTGTGTGTGTATTTGTCTTTGACATCATATCTACCACACAGATAAGAAAATTTCTAGTTTTTTTTTATTTCATTTAAAAGCAAGTTCTCTTGTGGTAGTCTTCTATGTTTGGTTATAATATATCTGGAAATGTAAAAATATTAACTCTTACTAAATTATACAAGGAATTTTTACCTTAACATTATTTAATTTCTTCAAAAATGCCAGTGTTATTGTAAAATGATATACATGCATTGTTTTTTTTTAAATTAATTACATATGTGACATTTTAAACACTGTGTTATAAATTCTAGTTTTAGTACTCAAAATAGTGATTATTTCTTTAATAATTAGAGACTCAGCAAGACTTAACAAATTTTATACCATTTTGGAAATTATTAGAACCATTTAATTATAAAAATCTATTTCTTTGTCTTTTTAAATGGTCTTATCTCTATAAACAGAGGAACCCTGAAATTAGTCACATGCTGAACAATCCTGAACTGTTAAGACAAACAATGGAATTGGCACGCAATCCTGCCATGCTGCAAGAATTGATGAGGTCCCATGACCGAGCCTTGTCCAACTTGGAGAGTATACCTGGTAAATATTTCTCTATAATATACTAAAATAATATCATCTTTAGTTGCCTGACTCGAAACATATTTCAGTCTAGAGCCAACATATTAGATATTAATTATATGATTATTTATTTTTAGGTGGTTACAATGCTTTGCAGCGAATGTATCGAGACATCCAAGAACCAATGTTGAATGTAGCCAGTAGCATGGCTGGAAACCCATTCTCTGGACTAGTTGACAATTCAGGTATACATTAAGTTCACATTAACAAAGTCTTCATTTATTTAATTATACTATAGAGTTTATTTGTTAACATTTCATAAGCATTGATGTAAAAAAAAAGAATCATTTTTGAAAGATAACTTCTGTTACATATCATATTATATACATATAAATTTCCAATTTGGTGTGAGTGTTACAATACTAGCAGTTTCATGTGATTCAAAAAACATATTTTATCATTAAATTACAGACTGATTTTGCTTTTGAAAAGTTAAATATAAATATTCAAAAATAAAAAATAAATTCATATTTACTCAATATTTATTATATTCCAAAGGCCATTGAGGCTTAAATCTATAAGTCATAAATCAAACATTCTAATATTTCATATGTTTAATAAGTTATTTACAAATTTAAAGTCCTCATTTTCTTGATAATATCAAATTACCCAATATTATTTAGCATCTATTTCTATGGTTAAAATATATAGTCATATAAAAATATTAGTTTTATCATAATATATTATTTTTATGAGGAATTCATCTCAAATGTTTATGGGCACTATAGTTGCATCTAGTATGAAAAAATATTGTTGAATCTTATTCATAACATAAAGAGAAATAAGTTAAGAATTTTCCGATATAATACATATATGTATATGGTTATATCTATACTTACAAACTTTATTCTACAGATGGCACCAATCCCCAACAAGGGGCAGAGAACCGCCAGCCCCTTCCGAACCCTTGGCAGCGTGGAGGTTCTAATGCAACTAGTACACCAAACACAGGCCCAGGCCTCATCAATACACCTGGCATGCAGTCATTGTTACAACAGATGTCGGAAAATCCTCGTCTCGTACAATCAATGCTATCAGCCCCATACACTAATAGTATGCTACAAGCTCTCGCTGCTGACCCAGAGATGGCATCTCAACTTATTAACCAGGTATTTCGTCATACAAAATCAACTATACATATACTTTATATGATAAAATATATCAATAATTTTCTGTGGTAATCAGGAAAGTGTTAGATTAAAGTGACTCTCTTTGATTTTAGAACCCAATGTTTGCCAATAACCCACAACTTCAAGAACAGATTCGTACTATGATGCCACAAATGCTAGCCCAGCTACAGAATCCAGAAATGCAACAGATGATGTCTAATCCACAGGTATATTATTTGCATTAAAATGTAACGGAAGACACAAAATTTTCTTTCGAATCATACTTAAAAAACCTGATTCTACACTAATACAACTTCTTAGGTGTTTGTATCTTTTCCAAATGTAAAAGATAAATGGAAAGATTATTGTGAAAATAAGAACTGTAAACTTCTCTCACACTAACATTTTGTGTATTTTTTCATATAACTATTATCTGTTAAATAATCTAAAAATTTGTAGCCTGAATAAAACATAAAATTATGTATTATAATTTGCAATAAATACGAAATATTGTAAGGCTTCCTTATAAATATTAATAAATTTTTCATTTTCAGGCGCTGAATGCCCTACTCCAGATCCAACAGGGTATGGAACAATTACGAGCGGCGGCTCCAAGCTTGGTCAATAACATGGGCTTCGGAGCAGCCGCTGCAACTGCGGCCCCACCACCACCTCCCACTACTAACACACCGCCGGCACAAGCGAGACAACAACAGAACTCTGAACTGTTCACACAGGTAACATTAATCTTAAAAATATTTAAACATATACAATGTTAATATAACTACAGCCACGGGCAAAAGTATTAGGCACCCTATAGTAAGACAAGTTTTAGGGTGTTTTAGCATAGCGAGTGTAAATAAAACTGCATTTATGATTACAATGGTTTATTTTAAGAAAATAATTAATATTTTGTAGGTCCACCTTTTGACTTAATAACCGCAGCCACTCTTTTTGGCATTGACTCTACCAGCCTGAAACATTCTTCTCTCGATATATTTTTCCATTCCTGCTGTAACGCGGCCAATAGAGCTTGTTTATTGCTAATCGAGTGCCTGCGGATATTTTTCTTTAAAATGGACCAAATATGCTCAATCGGGTTGAGGTCTGGTGATTGTGGCGGCCAGTCCAAAAGATCAATATGATTTTTAGCAAACCACTTCATGGTATGCGCGGACTTGTGGCAAGTGGCGTTGTCTTGCTGAAATTTCAGGCCATCGGTGTTTGTATCACCGAAAATTTGCGTTATCGACGTTGCTAGTGCTGTTTCCAGAACTTCAGTGTATTTAACACTATTCATTCGTCCCTCACACAACACCATTTCGCCCACTCCGTCGGCAGCCATGCAGCCCCAGATCATTATTGAGCCTCCACCATGCTTAACAGTGGGAACCACACATTCTGGGTTGTATTCTTCGCCAACCCTTCGCCTAACATAAGTCACACCGGGTGTTCCAAACACCTATGCCAAACGAAAAAAACCCATTTATTTTCAAAGTTATTATTTTTCTTGCAGTAAGTTATTTTAAAAACATTTATGTGTTTTAATATTGTACATAGAATAAATAACAATACCTCAAAGTTAGATTCGTCTGACCACAGTATGTTGGACCAATCTTCCACTGACCAATCTCTATGTTTGAGTGCCCACTCCAACCGATTTTTCTTATTGTGTTCTGACAGCCACGGCTTCTTCCTTGCTTTACATCCTTTTAATCCAGCTTTAAGAAGTCTTCTTCTCACAGTATAAACACTCACAGACCTGCCTTTTGCCTCAGATAATGCTGCAGCGAGCTCTAAAGCAGTTTTTTTCCTGTTTTGTAGAGACTGCCTAATCAACAATCGATCTTCCCGTTCAGTAGTAACTTTTCTTCTGCCTGTTCTTGGTCTATTTTCATGGGTGCCAGTCTCTTTGAAGCGATTTATAGCATATTGAACTGCACATCGCGAGCACTTCACTTCTCGGGATATTTTAACCTGAGACATGCCTTGTTCATGTAAAATCTTAATTCTTAGACGCTGTTCAGCACTAAGTTCAGATTTTTTCGGCATGATTAACACGTTAAATGTTAGTCTTTAGAATTGTGATAGAAATAGTTGCGTAGAAGACGTGTATGTTCACTGCAAGCACTGATAACACACTATAACCCGAAACGCAAAAAAAGCAAATTCGAAGAAACACCGCTTAGGAGCACACCTGGATGTCATAAATATTTTCTTTTATCTTAATTTGGTTAAAAATTGCCGCTAATACAATAGCTAAACCATAAAACACACACTTGACCGCAATATAATGAGATAGTGACTAACAATAGGGGTGCCTAATACTTTTGCACGCAGCTGTAGAAGAATATAAATTACCGACTCGCCTTCCTAACGATGAGACAAGGTGTAATGGGAAAATAAGTTCAGTATGTTCTTAAAGCAGTACATGATACATCCAAAGGGATTGTACTATACTATTTGTTCTAATTTCTATAATTGGTTCTGTCTTCTATGTAAACTAATGTTCATACCTATATGGTTGTAGTATACTGCACTGCATGATTTTTATTGTTCTAAACCGAAATCGTAAATCATAAATGTGATTTTATTATTAAGAGTTCACTGACTATCTTACAGTAGATGGTATCACATGAACTTTGATATTCCGTTGACATTTTCGTAGATTTTATATTTTTGCTACGAATTAATCAAAAATATTGTTCCGATACAGCCGCTATATATTTTAATAAAAAAAATGGCATGGAACCGTGCATAGCCCAATCAAACTCGCGTTTGGTTGGTTATTTCCAACATTTTTAAATACCATATAAACGCGTCGTTATAATTTAATACTGATATTTTCAGTTCATGCAAAGAATGGTATCGGCGATGGCAAACAACCAAACGAACACTCAACAGCCACCAGAACAACGCTACTCACAGCAGCTAGAGCAACTAACAGCCATGGGATTCCTCAACAGGGAGGCTAATTTACAAGGTACCCATCTTTAATGCGTGTTCACTAGTGTAACTTAAAATATACAGGGTGACTGGTGAATTACTATCGATACTTGAGGACGTGATATTTGACGATCATATATGACAAAATAAAAATTAATCTTCTATATATATAAAAATGGATTGCTGTTCCTTAGTCTCGCTAAAACTCGAGAACGGCTGAACCGATTTGGCTAATTTTAGTCTTGAAATACTCCTGAAAGTCCAGGGAAGGTTTAAAAGGTGAGAAAAATTTGAATAATTGCCGGGAAAACCCTAAAAACAGCCCTTTCCCATTTCCCATACAAACGTTTTTTTTTTACATTAGATTTGACAACTCACTAATATGTCAATCGTTCTGTTTGATTGCAACAGGAAAAACCTGATTATTTATGGCCTCTAAGACGGAATAGAGTTCACCTGGTCAGCTATACCTACATATATTACTCTTGACCAAACTAACGCGGACGAAGTCGCGGGCAAAAACTAGTATAACATAAATATTAATAAACTTCTAAGTAAAGTTGACCAAAAGTTATGTAATTAATTACGCATCGTGTGAACACCCTACAGATTAGCACACACGCGTGCGGCGGCGTGGTGTTGTATCAGCACGCCGCCGCACGCGTCCACACTTGGAACGTGTCCACACTTTATTTATTTATACGGAAATTTGGTCAAAAATTAAGTACCTATTTTTTTACATAATTCGAATGAGAATCATGTACCGAGTATTCTCCTTAAATATTGATAGTAATTCACCAGTCACCCTGTATATATTGTCATTTGGATACTTTCTTTATATGAAAAAAAATTTCATACACCAGAATAAGAGTAGGTACATGACATATCATTAACAATAAAAAAAATTTTTTGAATCATAACTATTAGACATCAATTTGATACTGTTGAATGGTCAATGTTTACATGTTACAGAAGAACAGCATTATTTATCCTAGTTTACCATAAAATTCATATTATCCAGAGATATTTATAAAAATATTTAATTTACAGCCCTGATCGCAACATTTGGTGACGTGAACGCGGCAGTTGAAAGGCTACTGGCTCTGGGTCAACTGTCCATGAGCTAACACACTCGCCGTAGAGCCAGACTCACTTGTACCACATTCTGAACAGGACACTGTTACTATTAAGTTATTATAAAATATATGTTTATTATTTTACTAAAAGTATACTATATATTCTCAATTACTATTTATACTTGATCCGTTTTTCTGTTTTATGGTGTGGTGCAAGTAGATCTAGAATTATACAAGCATTATTTAAATTGACAGAAACATCATCATATAAGGTATTATTGAAATTGAACTATCAAAATATCTGACATTATTGGATGGTTTCTTAAATTTATTCATTCCTTATTATTTTAGGTAATAAATTGTTTTTTTTTTTCACATATAAATAAACCAAACCTGAATATTTGACTAAGGTATTTTGTAAACACTGTCTTAGTTTTTATATTTAATAAATATATTTTATTCGATAACTGTTATACTTTCTCACAATGCTATTAATATTTACATGTTTTAATTCCCGTAAACTAAGGTAATTGATGTAGGTTTATGTAAATAGTTTTGCTTTAAAAACTAGTAAAGACACACCAGGCAATAAATTTAAAGCTATAAATGTGCTATTTTGTGTACAGTCACTTCTTATTTTTGATTGTTATTATTTAATATGCCTAAAAGCTATGGTAGTTTGTAATACAAATGTATAAAAGATTACAGAGCAAGATTGAAATAACAAGTCTTTCAGTGAGAGACTACAGATTTATTTATTTGAAATTTTCTTTAAATATCATACTAATTAAAAAGGATTGCCTGAATTTAAATTGCTGTTTGTTTCAAATGTCTTATAAGTTATGTATTTTGATTCGTGTTACTTTGGTCTTTGGTTGCATTAAAATGTGGGGTAAATAATAAAGTTGTTTGAAGGGAGATTGATTGGTGTTTGATGACTGTACAGTTTATTTCTAAATTTCCTTGTGGTGGTAGAACCCATATTTAAAGCTCTGTGCTTTTTTATTTTATCTAATGTGTAGCAAATTACTTTTTAAGTTGTAAAAAAAACAAAACAGACACTGTTGCTCAGTTTTGTTAAGGAATACGTTAAATTTCCAAGAATTATATAGAATAATATTAATACAAAAATACTAATTATGTATCATTAAAGTTTGAAAACGCTTACGGAGTTGTTTTATTTTTCGTTCCATATTTGTGTACAGGCTGTTATCATCACACATAGATTTTTTTTACAAAAAGCCGTAATGACAGAATCAAGTTTAAAATTCCAATTTTATAAAAGTATAATATTAATCAAACGTTCTGTTTAGGCATGGTTAGTCCTACGGGCTATGACTGTGGGTTGGGTTTGTACACCGAAAAACTTAATAGTACCGTCAAATACTTAATACGGGCGTCGACTAAGAATTTCAATTTCAAAAAATAATTTGTTTTTATAACAATTGGACAAAGAGATAAAAATTGTACGTCGCAAAAAGGAAAGGAGATGCGGCAGAAAGGGGGAAAGACCTGAGTAAAACATGACGATATATACCTATATTCGAATATTTATTTGTCGCCAAATATCTAGAATCTGTCAAAGCACTAACAAGTCAGGACTCAGGTGCCTTATTCTCATGCATAGGTATGATGTAAGTAAGATCTATAGGCATACAAGTATGTACTGAATTTTACGTGTAATTTTATTTTTAGCTAGTTATTTTACCAAACCGATTGGGTGGTTAATTAATAATCTCTCTAATAATTAAACAAAATGTTTTTTGTGACAAATCTATTCTATGAAGATTTAGTCAATAAAATAGGTATACAATATAGTCTATCGTACTGCGTACAAGACGCAAGTCTTTCGGTCAACATAATGACATCTGACAATATGACACTAGGGTTATTTATCTGATTTAATTCTTTAAAATCAAATATTTATTAAATAAAATGTGAAGAAATGCTCTAAGAATGTATTATTATTAATACTAGTTATTTTATTTTTTAACGGTCTATCACAGATGTCACAAGTTGTTTTTGAATCAAGTACATATTTAAATTATTGATAAACTATAATTTGGTAAGTATACCAGTTATTATATTAAGGCATTCGTTATTCAGCCCTTCTGAAAGATACCTATTTTACTTTTTTCAGTGAATCATGTATTCTCCGCGACAAAAAATTATGTGGTTTGCATTCAGTTCAAGAGTGTTTATTTTGTTTATTCAAATGGTATCAAATATTCTTATTCCTGACCACGATGCAAAGGTTTTCATCAGTCCTGAAGATCCGACCTTACGTTCGAGTAGAGCTGATAATATTGTTCAACTATTTGTAGGAGGTATGAAAAGATGGGATGCACAGTACTTCATACATATTGCCCAGTATGGTTACACTTATGAAAATTGTTTGGCATTCTTTCCCATGTTTCCTTTAATTGTAAGGTATGTTGGTTACATACTAAGTAGTGTTTTAGGATCTGTAATAAACTTTCACAGTACTCTATTAATATCTGCCACTATAATAAATATATTAATATTTATGAAATCTGCTGATATCTTACACAAATTGAGTATTAGAGTACTTAGAAGTGAAAGTAGGGCATATAAATCTGTAATACTGTATTGTGTAAATCCAGCAAGTATATTTTTCTCAGCACCATATTCAGAATCATTGTTTGCATTAATGTCCTTTTATACTATGTTTAAATGCACTGAAAATGAGACGTTACGTTTTGCTAATATAGATATATTGAGTGCTCTACCAGCTGGGTTCTCTATGATAACTCGATCTAATGGTGTTGTTAATTTAGGATTTATTTTCTATGCTAGTTTTAAGAATGTGATAGAAAGGACATTACCAGAAATTGCGTACAAATATAGAACTTTGAAACATAGGATAATAATTCCAGTTTTATTGCTACCAATTTTTACATCTAGTGTGGCACTTTTCTTGACTGTGATAGTAGCAATTTTCCCATTTGTATTAGTACAAACTTACAATTATTTTAAGTTTTGTGTTCACAATGATCACAATCTACCTGAATTTTTATCTAATACAGAATATTTACTTCCTGGGACTGCAGAAAGTCCTTGGTGTAATAATTCATTGCCGCTCTCATACTCATACATACAAAAACATTATTGGGAAGTAGGTCCTTTTGAATACTATAAGCTAAAACAAATTCCAAACTTTATGCTTGCTTTTCCAATTCTGGTCTTAATTCTTTATAACTGCTTATCATATTTAAAAAACAACATCAGGTTATTTTTAAGACTAGGTTTGAAAGAAAATATATTTAATTTTATATATACCAGTAAAATGAGCAATAGACAAAAGCAATATTCCAAAACATTTGGGGCCAATGATCCTGTTTTCTTTGTTTATATAGTACATGTGCTATTTTTATCGATCTTTTGTTTGGTATTTGTCCACATTCAGGTGACAACTAGGCTTCTGGCTTCTGCTAGTCCAGTTTTGTATTGGATTTGTTCAAGCAAGATTAATGTTGGACCTACACCAACATCAGATCAAAATACTATAAACGAACATTTCCGTCGTATAGGCATCGGTAAAAGGATACCGTCGCACCATTTATCGATAGCGAATTTGGAGGGTGTTGACAATATGTATAGTAAGTGGAAAACTTTCATTGTATCTAGAAAGATGCCAGATTTCCAATCACGGTTCATTCAATGTTATTTTCTTGGTTATCTTGTTATTGGAACTGTATTGTTTTCCAATTTTTATCCTTGGACCTGATAAAATGTTTCATATAGTTCTTATTAAATTTTTTTAAACGTTTCAGGATACATAATACATATCACTTAATTATATCATACCAAATCTAACACTACCATTGACATATCATTCCACATTATACTTTTTAAACTAAATTCAGGGCCAATGTGTTCTTAAATTTAGCGTTATAGATAAACAAAGCCTTGTATAAATAATTATCGCATGGGGCCTTTTGGGAACTAGTCCATTATATATTTTAAAAGTTAGATAAAATTGCTAGATAGAATTTGTAGGTAGTGACAAAATAAGCTTTACTATTTGAAGTTAAATTTGATTATAGTAACAAAAATTTTTCTAGTCATATTTATATTAGAAATGTAATTGCATTAAAATTTATTTTAAGAAGCGAACCATATAGTGTAGTGTAAACCTAGTAATATGGTGGTGAGAGTGAAGAATTGGATTTTTCTGATGAAACTAAGTCAATACAGTTTAGTTTGTTTACATAGAAAAAATCTTATTATTAGAATTTACGAAATATAAATCTAAGAAGTGTGTGGCTTGGTATTAAGAGAGCTTCTTAAATTTTTCATCTATAAAGTTATAATTTTTAGTCTCAATATGCTTGTTTATTAATCTATTAATGAAACATTTAAATGATGTATTTATCAACATATTTTCTATTTGTATGGTTGTGAATACTTCTTGTTAAATAAACTCACAATCACAATTTATAGCTTTTTAAATAATAGCTTCCAATGAATTTCTGCAATAAAGTTTTTAATATTATATTTTTATTTTCATTTACCTTATCTCCTACTTCAGTGTAAAAGGATCTACCTAATACATTTTGAAATTTACATTGACGCATATAAAATATATTTCTTAATGGAAACAAAAGTTATCGAAAATACGAATTAATTCTTCATTAAATACGAAATGATAATTTGTTCTTATTACTAATATTTTTATAGCAAAAACATTATGGGGAGATTCTGATGGTTGGTGATGGTAAAACAGATTTACTCTACCCTAACACTGATTAGTTAGATTTTATTTAAAATAGTACTAAATACCATATTCATTATGATCACTTTCAACACTAACCTGATTTAAAATTTATAGCTAAAAATTACATTACTTTATTTATCTTATATTATCTTAATAACAAATACATGATAATACATATTCACCATTGCATAATGGGTTTAAAATTACAAATAAGTTAATTATATTATAATTCTAATCATTACAATCTATTATATAACTTATTGTAATATTCAGTTTAATAAGAGTTTAGTTGGTGCTATCGATGACACATTCAGATATGGAAGGTCTCGGTGAATCTGCAGTTGAGTCGGGCATCATGTGCTCTGCATCTGTTTGGTCGGCGGCGAAGACTTGATCTCCGTCGCCGACGTTTTCCTATGCAGTTGCCAAGGCTTCTTGCAGTCTCAGCCGAGCCCTCTCAACTCTCTCCTCCTGGCGACGCAGATCATCCTTCGTTATAGTCACAGCAGCTATCAACGGCTGCTCCGGATTTAAAAAAACCCCTGGATTCTCCATGATTGTTTGTTTGGATCCCGTCTGACCTGCAAATGAGAAAAATACATTATTAAGTATTATAGAATTACACATATATTTTATCCCTTTATAAGTTAGAGGCGATATTTTCACCACCATGATTATTTTTTTTTAAACCGAAATTTCGTCCACCGGTCGTTTTTTTTTATTCAGGTAACTTTTATGATTGTCAATAGACAGTTTGACAATGAAACATTTAACAAATATATATTTATATGTACATATGTTTTTACTTTTATTATATACCCTTAACCATAAACAATTTTGTTTTTCCACTGTTCACTCCTTATGACCGTTAAAGGGTTATAACAATGATTTTAATGAAAGTTTCTTAGCTTGATAGTCAGATTGTAGTATAGTTTTATTTGTTTCTGATTTAAGAATAATTTCGTATTTTTTTTAATGAGTTGTACCTGTAATTGGTTGAGATGACACATGTAAAGCCGTAGCGAGTGATTGTATAGTTGTTGCATCTGATGTGTATGGACCTAAGGGTTTTATGTACTTTGGCAGTGAGGTGGTTCCTATTACACCATTGGCATCACATGCAGTTAAACCCTGAGAAAATTTTAAGACATTAAAATAGCAATTTGGTCAAACTACTAACAGCATAACAGAAAACTAAATTCTTACATTTTGAATAATAAAGTAGTCTAACTTACTTCGAGACGTTTTTCCCAGAATAATTGCTTAGGTTTTTCTTGTGTCCCTTGTTTCAGATCTGTCTTGACTTTGCTTTCCTGTGTTTTGTAGACAGTTACTGGTTGCTTAAATATAGACGCAGTTTGTCTTATAGGAGGCACAAGTGAGGCATCAGAACGAAAACCCCTAAAAATTAAATTTGTACATTTGTATTTTTATTACCAAACATTTTTTATATGTCTCAGGCTATAAAGCACTTGTTTTCAGGCGGAAATTGCAGGTCAATTTTGATTCTTTAATTCAATAATAAATAAACTGAAAAGAGAGTAATTCAAAATACATTGTTTAAAACAAAAATAATCACCATAGAAAACAAAAACTTCTACAAACAAAAATGATACTCAAACAACACATAAAACTACAATAAATTAAGAATTAAATAGGTTACATGCAACATTAGTCATGCATTATGATAACTATGCAGTTATATACAAAACATTGCGGTAGAATATTTTGTGATAAGTGTGAAGTAATAAACAGCGATCTTTCGAATCATAGATATATACTATGCTTAATACTATGAAATATGGTTAATACAACAACATTACACACAAAAAAAACACCTAACAATATTATAAATTTTGAATTATATCCAACTTTTTAGTGTTATAAGCAGATGTGTAGCTTTATTAGAATTAAAGGCAATAATAATAGAAGGCACATTAAAAAGTTGAATCTATTTAACTCTCAGGTATCTTGAGATGTATATTGGTGATTTTTTTATAATTTCTCATAATCTTGCTAAAGCTGTGGGATATAGAGCATGTACATGTAACACAAAGCGGAACTGCACTAATGAACACAACACAAGTGATAGAAGTTATGACTCTAATGTAAACCTGTTGTATTCATACTGCGCCCGAGCTTGCTTCTTGACCTTGCATAGGAGCATTGTGTTTAGTTGACCTTGCTGATAGTCAAAATATGACAAGTTCACACTATCACCAAGATAACGTACTAGCTCGGATTTACTGCGACACTTTTTACCTGTTGGACTATAGAAAAGTCATTGTCACCAAAGACAGGCCAGCTACCGACAGCTGTTGAAGTTAGTCGGGTTAAATATTATTAGCAATGGATAAACTGGTGTTCATGTAAATAACTGAATGGCAGCTATATAGATCATTTTATAGGCACATTATATATTGGATCTAGATTTAACATGGAAGTAATTATAACGACTTTAGGAGTACCTTTCAGTTATTTTACCACTGATCATTATTCGGTAGACATCTCTATCCTCCAATGACCCAATTTTCTTAGGATGAAAGATTATTTTATAAGTAACATCCTGTTCAAATATGAAGTTGTTGGTTCGCTAATGTAAAGTTAAAAAAAATTGTTTTGAAAACTATAGGAAGTAGTTAGTAACCTCTTTTTTGTGAAAACATGATTGTAATAAAAATATTTAAGTTAAAATTTTGTAAGATGTACCTATAGTAATAAACATCAACTTTTCCAGCCGAGAGCCCGGTTTTTCTCACAACTTCTTCTCTTTGCCAACCTTTCGGCAAAGCATCACAATCAGATTTTTTCTTTTCTATTGAAATATTCATATCAGTTATGTCGTACCAATTAATACTCTGTTTAATTTTATTTTTGATAAATGACACGTATCTTTGTAAGATGTTTGGTTTACAGTTCAAATTATAAATTATAGACAAAATACAAACGCATTAAATTGTTTATGTTCACATAATATATAATTTACCCCCTAATGTTTAAATTTTTTTACATTAATATTCAATGTTTATTTCAATCTAAACATAGTAAATATAATGACACTTAAATCAAAGAAATATTTGATAACGTGTATGTAAATAATTAATTTCGGAATAATAGACCTCGCCTTCTTTTTGTTATATTAATTATGGGACCACAGAGTATGTCAAAATATGGAATGTCAGTTGTGTACGTCTGTGCTAATTGCAATCAACCCGCTTTTTAGTTCTTGTCAGTTTGTGCAAATTGTGGTTGTATGGTTTTGTAATAGAACAATTCTTAAAGGATTTTTATAAGAAGTTGTGTGGGTTAATATCTGTGTTATCTTGTGATCAGATTTATATTTGATATGGTACGTGTAATAGAATATTTATCGATATTTTATTCAATTCTAATTTGTTTTTATTTGGCACAGTTGTCAACTTTTGAATGTACTTTCACTTTTTTAAATGATCAAATCATATATAAAAGTCGCGTACGTAATCAAAGTAAGATGATGTTGTAAACGGAAAATAATTCAACTAAATGTTTATATTCGATACATTATGACGGTCTGTCTATTTTTAGTTTGCTAAAGTAAAGAGACCAACCTGTTGTAACCGGGTATTCCGTAGAATCTTGGACGTCGTAAACAAAATTACATACAAATTTATCTCATTATCTATATCTATTTATTATAACTTGTAAAATGATATCATTTTTTCAGTACAAATAGGGGGAATACTAGTGTTTCCCCATTCATTTTCTTAAGTATTTGCATACCTTCAGTAAACAATACATTATTATGACAATTTTTAAAAAATACGTCTGATTAGTAAAGTAGTCCTATTACCTTTCCTATATGTATTAAAATATGTTTTCATGCTTATTACAATATAGCATATAAAAATGATCAAAAGCAGATTTAATTTTGATAAAATATTGTTACCAAAATATTTTCAGCATATTTTTAATATCAACCTTATGTTATGATATCTGTCATACATAATTAATGCTGTAAAAATGATGTCTTTTGTACAAAAAAATATTAGTTAATTTTTGTAGGCCAAAATATAATATTAATATTTAAAACATGGGTTTGGGCAATAGACAGAAGTTTTGTAAATATATTATGAGAGTAAATTCCATTAAAAATTAAAGCCCTATCTGAATATAATGTAAATATAAGTTAAATTAATACAAAGTATGGCCGGGGTTGAAGCCCATAATTAACAAAATAAAAGAGTGAGAAAAACAAAATCAGTAGTTTCAGCTTCTTAATAGTTAATTCTAATAAAATTAAGCCTAATCATATTATTTTACTCTAACAATCTGCTTCAAAAATATGTCACCAATTGTAGTACAAGACATTTCAATGATATCTATAACAGGGGTTGTCATGAATTTTAGGATACACACTTTTAAAGATACCCTCTTTTTTGTCTTATAGGATAAAATGGACTAATAAAAAGTATGTATAGTTTCTGTAATATTTATTTTTGCCATTTAAGCCTTGGTAAAAGCACCCAATTACTCTTATTATAAGTTATAAATAGTTCACACAGGCCTTACCAACTCTTCGTAATTTTTTTTATATAATAAATTTTTCAATACATAATATTCTAAACTAATTTAAAACTGTGGTAAAATGTTTGTGACTAAATAATTAATAAGGAGATGGTGTCAATTTCAATATATATTAAATGATTACCTTATTTGGACATTATAACTTAAAGAAGTTGTTATGCTAATAACAAAAATATATAGTCGACATTTCACACACTATGTATTATTAAATGGGACATTGATTAAATCCTCGAAGTAGCCTTGACTTAGCCATCATTATTTGCCATTGACTACTTTTAAATTCACTCTAATAAAATGCAAACGGAATAATAAATAAGAAAAGCGTCATAGGCGTTGGTTTTAAAGAAAATTGCTCTATATTATTGATACATACATTTTCTAATGTCATTTGTCGCCGATTTTTCATTTCATTCACAATGCTATCGCGTAAACGTTGGCGTGCCTTCCAACCGTTAGGAAGGTTCTCCCGCTGCTTGCTTTGTGTTTACATTATGCCCTTTTTATTGATTAATTTTTTTATTATGTTTGTAGTTTTCATATACGTAATTTTGACTCAGTATCAAGGCGTCCGTGACAGCTGCTATGTTTCACGGCGTTGTCGATCAATTTGTTTATTTAATTATTCATCTACCTAAGAATCAATGTGTGGAAACCTTGAACTTATTTCTCGCAAAATATTTGAACGAACAAAAGAATTATATGTGAAAGACTTACTTAGTTTTAAAAATTGCTGTATCGGCGTCAATGACACGGCTTCAACTGGGATATCTTAAATTTTTTCTTTTATTATTGCATATAAATAGCATTTTGTGTTTCGAGATGAGATTTTTGCTTTATTAGATGTTGATTTACCTTGACCATTGATAATTTAAAAATTTATTTACTCAACACCCACAGCCGCGACCCATAGTCCTATCTCCTTGACCACATCTTATGGTGATCTCATAATTTAAATTGACTTCATCTATTAACACGACAAGTCCTCAAAATATAACAGTTATAAGGAACAATGCTTCCATTTCGAGCCATAAACTATCTAACACATTTATAAATGTCAAGGCGGAATGAATGCGCGAAAGCGGAACGGTAGGCATATAAAGCAAAGAGCATCAAGTTATTAAGGTTTTTCTGTTATCAGTGGAGCGCGTAGGTAGGGCTTTTTCGCTTTAGAGTTTAGTCCAAATGCCAGGAGTGGCTCGTGACGTCATCGTGCGGCAAAATGGCGCGCCATTTGATGGTACCGACACACCCCAGGCCACCCTAATCCCTGCCATGACAGGGTTGTCCAAATCTACTCCAATAGTCTATAGCACAATTCACACTAAATCTTTTATGTTTGACGTTAATTTGAACTTAACGAGCTTACGATCTACATATAAAATGTCCTTAGTGATTTTAGGTCGCCTAAACTCATCACTTAGTTGTACTCAATATTTTATTTACTATTAGAGAATTAATATATGTCATATATCCTAGTTTATAAGATTACATTACAATTATTTGAAGACGATGGTGCGTATATGTACGTTTATTAGACTTCTGGTGCCAGTTCTTTAATTAGAACAGATGACTGTCGAGGACAATTGTTTTAAATGTATGATATACGTACTCCAAAATTTCATATGAATAAAATTTACTATGAACTAGCTATATTTATATTATGTTCGGGTGTTTGATATTTTTTACGTACAGATACTACAGCTGCGGCAGGAGATAAACAGAATAGCAGAATAAATTGTATTCTTATTTATGATGACACGAGTTTAAAATGATTTAAAATTGTGATGGCTATTAATTAAGGCACGAAGCTCTTAATAATACGTTACAGTCGCAGACAAAACGACACGTTATTTTATTGAAATATTCATTAAGGAGACAAATGAAATACTTGGAATTACTTTTGGTTGAAGTCGAAATATCAAACTTTTGGTTTTCATACTAAATACGAAAACTTGTCGTCGGTACAGTTTTGATGTTTATAAAACTAAAGAAATACTTATTTAAACGATCTCTTAATAGAATATGGTTTAGACTTGTGAGGCCAATATCTTGAAATTCTCTTTACCTCACCATTTCAATATACGGCAGTAAAAACATTCGTACTCTTTAATCTCCATACAATATTGTAACAGGCAAATTGTTTTTCATTTGCATAACAGTTGTGAACATTAAATCAATAGTTTTCAATGTGTTACTATGGTATATTGATTTATGTGTTCGGGAGCGTCAATACATAAAACATTTTAAGTGTAACACAGTCAATAAAACAATATGGATGTCATTTGACTATCAGCGTAAATAAACAGGAAAATCTATTAAAATAAATCGTTATACATATATACGAAGATTGATATATTATAAACAGACAAATATTAGGACGAATTTTTATTTAATATGTTAGACCATGACAGATAAATGCTTTTATATCATTTATCATACTAAAACTCTTAAGTTGATTTCGTGTTTTTTATCGTAAGTTTTCTAACAAGGATTAAGTGAAGCCGGTATTTAAATACGAGTCGACAAGAAAAACTGTTTCTTAAAAGGAAAATAACAAATATGTGACGTATGATACATTTATGTATGTGGTTTGTGACTTATTTAAACTAGCATTTACTTAAAGAAACTTATTATGCTAAACACAATAGGAATCTCTGTTAGTACAAATCATTAAAGATCTTTCAAGGAAGCAATGCATATTAGTAGTATCTTTGTAACTACCATAAATCCTTTGGAATATTTTTTTCTTCCTGGTCTGAGAAGAAAAATAGAAAATTAAAAATTACTAAGAATTCTTTCATATATTTATCAACAATTATGGATAAAAATAATATAAATTGTGATAGTGACTAATTCTTTTAAGTCAGTCTTATTTTTTATACTTCTACTTATTCTTCTACAACTTTCTTTCTTTCTACTTCTTCTTACGTCCCTCATAAATTTTTTCTATCAAACTTAATTAAATGTTGCCTATTGTGGAATTGCTGCCTTGGTTTTTTGATATAATCTTAAAGTTGACGGTATTTTTCTGTAGTAAATTGGATTATTTCATACATATACATGTGAATACGTAAAAGTATTTCACTACTTCTATTCAGACGTAAATATTTATACGTTTTCTTCACATATTTATCATAACAAATACGTAAACGTGAATATTATTAAATTTATTTACTTATATTTTGAACGTAAAATACCAAAACCCTCAAAAAAATTAATATGATTTTTTATATATACTTAACTTTTAAACTATTTAATTATATTTTATTTCAGATAACACATCAGTATGGAAGGAGGGAATTCAATGCGGTGTACACATCCTCACGAGCTCTCGTCTTAGGTCAGTATTACAATAATAAAATTAAAATGAAATTAACTTTAATTGCTCGGTTTCTCTTACAATATACTTCACGTAATAATTACCGTCCTACCAACTTTTCAATGTGACATTTAAAGTTTTTGGACACCGACCTTAATATGATTAATAATAAATTATAACTACTTTCATATAAGTAAATGTTATATGTAATTAAAGACAAATTTCTCGAATGTATAACAAGCAATAAAATCAATGGGGTTTTGATTTATAGATTCCATATATTAAGTGTTAAGGTGTATTTGACTGTCCGAGGAAAGCTAACGAGTTTTCATTCTCTTAGCTAATGTATTTTATCGACATACATATAAAAATATACTTCGATGTATTGCGTTTAGAGCACATTACCCTATCGGGGGGAACCGATTTCCCCCAGAGTTATAGCCTTTAGGTTATATCGGTGACCGCATAAAGCCGAGGGCGGGGTCAACTCAATCACGTAGTAGGGACTACACTAATATCTGGAAGTGGGACACTGAATTGTGTAAAGGGGTCATTGTTGACCACCTTAGTTAGTGATGTTTATATTTACCGATTATCTAATTACTTAACTTTGATTTTATTATTGTTTTATTGCATTATATATAGTTATAGTTTTGTTACTCCTATATTACGTCCAGCTTACAAAAATATGCACGTATTTTGTGTCTGACATACAAAAGTGTATCTGAAGATTTTATTGGGTTTTCTAAAGTAAAAATAAGATGAAAAGTCTCAAATGTTTTATACTGTACAAGTGACGCTGTCTGAACAGCAGACATTGTATTTGATCGTCTTTACGTCGTAAAACATTTAATAAACTAAAAGTGGTTCAGGTACTAGAAGTGGTTCTAAGAATGTCACGGCCGATACTCTGTATATAATAAATTAGTCGTGTTCCTAGCTGTTTCATATTTTGGCAGACGAGTTCGTTCACAATATTTACTTTAACACACACCGTCCTCTGATCTTTATTGTTTAAACAGGACGTTGTATATCATACAGGCACTCGATTGTTACCTGATTAATACTCACATGCACTTATATTAAAATATGTGTTATAAGTTTAGTAGAAAAATGCTTCCCTTATAGATATCATTATATGTGTAAGTGGTTAGGTACTTTCATATTTAAAACTGTACTTCTATTAATATCACTTTTTTATATGAGACTAGCTTTCCACCCGCAGCTTCGCCCGCGTGGAGTTCGGTTATATCGCGTTTCCAAGAGAACCTTCCTAAAGTCTGGGATAAAAACTATCCTATATTCTTGCTCAAGGTCAACTCTATTTCTGTACCAAATTTCATTAAAATCAGTTCAGTGGTTTAGGCGTGAAAGCGTAACAGACAGACAGACAGAGTTACTTTTTGCATTTATAATAATAGTAGGGATTAACAGACGTCCTGGGAAATTCTTAAGGGTTATAATTCGATCCTAAAGAAATGCATGTTCCATACCAATGTTCTTGATTCCCAAAGATAGAACTAATTAAGGTACATAAAATACCTTTGTTCGCGATATTGGCGGTGCGATCTATTATTAAACAACTTGACAGGCAACTGTCAAACAACTTAGTCATTTCAAACGTGCTTAGTAAAGAGTATGTATAGATGTATATTTAATAATAGTTAAGTGCTTTTTCTTAGTTTCATCGTGATTTTCTTGATTATTTTTAAATGCAAGACCCTACGGAATCAGAAGTCAAACAAAAATGTGCGATATCAGTAAAGGGTTTTTCTTGCATAAAGACTAAATTAGAGATTTACAATCTTTAATAATCTTAATGAATTATTTTAATTTTTTTTTTGTATTAACGGATGTTCGAACATGGTCATGATTGATGTTTTTCTGAAACTGAAATCTTCATGCAAAATAAGATATAAATTTGAGACTATAAAGAAATATATAACAAAGCTAAATAAATATAACCTGTCTTAAAGAAAAGTTGTGATAATTTGAACATTAATGAATTTTTGGCTAATAAAATTAACTACGGTTTTTATGGACACTATTACCTAAGCATTAAAGACGATATTCATGAAATTGTCACATACATATATTGTGTTAAATAATCATTATACATACAATATCAAAAAGTATAACAAGTTGTATATTATGCTTCATATTAATTGTTAAATACTTTGTCAATCGATGAATCAATACTTAGTTTAAAACAAAGACAGTTCCAGTTTTCGTTTATCGTATATAGATAAAATATAATGGTTGATGGTGTCATCTGATTCATGGCATTCCGTCATCAATAGTCCATTCATCTCTATGTATATGAAATATTAGTTCAGTATACGGAATAATTATTATTATATATTTTGTATAACTAGTTTTTTCCCGCGACTTCATTCGCGTTAATTTCGTCATTAGTAATATATGTATAGCTGACCGGGCGAACTCTATTCCGTGTTAAATAACCAGGTATTGGTATTTATTAAATTTTTCCTGTTTCAATCGAACAGAATGATTGACATATTAGTTAGTTGTCAAATCTAATGTCAAAAAAACGTTTTTATGGGAAATAGAAAAGGGCTGTCTTTAGGGTTTTCCCGGAAATGAAATAATTTAATTTCAGCTTTTAAATCTTCCCTGAACCTCCACGAACATTTCAAGACTAAGATAAGATAAATCCGTTCAGCCATTCTCGAGTTTTAGTGAGACTAACGAACAGCGATTCATTTTTAGATATATTGTATAATAAACAAAATAGGTCGATATTTTATATTGTGATTACATCTAAAACATAGGAACCAATTTTCGATTAATACGGATAATTCATTAATGTAAAGGAAATAAAAACTGTGCAGAATTCTAAGTTAGATTTTTTCCAATTCACTAACTTCTGTATCCAATTCCAAGGATAACTAATTTCGTTGTCTAACGACAAAGAATCATTTAATTGGTGTTTGCTCCAAACCAACAATTTGTACTGACGAAATGTATTTAAAAATCACTAACATTACGTTACCAACGTATAGTCTCTAAGTGACAGGATAGTAAAACTGCGCAAGAATGGAAGAATCTACGCTCCGGTGCTTTAAGTGCAGAAGCACTAAACTCGCACTGGTGTCTTAGTTGTTAGCTGACGAGGAAAAATGTCGATTTCCTTTTAGGGAATGCAATTATATATATTTATATTATAAACATTTATATATCGACTCGTTCAAATATGTTAATAATAAGTCGTTTTATAAGAATAAGAATGCATATATTTAAGAAAAATATCAAAAATGTATGTTAAGGATATCTCGTTTGATGAATTAAAAAACCGGTTTGATAAATTGCAACACATGAGCGGAATAATAATATTTTTAATAAAATAATGTCTACAGTGGACATCTCGAACGTTTGTCTAGTAAATGTGTTCCACAGACCACCCATTCACCTTGGGCAAAGTAAATGTATAGTATTAAATTTGTTAGTCTGTGTTGCTCGCTACTCTAAAATGTGTCATAAGTCATAACAGTACGTACGGCAGAGCGTCGCGGGTCGCACGTCTAAACTACTATGTTAGAGTAAATCACGTATATACAAATGTGCCTTAAAAGTATTAGATTCTGATTAATTTATTATTATAGTGTGTCTGTGATATAAAAACTATTAAGAATATTACCTGTGTTTTCATATGAAGTGAGTTTTATACATATCTATTCATAATAATTTACTTTAAAAATATTTTAATAATTTTTTATTAAATTTTAATACATTAAATATTTCTTTTGATAAATAATATATTGACGAAACTGTCATTATGAGACCCAAGAATAACTGAAAAGTCTAGATTTCTAGTGTTTGCTAAAGGCTCTCACATCAAGTACTGTTTTGTTTTCTGTGTATTTTTGTAAACATTACTTTGTACGAACCAAATTGTTAATGTTTTGCGATTTAAAACGAATTTTAGAATATTTAAAAATGTTATAAGCAGTTATTATTTTCGTAAAAAAAAAAATATTATTTTAATTGTTTTTTTTTATAATAAAAATAATGTTCATACCAATAAATTTGCTGGTAAAATTTTGTTCAATTCATAAATTTCAAGCTTCTTCCCACAGTCCTGGCTGCTGTTAATGCATTCTGTAGTTTGTGTGTAATATAGAAACAAACATCCATAATTCTATCCATCGCCACGTGATTTATCATCCGTATATTATTTATAGATGAGTAGATTATAATAAAACTGCCAATAACAATATACATTGAATGTAAAACTAAATAAATAATTGTTTATTATAATTTTTAATATTCATAGTAGTACGTTAAATCTTATTAAAAGGATATGTTTTTATCGATGTCGTATAAAATTAATTTAAAATAAAAATCTTAATATTTTTTTTCATAAATAATATATTTATTACACGCAGCTATAAATATATCAGTGATAATTTTGGTATTTACGACCTCTCGGTGGCTATCTGTAGCAACTGCAAGTATATCGATCACGAATGTTAAACATAATAAGTCGAATATATTGAAAAAAATTACATATTTACTCTAATAAATGAAATGTTTTCAAAAATATATCCATTGTTACAAATAAGTAACTAAATCGATCAGAGAATATGACTTGTGAATTAGATTGCTCTTTTGATGATTGTCACGCGAGACTAAACAACTAAATTCTTGACCAATTAAATATTTTAAAACTCGTTTCACGATTTGTTCTATTTAATAGATTTTATGAACTTATGTATTCACTTAACGATTTCGTTGATGAGCAAAAATAATATTTATATATAGGGTGACTGGTGAATTACTATCAATATTTGAGGACGTGATATTTGACGATCATATATGACAAAATAAAAATTAATATAACATAAATATTAATAAACTTCTAAGTAAAGTTAACCAAAAGTTATGTAATTAATTACGCATCGTATGAACACCCTACAGATTAGGTATACACTGACACTCACACATACGCGTGTCGTGACGTGGTGTTGTATCAGCACGCCGCCGCACGCGTCCACACTTGAACATTTGGAACGTGTCAACACTTTACTTATTTATACGGAAATTTGGTCAAAAATTAAGTACCTATTTTTTTTACATAATTCGAATGAGAATCATGTACCGAGTATGCTCCTTAAATATTGATAGTAATTCACCAGTCACCCTGTATATGTAGTTATGTAAATCAAATTTTATTTAAGATATATATTACTAACACTGACATACATATATAATCGAAATGAATATACTAATCGTTTGAAGTCTATGAAAAATTCAAACCGGGATCTTAATTAAAACATAATATCAATTTATATTCTGTATTAGTAACAAATAATATTAATTTTAGATAAATTAAGATATGTTAAGCGATAAAAGTATATCCCGTTACGTTAAAGAACAATCTAGAACATGATTATGTCACCCATACAACAATGGAGCCTTGAGGATATGAAGGCGGAAAGTTTTGTCGTACCAGTTGTATGAACAGGAAAACATTGGAAGCATAACAATCACAAACCAAAGCAGCTAAAGATGGAAGCTTGGAGCGACGTAAAGCTTGCCTCGCAAATACTTATAACATTTATATACTTAATCTATATATATAAAAGAAAGTCGTGTTAGTTACTCCACTTATAACTCAAGAACGGCTGAACCAATTTAGCTGAAAATTGGCAGGGAGGTAGTTTAGAGCCACGAAAATGCAATAGGATCAGGTCAGTCACTATAAAACGTGGAATAACGAAACACAATTGACAGCTATGCAATTGACGTATAATGACAGATATGTAATTTAGTATTTGCGGGATAAATTTAGAAAATAATTGTTTTTCACATAGGCAGTTATAGTTTGTGTCTTCACGAGTTGGGAAACCTTCCGCTTTATTTGTGTTAACGTTAGCCCAAAAAACAAAAAATGTGGTTTACAAAGGAGCACTTCAATGCGACGGATAATTTGCGGACACGTATAACGCTTCGATTCGGTATTTACTTTGGATTCACTTTCATTTACTTAGAGAAGTTTAACTAAATAACACTTCATTTTTGTAATCGAAATGAATTCATTACTGTTGTAAAATGAAATAAAAATTTTCCTTTTCAAATATAAAACAAAAAATAATAATTCTTTATCTTTTAATCACCAAACGAAATGTTACACAAAACAAAGCCTTCTGGAGCCGAAACGGAGTTCGCCAGGTTTACTAGTTTAAAATAAACAAAAATATTACAGTCTTAAAATCATGGAAATTATTTTAAAATGTATCCGTCCCTGATTTATATTTTTATTACTTCTGAGTGATTCTATTTGAATGAGAAGTTTCTAAACATCTAATTTGCATATTATCTATAAATATTTGCAATAGCTTAAAATTATCACGTTGCATTATTTGAATGGAGCGTATTTTTTCTGATTATCATTCGTATTTTGTTTTGATTTTTGCGTATATATTTCATTATGAAAATAATTAGGTATCGATTATTTTATACGTGTAAGCTCAAGTATATGGTCATATATTTGAGCATCTCAGTGTTGATATGTCTACTGTTAAGACAAGTTATCTATATATATAAAAGTTACGTGAATCATAACATTTGTGAAATAGGAGAATTAAACGCCACTAACAAAAGAAGAAGAAATAGGAGAATTTATATTTTTTCTAAATTATTGCTCCTAATAGAGGGTAAATTGATTTGATTTTGTTTAATATGAATTTTAATGTTCTTTAGTATAAAATTTCTTAAAAGTATGTACACTAAACGATGTTTAAAAGTTTTTCGTACTATGTCCCATTTTTCGATCTTACAAAAATCAAACAAAATCATCTCATAAATCACAAAGTTAGTCGCGAACTCGAGAAAAAATTACGTGCACAGTCCAATAGATATCAAATATTTCCTAAAATAAATAAAATGAAATTGTTTTATATTAATATGAATAATTATCTTTAGCATATAATGTTGATTAATAGTTCATTCCATAAACACGTTGTGGAGTATCATGTGTGTGAAAGTTTATAGATTCATTAATCACAGTAGTTAAAAAAATAATGCAAAATTTTGTGCTTTATTGTGTTATAGATTAGTTCTTCGTTCATTCGTGTACGTATTGTATAGATTTTTTAAGGAACATTGAGTTTTTAAGAACTTACACGGCTTTCAATCGGATTATTATCAAAGACTTGACCAAACGAAGCAAAAGATATTATATAAATATTACAATGTATATGTATATGTATAGTTTAATATAATATGATATTTTTTTATCATTAGGATTAGTTATTAACAATATTATATTTCATCTATATGTTTTCGGTGTAAACTGAAAGCAATATAGTTAACATGAATGAGTAACATAAAAATAAATAACACTTATTTTCTAAGCAAAAGCCCATGATAGTATTTTGTATTTTTCTACAACTTTGTGATTACAATTTCACGGGCACGTCGATATTTTTATCACCTTAAGAAAGAATCTTCGACTGTTTCCTTGCAATAATCTCAAGTAGATTTTAACCGCACTTTTTTTATCTACTATACATCAAAAATGGGTGTACTACTGTAAAAAAACAGAATTTCCTCGATTTACATTCTATTAAACACAGGTTTTAATTAGGTTTAAGGTTTTAATCTTCACAAAAGCTATTTGGACATTATATCTGCTTACATATAAAGTTTACGTCATACATTTAAATCTCATTAATTTTAGAGCGTTTAAGTACTACACTGTTTTTGTCAGTTCGCAGTCGGTAAAACCTTTTAATGCTCATGCGTATCGTAAAACGTTACTATAACGAAAACGCCTGTATACTAAGACTTCGGTGTCACGACCTTGGAGTGTGATGTCATTGCGGAATACCGAACATCCTTGATTAGCACTAAATACTTTGATTTGCGATTCTCAAGTTTACAACGTAATGTATGAATCGCTCTTTGATTCTTATATCGGTAGTTATTTAAATGCTTTGAATTCAGATAAATACTAAAGATGTACTAAGGTTTCTTTCACGTATAAACTTTCACAGAGAACTGTATAATTATAGACCATTAGGTAAAAAATGAGGTAAAAAACGTAAACACAAACACGTATGTAATTGATATTATTTTATATTTAAGGCCAAAAGGTAAAGACATTATGTGAAATGAGTTTATTATTTATGTATTAAGCATGCTATTCAAAGTCCGGACATGCGACGGACTTCACTTTCGTAGTTTCATAGTTTGTTTTAACTAAAATGTTTTATATCATAACTTTATCAATTTACACTATGCATAGTTTAAGATAAAATGAAATAATAAATATAATGTTTTTAATGTGACATAATCTTCCGATAAATTAAATAAAAATTTATATGTAGATAAATTGGGTTATTAATACCGTATATTCTTATCAGTGACATTAAGAAGAAGTTAATTGACGATACAATTAAGGTGATAATATATTAATTTATAATATAATATTAATAATGTTTTCGTATCAATTTTAAGGAAGTTCATTAAAGTAATCGAGCACAAATACGCCGCTGTATAAAATTTCGAATGTTAAAAGTATATAAAAATTTGTATTGTTCCATTAATAGTGCAAGTATGTCTGATGCAAGTAAGACAACAAAAGCTCTATCCCTAGCCATAATTTTAAAAATTATTTTTTTTATTATTATATGAGGAATCTTGTTCGTTTCAATTGCGTTTTAATTTCGTGAAGAGCACTCAAAGAACACGACATCGGGTTTCATAACGCATGTCGATTACATCAATTGAGTTTAATAACTATTCATTAGTGAACATGTAGCAGACAAACATATATATAAAGCTTATATTATATATGTATATATATGTTTATGTTTGAAGTTCAACGACAAAATCTACTACAGCAAAATCCGTTCGAATTTTTTTCATTTTATTTTGTTTATTTTGAAATAAACAATACTTACAAAATACATATTGATTTTTTTAAACCTTTATAATTTATGTGTGATATACATATATACATACAGTGGTGGCCTAGTGGTTAAAAGGGCCGCCTCTCATGCAAGAGGACGCTGGTTCGACCCTGGCCCTGGCAAGTACCACTGTGATTTTTCAGTCATATGTACTTTCTAAAAGTATTTAGACACCACTGATTAACGCATTCCCAAAGACGGTTGACGTCAGGAAGGCGGCCGGTCGTAAAAACAATTAGCCAAAACTATTCACAACATAAAAGGCAGACCCTGGCTATAGCTGGTAAATTGCCAGGTAGAAGAAAAAGATACATATATACATGCACATATACATATGTTGTAAAATAATATCAATTACATATATTACAGAGTTAGAAATATTTAAAATAGTATGATTTTGTATTGTTAACTGTTATTTTGTTCTTTTAAAGATTTATTTTTTCCATATTGTCAATGAAAATGTTATTGAAAAACAAGTTTAAATATATATTTTTTTTTTTACCATTTAAATATTCTCTTTTGTATCTGTCTATGTAAGCAATATCTCTTAAAATTCTTTAACTGAATATCCTGATTGGTTTGTCCATAGGTATCAAATTGCAATACTTAATTTATCTACAAAGTTTTTCTCTTTAAACTCAGTTCGGAAAATTCTATATTTTAATGTACTACGGAGGTTCAATATAAAAGCTTTTTAATGTCCTCTGAAACAAGATGTTTAAATAAGTTGGGAATTTTGTTGTTTTTTTTTTCTCATCAAAATACATATTTTTAAGGTTTATCTATCAGATTGGTGAATCGTATCGTCGTGTAATAAAGTATAAGTGAACCAATTAATTTCTAACGGAATACAAGTGAAGTAATATTTTAGTCATTTAAATGCAATTTATTTGTAATGAATATAATATCATATTTATCAAACACCACTTATAACGACATTACCTGTCAGCGTTCGGAAAGAACACTTCAAGTATTCATAGATACTTATAAATAGATGTAGATAAAGATATCGTCAATATATAGCTCTAAAATTAAATAATAACATGTATATCGGTTTTGTTGTTACAGAATAAAGTGCAAAGTTAGATCGCAGGATGACTGTCACACCGAGCGGTCCACCGCACGTTACACCGCATAGACATCAACACCAGCGACACCTGACGAGACCTATCTTAACCAAGTGGCCTTAGTTAATTATTAAAGTGTAACTTTTGTACGCCAGTTTTACACCGACCTATTATAATATAAGGTGCGAAGTGTTAGTGTTTCTTTTTTTTTTTGTGTGCGTGTGGGTTTATGTGTGTCGATGGTGCGGCCGACATGGGAAAATCCTCGGCGAGAACACATGGCCAAGGTGAGTTATATACGTGTATAATAACATACTGGCTCGAAGGTCGAACAGACGGGGACCACGTCTGAAGGCTAAGGAAATTGTGAAAGGAATAACATAATTATAAGATTAAGTTGCTATAGTTTTGATTAGAGATGGGTCTGATCGCCGTGAATGTATCCACGGATAAATATTTTTGGTATCTTTGATAAGGATCTTAATTATTGAGAATTAATGACAAGAAAATATCTCTTCTTTGGGTGAATGCGGATATGGATTGCAATTCGGTGCATCACTAGACTTAATGCTTATCACATTTCTAGTAACTTGATAAGTGATATTGTGACTTGTTATTTAAAATGTAAGTGTTTAGGACAAGTAAGTTGCTGAGTTAGTTTAATATACTCACATCAACATGCATTGATTATTATATATATAAACGTCACTAGTACCGCTAAAACTACAAAAAATATGATTTTCGTTACTATATTGCTTTGTTTATATAAAAAAATATAATCCTTATATAAAAGTAGTAATGTTTATTATTTTCTTTGACTTTATCGAGACAGGATTTGTAGTAACAATAAGTCACGGTTAATCATTATTATATTTGCATGATTTCAATGATGATAACTTTATTACATGTAGGTACTACGTAAAACATACGTAGGTGTTATAATCCCCGTGTTACAGGTATACTTTATGGCATTATATTTAACTAAAACGACGAAAGGCTTACAACATTCAATGTCAATATATTATGTAAAACGCCTTAGTAAATTGTCTTACACACCTATATTTTTTTGCTTTGATAACACGCCTGTTTGAATGCTACGTTTTAATATTTTTTTCTTATTGTATATTTCTATGATGTTGTATCATTATGTAAATTTTACCATAGTTAATATTAAATCCGTGTTTGGAAGGATATATTTCTGTGTGCTGTAAACACTGTCATGTGTAAGGCAACACCGTAGTGATGCGCGCGCCGCTGGCATGGCGCTAGTGAGTGCCGGTGTGGAGTGTCGTCGGCGCGGCCGCGTTCAGAGGGAGCGCGCGTTGTATCGCGTGCTGCGTGCTCACATCTCGGGGTGGCCGGGCGAGGAGCGCGGCATGGCGCGGCGGTAGCGGCGCGGATGTGCGCGCGCTCGGAGGCCGTGGAGCTGGAGGTGCTGGGCGCGGAGGGCGAGATCCGTCTGCCTCCGCGACCCCTGCGGCTCTCCCTCCTCGAGCTGTTCGGCAAGCTGGTGCGACGAGACCAGCCCGCCGCGCCGCGCCGCCGCAACAGGCACAACCATCGTTTCCGTACCTTCGTTGCCTGCGGTCCGTAATATTATACTATACCCACACACACATAATGTATGGTATCTATTAGATTCTCCGTTCCCTCCTATGTTTACAATATGTACACATTATGTCACGTCGAAGACACTTTTTATAACGTGCGTACCTAAATATATTGTATGAATCATGGCGCGTTTTTAGGTTACGATCTCAAGGTTTGGAGTAAATGTTAGTTCGTGTTGAAAGCTTTATTCGAATAATATCCTGAAAAATTGCACAATGCCCAAGGTCGGAGGCGCCGCGCCCCCGCTCGGTCAACGTCCGGGGCGACGGCGCTCTAACACCTCGCGTATGACCCCGCGTGTTCGCTTTTTATTGATTATCTGTCAATATTTTTCTCTCCTTTTGATCTTTACTTAAATATATCATCTTAAAACAGTCATCGATGAAAAGATCGATCGTTTGAGTTCGCTGTGTCTTCAGAAGAGCATCGTTAGACGCGACCAAAGACAACGGTTTATTTTTAATTTAATGAATTGCGTTTTCAGCATATTTCAATTTGTTTTGGTAAGATCGTCCGACCTTGGTGTGCAGCTGAATTAAAAATAAATCTTTAATCAATAACACAACTCTTTGTTTTAGGCTAAATAACAAAAAAGAGTAAAGAATTATAAATATCGAAGTCACAATGCCAAATATTTAGATCGAGCTCTAATTATACCGTGTACTCACCATGCCATTGTTTTGTCGCATTAAGGTTGTAGTTCATGTAGTCCATGGGTACATTTGATATATATCTATTTGCGTGATTCTGACCGTTACACGCACACAATTACTATGGCCGTTACTATGTGCGTGTGTGTTATAAAATATACGTCGTACCCATTACGAAATGTGTTTGACTCGGCGTTTTTGCTTTTTACCCGTGGGAGATTGCGTTCTGCAACATTGACATATTATATGGAACATCAGTTGCGAATCGTGATATACAAATATATAGGAAGATATTGATTCAGTTAAAACTTATGACATACATATATGATTTCAAATTGTTACCACTTTACAAGGTAGAGATTATAATTGATTCAATCTAGTTTGTGTATCTAATTGAATGGCTAAAGATCACTCGTTTAGTCGTAAAGATAGTTTTATCTTTTTTGATTAAATCGCAAAGGAATAAACACAGATTCTTTTATAGCTTGTAAACGTTTATATGGTGATTTAGTGTCGTTTATATATATACATACTTTCATATATGTAAAGAATATGGAATCATATATATTATGTAAAATGTATTTGTCTCTGTTATTTAATTCCAAATGTTAAACATATGTACTTCTGTATATTAGTTATTTTTCAATAAAAAAGGTTTAAGTATAAAAATCGTAATCAATTGAAATACAAATACTTTCCTTTAAAAATGTTAGTGATAAGAAAACACATAAAACGACTATGAATTTTTTTGCGCTTAATTGAAAACTCAGTGAATGCAGAATTTTAAAATGGTATTATGTATTTAAAAAGAACTCTTAGTATGTACTTTAAACGATATGTCAGTATGCATATTATTTACTATGTTGTTTTACGACTAAACTGCTTTAACGAACTATGTGATTGTCTTTGATAGCCAGTTAAATGTCCTAAGAATTTTATGTTATTCATAGATTACATTACATATCATACATTTAATGTAAAAAACATTGATAAAATTTATTACTATTGAAGTTAAAACAAATGAAATTTTGTTATATACAGTGACTTTTGTTACCACTTTGTCTTTGAATTACTTTGTTATTGTGGTTTAAAATTTATTAAAATCAAACGATGTTTTTCATTGCATATAAATTTGTGAATGTTTGCCTGTGTGTAACGTGTTAACTATTTACCTAAATTTCGTACGAATTAAACTTAAAAGTCAGCAAAGCGTAATTAACATAGTTAAAAAATCATATTAATTACGTTTTGGTGATCCCGAATAAGCTCTAATGTAATGTTTTTAAAATAAATTTTCATTTAAAATCAGTTCACAAGAGTGAACACGAAGTTTCTATTTGATTAATGAAAAATATAAAAACATTATGACTCATAACACTATGTTTATATTTTGTGATATTCTTTTCGTGTTACACTATGTAAACAGTTCAGACGTCGTGGGCGTATAACTGAGTCACCCTAAAATTTCTATTTACATTGTAAGCGGAATAAAATTTTTTTTCTTCAATATACAGGGTGTCTGGTGAATTACTATCAATATTTAAGGAGAATACTCGGTACATGATTCTCATTCGAATTATGTAAAAAAATAGGTACTTAATTTTTGACCAAATTTCCGTATAAATAAATAAAGTGTGGACCCGTTCCAAGTGTTCGAAGTGTGGACGCGTTCGGCCGCGTGCTGATACAACACCACGCCGCCGCACGCGTATGTGTGTGTGTGTGTATACCTAATCTGTAGGGTGTTCACACGATGCGTAATTAATTACATAACTTTTGGTTAACTTTACTTAGAAGTTTATTAATATTTATGTTATATTAATTTTTATTTTGTCATATATGATCGTCAAATATCACGTCCTCAAATATTGATAGTAATTCACCAGTCACCCTGTATAACGTTGTCATATTTTTCACAATGTTCAAGGCAGAACACTAGTGACAGTCGCAATTTAACAAACGCCTGGTGTAACGAATTAGTCTTCATCTCGATAGATGGAAGTTTATTATTGTAAAATGCTTGAATTTAAATGTATTTATTAAATCTTATCTACAATATTTAAAGGGCTTAGCAGATCATCTTATAAGGATAAATATTTCATAATAATGTAAATAAATTGATAAAATTTCACAATTTATTGTATATAGTCCTTATAATTTTAATATTAATTTTCATAATGTGAAGGTAACTGGGACAGTCCCACCTATATTTTCACACAATCAACTTTTTTCTTTGAATATTAAAGTGATTTCGCTTTTTACTCTATCACGCAGGCATTAATGAATGAATAAGCAAGAATTTATAGTTGGTTTGTGTTTGTGTGCCAAAGTCTTAAGCTATATTTAAAACTGTTTATATTGAATGCACTCCGATGCATATTATTGTTAAAAAACGAATATTATAGAAACATTGATTTATCGGAATCAAAATATTACGTTCTAATTGAATTGCGTGCGTGATTTTGTAAACATTAGTGTTGAATTTTTAAGTCTCGTCGTATATTATTATAATGTAATCATAACATTATTATATTTCCAATAATAGTTTTGAATTTAATATGAATGAGGCACATGTAAAATTTACAAAGGGTTACAGCTCGGTTGTACATGACGTAATACTTCACGCAATGCAATGCCATTGCTAATCTAATAACTGTAATAGTTCCTATATGAAGGTGTATTGATTATATCAAACAGAGCGTTCGATGCAATTACTCGAGTGCGTAATATAAATCTATTGTGAAATATTAAAAATTAGGATATTATTTAAAAGTTTTAATTCAGAAATTATAATCTACATCAGTTTAGACTTTTGAAATCGATCGGAATCCCCGAGACGACGTCGTCAGAATATTATGCTTAGCACAAGTTCGAACCGTCACACTAAATACGAAGAGTATCGCGTTTCTCATTCAATAACCTATGTACGTTCAAACTAAAACGTACGATTTATGAATGAAAACTGCCAAAGCTACGTATTTTAAATTTGACGATGCGAACTTAGGTTAAGTTTAAAGGGGCACTTCTAATCTCAACAATCGCAGTATACATTTAGAACCGACCCTTACTGTTTTATTGCCAAGTCTGTGTTCGTTCAAGTAAAACATATAGTAGAATTGAATGGAAATTTTTAAATGAGATATAAAATGTACTTAACATAACAATTCCATTACAGTCTGTTTGTGTTATATTTTAATATGACAATAGCTTCATATAATCCGGAAATCTCAGAATCTTTATGACGTTGTGAAAGATAAGTGTTAATCATACTTTTATATATGTGTGTGTATGTATGTGTGTCTAGTCTTTAAAAAATCTAGTTGTATATAATGCAGTAAAATCGCTTATCAATTGCAAACGATGTTCACATTATGGGTTATAAACTAGACTTTATTGTTATTCTTTAATTTAAATCCTATAAAACAAGCAAAACATTGGGTTGGTCCGGAATCGGAATTGTATGTGAGAATATATGCTTTAGTATTATATATAAGTATATACGAATTATGCAGTGATATTTCAAATAAATCATAATTATTAAGCTTTATATACTACTTTGTATAATACATATCTTGTATGTTTAATTCGTAATCTCCACTCTACAATGAAATACGTTGATCGTATGCAAAACTTGTGACGTATGGGTTTCGTCTTGGTTCATACATGATTTTTCTTATCTTGGTAAATATTTGATATATATGTAACACATTAAGTGACTGTCGGCGTGAATCACGGATACAGTCGTTTCCTTTGACCAATTGAAAAATTAGTTTCACATTATATTATTTGTATGTAAAATATATTTTATTCATTGTTATTATAACTGACAGCCGTTTAATTTATTCTTAAGTATTCTTTAGAGTAAGTGTCGGTAACTAAGTGAGTCGTTGCTCGAGATCTTCTTTATCTCGATGCTGAGAGCGTGGGCACGTTTTGATTATATTAATACATCGTTTATCATACATTATAATCGAGAGTTTTATCTCTTACAATAATCTCCTGCGGCTTATTCTGATCTGCATTTCTAATTCTGTTCATGCAAATTCAATTTATATTTCAAAGTTAGACGTTATCCAATCACGGTCGCCTTCTGTCCGTGGATCGTGCCGTGGCAATTAATATTATTTATTACTTTACACCGAGAAAATACAGCTGTGAGATTTTTCCGTCTAAGTAATTATTTGTTATTTGTTTACATTTAATACTGTTTCACAATGTATCACATAATAAAAGTCTTATTGTTATGTACATATGTGGTTCTGAATTAACTTTGACAGAATTACAATGTTAAGATATTTAAACAGGATTAATTACATAAAGTCTCAGCATGATTTGAGGAAAGATTAAATTTTTTTATTTCCTAAGTGTATTATAACATGAACAGCTCATTTGTAATACCCATCTTGTTTAGGATCACTTTTCCTGCCTAGGATTATATTGTTTTATAAGTAAGTAAGTCACGATAATCTTGGACTGCTGAGTGCGCGCTAGATAAGATACTTTGTATGGCCTCATAACCTAATTATTAATGGGTATTTCTTTTTGAGCTCGCCTTTCACATATGTGATTGACTGCGATTGGTTGTATATATGTATTGTAATTTACATAAACTATGTAAATATATGTATTGTAACGATATGTGGTTACAAAAAACAGGATCGTTCCTGTTTGTCATTAATATTGTATAGGATAGCCATCATAGTTATATGGCTGGATGCTATTGTCATTGAGAAAGGATTTTGGTACGCTTCCTTAAGATAGCAGCTCTATTATAGTCGAGTGGTAATATGAGAGAGGGTGGCTTTTAGAAACTCACGTCCTAGCTCATAAAGGTCAACGACCTCCGTATTGTCCATAAATTAAAATGTAACTTTCTGTTAAAGTGGTTACGTAAGTGACGTAAAAAAAGAATATTTTGGATAAAGAACAATTTATGTATTATTTACATAATGTTTTACCAATTTATAAAATGAAATTATCTAAAAGAACCTACTTTCTTTCCTGTTACAAAATTTCCGTTATTCAAATTAATTTGATGTAATTCAGTTGCTAAAAATTTTATTATAATTCAATTGTATTAAATTATTTGCAACTAAAAGGGACTGAAATTAGTTTAGGTTATTATTTTCCTTTATCGTCTAGTGTTGGTCCACTAATTCAAATTTTGTCAAAGAGAGCGAAATCGATATAATCGATTTATTAATTATCCGTCGTGGAATAAATCTTCCACTTCTCGTATTACGTGCATCCCTAATCCCAGAGTTTTATAATATTCCGTATATTTTTGACCTCAAATCAAGTCAAGTCTTATATCTATTTTTTACGTTTTGCAGTTGTTGGTTTGGTAGAGCCAGTATGCTCATAAAATTCCACTGTCGTAGAATTCCACTGTCGTATAATTTACTTTGACAAATAATATCTTAATGGAAATTTTAAATCAAAGTAATGGTTTTATAATTACTTGCAATTTTTTTGATATTTTTTGTTTCAAAGAATGACTTTATTTATACATGCAATAAATTAATATTATGTTTATATAAGTTATAATTAATAACTGATGTATTATAAATTTCGTTTATCTGAATGCTCTTTTATATTTTTAAGCTTATTAAAAATCTTTGAAATATTTGCTTCATTTAAAGTATGTATGTTAATATCATAATATTTACTAATAAATATTTGCCGTATTTTTCCATGAGATTTTCAGATTTGTGTAATTTTTAACTGTACCATCCGTGGTTTATGTGTCATATAAAACTTAGTCTGAATAAAATAATTCCTTTATCAATGTTGAGTGCATTGAATAGAATTTCATTTATCTTTCCTCTTCATACACAGGTCTAATTATTTGTATCTTTTCAATAACTATCTGTTTGCTTATCAATAGTTTCTCGTTTCTTATACAATAAACCACTGTTATACTATTCGATGCGATGATTTACGAATGAATACTTATCAAACTCCGTATTTCGTATAGCGATGCAAACATAGGGTAATCACACTGATGAACCATACGATTTTACAATGAATTTATCAAGTATGTGATGTTTTGATAGTTATATATATTTTTGTGTTCGTAGCCAATTGAAGAATCAGTATAAATTTTTTGAAAATTAAATATTATATATCCTTGAGCCTATCAAAGTTTCAGAATAAAGCAAATTGTTTATATAGTATTGATTTTTTTCATAACAATATTTTTAATACGAGCAAGTATGTAGTGTTGAAATATTTTTAGATGTCTTCAATTTAAAAAAATATAATTTTGATATATAATAGATATCTATACTGTATACAGTATTAACAATTGCTTTGGATTCTTTTTTTATAGTAATTTAACGATTAATTTAAAAATAATTTTATTATTATAATAAAGCGAACTAAAGTTATGTCATTGAAGACGAATTAATGGAGCATAATTTATTTTATATAGGTACGTAAGACTGGTTTTTGTCTGTTTTTTCGTCCGAATGGACTTCACAAAGGGTCAAAATAGCTCCGAACTATATTTGAGGTTTCACTTGCCGATGTACAAAATTAATTTCGTACAATATTTTAACTATGAAAAGCTAAAAAACTGGTTGCAGTTATTTTGAATTTTAATAAAAATTTGTTTGAATTATGATTTTTAAAACGAATGTTTCTCAATCACTTCTAGATTCAGACGCCATTGTAATCAATTGCTTTAGAAATTTACGTACTTTTTTGTTAAAATTTAAAAATCTTTTTTATTGGCTAATGATTCAAAAATATTAACATAATTTATCGTCTCTAATAAAAAATACTTTTATTATTTAAATGTCTATATCATAAAATAAATAATTGGTTTGTTTTCTATAACTATAAAATCAGTGTCGTAGATTTTATTTAGTATATTATGTAAGTGTGATCAATAGCTACCAATTATATCGTGTAACAGTCATTATTCGCACAATAAGTATGACACGAGAACAATGGTATGATATGACTTGCACAAGTCGGGTTGTGAAGCCGTGTAACTTGAATTTACAATACCGTACTATAAAACAGCTAATGCATTTATATTGTAACAACATTATAAAGTATTTTGTATTTATTTTATTCTGAAATGTTGTTATTCTTCTCCCTGGCAATTTTTCCCGACTTTAGCCAGGGTCTGCCTTACATGTTATGAATAGTTTTGGCTAATTGTTTTTACGACCGGCCGCCTGCCTGACAACAACCCTCTTTGGCAATGCAGTAATCAGTGATGTCTAAATACTGTTAGAGAGTACATAGGTATGACTCGGAAAAATCACATTGGTGCTTGCTAGGGCCAGGATCGAACCCGCGCCCTCGTGCATTAGAGGCGGGGCTTTTAACCGCTAGGCCACCACTGATTACAGTTAAACTTTAGTCTGAAATGTTGTTATTATTCGCTTAAAATCGTATTCATATGAGACGAGAAATTCGGAATATGTAACAATCAAGATCAGGATTTTTTGAATGGAATACGTAACATAATATTATCATAATATACATAGTAATAAACAAAGAAAAATCTCAATTCATTTTAAAAAACTCCTTCTTTATAATGTCACTAGGAAATGATATTAAATATAAAATTGTTATGTTATCAACTGTGTTTCTCTCTATATTCTATTTATTGTTACCGACTACTGTCAAGCATCATCTTCTAATATCCATTACACAAAGCAAATCGTGTGCAACACGACGTAATGGGAATAAAATGTGTTGTATAGTTTCATTGAGAGTGAATTTAAACTGACATTTTCAGTTACATAAAGTAACGACTCTTAAGCTTGGACTGTTTTTTGTTACAGAGAATGAACGGAGAATTAAAGCGAACAACAGGGAGTACAACGCTCAGTTCAGATATGCCGTAAGTTTGTTAACATTTAATCCTTCATATTATGTATATATAGTTATATTATAATATATACGCACACACAAACACATACACACACATGTATACATATATACATCTATAATAATATTTTATAATAATAAAGATCAGTACAGCTATTATCACCTTCTATTTACCCTTATCACATATTTTGTAGTTTTTGACATATATACTCATATAATAAATTAATTTAAATAAAAGATATAGATACTTTTTTGTGTTTTCTGTTTTAAATATAATGTTATATAAATGTATAATTATATATAACTATGAACTAAAGATCACTGTAGCCTTATATTAAATCTTATCTAATGACCATAATCATAGTCATTTTAATACGGTGTTTGTTTTTTTATTATTCGATAAAGTAGTTTCTATTATAATTTTTTGCATACCGCTATTCAGCCTTGTTTTACTTTTTTTTATAGGACAATTAAAATGTTATGGTTCCGTATTTGAACTCAGACTTTCTACATCCTTAATAACATTACGTGACGTTCAGTCGTATTGCTAAGGTGTGAACACATTAAAGAAATTGACACTTTGCCGTGAAAAAAATTAAGTCGGATATAACATACGTGTATAAATTTACTTTAAAAATGATTTAATACTTTTGTTAGCCCCAAGATAATATTATGATAACAAGATGGGATTCAGTTATGTATTTTGATTTTTGAATGTACCCGCTTCTTATATTATTAAATATTTTATTCCTTTTTTTCTTCCTTTCTTATAGTCTTTTTAGTGCAATGAGTTAACATGTTCTGATTATATTTCTATATCATGGTTATCCTACAATTCAAAATAGTATGAATGTTTAAATTCTTGCGTTACTCTGACTCTGCTATATTGACACGAAATATCAAATTTATACCTGTCCCTTTATAATTTTATTAATTTTTATGCAATTTACTTACTATTCAGATACTAAAACATTTCTTCAGTCATCAATGCATTTTTTTATTTCGTATTTATAATATTAGTATAGTTTTAATAACCTAATATATGACAATCTTCTCTCATTGAAAACGAGCCAGTTATTCATAAGTTGGTCCGAGGTTCCGCCCACGCACAGGAAGATAATGTGCCACTTATAGTTTAATTTAGGATAATTTATAAATTTCAAACAATATATATTACATATACTTGAGTCAGTTTTTATTAAGTCATATTATATTAAAATCCATTCAGGAGTTTCTGTGTAACAGAGTAACAAACTTTCATATTAAAAAAATATCTCAATTTATGAAATACTCAACGTTCTTGAAGCCAGCTGTTTCTAAAGTAACTGGAAATTATATAAATAAACCAGTGTGTTGTTATGATCAATAACAATTAAACAAAATAATAAAAACAATAAAAATTGCATATAATTTTCTCATTATACGTTATGTTCTATTTATATTTTTTACAGCTCTTTTTATTGTGCACATCCTATAGTTTTTAAATTATCGTTCTCCGTAAATAAAACACAGGTATATGTATCATAAAATAAATCTTGGTTTCCTATTCCACTAACTTTATAAAGGCGAAAGTTATTGCATGTATTTATGTTTGGATAATCACAAAAACTCTTTAACGGATTTTGATTTAACGTGACAGTATGTAGATTAGACATCAGGATAAGACATGAAGTATCCATACCTGGATGATGGAAATCCCGGATTCAATATAAGGAACCATAGTTCCTTGGAGATTAAGGTATAATAGATGTATTGTGTATGAAGTTGTATGACACGAACTGTAGCTGTCGCTGCCAATTGTTTTGCATATATCTATTGTTTTAACACACTTTATACATATGTCTATGAGCCTACTTACAAAGTCCCAGCGGAGGAAGTCGCGGACAAGAGTATGTATCGTATTCCTGTCTCGTTTTACATCGATCTATGTATATTTATGCCAAAAATTATTTGTTAATGAGATCATATTTTTTTAAAGTGTTAATGACGGAAATTACTAATTTGTATAATTATTGCATACTGAGTGTGTTCCGTATATAGGTCATTATACATTTGAGCATACTGTATTCGTATAATATTCGTCATCAGCCTATCAGAGCCCACTGCTGAGCAAAGGCCTCTTTCTCACATGGAGAAGGTTTGAGCATTAATCACCACGCTTGCTCAAGACGGTTTGGTGATTTCAAACGTATAATTGTGAAATTAAAAGTCCAGGTTTCTTCTTTTCTTTCTTCCTTCATCAGTCAGTGGTGTCTAAATATTCTTAGAAAGTACATATGACTCGGAAAAATCACATTGGTACTTGTCAGGATCGAACACGCGCCCTCATGCACGACTCTTTAACCACTAGGCCACCACTGATTTTTCTGTATGATATACTTTTATATAAAAGACTAGGAGACCTGGCAAACTTCGTATCGCCCTATAATCAAGAAATATCTATTACGTTTTTTTATTTATATTTTTGGATTTTACCTGTAAGCCATAAATCTCCGTGTTTTGAAATGCGACAGAATGATTGACATATTAGTTAGTTGTCAAATCTAATGTCAAAGAAAACGTTTGTATGGGAAATAGAAAAGGGCTGTTTTTATGGTTTTCCCAGTAATGAATCAATTTTTTCAGCTTTTATACCTTCCCTGAACCTCCACAAACATTTCAAGACTAAGATAAGATAAATCCGTTCCGCTGTTCTCGAGTTTTAGCGAGACTAAGGAACAGCAATCCATTTTTATATATATAGAAGATTGACAAAACCATCCTTTATCAGTTTTATTCGTTAATGTCCGTTGTCATTAAATGAAATTTTAAACAATTAATAAAATGGTATAATGATTAAAATAATAAAACTCACTTTAACGAAACTTTTAATGTTGTTGTTGTTTTGTTTAGAAATTATTTGAAATACAAACAATTTAGGTTAATATGAATTAAAAACAAGCTCAATTTTCTAAACGTTCTGATAGCCATTTTAATGTAATTAACAGTGGATCTAAACAGTGGAGTTACATAATATGTTTATAGTATTGAATGAACGAGAAATAATAATTATTATATGTGATTATAATCAAATTACTTACAATTTTAATTTTACTAATACATTTCCTTAATTTTCATTTTAATATTTACAAATATATTTTCATTTAAATGTAACTAATATTTTCGGATTGCTTAACGTTTTTATTTTTGAGTATAAACTACATACTCCCGACGTTTCAGACAGACGAGATGTGCCCGTGATCACGGTTGCTGAAAAGTAGCCGAAATGCCGAAAAGGAAATTGGATGTTTGTGTACTCTTTCACATAAAAAATAATTAGCCGACTAGAATGAAACTTTAATGTAATGTAACCAAAAAATCAGCACATGATATAGGCTACAATTTATCAGAAAAATTCTTATAGTCCTCACCGAACAGCGTCATAATGATTTGTTAGCCTTATAGATTTAAAAAATATTCTACTTTTTCTCCCATAATTTTGCTTATATAATATGTATATAAAAATGTCTACAAGCCATTTGTCAAGCTGAAATACTCTTGTTCCAGAACAACTACATCAAGACATCAAAGTATTCAATAATAACGTTCCTGCCATTGAATCTTCTGGAGCAGTTCCAGCGGTTGGCGAACTTCTACTTCCTCTGCCTGCTGGTGTTACAACTGATACCTGCCATATCATCGTTGACGCCCATCACCACCGCTATACCACTGATAGGTGTGCTCGCGCTAACAGCTGTTAAGGACGCCTATGACGACTTTGTAAGTACTTTAGGAGAATAAATATATTCCGGGTGTGAATTGGTGAATTGCTCTAGCAGACCCCAAATCGCCCCCAATACGGGCAGGAAGGGAAGACGGGGAGTTTTAGTGGGTATTCCCAGGGCCAACACCATCAAGCTCTGGGCGACCCCCCACCCAAATCTCACTGTCGTGCCAGGGCAGTGGGCAATCTGCAATGGATTTCTCCCCGAAAAAAAAAGGAGAAAAATTAGTATATTAAAAGGAAAAAAAGATACTTGAAAGAAGAGATAAGGTACTTAAAAGTTCTAGTAAGACTATACACAAATAGATGAATTACATTTTGATTATAACATTTCTAAGTTAGTTTCCATTGAGATATTTGTTTTCTGAATTCTTAAGACAAATCTCAATACTTATAATATATATAATAAATTCTACATTAATCATACAAATGAGTTATAAATGTTGGAATCTAGACTGCTTAATAATCAGTATCAAAAATGGAAGCTTTCTTCCAAAGTACTCATCGATTTTTCTCTGGCACATTGACAAGTATCGCGGCCAGTGTTCATAGTCATGCAGTATTAAACATAGCGATTGTGAATGTTTGAATTTTTTTTTTAAATATATAATAAGAGTCATTGTACTTGCATCTTGAACTCTGTAAGGTCATCTAATAGAGTATCTAACTAGGGTTGTCACTTAATAAAAAATAAAAAAAATATTTACATTTATTATATAATATTGAATTCAAACCGCTTTAGTCGATACGAATAAGGAGTTGTTGGAAATCATTTGAAAAACGCTTATTTAGCGATTGTTTCTGTTTGCGAATCCATCGATAATGTTCGGTTCTCCCAAAATTGATAAACGTTTGTATATCTTTCGGTACTTTTATATTCGTATATTATATTAGTTGTTAGAGTACATACAAAATTTATTATAAAATACGGGTCAACCCTAACTGTTACCGTGTTAGCAAGTTTAAGGTGAGGCGAAGACATTCATTACTATGAATTAGTTATAACTTTAAGAGTTTAAATTTTTAACCTACTAATACTTTAACAATAATACTAACTATAAAGTCGTTAATAAAATAATTAGTAGTACAAGCATTTGTACGGTATTTAAGCAATTATTTAAATTTTAATATGATGTTCTCTTGAAGGTTCTAACTAATTAATTCTAAAATAATTAAAAGAAAACTACACATAATAATAGCGAACGAATTTCGTCTTAAAATACTAATAGCATCATTTCGGTCTTGATAGAATAAAACGTCTCGTAACCCGAGATAAATTACAAGGAGGCAAAGATAATTGATTCAATAAATTGAACGTACTACACTCTACATTATTTAAAGTAATGTACATATATTTTTGTGTGCTGTAAATGTGTTTGAGTGAATTCATATGGTTTATTTCATTTTTTATATAAATCTAAGTTTGAACATGCAATGGTACAAAAGTTAAAGGAGAGTAAACAAAGCATTTAACAAATAGTACGGTACGTTCTTGGGTAGTAATTTAAAATAGTCAAACCATTCTAAAGAAGTACTAAATTTGTTTAATATCGTAACCAGAACACAACATAAAAAAAACTATGTTGGTCACAAATGAAGTTGAATATATGTTTATTATTAAAAAGAAAGTCGAAGGCTACCACGGTGTTGTTATTTTAAACTTAACACTTAAAATTTAAAGTCTTGATACATAAAAAACATTCACGATCATGTGATAATCTAATTAATGAACTTGAAATTGTCTCATAGTAAATTATATAAAACCAGCTGACCCGGCAGACTTCATATTGCCTCAATCGATAAATAAATAATTTCTTAATTATTTTTTTGGAGTTTACCTTTCAGCCATACGTCTCCGTGTTCTGAAGTGCGATAGAATGATTGACATATTAGTAAGTCAAATCTAATGTCAAAAAAACGTTTGTATGGGAAATAGAAAAGCGCTGTTTTTAGGGTTTACCCGGAAATTAATAATTTTTTTCAGCTTTTAAACCTTCCCTGAACCTCTACGAACATTTCAAGACTAAGATAAGATAAATCCATTCAGCCGTTCTCAAGTTTTAGTGAGACTAACGAACAGAAATTCATTTTTATATATAGATTAGCAATCTTATATATAACGTATTCCTTTATTACCTAAGGTATAGAGAATAGACAGTTACTTTTATTTGAAAATGTCTCCTTTAGTTTGCAAAATACGTAAGCGAATTGAAAATGTTTAGATCTGTATTTATTTTTTGCATTTTATGTAGAAAAATGCACAAAAGAGAAGTTGTTGCTAACGTGCATTTTCTGTTAGCTAAGCTTTGAGGATTTGAAAAATACATATATAGTTGGGCAAACATAAGAAAATAAGATTCTTATTTTTCCACAGCCAGCTCAGAGTTGCACAAAACATTTAGTTTTTATCCTTTCTTATGTTTTATATGTTGAATTGTTCTTAAGTTCATATACATATAAAACAGACAGGAATACAAGAAAGATTTGGAAATACTATCATGTGTGCAGTTGCTTATACGAATATGTAGAAACTATGTTATGTTTCACGTTTCTAAAATAATGGTAAGATCATATTTATAAAAAATCTATTTAGAAAATAAAAAGAAGTCAGCACTATATCATCAATTGCTTCACGGCTTGTGAATAATAAAAAGGGATCTTCTTAATAACCTACAGCATTGTAATCATATGAATAAATTTATTGTGCGTGTCATTGTTTTGCTTATTAAAAATAATAATAGTATAAATAATACATAATCGAAAGATTATTAATGACACACAATATAAACTCAAAAACTGTCTTTTATTCCAGTGTTATGTCGCCATTAAATATTATTTTTATCATAAACCTTTATGAATTGGACTAATAAAACACACACACACACACACATACACGCATACATACAAATAAAGAGACTTTCGTGTCTATAATATTAATAACGTATATTGTCAGTTATGATACAAACAATGAGTCTTATAAAAAACAAATAATAATTAATCCGTCAATGATGTACAGTCAGCACCAAGGCTATCCTTAGTTACAAGGCCACTGATGGCACGGCATGCAATACTATTAATAGAATGTACAATTTGTTCTTTACCAACATCACAGACGGCATGTACCAATCACTGTGGGTAATGGGAAATGCCAATAAGTAATCATTCGCAAGCAGCTATCCAATTAGTGATAGTATCTAATTAAATTACTTTCATTAATAAAATGTTGATTATAATTGTTCACTATACAATATTCAATAACTAGCTTTCCGCCCGCAGCTTCGCCCGCGTGGAGTTCGGTTATATCGTGTTTCCAAAAGAACCTTTCAAAAGTCTGGGATAAAAACTATCCTATGTTCTTTCTCAAAGTCAACTCCATCTCTGTACCAAATGTCATTAATGTCAGTTCAGTGTTTAGGCGTGAAAGCGTAACAGACAGACAGACAGACAAAGTTACTTTCGCATTTATAATATTAGTAGGGATTGTAAAGATATTCATAATAATTTTCTTATATCAAATATATTGTGTTTTGTTTAATATCAGTATATGTCGAAAAATATAGATTTTTCTTTTATATTTAGTATCAAAATAATTTCTCTATAACTTTTATAAGGAAATTTAAATATGGTATATTTTTTTAGGATAATTTCTAAGAATAGTGATACATTTTAGTTATATGTGAATCATATTACACGAAATTACTTTGTTAAATTTTATGACAAATGTTCTGTTTGTGTTTGATAATTATAAACAATGAGCTTCTTTTTATTTTAATTACACATAATGAATTATGTAAATAGATTATTATATCCTATTTATAAAGTTACTTATAGAAAATTATAAATATTCTCCATAAACATATTTCGTTGTCCATAAACATTTTCAAATCGCAACTACATAAATATTTAAATGAAATTTTTAATAAAATGAACTTAAATTGTATTATATTAAAGTCAATTTAATTTACAACTAAACGTACTTTTTTCTAAACAGCAACGTCATCAGAACGACTCACAAGTGAACCACAGGCGCGCTAAAACATTGAGGAACGGTAAGCTAGTTGAAGAGAAATGGGCGTCAGTTCAAGTTGGGGATGTGATACGACTGGAAAATGACCAGTTTGTCGCCGCAGACATCCTATTGCTCAGCAGTTCGGAGCCTAACGGACTTTGCTACATAGAAACAGCTGAGTTGGACGGGTGAGCATTATTATTAACTCCTGACGAACGTAATTTATAGGCTGAATTCCACTTGCAAAAGTTTATCATCAACTCTACATAATATGAATAGCTATTATCATTTAATTTGTTCATAAATAAATAGCTATCATATCCTTTATGAGTCAGTTAAACCATATAATAAAATAAATTACATAATGCTATGTATGAAGTTGGTTTGTAATGTAAAAAATTCATGATAGCTACACTATGAGATTTGACTGTAAAGTGACTAATCCGGATAGTACGTTATCACTGAATGAATCATGAGTGTACTCATACACTTGTTCTGTACACTTACTACAAGTTTGTGTGATACTAAAAACAGACGGTATGCAGTTTTTTAATATTAGACATGGAGACCTATGTTGATACTATTGACATGCCGTAACTTAGGAATGGAAAACGTTAAAAAGCACGTGTTAAGGTGTGCTCGACGATGTAAAAAATCCAAGTTACCGTTCAGAACCGTTTTAAAAACAAATTATTTAAATAGATATGTATTAATCTTTACAAAAAAGATATTATTAAGATTATTATTATAGTATGTAATATTATTATTAAGTGTTTAAAAGCTATAATTCGAGATGTACGAGGGGAGGTCAATAAGTTCGCGGAATGAGCGGGAAGGGGGTTGAAATTTAACACGAAACTATTTTTCCTTTTCAATATAGTCTCCCTTAACCTTAATACATTTTTCGGATCTCACAAATAATTTATTAATACATTCGAAAAAAATTATTTATCTTGGCTATCAAAATAGGCCGAAATTGCGGACTTGACTTCTCAAATATTTTTCACCGCAGCTTTTTTTTCATTTTTGAAAACAAATAATAGTCGCTGGGGACTAAGTCTAGACTGTAAGGTGGGTGGTGTAGTTTTTCGAGTCCGCATCGGTGAATGGCAGCCGTCGCAACATGGCACGTGTGGACTGTTGCGTTGTCGTGCAAAAGGAGCACACCTTTTGACAGCTTTCCTCTTCTTTTTTCCTTGATAGCTTCTTTCAATCTATCTAATAAAGAAGCGTAGTACTGTCCCGTTATAGTCACACCACGATCTTTATAATTGATCAGCAAAATACCTTCTGTATTCCAAAAGACAGTCGCCATGATCTTTCCGGCCGATTGTGACACTTTAAACTTCTTTGGAGGAGCTGTGCCTTTTTTATGCCACTGTATCGATTCTTGCTTCGATTCAGGTTCATAGTGGTGAACCTAGGTTTCGTCACCAGTAAAAATCCGGTCCATAACTTCGTCCTTATTCTCTCCACAGAGCTTCAAAAACTGGCGAGAACACTCGACACGATCGCTCTTTTGAAGTGGCGTGAGCATTCTTGGAATCCATCTTGCACTGACCTTAGTCATCCCAAGATGATGATGTAGGATATTAAAAATGCTTTTTTCAGATACTCTAACCATTGCTCCAAGCCGTTTCTTCTTCAACCAGGCATCTTCCAATATAAGTTTTTCTACTTTTGCGACGATTTTCGGTGTGGTGGCCTCAATCGGTCGTCCGGAGCGGGCGTCATCTTCAATGGACTCTCTTCCTTGTTTAAAAAGTCCATGCCACTTGTAAACCATGGTTTTACCAGGGGCAGAGATCGCGTAAACTGATAACAGCTCTTCAAAAATTATCTGAGCGGATTTTCCTTGCTTGGTGAGGAACTTAATAACGGCGCGGTGTTCAATTTTCTCCATACTCACTGACTTCTTCCCGATTCACTTGTTTGCAGGTCAACAACTCAAAAGTTAATGACCCGATTTGGTTCAAACTTGGTATATATACTATTAATGAGGTGTTGAACAAGTTACTACCTGGACGAGTAAATCAACCCCCTCCATCCCCTCCATTCCGCGAACTTTTTGACCTCCCCTCGTACTTAATGAAGTTATCATCGTAGTGTTGCCAAGTTTAGCGGAAAATATATAAAATTACTTGTCACTAAAAGAAGCTGAAAGAAAATATTCCTTAAAGAGTGAACTAGTCGTTTGCTTCATGAATAATTGAACAGTCTACTCAATGTTTAATTTTGTATGTGCATCGTGAAATAGTAATAAAACAAAAAAAGACATTGAGATACAAAGTACAAAGTAGACTTACTGACAAACGTCTCGTTTAGTAAGATTTTAATATCCGTACGCTTAGCCCGAGTTCTCATCGTAACCACATACGGAGCGTTAACAGTTTTTCATCCGTTTTAAGCAAATTATATTATTAATATAGATTATTATTATATTAGAAACAGGAAACGTTATATAACTTTACAATTCAAACTTGGGATAAGCATACTAACTTATTTGTATGACGCTCTTTATTCAGTTTTATTTATTAATAAAAATCACAAAGAAAATATGAAGCATTAAATTAAAAATAAAAAATATTTCCCCTTTACTGACAAATCGTTCTTATCAAAACATCTAACGTGAGCTATAAAAGAAAATTTTCTATACTTATATACATATATTAATACATATCAATTAGTCTCCTATATATTATAACCATTTGACTTCACCCAAATAATATAAAGCTTTACAGTAGGTATATAAGCATTAATGAAACAAAGCTATTATAATGAAACCATATACTAACTCAATTAATAACAAATACACTAATGTGACAATTATTATCTGTTATATTGTGCCTACACTAACTAATGACCCAATTTATACTTCTATATTAACTTGATAGTGGAAAATAGGTTTTTCTATAATGAAATATAACATACATTTTATTAAAATAATAATTATGTATACCTAGCTTTCCGCCCGCAGCTTCGCCCGCGTGGAGTTCGGTTATATCGCGTTTCCAAGAGAACCTTTCAAAAGTCTGGGATAAAAACTGTCCTATGTTCTTTCTCAAGGTCAACTCTATCTCTGTACCAAATTTCATTAAAATCAGTTCAGTGGTTTCGGCGTGAAAGCGTAACAGACAGACAGACAGATAGAGTTACTTTCGCATATATGATATTAGTAGGGATATTTTAAAAATATAATTAGGTTGACTAATTAGTTAAATAAATAAACATAAGCTACTAATAGCTAGGATGAAATACTAGTACTAGTAAGTAGTCTTATATAGTGTTTATGTGTGTGTATGTGCGTTCTTGCGTACGTACGCAAGTGTGCATGTGGATGTGCGTGTCTGGGCATAGAATGTTTCTTGCAAACAAAACCAAAATATATCCAAAGTCATTGTAATAATAACATTGGTTAAATAATAACAGCTCGTGACACAAATTTTTCTTTAAACGTATTCGATGGTAATATTTTCACAATTTAAGTAATTTTTTTTCACATTATTACTTGGGTTGATGACCCCAGCTAGTAAACAAATTATGTTATTAAATTAATTTATCTGATCATTTCCAGGGAGACGAATTTAAAATGTCGTCAATGTCTTCTGGAGACGGCCGCTATGGGTCAAGACGACGCTCAGCTGGGAGCGTTCGATGGAGAGATCGTCTGTGAGACGCCTAACAACCTTCTAAATAAGTTTGAAGGTACCCTTATATGGAGTTAAATTTACAACCAATACTTTATACCGGTCTGGAAACGCCTTTATGAGTCTTTCTGAAACACTAACACATCTTCAAAAGTAATTTCATATTACATGTCTTATTACATTTAATTTTACTTGTATAGATGACAATCCTGTTTTAGTATTGTTAAATTATATTTTTTTTCCTATAAATTTAACTAAGCCTAATTACTAGAAAACTATTTTCAGTATGTTATTATGAAATTCTTATTGATACGGAAAATTTATTTTATAATGTCACATTATACTTAATTATTTTATTCATATTTATTACTTCTATAAATATAATACTCAGTATACATTTATAACACTAGTGTATGCAGTCGGATCTTCTCGTGTGTTTCTGTCAATACATCAATAAGTAGTTCCTCTCGGTTCATTTATCTTTTATCATTTATACAACTGCAATATGGTCATAACTGTTTGAACTGTTTCTTATATCATTAGTAACACATTATTATGTCTATTAATTATTTACATTATTTTTTTTTAAATATCAATACCGTTAGGTACATATTTTATGGAATATTTTTTTCATACGACTGTATATATTTTCTTTTTAAAAAATAAGAAACTATTATTTTGTGAAAACTTATTTAGTAGTACCTTGTTTTCTTCTCAATAAAAGAAGAATCTTGTACCAAAACTTGCGCAAAACGCGACCGAACCATGTGCACTAAGCACTATATCATGCAATGCACCAAACAATGCACCAGAGCACATTAAAAACACGAAAAAATATCATCTCCTTTAACGTCAAATCCAATATGATTAATAGCACTAGATCGACAAAAAAGACAGATCAGAAGTGTATATATGCATATTATATAGATAATTTGATATTAGTTATAAGTTAAAAAAATGTCCGTAGGTACATTGAGTTGGCGTGAACAGCACTTCTCTTTGGACAATGATAAGATACTGCTCCGCGGCTGTGTACTGCGGAACACGTCGTGGTGCTACGGAGTGGTCGTGTTCGCGGGCAAAGATACAAAACTCATGCAGAACTCGGGGAAGACCAAGTTCAAGAGGACCAGCATTGACCGACTACTCAACTTCCTTATTATAGGGGTATGCTTACAACTTTAGACTATCAGTACTTATATGAATTACAAAAATTATAGACATTAAAGTGATACAGCATAAAAAATAACCTAAATAGAGAGTTGTTAAAAAGTAACAGGAATAATCAAATTATAGACACCTAGTTTTAATTTTTATATAAGTACTAGCTTTCCGCCCGCAGCTTCGCCCGCGTGGAGTTCGGTAATATCGCCTTTCCAAGATAACTTTTCAATAGTCTGGGATAAAAACTATCCTATGTTCTTTCTCAAGGTCAACTCTATCTCTGTACCAAATTTCATTAAAATCAGTTAAGTGGTTTCGGCGTGAAAGCGTAACAGACAGACAGACAGAGTTACTTTCGCATTTATAATGTTAGTAGGGATCCCAAAAGATAAAATTAAACTTTGACTAATCTTTTTTTTATAATATTATTTGATTTATTTTCAATATTTTGCAAGATGTTAGTGCTAATTAATGAACAACATATCATTGATTTTAAATCGATTATCAAACAGTGTGTTGTCGATGTTTCAGATAGTGTTGTTCCTGTTGTCGATGTGTGTGTTCTGTACGTGCGCGTGCGGTGTGTGGGAGTGGCTGATTGGTCGCTACTTCCAGTCCTACCTGCCCTGGGACACGCTAGTACCAGCGGAGCCGGCGCCGGGTGCATTAGTTATAGCGCTGCTAGTGTTCTTCTCATATGCTATAGTCATGAACACTGTTGTGCCCATATCTTTATACGTCTCCGTTGAGGTTGGTTAAACATGATATTATATAAGCAAAAAATGTAATTAAAAGAATTCTCTATAAAAGCATTTAGTTACGAACAATCGTATTAGGTGTGAGCAATAAAATTGATTTGGTGAAATTCATGGGCTTTCGTCAGAGAAATGTCAAGTTTTAAGTAATTCAAGAAGTGAAGTTCCATATTATATATATCGGAATTCGGATTAATTACAAATTCGTTGTTTTAAAAAAGAGAGACGCCAGCCTCGCTGACGTAACTAATGTCACTTCTTCTAGAGCGTTCCATGATATTTTAAAATGAAACTTCAATTGTTCTTAATGCTCCTGTATTTCTCGAAGGTTCTTCATAATAACATATTTCAATGATACGCACTCACTGAACTCTGAATTCTGCCGTCGTGCGTCCAGACGTTATACCAAGATTTAAACATAGTTATATTCTCCTATTAAACAACCTTTGATTTCGTTTTACTTTTAACAATAATCATAAATACTAATGAGTTTTAATAAGAATTGATGACAGCCTCAAAATATTTTCATGTCGCATCCGTTATTAAAGCTGGTAGCGCCGATATACAGGGTGACTGGTGAATTACTATCAATATTTAAGGAGCATACTCGGTACATGATTCTCATTCGAATTATGTAAAAAAAATAAGTACTTAATTTTTGACAAAATTTCCGTATAAATAAATAAAGTGTGTACACGTTCCAAGTGTTAAAGTGTGGACGCGTGCGGCGGCGTGCTGATACAACACTACGCCGCCGCCGCGTCTGTGTGAGTGTGTGTGTATACCTAATCTGTAGGGTGTTCATACGATGCGTAATTAATTACATAACTTTTGGTTAACTTTACTTAGAAGTTTATTAATATTTATGTTATATTAATTTTTATTTTGTCATATATGATCGTCAAATATCACGTCCTCAAATATCGATAGTAATTCACCAGTCACCCTGTATATAAACAATTAATATTTTCAGGTCATAAGATTTGCACAAAGTTTTCTTATAAATTGGGATGAGAACATGTATTACGAAAAGACTGGAACAGCTGCTAAGGCGAGGACTACGACGCTGAACGAGGAACTGGGTGAGTGTTCATGATCAATGGACCTTAAAATTACACACAAAAGTTTCATAATAAGATAGCAAACCAATTTATATTACAGATAGTTCAGTCTTTTGTTTAAAATATTAACAGATATAAGTATGTACCTTTAATAATAAAAAATATTCCCTTAACTTTAATTTGCATATGAATGTAGACAGTATAATAAAGGCTGGATAATATTTAATTGATATAATTGTAAACATAGCTTGTCTATAATCCGCTCAGAATAATTATGTTATAAATATGTATTAACATTAGAATATATGTTCCAGGTCAGATACAGTACATATTCTCAGACAAGACGGGTACATTGACACAGAACATAATGACCTTCAACAAGTGTTCCATAGCTGGCGTGTGTTATGGAGACGTGGTGGACGAGAACACCGGCGAGACCATCGAACTGACAGACGTGAGCACATCACACACACACACGCACACGACACGTGTGATACATCACACACACACACACACACACCTCACATCATAGTAGAGAGCACTTTTGACGCCGCGCATGTAGGCTGCGACATGATACATGCGAACATACAGCACGTTATTGAAACATCATATGCATGCTGTGAACATTTTAATATCAATGATTGAGATTTATATTAATATTATTATTTTCCATTTATCCATAGTTTCATATTTTATAATGGAAATTTTTCTGATTTGTAAATTTGTATGTTTGACAGTTTTGACTAGTTTGTTTTGCTGGCACGAATTATACATTTCGACGACTCGTTCACTCTCACTGTTTTGTGGCGTTTTGCATTCATTTCCCATTGTTTTTGTGGTGTTGGAATATATGTCACTTTCTTTTACGACGCAATTATACAGATAATTTATACCGAACCTATAATATTTTATACTGCAAGTAGATCATAGAATCAGGAATAGCATCGCATGTGCACACACATTAATTATATCCTATCGATAATTGTTTACATCGGTATTGGCTTTATAAATTGATGATTTGTTCGATCCACATGATATTCGAACGTTCACACATTATGTATAACACGGCCCGCACGTGTATGTGATCGCAAGTTAAGTTGCGTCGCGTGTGGGGCCTGTAGGGTTGTGTGTGACGCGACTGTGGCGCAGCGCAAGCGGACCGGCGGGGGAGGAGCGCGGGCGGCGGGCCCCCTCGGAGGAGCGGCGGGGGGCCCGGCGGGGGCCGGCGGCGGGGGCCCGGCGGGGGCGGGGGGGCCTCGCGCGCGACTACTGGACCTCGAGCACGAGCAGGGCCGCAGCACGCCCGGCGCCACCACACGGCCACACGTACGCACACACACACACACCTTCATACACTCCCGCCTTGGATTATAGGAACCCGTCACGAACGACCGACGATAACAGTCGTCGTGTTACATAACAATATTGTATTAATATAGTTCATATCACCCAAGGCCCTAGTGACGATTCTGGCTTGATCTCTTCGATATCTGTAGTAGGTGTTTTTTCAATATTTCCAATAACAAAAATTTATTTAAAACTAATTTTCGGTATAACAAAGATTATCTTTATATTTCTTAATTTAATTCTCTTCTTGATAATTTTTATTGACTTATACCTTCTTGTAAAACACATGGAAATTGGTTTATGGTGAACCAAACAGCAAATAATACTTATATGAAACGTAAACGAAGCATTAACAACAAAAATGTAAATTCTCTTATTATTATTATTAAGTCTATTAACAATTACTATTATCAAGTATGTATATTAGTAGTAGTAGCATGAGTCCTCTACCTCACTCTGCACTGCTTGTATTCTTCTGTGAATGTGTTCGCTTTGCATGTGTATGTAATGTAGTGTTCTACTTAATCGTAACTGATATTAATTGGTGTCTTGTTCTTTTGCTTTTAATAAAATAGTTTTTAGTTACGGTACCCTTTTAGCTCTCCACAATTAGACCCAATGTTTATCTTTAGACTATCCTTTCTTGAACCCATTTTTATTATTTGATTACTAGTACTCACGCTTATATTAATTACCTTCTGAGATATGTGAGTGAAAGGACGGCAGAGGTAAATACAAGTCATTTCAGGTAATATCCTCTGATTGGTCCGCCAATATCGTGACATGTGAAAGATTTTATATATAACTTCCACGGTTTTTTCTCAAGCAAAAGATCAGTATGTAATTATATTAGTAGTCAAGTTTACAGGACTATCGGCTCTGACCGTAGTAAGATTGTTACTGCTGGTAATTCAGGTCTTACAAAGTTGAGTGTCGATACTGGCTAATGGCTATGGTGTTGTTAAATTTTAAGAAGACCAAAAGCGGAACTCTCATATGCATAAAAGAACTGAGACCGAATAGATTACTATCTATGCAATATTAGAGGACGTCATATCGTACTACAGTCTTCGTCATATCTTTCCGACTTTAACCTCTTTGAGAAATAAACCAGGGAAATGAAAATGATTATTTATAAATGTATTAATATACATCTATAAATAAGAGAGATATAAATTATAATTATCTCTCTCATCGCTCACACACATCAGCAGGATACTAATATAAGCGCGAGGATCATAATTATTGTCTCGATCTAGAATGTTTTTCTCGATTCATTCTCGTTCCATCTGTTAACATATAGTAATGATCGTATAACCCCCACAGAGTACTGAGCCGCTCGATTTCTCCGACAACCCGGAGTACGAGCCGGAGTTCAAGTTCTTCGACTCAAAGCTGCTGAAGGCTGTCCGCCGCGGAGACCGACACGTGTTCGACTTCTTCAGACTGCTGGCCCTCTGTCACACCGTCATGCCCGAACAGAAGAACGGAAGATTGGAGTATCAGGTATATTGATGTTGTGATTGAGGACACATTTTAGAGATAATATTTGTTACTTATACATTGTATTATGTTAAATAAGATTTAATGTTTAATTATTCTTTCCTAGGCACAATCGCCGGACGAATCGGCTCTGGTGTCAGCGGCGAGGAATTTTGGTTTTGTGTTCAGAGAACGCTCGCCTAATACAATTACTATAGAAGTTATGGGTAAAACGGAGGTACGAATAAAGCATCCAACGTCCCACAAAATATTAATGTAAGGTGGTCATAATTCTCTTTTTTTTTTCGTTTCAGGTGTATGAGTTGTTATGTATATTAGATTTTAATAATGTTAGGAAAAGAATGTCCGTGATATTGAAGAAGGATGGTGAAATTAGGTTATATACAAAAGGTGCTGATAATGTTATATACGACAGATTAAAACGGAACAGCCAGGAGGAGGTCAGGTTGAAGACGCAGGAGCATTTAAATGTGAGTCAACAGCCACGTAGGGTGACCTCTAATGTTCTATGTAATGTAATTGTACTAAATATAATGCTTTGTAACTTAGAAATTCGCCGGCGAGGGGCTTCGTACTTTAGCGCTGGCGTGGCGCCCCCTGGAGGAGCGGGGCTTCGCGGAGTGGAAGAGGAGGCACCAGGCCGCCGCCCTCGCGCTCCGGGACAGGGACGAGAGGCTCGACGCTATATACGAGGAGATAGAAACTGACCTCATGCTGCTCGGTACATATGATACATATATGATATGACACTCACTGACTGTAGAGGAACAGACAGACATTAGAAATATAAAAAGAATCTAGCTTACAGTTTTTTACTATTTATAAATTACTAGCTTTTGCCGCGACTCCGTCCGCGTGGAATAGTGACTTCCGGCAGATTGTTGGTTCTTCCCACATAGTTCCCGTTCTTGCGGGGTTTTCGGAATGGTCGAGTTTCCGTAGAATTTTCAGGATAAAACCTGTTTTTTTTTCACAATGAAGTACTCTTAACCAACAACATATTTATTTGTTTATTTGAATAAAGATTTGTTTATTTGAATAAAGATTAATATCATTATGTTGATACAACTTAAACAAATTATTCCGACCAAATTAGGTACCATAAAAACGGTTTTTGTGAGTTAATCTTAAAAGATAGACATATACTGTCGCAGACTGTTTTTTAGATCATTAAAAGAGCTATTATTCTTTAATACATATTTTTTGTGTATCTTGAACCGTTTTCACGGCGCACGTAACGGAAGGCTTCAAAGATGAAATAATTTCTCCCGTTTTTTACACATTTACCACTATATCTTTGCTCCTATTGGTCATAGCGTGATGTTATATAGCCCACAGCCTTCCTCGATAATCGGACTATCCAACACAAAAAGAATTATTCAATTCGAACCAGTAGTTTCGGAGATTAGCGCTTTCAAACAAACAAACAAACAAACTCTTCAGCTTTATAATATTAGTATAGATAAAAAATATATATTACTTACATACCATCACGATATGTCTGCGCATTTGGGAATTGAGTTGTTTTTGGTGTGATGAGAAAATTATAACACGAGAACCCAATACTGCTAACAAGTATAAAAGACGTGTACCTTATATCAGTAATGTTTATTTCAGGCGTGACAGCCATAGAAGACAAGTTACAGGACGGAGTACCGGAAACAATAGCTAACCTTAGTATGGCCGGCATCAAGATATGGGTATTGACTGGAGACAAACAAGGTATACCTATAATATAGGACATAATTCTTTGTACCAGATTATTTTTTAATTTTTGAATTTTGAACTCAAATAGTGCTATATACAGGGTGACTGGTGAATTACTATCAATATTTAAGGAGAATACTCGGTACATGATTCTCATTCGAATTATGTAAAAAAAATAGGTACTTAATTTTTGACCAAATTTCCGTATAAATACATAAAGTGTGGACACGTTCCAGTGTTCCAAGTGTGGACGCGTGCGGCGGCGTGCTGATACAACACCACGCCGCCGCACGCCTGTGTGTGTGTGTGTGTATACCTAATCTGTAGGGTGTTCACACGATGCGTAATTAATTACATAACTTTTGGTTAACTTTACTTAGAAGTTTATTAATATTTATGTTATATTAATTTTTATTTTGTCATATATTATCGTCAAATATCACGTCCTCAAATATCGATAGTAATTCACCAGTCACCCTGCATATGCTAAGCTATTACCTATATACATATTAACGTGTGTATAAATGAATTATTCCAGAGACGGCCATCAACATCGGTTATTCCTGTCAGCTGTTGACGGACGACATGGCCGAGGTGTTCGTCATAGATGGCGTGTCACATGACGACGTGGAGCGACAACTGGCCAAGTGCAGGGACTCCATACACGTCGTGAGCACCTTCCTGCCGCACGGTATACACTTATTATACTACTAGCTGCGCCCCGCGGTATTACCCGCGGATTTCCGGGATTTCCAGGATTTCCGGGATGTAAAGTAGCGTATGTGTTATTCCTGGACGTCAGCTTCCTGTATACAAAATTTTATCAAAATCGGTTCGGCCGTTTGAGCGTGAAGAAGTAACAAACATACGCACACACTCAAACTTTCGAAATTATAATATTATGCTATGATTACATTATCTGTTGTCATTTTTTATCTGTGATATGGCTGTACAATTTCAAAAATAGAATCGTAATTTGTATTCTATTTGGGCTATATGTTTTTACAAACTTTGTGCACTAATTGTCTATTTGACTGGACTCCAACAAATCATGCATGGGTAGTAAAAAAATACGTATAAGAATTTTATAGGGAAGATATAAATATAATATATGCAAATTTTATGGTAAAAAATTACACAAATGTGAAATAAAAGCCACATTCAACAATGATTACTTAATAAAAATGTATTAAAATACTTTAAACCACGGACCAGCATTGAGTGACGTCACACCTGTTATGAGAAACTACTTAACGTTATTATAGCAAAAGTTTATATTATTATATGAATAAAATAAACATTGAGTTCATACATACAATACATATCATGCGGCAAAATCTAGGAAGTTTATCAGTTTTTATTGACTTGCTTGAAATACATTTGTAGAAAATACAGTTTTCAAGGGACTAAATCACTACATTATAACGAAGTTATAGCTATGAAACTTTGGTATTTATTCTGTAAAATGCAGATCAAATGTAATGTAAGTAATACATATCCTGAATTCGAATTTCTAGGTTCGGAGCCAAAGAGTTGTAGTTCGGAGGCTAACGGCGGGGCCGTTCCTCGTCCGTCCCCTGGCAGAGCTGCCAACGTGAAGCTGAACGCGCCCGCCGTGTCCGTCGTCACATTTAGGTGGGAACAAAGCTTAGCACACAGGTAGACATCCACATTGTACGCATTCACACCAACACCGCTCACAACTGTGTCTATGGCTATGTTGGAGATCTTACTTGTGCTTCTATGTGTTACCGACTGTGTCAGTGTAGTGTAGTAGTGCTTCTTGTATTGTTGTATGCCTATCCACACTATTGCACCAATCTATGTATCTGTAAAGTTAGTATCATCAGATAATACTGTTGTCTATGGTTTTATTATAAAAAAATAGCTCCTGCTAGTTATGTCACAATACCAACTCACTAGTAACTTTTGAGTGTGCTTCTTCGAATCTTGCCACTTTTACTGTTGTTATTCTCTGTGCCATTTAACATTGCATATGACAACATTAAATAAAGTTGTTATTTTTATAAATAACTAGCTTTCCGCCCGCAGCTTCGCCCGCGCGGAGTTCGGTTATATCGCGTTTCCAAGAGAACCTTTCAAAAGTCTGGGATAAAAACTATCCTTTGTTCTTCCTCAAGGTCAACTCTATCTCTGTACCAATTTTCATTAAAATCAGTTTAGATTTTGAGATAAGACACAGTTTGAAAATAAAATCACGTATTTAGTTAATTGTGCACTGTGCATTAATGAAGTGTACTCTGTTCTTCTATTTCTAACTGTAGTTTATAAACACAGTACTGTTTATAAAACACTTATCACAAATAAACACAAACACTATTCTGGTGAGCTAATTAACATTAATTAAAATAGTCTATAGTTAGTTACTTATGTGCTTTGAGCTAAATAAATTAAGAGACAAATTTTTTGTTAAAGATTTTGTTAAAGTTTGAAATGTAATATTGGATCTCCTCTCAATTGTCTGTTAATTTATTTTATTTAGTCTATATAGTGTTGCTGATTTGAGCCTAATTAGATTTTTATTGCTATAATTAAGAAATATCTTTATTTATATGTAATATGACAATATTGCACATTAAATAATATAACTTATAGCTTGGATTTCTATTTGCTGTTTCATATATGTACATAAAATAATAAATTTATTACAGGATCAACATCAATATAGTATAAATATTGTATTGCTATGAAATTAGATTTGTAATATTATTATGATTATAAATAATATTTTATTTTAGTAATGAGTACGCATCCGGAGGTCCCTATTCTACGGACGCCAGTGACCACAACGATGACACGAACGGGTTCGCTATAGTTGTTAACGGACACTCACTCGTACACTGTCTACATCCCAAACTGGAGGAGAAGTTAGTACTCAGAGATTATTTGTAGTGCTGGGAACTGAACTAAAATTTCTATGTAGCCACGACCATTTTGGATATATCTATACATACAATCATCATATGGAATAATTCAGATAATAATTCTAAATCTTTTCCCAAAAAAAAAGTCATTAGGAATCTTTTAAATGAATCATTAAAATATGTTAAAAATTAAATTTTAAATTTTATCTCAAACAACTTACTTATGTAGGTCGTATATTATTTATCGATTTAATACTAAATTAAATAAGAGAGGATTAATGTTTATATTGATGGCATCTTCAGAAAATTTTGAGAACTAATATCGTTATTATTTCCATGTAATTAACAGATTCTTAGACGTGGTATTGAAGTGTCGTTCCGTGATCTGTTGTCGAGTGACGCCGCTACAGAAGGCCATGGTGGTGGAGCTCATTAAGAAGAGTCGGAAGGCGGTCACCCTCGCGATAGGGGACGGCGCTAACGACGTGTCTATGATCAAAGGTAACACTAGAATACATACATTATTGATGGAATAATAAATAATTACATACATTGTTACTAGCTATCAGATAACTCTTATTCCACTACGAATATGTTTAAGAAACGTTAATGTCACCAAGTAAACTGTTCAGTTAATAGCTAAGAGATGACCTAACTCTGATTTCACTAATATGTCTAAGAGACATTAATCTTTATATATATAATTCTTCTGTGAGTGTTTATGTCACTGAACTTCTCTCAAACGACTGAACCGATTTTTTTTTTTTTGTGTGTGTTCAAGGGGATCTGGGAATGGTTTAGATTCACAATTTTGTCTGCTGGACAATGTTTTTTTAATTAATTTTTAATTTATTAGTAGTTGTTGATACAAACGTTTCTTTGACATTAGATAAGGCAACTAACTAATATGTCAATCATTCTTTCGCACTTCAAAACACGGAGATTTATGGTTTTAATAGGTAAACTCCAAAAATATAAATAAAAAACGTAACAGATATTTCTTGATTATAGGACGATACGAAGTTCGTCCGGTCTAGTATCATATTAAAAATGATTATTGTGTTATAAATATTATGTATGTATTGTTATTTTGTTCCAGCGGCACACATTGGTGTGGGTATATCAGGCCAGGAGGGCATGCAGGCTGTGTTGGCCTCAGACTATTCGATAGCTCAGTTCCGTTTCCTACAGCGGCTGCTGTTGGTCCACGGTCGATGGTCCTACTACCGAATGTGCAAGTTCCTCAGATATTTCTTCTATAAGAACTTTGCTTTCACCGTATGTCATTTCTGGTTCGCGTTCTTCTGTGGATTCAGTGCACAGGTGTGTTTCATATATATACTATGATATTTTGCTTAACAATCCCTACTAATATTATAAATGCGAAAGTAACTCTGTCTGTCTGTCTGTTACGCTTTCACGTCGCTATCACTGAACTGATTTTAATGAAATTTAGTACAGATATAGAGTTGACTTTGAGAAAGAACATAGGATAGTTTTTATCCCAGGCTTTCGAAAGGTTCTCTTGGAAACTCGATGTAACCGAACTCCACGTAGGCGAAGCTGCGGGCGGAAAGCTAGTTATCTATAATTTGTTAATTTATCATGTATATTTCCAGACGGTGTTCGATGAGATGTTCATCTCAGTATACAACTTGTTCTACACGTCTCTGCCTGTGCTGGCTCTGGGTGTGTTCGAGCAGGACGTGTCGGACACCACGTCCTTACAGTTCCCGAAGCTGTACGCGCCCGGACACACCAGCCAGCTGTTCAATAAGACGGAGTTCATAAAGTCCACTCTACACGGATGTTTCACGTCGCTCGTACTGTTCCTTATACCATACGGTCTGTGAAAATGTTTATATAAATATGAATCAATTGATCGTTATATCCTTTCTTTTGTAAACGTTCGTGTTATGTTCTAGGAACGTACAAGGATGGTCTGGCGCCCGATGGCAAGATATTATCCGATCACATGCTGTTAGGAAGCGTAGTAGCCACTATATTAATCATAGATAACACGACACAAGTGAGTGTGTACTTTGAACGCTTTGTTTGTCTTTTTGTGTTTAATTTATTTGATCCTGTGATGGAAATCGTTTGTTAAAGATCGCCCTGGACACGACGTACTGGACCGTGTTCAATCACATCACCATCTGGGGTTCCTTGGTGTCGTACTTCGTGTTGGACTACTTCTATAACTACGTGATCGGCGGACCCTACGTGGGGTCTCTCACGGTCGCGCTCACACAGGCTACGTTCTGGTTCACGGCCGTGTTGACTGTCAGTGGCTCTTAGCATTTGTATATATATAGTTGTAGGTATTATAAGTATTGCCGTATTGAAATAACGTGCCCGTCCGTCCAGATGATGATCCTCATGGTGCCGGTGGTGTCGTGGCGGCTGGCCTGCTCGCGGCGGCGGCCCACGCTGGCGGAGAGACTCCGCGCCCGCACCCGCTGGCGCCGCGCCGCCGCCGCGCCCGCGCCGCGCACGCCGTCAGCACGCCGGGCGCGGCGCTCGGTGCGCTCCGGATACGCGTTCGCCCACCAGGAGGGCTTCGGTCGGCTCATCACCTCCGGCAAGATCATGCGTCGCATCCCGCACGCGGACGCCGCGCTGTCCGCGCTGGCGTCTCTGCCGGGCAAGTTCCACCCGCGGGCGAGCACGCCGCCGCCGTCCGTGTCCCCCGCCCCCCCGCCCCCCCCGCCGCCCCCCCCCCGCGCGCCCAAGCAGGACCTGGACTCCGTGGACTTATAAGGACGTGTGTGTGACGCGTTGTGTGATCGTGATGATTGTTTGTAAATATTCTGTGGTTACAAACGACACGTAATTTTTTTAATAGACGGCATAATGTCGTCGCGACTCGTATTGTGATAATGTTGATAGATTTAAAGATTCGTATTATATTATTGCCTATATTAAATTATATTTGTTGAGAGTATATATTGATAGATATTTATTATGGTACGTGCTAAGATTACTCTTTTATATCGGAAAAAGGTAGTTGACTTCGAATGTTCCTTTGTATGTGTAGAGGACGTAGTTCCGTTTACCGCATGCACCGCCCATCGAGTATAGACGATCAGTTCGACTTTTGTAAGATATCGTGTAACGATAGAATTTTGTTACCGAAACCGTCGCTTATTTTGTTCTTATGAGGTAGAGCTGAACTTTATTTTTTTATTTTTTTTTTGTTTACTTCACATGAGCTTAATGTTTTTTATGCTTTTAATTATTGTCGTCTGTGTCTATGACTTTAGTGAAACGTGCATTTAAATTTGTCAATATAGTGAGCGGTTAAAATAAACACAAAAATAAAATATGATGACAATTATCATTAACGAACTTGTCAACAGTTATGTAATATTATTTTAAGTTTCATTAACTTTATAAGTAACAAAGTATACTTGATCCAGTCGTAGTCTGAACTCATCAATACAATCAATCAATGCAATGTTTATAATTTGAATTAATAGTGTTTTGGGTTATTTTAACTGCATACATTATCATTATACATTTGCTTTGGTATCCAATTTTTAATAAAAAAATTACTCTCTTATCAAATGTTTTTCTTTTTTTGTTTTCCTATAATCTGTGTATGTGTGTGAGTGCGTATTTAATTAACCTTTTACCCAGAAGAATATCTTGAATGGTGAAAATACTATATTATTGTTCCATGTTGACATCCGGATTCCACCTTGAGTCAAGCACCTGTCTTTTTTAGCCTTTTTGTCCAGTTTTCGCTCCCTTGCGGCGCAGGTCTTGCACATTTTAACAAATTGATCATTTTTATTTCTACGACTTTGGGCATAAAGTGACGAGATTCCAATACTGCATTTGACCGTATCTGAATTAACCACTAATATTGAGAAATCAACTTTCATTAAACCAACGCTATTTTAATATGAAAAACGTCAATGAGATCTATTTCAATTAAAATCATTATTTCATTCAAATGTATAAGCTTCAAAATCTGGGATTTCATTGTAATTTATCTGTCTTATTATTATTTATTGAAGGTTATTAAAATAGGAATTGTTCACTCTGCAATTTATAAACAAGCCATTAAAATTTTTATTTAATTTAATTTTTTATTGTTATATATTTTTTTCGATCGTATGTTTCTAGTGTGAATGCAGCCTTAGTCCACTGTCAAGAAGTTGATATTGACATATTAAGTGTGAGACTGACAGTAGTTTAACACATTTTAGGTTATGTTTTTCAAAGCAATTTTGTGTGTACGGATCAAGTACCTAGTTAATAAAATATATTAATATAACTAGTGCGTATTATATATGTTGTTTGAATTAAGAATATGTTGAAATAAAATATAATTTAAGTCAGTAATATAAAATAGGTTTTAAAATAAGCATTGTGATAAAATTTTTCGATCGGCAATAAACGTGAATACAATTTGAAATCATGAGTGAAAATTTTCAAATTGCTCCGTGGTATAACATCAAAGAGTGGCATGAAGTCTATGAAGACCTATACGGGCTTACCTCAACTTTTGCTACAAAACAAAAGGCTTTGGACTGTTTACTCATATGGAAAGCAAGATGTCCTTCTTTGCCATCTGGAGTGGAGTCGACACTGACTCTGCTTGAAGTACATCTACAGGATAAAAGTAGTTTAATTCAATTGCACAGCGATCACCTAATTCGTCTTGCCTACTCCTCGGCACTAATGCGTTTTGTGAACCATATGCTAGACACACAGACAGCTAAGGGACAGAGTTTATTTCAGGCTGCAAAAAATTTAAATATCCCGGAATGGATAATAGATATGCGGCATGACACCGCTCATGGTAATAAGCTCCCTCAGATTGAGTTATTACGAGAAGCCTGTACATTAAGTTTGGTATGGCTTAAAAATTATTATTGGGATAAACATAAAGAATATATTGGAGATTATATTGTAGGTCAAGTGGCAATGCAAAGGAATGAAAGGGAAAACAAAATTGAAGCACTTATAAACTTTTGTGTATCTCTGAGTATTTGTTCACATCCAGGATGCAATGTTAGGACCATTGCTGATGTACCCGATGCCACTCTGAGAGAATCTTTAGTGAATGATGCAAAAGAAATTATAGGTGATAGTTTTGACTATTCCAACTTAAAAACTATCACAATAAAAAATCTACATCATTTCCTAACACCTACAGTAAAGAAAATACTTTATCATGACTCAGCCTGTACTTATGTCAATAAGATATTATTGTCTGAAAATTCTCTGTTTTTGTCATTAGAACTATATGTCCTACTTGATAAATATAATTACCGACTGAAAAAACACCTCAATAAAGCCTTTGTTCAATGTTTTGAAATGCTTCTACAATTTCTCCATACTTATGATTTGCTACAAGATTTCTTACTTGAATTAATAAAGAGAGTACAAAGTAATGAAATGTGTGATAAGAGACGAAAACTGGCTGCCCTTTGGGTGTCAGTTATATTGAAGGCTTTAGGAAAAGTTCAACTATTTCAAGAACAGGTTATGAAGTAAGTGGCTGTACTTCACAATTATGAATCTCTCTAATATGTAATTAATTAATTATATTTTATTCATTTATGTTTTTTATTTCAGGAAAGCTTCAAAGGAATCAACATCTAGATCAAAAGACTTAAAATCTCTATTTTATCACTGGTTTCCAAATGAAAGGAACTGTCACCTATTACTAGATTTAAACAAACCAGTGCCGAAGGATTTGACAAATATAAACTTTATTCAACCTATAATTTCTACATACAATGAATATCTAACATGTTTCATCAAGGATCTCTTGAATTTAGTGAGACCCCAATTACCCCAACCAGTTGTTATTAAGCTATGTGAATTAGCGAAAGCAATATCATCACCAAAGAAAATCAAAAGACCCTCTAAAATATACACAGTAGATGATATCAATTTGAATGGTGATACAATGAAAGATGATTGTGTTATTGTGATTGATGACAACCCTAAGGATGTTGTAGAAGAAATCATAGAAGTTAAACCAAAATGTGTTAATAAACAGAAATATGGAGTTTTTAATTTAGCTTCTCATGAACATGCTTGGTCAAATTGCCCAATAGGTTTATTGCCGTGGCAACAAACACCAGCTGAGCAAATGGATGTAGATATAAATTAATTAATAATTATTATTAAATGTCAATAAAAGTCTGCATTTATCCACAGCAATTGTTTATTTTTATCATAATTTGTATAATATTTTGGTTACATTTCTTTATAATCATTATATTGACAAATTATTATAGGATTCCTAAAACAAAATTATTATAATACATATTAATAATATATTACAAGTCATCAGTAAGATTTGTTAAAAGAACTTGTATTTACTTAAAAGGTATTCCTTAGTGTTGAAATTTTAATAAATACTGTTTTTTTTTGCATTAATTAGAAAATATCAAATTAAGATAATATCATAAAATATTTAATAAGTGGCAGTTTTTGTGTTGTACAAGCTTTTATTTATTTTGTATTGGAGCTCCAAAAATATTTGTGATTTTGTAACATTTGTACTCATAATTAATAAAATCAATGGTCAAGTGTAAATAAAAGCTTGTTTTATTTATATTTATCGTATATAAAGAGTTTTGTTGGTGTCTCATGAAAGTTGTATATATAAAATTAAGCTTAACTTTATAACAAAAAGTTTTTAGAATCCTTGTAAATATCTCGGATCGAACTAGATGCACCTGTTAAAAATTTAAAACACCGTTAATCAAAAAGTAGTATATTACTATTCCTAAGAAGTATCATCACCTAAAATAAAACAATTCTCAGAATTAATACAGAAGTAACTTAAAAGAAATTATACAAACTTGTTATTTACAAAAAAAATTACACATCGTCTTATTTTATCTACACAGACTTGCACTTCAATGACATTAAAATGGGATCACAAATATATATTTTTTAAAACCTACAACTTTAAGCAAAGTTTTCACGTATATAGAGTAAAACACCTGAAAGATATATGATATAGAAAATATTACTTTTATAATAACTAGTCGTATGGAGCTAATAATATTGTTTCTATGATCCACTACACATACATAGCAAGTATCAACATCCAGGACAGTATAATAACATCTAAACATTTAATACACGAACCGCTGCTTACAGAAAGCAAATAAGTTGAAGGCACAGAAAGAGCAGTAATGTACTGTGACACAACCCACAATAACAGCTTCGAACATTCACTAAACATACTCGTTTGATTGGCACCAAAATAAATTACAAAATCAATAGTTTCGATGAAGTAGCAATATCAAACATTTTTGATTTATTTACAAAAATAATAAAAAAATGCGAGATTCCAAAAAATTACTAAAGTAATGGCCTCTTAATATAATATTCACTTCACGAATATTACAGCGAAATATCAAAAACGAAACGTAACACTAAAAAAATATGCATAAAATTACAAATTCACAGAAACATTCGTTGTCTGAATAGTAAGTAAATAATTAAAAGCAGACAAAACATTTTGTGACTTAACAATAAATTTCAAAGCTTAACAATAGACAGTCTTTTAGATTATGAAATGAATAAAACATAAGCAAGGTACAATCGGTAACACTAACAGATATACCACAAGTACCAAATGTTTGTAACATTCAATACTAAACAATGAACATGCTCACTAACACTAATGTAAGGTCTATACACAACGTCTCCTGCTCAAACACATAACATATGATTGCTGTGGCGGGCCGCGGAATGCAAGGTGACGCATCTTCTATTTTGATTATAAAGTACTTGTTAGTAACTAATTGTAAAATTATGTTATGTTGATATTCCCTTTAACCTTAAATCTCTATTTATCACATTTTTAAAAATTATAATAATTTCAAATAAAAAATGTTTCGTTTCGTTAATTAAAAAAATGGCAATGTCATCCATTGATGTATTTTTTGTAAACGTACACATAAAAAACTTAGTTTAGGCCTCAAAATTGCTGTTTCCGTTGTGAAAAGTGTAAAAGTCTTTGTGTGTACAGGCATGTAATTTTGGCTTGATTTTATCAGCTATCTTGTACATTATATTTTTGTATAAAAGCTATAAGTATATAGCTGTTGACAATTTAAAAAATGGACACTATGGTTTCTTATCCAGTAAAATATCTTAGTTTTGACTTTGAACCATCATATTTTAGATTTGCCCATTATAGGCTGAAGTACATTTTATTCATCCTGATTTCAACTATTAGGCAACATATTTTATTTTGTTGTTCAAGAAAAGCAACATAAAGGAATAACTTCTTTTTATACACAGATCTGCAACTAAACAGCCTCGTTCCCACTAAAGTGACATAACATTATCCGTGAAACAATTTACTAACATAACTAAAACCTTATCATATAAATCAATATCATGTTAGGGACTAACGTCGTGGTGTATAAATAGTGCCATAACAAGTGTTCATATCCATTTCTAACAAATTAAGGATAACATTAAAAATGTTAGATTTTCACTATGTAAAGATAATTTTTATGTAAGTTTTACTAAATAACAATAACAAAAAATTAACATATTTACATAATTTTTCAATTTACAAACATCAAAGTCAAACATTCTCGGAAAAAAACATCAATCATATAGTATAGAAATGTATCAACTCTGCCTACATAATATCTCAGTACAGATTATGGCAGTAGAAGTAATAGGATGTTGTTGTTATGGCTTCTCGTTGTATTAAACCAACGATTTCAATACGTATCTTAGTTATCTACATTGTGTATCCATTTTTTTCCATCAACATATACACCGTACGGAACGTTCTATAATAGTTCTAATTCAGATTTTAGGAAGTTAATAATAACATTTAGATCTTCCCAGAACGTTACATCACTACGAACATGTGCAAAATATGTAGACATTGCTTAGAAGTTACAGGGAAGCGACGTCGCAGGGAGTGTCTAGTAAGCTATACAATAATATAAACTACATTCATATCGAAGGAGGCTATGATTGTGACGATCTAATAATACGCATAATTAATAATCGACCACCATATCTTGAACCTTCTGATGTATTGAGATGTTGGAAGGCGTTTCTTTATATCTTGTTTTGTATTGTATGTTGTTCTACACCATGATGGGGTCGTCAGATGACAGTTGTCGGTGCAGTAGTCTCTGCGACCTGAGTGAGGCGGCGCCCGTACTGAGGTCGTCGGTACTACCGAACTCTCCGTCGTGATCCGTTGTCGATAGAAGGTCGTCGTCTGACGTCGTTCTGAATATAATCAAACATTTATATTATAATAATGCTGATATATGATATATAGGTACTGAAGATGCTAAGTGCTTTGTACATTTCCAACATTCATAATATTACTTTTATTGTACACTATATATGTAGGTGAATTTACATTATTTGGGCATTCACCTGATTTGTAAACAAAAATCATTAAATTTTATCAACAAAACATGTATACATAAAGCAAATTCGATAGGTCACATCATTCTTTACTGATATACATACAAGTACCTGAAGAGCATCAACAAAACTGTTATACATAAAGGAGGTTCGAGCGGTCACACCATTCCTCACTGATATACATATGAGTACATGTTGTATAAAGCTTCGTGTGTCGTATTTTGTTCGTGTATTATATCTACCTGAACAGCGAGGGTAGGTTTGATGTGAGTATGGCCTTTTCCTTCTGTATCTCGTGTATGTGTCCCTCCAGTATCCTCTCCTCGGGCCTGCAGGCGGCGCTCCTTCTCATCATCGTGAGCCGGTCGGAGGCGGTCGCGCACGCCTTGTCTAAGGTCGCGATGTCCGCTAGCGTACCGCGAGTCTGAAACACAACACATAAGTAAAGCTATATTAACAGAAGTACGGAATAACTTGCGTTTAGATTAGACTACTAATAGAGTTCGGTTATATCGCGTTTCCAAGAGAACCTTTCAAAAGTCTGGGATTAAAACTATCCTGTTTTTTCTCAAGATCAATTATATCTCTGTGCTAAATTTTATTAAAATCAGTTCAGTGGTTTAGGCGTGAAAGTGTAACAGACAGACGGACAGAATTACTTTCGCAATTATAATATTAGTAGGGATTTAATGTTATACTTCTCTATTTACTCAATATGAAGTAAAAAAAAACTTTGGTAGTGTTCATTGAGTATTAGTAAATATGAGAAAGCAGAAACTGAGAGTAAGTAAATGTTTTTAAAATATTTATTTTCTTGCTTTCCATTTCGTCTTAGCCTGTTTTGTAAAAAACATTACAGGTGGGGTAAATCATAATCACATAAATCCATCAATTTTAGAAAATGTCATACATATGGAGATATTAACTTGGTATTACGATCAATATTCAAAATTTTTGAAGGATGAATGCGTTATAGATCAGTTTGCAAGGTCTGAATATTTTATTTACATTTTATTTTAAACAATAGTTAATATAATATTTCTTAATACATACATTGTTAATCTTATCCACGAGTATGGCTTCAAGGCAGGCCGTTTGTCTCGCTATATCGTGAAGTGAGTCCTGGGCCGGTTGTACTTTGTGAGTACGAAGAATGCAGGGCGCGAAAACTATCGCTAAAGCGTTCGGACCCATTCTGGAAATAAATTGAAATATTGTTTATTGTGTATTTAATACTTATTCATTATGTGCTAATAGTGACGATGTTGCCAGTATATAAAACTCGAGGCAATACATTTTCTATCTACATATTATTTTTAATACATTACCTGTTATGATCCTCTCCCAGCGCCACCCTCGCCAAGTGGAATATCAGTCTCTCGACCATATCATAATTAGGTTTCGGTAATTTCTTTAATATTGTGAAAATTGTTGACACTCGTTCCTGAAAATATTAATTTAACGTTCAAAAAGCAGTAACATTTAAAATAAACTTGTAAAATTTAAAAAATAATTTTGCAACCAGGTAGGATCTAAAGTCTTAACTGCTTCACGTATGTATTAAATCTAAGTTTGCATTTCAGCGTCCAAAGGCAATAATTAATATAATAATGTTCAGGGTCCATCATTATAAACAGTATGTAATGTATGTATATTATTCTATGACCTGTGGGTCCGTGATCTCGGCGGCCAGTATGAAGTCGTCGTAGAGGTCGAAGGTCAGCAGCGGCTCGGGCAGCTCCCTGAAGAAGCTCTTGAGGACGGACGCGCGCACGTGCACCGCGTACGAGTCCAGACGCTCCACGCCCTCCTCCGGACGCTCGTCTAGTAAAAGGCGGAGCTCACGGACCTGGAAATAGAAATAATACTATGTACGGAAACCTCTATACAATATTGCTCGATACAATAATCAACAGTTAAATTCAAATTAACTAATATAGTCTATAATAGTAGTAATTTCGAAGCTTAGACCGAATTGATAAAATGTTTTTATATATATAAAATATAGTAAGTTCATAATCTCGCTTCACTTATTACTATTACTAGTATCCGACCGAAGGTCTATTTTCGGCCGAAGCCGAGGGTTTATAAGCTCTTAGTAATTTTGTTCAATATTGTTTACAAGCTACAATTAATGTTATAGATTATTTTGAAACTTCAATATTGAAGGTTTATATTGACTGTCTCATAGGAAAGTGGATTCAAAGATGACAAAAAAAAGTTTGTGATTTATTCTTTAAAAAATAATCATTTATTTATTAAGTAATTCATAAATCACAATCTGACCAATCAATCAGTCTTTGTTTACTCGACTAAGCCGAAACTAGACTAATAAATAAAATGAACAAACACCAATTTCTGTATAAATAATTAAATGTTGGTCAATTAAATGCACAGTTTAGAAAATATTAGAAAATTCAAAATAAATGTAACAATAACAATAGTTATAAATAATCAAGTAATGACTGTTTTGCCAACAACAAGTTATAAGAATAATATTCTATTTTACTTTCTTTCTTCGTCTTTCGTAACAGTTCGTTCAATCCCGACGGTTGCTCGGATCTTTGACGAAACCTTCGGCTTCGGCCGGGTTTTGGGCCGAAGCCGAAGGTTTCGCCGAAGATGGTTTTTTTGGTTGAAGGTCCCAAGCCGAAGCCGAAGCTTCGGTCGGACACTAACTATTACCAAAGTAGAAGACTGTGTGTATAATTTTATCAATCGAAACATCAAACCAAATACTAAATATTTGCTAAATGATATAATAGCAAGTGTGTATAAGACAGTGTTGGCCCAGTGGTTAAAGGGCCCGTCTCTCCTTGCCGAGGGCGCGGGTTCGATCCTGGCCCGGGCAAGTACCAATGTGATTTTTCCGAATCATATGTACTTTCTAAGAATTTTTAGACATCACTGATTAATGTTGATTCCCAAAAGAGGGTTTATGTCAGGCAGGCGGCCGGTCGTAAAAACAAATAGCCAAAACTATGCACAACATGTAAGGCAGACCCTGGGAAATTGCCAGGTAGAAGATGAAGATAATAGCAAGTGTGTTTAAAATAAAAAAAAAACTTTCCGATTATATGCAGTTGCTCAATAATGAACCTTCAATTTCAGTACATAAAGACAATAATTATTCCTCCAAGTTTGTGTACCAACCTTAGAACTAAGTCCACTCTTCCTATAGAGTCCTTCGGTGTACAGTCCAGTCATCTCTATAGTAGTGATGAGGCGGTCCACTACTACGGGGATGTTGCCCTCACCGGTTGGCAGGTCACTTAATGGCACTCCAAACACCTTTAAATTATGATAATGTTATTAATACTTTATTGATCACTTAGTATGAACACTGTCATTAATTTAGAAAGAAATTCTGAAAAGTCGTTAAGAATAACAACCATGATAAAACAATATAAGTATTGTTGGGACTATAAACTTAAAAATTTAAAATTATAGGAAATAAGAAGGAGGTTACAAAATACTATATCGTCGGGGATAGTGCAAATCTGCATAACTACCATTGGATGACTCCGTATATCTACATTGGAAGCAGATTATCAGAATAATGTTTAAGCTGACATATTTTCTATATTAACGACTTTTAAGCTAATATTTTCACATCACAATTACTAATAAATTAAACACTAACTAATTACTATTATGCGGATTTTCACTATCCCCGACGATATGTAATGAACCTATTGTTTAATTATTTTCTCTAGTTGTAGTAACAGTATATCATCGTACCTTCCCTCTCTGTAGTACTCCGAACTGTTCCCTTCCCCCCGCGTCCACCGCGCCCACGATGGCAGCCGACGGTGTGCCCGCGTCTTTACGACAATGAGTCGAGACCTGGAATTAATATTTAAAAAAAATTGATACATCGCGATAGTTTTATATATAAAAAAACGCAAATTAATGTGTGCCGAATAATAATAAACAAAAACGTTTTCGTATAATTCTCTTATATTTTAGGCTCATTTGTAATAAGGCCAGTCCAGAAGCCTTTTAAATTAATGAAAAGTGAAAATAAATTACAGTAGAATGAAACTCATTAGAAAAAGAGGGTAATATTATAAAAAGTTAAAGGAAAAATAATTTACGGGCAATCTGAAGACGGGAAGGGTATGGGGATGGGTATTTAAGGGTAAAAAATGGGTTTTCCCAATTTCCGGCAAAACTAAAAGTCCTACGGAAATAGGTTGTATAGCAAAGTTGTAGGTAATAAAAATAAAAAGACCTAAAATCTTTATACTAAAATTTTTTTCACATAACCTCAAAATTTATGTGAAGGGTTCGAAAAACCAAGTTTTTGGTTTTTTATTTTTATCTCTTACAATAAACAATATTTTGTCACGAAATTTGGTGAAAACTTTCCTTTTGATGTTACAAATACACTGTAATTTTTTTGATTAGAAATATTTATTTTTTCAGATAATTTTGAAGAAATATCGAAAAATCAGCCTCATTTTCAATCGAAAAATCATCCGTCTAAATATCAGCTATTTTTAAAAATTTGGTATGATTTCAATTTGTTAATCTCTATTTTCCGATGGTGAAGAAAAAATATAAGTTTCTTACTTACAGTACTATTTTTGCATAAAATAATCATGTCTCTTTTAATGAAATGACACTTGACATCGGTTTGAAAATGCTCTTTCTAATTTATTTTTAACAGTTGTGTACTCCGGAAGTTCTCCAGACAGTCCCTCTTTTAGGTAATTTGATTATGTTTTTAAAGCTATCGGCACTGGTCTAAATAGTCAAACTAGCTGTTGTTCATCTATTTTTTTTTCTAAATAATTTATTTTGTTTACAGATTTTTTTCCCATATCTCTTTTACAAAAGTTGAATTATTATTTTTCAAGCATACAAACACTATTGAATCTGTAATGGTATATAATGTAAGTATACCTTCATGTAGCACTTCTTGTGCGAGGCGAGGCGGCACGTCTGACAGATGAGCGACCTCTCAATGGGCCACATGAAGAACGTCTTGCATATCTCGCACTCGGTCGGTATGTTGATCATGGTCAGTATGAAGTTGTGGCCCTTGTACTGGATGGGGTCGTCCAACTGGAAGCGAAGGGACAACTGTTTACTGGCTATTAGTTATATATATGTGCTTAGTAGGAGTTGTACTACCGCGTATCGTCAATAATCTTTCTTTATTTTATTGACAAATGAATATAAACTTTATTATACTTATTTGAAGGTTTATATTGGCAACTCCTACTATACATTTGTACATATTAGTTTGTTAGTTATATATGTGTCTTCTATAACGTTATTTTAATATAAATTTCGTGTTTTATGTGTAAATTAAATATTATTGAGACGTACCTTTCTCTTTTTGTCCTTTTTTCTCTTGGTCCTAGCTTTATCAGTTTCATGTTGGCTCATGAATTCGTCCATGAATCCTCTGAACGCGTTCACTCCCATAGTGATAGATAACGTGGATCCCTCTCTCGCACACACCGTTTCCATCACGTGTAAGAAGTTACCGATCAAGTCTTTGTATTTCAAAGCCGATCCCCTAGTCTCCACCACGCTGTACGTAGCTACTAAATTGTCTTTAAATTCTCGTAGGGCGTGTTTGAACACTCTATCAACCTGAAAGAAAAATCAAATCACGTAAAATATTAACCGTCATTTAGAAAAAAATCGATATATAATTAAAGAATTAACTTAAATCTAGAATTCCGATATCAAAAAACATGTAACAGAGCTATAATCCATATATCATTATCACAAAAAATTTTAGATGGTAATGGAATAGTTTAATTTCAATGTCATTTTCATTAATATTATAATACTTGATTCCGTTTGTGGAAGAGCGGGGACTAAACACTAGTTAATTCCTTTACTTAAAAGGAGCTTCCTAGCTGTATCTGTTGTATCTAGGTATAAGTTACAGAAATAAACAAATTTTGATTTGATGTGTACTACCTCTGATTGTTTCTCATGTTCGGAGGCCTCCATCAAGTATATCTTCTTTGTGATGAAGCTCTGCATGGCTTGTAGCTCGTTGGCGTCGGATATGATCTTGTCGGTCCGGTCAATGAACTCTGAAGTACCGGTCAGACTGAAATTTGATCCGGCCGCGGGGGCTTTAGGCTGGTCGCCCGTTAAATTATATGGAGACTCCTTCATCATTATCCTCTTTCTATGTTTATTCCTGTTCCGCACAGCCACTGTGACGGGGCTCGGGCACGGCATGGTGATAACGCCCTTGTTCTGAATACACTTCGTATGGTACAACTGTTTACAGTCGATACACCTCTGGCCCTGGGTCACGAACGCGTCGATCGCTGTGTGACAGTACACACATTTGTCGCCTTTCGCGAACCTCGTGCCCTTGCGGAACCTGTAAATAGATTCAAGTTTAAGATAACATCCTAACAAACAGAGAAGTTTGAATGTTTTAGATTTGTTGGCAAAAAAAGTGAGATGTAGTGAATAGATTATATTAACTAAACATATTTATTAACCATTATATACTACGTAAGCTAATTTTGTACGTATTTAATGTACGATATATTGAAAATAAAGTCAGTATCTATTCAGCAGTCTGGGCTTTCATTTCTCTTTTAGGGCACCACATTACATGGCGACCCTGCCTAAAGTAGATTCCCGCGAGCGATTACAAAAGGATAAATATACCTGAATAGTAGGTAGTCTAAGAGCTATAGTTAGATTATTTTTCATATATTATATATAAGGACTTTATGTAATAGTTCAATGACCTGTGGCCAGCGATTCCGAACAGTCCATTGGCCGTATGTCCGATATAGTCCTGTGAGGGGGGGCGCGGCTCGGGCGCCGGGTCTGAGTTACGACGACGGAGAGCTTCACCTGCACCCACAGACACTTCCGAGGCAGCTCTGGACAATACAGTGTTATATATGATACAAGTGGATAATATTAATATCTATATATGAAATTTTACATTTTAGCTTATGTCTTACTATATTTTTCATTACAGTATAACTAATACGTGCCTCTTATGACAAAATACGTATAAATGTTGTTTGTTCCAACTAACATGTAAGCTAGTCAGTTATATCCAGACATGTGCATCTCAATTCTAGGTTTAAAATCGATATTTAATTTGTCATATCTTTTTAATATGACATATTACCATACAGTATTCTTCATGTATATACAGCGTGTTCAATATTCACCGTTTGATGTCTCCATGTTCGGTGTTCGGCAGCGTTATCTGTGGGGCCCCGGCAGCCCGGCGCGGGGACCGGCGGGCGGCGCGGACGGGGGGCGCGGGGGGCACCGCCGGCCCCGACGGGGCGGGGGGAGGCTCGCGGGACACCGAAGACACAGACACGCAGCCTGAAGTAGTACAAAATACACACTTTAGCTTTAATTCTAGAATAAATTTCATTTATAACACTTATGGCTCTATTTTTTGTATAATATTTAAGTGTACTGTTGCAAAATTATAAAAAGCTTTAATAGCGAACCCTAACGTAAGAAAATAGTACGATTTCATTATTGAAAAAATTCTCAAATTTCATTGAAAGTTTGTAAAACACTGTGATACTCAAGAATATGAATGTCGAAGATCAAGTATATACCATATTTTTGAGTACAATGTGGATAACAGTTTAATATGAAACAAAAATGTAAATAATAACGACCAAAACATTATTTCTACGTACCATGATACGAAGTAACTAATTGTATACACACGCTGTAATAGCCCATTAATAACAACGAAACAGATATTCCCAAAAAACACAGGAGACATTTACATTCAAAGTTATCAACAATTATAGTACCACTGGAGTTACTGACAGAGTCTACATACAACAAGCACATGGCTAAATTGTGAATACGGAATGAACATTTTCTAAATTGTTTAACAAATTTGAAAACAAATTGAACAAACAAACACACAGACTCATTAGTGTAGATCAAACAGTGTAGCAGTCCGTGAGGCGCCGTTATATGACATTAACGAATGCCGTCACAGTTAATTATTGTTGACATAACGAGGAAGCGTAATAGTCCTATTCTTATTTCTTTAACATATCTACAAACCTACTTATTAATATGAATGTTTGTCAGGATGATTATTTTTCATATTTTACATAATGACCTCACATTATCACGCAGGCTATAATTAATCCTTTCATTGCTTACAGTTTACATAATAATATACATACTAGCAACGATATCGCACCGTGACTACATAGCTTTAACAGTTTTTCATTCACAAATCTTCACTCATTATAGTATTAACGGAGGTTATTTACTGAGTATCGGGAAAATCTTTATGTGTAGTCTGATAATAGTAGTTGGTGCTAACCACGAGGTCATATCACATAGCAGGGAGTCCCGTGCCCCAGTCAATACACGTTATACATACCCGCATCTGCCTGTGAGTCAGGTCGCGAGTCCCTCTGATCCCTGGAGTCCCTGTTGTCCCGCGGGTCCCGTCTGACAGGCGGCAGACTGTGCAGGCCTCGCGACGGCGGCTCTAACGTGGTACTCGATAAACTACGCTGGTAAACTTGAGGGGATGTCCGTCTGTTCACAAAATTATATTATTATAATTTATATTACATATATTAAAATTTTATAAGCTTTCAATACATGTAAAGTGAAAAGTATGAATAGTAATAAACTATCAATTGCGAGTCATACTAGCACATGAAGGGTTCCATGTATTAGATTATTATCCATAAAAACGGTCAGAAATAAAACTGTTTGTGTTATAAGAGTATTGTAAAAGAAATCTGTATTAACATTCGTAAAATACAACTTAGTGACAGAATAGAAGGTAGTATGTTTGTGTCAGTATGTCGTTTTACCCCTAACAAGTCCTTATTACCCTATTACCCTATTTATAAGAATAACCCTATTTATTACCTGGAGCTGCTCTTGGTAGTATCGGAGCTCTCCCCAGGACTCCAATCTCCCACTTGTCTCAGATACTCCTCACTGCTGCTCGCTATAGACTCCGCGAGCTCACGTTCTCGCTATTCAGTGACATATACATACATAGACCCAATGACAGATATTTCATTTATGTTACCGAAGAGGTAGATCAACAAACGGTTTATCCTATATGTTATTTGTAAAATTTTAAAGATTTTTATGATCCTAGTGACAAGTTCCTCTTAAAAAAGTGAAAATTAATACAAAATAAATAATTAATAGAAGACTAAGAAACCGAAATACATATACATGTAATTTAAAGATAAGTCGTATATCAATCTCGATTATAAAGATATAGTAAATGTTTTTCTAATAGCGCCTCTCGTTATATGAACCTTATTCTTTTCGGCTATCAGATAGTTCTGGTCGATCCTCAGCCACAGTAGTTCCTTGGCCAAGTCTTCGGGCGTGATCTTGTTGGACCAGGCCACTATACCTTGAGGGTATTTACTTGAATTAACGTTCCAACTTTCTTCTGGGGACGATTCATTTGTTTCTTGATGAAGGCTGAAAAAGACAATAGTTAATCATCTAGATATACATATATATTTTATATATATTTTTTTAAGTTAAACTTCTTTACGCACGTTTGACTTGGAAGTAAGCTAGTGAATGCGTAACGAAAGCGTTACGAAAAGTGTGATCTGGCAACGTTTTTAGTTTTCCTTAGATATCTTTTTAATCTTCATTCGAAAACATTTGTATCTTATTTATCATATCATATGCTTATTGTTTCGGTCTTACAATCAATCACAGTAATTACTGATATATCCGATGATGAATATAATAAAAATAATAAATAAAAAGAAACATCTATTAAAAAAACCATTAATTTATCAATGATAATCCATAATGAATTCAAATTTATGTACAAAATTAAAATGTGTATATACATATATAAATTACATATACAGTAGGACCCCGATTATCCGGACCTCGGTTATCCGAATTCGCGATTATCCGGACTGCCAATCGCGACGAGTTTATTCTAACACTAGCTGTGCCCGCGACTTCGTCGGCGTGGAATAGAGACTATGAGCAGCGTTTTTTTTAAACATATACTTATTTTTATTTTGGATCATAATCACAGTCATTTTGGGTAGCTAAAAAACCTACTTTACTGTAATGCTTCTCTATATACAATATTAGACGTATGGCCAGGGGGGGTGAAAGCATACAGGCTGCTGGGATTGCTAACACGGGACAGTGCCACATACAATTGACACACCCGGTCGAATATTGAACGCAGTTCTTCAGTTCTTTAATTTGACATAACTTTTTTATTTATGAACCGATTGACATGAAACAAACACTAAAGCATAACTGAAGCATACCACAATATATTCGTGAAAACCGCATCCAACTCGGATCAGCCGTTTCTGAGATTAGCGTGAACAGACAAACAGACCAAAAAAAGTTTATTACATTTTTGGGTTCGACATCGACATAACAATAACCGCTGTTTTTTTTTTTTATTTTTACTGTCAATGTACAGACAGCACTTTTCTACAATTTTATTATATGTATAGATAGATTAATATGTCAGAACTTGCATAACGCCACGCCACTTATACGTACATTATGTACAATTTCTTAATAAACGTTGATTCTCGCTCATATGTATTTGTTGTTTTAAATAAACACCTAACATTACATATGTATGGTACAGACTACATATGTACATATGCAAAAAGCCCGTTTTTCTTCACATATTGGATTATCCGACTTTCAATTATCCGGATGCCTACCGACAACAATTAGTCCGGATAATCGAGGTCCTACTGTAAATGAAGCGAAAGAAGTTTTACTTCAGTAGTGTGGTTAAAAGCACACAGGATTATCATATTATGTATACTTTTTTATGTACTATATATATTATTGTTTCAATACCTCGCATTGCTCTCTTTATTGGACGTCTCCTGTATGTTGAGCGTCCTCAACGCCCTTCTCTTATTGTAAGTATGCGCCGTGGAGTTCTCCAGTAAGTTATCTCGTTTTTTCGTTAAACTGTAATTAAAATCTCGTAAGCATTTTATAATGGATAAAATTGTTATTTATTTTTATAGTATTTACTTCGCTATGGGCAGTGATTGTGTTGCTCGTAGTTGTCTTGTTTTCTCCGCTTCTTCTTGTATAAGCATATTTCTGCAAATAAAACGTCAAACAAATAAGTTAAAAAAATCTATTTCAAACAGAAAAATTATACAATGAAAAGTTTTAGCTTGTGATCGAAGATTTTCATTAGAGTATACTTTACAGAAGAAGTTTGTAAATTATACATCATATATAAACACCCTGTATAGCGAGGTATACAACTATGAATACTCACAATTGAATGTCAATGATATTCTTAAGTTTCTCTATGCTCGTACTCTTGAACACGGCCGTCTCCGGTACTAGAGCCGCTTTACTCTCATGCTGTCAACACAACACGAACACATGTGTTCACAACACTTTATTACACAACGGTACAGGCAAATGAGTTATAGATGATTGTTAAGACGATTGTTAGACTGTTATGTGTATTATTTACTTATGAGCAATGTTTTAGTACCTTGTTCTTCAAGGGTAGTCGTCTCCTTAGTTCCGGTAGCGTGTTCCTCAGTAGGAAGCCCCTGGCCGCCGCTTGGAAGCCCACGACTGATTCCTTAAGTCGTAAGTACCACCGTCTCACACGACTGCCGCGGAAATACGCTTGGATACGTGTTGCAGCCTCTTGACGGATCACCAGCCATTGTCTATACATAATAAATGGATATGTTAACAATGAATAATCACTCTTTTCTAGTAATTACTAGTTGTCTAGAAAGAGTTGTCTAATATCTTATATATAAAATTCTCGTGTCACAACGTTCGTTCACGTACTTCTCTGTAAGGGCTTGACCGATTGTCATAAAATTTTGTGAGCATATTGAGTATGTCTGAGAATCAGCCAACATTTATATTTCATACCCTTAAATGATGAGGGTTGTTCACCCTTAAATACTTTTTTACCTTATTGGTCAATTTTTTTTATAATGTTTCAACAAAAAGCACATACAAGCTTGATTTTTTCTTTTTTTATCACCAATCCCTATATTTTATATGACAAAACAACGTTTGCGGGGTCAGCTGGTGTTTATATATATTGAATTGAAGGAGCACAGCTGTATAACTCTTTGCCTCTAAGTGTTATCAATTCAAAATCTCTAAATATTAAAAAACGATAAAGAACCCATATATTAGATGATTTCACTGATCTTGTCTAATATCACTTCTATTTATTATTTGTAATTTTAATTGTAGTTATAATTTTTCAAATTTCCTTTGCAAGCGAACTTTGTTCTTTTTGGAAATTAACTTCTTTAAGCCTAACCTAAACCTAATGTACCTGCAGTATGTCTGTATGACGAGCGAGGCCCTCCTGAGCGCCAGGAACCTCCTCCTCTCGAGCACGGCCCTGAACCACCTCTGTATAGTGATGATGGACGCCATGATCTGTTGATGGAGACGATACTCCAACTTGGTCTGCTCGCTCTCACGCATGAAGATCTTTGTAGCGCCTGGAATATATTATTTTTCAAGTATTAGGTTACCCTCAGTGTCATAAATATATATGGGTAGTGTAATTATAATTAAAATTAACTTATTTTTAGATATCTTATTTGTATTATAGTATGATAATATATATTTTTGCATTATATTGTTTAGTAACTATTTTTGAAAACACGGCAATTCAGTACTATTTTAATTTATCTTCAATTCAACTTTTGACATACGGCCAACATAGTAATTTTTTAATAGAAGTATTACTAAAAGTATATTAAAAACTAATATTCTATATACAGTCATGAATACATCTTTATATATATAATTGTACTGTGAGTGTGTATGTGACTGAACTTTTCTTAAACGACTGGATCGTTTGTGATGAATTTTTTTGTGTGTGTTCAAGGGGATCTGGGAATAGTTTAGATTCACAATTTTGTCCGTTGGAGAATGTTTTTTTAATTAATTTTTAATTTATTAGTAGTTGTTGATACAAACGTTTTTTTGACATTAGATTTGACAACTAACTAACATGCCAATCATTCTGTCGCACTTCAAAACATGGATAATTATGGCTTTAATAGGTAAACTCCAAAAATATAAATAAAAAAACGTAACTGATATTTCTTGATTAAAGGGCGATACGAAGTTCGCCGGGTCAGCTAGTTAATATATAAAACTCAAGTTACCCAGTTGATAGTTATCCCTGTCCAAGTTGAGTGTCGCGAGGAAGTGCCTCACGTCTGCCTGTGAGCTGAGCAGCCCCTTGGGCAGTAGTATCCTGTACAGCTGTATGAACTCGTCGTAGGTGAGCCGCACGTTGTAGCCCGCCTGCCTGATGCGCACCGTCTCCAACATGCCCGTGTAACGCAACTGCCGCTGCACTGTCTCCTCGTCGAACACGTTCGGTACTTTGTCGCTATTGGATTTTATGCATCTGCAAGTGTATCATGTTCATTATAGCTTATGTGAAGTGAATTCATAGGGGCCGTTCAAGTATTACGTAAGCAGATTTATTACAATTATTTACCCCCCATCCCCCTTGTCAGCAAAAGTAAGCAAAGCTCTTACCCCCTCCCCCCATGCTTACGTAAACATTTTCAATTACTGTATTGTTTTTTTTTAATATAAATCAATAAAAAAAATATAATTATATTTTTTATGGATCTTCTCGATGTGACGATAAAAAAGTAAATAACTACCGATGACGTAATCATCACCTAGACTCCCTCACACCCCATGTCATCCAAAATAAGCAAAGCAAAGACCCCCCCGACCCTCCATAGTGCTTACGTAATACCTGAACGGCCCCTTATAACTTCCAGTAGAAGTATTGGTAAGGGAATAGCGTATAAACGTATAGAAATAATCGAACCTGATGAAGAACGGGTTAGCTTGGTTGAGCGTCTCCATGAGTTGTGCCAGCGAGTGTTGGAACTGCGCCGCTACAGTGAGTGGTTGCTTTCTTTTCCCGGCGGGCGCCGTCCGTCCCGCTAACGTCTTCACACTCTGTAAGTTCTTGAGACCTTTCTTAGCGCGCTCCCGTGGCCTGAACGACTTGTTCTTCCTGTTAAATCCGATTACATTCAATATACGAGTACAATACCGTCCCGAACACCGCTGACTACATGCGACTTTCACTAGGCCTAGTGGCCCAATTAAAAGCGTTTTAACGACAAATTTAAATATATAATTAAAACCCAACCTTCAAAAGCCGAGTGATGATTGTTAGAACAGATAATTAAACGAAAATTAATAAACGTCCGACCACCACCGTATCAACCGGAAAACCATAAAAGAAAAATATAGTAACATATCTAATACATCAAAACAAATTATAGTGAAAACCCTGATAAGCGACATGCATGAGTATGTGAAGTGAATTAATTATATAAAACACATATCCGCCCCAGACAGCCGCCGCAGACATCTCACCGCGCTCGGAGAAGCGTGTGCGAGAGAGGCAGAGCGATAGAGAGAGAGAGACGGAAGCATTAGGGCTCCGGAGACTTCACCGCGGAGGTACCGAGCGGGATCGAGACTACGTCGACGACACGCATCAAATACTTATAGAGATAATACTCTTGTGTTATTATGACGTCGATATAGTTTCAAGGTGACTTATGCGCGGTATCTCCGCGGCGCGTGGTCTTGTGGAGGCCAGGTGGTGGGTGGTGGGTGGTGGTGCGCACGTACATGACGATGAGGCTGGCCCGCTGCAGCACGTCGTGGTCGTCGAGGCGGTCGGCTCGCTCGTGGCGCCTGGCGCGCGTGTCGGCCAGCCTGTAGCCGCGCGCCCTACACCCCCCGCCGCGGGTCACCCCCCTCCGGACAGAACACCGTTAACATACTCACCACTCACCGGACACTATACGGACCGGACACTATAGGACTACGACAGCGATCCACGGTTCCTATAGTTGCCTTGACAACTACTGGCTTCTATATTATAGGAACCGGAGCTGAATTGAGACTGTGTTCAGGTGTTTCATCACCATGCTACTGTCAGTTAAATGTTCAGATGTGAAGTTAATATAGATATGAATGGCGACCTAAACTCAGCCTCTCAAGTACATTAAACTAGATGGAAGTGAATCGAAATACATAATACACATGGACATGCGTACAGTGCACATAGAACGTAAAGCATGCCGTAAACAGTGACTTACGCAATGCGGTTGATTGCGAGATTGATTGACGATACTGTCACCAGTTGGCTGAGCAACAAGACAATTCAGAACGTCACAATACAGTACAGTATTAGCGAAGCTTAAGATATAATCGATCGGTTCATTTGGATATATATTTTATTGTAACTATTATAAGGAGCATTGTCATGCCTCGTACATGTTAATGGGCCGCATTGTCGGGCTAGAGGTTAACTGAAGACAAAAGCGTTTCTTTATTTACTGTCAATGCAATTTGGACACAATTACAAAGGACGGACGGCTTATTTTTGTTTACTTTTAATTTTTACCTTATGATGCTGTCATTAGGCGCTTGGATGGAGGGTCGGGGTACTCTGGACGCTCCATCAACTCTATTTACCCGATGTCTTCTACCAGCTTCTAAAAATGCGAAGTATCCTCTGAAACATTCAAGAAAACCCATACAATACGAGTATAAATACAGTTATAATTTTAGAATGAATAGAGAAATAATGTGCTACCTAAAAAACGCCCTCACGATGGCCCATCGGAACACAGCTACAGGATCGACACCTACCAGTTCCCGCACGAACGCCAATGAGGAATTCTTTAAAACGCTTACAATATCCTGTCGCATGAGATCCAAATTTTTGTCTCTCATGGCCGTCACCTGCAATAACAAAATATCATCAATATTTGGACACGTCATTGTAATATTAAAATATACTTTTCCTAATATAATATTGTATATTTTTCAGGTTATCTGTACATACTTGATATTTAACCCTGCCAGCGTAATGTCTAACAACAAAAGCAGGTTCTCGCCGCTGCGGTTTCTCGTAGAAGGGATTATCTTCGTGGACTGAGTTGAACTTCTGAAGCAACGTCTCGTTTGTCGCCCATGGAAAACTAAAAATTATAAAGAAATTTGTATAGTGAAATACGATCTAGCTTTGTTGTTAACAAGATATTACTATGAAATTAAAGAATTTGTCTAGTTCAGCCGTATTTAATAATACGGTACCCTGGAAATAATTAGTCTTTAAATTGGTCAATATGGAGATTTTATAGGAGTGTGATGGAGAGGACTTACACTGACACTGTGAGTAAACGATGTAGAATGAGTTTCTTAGTAAAAGTCTGGTACTAACTTGCACTGATCATCCAACAGACACAGCAGCCCGCCCGGCTTGCCCTCTATGAGCTGCAAGCAGCCCGTGTTGTCGGAGAAGCCGATGTCGGTCCACCGGATGCCCTCCCGCCGGTACTCCTCCTGCTCGTACTTGAACACGTGCTGGTTGAAGTAGTACTGGAGGTGCTCGTTGGCGTAGTTGATGCACAGCTGCTCGAAACTGTTGCTAGGACCGAAGTCCTCGAACCCGAATATATCGAGGACGCCTGGTTATACAGTTATTTTTTTATTTTTAGTTTAGTGGCGAAAAAAACAGAGCACTTGAGTGTAATAAAAAATATAAACAATAACACAGTAAATTCTTCTTCTACCTGGCAATTTCCCAGCTATAGCCAGGGTTTGCCTTACATGTTGTGTATAGTTTTGGCTATTTGGTTTTACCACCGGCCGCCTGCCTGACATCAACCCTCTTTTCTGAATAATACCGGAGTTCTTAAACATTTCTCACTAAGAAATATAGATAAAATAAAAAGAGAAGCCGCTTGGGCACGCATCTCTAATTGACTTGTACTAATACAATAAAGAACTTTATTTTGAAACTTTATATGAATAAGAGTATGGTTTATTCCAACCAAAGTGAATCATTCAGTTTTCACGTGTTATACTCCACATTATATTCGAATTTGTTTGTCATTCAAAAATTTATTATCCATTATTTTTTTTATAACGATACAATTTATAAGTAAACTTCTCTGATATTTAAATGCTGAGAGAATTAGAAAATTTTAAAAATACATTATTCTAATTTCCGTAAAAAATGCATTATCTTAATCTTTCCAAACTTAACAATATTTTAAGAACAGACTGCAAAATATTAAAAATAAAATCGCTTAAAGATCAAATGGAAACTCAGCCTAAGAATATATGAATATAATACTTCTATTATTGAGTTTTGTAAGTTGATATTGAGGAAAAACCATTCCTCGTTTTCTATGTAATTAATATCCTTTATCCTTATAACAAGTTTCAATTAATAATTACTAGTTAATGTAGTGTTAATTACATTACATATAAATATGTAAAATCTGACTGCAAACATATATGAATTTCATATTACATTAAATCATACACAGAAACGATTTGATCTGAGATGTTGATTTACTACATACAAGTATTTATATAATATAAAATAAACGATCGGTAAAAGCCATTGATACTATTCTTAACAGCCTTGATTTGACGTAAAAGGTAAGGAAAGGAATCCTAGGTCTAATAATACACTCGTGACGTCACTAACAATACTACGGAAACAAAGTATCAACAAGTGTACAGAATTAACGCTGGTATTGTAGACAGCTGATGTGAGTAGAGTGACCATGTGGTGTGAGAAACATGGAGACTTATTTATAACAAATATGAAGAGTTTTTTAACCTTTACAAACAAAAACATAGGACAAAAATTTGTAATATTCACCTATACTGTGACCCTGATGGTCTCGGAGCGTGTCTTTCTTGGACAGCAACGCGTGGTTGACTTGCATCACTATCCAGTCGAAGAGGGCTCCGTACAGACACTTGGCCATTGCGTCACGAGTTGCTATTGCTTCGGGAAGACTGGAACGAAATTAATATTGTTAAATAGTTAAATATATTTCACTACAAGGAGAAAAGCTTCTCTAATGTATTCGAAAAAATCTTCTTTAAGTATGAATAGGTATGAATTTGTCTTAGACTAATATAGTATATCGGACCAAAGCTGAAAACTATCCATGCATTCATCCATACATTCATGCATCCATTCATTCATTCATCCATCCATCCATCCACTCACCGATAGTTGATGACTAGAGTCTCCCCCGATGCCCGCGCCCTCTTGGAGGTGAGTGCGGCTAATAATGTTTCCTGTTTGACCCTCAACAGTGATGATATAAGAGACACCACTTCAGGGTTCCGTACACCAACAGCCTCGTCGTGGTGGTACGACTTACGCTGAGGGTGGAACTCAACATTACCTGCAATAAACAGTATTGAATCAGTTCAAGACTATAAAGAATAATTTATTGATGTCACACAAAAGATTGTATAAAGTATTGCTTCAATGAGGTAAATATTATGATTTATGAAAAATAATGATAGACACCTTATATGGAAATGACTTTGTGGAAGACAAATACAATTGTTTACACAATATAAATTCAAATTCTTTTTTTTTCTAGACAATCCTTTTAAATATGTCTATGTAAATATCAAGCTTTGTATTAATAAATAAAATAATGATAGCCTAATTAAAATAAAGACAGTGTATTTATAAATATGTAAGTGTCAAAAAAATTAAATAATTATTTTCTGGTCTGTATCAAAGAAAAGCTGAGAAATTGATATTTCCTGTTTACATTCTCTAAACTTACATATGGATATGTAACAGTAATAAAGTTATTGTTTTGATTATTCTATCAAACAATTTTATAAAAGTTATGTTGTGTACATATTATAGAAATTCAGGCCACTTCATATGACTTGAACATTGAAGCAATATAAATTACACTATTAAAAATTCTGAGATATGTTCTTTCCAACCTCCTAGGTTGCCATGATAAAAGATTTGAATAAAAATTATTCATCACTTTAGAAATATAATAGAAATAGTTCTAGTGCAAAAATTTTAGAGGAAATATAAGCTGATTCTGTAATTAACATATCACAAACACACACATAAACACTTGGAACTAACCTAAGTACGATTTATTTATATTATAACTTTTTATCACATAATAGACATAAATTTTAAAATGAGTTAGATATGTTTATATGCACTTTGTTAATTGTTTCACAAACTAATGTTTATAAATAAATATATTGTATCTTAAAACCTATGAAATAAACTTAAAGAATTTGGAGTGGTGAATAAAATCTAAAAGCACAGTGTATTTTGTTAATAAATATGATAAATTACCTTCAGTAATATAGGAAATAGTGTTGTTTATTATCATTGGCTGAATTTACTGAATCACAGTGAAATAAATAGAACCTAAATTTGATGCCAAGGAAATACAAACAAATTTATATTATGACCAAATAAGCAGTTTGCTTTGGATATTACATAATATTCATGATCAGCATTTAGCATTATAAATTAAATGTTGAATTTGAGAAAAGCTATTATAATACTTCACTAATGTTTTCACCTATCTTTCTGCATATGTATTTTTAGGTGACTTATAAAATGTAATGTGTTTGTACTAAAAGTACTTATTCAATGACATTTATGTACTTAAAAGAAATGTCAAACTATGTTATAAAATAGAAAAACCTAAATATATACATGATAAGTAACATGATAAAAAACTTTCATTAAGGGTCAATTAACTCTTGTGTGATAACATTTTGTTTGTTATCAGTGAATAATAAGTAATAGATTAGTTGTTTTTAGAATTTATATAATTTATGGAATCAGTATCATGATATTTTATTTAAATAGTTTAATTAAATATTAAACTTACCTAATAGAAGTACAGCTGATAGTACTGCAAACAGTCTTCTCTGTTTGTCCATAGTGAAGCCGACCATATCCATGGATTGCTTCAGTCTTGAAAACTCATACTGTTCATCAACACCGGGCACTACACTACAACCAGTCTTTGATAGATAATTATATTTATCGACACTGAGCAGATGCAACTGTTCCTTCTCTTGTTCCGATGCACCAGCCAATAAATAGTAAAACACATGATAGTTCCTTTCATTGCGACCTTGACTGCATATTCTAGATTTCTCCAGAAGATATTTCTGTACCACAGCACCATGGACCATGCCATTTTCTTTGTAATTCACTTGTATGAACTTTCCGAATCTACTGGAATTGTTATTGTGAGCTGTTTTAGCGTTACCGAAAGCCTCCAGTACGGGACCGGCGCTCAATATAGTTTGTTCGACGCCACTACCGTGGGAACCTTTCTGGCTCAATGCAGTTAGATGATGAAGAAGGAAATTTGTACTCTCCGTTTTACCAGATCCACTCTCTCCACTTATTACAATACATTGGTTAGTTCTTTCTCGAAGCATACAGTGGTACGCAGCATCCGCGACCGCGAAGATGTGAGGTGGTAGGCTGGACCCTATCCTCTTGTTCTGGTAGAGCTTCACGTACTTCGGATTATATATCGGGTAAAACTTGAAAGGGTTCAGAGCTATTAATATAGATCCCACATATGTGTAAATATATCCAGCAGCGAATCTAGCTCTGAGGTTGTCGAGTAAGGTTTGCTCGTTTAGTTCTGGCAGCTGGCACAGGTCGGGATATTCGCGGTCCTTGGGTTGGTATAGAAACCTCTGGAAGTAATCTTTTATGAGCTGAGGATCAACTGAGAAGTTTTCCATCCACGGCTCATCTGGTATCTTCTCGCGCAAGTAAAACCTGCAAATAAACATACCTTTAGAATCACATCACGAAAACAATAAATAAATGTTTGTTATTATTACGTTTGTGTCATTTTGATTGTATATTTCTCATTGGTTTGTGTTTAATGAGGCCATGTTTACTCCGTGTGGCAAATTTTGAGTTTGAGCCCGATTGGCAGGATGGTTGTTATCACAGCGCGGCGGCAGGAAGAGTGATTCATTCGCACAAACAATATCCCAAACGGCTGTCGTAATACGGCCCTTCATTAAACCGAACTCGCAATTCAATCTCAGATATGTTATAAATAAAACTATATTTAAATACAATAGCTATATGAGACACTTGGAAATATATCGTCTGTTAGGTTACAAGTAAGTCCGCAGCACTACCGTTGTAATTATATTATGAAACATAAATAATTATATGAATCACTGCGTAAATATTATAAAGACTCAGACAACAGGATCATAAGAAACGCGACATATTTATATACAATATGTTCAAAGTATATATTCAATTATTTAATAGGCCATAGTACATATATTACTTAATGAATATATTAAAAATTATTACATAGTTATTCTTGAAATATAAGAACTAAAAAGTTATATACATTTTGCTTAGATTATTTTTATTTAATGCATTTTTTTCTGTTTGTCGTGTTTTATACTTGTCCTAGCGAGGTATTGTGTTATAACCGATCGTGTTTATGTAAGTTAAGATACCGTTTACATATAAAATGTAAATAAATATAGCAAGGTTAGACCTGTGTCGTTCCTACTAAAATAATTATACAGCCGGCTGCTGTTATTAATTACGTGCTGGAGGAAAAATATTTTTACAAGATAAATTCAATAAATGCCAAACGTTTGTAAGCAATTACATTAAGAGACATTGCCGGGTGAGTCATTAACTCATTCGGAAGTTAAAGAACTGAGACAGATAAAATACAAACAAAATAACACGTCACGCGAATTCTTTAACATTTTTATAAAGCATTGTGAATAAGCATTAAATATTAGAACGATTTAAAAGAATATTAGTCAGTGTGCGGCGATGTCGGTCGCCGAGACGTGTTTGTTTTGAAAGCGTCACTCAAAATAAATGATCGCAGATGCCCTAGTGTGGAAAATTTTAGATAAAGGAATTTATAGCAAATTACTGTTTAAAGGTCACACATATATATATTACCTGTAATATTGTCCTGAGTTGTTGTTAGGCCAAAGCATCATGACGGCTACTGGGGATTCGTTCGGTCCGAGCCTCCTTTCTTTACACTCCCCACTAACCATATCACCGACCACCTAATAGTTTAACATACATATTACACATTCAAACAACAAAACGTATTCAAAGTACCTAAGGAAGTTACAATTGTATGGAATTCTCACAACATCAGCAAAAAATTAATTGATGGTATTTATCATGATGGTGACTAAGCCCATAGTATTCTGTGCCACTACCATTGTTTATAGTAAAACACGTTTCTAATATACTTTTTATGGACATTTAAAACTACCAATCTAAGGAAACTATTGCATTTAAATATATGTTATTAATTATATGCAACTTGTGATTATTGATGTTGGATTTTATATCCATGTATATAAAATTATTTTAGCTATTTGTAAGAACCTTATATATTGTGGAATGTGTATGAGATAAAATTATTAGTTTGTGATCAAAACCTACCTCTGCCAGCTCGTATGGTCCTCCGACTACATCATTTAGTTTGAGTTTTTCAGCGATGCAGCATACAATCTCCTCGGAGCTGGTTTGTTTTGATGCCTCCACTGACAATGCTTCATATTGTGCAGACAGTGCTCCCACAAACACCTATCATAACAATCAATACAAATGCTAAATCGCTTTCTATCTTTAGAATACTTTAAATTTACCTCAAATAATGATCGTGGTTGCTAAAAAGTAGCCCAAACATCAGGAGTACGTAGTTTTTAACAAAAATAAAGTTAAGTAATATAATCCCAAAATATTAGTTTCATAAATTACCTCAAATAAATAAAATTGTCTCCATTATATTAAATATTCTTTATACATACATATAGATATATGCCAAGTATTTCAACACTAACATGGAAACTGTATTTCAAACGGATGCTTAATGAAGCATATTTCCTCTTATTAATTAATATTTAATAAAATTTCCCTACAGAAGGATATAAGCGTGTATTAACTTTAATTATAGAAATATATAGCTGCGGTTGGTATACAATATACATGAGCTGTTTCATATAATGCAGAACATTTTTTACTTGAAATGAATTTATTATTTTGTTGAAGCTTTGAACATCAAAATAAATGTAATATCTCAATTTTAAATGGTTAAAAATATAGATATGCATTGTAATAAGGCATAAAAAAATTATTTATGGAAAAAATGCTAGTCTTTAAACTTTATAAGCTTATTGCCTCAAACTGTATTTGAAATGCTTCTTCTTCTTCCTTGCAATTTACCATCTTTAGCCAGGGTCTGCCTTACATGTTATAAAATATAGTCTTGGCTAATTGTTTTTATGACCGGCCGCCTGCCTGACATCAATCCTCTTTGGGAATTGAAATGCTATATGTTTATAATAGTTTTAAACTCATGTATTACTCATTGCATGTGTGGTACTTTAAATGTACTTCTTTACTAGGTTAATAGTTAAGCAATTACTTTTAATTACTTTCCTAATATTCATTTACTTTTAACTAAACATCATTTCGTTATCTCAAGTGAAGTATAAAAAAATATAAGTGTTTTTTACAATGAGAAGGTGGCAATAATTTAATAATAAACTGGGAAGCTCCTTAGTATTTTGCACAATAATTCCTGTAGTAACCTCATGTAATCTTGTTAGTGGATTACATTACTGGTATAAGTACTATTGTCATAAATGGATTCAATATAGAAATTTGTAATAACGGCATGATTCAGTATATCCTAAATGAGAAGTATTTTTAAAGTATTCATCAATATTTCAAAATTGTATACACATGTTTAATATTATATGGTAACTTGTGATTCTTTAATATTTTTTCTTTCATAGATTCAAACATAAATCACATTAAAAGTCATGTCGATATGAAATAGTGAAACTAGTATATTTTTTTTTGTTTATGAGCATTAAAAAATTGTTGTAAAACGGATTACATTTATTTAGAGTTTTTAAACAGGCATATTACATTAACCTACATAATTTTAACAATAAATGTAATTTAATTATTATTTAATAAAAATGTTTGTGCTACTGATACATACTTTAATATTAAAAACAATGATAAACAGAACAAAGGTCATTTTCAAAGTCTTTTATCATTTAAATACTGTATGAGTTTCATATAGATGGTATTATAAAATATAAATTAAAGTTTCTTTAGAAAGAAAATAATAAAAATCTTGATATACCAACCTGCACAATATACCGGTGATTCTCAGCATGAGCCATCCTACTTCATTCTTCACCCTTCAGTTTTGAGTAATAGGTGGATATCCTTTCAGTCTCATTTTGATACACCACAGAACTTTACTCACACATTTACGAAATTTACTTTTAAAACAGTATTAAATAAAACTATGTTTGTATAATTTTGCTGAATTATTTCAAGTAATAGTGACCGGTTTCATCGACGTCTGAAGGAGCCCCGCGGACCATGTCTGACCTCCCAAGAGCTGCTGAGGTTTAAGTCAACCGTGACAAGTCCACAACATGACATATCCAACGTGTTGATCATTTGAAATCAACAATTCAGTCTCGCCGGCTTATTATCTCTGTTTGTTAATGATAATAGAACTTCAGCGTCAATATACAAGGAAGAGAAATCTCAGATGTGGGTCACATGCTGATTGAAATAAAGACGTCCAGCTTGTATTAGCCAATGTATATGATGTTGACATTACTTGTAACTCTCGTTATTATACAAACGTCGGCTCGATCGATATTTAAATTGTATTCGCTTCGATATTCTGAACAATATAGCAAGTATACAAAATCGCAACGATTTCGGTGTCTTCAACAACCTGTTATTTGTCACAATTCACAACACTTGCTTACGCACCACGTAATGGCACCAGATGTAATTTACGATATGGGAATATTTATAACTATCGAAGACTACTGTTATTGTTATATAGTGATTTCTAAACTAATTTTAAATTACAAAATGTTTTTTAAGCAATAGGACCACCATTTTTATTTGTGTGTAGAAGTTGAATTGAGTCGTGTATCTATTAATAATACAACTATTTTAAAAACATTAAATCTTCTGTCTTGTCTAAACATTCGATATGGTCTCTACAATTTAGCTGGGTTATATCTTACCATAGACTATATTCTTTTCTATCATAAATGTAAAGTTTATGAAACAATTGCCTAAAATCATACATCCATAATATTTATTTAATTGTCAGATAAATGTATTATAAATTTTTATTTACTTTTATTAGTCATTAAATATGATTAATATGTCATTGTTTATTTTCCAATACGTTTATGCAAATACACCTTATTGATTGACAAGTATGAATTTGTTGAATATTATTATTACTTTTAATAATATAATCATTTTATCCTACTATATTTTAAAATAAAATTCTTTGATCTTTTTTTGTTTCTAAGTTTTTTATAACCCATATTTTTATTTGACAACAATTATTGATGAGATAATTTTTATCATTATTTGACAGAATATCAGAATCCTAAAATGATGAAAAATATTTTAGAAACAAAAATGAATACCCGCGAAAATCTTTAAAATTATTGAGCTTTAGAATATCTTTGTTGTTGATTCTTGTTGGAAGGATAATATTTTAAAAACATATACAGGAAGTTTGAAACAAATATCTACCTTCCCATGACAGCTTGGTGCCGCAACCGACGTGGCATCATCATATCAATAAATATCTAAAGGAAAGAAATAAAAAAATATAAACCAATCCATGCTTTTTCTTCCATAGTTCCTATGTAAGGAAGTATTCCGAACAAGATCTTAAGTCGTGGCTCTTCAAGAATATAATTTGCCGAAAAATCAAAATCTATATTAATCAGTGATTATAAATCTCACACAGCTAAAGTCCATTTTGGACGAGAAATGCATTGTGATTCCGGTACCTGAATTTTATAGACGTAGGGGTAAAAGGTGGCTAAAGCTATTTGCTAAGGCAGACTTGGGTCTAATTGAAATAATTATATTTTTTTGGAAAGCAGCCTTCGAATGAAATTTAGGATTAAATTTAATATACAAAAATAAAAGCAAAGTACGATCAGATTTGTTGTATTTACTATCGGGATGTACTTAATTCCCTTTAGATAAAATTCTTTGGAGGTTAAAAAGGACAGGATTCAGTAATTGAATGATTGTAGTTATCAAGAATTACACTGGGTTTTTTAAATAAGGGCGACATCGTACAACACTATACCATCGCTAGGCCATTGTGCACTCCAAAAGGCACTTATTGTATCATTTTTCGTGGTTGAAACGATCTTATTTGTGGCTCCAAACAGCCTAAATACATAATGTTTCCTAGATGGAAATATACAGAATGGATGTATAAAAACAATTTAAAATACTGAAATTTCATAAAACAACAGTCAGGAAGAATATTTTTTAAAGTTTTATGCACCTACAACTTCGTTTTTAAATTTTGTTGGACCTATTCACGTTCTATTGTTTTTTTTATAATCAGTTTATCCTAAATGTTAAAAAATAATTACTATTATCGATAAAGTAATTTTGTTTAGGTAGAGAGAGGAGCTTGGATGGTAGAGGAGAGCGCTTAATGCGCGTTAGACAGGGGTCCCTTTAACCTACACCTGGGTCGCAAGTCCCAGGCACTGCTGAAGTTCCTCGCCCTGCAACGCGATGGATCCGGCACCCGCACGGTGAATACATTAATGATGAGAAAGTTCGTCTCTCTATCTCTACAGGAATGCAGGAATGATCTTACATGTCTATAAACATGTATACACATACCACTTATATGCATGATTTTTAATTATTTTATAAGCTAAGGATATATTTTAGATTGATGTCTTAACACGAATAAGACATAAATGGTCAATTATTACATGATTAATTATTCTAAATATCATCATATAATATTACGTTACTATAGATGTCAGATCTCATTTGTGTTTACTACTTTTCACGCTGCAGCTTATGGAAAATAAGAGAAAAACCACAAGGCAAACTAAAAATGGTACAGAAACAAGATTTTATTTAAAAATATGTAGAGCCACAGGCAAAAGATATAACGAAGTATCTCTATATATATAATTCTTCTGTGAGTGTGTATGTCACTGAACTTCTCTCAAACGACTTGACCGATTTTGATGAAATTTTTTTGTGTATGTTCAAGGGGATCTGGGAATGGTTTAGATTCACAATTTTGACATTAGATTTGTCAACTAACTAATGAAACGGGGCTCTCTGTGATTGGTCGGTAAACTGTTCATATAATTTTTTTGCCATTTTATTAATATTAAATATTGTCATTTGTCTTTCTAACTTCTCAGAACAAGTGAATAAGTTTTAATTAGTTACTTAGTAAACAGTGGATTAATTTATTACAGTAGATTTACTGATTAACAGTTGATTAATTTATTAACAGTGGATTTACTAACAGTTGATTAATTTATTAACAGTGGATTTACTAACAGTTGATTAATTTATTAACAGTGGATTTACTAACAGTTGATTAATTTATTAACAGTGGATTTACTAACAGTTGATTAATTTATTAACAGTGGATTTACTAACAGTTGATTAATTTATTAACAGTGGATTTACTAACAGTTGATTAATTTATTAACAGTGGATTTACTAACAGTTGATTAATTTATTAACAGTGGATTTACTAACAGTGGATTAATTTATTAACAGTGGATTTACTAACAGTGGATTAATTTATTAACAGTGGATTAACTTATTAACAGTGGATTAATTTATTAACAGTAGATTTACTGATTAACAGTTGATTAATTTATTAACAGTGGATTTACTAACAGTTGATTAATTTATTAACAATGGATTTACTAACAGTTAATTAATTTATTAACAGTGGATTTACTAACAGTTGATTAATTTATTAACAGTGGATTTACTAACAGTTGATTAATTTATTAACAGTGGATTTACTAACAGTTGATTAATTTATTAACAGTGGATTTACTAACAGTTGATTAATTTATTAACAGTAGATTTACTGATTAACAGTTGATTAATTTATTAACAGTAGATTTACTGATTAACAGTTGATTAATTTATTAACAGTGGATTTACTAACAGTTGATTAATTTATTAACAGTAGATTTACTGATTAACAGTTGATTAATTTATTAACAGTGGATTTACTAACAGTTGATTAATTTATTAACAGTGGATTTACTAACAGTTGATTAATTTATTAACAGTGGATTAACTTATTAACAGTGGATTAATTTATTAACAGTAGATTTACTGATTAACAGTTGATTAATTTATTAACAGTGGATTTACTTACAGTTGATTAATTTATTAACAGTGGATTTACTAACAGTTGATTAATTTATTAACAGTGGATTTACTAACAGTTGATTAATTTATTAACAGTGGATTTACTAACAGTGGATTAATTTATTAACAGTGGATTTACTAACAGTTGATTAATTTATTAACAGTGGATTTACTAACAGTTGATTAATTTATTAACAGTGGATTTACTAACAGTTGATTAATTTATTAACAGTGGATTTACTAACAGTTGATTAATTTATTAACAGTAGATTTACTGATTAACAGTTGATTAATTTATTAACAGTGGATTTACTAACAGTTGATTAATTTATTAACAGTGGATTTACTAACAGTTGATTAATTTATTAACAGTGGATTTACTAACAGTTGATTAATTTATTAACAGTGGATTTACTAACAGTTGATTAATTTATTAACAGTGGATTTACTAACAGTTGATTAATTTATTAACAGTGGATTTACTAACAGTTGATTAATTTATTAACAGTGGATTTACTAACAGTTGATTAATTTATTAACAGTAGATTTACTGATTAACAGTTGATTAATTTATTAACAGTGGATTTACTAACAGTTGATTAATTTATTAACAGTGGATTTACTAACAGTGGATTAATTTATTAACAGTGGATTTACTAACAGTTGATTAATTTATTAACAATGGATTTACTACCAGTGGATTAATTTATTAACAGTGGATTTACTAACAGTTGATTAATTTATTAACAGTGGATTTACTAACAGTTGATTAATTTATTAACAGTAGATTTACTGATTAACAGTTGATTAACTTATTAACAGTGGATTTACTAACAGTGGATTAATTTATTAACAGTGGATTTACTAACAGTTGATTAATTTATTAACAGTGGATTTACTAACAGTTGATTAACTTATTAACAGTGGATTTACTAACAGTTGATTAACTTATTAACAGTGGATTTACTAACAGTTGATTAATTTATTAACAGTGGATTTACTAACAGTTGATTAATTTATTAACAGTGGATTTACTAACAGTTGATTAATTTATTAACAGTAGATTTACTGATTAACAGTTGATTAATTTATTAACAGTGGATTTACTAACAGTTAATTAATTTATTAACAGTGGATTTACTAACAGTTAATTAATTTATTAACAGTGGATTTACTAACAGTTGCTTAATTTATTAACAGTGGATTTACTAACAGTGGATTAATTTATTAACAGTAGATTTACTGATTAACAGTTGATTAATTTATTGACGATAATAAGGAAAGTTAGAGAATGATAATCATTGGGAGTCGACATTAGCAGAGGCTGCACATTGTAGATCAGCAGCTACGGTGAGAGATTTTTTTGCCATTCTCATAGCGACGTCTGGTCTTTCAAATCCTCAGATATTATGAAAAAAGTACCAAAATGATATTTCTGACGATATTTTGCACAGACTACAACAAAATAATCCCAATGTCACATATAAGGATTTAGTATATAACGAGGAGCTAACTAATTCAAGATTCAAGACCAAGTGATGGTTATATGTATCTGAGAAGACATTATCAGATTTTGGAATGAACCGGCCACAAGGGATCGGAGAAGTCAGTAGTGTTTAATAAGAGAACTGGACTACAATATCTCTTCTTTACAGCAACAAATATCAGAGTCTGTTCCTCGATTGGACACGGAACAAAAATTAGTTTATGATATTGTTTTGCAAATAATGGTGAGGGCGGATTAATTTTCTTAGATGCGCCAGGAGGCACTGGGAAAACTTTTCAATAAATTTACTTTTAGCCCTTTAGAATAGCTGTTGCCGTAGCTTCCTCTGGCATTGCGGCGGCGCTGCTCGATGGAGGCCACATGGCACATTCACATGTACAGTACATACATGGCACAGTACTTAAACTCCCATTAAATTTACCTCATAAGGAAATTACAGTTTGTAACATTACAAAAAACAGCGATCGTGGCCAAATTCAATCAAGAATTTTGTAATGCTGTTCACAACTTGGTAGATCTTAAAAACAATGTCTATTCCGGTTTGAAATATAACATAAGGAATAGAGAGTGGCTGTGTGAAAGGGCTATATTAGCACCGACCAATGAAATCGTGGAACAGACCAATAAACGAACGCTGTCACATGTGCAAGGCGATGTTGTCGAATATTAGTCTGTAGATATTGTCATGGACAGTGAACAGGTGACATCTTATCCTACAGAGTTTCTCAACTCTTTAGAGCTGTCAGGAGTGCCGTCTAATAAGATGAGACTGAAAGTTGGGGTTCCAGTTTTGTTAATGAGAAACCTCGAAGCGCCGAGACTATGCACGGGACTCGATTGCAAATTACGCAGCTAGGACGCAATATTATTAGAGCAATTATAATAACAGGAATAGCTAAAGATGAAGAAGTTTTAATTCCCCGCATAACCATGATCCCTACAGATTCACCTTTTCAGTTTAAAAGAATCCAGTTTCTCCTCAAACCCGCCTACACAATGACCATTAACAAAGCACTAGGGCAAACACTTAAAGTAGCAGGTGTCCATTTAGAGAAAAACTGTTTTTCGCATGGCCAACTGTACGTGGCCTGCTCGCGAGGGTCGAGTCCAAACAATCTCCACATTTTAACAAATACTAAGCAAACAGCAAACGTTGTGTACAAAAATGTTTTAAATTAGGTCATTTTAAAATATTTTTGTACACAACGTGACGCTGGCCCCAGGAAGTGTCTCTTGGACATAAGGGAACCACTAAGTTTTCCTGGGCTGCCACTTAATGGAATACATACCTTATACTTATTACTATAAACAGATATTTTTTATTTTTTTTAAACATATCTACTCTCTTTTAAACAAATGCTATACCGTTCCTTTATTATAATAATCCTTAATATTCAAATAAATTTACTATAACTGTGTAAATGTTTGTTTCACGGCTAATATGCTGAGCCGTTTGTTACAAAATTGGATATGGATAGTCTGAAATCTGAAAAAGAACATAAGCTACTTTTTATCAAAACTCCACGCGGGCGAAGCCGCGGGCGGAAGCTAGTACATTTATATATATATATATATAAAGGATATTTGTTTAGTATTTCAAATAAATTGTTGTAGTTTTAAAGTCTATTCTCATTTTGTTAGATTGCTTAGTAACTTTGAGATGCTCACGTACTGAGAAAATTAAATAAAAATAACGTGACGTACTCAAGCACAATGTTGGAAGTTTTATTATTTATTTTTATTTCATATTATCACTAAGTTCTTATTTTTCTCGGTAATGGCCACACTAAGTACGAGATATCATTATGTATAAAATATTTATAAACAAAAGTTCAATTACCTAGCTAGGACATACTTAACAGACATTACATTATCTACTATACTGCATAGCACACTGAGATTCATGAATCAAAGCATAAATATAAATTAATTATTAATGTACTTATAAAAACTCTTTGGATAGTTATTATTATCTAAATTAAATCTAAGTACGTTAAATTATTGCATATAGCTCGTAGATATTCGCGCCCGCGCGATCTGTTCTTAAGTTAACATTGTAGGTTTGGAGGTATTAGTGAGTTCACAGGAGTCTTCTAGTTCTGTATGTATGAGCGTTGGTCCTCTTAGCGGCGGCTGCTGCGGCGGCTGCTCTCCTCGCGTGTACGCGCCCGTGTTTGGCGAGATGGTCCGATCTAGCGAATCTCTTCCCGCATTCTTGGCATCGGTAAGGCTTATCGCCGGAGTGACTCCGCCGGTGTCGCGCTAACTCGTCGGATCTAGCGAAGCGCCAGTTACAACCACCCCACGTGCACCTGTAAGGCTTCTCGCCGCTGTGACGACGTAAATGAGCGCGAACGTGAGATGCCTTCGCGTATAGTTTACCACAGTCCTCGACAGGACAACGGAAGGCTCCTACTTCCGAGCAGAAGGTGGGCTCTCCCCACGACCTTACTTTCGTTTCCTGTACACTTGTCACTTTTTCACAGTTTCTTTTGTGAGCCCTCGGTGTGTATTGAATGTCTTGGACATTCGTTGATTCCAAGTCGATCCCTAACACTGACAGTCGTCCCAGAGCACCCTCGTTGCTGCTCTCCGTCGCATCTGACACTGATGTCTGAATGTCACTGGATTTGTCACAACTTAATGCCTCGAGGAGATAGTCGTCCAAATCTATGTTTTTGTCTAATTCGTCGAAGTCGAACAGCACTGGTGAACTATCTTCTAAATTTGACGTGTTCGTGTCGTTCAAACCATTAACTAAATCATCACACGGAATATCCAAATCACAGAGTTGCCAGTCGTTGAGTTCCGTGTTGAAATTCGTTGGTAGTTCAAAATTGATGAGACTTTCAGCGGGAGAGTACTCGAACAGTAAACTGTCACTCAGTAACGCTTCATCACGAAGCCAACTGTTCTCTCGGAACATTGTTACACTGAAATATGCAAAAAAATATATATTATAATATATGTTATTTACGTATAACAAAGACTCATATAAAAACTAAGATGTACTTACAAAAATTATGCAAAATAATGTTACAAATCGCCCAGCACATGTGTTTAGTAAATATTTTTTTGTATAACGTATGTGTTGACTGCGTGGTCCGCGCTCTGTGAGCCGAGTGCGGCCGGCGGCGGACACGCTGCGGACGTATGATAACAGCGATCGACGATTATCTGCGACCAGCGACCAGCGACCACTCACCATCCACCATCTACCACCTACCATCGGTACAATACAACCAATAATCCACATACATAATCAATATCAACATAATTAGATACGTAATTGCATTTTTATACGTCCGTTAATCACGTATACAGTTTCATCATAAAAGGTTATGCGCATAAAGATAAACGGCTCGCTATAATTTAATCAATTAAAAACTTTGTTTATATGAACATTACAATATATTGATCATTCACTTTCATCGTCAGTTATCGCGTCCGACACAAAGGACAGTTCCTTTACCTAAGATTACAGAATGCAGACGTGTAATGTGTTTATTTTTATTTATGTTATGAAATATTAATTTATATGGCATACTAAATAAATCATACAAATCAATTAGTAGACAGTTAATTTATTGAGTACATTTTAAAATAATACTAAACAAAATTTATACATGTTGTTTTTAATAGATAATACATTTTTAAATAACAATAGACAAACAAGTGTGATGACGAACGTGGGGCGAAATTATAAAACCGACAAATAGTGGAAATTCCGATTAGGACGGAATTGATATTATTTTTGCAATGCATTACATCCTAACATCCCTTGATAACTACAGATAACATTCTTCGGAAGTGATCGCGTACAGTGACGGACACAGCTATAAGTAATGTAGGCAGACGGAGAACGCTGTACGCAGATAAATAGTTTAATATTATAGTCATAGTAATATATTATATAAGATACTTAGAACCAATTATATATGAAGATAATTTTATATAGAAACTAAGTTTATGATAACTGCTTCAAAAACAGATGTCATTATAATAATTTGTATAGTAAATAATCAAATGTTGGACGTAAATCGTTAATCTATTGTAATCGGAGTATACAATAATATGTAGCATATGTTGTGTGAGGCAGTTCAGTGTAACACAAAGTACGTCAGAGGCTGGCACGGCCGGCGTCTGCTGGGGATGGACTACGGATAGAGTTACATATCGTTTACGAGATTACACAAATAACACGCTTTAAATATAAATATAAATACAAAGTTCGATCAGCTATATAAAGGTTCCGTGATAAAAAATAAACGTTTTTGCTCTATTTTGAAGTACTTTAAACTCCTTATTTAGAGGAGTAATTGAACCCAACATTATTAGCGACTTATTAATTTATATTCTCCAGTCTCTTAGTCTTCTAAGGGAGAATATTGTGGTTAGTTGATAAGCTGAAAATAAGCTTTTAATCGCAAAGGTAAGTATTATGTGATGTGGAATAAATATAAAATTATTAACTGTTCTTTTTTTATGTCTATTACAATTTGTATGTCTTTTTCAAGTGTCGTGCATCAAGGTACAATGTGCCTAAGAATGGAATATGTATTTCCAGGAGATCGTTAAATAAGAACATAAACGGACAGCCACAAAGATATCCTACAAGACTTCCGTCTTCATTGACTAACGGAACCTTAAAAATATCAAAAATCGTCCTTAAGAATGGTCAGCCAAAACATAGTCCTATGAATGAACACCACAGATATATTAAAATCCTTTTATAGTAAAGAGCATTGCATTGCATTTATTAAACGTGCTCTAACGTCATGTATCTCAAACGGTTGTTGCATGTGTAAGTACACATTAGCATACAACCGTACGCCGAGCGTATGCGTAGTATGTAGCGATAAGGTCCGGTGGCTGGCGGTGCCAGCGTCTGTACGAACATTACGTAGTGGTATTCATTTGAATGTTTTTCCTACAACAATCATGGAAAATAACGTCGAGAACGGTAAACAACTGAAACAATTAAGGGTTAGTTACCGGTCAATATATTTATTGAGAAGGTTTTATATGCTGGGGATAAATGATTTTAGATTTCACAAATAAGTACCATAAGTCCGGCATTTTGTTTTTTGATTGAAGTTTTCTTTGAAATTCCTTTTATGGTCATGTATTTTAACATATCTATATATTTAAGAAAGAATGACGAATTCTTTGAAATTTCTTAAGCTTATGCTCTGATGGATTTTTCTATTATTTGTTTACTGAAGAGTTAGCTATAAGAAATGCAAAGGTTTTATAATATTCCTGTTTTATTCCTAATATCTTAAATAAATTATTTTTTGAGAATTTAATAACTCCTCAACAAAGGTTCAACCTCGGAATGATATTATTTAAAATTAAATAAGAAAGGTTTTTTTTTTATTATTTTCGAGAAAGTTCGTTGACTGTTTATAGAAAAAGTAAAGGTATTTTCTATTTTTTGAGAAAACAAATACAGGTGACACTAATTAATGTACAACGTAGGTTCAGTATAGTTTATATTTCTCCGACTTAAATATCCATTTTAGAGATCCGATGAAGCATTTAAAAATTATGATGGCAATTATTTTTTTTTAATTTTAATATATTGTATAAATTATTTTGGAACTTTAGGCATCCTTGGTTATTATTATTATTTTATAAATTGAAGTAAAATTTCATCAAAATATATATATCCTTTATTGCACTAAAACAAGACATAAAATAACATAATAGAAAAAACATACACAAAGGCGGACTTATCTCTTAAAAGAGATCTCTTCCAGTCAAGACAAAATTGTGTTTATATTTAAATAAATAATTGACGATACTTCTGAATAGAATTGCAATTCCTAAGCTAACAATTCCTAAGCTTTCTTAGAAATGAAAATCTTATCAGAAATTAAGAGTATGATATAATCATAAATATTTTAGTTCCCAAATAAAACCAGATCATAATTGACAAATTTTCTATCAGACGGAACACTATGTTTTTTAACGTCACGATAATACACGTGTTAGGGACAGATTCACTAAGTACAGATCGAAAATTGGCGTCAAATTACAACCGTCGAGAGTGATACAGATAACGAAAATTAATGTCGTAACTATTATAGCAATATGAAGATTTATTTAACACATCTACACACTATCTGTTAATTGAATAATATAATAGTTTTAAAAATTTAAACCGCGGCGCGGCAGTAAAACTTTTTGTTAATTTTGTCCAAAAATAAAACCTTGACTCAATTTTGTTTTGAAAACTTACTGTTTCTTTTGTTTTGAAAACTTATTCTGTCAATACTAAATATGTAGTAATAATTATTTCTTCACTTATTATAATTTCATTTTTATATTTCATACGTGTCCTTATATTTTGCTTTCACATACAAACTACTGAGGTGATTTTTATAATTTTTCATTGGAATGACTATGGATTATTATAATTTATATTGAAACACGATGCAGTACCCGCGGGAGTATGGTACGAGGGTTGTTTTGGAAATGTTGCGTGATAGAGACGACAGATGGCGTTGTTGATAAATTAACAAGTAAATCATTTTGATCATACATTTTTCTGAAACCTGAATACTATAAGGCCTCGGCCTCGAATCTATCACACTCTGATTTAACATAAGTCGATGTATGTACATATTTTCTTAAATACAGTTATATTCAACGGGTTCACTTAAAAATATACATATTATATGTGATGAAATCATGGTGGTTATGCTAAGTTCTTCGGATGATTGAAGACAGCAACTTTTTTTGGCTAAAGCTGGGAAATTGCCACGTAGAAGACATATGTAGGTATCTATTAAATTTAATGGTATTGAACCTTTTTTGTTCAATACAGGCAATTCATACACAATTCATAATAATTTTGTTTCAGCTGCATTCATCAGTTTGTCTTTGTTTTTGAACTGTAACGGCTGAATTTATTTTAATGTATGTTTCAATGAATGATAGAAGTGATTGGAATTTTAGTATAATATATAGTGGTCTATATAAAACTTTAATTATAGAAATATTAAGACTTCTGTATGTAAAATGTTTTAAAAATATATAGAAATCTGTGTGTACTATATTATTATTGCTTTTAAAATTACATCGTTTTTATGTAGTCCTTAATAATGATTCCTTTTAAGTTTAAATAGAAATAAGATTTTCAGATATACTACACGCAATGTTATTTGTTCAAAATTTTCGTCTCTTCTACCCGTGATCATAGTTGCAGCAAAAGTAATCAAAACATCGGGATTACGTAGTTAAAATATTAAAAAAGGCGTAGTACATCCGAAAATATTAATTTTATTTAAATAAATACACGCGAAGTTTTAGGTATCTAAATACATAGATTTCTATTAAATGCTTAATAATAACGTCATTCAGTAATTTTTAAAGTAATAAAACTATTGTGAAAAATCGTGAAAATGTTAAAATACAGAGCGATTATTTTAAATATTATTTCACATAATTTCTATAAGTTCAAGTGCTTTGTATTTGTGATACAGATGACGGTAAATATTAAATAAATAATATCTGAAGAGATTTACAGTTTGGACTGTTTAATAGTACCTTATAGAATTTTTTTAAATCATTTTTATATTCACTATGTTGTCAGTGAAGTGAAAATTTTTATAACGATCAATTAGTTACATGCTTCAAGATTTAATATACATACTTGGCATTTTATGAACAATATACATATCATACCACAATGATAAAGGGGTGTGTATAAAATGAAACCATATAAATATAATTCGCGCATATCATTTCTTTAATATGAGCCATTTACAACAATATTGAAACGAAATCATCATTTTGAGATCTGCCGCCAACATACACTACGGGCGCTCAACAAATAAACATGACCGCGTACACTAACTCTATATAAACAGGTCGCATAAGTACATACAGCCTTCATACAACACTATACATACACTAAGCCATATCACTCGCGCGCGGAACGTCCCGCTGTCACTACACTAGTCTGTCTGTCCGTCTTAATAGATCACTTCGTACACTGTGGCCTTCTTGTCGCCCGAGCCCGTCACTATGTACTTGTCGTCCGATGAGATGTCGCAGCTCAGCACCGACGACGACTCTTTAGACTGGAAATATATACAATATTTAAATAAAAAATAAATATTGATAATATTTAATCAATTTTGTATGTGGCAATCCTTACGACTAGTAATCATAATATGAATGTGTTTATCGTGCTTAGTCATTTTAGTTCTAAATTTAAAACTAAATTGCGCTCATATAACGAACATTATATTCAATCTGATATTGGTCATACAGAGTACTTTAAACCGTGTTACATTATGCATAAGGTTGTTTTTCCTTTATCTATACCGAATAGGGCTCTACTATGGATCATAATAATTCTATAACAGAATTGATGTTCGAAATTTAAATAACTTATACTGTATGAAATAAGGTTGTTTTTCCTATACTAAGTATATTACTCTTCTATAGGTGACACTAATAAATGTATCACATATCAATTTGCACCTTATCATATAGCAAGTAAGTGTATATTCGCTTTTCAATATATGCGATCTGGAAGATGCTCACTCCGTAGGATCGAACTGATGTAAAATAGTTCGAAATTTAAACCTTACACTGTAAAACGAGGTTGTTTTTCCTCTACTGTATGTATTGTGTCACATAGTAATTTGCACCTTATCATACAGTAATAAAGTATATAATCGCATATCAATATATCATACCTGGAAGATGCTCGCTCCGTAGGGCGTGCGCCACGCGTTGAGCAGGTTGTCCTTCCCGGTGGAGACGAACCACTTCCCGCAGGAGGCGAACCTGAGCGATAGTACACATGACTCGTGCAGGTGTAGCTGATACTTGTCAGGCTTCACCGCGTGTAATACTTCCACGTTACTGTTCTCCATACCCACGGCCAGCCATTCACCTGGAAATATATTAATATTTTGTTAGTTATTTGTATTAGATTTTAAATGTATTTTATTATTATATATGTGGATGTTTATAATAAAGTGTATGAATTTTTCGTTCTTATGTTTTCAACAAATTCTAATTCTAGTAAAAAATACAGGGTGTATTATTTGTAGACCAGACCAGCACAGAATTCGTTACAAATAACTGGCAAGTTACAAGTATATTTCGGGAGTCTTAGGGAATTTTAATCACAGTACAAAGTCAAAATTCCATAATATTCATTATATAATTATTATTAACAGTAGTATTATTATAATATATTAGTACCCGTCGGACAGTATCCCAGTGAGAATATCTGTGAGCTGAAGTCGTGTTGCTGTAATTGTCTTCCTTCTCTTAAATCCCAGGATCTGAAAGAATAAGTGATAATTAATTAATGGTGATTAAACCGAAAATATGCTAGTTTTTGACCTCGACTACGTCTGCGTTAGATTCGCAAATAGAAATGTATAGCTTGGTCACGAACTGTTTCGATTTTGAGGCAGTAAATAAACAGATATTGGATATTTAAAAAAAAACTGTTTCGATTGAACAGGATTAAATATTCTTTGTCCTTCTCCTGGAACTAAGCTATCTCTCAGCCAATTTTCAACTAAACCCGTACAGCCGTTTTTGACTTATAAATAGTGTAATTAACACAACTTTCCTATACATATACATCCTTACTAATATTATAAATGCAAAAGTAACTCTGTCTGCTTGTTACGCTTTCACGCCTAAACCACTGAATTAATTTTAATGAAATTTGGTACAGATATAGAGTTGACCTAGTAAAAGAACATAGGATAGTTTTTTATCCCAGACTTTTAAAGGGTTCTCTTGGAAACGCGATATAACCGAACTCTACGTGGGAGAAGCTGCGGGCGGAAAGCTAGTATATACATACATATATACATATTATGTATACATGTCTATATTTATATACCTGACAGTATTATCAAGGCCGCCGGTCCACAGCTTGGTCCCGTCAGCGGAGATGTCGATACACGAGGCACCGTCCGTATGTCCCTGGAACTGTCTCACCAGGGTCTGATTGTGGAGGTCCCACACCGCGATGTTGCCGTCCGAACAACAGCTGAAGCACACCTGACAGAGATAGCATGATATGAGATACGGTAGCTAGATGTGAGTGGAAGAGATAGAATATGTGCGCTCGAACTTCACTTGTGTGACTTGTATGTATGTGCTATCTCTTTCTATCTTCGTTATCTTATATCTCCATCTCAACTTTCAATCGTAATATTCTTGTAATACTCTCGTCTACTTTTCAAGTTACTCATTAAGTCAATCGGTACCTTAGAGTCAGGGCTGATAGCTAGCGCGTAACAAGCGGGCGCTGATGACGTCAGTTCCGCCTTAATGCGGGGAGTGGGGGAGGCTAGGTCCCATATAGACAGGTTGGAGGCTTCTCCGCCAACTATCAAGGTCCGGCCGTCAGGAAGTAACTTCACCGACCGGATGTAGTTATCACGTTGCTGAAAAATATGAAATTGATGGTTAGAGGAGGTTTGGGTGGATTGGAATTAATCATAATTTTAGATACACACATGTTGCTATTCAATCTTTGTAAGTATTTAAGTAGCTACCATATATTTTGCTGAAATTAGGTCTCTTAAATCTTTCAGTGTTACTCGTAGTATTATCAGTAGGGCCCGGATTAATATGTAACTACATATTTTTAATTTACGCGATTTTCTGTCTAGAATGTGTTTTTTACATATGTCATATTTAGACTGTGAAAAACCAACTTTTATTCTGCATATTTTATATTTTTTCGTGACTATTTATCAGTAGTTAGCTAGTGTTAGTGTGAGCCACAAGTCGACAGTTACCGACTCACCAAACAGTCGAGCTGGCTGACGGGCGCCTTGCTGGGCTGGCTGATGTCCCACACCTTGACGCAGCCCTTGCCACCGGTGTACACGTACTTGGTGGGCGAGGACACGGTCACCGCGCACACCACCTCCCCGTGGGCCAGCGCGGACACCTGGCGCGCGTGGCGGGGAATACCCGGACCCATCAGGGCGTCCGGTGGAAAGGGAACCGGCTGCATCTGGCCCTCGGCTGACACGTGGAATGAATACGCTCTGGAAATAGATTATATTACTATTAATAATTATGTATATTGTTCTTATTTATTAATTTGTATTTTAACTTGGTCACCGCCCGTCAGTAGTTATCAAAAACCAGCATTAGTTGTCCACGCCTATTAATTGCTGAATGGTATACCTATTTGGGACACGTCATGTACATATGTATATTGTAATAGCATTCTTTTTCTTTCTTTCTTTCTTTTAATTTTTTTTTTAATAGTTATAAGTTGTTTTTTTGGTTTGTTTTTTTTTTTTGTTGTTGTTTTATTTCTTATTTTTTGAAATAACTGTTATTTCATCGTTTTTGTATGGTTCCAAATAAAAATGTTCTTTCTTTCTTTATACATTGAGTGATATTAATTAATAATAATTGATTGATTGTAACAACTCACGGTTTTCCGCCAGGTATGGGTGCGAGTGCGGCCGGTCCAATCGGCGGACGTAGCGGTTCATATGCCATGGCCGCTCTGGCTGAATATCCTGCCAGGCCGTACGCGTCGTGGGCTCCGTTACCCAGGTAAGGGTACTGTAATGCTGGAGGCTTCACCGCCGCCTTCATAGGAGGCCCCGCTGACCCTACACCACTAGCGCCGGAAGTCGGCGTCACGGGTTTAGAAATCGGAGTGCTCGGTTTCTCATCTAACTTTTTTGTGGAAGGCGTCGATGCGTTACTCGACGTTCCGGACCTGAAATAAAAACATAGCAATTAGTTAATAAAACCAAAAAAGCTCGCCACTCGTCTTTTAACAGGCGCGGGCGGTTCCTGTTAATGGCTATAAAACGTATTGAGGTCGAGCTTTCAATAGTCCGCATTAAAAAGGTTAAAAGGGCTAAGTGTGTGAGCGCGGCCGCAGCGATGTTATATAAATGGCGTATTCAGTGCGCGGCCAGCACGTATGTGTACCATCGAAAACGAGTGCTCCTCTTAATTGCCGGCTTAATTACTATCTCAATAACGGAAAATTTGTTTGTAAAAACTACACGGCACAGTCGGAATGATACTGAATTTATAACAAGTAAAACGTTCACGTATAATTAAAGTCAATCATTTGGGTCGAGTGTGTAACGTGAATTTAAACCGAGTAGTTGTTAATCTCCCACGGCGATATTCATCAAGGTTTAAGTTTGCGTTATGATTACTATCGGCGGACCATCGGAGCGTGTCTAATATCGTTGTAACAGGAGCGGAGTTACTTCGTTATAGATTCAGAGATTAACTTTTGACTGTCCAATTATAGTGCGACGACCTTTACCTCGGCGACAAATGTAACGGACGGTTTACAACTACGGCTTCCCTTAAACGGATGAAGGGATTACAATCAATTAAGATTACAGCGAGGTGTTCGCCTTTAAAGGATTATTTTATTTGTATTGTGTGTGTGTGTTTAATGGAGTGCTGTGTATCTCCTTACCGCGGGCTGTGAGGTGGATGTTCTTTCTTGGGTTGCAGTTTATCCAGACCGTTCTCTCTGGGTGACGGCGCCCCGTTGTGAGGTGATGTTGGTTCTTCGCTGGCGTCGTCTACAACTAATTCCTGCAATATCATCACAATTAATACATAATGAGCCCGTTAACTGAACACAAGTTCGTGTTATATTCCGAGCCGTCCTTACATGTCCCATATCTTTTTCCTCCTTTTTTAGTTTCTTGTGGTCCGGTTCAGCGGGACTCCTCGTTCTATATTTCTCTCTCTCGCCCGGGGATATTGAATTTCTCTGCAACAATAAACACGAATCTTTACGATATCTGTATAAGACCGCTAACGAGTTATACAGTGTATATACGGTGCGTTATGTATCCGGTGATGTCGGATCCTCAAATAAGATCTGGTAAACATAATCAAAGCGTTTACGGCCGCGCTTACGTTCCTATAGCAATCAATCGATCATTGTTCGCAAATAAATCGGCTCGCAGTGATGCGAGCGCTACGGTCAATATCAATATCAAAACACGCTGAGGCAGAACAAACTGACCGCATGATTAGCTCCGGGAGTGGTCATCGCCCCCCACCTCCCTCCTCCTCCTCCCTCCTCCCACAGCCCACCAGGGAAGGGTGTGAGGAGTCGGCGGATGAGTGAGCAAATACGAACTAATGAAATAATCATATACGTGTTGAGAGACCAGCCACGCTTACTGATTCAGTTCATGTTGACATTGCGAAATATTTTATATATTTATATACGAATATAGATGAACACGATTTCTACTTGGAGTTCTTTGTTCAAGCATTCATTATTATGATATACGATTTTCTAAATCAACAACTGTTTGATTACTCGCAAAATAACTAAGGATGTATTATAACTATAAATAAATACAACATATGTATGTATGTATGTAACATTAGCAATGGTAGGTCACAGAACATCCGAAGCTAAATCGCTTATGTTCCTAGTGGACCTTGAATGAGAAATAGCCAAGAGTTAATTTGAAATTCTCAGAGGCTTACAGCGGCCTGGTTTATGCCTGTTGCCTCGAGGGTGAAATTTTATGAGCCTCTAACTTAGAAGCTAGCGGCAAGCTGTTAATTTGTCAACCCGTCGCCGCCCAATTTGACTTACGAATACCGCCCTTCGTCTTTTGTTATACAAATTTATTTGTTCATAATAAATCAAGTAAGGTTCTAAAAAGAATCAAAATTAATTTCCTACACATCTTTACATTTATAGTTAATAACAGTTGGCTGACGACAAATAAACTTATCCCCGAGCTTGTTCCGTTTTATAGTGAGCATCATCTGTTATAAGATAAGATAAAGGGACATAAAGTTGAGTGACTCCGTCCAATATATTTGGTGGGTGAGGTACGTACGGTAAAGGTTGTCGTTTATCGCTCCGCACGCGTGTGACCGAAGCCCTAATTTTACGAGCGCTCGATCTGACGGTATTTGATATCGAATTTCAAGTAGTGCTATTTCGAGTGTCACAGTGCGCGCAGTAAAGTGACGTGTCGGATTCAATGGAATGTATTTTATAGGAGCCTCACGTGTCACTGAGGAGGGGGGGGGGGGGGGGGGGAGGACTTGTCGTTAAAACTTTGATCGTTCACGAATTATGGTTACTATTGTTATTAGGTGGACGGATGATAAGACTTCAACAGTATGTATAAGAGATACGACACGTGGTTAGACTAATAGTGTATTTAATAACGTGAGGTTGTATAGCAACAATAGCACTTTAAAAGGTCGCTCAATATATTTATAAAGATCAAAGCTTTATACTGAAATAAGATACCTTATTGTGTGAGGTATCGTTGTGAAAACCTTTTACATTTGGTCGGAAAAGCGAATAGAGCTAATCTGTAGTTTATCCCATTACCCGGGTCGACTCAAGAAAAAGGCAACGGTGTATTGGTTGTGGAGTTTGAAAAGGATCGCGACACGGTCTCTTAACAAGGGTAGGAGAGGCGGCGACCCTCCCGACCGTCCGACCACACGACTTATCGCATCGTGGACGTGCGGCCGGTGACGTAACATTATATAAAGTGGCAACACACAGGCGCGCTGTTAACGCGCCGGGCTTATTGTCTGCGGTCACGCGACGAGCCGTTTAGCCGCGCACGCCGAGCCGGCCGGTTAACCGGAAGGGGGGCGGTTAACCGGACGGCCGGGGGCGGAAGCGTGGGGAAATAGATAAATAGACCGCCCGCCGCTCGGAAATGTACGAATTGAGCTCGGACTGTACTTCGAGTACGGTAGTTTCGAAAGTTATGTGATTTACATGAGACGCTTTCGACTTATCGCCGAGGAATCTTATGACTAGTTATCGGACCGCTGAAACTTAGCAGTTAGCCACCTCGACCTCGGCCGGGATCACTGAGGAGCTATGTAATAAACGAGTCGAGCTCGGAGTAATAAAGTCGTTGATATGGCCGAGGAAATAATTAAATGCATCTGGTATTAGTCGGGAGCGAGGTAATAAACATGAACCGTATAAAAATGATTGCCAGCCGACGTGTTAACCGCGGAGATCGGCACGACTTTAAAATTAACTCCACCGGTTCATTCTTATACATAAATAATGAAGGAATTTTTGAATGTACATTAAACTCCTATAAAGAATACATTAACATAAATTTATGTTAGCCGGTCGGTATTCCGAGCGTGTTTTTACGTGACTCGTAAACTTTACAGTCGCGGGCGAGTGGCGGATTGCGTTTAGTGCTATACGTTCGTTACATTCGGTTCGATCGTTTTATGTAGGACTCAAAATAACCGAATCGCCTGATGTTCACAGTGGAGGTGACGTGTTCCTATTCCCGCCACCAGAGAGCGCTCTTTGTGCTCACCACACGTTGATTGCTCTGACCCCGCGCTCTATACGAGCTGGAAGCTTGCCACCTACAGTACATGTCAATTACTAACTGTTATTTCACTTTGTTTATTTGTTCTGGACGACGGTTTAAACTGTTTATAAAACAGATGTTATCGTCTCAGATAGAAGAGCTCAAAATAATCCTAGCATTACCATTGTATTAACGTGTCACAAAAACCATCAGAAATGTATTATGTTCCTCGCAATAGTTGAGCTATAAAAAGCTATTAGTACGTTAAGTGCCCGCTGAGACGATAATTAACTGAAAGTGAATGTAACACGGAATAAATTCAAGGGAAGCCGTCGATAAGTAATCTCTCTACCCTACACCATTTCGGGAGTAATTAGCACAATTAACGCGAGGGGATCCTGGGGGTGAGGGTTGGGGGGTGAGGGGGGAGAGGATCGCTTTCAGGCACGCAAACAAATGTCACGTGGCACGGCAGCGCCTTAATTAAAACGATAATTGAGTTGACTTGTGAAACCCATCCACCATTTCGAAATTCCGAGTGAAATTTCACACAACTCCCTCCTAAACTACGAAGCCCTTAAGTGTCGACGACTTTAATTCTGTGTTAGCGTCTACTTTGCGGTCGCGAGGCAAATTTTAATACATTGTACGCGGGTTCGGTCTGTTCGAATTATTTAAATAAATTACATGGAATCGAGTTACGTCGCCGTGTCGCGGAGTCACTCGTTTGGAAAATTGATGTTTAACAAATAAATAGACTACGTACAGGGTGAGTGGTGACGAGCTTACGGTTCATATAGTGGAACAGTCGGTGCGGAAAGAAATTCGTAAATACACAGGCCGTGCGCGGGTAGAGTTTCCTTATATAAATATGTAGTTTGTCTGTGTCACGAGTCAGGATAGCGTTGACAAATAGGGAGTCATTTAATAGTGATTCGAGCGAGGGGCGCGTCAATCCCTCGGAGATTCCTCGGGGCTGTGAGCAGCGTCGGCAATATGTGCGTCGACGGCACGGCTTAATACAGGGGGCGAAGGATCCGTTCCACCTCTACAGACGATTCGTTACGATCAAATAATACGACGAAAAATTAATTTGCTAGGGCGAGGGTGATTTTTGAACGCTTGTTTTGTAAGTCGTTATGAGAGGCATTCAATTAGACTTATATTTTTTGAGATGATTGGATTTTCTTTTGTTTAATGGTTAAATATATTCGGGGTATTATTATAAATTGAGAGACACATCAAACATTACATGTAGATTTATATATCAAGATTAAATTATGTAAATTTACGGCGTATGAATTTAAAAAAATCCAGCCATTTAAAATGAACCGTTTCATGAAAGCCTCCCACAATCGAGCCGGTGTCATTTGACACGATTGTAAAGTTCGCCAGAGCAGGGGCCCCGACAATCGCGGCCGGTGATTCTCGGAGCTCTATTATTTAAATGGGAGCTCCCTCGCCACCCGTCAATAAAACATTAAACACGTAACAAGTTTATGCGCAGCGACAACCCTAGCGGATTCCGCCACTTCGTTAATCCGGGGCGGGGGCAGCCCTAAATTAGGGTCGAGACAAGCCTTAATCCCCCGGCCGGCGCGACGGGGGATTTATATTGTTATTGCTCCGCGTCCGGAATTATACGAGGGTTGAGGGACTAATGAAAGGGGAAATTTAATTCCTAATGATTCTCGTCTTAGCCAGTAACGAGAAAACTTAAAAAGGGCTGCCACTCGCACATTTTTAATGCGACCCGTCGTCTTTAATCCGAGCTGACCGGAGATTGTTTTCTTTGTTCAGTTCAATCGGCGGGCGAGCTATCGGTTGACAAATTTATTCATGGAACATTTTGGATAGTGGACCGATAGGCGGCCGGCGAGCGGTGAGCTGATTGAACATATGTAAATGTGATAAGCAAGAAGAGGACGGCGTGTTGGAGGCCGCACGCCGCACGCCTGCCGCACGTGTACCGCGCGGCCGCCGCATTGTTAAACACGGCTCCTAAACCGCAGCACACTCACACAGCGAGCGGTCGGCTCTCACGCCTTTGTCGCCTCCAACTAATATCATCGAATGCGCCAAGTGCTGTACGGTAGAAACCGCAACACACAAATACCACATACTATAATGATACATCAATTTCATTGGCTAAATCATTAAGTTTTTTTTATAAATTATTTAAATTACATCTTTATAAATAAGACATAAACAGCCAGTATCAGTAGTGAACATCCTGACCCCGAGCCTTTAATGTTTAAAACGAAACAATAATACCATAAAATCAGTGTAAAGGTACAACGTAAACAAGTCACAAATTCAAAGGAGGGTAACATTAATTTATTCTCGGTATAGTGCATAAAGTGCAGGCGCGGGAAGGAGCGCCGGCCGCCCTTCCGCCCATTACTCCGCCAACTAATTGAGATAAATTATGAAGACGTGAGCGGGGCCGGGAGCTATCGCGCTCGCCTAACTGCTAATTACTTGCAGCGATTTCAATTATCCCGATGGTCTGGCGTGTTTATTGTGAACGGCGTGCTTTAATGTTGTGCCGTGTTGTGTGAGGGTGAGGCTGAGGGTGTGCGCGCACTGCACGTGTGTGGGATGACATATTGTATATATAGAGGTCGGACCTCACACGTAGTCCGCCCGCAGTGCGCCCCGACCACAAGTCGTCTCCACGCCACGGCCGGTGGCTAGTGACCGCGTCCTCCTCGCACGCTCATTAACCTTCCTCTCCTCGCATGTCCTCACCGCACTCCATACATTGTTACACTGACACAGGAGACTCCACGCTCCACGCTCCACGTAAACACTGATCATTAGTTTGGTATTCACGGATTTTATGTTTCCACATCCGTCATGCTTATTGACTTTAAAATTACGACTCTTATCTTACATACGATAAATAAATGTTTATATGGAAATTATAGTACGTCTAATTATGAATTCCATGTATGATAAATGTATATTTGAATGTGAAACTTTTAACGCAGACGTATTTGTTATAGTAGAACACTAGCGGTGAGTATTTTATTGAACCTCAACAAATATAAATGTTGATTTAAATCAGTAGAAGCGGTAAGTGAACATTGAATCGTAATATTGAATCGTGGGGTGGCGGCGTGCGGCGTGGGGAGCCAGGTCCGCTCGCCGGATATTCATCGAAACAATGAATTGATAAGCCATGATTGCATTCACAAATGGGATTTTAGCGCGAAAGGTCAGACTTACCGTAGCGTGTTTTCAATTACTAGTGTTTCATTTATGCCGAATTGCGTTGATTGTAATTTAAACTGTTCGATTTTATTGCCGGTTATAAATTGTGTATTTTCAATTCGTTTTGTAATACATCAGTGTGTTTAATTATAGAGTGTACAGTTTTTACGCTCCGACGATGTCGTCTCAAATATTAAAGCTGGATGTTAAAGAATTCCAAACTAGAATACCATCAAAGTGCTCGCTTCGAGAATGTTTAAAATTTTCAATAGTGAGGAAAATTCAACTGGGCCCGGAAGTCTGTGCGGGGGCCGCAGCCCGCAGGAATGCAATATTCAATAATCAATTTTGTCACGTAAGTACAACGTTGAGGTGGTATTGTTATAACGGCGGCGGGCGCGATCTATCCAGCCTGCATAAATCGATGCGATACGGCTCGCAACAAAGAGAACGATGCACGCTACCTCTACCCGAGGTATGCCACTACCTCTACCTACCCGCATACCTCCTGGCTCCTACTCATTGCATACGTATTGGATCGTGCGGCGTGCGGCTCACGAACTACACTTTTGAAAGCTCTCGAATTTCAAATAAAACAAACGCGGCTCCTTGCTAACACGGCGCAGAATGCTAAACTTGATCCGCATTTTAGGTCGTAACCTTAACTCTTTATATTCAAAAAGTTATAGATTTTATACACATAGTAAAATGATATTGACCGTTTAATAATAAACGAGACGCGGCCGTTTTTTTTTTATTTGAGTGACCGAGATATCTCCGACAACCACCCAATACATAAAGGTCAGGTTACGACGTGTTCTATAACGTGATTGACATATTTATCGATAACAATCTGTTAATAAAAGTATCGATAACCAAAATAAATGACGGTCGATTTATATATTACAGCCCAATGAAATTAAAGTCATCCAATAAAATGCTGTAGATAAAATTGAAGAAGACATAAAACGTCCTTCACTTACAATCTGTATAACGGGGAGAGAAACAAAAACACGACGCTGAATTCTAACGCACAATCTGTTTCACTTTAGGGCGTCTTAATAATTACAAGTGGCCATTCTTTCCAATTAAGAAAAGTCCCGAGCGATAAATTGCGAGGGTTGGCACGGTCGAGAGACAGAGAGCCCCTACCAACAGTATCTACCATACACACACTAAACACGATCTGAAACCGCCGCCGGTTAAGAAAACTTATAAATGAATGTATAAAATTATAAATATAAGTGTTAAGTACTGCTGTTTAATAAGAGACGGATGAGGTGGAACACAAAGCGGCCGCGGCGTTCAGATACACAAATTTATTCGGATCTAGTAACGCTGGGCATCTATTAAATAAAGAAGTGGCGTGGAATGCTAAAGAAGGCTGAGCCCTGAGCTTCGCACTTCAAGTGGTGAGCGGCGGGGGTCGGGGGTCGGGAGGGGTTACGAGGGGGCCGTTCAGAGTGGCTTAGATAAGGTAAGGAGGATGAAGAGCCGGGATGTGCGGCGTAATGAACCGGCTCTCGAGCAGTTTTTGTGTGGTCGGGGACTAAATTGAATATTACACCCGATACGACGGAATGGATGCTGACGGAGAAAATTATTACGCTGGTGTAATGTAGGCTCCACGAGATACTGGAAAGGGCAGCCCTCGATTGGGTGTCGGTGGAAATTGGCGCTCGTAATAATAGGGATGAGAAAAGATTTAATATTCTTTGATGACTCCGAGTGACAGATAGCAATTAGTTAGGTATTTATTGCAGCGATTTCAAGGTAGTGTGATGTTTGTTTATCGAATACTAGCTGTTTATAGTTCAGGTCGGAGCGAAAGTATATTAAATTTAAGAAAACAAAACGCAGCCGGTGTACAAACAGCCCGGCATAGTTTGTTGTGGAATAAACAATTGTTAGCAACAGTGTAGCGAGCGTGATTTGCTGTAAAAACATTTCACTGGACAAACTAGCGAGGCACGAACGACTGTAACGCGAAGCCCCCTCGCCGAGCCGCAGCCAAGACGGTTTATGTAAACTTTATTAAGGCCCCCACCCGCAGCGAGGCCCCCCCGGCCCCCGTAAGACGCCGGGTGCATTACTCAGCTGCGCGTTTGCACAAATCGTCTTCTTCACGAACAGACTGCTAACATCGCCACCGCCACCTATCGGTTTCACACCGCCCTGATTCTTTTAGCGCGCTCTATTCACTGGGGCTTTAACGCCTTTTTATTTTCTGAGCTATTTCTCGTGTAAATCTACTCGGCTAGTGGAATGGATAGCTGTTCTAACATTCAATTATTTTTATATTACTTTTATAGATCCGTTTGTACAATAACAAATCTATTGCCAAAATGAAGACTCTTTTAAATTGTAATTAATTACTGTAAATTAATATGTAATAATAAAAATGAAACAATTTGTCACAATTTATTGTTGCTTTTTCCATTTCAATAGATGACTAGTTTTAGTGTTTGAGTTTTAAACTAAGCTTTTTCCACTAACTACAATAAAACAAGCTCCAGTTAACAGTACAGGGAGCAATTGTTATAAATTGAAATGTCGAAACGGAATACGCGGTACAAAAAGGAACTAGGTTAGACAACAAAGACAATGTTATGAAGCGCGGGCTTGATATCGATTCGTATGCAATTCTCTGGCGTGGTAGTGGTGGTGGTTGTGGTGGTGGTGGTGGTAGTGGTACCACATTTGTTCGGTACGCCAGTGACAGGGTTGCCACCCCGCTTCCCACGCCACTCGCTGGCACGATAGCCGACATTCACAACACCTCGCGAACGACGCATTCGCTCGTGAACTCACTCCCGCACAGGGTTGATAATGACCGAGTTATTTTGTATTTTCAAGGAATTGATGTTTTACATTAAAAAATTACATTTCAAAATTTCTTTTTACTAAATTATTGTATTCAAACAATCTAATACCTATAAAAGATTATTTTTTTATTTAAAATAAATATTAAAGGTTAACTACGGATAATAAATATAACAGCGTGATGTGTAACAAAACAAATAATTTATTGAGTGTCGTTGTTTGTATGGACAGTGCATGTTAATAGTACGTATGTCCGTGGCAGCCCTGGCGGGGTGTGCCACTTGCGCCACCCACTTGTTCCAGTGAGAGTCGTGTTATGAAATCAACGCGTTCGAGCACAACACTCCGCTCGTTCACAAATGGAAAAAACGCTGAACACCAGCCAGCGGAGCACCTCTGGCGGAATTTTTCAAAGCGAAATTTTGTCATTGAAATTTTTAACAACTTTAACTTTTCGAAATTGGAATTCTGTTGGTACTCACGTGTCGCTCTTCCGCCGAGCTGATACCTGGAAACAGGAACGAATGCCACATTAACAACACTTATTACACTAAGATATAGAACAATGTGCGGTTTACCAATAGGAGGACTATTATTAGAGGTTCTGCCGACATGTTAATTTAATAATACGTATATATGGATGTGAGCTGATATGTTATTTATGTGTGCGGGTCGTAATGTCTTTTCTAGTTGACGGTAGGTGGTAGTTCGATAGGCAGGTGGGGTGGTAGATAAATATTGCAGGAGCTGTCGGCGCGTCACGCCTCTACGAACAGTAATTTAATTTACGATACAAACTTTTGAAAGGCTTATACGTGTAACGTTTCTATTAAACAAAGTATCCGTATACTATTAAATGTACTCGTAGTCACTTTAACATAATGTAAGTTGAGTTAGAAACATTCATCAGTGTAATATATGGTCACAATAGTGACAAATGCGCCCGACCACTAACAATATTGTCTTACCATTTGCCGCATCAAGTGATAGTAATTGCTAGGACACACCGAGATTATTCAGCACACACGTCACTATAATTTAGCATTAAGCCGGCCGTGGCTCGGAGCTAGTCAAATTAGCCCCAGTAATATATCGAGCTTCGTCACGAACGCTCTATACTTAATTTACGATTTAATGCGAACGAATAAGATTAGCTCGACCGTGCTCGGCGGGGGTCGGAGTAGCGACGACATTCCACACGCGTTCCGTTCTCTACTAAATTAATATTCATGATATGAAGCCGTTAAGGAAGGAAACAGACTTCGGTATCGATATAAAACACGATACAACCAAGTTTACATAGTACGTGATAATAACATCAGCTCGGAACACGGCCGTGTATGTTAATATGCTACATCAAAGGCGCCATCTATCGGCTAATTCTAGTGAGCGATAGCTGCTCCAATATGTCTATTATAATGTATATATATAGCGTACATATTACGTTATTAATGCCGACATAGCAGAGGGCGTAGTGCATGCATTGCTTCAATTAATTTAAATGCAATGGCTTCAATTATTGCCAATATAACAGAGTATGTTCCGTATCTACCGACACACGCATGTTCGGTATGTATGTATGTATGTATCGGTGATCGGGCGATCGGGCACACCGCAACAACGGACCACATATTATGTTATTCTCCATTTATCTTTGATCTCTAAACAAAAGTTAGATCGCGTAATCTATGTTCCATGTAATGTGATCGGTGTTGTTATATGTACCTACCTACTACCTATGTAGTGTACCGTGCGGCCGTGTGGCGGTGAAGCCGAACATTAATCATCACAATCCGGCTATGTTTAATTTAGTGAGCGTTAAAAGGAGACGCTCGAGTCCGCGTCGGGGCTCGCCGCTCGTACAGCGAACACTCAAGTCACCCGCAAAATTACGTTACTAATTGACTAAAACACGCGACGCTCACACCAGCCACGAATAATTAATTGGGAGCGGGCAAGGTAGGGGAGGGGAGGGGAGGGGGGGCCATCTGCACGGTAACTCTTACATCAGTACACCGATAATGGCACAAATTAGCCGGGGAAGTGGCAGGCGGAGTGGCGGAGTGGCGGAGGAGCGGGGAGACGGGGGGGCACTAAGCCGGAACATCCCAGGGCGCAGATTACCGCTTGCTTTTGTAATTAACCGTAGCGACGGGCGGCTTCCAAATCCATTTCTGTGTTACATTTTCATTTGTGGCGCGCTCCTGTTCCGAGCTCGCAATATTCTGTTAACGCTCTAACTTAGTTTTGTGTTTGGGGAAGCTTAAATTTACGTCTTGCGATAACGTCGACTTCAAAGCTACACTGCAGCATTGAACTAACTTTTTGTAACGTTATATATTAAATACTTTATATAATTTAGAATAAGATATCGACGGCTATTTAGGGACACAAATCAAATATGTACAAGCGATGCGGAGTGACTTAAACGTACTCTCAAAGTAATATCGGCGAAGCAATAGCCTTCAGCGATCCGAAAACACGCAAACAGTGGGACCAAAAAGCCTCTCGAAGGTGGTAAATATTGAAACAGAAGTGGATCGGAGACGTCTGGCGCGAGGGGAGAGGGAGGGAGGGGGAGGGCGGGGCGGGGGGAGGTCTAATAGTCTCGAGTGAGTGGCACACGGCAAACAAGACGAGCACACAAACACGGTATATCTCTTAAAATATTCATCTTGTATATCGATCTGTAATGCTCCATCTACTCGGAATGTTTGGATTGCATGTTTTATACAGAAGCTAATAAAATAAAATGTGTGTTTCACCTACTTCGCTCCTTTATAGCAAAGACAACGTAACGAGATAAATTTTGTAAATACACTCTTATTTAAGTACTTTGTCATACTCAAGCTAAATATGTAAGCGTAACGTTTTGATGTGTCAGTTAGAAGATATTTCTGATAGTAAGATATTTTCAATAAGTGTGTATACATATATCTATCTTGTTATATATCTGGTACGTACCATTGCCCTTATCATCAGGGCGGTGTATGTCGGGGGGTTTGGCGAGCACTGATAGAGGATGGTGGGGTACTCCGAGGCCCAGTAACCCCGCGGGCGGCAGGGCTCCCTGGCTGAGGAGAGGCAGCGGCGGCGCTCCGTGTGCCGGCAGATGTGCTGCATGCATCTGCTGCAGGAGACGCGGCAGATCTGGTCGCTGTTGCTGTAGAGATATGATGATGTTAGCTTGGAAGGTCATAACAAGTATTGAAAGTCTTGTTTCATTTTCTTATTAATCAATATTCTAAACTGTAATCGATATCAGGCATAGTCCATAAATATTATAAGATATATAATTTTAATAAATTAACCTTCAGCGAAATAAAAATGAAATATAAATATCTCCATAAATCTAATTATCTAAAGGAGCACAACATTAGTTTATCTAACACCTCTATCTATCTATATAGGTGTACGTTGCTCATGGCGATGAATAAATTGCGCCACATTTAAGCTGCGAGTGTCGGCAGTGTCATGAGTGTCGGGAGTGTCGGGCGGACTGTCAAAGTGAATTGATGTGTCACCGCAGAGCGGCGTGCATTTTTAAAACGGGCCAGAGGCAAATTAAAAACTCCTCCACGGACCCACGACGCGGTGTTTTAAAATTTAAATGAGAGCTTTGCCGCCGGCGACGACTGTGCGAAATTGATTACTCCTTCTCCATTATTCCCCTTTTCAAATTCCCTCGTTTTTCCCTGCTTCCCGTTCTATTTCGTCACTTTTTACGCTATTATTATAAACGGCCAGGTGGCTCGCACAGAGCACAGAAGCTCCACGCTCCCGCTACCGCCTCTCGATGTATTTACTTTGTCGTCTTTTTTGAAGTTGAAAATTAATTGGTTGGGGTTGAAATTTGTTTTGAATGCTTATGATGTGATTTATCATGGGAAGGTGACGAGCTCACTTAATTTAACAATTATTAGGCAGTTTCGTTAATTATCATAATGGTTATTACAATAAATAATCTTTCTAAACACACAATATGAACGACTTTATTTGCGGTCGGAATGCAATAATAATAGTATTGTCGACCTGTATGTACAATCCAACACCGTATCCTAAATTCAGGTAAGCAGAAGCCATGTTGAAATGTGAAGTTGATATAATCAGTGTAAGCTAAAGGTGAGAGCATCCACTTGAAGTTTAAAGGTGTTGCTGAAAAGCCGGGTGGGAAACCAGAGGAATCTAAACAAAGCCGACGCTACGGAGCGGCTGGTGTGACACGCGCCGAGCTATTGAGACTCGCCCCACACCTACAGCTACCACCTACCACCCTCCACCGCACTTCCTTACCCTCTTGCTTGTTATTATGAATGACAATAATGTTCGTGAGTCTCACCGCGATATATTTTTTCAAAGTGCATTTACTTTGGGTGTTTTTAATCACTCAGACTCGTCGATGTCCCCCGGGTATCGGAACTCGTTACGCTTAACGAGTTTGCGAACCGTTTTCTTATCTAACGTTTGGTTTATATTAACTACAAATTAAAGTTTGCACGCCACCGAGATTACGGCGCTCAAAAATTATATATTGTGATCGGATACTAAATATTAGTTTATATTTAATATTCAAAGGAGTTGTGATACTGAATATTGGAAGTTTTAAACTGTAAACGATAACAATCACTTAGCTACCTATAGCTCGCACGTGGTACAGAGGTTTCTTCTTTGTTTCATTAAAATCTTTAAAAAAAATTCGTACAAATGATTTTAATATTAAAAGTGACTTTTGTATATACGAAAAAATATGAAGAAGCACTCAGTGATATGAAACTATATTGTACAAAGACGCCCACGTAATGTGATCTTTTATAGTGAGGACGCATTGCGTGGAAAGCTTTTGTCGCGAGAAAAATACACCGCATTTCGGTTTTCACGGCACATTTACCAACGACTATACACACCAGATAATTCACCATTTATAAATGGGGACGCGGTGATTTGAGCTTAATATTTATATTAAATATATTGTATATGTATATATTGGGTGGTATCCTGAATATCCGAGTCGTTTAATATCCGTTCAATTTTAGTTTCAGTGGTGGTAATCAAATATTTGTTGTATGTGTCGGTTGCTCGTGTTGTTTGAGTTCCGGTAACCTTCACACCGACCTACAATGTGCTTATTGTTTTGGTCATGTTCATATTTTTGTAGTAAATTTTGATCATTAACTGTTATACTTAAACGAGGTAAGTTATACGATATTCTTGTATTAGGTACAAATTTTTTAGGCACAATGAGTGTCTCATAATTCGTATACACGTAATATCTAAACAAGCAGACAAAGCCAAGGGAATTTAGTTTAGGTTAGTTTTTTTCTCCCGGACCTCAAATAAACTGGACACAATAAGAGCCTCAACAAATAACCTATAAGTAAGTCAGTACATGTAACAGATAACGTATAATTTATCTTAATTTCCAAAGTAATTATTACCGAGCCGCTACTGACGAAGTAGGCTCATAATAATCTATTTAAACATTAACCTACAATTAGTTAGCTTTAATAGCATCGGGAGGAAAGTTCTACTTGAACGCCGTTAAATAAATTAATAGCAGTTAAAATGTTAAGAGCTTTTTAGAATGTTAATAAATGTATTGTTAACTTATCACACAAAGAATCAACTTTTATATTTTCCGTAGGTACGTCAGTATAAATACTATTGTCGGAACATTCCATATAAATCCATGTAACGGAACGCTGAAGTCGTAATGCGACTTAAAATTGAATTTTCTTAAATCGCATTACCTAAACAAACCGTATTAAAGAAGTCGTCACTTAGCGGGTTCTATATTGGAGTTGATCAAATTACGGAGCGTTGTGTTCGCTTAGAGGACATCAGCCAGAAGTTAGGGTGTCTGAGGGGTGAGCTTGAGGAGGGGGGCGCGGGAGGAGGGGGGAGGTCGTCGGAGAGATTGTGAGGGGGTGGTACGCACCATTAAGCAGAGCCCGAGGCATTGACACGCGACGCCGACACTTGTTACAACATCAGCTTTCAACATAATTGCTTCTAATCACATACACATACCTGGATATTTGATCCGGTGTATCCCAAAAACGGAGATACTCCACACACCCGATGGAGTTAACGTTAATGATAACAAACTTAACGGAATCTGACTCGGTAGATCCGTTTGTTATGTTATGAGAATAGTGTACCTATAGTAAGAGAATCTATGATACGATAACAGGTTTAAGGACTTAAATGTCTCTTTAAAATAGGAATATGTTTATAAGTAATATTTTAAAAAGCAAAAGAAAATGTGAGCCATAAATATAATGTCATTATAATAAACAGCGTAACAACGTAGATATAAAAAGACGACAAACTTAATTCTAAGCGCTCGATGTCGAAGTTAAGTGGCCGAGGAAACGTCGAACGTCTGCGATGCAATATTTATCACCGGGCCGCGAACGTGCCTGGGAAAAAATGACAAATTCATGTGTAACCATGACACCCTCCACCCCCCACCCCCTGAACAGAACCTCACCCCTCGCACCACCCACTCGTGATTTATTCCGCTCGTTTTTATTAGACATCTCACGAACTAAGACAGAAATGTGTTCACGACCAGTCTGTTAATAAAGCTACCTCGTATGGAACTGATAGTGGCGATTCAGAAGACTGTTAGCTCATATATACGTTTAATAAGTTTATTTAAAAAAAACCGTCTTAGAGCACACATGTGACAGTTTCCACAATCCACAGTGTGTAGATGCATCTTATTTGTGTAATTCCTTATCGGATTCGTGGCGCGTATCTGTGACAGGGGGCCGCGTGTTCACATCATTCGCTACGTGGATATTGTTTCAATGAGAACAATTGTGTCACGGGTGAACATTACGAGGAGATTGTATAGAAAAGATATCACGGACGAGGGTTACACTCTACCCTCCGGTTAGATGACGAATAAAATCTAAACGAGGCTTGATGAACTCGGCGGAGCGACGACAAAGTCGCTACGGGTCTTATCTATTGTTATGGAACTTGAACATTCATACTTAACTCGCTCACAGTTTTGATATCAGCTGTTACGATATGTTAATAATGTAATAAATTTATATTGTAAAATATATTCAAAGTCCTTCAGAGATTATAAAATACATGAAAACATATTTGTACGCGTCAAGGAGCACGAGTCGGTCGGCGGAGGCACTTACGAGTGGTAAGTGATTTTAATAGACGGGCAAACAGTCCCCAATTTGAGAAGTATTCTCTCCTCACAAATCGGCGCTCGGCGGAACGATCGCAAATCAGACGAGGGGCGAAGGACGAGCGGCGAGCGAAGAGAGGAGCTCTCGAGGGAGATCCCTTTGATCTCTCGCTGACCCGAAAATAAAAAAGGTTCCTAATAAAAAAGGACCAACATACGGAAGGTGGCGCCGCTTTTTTATTTAAATTAGAGTGTTTTATAGGGGAGGGCTATATTGCGTTTTGCCAGTTTCTCGGGGGCTGTTCGGTAATATATACAAAGATAGGAGAATTGTGGAGGGCGATGAACTCTTAACATAAATCACAGATGTTCTATAACGTTTATTATTATACAGAGAGTAGTTTGGACTCCGACATTAGAGCGTTTAATAGAAATGTAATACCTTATTAACAACACAACGAATTCCTGAGAGCTCGTTAAATAATTCATGAGATCGTTGATTCACGGCCAGAAGTTACAAATCACGTTCGTTCGCTAGTGTAGGTACGGTGTCAATATTTTGCCAACTATTTCATATATAATTATAATATATAGTATATCAAACGAGCGTATAATTTCTTTAAAACATGTCTTTCATGTAGCGGAGGTGGAAACATTGTCGTCAGCGTGTGTTTGAGAGTACTAATCGCGTTGGCCGCCTGCCCGAGACTCGAGATTAACAACAGTCTATCGTCCGCTGATGAAAGCCGACCGAGTTTCAACGCTTTATTTTTGAACTCATTATCTTTGAAGTGATTTATTTTGAGGACGGGATGAGAATAAGAGACGCGAGTTTACACTCAGAGAGATCGGAATCTTATGGCTGAATTACAGAGTCGAAATTTGTATATGTAAATAATAGATATTAAACATAATGGAATTAGCTCGAGTGAGCAACTACCTGCTGTATTGAATACAATTAATCAACTAATTGGTAAGGACAAATAGATCTATTAAGGTGTGAAGTCTTTAATTTTAATACATAATATCTACTGAAAGTAATTATACTATATACAATAACATATATTAAATATTCTAGATAACGATGCAGAAAATATGTTGGTATTTTTAAAATATTGATGAATTTATTATTTAGAAAAAACTCTTTATAACTCTTCTTAGAAATTGCTGTAAATTACAACATTGATATACGACAATTATTGTATAATAAACGTATTTGGATAAATAGTGTGAGTGTTTTCAATGAGACAGCCCCTGTAAGAGTAGCGTGGATTGTATTGTAATGTGTAAGGAATAATTGTGGAGAGTGGTATTATTAAATCGCGTTGTTCTTGTATGTCGGGTGTTGGGTGCTGGCGCGCGGCCAGCCGACCTAAGATCGTTTAATTAACGACCATCGAACTTTAGACCTGTTGAGAACCGCGCGCCCTCACTTACACAGAACCACTTTACAATTAACACGTACTCGCTCACTTTATACTTAAACCATTACACTTTTATACATCTAATATGTCTTATTTCTTCTTTTTTTATATACATAATGAAACTCTATATTAAAAATATAAATTACTTTTAATAATATTTTCGTTAAATAAAATGAGTTAAATTGAAGTTCACTTGAACTTGAAAATAGTCTCTTATTATATTAATGTCTGAATTTCTAATTGCCGTTAATGAAACCGGCGTTTGCTTTGATATTGAACATAAAAAATATGAGCCAAATAATTATATGTGATGTTGATGACGCGCTCTGTTGGGACAGATGACATGATGACATATATACATATGTATATATATTAGAATTAAAACTGTACAAACACGTGTCCAATACAAACGAAACGATTACAACATTTCTCATATTAATTCTTAAATCTCTTTTACTATAGGACGTGACGTATAAATAGTAGGTAATTTGAGTATATAATCGTATAGTGAGTGGAATTTTTGTCGAGATAAAAGGATTTAGCGGAGCAAATACTCGGCTATATAAACACGGCTGTACGGTAAATGTTAGTGACGTATATGATTTCCTGTTGTCAGTAGGCTCTATTCACAGTGGTTATGTGAGTGTAAGTGTTGTTATACGAACCCCAATAATAGCGTTCAGTTCAGTCATCGTGACCTGCTTCGCCCTCTCCACGGCCGACGCCACTTGCTGCTGGTGCTCTTGAGAGAGGAATGGCAATATTTGAGCTATTATAGCATTTAATCTCTTTGCGATCTCCGTCTGCAACACAAATTATATTACATTAGATAAATATAAGATTAGTATGACTTTGTATCGTTAACTGTAAAACTGAAGTGTTAACGTTCCAAACTCATATAAAACAGTTAATTTACACAGTCTGTACCACGAATAAGACGTATCAGTTATCATAAAATGAATTGAAACCAAAAAGTTAAATCGGCCGCAGCCAATAACTATGAATAAACGGTACATTAAAATTCAATAAAGAGGGTATAATGAATTATGAAGCGAGCGCTAACAGCTGAGCGCGTTCTACATACAGATAGATATTTGTAAATGTTCCCACATTCCGCTGTAGCCTGTACGGTGTACCGGCGGCCGATCGGATTCAATAATAGGGTTTTATAACAGCGACCGATAAGTTGGCCGGCAACAAATAAAATTAACACAATAAACAATATGCATGCGGTCAAATTAAATGATAAATCGCCCCGCCGCGCCGGCTTCGTATTTATTGGCTTTGTACGTATTTTCCGTTTAAATGCACATTAATTTTATTCACAGATTTGCAGTGAATCGAGAACGAATTAACATAATGAGCTTTATGAATATGAACCGATCTGTTATCAGTCTTACGACACACGACCTCCTCGGGAGTGAGCACCCCGCTGTATAATCGATGTTTATAAAACGTGTACAGAATTATATTAATGGAAGACACGAAGCTAATCACTGAACGGAATACATTAAGTGAGGCGATCATTGTAGTCAGTGGAAACTTTTATAGTATCATTAACTAATCAAGTGTCGGTTTGGGACCAATCTACACTGGTCACAGTGAATGTAAGATCTGTTAATACAAAAGGCTGTGTAGTGTAGTGTGTAAACGACAAGCGCACCACCACAGCGGCCGCGGACCACAAATTGCACTTTCATTCCGGCTAAATGGACTGTTTGTCGCGAACACTGCCTTTATTTATACTTTTCATTCAATACTGAATATAATATAAATTTTATGACGAAACTTTTTGAATATTCATTTATATGTAACGTATAGGCAACATTGGACATATATTATCATATATACATACATATATATCAGATATAAAGACGGAGGGTATATCAATGGCTATATAAAATATACATAAAATATAAATAAACACGAACCGGAGTATTAATAAAGAACCATCGAATTATAAATTGTGAAATAACCGTGAAATCTATTCGTTTGAAACGTAAATAAATATATTGTCGTTTGTAGAGGAGGCGGGCAAGTGACGCGAACAAGCCGCGAGGCCCGAATTACCGCAAATTACATTACATCCGCCGCCACACCGCAGCGCGGAGTTTTATCAACGCGGAATATCCGCCACTCTAAATGTTTATACATGCACCGAGCCGACATGTTCATTATATAGGATAAATCGCACCAATATCATATTATACAAATAAAAATGTTTGTCAGAAAACTACGAAACATTTATACTAGCTATGTTTATTCATGATCAACTTCTATACAAATACATTTTAATTATTTGCATAATTAAAGACGTTCCATATAAAAAGTGAAACTTTAATTGAATATTTAAATACCGCATACAAGCAAAAGAAACACGAGATAAACGTTGATAACAAGTTTTATTGTCTTTAATTACATCGTGTGCGTAGCGAATTAACAAAATATTACCATACATATTAATAGCACCAGTACATGTAGGTACGTGCAACTAAGTTAGTTAGTTATATAAGAGTATATCTATCCATTATAAAAGTTATTTCTATAGCCGTCTCGTAACAGTTGTGAACGGTGCGGGAATAAAAAGAGCTTACAAAAGGGCCGCAAAATACGTACTTCTGCGGGCTCTTCACAAAAGATATAGTAAGGTTTGTCATTAAGGAGTTCATCCCCGACAAGAAATAAAAGAGGTAGCTGAGCCGCGGGGGGGCGAGGGAGGCGGCGTGGGCTGAGGGAGGGGGAGGGAGGATGAGGGAGCGAGCACTAATGGCTCCAACACTCATCCGCTAATGCCGCGGGTGACTTCTCTTTTTGCACGATTTTCACGTGGTTTACCCGGTGCAGCTTTTAATCTGGAGCCGCATCTTGTGGCAGTCCATTTGTTCACGAATCTATTCCAGCACTCGGGGGCTAGTGACTACTGTACTATAATACCAGGTCTTCATTACGCTTTATACGGCAACGTTACTTTAACTACTAAATAATAATGTACGTATAGTGCACTCGACCTAAACAATCCGCAGTAGGTACAGCGTTTATGTTATCATTTACCGGTTATACTGACTCCTAGTATGTACTCATGGAATATATTTTTGCCTTATAAGTTATAACTGTTAACGAGGGGTGACGTCATCATAATATTGATCAACTTGAGGGTAAATAAATACGGAATATCGTGAGCGTCGAGTGTTCGCCGAATGTCAATATAAATTGGATTCTGTGTGCAATTAGTGCAATGTCAAAGTGCTGCTCGGGGGTGACCTAAATAAAGCGAGCCCCCACTATTTATTGTCTCTCAATTGTCGCTTAGCTGCTATCTTGATAGCTGAGTTTTTGTTATCATTAGGAGACCTACATATATATACGAAACAAAGATCATTTTTAATTGTATGTACCTTTATACATGACTGTAAATATTATCGGTGCTTAGTTTTTAATGCTACTTTGGTCTTAAAAATATTTTTTTTTTCTTACGTGGTTCTATCTGATAATAATCAATTACTTTTAACTCTAACAAAACCGCCAAAATCGTATGTCACTTGATGTGCAGATATTGCGAGCCTAGCGTGTAACGCGATCTTCGCCTTAGACGAGTCAAGTGGAAAGAGCAATTGGAGGAAATATTAACTTAAAAAATTATTTTTTTGATATTTAATATTTTTAGACATTAATAAGATTTCGTATATTATAAAGAGTTTGTTGTTATCGAACTATAAAGGAAAATATCAAATGTAAATCTTCAACAGACATATTTATTAAATTTAAAGTACAAAATATTAGATAATTGTAATTGTACTTTCACATCACCGATAAATAAAGCATTTATAACTGATATAAAAATAACTTGTAACCGCGTAATATAACAATTATCGTAAGATCATTGATATTCGGATATAATTCTATAACAATACTGATCAAGTAAATACTTATTTTTTTTATATTATAATAAAATTATATTGTTATATTAAATTGTTTCAGTTTTTCAAACGATAATTTCGTTCACTCATTATTGCAATCTAACTAGTTTGATGACTTTAAACTTTAGTATCGATATATTAAAATAATATATTTAATATATCGATACTAGTGAAGCGATTAAATCGGGCTATAGGTTTATCGTGATCTCGAGCCGTCCCTATAAGGTTAAGGAATGCCATTCTTGCTATAGACTTTCTATATTATTCAATGTATTGAACATTCATCAAACAAACTTAAAGTACGATCTCGTTCTCAAAACAAACAGTGACGCCCTCGTTTCCAGCCTTCATTAACCGCCGCCTTTTATGAATTATTAATGCACGCCGCTCAGCTTATCTTAACCGCTGAACTCGCGAACTTTCCACCTAATTAAACAGTACTCTATAGACGACTATACTATAGAATAATTATTATTATCAAACCGCATACAAAGGACACAAACGGTCTATTATTGAGATAGCAACATTATATCGACGCTCACCGCATTCCTGGGGTTATAATTGTTTAAACTAAGACCTGTGTTACACTAGAACCTGCATATAGATATTGAAACACGCTGAGCTCCAGTCAGTTAGGCAGACTACACACGTACAAACAAAATAGACACCGAGCACTTATAAGTCTTAATATAATGGGAATGCGTGAATAATATAATGGAAGACTGAACGTGACATTAATATTCATTAAAAACAAACGGATAATATAATTATGAGGCGCGCCGGCGATCGTTCAGACGTCGTTATCTGGATGTACAACACACCGGTCTTATGGACATGTAGCTACAAAAAATATTATCTTCAAACAGCTGTTCCTTTATATGGTAGTCACGCTAATTGATACAGATAGTAATTTAAGAGCAAATTGCAAATATCATGCAGCTTTCAATAATGAAGTTGTGTTATGTACGACTAGACAAAGAGAACTAACATTCTAGAGACATTACAAATGAATTTAATACGTAATTGATTTTAGATTGAGCGATGATTGCTGGCTTAGAATTTCGAGTAGTGATGTTCATATTTATATCGATTGAGTTGTAATGGTTATCATAGTACGTGTAATTGAATTATCGATTCCGCTGTAACATGTTCGCAGCACTGGCTCGTCGTCGAGTCGTAGGTGCGTCGTGTTGACTCTCGTGCTCCTCATCAAACAAAGCCGGCTTCCTAGCTACCCCTGTTTGTTTAGGTCCATTTCGAACGTTTACTGCCCTTTGTGTATGCCTCTACTGAACCGTGACGCCTTTTTGACTCTGCACTTTTTACGAGAGCTTTTATAAGCGTTATTAAACTGTTTGCGTCACTTAAGCCGAATCTAAAGGGTAAAAATATTGATATTAAAGTAACAACAAAACGGTTTGATATTACGAGATAATGATATTTTAATGAACAATTCGCTGACGCTGTATAAGGCGGGTTTGTTAGGAACGTATCAATCATAGATCGGGTTAGTTTTTGTCGATGTAACGGCGGGCTGTAATGACGGAGCGCCTCGGGCGGCTTCAGTTCAACAACACAATAGACTTGTAACAATACAACTACAACTATATTCAACTACACCGGCAATTAGAGACTTTAATATAGTTGTTAGATCAACGCTCGTTTCGTTTTATTCTGTTCCAAGTCGTAGTATGGAGTAATATTTTTATAGTTTATCATGTCCGGGTAAGCTGGTAGTCGATGTGACCGTTATCTTAAGATTCCGTAGCGTCTGCGTGTCCAGATAACGCTATTATCATGGATTTACTCTAAAATTGATTGCTATGATTATAGCAAATCGTAACCGTTCGGTGTAATATGAAATGATCCATTATACGATCGGTTCATTAATGATAAGTGTGATAACGATAACGATATGATGACTTATGATAAGCCGCTTGTTAATAACACGTACGAGTATGACTTGGAAATGTGTTATCTGTTACATAGAGAGAGATCCGTTAACTGATTTGTATGCGTGTTTAAGATGAGAACAGAAATCATACAACTTGACATATGTTGATAAAGATGATGTCTGTGATGTCAAAATAAAATTGATATTAACATCCGTATGATATGCTTAAACGTATGCGTCTTTTATAATAAATTTCCTTGTTGCGGGTAATATCCGAAAATGTTAGAATTACAGTTAATTTGCTAATATTACATAGATATAATAAAGCCTCTTTGATAACAATAGATCAAAGGTCCTATATAGAAGTAAGTAACAAATCTTAGCTTATATTATTACGTAACAAATAAGTATGTTTTATAATAGTGCAGTTGAAACATCAACGCTTGTTTATTATGATCCTCGCAATTAAAACAGCGGCCCTGCAATGATAGCTGGATGCGACTGAATCCGGGCGTGTTTGTTTACGTAGTTTGCACTGCTCTGTTTACCAGCTCGTTGTCGGAACACACACACACACACACACACACACACAGCGGCAACCTCCTCACATAGAACGCGGACTGCCAATTAAAGAAACTGTGTCACCTCATGAATATTAAACACTAATCAATATTTAACACCGAATATTTTTCATCGCAATTAAGAAACCGTTCGTTTCGCAATTACATTTATTTTAATTCTTTTAAAAGTCATCGATACGTAATACATACATCTACCGACTGTTTTCATATTTGACGTCTTTAATATTGTCGATTGACAAATACCTACGTAATGTCGATAAAATGTGAGTAAATGGTGAGTAATTATCACGTAGTTAATAATATGACGGTGATGTTCGGAGCGGTGTAAATGATATAAATATTTAATTGGGGATATGGCAGCGCGTCCCCCGGGCTCCCCCGGGTGGAGACTGTTTGTTCAGTATGTTTGTGAGAGCCAGCCTCCGAGACGCTTATTGTACTGCGACCTGCGATCTCACTTGTTTATTCTATACAGCTAAGTAGGAAACGGAATAAACATGAATAGCACACATATCTATCTACTGGCATACGACAGTTTTATATATATATTTTGAGATTCATATTAAATACATCGTCTATAAATTTTGACATAGAATTTAAATATTACGATGTAGTAATAATCAACGGAATTCGAATAAATTAATATCATCATATAAATAATAACGCTAACGGTTCAATTAAGTATAATAATATAAATGATAATATATTGTAATATATTTAATAATAATATCCTAACCGATACTGAAAGGCCGCAAATATAAAACAACGAATATCATTAAATTAAAGGTGAAAAACGTATTCGTGAATCGCAAAGCGTACACTTTGTATATTCGAAGCGATTGTGTGACCGCGACCGACACCGCAACCGAGCGCTGCGGCTGCGGCTGCGGTCTGTCCGACCCCCGACAACCCCCGACAACCCCCGCCGACCCCCACACCCCCAGCCAACCCCCGCTGACCCCTCTCGCCGCCACCCCGGGCTGTCTTTACGTGCCACACTCTCTGGTCAGCGGACTAAGGGCTCTATTTAACAAAGCATTTAAATTGTTACATTTAATCTCCTTTTGTGATACTATCACTAATATGTATGTTAGTTGCGTGTTACTTATATTGATACAGATGTATTGTTATTGATTGTACTCAGTACATTGTGGATTCAATTTATTTGTCGAACAGGTCGGGAGACGTGTTCCTACGGTTAGTGACGAAATAAACTTCGTCTTTTTATATCACACAATGACGTTACTGTTTTCTTTGAAAAACAATTTATTTCGATTTGTTAAAGGAAAAAGAATTGTTATAATTACTTTATTTAAACTGGTCTATTAAAAAATAATATTGTATAGTGCTAAATAGCAAATAAGTGCAAGTGAAAAAATATGTTAGTATGTCACTGTATATGAATACAGATGTTATTCCGTACACGTTAACGCTAGTTAATATAATAAAGCAACGTATAACGTACACGTATTAACACGTAACAGTATCGTTAATGAGCCATTATCAAAGTTGTATGAACACGGTGCTCGCGGTAACCGATGTAGCTCGCTGATAGCTTGTCCGGTAACAACTATTAGCTGTTAACTTATGTACTGACACCATTTAATATTATAACGATTAATATATTAAATATTAATTTATACAAAGGTTAGATATTTTTGGCATCGAATTAATTCGATATAAATATAATATGTAAATGTATGGACATAATAATTTGAATATTTTATATATATTGTTGTTAATTATGTATCGTCTTAATAATACTTCGTTATAATGATTATCATAAGTATGTACTATGTACATGAGATGTTGATTAAGTGCACTTAACTCGGTATTAAACATGCAATTGTTTGAATTCATAACATTGTTTATTTAAATCTTTTTCTATTTGAATAACATCAATTATACAAATAATTTAATAGATATTTGAAGTACGTATACAAACAAGGGTAACGCTTTAATGATGTATGTATATTAATTCTAATTTTTAGTTTCAAATGCATTATCTTATATCAGTTTTAATATAAAAGAAATTTAATTAGGTATATATAGTTTTAATCCAAAATTATGTTGTTGAAGTAATTTTTTTTCTACCATCTAAATATAAAGAGATGTAACGTTGAATTTAATATAGACAAATCCCGGTCGCGGCACTAGTCATTGTTGTGATGATTTTCAAATCGTATTTCACTGTAATTACACCTCCCCCAGAATCCCGCTCGGTGTGAGGGACTCAATGCCTCATACAACCGTATTTGAGAGCCGTCATACAACATCTGTCACAATACCGTAGCGATGTGTAGGTTATTTTAATGACGTCACTACTGTTAAGCAACGCCGGGGCGCGAGCATTGTATTTTATTTTAAGTTTTAAGTATGCCGCCGCTGATTCGAGTGAGTCATGAATGTACTTTAAGAGTGGAATAGAAATCGTCTGTTTTGTGAGTCGAGGAGCGTTCGAGGCTTGCATTATTCATGAGTGCCGTTGGTCGAGCGGTCACCGAGCACCGACTCCGTTAATAACGAGACTAGACTACAAATAAATATTCAGCTCCATTGGACTCATTACGGAGTCGTTTGAAGGCTCACCACTCACCAGTCACCAGTCACCAACGACAAGACTGATATACGCCTCTAGCCGTTCAGTAACACGTATTAAATGAATAAAGTCGTGACTACGATTATGTTATTAATAGATTAGTTATTATCGAGACGCTACGCAAATAGGAGTGATACATACTGAAATATAATATAGGTTTGTAAGGTATAATTAAGTCGGAGGAGTGATTAGGTTTTATCTCCTTCACCGGATTTGAGGAGCGTAATTAATTAATCGGTGATGTAAGGTCCATTGATAGGGCTGGCGGATGTTTTTCACATGGAACCCATCGCCCGCGTCATTATGGGGGTCCGTATTTGAAAACACAATTAGACTTAATACAGAGGTGATTGTTGAAGCGAGGGTCGCAGCCAGGGGTTACTGTAAATCCTTTAATTTGGCTCCCCTATCAAATAATAAAGAGGGTAGAGGTATCGCGTTTAGTGGTTTTATTGCAAGCGCCATCTGCCGGCTGGGACGTCGTTCCATAGATGGAGAGATAATTTCCCCTTTAGGGGTGACGGAGTGTACATTGTGAGTTGCTCGCTTTAGATAGAATCGTAGATGTATGTAGATAGAGAATTAATGCGACCCTCCGCGAACTGTGAACACTCAACAGTTATAATTTGATAAACATGGAACGGGTTGTTGAGTTCTTGATAGCATCGCGTTCAAATGTAGCCGACTAACACTTTGATTTTAAATAATTTATATGATATATAAACTGAAAAGTATTTAAATTTATAGTGATTTGTATATATTCTTTAGTAAAGTAACGATACTGATTAATACACTTTTTAATAATGAAAAAACTTGAATAGAAACGTTATTAATAATTATAAATGTGTAAGGTAGCATAAATAATAAACATAAATAAGTAGTTGATTGTAAAGTAAACAGCATTAAGGAGGCTAGCCCAGCCCCCGGTTGTTTCATTATAAATATAAGCTAAGCGGATTCAGCACGTGCTATGTTTTTATCAACGAGCGCCGGCGGACCGGCCGACCCTAATGCGAGGGCAAACAATCCCCCGCACATGAATAATATCAACAAGGGTGAGGACACACTGCAGCGGACTAGCTATACAGCGGCTATTATTAAATTAAACAGATTTATTTTATTTTAACACAGCGACCAGGAAACTCGGTGAGGCTTAACGAGATCGGATTGTGACGAATGACGAAAAGAAATACGTTTTACTTTCAATGTACGTAGTTTAATGTTTTACAATAGAGCCGTGAGAATGTGCCCGCTGGACCGTGACATAGGGGTGGCGATCGTAAACACGACCGAGTATTTTATCGATGTCCTGTGAACCGTCGAGGAGCTCGCGCGTACAACCCTATTGTTCCGACGTCGACAGTCGACACCCGTGACACTTCATGAAATCACTCCGGCGTTATAAATTTATTGCTCTTCAACTATGAACTACAGTTTAGTGCTCGAACAGAGTGCTACTTCATATTTTACTGTTCGAAACCGTCACAAACACAAGACATTAACATATCGCCCGCGTTAGAAACAATGCGAGTTAAAGAACCTTATAATGCGACACGGTTGTTAATGTAATATGTTAATATACGGAAATCATTATAATAATATATATTCCCGTTCCGTTCGAGCGTGAATAATGGCGGGTCCGAGAACAATACGGCTCGGTGTCGATACGGCCACAGTGAGGATACAATCAATTCAAGACGTAAGTAGGCGTGATTCGGCACGGTCTGACTGCGGCCGCGCGACTAACGAAAAATATAAGCAATTAGTCGTCGCAGGTAAGAGCGGAACACGCGCGTTGGACGCGGTCACGGTCACCACGGAGCGGACCGATACGAACTTATTGACTTACATTACAATGTTCACTTGTATGTAACGAGACCTTGGACTGTATTACGTTAAAAAAAATACGCTCCAATATCGAATACTTCATCTCATATTAAGCGATAGATCGTCAGCCGTCACGCAATCCGAGCATAAAAATAATAATGTACGACAAAAAGTGAGTAACATTAGTTAGAGTTGTTATAACGATTATAATCTGAACACGTCGAAGGGGTATTCTGGTAGACGGTCCACTGAGCGTGTTAAGTGCTAATGTAATAATCCATTACAATAAAGCGCTGCGCAGCGCTGCGCTGCTCTAAACAGCGGATTCGAGTTCCTAGCTGCGGACTACGAGCCATCTGTCAGCCGCAGCGACACAATGCGACCCTTCCCTAAACCAAATCACCCCTGTTGCTAGTTTGCCAGACCCTAAACAAACAGTTCTGTGACGTACCAAATTTGAATCGTTTATGAATAAACTTATTATTTTATATATAATTACATATATTATATACGTAGTACCTATATATGTTTTTATATAAATATATTTACACTATAAACTTGGACATACTATATTTAAGCTATAATCTGTTAAGATTTGACACAGATAAACAAAAAAAAATTAATCTGTGTGTGCCAATGATTGAAATAAATTAAAGAAGGAACATTCAGTCCGTTATAAATTGATATTGTTTTGGTTCAAATCACATGTTATCGGGTATTATTAATAATGTAGGATAGGGGTTGTATCGAGGGGTATGCGAGCGTAAAATCAACAGATTACCGGGGAACCCCCGCCAGCGGACACGGACCCCTGCTACATAAAAGTAATAACTATTCGTTACCATAGCTATTGATGCCCTGCGGTTAGGGTTGTCAAGTACACTATTGTTGAATTAAATTTATGAATTGAACTCACACATAGGGCTGGCAACAATATTTAATTGTCCATATATTTATATTAGCTTTGCGTTTTTGTGTATAATATAAACATTAGTTTTCTATTCAAAACAATCAAGTTTTATGAATTTTTTAAGAATATTTGTAATCCGTTTTTTTTTTCAGTTAAACGAACCGTTAATATTAAGTTTTTGTAACCCTACGCTTAACAATTTCAACTATCCAAGTATCGGTAAGTGGAAGATATTTCAGTTTCAATAGCACACAATAGGGGAGTACGTACGTAATATTCTCTCCCCAAATAATCCCGGTTTCAATAAATCGCTAGCAATGAGGTAAACGCGGATCAAAACACTGCCATTGTTGGAAGTGTTTTTTTTTTTTACCTTTGTCAATATTAGTGAAAGGCTCGCAAATCTCATAGCACGACGCCCCGTGAACAAAGAAGGCTATAAATTAAAAAGCGAAATGTAAACAAGAACTCGGCTTGACCATACTTCGACCCCCCCCCCCTCCCTCCTCCCGAACCCCCTATCCCCCCCGGCGAGGGCTGCGGCCACGCTGTCAAACAACGTTTACCCAACAAACAGGAGCGCAATAACTGTTTTATTTTTTCAATTTTACAACATTCATTTTCCCCGTGCGCCACTTTGCTTCACTGCTAATAAAATATCGCTATTTTTCACTTCCGTAATACGTTCGGTGAGACGGCCGGCCGCGCGGACCGTGGAAACATTTACGATATATCTCATTGTATAGTATTTAAAATAAGTTTCAAAACTGTTAATTAATGAATATAAGACCACATACCTGTTTGTGCATTTCCACGTTGAGCCCGTACGACATTTCATAGTACTGGAAAACAAAGGAGAAACATTAATAGGATCGATTACATTAGCGTGTTACAATGTTTATGTGACACAGAAAGCTCTTGGCAGGGATTAGCTTCCTCGAATCATTTGAGGCGAGTGACTAAACATCCGCAATGGCACATTCTGGACCGCAGCCAGAAGTGTTCCCGACACATAAAAACCCTCGCGAAAATTTCCTCTGGAGCGTATTAAAATAAATTGCGAGCGATTTGGCAACACTTAATCGTGATTCATATCGCTACGGTACGACCGTGCGGGAATTAGGGACTGCCAAATATCTATTCGCTCTGTTGAATTATCGCGACGATTATTTCTAATAAGTCGCTAAAAAAACGCTGATACTGTTAGTGTGCGTTAAATATTAAAATACATTTGAAAATGGAACGAGATAGATGTTGCCAGTGTTGGTGTAAATTAGTATTATTTATATAGTATTTAATGATAGTCTGAGCGCGTGTAATTCAGACAGGCGGTCCACTTGTCACACGTTATACGTCATCAAAACATAATCATAATAAAACATTTGATAGAATACTCACCATAACATAATGCCTCTGTATTTCAATTTTTTCACTAGCCAGTTTCTCGCATTCTAATTTTAAACTGCAACAAAAAAAAAGGTTTTAATATATTTTTTTTTTTTTTTTGTAAGTCGTCGATGAATTCGTTGTGTGAGCCACACAAATCGGACATGTTTAAAGAGCACTCATGAACATGATAAGCTGTAACAACAAGTAACTTGTTTTTTTAGCGTTATCTATAATAATCGATATTCATTAGCAATAGTTCTGGCTTGTTCAGTTTTATCGACGCTCCACTGCAGCTACACTCCATATATGGCATTAAAATTATGTATATTTTGTTAAACAAAAAATATGTTAATATAATGTATTCGTCGATGTTTATCTGTTCGGATGTATTTTTTGCCTGATTGTCATTTTTTAGGTTAACAAAGGAACACAAAGGACTGACTACTTACTAACAAACGGTATAACTTATATCTGACATCAAGAAATCCCTAACGGACCCTCTTAGCCGATTTACTTCTATTTTTTAAACTCGACGCATTAGTGACGAGATTTATTTGTCTAGTGGCTACATTTTATATCGATAATTAAATTTCATTATAGGTTTTATCATCTTAAATTGTTTACGTCTTTTTGTTTGATAACATAATCATTTGATACAAATCCTTATAACACCAATTATATATCGTTTCTAATCATAATTTATCGTTTTAAATATAATTTGCGTCAATAATATGATTAAATACTTACTTATGATATTGAGCTTGTAAGAAATTAAATTCCTCCTTAATCCTGTCACATGACTCGCCCACCGTGAACTTGATGGGCTGCCCGGGCTGCGGGGGGCCCTGCACACAAACAAATAAGTATTAACATTCAAATATAAGAGGCACGTCACACGCGCCACCACATCAATCTTAACGAATAAAAAACAACGAGTATCACAAAACAAAAATTACACGCATCCCAAATTACCATAATACAAATTATACTTTAATGACCGCGACCCAGTCGGAGGCGCGATTAATAAAAAAAGGAGGACTCGCATCTTAACACAGAAATAACGTGAACATGCGAGCACCTAATAATAAAGAATAAAACAAAAAACAAAAAGCGACTCCATAATAAGAAGCGGGGGAAATAAAAATAAAGCGAGGGACAACACACGGCCGCCGGGAGGCCGGGAGGCCGGGCGGCAAAAAATAAATAACAGGCTCTCGACGGCGCGAGGAACAAACGGCCTTTAAAAATAATAAAAGGAGCGTAAATAAAAACGAAAAGGAACTGGCGCGGCGTGTACACCTTGTACATGGAGCCCGGACCATCGGCTGGGGAGGCGGTTCATGATGTAGCGCGGACAGACACACAGACACTACTCACACGGCCGAGTGATCTGGACTTAGCGCTCATTACTATCAACGAACAAAAAAATATTCAATACATCCGCGAATGTTTTTGCTAATAACCAATTCGTATATTATAAATGCTACTTACAAATCTGACCGTGTTTTATACGTAACTTTATTCCATATAAAACAATGACTATCGGTAGCCGTTTAGACGCTGACTGGAACAAAACAAATGGACGCATGGGAGCTGACATTCCTGCATTTTATTGTTCATCCGAATAAAAAATAAATAATAAAGTTTTTATATTTATCGTTCGTATAATTAAAAATGTGTTTAGCATTAAAATTACTGGGGCTCCTTGCGTACGGAGTTTTTATGGACATTACGAACTCTGTGAAGACATTAAACCAATTAACTAGAAATTATAATGGAGCCGATGTTATTACACAAAACAATCATACACATATTTCATACAAAAAATAACATTGAATAAAAACTAAAAGCTAGTGATATAACAGTTTGATAAACGTTTATATTAAATCCGGTGAACCGCAATTATATTGTTAGTATCGAATGTAATACTACACCATTTGGTCATTTATAAATAATTTTATACCGACTACAGAACACATAGAATTGAATTGTATCCCAGAACACCAAGAAATCCAAATCCGTCTAATGGTTAGCTTCTTAATAGGCGATTATTTGATAACCCCAAAAAAACTCCGACAATAATAGGCCGAGTAAACGCTCCCCTAAAAAAAGATTCCCATAAATTATCGCCGTAAAGGTCGAATTAAAATACAATGAAGAGTTTTTGAGTGGCCGTATTGTATGGCCGATGAAAGGCCCGCATCACAAAAACAAAACTTTACAGAATGCGTTTAAACGGATATAAAAAGGTACGTGTTCTTATTTCATATTATTGAATACGTCTACCTGTGTACGGACTGCGCGCCGAGCACTGTACGGACTACGGACGATCCCTTTGTTGGTATTTCAATGAACCGAATGTATTCAGGCGAAATTTTATACGTAGAAATTTGTCGAGACTCGAGACGATGCTTTTTTTATTATTTACGATTCGCGAAGAACGAGTGTGTTTTGAAATTAGGGATCCGTTGTTAGCTGAGTTATTATGAGCTCGAGTCCGGCTCGAGACTAGCTCGATATAAAAACTTAATGGCTCGCGATTTGAAGCGGTCTAAAGTAACTTCGCACTCCAACAAGCGTGCTATGAGGTTCCTCGAACAGATATAATACGTCGTAAATGAAACCTATCCGAGTACATTATAATGGAAGGTGTCTTTAATCATATGAACACTTAGTTTCTGTATTACCACATCTAGTTTCCGTGAAACATGTATGTATATCGATGTCAAGTGTTTATTAGTAATATTAGATGCCAGCTAAAAATATACACAAGTTCAGCAGCACCGTAAACATTTAAACACCATTCGCACTTACAAACCAAACAGGCATAGACAAATATTTAAACGCGGAGATTGCTTTCAGACTACACCGTGCTGAGCCATTTTAGTTCTTAAAACTATAGTATTAGAGTCGACAAACGGATGAGAGCTTTGTATATTTACGACGTACCATTGTTGGTAGAAAAATGCTAGTAAAACTAATATGGTAGCGCTGGGATCAGAAAGCTCGTTTTACTTTCTGAGAAGTCGTACCGCCCATCGTGTTCGGTGACAGAGGTCCGCTCAGACCTAAATCCCTTGTTTTGACATATAACATTCTACGAACGATTTGTTACGGAATACAATTTAACTTTATACATAGGTTTTATACGAGCGATTGATGGCGTCTCGAAGATGACGAGCGACTGTTAGCATACTCTAGATGTAGTGTTTGTTGTGCGATAACTTATCTAAGATATACAGATGTGGGGAATTATTTCGGACGAGCGTTGACTCAAGGCGTCCTTATCGCAGCCCTGACACGTAATCCCGTACAAAACATACATTTCCTATACCTGCTCGACGCCTACGTACTAATATTCACGGATCTCGTCTCTATCAGACTATATATATATATTTTTGTTATTTGTTTTGCAGAACTCGAGTGTTTGCGTGAAAGTGTTCAAACAAGAGTATTTGTCGAGACGTGTATCCGAGACGCCATCTCATTTGTTCGTAGCGGTAATTCCGTCTATCAAATATTGACCGAGAGCCGAGTGCCTAGGACGCGACACAGATTTTAGGCAAACATACAAAATAGGCATTTACATTCCCCCCCTCCCCCTCTCCAGCGTCCCCCTTCGAAGCTTGTAAAAGTCAAGAGCTGGTGTCGTAAAAGTGTGGAGTAAGATCCTTATGTCATACATTATATCGTTAACACCTACAGACTGTTAAAATTTGTTCTACCGCAGACATTGTGTGTGTAATTATGTGCATATATAAAACGAGCACTTAAAGCACTAGGCACTCGAGGCGAGCGATCGTACTGAATTTACTCAATGACCAACTTTGCGCCTTATAAATTACGAGTATTTTAGTTGGACTTCAAATTGTTGTGGTTGTAAATACTGAGAGCACTTGTAATTATCGACGTATTGATATTAATAAACAATATATATGTAATAATTTAAAAATAGAATTTCATATATTATTGCGAATAGGAAAATTCAATAAAAAACGTACAATAAAAATATATATTTTCGTATATAAAACAATTCAAAGTTAGATTAATAAACGTTTATTGCTCGTGCAATTTGTATTATTACCAACTGGGCAAGTATTTTTTTTATTTGAAAACCACAAGTAACTGTCAAATGGGTAACAAATGACAGTAACAAGCATTAATTTCCCATTTGCCCGTTAAACATAAACACCTAACTAGAATCATGTGAGGTGAACATTAAAGTTATTCCCGCGATTTCAAATACATATGACTATTGACACTACGTATAAAAAATATATAGCATACTTGTATAATAAAAACATTACGCCGTTTAAATGTTAATAGAATAAAAAAACATTTCGTATAAAAAGGCAATTTGGCAGCGGATGTTTAACTTTAAAGAAAAAAAAAAGAAAATGCGTGTTTAAATCGATTCTTTAAATTGCGTTCGAATTTCGAACTCCGACGGGAGCGACGACAGATGTAGCACAGGATTGTTAGTAATTTAGAACCGACGGGGAAATGGACTTAATTTACAACATCATTAAGTTGAAATACGCTTGGCTATAATGAAGCGTACGGTTTCTGAGAACTTCATATTGAGAATATAATTGTGACATAATAGTTTCCGCTATTATGAACTTTTGTTCTGCTAGTAAAGTTGTAAACTTACAGTTATTTTTGTAAATGCCACTCCGCCGGGCGGGTATTATATACTTTACAGTCAATTTCACAGGTAATACAGTGTGTCTGACAGTATTCCGGCGGCGGACTCGCTATCACCGCGGGGGACTCGTTTGTTTCTTTACAACGGGGCCGAGACAAGATCAAGAGAAACTTACAATAACATCTCCTATTATACGTTAAATGCGGAATCATAACAATGCTCACAGGTAATTTATATGTTTATTACCACCACAGACCAATCATAATAACTATCTCACGTTTCAAACGCAAATAATGGCAGCCGTTAAGCACGAGTGGAACATCAGCGCTTTCCCTCGGCTTTCACACTATAAGCGATTCATCATAACAATATACGATAATGGGAGGCGGGTTGATTATCTTGGATATGATTTATATTAGTACCGGATGCCTGGCGGCCGCCACGGCAGCGGCGGCAGCGGCGGCGTTCATCGCGCCCGCGCTAGGATACATTCCCACGTCAAACACACGCGCTCATCGTCCGGAGCACACGAGGAATCCAGGGCACAGCACACACAACACTATAACACTATTAACACCACGCGCCTATATCGCGTCGAGTCACACGTTACGTTACGATAACAATGATCACACAACACGTCCTACACGCTCGACTGCTGCGAGTGAACTAACCGTACGAGGGGCGCGGGGGGCCCGTTCGTCGTCGTCGTGGCCCCCTCTCCCCTCGCCCCGACACCCGTGGACTCCTGCCGTACATATTTTCTCGAGTCGAATTTTTCGTCGACTATCTTTATGTTTGAGGAATACTCAGTCGAATCGTAACTGTACGCTCTAATAGATAGATGCGTATTATTTGGGGATCTCGATTCTTTAGCGTCTCGGGAGGGCAGCGGGACGTCTGGATGGTAACTGTTCCACAAGTCCTATATTATGATATATATTTTGTTAAAATGTAACTGCTTACGTAGACAAGTTTGTGAATCGATGGGATGGCTTCTTTTGTTTCAAGTCACGCAGCAAACTTACATCGGTATAGATGAGTCGGCACTCGGCACTCGCCGGAGAGAACAAACTTTGACAGATATCTACTTTGGCGAAAGTTTCCGTGATATTTACCTGGGAAACGGGGACAGATGTACATACACCTTTATTGTTTTCTACGAACTTAAATAGTGGGACAATTTAACAACCAGTATAGTTCGGATATGAGGATTTAAGAATCTTTAAAGATGATTACCTAATATCTGCTTATAATAACAGTTTCTTATTATAACGAAAATACAATTAGAAATATATAGTTCTGTATATAAACATTTTTACAGTTAGAAAAACTTTCCGTTCCAAAAATATGAATTATAATAAGGATTCGCGGATCAGTATTGATTCTAAAACAGTTCATTTATAAACATTTATGTACGAAACACAAGAATCACAACCGAATACGGTACATTAAGGAAACTAACATCACATAAACAAGGCCGCGATCACATTACACATACAATATAAAACAAATACATAGTTACAAAACCTCTAATTATAAACCAACAGTTAACACACAATAAGTAACAGTCTGTTATAAATTGATAAATCATTACAACGTCTTAATAAAACCGAAAGATAGGTTACATATCGAAAGTCAAGTGTCAAAGTTTTAAAGTGAAATCGATTAACGAGCCGTTTATAAACAGCGGATAACCGTCCGTTAAAATAGTTCGTTAATTCATATTCATACAGCTTCTTGTATGAATCGACTCCCTAATTCCGTAGCGTTTAGCGCGCCAACAAGCCGAGACGAGGCGAGCCCTCGCCTAACGTTTAGTTCTTATATATTTTTATCGTACACTTAATTGTCGACTTTTTATTTTCGCGCCCACAACAAGGATCGACAAAAAAACGGATGCGGCATATATTGAAATTGAACCTCCATTAATTTATTTTCGTAACTCTCTAACATTGGCATTTAAACAATAATCGCCTTTAAAATACAATGTTGTCTGTTAAGTTTATAGCTGAAAATGGATCCCCTGGGGTCGATCGGTATATAGAATGAACAATCACCACCACCTACCACCTACCACTCTAACGATACCACATCGTACATTATATTATACAAACATGTTATGAATATCAAATTATAAACAAGTCCATAATATAAAGATAGTTCGACCTCAGATAACAGGAGTCATAGGTGATAGGGGCGGGTTACAATGACGAACGAATGAACGAACGTAAGAACGAATGAATGATATAAACAATAATTGTTATTTATATTAAATGAAATTCTTCAATCCGGTGATATTAAGAAATCCGTCGATCATAGAGCGATAGCGGAGTAATTACACAGTATGAACCTAGTCTCGCAATATATTATCGACATGATGTTATCGGTTTCCGTTTCGTAATCACTAATTACTATTGCGTGATTAGTATGTTTGTTTATCTGTGTATAACTCCTGAATTAGTCTTTTAGGATCAGCTGGCATTTTTAACTATACCTATATAATTGGTTCAAGTATGTGTGTTTGTCTATATAAAGATATAATTTTATCACCAAATACGGTAATAGAAATGAGATTTTTTGGATAAATACTTACCTACCTATATGTAGTTAAAAGTTAAAAAGTATTAATTTTAGTTTTTTTAGTTAGTTAGTTTTAATTTTGTCATTTAACTACAAACTGACACTATATTTAAGTGTATTTTATAAATATATTTAATGTAAACATATTTTAATCAGCTTCTTATACATATTTTTATCATCAGTCGGTAGGTATGCAATTAACGATATATTGTAAATATGAGAGCCCATAAATTATTCATGGTCCATTTATTTGTTCGGTTTCTTGTTATATTTTTCCTCCGTGTCACCGGTTATAATGATTTAATGAGATCAAACCGAATTATTAAAAAAAAATTAAAGTTTTGGTAGCGTATCCTTTTACTTCGGACTTTAATATGTTATATAATATATTGTTTATAAATCTCGTACCTATATTAATTTTAATTGCATTCTAATTCCCTGTTCATGTCATCATCAGTGTATGGGGTGAATATCGCGAACCTACGTCTTTATTACATTAGATAATCGACCTCCTTACTGCTGTGTAATTGTATAAAACCTTTTTTTTTAAATTCCTCTATGAATAATGGAATTTAAAAATCGAACCCGAGCTATTCAACCGCTTTGAGTGACGAAACGTCGTAAGTACAGCTCATTGACATGAACCTTATTGGTATTAAGATAGAGTACATTTTTATTTCATCGTCGTTAATAAAAAAAGTCAAAGCAATTAACGCGTATGAGACAATACAGCATTACGTGGACGTCTCTATCGCATGAGTGTTTGGCGGAAGTGGTGGATTCAGAGCCAGTGTAAACATTGAGTGTATGGAGTCGTGAAGGAATGTCACTCATTGTTCGTGTCACATGTCCGGGGAAGTATTGAGTCCAGGGCTCACTTATAAATGTTTTAATCATTAATGAGATGTTTGTCAGTGGTAGCGGTGTCGGTAGCGGTCCTGTAAGTATTATTCTCCCGCCGCCGCCGGCTCCTGAGCGGCCATACTTTATAGTCCCCGTACACAATACACCCACGTCGATAGTTATCTCAGCTGCGACTCTCGTTCCAGCGCGATGCCTTTTATTTCCTCTCGGACAGGTTTTTACTTCAATATTTTTGTTTCCTGCTACATCTCGTCTGTATGTCTGTTCCGTATAGTTGTTAGCTGTGACCTGATCATGTTAACGTCTTCTCCTTGTATTGTGACGGGTGCTGTGATCCGCGGCTCGTCATTAGCGCCTCGCCTTCAATAGTAATGAACGAGCAGCACCGAATATTCCCTGTTTACACCCGCTCCTCACCTCGCCTCACCTCACCTCACCTCGCCTCACCTCACCTCGCCGCACCGACCGACCGCATTTTATTTTTTCGCTGTCGCACATTTCGCCGTCATAGCTATTTCCACTCGAGGCATTATACTCGCGTGCGTGTGTGAGTCGGTCCACGTGGACCGCTCCGTCTCCGTCGAGCGGAATCCGCCGGATCCGCTCACGCGATTGGTCCATACGTCTCGATCGCTTATTAAGGGCGGAGTTACACGCTATCTCCGGCCGCGATTGGCTCGAGCCTCGTTCGCGGCGGCCGTGATTGGCCGAGGTGATTTTTATAAGCGCGGCAGTCCACGTGGAGTCGTTTATCTATTCAGACGCCGGCGGCGCGGTCGCGGGGGGTGAGGGCGGGGGGGTGGTGCGGGCGGGCGGTATACGGGCAATCAGTAAAGGCGGGAGGAATACGGCCATATTTATAAGAGCTGCGGGGATGCAATCACGAAGCGGCGCGCGGGCTGAGGGGTGACGACTGGTGTGGGGGCGCGCGGCGGAGGGTGGGGGGGGGTTGTGCGGCGGCCATTTTGAGGGCAGGTCTTTTTATTCGTTTTGGGCGCGGGGTGCGTCGTAGTCGCGGCCGGTAGCACGGCGCGCTAATTGCGGGGGTAATGAGGACGCTCTGCCCTCACACTGAGTCTATTAACGTCTCAGATGTGTATCGAGTGGTGGACCTGCAGCGCCACCAGGTGACCGTCCACCACCTACCACCAGTCACCGGTCACCACTACACAGAATCACATTAGACGATATCGTCTTAATGTATGCTAGGGTTGTCACATCCATTTATTTAACTTAAACGTATCCACAAATATTTGTTATTCCCTATTAACTAATAACATGTCATTACACGGAATTCCCATCCCTTAACATACCTCTTATTATCTCAACCAATTGGTTTAAACATTTAACTTACCATAAAAATTAAACACAAGTTTTATAAACCGATCTAGTAGAGTTAATACCTAGATAATAGTTGATACAATCAATCACTAGTAACTATCTCTTATCTATATCTTGTTAGTCTATCTAGTTTTATCTAGATACAACATGACCTACATTTTTCGTACACAACCTTTTTATTTACAAACAAATCAAATATTTAGCCTAAAACGTATTTAATTCGTCTACTATTAAACAAGATGGCTCTCATATTAATCTTATTAAACAAACAATATAGAAATTTTAATTAATATTGCATTAGGACAAAATTAACTTATATGTATAAGTTTTGCCTAAAATTCTATTCGTCTATAGGTAAGCACTCTTGAATTTGCTTAAATAAAAATTTATTATCTTAAAACTATATGACAATCATTTAATAGCGCCATCTATTGCATGTGTCATAACACTATACAAAATAAGAAATATTTGGGGTGGATATTCAAATCCATTTCAGATGTATGAACCATAAATTATTGTTAAATTTCATTAAAATCCGATTAATAGTTTTCGTATAACTTATAAGAAACAAACATAGTCATATACATTTACATTTTATTTTAACCTCTTAATAATAAATTAGAAAAATTTAATATTATCATTCATATGATGAATAGAATTTTGCATAAACTGCTACCACCTGATGGATGAACAGTGCCCAGGAGTTCCTCCATAGAAGAATCTTAATAGAATAAGTAAAATTTTCATACATTAATGTATTAATTAAAATATTTCCACTAACATATGTATATAAATCTGTTAAACGTATGTATTTTCTACAATTAAGTAATTCAAGCCGACCTTGACCTACACAAGCAGATTAAGATAAACGATTAAAACATCTCGTTTCACTAACGACTGTATGTATGTTTGTTACAACATAACTCGATAACTAAACTTACTAATATAAAATAAGAAATTTTATATGAGTTTAAATTGAAAATACATACATATAGCACAAAAACAGCTGTTAATTATCTAAGTAAGAGAATAACTTTATATACATATCAATAAAATTTTATAGATATTGTACCAAAAATTAGTTTTAATTATTTAATACCACATGTTTCGTATACCTGTGTGTGTGTGTGTGTGTGTGTGTGTGTGTGTGTTTAAAGGTCCAGTAAGCTGTAAGAGGCATGTCCATAGATTATAACCGACCGCGCACAATACATGTATTATGTTTTACGGCTTCACGTGTTACCGTTTATACGGAACATCGGCCGGATCGCGTCTAATTATTATAAACGTTTGTTGGACTTTCATACAGAAACACTATAAAATATATTAATATAGGGGAGAGTTGGTTATATCGTACTAGCATTTAAATCGTACCACTTCTAAATTTCCCATTTAATGAATATTTTTTTCTACTCTGACAACAACAAATCCTGGCCCTGCACCATCCCTCTTCACCCACTAGTTTAAATCGACGTGAGTTAACAACTGTGCACGTAATAAAAGAAAAACATTTTTTGTAGGAACTAATATAAATATTGTCGTACATTCGTAAGGAGATAACTCGTAATTAAGGTAAGCTATAGTTATTCAGTTTTTTTTATTATTCCACAATTGCATACTAGATTATTGGGGGTTTTTGATGCGTGTCTAAGTTTTGAGTTTATGCCGGATATTTGCTTTTGTTTTAGAAATGCCTTAGTTGGTTTAATCGTACCACTTGCAGTTGGTTAAATTGTACTGATACGATTTACCCGACTACCAACTGCAAGTACCTATAGTACTACCGCAAGTACGTATAGTAAGTACTATCCAAGGCCAAAAACAAAAGTTATAAGAGGAAACGATCTTTCATTCAGTGGTACGACTTAAACACCCATGGTACGATTTAAAGACTTAGTGGTACGATTAAAACGACGAGTCGGCTAAATCGTACCGATGGCACGCCTCTGTAAAAAAGCATTTTTAACAATGTTAGAATAATCGAAAGGATCTGTTCTCTTCTTCTTAGGAAGCTAAAATATGAAATTTTATTTACATATGTATTAATTATTATAAGACGTGTTATAGTCGAAATATTTGAGTTAAAGTGAAAAGTGGTACGATATATCCGACTCTCCCCTAATTTTAGTCGAACTATTTTTATATAAGTACATATTTTATTATTATAATTAAAGTTCAATGTAATTTAAAGACTTATTTTTGTCTACACTGTACTATACCTATATTTGTATGTGTATAGTGTGTCCCCATCCTTATTTTATCCCTCAATCCTAATTACCCACCCAGTGTGTCCGTCCAGTGTCAAAGTCAATAGTATCAAGTCTCACGTATCCCGACACTAGTTCCTCGTCATGTATGTATGTGTCACTCCCCACTCGCCTCTCAGACACTATTAACCTACATACCCTAATATGCTTGGATCTAGATTCTTCCTGTGACTAGTTTTTTTATATTAAAATCTTTAATTCTACATCATTTACGATAAACTAAAAGATTTAGTTTTTGTTAGGGAGAAGCAAAAATAACAAATTTAATTTAATTTCATACATGATCATATATCATCTCTCCCCGCCCTCCTCACACTGATATGATAACAGACCATTTAATATTTATAGCCATTAACGCTAAGCCCACCATCTTAATTCTTAATGGATAGTGGATACCAGTCGAGTTTATCTATTTTAATACGTCGTTATGTTTATACGAACTAAATATTCTCATATAATCTATGTAAATAACTAATTTGAATTGATTTATAAGGTGAAAACGCTTGGTCAATGAGAAAGACTATAGCACTCCAAGACGTAGAGCGTTGAACTACGAATAATTCACACGCGAGCCCTATATATACCCCCCGGCCCATCCCCACCACTCGGAATATTTATGACCCCAGCCAGGAAATACCCGCACGTACTTCCACTGAGTATCAATCTATATACGATACACTAAACACTATCTTAATGCAATACAAATTTTATACGCCATTTTATTTATTCATTAAACTTATATTCGCATAAGGATGTGCTAATGTTGCCAGTTAGAATTAATATTTATGTATGTATAAATATATTTTTTAATAATATTCGAACATAAAAATAAACCGGTTGATAACAAGATCTCATTATATTGTTCCGATGTTCATTTTATTGATAATGATGTCTCGTACTTAATGATTCATTATATATGTTTATTATAAAAACAACAGTATTATATGGAATGGGAATAGTGTTGCCATCAATTAAAATTACAAAAACTTTTATTTATAAGAAATTACATACGTGAAAAAAAAGTATTTATTATGGCGATGTTTCATTATTTCCTATAACATTATTGTCCATACTAGCTGTTATCCGATACATGATATGAGTGAAGTTCCCTTTTCATACGGTTTATTATAAAAAACCGGTCAAGTGTGAGATCGCACACAAAAGGACTTGCTGTACGGTTTTTAAACTCGAGCAATCAATTCTGTTGTATTATGTCTATGGAATTTTCGTTATTTATATAAGAACACTTGTTTAAATTCTCTTTCTTTGTTAAATTATTTATCTTATCCGTTCCATAATATATTTATGATTGTGGAATTACATAAATCTGACTTAAGCCTAGAGTCGTTTGTAGTTGATAATTTTTTATTTTTATCTTTTTATTATTTATTTATTTTATTTTCTAAATGTCGCAATTTAAACCTGTGACGTGCTGTTAAAAATATAATTACATATATTTAGTGTTCGTCACCCACGCATTGTATAATGGAGTAGGTCTACCCACTACCCCAGTACCGAGTCGACGTTTGCTAAACATTTATTGGTGGAGTTGTCGTAAACTAACCGACTAACAAATAACTTTAAAACGAACGAACCATAAAATATAAATGAATTTTATTTTTATTACATACCTACCTATCGATATATCGATCTAACTACTTTAAAATTTATGCGCAATTATATTTGAATATTAGCTCATAAAAAATACATATATATGCTGAAGCGGGAGACTTAGCGTTTTATTCTTTTGGTTCTTTTTTTGAATTAAGTTTTTGTTTTTCATCATTGATTCGGCGCCCGATTTTAAAAATGGAACAACAAATATGATATTTATTTATAAAAATATGTAACGTCATTGTATTTTTTTTTAATTGACACGTATTTTTACAAAATATTTAACAGATTAAAATAATAATATAACTTAAATTATAAAAAAAAGGTTATTGTTATAAACTGTATTGAATGTCAAATGTTTAACACGCTCGTTGAACAATGCTCGAACGCATTAGCGGATACGAACCCTTCTTAGAACTTTTACAGATTAACCACTCGAAACTAATTCTGTGGGTTCGAAAAATGACGTCACTCCGTTGTTATGGTCGTAATTGTTTCTTGTTATTTATGATTCAGCCAGTTATAATAGTTTACAATTTACATACAACAGTTTCCTTATTTCTGACATTATTTAATTGATGTTGAACTAATAAAAACAAATTTATCGATAATATTGATATTGTTATTCGACTGGTGACTTTATTTGTGTATTAATTAATTTAATTGTTCTATGTTAATGTCACATTGGCTGTGTAGATGTGAACCCAATCTTGTGAACAGAGTATCTAAGTATACTGTGGCGCGTAAAGCGTACCTCGTCTAAGTTGTCAGAGTAATGGCTGTCTTAAGTTACAGCAGAACTCCGTTTTGTTGTCTCAGCGTGTTCCGGCGGGCGGCCATGATTTACACATTCAATATTCGCTCACTTATATTTTTTGTAATTCAAAGGACCCTCCATGGGGCATGGGGTATTCGTTTATTTGATTTTGTGTGTAATATCTTTATAGATGTTTGTTTGTTTGTTCTGTATCATTACTTACAGCTCGTATAATTACGTGTGTTGATGTATGTATATAGCCGTAATGTTAGTGTTCTGCGGTCCGCGCTAGTTGTTCTGCGTGTCAATTAGCGGTTTCCATTTAATGAATGCACGCCCACCGGATACCGGTTAGGAGATTATTCGAAGGTTAGCATTATTATTTGTAATGAATAATAAATTATTAGCGGAGCGTACTTAGATATCGATCGTTTGTTAGTGATGTAGGTTAAGTGGTTATCGTTCAGATTATAGTAACCGTTCACAATAAAACGATAAATTAGAACACAATCCGTGCTACTCTCAGCCGGCTGTCGACTGTGGAGGGTCGCTCCCTTATTTTTTGTGGGTAACGTACTCGGTGACACCTCGCGGCTCGCGGGTCAAGTGCGGGCGAGGGGTGCGGGGTGCGGAGGGTGCGGGGGTGCGAGGGTGCGGGGAGGGTGCTAATTCCGAGCGCGTGACCGCACCCCCGCTCGCCTCGCCGTTTTCCCGCCGGATTTGCGTTCATACAGTAAAATAAAAAGGGCGATTTGGCGCCCTCGGTTGCCGCTGCCCGATTAGCGGCGCCCGGGGAAATTAAAAGTATTTTATTCCAACATTTATTCCCGTTTCTTTTTTTTATTATTTGTGTTGTATAATGCGAGCGTGCTGCGGCCTGTCCGACACATCGCCTGTATGACGTATTACACGATATATATTGATGGACGGGTCGCGGGTGTGATGTCGCCACTCACATAAACCGATTATTGACTGTTAAATTAGATAAGTATTATTTTGTTGACGCGTTTTATTGGTTTAAAGGAAACTAATTATTGCAATACTTTTATATAAACATATGTTTTTTATAGAGATCTCTTTTAAGAGATAAGTTATCCTTGTACATCACATTTCTTTTATAATACTTTTATTGTAACTATTTTTTTCTGTTTGGTACATAAATAAATAAAAGTAAAAAAATAAATGATTTTTTTTACTTGTATTCTTTTTATATTATTATTGATTTTAAAACTAGTCAAATTATCTCAGATTTAAAATCAATTACAATATAGTAATCATTTAACCTGAGCTTCCTTACAGTATACAGATCATTCCTCCCCAGCCTCCCCTTTCTTCTGTTCCATCTCATCATCCCTCGCTCCATCGGATCAAACTGAAGATAATATTAAGGTCGTCTCACTCCCCGTCATATTATTCCATATTATTTTTTTACATTCCTAATGAATATTCAATATATTGTTTATTGATAAACTCATTATTAAAAGGTTATTTTTAAATTGATTAATATTAAGTAGGTATATATGTTATGTTAATATACCTGCAAATTGCAATATACATTTGATTTATATATACATAAATGGAAACAAGGATATATAATATGTTATATCTATTTTGATACGATTTAAATTTATCTATAATAATACATTAAACTTTAAAGTATATAATAAATATATTTAATTTCATAATATATGTATATTTTTTATGTACGAAGGGTGCCATATAAATCTGTTTAAAGTGATGTCGATGTTTAACAAGTTTAATAAGCAAATAGGTGCCGGTATCACGCTGGCCCTTTAGCGCCTCACATAAAGGGGACCCTCTAATATTTCCGGCCCTGCAAACGATCCCTTCCTCTCATACAATCTGAAATACCTACAACTATACATACCTACACTTATAAACACGACTAATGATAGGGATGCTTTTGAATAGAATCACTTTATTATCTACTTATAACAATTTTTTTATAGTTTTCAATTAAAATGAATAGTATCTTAATTTATGTTTCCAATCTAGTACATCGTCGATGCTCAATGAGTTTCTTATAATGTTTAATATATATAATATTTGAGCCCTATCGATGTGTCATAACAGCCGTCCAACAAACAAATGACTAACAGAAATATATGAGCGGAGCGCGGTAGCGGACGGCGAGCATCACAACATGCTGCGGCGTGTCTTAACACAACAGATGACTGGGACAGACGTACACACACGTACTGCATAGGGCGAGCGAGGGGGGGGGGGAGACCGGAGCGGGGGCGCGGGGGGGGGGGCGTGACGATAGCGTGCAGTTTGCACCGCAGCCTCTTCCGACGTTCGCCAACTCGGCCGTGTTCTTGGGAATCGTTTTAAATTCAACAGCCGCAGAGCGGTTTGCGAGCGACAATCCGCCTTATTGAGGGGGCTTACGGGCGATATTGACGTAATCTGGATGCCATAAGTCATTTCGAGAACGATCGCGGTCATGCCGGCTTTACCAATGTCAACCCTATCTCCTATGTGTAGGGTGGATTGTCGTGTGAAGGGTCGCTTATTAGCGAGCTGCCCGGGTGTGAGTGCGGAGGTGAGAAATACATTAGCGGTGCCGTCGCCCATTGGTCGCCCCTGTGTGTTCTCATCAGTCAGTCCACGTGGACTGCCCGGGTCTCTTGTCTCGTTTTTTTCTTCGGCCGGCTCGCTATCCATCCCATTCTAATCTACAACGAAACGTGGAATGTCATGTCCGGAGTCGTTCAGAAAGTCGTGAGCGTGCATCGTGCTTCCAACTTTAAATATGCCATTAAAGGACACAAGTGTAGTCACGCTACATGCGATATTGTATTTAATTCTTTGGTAATAAGGTCGTAATTAGTAGCGGTCGTTCGTTTTGTTATGATCGTACGAGCGTCGTGTATTGATAAGCATTTTTAAGTCAATTAAGGTTGTAAGCTAAAGGCGGTTGTTGCTACATTTAAATTATCGTCCGGCATTCAAATAACGCCATTTTTTTCGTGTCGGCACGATTTTATTTATAGTTATGTGTTATGGTGAAGATAATAAGTCGGCGTGGGCGATATCATACATCCCATGTCGAATCCAACTACAGAACATTACTTATTCATTCACTTAGTAACGGGTATCGCTGTAGCCAGCAGTTTTCATAGATTTTAATCAATTTAAATGCCTTATATTTTTTTTATTTAAATTCTGATATCGTAACTAAAACAATAATTACATTCCGTTTATAAATCTGAGAATGTTTTGAACTGTGAAACTAGAGAACTTATACGTCAATTTCTATGAGAAACAAAGCACGTTTATCGAAACAAGATAGTAAAATAACATGTAATCATAGAAAAATATATTTAAATATTTGGGTTTCATTCCATAAAATATATTTCTTCGATTCACTTTTGTTTCAAACATGTCGCTACATGTTAGCATATTATAATTAACAGAATATGATCAACATAATATCGCAGGTGCCATCTGTGATAATTTGAGACATGTTGAATTTTTCATTGATACAGCATCCATTCAGACCCACTACTGACATCTAGTGAGATGTTTTGTCAACACTCATTCGTATAAGCAAGCACAGGTGGCTCTTAAATGTAATAAAATATTGTTAAAGATGTCGTGCAACAATATCAAATCAAATTAAATTTTATTTTTGCTTAGAACAAATGACATTTAAATAATTCAATTTATATTTTGAAATAGTTCAGTTTGTCAATAAAATTATGGTTTTATCACACAAACAACATATTGGTCTCAATACTGATGACAGCCACACAATTGATACCTGACAATATTGTCATATGTCATTGTCATTTTAATACATACTATTTGGCGGGTTGTCAATCTTTTATTAACTTGAAACGTTTCACTCTTTGGTATAACTTAGCTCGGAATAGTATTGTTTATTACAAAGTAGTAACATAAATATTACATTTATAATAACGGGTAGATGAAATTTTAAATACATTAAATAGGCTTCAAGTTTAAACTATAACCGTCCTATAAAGTTACGAAAGGTGTCAGATGAGATAAATTTTCGCCTATATCAGATTGCTTTCGATCGTTGAATTCAAATGAGTCCAAAAGTGATACTACTGTTTAGTGGTAAAAGAAAGTGCGGCAAGGATTATTTGACAGATCATTTAAAAGAGAAGTACGTATAAGATTTACTTTGATTTGATAAGTATTTTTTTAATTTCCAATGGTTGCCTATAACTTTAATAATTTTCAGGCTTGATGATTTATGTGAAGTTATCAAAATATCTCAACCTATTAAGAGTCATTGGGCCAAGGAGAAAAACTTAAGTCTGAAAGACTTACTGAGTGATGGTGAATACAAAGAGTTGTTTAGATTAGAATTGATCAAATGGAGTGAAGAGATGAGAGATAAGGATTATGGATATTTTTGTAGAGCTGCCTGTCAAAATGGTAATTTACTCACATAATAAAACTCATGTTTAATGTATGAAAATATATACAAATTTGTCATTTGTGTATGCATTATGATTATAATCATTGATAAACAAATTTTTAACAATAATTCTGGATAATCTTTTTATAAGCTTCACTTATTTTATTTTTATATAAAAATGGAAGTTATTGCATATAAATTTAATAGCCAGTAGTAATTACAGTTATCTACTGGTTCATAAATTTTGTTATTATTGTAAATACTTAAATTATTATTATATTTAATCATTTCATTTTCAATGTTACAGCTGCCGATAAACCAGTTTGGATTGTGAGTGACATAAGACGGAAAACAGACATCAAATGGTTTAAAGAAACATATGGAGATTGCAGTTCCTTGAAGACAATTAGATTGACGGCAGACTTGGAGACGAGGGAACAAAGGGGTTATAAATTTGCCGCAGGTATTGATGATGCAACATCGGAGTGTGATTTAGATGATTTTAATGAATGGGACCTTGTTATAAACAATGGCAAGTTAAGAGATACATTAGAACAACAGTTGAATAGTATTATGACATTGTTGCCAACCTTATAACATGAACATATATTTAATTGTATTAGGTGTTGGTTGTTAAGTTTTATATACTATAGGATGAAGAATTTTATACTATTTTTTATCTATATCAATGTTATTGGTTTTCTTAATTTATAGTTATGAGGATGTGGAGATAACTTTATGGGACTGGGGAATGTGTTAGAACAAGTTTTTAGTGCACACTTGCATTCTTATTTTTGTTTTCCGGTGTTATTCTTTTGTTGAATTCCTGTTGATTATCTATTTAGTAAGCATTCATTTAGTGTAAATATTTATGAAGCTGTGACCCCCAATGCTCATTTATCTAAAAACGAGGCATAAGTTTTTCTTTAAAATAGCTCTCAGTTTTTACAATACTAAATATAGATCGTGTTGCAGGTTAGGGCTGCATTAGACATGTTGACATTGATAACTAAGTTAGGTATTAAATCTGGTGGGCTGAAGGTCTTGATGTTATTGTGTCGATGTCCCTCGAGTGGATTGCTATCTTGATGTTGTATTCTTCAATCTGTCGACTGGTTGCTCTCGATTCTATTGTGACCAATCTTCGCAGAGCGTCTTGATGGTTTTCTGAATATTAAATGAACGCCTTTGTGTGTCTGGACATAGCTACTACTGCGTGTGGCACTCTCCCAGGTTTTTTAATATTTATTTTATTTATTCCTCCATGAACTCTAGGGTCCATGCCCTTGTTAGACTTATAAATGTAATTTTTACAAAAGTTTTCTTAAAATAGTAGCTCAAGTTTTTACAATAAATTTAGATATTGTTGTAGCTTAGGACTGCATTAGACATATTGATGTTTATAAGTAAGTTAGGTATTGTGGTAGATATTTATTCTGGTGGGCTGAAGGTCTTGATGTTATTTTGTTGATTGTGTTGATGTCCCTCGAGTGGATTGCCATCTTGCCTTTTTCCATTGATCTGGGAAGTGAGCAAGCGCCATGCATTTGTTGGCGAGCGTCAGGAACACCTCTCTGTCCGCTGTGATGGCTGCCGTACATATGTCCGGGCCGGGAGCTTTTCTTGGGTTCAGTGTTGAGAGTACTGAATCTAGCTCTACCAGCGTGAAAGGGGGGTCATCTGGGTGCGGATATGTAGGCAATGTAGGTGTCGACGGCTGCGCTGTCTTTCTCATCCTTGTGTGATATGGTGTGTCGGTTTCTACTGAGTCGTCCGGGTAGAAGGTTTTGGTTAGTAATTCTGCCGTTTTTTGTAGCAGGTGGTCCTCTATTTTCCTTTCTGTTTGTCGAATTACTCTGTAGATTCCGTCCCACATGCTTTCCTTGTCTTGTGTGGCTCAAAATTCCTTCCAGCTCTATGTTTGAGCCTCTCTGCATGGGTCTTGTATTTCTGACTTGCTTCCCTGTATTCTTCGATCACTTGCACGATGCGAGTTGGGGCCGCATTTCGGATTAAAATTCGTCTTATGTGTTTGATAACAATTTTGTGATTATCAGACGGCATGTGATCTAATGCGGTCTTGAATGATGCAACCAATGGGTTATGGCGATGGAATAATAATTGGAACTGTTTCACAACTGGTCTTTTCACAGAATAGTTGTGTACACGCTGATCAACTTGTCTTCCTGAATCGCCCATGAAATTAATTTGGAAAAATTTATAGTTACTGACCAGCACTGGTGATAACTAATAAGTTCAATGATATATTTGTCCTTGAATCTGCAAAGGTAAACATTCCTGTATTACATATACATATTTTGAAGTGAATTGTTCAAACCACAAAGTGGCACTCAAAATACTTTGTGACCATTTCCCTCATCAACGTTTTTAACACAATTCCTTCTGGCTACAAAAAGTTATTCACAGAGCTACAAATATACTTTAAGCCATTTCAAATGACACACCATTACAATTGAAAACTGTCCACAATATAGTGGTAAATGTTTTTCAAGACACCTTAAAAATTGGCATAAAATGTATAGTACTGTAGTCCATTTCTTTGTTATAATCAAATGTAGCTCTATAGGGGTTAAAAGCAACACTTCTATATTGTTGGTTTCGGTTCCATCGATTCCGTTCAACTTCATTCCGCGTTTCACGTTGCTCATCAGTTAGACTTAAACTTGCTCTTCTATTTCTTTGACTTGAGGCACTACGGGTTCTGCGATTTAAGTTTGTACATCTAATTGCCGGCATGTTTAGAAACAAAAATTCAACTGAAAATAAAAAAATACTATTATTCTATTCCTATTCTTTTGTAATATTATCAAATTAGTCTATCAAAACTTTCCAACACTATAATAATTTGACTTACTTTGTTGAACAAACACTTCAGAAAAAAACACAGTACAAATTATCCTGTGGAAACCAATATGAAAATTACACTAAGAAATGGTAAATGAATTATGTAGGTATTTTTTTTTATTATAACTCCGGCCTCAAATAGTAAAACTGAATATGTTCTCGTACAAAACTATACGAATAAAAATATTTACTGTTTGCAAACAATTTGAAAGAATAACTGAACTTTAAAGACAGAGACAATAGTTTATCATAGACTAATATAATCACACAAACGTCAAGCTCAGCTTATGTGTCGCGCATTTAAAAGTAAGTAATTTTAATCATGTAAATCATAATTATTAACAAAAAAAAAACAGTTCTATTTTCAATGTTGTACTTTGTGATATACGATGTTTTTTGTTTGATTACCTGGCGCTTAGACAAACAAATCTGATGGTTATTATTACATATATTTTGTGACTATTCAATTGGTCGGGTCCGCGATAATTTTTTTTTAGTTTCTGAACGCGACATTAAATCCTCCGACGACGTATTCTGTGCTCCAACGTACACACGCACACAGTTTTGATAGATATGATTGAATTTGAACTTTGTATAACGGTAAGAAAGTGCAAATTTACTTTTTGACGTTAGGAACACACCTGCATTTCTTAGATAACAGTGAGTGTTTGTAATTGAATATGAACTTTATATAATAGCAATAAAGCTCAAATTGATTCTGCGTTTTAGTTAGAAAACGTTTGTATGTGAAAAAGAAATGGGTTGTTTTTACGGTTTTCCCGGCAATTATTCGATTTTTCTCGCCGTGAGAACCATCCTTAGACTTCAACGAACATTTTAAAAAAAGAATTGGCCAAATTTGTCCAGGCGTTATAGAGTTATGCGCTTACCAACACATTTTGCGATTCATTTTTATATTATAGATAGATGAGATCTAAGATCTTCGCGAGTACTCATTTAAATGAAACTAATATTTTCGGATTTTTACTTCGCGTTTTTATTTTTGGTTATAAACTACATACTCCCGACGTTTCGGTTACTTTTCAGTAACCGTGATCACGGGCAGACAAGATGTGAGTGTCTGTCAGTTGGTCTGGTCATTTTATCTCCTACCGCCATCGATTTCTTAATTGTCTTGCGTACCGCTTTGGATGCCGGCAAAATGCGCTCACGGTGTCTCGAGGTCCTGCGGTGTGGTCACGGACATGGGATTTTATATTTTTAAGAAGAGGATCCCAGGTGTTTGATAGGTTCCAGCCATCTTCTCTATTGAAATTGGGGTGTTTTTTTAATTTCCATAGCCTCGCGGATTAACCTTGGTATATATCTGTCTTCACGAGCGAGGATATGTGGTTTATCAAATCTAATGTAATGGCCTGGTTTGTCCAATGCATGTTCACACACTGCTGACTTCGACGCGCGCCTATTCCTGACGTTTGAAATGTGTTCCTTAACCCTTGTACCGATGCTTCTCTTTGTCTGTCCGATGTATGACAAGCCACAGTCACAATCAAGTTTATATACACCCGCTTGTTGTAAAGCAGTGTTTTTCGATCTGTGGGTCGCGTCCCCTAAGGGGTCTATCTTCACAAACGATTCTGAATAGCCGGGTTTGCAAAGCTTTACCTTTGATAGAATTCACATTTTTTATTACCTCCTTGAGCACGTCATTTAAATCATAAGGTACCTTAGCAGCTAGAGCCTGTCGATGAAGAAAAAAGTGTGTCCAGGATATGTTTGGCATTATCGATTTTAATTTTGCAATGAGTCCGCTATTTTTGCCAGTCAAAACTTTAGCGCCATCGCTACAAATAGCGATACATTTTTTCCAATCAATATCGTAGTTACAAGTGCTTTCTAAAAACATATCGTAGAAACACTGGCCAGTAGTGTTTGCAGGAAGTGCTTTGCAAAATAAGATTTCTTCCGTAATACTGTCATCTGCTTCAAAGCGCACAAATACTACAAACTGTGCACAGTCGGAAACATCTGTAGATTCATCGAACTGCAAAGTAAAATGTTGGCTATTCTTTAATTTTTCGACTACTTGTTCTTGAATATCCTTGGCCATATCCTTTATTCTGCGTGAAATAGTATTGTCAGAAAGTGGTATTTTTCTTAATTTGTTTGCCTCCTGCTTACTGACCATAATTTCAACCATACCATAGGTGTTTGATATCATTGACAGACTGGTAGGAATCCTTAGCAAATGACTTTGTGTGTCCCCGGAGTGTTGATAATATCTTTGAAAGGAATTTAGCCAGTTTATAAGTTGGTGAATCAATCTGGCTTACAATTGGGCGTAATGGAACATCTTGTTTATGGATTGTAGGTAACCCATACAATTTCGGTGGTTTTGCACAAGATAGTACGAGTGATTTGATATCCAGATTAAGTTTAGAACTGTATTTATTAATTAATAATTTTGTTTCCGTTAAAGCTTTACTTGTCGGGTCTTTGTTAACTTTTTATAAACAGAATTATCCGAAAGAATTTCAATTATTTTACTATCAAAATCACTCGTATCCATTACTACGGTCGCGTTCCCTTTATGTGCAAGGAGGACAGTCAGGTCTTCATTGTTGCGAAGGTGTTTAAGTGCAAGTGATTCCTGACAAGAGATGTTTTGTCGAGGCAATTTCCTCCGGCGCAGAACATATTATGATACGTCCTGCCTGATTGCCTCAGTTTCTTCTTTCGTGACCTGATTCTCATGAAGACATTCCTCAACGTTACAGTTAATGTCTTCGAACGCTAATTTTGATAGTGCAGGTGCAAAATTCAATCCTTTTTTAAGGATCTCTTCTTCTCCTTTTTCTTTAGTTAGTGGCGTTATTAAAGGGTCTCAACGGTTTGTTTAACTAAAGTTTGCTTTGACAGATTGACAACAATCACCGGTAACTGTTTTGCCCGACTTAAATTAATATTAGAATTATTGCCATTGCTATTTCGAACTATAAATTTGTCCGTTAATAAATTTAAAAAATTAACGTTTCTTTAGTTCTGATCTTTTCTTCTTGACGTGTGCTTTCCAGCGCAGCTTGGCGTCTAAAATAATGCTGAGGTATTTGGCTGTATTAGCGTATGGTACTTGTTCACTATTCATAAATACAGGAAAATACTGTGGTCTCTTATTTGTAAAATCAACGTGAATTGACTTGCTTTCATACAGTCTAATGTGCCATTTTTAGTCCAGGAGATTACTTCGTTGATTCTTGCTTGGACTTTTTCAACGGTTTGTAGATTTCAACGGTCTGGTTTGCCAGGTTTTGGTATCATAAAAATTTCAGCTACCTTCCACAGGTCGGGTACATACTTTAATTGAAAAGCGATTTTTATTAAAATTGACAGTTTAACAATCGCTTTACGCTTTACAATTTTGCAAAATTTCTTCGGTTATAAGTTCGTAACCAGCCGATTTCTTGAGTTGATATGATCGCTAATCATATTCAAAACGTCCTTTGGTGTGACGTGAGTGATTTCTAATTTGTCATATTTTGGAAGTTTGTCAGTACATGTTATTTTAGCAGCGGCCGATGGTTCAACATTGGGTTGAAATTAGTGTTGCCAGGTCCGATTTGTTTTAAATCGGTACATGAGGTCAAAAATATCGGGATTTACGGTTGTAGATCGGGACAGTAAAAAAAACAGGGTGTTTTTAAATAAGGGTTTAATTATTTGCTCTTAAACTGAGATTGCAAGTATAGTATTATATTACCGAAATTAAATATATAATTAATCTGATAAAACACGTAATCAGTCTTGCTAGACTAGTAGAAATTATAAAATAAAATCATACAAGTGTAATTGACGCAAATTAGAAGTATTAAAAAAAAAAAACATTTATTTTTATTAAAATTGTATTTTTCATTGGACTTTGCCGCCTTTAAAATAGCCTTGTTTTTTATAACATAGTAATAAAATTCGTTGCAAGTCATATTAAAGTTATTTTTAATTTGAATTTCGGCTTTCACATGCTCGATTGTCAAACGATTTCGCCTTTCCGACCAAATTAAGTTTGCCTGGGAAAATATTCTTTCTGTACTTGTGTTTGATACAGGAATTGAAGCCATAAAAGAAAATAATTTTTGAAGATTCATTAAATCTTGATGGTCCTTAAAAATGTTGTGCCATTTTTGTAGCGGCGTTAAGTCCTTGTTTTGAACTGCTGCCTTCACTAATTCGTTGATTTTACAGACTTCTTCATACATTTGATCTATGTCGAAAAACGTATCAATTTTCAGATTTTCAATAATGTTAACTATTGACGTGTAAGTAAATGAATCATCCTGAAGAGAAAACGGTTTAAATAACTCCAATTTGCTATCCTTGAGATCATATTTGGTTTCTATGTATTGAAGTACATATAGGGTGTCTCACGGAAAATTTCGAATTTAAAAAGGCTATAAAAAAAGAACGACTCGATAGATTTCAATGATCAAACATTTATTTGAAAGCATAATTCATGACATTATTTGTGAAAAATTATCTCGGTCAAATGTCCACCACAGCTTACTTGGCAGTACCCTATTCGATCAGTCCAATTTTTCAGTACATTTTCAATTGTTTCCGGCCTTATGGCAGCAATGGCAACTTCAATTTCATGTTTCAAGTCATCAATCGTGCTTGGCTTGTTGGCGTAACAAACGTCTTTGACCGCTCCCCAAAGGTAATAATCCAATGGTGTTAAATCGCAGCTTCTTGGAGGCCAATTCACATCACCATTTTTGCTGATTATGCGATTTTCGAAGATTGGGCGCAAAACATCGACCGTAGCATGGGCTGTATGGCACGTAGCCCCGTCCTGTTGAAACCAAATATCGTCCAAATCATACTCTTCCATTTGACCGAAAAACCAATCAGTTAACATAGCGCGGTAGCGCTCGCCGTTGACGGTTACGGCGGCTCCTTCATCATTTTCAAAAAAAAATGGGCCGATGATGCCGCCGGACCAAAATCCGCACCAAACAGTCACTCGTTGTGGATGTATCGGTTTCTCCTCAACGACGTGCGGGTTTTCTGTGCCCCATATACGGCAGTTTTGTTTATTTACATAACCGCCGAGGTGAAAATGAGCCTCGTCGGAAAAGATGATTTTTCGATAAAACTCACCATCTTCGGCCAAACGATCTTCCGCCCAATTTGCGAACCGTAGACGTTTCGGATGATCAATTGGCTTCAGCTGTTGGGCCAACTGAACTTTATATGGCTTCAGGGCAAGATCTTTGCGCAAAATTCGGTGCGTAGTTGACCGAGAAAGGTGCAACTCTTGCGCTCGATGACGAATCGATGTGGATGGCCGTTCACGAACACTTTGTTCCACCGCAGCGATGTTTTCGGTTGACCTTGCTGGAAATGGACGTTTACGTGTTGTTTTATCCAACAGTGATCCAGTTTCGCGCACACGATTCACAAATTGCCGCACATATGCCTCCGATGGCAAATCTTTTTTGGCAAATATTTTTTTCAAATTTCGCACAGTTTGCGTTGGCGATTCACCACTTTGGAAATAATTTTTTAATATTTCCCAGCTTTCCTCAAGCGAATAGCGACCCATTTCGTAAATGTCAGACTTATTACTAAATATGTGACACTTCTCCGATGACAGTTGACGTCTCCAATGTCAAATTATCGTTAGTTCAAATTCGAAACGCTAGATGGGACACCCGTTATTTGTACCATGCACAACAGTCATTTTTTATTTTAAAAAATTGTATTGTAAAAATCTTTCAAAGAATCAACTCGTTTTGCATAACATGAAAAGTGGTTATGAAGCTTTAGAATAAAGTTCTCTAAATCAAATTTAATCTTACTCAGCCCATGCTTTACGCTATTGTGTAAGATGTGTGCAGGACATCCCACTGATAAAATGTTTTCATTATCATGATGCAATAATTGAAAAACAGAATTTCGGCAGCCAAAGTTTACATGTGCATTATCTGCACAGTAAATATGTAGTAAGGTGTTTAGTATCAATATTGCACTCTTTCAGTCGTGTTATTAAATTCATGTGGATGGCTGATGCAGTTTCATTAGCATCTTCATAAAAGTCAAGAACACACGTTTTCAAATTTGTATTTGGGCTGTAAAATCTCACCATCAGTGGAAACATTTTTATGGCACCATGATTGGAATCATCAGTAGCTACACTATAAAATGTCTCATTTTGCAAAATTTCGACGGCCTCTTGAATTGATGCTGGTCCTAAAACGTTATGTGCAATGGCACTGGCCTTAGTTCGTCCAAGTGTCAATTTATCAGCTATTTTAGAATCATTATACAAAACATGATCGAGTTTTGTATCACAATCTAGTGAATCGAATGATAAATAATGTTTGACCGAGTGGTAAGTTTTAGTGATTTCAGCGGCAATCACTTTTTCTTCTTGAGTAGTCATTTGATCTGTTTTCAAAAATAATTTCAGAGATGTAGATAAACTAGCACTTCTTTCTCTTTTTTGGTGTTCATTACTTTTTTGGTGCTTTTCTATATCATTTTTGCCACCATGAGATATGCTAAACTCTTTTTGGCATAGTGTACAAAGCGCCCTATTCTTATTATTAAGAGCGGGTTTGATGAACGAATAACTTTTCATCCAAACATCAAGAAAAGAACACATTCTTCTTTGTTTTTTTTTCGGAGTCAAAGTTGAAGCACCGGTTCTTGCTTCTGAATCAGTTTCCGGTTCTTGCTTCTGAATCAGAAATCCGGTACCAGCAAGCAACCACACACACCCATGCTTAAATAAATTTCATGTCGCGTTGAGAAATAATGTAAATGTCACAGTCATCTGGTTTATATTAATATATACATAATATAATCAGTAAACGGAATTAAAAACGAATCATGCATTTATAAACGAATCATATATATACATATAATATTATATTATGCACCGCGATAGTTAGCAAGTTATTATTAACATTCACGTAGTTCTTACCTGCAAAGGATCTTCTAGATAAAATAATTAATTGCTCGGGGCCTAAATTATCTAATTATTTTAAATTAAAACGCATTAATTATAATTTAAAACGCACAAGAATCAAGAGGCACAAACTAACCTCAAAATGTGAACGAAACGGACGATTGACCGAGACCGATTGTTTGAGTGACATCGCAATGCATATCACGACTCCTCTCTTTCACACTTATTACGTTCTCTCTCTCTCTTTCGCTATGTGCGACGTTTTTAATTTGACATAGTGATAGTGGTGATGTGACGAGTAATAATTATGTAGCTCACATACATTTTTTTAAATAATTTTTTGCTATATCGGGACATTTAGCGTCCCGACCAGCCATGAATCGGGACACGTCCTCAGACCCTTAAAAATCGGGACACCTGGGAACACTAGTTGAAATACAAGCCGTAGGTATTGGCAAACCTTTCAGCTTTTTGTTGGTTACTTTTGGCCAATTTTTTCCGTCTTCTTCTCTCTCTCGGAATTTGTATGATGTGTTTTTCCATATTCTTAGTTGCTTTCCATAGATTGTTATCTGTGTTTAGCTGATGTAAGTAGTTGTTAGTAAGTGAATTATTGTAACTTAACATTTCGTTTTCCAGGCGTTTAGTTAGATCATTAAGCTCGGTTTCGTTGTGAGGGAAGCTGGTTTGATGCCATCTTCTATGCAGCCTTCCTACCTGTATTTTGCCAAACTGCCTGATGTATACTGTGATGAACATAATCGAATTAGGGTACACATTCAAACAGGTAGTGCGGTTTACAAAATATTTTTATTTATATCAAAACAAAACAAAGACATAACGAAATATCTTTTATAATATAATAGAGCCTCTTCTAGCATTTCACAAAAAACTTTGTATTATTTTGTATGAAAATTAAGTAAACAATTACGAGATTTTTTTCTTGTAACAAAACAGAGTCTTATATTACATTTCATGCAGTACGCAGTAGTATTTTTTAGGCAATATCTGCACCTCCCCATGTCTTCTTTTGTATTAGGAAAGTGGCAAATATTGTCCAAACGTATGGGGCTAATGGGCCTGGGTAACTTAGGGTTCTTTATTGTTGAATTGTCAACGATAGAGTGAGAACGTACAGACCGGTTCTTTTTTGTTAAATTTAGATATAGATCTTGCCGAAATATTTTCAAAGACATATTTTTTCTGTCGTTAGTATTTTTTTATATAAAATCCATGAATTATTTATTATCTAACAACTGGCAAAATATACCTATATACCATCTTCTAGACTTGAATGGCATTTTATAAAGAGATATTAACATATCACCCAGGTCTACACCCCCGATATGTTTATTGTACCCCCTTTCTATTTGAGGACAGTCAACATCTAACTTTCGTTTTTCTACCTTACAATATCTCTCTATTTTATTCACAGGTGTGCATCCAACAAATGAACTTATCAGGGTGACAGGCTTATTGTCGTTCCAGCGAACGAGAGCCAGCTTGGTTTTGTCACATACGACCTGTGAATAAGCTCCTCTCTTTTTCTTTTTCATTGCCTTTTCACTAGGCAAAAAAGATCCAGCTCCCCTGGTTCTATTGTTACGAATCGTACTGGTGTCTAAAACGAATATGAGGCACTCGTGTCTAAAACATATTTATTATAACTATTGCGCCCAAATGCACGATTCCGCACTTCCTCACACATTACTTTTAAATGCCCTTTTTTATGACATTTATCGCAACTATATTGCGCATAACGACACTTATTAGCACTATGAGACTTCCCACATCTCCAACAGTGCACCTCGTCCGCATTCCTTCCGGAGATCAGCCTGAGGTTATACCTGCGATGCGATAATTGTTTGCATCGAGCTTGGCAATCGGCTGGTCCAGATCGTTTTCAGAAAATCTTCAGGTACCGCAGGACCTACTAAATGTTGCAGGTGTCTGAGGAACTGCGAAGGTTTCCTGTCTCCTAGCTCTTCGTGCATTAGTAATTGTTTGACTTTATTTTCTCTAGACACCGACAAACGCTTTATTAATTCGCTTTTTAATTTTTCATATTTGTTCGACTCTGGAGATGACGTAATAATATCCTCGACTTCCGATGCGTAGAGGTTATCGAGTTGAGCGATGACGTAATAGAATTTTGTGGTGTCTTCCGTTATTCTAGAAATGGCGAACTGATCTTCTATCTGGGCAAACCATATAGCCGGTTTTTCAGGCCAAAATGGCGGGATGCGGACACCAACGCGGCAAATGTCGGACGCCTCCAGAACAGTTGAGCCACGCCCTGGTTTTTGGCACAGTATTCGTGTACGCGCACTTGGTTGCGAGTAAACTGATTCTCCGCTATCACTGCTCATTTTTACGGGGTCACCAGTACGGAGATGTTAATGTCCGTAACGTTGGTTTAACAGGTTCACAGTCCACAGCCCACATGCGGTCTGTAGACGGAAAGCACTATCAGTCCACAGTCCATATGTGGTCTGTTCGTTGATACAATTTTAAGGTTTTTTACAGCTATGGACGTAGGCAGAACGGCGTTTATTTGACATGAACTTGACAGGACATATCCTAGAGAACACAAAAAGTGCTGGGACATGGGGAAGAGATGTACGATTTTCTGAAAAAGTACATTTTTTTTTTATCTATAATTTTCATTTTAGACTGTATACAGATTTTACTACATTTTATTGTTTTTGCTTATTTCTATAACTAACTCGTCATAGGATAGGTAGAAAAAAATACGGAATATGAGAAAGAAAATTATTTATTGAAAAAAATAAGATATTTGAAAAAAAAAGTACTTGAAAAAGCAAATGAAATAAAATTTTACATGTTGTTATGAGCTTTTTTGAAACACTGTAGACAGTATGGTTTTGTACAAATATTACATATTTGTGAAACTCGTTTGGCCTTATTGGTGGCAGCAGCTGCAGTTTCACCTTTTTGACGATGTTCATCATAGCACCCGGTACACCGACGTCTTGTCTTTTTTCCATCTTTTCGATCTAGCTCCGTGAGGAAATGCTGCATCTGTGACGTGGATGGACAAACATTTCGAATTCCTTGAGAGGTATTTTCAGTGGAACTCCTTAGCGGCGTAAGTATTGACGCTGACTGGACAACGTTTATACCCAATAATTTTTTTACAATATCCATTTGTGCTTGCAAAAGAGTACATTTATTTTGCTGGTTCAATTTATTGTACAAATAAACCGTATTTACTATACCAACTCCAAATAGCACGTCGACAGCAACTTTTTTGTACCATGTCAGCGTCTTACGAATCGGTGAATAGTAACTTGCTAACTCGTCAGAAAGATCGATACCTTTCTTTCGATCGTTGTATTCCAGTATCATATTGGGCTTTAGACGCTGGTTTCGGCCATTAGACATTGTTTGCTCATCTGCGTGACAAGTGGATATCATTAGGACATCTCTTTTGTCCTTCCATTTTAGGACCGTCACATTATTCTTCTGTGCAGCGATATGCTCTCCCCTGTTTAATTTCTTATTCTTTACCAGTAATGGCAAGTTTTTTCGATTTTTCCTCAAAGTCCCACAAAGATCTGTTTTACGTTGAAGTAAATATTTCGCTAACGGTAGACTTGTATACCAATTATCAGCAATTATCATTCTCCCCGTGTCTAAAAGATCTTCACAAAGTTCGGCCACAACGCTTCCAGGTTTATCGAGATTGGATATTTGAGGATCCTGACCAGTATATACTTTATATTTCCAAACGTAGCCATCGTCAGTTGTAGCCTTGTAAATTTTTAGTCCGTACTTATGGGTCTTATTTGGATTATACTGACGAATCAGTAGTCGCCCTTGAAAAGGAACCATAGACTCATCGAAAACAACGCAGTCATTTGGTGATAGAAGTTTTCTACAGTTGTTCATCACGATATCTATAACTGGCTTCACTTTGTACAAGCGATCGTTGGCATCTCTTTCAGCAGTGTTGTCGACAAAGTGCCAGCAACGTAATATTGTTACGAAACGATTGTAGGACATTTGTATGTTATGCATCAGCGGATGATAGAAAATAGGATCTTTTTTCCAGTAGCATTCTAATGTAGGGAATTTTATTATACCAGTCACTATCGAATGGCACCTCCGGCAGAGGCTCAGCTAGTGATTGGAGGAGTCCAAATAAAAATCGAGTCGACATTGCGATACTTAGGCATTGTCCTCGACTCCCGCTGGTCCTTCAAGACCCACTTCAAGCTCCTGAGGTCGAGATTGCTGGGTGCAGCCACAGCACTTGGGCGTATACTCCCGAACCTGAGAGGGCCCACATCGTCATGTCGACGCCTTTACCTAGGTGTTGTTAAATCTATAGCCATGTACGGAGCACCGGTGTGGGCAAATTCGCTAAAAAACCAGAGTATCGCCCATTTACGTGCTGCGCAAAGAGTGTTAGCTATCCGTATGATACGGGGCTATAAAACTATCTCCGCGGAAGCTGCTTTCGTGTTGGCTGGATCTTTGCCATGGGATCTGGAGGCGAGGTCCCTCGCTTTCCTATATCGGTGGCGTGAAGATCGGAAAGCTCGTGGAGAAATGCCAACCCCAAACGAGGTAGAGGCGCAAAGGAAGGAGTTGCGTGGCGCAATGACGGTGGAGTGGATGACGAGGCTAGCTCAGCCGAAAGCAGGCATCCGTACAGTTGAGGCGATTCGTCCGATTCTGCTTCAGTGGCTAAATCGCGAACACGGAACACTTACTTTCCGACTGACCCAGGTCCTCTCCGGGCATGGATGTTTTGGAAGGTACCTTTGGCGTGTGGCTCGAAGGGAGCCAACTCCAGTATGCCATGGGTGTGGTTGTACTGAAGACACAGCACAACACACCCTTGAAGAGTGTCCATCCTGGGCCTGCGAACGAGCGAACCTCGTCGCTAAAATAGGGGACGACCTATCTCTATCGACCGTAGTTAAATCTATGGTCGATAGTTCTAGGTCGTGGCAGGCGGTCCTCTCCTTTTGCGAAACGGTCATGGTGCAAAAGGAAGCTGCGGAACGGCAGAGGGAAAACGACCCAATGTCGAGCCAAGAACGCCGCAGGAGAGTTGGGCGTAGGCGGCTCGCTCACGACCGTCGCCTTCCCCCTTAAGGAGGACCCGGGATGGCAGACACGGGGAGTCTGCCATCCCGCTACAACAAGGTCCTCGAGTCGGATGACGTGTCGTACCATCCTGGCACGTCTCTGGATGACTCTGCGAACCCATACTACTTTGGGTTCGTGACCGGTAAGCCATACCGGGAGGCCGCGGGCTGGGCGAAAGCGTTACCGCGGCCTCTTTCCACCTTATGTGGCGAGGAGTAATTCCGCTGGTTTTTTAGTGGGTAAACTGGGTACTTAAACCTAGGAGTCCCACATAACCACATCTGCCGACCCCGGGTAGAGTGGTATGCGTAAAGCATTTTTCCAGCGACAACAAAAAAAAAAAAAAAAAAATACCAGTCACTAAGTAAATGCCCAAAAACTTCTCCATATCTTCCTTGTTTACTGGTTTCCAGCGATTCATACGACCACCAGGATTAACAGCGATTAGTTGCTCAGCGTATATATTGGTCTGTTCTATCATCAAGTCTATTACGCTGTCATCAACCAAAAGACGAAATACAGTATACACATCTGCATTTTCTGGTATATTTTCAATATGTATGAAATTTGTTTCGCTACTAAAACTTTGTCGGCCTAACGGCTGAATTTCATAATTCCAAACTTCTTCCTGATCATGTTCTTTCATTTGACTCTCTGTTGTTGGTCTTATGCCAATCCTTGGACCTGTAGTTATTTCTCTGTCTCTATTGGAATTGATTGGTGTGGTTTCAGAAATGTTGCCACCTTGAATCGATATTGAATGTGATGGAGAATGCTGGTAAAAAAAAGTAGAAAACTAAAAAAATAATCCATTGGCAATAAACAATAAGAATAACACCGGAAAACAATTTACCCCGCGGTGAACGATCTCAGCGGTATCAAAGTTCTTAGTGTCTAGCCGCGACCTTGTTCATTCACAAATCTATTTTTACATAGTTCAGTATAATATTGACATTTGACAGTACAGAAATCTATAAGGAAAAGCTTCTAAGAGAGAAGGAGAGATAAGGATTTGGTTATGATGTATGTTGAGTGTAAAACAATTTGAAGTACCAAAAAAGTGATTCTAATAAATATTACGATATATTCTCATATTCTTATGATGCTAAAATTCAGAAATGGATATCAAAAATGTATTAATGTATAAACTATTGTTTGTATTTTATATGTTAACTTTACCATTGTAATCCAAATATGCAATGTAATATGGATTTATTATTTTAACAAAGTTAATATGACCCATGATTGTATTTTTAGACAATGTTGGGATGAGTTGTAATAAGATTGTGTATGTTTATGTGGTCACAAAGCCATTGTAGTTAACACAATATGTATTTTGCTTTTAATTTATTGAGAATACAGAAATTTATTGGTGCTGGTTGCATATTATGACAGAAATTGATTTTCAGAATTATTAAAAGATATTATTACTGTTGTGGAGAACATAGAACACTAAACCTAAAAAATATATGTATTTATAAAATATTTAGTGTCAAAAATAATGGATATGCTCATTTATGTAATTGTAAAATCAATGATTGTCTTAATGGTTAATTGAAACTTATGGTTCTAATTTTCAGGTGTTTTTTTTATGTGATCTAGATTTTTTCACTACTTTGTTTGTATCCTCATTACTTTTTTTTTAGAATACCTGTACCTTATTTTCTATAAACCTTCAGTATTATTTTATTCTTTATGACAATAAAACTTTTTTGATTACTGACTTATTAATTTTTAAACACCATAGTTATGTGTTGACCTGATCTCATCTGTTTAGGAACGTTCCTGGTGATTTTAAGAAACCTCAAACGAAAACTAGTATAGTTATATTAACTACAACTGGGTTATAAAATTAATGTAATAAATGTTTAGCAAACAATTAGAAGAATAAGTTAAATAATAATCAGTTCGTATTAACATTCTTGATATTACCAGGTATTAAGTATGTCGATCGTTTTAATTACTAATAAATTAATATTTATGAACAAATAAAAAAAAATAATCTTTAAATTATTATGTATAGTCCGTTAGACTGAGCTTGCATTTGTGTGAGAGCACATGAATAGTGAGTGAGTGAGTGCACATTTGACACTTGTGAAGCTAATATTTATAATGTTGTTATTTTTATCAAATATTAAAAATGTTACGATGTCGAATATATTTTTATCTCCAGGATCAACAATTCAAAGTTTTTAGAGTCTAGCTGTTGCGGAGAGAATACAGCGGGAACAGGTTGTTACTTAGCAAAACAGTCTTAGTCTTTTCGATGTTCTTCTTCTACTGTTTTACAAATTTCTCATGGTGGTTCAAAACCAACGATAACCGATAACAAAGTCATGGTTTAAAATAAAGCAGTGGTCTGATTATGTTAGCTAATTAGTGAACCAGCGATTCAAAACACTCTCAAAGGCAGAATCGCATTGAGCTATTATGGTATGTCTCAGTTTAATAAACAATTAATTAATTCCTAGTCTATTAAAAAAAATAGATAAATCTATTTCTCTATACTGTAAATTTAAACTTTGTCAACTTCCTTTGATCACTAAGAATTGTTTAATGATTTAAAAATTAATTAAAATATATACATATAATGACAGTAAATACTAACGTTAACGATAAATGAAGAATTAGAAAAAAATCCGTTTTATTGTAGCTAATATTAAGATAAAAATTAAAATTAAGTTACAACTAAAAGTTAGTCAAAAAAACAATGATGGTTATTCTCATTCTCAAACGGTCTGTCTTTAAGGTGTTGTCACTCTGAAACATGTACGGTGTAAGTTTTACGGGGGAATAAACAAGCTAATAGTTGTTTTAGGCACCGTCCAAAACAAACATTCGTCTTTGGACCTCCCCAAGGACATAATGAGCTTGTTTATTTCACGTACATCATATGTAAACAACTTCTATCAAGCATTAACGTCTCTTAATAAAATGTTTGTGGTCAACGAAAAGATTTTTCTCTTAGCTTTTGTATTGTAAAGGCTATTATTATTATATAACCTTCGATCTATACCCATTATTGTAAATTGATCACTATTATTCATAAAATTACAAGACTTTTAATATTAACAAGATTCCCTAAGATGTGTTGACTTTATTTGAGTAATTAGTCGGTTGTTTTAGTTTGGGTCAAAACACATAATTATTAATTCTATTACACATATACGATGTTGAAGTATTTAACTGGAAAATATGTTTATATTTCTGAGAAAATATTATAATATTCTGTATGTATTTCAATGTTAATTAGAGAATAAATTCAAGATGTCATTAGTAATCACCGTTCGATCAATAGTTAAAAATATAATCTTTTTATTGCCTGAAATTAAAATCATTTCTTTTTAAGTAGTCTTTGTATTCAATCTTTTAGTTTTGTATTTAGCGCCATCTCGTGGAATTGTTATACATTACTCAGTGATATAGCGAGCGAAAGAACGACGTGCTATTGTCAAGTTTGTCACTTCGTTGATTTGTTTTCACTTTTATAATAACTTGGATACTGCATAGTATATTAGTCGAAGCAAAAATACTTTGTAAAATAAGCAAGAAAATATTTAATATTATAACATTGTCACACCGATTTACAATCATAGAATTAAATTTGAAATATTTGAAGAATTTAAACTTCACTTGGGTCTTCTTTAAATCTTTTTTTGCTACCATTTTTTTTCAACATTATATTAATACAACATAACGGAACAAAAAGCTAAAGTTAAACTTTTAAAGTGCTGAACTTAACGTCCGTCGGCGATTTCTTAGTGAATACAAAAAGGTTTACTCCATTGTCCGCTATATCATAAAAAGCGTTACACAGGCTTACATTAACGAGTACAAACGCACTGAAAACACTCAAATATTTAAAGCCGCTCAATATTTAATAACCGTGTCAAATAAAAAACGTCAAAGTAGCTCGAAACACGAACATAAAGAATTTTAGGAGTTGATTGGTGTATTGTTATTTTATATTTCCTTTATTTATTTAGAAATTAGATATTTTGATTGTTCCATCTGTATAAATGGCTTGTCCTGTTGATATATGCCCTGAATTTTAAGTTGACGGAGACGAGCGGAGCTAAAAAGGCTTGAAATAAATAAAATACGAAACATAAACATTTACAACTTGTCCTCAATTTATAACATCATAAACCAGGTCACGTGTCACGCGGTGTCATGTGTGTCTGTGTGACACGCCGACTGTGACTGTTGCACACTTTGTACTATTGGCCTTTTTATAACATATCATATATACATATATATATATATAGTTAGGAAACTCCTTGGTCAAGAAACAAAATAGAAGCCGAGTTAGGAACTCCTTGGAAAAGAAACAAAAATAGAAGCAGTGCGCAAAAAGAAACATCGGCACTTTCTGGTGGTCCGTCGTCGAGGCAACATCGCTCATGGGTTTTCGACTATTAATATTGGTTTAGCAATTAGTCTAAGGCTATTTTAAGGATATTACTCTGTAAGTACTTTAATTGTTGTTTAACTGGAGTTGGCAGGTTATCATTTCATTCCTTTATTTACCTTTTATATTTGTTCATTTTAATTAATATCGCATAGTCATATTGTCAAATGTCTTACTGTTATTTTATTTTTAAAAATCCGAACGAAGTTCCTTAATTCAGAAGTGGGATAAAGATCTCTTTTTTATAAATTCTTTGGTCGACCGTATTTTGTTTTCTTTTTGACAATTATGTCTAAGAAAATGAATCGTAATCGATCTAAATCAGAAAAAGATGACGCCATGAGAAAAATGGATTGATATCTAGCCCACATAGATACCCTAGTTATTAGTTGTCGTAGATCGAGACACGAGTCAAGCTGCAGTAAAGCTTCCCGACACTCACCCGCATCACACTTACTTGGTAGTGATTCATTGAATGATAATTTGGATAACATTTTAGTAAGACTCAAAGCTGTCGATCAGTTTAGTAATAGTGTTGTAGAGTTACAACATAATTATAAGGAAATGTCGCTGAATCGGTCGTAAGAAATGTGTCTGTAGTTCACAATCACATAGTTAATAGTGGCAACGAGTCATCAAACGTAAATAGTTGAGATAACTTAAACGGTGTCCCTCAGACTACGACTCACGATCAAGGTACTGTTCGCTGTTCTCTGTCCCGATACTATGTGATACTATGTCAGTTTCGTATTTTACCATTGTGGCAGAAGCCTTTAAGAATCTCGCACTCATAAAATCGCTTCATTATTGCGTGTAAATTTTTGATCCTTCTGATTGATTTATTGTGTCTAGAGGTAGATCGCGCAATGATAGTGGACAGTGGAAGATCATGTGTGTTTTTCCCGGGAAGCATCTTATTTAAAAGGCGACGCCAAAACATAACTAAATTCATAGGTCACAAATGGTCGTACATGGATATTTTTAAAACTCATTTAAGACCTCTCTGTCCTCAGAAGTTGGACTCCGTTAACATTTCGTTTGCATGTATGAACACGACATACGCTGGGAATGTGAGACGTACATTATAACGTTTACGATTGGTTAAGGATTTATCTGCAGAACTTCGAATTGTAATAATAAACAAACCAACATTAACAACTTTCAGAATAAAATTATACTCCCGCTGCTAAGTCGTCTTAATACGCGCATTTATTAAAAGTACAGGACACTGTGAAGACGCACGCATGTTTTGTCAAGAATAGGTCAAGATTAACTAACTACCAAAATGTAAGCATATGTTAACCGAAGCTGGTGAGAAATATCGATGTGGTTCCTGCAGTTGATAGTGCATACCGATTAACATATTTATCAATATTGGTGATCACAACATATCACTGATTTCTTCTGACCTTTTTAAATTACTTTATTGCCAATCCAAGTACATGACGTACATTACGAGACGTTAATGAATACGAAACCTTTGCCTTTCCTCACAATACAGTAACTATTGAGTTCAGCAATATTTCATTTTAAGATCTAGTAGTAGTACCGTCAGCCTGCATGAATAACGACAGATGTTTTGAATCGTGTTGGAGTAATCTATGTAAGAGTAACGACAACAGTATATCACTCACGGGGATCAGTCAGGTTAATCAAGTACCACCCATCGAAAACTCTTTATTAAAATTCCTCTGCCAGGTAGTAATCTGCAATCACCAATGTTTGTATTGTCACTTTTCTCGGATTTTCTCGTGTACCGCTGCCACTACAGTACAGTATAGGATGACATAACTTCGTCACCGGCCCTGATATGGCGACTTCATGAAATGAGAATCAGGGACGACTGTATTCACTACACAGGCTTCGTTACGTCCGCGTCAGGAGGGAACTACGAATACTGAAAGATGCCATATGGTTTGACAAACTCATCTATTGTTTACAAACCTATTATCAATTAATGATATGCTTCGGGAATTCATTGATTCTGATGACTTGCTCGTTTATATCAACAAAGTACTTCTTCTGAATTTTAATGCTAAAAAAAGGTAAAGGTAGAATTCTATTTTTTTCGATCAATATTAAAATAAAATACTCGTTTCTGAATACCGAATTTGAGAACTTAGACAGACATATAAGTGGTGGTCAGGTTAGCCCGAGCGCTAGAAAGGAGGAGGCTCTGCAATTACATTATTACATGAACTCGTCTGCAATTTTGTTTTTATTTTATTTTGTTTATTGGAGAAAAAAAAAAACAGATCACAGGAGTATAACAAAAAAATATAAACAACAATACAGCATATTAAAGACAAAATACCTGTGTCCTCAAACATTTCTCACCAAGAAATATAACTAAGTAAAAATGAGAGGACGCTTGGGCATGTATCTCACTAATAAATAAATTTGAAAGGCGATGAGTAAACCTAATCTAGTATGTGAAAGGAGCGATGGCGAATGTGCAGAGAATATTCAATACTTAAAACAAACTAAACTAAATTCCCAGTCAATGTAAATGAAAAACAGGACTGCTAAAACGCGGCTGAGTTATGATGTAGAATATCAACCTGAGAAAATTCGTTATTATAAGTACGACATATTTTTCATATTGGGGCGCGTAATATTCGTGTATGATCGCGGTACATGAAATAGAGATTAATTACAATAGTGAAATAAGGTCAGGGCCTTAAAATATTTCCACCACAATCTAGTTGGCATCCAGTTTAAAATTGTAATTGTAATCCAATGTAATGTAATGCTCTTAAATCAGCTCAACCAACCACTCAACGTGTGATGCCATGGAATTTAGAATGGTGTCCAGATACTGGTGCTATAGTATTCGATGGTGAAATTTTTGAACTGTTTTGTCACTTTGCTCATTTTCTTTTAACGACTGTTCTCAGAAGCAGTGGTGACAAGTTTCGCGAGTCGTCACTTGTCGAGACGGGGACATCCCGCTGGCCTGCAGCTGGTGGAGGTTCGAGACACCGCAGGCGTCTCATTGACCTGCTGCCGGGTGGGAGTTCAAGACGCAAGTCTACTCATCACCACTGGCGTTTGTCGCCTTGGCGTTAGTCGCCTTTGACGTGTGTCGTCAGTTTGCGTTAGTCGCATTGGCGTTTGTCGCCTTGGCGTTAGTCGCCTTTGACGTGTGTCGTCAGTTTGCGTTAGTCGCATTGGCGTTTGTCGCCTTGGCGTTAGTCGCCTTTGACGTGTGTCGTCAGTTTGCGTTAGTCGCATAGGCGTTTGTCGCCTTGGCGTTAGTCGCCTTTGACGTGTGTCGTCAGTTGCGTTAGTCGCATAGGCGTTTGTCGCCTTGGCGTTAGTCGCCTTTGACGTGTGTCGTCAGTTGCGTTAGTCGCATAGGCGTTTGTCGCCTTGGCGTTAGTCGCCTTTGACGTGTGTCGTCAGGTGCGTTAGTCGCACGGGCGTTAGTCGCCCTTAACGTTTGTCCTCAGTTGCATCAGCCGCCATCAGCGTTGGTCGCCACTGACGGGAGTCGCCACTGGCGGGAGTCGCCACAGACGGGAGCCGCCAGTGATGGAAGTTGCCGATTGCGTGAGTCGCATTGGCATGAGCTGCACTTCTATGGTGTTGGTAGCCCTTCAAAGGTGTGAGTCACCCGACAATGGTAATGTACTGTGGGGATGTGAAATTGTTGGGATACCGTCGATTTCACACCTTTTTCTTTATTTTCACTTTATCTGTCTTGGATGCCGTTTAGCTTACATTACTTTGTTTATTTGAAAAACATTTGGACACTACACTCATGCAAACAATAATGTTTCCGATAGTAATGGTGATGTTATTTCAAAATTCAGGATGACAAGGTGCTTCGGCCGGATCGTTTATGCCAAACCTTGAAGACGAAGATCGGGAAGGTGGCGCAGTAGGCGAGGCTACTACTGAAAAACAGAGAGAATGTGGCCGAGGACGACCAGGAGTCAGGAGAGGCCGAGTTAGGAAACTCCTTGGTCAAGAAACAAAATAGAAGCCGAGTTAGGAACTCCTTGGAAAAGAAACAAAAATAGAAGCAGTGCGCAAAAAGAAACATCGGCACTTTCTGGTGGTCCGTCGTCGAGGCAACATCGCTCATGGGTTTTCGACTATTAATATTGGTTTAGCAATTAGTCTAAGGCTATTTTAAGGATATTACTCTGTAAGTACTTTAATTGTTGTTTAACTGGAGTTGGCAGGTTATCATTTCATTCCTTTATTTACCTTTTATATTTGTTCATTTTAATTAATATCGCATAGTCATATTGTCAAATGTCTTACTGTTATTTTATTTTTAAAAATCCGAACGAAGTTCCTTAATATATATATATATATATATATATATATATATATATATATATATATATATATGGGTATTTTTTTGTATGTATAATCTTTTATATTACCTAATGAATTAAAGAGTAACGTATTGGTAAATTAATCATGACAAAAATCTGAAGAAAATATAATTTTGATGTTCAAATTATTAAATAAAACATGAATTAAATAACAAAATTTATAATACTTTGAAAAAGTACAACTTCGTGTATAATAGAATATTAGCCTAAAAATAGCATCATCCCAAATTCAATACCTGAAACTATGGAGGTTGAGAAGGAAATTGAACGAACATGACTCACTGACGTACCGATATCACGCCTTCCGACGGGGAAAGAAACTTAGACACAAATATACGAGGAAAACTCAGATAGCTTTTATTGAAATTGATATGAATTGGAAGAAAAAGGGTAAAAAAACTCTTCCATATATAAATTCCTATTTAAATTCGGATATTCATATACAATTTTATATAGATATATTATTTTTATTTAATTCGGTATAATTATTTACATGAAATTTGAGCATGTAGTGTTCTGATATGGCGCTAACAATGCGGCCTCTGTAACTGGGTTAGGTGAGGATTGATCTTTTTCAATAAACGCACGAACCTACGGACTTAATGTAGCCCGATACTAGCATACACCTCGACTATCATTTGATAATTATATATTTATATTAAAATATATATAATCGTTTTGTTTTAAACTACAAGTGGTGATAAGTTAAACTGTTCTGTCTTACATCACTATGTCATGAATTCCATTTTTCCAAGTAAGTTTTTCTTGTTTAAGTATTTCTGTTCAACGCCCCTCCATCTTCTGGTGTATCTTATCGAGGCAGCGTCCCGTTTCATACTTTCAGCGTCGCTTCTGAAACTACCGCTTCTGCGGATAGAGGGAGGCGCCGTTAGAGCGCAGTACGTGTCGCTGCCTGTCTGTCTGTGTGTGTGGTGTGTGTAAGGATCACACACACAGCCGTTCGTTTCGCAGAAGCTCGTCTAGCGAGGTCGCCCACCTAGGTCTGGTAGGCTGTGTGTGCGCGCGCAGTCCCTCGCCCCTCGCGTTCGATTTTCCGTCCGGGCGACGGTGGCGGCGCGTTGCATAACCGAGAGCACACTCCGCGCGCGATCCCGCTCCGAGCGAACGCCGCGAGCGCGACACACGCGCCCACACGCGCCCACAAGCGCCCACCGCGCCCACGAGCGCACGCGATACGCGCCCTTTAGTAAAGGATAAGGATAATCATCGGAGTGGTATCCTGAGTGTGGTCCGTATAGTCGGGTGGCAGGTGGTGGCCGGTAGGTGTCGCAGTGCGCGCTCTTTGTCCAGGCTGTGGTGGTGGTGGTGGCCTCGCGTGTTAATAATACACGCGGAGGCTGTCCGCTGGTCGCTATCGACCCCGACTATTACGAGGCAAGGACGCCTCGCTGGCTACCGCCGCCACACACTACCTTAGAACTTATCTTTACACAGATATCCTTCATATAAAAAATCTTTTTTATCTTGTAAAGGTAACGATATGGAAAAAATGCTTATTAAGCTGTAGAATACGTATCAGGTAATGGTAGTTTGACGTGCATGTCATTATGTTGCAGCTTATTAGCACTGATATAATGTAGTATTTTAAGATTTTCAAAGCATATATTTGTATGAGAGTACTATTTAAGTAATTCCATTTGTACGTAAGACTTTTTCTATGTTATCAAAGCTCCAAGGTGACTTACACCGCGTGATTACGTAAACCTCAAAATATGATAAGCATTGTTTATTACATAACTTAACATTTTCTATCTCAACTCCTTATTCAAGCTCACTGTACAAGTCCGTCAATATTAAGTCATTTGTCACAAACCGTAGCCGCGTAGAGCCTCGTAGACCCGGCGTAGCAATCATCTACGACAATTAACTACATTTGAATTTTATTTAGCGAATTGTTGATTTTATGAATGAATGTTATCTAATTCTGGACTTTTTTGACAAAGAAGAATTAAGGATTTTTATTACGAAAAATATTTCATACAAAATAACCAAGCCAAGGTTTTGTCTTAGAATTGTAACCCAATAAAAATTCTTGCTCGAATTTTTTAAGACGAGAGATTCGAGGACTTGCGTAATCTTGTAAGGTCGTATAAAATAATTTGGTTAATAATGTTGTGGAGATCTCCAAAATATTTTACTTTAATCTTTATTTGTTTTAAATTTGAATTAAAAGCAATATCTATCAATTTAAAAGAAAATTTTATTCACGATATTCAAATATATTTAGCGAGTAAAAGGACGTCAAATAATACAAAAAATTGGTAGCTAATTAAATGTAATAGAACATACACATACATACCACTTAATTTCCGTAACTTTTCCCGGAGATTAATAGGCTATTAAGAAAACTGAATAGTAAATACAAAACCTACAATATTATATAATAATCTCTCAGGAGTTTTAAAATTAAGTGTAACAAATATACATACATACATCTATTTGTAACCTATATATGTATATGTAGTTCCATAATACTATTTATAGGATTCTACGCTAGTACTACAATATATATAAATTATATATGTATATAGACATAATATATGTGTATTTATATACATATTTTGGACAAAACAAAAAATCATTACTTCTACTATATGTGTAGAGTCACCTCAGTAATATTTTCAACATTATTGCTCTTAGTAAAATCGTCTATAGTTTAGTTCTTGGAGAAAAAAACATATATTTTATAGCAAAAGAATTTATATATATCAATGAAAATAGCCAGAAGATCTCCTCGGTATTACGTACACAGAATGAACACCCTTTATACAATGCCACGGATATATTAAACAAGGGTATAAATACATATGTGTTATTTGGCTCATATTAAATAATTGGCATTAGTATTGGCCTATATTAGATTTATTACTTTTTTCAAATAGTATAATGTATAATATTTTTAGGGATTAAAGGTTTTATAGGTCTATATATATTTTTAAGTCCCTAAAATCTTCTCTATTACGAAATCTCGTAAATTTGTTTTAAAAAAATCACATATAATTTTTATGAAATATTTGATCGAAGTCCGAAAAAGTCTGTAGATGAAACATGTTCTAAAGGTAAAATTATGATTTTTGATATTTATATAAATTTTTCGTAAACAATTATACATGGTGACTGGTGAATTACTATCGATACTTGAGGACGTGATATTTGACGATCATATATGACAAAATAATTTTTTTTTTTACATAATTCGAATGAGAATCATGTACCGAGTATTCTCCTTAAATATTGATAGTAATTCACCAGTCACCCTGTATAATTCCATTCAATATAGATATAATATAGGAAGTTAAATCAGTTATCAAAACATTTTATAACGATGTCTTTTGTGATATATACAGTACGTGGATTAAATCCTTTTAATTAGACACTCTCACCTTGACATACATGTGTCTTATAAAACAAAAGCAACATTGTATTACGAAAAAAAATAAATAATGTGAGAAATTCTAGAATAACATTTGTTTTGACTGTAAAATAGGTTATGTGGGACTGAAAAACAAGATACGAAGGCTCACAAAATATAATGATTTCAAACGAAAATATATTAATTATTACAATTTATTTAAAGCTTTCGTATTTATATATAAATTGTATCATTTCATTGATATTAAAATTTTTATTTGTGTTAATATTGAATGTGTGTCGAAACAAAGAAACTCGATCGATGTCAGACTAATGGCGCTCGAGCCTTTTCGTAGCCTTAATTTTTTTATATGAAAATGAGAATAAAACGAAGAAGCATAAAATAAAGGGTAATATTCCTTTATAAATATATACGGATCAAAATAATTAGATGCGACCCCAAGTTACAGGTAAAATGAGAGAAAAAAAATCATTATTTGGTGACTTTGATTTTTCAATCGTTTTATATCTAGTAATTAAAAAAATACGCATAGTCTTTGTTTGATTTTTTTTTGCATAAAATAAAACAAGAAATATATAAATAATCACATCTCTCATTACAACAAATCCCAGTTGTATTTCAAAGTACGCAAGTTGAAATTAAAAAACTATATCTCCAAGCACTCACTACATACAACCACTTGTGCTAGAAACTTTTTCTAATGCGTGTTTTAACGTAATTTTATCTGTAACTTACATATTTATCAACAAAATAAAAATAAAATGTAAAGAATACACTTATTTTTAATACTTTGATATATATATTTTTTTCAGTATAATAAAACATGCATGTTTTTTAATAAATACACTGCGGCAAATACGACCTTGCAATCATCGTTACAAAAGGACCTGATTTAAATCACACTAACATGAACTGTACTTGCTGCTTGCATGTACAGAATGAAGTATCGTATGACATTTATATCGTACGATGAAAAAGTCGGATAGTGTAAACTTAGTTTAGGACTATAGTTTATGGAAAATCCTTTAAAACCCTTAAATACACGTACGAAAAACGATAAAAGTTCTTTAATTATGTTAATATATCTATCTTTTGATGCATATGATCATGATGGTATAAATAAAGCCATTATTCTTACTTTTTTTCTATTAAAATCTCGTATTTTTATATCTTGATTTCCTCTCGATGTAATGTTTCATGCCATTATCATAAGATAATGAGCAAACAGTTTTACGTTAATATTTTGTCGCAATGCGTAAATCCTCTTCAGACAGCCGCACTTCATGTGATGAAATCCCATGTCGTTCGATCCTATATAGATCAGGATATCTATCTAACCTCATCAATTCTTGCTCTCAAAATGTATATACATATAATAAATGTAAATGACCATAAATGTACGCTCAAATATTTAAAGTGCTTCATTTATAATGAATTGATTTACAATAATTTCATTTTTCTGTAACATTATTTTGTGATTAAATAAAAATATTGTATCTAAATTTAAAAAAAAAGTTTTTGTCGTTTAAAATAAAGCTTTATCTTAATCATACATAGACTAAATTTTTTTTCAAGTCAACATTAATTTATATAAAATAATAAAAGCAACGAACTTGTAGTTCAGCCTCCCACATTTTTTCTTTTCTTTAACGTATTATAAGCTACACTTGCGTACTGTGGCCGGCCTTGTGCTCTTTAGATACCTTTAAGAATGAGACCCCCATCTTATGTTGACCTGGACCATTGACGGTTTAGAGCTTCGAGGTCGTACTTAAAAAACTGAAGGTGAGATAAGGATTGATCAATATGCTTTAAAACTTACCTTGATGTTACCGATACATGATACGATACAAATTATTTGATGATTTATTACCTTGTCGTTTTAAAAACTATTGAAAAATTCGCGTGAAAAGAATATTTGGTTTGACAAATATAGATTTTTTTTATACCATACGGTTCTACTAGAGGAGTTTCAGTATAAGGATAAAATTGAGAAAAATCACCAAAATTATGACTGGTTTCATTTATATTACATCCTCAATCTTTTTAGTTCCGAGGTTGTAAATATTGTTATTTCAATGTTTATAACTCGATGTTGATAAACGTGTGGTAAGAATGGTATTTGGAGTACATCAAGGATTTAATTACATTTATTCTCATTAATAAAATTATGATGACGTACTTATTCAGTTCTCGTAAAATGTAATAAATTTGTTTCTAGTCGAAAGTTTTGTTAGAAATTTTATCCTTAAAAAAATCTGTTCGGCTCTCAAACACTCGTAGTTTTTATAAAATATGTGCATTTCTGTTGCACTGATACGTAACCCGTATATAAACTTTTTTAATAATAAGTCCAGTAGTTTGTTAAATGAATGAAAAATGTACACCCTAAAAAGATTACGCCTTCATATTAGTGAATGTTGTCGTTATAAGGCTTTTCAAATGTGTTGTTTGTAGTTTCTTAAAATTGTAGTGTTTTTTTGCGAACATTTTCTAGAAATTAACAAGAAAGTTTTGAGACAGATAAAATTAATATTATTATTAGTTTAGTGTTATAATCAAGTCAATTAAATACTATTTTCATTTATGTATGATTCAATTATAAACACACAAACAAGTGCATCGACAAAATACTTACAAAAGGCTTTGGGTTGCCTCGAGTATAATCTGTGGATTTAGCATTCCATAACATAAACATTGGTTTGAGGTAAAAGCATAAAGTGATCATCATTTATCATGATTCATATATTTTGAACCTTAAAAATATTACGAGTATGAAAAGATTAGATGATTCATTGCTTCCGGATAACGTTCTCTGGTGCTTCAGACGGCGTATTGTGAGGGGGAAATATCAAATTGGGGCAAACAACCCAAGTGGCCAGTACACTTTTAAAGAACACTCGTGTTTACTTAAAATTGTTAGATTAATTTTCTATTAGTTAAGCAAAATTAAATAATTGTTAAGTACCTATTAAGTGTTATTATTATTTATCATTAATGTCTAAGCTATTATTAATAGGGATGGATTACAGTATATTTTGATGAGTAACCGCGTTAATAGCTAGAATTTTTTGGTCTAAGAAAGCATAGTACTAATATCCTGTTTATTATCATAAGTATATAGCCTCACTGAACTACTTTATATACCCGTATATATATATACCATACTATATATATACCATTATATACAGCATAAAATAAATAATGTATTGATGAAAAAAAATTCTCAGTATTTATGTAACTTTAAAGAGACAGAACTTTTCTCATTGCCATGAATTTTTTCAATTACATTTATCATATCAAAAAAATCTTGCAACTGATTTAAAATATTTAATTTTTTATCAATTATTTTGTATTAATATAAAAAACGTAACAATTTATAGTTATATTAAATTGTAGGCATTATTCATATATGTAGGCATATACGTAAAGACATTTACGTATGTAAGTCAAAGAAAAATATTCACTGATAAATAAGTTTTAATATTACCAATGTTAAATATGTAATCTATATAATATATCTAGTAATTAGATATCTAGTAATCATATTTGAATTGATGAAACAATAAATTGGAAGTTTTTATGTGACCATAAAAATGACATCGCATTTTGGAAATCAGAAGATTTTATCTCTTTCTCGGTGACGCAGTCTTTGCCAATAGGGCTAATAGCAAGTGACGAGTATAAAAAGGCCTACTTAAACTTAATTTTATTACAGCAGATTTACAAAAACCATTTCAACTGTTTTCAATGAGGTTATTATTCGTATTGTTACAAGTTAATTTTCTATTTTCTCCATTTCTTTAAGTCTGTTTCCTATTTCACTATCGGGCTACTAGTCGCATGGGGAGTGTCCATCCTTTCGTTATATACTTTCCTCGCGTCTGGACGAAGCGATATCATTCTTACTTTCTCATGCGCATAATAAGGGATTGGAACTGTTTGAATGAATCTGTTTTTACTTACACTAACACTTGATTAATATGGGATAGTAGGTTTACCAGCCTATCAGAAGCCCACCACCTTCATGTACATGCCTAACGTCCAACAGGTCGAAGGAATGTCAGGTGCTATTCATTGTATATTTTAAAAAATCAACAAATTACAAAATAATAAATTAAAAACTTGTGACGGTCAGAGCAGAAAAGACGAGTGATAGTTGATTTAAATGACCTTTTTAATATTTTACAAAATGGCTAAAAATTTTGCAAGTTAAAGTGAAAATCCATAACAATTTTAATTATACTTAAGTGACGCTTTAAAAGTACCTCGCGAATTTCTAGCCACGAATTTTATGCAGAGAGAGCGAGGAACGTTTTTTGGTTCCACTAAAATTTAAAGACAACTTATTTGTACATTTATTTAGTTTCATAAAGAAATTGCTTTTGTAATTTTCATACCCTTTAAATCTTGACATTACTAAAGACGGGATTATTTTTATTTTTATTGTAAAAGCAAATTAATTCAGTTCCAATCAAAATTTTATTATTTTTATGGGTAGCACAGTTAGGGATTTAATTTATCTTTAATTGCTGTAAATTAAAAACAAATTAAGTGTCCATAATATACATAGACCATTAAAAAATAATAAAAAGGTGAACTCTTTTCCCAATACTAAATTTACCATTGTTGGTACTAGGTATTTAACTATTTTTTTCTATAAAAACTGTTAAGTACTAATGTCAACTTTTATCACTAGTTTGCAGCAAGCTGTCGAATGAATTGAGAACGAAAATCCTTAGCTTTTACAATAGAAATGTGATGATTCAATAATGCTAATAAAAAAGAGGTTCTCAATTCGACTTCACGTATTTTATGGTTTTCTTTTATAGACATTAAAAAAATCACAAAATATAGACAATATATTATATAAACATTACAGTGAAATCTTTCTAACTTCATTATTTATTACGAAACTATTGATTTTGGGTATCGGTTTGCCATTTGAGAGTATAAGTCGTTCTAATTCTTACAGTAACACTATATTTAATACTTTCCCTCTCCTTAGCCCGAAAATAGTCATTAAAAATACTAAAATATATACTATATAAAGAGGTTAGTCTGCGTTTATACCTTAGAGATTTATTTTAAGTAAAATAACAGAAGTGTGCCAGTATGCCCACGCCCATGTGTTCTTTCACCTCTATGGCTTCCTGAATACGAAAAGTCTTCTAAATAAGGTTCGTAGTTTTTGTTTGTTTGAACGACACACGAGTACCCTCTGTGTAAACATTCGTCTGTGTAATATAATTTGAAAGCAGGACTTTTCTGATTAACTAAAATGTTAATCTAACCGAAATTAAGGAAGTAAATGAAAACAAAAAAATTGGATTGTTAATTAATTTAACTGGTAACGTCAAAAAGAATTTTATAATGGAAAATAATTGCTCTACATTTAAAAATACGACAGAATTTATTCGTTTACTTTTTATATTTTCCATAGAGAATAAGTTTCATGGGTATAAATATATAAGTGTTTTATATTTTTTCCGTTGAAGTCTTCGGGTCAGTATTTTTTTTTCATCATACTCGGCTGTACAAAATCAATCACCCGCGTAATATTTCAGATCAATGATTTTAGTTCATTCAAATCGAGATGAAATATGCTAGCATAATTTCAGAATAACGAAGGGAGTCAATTTGAAAGTAATAAAAGAGGTTATATGCAAAATTAATAAATATCGCTTCCAGGACTAATATTAATGAGTGGCGAAAAAATTTAGGTTGTCCAAGACACTTGTTGACCTTAGCTTGTCAACCTTGCGTTAAGTATCAAGGATCCTCTGATAGGTCACGTTGTTCAAAGCTTTGAGAGATGAGTGCTGCTCATTGAAAGATTGTGAAACGTAGACTCTTTATGTGTACATTCCTTGGATTCAATTGCTCCTAGTCTCTAGTGGTGGAAAGTCAGGACTGGCTTTTGTTTAAGATGTAATATCTACCATAAAAATTACTTAGTGTTTTGTAAATTCTCTGTCTTTATTTAATATTTTAATCAAAACATCTGTAATACAAAGAATGAAACACCATTGAACTATACTCACATCGTAGAGTCATTATAATTTTGCTATCATGAACTTATTTGATAATTTTGATATTGTTAAAGTTAATGTTAAAAGGAAATCGGTATAAAACTATCTAACCTTTCAGTAATATTTTAACCTCATTACTTATCTATATTCTATAGATATTATTTCTCTGGTTAAACGTAGAAACGTTGAAATGGTTCCATATAGCAATCGCGGCTTTCAAACTCAATTTTTCCCATGCACTTACTTGTGCGGATATATTTTATACTATAATTTTGTTGTCAATAAATATTTATTATCAGTATAATATATCATAAATATATGTATAATACATTAATTAAAGGAAATTTCCCTCTCCATAAAATCTTGATTGACGAAGAGTTTCGCAAAAACAAGCAATCCTAAGAGACGTCCGCAAAGCAAATAACAGGAAAGTAGATGCACGCCTCATGCTCTCACAAAATGGACCAAATATATCAAGTATTTTTACGATTCCAGTCAATTTCAATAAGAAATTGAATTGGGGATGTAGAAGTAATCCGCACCTTTATAAATATTATACAAGATTTAAGCCACGACTTCGTTTGAGTGTTTGAATTTCCGATCGAACTCAAAGCGATTTGATACTGATAGCATTCAAAGAAACCAGTATCATTACTATTTTTTAATACAAAATTATTAAAAATAAACACATGTAGGCATCAATATTATCGGATTTACATAAGCTGTACACGATTTAAAAGGTGATTTGATACAATAATAATGAAATAAACGTTTAAATAGCCAATTAGCAACATATAATTGTGTTTCTTATTTTAGTTTTATAAAGTGATTTAATTAAATAATTTCTTACTAAACCTTTAGGTTAAGTAATTAAATTAGTTCTTGCTCACTATTCATTTAACAAAGAGTTAAATCTATAAACTATAACAAAGACACTTTCACTCAGAGAAAGTGTTATTCTTAAAGGAGGCAAAATATAACAATAAGCGTGAGCATTCTGTGGGCGTTCAAGTATTGTTGTCAATACAAATCATTGAAATATTGATAACAGAATTATATATAGTGAATCTTTTTAAAGGACAAATAAATTAAAATATACGATTTATAATTTAAAAAAATGTCTTACTTTCTGTGCTCTCATCTTTATTATGTTACCCAAATATCACGCCTCATTTAAATTTATATATTTTATCAAATTAATACTATATAAAAGAGTTTCATTTCATTTTTAATATGAAGTCGGATTCTCTGTTTGCGTGTGTCACGGCCGTTAGAACGTTGATAAATATATTTAAACGAGCTTTTAATAATAAGGTTTAGAGCAAACATATTGTACAGGTATGTAGCACTAAATGCTTCCACGTAACTTTATACTTATTGTAAAACAGTCTTCAATTTAATATGTCCTTCAAACAAGGTCGATCAAATTTTATTTTGATTTTGTATAATCACAAAATTTCAACATCCCAATATAACATTTCTCAAAATTTCGTAATTATTAAGTTGGTTAATATCAAAAGTAGAAAGCCTAATGTTTGTAATAAAATCTTAAGAACTCTTGAGGACCGGGAATTAACAAAATAATTAATTAATTAACGTACATAAACAATTTTAAGGGAAACTTTAATTGCGGCATCAGTCATCGCTATTATTAATGCGAGCAGGCGACTGGCACGAGCCGAACTTAGCATAAAACAGTTCCCACAGAAATCGTTAGCACATAAACACACGAATCATCATCATTGGACCATAAAAGCTAAACGTCTCGTTAAAAATCGGAATGCTATTATACTAGCAAATTTTATTTATGTTGTAAAGACTACGCGATGTTATGAGACGCGCCGTGTGTTTTAATTTGGTCGGGTACGCGTAGTTGTACGCAGTCCCGCAGGCCGCAGTGACGCCTGAAACGGTGAACCTTGAAACCCCCTCAGACCCCCTCTCCCCCACAACCCCTAACCCCTAACCCCTCAACCCACTCCCCGCCGGCCTCGAAATAACCTCCTTTAGTTTTCTCTATCATTGTAACGTACAACTAATTTGTAATTCTATTTTTGATGACGTATTCAAAGTTTTTATCGATCGATATCGAGTCTGAAATCTACAATAAACTAGTATATTTATAAAAATAAATAAATATTTTACTTAAAAAAGACAAACTGCTGAATAAGGTTAAAGAGAGAGGTTATTTGAATTCCAAAAAACCTCAAACACCGCATGTGACCGAGTCAAGTCAGATTGTCTTGTTTAATACCTTCACTCTCAAAAAGTAAGGTTTGAAAGGTAAACATTTTCGAAAATAAAGAACAAAGATAATCTCCAAATGACTTCAATACGTAATAAAATCAATAGATTTTTGAACAATAATACATATATATTATCTTCTCTCTGTACACAGTGTAAAATGCTGAGTATGTCTAATATCCTAGTGAGAGGTACTCAAGGCTCAGGTTGACTGGGATCAATGGAGTTAAAATTCAAGGCTCGATTGGTATATTCGTCCTTATTCATAATCTGTTCTTTGATATTCAGATGTATTATAATAAACCTAATATTTTTTGTGTCAAATTATGTTGTATTGAAAATTGGTTAAATCTTAATATATACTAGTGATAGAAAATTTAAATGTAAAGATCGTTAATTAGAATTAACCGATAAATTGTCTGTGAACAGTCATACACTATGATTACAGATGTGGGGAATTCCCCTGTTTTGTGGTGAGCCTGTCGGTGTATTGGCACGCTTCGTAACTCCTAAACTAGGTCACTAGGGGAGTGTTAGTTCGATCTATTATTAATACAATTATATATATTTTTCATTGGATGTAATAATCTGGCATGTCGTTTAAGTTTATATAACAGTTCATATGCTTTAAACCACAGAACACAATACTATAACTTAGAATATCTGCAATGCAGATTACATTACACGAGAACGATTCTGAGGCGAAACAATTTTTTTTTACATTTAATCGAGCGTTGACTACCATTTTACATTTAAATATATATAAATTTAATGATAAAATTGCATAAAATAAGGTTTCGACTTCAGTTATATACAAATACATAATTATAACATACGCAATGAAAAGAGAAATTTGTATTAAGAAAATAATAGCCATTATGACGTCATAGTAATCAGTCCGTGAAAAAATAGAAGTAAAAAGTGTATAGTATATTGTTATAAGTATATCTTTATAAATACGGAACAAGGACAAACATAGCGAATCAATTTAAGCCAGTCAATTGGCGTGTAGTACTGACTACTCGGGAGCTCTATCCCTGAATACATTCACTCAATAAGTTTATTAATTTCATTCCGCTCTCGATATTTCCAGAAATTACCAGTTCATATAATGATTGTCAATAACCAACCAATTATTAAACCACTTCAATTACAATGGTTTCCTTTTTTTTTGTTTTATTTTTTTTTATAACAGTACAAAGCTGTATTTATTCAGCCATCTTTATATTTTTTTATTAAAGGAGGTTGTATATTATGAATTGTTTAAAAATTTTATTGGATAGTTTATTTAAGTATGGCTTGGAAGAAAATTAAAATTTTAAATAATATTTAAATTTTTACTAAGAGTTTACATGATATAACAGGTTTTTTGTATAAAGCATAATATTTTTTTTGTTCTCGTTGGCGCGGGCATTGTCTATTGGGGCAAGGCCACGATGTACGGCATTGATCGAACTGGTCTCTACAATGATGACACCGGAGGGCACAGATATTATAAAAAAACAGTTTATTGTTTTTTTTTAATCTATATTTTATTAATCTACGAATCATGAAAACTGGTGCATATTAAATATATATGTATGTAGAATATTTCCTTAAAACTTTATATATACTCATAAATAGGAGAACAAATAAATATTACGAAAATGAAGTCATATGTACGTACATACATATGTAATTTTTTACCATAGTATAGAACAAATTTAAACACTATTATATGTATATTTAACAAGAGAAAATCTTGGTTATAAGACTTATAAAGTCTTCATTAAATCCAATTCATTTAATGTATATTATATATCAAATAAATTTCATCCCTAAACTTACATATTAAGCAACTAAGATTTCGAGCTTCCTTTGTCTATAAAGCGCTTCTAGCAGACGGCGGGTCTCTTTCTAAATTGCCGCATCAACACGCTACAGCGCTATAGCGCTTTATTCTTGGTGTCACGGAATATGGGACATTGCTTCGCCCATTGAAATGAATTTCTCTTTTAGATCTTTGAAATCCAACCTTTTCATTTTCAGTATACAAAAAAACATATTCCTCGATATTTTCATATTCTGAACGAGATACTAGAAACATTTTAATTATTAATTCAATATTAAAACTTGTTCTAATATTATTTTAATTTCATTAATGTACTTTGTAAAAGCTGTAACTCGTTATATCGATTGGGTTTACAAAGTAAATGTCTTTATTTCTAAATCTATCTTTATATTCTGTTTTAATATTATGTATGTAATATGCTTCAGCCTACATTATTATTAGCTGCTAATATTTTCTATATTTAGTATATTCGCGTAATTGCGGTTTCGCGGTCAGATGCAATAATTATATATATTGATAGCATAGAATCTGTTTTAGATAATAGAATATTACTCTTAAGATATTACGTCTTTGTGCGGCTTAAATCCGTCCACACCTTTCCTATTCTTTGTTTGAGCCGCGAGCTGGTTCTAAATAGTCCCATTCTCAGTTCCACGTCAAATGAACGCTGTATGCATAATCCATACTTCAACAGCTCGCTTCACTTTCAAAATTCTTTGACGCATCAGCATCGAGCTACCTCTTTTCTGTTCTTATCAGAGACGTAATTAATACCACGTTAAAAATTCAATACATTTTCAATGCTGAGGAAACTCTTTTTAAGTAAATTCCTTTATATTTATTTATATTTTATATCTATACTAGTTTTCCGCCCGCAGCTTCGCCCGCGTGGAGTTCGGTTATATCGCGTTTCCAAGAGAACCTTTCAAAAGTCTGGAATAAAAACTATCCTATGTTCTTTCTCAAGGTCAACTCCATCTCTGTTCCAAATTTCATTACAATCAGTTCAGTGGTTTAGGCGTGAAAGCGTAACAGACAGACAGACAGAGTTACTTTCGCATTTATAATAGTAGGGATCTCTCTATGTTTCGACACATTTAAAACTCTATTTGTATCTATTACACCTCTCAAGTTTTTCATTTTGAGTCAAACAGAATGTTCAAACAATTATATTAGTTAAATCTTGAATTAATAAATTATACTTTCTGTACCAAGAATTTCAATGAGTTCTTTTATTTATTTATGTTCGTGAGGAAAGAAGCTAGATTCTAGTGGGGTCTTATACCGAGTAAGTAAATATACAAGTCAATGACATCTTGAAATACTTGGATTACTTGTACTTTAAATGTTTAAAATAACTTTCCATAGATAATAAGTTCCAGTAAAAATAATATCGTTGAGTAATATATGATTGCTTCTTTATTTTTACATAACGAGTTAATAACCGCTTAAAATTCAAATTTCATTTACCGATTAAATTGTGATATAAAATTTTATTTATTCAGTCATTTAAAAACTTATCTGAATATATGCATACTGGAAATAAGCTATGCTTATCTAAAACGAACAGTCTATCAATAATTCATGAAATCTTTTAAACAGATATTCAAAATGTATGCAGTTAGCATCTTAGTAATGAGATCTAAGATTTTCATTCAGTTAAATGAAAGTAGTATTTTTGATAAAAAAAAAACTACATATTCCGGACGTTTCGGCTACTTTTCAGCAACCGCGATCACGGTTTTATCAAAAATAAAGTCGCGTAGTATATCCAAAAAACATTAGTTATATTAAAATAGCATCTTAGTATGTAGTTGCGCATCAAGTAGATCGCACGTGTGAACTAAATTAAGCAATATATAGCTATACTTAGGTAAATTAGCAAATAATCGTGTGGATATCGATCGCAGAGAACCTGCAAATACTGAGGTCATGCAGCAGGTTGTCTACCGCTGACCGGGTCGGCCGGATCGATCGACGTAGTTAGACGCCAAATGCCATTGTGTCGAACAACTCAACTTTTTTTCTTCTATTATTATTGTTTCATAGATTTGAAAGCGTTTATTCCTGTCAAATGTTTTTTTTTAAATCTGACATTACTTGCGAGAACTTGCACGGTACATTCTGCCAATGTCGTTATTATTATTACATATTTATAAAATAAATTTGTTTTACTAATGTATCAAAAATAAATGTATTATTATGGTCACGTTTATGATTGAATTAAATTTTTTTATCGCTTTAACCTTGTTTTACGTTACTATGCGTGACATTAATCGCAATTAGCTTTGTAAATAGTAAATTATGTTAGGTTTTATATGGAGGTGAATCATTCAATTAAGGAGGATGTTGACAGACAGGTCGAGTTTAAAGTTAACAGGATAAACGAGCTAAGTAAATTAATAACAGGTGTTGTAAAGATCTCTGAAGTATACTGTTTAGGTTTGGTTTAAATATTTTTAAAGAACGTGATAGAAAAGTAAATATAATGTTTTTTCCGGGGGCTTAAATATTTATTCAAAATTATTAAGAATGATATTATTATTGATTTTTTATTCAAGATTTTTTTATTTAAACTTATTTAAATTTAATTAATATATAGTTGTTCTTGGTTGGTTGTTTTAAACATATCCTTCATTTTTCATTGTATATTCTGCTAGTGTTATAGTTGTTTTAAAAAGTCTTTTAGTTTTTCAGTATGTCATAATATTAAGGTTAAAATTACGTGACGTTTCCAAGCACATTTAATAATGAACACTACAAGAGTATTTTGGTATGGCAGTAAATTTTAAATTAATTCAGCATTACGTATATGCGGTTTTATATTGACATTGGCGTTTCTCTACACATTTGATGGGATGCGGTAACTACGACGGTAAATACGGGTCGTAAATTATTTAGTCTGTGTAAAAGTTAAAATTAGTAAGCCTTTGTTATGAAACATCAAAAATATATTTCAGAAGTGGCCACTCAAAACCATTTTCGTAATGAAAAATCTCATGTTACATTTGGCGCCAAATTATTTCTGCTATGCACCGAAAATATGAGCATTCGTGCTTAAGTGGCCAAAGCACTCTCGTTAACAAAATTTTAAAAGTGAACTGAATCTTTGGTAATTATTGAAGTGTATGTATTTAGCGAAATTAACATGCAGTTATATGATGTAATGGACTTTACAGGTAATACAAATATTTTAATTTGACAGCTTGTATTGTCACAGAGTATACATTTATATTGTTACATTGTACTATTTTATTGTTTATTTTCTTTTTATGTAATTAAATTTCCGTTGTCTATTTATCAAGAAAATTAGTTCATGCAATGAGTCATAAATTGTAGTCTGATACACAAAATGTAAATAAAAATAATTCGTTTTTTTTATAATGTCACTGTTGTTGGTATTCTATCTTCTTAATGTTCTGTTATATTTAAAAACAATTTATAACTTATTTATATACAACACATACATTTCAATTCCTTATTAGTTCATAGTTTTACTATTCCTGTTCAAAGTACTAAATATTTGGAGATTTTGTATCACCAAATAGTCTAAGAGCTAGCAAAGTTTTGAGAGAGAATTTCAGGTAGGCTAGTTTTTATATTCTATCGCTCTCACTATTCCGAATGTCATATTGGCTATCTGGTTGGTGGTAGTGGTTGCGTTCATTAGTACGCATCTTTCGTGTACGATTCGAAATATCGAATTTCAAATCATTTTAAGAAGTTAAGTGTAAAAAAAAATAATAAGGTTCACTTAACTAAGGTTCACGATTCTAGACCAGTCTGGGTACTAGGAAAACTGCGAAATTTACTTAAAAATATAATAACTATAGGAAAATATAATATAAGATAGGAAAAGAATCTTCCGTTTCCGGCCAGGTGTCGGTTCCGTAGACTCAGCAATATTACTCATTCTTTAATATATAACATACAAGGGTTCCAGCTAAACCCTAAGTAAAATAAAGCCTATTATTTCGTTTTTGTTTCTTCTATGACTACAAGTTAGGATTTTTAAAGTTTTTTAAAACAGATTAAATGGATTTAAATATATCAAAAATACAAATAAAGACGTAAAACTAGAACTTTATTTTAACATTTTTACTGTAATAAATTCTAAGTAAATAGAACAGCTAACAAAATCGAACAGACCAAAAAAGAAAAAGAATCTTCTCTATATTTTAAGAAGAATTATACATTTATAATAGTTGACTCAAGTGACTATCTTATGGGGTTTATAGAAAGCATGTTTACGTACCCCATAACCTGCTATTAATAATAAATAGTATGATATGTCAAAGTTCAAGAGCGACTCATATCAAAGGTCGTTTTGACAGTTCCGCTTTGATGACATTCGTTTGATTCATATGTACAAAATGTTACTATTAGACTTGAAATTTATGATTGAAATTGAATTTTACAATACTAGATAAGTTTAAAATAAAAATAATCATTTACATCTATCAATCCTATTACAAAATAAAAGCACTTATGTTTTATCTTTAAGGCAAAATAAATATAAAGAAATTGTTTAAATTTTTTATCAGCGACTCTAGGTTTAATCTCTAAAAAATATTAAAGAATCTACTTATAAGAATTACAAAGAATATTAAAGATACACGTTTTTAGTTGTTAAAGCTATGAGAAATAATGTAAAAATGTTTTATATGTAAACAGCACTTAAATAGAAAAATTATATGTTTATTTGCATAGCGTAATAAGATCATGGATGGTGTAATGTTTAAGTGTTGTAATCCTGTAATGCAGCTAGGTGTTAGAAAAATAAGCAGTTTTCCTTAAGTATGAACTACTTAAGATATATAACGCTTGCAATTATCAAAACAATGTTGTATAAGGATACTCGTACTAAATGCAAATAGAATTAACTCCTTTGTCATAATAATTTACATTGAAATATAACTACTAAAAATATAAAGTGTTTTGATCTAAAAGATATGAATATGCGAACTTCGAGTAGTCCCTATAATTACACAAATAAACGTACCTAAAACCTCAACAGATGAATTCCATTAAAAAGGCTTAAATTATTTAGGATTAAACTAAGAAAGTAAGCACGTTAGTTTCAGTGACTTATCGAATGCAAAGTGCATCTGAAAGCAATACTATAAATTGGTTTAGATATACATGAAGTACATCTGTATGCAGCGAAGATAATGGCTGGCTGTAGCTAGGAGAGGGCAACGACATTTTACGAAGTCAGATACTCTGTAGAGGAATCATTTAATTTTCATTACGTAAGCTTAACTTCCAACAGCTTTGAGGTAAATACATATAATCGACTTACATTCATTGAGAGCATTACGCGAAATTTATAACTCCATTGTACTTATTTACACTGTTTACTAAAATGTTTAAATTTGTTTCAACAATAGGAAACTTATGAATAGTATATTTATATGAGACGGCTATTTATATCACAATCTGTTTTGTTTCATTATCAAAATATTTCAAAACACTCAAACTTGATTCTTAACATTTTATTGTTTGAAAAGTATTGTTTATGTGTGATGGAAAATATAGTAAATTTACCAATTCAAGTTTCTGCTTTTCTATCAAATATTTCTATGCCTTCATTTCTGTTTGTCCGAGTTTTTTTCTGTAAAAGCTGAACAGATTGTCGTAGAACTTATATTAAATCATAGAAAATTCCAAGGAAAATAATAATAACTTTGGCGATCAAAAGCATGCAATATTTTTAGTCTCATATATATTTAGAAGATAAAAGCAGCCTTTAAATTTAATGTAGATCTCAAATTAAAAAAACCTTTTAGGGGAGTGAAGTCGAGAGATAGAAAATAAATAAAAGGAAAATTACATATTTACTTAATGTTAATTAAAGATATATATTCCTTTGATAAAATAACGTTCAGTTTTAATTGTTTTTTTATTTGATGATAAAATATACATTATCGTGAAGCTTGTTACTAAAAGTATTAATAAAGTATAACAAATCGTCAACCACAGGAAGGTTTATTCTGTTTTGAGCCAAATATACATTTGATATAGATTGTTCGCTGTATTTTTCAGTATATTTTTCATTCGTCTCGCCGCCGCTAAAAGACGCCGCCCTGTCTGCAAGGATCTGGCAATTGCTTTAGCGGGAACAATAAGTGCTTGACTTATGTTATGCAAGTCCTATTTAACAGATAAACTTAAGTTGTAAGAAATTATTGTTAGCTTTCTATTTTAAAGGATAATGTAAGGAAAAATAAATTTTTATTGCAAAATTTTGTCCTTTTTAAAATTTTCTTTATATTGACGTTTTTATTATGACGTTGCGCTAAATTTTTGTGTAATTGTAATAAGGAAAGGCCTTTTAAAAACTTCTGTAACTAGATAACTTCTGTAATAATATATTTATGTAAAATATTGATGTAATTGAAGTGTATACAATTAGAAAAGGACTAACGATCTGTAGGCCTATAGAAAAGTAGGTTAAGTATATATATTATTGTCTAGTTTTTTCTTGGATCTTAATATTGGAATTGTTTCAAAGATTACATAAAGTTTGAGGTGGCTGGCACGCATGCGCCGTTCTTATTACCAAATGCGGGCTCTCAGCGTTGCAGACATTGACATTGTATGAAATACTTGGTTATAAAATACATATATATACATATGTATGTATATTTATGTATATGACATAATGTAAACCTATTGTACGAACTATGTTACCGTATCAACTACGCGTAACAAACTTGAAGGATTAGTATGACAGAGTTTAAAACTATTTGCATATTACTACATGGATGGAAATTGTATAGTGCGCTTACCACAAGTTGTCACTGTGACACTAGGTAAGTAGCTGTAACAGTTTGTCATTCATAAATGTTCGCATATTATAGAATTAACGTGAGTTATGTGATTGAGAAACTAGAAAAGCTTTGTGTGTAGTGTGATGATGCAGACTTGTGGTAAGAATATGTAAATGGATTGTAAAACTGAACAAGTGTTCGGGAATTCAAGGTTAGAAACTTCACAAAAAAGTAAAAATAAACTGTTGATAAAATAAAAAAGAATAATAGCCGTATACAATTTTAGTATATAAAAATCCTCTTACTTTATTCTCACATATAATGTTAGTATAATATAGTTTTTTTTACTTATAATATTTTACTAACATATCTTTTTTTTTTTTTTCATGAAATATTATTATAGTTCAGAGAAATACATCAGCTTGATATTGGTAATATTACTTAAAACTTTGCAATCCCAACGATCGGCAAGCGTACTTAATGAAATCGTTTTTGGATAGTTGGAGCAATTAAAATTATTTATTTAGGTTAGGGTAAGTTGGATTTTTTCGAGTAGCCTTGGGTAAGACCGTAATGCCAAATAAATTAATTTGGTTAGCATAGTTTCTGGGATTAGTCAGTTATTTTTTATATAAAAATTCGGAAAAATCATCGATGAATACATTAGGGTTTGAAGTAGATTACTCATCCGAACGAGGCAACGTACATAAACTGTATTGATTGATATATTTTTATTTGTCTCACCAGAAATGAAATTGACAACAAATATATAGCTTTTTTAAGAAAAATCTTTCGAACTATTACTCTGATATACATACAATGAATTTAACTTAAAATACATATAAAAATATGTTTTACAGCATATTTAACTTTGACTAAAAATAATTTATCTTCAAATAGTTCAAATTATCGACAGATATCTTGCAATAAAGTAACAAAATAACAGAATATGAATAGTACATAATATATATTTTTATAATAGCTATGATGTAAAACGAATATCAAAAAGTCTTTCCTAAAATTAAAATAAATTGCAATGATATTAAAACATGTTAATGGTCTTTTTCTTAGCGGACCTTAAGCACGGCGTTAAGTTTTTCCGTGACCCATTTTCCGTTGGCGAGTCATGTTGTCACGCTTGCGAGCGTTTCTTTAATTTTTAAAAACACTCCATGCTCTCCTATTTCACTATGTTTTACTATAGCTGTAGTAAAAATTATCTCAGAACGTCTCTTGCCAAATTTTCTGTGGCTCGTCTGTTGTCAATAATGTGATTCTCATGAAACTGCAGTCTTATGTTGCGTTTTGCTTTGTGAATGAGATATTTCAGGCTATTCTTATCTTTTTTTATGTTACAAACAGCTCTTAACTTCCCATCAATGTGTTTAATATAATATATTTGACAAATATTAAGTTACTTCGTCTTTAGACTGCCGTGACACTCTTTTTCGACTCGTAAGTAAGTAGTTTTTCATTCTCTTGACAGTAAAACTAATGTTATGTTTGTACGTGTTTTCATAACGACCGACTTTAACCAGCCAATGGTAAGTTTCCATTCTATAGTTAGATAGTGACGTCATTTATAATAGATGTCTCACCGACAGACTCGCCGCCGCCATCTTCCTTCAATGAAGTGAATAATGCAATGAACAAGGCGTTTTATAGATAAAGTATAGCCTCAATACTGTATTGTCTTATGTTTATTTAGCTCCTTACTGTCATGGGAAAATGACAAAAGGACCTTTTCTTGTTAATTCTGTACTAAATCTTTTACTTTAACTGACATGGTATCTACGAATTTCGGGTAGTAAGGTTCTTGAACTATATAAAACTATATCAACACTTACTATAGTAATCAATAAAATACGCTTACTATTTAAAACACTATATTAACTTACAAAAAATATATGTTGTAAAATGAATATTTTCGTGCTCTTCGTATAAATCTAAGACGATCAAAGTTATGTACATATGTATATTCTTGAGAGGATATTGTACGTTCGCGCGTCTTCCTTTGTCTACCACTATTTCCTTTCCGCCTCTACATTTAAATCTTCACACCGAATTTATAAGTGCTATAAGTGCATTATATTTTAAATTTACTTTTCTTAAATATTTCAGGAATTTTATCTTTTTATACAAAATAATATTCCTGCTAATGAGATCTAAGACACTCACATCTCGTTTGCCCGTGATCACGATTGCTTTATAATCAAAATGTATAATATAATTTATAATCGAAAATAAATGTCGCGTATTATACACGAAAATATTAGTTTAATTTAATATTCCTACTGTTTAGTTGACAGTTACTAATCGAACTGTAAAATTGGATTACGTAATGTTTTAGCGATTCTTTTTATATATTATCAAATCTTTATATGCATATTATATTAAAATTAAATCCCAATACACAAATGCAATAACAGTATATTAATATAAGTCAGGTTATCACAATACTGCCAAGTGCTATTCTCCTTGACATTTCTAAAGGTTCCGGGTGTAGGGTATCACAGAGTTATGTTAAACTTTGTAAATAAAATTATATATTAACCCACTTGTACGATAAATTCGAACAATTGATATCTGAAACGTAGGAATAGTAGGTATGTAAAACATAGGTTTATAAGAAAGGCTTACTATAAGTAATAAACTAATTCGAGAATACCTTTCTCGAGGTAGTATAGTGTTAGGGTAAAAGTATGCAACAGATTAGAAAAATCTCCCGGCATTAAAATTTGCTTTAAAAAATAGCTTTATGCTAAATAAAGCTATTTTTTATTAAATCATGTCCCTCACAATCTTGACAATGTAAGGGAAAAAATAAAGTTTAATGCTTCCTACTCCAGAACGATGATTTAAGCGTACTGAGAAGGAAATTAAATTTAAGCGTTAAATAAAATGCAATTGCATGTGTTAATTGATGTTTATTAATTCTCAGAAGCTTGCCGGAGGTGTTATTCAGATGTTGCGCGCGCGCAGGAGTCCCAGGGCAGAGCGCGCGCGGCTCGCACGCCACGCGGTCAACGTCCGCGCACCCTAGACGATACATTGTATTATTATACGGTATTATTATTATTATATCATAGAATTAATTATTATTAAAAGTATGTATTTTTGATTTTCCTTTCGTTTTCATTTAAAAATTACTGAACGTATGTATATGTTTCATTGAGACTTTATATACAGTTATTGTAGTTCATTTCATGTTATCGAAAGTTTATAAGTATTTTAATCAAGCAAAACTTCTTTTACTATTTATTCGATCTATTAGAATATATCTAATTGCTGTTTAAATCAAACTAAAAAAATCCTTGGATATAATATTATTACCATAGCAAAGATTTATCATATTAAACACTGAAATCTCAGCTTACAATTATTAATCTGTATTTATAATTTTCTAATAACCGAAAGCCAGCCGACTTAACGTTTACGCTTGCTTGCCTGAATTTATATTTTGTTTTAATTACATTTATTTCGGATTATTATTTGATATTCCTTTAATGGGCATATGTAGACTGTATTTAAATTATGAAAATTAGGTTTTTTAATGCTAGAATTCGTAGCACTTCATCATTGTTTTAAGTTTTATTATCTAGAAGTAAGATATAAATAATAATTTTAGTTGAACTAATTCCGAGACAAAGGAATATTTTTACGTCGGTCGTTTTAAATGTTACCGCTTCCTACCTTATTACTCATTGTCAGTTTTCAATCATAATTGTGTTATTTTAATCATAAACATTTTAAAAGTCAATTATGTAATTGTAAATTCGGTATTACAAGAAATTGTACATACATATAAATACTTATAAGTACAAATTTTTAAATGAAAGATTTGTCTGTTCTCAATATTTTTATTTTGTTACAACTTTTAGCTTTTTCTAATTACGTCTTTTTTTATTATTATTTTTTGTGTGATTTCTCACGCACTTAATACATTAACACAAAATCAATAAATAGGTCAAAAGCGAACATCCAACCATTATGTTGAATGCATGATTATAAAACTGCCTTCAAATAAATTATTAACTATAAAATTTATTTAATTGTTAAACCAAGCTACAGTTAGTTGGAATTTATGATTATTAAATGAAGCCTTCTATGTCATTACGTAACTATTATTGATCGTGATATTAATCTGTGTTGTTGGCATGCAAGCTATATCGTTTATAGACTAAACAAAAATATTAACAATATTTTTTTAATAAGTAGGTAAAATAGTAAGTTAATGTTGTGTACTAATTTTTTCTTAGTTTCACCACTAAATCTACTATTAGTATTTAAATATCGACATATTCTTTTCATTTATTCCTATTTTCCTCAAAAGTAAACAGTAATATATCTGGTACTTGTGTCATCTTTATCGTATTAAGAGTTTCATTGCTCTTTATCCTCAATTTATCCTAAACATTCCCTGGCTCAGCGACTTAATACAAGCTTGAATTGTAAATTACCCGATACAGGAGTCACATGGCTGTAATTACAGGAAGTATTAATACAGTCATTGTGACAATCGCTTTGTGTTCGTGAGAAATACATTCATATACTCAAAAATAATTTGATAAACGCTTGTAATTTTACTAACTAAAAAGACTTAAAATACAAAATGGCTCTTTTACTACAAACTTATTATGTTTAAAACATAAGAGTTTAGTTAGTTTTTATATAATTCAATACAAGTTTTAGTACTACTAGTAAAAATATTTTTCATCGCCTCTATAAAGACATTTTTCTTACTTATTTTAACATGCCCATATAAATTTTTATACCGACTTCCATTTAAGTCTCTGACGATAATATTATAACAAATTTACGAAAAGATAGTTAAGTGCAGTTAAAGAATAAATAACAAAAGATATATTTAAAGTGTACCTTTATTGCGTTATGGGAAAAATTAATTCCCATAGTTTTCAAGCGCGTACATTTCAACCGAGAAGTTTTAATTTGTCCTATAAAGTTTACTCTCGACTTGTAAAACACTTACCTCAATAAATTAGGTTGGCGTACTAAGGATTATCATGGAAAAATGAAAATTCTTTTAATCTTCTGTCTACTACACAATATATATGAGACAAAATTGCTTATGATGTATAAATATTCATAATTTAATTAAGTTTTCTTCTTATGGCTTTATAATTAGAGATTACTTATGATTATCTCTTTTCTCTCTTATTACATATTACAACCATTTACTATATGACTTCGGTTTATACATTTTTGGTATGAAAATCACTTTTTTTTCTAATGATAACAAACTTGTATTTTATACATATTAGATTTAAATTATTGAATATAAGTAGATATTATGCGGATTTATATCGTTTTAGTGTTTTTTGCAATTATAAAGTCTCCTAAGCCGTTTTTTGTTTCTTCTATGACTGCAAGTTAGGATTTTGGAGGTTATTAGAATGGACTAAATGGATTTAATTTTTTTTATATTGTCTTAGTGTTTTTTGCAGTTATAAATACATAAAATATTTATGAATTGCAAAGATCTCATTATTTGTTCAGAAACAGCAAGAATATTTTGATATTAATAATTATTTTTGGAACAAAATAAAGATGTGAATATGTTTCAGGTCGGACATGAAAAATCTCGATCAATTGCTGGCTGTTCCTATCAGCGAGTACGTGGTGACTTTCATCTCTTTAGTAGCCGCGGCCACACTGCTCTCGAGGACGACAGGTTCATACCTACATTACGTATTAAAGTTACATTAAAATATGACCAGCATTTTTTAACCTTATATTTTTAACGTTATATAGCTCGCAAATAATTCAAAATAACCAAAACCAGCCAACATATTTTGAACCATGAGTTTTATTTGTATTTCGATGATCATTGAAATATACTTATAAACTTGTTGTTTTTTGTATTTATTTATGATAATCAAGAGTACATATATTTTTTTGCATTCAGAAGGGCGTACGGCCCGTAAGTGGTCGGCGGGAGAAGGCGGGCGCAAAGAATACCGCCGCGCGCGCTTTCAATACCATACACACCCGCCCATTTACTGTTAGCAGGTACAACAAATATTACTATAAATAATCTCTTATAATAGAACTGCCTTTGTGTCATGATACCAAATAAAATGTATCTGGTTTAACAGTCCCAAATTAAACGACTAAAGATATCTTTAAATGAATCTATCTTTATTTTTAAGTATTACAGATATTTTGCTGTGTTTAATATCTATTTTAATAAAGGTAAATTTAATATTCATACTATTTTAATGTTCAATATATGATAAAAATACTTTTTCTTTCATTATGTAAGTTAAATTTCCAGTAGGCAGTTCACTCGGGGGGAGTTCGATAGACAATGTCCGAGGACTTGGACTCGATCAGCGAGGAAGAACGAAGCTTGTTCCGACCTTTCACCCGAGAATCATTGGCCGCTATCGAATCTCGCATAGCAGAAGAGCATGCCAAGCAAAAGGAACTCGAGAAAAAACGAGCGGAAGGAGAGGTGAGTGACGAATAATGACCGAGAGTTTTCTGAGTGACTAGAGCTGTTCATACAGACCATTGAACAATATTCTGAACAAAAAACAACGTTTTGATACATGGTAGCGATAATATAATACATTTAACAAAATAAACATATGGTTTCTAGAGCGATTGTATCACAGATATGACGGATAACTCTTATTTAAACCATTCCAGACCGATTTGGGGCGGACGAAAAAGAAAAAAGAAGTAAGACTGCTTGCTTGCCCCTTTTACCTCTTAAGGCTCGTTTTAGAAATTAAATCAAGCAAGTTATCGCTGGTTCCAAATTATATTTGTGATGTCGTTTATGGAGACAATTATTGGCGAGAATAGCCCGAGTGCGATAACTTGCACTGTATTCTAATTTATGCATATTGATCGCATTTTTGAACACATCGCTTAGTCAACCAAGTCGTTATATTATCAATACCCCAGAGCTTAGCTGAATCATTTAGAGAAACTGATAAATGATATTTAGATAAAAAATAAAATGCTTGTCATATTTTTTTTTGCATCATAAAAATATGACGGCAGGAGATTTGATGGAGAAGTTTTAAGAATTGGTTGAACAAAAAATATATTTAAACTGAATCCTAAACTCCGGTTAGAGATAGAATTATTTTATCCCAGTGTTGATAGAGCCCTTGAGTTTAAACCTAAAATTAGAATACTTACCTAAACGCCAGTGTAAAAACCTCTTGATGTTGTAAGCCAAACCCTCTGTGTACAATGATCCGAGAATAAACATGAAGGAACACTAGCACATAACATTTACCATCATCATGCATTGCACACAATTGGCTCATGTTTGCAAATCATCGGCTGCTGTCATTTAGGTCTAGCATGGTGTGTTCACCTAGCTAGTTTAGCGCAAGAATTGGAACTTCCCTCTATTTTGATATCGTAACACTTCAGGCGCATTTTATGGATAGGTTTTAATGATTAATAGCGTTTAAATATACAATTTATCAAAAAACTGTTTACGTAAAGTCAAAAATAATCATTAATATGTAATCGATATGCAAATATATTAAAAATAATAATATAATATGAATTCAAAGAAAATATATGTACGTCCTAAATTAAAAGTATATTTCAAGCGGTTTAATATGTGGCAGGTCTAGTTTGTTTACTAAAAAGGTAACACTATAGAGGGATAAGTTCTAAAACGCTTCTAGTTTTGGCAAATTTCGCATCATGGTTTCGCAACACCGACAGCAGCACAAAAAGCAAAAAGCTTTGAACGCGCTCACGAGCCATGCTCAAACACAGTAATAATACTGATTACCGAAATATGTGTTATTCTCTGAAAACTGCCGCTATAGCACCAAAACGATACATGCAAAATTAACTTTTGGAGAATAATACTGTGAGATTTAAATAGTATTATTACAATGCCTTGATTGAGTAGTGTAATGTGATGATATAAAATGTCATTTGAAGCAAAATTTATTATACTTTACATGGTACAGACATACAGAAAAAACATTCAATGCAAAACGAAAAAAAAAACACTCAATTAAAGCAACTGCGCACTGCGGATGTTATTGTGAAATCAAAATGAGTGATACATTTATTGGTTCTATGAAGTCCTCAGTGCGCGCTTGCGTATTAGATATAGAAGAACTGCGTATAGAGATAGTTATAATATACATAGAAGGTCCAGTCATGCTACTTTTCTTATTTCAATTCGCTGATGGTATATCACTATACGCTGTTAAGAATTACTTTAATGATATGGTAATGATTGTATGGAATGATTTAGGTGCGTTACGATGACGAAGACGAAGATGAGGGTCCTCAACCAGACGCGACTCTGGAACAGGGCCTGCCACTGCCGGTCCGGATGCAAGGCTCCTTTCCGCTCGAACTGGCCTCCACCCCCCTCGAGGACATTGACCCTTTCTACCACAACCAAACAGTGAGAAAACCACCAATATTGACATCATATATATTAAAATACATCATTAACTACTTTAACTCAAACAAATATAAACTTGATAAATTAACAAATCGATTTGAATGTAAAATAACTTTTCTAAGAACTCAATAACATTTAATAGCAAAGTAATAACTGACATCTGTTGAAGTTAAAAGGATCTTTATCACGAATCGCGTTCAGCAGTTTTATTAAGTAAATGTTTGATAGTTACTATATTTTTTCGATATTATTAAAAAAATGTTGTTGATAAAAAATATCTATGTATAAATATTATATGCAAGGCTTTTTTAAAGTCGTTTTTTTTAGAACAATCTCTTAGTGTAACAGATCGATTGTTGCGTAATCACAAAGATGTACCATTTTGTTTCTGTTCCAGACTTTCGTAGTCATAAGCAAGGGTAAAGATATCTTCAGATTTTCGGCGACCAATGCCTTATGGATATTGGATCCTTTCAATCCAATAAGAAGAGTGGCTATATACATTCTAGTACATCCTTTGTTCTCACTATTTATTATTACCACCATTCTTGTGAACTGTATACTTATGATCATGCCTACCACGCCCACCGTTGAAAGTACTGAGTGAGTATGATTTGAAAACAAAACTATGTAATATAATAAATGAAATAATTACATATAAAATTATTACGTCATCTGATCATTTGTAGAATGCACGCTAGTTTCCAAAATTATTAGTGTTCAAATAGTTTTCGAATTGTCTAAATGCCCTTGATTTAGATGATCGGAATTTTATAATATATAATTAGAATACGTGACTAGTTTTGACATTGAACGAATTAGAAAAATTTATAAATGTATGTATAATAATGTCCTTGAGAATAGAGCTAGTGTATCGAGAACTTAGCTAGGCAGTGGGTTGATTAACAAAACTAGCTTACCTGCCGCAATAAAGTTTAACGTCAAGCACCGTTATGTCAGATTGAATTCCTTACTTCTTGCAAAATAATCGATAAATACCTCATTCTGCATTATGTAAGTTTGTATTGCGGACTTCGATGTGTTCTGAGTGAAATGTTGAAAGAACGAGAGCTCATCAGAGACTTAGTGATCTTACACATCATTAACACGACACAGAGATGCAGCGTTCCTTTCTATCTAGATACCCATTACAATTTTCTATCTCAACACTACTAACTAACCATAAAATTGTAAATACATAGGTATGTATTTCAATTTCATCTAGTAATAGGTACTTAGCAGATTGTATTTGTAATGGCAACCTTTCATAAATTAAAGTTAGATGTTTTGATTGTTTTTTTTATTATTATTTTATTGTGACGATATGTCTACTTTATGAGCGGCGTTCCACAATGGAGGTGAATTTTTCAGAGTTATCTTTACCGGAATCTACACCTTTGAATCGGCGGTGAAAGTAATGGCCAGGGGTTTCATACTACAGCCATTCACATACCTTAGAGATGCATGGAATTGGCTTGACTTCGTAGTTATAGCTTTAGCGTGAGTAGTAGACATTTTTATAATACTTTCGTAGTAAAACGTTACTACCGTTAAACAGTAGATTATTTTACTTTCTTTTTACTTAATTATATTTTCATAGTTATATTATAGAAAAATTATAAAGACTAGAAATTTTGTATGTTAATATCAATTCTTTTGTGCGTCATTGTTTTAACGATATAGCAGACTATACTGTAAGACTATGTAGGTTATAAGTGATGATAAACAAGATGTTTTAGTGAGGTCATAGTTTTCTGTAGTTAGATATAATTAATCTAGATGTTGTGGTTGTCGGTGTGTGTTGCAGTTATGTGACGATGGGCATAGATCTCGGCAACTTGGCCGCTCTCAGAACGTTCAGAGTTCTCCGAGCTTTGAAGACTGTGGCCATCGTACCGGGTAAATTTATTTGTATAATTATATTACCTAGGTGTTTTGTAAATTATTTAATGAACAGTAATTGGTATAGGTTATTAGAACTCGTAAAGTAGTTATGCTGTAATATCGGCTTATAAAAAGTAGTTATACCTTTTGGGCTAGGTTTTTTCGATAAGTAGGGAAATGAATGGTTAAAAAGAAATTGAGTAAGTAAAGTTGTTTTCCTAGTTACGGTTTTATGGAGTGTGGTGTGCAAAATTTTCAATATAGATAATGGTTATAAGAGTAAATATATGAATATGCTAAATCGATGTGGTTCCCACAGGCTTGAAGACAATCGTTGGTGCTGTAATAGAGTCGGTAAAAAATCTGCGGGATGTGATCATTTTGACCATGTTTTCTCTATCTGTGTTCGCCTTAATGGGACTACAAATATATATGGGTGTGTTAACGCAGAAATGTATCAAGGTATTCCCCGAAGATGGTAGTTGGGGGAATCTAACCGACGAGAATTGGGAAAGGTTTTGTCAAAATGAAAGTAAGTTATTACTCCCTTAAAGCTATATAAATCATTCTTTAAGAGTGAATATAATTATGTTTTTCTTTCCAGCAAACTGGTATGGCGGAGACGGAGAATATCCATTGTGTGGTAATTCATCGGGAGCGGGGTAAATAAAAAAATGATTCATTTTCATTAAAATAACAAAGTGAAGTAAGAATTTATTTCATAAATCATTTGTTTTAGGCAATGTGAACCGGGCTACATGTGTTTGCAAGGTTACGGTCCCAATCCTAATTATGGATACACAAGTTTCGATACCTTTGGCTGGGCCTTTCTATCGGCCTTCCGTCTCATGACTCAGGATTATTGGGAAAATTTATATCAATTGGTAAAATTAAATACATATATTTTTTTAAATACATGATTGCCTGAACAGTGAAGTATGACAAATTAAAAATAATGTTTTAGGTGTTGAGATCAGCGGGTTCGTGGCACGTTTTGTTCTTCGTTGTGATCATCTTCTTAGGTTCGTTCTACCTCGTGAATCTGATCTTGGCCATCGTCGCCATGTCATACGACGAGTTGCAAAAGAAAGCCGAAGAAGAGGAACAGGCGGAGGAGGAAGCACTTAGGGTAGGAACAAGAAATATATAAAAAAATATGTTGCTGTATCAAAGAGACATCATCACTTTGTGTAAATGTGATTATTAAAAGTCAAAATAACACTTCAAATCTCAGGAAGCGGAACAAAAAGCGGCAGCACGAGCGGACAAGCAGGAGGCACGAGAAGCACACGCTCGCGAGCAAGCAGCAGCAGCGGAAGCGGCAGCCTATGCAGAAGCACACCCCGCCAAGTCCCCCAGCGACTCCTCTTGTCAGAGCTACGAACTGTTCGTGAACCAGGAGCGCGGCAACCAGGATGACAATACGCGCGAGCGCATGTCCCTCCGTAGCGACCCCTTCCAAGACTCGGTGAGCACTCAGCCCACGCACAAGCCACCCGCCACCGAACAGCACCACGAACCAGCACGACGACAGAGGAAGGTCAGCATGGTGAGTATGCGCCCCACACGCCTCACACTCGCTGTCAATGTTTCCAACTTTTTATACAAATAAATCATATCTGACTCGCTAACTGATAATTCTTTTGTTTGCTAATAATATTCGAATTACTTAAACCATTGCTATACTGGAGACTTCAAAAACAATTCTATTACTTTTCAATAGTTAAGATATCTATAATAAATTGTTAGGCAGTTTTTCAAACAGTACAGTTTTCTTAGCTTGAATTTTCCCATTATAGAAACATTGACAGCGAAGCACTCTCTTTTCAACTTGATTGTATCAAAAATCACGCAGCTTTAGCAAGATGAGCAAACGCGCAAAAGTTTTAATCGATCCATATCATCAACACATGATCACGACAATTGAGTTGAAAAGAATTTATATAAATAATTTATTTTTGATGTAAGCTTAATACCCTTACTTTCTTCCTTAATCATGAGCAAATATGCAGATTATGATTATATTATGATTCTTAGCAAAGAAAAATTCAATCTATCAGCTTCTATAACTATCAAATTATCTGAATATTTGTTATATCATCCAATTATACTGATCTTATTTTAATCATGAACTTAATTTGTCAAACATTGTGTCATTTTATTTGGATCTTGGTTTCGAGGCATGCTATTTGTTGAACCTACCATCTCTGCTGCAATCATCATTCCATCATAACAAACTTTGGCTGCATTCGCGTTATTTATCAATATTATTTATGTTAAAACTCTTCTCTTAGGTAATAATTAGTTTGTCTTTAGTCGTCTTTATAATAAATGTCTTAGACATCGCTTTAAAAAAAATGCGTTTTGTATCAAATGTCCAAATATGAAATAAATTTTGCATGATTTAATACTAGCGGTTAAATTATTGCACTGTAGTTTATTCGTTTTATTTTAGAGTATCTCGATCTCCAATATTATTTTTTCGTGTCTAGGGTCTTGTATAACATTAATTACGTAATACTAGTTATGAAACGTGTTTGGAATGAATACTATTGGAGAAAATGAGTCTATTGTCATGTTAGATTGTTTCTTTCGTAACGTGGTCTTAAGAACGGGCCGAGCTGTGACTGTCGTCGGTGGAGAGGTAGGTTCGGTCTATAATAACATAACTAATTAATGATAATTATAATAATCATACAAGTTACAATTAACAAATAGTCAATTCCTCAATTTTGATGAGTTTAAATGCGGAGGCTTCAGAAAAGAACAGTTCTCATGACTATAGATGTAGAAGTATAAAATATAGCTACGGTAGGATTTAGTATATGCAAAAAATGCATGTAATTTAACCCCACATTACTTCATGTGTTTATAAACAAAGTTACTTGGACTAACTGTTGCTTCAAACTCATCGTCATCGCTTGTGCGAACTTTGTTGATGTGATGTTTACAATAAGACTCTAGTAGTTTATAATTTACGTATATTAAAACATACAAATTAACTACTGCATCTTATTGTAACACGAGATCATTTGTTTGTTTCTGGTTTTGTTCGTTTCTTTGTAGTTTCATTCCATTCAAACGTGTTTCAATTGTTTATCAAACACTTCATCTTATTCGTCTGCAACTTCCTTCTTCCAAAGTTTATTTGTTCTGATTCCTTTGTCCTCTTGGTGGATGACTAGTATACTTTTAGAATGTTCTCGATGATAATAAATTCACTTTTTCTGTGTATTAAAGGTTCCCCACCCTGAACGCATTAATAAATACGGACTGTTATCATATGGGCCACTGCGCGAAGGCTCGCAGGTTTGTCCAATCAACCACATTGATGTTTGTGTATCCCCATCCCTTTCCTTCACATTATGTGTGAGTATTGTTTTCTCCCTCTTCTCTAAATTTACTTAATAAATTAGCTGTACCCTTTACCCTTATATTGCAGCAATTCATGAAATCGTTTTTTTACTGAGCTATATCAATAAATGCGACTGATCATGCATTGATGCAATTACACAAAGCACTATTTTTTATTTTTTAATTTATTTGTTATTTGTCGTTAATGATACTGTGCGTTTAATTTAATACTTGTTTATCGGCACATGAAAGTAAATTGTTATCTTTGGCAACATATGTAACATCATTGTCGAACTTGATGAAAGCTTAAAGTAATAAAGCCTCTGCGACCAGATCCTTTATAGTAACGAAAATCATCTACATCCCATACTCGATCTGAATTGAGGAACATTTGAGTCAATTACAAAGTAACTTTAGTATTTCTCGAATCCAAATAAAATTAAACATGTCATTATAAACATAAAAGAATGCATCAGAGACGGCTAACAAAACCGGTGTTCAAAACATTACTAAAGTTCAGCCATGATTTAGGCTTCATTATCTCTACCCGGATCACCGTTCAATTTGAGGAGAGGCTCGAGGGGTTCTCATCAAATGGCTTTAAGACCGAACGGAAGGAATCGCTATCCACCCGGAGCTGATAGAAAACCATTGGTATTGTCAACATATTTGGATGCTCAAGAACATTTACCATACGCAGACGATTCGAATGCTGTAACACCAATGTCAGAAGAAAACGGCGCTATTATAATACCGGTGTACTATGCCAATTTAGGTACGTAAAATATTTTGCAAAAGAAAACAATTATTTGTTATAATGCAATACAAGTTAATGAGTATAAAAATAAATTCTTTTTAAATGAAACTTTTATTAATTAATCGACTTTATTTTTGATGAAACAACATACTACCGACGTTCTTGTCTGTCCGTGATCACGGTTGCTGAAAAGTAGCCGAAATGAATAAAGTGTAAAGTCGCGTAGTATATCCGAAAAATATTAGTTTCATTTAAATGAATACTCGCGAAAATCTTACTACTAATTATAATCTTTTTTTATCTAAAAGAAATCCCTTTTAAATTGATTACCACATTAAATTTGAACTTTTTTTCTATACTATAGGCTCGAGGCACTCTTCCTACACATCCCACCAGTCCAGATTATCGTACACATCTCACGGCGATCTATTAGGAGGCAAGGCACAAACAAAGGAAGCCAGATTGAGAGGTCGGTCGGCCTCTAGGAACCATAGTGTGACATCACAACCGCACGCGTACCCTCTGCCACGTCAGGATTCATCATTGGCTTCCAGGCCACTTAGAGAATACGTACGTATATATTGTAAATAAAAGATGTCCTCAAGTTAAGCGTATGGAATCAATATTCTTTTTACTATCTGTATAATTTCTACTATCAATGGAATTCTTTTTCCTTTTTTTCTCATATTATGTTGAATCGAAAAGAATAATTTCACGATCTGAAAGAAAATAAAAGATTTCAATGTAATCATTTGTTAACTTAAGAGAATTAGATTTATTGTCATCTTAAGTTTAATTTATATGGATTACTAGCTTTCCGCCCGCAGCTTCGCCGCGTGGAGTTCGGTTATATCGCGTTTCCAAGAGAACCTTTCAAAAGTCTGGGATAAAAACTATCCTATGTTCATTCTCAAGGTCAACTCTATCTCTGTACCGAATTTCATTAAAATCAGTTCAGTGGTTTAGGCGTGAAAGCGTAGCAGACAGACAGACAGACAGACAGACAGACAGAGTTACTTTCGCATTTATAATATTAGTAGGGATTTTACAAGATTATCCGAATAATATTTAAGCTTTTAGTATTCGACAAGATATTTATATTTGATGAAATAAATTGCAGGAAATAAGTACAACGGAATCCACGGATGAGGCTGGTAAAGTTCTGAAACAATCAAACGACAATCCATTTATAGAGTCACAGAGACCAAACGTTGTGGATATGAGAGGTATGTTACGAATGATTTTTCCTTTACAGTTTGTACTGAAACTTAATATATATGGGTTTATATTAATTTACATCTTTTTGCAAGCTTTTAAATACAAGTTTGATAACTATTTAAATGTATTTTCAATGATTTTCTTTCAGACGTCATGGTTTTAAATGAGATTATAGAACAAGCAGGAAGGCAAAGTAGAGCGAGCGAACAAAACGGTAAGATTAACAAGACGCCATTTAAAATTAAAATGAATGTTCATTGTGTTGTAATAATTATTATATTCAATATTTATTGTTTTCTATATTGATTTATTATATTACTATTAAAAAGATAACTTCTTTTAATATCGCTTGTTTGTTAAATTTTAATATATCAAAAAATAAAATAAATAAATAATACTAATAAAAATGATGATCACACAATGACACTTTAGAATTTTAATTGTTTTTTTTGTTTGATACATACACGCTACATTACACCACAAATAACACAAAGGTATTTGCTCATTATGCAACAAGCATAATTGGCAATTGAACCGTTTGTGGGTGTCATTTACTATTCAGAAAATTTGTGAGCACCGAGCACAAAATTGTACCTCCTGTGAAGCTACGCACCAAAAACTAACACAAAATTTGAACCACATACAGTTTGCCTAGTTCGAGTTTACATCATTAACATAAAAGGAAGTGTTTCGACGTTTACCATTCATAAAACACAATATATTTGGATGGTAAACCTTGAAGTAATCTTTTTTATGTTAAAGATATACTCGTTGTAGGGTTTTCGTACAGAAATTTAAATGAACAATAGCAAAAATTAATTTATTAAGCCACTAAATGTTTTCTTAACCGCATCTTGAAATGGCGAAACATGAAATCGCGTGCTTCTGCTTATCTTACATTGCAAGCTGCAAGCTTTAAAAGCTTTTCCCAAAGCACACTTTACAAAAACAGAATTAACCATAAAAAATGTCTCAATGAAAATAAATAAATACGATAAATTTAAAACAATCTGTTTCTTTTTACGTTTTTTTTTGTATTATTTTATTGTCTTTGTCTGTTTTTTATGAGTTATGCAAGCAACGCATTTAATTTTAAGCAAAGCATGTTATTTTAGTATTAAATATAATTCATATAAAATGATCTTATTTACCTTTTCGAGTATTGTAAATCTTTCAAATGTTCCTGTAATAATAGTAGTGTGCCTCTAACACATTAATAATCCCATCACGATATTCATATTTTTTGTACTGGAAATATAATATTAATAATGAAAGTAGTGATATATTTAAATTAAAGTATCATATAGCATCGCAATCATATGTAGGAAGCAGTATGCTTTGATGCAAGTTGGCAGTTAGTCTTTAGACGCGTCAGATCTTATTGGTTTATGGTGTGAGCACTTCAACTTTGCACTCTGAAAAGTAGACGTGGGAGACCCATTAATACTATTTTAGCATAATCCCATGGTTCCGTTAGTTAAATGACAGCCAACAATATCAAAAAATATGAATATTGGTGTCAGAAATCAGATAAGTAGTCCCAATTAGTGAACCTAAATTTAAACCTGTAGTTACGATTTCGGGTTGATGTTGGTTTAATGATAATGAGCGAATACTAACAAACTTGTTTCTCTCTGCCTCTCTTCAACACACAAAACACACGCCTCGGGTAAACGGGACACAACAGTGTCAGTGTACTACTTCCCAACAGCGGAAGACGATGAGGATGGACCCACCTTCAAAGAGAGACTTCTGGAGTGCCTGATGAAGGGCATTGACTTCTTTTGTGTGTGGGACTGCTGCTGGCTGTGGTTGGAGTTCCAGAAATACGTGGCCCTGCTAGTGTTCGATCCTTTCGTGGAACTGTTTATAACCTTGTGTATTGTGGTCAACACTCTGTTCATGGCTCTCGATCATCACGACATGGACAAAGATATGGATAAAGCGTTAAAGAGTGGCAACTATGTAAGTATATACAATGCTAATAACGCAAAAAAGTAGATTATTGCAGATGATATATCGGTTAATTTCTTACAGTTCTTCACAGCTACATTCGGAATAGAGGCGATGTTAAAGTTAATAGCTATGAGTCCAAAGTACTATTTTCAAGAAGGTTGGAACGTCTTCGATTTTATCATCGTCGCGTTATCATTGCTAGAGTTGGGTCTGGAAGGTGTACAGGGTTTGTCCGTATTGCGTTCATTTCGTTTGGTGAGTACTGTTTTGATTACTTATTAGGCATATATTTTATATAATACACGGTTATATGGATATGAATATATATACATATATTTATTTATAACATTATACACATATACCTAACGACCCTAAGGTGCTTTTATTCAAAGGGATATACATAGGTACGTGAGTGGGTATTTATCTTGATTTTTATCGAATGCATTGTTTTTCAGTGTATTTCAACTTTTAACTATGCTACATTCCACAGTTTGAGTTTTTCTGTTTCGACCATTACACACCACACAACACATATATATTTATATTTGATATAATATTTTCAGCTGCGTGTTTTTAAACTGGCTAAGTCTTGGCCGGCGCTAAACCTTATTATATCCATAATGGGTAGGACAGTGGGAGCATTAGGGAATTTGACCTTTGTACTTTGCATCATTATATTCATATTTGCGGTGATGGGAATGCAGTTATTTGGGAAAAACTATACAGGTTCTCTTTAAAAAGCAATTTAGCATCTCTAAAGAACTTAGGCTTGTTTATTGATTATTAAGCTTCACACTCCCCAGTATATCACACAGGGCTTGATTGACCATTTCATACGAGACCACTCGGTCTCGCAGTGGCTTTATAACACGGAATGTTATAAAGCTATTCCACGCAGCTTGTGATTATAAGTTAAGCTTTGCATCAAGTAATATAGAACAAACATGCAGCTTCGCTTATCGAGGGTATTTCGATGCATCAGGTCGACTGATGGGATCTATGTCAATATTAGGCTGACAAAAAAAATAGTGGATGTAGCCAAAGATAATTAGATAACAAAAATAGATATTAATGAAATAGTACAAAATCGAAAGGCTCTCACATCTAATGTAAAAATATAGTGAAACATATATCCCACTCATACAGAAATAAGTCAACGCACATTTTGACAGGTTACTCGAGCACACATTTGCTAACCCTAGATTAAATTATCCACAATCGCTCAATAACATCCATACCCTCTATAGTCACGTATTGGGCGGTTGTGGCCTTCAGAAAGGTGCCGCAGTAGCATAGGTGAAGCGCCGGTAAGAGAGCTTGTGTGACGCCTTGTTTCACAATTTGTCCTTGCAGCTTCGAGTATTCAAATTGGCAAAGTCATGGCCGACACTTAATTTACTCATCTCTATAATGGGTAGGACGATGGGTGCCTTGGGCAACCTGACCTTCGTATTGTGCATCATTATTTTCATATTTGCCGTGATGGGTATGCAACTATTCGGGAAAAATTATGTGGGTAAGTCGAATTGGTGGGAGTCTTGCATGTTCGTTGGTGTATGTTAAAGTTAGTGACGCGACGCCCGCTGTACTTGTCAGTGAATCTACTTCAAAGGCTAGATAGAAAAGTTACTGAGTGAAATTTGAGAAAATAGCAATAGTTGTGTGATTTACGCGAAACCTAGAATTAATTAATTCTAGAGGTGTGTTTAATGAATAATCATAGCAACTTTTGAAGAAGATTCATTGAGATCAAGTTATTTGTTAAAGTGTGGAATGCGTCCTAGATTCGATCTGAACTCTCTGGTGACATGTTTGACTCCACGCTTTAATTCGGGCTCTTGGTCACGGTGTAAATGTTAATATTGTGTTGATGTGCGTCACACTCTTGTGCTCATCTCGTTAGGTGATTGGCAAGAGTCAATGTTATCCTTCCAAGTGAGCTTTTGTATCAATTGTATTGTACTTTTTTCTTTCAAAGCCCCCAGCGAAGGCGCCTCACTTGTGAGACATTCATTGCCAGCTTTTCTGATACTTTCAATTTTTGCAAACTTATTCTTTCATATATTTAAAAAATCAATACCATCCAGCTCAAATATAGTTTCAAAACACACTAACACTATGCCAACAGGCTGCTAAGTAAAACTTACTATATTGCATGTTTATGCTAGAAGTGATATTCTTAGAGTTTTAATTATTATCAGGTTAGTAACCTTGCTCTTTTCAAGGTAATGCATGGTTTTCTTAACCTGAAATCTTTTACATAAACATGTGTCTCAAACAGAGATGTCGGGTCACTTGATATTTTTGTAATGTCATAAAATCTTTTTAAGATCACTTATAAGCATGATCATTAGTAGTAAAATCATTGCCTGGAAATTGATTTGCACTTTCATGATATAATCACATATTAATTAGACCCGACATCTCTGAAATTTGTGTAAACATGTCAACAAAATAACCAATTCTGTATCAAGTAAATCAAAATCTATTATACTATATTAATTGAAAAAATACCAAAATATTTTTAATGTTCCAAAAGTTGTATTTGTTATTAATTTTTTATTAAAAGAGTACACTTTACTTTATGCTTTACACGAGCTATAAAAATGGCTTCGCTTTAATATGAATTACAAAAATTCTTTTTCTAATTATATTTTGAAATACAGACTACGTAGACCGGTTCCCTGATGGGGATCTTCCTCGGTGGAACTTCACAGACTTCATGCACAGCTTTATGATAGTCTTCAGAGTACTTTGCGGAGAATGGATTGAGAGTATGTGGGATTGTATGTTAGTGGGTGACGTTTCCTGCATACCTTTCTTCCTAGCCACCGTCGTCATTGGCAATCTTGTCGTGAGTATCAAAACGCTTGGTTATCTATTAACATATTTCTACCATACCAAAATAAATTCGTTCATAGGTCCTTAACCTCTTCTTGGCCCTGTTACTGTCAAATTTCGGATCATCGAACTTGTCATCGCCAACAGCAGATCAAGATACGAATAAAATAGCAGAAGCTTTTAACCGGATATCTAGGTTTATAGACTGGGTTAAAAAAAGCGTTGCTGATATCTTGAAACTGGTTAAAAACAAGCTCACGAATCAGATTGCTATTCACGCTCCCGGTAAGAACTGTCCCCGATGTATCACCCGTTGATGTAGCATGTTGTTGTGTGAATTTTAATAATGTTTTTCATATAAATTTGTAATAAATATGAACTAAATTCCTTCTTAATAAAGTTTAATTATATGTAGTATATTCATATACGTCATTGCTCAAATTATCTTGTGGTATATTTATAGATATATTATTACTTATAGAGAAGTTGTGTTTATAATCTATTGTTAAATCTGTACAACGTATTTATAAGACTGCATGATATATTTTTGACGTGAGATAATGTAATAATATATAATTATAAGGCATGTCGTGTTATTTGTGGTACACTGTGCGTTGCTTGTCCCCTAGCATTCAAGTGTAGAGTTCCAGACCTGTTTATAGATTGTTGTGGATTTGTGTTTTTCAACACTAAGAATATTTTTTATTGATGTGTATTTTCGCTTCAATACTATCTGTATCATTGCTAAATATGTATCAAACGCTTTATGTGTTATTTGCATGTACATCGATTTTGTGATTTGTAGGTGAGAGTAACAGAAATGGATGTCAATCATAGTATTGTATAATTATTTAATAAATACTAAGTTGTGTTATAATTAAAAAAATAGACAAATGAAAGATCTGAATGATTATAGTACACACATTGTAATTTAATTCGTTAGTTAGCAAGTGAGACAGGTTTATGTAATCTTTGATGTTATTCGGAATTATCTGGTCAAAATTTTAAAGTGCGATAATTAAGTTTTCGCCCTGGTCTGATTTCTATGCTTGGATGCTGCGCCCGCGCACGGTGGACAAATGACGCGCGACAAGTAGGCTTAAAGGCGGCTTTATGTGGCCGCTGTGTCTCCTCAGAACGCGTTGACAACGAACTGGAACTGGGCGCAGATATAGATGACGGTGTCCTCTACAAAGATAAGAAACTTAAAGATCAAGTGGAAGTTGCTATAGGTGATGGAATGGAATTCACAATACCCGGTACGTGACTGGCTGCAAATGCTTTATACTATGACCTATAACATATATCATGATCAATTTGCATAAATTTTAGGTGATAATAAATACAAAAAAGGTAAATTATTAATGAATAATATCAACGCTATAACGGACAACCATACGGATAATAGGATAAACTGTGAGCTAAACCATCATGGATACCCAATTCAGGTATAGAATGCATCAATTGTTCATCTAAAAAGTACCTAATCAATTGCATTATACTTCTAAATATTTCTGTTCTTTGCTTTATTAATATAAAAGTAAAACATTTGGATAATCTTTATAATTTAACAAAAATAACAAAAATTGTCATTTGTATCAGTAGAAAATATTCTTATTTTTCAGGACGATGATACCATTAGTCAAAAATCATATGGAAGTCATAAAATAAGGTCATTTAAAGACGAGAGCCATAAAGGATCGACCGACACGATAGATGGCGAAGAAAAGAAGGACGCTAGTAAAGAAGAATTAGGTTTAGAAGAAGGTAAATTGAAAATTATTGATTTTCATGGAAAAATATTGCATTGATATCATAAATATCATGTTTTTTTTATAGAAATGATAGCTGAAGAGGAAGATGGTAAATTAGATCTAGCCAAAATTGACATCAAAGCCGGTGAAGGTGAGGTAATGGACTCGCCAGCCGACTGCTGTCCGGAGCCATGCTATCAAAGGTTCCCATTTTTGGCTGGTGATGATGAATCACCCTTCTGGCAGGGCTGGGCTATGTTAAGACTCAAAACTTACAGACTTATTGAAAACACGTACTTCGAAACAGCTGTGATAACTATGATATTACTCAGTAGTTTGGCTTTGGTAAGATTTTGTGTATGAACGGCTTTAAGGTACAATGTTAATGTATGCGAATGATATAATATTGTTTCAGGCTTTAGAAGATGTTCATTTACCACATCGACCTATACTCCAAGACATATTATATTATATGGATCGAATCTTTACTGTAATATTCTTTATCGAGATGTTGATCAAGTGGCTCGCTCTAGGATTTCAGAAGTACTTCACGAATGCCTGGTGCTGGCTCGACTTCATCATTGTCATGGTAATATAAATGTATTAATATATTTATTGTAAATTCAACGAAAATTAATGTAAAAGCTAATAAAAGGAAACTTCTATAATATTTACTTGAACTACAGAAAATACATAAAAAAGTGTTTTTGCTAATAAGAGTTTATAGGAATTTTACCAAGAAATATGCTTCTGAAAGGTATTAAAGTATTAAGGATGTTGGTAATATATTTAACGAGTAACGAGTGGTATCGTTAGTTGTCGCTCGTTAACCACGGAGCCGTGATGGCGGGGGCGGACGACATCCCAGCTTTCCGTTCGATGCGTACTTTACGCGCACTTCGACCTCTGCGCGCCGTTTCCAGATGGGAAGGCATGCGCGTGAGTACGCGCGCTGACTGGTTGCTCAGCAGATAACGTCGTGCTGCCTGCCGCCATATATATAGCATTTTGCATTAACATTTTATTAGCTTCAGTGCAGGCAGCGCGACCAACAAACGTGAGCTTTGACTGTTCAGTGTCTACTGTAGCGAGGACCAAGACCGGCCTCCTTGTCACCAGCTCTTGATGTCGTCTGTTTGTCTGTGGAACTGCTTCTATGTATTTCCCACAACTCTATATTGATAGACACCTTATACGATGTTCTAACAACAACATTTCTGGATATGCATGATGTCGTATTATGTGATATACTGTTGCCTTAGTTGTATTGTTATTATTTCATAAAAGTTTTTTTACAGTGGCAATCTATTAACAGAGACTAACTGGCACATTCCCTCCTACTGCTATTGGTGTCTTGTGTTATAATAATTCTACTATATATTTTTAAATTATGTAAAAATTTTAGTTATGTGTGAGAAATCCAAGAAATATTGTACATTATGTTTCTTTGATATCTAAAGCTTTGTATATTTCCTGAATGTAACCTGTACACCCTATGATATTATTGTTTTTGTTATAACTTGGCTTTTGTGCATATTCTCGCTTTTGGATTGTCAGGTTTCTTCTTGATATAAAATTATCTTTTCAGTAAGATCTTGGGATTGTAAGTCTTCGGTAATTAAAACTCCAGAAAAATTAAATATTTTAATTTACAGGTTTTTATCGAGACCTAGGAGTCGAACTTTAAATACCAACCAGAGTAAACCGTGTAACTTTAAACGTATTGTTACTGTGTATTTTCAAATGTCAACTGTTGATTTCATCAGGTCTCGCTTATAAACTTCGTAGCGGCGCTTTGTGGCGCCGGTGGCATTCAGGCGTTCAAAACGATGCGAACGCTTCGAGCCCTCCGACCGCTCAGGGCTATGAGCCGCATGCAGGGCATGAGGGTACGTACCTCTGCCGCGACTCTGCCTCTCTAACTTACCACCTCTCACTACACAGCTCGTTCAGATACAACACTCACAGTACAATTCATAATCATAGTACTCGTACATCAGTATAAATAAACGTAGAACATCCTAATTAAATCGACATCATTTTGCAATCATTGGATTTATTTTTACTTTTGAAATGTACAATTCATTGACCGTAGTCGAACATTGATTTCTTAGCGAATTATTTTGAAGCAGATTTTCGATGGCACCCTTGAATGGCTTAGTATCATCATGAGTCGTGGTTCTAAGTTGCGTCGTGTATCAGTCGTCCGATTTATCACAAGTATATTTCGGTTTACGTTTTCTCTTCGATTCTTTTAATACTTTATAGTACATGGAATGTATTTTAGATAATGCACCTTAGATTTAACAACTGTTCATGGAAATATCAATGGCAGAGCGTCCTGCGTGCATGCGGTAGTCTTAGTCTTTCAATTCGCCTATTTTTGGAAATCTTTTTTGACGGTAAGAGTGTTTAGTCATGCTTATGTTTCAATGTATAATGTACTATTGCTTGAGTATTTGTGCATGTAATGTATTCAGTGAAATAATAAAATGTATGTTTTGGTGATAACTTTTTGAACAATTAAAGATTTAAAAAATGATTTAAAGGTTTAAACTATTTTTAATGATAGCTAGATTTTGAATTAAAGTTCTGTTATATGATGTGATTAAATAAATTGAAAAAGTTTGCAACCAAGACTATCAAGGCATCAAGAAATTCACGATTCCCATAAAACTAAGCACATAATTTCATCAAGTATTCCATCTTCCGTAAGGGATTGTCCATTAATCACGTGATCTTTTTTTAGCATTTTTTAACCCCCCCGCCCCCATTAGTGATACGTCGTGAGGTTTAAGACACCCCCCCCCCCCCTTCTCAACATCACGTGTATTTTTAGTAGCTACAACGAATCTTAAAATTTTCTGAATATTATCTTAATTTAAATACAGGTATAAACTATAATCTTATATTATTCTGAAATTAAGGACCATAATAAAAATGTCTACACCAGGTTGCAAGTTTTTTTTAAATATTTGTTTAAAAATCGCGCGTTAGACGAAAAAATAAATACACGTGATATCTTACTACACCCCCCCTCCCCCTTGTGATATTTTCGTGATTTTTATCAAACCCCACCCCCCCCTTTCAAACCTCACGTGATTAATGGACAGCCCCTAAGCAGAAAGTCTTCTGTGCAAAATTTTTCTAAGTAACTTCAAATTTTAGGTGGTAGTGAACGCTCTGGTGCAAGCGATACCATCCATCTTCAACGTGCTGCTCGTGTGTCTCATATTCTGGCTTATTTTCGCTATAATGGGTGTACAGCTCTTCGCCGGGAAATATTTTAAGGTCTGATATATTTTTTTAATATTCTAGCAAGTTTTTTGACAAAATGTTATTTAAAATTTACACTAGAATATATGCAATGATAATAATCCTACAAAAGAGCAATATTCGATTCGATTCCTATATTTTCTAATTTTAATTTAAGTACCATCTAGTGTTGTTTGTAATATTTTTTAATAAACCTTTAATTGCAGTGTGTCGACATGAACCATACCACCTTAAGCCATGAAATAATACCAGATAGAAACGCGTGCATTTTAGAAAATTATACGTGGGAGAACTCACCGATGAATTTCGATCATGTTGGTAAAGCATATCTGTGTCTGTTTCAAGTCGCCACTTTCAAAGGTTGGATTCAGATTATGAACGACGCCATTGATTCACGAGAGGTACGAAAACAGTTGAATTTAGAATTTAATAACTTATAAATTTAATGAGATTTAATGATTGATCTTGTCTATTTAAATCTTCCAGGTAGACCGACAACCCATCAGAGAGACGAACATATACATGTATTTATATTTTGTATTTTTCATCATCTTCGGATCATTCTTCACTCTCAACCTATTCATTGGTGTGATCATCGATAACTTTAACGAACAGAAGAAGAAAGCTGGAGGAAGTCTTGAAATGTTCATGACTGAGGATCAGAAAAAGTATTACAACGCCATGAAGAAAATGGGCTCCAAGAAACCACTGAAGGCCATACCAAGACCAAGAGTGAGCTTACATTGTTATAATGTACATACGAAAAGTTAAGAAAGTAAAATTTGCTAAATTATTTTTTATTCTTTCAGTGGCGACCTCAAGCAATTGTATTTGAAATAGTAACTGATAAGAAATTTGACATGATTATCATGTTGTTCATTGGTCTCAATATGTTAACAATGACGCTAGACCACTATCAGCAATCAGATACGTTCAGTGCTGTCCTGGATTACCTTAACATGATATTCATAGTAATATTTAGTTCAGAGTGCCTGTTAAAAATTTTCGCCTTACGATACCATTACTTCGTGGAGCCTTGGAATTTGTTCGATTTTGTCGTTGTAATGTTTTCTATACTCAGTAAGTATTTTTAACACAGTGAACATAAATTCATGTTCGAAATTTATGTTGCAACTAATTGTCTTTTGTTTTAGGTTTGGTTTTGAGTGATATTATAGAGAAGTACTTTGTGTCGCCTACTCTATTGAGAGTAGTCAGAGTAGCAAAAGTTGGTCGAGTTCTTCGACTTGTGAAAGGAGCAAAGGGCATCCGAACACTATTGTTCGCCTTAGCCATGTCACTGCCAGCCCTCTTCAATATTTGTTTACTATTGTTTCTAGTGATGTTTATCTTCGCTATATTTGGAATGTCATTTTTCATGCATGTGAAGGACAAAGGAGGCCTCGACGACGTGTACAATTTTAAAACTTTTGTGCAGAGTATGATTTTGCTATTTCAGGTAAAAGCTTTTCTTTTTATACATCCAAGATATGTTTGATATGGGTGACTGGAACAGTATAATATTATCAAATAATCGTTTCTGTTTTAAAATATTCAATAAATATGTGTTTCCCCTTTAGATGTCAACCTCAGCCGGTTGGGACGGAGTTCTCGACGGCATCATAAATGAGGAAGAATGTGATCTGCCAGATAATGAGCGTGGTTACCCTGGTAACTGTGGATCCGCTACAATCGGGATCACTTACCTACTGTCCTACCTCGTAATATCTTTCCTCATTGTTATTAACATGTATATCGCTGTCATTCTCGAGAACTACTCTCAGGTATATATATTTCTTATATTCCATACAAGTATTTAAGAAAAGATTCAAAAACTTTTTTATTCCTCAGGCAACGGAAGATGTACAAGAAGGCCTAACTGACGACGACTATGACATGTACTACGAAATATGGCAGCGATTCGATCCCGAGGGTACGCAATATATCAGATACGATCAACTGTCCGATTTCTTGGATGTGCTCGAACCACCGTTGCAAATACACAAACCTAATAAGTACAAGATTATATCTATGGACATACCAATATGCCGCGGAGACATGATGTTCTGCGTGGACATCCTGGACGCCCTCACGAAGGATTTCTTCGCGAGGAAGGGCAACCCCATCGAGGAGTCGGTGGAGGTCGGCCGGCCGGACGAGGTGGGGTACGAACCCGTGTCGTCGACGTTGTGGCGACAGCGCGAGGAGTACTGCGCGCGGCTCATCCAGCACGCGTGGCGGCGGCACCGGCGAGCGCAGTCCCCGACGGGCGGCTCGGTGAGTGGGTCGTGCGCGGGCGAGGCGGAGGGCGCGCCCACGGCCGTGCTGCTGGACGCCGGCGGGGGCGCGGGCGGCGCGCACCGCGTGGTGCTGCAGGCGGCCGGCGCGGCGCCCCGGCCTCCCGAGCCCGCGCCGCCGCCCGCGCCCGTCTGACCCGCGCTGGCGCTCGCGCTGCTGCCCGCGCTGGTCGACGACGCGCCGCTGCCCCTGCCCGCACCGCTGCCCGAGCTCTTGAGCCCGCCCAAGCGCACTTGATTTTTTTACGCTGATTTCGAGTATATAGTGACAGCGGGCGAGCGACGCGACGCGGTCCGTCCCCCGCGGACTGTTGACCCGCGCGTGCGGAGACGCGAGCGTTCATCGGAGTGTTTTGTGTTCGCACTGTCGCAGCTTGCGAGACGATTTGTTTTGCGACCGATGATCGTGATTGTCGAGTTTAACTTTTTAGTGTTTTACTTTGTCGCGTCAATTCCGATCTCGAGGTGGACCCGTGTATCGGTCGGAAGGATTCGTATTAGCGAGCACGCAGTTTTGTTTCGTCACTAGTTTCGTAAGATATCGGATAAATTGAGGAAACATTAAATGCTTATTTTTGTATTCGACGATTGACACTCTTTCTGTGTAAATGTTCAAAGGCGAGTTGGCTAGATGTCTAAGATTGTCTACGTGTATATAAACTGAGCGATATCATTTCCCTTCCCCTAAATGATGTCGATCAGAAAAAATGCATGAGCGTTGGAGAACGACGCGGAGTGATGTTTGCTTGATAAAGTCCGCTTGACTCGGACGTCGAAGTGGCCGCTGCCGGTCCCCGCGGCCGCGGCCACTGGCGACGCCGCACTCGACTTATCACATTTCCAATATCTAGCATTTTAACATCAGTACATAATATCTATATGTATTCATTTAAATTGTCTAACGCGTTTGAACGCTAGCGTGATTGTATTTAATACCTAAGCGCTTAAAAAAGCAATGGCTACGCCGATTCATATCAATTATGTCCATGATAGTTTTTAATAGTTCCGATTAATATGCTTCTAACTGTAACAAAAATCGTAACGTCTTACCTTTCTGTGGAGGTCGGTCGTCGCGGAGTTTAAGGTTTAGAGAAATTTTGCATAGCTGTCTATGCTTAGCAAATCAGCAGTGAAATTGGTACCAGAGTTCACTTCCGTCCTAATTCAGAAAGCATCATAGGAATCGAGCCATTTTACGTAATGCGCACCTTTTCAAAGTTAATGTAATTTTCTTCCCCTGAATTACATTAGCCGCGGCGACGCTCGCGTCTTCCCTCGCGTGCGTCGCCCCATCTGAACCTGATCTTATACTGCCACCGGGCTGGCACTGCTTCTCTTATATAACTCTAGCACGTCATTTCTATCAATGTTGAATGCAATATTGTAACAATCTATCGCGCTGTAGGTGCAAACTTTTATTGTTAAACTGAACATGTGGAAGGATTTTGAATATCGAAAAGCCATGAAATTAGCCATAAGAGATATAATTAAATAACCTAAGAGATCGAACGTCCCTTACCGAGTAAGGTAGATATTATTGGAATATTTTTATTTTTCGATTGACATCTCTCTAATTAATGATGTTAGCGCAATCGTAAAGTTGTCGAGATACACCGTGCTAATCTTCGCGTCTAACAACTCTTGGTACTGCGACAACTCGATTGTTTTAATTACAGCTCTGCCAGTATTGTCATTTCTAGCACAATATGATACAAAACATACATTTTTGTAAATAACTTATGGAAGTGATAAATTTTTACTTCTTTATAAATATTCAGAGCTTATAGCCGGGAGATGCCCGAAGTAGCACGATGCAACACATGACTTATCGTGTTTCTATGGATATCAATGAGTCGCGCAGATAAGTAATAAAGCTTGAAGCAATGAAGTTAACGTGTGCTCCAGTTCCGCTTTTAATAAAAGATCATGTCACTGAATAGTTGTGTGTTGGTTGTTTTCAAATTCGTTTTTATAAAATGTGAAAAAAATTATGAATGTGCAAGACAATCTTAACGTTGCAAAGTTCTAAACGAGTCGGTGTTTTGTAAACTAAAATGACGCTTAACGTTTTGCACCTATTTTGCAATAATAAATTACGGTTACAGATAATAAATCCTTAGGTACCTACTTTTTATAAAAAGTTAAAACGAGCAGTGCATGAGCCAGCGAGTTTCCCCGTCGCTAGGTCACGCACCGCGTTCAAACAGCAGCCCTCGGTTACTTCAGAGTTCAGTCTCTAACGCTTCCGCCAGCCCAACTGGCAACGTAACGACCACGACACGACCGACACGAAAAGTCGTGATCTAGTTCAAAACAACGGGAGCGTAGCGTCAGGGAACGGTTCATACGAAACAAGAATCTGAGAAATCATCGATATTTCTATATAAATTATTAAAAAACGTTAGGTAAATTTAAATGAGGAAAATATTGATCGTAGTTCATTTATCAATGATACCTACCTATCTGCTTTTGTGACGTAGCTCCTAATGTTTCAGTAGATGGTTAGCGTAGACAATCTCGACCTATTATTTGTGTATGTTTCAAATACCGATTCTGTGTTCATCTGAACCGCTCCACGACGCTAGTATATACCATTATATTTTGTTATGTTACTGAATAAAAGTTATTGTTTTGGTAAAACCAAATATTTTATCTACTATTAGGCATATTGGCACAAAAAAGTTGTGTTTAATTAAGTTTAGACAATAAGTTACGATATCATTGTATTATTTCTTTAAATAAACTTATGACAAAAAGTGAGTTCAGTTTGCTGAATGATAGAGATTTAATTGAGTATTTATTATATATATTGTTGAAGTTTGTACAAAATAAATTAAGTAAACGATAAATATAGAACTTGACTGCTTTAATATATTTGTTTTATTTCACCTTACAATATTTTGATGTATAAAACGAGGAGCGGAGTTAAATAAAACTTCATTTACTATTTTTATTTTGGTTTTATTCATAGTATAAAGAGTTCTATGCATGTTTTATAAGATAATGTTGCATAAATTGTAAAATTGATATAATGCTGTCATCTTAACTAAACTAAATTATTAGTCTTTAGTCACTTGATAATTTATTTATAAAAAATCAGTGTTCAAATATTCTAGTATCAGGGCCTGTAAAATGATGAATCGAATTATTTAACAATCAATATGTTTTTCATTCATGGTTCATACATAAAATACGTCACACGTCAGTACCACGAAAATATGAAACGAATAAATTCACAACATACATGTAAAGTAATGGTGATGAAATTAAGTAAGTATTGTCAAAATAGTTCAAATTACGATAATCTCAGTATAAGAGAAAATTGCTTTTTGAATTAGTGAGTTGTAGACAACTATTTCCACATAGAACAAAAATATTATTAGGGCTTCTAGTGTGGGTCATTCTTTATAGCCATTCCATGTCATTATTTTTGTTTAAGAAATCCTTTAGGCATAATAGCTGAGCTGAAGGCAAATTATATTGCTTGTCACTGTCATCTATAAATTGACATATAGAAACCGAATAAGCCACATTCCTTCTACGGTTTCTTTGCTTGTGGATTGTAGAACTCAATCAGTTTTTAACAACTTGGTGATTTAAAATATCTTGATGCTAAAACAAATACAGTGTAAACTCTATATAACGACACTGAAAGGACCGTGCATTTTAGTGCGTTATAGAGAGTTGCCGTTAAATAGAATGAACAAAAATCAGAATTAGAAAAAGACAAAGATTATTTCAGACTAGTGTTAGTACTTATGTACATAAAAAAGAATGTTATTCGAACGCTATTGTGTATAGTCAGTTATTTTTGTTTGACGTCTTTTGCAGCACCAGTACTGTTGTTGTATTTTTTTAGTTATTTTATTCATATCTTGCGATATTGAGGCATCTTGTTGATAAAAGAAATAATTTTCCAGTAGACTAGCTGCTTCCAAAGCTTCTTTAATGCTCGGCGGAGGCTCAGGCTCATCTATCTCATCTTCTTCATTTCCTTGCTGTTGATCCTCAGTTTTTCTCACTGAATCTAAAATTTCTTTGTCTTTGAGTGAAGCCGTTGTAAAGAGGCAGTCATCTACTTCCATGTAGGTTTCCAAAACCGTCGACAGGTGTAAGCAATTTGTAATTGTAAACAAAAGAACGAATTTCTTAGAAAGTTCGGTATGCATGATAGGGACAGTAAACTCGTATTGCGGGCTAGAATAACAAAGCGACAAAGGAACGTACACAGCTGCACAGTTTTTACTAATTTTAGCAACTTAAAAGGTACTTTTTATTACTTAATTGTTGTCGTTATTGAGAGTGGTTGTGCCGCTATGTAGAGTGTAACATTGTATGGTAAACAAGCTAAACCAACCAAAGTCAAATGATTTCGACGCTTTATAGAGTTTGTCGTTAAATCGAGTGTCGTTATATAGAGTTTACACTGTATGTACATTGTACAAGTACAATCATATTCTTGTGGGCCACTTCAAGGAGCTTTAAGTCCTATCATAGGCACTCAAATCATTTTTCATTTATACATTTTCAAGTTATAACTCATATTTAAATGTTAGTGGCAAATTATTGTTTTTGTGTTTAATAATATTTATAAAAGTAACATTATCTATTATAGGCATAGTTTACGTTGTGTTTTTTTTTTGTTTTTTATGAACTCTCTGCACTCCTCTGAAAAGTATCGAGAATAGAAGGCCAATAAATGGAATTTTTCCATGGAATGCTCTTTTCATAAATGTCACTCTCACAATTCTGTTCTTGACAAAACGCTATAATGCGTTAGTACTAACGTCTTCAAACACTTATACACCTTAATTAATTTCTTTGCCAATATTAAAATGGCCGTACAGTGCCTTTAATAGAATCTTGAGAGCAATAGATCTAAAATACAGAAACTGATATTCCTTGTAGCTTTTCCAAACTGCGTTCATCCACATTTCAACAAGTTCAGGACACGAGAATCTTTTCTCCTTTCTTTTAAATATGTTTATCTTGAAATGGTTTTGCTTAGTATGTGAAGGAAAAATTATATTGCAAATAATCTCGTTTATAACAATTTCGAAGGAAGCATAATTTTTCTTTTACCAACTTTGTTTTTTTTTGTCTTTTTGCAAACTTTCCTTTCAAAATAAAATTAAAAAGTCGGCACGGTAATTGAAAATTGTAGAGTATTGTAATCGTACTACAAAATGTATCTAAATAAGGATTACCTACCTCTCAATTGAAGCTCTTCACTTATCCTCAGTTTTTGTGGATGGAATTTGTCAGTAAAGTTATTTATAGAGAATGTAAGCCCAAAGCCTTTTATTCAAAATAATATGCAGCGTTGTGGTCGGTATTCACATCCTAAACTTCTTTATCCTGTCTACAATTTAACTTTCAAATTCTCCAATACTTTAAGTATTGAATTTTCACATGCATATATAAAATTCTTGTTAGAATTATGTGTATATTTATTTCAACAATATAAATTAATTGAATCAACTGATTTTCATCTTTACTTTTTTCACACACATGTAAACGAAGTCCGATAAAACGGTTAAAAATAAGAATTTAAAATCGTGTGACGTATTTTAAGAATGATATTTAAGTCCAAATGACAATACAAGTTCAAATCTAAACGAAAATTTACTTGAAAATGCCATATAAAACAAATGTATGAAATATTATAATTTTTTATTTTGCTATTTATTTACTTTATTACCAAAATTTATTTATAACTTTTTTTTTCAGTTTGAATAAAACTACTAAAAGCTAATTAATTAATACTCCTAAGATTACTTCTCAACGGTGTTGCCAGATTTAATGAAACTACGAATAAACTGTTTATATGGCTACAAATTTCATAATCAATAAATAAATAGCGTACACAAACCTAAGAAATGTCCCAATCTTAACTAGATCTTGTGGGAGAAGGCGCCAATGCATCCCTGCGATAAATATTTATTTTGAGTATCATAATTATTAATATTAACTTTTGTATTTCTTGGCTTGGTTTGTTCTCTACTAAGGGATTTATTCTAAGACTGCATCATATTATTTATAGGATTACAATGTCAGAAGTGGGATTATATGTATAGAAATAAGAAATCAATATTGGATGTTACTATTTTTATTTCCGTCTTAATTAAGACAAACGTGTCCTCATAATGACACAAATACAAGATGACTGTCATTATAATAATTTATACAGCATCTATATGTACAATGTATGTCTGTACGTCCTCCGTTCACAACGTATATAGGAAACTGTACGGTGTAACAGAGGACCGGTACAGCCAACACAGCGCCCACTATGTGGACGTGAAAGCCTCGCACGATACAAGACTGATCGTACTTAAAACTCCAAGGCAGATATGTAGTGCTATAATAAACAAGCGTACAGCATTCACATAAATAACGCTATTATTTTTCCTTTAATAAACAAAAATATATATATAAAACAATCATTTAGTTGTTATGAAATATAAACTGCGAGTGATGTTAGACGGAAAGAAATTATATTATTCGGGCCTTAGAGGCGACAAAGACGATGATCACAGAATAAAAAACACTATATCGTCAACTAGCTTACTTTAAGACAGTATTCTAATAACAAAAATACGTTTTTTTTTTGGTAAAAAATATTCTTTTCTCTTAACAGATATTGTGCCACTATTTGATTTAAAAGATTGTATCAAAACAATCAAGCTGACTCAATGTAAGAGGAATAGGTCACTTTGATAGATTTCACTAATAACAAATCAATATTGACAACACTAACACTTCAGGATGCAACGGATGTCAGGGTCTGATATATGTATTGTACAAATCTTATATTATGTTTTTTTTTTTATTTTTTCTATATAAAGGAGATCCAACCTTTGTAATTAAAATAATTTCAATAATCTATTTTACTTTATCTAATCTGAAATTAAGGATCAGTGTATTTTTTAACTATTCACAAAGAAAGCTCAATGTCCAGTTATATTCGTACAATGTCATGAATTATAAAGCAAAATTAAATACAACTAAAGATTCGACACACAACTAAAATGTTATTAAAATATAGGAAACTAACTCAGATTGACCGTTCCATGCCATTTAAAATCTTACCACCGAAATACTAATATATTTAATTACATTTAATCTCAAAACACCAATAAAAGTGTAATATTAGGCACCAAATAACGAATTTTTTTACAAAGTAAGCCGACTCCAGCTAACAGCAACGAAGCCAAAACGTGTCACTGACTCAAACAAATCATATAAAATCTATAACCGTAGTATTAAATCATGAAATTGTCAATCCAGAGTAGACATCTAACATTTGACTAAAATTACCAAAAATGTTATACAATATACTGTATACTAGTAATATTACATGTTTATGAGATCTTTATCTACTACAGACGTGTACTTCAAACAAATTAAAATACTGTTACACTCGATGAATATTTCAAAATGATAAACAAAATTCTATACTCCGTTAGTCGGATATTATGTACAGATGTTCTATTGGCGTGAGGTGTTGGTGCGAGAGAGACAGATATATCTGTTTAATGTGTGTTAGACAAGGATGGGTTTACTCTGTGTAGTCCCACCACTCCTTCTCGTAACCTTCGTGGACGTGCTCCAGGAGTACCTTCCGCCGGCTGTCGCAATATCTGGAACAAAATAATCATATAAAACATGAGTTTAATTAAAAAACAGTACTATAATAGCTTCATAATAATCAGTTGAGGCAACTCTCTTCAACAAACATTTATCACAGACTTTGCTAATACTTTCCCCTGCTAAGACGATGTACAGAGCAATCAAAAGAAGGTCTTATTTAACAATTTTGGCAACTGATTCGATAAAAATTTATTAGGAATTTTGGAAAGAAAATAGCAAGAAAATCATCTTAAACCCAAGTCTTTTGCCATTTTAACGTAGTTCTGCAAATCCTGTATAGATTGCAGCGATTTCATATCTACATATATTATTTAAATTTGTTATTAATGGCTTGAAACTATTTTTTTTTTCTATATGCTTCAGCTATTTATTTTTATATACCTCTTACTAAGTAACCAGAAATTCACTCACTTTTCTAGTCCTACAAAAACTTATATAATAAAATAAAGCTGTTTAAATAAGTCAGTGGTGGCCTAATGGTTAGAGGGCCCGCCTCTCGTTGCCGAGAGTGCGGATTCGATCCTGGCCCGGGTAAGTACCAATGTGATTTTTCCGAGTCATATGTACTCTCTATGAATATTTAGACATCACTGATTAATGCTGATTCCCAAAAGAGGGTTGATGTCAGGCAGGCGAGCCGGTCGTAAAAAACAATTAGCCAAAACTATTGACAACAAGTAAGGCAGACCCTGGCTATAGCCGGGAAATTGCCAGGTAGAAGAAGAAAATAAACCTGTTTAAATTATGTAACATGGAGGGCCCAAAAACTATCATCTATATAAAACTATCCCAGGTGGCTTCTCCACAATAAATTCGGCAATGCATCTACAACAGCCCTTATTGGGTAATAGTGACTTGCCCCTATGGGTCATACAAAAAAACTCCTTCACCTGTACTTATCCTGCACTTTCTGCTTGATGTCAGCTAAATTCTCACTAGTGATGTCCCTCTCCAGGTATTCCGATAGAGTTTCAGTGGCCGACTCCAGGTCGCGTTGGTTGTCTTCAAAGATGACAGACTGATTGGTCTTCTTCAGGTAATACGCGAACACGTACGTGTACATGAGGGTTTGACGGCACTGACATAAGATGTCCACGGCTCGCTTAAGGAATTGTACCTGCAAGAACCACTTACTTACAGATCAATAGAACTAGATTTATGCAAGAAAAGAAATGCTAAGATTTTTGTCAACCAATATAAAATTTAGTTAAATTATCGGTATTTTCACTTGAAATCGTTGTTAAGTTAAGGTAGTCATGGGTGTAAACAAGTCTTTTAGAGTTCTTTACAAGAATAAACAGGATTTTAAATGAATTTCCTAAATATATTTGAATCATCCAACCTCAATCCAACTCATATTATGCTGTTGCATCTCTTCCATCTTTTCCTTAACGGATGCGTACAGTTTGGATTCGAAGCGCAGCGACTGCATGTGGTTCATATAGCGGTTGCAGTAGAAGAGATAGCGCTGCAGCGCTGCACGCGAGCGCTCCTGAGAGTCGCGGGCCGCTTTGGCCTCGTCCACGTCGTACCTACGAATTATTCAGTGATACTAACAGGTCTGATACTAACAGCTGCCATAGAACCATATGATAATTGATTAATGGAAACTCTTCAGGCCTAGGTAACTTATGAATGAACTTAGTACAACAAGTCGTATTGTTATTAACATTGGCAAGGGATATATATATCCATTGAATTAATAATAATTCAATCTCCGAAATACAAAGCCTATCGACGCTTTTTCACAGGTTCTGTGGCAACAAATATATATATGAATGAAAATAAATAAAACAACTATCTAAAACGACTAGACTACGACACAAAGAACCAAAAATAGTTACGATACTGTAATCAAAAATAAAAGACAGGAAAGACAAAAGAAAAAACGAAAAAAAAGAGGTCATTGGAAGAAGATAATTCCAAAGCCTCGACGATTATATTCAAATCGTGTGTCGACTGGATGTAGAGCATCCGAAGACTTAGATTCGACACTATAACACGACACTCGACACTCGAATCTCAACACTCGACACTCGACACCCGACACCTGACACATCAACTAAGTACCACGATACTTGCATATCATGGAGATATTGTCTCAGTGAATATCTCTCTGACCTACGGCACATGGAAAAAACAGCTTATCATGATATATACAAATGTTCAGTTCATACAACGATGGCTCCTATGTATAAGGGGGCCGTTCAAGTATTACGTAAGCACTATGGAGGGGCAGGGGGGTCTTTGCTTTGATTATTTTGCATGACATGGGGGGTAGGGGAGTCTAGATGACATTACGTCATCGGTAGTTATTTACTTTTTAATCGTCACAACAAGAAGATCCATAAAAGAAACATAATTATAATATTTTTCTGGATTTATATGAAAAAAAAACCATACAAGACAAGGGGGATGGGGGGTAAATAATTGTAATAAATCTGCTTACGTAATACTTGAACGGCCCCAAGGGCTAATGTGCAAAATGACAATTGTTCAGTAGAGGCATTTATATTTGATTTTTTGCATAACAACTATGACATACTTGTATATTAAACTTATGCTTTTTTACTGCAATAAAAACTAATCTTTTCCAGCAACAAATACACATTTTTTTTAATGGATGTTGTAAAATACAGTATTATGAAGTGTTTAAGGGGTCGTTCAAGTATTACGTAAGCACTATGGAGGGGCGGGGGGTCTTTGCTTTGATTATTTTGGATGACATGGGGGGTAGGGGAGTCTAGATGATCATTACGTCATCGGTAGTTATTTATTTTTTAATCGTCACATCGAGAAGATCCATAAAATAACATAATTATAATATTTTTCTGGATTTATATGAAAAAAAAAACCGTACAGTAATTGAAAATGTTTACGTAATCATGGGGGGAGAGGGTAAGAGCTTTGCTTACTTTTGCTGACAACGGGGATGGGGGGGTAAATAATTGTAATAAATCTGCTTACGTAATACTTGAACGGTCCCTAAAGCATAAAAATGTCTAAATCGCTACATTGCTCCTTATACATAGGAGCCATCGACTTCATCATGGGTTTATACCAACCGGTTGCAGTTGTACCAGCTGCTGCCGTGAGGTTCCCAGGGTCCGAGACAAACCCAGCAAAAGTCCGCCTTACAGTTCTGATTCTTACACACCATGTGGTTACAACCTCCATCTTTCTCTATGGTCACATTACATTTAGGACACTCCTTAGTATTGGCCGCTATCCAGTTTGATGTTTCCGAATCATCATCGCATTTCTAAAAAAAAATATCTATTTAGTTTCATATATGCATATTAAAGTAATTTATAGGTTGTATCAAATCGCATTGCGAGTCAGTAGTCTTCGTTCATAGCGTCAAAGAAATTATATATACCCACGTTTCTTTCCTCAGTTTATGCATCGCTGAAGCTATATAAAATAACATTATCTACAAAATACTTGCTGTAATGTCATTAATAAGCAATTAAATATAAAATATATTTAGCTAATGACAATGATAACATAGGACACATTGAAATTTGTAAATTAGACAACTTTAAGTAGCAAAGGTGTTAATGGTAGAACCTTCACACAAGATATTGCAGATCTTTTAAAAAGTATACAATTTGTTGAATGGTAAGACTTCATATGTCAGTCTTAAACTTACACTCCACTAATGAAACCATTATCATATATAAAAATATTTTTCTTTCATAGAATTACTCATTATAGCTATTAGTCTAAGATCCCGATATAAGGCGACCTTCACCGAGATGTTTATTTGATGAAACATATTTTATATTCAATTTAATTTGTCAATAACTATTAGGGTGGAGCGAAAATTTTTTTTTCACATTTCGTAATTCTAAGTAGCAAAAGTTTATGCTTTATACGCTCAAACATGCACCAGTAAAATATTATTTAAAAAAAAAGAGTATAAGTACCTCCGAAAGGTCATTAAACTTTTATAAAAAGTGGATTTTAGACAGGAGTTGATGTAATTATATTTACATTACATCTTGATATATTTTATCTCTTTATTATCTTAATATATTGCTAATATACTCTTTTATAATAATAAAATATAAAAACAACGTACAATAATAACAACACGGAAAGGGAGCGGTGCCAATCAGTTACTTACTACGCGGGTAGACTAAAGTTAGTTCACCTCGTAAGACACTATTGTCTTTCGAGGTGAACTAACCTAAAAATATTATTTGTTAATAAACATGGAAAAAACACGCAGTGCTTCTAAATGCCCAATATTTGGTGAATGTTGTGAGTTAAAGAAAAACGTGTTACCAACTTACGAAGATGTTGTCAAACATTACGAATGGACGCGGCACATTATAAAGATAAGCAAAAAAGAGCCCAAATTTTCAGAAATTGCTGATAAAATCGTACCAGAAATCGAAAGTATATGGCAAGTGGCATCTTTTCCAATAGTTACCGGTACCAGGATTGTTCAGATGTTAAAAGCGTATCACGAGAAACGAAAAAATCTTTTGAAGTCGATAGCAAAAAATGCCCAGCAAACGATGGAAAGTTTTATACAAAATAAAAAGTAACTTTTTGATATATCGGCTTGCAAATGTAAGGATTTTAACTATTGCACCTGTCCTAGAGAAAAAAAGGTCACAAAACGGGAACAAGCCTTTTTAATTGATCAAAGGACGGCTCGTAAAATGATAATTGGCGGAGTTGATGTTGTCACTACCAAAAGAAATCTAATAAATCAGGAACGGAAGTTAAAACGTAAACTTTGCTCCAATAACTCTTCTAGTGTAAGTACGTTGCCTTTTAATTTAGACGTCAGCACCTCTTCACTTTCTTCCAATAGCGATGAGCTTACAATAAACGAATCATCTGCCTGCAATACTAAATATGTCATTCCTGTAAAGAAAAGGAAAAAAGTGTCGTGCATTAATTTACCTACTGTATCAAAAACATGTGATAGATACGGAGTATCTGACAGGGCTGCTGCTGCGAATGTGTCATCAGTATTACATGACATTGGGTCCGAGGTAGAAGTTTTAGACAGAAGTAAGTTACGAAGAGAAAGAAACAAGACCAGACAGGAGTTAGTGAAACAGGTAGACCTCAGAGATATTTCTGCACTATACTTTGATGGTAGAAAGGACAGAACTTTGAAAATTATAAAAAAAGGAAAAAGAAATTACAGAAAGGTCATAGTTGAGGAACATATTTCACTTATTCAGGAGCCAGAATCCATTTATCTTGATTACCTAGTACCGCAAGTTGGAACGGCAAAAGGAATTGTATCTTTTCTGGCTGCCCGGCATATTTTAAAGGCTCGTAGCAGTACCGTACATGGTCTAAGGCTTTTTGATGTCCAAAAAATAAATTTTAAAGCTTCTAACTATGTCGACACGATAGACTAGCAAAAAGAGATAACTGAACCACCACTTCTTAAAACGTTGTCAACACAGACAATATTAAATATTGTTTTTCAGTCTGGTGGTGAGAATCAGATAACATTTTTGCGTCTTCCGTGTCATACGCAGGCAGTTGAACGAGCCGTGAAGGTTACAACAGAAGCAGCTATTTCGCAATGTACTAAAAAATCGCGACTAGGTGCCATAAGGGCTAAATTGGAATCAAGAGACAAAATGCCTAAATTTGATACAAAACATCATTTTAAGCCAAATTAAAGGTGTTTCAAAATGTATGTTTTTAATGTAACTTTATTTTTTTTGCATTCATTACATTACTACTTGTGTGATCATTACATTGTGTATTTGTTTTCGCCTATTTACCTTTAATTTCTACTAAATATAGATATGAGAAAAAGAGTAGTATTTTCAAGAATTTCAAAATTTTAAATGCGGTTTCGGAGGTAGAAAACAATTTTCAATTCTTATGAAAATTTGCATACTTTTATGTTTTTACATATGGCATAAATCCCTTACACTTAGAAACCTAAATATAAAAAAAAAATTTTCGCCATACATTTGTGCTCCACCCTAATAACTATATTACATATGGGTTGCCTCATAAATTTTAGTCCAGGATATGATTAATTAACAATTAAAAATAGATTTTTTTTCAAATATTTCACCGGTTTGTTTATTAGATAAATTACACACCAATCGAAAGTACGGAGCCCATAGAATATTAAAACGTTAGGTTGCCTATTCTTTTCCAGTCACAACTCTCGGGTTGCCAGGGATAAACAGGTACATCGATAGTAGCATTTTGCACCGGTCTGTTAATTTAATCAAATTTAAATGAAAATAAAGATTATTTAATTATGAACACGGTGAAATAGGGTTGCCTGCGAAAAATCGGTCCTAAATTAAGGTTGTCGAATTTTAAAAAGTAAAATATTGCCGCGAGTGAATATGTACGACTGAGAGGTCCCAAGCAACTGTTCCGTGCGTTAGAAGAGGACAGAGCATAACAGCTGCGTAAGGTGTTCCCATTTAAAGAATTTTCATTTTTTTTCATTTTTTTCGAATAAAAAAAATTACTCTAAATTAGTATTACATATGTATTGTTATAACCTTCTTATTTACTATATATGTATATATATACAGGGTGATTGGTGAATTACTATCGATATTTGAGGACGTGATATTTGACGATCATATATGACAAAATAAAAATTAATATAACATAAATATTAATAAACTTCTAAGTAAAGTTAACCAAAAGTTATGTAATTAATTACTAGTAGGAGAGCTGGCAACAATTTTTGGGTAGGTATTTGAGGCAAGCTGAAAACTTGTCCTATACCTCTCCTATTATACCCCAATACGAAACTGCAGACCTGGCTGGTGAGTAGCGGGGCTAACTCAACCCCTAAATTTTTAAAAATATTATTTTTTAATTTCGAAAAATGTATTTGAGGCAATATGCAATTTTTATATGTTGTAGTTTAATATTTAAAGAATAAAAAAAAATATAAGCCAGATGATTTAGACGGGATTTAAAAATTGCCAGACGCGTGCAAAAACATTTTGAAAAAAAATACAAAAAATGTATTTGAGGCAACTTGAAATTTTAACAGGATATTATTTATTATTAAAAAATAAGATCCTCAAAAAGACAGGTCATTTCTGTGGGTCTTTCTACCTGCCAGGTGAAAAATAAAAAATATTCAATTATGTATAAATTTTAAATTATATATGCTAAAAAAATATGACACAATAAATATATGCAACCAGACTAACTTTGTTCGATGGGCAGGAGGTAATTCACGTGAATATGGACTGGAATGCGGGGTGAGGCAGGGGGGATTGAGTTCACCCACGCTTTTTAATATATATGTAAACGATCTGATTGGCGAGCTCAGTGGCACCAGAGTCGGTTGTCACATAGACAGAATTTGTGTTAATAACATCAGTTACGCAGACGACATGGTGCTGCTGAGTGCGTCAATCTGTGGAATTAGAAAATTACTGAGCACTTGTGAAGAATACGCGCAAAACCATGGGTTGCAGTACAATTGTAAAAAATCAGAGATTATGGTATTTGAGACTAGGGGTAAGAAAATGGAAAGCATACCTCCGGTAAAAATAAACGGAGTACCATTAAAGCGAGTCGCAACTTTCAAATATCTCGGTCATGTCCTAACTCCTAGTCTCAGTGACGACTCTGATATTGAACGCGAAAGGAGAGCGTTGTCGATAAGGGCGAATATGTTGGTTCGCAAGTTTGCGCTGTGCTCAATGAACGTGAAAATCGCTCTCTTTCAAGCCTATTGTACCAACTTTTACACGTGCGGCTTGTGGGCCAAATATACGCAAAAGTCGTACAACGCTCTTAGGGTTCAATATAACAACGCGTTCCGGGCGCTGGTGGGGCTGCCTCGTTACTGCAGCGCATCAGGGATGTTCGCAGACGCTAAAGTGAATTGTTTCTTTACGACTATGCGAAAGAGATGCGCGTCCTTGGTGTGCAGGGTGCGGAGTAGCCCCAATAGCATTTTAAGAATGATTGCTGATCGGTTGGACTGTATATACGTGAATCGCTGCGGGGCCATATCTCACGGGATGGTACAGTGGTGATTCGCGTATGTGGGGCTCAACCGATCAACTAACTAATTTACATATGATTTAATTAATTATTATTATTATTATTATTATTATTATTATTATTATTATTATTATTATTATTATTATTATTATTATTATTATTATTATTATTATTATATTGAGAACTTATGTATTGTTATTTTTGTTGACATTTTTATGTATTATTATTAATAATTTTGTGAATGAGTCATTGTTGCTTGATGGTATAAATAAATAAATAAAAAAAATATCCATTTAACACACATAAATCAACACAATCATTTTTATATAAACCGTTTTTAGCAGAAATTCATAAAATTTTATATTTTTTACTCCAAAATTCCGATTGAAAACCTCGTGGCTATTATATGTCACGTGACCTCGTCAGAGCCAATAGTAACGCGGCAAGCAAGGACGCAGACAGCTGCCGATATACGCTCTCCCTCACGCTACAGCTTGTCTATAGCGCTACGCACTCACACTTATATATAAGTTGTTGGATCACCTGGCAGGTAGAAAGACCCACAGAAATGACCTGTCTTTTTGAGGATCTTATTTTTTAATAATAAATAATATCCTGTTAAAATTTCAAGTTGCCTCAAATACATTTTTTGTATTTTTTTTCAAAATGTTTTTGCACGCGTCTGGCAATTTTAAAATCCCGACTAAATCATCTGGCTTATATTTTTTTTTATTCTTTAAATATTAAACGACAACATATAAAAATTGCATATTGCCTCAAATACATTTTTCGAAATTAAAAAATAATATTTTTAAAAATTTAGGGGTTGAGTTAGCCCCGCTACTCACCAGCCAGGTCTGCAGTTTCGTATTGGGGTATAATAGGAGAGGTATAGGACAAGTTTTCAGCTTGCCTCAAATACCTACCCAAAAATTGTTGCCAGCTCTCGGACTATACGCATCGTGTGAACACCCTACAGATTAGGTATACACACACACTCGCGCGCGGCGGCGTGTTGTTGTATCAGCACGCCGCCGCACGCGTCTATACTTGGAACACTTGGAACGTGTACACACTTTATTTATTTATACGGAAATTTGGTCAAAAATTAAGTACCTATTTTTTTTACATAATTCGAATGAGAATCATGTACCGAGTATGCTCCTTAAATATTGATAGTAATTCACCAGTCACCCTGTATATATATATATATATACTTTAATGTCACATTAAATATATACACATAAATAATTAATTAAATTAATATTAAAGAACTATTCTTCTATTTTTAATATAATAATAATACATTACTCCAAAATGATACACAGCATATACACGTCTATCGCTATCCTTGTCAGTTGCACTGACAAATAGCATACACACACTCTTTCCTTAAAAGGGAAGACCTTACGCAACTGTTATGCTCTGTCCTCTTCTAACGCACGGAACAGTTGCTTGGGACCTCTCAGTCGTACATATTCACTCGCGGCAATATTTTACGTTTTAAAATTCGACAACCCTAATTTAGGACCGATTTTTCGCAGGCAACCCTATTTCACCGTGTTCATAATTAAATAATCTTTATTTTCATTTAAATTTGATTAAATTAACAGACCGGTGCAAAATGCTATTATCGATGTACCTGTTTATCCCTGGCAACCCGAGAGTTGTGACTGGAAAAGAATAGGCAACCTAACGTTTTCATATTCTATGGGCTCCGTACTTTCGATTGGTGTGGAATTTATCTAATAAACAAACCGGTGAAATATTTGAAAAAAAATCTATTTTTAATTGTTAATTAATCATATCCTGGACTAAAATTTATGAGGCAACCCATATGTAATATAGTTATTGACATATTAAATTGAATATAAAATATGTTTCATCAAATAAACATCTCGGTGAAGGTCGCTTATATCGGGATCCTCTACTATATAATACAATACATAAATTTAAATTAAATCACCTGTCATTAGTATTTCCAGAAACAAAAATGTATTAAAATGTTTAATATTTGACAACGCACTAAGAACTATAGGTTCACTGTAATATAATAACCACACACAAGAAATGTTATTATTATAGTACAATCCCTCCCAAAATACCTTGATCCACTTCCTCAGCAGACTGCAGCGCACTGGGTCGTGCCAGTTCTCACCGCAGGCGAAACAGAATGTATGACCACACCGACAAGTCACTGCTGCTGGCTCTCCATATGCTACTTTAATGGCATTGCTGCAGTCGGGAGATGGACACCAACGGAGCAGGCGGTTACACTGAGAAAGTAAAAGGGGTTGAGACAAAATGAGAATACTAACTAACCTGTTTTATAACGTATTTCAAACAAAATATATGAATATAAGAATTTCTCGAGGTCATGATATTATTATTAATCTTTTCACATTAGTATGCTATGTCACATATTCCTTAAAAACCCGAATAATAATAACTACAACTCGAATTTATGCGTCGATATCGATTATATTCATTAATCTTTATAATATGTGGTAAATTTCAAATTTAATTTACATACAGACATAAACATGGAATAATGACCAGATTTAAGTAATTAAAAGTATGTTTGGAACGAGTGCCTTTAAAATATTCAATACTAGCTTTCCGCCCGCAGCTTCGCCCACTCGGAGTTCGGTTGTATCGTGTTTCCAAGAGAACCTTTCAAAAGTCTGGGATAAAAACTATCCTATGTTCTTTCTCACAGTCAACTCTATCTCTGTACCAAATTCCATTAAAATCAGTTCAGTGGTTTAGGCGTGAAAGCGTAACAGACAGACAGACAGAGTTACTTTCGCATTTATAATATTAGTAGGGATATATATGTATAAAAATACGCTTTCGTTAATAAAATTCTATAGAATACACCTCTACGAAGCTGTTGGTGATGATGTGCTGATATTTGAGTTTGACCCTCGGGTCCCTCACGAGTCGCATCACAGTCGCATCGTCCACGAGAATGTCGCACGCGTGAGCCGCACATGCTATCGTCTGGCCCTAAACATTAATATGGTGATATAAAAACAATACAATAAACAATATAATACATACCTATATACATGTATATGTATATATATGTAACTGGAAGAAATTTTTTACCACCATACAGCTAATAAATGCAAGCAGTATATGCATAAATTCTTTTTACATAGTAAATAATATATGATATATAATATATAATAATATGATGATACTTTTACTTATCAGATGAAACACACGTTTAATAAACGGTAATAGAAATTTAATCTAAATATTATTATAGACATTAAAAAAATATTAGTGAAGTTCCAATATAATTTTAAGAAATGCTAGAAATAATATGGGAAAGTCATTAATAACGAAATATTATATAAAATGTACAGTTTATATTTGAGTGTGAGTACAAATGACAATTAAAATTTTAATTTTGTAACTAACCACTTTTAATTGTTAAAAAACATATAAAGCAATTTCTTTATTATGTATGTTTTAACAATGTTTATTTAAAAAAAATTGTAGCTTAAGTTGATATTAATGAAAAGTATCTTTTAATTAAATATAAAAGATAAAATAATACAAATATAACATACCAAGCCTTCTTCCATTATTTTCGTTGTTAAATATTCACACCAACACTGTGTACAGAATCTGTGTCCACATTCCAGACCGGTCATAATCTATTGAAAAATAATACACATCAATTATAATGGGCTGCATTTAGTTCAAATTTTAAAATCGCTTAATAAATATTAAGGGAACAATATATATGTACAATGGTAATTACAGCAAATAAGTCACATAATATTAGGGCTGTGCAAAATTAAAATAGTTAACATAAAATAAATATTAAAACATTCTAATGACTAACTAATAGTTGAGCAAATTAAACATACTCATGGAAAATTTTCATTGAGAAATTACAAATATTTGCTATATTATAATTATTACCTATCACCCAAAGAAATATATATTTACATATACTGGGTTACATCCACTGGAGAAACAAGTGATAAAATTTGATTAATAATAAACAAAATAATATTTAAATAACTTACAGATGTTGGTAAAATTGAGAAACATATTTCACATTCTTCCGATCCTGATGTTGATATCCGTCTGGGCAACTGAAATGAATCATTATTTAAACTTATATCCCTAATTTTTCTACTTATTATACTAATATTTCTTATTTACACATATTTATGTTTATATGTGATTGACAATTTTAGATATAACTATACATATTATATGTTAAACACCTTTGGTCGTTGTATTACAGGTTTTCTAAATGGATTAATAACTCTAGCCTCAGCGAATAATTGATCCTGATCACCGTCATAAAATCTTTCCATTAGCTTTTCTTTGTCCCATTTGAAATGATTGAGGAGGATGCGGGTTGTGGTGGCTGGTATCTAAAAAAATATAAATATATTAATTATATAATTATTTGGTCAAAATTTTATGTTCTTAAACAATCTGCAGCTAAATTTTAATGTTTTAAAACTAGAAATAAATTTTTATATCAAAAATTTATGTTTTTATGAGTGTTTAATAAAATCAACAAGTACAATATATACAGGGTGACTGGTGAATCACTATCGATATTTGAGAACGTGATATTTGACGATCATATATGACAAAATAAAAATTAATATAACATAAATATTAATAAACTTCAAAGTAAAGTTAACCAAAAGTTATGTAATTAATTACGCATCGTGTGAACACCCTACAGATTAGGTATACACTCACACTCACACATACGCGTGTCGCGACGTGGTGTTGTATCAGCACGCGTCCACACTTGAACACTTGGAACGTGTCAACACTTTACTTATTTATACGGAAATTTTGTCAAAAATTAAGTGCCTATTTTTTTTACATAATTCGAATGAGAATCATGTACCGAGTGTTCTCCTTAAATATTGATAGTAATTCACCAGTCACCCTGTATATTTATAAACAAAACTGTTCAAGTTAGGTGTATAAGTTACATTTGTATTAAAATTAACAGTGATTGACAAAACAAAGGAATATAAAAAAAAACTTCCACAAACAAATGATCTGTTATCATTTAATATAAGTGATAAGATTCAAACAGAAACAGACAAACAGTAACAAATAAAATATCTAATTTATTGTATGTCATTATAATTATTTTATATTGAATTAATATAAAATTTAAACATACAACATTCTATTTATATTGAACTGAATATATTTATATAGAAAAAATATTCTTTTCATTTTCTTGTAATTCAATAACAACAGTTTCAAAACATATCATCAAGAAATCAATTTATATCTTTGTTTATGTCATGACCTAATTAGAAAATACATGTATGGGAAAACCTTTTGTTACACATGGATGATAAAAATGTTACTTTAATGAGATCATTGATTAAAAAAATAGGAAATATACAACAATGACTCATTTACTGCTTTTGTTTGAAATTATAAAGAAATAGTTAATTTCTTGGTATGTGTTAGACATCTTGGAAACAAAAGGATAAGTTTAAAGCTAATACTGGAACGGAACAACATGTTAGTAATTAAAAGTAACATAGTAAACCAGCGTACGAGTAACCTCATTAAGAAAGTCATTGTTTACCATTAACATACTGACCTCAACTACTGTATTCACTTCTTTTATGCAATCTACCATATGTTGAACGATTTCCTCTGTAGATAACACCTCGTATGGATATTCCTCGAGTTCCGTTTGTCGTTCCCTTGTACTGTGAGTCTCGTCCATGACAAAGTCGACATCGTCTCCGCTGGACTCATTACCAGAATCGACATCGTCTTTTGTGTCATCTTCAGAGTCCATCGTGGGAATCGAATAATTATTTGTTGTATGTCAACTGTACAGCCAGAATACTTCTAATGATGAAATAATTACACCTAAGATTTAGGAAAGGTCAACAATGAAGAAAATAGTTCACCCACGGGCTGCCAAAACCTCTGACGTATTTGAAGGCAATGTCTATGACATTACTCTTACATTTTTAGTCTATGATTTCAAAGAAGCTATTTTCATAGATTAAAATTAATGTTTTGAATAACTATAAAGTCAAATTAAAAAAGTTATTTTGAAGAATATAAAACAAGTACATTGGGCTTAGTTAAATAAAACATAGAAATATGTTATGTTTTAAATCCAAATCCCAAATCAGTCGAATTCAGCAGCTTTTGAGTTAGACAAATATGGATGTTAAAACAAAATCAAATTAGTTGCTTCTAAATTTTTGGCTTATTATTATTCTATGTCATAAACTAAATTAGTGTTAAGTCCTAATTAATACATTTAGTGATTTAACGAAAAAAAAACTATAACAAATTATTGATTTTTTCAGAATTGAAATAAACATAAGAAGCTAGGGACAGTTTTATTTGTTAAGCAAATATTTGTCCTGTAGTTAAAAAATATTATTAATGGACTCATCTAATTACAACTCCCTGCAATAAAACATATTATTCTAATATTGTCAAGAAACTCAAAAGTCGTCAACGGATTTTGAATTTTGAAAGTTTTAATCTACTATAAAGTTCCATCGATACTTCATTTTAAGCATTTTGTCGTTTATCTATTATCTTCTATCTTCTATATATATAAAAATGGATTGCTGTTCCTTAGTCTCGCTAAAACTCGAGAACAGCTGAACGGATTTATCTTATCTTAGTCTTGAAATGTTCGTGGAGGTTCAGGGAAGGTATAAAAGCTGAAAAAAATTGATTCATTACTGGGAAAACCATAAAAACAGCCCTTTTCTATTTCCCATACAAACGTTTTTTTGACATTAGATTTGACAACTAACTAATATGTCAATTATTCTGTCGCACTTCAAAACACAGAGATTTATGGCTTACAGGTGAACTCCAAAAAAATAAATAAAAAACGTAATAGATATTTCTTGATTATAGGGGATACGAATTTCGCCAGGTCTTCTAGTGACAAATAAAATTTAATGTTTTTGTTGATTCTAATCACAAATGAAAATTTATACGATATATCTACATTGATATATTAATACTGCAATTTTTAAAATAAATGTACGTTTATCTGTTTGCTCCGGCTACACTCCGTAATAGTTATTAACTGATATTAATAGAATTTTACTCGTAATTATGTGATGCAATTAAAAGTAACTTAGGCAAGTTTTTAAACAACTTCAAAAATTTTAAAGATCTTAATTCATCTAAATGTTTGTTACGCTTTTGCTTTCAAATAAATAACAATTTTAATAGAAAGGACATTGTCCCTAGGTATTTAATTTGACGAAGTCATGGTCTAATTAAGGAATCATCAAGAAATCGAATAAAACATCGGAATGATGATGATGATGATCTTAAATCATCATCATTCCGATGTTTTATTCGGAACCTAAATGGATTAGGATGCGGGCAAAGCCGAAGACAACAACTATAAGATAACACAAGTGACTTCACTTGACGTGAAGAAACTGTAATGGTTATTTGATTGCTTCATAGCTAATAGTATTAAATATTTTTAATTGATTTGGTAGCAATATAAGAAATGTTTTTGGATGTCTAATAATAAGTATGAACATAGTTCCATAATTACTATCAGAACACTGCAATGTGTGAAATTAAGTATCTGTTATTTAAAATTTTCATATTCATTAAAACAACCAGCTTTTAGATGGTATGACACCAAAAATATCACAAAAAATATTAAAAAATATCTTTTTAAAATTTTGTTGTTATTTTCAAATATTGAGATGGTAACAGTTTTTAAAGCAATTTATGCAATACTGTTATAATTAAAAAAAACATAAATATTGATAAATGTGAATTCACATTTTGTTATTAATTAGTAACAATCACAATTCCAAAACACATTTTAAACCGATATTTAACATTACGTAATTAGTCCTACAAAATATTATTATTCAGGTTGTATTATAATGTAGCTCATGAATTATAATTACCAGTTTTTATTTAGATCTAAACTATATATATACAAAAAGCGAGCCTTGTTCAGTTTGATAGAAATAAAATGAGCTTTGAATGTTTGGCGATATGTATATTGTTTAACAAAGGAATAAATATGATGTATTTTATCATCTTACTATGAAAAACAACAACGGACATAGTTTTATGAAGAGATAAATATTTATAATACTAAAAATATATATCAACTTTCAACACAAGGCACTTTTAGTGTAACAATTAAATAACTTAACATTACATTAGATTATCTAATTCATTTTGTATAGATTCAATTTGTAAAAATAATGAATGTATATCTTTATGTGTTAGTTCTACTTCAGTTTCGTTATGTTTATCTGACATTTTTATGTATGCTTTAGGAATCTTACATTTTCTTTGATATTCCGAACTTAGTTCTGTGTTTAGTTTCCAATTGAAATCTGGATTGTCTTGGCATTTGTTCTCTGTTGCTGAAGTTATGTCATTTAAAGTTGAGCTTGTTTCTGTAGACCACACTTTAATTATTGATGCTGTTTTTTCTGAATTAAATCCTAACATTTTCAAGTTGTTTGTCAAATTTGCCGGCATAAAAATATACTTTAGGATTCTTTTAAATATATAAATTATGGTTTTTATAGCTAATACAAGTTGATCTTCATTAATTTTAAAGATTTTCTCCAGTTTTTTCTTTTCATCTTCTGAAAATATTTCCAGATCCTGTATTTTCAGTTTTACAACAATTCTTTTCAAGAATTGTTCAAATTTTAAGTCTTCTAAAGGGTTTATAATATCGATGCCTCTTTTTAAACTGAAAAGTAAATAAATAGATCAAGAAGTAGTAAGTTTATATTAAATTTAGTCGCACTTGTGTAAGTTCTAATAAAAAGGTAACTTACCTAGGTGAACTTTTTATCCAGCTACATTCCATGGTCAATCAATTGTTTACGTGTAGTATTCTTATATGTTAACCTCGACAAGAATACATTTCCTTGTGTCAATGAAAAAGCATTAACATATATACTGTGTTTTAATTGGAGTTGATTATTTAATAATAAAATTTAGAACTTGGAATAACTTGAAATATACCTAATAACAAAAATGTTAACTTCAGTTTTGACATTTGATTATCGGACACAAAAAGAAACTAACAAGCTTAAAAACAGTTTCTTTTATATCACACATTTGAATGAAAAAAAACAATTATTATTTTTTTTAAGTTATTTTTGTTAAATGATTATAGGTTTGAAATATTTCTAGTAAGAACATTTCTTTTACTAAACTATAGAATGAAAATGGCAGCACTTTCATATTGCCAAATGTCAAAGTCAGTCAGTGACTATTGACTAGTGTAAAAATTTCAAATATATGCGGTGGCATGTCGTGGACCGTGGTATTCGATAGTTAGTTGCGTGGAGGTTTCATCATGTCGCTAAAAGTTAACAGGGTTCCTGAAAATATTGATTTTCCCAAAGAAGAGGAAAAAGTTTTAGCGTTTTGGAACGAAATTGACGCTTTTCAGACTTGTTTAAAGCAGTCCAAAAATAAACCGAAGTATGTGCTAAGTAACCTCAATAATAAGAATTCAAAAGAAGCGTTTTAATAAATTATTTCTATTTCAGATATTCGTTTTATGATGGACCGCCTTTTGCGACGGGTCTACCTCATTATGGTCATATTTTGGCTGGAACAATCAAAGACGTTGTTACAAGATATGCACACCAACAGGTATAAACTGTTACTTTTTACTTTAAATGATGTTTGTATAAAAATATCTGTATTATCTATTGTTATTTTCCAGGGATATCATGTTGAAAGAAGATTTGGGTGGGATTGCCATGGTTTGCCCATAGAATTTGAAATTGATAAAACTCTTGGAATTAAAGGCCCTGAAGATGTAGAGAAAATGGGTATTGACAAATATAATGCAGAATGTCGCAAAATAGTTATGAAATATTCAACAGATTGGGAAAACATTATTACCAGAATGGGAAGATGGATTGGTAATTGATGTTAATTTATTTTTATCACTATTATTTTTCAACAATATAATTGAGTTATATCTATTCATTCTTTTACAGATTTTAAAAATGACTATAAGACCTTATACCCATGGTTTATGGAATCTGTTTGGTGGGTGTTTAAGGAATTGTATAATAAAGGTCTGGTTTACCAAGGCGTTAAAGTGATGCCGTTCTCTACAACATGCTCAACACCACTATCTAATTTTGAGGCTGGACAGAACTACAAGGACGTCGTTGACCCTGCTGTCGTAGTAACATTCCCCACTGAAGAAGGGTTTTCTTTATTAGCTTGGACCACTACGCCATGGACTCTTCCCAGTAATCTAGCTCTATGTGTGAATCCAAAACTTACCTATTTAAAAGTAAAAGAAAAATCCACTGGAAATTGTTATGTTTTACAGGAAAACAGATTTCCTGTTATATTTAAGAATGTTGAAAACTTTGATATTCTAGATAAGTTTTTGGGTGAAAAATTAAAAGGTATAAAATACACGCCTATGTTTGACTATTTTGTTGATAGATGCCCAAATGGTTTCCAAGTATTGACTGATGGGTATGTCACCGATGATTCTGGTACTGGTATTGTACACCAATCTCCCTACTTTGGTGAAGACGATTTCAGGGTATGTTTGGCCGCAGGTGTGATTACAAGGGATCAAGAAATGATATGCCCTGTGGATGCTAGTGGCAGATTCACAGAACCAGTCAAAGAATTTCTTGGACAGTATGTAAAGGATGCTGATAAAAATATTATAGCAAACCTCAAAAGTCGCAATCGTTTAATTCAATCTGGTCAAGTGAAACATAGCTATCCATATTGCTGGAGATCTGATACACCTCTAATATATAAAGCTGTTCCCTCTTGGTTTGTGAGAGTTGAACAGATGAGTGAAAATCTATTAAAGTCTAGTGAAGCCACATACTGGGTTCCAGAATATGTCAAAGAAAAAAGATTTGGTAATTGGCTAAAAGAAGCTAGAGATTGGGCCATAAGTAGGAATAGATATTGGGGAACACCAATACCCCTTTGGATTTCCAGTGATAAACAAGAGGTATTATGTGTTGGAAGTATTGCTGAACTAAGTGCTTTAACTGGAAAAGAAATTACTGATCTTCACAGGGAAAGCATTGATCATTTGGAAATTCCATCATCAAGGCCTGGACATCCACCTCTTAGAAGAGTCACTGAAGTCTTTGATTGTTGGTTTGAATCAGGTTCTATGCCCTACGCTCAAAATCATTATCCATTTGAAAACAAAAAAGAATTTGATGAAATTTTTCCAGCTAACTTTATTGCGGAAGGCATAGATCAAACAAGGGGGTGGTTTTATACACTAATTGTGTTGTCAACAGCTTTATTTAATAAACCTCCCTTCAAGAATTTGATAGCTAATGGTCTAATTCTTGCATCTGATGGCCAAAAGATGTCCAAGAGAAAGAAGAATTATCCAGATCCTTTAGAAGTTGTATCTAAGTATGGTGCTGATGCTTTGAGGCTATATCTCATTAATTCACCAGTTGTGAAAGCAGACAATCTTCGCTTTAAGGAGGAGGGAGTGAGAGATGTCATCAAAGACGTCTTTCTACCCTGGTATAATGCATTTAGATTTTTAATGCAAAATGTCGAGAGAATTGTTCAAGAAGACAAAGTCGACTATAGATTTAATGAAAAAGCTGTTAGGGAGAACGTTATGGATAAATGGATAACATCATTTACTCAATCCCTCTTAGAATTCGTATCCAAAGAAATGGCTGCATACAGACTTTACACTGTTATACCGCGGTTAACTAAATTCATCGATCATCTCACAAACTGGTACGTGAGAATGAACAGGAAGAGGCTGAAGGGAGAAAACGGTGTCAAGGATTGCCAAGTAGCTTTGGATACTTTATTTGGAGTTCTATATGACATGGTACGAGTCATGGCTCCGTTCACTCCATTCTTAACCGAATTGATGTATAAAACCTTGAGGGAACTATTGCAGGGAAGTTCCTTAGAAAGTGTACACTTCAACATGATTCCACAGTCAAAGCAAGATTTAGTCGATAAAAACATCGAAAGGGCTGTCCAGAGAATGCAAGCAGTCATTGAATTAGGAAGAGTTTTGAGAGACAGAAAAACAATTCCCATCAAGTATCCCCTTCCGGAAATGATTATAATTCATCAAGATTCGACTTACTTGGACGATATTAACTCTTTACTGTCTTATGTTCTTGAAGAAATGAACGTTAAGACGGTAGAACTATCGAGTGATAAAGAGAAGTATGGCGTTACTTTAAGAGTAGAGCCAGACTACAAGATACTCGGTACTCGCTTGAAGGGTGACTTAAAAGCCGTGACGCAATCGCTCAAAGATCTTGATAATAGTCAATGCGAAAAGCTCATTGCAGATGGTTATATAGAACTACATGGTCAAAGAATCGATGTCTCCGACATTAAAGTTATATTCCAAGCGAAAGGAAGTGATAAATATGAAGCTCATAGCGACAACGATGTTCTTATCTTGTTGAACGTTACTCCCGACCAGGATATGCTTGACGAAGGTTTTGCTAGAGAGATCATAAACAGAGTACAGAAGCTAAGGAAGAAAGCTCATTTAGTACCAACAGATGAGGTAGACGTCTTTTATGCGGTTGATAAAGCCAGTGACATTTTACGCATTATCAACTCTCACCGGGAACTTATCGAAAGCACAGTGAAAGCTCCATTGATTGATGTTGAAAAATTACCCAAAACCAAGGCAGTTATCATCCAAGAAACCCAGGAACTCAAAGGGTCGCATTTAAAATTGGTAATCGCTTGGCGAAAAGAAGTCGAAATGCCCGCAATTCCATGGGCCAATGTAATACTTAAAGATCTCTCACCACGATATGGATGTACTAGTAGTCAGGGGTGTATCATTTTAAAAGACAAAGACAACAAATTTATAGACTTAAAATGTTTATGCAAAGAAATTGAAGGCTTATTCGGAATTTATGGAATGAATTACACACTGTGGTGTGACGGAGCGGAAGTTAAGAATACCGAGAACTTGAACATGAAGAATATTGTTGTTTCTAAAACAAAACCTTCCGAATTCGACTCCCAAAGTACACCTTTTTGTAAATTTTTAAATGTTGTCAATGGTAAGAAAAGCGCTACTATGTTCTTAGAAAATCCCGTCGGTAGAGTTACATTAAGTAAGGAAAAGGCTACAGCATTTCTATCTAAATACTGGGGTGTTTAAAGCTACGATCATCGATAAGTAACGTTAAGTTAAATACTTCATTTATTAAAAAAGTTACGCTTTTGCTTCAGAATTAATATTTGTTGTCACTAGTCAAAAAAAACTCGTGAATAGATATTAGTGACGGCTACAGTATTGTACCACCTAAGCTGTAGTTTGTAGCTTCGGACCTATTTATTACAATAAACGATGGTTTTTTTATGTACATGTTTTTATTGATTCCATTTTCCTTTTATAGATTTACATAGTGGGTTGTTTTGTAATGTTAGAAAATTGTAACAATTATTATGAATGTCACTATAAAAAATTAATCTGTCTGTCTGTCTAGTAGTTTATATTTCTATGTACTAACATGTGTCAGATAAATATTAAAACACAAAATTTAAATTAACCTTTATTTTAAACGATTTATAAATAAAAAAACATAAGCATTATATGAACGGTGTCCATAGTTTAATAGTAAACAGATGTGGTGTGAATAATATTAATTTAATTACAAATTGCGATATTTTTATATCCAAAATCTGATAGGGTCTGCCACTTAAAAGATCTTCAAAATAATAGTACAGTAAAATGTATTTTTTTATATAATGAATTTACTGCAGAAGTAATTTTTTTAATTAAATTTTCTAAATAAAGACAGGCGAAATAAATTGTGAATTGCCTACACAATAATAAATATGTATAAATCTTGCGATTATTTTGTAATTTGATTTCATTTATTTTTTGGACAAAAAAATATCTAGTTTGAAGAAGATGTACGATATATTTTCTAATTTTGTCTTGTTGAGTTCATGTAAATTATAGAAAACATTATAACATTTAGGAAATAAAACGTATATTTTGGTAACTTATGTTAACATTCTTCGACTTGCTGTACACAACTTTGGCGATAAATAAAATTAACCTAGAATGATTACAAATAGTTAACCAAAAAAAAAAACAACGAGACTGTCCAATGTAAGGATTTTTTTACAATAAAAGTTTCCATAGACATGTGTTAGTATGAGAGTATACATTTAAAATTTAATATAAAATCACAAATATATATTTAAAAAAGTATTAGCGAGTGAATTTCGAGATAAAGAATAATTAAAACAAAATAAAAAGCAAAGATTTGCTAACAATAAAGTAGAAGTAAACGACAAAAAATGTAAATAAATCTATTAAAAAAAATTAATACATGTTATTTAATTGGAATAAAATGCACGACCGACGTCTTTTGATATCACAACGCTAACGTAATCATGATACCTGGTTGCATTCGTGTAAAAATAGATTTTTAACTTTAGTATCGCAGTCTCAATCTGTGATAATACTGTTACGGAGCTCTGTTTCACGTATATAATAATTTATTGCTTATATTCATTTCTTTATGTTATTATATATTGCTTTTTAAAAAAAAGAAAAATGGACGTGTAATTTAGAATACATCACATTACATGAACATGTTATAGAAGGAACACTTACTCCTAACAATATACGGTACGGTGCGAACTCCGAGGATAATAGTACAGATAAATAATTAAATATTAACGGTACAGAATCGGATACACTAGTTTACATATCTAATTAGACGTATCAAGCCACGACAACAATTACACAGATTATAATAATTATAATTATATCATTTATTATGCGTCAACAATTAACATTTATGAAGAACACGTGCACTCGTTTTATCTAAATATCTCAAACGGTTATTCAACAAGAAAGGCTCGCGGTCGGTTCCTAGTATGCAATCTATTGCACCAGAGCACCGCGCTAACGGCTCACGACAGCGAATAAATAAATCTTATCTAGTACATAAGAATAATGTAGTACATAGCGAATATAATGTAATAGAAATAACTAAAGATTCATAAACACTTCGTAATACACTATAAGATACAACATCGGCTACTCATTGACTAGTCTAACAGCATTCAACACCGCCCCTCACGCACACATGCATCTGAAACGAATACAAACAATATAACGTTATTTATTACTATAATATGGTGATAATTAATATAATATTATATATATTGCTCCCTTCGTATATAATACGAATAAAGAGACTTGTTCAAAGTCAAATTAAATATTGTTCATGATATTATAAGGATCTGTTGGTGTGCTGTGCATAATTGATTATAAAGGTGTGTTTACATGGCAGTGTAATAAATTAATAATTATCAGAATTCTGCAGCAATAATTTTATATTATTAAAATCTCATTATAAAAAGTTGTTGAAAACTGGACAAATATTCTCAATAGAAGAAAAAAGATTATATAGTAAGGTTTTTAACGCAAATTCTTTACATCAAACTGTATGAGTTCCATCATATTAATGTATTCAATACCAGTTTGAAATACAATATATATAGATGCGTTCCAATGCGCCCCTAAGTGCGTGTTTGTTAATGCGTGTTGGTACGTGAATGCGCGCATGTTGAGTATGTTACATTGATGTGTGTGTGTATGTATATATACTCACTATGCGGGGTAGTGGTGATGTAGGGGCGCGTCTCTGTCGGGCAACTTGCGCACCTTCATAGTACCGTCCGCACCGCACGAGAACAGACGATTGGCATTATCTGGAAAATACAATAAGTATAATTTAATAATTGATTTCAAAAATTAAACGCTTTATCTAAGATTCTATTTCCTAATAAGAACCTTTTATGTTAAAATTTCTAAAACTAACAGATGTGTTATTCTTATTTAAGTCTAATAAAAGGGGGGGGGGGGGTATTAAAACGGGTATTTAATGTTTCCTTTGATAATAATCATTACTAGTTGAATATATAATACCTATATGTATTTGAGTGACTCCTTGTCCTATGTGTTTGAAGAATGAGCTCCTCGCGTGCTCTCCAGCGAACGTGTGCAGCAGTTGGTGAGTCGCTAATGAGAACACCTGCAAGTAATAATACTCACAAATAAATACATATAATGAATTAAAACGACAAAATTATAAGCACATTGAATTTTAGGATTTTTTATTCTTTACTGATGGGACGGAATATACATTTAGGCGATAAAATTTTAGACACTTACAGCGTTAGATAACGAAATAGATAATAATAGTACATATGTTAGTAATTATAAATATACTGCAAAATTTTTTATATAAACAAACCAACTAAGATGTATAAAAACAATATTTAAAAAGACCTTAATTAATTGTAAACTGAAATAGTTAAATGACAGTGATTAATTTTTTGTGCTAGGTATTTAAAATTAATTATCAACCAAATTTTATTTGAATCGTACAACTTTATTTCATAAACAAAAATCATATAAAATTCGAGTTATGTCATTGTAATTAAATTAGGTTTATTGAACATGAATCCCCACTTAGATGTATTAAAGTTTTATATATACCGTACCCATACTTTAGAAGTATTATTATTTAAGGTTAACTTCAAGCGGTACTCTACTTAATCACGTTCACTAGTGACATATAAACGTCGATACAAACAGATTACTAAATATATATCTTTATACATATAATTCTTCTGTGAGTGTGTATGTCACTGAACTTCTCTCAAACGACTGGACCGATTGATGAAATTTTTGTGAGTGTTCAAGGGGATCTGGGACTGGTTTAGATTCACAATTTTGTCCGCTGGACAATGTTTTTTAAATTAATTTTTAATTTATTAGGAGTTGTTGATACACACATTTTTTTACATTAGATTTAACAACTAACTAATATGTCAATCATTCTGTCGCACTTCAAAACACGGAGATTTATGGCTTTAATAGGTAAACTCCAAGAATACAAATAAAAAATCGTAACAGATATTTTTTGATTATAGGGCGATACGAAGTTCGCCGGGTCTTCTAGTATATATATATATATGACCTTGATATCACCATCCGCCGCGCCTATAGCGTAATAGTCCTCCTTAGGAGACAGCGCCACACACTTGATGGGCGCGTGGTGAGCGTGCAGCTTGTGTCTCGGCGCGCGGGCCCGCACGTCCCACACCAACACGTCCCCACGCCGACCGCACGACACTAGCGCCCCGGCGCCGCCTGCCCATGATATACACGACGCTCCGCCCTCGTGACACGTCCACGCTATAACAATACATGAATAGGATAAATAAACCCGTTAAAGATCTCAGTAGTATCTAAATTTAGTTAGTCTCTAATCACGATTTTTTTTTATAACATAGGGGGCAAAAGAAAGGGCTAGCCATCTAATGGTAGATAGTCATCGCCGCCCATGAACACTCGATGAGCCAGAAGGCACCATATTGATTTTGTTCATTCACAAATTCGTCTTTATATAGTTCAATGTAATATTTTATATTACATTGGCGACATCTATAAGAAAATGACACTGACAAAAAGAGAGAAAAAAAAAATCTTATAAAAATCTTCATCGATTGAGGAACTTACAAACAACTAACGCCTTCTTGATTGGCATCAATGTATCCCATATGGCGACATTTTTGCTCTCGGAACTATGACCAGCTGAAACAGAATATAGATAAAATTTTATTATAATTTTTCATCGTAATATTTCGAAATATTTTTATAGCACCATACGTACCTGTAGCAACCAAACTGCATGAACCCAGGAACACGAAATCGCTGATACCTTTGCTGTGGCATTGGTGGGTCTGAAAATTTATTTAAAAAATTAATGACTTTCTTGTTATTGGTGAAAGAATAAATTGAATATGAAATCTACGTAGTTGTTAACAGAAAACAAAGTAAACTATAAAACAGACAGTGAACTGAATATATGATACAAAATAAAATATACATTAAATACATAATGATTATATAAATACCATACTTAAAATATTGTTAGAAAAATTCATAGATCCTGTATTAGCTGAACACTGGCTACACCAAAACTTTAACCTTAGGTACGTAAAGACTTGACGTTCAATACGACAACGTAACTTACAAAGAACGGTCTTCTGGCTTTCGCTGACATTGTATCAGAAGCGAGAGCTACAGACGGCTGGAGTTGCCACAGCGCTAGGTTACCATCGGCGTCTGACGCAGCGAATTTGTTGCCGTAATCCGAGAATCGAACCCGGGTCACTTTAGCGAAGGCGCCGGGAGCGCGCGGCGACCACACACACGAACCGTGACCCCACTCCCATACTTGTACGGAACCATCAGCGCCTCCCGTTAAATCTATAATATATATAGGATTTTTATTAAGCAAACATGTATAAGTTCATGGGATTCCTTCACAGCAACAAAAATGATTACTTTTCGTAGGCTCTAATGGATGAAATAATAGATTTCCTAAAAAAATATATTTAATTGTTCCTTTTATTAGAAATATTTGGATTGTTGCAGAAATGTTGCAATACAGTATTTGAATATTTGTTTGAGATAAATTTAAACAAACATAAATAAGATCAAACAGTAATTACAAGACTTTTACTTACATAGTGGCTGAGAGGGATGTGCTGCCATTCTTTTGATATTATCGATTTTATGTTTCAGCACCTAAAAAAATAAATGATATTTATGTAGTTATCTCTATAACTTTTGTTTTTTTTACATAAATAGACTTTTAAAAAAAAAAGAAAATAAATACAAAAAATAGCAAGCACCTATTAATACAACCAAAGCAAATATAACATGATCGATACCTATAAAACAAAACAACTAGTAACAAGAGGCCAGTGTCTACCATGAGATGAGAAAAATAAATCAAACATGATCATAACCAAAATAAGGTAAAGAAATCGATGTGATTAGCTGGTGAAGGAAAAAAAATCGTTCAATTGAAACAAGAATTAAAAAAAGAAAAATAAAAAAAAACAAGGATCGCTGTATGAAGACCGCAAACAATGTCGTTTCTTAATACATGTGGAGCCGGGTGAGTGAACGTACACTTAGGGCTGGGGTATGTAACTGACCGGTTTCATGAGAAGCTTGGAGCGATGCAGCACCAGCCGACAGTATTTCGCGTCGTGGCAACCCGGGAACTGCAGGCCCTTCACCTGCGGCACATCTCGGTTACACACATACATCACCTATCATCACCTCATACCCTTTGGGATTCATCACCTAATCGATCACCTAGCTATGTATTATGTAACCCCAAGGAACGTATAAGCGAAGCTATATGGAACGCATCACGTCATACACAAGACCCACACCATTCCAACTGACCGGTACCGACTGAATGAGCAAATGAATCGAATGTAATGTTTATAATCAGATATTCATTCTCCCAATCAGTCGGTCACAATGTTAGAGAATCATTCACGTACTGTGACAACATAGGCTTCGTAGCCAGTTGGGTTCGATTGGCTTGGCCTTCGCTCGTGCTGTGGATTTTTATATTATATGATTTATGGATATATATTTGTCTATGGATATGATATTTAGTGCTGTTATAAATATTATAACGATGGATTAGTCTGTGATGTGTTAGTAGTCGTTTGAGTTAAATTAGTACTGTTTATATGATTATATATTAGATTATGTTACCACGCTGGCTCCTCTTCCGGTTTGACTGGCCATTCCGACCGGGACTTGTGGCACGTTGGGGTTCATCGGGGAATTGTTGCCAGTGCCGGGTACAGAACCGCCATTTTGTCTAAAAATAACACAATATAAACACCTGTTCTGGAATATGACAAATATAGAGTTGTAAATAGTAACCATAATATGAGCAAAATCATTTAGAAAATTTATTGTATTAACTTATATATTATTATCTATATTAATTGTAACCATCTTGTCAAAGTGGAAAATAAAGATTCAAATATTTATAGTTATTCACAAATATAATTGTATTATAATTTGTAGAAAATTAATATTTTCCAGGCGATTAGTAAATACGATGGCCTATCTTACAGAATCACAACATACAATTCTAAAATTTCTCTCATTTCCAATCTATTGTAATATTACATATTGTTTTGTCTTAAAGAGTTTCTGATCGTTTTCTAGACGACTATCTCTAAATACTAGTATATACATAATATATACAGTGTACGTACTTATCATGATGCTGTATGAGCAGGAAGCCAGTATCTGGTAGAGCGGCGGGATCGGAGGCTAGTGCCAACAAGTCCACCTCACACTCGTCTTCCGCCCAGCAAGCTCCTCCGCGCAGCAACAGCGACACATCCATCTCCTGGACCTCACGAGCCGTAGCCACCGCTAGAAGACCTCCACCCACCTGAAACAAATATATATAGGGATCTAAATAACTATAAGAAAATGAGATTATGAGTTTCTTGTTTTGTCAGTGAATAGAGATTGTAGATGTTCGATAGAATAGTTTTCAATCATTTCTTCGATAAGTCACTGCTAACTACGCCGTTCTAAACCGTCGCTAATTAAAATAAAACATTAAAAATTTTTTTTAGCCATAACATAACATAATTTTGCCAAAACATTAGCAATTATTTGAATTTTACTTGTAACTTAGTTAAATTACGAAAAACGATGAATTTGTGAATCGAGAATTCAACCAATTAAAAATTGTTCGTAAATAATTTTCTTGTAGCTTTATTATATATGGCGTAATCTTTACCGCATAAATATTGCTCCGTTATACAAATAAATCACCTAGTCTAACCGTTTCTCATATTTGTACTAACCCTATTTAGGCAGAACGCCGCTATTGAGTCTTGTTCTTTATGTATAATCCTCACAGGACTGTGCAGATCGTCGTCTTTCCGCGGCGCTCGCTCGTGTGATTCCGAACATGTACGACGGCGTGAAAACACCGCGCGAATAAACACCTCCTGTATACACATATCATTATTGAAGTGAAACTTATTATGTGACTTTCAACAAGGTTGCGTTAAATGTCTAACGCTGAGGGTGAGAAATATATACATGTTTTAAATAGCCATTTGTGACACGTTATTTAATATAACAATAGAAGTAAACATTAGCACAAGACTACAATTATGATGTTTGCTTTGTTTTGTTTTAGTCATAGTATTTAAGTTCTGGAACAACTAGAAATATATGAAACATGGGGTATAAAATACTAAAAAGATTTATAAAATAGAAAATTATTATACACCTAATAAAGTTAATTTTCAAATAAATTTTACCCTCGTGTATAAAAATTAAAATTACCTGAAATTTTTAATAGTATGTTAAATGTCAATATATTATGACTAATGCTATAACAAACCTGGACTTGTTCCTGTCTTACGAGGTAATTCCACAAACGCCGTGCGGGCGCTGAGCTATACAGAGCAGAATTGAACGGCGTGTTGTGTTTCTCTAAGAGGCATCTGAAATATTACATCATTTAATAAATAAACATTTTAATTTTTCATGTGAGTTTTATTTATTATGATATTATCATCTAATCATTTTTTTAATAAACTTTCACTTCGCACTTTGTCTTGTTTTAGTGGGACTAGATACTAGAATACTAGTAATTCTAGGTATTTATTTAAAGATTTAAATAGATTATATGAAAAATTAACAAATAACTTGATATGATTAGGAAAATTAACATTTATTAATGGAATGAAACTGCACGAAGGTACAGGTAGATACTGATGATATATCATACAATTTATTGTACCGAAATTATGACAATTATCTGCAATATGAGACACATAGAACACCAATCGTCATATGGTACTTATGTGAAATGTTTTAAATCAACAAGATGTTCCGCTGATGATGTAACATTACATATATTCTGTTCATATCCGACCTGTATTTGTTAATGGGCGGTCCTGTAGTTATTTGTTCGGGGAAGCAGCCCGGTATATAGTCCGGGGGCGGCGCTCGTGACTCCAACGTCTCAGTCAACTGCTGCTGCCACTGTTCCACGCGACGGAGCGCTCCGTGGACCGTGGGACTCGTGGTAGCCAGCTCTGGGACACAATACAATATATTATGAATAAATAAACCTCATAAACCATATAGTAAATATATGAAAAAATTGCTTTCAAGCAGAAAGCGTAGACTACGATCAAGGCTTAGGTACTACCTTTCGGACAATTCGTAACTTTATTTTCTAGATTTTTATAATAACTAGGTCAGGTTTTAGGGCTTTTATTGTGTCAAACTTTCTATCTCACTACGAATTAATTTTCTAAGTCAAATCAAAAAATTTTCATAATGAACATCACAAAATATTCCTTCATAGATACGACATCAGATTTCACAATGTCATATGACCGGTTACAAAATTTTGTGACAAAATTTCATCATTTTAAGTGAAGGTTAACTCACCAGACATTTCTATTCCGCAGAGTTGAAGGAAGTGTTGCAGTTTGTGCTGTGCAAGTCTCAGTACGGCCACTCGCATTACGTACCACGAGTAAGAATCTACATCGCAGTGTTCCATATTGGCGCCTTTACGGCGTTTCTCGGTCCTGAAACAAATAATAATTCACATTTTATAAACAGTTTATTAAAGGATAACGATTTCATATGAATGGAAATCTCTTAGCCTTGAACGCGAATAGAAAAATAAATTTTATAGAACTTCGATTTTTTTGCAAATGAAAATAGCTAGATTAAAAATATAAGTGAGTCAAAGATTCCAAAAAAAAGGTTGATTTCTCTGAGGTGATGATTCTTTAGATGTTGGAAAGAAAATACACAAACTTGACTTTAGAAGTATCGAAGATATCATCATCATCACAATCACTTCCACTATCCTCTGCTTCATCTGCTCCGGATTCTGCTGAGTCATAGTCGTTGCTGTCAGGATCTTGTTCCGGCGTCGGCTATAAAATTCATAACTTAGTAATTTGTTCAAAAACATTATCAATATATAATTGTTTAATTATCACCTTAGTTAGAAGGAAAGTCAGTATGCTGTATAGTGGAGGCACAAATTGCTCTCGATACGTCGGTCGACCTTCTTGTATGTTCTTGTGAGGCGCGGTGGGTCCTAGACCTAATAATCTCATGTGTAATAAAGCCCTCTTCTCCCGAAGCGATGACCACACTGACGTACCTTCCGTACGTTCAACCAGCTTTGGCTAAAAACAACATACATGTAAAATACATAAAAAAGGGGTTCCTAAATTCTCTAGTAGAAAGCGTTGGACGTTAAAACCGACTTTTATATCTCCTATTTCGTACATTGTTTTTTATTTTAATTTTTCTAATATATTTTTGTGTATATTAAAGAACATAATAATAAAACATACCTGAGGGGCAGCTGGTGCGGTCGTAAGTAATCTTTTAACTCCTCCTCCGAATAATTTTGAATGTGCTTTATTATCTGTGGTGTGTGCAGCCAGGCGATAAAGTAAGTGTGCGTCCCTAGCTGCGAGGGCCCATCCCAGTAATGCCAAATACACAGCACAGAAGGCCTCCGCCAGTAGAACTGGTAATCTTGGTGCTTCTTCCTCTTCCGCAGCTCGTAAAGCTAAGCCTCTAAGAGCTGATACACCTGGAAATTGGTTAGAAATCAGTATGTACCACTTTCGTAAATTATACATATAGAAATTGCACTAGCTTATGTAAACTATAGATTTCGTACCTGGCCATTTATTAGGCGGAGTAGTTACAGACAGTTCTTCCACTGAGTACCGTCGTGGTCTTACAAGTAGGTTAGTCGTCCCGGGAGTTTCCGCTATCATACTGCAACATAACACAAAGCTCAACATAAATCGCTTTAATTACACGTGTGTGCACAATTATAGCAAACTAGCTGCGCCCCGCGGTGTTACCCGCGGATTTCCGGGATGTAAAGTAGCCTATATGTTATTCCTGGACGTCAGCTTCCTGTATACAAAATTTTATCAAAATCGGTTCAGCTGTTTGAGCGTGAAGAAGTAACAAACACACACTCACAAACTTTCGCAATTATAATATTGGTAGGATATGTTATAACTTACCCGTCGTGATGATGTGAATGTTTGATGGTGAAGGTGTCAGAATCGCACAAACTCTGGTATATACACGCAGATAGCGCCACAGCTAACTCTCGTAATGTATGTAGGACCCTGGATGCTCCGCCGCCAGGCACACCGAGCTCAGACAAAGTGCCCAACATATCGTGAGCTACAGACTGATGACAGACAAAGAGAACGATTATATGATATGACTGTCATATCTATATGTACTAGAGATTCATTGAGATAAATATTGCTCAAACTTAGAAATGGAATTTATAAAAAAAATCAGATTAATATAAGCATTTTTGGCTTTATACAAGGGCATTTAGAGTAACAGTAACTTTAAGTGATTATTTGTGAATATACTTAAGAACTGAATGTATGAATCGAGTACATTTTGATTTTATTGCTCTTATGAGCTTTTCAAATACAATTTTTACAAGCATTATTTTATCTTTCACGACGAGATCAATTTTAAATTATAAATATTGTTAATTCATCCAACTACATGATTTATATACTTCTTAAGACGAAACCTTACTTGTAAATGTCGTACGGGATCGGCAACGACTGTATTATTGGTAGCAACGGCTGCTGCTAACAGCGGCAGTGTGGTCGGGAACGGCAGAGGCGACAGCAGTTGCTGATGCTGTTTATCCTGGCCCAGTTCTTGCAGCAGCAACACTAATTCCATACGTACTGAAGCCAGGCCACCTCCGCCAGCACCATGCAGTGAACAGTATGACAGAAGCGTACGAAGAAGAGTTTCGTTGGCTGGAAATATAATGTAGTAGTTTTGTAAGTGTTAGTGACAAGTATAAATAAGTAAAAAGATATCTAAATAACACTAATTGATTAAATTTACAATTTAAATTTTATGTACAACTTGATATTAATGATTCTGCTGACCATCAACAATAATAATCAAGAAAAATATATGCTCTTATAATAATGTACCTTTCAGCCATTTTTTCCTACGCACAGCCCGTTGCACTTTAGCCTCAAAGTCAGCCTTCTCTCGTACAAGCAGCTGATGTAACGTTGGTTTTTCAGGTAATGGTGGGGATTCCCCATCAGCACAGATCAGTTCACCGCCAGAGGCAGCCCCCGATGCTGACACGTATCCACAAAGACGACGAAGAGCCTCCACTTCACGCTCCAACCAAATGTACAGTTGGTAACGGAGATGCCCGCCTGTGTTTAACATAATGTTTAGTGTAACGTAACAAATAATTAATAATTAAGTTGTAAAACCCACCGTCCACTTCAAAGCCGGTGGCAAGGGTGCTCAATTCTTCCATCAATATTTTGAGACAGGCGACGAACTTTAATTGCTGTGCCATTATATCCACTGTAGGTGGTTCTTCAGGTTTCTCTGCGTCCACAACGCCATTGACAAGTGGTTCTTCCTCTTTGTTAATTTTGATTTCGAGAGGCGGCGTTGATGCTCCTGAACCCTCTGACCTATTAACAATATAAGCTATGTAAGATTTTGTTGATATTAAAGCTATACAGGGTGTATGAAAAACTGTGTCAACCCTCTTAACTACGTTATCAGTATCGATAATGTAACACAATAAAACAACTTACATTTACAAACTCTTCAATAAAAATAATAAAATTAAATATTAAATGATTATTATATGTAGAGTAACAAAATGTTTGTAAGCCCTCCATTCCGTCTCGGTCACTCTTGACGGCCGGTCGCGCGCATTGTGCTTACAGTTGATTACGTTTACCGACCGGTATATACAGAGTAGTGACTACACAGAGATATAGAGATATTGCAACACTTTTTATTATACACGGATATGTCTTCGCCTACACATTCCAACGATGCTCAAGACATAAGTTTTACATCACTCACCGATGGATCACCCGTAAATTGCGTGACAACTAGAAGAACTCGTGTTGACACGGAAGGTGGTCTTAATCCATTGTTAAAGGAACTACGTGAGTTCAAGGAGTCAATGGTTAACAAAATGGACAAATGGTTCGCCAGACAGGAAAATATGATATCCAAGGTTGTAAAGGAATTCAACGAAGTTAAGCAAACAATGAATCAAATGTCAAATTATTTTGACGAACTAAACAACAAGACCACGGCATGTCTCAACCGTCTAGCTGAAACAGAAAAGAAGGTAAAAAGTCTAGAAGAACACACTAAAACAATAACTCAATTGGAAGCGAAAATTGAATCAATGGAGCAACATTCACGTCAGTGCAATGTAGAAATTCAGAACGTACCTGAGAGACGTAACGAAAATCTAATAAAAATAGTTGAACACATCGGAACGTCTATTAAGCAAAGCATAAGTCCGAATGATATAGTATCTGTACACCGAGTGCCTCATGCTGATACAAAGAGCACACATCCTAAAAGTATTGTCGTAAAATTATGTTCCCGGATTCTGCGTGACAATATACTGTCTGCTGCTCGAATGAAGAAAGGTTTATACACAGATGACTTGCATATTAATGGTGAAAATCGCAGAGTTTACGTAAATGAACATCTTACATTACGAAACAAACAACTTTTTAGAAGTGCTCGTGAAACTGCTAAAAGGTGTAATTTTCGCTTTACTTGGATTAAGCATGGTAACATTCTTGTGCGCGAGTGCGAAACATCCCGAGTTATTGCTATCCGTTCGTATGAAGACTTGTCTAAAATTAAATCTTCTAAGTCCTCCTAGTAAGTTAAATAAAAAAACACATCACGTATTAGTTGTTACTGTTATACTACTCATTAAAAAATATTATTGCTTGCCACTATGTTTACACGAATTGCTCTGTCCTGTTAATTACTCTGTGCAAATGTTTTCAAATTACCTTACATTTTTATTGGTATTGTGTTTATTAAATAAGTATTTACATATAGTTTTACTCCATAATATCAAATATTTATTCGTAATTTATCATTTATCTATAATATTATATAACACTTATATAAAGTATGATATTTATATTTATTATACACTACATTTTGTACTTCACAATAAAGTCTATAGTGGTTGCGTAATGAAACGATTGACTTCTCGATGCGGGAATAACAAATTCATATTCAATTTACTGATTAATTCAAATAAGTTATATTCTTATACTATAACTTCGTTTTACTATTATTATTGTTTAATAACAATGATTTACCAAGCTTCCAAAGATACGTTATCTTTTTACACAAACACGTTAAATTGCAAAATAACGTATCTACTATTTTTTGATGTTTACAATGTTCTTAAAATATATTCACCCATAATACGATATATCTTAAACATAATATGTGAATATAATACCAACATCTTATACACAATATGCAATATTATTCGAATTCACAGGTAATTTATCATTTTATTATCAAAATTGTGGTGGAATAAAAACCAAACTAAATACCATTTATATGAACATCTTAACTTATTCTTATGATATTATCGTATTAACCGAAACATGGTTAATTCCTAGTATTTCAGATAGTGAATTTATAGACAGTAGGTATATTGTATTTCGATGCGACCGGGACCGTACCGCCACAGGTAGGGAGGAGGGCGGCGGCGTGTTAGTGGCCGTGCGCCGCGAGCTGCGGCCCGTGCGCCGCGCGCTGCCGGGGCCCGTGCCTCCTATTGTCGATTGCGTCTCTGTTGAGGTACCGAGCGCGTCCCGAGGTAAGAAATGCATTGTGAACGCAGTATACATACCACCTAATCAATGTTCGAATACTTACGTGGTATATCTCGACTTAGTTTGCGACATAGTGTTGTGTGATAATGTAACTGAGCATTTTCTAATAGGAGATTTTAATCTACCTAGCCTTGAGTGGGGAGTAAATAATGGTCTTTGTTTACCTTCTATAAGAAATGATACTGTATATGCTGGTAAATATCTTGTGCAAATCCTCTCTTTACTGAATGCCACTCAACATAACATTTACAAAAATAATTTAAACCGTACTTTGGATTTGTTCATATCGAACACTGATTGTACTTGTCTGACGCCTACATCGCCTCTGTCTCCACTGGTGCAGCACCATCCATATTTCTATATTCTCAGCAAAATAACTACGGCACTTATATCTATTCCAAGACAACCACGAATCAAATTGTGTTTTGCAAAAGCTGACTACATAAATATTAATGAAGCTATTAATAAAGCAAATTGGTCTGACATTTTAATTGGTTCTATTAACGAAATTATAAATATATTTTATGAAAAACTATTCTCAATTATAAAGTTGTTTACACCGGTCAGCGTAATAAAAAACAGTAATTCTCCATGTTGGTTTACCCCAAGTCTTCGACGGATATTTAAGGCTAAAGATAAAGCGTGGGTAAAGTGGAAAAAGTATAAAAATACTGCTGATTATGAACTCTTCTCCATGTATCGAAGCAGATTTGATACGGAAAGTAAGAAGTGCTTTGACAATTACATATCATTTACGGAACAAAGTTTAATTAAAAATATAAAATCCTTTTGGAATTACATGTCTAGTCTTAAAATCAAACCGGGAATACCGACAACAATGACCTATATGGGTAATTCATCAAGCGACCCTGAAATGATATGTAAAATGTTCGCGCATTTCTTCCAATCTGTATATGAGCCATCTACACTTAATATAGAAACATGGGAGTCATCAGTAGGTGATACCAACTCTAGTAACAACAATATATGCTCTTTATATTTTTCTGAAAACGATGTCTACAGGGTGTTAAGGGCACTAGACTCAAATAAAGGTGCTGGACCTGACTCCTTACCGCCTTTGTTCATAAAGCTTACCGCGGATACACTATGCATTCCACTTACAATTATCTATAACAAGTGTATGCAAGAAGGTATTTTTCCTGATTTATGGAAGATGGCGCATATAACACCCGTTTTCAAGAGTGGAGACAGAGACAATATTGAAAATTATCGACCGATATCGATTTTGTCAACGCTAGCGAAAGTCTTCGAACGATTAGTGCACGCCCAATTGTACCCTCTTGTGCATAATGATATCTTACAGGAGCAGCATGGATTTGTACAACAGAAATCTACTACTACTAATTTATTGTTATATGCTACTTACTTGTTTGAGAATATGGACAACAGGGTGCAGGTGGATGCTGTGTACACGGATTTTCGCAAAGCATTTGACAAAGTGGACCATGAAATCCTTTTAAAGAAATTGGCCTTCAACGGCGTGAGAGGTAATTTATTGAGGTGGTTTGCTTCGTACATTATCAACAGGTCTCAGAGAGTCGTAGTTAGAGGCTTTGAGTCTGATACTTTTACTACATCCTCCGGCGTGCCACAGGGATCTATACTTGGGCCATTGCTTTTTACAATCTTTATAAATGACATAAACCAATGCTTCAAACATTGCAAGTTCCTGTTGTACGCGGATGATCTTAAATTATACTTAAGTGTGCGGGACTTGTCGGACTGCCATGATTTACAAAGCGATCTTAACAGGCTTAGCGAATATTGTGTTCTGAATAAATTACGTCTCAACTTGACCAAATGTAACACTATAACAATAACTAAAAATAAAAATATAGTTAAGCAAGAATACTGTCTCAATGGGACTCAATTAAATAGAGTAAATCATGTACGTGACCTTGGTATCATTATAGATTCGCACCTTCATCTCGATAAGCATGTTGACAATATTGTTAATAACGCATTTAAAATGTACGGATTTGTGATGAGATCAACTAAGGATTTTAAAAAGCCGTCTACGCTCATATATCTGTATTCCAGTTTAATCAGACCACAACTTGAATATGCATTACAAATCTGGAACCCCATTTACAATAAATATGTTGATCAGATAGAAAATGTGCAACGTCGGTATTTGCGTTCATTACATTACAAATTCACACATTCCTATCTGTCATATTCTAATTTGCTTGATAGATATAAATTGGGGAGTCTCGCATCGAGAAGAAAACTGTTGAGTGCAATATCCTTATACAATATCTGCAACTCTAATCTAAACTGTTCTCAATTATTAAGCCACATATATTTCTTAGTACCCAATCGAGTTTCATTACGTAACACACGAACACCAAAATTATTCAAACTGAAAAAATGTCAAACTAATGCTGGCAAGCGAGCACCATTGTACCAAATGACCCAAACGTACAATGCTGAATTTCATAATGTTGACATTTTTGGGTCAACAATAGGTGCATATAAAAAAAAAATTAAAGCCATTACTGAAAAAGCAAACAATAATATTAGTTAACAGTATGTAATAATAAATTCAAATTATATATTTATTATGTGAATGTGTGTGTAATTATGTATGTGTATTTATATTTCTTATATATATATATATATTTAATATTGTTATTATTATTATTTTTTTTTAAATTATTCATTGTAATATCTCTTTTATTTCTTTTTTTTTTTAATGTACGTAGTGGATAACGGTGTGGTTTGTGCATTTATTAAGGTTATAAAATTGTATAATGTATATTTTCATAGATGTACAAATGTTTGTTATCCCAAATAAATAAAAAAAAAAAAAAAAAAAAAGCCCTGGTATAACACGATGACACGCAATGACGTCATCACAGCTGCTGCGCTACTAGTGACGACCTTGAAGTTACTTTCACATTATTGAAAATATCGATATTTAAAAAATCATAACAATAAATAAATATTTAATATTCATATTATATCGATACTTATTTTGATATATCAAACATTAATATTATGTTTGATTGTAAAACAGAGTCGCTGCGCGTCAGCCGTTGAAGGCGGACGTGCCGTTCGATCGCGTCCGTGACTAATGTTCGTAACATTCAAGGTTATCTGTCGTGTCGTGTTTTAAAAACGCTCTGACTGTGTCTGTGTTATATGCCCAAGGTCAACTGACTTTAGACTTTGATGTCTGTGACGGGCGGAGTTGATGTGGTGACTGAGATGGACAGTGATGGGGCTTCACCCGCAAAGATTGTGGGTGGCTCCATGTTGGACAAAGGCTATGGAATAAAGGATTACCGAGTACGTGTGCCGAGGTTGTCGGATTCGGAAATGTCTGACTGTAGCGTGCGGACAGCGGAGTCACTTTCGGACAGTCGGCTGTGGAGGAAAAGGTCCGCCGGGAGTGCGCTCAACTCTCCCGAGACGGCGGAAGAGACGGCCACTGAGGCGAGCGTCGCTCCAATCAAAGGAGCGGCGCACAAATCAAAAAGAGGGCGGGGAAGGCCTCCTTCTACTGGCCAATACGTTGGCTTACACCGTGCCAAAGTAGAGCTGGCCAGGGCCCAAGAGAAAGAGGCGAGACTCCAAGCAGTGGCCTGCTCCACGCGAGGAAGCGGAAAGCGGGATGAGGAGATCAAGCTCTTGCGAGAAGAGAACGCTGAGCTACGCAAGCGTCTGGAGGAGATGGACGCAACGATTGCCCAACTTGTTCAAAGCGTTAAAGCTTCTACTCAGGAGTTCGATGAAGACAGAGTTGTCCGTAAGGTTGTGGAAGCATTGGGCCGTGCGAATGTGCCAGAGCTCCGGCTCAGGCCTCCGCTAGCCAGTGAAGGAAGAAGGACGGCGGTGACGGCCACAACCTCGACGGTTCCTGGACCTCTGGCTCCAGCACTGCCAGCTGTAGCGGGGGCTAAGGGCCATTCAAAGAAGGGTCGCAAGAAGGCATCTATGGCCGCAACCGAGGCTGCGCTGGGGTCATCGCTCAAGCCCGTAGACGCGTCTCCGTCAACAGAAGCCCCGGAGAAGAACAAAGCTCCGTCTTGGAGCCAGGTGGTTAGAAAGAAGAGCGCCCCAAAACCAAAAACGGCGCCACCACCCCCCAAGAAGAAGACGGTGAAGATCAAACCGCCGAAGACTGCGGCGGTCGCTATCACCATCCTCCCGGAGGCAGGAGAAAACGCCACCTATGAGGCGGTGCTGAGGGAGGCACGCCAACGCGTAGATGTCCAGGCGCTGGGTCTTGGGCCCTTAAAATGGAGGAAAGCGCAGACCGGGGCTCGGATATTTGAGATCGGTGGGGAGGGCTCTGCTGCGAAGGCAGACCTCTTCGCTGAAAAGCTCAGGGAGGTAGTGAATCCCGAGGCAGTGAAGATCCACCGCCCAGTGATGCGCACTTCAATCCGAGTCGCTGGTCTGGACGAGTCCGTTACTCAGGCTGAGGTAGTGGCAACGGTTGCTCAGGTGGGCGGCTGCCCCGCCGAGCTTATCGTTGCAGGTTCCCTCTCAGCGTCGGGCGCTATCCTGCTGGGAGTCCCAGCGGCAGCCGCCAAAAAAGTGGTTGACGCGGGCCGGATCATCGTCGGATGGAGTTCCGCTCGCATTTCAGCAATGGCACCGGTGGCTCGGAAATGTTTCCGGTGCCTGGCGACCGGACACTTAGCGGCCATGTGCAAGGTCGCCCAGGGAGTTCCCCGGGGCCACTGCTATCGCTGCGGACAGCCCGGTCATTTCGCACGGGATTGCAAAAACGATCCGAACTGTGCGGCGTGTACCGCACTAGAAAAACCAGCCACACACGTGGCCGGATCCGAAGGGTGCTGCCTCAAAGCCCAGACAGCGAAAAAGGGCAGTGGGGGGGCAAGGCTCCCTAAGCCCTCCAGCAGAGGAGACATGGATACATCCTAATCCATGGATCTAGAAATACTGCAAGCGAACGTAAACCACTGCGCCAGGGCCCAGGATCTTTTTGTCCAGACCATGGCGGAGTGGCAAACACAGATCGCAGTGGTCGCTGAGCCATACGTCGTGCCCCCTCGGGATGACTGGGTTGGGGATACGGAGGGACTAGTGGCCATCGTCGCATCGCGAGTCAACGGAGCCCCTCCTCTGATATTTACAGCCAGGGGCCGAGGTTATGTGATGGTTAGCGTGGGCGGCACTGCAGTAGTGGGGGTGTACTGCTCCCCTAACGAGGGCTTTACTGCTTTTCAGCAAGTTCTTGTTGAGGTGGGAGCTCTAGTCAACAGAGTGCACCCTTGCCCCGTGCTAGTCGCCGGGGATTTCAACGCCAAATCTCGAGCGTGGGGATCTGCGGTGACGAACGCACGGGGAAATTTACTGGAGGAGTGGGCTATAAGCCTCGGTTTGGAGGTCCTCAACAGGGGAAGCGAGTTGACGTGTGTACGTCACAATGGAGGGTCGGTGGTTGACGTCACATTCGCCTCTGCCCCCCTGGCGCGCCGTATCGCAGATTGGACAGTGGTGGTTGACGCTGAAACCCTGTCGGATCACCGCTATATCCGATTCAGGGTGGCCGCGTCTTCTACGTCACAAGTCGGAGCTTCCCCTACTGGAGATGGAAGAAAATGGGTGCTGGGAAAACTGGACATTTCCCTGGCCAAAGAAGCGGCCATCGTGGAAGAGTGGTCCAGGAGGTTATCGTCCGACAACCTGGATCACGAAGTTGACGTGTTCTGCGGTGCGCTGGTCCGTATATGCGAAGCCTCGATGCCGAAAGCGCGTCCGGTCACCCCACGGCACCGGGTGTACTGGTGGCGAGACGAACTCCGCGATTTGCGTCGAGCGTGTGTCACCGCCCGCCGTCGCCATGCCCGCGCCAGGCGTAGGAGCGTACGGGACGTTCAGAGAGAGGACGTCCTATACGAGGAGTACCGGGTTGCACGCAAGGCTCTGCGGATGGGGATCAGCGCTGCCAAGGAGGCGGCCTGGAACGAGTGGCTAGAGTCACTGGATCGGGATCCGTGGGGGCGGCCCTACAAGGTCATCAGGGCCAAATCCAGGCCTTGGACCCAGCCGATCACGACCACTCTTCAGCCACAGTTCCTGGAGGAGGTGGTGGAGGCGTTGTTTCCTCGAAGGGAGCCTTGGACGCCTCCAGCTATGGCTGATAACTCGCCAAACGAGTCCGGTAGTCCGGCGGTATCCGAGGAGGAACTGTGTCGTGCGCGTGCAAAGCTGCGGAGCAAGAGGACCGCCCCGGGCTTGGACGGAGTTCCCGGTCGGGTGGTGAACATAGCGTCTGAGGCAATGGAGGCATGGATACGTGAGGTGTTCTCCATGTGCCTGGACCGAGGCCGGTTTCCGGCTTGTTGGAAGGTGGGGAAACTGGTCCTACTACGGAAACCAGGCCGGGACGAGGGCCTACCGTCGGCATATCGGCCGATTGTGCTCCTGGACGAGGCGGGTAAGCTCTTTGAGCGAGTGCTCGCGGCTCGTCTCGTCCAGTCGATGAGCAGAAGTCTGCACGAGACCCAGTTCGGCTTCAGAGAGGGCCGGTCGACGGTCGACGCAATCCTGCGTGTCAGGTCGCTCGCTGAGGAGGCTGTGTCTCAGGGTGGGGTGTTGCTAGCGGTATCGCTAGACATCTCCAACGCCTTCAACACACTTCCCTGGGAGACAATACTTGCAGGCCTGAGGTGGCACGGGGTGCCCGAGTACCTGCAGGTCGTAGTGGCGGACTATTTTGTGGGCCGCAAAATAGTATACCCCACGCAGGGGGGCCGTTGGGTCTATAAGGCGATGTCATGCGGTGTTCCACAGGGGTCTGTCCTAGGCCCCCTCTTGTGGAACATCGGCTACGACTGGGTGTTACGGGGAGCTAATGTTCCCGGTGTCTGCGTGACTTGTTACGCAGACGACACCCTGGTCACGGCTTACGGTTCATCTTATCGAGAGGCGTCAATCGTCGCAACAGCGGGTGTGGCTCAAGTCGTGCGACGGATTCGTACCCTGGGATTGGAGGTGGCTCTTGACAAGTGCGAGGCCATTTCCTTCCACGGTCCTCGGAGGGGACCGCCGAGGGGAGCGTGTATTGTGGTCGGAGGAACTTTTATCTCTGTTCAGCCCTGGCTGAAGTACCTAGGGCTGGTCCTCGACAGTCGATGGACGTTCGGCGAGCATTTCCGGCGACTGGAGCCCAAGTTGGTCGCGGCGGCTGGCGCGTTGGGGCGCCTGCTTCCGAACGTCGGTGGTCCCAGTGTGGCATGTCGTAGACTCTACACTGGGGTCGTTAGATCGATGGCACTGTACGGTGCGCCTGTATGGGCCCGGTCTCTCGGCCCGCGAACGACAGCCTACCTCCGCCGTCCGCAGCGTATCTTGGCGCGACGGGTGGCGCGGGCGTACCGTACAGTGTCTTTTGAGGGGGCCTGCGTGCTGGCCAGCACGCCACCGTGGTACCTGGAGGCCGATGCGTTGTCGGCTGTCTATCACCGGCGCGCGGAGGCTCGCAGCCATGACGGAGGAGTTGCGTCCGGGTCGGTCGCCGAATGGAGAAGGGATGCGGCGGCCAACGTTCTACGTAGATGGGGTGAGCGACTGGCTTCTCCGACGGCCAGTTATGAACTGGCCACCGCTGTCAGGCCTGTTCTTTGCGAGTGGGTGGGTCGCACGTTTGGCCCACTGACCTACCGCCTGTCACAGTTGCTGTCGGGACACGGATGTTTCGGCAGGTATCTGTGGCGGGTGGTGGGCAGGGAAGAAAGCCCCGCCTGCCATCACTGCGGGGGTGGCGTGGAGGACTCGGCGCAGCATACTCGCGAGTCATGCCCAGCGTGGGACAGCCTTCGCGCTGCTTTGACTACGGTCATAGGGAGGGACCTCTCGTTGCCGGCTATAATCTCGGCTATGGTCGGCAGCGAGGAGGCATGGGAGGCGGTGGCCGCTTTTGCCGAAGCGGTCATCAGCGCGAAGGAGGCAGCGGAGCGGGCCAGGGAGAGCAACCCGGAGGCCCCTGCCCTCCGTCGTCGGCGAATTGGTCGCCGGCGCCGAGCCTATCTGGCCTCTTTACAGCCATAGGTTAAGCGCCGGGCGACGTGATCCTGGGTGGCAGACGGGGACTTCTGTCGCCCGTTGATAGGATCAGTGCGGTGCTAGCCCCTCTTGTTCCGGGGGCGGCTCGCGGTGGTGGTCTGCGGGGGGATTTGTCCCCCCTAGTTCGAGGTCCGGAGTGGACAAGCGCCGGCAGGGTCGCGAGGCAAGCTCGTGATATACCGTGGCCCTGCCTAGGTGGCGTGGTTGAGGAACACCCAGGGGTTTTAGTGGGTCGAAACCCCACATAACCCGGTCAAGTCCCCGCTTGGCCGGGTATCTGTGAACAGATTTCCCCTGGAAAAAAAAAAAAAAAAAAAAAAAAAATGTTTGATTGTAAAACACCATTTTTAACAGAAATAGATTAACGATTTATCCTAATAATACAACATATGTAGTTAATTTACCTGAACAAGTTTCAAATTATAATATTTATTATTAATAAAAGTTATTTTAAATGAAATTATTTTAACGTGAAAAGCATAACTATTTATAGCAATATTGAAAATTTCGATAGAATATTTGTCGATATAACTAATTTTTACACTTTCAAATCTCTATTCGAACAACTAACGGAATAGTAATAATAACGCCGGCGGCCCGGCGCCTGCGGTCAGTGGTCACGCATGCGCCGTTGCGACTATACGGTGTCTTGACCTTGTATGAGTCAGATGTTTTGAACATGTCTTCGAATAATGTCGATTTAAAACTTATTTGCCTATGCACTGTAACTGACGTCTGCTTGATATTGTTTAAGTTATACTATTTTTTATAATAAGCTTATACTTATATGTATACATGCCTTCAAGGGTTGACACAGTTTTTCATACACCCTGTATAATAAATTTCTATATAAGAAACAATTTTATGAGAAATGACCATATAAAATGCATCAACTCACTTATTGTCTTCATCATCATCCCATGATAGAACCAGTTCATCCTTTTTCTCTGTACTCACTGGAGCCCCCCAGTCTATTGAGGATGATGTGCCCCAATCCATGGCCGATTCTTCAGCTTCTGAAAACATAAGCGGATAATTTTGAAGTTATGAAATCTTTTCCTATAAATTTATTTAAAATAATTAAGAAACATTATTAATACAGAGTCCTTTTTGTCGCAGAGGCACCAGAATATGAAAGCCAATAAACCCAAAACAATAAAAAACAACACACAAGGAATTCCATAAAAGCCAATAACTAATAAAGACACAGGGACGTACAAGCGAACGTGAATGGGCCCTACTTTTGGATGTTTCCTCAAGCTGCCCCGTGTGGATGACCGCGTGGTCTATTGACGGGGCGGACGTGGGTCCAGTACGAGGACGTTCATCACGGACGCGGCCTGGCAGCTTTGATAGTACTTCCAAGGCCAGGGCAGGGCAGCCAGCCTTGAAATGACCATGCGCGGTCTGGAAGTATAGACGACGCTCCAAACGAGTTATACCCTCCTCCGGCTCTTGCTGAAGAAGAGCTAATGTACCACCCTAGAAAGGAAAGCAATAATTAATAAATTAAGATATAATATTTATAAGAAATATTATACATTTGTGTCATAAATTTGCAATTTTGGCCATTATAAACAATGTTTAATATATCACACGCAAAAACAATAGCTTTTAATTTTACCTGGCTAGGCATATTATGTCTCTTTAATCTAGGATGCGTTCTTAGATACACGTAGAAGTTGAACACACTAGGCATCGGTTCATTGTCTTTGTTATTGGCAGCATGAAGCCTGCCTGCCGGACTCAATAATGTATCTAAGGCTTCACCATAGCGTTTAAGTTCCCATAGCGCCATGGATCGTATAAATGGATCTGGGTGAGCGTGTTCTAGATCTATTTCTTGATCTTCCGTTTCGCCTCTGTAATTTTTAATTTTATTATATTTTGCGAATATTATACGTACAAGAATTTTTTTTCGGACACAACCTACCCCAGTATTTCATCCATTAGTAATTTCTTTAAGCTGGGCGGTAGAGCACTGTCTGATTCATAAAGTCGAGCAACAACCATTGCCAGTTGTAAATCACATAAACGTGTCATGAGAACCTGGGAACGATATATGATTTGTTGAGATAAAAGTTAGATCGTTGTTTAGATGGTTTTCCTTACTATCTATGGCACCTCACTATGTTAAGTAATTGAAGACAAGATAGAGATTGGAGATCTGCGCTTAACTTAATCTTAAATTATTAAGATTTTCAAACAAAATATAAAGATAACGGAGAAAATTAACGTACAAGTACTAGATCTTATTTGAAATGCACTCTGAGGAATGTGTTTGGTACTTTCGGAATTATAATTATTATGATTAAAAATATACGAACTTCCAAAGCATCCTTCAAAGCTCCACCCAAAAGGAAGAAAGCTGCGGCGTGTTCAAACCGCTGTTTCCCAAGTAACACAAACGCGTTCTTTAAGGCGGCCTTACGCCATCTATCTTCCGAAAAATCGTTGGCGAAGAACTGTACAAAGTAAATTATCAAATAAAATAAAATCCTGTATACAGAATATAATTAGAAACTATTTAAGGAATATAGCATAAAATCAGTGTTAACACTCACAGCGGTCATCTTGTCGTCTCTGTTCGATCGAAACAGACCCCATAGAAGTGTCTTTTTACGCATCGCTAGGTAAAACAGCGCCGCGTCCATTGGATCCTGTTTGGCGAGATATGAGGCACGAGCTAAACGTTCAACGCATGTCCGTAGTAACTCACCGCGCACCCACCATCCCACGCCTGGAATAATTGGTGGGTTAAAGAAAATTAAACCTATTTTATGATTATGCATTGCTGATATTTTCATTTTAAATACATGAAAATTAAAATGTACAAATGTAGTGATTGCAATAAGTCTAATGCGTAAGCTTATATAAAAAGATCATTAAGTATTTACCCAATTCTCTCATAGTGGACCATTTAGCTTGTCCCTTAGTATAACCAGGTATGAGAGCCAACAGCTGGTCGTGTGTCTCAGAGTGGAAGGCCCACACTAGATTGCAGGTCCCAACACCAGCCCGCTGAAGGCTAGCTCGTTGGGCTAATGGAAGACAGCGCGCCAAGTATCCGTAGTGTTTCATTGCTAGGAGGAACCTCAGCCCGCAGTCATCCAGAGAGTCTATTCAATGATAATTAAATATTTATATAACAATATCGGTTATTTTGAATTAAATATTGAAGTAACTTTGTTGATAAAAAGTAATATAATCTGTTCTCATCCCTACTAATATTATAAATGCGACAATAACTCTGTCTGTCTATCTGTCTGCCTGTTACGCTTTCACGCCTAAACCACTGAACTGATTTTAATGAAATTTGGTACAGACATAGAGTTGACCTTGAGAAAGAACAGAATAGTTTTTATCCCACACCTTTGAAAAGTTCTCTTGGAAACGCGATATAACCAAACTCGACGAGGGCGAGCTGCGTGCGGAAAGGTAGTTATTTATAAACTTCGAGTATTATCGTATAAATTTACCCACCGGGTAGAATTTCCTGTCCTTGTCCCTGGGTCACATCTACTCTGGCACAATTAGTGAGTCTCTCGGCAAAGTCAGCGTCACAAGTTGAAACGGTATCAGCCAACGCCAGGAGGTGCATCTGATCCAAAGAACTCAACCCAGGAAGATGTGTGTGAGTCAGCAAGCGAGATAGGATACGACCTGGTCAAATTAGTTAAATAAACTTTTACTTCTTTATTTTCCTTTGGTTTTTAGCCAGAACATTTTTATTAAGATTGCCAAAAAAAGGCAAATACGTTGTTTTAACAACTTATTATGTGCTTTAAAATTAAATATTTCAAAATTAACTGCGACTAAAAGACAATATCTGTGTAGAAAATAACCTTGTCTCGGTCCGAAGTGAGAAAGTAATTGCCTCTCAGGCATCGAGGGTCGTCGATCGATCCCATCTTCTTCCTCTAACAAAAGAGCATCCAAGTCATCCTCGACTTCCATAGATCCTTCAAAGAGTTCATTATAATCCTGAAACAACGAATGTAACGTATATTTTAGTTGCTAAGTACTTAATTATAATTATGTGTTTTTTATTTATTATCTCGACCACAAAACCGTATTCGTTATGGCATCAATCGTTAGGAATAAAACCACCGGTTAACTGAATTGATATAATTAGTACAGTGCCATTCATTTATTTTACCTTAGCTTCTTGTATAGTTGAGGGATGATGAGCTGATTCCTTGTCAGCAACAAGTAAAGTCCACAACGGCAAGGGCGGTACTGACGTTAGCTCTGCGTAATCTAATTGTACGTCTTCGGTTATCTATATTAATAAAGAAGAGTTTAGAAAAAATGCAAAATTTAAAAAAAAGTTAATATTTAGAATTGACTAAGCATATGCTTAAGCTGATACATATTACTGTGTTTTTATTTTTGCAGGAACATATATAATTGTGCATATTGTGCAGGTGCTAAATTTTAAAATAAACCATATGAAGTGCAATTAATAAAAAAGAGTATGAAATTACATTACATAAATATTAAACAATACTTTTATCTTAAACTTCTGTTCTGTTAAACAAATTAATATACTATAAGTATGTACATTTATTCATAACACCGAAATCTGTTAACATAAATGTAATACAACTAACATTAAACACAAATACAAAAAATAATAATATAAAAAATTTAAATTAACTTCATCATGGAATACAACACATAACAATAAAAAAAAAAACATTAACCATAGACAAATATTATAAAGAACATCGAATATCGTGTGAAGCTGACCTGCGTGACGCCGTCAAGAGGCGAGGCTGCGCCCGCGGCGAACGACACGGACAGAGTGCGCGACCGTGACCACCCACGCTGTAACAAACGTGCTCACGTGCCAGTGGTGGGAGGGGGGGGGGGGGGGCAGTGACGTAGGAGGGGGGGAGGCAGGGCGAATATGGCTTGCTTAGACTGGCGTCTTTCAAGCGGATGTAACTAATGATATTTTTTTTTCTTCCATGCAAGCCCAAAATCAGGCATTATTTAAGTTTAAAATTTTTCTTCCTATATGAAGTGAATGATACATTTGAAAATTTCAAGACATGCCTCAACTTGAGTAATGTAAATGTTATCGTATAATTCCTACAGAACTTCTGTACTAATAGTTATTAAAACAGGTAAGCTTTGTAGCAGCTTATTGTTTAAGGTTACTATAACCTCTCAATGTTAAAGCTATGTATCTTGAACATATATGATTTGCCTTCAGTGACATTCGATAAAGCTACATTGAATCATGTGCTGATAAAAATATATATCATATTGATACCTGTCTTGATATGCTGTCCTCGTCTCCTTGCGAACTGCGACTAGTGTATGATCCACCAATACATCTGTTTAAGAATCAAATATAATTCCGTTATTTTCACATTAACATGCAATATTTATAGAGTACTTAATGAAAATAATTAATAATACATATATAGTTTATCTACTAGGTGGAACTAAAATAATGTATTTACCTGACCAAATGTGCAAGAATGGCTTTCACCCATCTTATTTTACCGCTATTCAGTAATTCCATTAACTGCTTTGGATGATACTGAGGTAGGACGGGACAAGCTATCTGTGACGCTTCGAATAGACCGTAGTCCGGCATGTAGTCCAGAAGAGGCTGTTAGTAAGTAAATCATACAAGTAATTAATATGTAAAACTTTGGCGCGTATACAGGGTGTATGAAAAACTGTGTCAACCCTTGAAGGCATGTATACATATAAGTATAAGCTTATTATAAAAAATAGTATAACTTAAAAAATATCAAGCAGAGGTCAGTTACAGTGCATAGGCTAAATAAGTTTTAAATCGACATTATCCCATTTAGACCTACCGTCTCACATACGATACACCAAAAGTAACAAATTATTTTGAAGTTCCGTCGATAAGAATTTGTTTTTATTTGGAACCCATGTGAAGTGCAAGGTCTGTGCAACATTCCTAGAAGAGTTTATTTGTTATAGTCGAATACACAAGTTGACTACATACATGGTTTGTTAGAGATTTGTGCATTGCGATCATATGATGGCATCAAAACGGTAAGAAATGCTATATTTTTTCAAATTATCTCATATTTATAACAATTTATAACTAGAATACAAGTTAAAGCGTAAATTGAGTGATTTAGTTTTATTATTTCTTGGAAATTTTTGCATGCTTTTTACTCGTAAACTATAGTGTATCGTATTTGATACAGTAGGCTAATACGCATAATATATTTCTTATTTCAGACTTACATTTAATGAAATTGTCATTCGGTTAGAAGATGAAATCGAAAATAGTTTCACAGAAAATGATATTTATTTACTACCACCTGAAAATGCAAACGGGGTGTTGACTGATGTTGTTGACTGATGAAGATTTTGGAGACGAATATAACGTCGAAATCAACAACCTACCACCGAGCTTGTTGAGACCGAATGCTGAGTTGCATGGATCAAATTCAGGAGATTTTAAAAGTCAACAATCAGGTCTTGGAGTTGAAGTAGATCAAGAGCCAGATTTCTGCGAACCACTAAGCAAAACATCCAAAAAGTACAATTGGAGAAAAAAAATTCTTCACCAAAGCAAAACCGACATGGAAACCTATGTTCCATGTTCCTAATCAAAGGTCGCCTATCGAATGGTTTTCTTTTTTTTTTTCAGAAGATCTTTATCTATTACTCAGTACTGAGACTAATAAATACGTAGGAAGGAAAAATCTTCCCGTTGATATGAAAATGGAAGAAATGAAGTGTGCTATAGGCATTTTGTTAGTAAGCGGCTACTGTCAAGTAAATAGAAGACGTATGTACTGGGAAAACACACCTGATACAAAAAATGATCTGATTGTTGATGTGTTGATCTTTCAGACAAAACATATCATCTCTTCGGACAAGTATTCGCGGTAAGAAGTGGTATATGCCACTCATTCTGCATTGTATAGACATGTCACTTCAGAACGCCTGGCTACTATACAAATATAACGGTGGTAATGTCGATATGCTGACTTTCAGGCGTTGCGTAGCTATCGCACTTATAGAATCAAATACCCTTAGAAGTAAACCAGGCCGTAGCAGACCATCCTCACTAACCATGGATACGAGGTTTGATGAAAAGGGTCATTACGTCATCAAACAACCACAGAATAAACGCACAAGATGTGGCTTGTGTCATCGATCATGTCCTGCAAGATGTGTAAAGTGCAATATTTGACTTCATATTGATAGTTTTCTTACCTATCATACCAAAAAATAATGGTGTATATTTTTGTCAATAAATACTTTTTGCCTTAGATACTGGAATTTATGCTTTTATATAAGCCTACTGTATCACATAGGATACGGCCCATCTCAGACCCCCTATGGAATCGATTTTTTTTTTAAATATTTTTTTCATTAATAACAATGTTCAATGATACGATAAAATAGAAAAAGTACATATTTTTCGAAAAAAATAGTTTCCGGTCTAAATGGGTTATTCGAAAAAATGTTCCAAACATCTGACTCATACAAGGTCAAGACACCGTATAGTCGCGACGACGCATGCGTGACCATTGACCGCAGGCGACGGGCCGCCGGCGTTATTATTACTATTCTGTTAGTTGTTCGAATAGAGATTTGAAAGTGTAAAAATTAGTTATATCGATAAATATTCTATCGACATTTTCAATATTGCTATAAATAGTTATGCTTTTCACATTAAAATAATTTCATTTAAAATAACTTTCATTAATAATAAATATTATAATTTGAAACTTGTTCAGGTAAATTAACTACATATGTTGTATTATTAGGATAAATCGTTAATCTATTTCTGTTAAAAATGGTGTTTTACAATCAAACATAATATTAATGTGTGATATATCAAAATAAGTATCGAAATAATATGAATATTAAATATTTATTTATTGTTATGATTTTTTAAATATCGATATTTTCAATAATGTGAAAGTAACTTCAAGGTCGTCACTAGTAGCGAAGCAGCTGTGATGACGTCATTGCGTGTCATCGTGCTATACCAGGGTTTACAAACATTTTGTTACTCTACACATAATAATCATTTAATATTTAATTTTATTATTTTTATTGAAGAGTTTGTAAATGTAAGTTGTTTTATTGTGTTACATTATCGATACTGTTAACGTAGTTAAGAGGGTTGACACAGTTTTTCATACACCCTGTATAAAAAGTCACTTGTATTCGTCTACTCGGGATTACGATCAATGAAAGTGTTCTATACGTCGAATAAAATATAAAAAATGAAATATATACAACGTGTAACATAATTAACGCACACCCTGAAAGTAGTTTGATCAGAATCGGATACTGGATCGATTTTGATAGTTTTTTATGTAGGTCATTTTTTTTCTCAAATTTAGATAGAACTAAGTAAATTATAGTCACCCTACTACACACAGTTATCTAAACACTTCATAGAAACGAAAATTAATGGAAACGAAAATGGATCGTAAGTCAGGGTATTAAGATTTTTAAAATGAAATATTGAATTAGTAATCATCATTCAATTAAAGAAAACTGATACTTATTTCAAGGCTAAAATAGTTTTTAATAATAACTACGCACGCAACACCATAGCGACAACCGGCACACAGCAAGGTCACTACAGTGCATAAAAGAAAGCCGCGTAAGACAAAAATTATTACTTTCTCCTTCTTTCTTCGGCTTAATAACATTACAATAGAGCGAGACGGCAGGCATAATTCCGGGAATCAGAGTAATAATAACTAAACATCGAAGTCAACAAAATGTGTTTTGGGTAAGTTAGTTACGCCGCGTCCACCTTATCGAAGAGGTCAAGTGTAAAGTGCAAATAAAATCTTAGTCGCGCATTTCGCTGTGTCGTTTCGGTACACTAACATTCAATACATCAAGTACCTACGCACGTGTCCATTGACCTCCTAGATCAGCTGATTTGACGCGACTCGACTTTTTTTTGTGGGGGCGAATTAAATCGCTAGTTTATAACACAGAGATAACAAGTGCCGAGGAACTAAAAAATAAGATAATAACCGCCTTTGTAAAAGTGAAAAGTGACATTGCAGTATTATCTAAAATAAAACCACAATTGCGAAAACGGTCATTAAAGTGCATTAAACAAGGCGGTGGACATTTTGAAAATGTTTTAAAACGACAACGCTGTGCGAGTGCAAATTAAACTGTAAGTTTGTTTATGATCTTTAAATTATTGTAAATATTTTGATACACACCATTTAAACAGGCCGACTGTGTTTAACTTTGTCGTAGGTATTGTGGTGTCTATTCAAATCACGCGTTATCAGCTGTTTAATAATTCTTATTTACAAATTTAATTTAACAAATCAGTAATTATAAAATATTGGCTTCAAATTAAAAAGAAAATTCAATGTCAACAATCTAAAGCTTGAAAAGTGTGATGGAAAGAAAAATCATAATGTATGTAGTTATTACGTGTACTTATTATTACCTACTTCTTATTATTGTCGGACGGCACTCGGAGAGAGGGGCGCGGGCGCGGCGAGTACAGAGTGTCGCTGAATAGCGGACCATATTATTTGCACGAAATTGGGATAACTAATTTCACAAATAAAAAATTCAAACGCACATATAAATAATATTTGGTGTATGCATTGCATTTATATCATTATATACGCATTGGGGTATTTGAGGGTGTGCGTTAATTACGTTACACGTTGTATATACAAGTTGTAACATGTAAACACTATTAAAGGCGGTAGAAGTACCAAATAAATATACGAAGTTTACAATTTTTCACTCAGAAAATGTTTCAAAGTATTATCTAAGGGTCACCTGTGGCTGGTCGGGCATCGCTTTGGTTCGTCTTCGAGCGTCTCGCTCCAATAGCTGGAGATTTATTGAAGAAACACGCTGCAGGTGCGGCGCTGACACACGCAGGTCTGAGTCACGAAGAGCACGGGATTCACTGCACTCTTCTTGCTCCTGAAGAGAGAAAGAGAGGGAAATATTGTAGATACGCGAGTATTATAGTAAAGACGAGGTATGTTTGTCCCTCTTCTTTATAAGAAGATTATAAGCTATTGATTTCAAATTTAGTTAAAATCGAAGGAACGCTTACATTAATATTAATTATAACATTTAATCTATACAAATGTATCTAAATAAGTTAACATTAAGTACCTGCATGGCGGCCTGTCCAGAATTCATCTGTGGCGTTTCCGGTTTCCATTGTGAGTACACGTGCATCTCAGAGTCCATCCCCACCACCAAAATACCGTCTCGAACCCACGATATCTGCATCGGTAGCGGCGGCAAGCCGTCCGCAGTTTTCAGTTGTATTCTACGCAACTGCATCCATCGTATCTCCTCTACGAATAACGGGGCCGCGAGTGAAGACGCTTTACGTAGAATCGGTCGATTGTTATTTATCGATTCCTTCATAGCCTGAAATAAAACATTACAACCATTTAAATAGATTATATACAGAGCCTAACACATCAAGTGACCATTGAAATTCTTATTAATCACCTTGATATTAGCTTGGGCCAGATCACTCGAAACCGGTGTAAATAACAGAACTCTAGACCCGACAGCTACAGTCAGTATATGAGATCCATCTTCCTTAGACACCCAGTCCAATTGCACAAGATGTTTCTGTGTTAATGGACACGTATTCCCATTTTCCATAATGCTCTTGCGTAGCGACTGTAGAGTACTGAAGGACGGCACCGCTAAAAGGCCGGCCGCCTTCCCAGCGTCCGCCTCGCCGTTACGATTGTTGCGGCTCTCGTCCGACGATAAAGTTTGAAGAACCTTTAAAATATTTTTCAATATTAGAATGTGTAGTTCTGACTGACCCCATCACCATGTGGGATACACAGTAAGGAAGAGAGAGAGAATGTGTAGTTCTAGATCAAAAACTAAATTTATCATCGATTCATATGCAAATATTGATTGTAACAATTTTATCGGTAAAATAGTGTTAGGTACAAAAAAATGTCGATAGATGAAAGTCCGATAGAAAGTCTTCTACTTTCTATTAAAAGTATAAGCAACCTGAGTCAGCCGTTGTTTCTTCTGCATGAAGGACGTGTCATGTAGGTATGACAGGTCTATCTGCGTGTCTGCGCACACACCGACCCGCGGCAGGCTCACGTTCCTCAGCGGTATAGTGTCTTCTAACAACCACTCCGCGCCTCCGGTACTCTCACACTCGTACACACAAACGCACAAGTTCACGAACCGGGCGTCGGGACTCGAACTTGTGTTCTTTGGCCGCGTGAACGATCTACCGCACTTGTAAGCGCAAGCGATGCGACCGCTGTACGCTGCGCTTATGTGTAGCGGTTGACCTGTAAATTATATGAAAACACGATATAATATATTTATGAAACAAATACAGCAATATGAGATAAAGATCCAACCATAAATCCAAAACAGATAAACAGTTCTTTATAATTGACTAATGTGTAATTATTGTTTAAATGTAGCAAAATCATACCTGGAATGTCTATAGCAGATTCTTGATCTTTATTCATCATTTCCCATTCTTTCCAAGCGTAATCAAATTCATCGTTATCTTTTTTAGTGACGTCACATTTCCAAAATCTAAAAGTACAAAACAAATTTGTATTGCCATCAATCCATATTTTCCAATATACTATACCATAAAAATAGTGTTAAAAGTCGAAACTCTGGTATCAAATAGTCAGGTGATCGGGAATGAGACATATATCTCATTCCCGATCAACTATGGTCGTACTTTGTATATTAGTATAGTTTATAATAAACATATAATACCTTAATGTACTATCAGAGCACGCGGTGGCCAGTATATAAGGCGCCAGACACGCTGGGTATATAGAGGCGGAGCTGAGGTGTCCGGCCGCGGGGGTCGCGTGAATGACGTCCACTCCGTCCGGTAATGATAATGGACACTCGCACACCTACAAACAAAACATTTTATAGTGTATAAGACACAGAAATTGATAACATATTATATTAGAGCAAGGCTTCTAGTAAAGTTAGTAATTAATTATTAACACACTTGAATTCATTTAAAAATGTGGAACTTTTGGAGTTCAAGATAAAGATGCATCTCTCTTTGATGTGATAAAAAACTCATTACGTGTTTTTTTATTCATGATACAACGAGAATAATATTTTTAATTATATTCATAAGCATTTTTAAATCCTAAAAAAAGTGACAATTGGGAAAATTCAAGATGACCAACAATCTGGACTGACCAAGTAAAAAATGTTAACCCTTGTTACAAATTCCATTTTGTTGTCACAGAAATGAAACTACATCAATGCCACGAAAAATGTTCACCGACCATACTCATCAATCGAAATGTATAGGACCAAGTTATATACAAATACTAGAAGACCCGGCGAACTTCGTATCCCCCTATAGTCAAGAAAATCTGTTACGTTTTTTATTTATATTTTTGGAGTTTACCTATTAAAGCCAAAAATCTCCGTGTTTTGAAGTGCGACAGAATGATTAACATATTAGTTAGTTGTCAAATCTTATGTAAAAAAAAAAAGTTTGTATCAACAACTACTAATAAATTAAAAATTAATTAAAAAAACATTGTCCAGCGGACGAAATTGTGAATCTAAACTATTCCCAGAAGCCAGATCCCTTTGAACACACACAAAAAATTTCATCAAAATCAATATGTTCTATACCTTCTTAGTAGTTATAGAGAGATGCGAATGTGCATTGACCGGCGCGGGCCTCTCGTCCACACACACGGAGTTCTTCCTGGAGTCGCCCTCGTCTTCTTGTATGAGCGCGCTGTCCGGTACGTACATCATACTGTTGGTAAGATCATCTGTAACGAAGATAATGTTATTTATATTTACATTATGCATTTCATCTTATTACATGTAGTCGATATCAGACGTGTTAAAAGTATATTTAAAATTACGTTAGACTTCACGGTACTTAATATGGTTCTATTCCAACACTTTTTATTAAATTTTACGTATGAATAATTAAACAAAAAAAAATTATAAACAAAACGCAAATTACATGACTTTTTATCAGAATTTATCGATATAAATATTTTGAAACAGTTCGTGATCATTAGCAAATTTTGTTTTATAGAGATTTTTTATTCAAAAATACATACATAGTTTTATAAAAAAAATTATATATTTATAACTATTAATTTATGGCGGTAAAAAAAAACTATTTCTTTTTAAAGGCCACTGTATTTTTTTTATGTTAAAAAGTGGCAAACGAGCAGACGGGCCACTTGACGGTCAGTAGACAGCGTCGCTCATGGACATCCACAAGATGTATGTACGTTGCGGATGCGTTAAACCTAATAACCTATGTACATAAACAGACTACGTGTAAGACCCATACAAAGTTTTCCTCAATACAACATACCCGATGGATCAGCCTGGGAGCAGACCGTCAACCTCCACATATGCACGGTGGAGCCGCCGTCCGTCCTCTCCAGCACCACTATATAGAAGGGTTCGTTGAACACAGCAGACTTCCTCAGGTCAACTATCGCCTCGAGGCCACTCTCCGCGGGGTTCATATCTGAACCTTCCACTCCTGAGTCTGTGCTCTCAGAATCGCTGGAAGTCCGTTCGCCTGATACAAATAATAATTATTTTTTTTGATGGTGTTTAAAAATGTGTGTAACATTGCCAAATGTTGTAAATTGATTCTTCATATTTTTTTTTAATATAAGACAAAACTGCAAAATGTTCGTTTTATTGCGTCACATGCATCCAATAGTTAATAAATATATACACCAATGTTACCCAGATTGATAAAAATAATACTTATTACTACTTTTTTATTGCATTGCTCTGTGTGTGTCAAAGTTACCCATTTTATGAGGGTAACTTTGACACACACAGAATTGAGATTTTATACTACATAATTATATTGGTATGTTTTATAAACTTTCTGTGAATGTCTAGAAACGGAAAGTGATACAAGAGCACTGATAAAATAAAAAACATTCGAGTGATAGGTTTAATTTTTTAAATTTTGTATCTAATATGAATTGTTTGATGATCGGCACTCTACGAGATGGACATAGGATATTTTCCAACCATTCAATCGGACAATATATATTATTTAAAACCTGCTTATTCTAAAGAGGTCAAAGTCACGAGCGAAAACTAGTGTATATATATAGTTAAATAATAAACAATTATTAAACTAGCAACCCTCAAGCCACCTATATAAGAAGCGCCATTACTAACAATCTGACACTTTATTCTCAATTATTGTCAAGAGAAGAAACACTGCCCTAATTAGTCTCAAATATTAATAAATTGACCCTTGGCCGGCGAACGTTTGTTTTTAAAAATCATAACGTCTTTTTCATTTCCAACAATATATATATCTGTGAGTGTGTATGTCACTGAACTTCTCTCAAACAACTGGACCGATTTTGATGAATTTTTTTGTGTGTGTTCAAGGGCGTCTGGGAAAGGTTTATATTCACAATTTTGTCCGCTGGACAATGTTTTTTTAATTAATTTTTAATTTATTAGTAGTTGTTGATACAAACGTTTTTTTGACATTAGATTTGACAACTAACTAATATGTCAATCATTCTGCCGCACTTCAAAACACGGAGATTTATGGCTTTAATAGGTAAACTCCAAAAATATAAATAAAGAAACATAACTGATATTTCTTCATTATAGGGCGATACGAAGTTCGCCGGGTCTTCTAGTATATATAGATATATATTAACTGACCAGTAATAAGTTGTTCCTGGAACACGTGTAGTAACTGTGTATTGTGCCAGTCGTGTGTAGCGTCCGCTATAGCGTGCAACTGTATGATGGCCCCGGGCCGCGCCGTGGACTGCTGCGACACTATCTTTATACGGTCGTGGAGAGGAACGCCCCCTTCTGATACTGACGACTCGGATGACATAGACATCGTGTCGTGATGCTGGAAACGATAGTAGGGCAAATAATGATCTGATATAAGATTAATAGATTATATTTGGTTATATATTCTATATAAATTTTTAGAAACGTACGTTCACATAAATTAGAGCTACCACTAAGGATATATTCGTCCTAATCTTATAATTTATTTATATATAAATATTTTATTACTTATTTATATCGTGGTAATAATGAATTAGTAACATTTCAATATAATGATAAAAAAATATAAATTCAATTTTACTTATGTATTTAATTTTATTTTTAACTTTTGTTGTTAGACACAGTTTTTGAGATGTAATGTAATAATGATAAAATAGGTTTGTATTTTTAAAGAAATAAAATTAACATGCATAATAAGTAACTATAAAGGTTTCCTATATTTTATACAAAGTGTCATTCATTTCAAGCATACCATAACATCTTTATGGCGTCGTTCGGAAGTAGCGATCTCCGCTAACAGAGTGCGCGCGTCGATCACGGCTTGGAAAAGTCTAAGACTCTCACCGTCACTCGCCACGAAGCACGCTGACGGAGAGTTTGAAAGATTACCGAGTGTTGTACTGAAAATATAACACAAGTGATATATAATACATTATATAAACGAGTTATATTATTCGAAACTAAAATATTCTATCCGTTATTATCTCCGATTTTAGGCGAATATGAATTTTATGTAATTTCGACCGTAGTCTCAAAATTTAAATGCAGTTACAAATTCGATACTAATCTGTCCATCACAGATTAATAATTACAACTTTTTAATTTCTTTCTATTCGGCATTTAAATATCAGGACACTTTCATATTAAAAAGATTAAGTGTATCCAACCTTGGTAATAACGTAGGTAACCAGGCGACGTTACTAAAGGCTGACAAATGAGGCGAGTTCACGCGCGCCAATTCTGACACACCACCCGACTTGCCGAGAGGACCCACACACTCCACGCGCCACATCACTAACTCGGAGCATAGCCCGCCAGCCGCGGGGGAAGGAGACTCGCGGGTACTATCTGCTAACATGATGAAGATTAATACTTACTTAAACAGACGCATCTGTTTTATATTTATAGTTTAACTGGCCCACTATACGCATATTGTGTCTAATTTTTATTAATGCTTTTTGCTAATACATCTTACTCATATTATAATTGCGAAAGTTTGTGAGTGTGAGCGTTTGTTTGTTACTTCTTCATGCTCAAACGGCTGAACCGATTTTGATAAAATTTTGTATACAGGAAGCTAATGTCCAGGAATAACACATAGGCTACTTTACATCCCGGAAATCCGCGGGTAACATGTTAAATAATTAAGAGAATTAAAAAAAATGGAATATAAAAAGTTGTACAAACATGTTGCCGGACTAAGTAGTTGGAACTTGATTATTATTAAAACTTTTAGAAAGATCTTTCCACTCACCCGATATATTGTGATGGCTCGTAGTAAGCAGCAGAGGTAATACTGGATGGCAAGTGATGTCGTTGACTCTAAACCTGTGTCCGGATGCTCTTGAAGCGTGGCCTATTGAAAGCACCTATGGAAAAGATATATTTCAGATTTTTAAAGTTCAACGTTACTTTAAGTTATACCTTACAAAATAACTGAAGCCAGTATTTATAGTTTTCAAATACAAGTTGATATTTAAATGTTGCCGTTACAAAATTACAATTGTTCAGTATTGTAATTAATTATAATCAGTCATATAAATAATAATTATACTATATTTTAATTAGTACAGCAGTAATCATTAGAAAGACAAAAATTAATAAAATCTCCTATTGTAACCCAATGTTTCACTACTTGTCATATTTCATTTAGATTTCTTTAGCTTTATAATGATTGATGATTTTTTCTACATACTTGAGAAAATTTGGATTTATCATCGAATGTAAGTTGCCACAAGTTAAGTGTTCCGTTCGTATGGTTGGTCACCATCGATATAACGGGCGCTGATTCCAGTATATCACCATCTTGATTTTCCATTTCCTCGTTCGCTATGCTCGATTTTCTTTTCATATCATTATTATTTTCTTCTCGTGCTCCTGAAATATATATTTTTAAATATATTTTTTTATATATGTCTAAATTTTAAATTTAAATGAGATTTAAGATCTTTGCGAGTATTCATTTAAATGAAACTAACATTTTTGATATTTTTTTATTATTTTTTAAATTACATAACCGTGATTACGGGCCTATTAAATGTTAGATATTCTTTAATACCAATTTATGTTTATAATATTATGTGACTAATTCTTTACCGTTTTCCTCTGTCGCATTTTGGTTATCGTTCTGCGGCCAATCATTTTCTTCTTTCTCCTCCTGAACGCTCGCTAACGGAGTCGTAACGGTTTCTCCTTGTTGTGGTTGTCCTAATGTTAATAAAACTTGAAGTCAGTGAATTACATATATTTATTTTATTTATAGACAGTCATAATAGAAGGTGTTCGTGTATGAAAATAATTTAAATTCTGTGTTACTTTCAAAAGAGGCTACTAGAATCGTCGTCGATCCTACTCATGTTAATCTATAAATGGAATCTCTTTTTTAATATAAATTTGATTATTATTAAAAAAAAATAAATGAGTTTTCACTTTATTCCAACAAAATAATTGAACTTTCATATTGATCACTCACAAAATTATAGTTAACATTATTTATCTCATATTGGGAAAAAGATTTAACATACTTTACAACAAAATATTTAACCATCTAACTCAGGCGTTTCCAGAGTTACTTTGTCTTTGTCACTTTGATATTAAATTATTTTTTAACAAGGCCCTTTTTCATCTACAGAATAACTTTTAAACTAAAATTAGCAATCAACCCCAGGTCTACAATTTTTTAGACCTTCCTTCATCGTCCACAAGATGGCGTTATGGTCAATATATGGCGTTATGGTCAATGGTCAATCTGGTTATTACCGGGCGTGACTGGTTTAGTTCGGTGTCTGACGTATAATGGCTGAGCGGCGGCGTGGTACAGCGCGGCCGGCGTACACATAGTGGTGGCATCTCCTAATGGGAAAGCGCACGGAATGCGGGCGCTGTATGACACTTGAGCCTGGCGGATTGCACCCGCTTGGAGCTCGTCCAACCACTCGCAGATCCTGGATATCGAATATTATAAGTTCTGTTAATATGGTAAGGATGTTAAGGGTACTGTGAAATGATAAATCATATAAATATTTGGTATGAAACATTCAAACTCCAATTCCCGAACCCAGCCAAATAAATTTAATCCGTATATTGCAGGTTTGAATCCTGATTATGTCAATGAATTTATTTGTATTTTAATTCAAGTATTAACTTGACATTGCTTTAATATTTAAATTAAACGAAAATTAAAGTTGATTTTTCCATTGAAAGTTACATAATTATCGACTTTGTAACAATAGCATTTAAATTTTAAAGCGAAAACAATTTTTCAGCAGACTTTTTTAAAGATTATAAAATGTTAGAGAGAAAGATTATTATCACATCATTTCTACTGTAGTGAATTAGATTTTTAATCTTTGAACTAAAATTAGACCCATACCATATCAAGAAACTGCCATCTACAGGGTGTATAGAGAACAATAGGTCGGGACTCTGGTGCCAGTCCCTCAGCAGCGCCTCTATCTTCGCGTCCAACGAGTCCGGGAGGTGTGTACACGTCACGTCCGTAGCTATCGAGTTTATGGACGTGGTGTTTGATAGACTCGGGTGACTGTGGTTGGCGCTGCCTGGAAGTTTAATGTTCCAAATTCAAATTGAGACGTTTGATTATGACAGTTGTTTAAAGTTCCATATTCAAATTGAGACATATTATGATTATGATACTTGTTTAATGTTCCATATTCAAATTCAGATACTTGAAAAGATATGCTGATAGATAAACAATTCGTATTGACACAGATTAAATATTTAAATGTTATTCAATGCTTATAGATAACATATATATGGACCAGTCATTTATAGGAATTGAATTTATCATGGTGTATGTGAGAGTCAAATTGCATATTGATGTAGATTTTGGAAGTTTGTCTCAGAGGTATCATGGGTAAGTATTAAAGATGATCCTTTATTGTTAAATTGTCAGTATCATACGATAGGCTTTGTACTCTCGAGAATCATCGTGATAAGAATATGAGTGAGTAACTACACACAGTGTAATTTGAGTGGCATATTATATGTATATATTTACTTAAATATAATGTAAAAGAAAATTACCATTAGTATAACAATAATGTCATTGTTATTCCATTGATATGTTCGTATTGTAGTATAAGATATAGACAACCAAATCTAATACTCTGAATAGACTATTCAGTATTAGATTTGGTTCTTATCCAGTGGCGGCTGGTGGGTAATCGAACCGGTGGTGCACTTTACTAAAATATTAAAATTAGAAAATGCAACAAAACATAACGAGATGTCAATCATGGCTCAATTCGTCATACATCGGGTGCTCTCGGTAACCTTCGGCCGCTCGTGCGGCGCTCGAGAACCGACTCATTACTCGGTACATTTCTATGAACTATCTTTTGTTTCACGCGTCAGGCGTATTAATGCGTATCTCATACAAGATGTATTAGCCGTCCTCATGCACTCGCCGAAGCGCACGATATTAGTTTAGTAAAGCGCTCAAACTTTTTGACCATAATTAGGAAATTTAATTTTTTATACGTTTTTATATGTTTAAAAAATAAATATTAAAGTGGTCAGTTAATAACAAAGATGACATAATATTTTGTAATTTTTAAATCTTTTGAATTGGTGGTTCAGCGCACGAGTGCACTTAAGGCACAGCCGCCACTGTTCTTATCTATATATTTCTCTCTATATACTTGGTACGAGCGTCAGCGTGTTGTATGTAAGTATTGCCGCAATGTATTTACCTGGTTGTTCATCGCTGTTGCTGTTATCCTCAGATAGAACTTTAGTTAAATGATGACTTGGCCGCCTATGTCCTACATAGCAGCATGAAATCGCGCATAAGCGAATATAAGCAGAATTAAATATATTGCACTTGATAGCGGTTTAAAGCTATTAATTATGGTATATGTACCGGAATAGCGATAAAATTTGTATACTAAGAAAATAGTTTAAGATACAATTTGATGTAAAATGTTGTCTACTTAATATGTAGTATTGTAGTACACGTACTATTTTCATTTTCTCCGTCCGGATGTGTGGTGTGATCAGAACCTGAGCCGCCTTCGTCAGTTTCTTCCTTATCTAAAATCTGAAAATTAAATTATTTATTGTTAGTATATTCCATTACTATTAGATTCTGGAATCATATAATTTATTGCATACATAATGTAACAGTCCTACTGAGTAGGTCTAGAAAAACATATATTTCGGAAAAAGAATAATTAATGATGTTTTTAACAGTCATATTGTCTCGAGTTGCTTATAATAACTTTCGTAGATAATTGCCCACACCGATGCCCAAAGAAATTGTTCCATCGAAGCAAACGATTTTTTGTTTAGTTTAAATTATTAAGTGACGGTCTCAGTGACTATTTACTGTTTTTTGTAGTGCAAAGCTACCTTCTTAGTGAGATCGTGCAATATAGCTTCTGCCTGGCTGGTGAAATGCATTTCTTTGTTGTGCAACCAGTGTAAGATGAACCGCCCCCCGCCAGCTAATGACGGAACCAAAGGAATGTCCGTCTCCGCGTTGATAGATGCTGCCAGATGGAAGTGTAAGCCTGGAAATCATAAATTATATATAGTTTTACATTACATTAATATGACCAGTATGATTTTTTTTATTAAGAAATTAATGACGTAAATATTTTAGTAAATATTTTGAATAATATAAATTTCAGCAACAAATAGAACTTATTTCAGAGGTTTTTGCCAATATCATCTTCGTAGGGACAAGGTGTTAATCAACTCATGGTATACAGAAAATCTTTTAATTTTATAGCTTTTAAATAAAACAATTTCTATCAAACAAGTGACAGTTTAACAAATAAAATCAATGTTGTCAAACGACAAAGGAATCTATCAATATTTTTCATGCATTTCTATGCCATAAAGGATTTATAATGCTTTGATTTCCAGTTAAGTATCACTTGTAAATTTATACCATGATACATTTATTTTCTTAAAAGTGGAGTGTTTCCATTGACTGAATAGTCGTGGGTAATAATATATACCAGACAATAATGCCACTATTATATATAATATAAGTTACCTCCTGTGTAAGAAGTGGAGTGGTAGGGGTTGTGGAAGTCGTGCGCGCTGTAGGTTGAAGGCAGGGTGGGGATGGGCGCGCCCGGCTGCTTGGAAGACTGGGCCGTGCGCCGGATGTGGAAACATGTCCTGTTGGATATAGGTTATACTACCGACATCGAATCTTACTATTTACGTGGCCTTCATATATTTTCATGGCTTTTTTATATTCAATATTCCATTTGACCAATTTTAGGGTACAAGTGGTTTTTGCGTATATGTGATAATCATAGATTATTGAGGATATTGTACAATTTTTCTAGGACAGTACCATAATAATGAAAACATCTTATATATACTAACTTCATATGTTTCAGCCGTTGCATGAACCGATGTTTGTGTCTGTGCGTGGCCCTCTGTCTTCTAGGCGGTGATCGTGCGTGTGTGGCGCAGCCCCATTCATCTTCGGGCAGCAGAGTCTCGGCCCATACACGGCAGATATTATCCACGCATGACGTCACTAGCACATTACCCACGCTACCCCTATACAAGATTTAGACTTTAAATAAACTTATCACTACTTTTATGAACGTATTAACAAAAAATATATACGTCTGCAAGTTTGATTATCATAATCTCCAAACACTTAGAATAAAAGTTACTCACTTAGGCATATATTTGCTAGTCTTCCTCCAGGACAAATGTGTGACCGCGCGAGGATGAGCCACGTATATGAAGGTATAGTTTAGTTCCGGAGAAGAATGTTCGCCTTGCGCTTGGACCAAAACTGACAAAAAAATAGCATCATTATTATGAAGAATATTATTAGCTGATTAATATATTTAGATTATTCGTACCCTGACAGAACTTAGTTACTTGATTTGACTATTCATTTTTAGTGATATGATTTGAATAAATGTTTATAACTATACCTTTATTTTGGTACCATATTTTGACGAGACGGTCGTTGACCCCAGAGGTAGCAAACAGGACACCGTCCGGTGAGAACGCTAGGTGGTGTGCGGGCGTCGCCGTGTGACATTGCCATACACACAACCAACCCTACACATATACATTCAATATAGAGAAAAATAATTGGGCAAGTATAAAATATAACTGGAATAAAAAAGAACGCCTTTATTTAATTAGAGTTTAGACAAACTATATTATTTCGAGTTTTCTCCACACAGTATACAAAATTGTATTTAATTAATCCAAGAAATCAAATGTTGACTTTGGCAAAGTATTCCAATATTTGAGTGTGAGTGAAGAAATAGCATAAAAATAAAAAAGGATATATATTTTTATATTAAAGGCTTTTTTATTTAGCATTCTTAATTTGAAATTTAAAAAAAAAACTTTAAAGAAACATTTTAAATAAAATATATCATACATGACGCCTTAACGCCTTAATTTTTGTACTAACATATAATTCAACTAGTTAAACGTTGGTGCGGAGTATTTTTCAGGGTGATGTCTAACATAATGTATTATGTTATGAGAACAATAAATATCATCTCAATCAGGATCACGTATCTCATAACAATATGTTGATAACATTGTTAATGCACGTGAGTTTTGATTGTGTTAGTTCTATCTTATCTGACGGCTCTATAAACAGATCATTCACTTACCGGTTCGTCCTCCTCCTGTTGTTTTGGTTTCTCGTCTTTGTCTCCACCTATCTGGAATGTCACTCCGGAACTTGCTGAAATTATGAAACAAATAAGTTTTATACCATTAGGGGACATAAAGTAAGTCCTATCCTACCTTATTTAAGGTGAGGGGGGGAAAGTACAAAAAGTAACGTATTTTTTTGGAACTTTAAAATTTAAAAAAAATTACTTCGAGAATTAATAAACGACTTTTCTTTTTAAGAATTATTGTGTTAATTGCGGGATTTACCGAATATCACCAAGAAGGGGGGGGGGGGGGGAGACGTAAAAATTTAAAAAAATATCAGATTACAATAATTAACGGATCTCCTTTTATATGTACTTGAAGATCGATATATTTTGTTATATTGGAGAAAATAAGGTCACGAATTGTGTTAAGTTAATTTTCTTTTTCTGTATCTGGAAATGCACTTTCCTGATTACCGTCTACTGGCATCGAGCCAGATTAAATACATATAGACGCAATAAATCCACTAGCTATAGCAACTATACGGTGGTATTTTGACAATATAGCAGAGATATTGCCATATAAATTTTACATTTACATAAGCTATGGTTATAAATAATAAATTTTTAACCAACACGCTGTTTCGTGTGAATATATTGCAAATAACATTAAATTGCGTAGCCTGCGTTGCAACGATCGACTCCACTACATATAAAATAATAAAGAATTATAATTTTATATTATATTACATTATAAAAAATTTAACAGCAGTTATATTTGGTTAAAACTTTAACAATATCAATACGTTTGAATTAATAATATTATTGATATGTATCCTCGTTTGTGTTGTTAATCAATGAATAATATAATTATCATCGAAGCTACATCATACAGTGGTATTATTTCTTACACGTGCTATAAAAAATATGCCGATCATTTAATAGGTTAATTTCCATTTAAAACATACATTCAAGTGATGCTGAATTCAAAAATCAATCCAATGTGCGCAACATGATAAAAGGCGACTTGGGTATATCAAATAAGACTTTATGAGAGTATACTAATTGAGTAAAAAAAAGTATTTATATGTATAATTAGGTTAACAAGCGTATTCGTAATTAAAAAAGTACATCAATCGATTTTCCGATAAACGTCAAACATTTACTTGTAATACTGGCTGACGATTATGTCGCGTGTTGACTGAACTTCAAATCTTTTTTATGTAAAAAATCGATATTTATTCGACTGAAATAATGACCTTATTTACAACGTGGATACAAAATTTATTTAATCTAAGTAGAGAATTGTTTCAATTTGACCCCAAAACTGTTGAATCGATAAAGTGGTAACCAGAAAACTTGCTGGAAACGTGCCAGTGCGGCACTTTATTCATGATACTGAGTTTCGTCTTGTTGGTGCAGAGCTTGGGTTATCGTTCCATAAAGTTTCCTTTGTATTAATACATACAAGTAAATAACATAATAAATGTAGAAGGTTCTAGTAGCTAAGGGACAAAAAATCTACTCCTATACCCTGTAATTAGTGTAAAATACTCAGACAGTTACGTCAACAATCATTAAGTTACGAATTAAATGTCATCCGAAATAGCAATTTAGCTGTCCGGATTAAACATACGGTCGCAATGAAATATTGATTTCACGACTCATAACTTTTGTACGTCCAGACTAGTCTAGACCGAAGAGCGATAAGTGATCCGTGAACTTCTAACAATAAGAATATTTAGATATCGTACGTGTTAAATTTTTTACGTTATTACATCGCATTCATTTTCATGTTCGCACTACGATATTATCTTATAGGTTTATGTATAGAAATCGTTAATTGCAAATCCTTCAAGACCAAAAAGTTCTTATCTATATATATAAAAGAAAGTCGTGTTAGTGACTTCACTTATAACCCAAGAACGGCTGAACCGATTCAGCTGAAAATCTATATATATAAAAGAAAGTCGTGTTAGTGACTTCACTTATAACCCAAGAACGGCTGAACCGATTCAGCTGAAAATTGGCAGGGAGGTAGTTTAGAACCAGGAAATTGCAATAGGGTACTTTTTATCCCGTTCGACAGTATTCCCGTGGGACTTAACATGAAACGTCAGTCACTATAAAACGTGGAATAACACAATTGACAGCTATGCTATTGACGTATAATGACAGATATGTAATGACGTATGGATGACAATTAGATATTTGTAAGAAATCTACTATATAAAAATAAAAATATTTAGGTAATGTGTTTGTAGTTTGAACTCTTAAAACCATTTAGTATTTGCGGGATAAATTTAGAAAATCATTGTTTTTCACATGGGCGTTATATTTTGCGTGTTCACGAGTTTGGAAACCATCCGCTTTATTTGTGTTAAAGTTAGACAAAAAAACAAAAAATGTGGTTTACAAAGGACCACTTCAATGAAACGGATAATTTGAGGACACGTATTACGCTTCGCTTCGGAATCTACTTTGGATTCACTTTCATTTACTTAGCGAAGTTTAACTAAATAACACTCCATTTTTGTAATCGAAATGAATTCATTACAGTTGTGAAATGAAATAAAAATTTTCCTTTTCAAATATAAAACAAAACAATTCTTCATCTTCTAATCACCAAACGAAATGTTATATAAAAGCCTTCTGGTGGCGAAACGGAGTTCGCCAGGTTTACTAGTATTATTATATTACTCACGTTGACTGTCATCCTGGTACAAAGATGCCTGGTGCCATAGCTGTAAGATCTTCCCTCCAGTGAGGAGGCGCGTTCCCTCCAAGTTCCACGATAATGCTGTGATAGGACCGTCTGCCACCAACTTGCCAGTCTGAACCCATCTGTACTCCAGACCCTGGATTATGATTTATACTAAACATGAGTCGATAAATGATTATCTTGTACATTATGTTTATTTGGTCTCGTGCGTATTATCTTCCAAAATTAATTCCTAGTAGATAACTGAGCTGCATTACTTAAATAAAAACGATAAAATATATTCGTACTTAAAATGTCATTTAGATCGAGGACATTAAGAAGTAATATTTCTAATAAATTCATAACTCTCTTTTGTATTATTTGTATTTAATATGTTTAAATGAAGTTGATAAAGGTTACATAAGGAATATATGACCTTGACCGCTATCGTCTAAAGGACGCTACTTTTTTGTTCAACAAATAATAATATCCACATTGCTTTATAGATAAATTAGAATATCTAAGAGATGAAATATGAGATGTTAATTAGATTGAACGCAGGGTATCGGCTGTATCTCGACAGGATACCGAGCGAAGATAGAAATCACGGTCCATCAGTGGCGTAGCCTTCACAGTCCGCCCAACGATATGAGATCTCTATTTTTATATCTCAAAGAAATTAATTTACTCGCTGACGGAGATTATCTAGACGTTTTAATCTTTAATCTCTTCCTTGACAACTCTCTTGACATTATATATTATATTATTTAATTTTACTTTCACGTCACTACGGTTAATTTAATTGAATGCTGACTCACAAATCGTTTGATCCTAACGTTTCTATATTTACAAAATAAATGTCATTGTAAAGTGACTGTAAAGTGGACGCCATTACAATACATTATTATGAAGAGCAATTTAATATAAGTACGATTGAGTGTAACGAACACATGCATAATAGTTAGTCGGGTTCATATCGTGTTTCCCGCAAGGTCATTTATTAAATTGTATATGAAAAAAATACTATGCAATGATGAACCATCGTTTAATAGTCTTAGAAATAAAATGTATTTTAATTGGCGTATCGTATAACAAAATCCATTGTCCACTGTTCAACAACAGAACGTAATACCAACATCAAACAGAATAACTTTTATCATTAACCTAAATTTGTTCAGCGCTGGAATGCTGAATGGGAGAATCACGCTATCTTCGCATGTAATTTAACAGAAAAATCTATTTGATCATTTAGCGCCAAGGTAACGCTCGAACGCTTTATTAGTATTTCGTCTTTACTTAATCATATTACCAGAAGCCTGAGGCCGAAATTCTCCATTGTTATGTCATTATTTTATAATATACCTATACCATAAGTAAATTCTATCGCTTAAAAATAATAAAAATATTCTGTCTTATGTATCATTATCATACATTAGCATATAGCGCTATATAAAAAAAACATATTACATTCGATAATATAAAAATAAACCTAATAACAAGTTATATCTCATGATTAATTAATTAATATGTGTGATAAATTGGTTTAATTACTCTCTAGACCAAACAGTAGGAACTATGGATATATGTGTTCATAAATGGTAACTTTTTAAATAAAATGTATGTGAGATTGGTTTGGAAACTTAATTTTACAACAATTAATTTAATACGAATTTTTGGAGGAACTAGTTTAGTTGTAACGTAATTTTAATCTCTTTACCATTTACTATTACGATATCATTATTATATTTGTAGGAGGGCGTTATAAGAACAGGAGGGCCTTCATGGGAACTCATACTTTGAAAGGGATAAAGTACAGTCTATTCAATACGACACCAACTCAATCGAAACACTAGATATCACTATCACTTCGATACACAGCGATTCGTCACGAGCGCGGTGCGCGGGCGTCATCTCGCACGATACTTCATAATAAAGATGGCCGCCCTCGCTACCATCACAATGACGCTTCACTAGGCTAACCTCAGACAGCTAAAAGTCAACCTGACGTATGATTTTTGACGGATGCGCCGTCACGGCCGGACTGACATTCGACCGTCCTCGGGCGGTTCTCGGATCAATGAACTACAGTTGTGTCTATTCCGTTCGGCATCCTGACAAACGACTAGTTACAATCATCAAAATGTGCTATGGTACTTAAGACTTAAGGCGAGCATCTCGTAGCAATTAAGCCAGACGACAACATTCATCTCACCACAATGTTCAAAGCATCCAGAACAAGTCAACCAACTTAAAGGGCTCTGACCCGGACGACTACATTCGTCTTGCCACAATGTTCAAAGCATCCAGAACAAGTCAACCAACTTAAAGGGCTCTGACCCGGACGACTACATTCGTCTTGCCACAATGTTCAAAGCATCCAGAACAAGTCAGCCAACTTAAAGGGCTCTGACTCGGACGACTACGTTCGTCTTACCAGAACAAGTCAGCCAACTTAAATGGCTCTAACTCGGACGACTACATTCGTCTTACCAGAACAAGTCAGCCAACTTAAATGGCTCCTGACTCGGACGACTACGTTCGTCTTACCAGAACAAGTCAGCCAACTTAAATGGCTCCTGACTCGGACGACTACGTTCGTCTTACCAGAACAAGTCAGCCAACTTAAATGGCTCCTGACTCGGACGACTACGTTCGTCTTACCAGAACAAGTCAGCCAACTTAAATGGCTCCTGACTCGGACGACTACGTTCGTCTTACCAGAACAAGTCAGCCAACTTAAATGGCTCCTGACTCGGACGACTACATTCGTCTTACCAGAACAAGTCAGCCAACTTAAATGGCTCCTGACTCGGACGACTACATTCGTCTTACCAGAACAAGTCAGCCAACTTAAATGGCTCCTGACTCGGACGACTACATTCGTCTTACCAGAACAAGTCAGCCAACTTAAATGGCTCCTGACTCGGACGACAATATTCGTCTTACCAGAACAAGTCAGCCAACTTAAATGGCTCTGACTCGGACGACTTCATTCGTCTTACCAGAACAAGTCAGCCAACTTAAATGGCTCTGACTCGGACGACAATATTCGTCTTACCAGAACAAGTCAGCCAACTTAAATGGCTCTGACCTGGACGACAATATTCGTCTGACCACAATCTGCAGAGCATCCAGAACAACTCAGCCAAACGAATGAACGATGATCGAGACTCCAATGAGCTAGCCCCATCATCTCCACTACTTATACTCATGTGAGTGAACGATGACCCGGACATAGACTCCACAGAGCTAGCCCGTCCATCTTCACAACCTGATCAAGCGTCGACCGGACGTGGACTCCATCGAGCCAGCCCCTGCACGCTTTGATCCATCACTACTAGAAACATCGGCCGCATCAGCCAGTTCCATCGCCACCTCAAACACACCAACTCAAACTTACACAACTCATTTATGGTTTATCAATGTTGGAGGCCATCAGAGCTACTCAGCTACTCACTTTCATCATCTGACATAGCTTCGTTTCCATTCTCTCCACTCCATGACCCGCCGTCTCGGCCTCCTCATTACTTAGTTCAGTGGATATGTCAACTAACCCTTCAAAGCCTCTGGGTACTGCGCCCAAGTTTTCATGAGAGTATTTTAAAGTGCAATTAGATTCATCGGTATGTTTCAGTTCGTACCTATCGTTGTCTAGAATTTTAGTTATGATAAAAGGTCCCCTAAACTTTCTTTGCAGTTTAGTTTGGTAACATTCGCTACACTTAACAAAAACGTAATCTCCCCGAGAAAGAAAAAAAGGTTTTACTTGGGCTTTGCCTTTACTAAATTTAACTATTTCCTTTTGATCTGCGTTTTCAGTGTTGAGGGAAGTTTTATTCCGGATATTGTCTAAATCTAATCTCGGCTCGTTTGAATTTTGGGCTATTAATGATATCCCTAAAGATTGCGCGCGAATGCCAAACATTAGTTCTGTTGGAGTATATCCTGTAACACTACGGCTTGTGTTATTAAGTGCTAGATGACTCTCCCAGATCAGAGTAATTTAGTAAGATGGGGTAAAGGTACCGAAAACACTTGCTATATCTGCGGAAAGGCAGTTGGAACTGCTAAGCATTTGCTAGTGAGATGTAAGGTTCTCCTGGACAGCGGTCAATTCTCGCGTCGTCACTATAGGGTTTTAGAGATCATACTTGAAGCGGTTAGTCTTTCGGTAGCCAGAGCGCAAAGGGAAATAACCACAAACGAGCGATCAATAGGTTTTGTGAGAGAGAGCACCAGGGCTATAAAATCAAACGTCAAGCCTTACTCTATCCTTAAAGCGGCTTCGGATTGGACTATCATGATGGATACGTATGAGAAACAACACAAAATCCCCGAGGATATTTGTGCGTCAGCCTCCAGACCAGACATATTTCTATATTCGCGTATTTTAAAGCGCGTTGTGATGATAGAGCCTACGGTGCCTTGGGAAACCAACATCCCCAAAGACCATGCCATCAAGGTCATTAAGTATTACGAGCTCACTAACGAACTAACTCGAAATAGGTTCGTCCGCGGTAGAGGTGGGAGCGAGAGGCATAACAGCCAAATCTCTCTACAACCTACTAAAAGACTTGGGCCCGTCCAGAACCAACATTAATTCATTCTCGGAACGTACGTCGAAAGCAGCCCTAGCAGGTTCCTTCCAAATTTGGCCAGGTAGGGAGAGGAACTTGGACAGTGGAGGTGAGCGTACAACGCGCGTTAGTTAAGGGGCCCCTTAAACCCACACCTGGGTCGCAAGTCCCAGACACTGCTGAAGCTACCCTCCCTGCAACGCGATGGACCCGGCACCCGCACGGTGAATCCATTGAATGCTAAGCGGTTTCGTCCCTTGTACCTCAGGAAGTTTGTCACGCCACGTTTTATGGGTATCGTTTTCTATAATAGTTAGCAGACATTTTAAAATCTGCATGACCCTTTCTACTTGACCGTTGGCTTTATTTGCCCCTGTTGTTATAAAGTAAAGTTCTATACGAGGTGTTTTACTCAATTCTCTAAAGTCCGCGCTTACAAAGCCCCTTCCCCGATATAACAATTCGCTTGAGAACACCGAAAAGAGAAACAGCTTTTCTCAACGCTTTAATAGTACAACTGGCATCGAGGGATATAGTATGCTCTTAAAGGACATACTTGATAACATAATCAATCATTACTGACGCGTATTTCTTTTCTGTCGCTTTTGCCACTTAATGTCCCAGTCATATCTATGTGAATAGTATGCCAATAAAATGTATGCAAATCCGTAGGAGAATTTACATGGCCAAAATAGCAATAACCCCACTGAATAAAATTTGGAGAGATAGGAAAATTATTAATGGAACAAAAATGCATCTGATACGAACGCTTGCCTTCTCTATATTTCTATCTATCTAGCTATCCGATTCTGTATAGTGCAAAGACGTGGACTATGAAAGTCGTTGACAGGCAAAGAATTGATGCCTTAGGAATGTGGTGATGACGAAGTATGTTACGCATACCTCGAAATATGGTCAGCGCTTATCTAATATCTATTTGCAGCACATACTGGCGTTGATTGGTCAGTTCCCTGACAGAACTACGGACAGCTTTAAACGTCCGCTAGTGATTGAAAAAGTGGACGGTAACCGAACTAGAGGACTAAATCCCAAAAGGTGACTGGACCAAATCCCAGAACACCTAAAAATACCTGCCTGCGTTGCACTCCATCAAGAAACTAAACGTGTCTATCTCAGTATGGATATGGTTGATTTAAGTCCATACAAGGGACTGATGGACGATAGGTTACCAACGACTAACTTTGTTTCGCTCAATTTTTTTTCGATATAGCATATTGTTTCTAACATCGTAGATGTGACTAATTGAATCGGGAAACTTATTATTTAAGAGCTGAGCAACAATATCTTGAACATATGCATCACGTTTTTGTTCTACCGCTAACCACCCTTGATTTACCTCTACAAACTGCACAGACTTATTAACTACTTGAGCCTTGCTTTTGTCGCTCTTGGAAGTGCCCTGCTCAGGGTCATCTATGTACTCTCGGTGTTAATTTTTTTTTTTTTTTTTTTTTTTTTTAACTAAGAAGCTTTGAAAGGATTGCCACCCGTGAAAACGATAAAATGATGACCATATAGCTTTTGCTTCAAATATTCTTCCGCTCGAACGACTGCCGAGGTCTCAAGTTCATAAGAATGATACTTTTATTCCGTGTCAGTTTTCCGGCGACTGAAATATGAAATAACGTGAGGAACTCCGTTCTTTCATTTAATTAAAATGGTACCGTATCCGTTGGCGCTGGCATTCGTGTGTAATTCTATAGGAGGCTCGCGATCAAATATAGTTAGAATAGACTCCGTGGTAAGTATTTGAACTATCCATTTACGAATATTACCGTGGACTTCTGACCGTTTAATTAACCCCTTTAACTTAGTGAGTAGACATAAGGATCGTACTAGGCGGAAATAGTTCGGTATAAAATTTCTAAAACAAAAGGCTTACTATAAGAATTGGTGTTAATCTCCCTAGAGTCAACATACATTATGTCAGAGTTGTCATTCGGTTTTTTTTTTTACAATTAGAATGGGGCTTGATAAAGTGTAAAATGATTGTTTCAAAGAGGGCATCCATTTTTTTTTTTTTTCGAACAACCTCTTATAATTTGTAAGGTCTCTCTTAGACTATGTTAGGGTCTAAAGAATTAGGGTCTAAAGAGTTAAGAGGTGCCCTTAATAATAAAATGAGTTATACTTCTTAAAAACATCGATAAGGGCTTTGTTATCGTCGCCTTCCAAATAAGTTTTGATACAAGAAAAGTTAAGACTGTCTGAGGTTGGGCACTTATCTGTTTTTGTCGTTTCAGGTTTTGAGAAAATAATGTAGTCACTGTTTATCTCTCCTTTAACCCCCCACTCTACAAGGTACCGTCCAACAACCACGGATTCAAGAATAATATTCTCTTTAATAATATGAAACAAAAGAGACACTGAAACACTTTGAATTATGACCGGGCTTAAAATTTGTGTATTACAATAAGTCTATAGACGTAGAAACACTAATAATAATTGACTGTTAATGTACACGAAGTATGACTAGAGTATTCAGTACCGAAGCGCAAGGTTGAATGACCTTTATTCGCTAATACGATCTAATATTAAAATCTTACGAAGTGGTGGGTAAGCGTGAAACTCATATCGTCGCCCGTTCGCTTCGACCGTATACTACGCGTTCAGATGCCTTTCAGGGGAACTACTTCATTGCTCAAAGTACACAGAAATTTATTTGAAAAATTTTCAGATACAGACACACATTAGTACTACATGAACAAGTACACCCACTACTAAAAAGAAAAGGAACAGTCTCACCAGATGACGTCGTCAACTCCCCTCGGCTCGGCCCATGGTCACACAGATATCTCCTTCACCGGCGAGCCTCAATTACCGGTACCTTTTACGATCAAGACACGACGAGACGTCCTAACCCTTATATCTGCTTCCGTACGATCCAGATTGAACCGGATCAACTACGTCGTCGAAGTTAGTTGAGAAGTTGACATTATTTTCATCGACAAGTTTCTCATTATTTTTTACAAAGTTTAACATAGATGGATGATCACTACTCTCCTCATTTTAAAGCCCTTTCGATCCCACTTCTGATGTAGGAGGGCGTTATAAGAACAGGAGGGCCTTCATGGGAACTCATACTTTGAAAGGGATAAAGTACAGTCTATTCAATACGACACCAACTCAATCGAAACACTAGATATCACTATCACTTCGATACACAGCGATTCGTCACGAGCGCGGTGCGCGGGCGTCATCTCGCACGATACTTCATAATAAAGATGGCCGCCCTCGCTACCATCACAATGACGCTTCACTAGGCTAACCTCAGACAGCTAAAAGTCAACCTGACGTATGATTTTTGACGGATGCGCCGTCATATTTTAAATAACAATATCAACAAACATTATTTTTAAGTTGTCTATAAATATATTATCGAATATCGGTTTTCGCGGTTATTTTTTATTATCAGCAAATCTTAATTATTAGTTTTAAATGTCAGAATATAAGCGAGAAGAAATATCAACAAACCAACTTTTAATATATTCATGTTATTTATAAATAAAACATTTTATATTTAACCTTGATTTTTGGTTAAATTGAAGAAAACATGCCATAGTTCTGAATTTTGTGATAGATTGCTAATTGACAACACACTACAATCTAGATTACATTCAACCTACTTTAGAATAAGTATATCTTTTTTCTTATAAAATTCCGAAGTGTCCATCTCTAGGCCTATTATTCAATAAGTGTGTCAAGGTATAAAGAAAAAAATACGTCCGCCATATTGGGTCTAAACATGACATTGTCATTGGATTTATGTACCTTACACTATTTAATAAGACTAAAGTGATGTAATTCTAATTAATTAAACTTGACCAGGCAGTTTATATGAAAAATTTGTTATTTAAGCCTACATAGAGTTTCGTGATAAGTAATTAGCTTTATTTTGAATGAATAGAATAAAATAAAAGCAGAGTAATTTTTTATGATATGCATATAACAAAGTCTAATGAAGATGAAATTTAAGACAAAATACAATTCTACTTTTTTTCAACATATCACTCTTCAGTGGATAAGTTAAAGCAATAAGAGCATTGGGAAATAGTGCTTTGGGCTTTCCATGTCCATTATTTTATACAGGCAGAAATAATTACTGCAAATTATAAATATCTATTAAGGTTCTAAAAATTACTTTGTAGAGAGGACAGATCGCTTCTGAATAGAATTTTTTTTTTCTATTTACCTATTAGTTAATTTATTGCTTAGCTCGGAAAAACAATTACTTGATAAGAACAGTTTTGTATTCACACAAATTTTATCTACAGACAAAACTTGAAATTTATCAGCCAGTCAACTTGAATTAGTGATGTAGATGTAAAAAACTATATACAATATAATATTAAAATACTATAAAACTACAATATACAGGAAACTTAATTTTTTTAATTAATAAATTACATATTTTACTGATGAAGGCATAAAGAGGAAACATACTATATATAAAGATGTAACAAAACTTTATATACAGAGGCTGTTTACATAACAATGAGTCATAATATTTATATCTTATCTTTTATCTTAAAATCACACTTACAACTATATTTGTTATAAGAACAGAAAAGTTGTTAGAGATCAAAATATTGAAATATTCAGCCTTCAGTGTACATAAAATATGCTAATTACTTTAACATATCTTTTCAATTCACACAATTGAAATATTTTAAAGATATAAAGAAAACACTTATGTATATTCTATAAAAAGAGAATTATACAGTGCATATTTTTTATGAAAATTATTAAATAGACAGTTTAAAATTTAAACTTCTTTAAAATGGGATGTTGATCACCAATATCTTAATAAATTAAATAAGTAAATTAAATAAATAAACTATAATTTTTTTAAATTGTAGAGTTAATTTACCTGGCTGATCATTAATCATCACTTATGTAACATAAAATATGTTTATATTATACTGTATGTATAATAATAAGCAGGTTTAATTATTTTATATACCTATAAAATGTAAATGTTGTACTTACATGGGTGGTTGCTGATGTATGTATGAGTGGTGTTGGTTCGAAAATGCATACTTCAGCTCCATAAGCTGCTGCAATTTTTCCAGTATCTGTACTACAGTCCAAGGAACTGATGCGGACATATCCATGTATAGCACCCGGTATTATTTGTACTCGCTCAAAATTTGATGCTAATATCACTATATTACATCCTGCTGCATATGCCTAAAAAGTTCGTATATAATTTTTATTGATATTAATTAAATAAATTGATTTTTTTCTTCTTAATGTCTTATATTAATAACATTCACATTTAAAGGGATAAGCTAGTAAATAACATAATTATCATAAGTACACTAGATGATACTCCCACAAGGTAAACAAAGCCTTTGACAATAATAGATATTTAAATACTGAAACAATATAAATTACTGTTCAAGGATACACTTTTCTTGGACAATATATAATATTATGGCCTCTAAATAACACAGCTGATTGTTTAAGGAAATGCATTCAAAGAAAAATATATTTTGTTCTTATCACAGTTTAAATTAGATTTTCCTGTTAGGACCATTACTGTTCAATTACCACTTAAGGTTTCGGTCACGAGACTTACATCCTGACAACAGTTTAAAATCTGACAATCAACTCACTGTAAAAGGTATTCCTTCGACGGATCCAACAGCAAAACATTGATCTCCTGAATTGCAGGCACCACTAAGTACTTGATGACAGTTCATAATGAGTTATTATAACTATAATTCTCTCACTGTATATTTACCAAGACACAGTAAAGCGCACAGTATAGTATTCTGTTTAAGTAATACATAATTATACTAAGAAATAAAATATTGCATTTGGATTAGTTCTTCTATGAGTTGTACGATGAAGAATATTTCTCTATGACACCACACATCGAACGTGAAAGAATCAAGAGTGACGTACGTAATGCGAGAAAGAGATAAGAATAAAAATTAGGAATGTCTTAAAGTGACACAGGTTATATATAAAGTAGGTAAAACAATTCAATCATAATTGTAATATTCATTATTTACTTTATTTAGGAATTAACTAAAATCTTTTATTAAGCAATAATTGGGATGACTTTTTTCATAACCGTAGATACTTTTATAATCTGTATCTGTTTGGCACAAAGCTGTGAAAATTTAATAGGTAACTCTTGCCTCTATAATGTGGGAATTGTTTTTGTGTAATGTGTATTGATGTGGTATTTATTGATCAAAAAACTTTACAAAAATAGGGTTAGTAACGAATAACTTAACAATTAAATCTTGGTCATCGAATATAACAATTTCATTTAAGTGATTTATTACTGAAAGAAAGCTGAATATACTTTGAAAGGTAAGGATATTATATTTTGTTTATTAGTAAATATTGGAATTTCTGTTTTGACTATTTTAAACGGTTTTTTCTGTTTTAAGTAAAGTATTAATCGGGATATAACAATAATAAAATGAAATGAGAATAAAACAGAAATTATCTTTAATGTTTTGTGGAAAACTTATACAAATTTAAGTAATTTGAAAACATATTTCAATTAAGTGAACAAGTTACAAGAAAAAAACATGTTAATCTAACATTGTTTGTCTAGGACATTTTTTGAATTTCTTAGTTAACATTACAATTCATCTTAAAATGTTTTTTGGAAAAACTCTAAACAATATATCCACTTTTTGTCATACAAACTTTTGTTTGTATAAGATTGTCTTAAAACAAATTTAAATAAAGTAATATTCTTATATTTTTCATTATTTGTGAAAAATTACATTAAAACCTAAACTTGGAAAGGGTACATAAAGTTTTAAATCTTGTATAAAGATAATATTTTTTAACATTTAACAACAATGTTCTTATTAAATATGATATGATTTTCTAAATATTTTTGATTTGAAACAACTTGCTATGTTATAATAATGTATGAACATAATATATATATATATATATATATCTGAATGTTTATTTATTTCAATGTATCAACAGTACATTTTTATCTCTGTTATTCTCATTATAAATGTATTGATATGATAAAAATGAAATCACCGGCCTCCATTTCCCGTCTGGTGATGAATAAAGTTTTATTTTTGAACACTTGACTTCCTAATTGAGGCTAACAACTGGTGTAGATGTAATGAATCTTACTAGTGATTGCTGTTACAAAGGAATTTGATTCTTATAATCTACTATATAGTTGTAAATTATTAAAAAATTGTATAGACAAAGTGTAGTCAGCTTACAATATATTTGATGTCTTATTAAAAAACTTTTATCTTGTATGTGATAAGTATTCTGTGTTAGTATCATTATCAGCAAAGAAACATAAATACATATTTAATACTTATATATAACTCATAATGTATAATTTCTTCTTTTTTCACATTATTCCTGTCTCTATACAATATAATGAGATCTAAGATTTTCATGAGTACTCATTTATATACAATATCATATCTCATATATTATAATACTATGTACATAGTGTAACTCAATTCTGAAGGTTAGAAAGAAATACACATTGACAAAAATATTGTTTTTGAATTTGATCTTGAAGTTACAAAATTTAAATGAATTATTTAAATAATTTTATTTGCCAAGAAGACTTTTTATGTAAATTTTATATTAAGGAGAAAATTTGCATTTCATAGCAATATTTATACTATTTTAAGGTATCAACCTTGAAATCTGTAAATATAACTTTTTATCTTCTGTTTTTCGCGATCGCATGACGTTTTTATGTAAAGAGGGATATAATTTCCAATCTCTACGATAGCAATTATATCTCAAACAGTCGAAGTCAAAATATTATTCACACTAATTTTATACACATAATTTTACGACTGAAATAACTTTTGTATCGCTTCGAAAAGCGTGTCTAATTATAGATAATAAAATCGATGTACATTAACTAACTCAATTATAAATATATTATTTATACTATGTACAGCAGCTGAGTGCAATCGAAATTAGGCCAGCGTGGGGGTCTTTCTATTTATAGAACTCCCCCTTGCCCTTTAATAAGAATCCTTGCGTTCGCCTCCTGCATACAGATTGCATTTTGTCGCTGCGTATTCCAGGAGAAATATTAGTATACCTTCTAAGCCATTCAACAGTTGCATAACTATATTAAATTTTATTTATTACATATATATGTTTGTTGGTTATTAGAAATTCTTACAAATTGATGTTGTAAAGACACGCGCTAATAACTATTGTTTTGATATACGAGTACAATATTAATTATCTAGATATCGTCTATTAAAACAGAATTATTAAACCATTAGATCATTAATAAATCGAATGCCATTCACTTAAGCATTATAAAAGTGTATGGGTCAGTAAATTAATTAACAAGACGTGTGATCTGTTGTCTAGAAAAGCTTCTATGATATTTATACAAAGTTCAAAGTATTATTAACTTATTTAATAAAAATAAGATTACTCTATAAAAAATCTACTTATTTTTGAACCTTTCGATTTAAAAGGATTCGTCCTTCCGTCATTCAGCCTAATCATAAACAAACTTTGGTAATTTTTATCTTTTATGAGATCATCGTTTATGTTTTAATTTACTTAATCTAGGATTTCAGTCTTTTAATATGATATACAATTAATTTATTACTATTACATATCAACGCAAAAATTATAACTTAATCGTGAGGTTTTGTTGAAGGATTTGTGGATGTGTTTGCTCTGTATAGCGAGGAAATACGAATTGGATTTTGAAATAATTTTACGTGAATGTAGGCTATACGAGAAATTATCATGTAGCTCATAATGAGATCTAAGACTTACGCGAGTATTTATTTAAATGAAACTAATATTTTTCGGATAATACAACGTGTATTTTATTACTTTAAAAACTACATACTCCCGACGTTTCGGTTACTTTTCAGCAACCGTGATCACAGGCAGACGATATGTGAATGTACGTATGTAGCTTACTCATTCATTCGAAGATTTTATCTACTTCAAGTCAGAAACACGGCAAATACCTTTCATTGGTGCAGGCCATAAACATTGATTTCTCTCGTAAAAAAATCCCGCAGTCCATGCGGACACAGCCGCGTGCCAAAGCTAGTTTTAACATTAAACTATACCTATCAAGCGTAGTGCCTACTCGTAAAATTTTTTGGCCGTTGCTCGTCTGTAGTCGGCAGACTGTCGGGCGCCTCAATATGATGTCACACCCACGCTTGGCACACTCTAACATTAAGATGTTAGGGCTGAGAGATCACTTTGACGGATATAACGTTTAATATCCGGCTTTATAATTAAGCTTAATATACTAAAATTTTAATTAAATATAATATTCCAAATAATTGCATTAATAGATAAAATAATCTACATATATCTTAATAATCAAGAGTGCAATATCTTTATGTAGATAGGATTTACAAGCTTAATTTTTATTTTATTATCTATAAATACTTAGCATTTTTTTGTACTAATGTAAATAAAATAATACACTTATTCCTTCAGAATGTAATAATAATTTATTTACTATATAAAAAAGACAACAATTGTAGGATGTATGACTGGTAAGAATTAAGCGAGAATCATAATGATTCATCTTATTACTGTAATTACCTAAACGATATTTCCCCGAAGTCTGTTAAGATCGTTGACGTAATATGATACGGAGTTTATAACAAGAATATTGAATGGTAGAACTCAATATGAAATATTAATATACCTCTATATAATATTCTTTAAATAATATTCTAATAATACGTTCTGAGATCTCTTTATATATATTTTTATATAAGGTTCAAAGCTGATCTGAATGTATGATTAGAATAAGACGTTAGCTTTGTGACGGCCATTGAAGGATTTTCTGTATTGATTTTATATTCCAAAAATACAGGGTGACTGGTGAATTACTATCAATATTTAAGGAGAATACTCGGTACATGATTCTCATTCGAATTATGTAAAAAAAAATTGTTTATTTTGGGTAACAGATAATAGTTATCAATTTATCTTTATATAATCTATATTGTCAAGTTAAAAAAAAGTTAAGTAGTTTTTGAGAGAAATTGCAACAATTTCAGTCTTGATTCTTTAATGTTCGGCGTTTATTCTAGTAATGTCCTGCAAAATGGCTGAAGTTGTATTTATAGCTTTCAAATACAAGTTGATACCCAAATAGCATCACAAAATTACATGGGATCAATAATATAATTATCAAAAATTACAATTAATGTTTTCAGTACATAGCATTAATAGCAATTAATATTTTTACTATGTAACTTAAACTTAGTATCAGGTTCTCAAATTAACCCGACAATATCCACAGGTACATAACTTTATTATTAATTATAATCAGTCATAAAGATAATTCGTAGTATATTATAATTAGTACGGCAGGGAAGGCGCCACTTGTAACATTATACATCCACTAGCTTTCCGCCCGCAACTTCGCCCGCGTGGAGTTCGGTTATACAGGGTGACTGGTGAATTACTATCGATACTTGAGGACGTGATATTTGACGATCATATATGACAAAATAAAAATTAATATGACATAAATATTAATAAACTTCTGAGTAAAGTTAACCAAAAGTTATGTAATTAATTACGCATCGTGTGAACACCCTACAGATTAGGTATACACACACTCACGCGTCCACACTTGGAACACTTGGAACGTGTCCACGCTTTATTTATTTATACGAAAATTTGGTCAAAAATTAAGTACCTATTTTTTTTACATAATTCTAATGAGAATCATGGACCGAGTATTCTCCTTAAATATTGATAGTAATTCTCCAGTCACCCTGTATAACATTTCCAAAGATCCTTTAAAAAGTCTGGGATAAAAACTATCCTATGTTCTTTCTCAAAGTCAACTCTATCTCTGTACCAAATTTCATTAAAATCAGTTCAGTGGTTTAGGCGTGAAAGTGTAACAGACAGAGTTACTTTCGCATTTATAATTTTAGTAGGGGTTAGTATGGATAGGTACATACCTCTTACATTATTACTTACTTCCGAATGTATAAGTCAGATAGTGAAATATTTTTAACTATGAGGAATGTAACGAAACTCAAACAAAAGTAATTGGCTGTGTAAGCTTTGTAAAGTGTACTTATAATAATAAACATTATATTTATGTTAGTTTTCCTATGATTTAGAATTTAGTTTCTGGGCAGTATTTTTACAAAATAACAATATATTTTTAAACGTTGTAGAGGTATTACTTATACCTGCTTACAAAACTTGTACCATTAAAACAAAAAAAAAATACGTTCTAAAGTTATAATGCGATGTAATTCAGCACTTTTGAACAAGGACTTCAGAAAATTGGTATTGTTATATCGACAAATTTATCTATTCTAGTAAAAAGTTACATAAAATTTACGGACTTAATAATATCCATTGAATTTTAATATTATTTATACATGCATCTTTCTAGATAGTTTAAATTAAATAACAATAAAATAATAATGGCTGCCGACCCACGGCTGTCAGTTTTTAAGACATTGATATCAAAAGAGATGATTTCGACCCCATCATATTTTGACCGAATTATGAAGGACCATTTCCACATATTAATCCTACGTGTTTTCATTGCGCGCGCATTCGCTTCGATCCAAAGATTATCTGAATGAACTGTCAAGTCATTCGTAGTGTCGATTTGTGTGCCATTAAGGCCACAATTATATAGGACATCTATACATAGTTAATTCATAAATCTATGAGTATATTTTATAGAAAGGAATTAAAATCTTAATTGTTGCTGTAATCAAAGGATTAATTGTAATTATATTTATTTAAATGAGAGTAAAAGTAGTATACGAAAGATTTGATTTATTATAGATGATATTTATTATATATTGAAAGTCATAAGCATTATATTAAGTTAATACAATAAAAGTTTGTATTTTCACCTAGCAAAAAGATATAAATATCATATGAAAAATTTATCAATGAAGCCAGTACATCGGATTAGAAGCAATATATAAGTTACGCCGGCAATCTTTTGTGACTGTTTGGGATTATGTCGCTTCTACCCACATCATAAGGAGTATGAAAAATAAATATGATTTCTAACTTTTACTTTTTGATTTGTCAAAATAATGCTAAACATCGTGGGCGTATAAGAACATACATCTATATATATCTTTGGAGTCTCTTAAATTAGTATGAAGAGAAAAAAATACTCAAAATATTGAATAAGTTTTTCAACTCGAAATAAATGTATAGAATTTACATTAAAAAAAGATTTACAAACTTCTTAGCGTCCACCTACACTAAGAGTGATCCAATTATACATAGTGATAATTATATAATATACAGAACAAAGTGACATTGCATAGACTTGTAACATTTTAATACATAAAGACTTATCATATTTCAATATTAGTTATAAAGAAAGAAATTCTTTGCAAAATGTTACAGCACTAATATTATGCCACCGCAAAAAAGTTTATAATACGAACTAGGTACAGTACTGTCTCTTTTTAATTAATAATAACGTTAATGCTTTCAAACTGGCAGACAACATCAATTTAGCTTAAAAAAAAATCTCCCGACGCAGGTAATAATTTCGGTGTTTCTGACCTCAGAGCTTAACAGGGAATTTAATTAATTGCTCCGTAACAACTTCGTTATACATTAATGAAACCTAAAACCTTAACATCGCATTTCTAAATAGCAATCTAATGTCTGAAATGAGATTTGAAATAAAGAAGTCTTTATATATTTCCAATAGCCTTACAAAGGTTAGAATAGCTCCAACACTCAGACAGGGTTAACAAACTTATTTATGTCGCGCCCTCAAAGCTTCGGAAGATTTGTATTTCGTTATACAAATTGTTGCGAGATCGGTACACAATTAGGATACGTTAAGAAGAATCGTGCAGATAAATATCATTTACATAAACAATGAAATAAATTGTTTGTGTATGTTTTTACTGTAAAAGGTATTTTTTATGGACACGTGATTCTCACAGCTCTCGTAATAGGATTTTTAATTAAGCGAGCTTTTTGTTTGAATGGTTTTATTTCAATCGTTCCGTGTGTGTTTTTTAGTTATTTTAATCTCATGTAAATACCATTTTTGTTATTTATATTATTTGGAGTTATATGGAAAGTTAGATGGTTGGTGCTTAACACAAATACACGAGATTTTAAACAGATCTTTAATTTTTGTCATTTAAATAAAGCATACTAATTATTCAGTAAAATGAGATTAATTAAAGGATTATCTAATTTAATAAAATTAATTGAAAATAATTGGATAAATGTTAATAATGCTTACGAAATACTTAATTTTTCGTTCTTCTTTGAAGCACTTCTGTTCCTAAATAGCCTTAACGCTATGTTGAATTATATAAATGTTAACTTTCATAGCCACTTGTTCTATTTTATTTCATTTAAAATAATGAACACATTACTCTGTTACTCAGATATATATTTCAGAAGCAACATAATTCCCGGCATCTAAGACTTACAATTTACAAGTTTTAAACTGTAAGTACAATGAATGCACTTCATATTTCAGTCTTAAGCCTTAACAAACTTGAAAATGGAGCCGTGAGCTCTTATATTTATGGATGATTTAGTCTTCAACGTTTTATTAATTATTTATATAAATGCTCGACGCTCAAGTACATAATTTTTATGTATTTAAGAAGCTTCTTTACTATGAATAATGAATGTTAGTCTTAACTGTCCTTTGTTTTACACTCGAATAAATACATATAATACATAATCCGTTAATATAATTGCCTCAAAGATATTGTACGTACTGCTTATATAACAATAGAAATAGTCTGGAACTAGAACAAAAATAAGTTACATTGTTAAAGTTTTTAAGAACAAAAGATAACTTCAATAAGTTTTATTTTAAATATGAATGATTTGTATTCTTTGAAATATATTTATATCGAGCTACATTGTACAGTTGCCATTGTTGGTAGTGAAACGTTCAATGCATTATATCCGATTCCGATTTTATGAATATTTTTTTTATTAAAATACTAGTCTTTACTGTTTATGTCTGATTTATATGTTGAAGTGTAACACTTGGCACTGAAGAATCAAATGTTCGTATATGTTCTATATTTTTTTTGTTAAGCTCTAAATGAAATATGGGTAAAAGATTTTGAAATGGTATTGTGGATTGATATTGGGTCCATGTAGTGTGGGGGCGAGGCTGCGCGCGCAGTTGCATACCTTCTACGAGCGTCTCAGTCGCTCCCACTGTACGACCTACGCGGCCGCTACGATAACTTGCCCTTTAAATATTCTATTCCCCCAGTGTACTGTGACGAAAAGGATCGAACGAAGGTATGATATAATAGCATTGTTTAATTGTACTCTTTTTATATACACATATTTTTGTTATTGAAGTTTCTTTCGAATTTATAAAATTTAATTCTTTTAACTGTGTCAATGTAAGGGTCGTATAGTCCTTGACGGCTCGCAATTATTTACGTAGTATATAAATTTAGATTCTTGTCTCTGTGTGTGTGTCTGTGTATGTGTGTGTAACATTTATTTATTTTATTTGTCACCTATAAACGTTCTTCCAATCCGAACTGTAACATAATATTGTCGTAAATTTAATAATGGCTGGACATTAAATGCTGTTTCTATGAACGTTCCATTAGCTCTCATAATAAAATTTTAGAGGTTATAAATTTTGAGACTATTCTTAGCTCATTTTCAAGGCATTACAAAGCACTATTAACCTTTTGTCAATAATTTTACAAAGTGCCTATAAATTGAATTACCAATATCCACTATTGAAGTAATAGTTTCAGCTTCGTGCTTATTTTATGAAATAAATTATAATTTCAACTATATAAAATATATATTTATTTAATATTATATCAATTAATTTATATTATAATACACTAGACGATATATATCTTCTCTAAATATCATTCGTTACTAATTACCTAAAGCCATATGTTGATTTTATCTAAAACCTACTATTATACTGAGCTCTTTTGTTCCTAGAATTCAATGAAATTTTAGGTACATTAGTTTTCAATCAGTTTGAATTATTCAATAATGAAATTAACTAGAACAGAGAACGTCAAACTTTAAAGTGGAAACCTTTTATATATTACAATATATTTTTTGTCCGTAAAATATTAACAAATGTATTGTTACTTTGAATAAGTTATCTTTTAAGTGACGTATACAACGTGTGCTCGTTTTCCGAGCACTCATGGTAATTACAATAAGATCGTATAATGACGATCGTACAAATTACACACCATAGCATTTGCGTCAAATATTATTATAGGGTAATATTAATATAGGTTAATAAAAATAGACATAGTTTATGAAATAATTATAAACATGATAGTGTTTTGAAGAAAGTAATTATATATACGTAGCATAATTAAAGGAAATATGTAGGATGTCAAATATATAATTATATAGCGTAAAAAAATATTTTAATTAATTTAACGAAACTTCGATTAAAATACAATATATGTAGTAACGTGGTATCTACGAAAAACATTTAAGCTTAAGATTGAAATAGTCTCCCAATATTTTTTAATCTATTTTTAACAGGTTTTGTAAATTAATCAAAAATAAAATAAATATAATAACCAAAAAAAGTAAATTCATAAGATGTATGTATGTTGACGTAATTAATATATACAGACGTATACAATATTCAATCTCTTACCAAAGCAATGCCTCTCATAACTACTCGAATAATATTTAAAAATAGTATCACAAGTAAGCTGTTAGTTAACTCAATATGTACTTAGTTATAATATAATCTCTGCTCTGATGAAAGATCGATTTCGTATTCTCAAAGCGCCAGTTTAATTAATCCAGCCAACTGACGAGTTTCTGATCAGACCTTCAAACCAAATATGTAAAGACTTCCATTAACACGCCGTTAATAAACTATTTGCATGTGTTGCTATCGATCTCGATATAAGACATTTTCATTACGATGTTTTCCTTTAACATAATAACTCTGAAATATACTCGTATACACTTATAGATTGTATATGTATTATATTTGTTGAACTCTATAATCTATACTTCTAAATGCTCTCATAATCATCATCATCAGCCTATCCGAGCCCATTAAGCAAAGGCCTCTTCTCACGTGGAGAAGATTTAAGCATTAATCACCACGCTTGCTCAAGACGGGTCGGCGATTTCAAACTTATAATTGGAAATTATAAGTCCAGGTTTCGTCACGATGTTTTCCTTCACCGTCTGTCAGTGGTGTCTAAATACTCTTAGAAAGTACATATGACTCGGAAAAATCACATTGGTACTTGCCAGGTTTCGAACTCGCGCCCTCAAGCATGAGAGTCGGGCCTTTAACCACTAGACCACCACGACATTTCAACGCCTTCAGCTTTCCACTTTTAGATATTTTTAATGTATTAGAATTTTTACGATCTCAAGGTCCATTTTCATGGAAGTTCTTAGATGTATACACAGTACTGCCCTTACGAAAGTATTCCAGATTTTATACAATGTATCGAATTTACTATTAAAGAATCTGGGGATTTTAAAACTCACTTCATACACACTCAACTGCTTTTAGTAAATGTGTTTTCACTAATAATGCAAGGAACCTAGATGCCTCTTAACCAAATTTGACTAAATTTTTCAATTTACACTTATATAATAGTCCTTTTTATTGCTATACCCTTTTGAGTGTCTTAAAAACTTTTATACTTTTAAGTGGCTACAGTATTAGCATTCTACTTGATTATTTTGAAAAGGAATAAAATTAATCATAAAACTTTAAGTCAATGAAAAAACATAAATATTGGATTTTTAATGAAAAATTCTATTAAACTCTTTTACGATTATTACTTCAGAATAAATTGTACGCGGTAGAAGTGGCAGCGAGAGGTATAACAGCGAAATCTCTCTACAACCCACTAAAATACTTGGGCTTGTCCAGAACTCACATTAATACATTCTTGGAACGTACATCGAGAACAGCCCTAATAGGCTCTTTTCAAATTTGATTAGGTAGGGAGAGGAGCTTGGACAGTGGAGGTGAGCGTTTAACGCGCGTTAGATAGGGTCCCCTTAAGCCTACACCTGGGTCGCAAGTCCTAGGCACTGTTGAAGCTCCTCTCCCTGCAATGCGATGGACCCGGCACCCGCATGGGAATCCATGGAATGCTGAGAAGTTTCGTCTCTTGAAATTGACGAACATATAAACTGTAATTTATAAATAAAATAACCAAACAGCCCTTAATGATTTGATTATTATATAATGATTATATATAGAATGAAAATATTGGATAGGAAAGGAATAATAATTGATATAGTCAAATATAAAAAGATAACTTTGTGGAATAGAAATATTTATGTAATAAATTATCAGAAAAATCGCTCATCATACGAACCATCTTCGTACATTTTAATACAAATCGATCTCAGTACATATATCTAAACCTAAATATAAGTTAGGCTCAAAATAAACGTTAAAATTATTATTTCAAATAAAACTGTTAGTATATACTTATTGAAAAGTAATTCTCTAAACAATCGTTGTTATTTTTATTCCGATAAACTAATAATAGTTTGAAGACTAAACATTGAAGTTGTTTACATCAGACACTCTGGGGGTTTGTATAAGAATTCAATAAGCACTCCCGGCGCTCTCTATCGACCAATGAATTTATTTTGTAGACTACTTACGTTTATTATCTTAACATTTTGATTACAAAGCTAAAAAGAGTTCGCTTTGACATTTTTATACGTAGAAAATTCTAACAATTATGTTTAAATTGCAGCCAATGTATAATGAAAAGGTTTTCAATCAGCTAATTAGTTTTAAGCAATTTTTGTCTTGTATTTCAGTCTCTTAGACGAAGGAGAATATTGTAACAATATCTCATCTTTACATTTGTAGATCAAGCTAATAAAAATTAAGTTTATGGTGTTTAAGCTTAGAGATAATTAGTAAGAAATTCTTATCAAGTCTGTAATAGGATACTTTAGGCGGATTAAAAAGATTATGGATTTGAATTAGCGTCTTTTAGGCGATGTATAAAGGTCTTCAAGTGTTTCATACTTGGAGGACACATAATTTTCAAGAGCTGAACTGAAAACTCTCCTGAGTTTCAAATGTTTATGGATAGTATGTAGCTTTCTATTTTTCATAAGATGACCTGTATGCTAGTTTACCCTATATTCCATTATAAGAAATGGTGTTGAATTTGTCTATAAAGTAATATCATTGTTGTCTCCGGCTTTGTTTATTTTGTATTTAAAAGTGCTGTAAATCAGCAACAAGTTGTTGACAGATGTATAGTTAATTATTGAATAGCTATTAGGATTCTGATACCTTTAAAATTATGGTGCACTGGCCAACTAAAGAATTCTCGCAGATGAAGGGAAAAGAAACAAAAAGAGTTTGGTATCATTAGGAGAAGATAGAAATAAAGCTGGTCTTTAAAAGGAGATAGAAAAAATTGGTTTAAAGCAATCTCAATATAATACTTATGATACACCAGCTATTCTTTTTGTCATTTTATAAGTCGCTGTTTCCTTTCTTTTCACTTAAGTTTTTCTTAGGAATTCATTTATAGGCTTTTTCAAAGTCGAGGCTGAATTGTTTCTACTTCAGAAACAAAAACCGAACGCATCCGCTCTTAGTATGTTGCAGATGTCCAAGCCCTTAAGTAGCCTGTTCTCATCAAGTACCACCGCTTGATTGCCAATTTTCAATGCCATATAAAACCGTACATCCGAGCCAGCTCTCCAAAGACACAATGATGTTAAACGTCATACAGTACACAATCACATCTGAATATCTTTTACGTCATTAAAGTATCATCACAATACAACCAGTTTATTGTTAACCCGCACCATTACATAATGTTACTATGTATCGATCCACCCGCATGGCTGGCTGCCAATAAACTACGCTCTGCTGTTCTTAAAGTTAGACATCCGCGTTGGGGCATACGAATCTTTTCATATATGCATACAAAGCCCTCAATATATATTGTGGGTCACTAGCTCCAAGGCTAAGTTATGTATCGTGCATGACTTCCGTGGTCTACATACGCGTTACACCTTCGTTTTTATATACGTTTATTAATACGATAAATTTTGTGTTATGTTATATAATAGTTCTAAATTGGTATACGAGTATGTTATCGTAAATGTAAAGTACATTTTAATTATACTCAAATACCTCAAGGTAGGCCTCAGCCCTTGAGCATCGCAGTCAAGTGCACTTTTGATGTTTTTAATACGAAATAAACTGAAAAGGTTTTAGTTTCTTTTAAATTTACATTTTTTGATGTTTTTTTATAAGTAACACTGTTTTTCAATATAACATTTGTTAAAAAAATAATATTCTTTTCAGATTAACTGGACGGGTAGACAGAATCAATCATGGCGTTCGCTGGACTGAAGAAACAAATAAATAAAGCGAATCAGGTAATATTTCTTTAATAACACATAATATTAAACTTACTCCTCAGTAATTGGTCTCAATAAAACATACAATAGCTTTAAATTCACATTCACGATATATAATAAATTGTTATGCTGAAATTCAACATAACCATATATTTAAAAATTATAGTTTAATTTATATTATATTAAACTAAGTAAATAGGTATGCATATAAACATATTCTTAGCCAGTACTGACATACATCGATTAAAAATTTAATAATAAGTAACGTTAATAAAGTTCATCTTAAACGTCCAGCCAGAATATATTTCCATTAATTGATAAAACTTCTTGCGTGATAGCCTATAAAATCCAAGTAGGTCATTATCAAAATTCCTCCTCCCTACCAACTGACGCCGTTGGTATTGTAAGCGTAAAGGCAAACTTTGTTATAAGCGCAACTGTGTAGTTTCTTGTTCGTCCTTCGCATAGAAAAAATGTGTTTAAAATTTTTCCTTTCATGTATCTATGTACTACTATACATACATATATGCAGAAACAAAAAGTCTAGATTGTTCTTGTAGAGTTTGTCGTTTAAAACTCGTAGTGAATAAAGATCTAAATTCAGAAAATAACGACAAATCAATATTACGTTTTTGGTATAATAATGTTATAGTTATTTTATTTTTACTATAAGGAATAAATCTTGCTAGCCATGTAACTATCTACATTTGAACTTCAAAATAGTATTTACTTAGAATTTATAATTTTATTATCATTGTATTAAGTTAATATCAAGTCCGGGAGGTTTGTTTTAATAACAGACACGATTTACATATCATCTTTCATTATAATAATATTCAAAGTCAGCAAGTGAAAATTCCCATTTTCTCTCCCTTTCTCTGTCTATCTCTTTCTTTCTCTCTCCCACACTATCGCGTGGGTAGTCTGAATATGTTAAATATTTAAACTACCCACGCAATTCACCTGAATATGATTCGGTCTCGATCACGTAATAAACATATTAAAATTAAACGTTTCCTAACTTCAGTTGTTATTTTTGATTATTTTTCCTTTTTTGCGGTTATTTGAAACTTGTTTTTTTTTATATGTTTTTATTAATATAAAAATTTTACCGATGAGAATATTTTTATATATATTTTTTGTAACGATTAAACTATTAACTCGAAATACTAGTCATGAAATTCTGTGAATATTCAAAATGTACTTCTTTATATTTATTTAAATTATTATTTTCATGACATATACCTATATACAAGATTTATATCATATATGTAATTCACTATACATATACATATATTTTGAATTTCTATATTATTATAATTACTTTTAGTAGTTATTATTTTGTTTATTTTTTTCCACTGACGGGATATCAAGTAAAATTTATTCAAGAATTTCTACTAGAGTTAACGAGCAACTTCGGTTGCGGTTTTGCTTCGGTTCGGTTTACTAAGAAGCTCCTGCATTCTAGAAGTTTACTCGTCTTAAACTAATCCGTATTCATAGCAGGATTAATAAACATTAGTTAATATAGTTTTCACTATAATTTTCACATGTCCTAATAAAATTTTATTATATACGTTGTTTAAAACGTTGATTTTTATGTGTCCGAAATTTTCAACCCCAGAATGAGTAGCAATAGTTTGTTCATAAATAAAACATTGCTGTTTGTATCGCTGCCAATATTGGACGTAGAAAATTAGAAATTGTTTGTGTCGAGCCTCAATTTTAACTGATAGTTCTCGAAAAACTCATCCAATTTCAATCCAATAATAATAAGAATATACAGGGTGACTGGTGAATTACTATCGATATTTGAGGACGTGATATTTGACGATCATATATGACAAAATAAAAATTAATATAACATAAATATTAATAAACTTCTAAGTAAAGTTAACCAAAAGTTATGTAATTAATTACGCATCGTGTGAACACCCTACAGATTAGGTATACACACACACACAAACACGCGTGCGGCGGCGTGCTGATACAACACTACGCCGCCGCACGCGTCCATACTTGGAACGCTTGGAACGTGTCCACACTTTATTTATTTATACGGAAATTTGGTCAAAAATTAATTACCTATTTTTTTTTTACATAATTCGAATGAGAATCATGTACCGAGTATTCCCCTTAAATATTGATAGTAATTCACCAGTCACCCTGTATACATATATTCAATATTACTATAAAATTTTTCTTTGTTTATTTTCATTGTTTCAATTTAAATAAAAAAGTGACCCTATTTTTTTTTCATCATTTTATATAGTAAATATTTAAAATTTATTTTTAAATATTTGTATATTTTATAAATATTCAAATTTAGGAAATATTGATTAGAGTTTTTGGGAGAAAAATTAATAGATAACACCTAAGTGTCGATAATACCTTAAAATATGTATATGGAATGCTTAATACACCAACTCAATGCAGTTCACGAATCACGATAGCTTTATTGTTATAGCAACTAAAACGCGACATTCCGAAGGTCACAGATTCAAATCCCGCTCGAGTCGATGGAATTTCAGCTTTTATTTTCTATTTGAGATTTAATCCTAAATCAAAATAATTCATTGCAATTAAAAGCTTGTATTTCAGCAACAGAAACAACAATATCCTAATCTTGTTTATATTATGTTAATTTGCGGCCTTAATACAACATTTACTTAGATTCTGACGAAGGGAGTATTCCTCAGGCGGAGTGCAATAACAATGTCATAAGCCTGAGAGCTTTCAGTAATTATATTCTTGTCTTAATATAATTAAATATCTACCTATCATTAACGAACAATAATCCTTATTGTAGAATATATTCGACTAAAATGGGCTTATATATAAAAATACTAGCTTTCCGCCCGCAGCTTCGCCCGCGTGGAGTTCTATTATATCGCGTTTCCAAGAGAACCTTTCAAAATCTGCGATAAAAACTATCCTACATTCTTTCTCAAGGTAAACTCTATCTCTGTACCAAATTTCATTAAAATCAGTTCAGTGGTTTAGGCGTGAAAACGTAACAGACAGACAGACAGACAAAGTTACTTTCGCATTTAGAATATTAGTAGGGATTATTTTGACTTACATAAAACCAATATATTTACCAAATTTAATTAAAAGTAAGATCAATTTCTTTGAGTTTAAGCTTCACATTTTCTTAAATTAATCTTTATCTAGAACTCCATTACACTGGTGGAGTCATTTTGAGTTCTGATAGTCCAATTTGTAACGATGGCGAAAGTAGGGGTATGTGCGATGTCGCATGTATAAGGAAAGATTGTCAAATGGAATGTTTCAGAATTAAATGAATATTGAAGAAACATATCATGCAATACTATGGATATTAGATACAGGAAATAAGTTTTTGTGGAAAAAATTGCTTTTATAAATTTGTTTTGGCTTATAATTCTATCTTTGCCCTCTTATGTTTTAAAGTTTAATACAATCTGCTTCTTATAAGCTATAACAATTAAAACTTATTAACTCGAAAACGATTATTTTAAAATTAAAAACGTGCTAAATATAATAATAATTAAGGTTATATAAGGCTGTGAATTTCTAGACTGATTACGACTGATTTTATAGATAAAAAATGCATAGAATTTGTCAGAGGATGCTGAAGAACCCAAAGTTTTAATGTGTTTTTTGTTCAGTTATCAACAGACAAAAATATTATTACATAATACAAATATTTTTTGACAATGAATATAAAATAACCACGTCATAAATCAGTGCACACTTTCAGGGGTGCGTGGTTTGCAGTCCGTTAATATTTCTTGATAAACTATTTAGCTATTTATTATTAACATTAATGAATGTATAATTGGAATATAAGGAACTTTTAGTATTTTGTTTACATATTTTTTATTATTCTGAACTAAAAATATCATATTTATATTCCATTCGAAAATATTTCTTTTATATTACACTGAGATAAGTTAATACCAACTCCAAAATAACAGGATCTAGTGTAATATCAAATGGAAATTCCAATTAGCATTTCCATTATTTTGCAAATCATCATAACGGCTGTCTGTAACGCATAATATCCGGGGGCTGCACGTGATCGATAAAACAATGTGACAATGTTCGTAAATTGTCACCCCTCGTCCTTTAGGGGGTGACGACCCTGACCCGGAGCTCAGAGCGTCCTATATCCACTGTGGCCCAATTATGATGGCCTTCATCATTCAGTCCTTTCGCAATAACCGCGTTATTAAACCGCACCAAATAAACAAATCACCAAACAGAATATTAACACTGTATAAAGACAAATAGTATTAGAAATAAGTATGATTTTCAATTTCAATTTCGTCTTTGTGATTGAATTCTATAATCGTATAACAATCGGTACAAGGTTATAAAGACACAGCATCTTCATTTGTTTTTTTGACTTAATACCACAATCTAAATGTCTATTTTAATTGAAGCCATTCAAATCGTTGAATATTACTGTGCAATTTTAATCTCCTGTAGATGCAACTTTGCACTGAACTCGGTCAAGGCTTTAAACCGACCTGCGCTTTTGTATTCAAGCGAGAGATTCGATAAATTCACCTCTCTTATTTGTTATATTGCTTTTAAACGCTACAATAAAAGAATCTACTTAATAATAACAAAACTTTATATTCTTTCCTTACTGTATACAGATTATTTAATGAAGTAGATCAATTAGAAAAAACCTTGTCGAAAAATATACTAGTTATCCAAGCTAGTAGTTCTAAATGTTTTTTAACCTTATTCTTATATGTATTATTAAAAGCAATAGGATATTAAAGAAATTAAGAACTAAATGCCATGAAAATTAAGACAATAAGATTCCAACATTTTAAAAACTATGTTTAAATTTGCTAATAATACAATAGTTGAATTTTTTCTTAAATTTACTGTCTATGAAAAACTATTCCACTTATGTTCTACATGTTCTCTATTAAATATATTATTATTTATCTTCTTTTCAGTATGTCACAGAAAAAATGGGGGGTGCCGAGGGCACGAAGCTTGATTTGGACTTCATGGAAATGGAGAGAGTGAGTAATACTCATTAAATTTTCAAGGGTCTATCCGTTTATAACATTCCAGCGGTCGAATTATTACTCGGGATGTTATAACGAATGCTGAAAATCTCATGAAATTTCATTTATGTGAACCGAAGGGTATCGTTAAAACGGACGAGTCAACATTTTTTTTTGTAACAATATTTTTGGTTTTTATTTTGTGTAGTAATTTACTTGATTGCCAAAATCGTATATAATTATCTTAATTTTTCTTCATGTTCCTTCTTATGTTTGGTCATTACTTATAGAGTCATTATAGCAATAATAAGTCTAAAATAATACTCCTCTATAAAATATTACTTGCTTATAAAACATCATGTCAATGCGACTAGCATTGTACATTCCCGCGAATATCGCCCGAAACCAGTAAATACATATAAATTCAATAGTATTTATACGATTGTACTTAAATAAATACATAACAATTATTAAAATTGCCAAAAGCATCTTCAAATGAATAGTTTTAGATAAGTAATAAAAGTTTTTCATATTTTGGTCAAATATATGTATATATAATTTGAAATACTTTACTAAATTGAATGGCCAATGTTCATGGTCCGCAATGCGGTCGGCACGTGTAAAATCTATTTTTGTTTTTCTTGAATGATTTCCATCAGAAGCCTTTGTGTTAAAGTGTTGCGTCACAACGGGTATGCAGTTTTTCTGGCAATTTGCTAACGTCAAAAATGGTTGTATTGAACAGCCAAAACATTTTTATGACCTCGCTGTTAATGGGTTTAAAAGAAATTCGCTTACGGGCTCGTTTATTTATTTGGAACGAAAATATAATTCTATTGCAATTTTTATTTAGAAAACGGACGTAACTTGCGAGCTGGTTGAAGAACTACAAATAAAAACAAAAGAATTTCTACAACCTAATCCAACGGCTAGAGCTAAGATGGCAGCCGTTAAAGGTATCAGCAAACTTAGTGGACAGGCGAAGAGTAACACCTACCCACAACCAGAAGGAGTCCTAGGAGATTGCATGCTGCTCTATGGAAAGAAACTTGGAGAAGATTCCGTATTCTGTAAGTATTTCCTTAAATTAATAGCATTTGTATGATTCCGCAAGACTACGCAACTGCAAAGAAGCCCCACGGACGTGTCGCAATAATTCTCAATTTGATTGCCTCAAGATATAAGCAACTTATACTTGTACATATAGCTGGTATTTTCCCAAACTATGATAATATTATTCATTTTTATCCGTGTCTAAACTTTGATAACATTTTGGTAACAATATTAAAATAATCATTCAATAGAAATCCCAAAGGTACTAGGTATGCTATGAGATATATTTGTATTGAGGAATTTTCTTTTTTATTTTATGCCAGAAATTATATTTAAACTTTAACAACATATATGGAATAATATATACATACATTTGTATTGTAAAAGATTACTAGAAATCACGCAATTCAAAAAGACATTAATCCAGAACTCGAGGATATTTCTCGAGGGAAATTAGAAGTTAACGCGATCGAGACCATAAAATGAAAACCTGGTTAAACAAAAAGATTCTTAATGTTTTTGTAGCACAATGCCTAATAGAGATGGGAGAGGCTTTGAAGCAAATGGCTGATGTAAAATATTCTCTGGACGATAACATCAAGCAGAGCTTCTTGGAGCCTCTGCATCACTTGCAAACCAAGGACCTTAAAGAAGTCATGGTGAGATTATAATCCATTCATTGGTAACATCCATTATTGAGAGGTTTATTATCTAATCTTTGAGAACATTTTTTGGGAATATCAAAATAAAATAAACTGGAACATAATATTCCCCAGGTTCCAGGTTCGAATCCTGTTCGTGTCAATTTATTTTTCATTCTATTTTTACTGATATAAATTTTATTTTTTCACAGCATCACCGAAAGAAATTACAGGGACGTAGATTGGACTTCGACTGCAAGCGACGAAGACAAGCCAAAGGTAATTTTGTTTTCATGTGGCAAATAATTAATCTAATATATATTTTAGTTTATTTATTAATATATTGTGACAGTAATTCTTAGAAGTCCATACGCGAGTCCGAATCATAGTTCGTCCCCACGGCAGGGTATGTGATGACTGATAAGTGCTGAATAACTGCCAAATGGTTTTCTAAGCTAGGTGTAGGCTATAAGCACTTATATGATTGTAATAATACATAATATGTCTTAAAACAATTTTGTTAAAACGCTAGAATTTTTTTTAGGATTGATTAAACCGATTATAAACTATATTTTCATCTTATCTTCCATTGAATATAATTAGAAGTTAATATGAAAATAAAGTTTTATGTACTTATTTTTTAATTTCATATTATATTAGATTTATTTATTTTTCTTTAGATTTTATTAAACCATAAGCATTGTACTAGTTCTTGCAAAACCCTTAAAATTTTTATCCATACAAATTCATAGCACATGTTTTAATTATTTATTATGATTTGTAACATAAACCCGAATTTCAAAAATTAAATAAATATTTTTAATCGTCTTTAAATAGTATATAAAATCTTAAGTACACAAATTTATCAACATTAAGATGATAAAGGATGAAAGTTGTTACACTTTTACACAGTTCCAACAGCTCATTTAAGGCTAATTTTATACCTAATTTTTTCAAAATAATCACAGTTTTATCTATTAATTATAGACTCATTATTTTATTTATTTTTTCAATTATTTCTTCCATGTTCGTCCACCACGGCTACATTTACACCGTCCATCTTTTATTTGGTCTGTATATGCTTTCTTTTTTGTTCATTATTTTGCTATTATGTTTTTTTTTCTTCGGTCGTCACTCCGGTTGCATACATCAGGGTCTCATATTCCAGACGATGAGATCAGACAGGCTGAGGAGAAGTTCGCCGAGTCATTGACCCTGGCGCAGATTGGAATGTTCAATCTTCTTGATAATGATGTAAGTTATTTTGTTCCTACCCTCCATTTTACGAGTCACTACTAACACGGTGTAAATTATATATTTAATGTTATATGTTGTTAACATGATTATATACAGTAATATTTTCTCTTCTGTACAAGAAAAAGTGATACCACAGTTTCTGTACTAAAGGTAATTATGTATTTTTTTCTCTATAACTCTACTCTAATTGTGATAAGTATACTGGATTTAATAGAAACTTTTTTTAAATTAATGTAACATTGGCTGTTGACCTTTAAACTGTATAGTGTTTTTTCGTACATCAAAAAAAAAGTAATACGATAGTTTGAATAGTAGAGATAAATCTAAGGTTTTTTTCTCTATAATACCTTGGTTAACTGAGGACATCTCGTTTTGGCTGTATTATAAAAGGTATAATTTTAATTCATGTTCACGATGACTTTAAGAGCTATTAAAAATAATAATATCTTGATACGTTTTTCTTTATTTCTCAGATTACTGATGGCGTAAGTTAATTAATATATAACATTCCCATACCCCATACTGAGACTTTACTAATAAAAGATGTAGTTAAAAATGTTTGTGTGAAAGGTCGATTTTTTATATTTTATTTTTAATAGATACCTATCATTATTTTCCGATAAATGATTAAGTCTGACTATTTTTTCTTAACTTGGATTTTTGTATCATGTTTTCGATCACATCCCATACGTATTATAGTAATGTAAATTACTAACATCGTGTTTATTTTAGTGTAAACAGTCACAATTGAATTTACTTATTAATTTTGAAGAAATTTATTTAAAAATTCTTTCACACTTAATATCAACGTAATTGTATATTAATATAGGCAAAACTCACCTTAGTTTTGGTCTAACAAAATATTTTACAATTTACAGGTAGAGCAAGTGGCGCAGCTGTCTTTCTTCGCTGAGGGTCTTCTGGAATATCATCAGCAATGTACAGAGATTCTCAAAGGACTGGTGTCTACGCTAATGGAGAAGTAGGTTTATAATATATAAGTAAAACTATGAAATTCCATAAGGTACTAAGATGATAAAAAACTCTGCAGATTTTTTTTAGTCCCTGTAGAGCAATTATATGAATGTGCCTTGGAGAGATAAAGATAAAAAACACTCGATAAAATCGGATATTATCAGTTAGACATTTATTTCTTTCGACTGAATTTTTTTATAAATAATAATATAATTTACACTATTAACATTCAGTTCAGTATAAAAAATCATTAAACCGAACAAATATTGCTAATAAAATCAATAAAAATCTATTATATCTATCAATAGGAAAGAGGAGGCAGTGAACCGTCCCAAAATGGAGTTCGTGCCAAAGACGCTCGCCGACCTTCACATCGAGGGCATCCATGACTTGAACCATGGTAGGCGGTTCGGCTCCACTCCGAGCCTCTCCCGCGCCCAGCCCTGTAGATCCAACTCCTTCGACCTGCTCCCTCCCACCAACGACCCCCTTAAAGCCTGGGAGAACCTGCCCCCTCCCTACCACAATCACTTCAAACCGCACCCCGCACCAAGGATAACTAATGGACGGACAGGTATATTTATATTTATTTTGCAGTTCGGTTTCGGTTCACCGCTTTTTGTTTATGGATTACTTGTGGTTCAGTTTTTGGTGGTGGGATTTTTATGGTAAATGATTGGTATATCGGGATCGATAGTGGTTCATAAACAAAGGCTGTTTCACATGTTGACTGCACAGCACTCACGGCGGCCACGTGCTACGGGGAATATTAACACCATCACACGCTGTATTAACAATACATATTAATGTATATTTCACTCTAAGGATAATTGCGGTTATTTTTTCTGTACGGTATATATATGTCACTTAACATTTTTTTTAATCAGTAGCTACGGTTTGTTATAATTTTTGTATATAGGGTATACGACTGAACTTTTTTTTTTTGGTGATTAATTTATTTTTCCTTTTTTCTGTCTCCGCTTTTTATAGATTGTTCAAATATACAAGACTTGTGATATACGTATAGTAAAGCGCTTGCTAATACTTAAAAGTGGGACGTGGTAAATTTTGTACAGTAAATATTTTAATTTCAGACAGACAAACTTCCTCTCCTCATCCACTCCTATCCCTCTATAGTTTTAAGATTTATATACAAAAAAACTATATGCGAAGCCAATTTCATATTAACCGCGGAAATGGTCGATTTTTCTGATGACTTTGCATATAGTTAATTTTTTCGAGTTTATCATATGTGTTATTTTTGAGATTCAATAGCAAAATATGTAGTAACTATCAACTTGACCTTCAAAACGTGTAGACGTTGTTTTTCCTTTTGTTGAGTGTGAGTAGATGTAACACGTAAGTACATATCGTAACGGTGTAAAACGGCTTATTTCGCGAAGAGGGCGGATCCCGCGCGAGCTCCCCCGACCACAAGCCGCCGGCCAACCTCGAGCTGTTCCCCGCAGCTTCCCAGCGCTCGAACAACGGTAAACGAATAATCATAAGCTATTGACTACATCACTATACTTAATATAGCGATTTGGAGGTTTTTTGTGTGGCTTTCATCAGTTATAGCCAACGTGATTAACAATTTATAACATCTGCTGAGATACCGTATAGACGCGTTATATTATGTAGTTAATCAAGTTTTTTTTATAGTATGTCACACAGGTTTCAGTTTTGGAACCCTAATCATTAAATTTTGCACGTTTAGATATTAACATTTAAAAAACATCGCTTATAAATTGATAGAGAAATATTATAAACAATCGTCTGTCAAGAAAAATTTAGTTATAAAGTATGTACTGCCCATCGCGTGAATAAGGATCAAGATTTTTTTTAGTACACTACGCAAAATAATATCATGCAATATCAAATAGGCGAAGTTATCAGTTATCGCATTGCTTATAACCTATAAGGTAGGATTAATAATTGATTAGTTGTAGATGGTTAATAATAATTATTCATACATAGTATTACTTAGTAAGAATCTTCTATAGTGCGAGTGTTAGAGGAACACGAACCTGGTTGGTATCGAATCTGTTGGTAATCGCAGGCCGTGCATGTTTTATTTGATCGCGTTGTGTTTGTCAGCATGATCAGCTGTTTCTTTAGAGGCTTCCGCTCTAGTAACATTATCACTCATTGTAACAGACGTGAATGGAAACAAATTATCTTCATAGGCCAGCTACTGGTTTCACCTCATACAGTGTGCCTTTATTTTACAGTGGGCTTAATTACCGCTTGGAATTTATAATCTTTATCATATCAGCTTTATTATTGTTGTCATCGTTTTAATGATTTCGGGCATACAAATAACGTTGTTTTCTATTAGATCTTAATAAAAAACCAGTTATTATATGTCCGAAATGATGAATAGAATTATCAATAAGTCATAGCGAGCTCGTAAACTAGTCCAGACCAAAACCCTAACACAAGTTTGCTGCATCAAACTAAATAAACGTTTCAGGTGTTTCATTCTAAAATCTTCATATAAAAGTAGGTTTTTGAAAGAAAAACCTGAATATATATATCTAGTTTGATCACTCAAGCTTGTGAGGGTACATATGACTGTTAGTATATGTATGTATGATGGTAGCGTCTCCGCTGCCGTCGCCGGTGAAGTCTCCCGCGAGGACTCCGATGGTTCAAGCCAAGGGCCCATGCTGCACCGCGCTATACGACTTCGACCCAGAAAACCAGGGCGAGCTCGGCTTCAAGGTAATATTACACTTTTTGCAAGAAAAGTCCGTATTAAGGACGTAATATGAGAAAACACGAATATGTGGAAATTAATTTGAATATACATTGTGCTACAAGTATTTACTAATTTAGCATCGTAACTTAGTGTTCGAGGTAAAGTTTCAGTCTTTATTCTTTAATGTTCGGCGTTTATTCTAGTAATGTCGTAGAAAATGGCTGAAGCCGGTATTTATAGCTTTCAAATACAAGTTGACACCCAAACCCAAACATTACCATCACAAAATTCATATAAGTTCAGTATTATTATTATCAATTATAAATAATTCCAAACATTTGTTTCCATATAATTAATAGCTATCTATATTTTTATTATATAGGTAAGTTAAATTTAGCATCAGGTTTCCACAATTTGAAATTGGCAATATCCACAGGTACTTTAATTAATTTTTAATTATAATGAGTCGTAAAAATAATTATATGGATTATAGTATATTATTAGTACGGCACGGATGACGCCGATTGTAACATTCATGCAAGTAGTTTTCAGAACAGCATAACGAGTAATGTGAAGTTAAAAAGTAAATATGGTAACCATCTATAGTTTCTGTGAGGTCATTTTATACAAAACGGCTCTGTTTTGCAAAGTTCCGCCTAGAAATACTCAATGTCACTATAATTATAGCATTGATGTCATTCTGATGCTAACTTTTAATATTGTGAGGTTTAAAAGAGATTCTCTTAGTACTCTTTAAATAAAACAGACGTTTAATATAGTAATAGTACTGAAAAGAAAAAATATGCGTATTTCTTAAAATACAACAAATAATGAAATCTTTAGCATATAATTTCCAACAGGATGACATCAACAAAGTTTGTTGTTTGAAAAGTGAACTTATACATATATAAAATGAAATAATTTATGACTTTGTCATAAAATACAGCAATTACGCATCAACTATATTAAAACAAAAATTTATTAAATAAACCTTGGATAAAAAATTATCAAGAATATCAAATCAACAAGGAAGCGGTCTGACCGCCTTTAACCGCGTTTAATTCTCATTAACCTACTTTCTATTTCCTCGTGTAGGAAACACGGTTATTGCGAATCACGAACGAGAATAACTAAAAACGATGTTCTAAAACGTGATTAATACTTTCAGGAGAATGACGTCATCACCCTCATTTCTAAGGTCGACGAAAATTGGTTCGAGGGTTCCGTGAACGGGAAGACCGGCTACTTTCCAATCAGCTATGTCCAAGTCAACGTCCCTCTCCCCAACATGTAAACGCATGTGAAACATTTACATGCACATGCAAACTAACTTGGACGCTCTGACGTTTGACAAGTGTCGCCACTGACAGCTGTCATTATATGTATTGATTTATTAAATGAGTTCGGATTAGAATATAGATCCTAATATATTGTTCAACGTCAGAGCCGACAAATATGATGCGACCACATTGAAAAGATATTGCTATATCATATAGAAACTTTCAAAAACTACAGTGAATGGCCTAAAAGGTAATTTTTAAGCGTCCGTTGCAGCTTTTAGCAACGTTACGATGATATGCCAAAGAATACATACTCACATAGCTATTTTTGCATTAAATGCTTCAATAATTCTTATATATAAGTATGCAATATCTCGATATATGTGGTCGTACCTGTCTAGCATAATTGAAACCAAATATTGTTACGTATGTCGCAGTATTAAAGACGACTTATTTAATTCGAATCTATTACGGTGTCAAAAGCTCAATGTTGTAGTTAACAATTACCCTATACGATTTAATCATACATTAAAATACATTTCTTGATTTATTTTGACCGGGTCTTCCATTTTTTTTATCAACCTGACTATAATAATTTAATTGAGGAAGTTCCGCAAATAGATTTTAGTAGACGTTAAAATTTCAGTCAGTTAGCTTAAGATTCTCCTTTTTAAGCTCATTGAATTCACTGAGAAGGATTAAGACTTTTGTCATATATCGTTCCGAACTATTCCATTAATTTAGAAATTTAATTATTATATTTTAATTTTTTTAGTCATTAATTATTATTTTTTTATTTATATTTAAGGACCGGCAAAGAATGATGTGAAAATGACTGTATACAATAATAGAAAAAATATACATATATGAAAATGTTTAGTCCTCATTAATCTATAAAGGTATTTTGTTCATGTTTAAATTATAACTAACTAAACTATGATGTATTCAAGCAGAAACAATTATGATAAAATTATGAGATTAGATTTTATATCTGGGGGGTATTTAACTGAATTGAGAGTATTGATGTAATGTAAAGGATGTAAGTTGTTGAATCTTGCCAGGTGTTTGTGGCATTTTGATGTTTGATGTATTATTGGCAATTATAATAATTATTATAGCAGTGTATTATAATATCATTGTGATAGACTTGGCTTTGTGCCGCTGGTGCAGCATCCTTAATGGATAATTCTTTATAATTTCTATCCAGTTATTAGAATTTATTGATTTATTTTATTTATTAGCATAACTTTAATGAAATAAATATATCAAAACTAGAAATTTACTGTATGGTCTCTGATTAATGGTCTTGTTAAATGTATTTTCATAATAAATGCATGCACTTATCGACTATGATATTAAATTTTCACTGTCCATGTGATCATGTATTGGTGTTGCGGTAATATTTGGCGTATTTTTCTTATTGCCATTAGTATGTTACTTCACCCAAATAACTTCTCACATACAAAAGACAATACCTAGATCTAATGTTAGATGTATGTAAGTTCATAATTAAATAATTGTTCTATCTTCAAGTGTCTCTTAAATGTGTTTTGAGCAATTAATAAATTCTTTGATGTTATGAAGGTATCATGTTTTGATGTGTAATGTCTGACGCTTGACAGACTATTAACATGGTCTTAACAAGAGTCACAATATTAATATTACCCACTTATTATATTTAAAACATCATTGTTCGAAATGCTTATCTTCATTTATCATTTATTTGCTAATTTTATTTGGCACTGAATGATGAAACTATCCTAATTATATGATAATAATCTTTGTTCCATTTTATGAAATATATAAAAATATAAATCAAACATTGCTATAGAATCAAGTTAGGACTCGCAAGCCAATACTGTTTTAATTTAATCTAAATAAAAGGAAAATTTTTGATATATGAAATAAACTTAATATTAAATAGTTTTATTCAAATTAAACAATTGGCGCGAGTCACTTTTGGTGTGATGTAATTACTGGGTAAATGTATTCTTGTTCATGTTACTGTGTTTGTTAGATACAAAAATATATTAAAACTTGACGGTTTAAAAGATGTGACATTCATTTGTATAACAATTTATCCTGAAGTTCTGCTCGTTTCGCCTCCTAATAAAATGTTACAATTATTGAATTGTTTTATTAATGTCTTCATTAGGCAAAGTTTTTTCTATACTTAGATCTATAACAATACATATATCAGAAATACCTTTCATTAAGATAAAAAATAATGTTCTCTATTTTTTGGTAAGGTTTACAACAATTCGATTTTCAACAAAAAAATTACTTAGATATTATAATTCAGTGTACAAAAATGTGTTAACCAGAATTTCGTAACTTACAAGAACCAAATAAAAACTTGAATATATACGTATAATGGTAAACCAAGAGAAAAATACCCTAAAAATTTGGAAATGTATGATTTTAGTTATAAATGTGTTATGGAATAAAATAAAAGAGCAAATGACATTAAAATAAAAGGAAGTCGTTCAGAAGGAAATCGTTTATTGAATGTCAAAATTGGAATGGTTACATGAATTTGAATAATTGATTAAAGAATATTAATACTGCAAAGGATATTAATTTAATAATTGTTTATTCAAATTCCGCCTCTGAGACGGAGAACTAAATGCAAGGTAGACTCCTTTTGGATGTTATAATCTGAGAGAGTACGGCCGTCTTCCAGTTGCTTACCGGCGAAGATAAGACGTTGTTGGTCAGGAGGGATACCTTCCTTGTCTTGGATTTTCGCCTTTACATTCTCTATTGTGTCGGAAGGTTCGACTTCCAAAGTAATGGTCTTTCCAGTCAAGGTTTTGACGAAGATCTGCATACCACCACGCAGACGGAGTACGAGATGGAGTGTAGATTCCTTTTGTATATTGTAGTCGGAAAGTGTACGGCCGTCTTCCAACTGCTTACCAGCAAAGATAAGACGCTGTTGGTCTGGAGGGATGCCTTCTTTATCTTGAATTTTCGCTTTTACATTCTCTATGGTGTCGGAAGGCTCGACTTCTAAGGTGATGGTTTTGCCAGTCAAGGTCTTAACGAAGATCTGCATACCACCACGCAGACGGAGTACGAGATGGAGTGTAGATTCCTTTTGGATATTGTAGTCGGAAAGTGTACGGCCATCTTCCAACTGCTTACCAGCGAAAATCAAACGTTGTTGGTCTGGGGGGATACCCTCTTTGTCTTGGATTTTAGCCTTCACATTTTCAATAGTATCAGAAGGTTCCACCTCTAAAGTAATCGTTTTACCCGTAAGGGTTTTAACAAAGATCTGCATACCTCCGCGAAGACGCAAAACGAGATGGAGTGTAGATTCCTTCTGGATATTGTAGTCGGAAAGTGTACGGCCGTCTTCCAACTGCTTACCAGCAAAGATCAGACGCTGTTGATCAGGAGGGATACCCTCTTTGTCTTGGATTTTCGCCTTAACATTCTCAATTGTGTCAGAAGGTTCGACTTCTAGGGTGATGGTTTTACCAGTCAAGGTCTTGACGAAGATTTGCATACCTCCGCGAAGACGCAAAACAAGATGGAGAGTAGACTCTTTTTGAATGTTGTAATCGGAAAGAGTACGTCCGTCTTCTAATTGTTTTCCTGCAAAGATCAATCGTTGCTGATCTGGTGGGATTCCCTCTTTGTCTTGAATTTTAGCTTTAACATTTTCAATGGTATCGGAAGGTTCGACTTCCAAAGTAATGGTCTTTCCAGTAAGCGTTTTTACAAAAATCTGCATTTTGATATCTGTAAAACGGAAATTTTACTTTTAATTTGGCATATATTAATCTTATGAATATCAAGTCAAAAGAATTTAAGACAAAGAACAAAGATGTTGTTCACAAAATGGCGTCGTCCTAAATTCAGATTCGTGACGCAAAAATGGTATGCGCAATAGTTTTAAGGGATAATGCTTACCTATCAAGTAAAATTGAATTTGGAAATAAACTTAATCTATATATCGCTTTTAATAACTGTTTACTCTATATTAAAAACAGAATTTACACTTTCTAGAAACTACGTATAAACTGAATATCACAATGAATAACCACGGTCTCGAGAAAAAACTAATAACATTGATTTCCTGTAGAGTCACAGTATTTAAAGAAGTAAACCATAGACAATCCTATCCCAATATCTTTGCCGACAATGACTTGCATATCAGACAAATTAAAATTATTTCTAAATTTTAAACATTTATAAAGTTTTACTATACATTATTTTAATAAGTACATTAAATTTATACATCGTTTAAAATCACATGTGCTAATTTTATAAAATCATGGAAAGTAAAATGAAAAGGGAAATATACATTATAAAATTCTTATAATATAAAAATTCGATTTAAAACAAGTATTTTTAAATCTTTGTCGATAGAATTTCTATTCAATACAAAATATTTTCATAAGGAACGGATTATGTCCTAAAAAAAAGTTATCTTAAAAAGAATTTATCTTCAGTTGGTCGATATATATTGTTTAAAATTATATTCATCTTTTTAACGTTTTGAAAGTTCTGTAGGGTTTTATTTATTGTCAACTAACTACATTATACAATTTGATTCAATAAGTTTTCAATTTATTGAAATGATTTTTCTTCTTTCGCAACTAATCTTCAGAATACCAATTAATAATATTCAACTTACTATACAGTACTCTTACATAAAAACCTAAAATATTATACTATATCTGAATATTAGTATTTACTAATCTGATTATGGCAATGTTATTATAATAATGTCAAAAATAATTCTAAATCACAATTTTCATTGCATCTGTGTATTGTGATTTGTGATTGAAAGACCGATTATGGGACGGGCGTATAGATGTGATTAAATAAACTTATTACTAAACATTTATCCGGTTTAGCTTACGTTATTTTGCATCCGTATGTTGTTTATAGTGTGTAGGAAGTAATTTAAAACAATCCAGTATTATAAAGAGTGAAACCCGCATTTGTGACTTATATTTTATTTTGTTTATATAGTAAACATTAAGATATCGTTTAGAAATTGACGATTGTCGATTTATAATGTACCAATCATTGTATTTTAAAACACTATAATAATCTTGCATAAATTTACGATTTTTATATAAAATGGCTGATCTAATTCGAGCTATGGGAGCGCCTATAGGACCCCCTATAAAGGATAAGCTGGGATCACCGTCTACTGAATCCGAGGATGGGGGTGGTGATATTGCTGAATTAACTGCAGATTTGGAATTAGATGAAGCTGATGGACCAAGCACTAATGGTATTATTAATAATACTTATTTATTGTTTATAACATTATAATCTGTAGACCATTCTACTATAGTAAAAACTTTAAATGTATTTATGTAGGGGAACGTCAAGCAGTTCTGGCTCCACCTGAGACGGAGTGGTATCATGGTCGTTTGGACAGATACACATCAGAAGAACGTCTCTGGGCTGCTGGGAAACATGGCAGTTATTTAGGTATGATTAAAATATCTTTACAGTGTAATTTTGTAAGTCATATATATTTTTTAAACTCTTAAGTATAAACTTGTTCTTAAAGAAGCTCTTTCAATCAAGATTATTATTAATTAAGAAAGTTATACACTTAGTTATAAATTACTTCTAATAATGACTACAAAATGTTAACAAAGATGAATAAAAATGTTTCCCATTGCATTCTTAATAGCAATGAAAATGGAAAGTTCCTATAAAAAGTACTCTATTGTCATGCAAGTTGCTACATATTTTAATGAGTTTCAATGAGCTTGCCAATGTATTTTTATATGATAAATACATTATTGTGTGGCAAATAAGAACATGTGCTATAACAATGTCTGCACAAAACATAATTAGTGGTTAATATAATAACATTTTGAAGGATTCATTAAAAAAATATTTTAAATTATGAAGACTTTTATAAAAAGTACTATTAAGTTATTCATTATTTCATCTATTCTTGTCTTATTTAATTTCTATTTTTATATACTTTAGCAAAATTACTATGAATTATACAAGAATTGAAGCTTTAATTTTGTTTCAGTTCGTGAAAGTGATCGTAAGCCAGGATCATATGTGTTAAGTTATTTGGGACGAACTGGAATTAATCATTTCAGGTACTTACACTGTGAACTGCCATTTAAATACATTTAAAACTTAAATGAAACTAATATTTTTTTCGTCTGCCCGTGATCATGGTTGCTGAAAAGTAGCCGAAACGTCGGAGTATGTTTTTTATAATCAAAAATAAAAAAGCGAAGTAAAATCCGAAAATATTAGTTTCATTTCAATGAGTACTCGCAAAAATCTTTAAAACTTATTAACACAAGTATATGGTAGAGAAAATTTATACTGGTGTTGTGTTTTATTAGAATAACTGCAGTATGCGGTGATTACTACATCGGTGGTCGTCAGTTTGACTCCTTGACCGAGCTTGTTGGTTTTTATAGCCATTGCTCTGATTTGTTAAAACGTGAGCGTTTACTTGAACCGGTGCCTCCTCCTGAACCTGTTAATGATAAAAAGGTATTCTATACTTATTTTATGTTACATTATATCATCAAAACATTAAATATTTCTTATATAGTAATATTAAATAGATTTTTATATTTCGTTATTGTTTTTAGAGAGTTGTGGCCATTCTGCCATACACCAAAATGCCGGACACTGATGAATTAACTTTCCAAAAGGGTGACATCTTCTTTGTGCATAATGATATGGGTGATGGCTGGTTGTGGGTCACTGCACATCGGTAAGTGCATATTTTATCAATATCTTGTTTGTCTGCATAGTTTTTTGTTTAAACCATATTTTTACTATCTGAGAAGGAAATTAGGTTAAAATCTTAAAAAATAAATAATGTGAGTTAAATCTGAATGATGCAACTGAATGTGTGTTAGTAATAATTTTAGACATCAGCAGCCTAGATAAATCCTATAAAATATACTCAGAATGTATGCAATGTATAAAAAATAAATTATTTTTAATTTTAAAATACAGTGTAGTACAGTTTTTATAAAAGAATGTCAGTATATTAATAAAAATATGTAGTTTTATTTAGTTCAATAGAATTATTAGAGAGACTAATAAAACTGTAAATTATCTCAATAGATATATAAAACTCACTCAATTCTTAACATCACATACTCAGGTGATTATGACTCAAATGAGACCTCATACTTAAAAGTCTTAAAATATTTACATTACTCATTTTATCTGTGAAATAATAACGCATAAAGGAATTTCATAAACTGTAAATCTGTTTCTATGTCATAAAAGTTTTAGTTAAAACATTGATACTTATATTTTAAATGGGAATATGCATATGAAAAATATTTATTCAACACAAAGAATGTTTCATAATTAAAAACTTAAAGTGCTATGAACAATAATGCAGTCATAAAGAATACTTTATATCAAAATTACAGTGTCAATTACTCTAAGTAATAGTTAACAATGAACAATTATATGTTGCATTATGTTGTGCTTTCAACTATCAAAGCAAATGAGATCTCATGAACATGCAAAACTTAGTTTGAATCATCATGTTGCAAGAATGTTATACTGCATTAATAGCATGTGTTGTGCTTTTAATAATCATTTATAATGTCTATGTTAGCAAAATTACAGAAATTAAATCATTTTACCTAAATGTTTAACAAGCATAACATGCATTTAATTAATAGATCATATCTTTCTGATGTTTTGAAACAGGATATATGAAATATAATCTTTGTGTTGATTAATAGACTAGTCTTTGCAAACTTTTCTAAAACGGCACAGAATTTCTGAATAAATTATACCCTAAGTCCTATTCTGTTGTCTAACCAACATTAGTGTAAAGTTTCACCAAAATCCGCTTAGCAGTTTTTGTGTGAAAGAACAACAAATATTTATATATCATTACAAATTCTCGTACTTATAATATTTATTCGTTAATTTTTAACTGTTTTACATCTAATGTGGTGTTATATATTTTATATTATTATACATAATATGTATGTTTATAATTAAACCTTGGTTGTGACACATACTTAGTTTTCCTCTAATTAGCTTCGTAATTGAGTGCCTTTCAAGGCTGATAGTGAAATTATGAGGTTCATAGTTTACTTTAATTGAATTTTTCGATATAATTTTAATCTGTCGTAAGAAAACGAAGTAAATTAAAGTTTCCTTTTTATATGACTTAATTTGGTGTAACATTGATTTTGAACATGGACTCTGCTTTTTATTTGAAGTTTTCGAACGTTGCATAGATTTAAGAGTTGTGTAAAAAAAACATTTTTTCGTACATAACTTATTTGATTTTAGAATTTAATTACAATAGTTCATACACACTCATACTTTTTTCGTATTCTATATTATTAATAGTGCTGACCGTTATTTTCATTTTTTAAACATTTGCAGTACTAAATTTATTTGTTTATTGCAAATAAATGTTTATATATTTTTTATGTCATTAATTTATTGAAATAAAACTAATACTTTTCGTTTTATTTGAATGAACATTTGCGAAAATGCTAGATCCCATAAATAATTTATGGATTGATTTTTGCCTGTTTTCACTCATCTTGATTTTAATGATATTATGATATTTCTAAACAAATAAATTACCACGTATTCATTGTAAATTGTAATATATAACAAAGGGTTTTTAGCATGAGTTAATTAAGAATAAATGGATTTAAGTCTAGACGGTTTACGCTTTATCGGTATCATTTAAACAGTAATCTGTTCGTCGGCGAGCACCCTGTACATTCTTTAGGGCATACAATATATGAAGAAGCCTTGTGTTTCGAATCAATAGTTTTGTATTGTACCGCTTCAACTTGTAAAGCCTCATAAGTTTTAAGTTGACAGTAATCACGTAGGTTTTACTTTTATTTCAACTATCTCACTTTTTATATTAAGACGTTGTTTTAAATTACTATTTGTTCAATACAATAATAAACTGAAGTTAACGTTTTATGTGATTGATGTTGAAAATACGGAAGTTGTGTTTGATCAAGTAAATACTATCGAATTTTACAATAGGTGAAATATTCTGTTTAAGTAAGGGAAAATTTAGAGTAAAAGTTATAATAATTATCTAAATGGAAAACTTCATTAGATAATTTCGTATACACAGACAAAGTGGGCAGTAAAATTTAGTTCTCAATATAATTTTTACAAGTAATTTAATTATTTTCCTTAAACACCAACGAATTAACTCTATTAATTAACAACTGTTATTTTGAAACGAGTATGTACTTGGTTATTTTTAAACTGGTCTTGTGATTCCCATTCTTAATAATTACCCATGAGGTCATGGCAGGTCAAGTAGAACTGTCAAGGTAGGGTGACCACAAAGTCCCCTATATTAGGTACTGAACTAGACAATATAATCATAACACTCATGAGTTAAATGCAAAGTAGGTTTGTTTGTCTGTGGTCTCGTTGCTTCTATACTGTTGTAATTAAAGTTTGAATAAATATTAACATTAATTATAGTTATTTATTATAGTTTGTATATATATAAATATAAGATACTAGCTTTCCGCCCGCAGCTTCGCCCGCGTGGAGTTCGGTTATATAGCGTTTCCTAGAGAACCTTTCAAAAGTCTGTGATAAAAACTATCCTGTTCTTTCTCAAGGTGAACTCTATCTCTGTACCTAATTTGATAAATTTTCATTAAAATCAGTTCAGTGGTTTAGGTGTGAAAGCGTAACAGACAGACAGAGTTACTTTCGCATTTATAATATTAGTATTTAGTAGGGATTATAAATTATTCAAGAACACAAAAGTTTGCAGAAGTTGAAGGCAAATATTAGTATATTTTGACTAACAATATAAACAATGTTTCAGTATGCTTTAATTGGGTTTTTGAAAAAAAAAAAGTATTGATTTTTTTTATGTATTTTAAAACTTTATTATTAATTATATTGGATTTTTAATGCAAAAAACTTGAAATATATTTTTTAAATTAATTATAAACAATTAAAAATTGATAAAATTCAAAAATATATCACGTGACTGTAAACGCGCCATGATTGGTCAGCATACTTGTGACGTCATAATGTTAAAGCAATTTCATAATAGTACAGTGTTTATGGCTATTATCTTTAACTTGATAAAAATATCTGAAATTTATTAGTGAAAAACGATTTGAAAAGTTTATTTCGACTATGTGTGATAAAGGATTTATAAAAGCAAAATCGGATAATATTCCTGATGTTAATATATTTTTATGATAACTAATTTTTTAAAAAGTGCGGTTTAATTTTGCTGAAGTTCGAGGTGCTAAGACATCAAGGTAAGTCTGTCAAAAAATACTATTCTAAATGAAAATTAGTATTTATTCTCTATTAAATATAATTAATAATTATTTCATTAAATCATTATTAATAAAATGTTATTATAACATTATAAAAAAACCAAAATAACATATATGTACTTTAAAAATTTAAATGTAGTCTGATACAGAACCTAGAATGTTATAAAATTATGAAAATATCTATTAATTGAAGTCCAATTATTAGACAAACATATATATAGATTTACTATTTAATCGCTTTGAATTATCAATTAAAATTTTTTAATGCTACGATTCTAAAGGTTATGATTTGGAGCCCAGGTAAAAAAATTAATTATTGAACTATACTTATTCGATTTATACACTTAGATAAATAATAATTAATAACAATACTATTATGAAAACTTACAACGAAATGATCTTCACAACAAAAAAAAAATGATTTTGTTTTTGAATAATCTCGATGCACTGCTTGAAACCATTTCTTTCGACGTTTTTTCGTCTTGTGGAACATTTAAAAACATTTTTTCAGGAGTTGTTTTTGTAGTCTTTGTACATAATGGTACAAAACTTTTGATTATTTAACAATGCCAACAGAATTTACTAGATAAAAACTCAAAACACTGTACTAATTATTATATCTCTGTATGCTACAATGAGCAAAAACTAACATTGTGACGTCACACGCGCTCGGGTTTATTCACGAGCTGTCGGCTTGTCTTCGGTACTGAATTTAAAATTTAATTTTTATTTTGAAATAACTTTTTAAATATTGCAAAAAAAAATAAAATAAAAATAGTTTTGTTATTAAACTTATATATGATCTTTCCATTTATCACAAAAAAAATAATAATTCAAAAACCCAATTAATGAAGTGTTATCTACATAAGATGTTAAAGTTTTCCTCACAAATTAATATGTACTTTAAACAATTTATACTTTTAAGGGTGAATAACAATGTTTTGTCATTAAGATGTTTTTATTATTTAAATATTTCATTTTGACTAAAATAACTAATTACTTTTTCAAACTTTTTTGAATGTTTTTTTTTTTATCTAAAGGTGGTTTGATTTCAATTTTACTTATTAGTACTATTTCTTAGCATCAAATGTTTATATTTGCGTAAAATTCCGATGCACGGATAATATACTTTTATATTTAAAATAATTATCACATATTTTTCGGACGCATGCTTTAATGTTTTTTCTTTAAGAGGTGGTGCAATAATAACACACACAACAACACTGACACCCGAAATAAAACTTTCTGAGATAAAATCTACCTAGCTATGATAGAAATAAAACACTTGCTCAAATCTGCACACACATCTGTGCTCTCTTCTTCCGTCTTCACTTCAATAAATTATATCTTCCTGTTAATTCTTTGCACCATTTTACGCAAGAAGCTTCGAGAAAATTTGCTATCAGGATAATAATTGATTAATACATGATACAATGTGTGTTGTAGGACGGGTGAGCAAGGAATGATTTTTAGGGAGTTGGTTGAGGACCTCGACCCATCCATCGATCCAAACACCGTATTCTCCTGGTTTCATCCCAATTGCACCAAGAGTGAAGCCGTTGATATGCTGGTCAAGGCTGGACCAGGGAGCTTTCTTGTCAGGTTAGTTACATTTAGAATTGTTTACTCTAATGTATTTATAGTGTTTTCCTTCAATAAATAAACAAACAAAGGTCTATTATTGGTATGATTTATATAAAATAAATTATATAAATGTGTGTCATGGTAGCCTAGAAGTTAAAGACCCGCCTCTCGTACACGAAGGCGCGGGTTCCAAACCTGGCAAATACCAATGAGATTTTTCCGCGTTATACATACTTTCTAAGAGTATTTAGACACCACTGACAAACGGTGAAGGAAAAAATCGTTAGAAAACCTAGACTTATAATTTCAAATTATTGAAATTATAACTCTAGGTACCCTTGAGCAAGCGTGGTGATTAATGCTCAAACCTCATGTGAGAAGAGGCCTTTGCTCAGCAGTGGGCTCTGATAGGCTGATGAGAATGATTATTTTGAATTCTTATAGGCCTTCAGACAATTCCCCCGGAGATTACTCCTTATTCTTCCACATCAACAATCAGATCCAGAGGTTCAGGATAGAGAAGAAGGGTGTGAGGTACTTGATGGGAGGCAGGACCTTCGAATGTCTTGACGCGGTCATCAACAGGTATAGGAAGGAACAGATTGTGGAAGGACATACTTTGGGACAACCTGTGAGTATAGAAGATTGTGACATTCATATATATTACGTGTATGTATGTATATGTAGTGTATGAACACTAAAGAAAATAAATATTAAATAAAAGTTAAGAATTGGCACTGGAATAAATTTTAACAATTATTTTTAAATGTTGTCTGTATATTTGTTAAAAACGAATGTATGTAACTAACAAAAAGCAGTTTAAAGCTAGAAGTTACGAATTTTAGAATCTTGCAATTATGAAAATTCAAGTAACACGTAGCGCGCAATTTTAATTAGTAATTTTGGGGTCAGGACATGAAAAAGAAGTTCTACTTATCAATACAAATACTAGCTAAACTAAAATATTTTTAATTCCTTACTATTTCGTGTTAGGCTCGTTTATTTACTAAGGGCCTATCCATTAAGTATTTTTTTCATGTAACCTCAATTAACTTAATTTATAGAACTTTTGTACCTGAAGAACATCTTTTTAACGCTGTTGATTATATACATGTTAGATACATATATGTAGTAGGGGGACTATCGATTACCACCAGGCATTATTTCATTCTAGCTTTTTTTAATAATGTTTAGAAATTGCAATTGGTGTTTTCTGAGTATATCATTGTGATGCTCTGTTTACTGTTAGAACTACCCTTTAATTAATCCCTCTATACGTTTCAGTTGATCGCCGAAGGTCACGTGATAGAGCCGCAACAGAACACTACAGGAGCGGCAGCGGAGAAGATCTACGCGACTCTAAGAGAATGCAGGGATCAGATTGGCTTAAAGAAGATGAAGGGTATCAAACATCAAGGTTATCTACACAAGAAATCAGATAAAGGCGCGAAGAAGTGGAAAGCGCTGTACTTTGTCCTCTTGCAAGAAGGAACCGATACACATTTGTATTTCTATGACTCGCCAAAACGTACCAAACCAAAAGGACTTATTGATTTGTCATGTGCTTACTTATACCAGGTGTGTTATGTTAAAATATGATGAAAATTCAATGCTAAATGTATAATAAGAATATTAATTATCCAAATAAAGTATTAAAGGACTATGAAAGACAGATAAATGTTGAAAAAATATGATATTTATATAGAGACGTGATTTTTGCATCTGCAGTTCTACAACAATAAGTGGCAGACATTTGATTAAACTATATTTAAAATTATTTACCTTTTACCAACTATAATTATTTTATTTAGTATAAATTTGATATTAATTTAAGACCAATATTGAAAATATAAGTCTAGCAAGTTGAACATAATTGTCAGTATAGCAGTTTAGATAATTTTAAATCGTATACATATATATGTACATTTAAAAAATACTTAATCTATCATTTTGATACTCAGCTTTTAAATTTTTCCAGGTGCACGAGTCTCTATGGGAGCGTGAGTTTTGTTTCCAATTAGTAGAGCGTGCGTTGCCTTGCCTCTCTACTCATACCTTCTTGGCCGCTGCATCAGCCGGAGAATTAAGAGCCTGGCTTGAAGCATTGAGACCGCTGTGTGTACCACAACAGGCTAGACATCATTGCAAGGTTGGAAAACCAAGTTAAATAACTACATAGACATGTTAGATTAGTTAAAATAAAAGTTGTAATGATTTTATCAGTAAATCTTGATGTATAAGTTTCTAATACAATGTTATTAAGTCACTAAGGATAAAATTTCTTTGTTTTAAACAATTCTTAAAATGTTACTACATGTTTACTTTATTGAAATGAATATCCGTTGTTAATATCTGATAAACAAATATACACAGACAACCATGTATGAACACTTAGCACAGGTCTCTTGGCTAAGAAATGTATGCTAAATATGAAATATCTGAACAAATTTAATTTCCATAATGTATGTTTTGTTACATAAATATTTTGTTTTAATAAACATTAACATTTCATGTAAAATTTGTACTTAACATGTAACGCAATTCTAGTCTTTAATCCTATTTGTTTTAAATCTAAACTGTATTATGTAATATCTACAGGTGGCTCGTGTAGTGTGGCTGCGTGCTCTCCGCGTCCGTTGTGTGACCGCTCACCGTCTGCCCGCTAGGCTCGCCCCGCGGCCTTACCTGCGTCTCGCGTTAGGAGCCGCGCCCGTAGCACGCACTAGGGCCAGACCTTCGCCCGACCCGCACTGGGATGATGAGTTTGTTTTCGAGTTAGTACCATTATGTTGTGTTTGTATTAAGACCACCAAACAAGATAATTTTTGTAAATAACCTGTAATAAATCATGAAATATGTATGTAAGTGTTTTATAGTATGTGTGTGTGATATTGGAATTTATTATGAAAATTTGTAGTATAAATATTTTATGTAACTAAATTGAACCTGCAACTATCTTGGTAAAGATGAAGTAACATTATACTAAAGTGCAATATATCTATTTATTTGAACTAAATTATTTGTAATTTCGTTTCAGTGACGTACCACCGGATGTAACATCGTTTACCATCACCGTACACAATACCGGAAAGAGAGGGAAAGAATCAGAAGTATGTTTGGTCTTCTTTTTAATGTTTATATTTCAAGGACATATTTTACGATATATTGTACGTGTTTCAGGTAGCTGAACTTACTATTGAACTTGCAAATTTGGCTAATGGTGAAGAAGTAGAAGAATGGTATCCGCTTGCGGGAATGACGCCTATTGGCGAGTGGGGTTCCTTGAGACTTCGTATAAGGTAATGCTTTTTTTAGCATTACATTTTTCCCAAACAAAATATATGAACAACAGGATTTTTAAGTGTGTTACCTTTTTGCATATAACAAAAAGTCGTAAAGAGGATATTACGTCAGGTATATTAGGAGCACTAGTTTAGATTGGTTAATTTTGGGGCAAAATAAATTGAAAACGCGATAATTAAGACCTTTTCTTACAAGACAATTCATATGTAACAGATAATAGAAGAAGATTAAAAAAAAGTACTACTATCTGTGGAAACATAGATTTAAAAAAAAGTGATTAAATGTTAATGATATTTTTTTAATTTTTCTCGTGTTATCCGAAAGTTGTAGTAATATAATTTCTTTATATAGATACATGCAAGAGCTGGTGATGCCTCGTGAGGAGTACAACCCATTACGTCAGCTTCTCCTCGAGCCCGGCTTGCCGGCCGTCAAGGCGCTGGCTGATCTCTGTCGCACGGACAGACAACCTTTGGCTACATGTACATACACTATTTCTTTTAATGTTAGAAATGAGCAGACAGCCTAGTTGATAGGCAGTAGTCATTGTCGCCCATGGACATAAAACATGTTGTGGATGCGTTGACAACTTTGTTTGTGGAGGAAGAGGAAGAGGTGGGAGTGAGGAAAATAAAGGAAATGGTGGGAACAAGGAAAGGACAATCGGTTCTCTCACACATAGGAAGAAACGCAGCCATTAAAGGCTTCTTAACCCAAATCTTCTGTAAGAGGGTGGTACTTCCCTAGTTGAGCCAATCCATGCTCGAGCTGTAGTTAGTTGACCACAGCTAGGCTCTACAACTTCTATAATATACATATTTAGTATTAAATACTATCAATTCTAAAAATCAATGTAAGAACACCAACATATTACCTGCTTTTTATCAATATTTTATATTTGTATGAAAATATATCCTGAACTATCAAGTTAAAGAAATTTCATATCTCTGTGATCAAAATATACCTTGGAGTTCCAAGGTATAAGGTATCCTTGTCTAGTTAGATAATACATGCTTTTACCTTGTATATAAAAATGTATGTTATTTCCTCAGCGGTATTACACGCGTTCTCCGAGTGCGGCCGCGGGGCGGAGCTAGCTCGTGAATTGTCAGCGGCTGAAGTATCTCGCGAGGCTGATCACCGAGCATTGTTCCGAGCCGCCTCCCTTGCAACCGCAGTACTCGATGAGTTCATGCATGCACTATGCAAGCCATTCCTACAGGTTGGCTAATGAAACATTAACACAGATTATAGTAAAAAGTCTCGAAACAGTAGTATTGTGTATAATAAAGGCAATATTTTCTTTATTATCTTATAAATTTGTTCCTTTTGTATGCCTATGTTCCTAATCCAAATATTGCTTGTGTTGATGAATTATATTTCATCTATCAGCTCTTTAATATACGAATTTTGGTACTTTAATTCTTTGACGGCTCTATATAGATTTTTATAATATTTTTAATTTTTATCAAAGTAAAGAAAAGTGTTGAGATGTTTCTTGAATTCTGCATTTATTATAGTTAATTTGAATTAAAAAATTTATAATTTTACATAGTCTCAACTTAAGTTTAAATTATTTGTTCTATGATTTTTATAATGTTTAATATAATTATTACAGGCTGCTATAGCGGAGACGGTACAGAAGTTGATAGATTCAAAACAGTCAGCTGAGTTGAATCCTACAAAGATGGACTCACCGGATGATGCTTGTAACAACGCTGAGTTCCTGTTGATGATACTCGACCAGGTGTTTATAATAAGAATTTATTATAACAATATAATATATGTATATAAAGAATAATATAATTTGATCACATTGAGTTATTATCTAGAATAAATACTGTATTGGACAGTAGAACAGAATATATAATCTAAGATTTTAAGTTTATTTATAGTACTAAGAAAATATTTTCGTTTTGTTATATTTTTTTGATTATCCTATTGCTTATAGCATTTTCGACTTAAGTCTAAATTCAATTAATAATGTCTATATAGTCACAATTTTCAATCCAATGATATATGTTCTATAACCACAGATAACACTATCAATCTTCACGTCCCCGGAGGCGTGTCCCCGTCCTATACGCTATCTGTGCGGTTGTTTGCAACGAGCGGCTGTAGCGAAGTGGCCGAACGAACGATTCGTAAGGACTAGGGTTGTATCTGGTAAGATATAAATATATTCTTCTCCATATAAAATTAGCTATTTGTTAAAGAATTGCTCGGGTTTTCATGGCGAAGGTATTTTTAAGTGTTCCTATATCTCACTGTTGAGCTCAGAAGTAGCATATAATAATAGTGGTGACTAACTTGCACTTCGTACTTCTGTTATATGCGCTAATATATTTTGTAAAGAAGTTTTGTATTCTACTATAAAGAGGAATGAAAGTGGTTACTATGATTTAAAACATGATTCTAGTTAAAAACATAATTGCATAAGTGTTACCAACATTTAATTGGATGTTATTTAAAATGACCTAATTATAAAATTGAACGTTTAATCATTCAAATTGTTTTATGACTATTTATGAAAGCAAATATCATTTCCTATAAATATTTTTAATGAAGTCATTAATAGGACTTTTATGTATCAATATTTCAACATAGTTTTAATAGAAACTAGTAAACCCGGCGAACTCCGTTTCGCCACCAGAAGGCTTTTATGTAACATGTCGTTTGGTGATTAAAAGATGAAGAATTTTTTTGTTTTGTATTTGAAAAGGAAAATTTTTATTTCATTTCACAACAGTAATGAATTCATTTCGATTACAAAAATGAAGTGTTATTTAGTTGAACTTCTCTAAGTAAATGAAAGTGAATCCAAAGTAGATACCGAATCGAAGCGTTATACGTGTCCGCAAATTATCCGTTTCACTGAAGTGCTCCTTTGTAAACCACATTTTTTGTTTTTTGGTCTAACTTTAACACAAATAAAGCGTATGGTTTCCAAACTCGTGAACACGCAAAATATAACTGCCCATGTGAAAAACAATGATTTTCTAAATTTATCCCGCAAATACTAAATGGTTTTAAGAGTTCAAACTACAAACACAATACCTAATTATTTTTATTTTCATATAGTAGATTTCTTACAAATATCTAATTGTCATCCATACGTCATTACATATCTGTCATTATACGTCAATTGCATAGCTGTTAATTGTGTTATTCCACGTTTTATAGTGACTGACGTTTCATATCAAGTCCCACGGGAATGCTGTCGAACGGGATAAAAAGAATCCTATTGCAATTTCCTGGTTCTAAACTACCTCCCTGCCAATTTTCAGCTAAATCGGTTTAGCCGTTCTTTGGTTATAAGTGCAGTCACTAACACGACTTTCTTTTATATATATAGATATATTAAAGGATTTTTCATATTTTACTGTGATATAATCCATAATACGCGAATGTACTAAATTAATAAAAAGAAATACAAACTACAAAACCGTCGTGTGAAATATACTTGTTAGTAAATTATAAGTATTATTTGTTTTTTTGCGATTATCTAGGGCTTAAAACTTACAATATAACCGTTACCATCATAATAAACACTACATAGTAGTTCTTATATTTTTGGTTTTGTAAGAATTATTTATAATAGTTTATTATCATTCCAGGATTTATCTTCCTGCGCCTGATCTGCCCTGCGTTAGTTGAGCCTCGTTCGTGGGGCCTGGTGACGTCAGCGCCGCCGCCTCACGCACAACGCTCGTTACTGATGGTGGCTAAATGTCTGCAGAATCTCGCAAATCTCATTGAATTCGGGGCTAAGGTATTATTTGATTTAAGATAATTTTGATTAATATTAAGTTCAACATTTTATATACAATTATAAATTCTGTCAGTTAGGATAGTGAAAATTTTGTTTATGAGTAAATTAAGTTATAGTTTTCGATAAAAAATTAAAAGTATTAACGATTTTTGTGCACTTTTTGATAAAATGTATAAAACTGCTTTAGTCTTACGAAATTGCGATGACTAGCTATGTTACATTAGCCCTTTTAACAAAAACATTACATTTTTTTAAAATTTCACATATTTATTATGTATATATTTCGCTTAAAATATAATTCATCATATTTATAATTTAAGGAGCCGTACATGGAAGTGGTGAATCCATTTATACTGAAAAACAAAGAGCGTATGGTTGTGTTTTTGGACCAGTTGAGTTCAGTACAAGACCCCGGCAACCCGCCACCGAATTCAAACAATAATTTTGACATAGGTATGTTAACTAATAATTAATATTATCGAAAAATGATTACTCAAAACTTTGTCTGATCTCAAAAATGTTAGTTAGTAATTTTTATTACATAAATGAAAATCTAAACAAAATGTAAATTTATTAGATATATATATTTGCGAAAGTTTGACATGTTGAATAACTATGCCGAATATCATTTATTAGGATAATTTGTATATTCATTAAGTATGAAGGATCCGACTTAGGTTTTTTTTTATTGTACCATATGTAGCAAAGGAGCTAGCAACCATTCATCACATCTGCGTGTCACATTTGGCGGAACTGCAGAATCTGGCCAAGACCCAGACAGCCATCAGGAAGTTGGTTACAGTAACGGAAATGCTCACGAAGCACAAGCATAAATACCTCGAGATGATCAGATAGGACACGCCTTTAAATAGCACAGGTGAGAAAATTTTAATTATTATTGAAGTGAAACTTCTTATGACACTTCAGACTAGGTTGCGTTAAAGGTTAAAAATTACGGCCTCCCGTATATAAAAAAGGTTTATAAAAAGAGACAGAGCGAGAGGTAATGTTCGATGCTCGAATGCTTGCAATCAATTGTGACTTGCAAGTAATGTTAAAAAAGTTTGCCTTAAAGTAACACAGAATACTCCTTAAAAATCAATTTCTTTCCCTTCATATGTTCAATTCAGCATTACGTAGTTTCATTCCTTCCGCGTGGAGGAACTCCACGTACAATCATTTTTTTATATATCTACACCAGTTATATCTTTCCTAAATATATTTATGGGTATATAAAATATGATTTATGTGAATATATACCAAATTTTATCTAACAATTTTTATCTTCTTAAATAATTCATTTTTGTTTCAGGGTAAACTGAGGCCGTACAGTGCAGGTAGTTCTCCATAGCGAGACTGAATTAGTCGTATTTGTGTAGTCATTCTTAGCTTTATGTTTATTTCAACGAATACAGACAACAACGTATCGAGAGCCTTGTAGTGCCAAACGTGTATTCGTTATTATTATACTTACATATATATGTTTATTGGACATTTATGTGACTGCCTATTTATAGTATGTTAGTATACAGGCTAGGTACATAACTTTGTTCTTGTCTCGTGACGTTATCACAAGCGAGGACTGAGTTGCGGTGTTAGCCTGTGTTAGTAGATTATGTTAGAGGCGTATTTATTCTTAGTATATTATTTTAGCTTAGGCTGTACGTTGAAACACCGATATCGGGTCAATTGGCTTCAAACACGCGAGATGTGTATTTTGTAATCGTTTTAGTTATAAATTTTGATATCTTAATGTACATGTAAGTGTGATTGACGACTGATTGATTATTTAGTGGCGTACCAACGATATACGGCTAACATCCTGTAGGCGATGTAAGGAATTTTTAGAAGCGAGTACAATATTAACGAATGTTTTATAAAAATAGTAAATTTTTGCAAGAAATTTTTGTATGACCCTTTTGTACTGTTTACCTCGCTTCACGCGTGACAACTGTTCTAATATACAATTTGTTACATCACATAAGTATTGATTTACAATTTTATATTTTAATATCTCATGCTATTATTAGAGTAAGTGTATACGTAGTTTATTGTAGGTTTAATTCGATCGTCGATAAACACCAAAAATATTTTAGTGTGATGGGAGTCAGATATTAGAACACTTTCTGCACCTTTCGATTTATTCTGTGATAAATACTTCCAGCATTTTTAAAACTAACATTCTACAAACTGCATTTATCACATTTTTTTTTACTTTTTTATAATGTTGCCACTCTCTTTATTTTCAGAATGTAAGTTCTGTCAATGTCTCAAGTTTATTTTTGTTTTTAATTATTCTTGCTCAAGTTATGAATTTATTTTGTGCCATATATGCTAAGTACTGTCGCCTCGTTTATGTATTATTATTTTTGAATGCAGAAACAGATTGGCATGTTTTTTTTTACAGAAACTACAAAGTACTTAAAATATTAGATTAACCGCTCAAACCAATCTTTCTTTAAAATACCTCCTCTTTTATTAAGTCTTAAAAGTATTTGACCATGTACTGATACACTTAGCTTTTTTTCTTCACAAATAAGAAAACCAATATTTTATAATTTATATTGCAATAGATTCTTTAGATATATATATATATTTTCATTGAGTTCATACTATCTTTTGAAATATTTAATATCATTTAGAAGTTTTTATTTAATTTTTAAAATAAAGTTCTTGACATATTTTTTTCAAATTCTAAACACAATTTTTTTTGATTCATAAATTTGATATTATTTTTTAAATAAATGGTCTTTGGAGACATAGAATTGATTGGTACATATATTTGTTTAATAATTCCATACTTTTAATGTACAATAGCGTTAAGGAAAACGAATGCATCAAATTTTATACATGATTTATTTAGCAATAGCTTGTAGCTGTAGATGTGCGTAACTGTTAGCTGTAATGACTAGACTGATTAATGCTCTACTAGACATTAACATCATATGTTAAAATCATTCATGACATTTTGTTAACATTATAACTTTATTTAGAAAAAAAATATTTTCTTAATAATTTATTATTAATTTGTCAAGTAATATATGTATGCTTTTTTTCTTTACCAGAAAATTTAGGCCACAATTTTCAGCCAATATGTTAATGCTAAATTAGTTTTACCTATAATAATATTTATATATTTGTTTTTGTCATATTATTATGTATCCCTTGAAGTTATAATGTTTAGTGTTGAATTTTTGTGACTGTTTTAATATCTATATTACATTGTAATACTAGTATGTACTGTTTTTCATTGAATTTTTATCTGTGCTAGAAACGATGGTTTATAATATAAATAAAATATATTAAAATAGTGTTTGTTTATTATGTTGATCAGCGGGAATTATAAATACAATAAAACCATATAATTTATGTCAGGAACAGTATAGTGAAGGCCATTATAATACAGCAGGTTGCCACATATGGAGATTTTCTTTCACCAATTCTAGCACATTTCCAGAAAGTGCCGAGGAATCTGAAAGAAACATAAATTATATAAAACATAAGTAAGCTTCTCAATTAATGTACAAAAAACCTAAAATAAATTTTTAAAGATCACTTTATTAATAGATAATAGAATGGATTTTAACAAACTCATACAATAAAATAAATAAGTAAAAAGTAAACTGAGTAACTAAAAATGTAAGAACACTGGCCAATAGAACTAAAATAAATAAAAAAAGATTTATAATTTTATCCCAACTATTAATACTTATTGAAATTTAACAGAATTTAAATTATTTTATTACTTAGGTTCATTTGTGACAATTTAAAATAGCATAAATTTTGTAAGCTTAAGATCTTAGAATTTACTACAACAATAAAATTTAAATAATTTTAATCTTTCAGCAGCCTCATAACATACCAATTGTCCTTGATAATTAATTAATTGTTGTAACCATCTCAATAAGTAGATTAATTTCATTTAGATAATAATATGTATATTACAACAAAGTGAGATAATGGTTTTTATACTTTAACAACAATTTTATTAAATAAATTGTTAGCTTCTAAAATGACACAAGTGCACATTTAAATGTCTTAATTTGTTTTATAATTGTTCTTGATGTGCCATTATTATTTTTGTTTTAAGACTTAACTATACTTGGTAGACTCATCTAATTGTTAAGATAGTAAGAATTTTAGATTTCTCAATGACTCAACCTCAGTATTCTACTATTTGAATGGATGAGAAACATCATTGATTAACGCAAGATTTTCTAACAAGACATGTGTCCAACATCAATCAACAAGTGAAGTTGAATATCAAGGTTTTTACTGCAGATAACTTCCAAACATAATAGTAAATTTTAAGTACATTAATACAAAAATGTTCGAAATTAATATAAGATCGTACTCATCTCAACCAAACCTGTGTCTATCTTAAAAACTAACGTTATCGGTTGTATTTCTTAAGATGTTACTAAATTTATAAACATACCCAGTTTTGTTACGATCCATTAGACTCGGGAAAAATGACCTCAAGTAGGCACATGTGCATATTAAAAGTAGTATCACGGAGAGTAAACTTTGAAAATTGAAAAGTGCACTCTGTAATTAAAACAGGAACTTTATTATTTAATGAACTGGTATTGTACATAGCAAATATAAAAAATAAGTACCATTTTTTTTGGAATATTAACCACTTAATTCATAATAGTATAGATATTTTATAGATCAAATTAATTTTGACACTATTTATAGCGAAAAATACAAAAACCTTTTTTCACCTATGTTTAGACTTAAATTCTAAAAATTACTTTCTGACACTGACAAATGATGTAGACAACATCAACGTCATCCAATACTATTTTTTGTCTGTTGAATAAATTAAAAAAAAAAGACTATATTTTTAGGATAATATGTACCACGTTTCAGTACATTACTAAAACATTGTACAATTTGAAAAGGGTAACAAAATTTCTGTATCGATACAAGTTATTCGATAGCCTTATGGTAGATGTATAAAATACTTTTATGTTAAATTGTTTATGAGATACATTATTTATATTACGTGTGATTCTTAAATATTTCCTTTATTTTTTTTGTCTGGGTTACATGATATTATTCCGACATGCAAAGTCCGACATGTTTTTATTAATAATATGGTTCTGAAGCTTGAAACACCAATATCTAAAAAATAGCAATAGTGCTGGATCAGAGACAATGTGGCCATTGACAAGTGACAAGTTGACAGCAATAAACAATAAACATCGAATCTGCCAAGTTGATTTTGTTGTCGAAATTGAAACAATTAATAAGCAAAAATAAAGTGAAAAGAACAATGGATGAAGTACGATATATATTTGGCACCTAAAGCTTGTTTATTATCATATATGTTTATAATCTTATGAGCATTTACTATTCCTTGACTGTCTATTTCACTATGGACGAAGATAATTTTGCTTTGGTGGAAAAAATTATTAAAGACCTACATAATGTTCTCGCTAAAATTCCAGATTTGTAAGTAATAAAAACTGGCAAAAGTTCAATAGCTCTACTTTTATAATTGAATTATGCGCATTTTGTTTTCAGGTATGCTTTCGATGTTGTTCCTGTGGAAGTAAATTATCAAAATAAATCACCGGTACTGCATTTGGAAAACTGCTTAGGGCTGGAGTCCTGGTGTGTGAAACACGTTTATATGTATTGTTATTCTGAGCTAATGAATAAGTTCTGTGTAAAGCCTAAAAAAATTAATAATAGGATATCAACGGTAGACTTTGATCGCGTTATACGACTTCTAAATGTAACATTGCTTTTAAATCCAGAAATTAGTACATTGTGGAATAAAAGGCGAGATTTGGTTTTACAATCCTCTTTAAATAAAAATAATGAACTGCATTTTACAAGATTGATTTTATCAAGAAAACCAAAGAGTAATGAAGCTTTTGGGTACAGAAGGTGGCTTTTGAAATCTATTTTACAAGGTAAATTTACTATAAATAATTAAATTAAATCAATTATTTTTGACAAAAACCCTTAATGGCAATTCTGATACACCATCTATGTTTTCTTTTCAGACGACCATCAAAACAACTCTATCGAAACTCTGATAAATGATGAGCTTATAATTTGCAACTTGGCCTCTGATAAAAGCCCCAATAACTACCATAGTTGGAATCATCGCATGTGGCTACTTAATACCTTAAGAAATATGACAATTAACTTTGATATTAATTCTTTGTACATTAAGGAGTATCATTTTTCAGAAAAATGGACTGCCAAACATGTTTCGGACTTTAGTTGTTTTCACTATCATGAATTCTGTTTAAAAAATATTTATGATCTAAGCGATAAAGATTGGAAGATATTGGAATCGACATTGAATACTAATTTCCGTGAAGTTTTTGTTAGATTTCTGGCATCTAATTTTCCTAAAGATTCAACGGTTCAAGCCTCCGAGGAAAACCTTTTGATGTATTCAGAAAAAAACATAATGAGCCTCCTTCTTGCATATTCTAATAGAAATTGTAACTGTGAAGTGAATTATGTGAAATTGTGCAGAAAGATTGAGATTTTGTTTCATGCTTTGGTGGCCAATGATGAGTTGATACGTTTTTATAAGTACCACGAGACTTTATGGTATTATAGAAGATTTCTCATACATGAGATCATAATCATTATGTATGACCATTTTGGTTTGGTCCGTCATAAAGGAGCTTTGACAAAGATATCATGTAAAAATTGCAATTTTGATGAATTGAGACAGAAGCAGGCGAAAATTGGGAGATATGACGTTAATCGTATTTACACCTGTATACTATTTAATGTTGTTTTGACCCATGAAAAGAAAATCATCAACGAGAGGCGAATGGATGGAGACAATTATGCCGACCGGCATGAAAATTATTTGAAATTTGTTGAAGGCCTTAACAATGTAATTTGAATGCATTTGTAATTTTGTACTGATACTATACTTAATGTATTAAGTTGTTTTAAAGACATTACCAATTTTTTTATTTCTACAATAATATTGATAGACATGTACAGGCAGTAATTTTATTATAATATTTAATATTTATTTAAACACAACTTATATATGAATAAATAATATATTTTATTCAAAATTCTATTTTTAAATATTTATTCAGAATATAATTTTTGAGGTTGAATTATAAATTATGTAAAAGATTTTCAATTTGAATAAAAGACATTACTTAGTTATTGTTATTGTGTTATATTTAAAAGAGAAATGTTTATAACATCTCTTGACATCATAAGATTTTGAAACCTATAATCCAGCTTTCCCCAAAGTGGGCTATAACCCCTTTTTGTGGGCCCTGCAGAAGTTATAGAGGTTTTCCGGTGGGTTAAATAGGGGTCGCTAAAAAACAATTCATTCTCAAAGTAGGAAGTAGACAACATAAGTTTTGGAATCCCTGCCTTTTTTTTTTTTTTTTTTTTTTTTTGGTGTCGGGTTGGAAAATCCTCATGGAGCCCCACCGCCCTCGGGGAAGGACGGAGGGGACTGTCAGACTCCTACTGACTAAAAACCAACCCGTGTGCCTCATCTACCCGTGTGCCGGAGAGGTGGGTATCGCCGAAGCATTCATCGCTACCTCCCCGACAGGCATTGACCCGCCAGATGGTCAGGCGGGCCCCGTCACCCGGTCATGAAACCTTAACTATGAGGCGCGCGTGGACTACACGCCTCCCCTCGAAGCCTGTAGCTGTTATCGGACGACAGATGCCCCGAATCTGTCGTCCACAGGCCGCGCTCTACGGTGGCCGGAAATCGGTCACCCTACGGCGCGCAGTGCGTCTAGTACGGGAGGGGAGAAAGGAGGCAACCTCTCTTTCCCTTTCCGCTACCTCCTTTGCGCGCATCACTGCCTTGCAGAAGGTGGCGACGGCACACCACCCTGACTCGCTCCCCACCATAACTGACACAACTGCCGGGAGTGACACGTTTCCTGCCACCCCTACCGCCGCAACCAAGTCACGGCGCTGCTCGGCCCAAGCTGAGCATTCCGCCAATGTATGCAGCGCCGTGTCATTGGGGCAGTCACCGCAATGTCGGCACTGGGACGTCTGTTCCCGACCTATGCGGCACAGGTACTTCCCGAAACATCCATGTCCGGTAAGTACCTGCGTTAGCCGGAAGCTGAGGGCGCCGTGACTCCTGTTCAGCCACTCCTGTAGAACAGGTCTTACCGCCGCTATAACGGCGTGCCCCGCCGTGGGTTGCGCTAAGCGCGTGTGCCACTCCGCCATTAGGACCTGGCGGAGTTCCGCCCTCCGTGCTCTTAATAGTCGAGGTATCAGGCGTTCGCCTCTCTCGACCACCTCCGCGCGCCACCGATAGAGCGCTGCGAGGAGTTTTGCCTCTAGGTCCCAGGGGGGGGATCCGGCTAGGAGACTCGCTGCCTCGAAGGAGATCGTACGGTAACCTCTGATGACCCTAACCGCCATTACGCGCTGCGGCCTTCGCAGTGCAGCGACGTTTCGGGTTGTCAGGGCATCTACCCACACTGGCGCGGCGTATAGTGCCATCGACCGTAAGACCCCCATGTAAAGTCTCTTACGGTCGATGGAATCCCTGCCTACTTCATTAATTGCTTAGTCTCATCTCTTGGATTAAGTGATGTGTAATGGGGTTAAAGGAAAACGGATTACAAGTAAACTAAGGATTTCTTTCAATAAAATTTTTAGGAATATACCCATACATAAAAGTAACATTTACTATATACATAAGTAGTAGTCACCATAAGGTTAAAAACTAGTTTAAATCTTTTATAATGAACCTGTTACTAAACAAAAATGTTTTTTACCCTGATAAGATTTTTAGATTAACTTTGTATTTAATTCTTCGAAAGCACATAGAGAAGAAGAAAAACCGTCGGTTTCTTTGTATTTTAGTACAAATTGCTTTTAAAAAATAAGTCTAGTGAAAATATGAAAACAAAAAATTCATGTTTCATGTTTTTGAAATTTTTAAGGTGGTAGAACCAAGTCAAGTAACTACAGCTCGACCGGGGACGTACTACCCTCTCACAAAAGACCGACGTGAAGTAGTAATAACTGCGCTTCTTCCAGTGAGTGAGACTTTTTCCTTTTTCCACCCTTTTCTCTCCCTGTTCCACAAAAAAACTCGGAAACACATCCGCAACATCCCTTATGTCGCTGATATTCATGGGCAACGATGACTACTTCTCCTTAATTATGTTGCTGCTCGTTTGCAACCTTTGAAATTAAAAAAAAAACAGTTAATATTGGATGCTACAAAAATATTATGAGCTCTAAAACAGCATAGTAACACTTAATCTTTGAAAATTTCTGTCGTACTACCTGTAAATGATTTTCAACATTCGATTATCTTTAAAAGATGTAAATGATTTCTTAGATAATTATTTGGGTAGAAAACGTCCTATGATTGTGTTGTTGAGCAGAGGATTGATCATAGAACATTTTACATCAATCCTATTTTTTTTACTGAGAGATAAGCATAAGCTTATATTTTAAAAATCACCCAATATATTATTTTCAGAGTTAAACTAAAGCTAAACATCATCGAATGTTTTATTATTTTCATTCTTTCCCTGTAAATATTCCCTACAGTAGGTACTTATATCCCTACTATAATATTATAAATGCGAAAGTAACTCTGTCTGTCTGTTACGCTTTCACGCCTTAAATACTGAACTGATTTTAATGAAATTTGGTACAGAGATAGAGTTGACCTTGAGAAAGAACATAGGATAGTTTTTATCCCAGACTTGAAAGGTTCTCTTTTAAACGCGATATAACCGAAATCGAATCGGGCGAAGCTGCGGGCGGAAAGCTAGTACTCTATACTTTTCGATATAGTCGGTCATTTGGATAATATCCCGTTATTAACAATGATTTTTTTTCCGAGCCCGTAACAAAGAAGAATTAAGTATGAATGCTTTCTCAATTCTCGGGACTGCTTATGCAGTAGTAATACGATTTCGGAAAATACCATGTTAAAAGGAAAGCTTCAGTGGGGATTTTATTGCAGAACATAAATAAGTATATACTTAGAGAAAGAAGAACAGTAGGTACCTTACGAAAAAATTTTCTGATTCTCCTAATTTGTTCTGCTAACAAGTAGTGTGCTTGACTTAATTATATGATCCATAATTTATAAAAATATCGGGAATTAGATATAATAAATTTCAAGTAAATAAAAAGACTAATGTAATACGATATAGTAAAAACTTTTGACGGTCATTACCTCATATTACAAAATCAAAATATAGGCAGAGCAAATCTTTTAGCAACATCTTTTAGCAAATCTTTTGAGCTTGTGACTATTTCTGCTAAAATTTTAATAACGGAGGGAATTCCTAAAATAATTTATCATTAATTTTAGGACATGTCAGCCTTAACCGTCTACCTCTATTCATGTTGTTGTGTTGCTGTTGCTCATGCTGTTAGTATTATTTTAATTTGTTAATAGTTAATACATGTGACTGCTTAGATTATTAAAAGTTGCATTAAATATATTGAATTTGGGTTTAGGCAATAATCTGAAGTAAATTTTAGAAAAAGGTTTATGTTCAAACAAGGGAATAATTGTTGGGATTAGTACTAGATTACTACTAGAAGCGCGTTGCCGGTTTTGCTTGAACTTCAGTTTAAAAAGGTACTTAAAAAAAGTTCAGTAAAAATTATAAAAAAATATTTTTTGATTATTTTTAGTGATAAAAAAATATTTATTTTGTACTGTTATAATATTAGTAGTAATAATTATAAATAAATATTCTGGCTGCATAATAGGTAAATGGAAATATGTTGTTTGTGTGCTATTCGACTAAATATTTATTTGAAACTGTTTCTGTATGTAAATCTTAATGAAGGAATTTCAGAAGAACTAAACCCACATACAAATTTCGAACTGCCAAAGTCAAAGGTACAAGTTAGTTTGCGAATAAAAAGTTTAATTTTAGTATTGGGTTCGCTTCGGGCGAGAATTCAGCGAAATTATAGATAAAGCAAGAGCTACCTGTGGCGTTTTAATATTTCATCGGATATTGATTATTCATAAGGTTTGACTTTAAGAATGTGTAGACAAGATATTAAATTGTTTTATTAATAGTTTATACTAAGAGATTAACGGGTAGTACTTGAAAATCAAGTATATTAAATTTTGAACGATATTTACAAACAATGAAACGTTTTGACCTTTTCCTTTTGGTTAATGATAGCAATTGGTTGAATAGGCAATTGACAAATAGAGGTGATTTAAATCTGGCTTGACAGTTACAGTGTCCAGTGAAAGATTGTTTTGCAGCGTGATGTTATTCGTACAGCTTCTTATATTTTCCTTGATGTATGACAGTCATATTATTTCTTACAAAATACTTTATCTCCCCCTGTAGCGAAGCATTAATTTTATTTATTTAAAGTTTTCAGACTTTCCTAGCCGTAACTACTACTCTCATTGAAAAATATTACCTAAACCGTTATTTTCGAGGGACACATTTCGGGGTTGTTATAAGAAACTTTAAAATTAATCTTAAAGCTTGTTTTTTGGTTTAAACAGTGTACTGTATGGATAATCTTAATAATATTAGTTTGATTTTTTTTTTCTATTGTATCGTAAATTCACCTATTAACTTAACTTTTATTTCAAGTCCATATAAGTTGTAAAGTCCATTATAAAAAAATTACTTGTGTGCCCACTGTGTAAAAGATTTTACAGTCGCGTGGTAGAAGGCTACTAGCTTACAGACAGATTGTCGGTAACTTCAATTTGGTTATGCCCACTACGTTCATATTTGCTCACAGCTAATATTTGCATTCCAAAATGGGAATGAGATCAAACAAACACCAATAATACTTCATTCCTTATGGTTTAAATAAACATTTTATGCTTTTGTATACCTCATTTCGAGTTGAAAATTGTAAGTAAGTATGTATTATTAAAATCAAGCATATTTATTTAAGGGTTGGGATATTTTTCAAAATCAAACTTGGTACGTCTGTTATGTTTATGCTGCCTTAATAACTATTCATAACTCGGCTTGACTAAAGCCGTTACTTTTCTAATTTGTGACCAAAGAAGGACTAGTTATAAAAGCATTGATCTGAACCTCAATTCATCCAATCAAAAACTTCGTTTAAAGAAATCGTTTCAATTACAACTTAAGTATACATTGCACACGCATTACGCAGTTTTCAGGCAGTTGAATGCGTTCAATATGGGTCAGGAGGCTCGCTCGTTCGAAGCGAGTCCAGTAGCGTTACTACCTAAAAATCGATTAGACAATATCGTCGTACCATCTTAAGCTCTAATACCTTTAAGTAAGGTACATTTTAATCTTGTTCCATATATAGTCCGTTCGTGACGTCACGATACCGTCGCTACATACAGTCCGATCGATATTTGTATTATTGTTCGAGTGATTTCGTGCAAAGTCGGAAGACGCGAGTGACGCTGTCGCCACGTGCGAATTACGTAAACCAATTGGCTACAACAACTCATTGACAAAGATTATTTGTGTCACAAATCAGGGATGGTACTGACCATTACATGCAGACAATATTAATGGCATGCAATGTAATGATAGCTTCAAAATAATAAGATCTTTCTTTATATAATTATACAGCAATAGGTTCAATATGTGGTTCAGGACATGCCATTCAAATCAGCTCTTTCTTAGTCGCATAGTTCTGTTATTATTCAGGAAGGTAGAGGGTTACTATGTTTCTTAGAAATAAAGTGATTAATTTGATAGCACTTACATGTGATACAGCAAGAAGGTATAAAGTAATAGCAATATTTAAAATCTATACATATTATTTTATCTTTACGAGAGTACTTCCAGAAGTATAAAATTTCATATTGCTATTAAATAAGCCTAGTTATTGTAGATATATATGTATATTCTTCTAAATGTCTTACAAAATTATATCTTATTTTGTGGTAGATATGTATATAGTACGACCGACTTAAAGAATCATCTTGGCTTCTTTACAAGAATCGCCTTTAAGAGTTCAATAGGTCATAAGCAACATCTTAAATCTTTAGCTATCTAGAGTAGCTGAGTTTCTTGATCGTTGTGGTAACTATTATTTTGCAGAATTTTGTGATTCATTACTATTATATATGACAGAACCGATTGATTATTCTCATGATAAACTATCAGATTTCAAGAGAAATATTTTCGAATAACAATAACACCTGCATATAACGTAATTATGTGAATTCACATAAGCAATATAAAACAAAATAATAAAAATATTGTAACTGATAAGGACATGTATCCTAGTAGCGGATAATTTTGAACAAGTCTCGAGATACAAGTATAAATCGTAGGTGTATGCGGTGCTAACGAGTACGTGGAATGAATTTTGCTCTAAGCTGGTAATCCTATTTCGTAGGACATGTTCAATTAAAATCATATAATATAATAAAAATATATTCTGTACAAAGTGACCTCAAATAAATCCTTAAAAGATGATGACATCAAAGATCAAATACGATGTAGCCAAGACGAAAATAAATACATTTTTATTTCATATCAAACGATGGATTATAAATGTCACAAAGAACTTGTATGAAAAACCACGGCTTTGATGTTTCTTTATTGAATTCTAATTATGAGCTTATTATTTTTTTCATACATCAATGATCAGTGCAACAAGACTAGGCCAGTGCAATAATTGCATCCAGTTTAACCGGGTTCGATCGATGTGAGGGTATTTACCTCGCCGGGCGAAAATAATCCGGGTGCCGGTGATGTCAGAAGACGTCCCGACTGCGCCTGCGTACTGGACGTGAACGTAAAAATGTGTGGATGCGCTTTCGAAGCCTTATTACTCGGGCTAACACGACGAGCTTTCGTCGCGTTCGGTGCGGTTCCGTTGTATCGGGGACGATTCGTTGTGTCATCCATGTGGCTGGGTTTGTGATGTGTGTCGGCTGGGGCGCCGGTCGGCGGAGGCATGTGCGTGTTGTAAGTTGATGGGTCGGCTAGGCGGCGGGCTTCAGTCGGTCGCCGGGCCGCGAGGAGCGGGGGCGCGTGTGTGAGTTATGGCGCCCCGCGGCGGCCGGTGAGGCGCTGCCCCGCCGACCGCCTCGGGTCGACGGGCCAGCCAGCCCAGGCGGACGTTCGTCCCATCATGTCCTTGCTCAGCGTCACAGGTAGTGTAAAGTTTTCGCGCCACTTCCATTTACATAACGCTTTGTTGTCACGCAATATACACTGTTACAACAATAACTTCGTTATAAGGCCCTGGATTACATTCGAAGCTATCTAGAGCTTTAGATTTGTCACTTACGACGGTACTTTCCTTCGTGTAAATCAATTTGAACCCCTTGCCACAAGTTTGATTCAATTTCTTTTTGTCACATTTCGTCATCAAAACAATATTCATCATGGGATTTGATATTCCGCATTACCTTACAAAATGATTGAAATAACCAAACTGGTTCTTATTAATTTTGGGAGGGACGTGAAATGAGGCGGTTCTTATTGTATCCTTTTAAACTAGGTCTCGACACTATAAATAGTTAGTTTGTGGCTCTACTTTCAACGGGGACAAAAGACTAGCAAAATGGAAACAATTCTTTGTTCTATTTTTTAGGTTTCTTACTAAAAAATGCTATAAAGAAGCACTTGTATCCAGATTTTTGTGTTTTTATATTTCTATTTAAAGTTTGTCAAGGTATTCGTAGATAATCGTCATAAACACCAAATTGTTAATTAATTATACATAATGAGCTTTTAATACATTTATCGTTCCGCTATTAAATGGAAATATATAAGTTATTCGTGTCTCAAAATATAAATATTTCTGTAAATAAAGGTAAAGAGGTATGTTGAAGAAAAGAAAACCCTTTTATTAAGTATAAATTTAAGTATCATGTTAATAAATTATTTATTATTTAGGATATTATAACATCGTCTCAAGTAGCCAGTTTTTTATAGAACTACTTATATGATCTATGATCCAGTCTATTCTGGAGCCATCCACAAGATTTAATTTAAATTATTTAACAAAATACTCAATAATAAAAAAATACTAAACAAAACGAAATATGAAAGATAGACTTTTCATTTTTTATCTTCAATTGTACTTGTCATAAATAAAACAAATAAAAAATTTGATTATGATTAAGATTTTATGTATGTCTCAACGATTTAATCTGTAAAGTAGTTCGTAAAGTCGAAATAATTGTATAGAATATTCTATAATTTATAATAATTAATATTTTAATAGGGAATCTTTTGACGTTTGTTAAATTAATTACGAAAATCTATCGATTTTTGAATAAAATTTTCAGTTAAACACGGAGAGTAATTTAAAATTTTGAATTATTTATAAAAAAATTATAAAACTCTTTAGTTCTTCCCAAATTTTAACCAAAACAAAAGAGAAAAATTAAAGGTGAATAACCTGAACTAAATTTAAATTTATTTTTTAGTTATTCTAACTGGGCACTCCCCGAAGATCCGCAATGTAAAATGTACATTGGAAAAGCTACCGTAACATTAATTTATTAGGTCCAATGTCGCTTGGCATCATCTTATAGTGGATTGGAAAATTGCTACGTTATTGGGTGCATTTGCGAACAACGTCTGGCTTCCATTTCTGATTAATTGAAGGCTTAAATTTTGAGAATGCGATTATAGTATTGTATCGTTTTTGGTGAATGAAACAAGTATAACAAAAATAACATTTGTTATCTCATAATTTGATTTCTTAAAACTAATTTAGACGCAGAAAGCTGTGTACTCTAGATTCAATAGATTGAAGTGTAAACAATTTAGCATCAATGAACTTTTAATTTCACACAAGTCTAATGTAAAGCAACAAAACAGGCAAATAGAAATTTTAAATCGCAATACCAACAAAGAGTAAGTGTTATGGTGCATAATGTAACCGATTTTATCGTCACACTACACTTTTGCTGCACAAATGGCTATGGGCTTAAACGACGAGTGAAAGCGTTTCAATAAACCGAATGGTTAGTTATTTTTCTATCAATATATCAACGGTTTTATATCATTGAAATCTTCACGGAAATATATTCTTTATGAAGTAATGAGCCGCTTATAATTGACGACCAATATTGTCTGCACATGTTATCGTTATATATTATTCACTGTGGGATAGTATACCTAGTGTATATCTATTCTGTTCCAACCTACCGATATGTTATAAATAGCTTTCTTTGGTAGCTGTAAATACAAATTAATATTGGGTTTAATCAATAGGAACAAAAGTGTTTAATTAATATTGTAAGGTATTAGTCTCTAATTAAGATTACTTACACGTTGCCATAGAATTATTTAATAAATAGTATATGTATTTATTTTGATATCACAAAGCGATACCAATACTTTTTACGTAATTTTCTTTTAGAATTCATACAAGCGAAAGATTTCTCAAGGGAATTTAGGCTTTCGAATGAATATAAATATGAAAATATTTGTTCGTTGTAAGTTAAATTTAAATATATATAAAAAATATATATTTGGAGATTAATTACTCTTTAGTGTTATATAAAGTCAATTGAACCGAAGCAACGAGTAATAGAGAATTTTTTAAAAAGAATATTGAATTGCAAGGTTCTTCAGAGATTAAGATTAGGTATACGAGTACTTCATTATAGATTTTAACTCAATCCTCTTTTCTCGTTATTTAGAGGACAATCATTTTTTATGTTACGAGAAAAATTATCACAATTTCTGAGATAAACTAAAACTAAACAAACAATAGCTATCATAACATAGCCACAACAATAGTTTATACATTATGACTCTTTGTATTTCATTTCAAAATCTTTCAAAAATAAAAATCATAGTAAGTACATATTTGAATAAAATAGTTTTAGTGAGTACATAAGATTTTAAAAGTATAAATTAAAATTGCAAAACACACTCAATGCAACGTTTGCAATTGCACTGCAGAGTAAACATAACGTATAATCGCTGGAGTCTTTGTATTTGTACAACATTAAAAGTCAGGTATTCATCGGGAAGTGTGTCAAGACGGGTCGTTTTGAAATTGTAACGGCGTCACTTGGGGACATTCGGGGTTGACGTATACTTCGACCAAATTTGAAAGCATATTGTTTATGATTATAGAATTAAAGTGTTTTAAAACTATATCCTATTAATATGTCATATCAAAACTGAGAGTTTAAAATTCAACACCTAAAAATATTCGTATGAAATACTGTGATATTTCAAGCACGAACGACATCTATGATCGTAAGCAATTTTGTTATTCATATTCAAAGTTGGCTCAAAGATTCACACTCAAAGGTCAGCGTCGGTAGGATCAAAGCGAAAATCCAACAAAAAAAAATTTATGGCTCAAAGGATACAAACATTTTGATATGTAAAATTCTTTGTATAAAACATTTTTCAACTGCATATAATTTTAAAAGCATTTTTCGATGCGGGAAGATATGTTGTTATTTCAGCAAATAATCCAAGCTTTTGTAGTCATTTTTGTTTATTTTTCCATATATAAATACGTTTGTGTTAGTAATTTTGAAAGTTCATTATCACATATTAACGAATCAGGTACAGTGCCTTATTAATTATTTACAAGTTTTGGACGGAATAAATGTCAAATTTTGTTAGAAGACCAACTCTTTTTTGATAATATACCAATTATATTATTGTAGTTTAGGATATATAGTGAAATTTAATTTATCAGAATACTTCATATACTATTGGGATTCTGTTGTAAACTATTCTATAGAAACTTTATTTTACCTCCACAAACTCCAACTACTTGTACTTACATTAGCTGTCATTTTCAGCTTTACAGTACTTGCAGCAAAATTGCTTCTTTTCTGGCTTTAACTATCTGATTTATATGTACCTAGTACATGTATATTAGAAAAAACTAAATAGAATTCTTTGAATCCGCACTTTATAACATTGTACTGTAGGTAGTCCTTTAACATTATCAAGTATTCCATTTCTTTTGTTACTGAGAAACCTTTTAAGAGAAACTTATGCTTTAGTATCCCATGTAACTATATTATTAGGTATCAAATAATTAGAGACTATGCTTCAACTTAGTTATTATTTAATCGAATATAAGACAAAACAATATAACTTTGTTAAATGACTTTACGTTGATATATCTTGATACAGGTCTTTCTATGATGTGCGTAATTATTTCACTTTTATGTAAGATTGCACTATGTACTATGATATTTTTTAACCTTTATTAAGTACTTGTATAATTGTATGTAAATTTACTAAAGTAAATTTAATATGAATACAAGTAATTTACACTTCGACCTTCGATAAGAAGTTAATTTTATGAGGATTTAGGGGTTTTAACTATACAAAACTACGTATTGATGTCTCTAAGTAACAATTAACTTTCCTTATAAACTGTTTAATGCTTAAAATTTCCGATTGTTGTTTCAGTTTTATAGTATAATTTTAATAAAAAAGAGATATAAAAATGGAAAAAAAAATTATTACACCTAAAGTACATACTTCCAACTTCTAGATCAAAAAACTAAATTAAAGAACAACAAAAAATATTAGTTCGATTTGCTTCCGCAATGAATAAATGTTGCTGACATGGAATATTTAGTGGATCTAAGCATGCTCAATATTGATAACCCGTCACAGTCCCACTTACAGCCTTAATAGACGAGACGTGATCGGGCGACTACAAGCTCCCAGATAAATGAGGTCTCACATTATCCTGAACACAACCCACTGATATCTATTTTAATATGTTCTATATCTTAAAGTAATTAAATCATCTTTATAATCATATCATTATATTATGGTATAAAATTTAAAGCATTCATTGAATATAATCGTCTAGATACTTGCTTAAAATGAAGTCCATCCGTGAAAAGAATGCGCTTGAAGTGCAATCATTTTTAATTCTTTCCTCTTAATTACTACGAAATAACAAAAAGACTTAATTTGAATTCACAATACGTTATATCGGACAAAAGAATTACCGGTTATAGCATTTGACGACTTTTATAAACTCTCTAGGGACCTTGAGAGAATCGCAGCGGTAAATATTCATTCATTCTAAGTGCACTACTTGTGAAGTTCGTGAATAGAAATCAAAACTAAAACCGAACAAATGCTTAAACTTTCTATCACTTGCAATATTTTGTTAGATGTTGTGTCCAAATTTTTAAGTTTATTTGGATAATAATCAAAGTGATTTTAAGACCGAGATAGTTTAGAGATCGTATGTGGGCTGTCTCTCTTGCAGTATTCAGCCACAGATGTTAATCTATAGCTATGACAAGTGTAGGTTATGTCTTGCAGAAGTCAAGAGGTTACTACTTTTATTTGGGGTAAAGAATGATTTAATACCTTTCATTCTACGACTAATTGTAATGGGAAGAAAGAAGTTAAATGTCACTATTTAAATGAAATCAAAATGAATGGAAAAAAGTACCTTCCTCGTGGTCGCAGAAATAGAAAATCCTTTCGAACTTGTTGAAAAGGATTCTTGTTTTAATCAGTTTTTCAGAAAGGTTCTATTTTTTTTGACTTCCTATATATTCTTTTCATCATTTGTATAATAAACATTATATGACTAACAAGAGAAATTCAAATGAAATTCTGTGTTAGTAACCTTATATTTGCATTGGGTGGTATGTAAAAAGCAATTTAACCGCAATTCAGGCCACCAGAGAAAAACAAAAGTATTATTGAAAATTTCTATTATTTCCGAGTGAACAATCAAAGGCCGCATATCGTTTATTTATCTACATGGCCACAGAACAATCTAGTTGAAGTAAGTAGACGAATTTACGGACCCATTTGGCTTTCAAATGAAATGCACGGTACTCCAAGAATAGTAAAGGAAAACTCCGAATACGAAAGCTAAGTAAACGCCTCTTGTATTATAACACAGCTACGGAGACCTAGTTATTTTATGTTCATAGTATTTGTTTTAAAGATTTACTCGAAAATGTAGCATTTGGGATATATGTAATGGTTTCTATGCGACTTTTTTTTTCGTCACTTAGTTTATTCGGAGACGTGTTATACGAGTATAACTAGCCTTAAAGAAATTATTGTATTTTTAGAAAATCAAAAGCTAAAACTATTTAATTCTTCCGTTTCACTGGCCTTCAGGTGCTAAAGAAGTCCTTCTTCGTTCTGCATGGTTTGATACATTTCCATCGTGAGATAGAGAAAGATATAGAAATTAGACAAGCATCTCGAAGCAATTCTCTTTCTCTTTCAATCCCATTTATGGGAGAAATTACGTTCTTACAGAGCGAAACAAAAATACATGATACACATCCGACTCGTAATTGATGGGTGGGTACCACAGCAAAGAAATCTGTGATGAAAGTGTCATGTAAATATGGTACACACAATCTTGCCGTTCAGACCGTTTCTCCTAAGATGCAATACATATGTTCATATATTTCCTGAAATATTCGTTCAGTGTCTGCATCAAACAGACAAGTAGATCGTCATAACACCGCCTCAACAAACCAACCTCAAAGTAGGATAAAAAGGAGATGAGGTGACTTCATAAAAAAAAATATTTTTTTTGTAAAACAGAAATAAAAATATAAATATCTTTCCTTATAAATATTATCAAAAATTTATTCTTTAAAATTTAGGATTTATTACAAAAGTTTGATGTTTTTTCATTTCTATAGTATTGGGACCCTTTTATCTTAATAATATTATTTCAAATGTAGCTCGATTAATCTCTTAGCTATATCTGTGGGTAATTTTAATACAAGGGAGTGTATGTAGAAACACCATGTAGAAACACACTACGTCTTACTGCGAAGACATTTAAGAGGCGTAGGTGGATGAAAGGAGTTTCCAATTATAGAACGAGTAATAAGGGTAGGATGTAGAAAACCTTTAAAACGTTAGACTGTTAAGAATAATATAATATTACTTGTTGCCCACGGGATATTTATGTAAGAATTGTATTACAAACCTCTTCATTCTCTTTTGGTGATTAGAAAATTATTAAGTATTTCAAATTTCTGTCAGTAATTTTCTTCTCTCGTGAAAAACGATATCATATTGTAATAAAATTTTATGAAATGAAAGCTGGAAACTTGAATTTGAAACTTGCGAAAACAATTTAATTATGATTTATGAATTAACAAGATATATTTTAAAATTTAATACGGGACGAACCACCTGTATCTAGAAGGTTCCACAAATTCTTTCAGATTCCATTTCATTATTACCTTTTTATTTTACAGCATTTTCCTTTATTGTAAACAAATATAAAATAAAAATCCTAGAATTTATTTATATAAAGCTTTTTATATATACGTATATGTATTATAATATTATTAAAATAAATAAATTCTATATCGTTTATAAAAATACAACTTGACGAGAAGTGTAAGTTTTTCCATTAAATTTTGTGTTAGTAGCTTAATAATAAACTTAAGTGTTGGGTCGATAAAATAATAATTAAGGTTTCATTTTTCATTCTTCGCGTTGACCCTATTTTTAAGGCGGTAATTAAACCAATCAACTACTGTTATACTTTATTTTATCGACAGCTTCGCCAAGGAAAATTGTTGTACGAACGAATGGGGTACATTTTTTTTGTCTAGAACCAATTTTGCTGAATTAGCTTCCATTTTTGTTATAAATATGTCAAGAAGTAATTAATGAAAGCGTGAAAAACCTTTTCTTCTGTCACATAGAAATTATAAATAACTATCTGGATAATATAATGAGTTTAAAACAATTAAAAATAATGTTTACGGTTTATATGGATCAGAGAAACAAACATTTTAATACTTAAAAGTTGAGCTAAAACTGAGTCAAGTGGAGTTCTATAAATGTCAAATGAAAATTTTATATGTAATAGAAATTTTATTTTAAATGGTACTTAAGCTGTCTGTAATAAAATTTATTTAATAGCTTTGTTTATTATCGTTTTATTTGTGCACCTTGTATTTCATTGTTGGAAGTAAATTGACAATTTTAAAGTGGTTTTCTTGTGCTTCGATAAGTTTTTTGTGATGGCAAACATTTTGTAATAATCCAAGTTTATAATTTATATTGTTTAACTTACTGATGATGTCGTGAAGTGAAGAATCTTTATAAGATATCGACTGAATTTTAATTTTTATATATAAAATATGCTGGAAAACTTAGGACAAACTTGAACTCAATGTTTAGAAATAATTATCAGAAAAGAATATTATAATAATATGATTATGTTTCAGGCTACAGATCAATATAATATTTTATGCCTCCATAATGAAAGGCTTCATTACTTTGAGTATTTTCTGACCCTCATTTTAAATGGTAATTACTCAGATCCGAAGGGTCGCGGCGTGATATAAGACAGACCATTACTTTTCTTAAAAAGCTGCAGCTTGTATAAGAATAATTGTTTAAATATTTCATTTTGAGGAACCGTGAGTCCCAAAATCTGAAAAAAGTTATAAATCTTTGTCTTTTTATAAATATTATACAGTTTTATTTAATTATATATGCGACCAAGTTATAATTTAGCACGTTTTATGCGATGTCACTTGACAAATCCCGTAATATGCAAATATAGGCAATTCGGTGCGGCTATGCACGGCTTACGGTAACCTTGGAATGTTCTGAATGTTCTATCTGATGTATTAAATACACTTAAATTATATTCTGATATTGTATACAATATTTTTAGAACGAATTTTTACATAGGTCTCCATTTATATGGGTGTATAATCAGAAATATTAGACATAGTATCTGAGTATATCTTAAACATTATAATAAAGGCATCTTTGTAAAGTCTTTCAATAGAATCCTCTTATTCTAAAGAGATTTTTAGTAAAATTCATGTTATAATGGAATCAAACAAAGCGACAACACAGTTATATAGCCGCTGGGAACAATATTCGCTCATAGAAAGTGAATTTTCTTATGAAGGTTATCGTATTTCATAGCTAATTTAATACTAAAGAGCATTTTGAATACCATTAGCAATGGCGTTCGTTAATGAGGGCATTAAATGCTTTTAGTGAACAAGTTAGGTACGAGTCTGACCAATTAGACGTTGGAATAAGGGCAAAGGTGCAAATATAAATGCTGAGTACGTAATAAGTCATCATATTTCTCTTTCTATCATTTTCTCGGTCACGGTCAGTCTTTTCAAGCTGTTTCCTACTTTTCTTACAGCTTTATAAAAGTGTCGAAAAAATAGTTTTTTTTATTAATAAATTAAAACATTTTTTATTTTATACTATTATTATAATGATAATAATTGATATTGTAAGTAGATTGTATCACTATATAAATTTTAATTTCTTAGTTCCGTCCTATCTTAAGCTTTTAGGATGCCATAACAGTATAATTAACAAGTGCTACGCCGTAGCAACTACGAAGCGCTACAATCGCAAAATGTAACTCTATAATCTTACAACATTAATGTTAGCAAAACATTATTTTGTGGGCTTTCAGTGCGTTGTTAAGTATACTTATGAAAACCTTTTTGAAATATCTCATGTATTTAATAACTATATGATATTTAAGTTCACGATTTATATTATAATGGACATCACCTTAACAAGTAGTACTGGTGGGTATATAGGGAGTTACTGACATTTAAAACCTTTTGGATCAGATACGTTTTTGTACCGGCATCATAAAAGGCTTTAACTAAACCTTCTAAGCTAAAACATATACCAGATCCTAGGTTTAATCCACAAGTTTAATTTGGGTCCGTATGCTATTGCAGAAGCAACCTTCGAGTCTGAAAATGACTGTTGTATCTGATAAGATTCACACGGACTTCTCGAGTCATAGAATCATAGAAGAGGCAACTACATGTGTAGTTTAACTTATCCGACCTATGATGTAAGATCTCTTCATCAACTACAGAATTTCTAAGCAATGATGTGTGTGTCTTCAAAACGACTGAGGCTTGAAGATTATGGCTAGTAGTTAAAATGCCGACGTACCACATTGGATTTTAATAAACACACTTCTTCTACCTACCAATTTCCCAGATTTAGCCAGGGTCTGCCTTACATGTTGTGAATAGTTCTAGCTTTTTATTTTTACGAAGGGTCCCTTGCCTGACATCAAACCTCTTTTGGGAAATCATTAATCAGTTATGTCTAAATACTCTTAGAAAGTACATATGACTCGGAAATATCACATTGGTACTTGCACGGGCCAGGATCGAACTCGCGCCCTCGTGCATGAGAGGCGGGCCTGTTAACTATTTTAATGAACACACAATTTAACATAAATATACAATTATAAAATGTAAACAGAATACTCAAGCACCAATTACAAAGAATCTGGGCACATGACGTCATGTTTAACCGATGTTGCATAATTTTTGTTTCCCAGTGACGTAACAGAGAGACGGGGAAGGGCTCGGTTGTCGAAATTCTTCCTTCGTTGGGTGAAGGTCATTGCGTCATACTGTTTCATAAACATAACAACGTACACATTATAAAATTTTATTTCACATTTTATTATTATAAGAACACTATGGTAAAAGAAATTTATTAGTAGTAATTTTTAAATTTGGTTCAAAAATACTAATATTAATAAGAATATAATACATTTCTAAGATATGTATAAGCATTTTTTAAATCAAAACAATAAAATTTCTCAAATATTTTTACTCTAAGAGTAAAAATTATTGTGAAAATATTAAGTAATATTCAATTTTTGTTCTAAAAATCATAATATTTAATAGGTTTATAGTATAATCTTTGTAATTAACTAATAAACTTCGGATCTGACATCACACTAATCGCTTACATTAGTAAATTACACGTCTGTCTGTCTCAAGTCATGTTTTTTGTTTGAGGAAATTGAGATGACTGTTACTTATTCCATTACTATTTGTTACTCTAACTGATGTAATGTAATATTTTAATTGCTCTCGTATACTAAACACAATTACTATTAAAATATTAAAAACTATTACTATTCGGTTTTGCAAAACAAATAATTTGACATGGAAAGCTTAATAGCTAGTTTTATCCGAGCGAACACAAATTCAGGATGTAAATTACAATATGGTAATGATGCATTAGCATATTTTACGCATATGAAACTGGTTTAATTAAGATGATCATATTTGCCGAGACGAAGTATTCGCGCTGTATAGTCTAATGGTTTCTGATAGGAGAGAATAGGCTATATGGCTTAAACGATTCCCTATGTATTCCTGAGAAACCTTTTGGTTCAATATCTTTTAGAATTCATATACAGTAAATATATTTTATGGTTCTAATTATAGTTTACTGCTGTTACGATCGAACTAAATAATTTTGTATTATCTATATGTGTAATTAATTTTATGTTTATTAAAAAGAGATTCTTCTTAAGGTTAGGGTCCATATCACAAAAAATATGTCTCTTTTTTAGATGTTACGTCATCAACAATTTTCTTGTATATAACTATGTATTAACATTAAACTAGAGTTCGTGAACTGTGACTCTGTGTTCTGAATGTAATGGTTGTGGACTATGGAGGCATAATTTGTACAGCCAGTGAACGCTATTGTTGGCACAATGCCACTACCTAACTTGTTTGGTATTACAAAAACTCCCTGCAAAAGCCACTGTATTAAAGCCGTAAAGATAAAAGAAAGATCCTGTTTCAATTATTCGAAAACACAGGCATTATGTTTTGCAGAATTTTATTGAATGGAAAAGTTATAAAATGATGTACAAAAGATTGTATAGCGGAGAAGAATAGGAGAGTAATTTAAAAATTTCAGATTCATAACTCTTAGTTGCAAGATATGTGTACATATATTCTTACCATTTTGAATTTACTTTTTTTATATTATTATTTGCAAGTTGTTTAGGAAAAGGCATTTTTGACAAATTGAAACTAGCAGACGAAGTCGTAGGCCAAAACTAGTTTCTTATAAATACAAAATTTAAAGTGAACTATTCGTATTAAATAGAAATTGAATTTCTTACATTCAAATCAGAGACATAGCTGCGGAAAGCAGATCTTATACACTTGGTAATTAATGCTTTAAGCTTATTGTATAGATTAACCACTTCAATATGTTAACGTTAAATAAAAAATAGTTTGTATTAATCAATTTAATTGATTTAGAGATAGTTTTGTGTTCCCCAGCTGCTAGTAGTGTCTAGATATTTTAAGTACTTTCCATATGACGAACTTTAGAAATCAAACTTCACTTAAATGAATGTCCATCTATAATGTTTACCCATTAAATATTTTTATCCCTTTCAATTCTTATTAAGCAACAGGAGCTTCACTTCAAATCTTCACCTACTATAGAATTAGGCATCCATGTACAACATGACGTATTAAATATTATATAATTTGCAAAACATATTTTTAATTCTATGTCATGTATTATGACATTGTTGTTGACATGTATTGTTTCTATTTAAACAAACTGTTGCCCAAATCTTTGATATAGAGAGTAGAGACATCATAACGATTCGGGGACATACCTTAATGCTTTAAGATGCTCTAAAGATAGAAACATAAGTGCTGGCACTATCACATTTGCTCGGTGTGAGACCAGCACTATCAGAGAGGAGGCTCTGTAAATGATTCTGTCCTCTACCCTAAAGACGAAAACTTATTATCCGTATCACGATTAGTCAAGGCAAGTAGCTTGACTAAGTGGATTGTTATTAAAGTGTTTTTTTAGCACTTCCAAAATTATTTTCCAATGCTCCAGTCTTCTCCTAGAATATATGTTCCATGCGTTCTGGTTTTTAAGTCATCTTTGTCTTCTTGTCGGTGCGTCCGCCACATCATTACTAGATTCATCTGTATACTAAACACTCAAATATACATACTAGATTCGCTTATATACTAACTGGCTATATTATACTTACTTATATTATATTTACCCTCTTATATTCTTACTTGCTTATATACTAGATTCACATTAGAGTCACTGGGCTCTTTAATTCACAGAAAAATTTGTGGGTTCGAAATAACCAATGTCAGGAGGTGTAAGCAGTATTTGAGTAAGGTTCCAAAACAATGGAAATAAGACGACTCTTTACATACAAAACATATTCTTTATACCAGTATATTTAAATTTATATTCAAATAACAACTAGTAGTAGTAGTAGTAGTAGAAAGTAGAAACTTTATACACCTACCGTGATGTGCGACGAAGCCTGACTTCGGTAGTTACTTTACCATTAAATTGGCATATTTAAAGTAATATCATCATTTTATTAAGTGGTGTAAACTCAGATAAACTCAATGAGTAGGGATGAGTATATTTCACAAAATAAACAAAAATAAATGTACATTATATACTGAAAATACTTGTTTTGAATCACTCTTAATACGGAGAAATCTAAAAATTTAAATATTAAATCAAATACGTCATCAATATTATAGCACTGTATACTTAGCAAGTGTGTTATTTGTGTCACACGAATAAGTAAAAGCAGTTCTATGAAATATGTACATATTTATGTACATTAAAAACGAAATACGTATATACCTAGAACTGAGAATTCAGCTGTGAGTAACACAGAAAAATGTGTAACGATATCTGTGCTTACATTCATACAAATTTACGATGCACCCAGCCTTGTTAAATGGTTAAATGTCAGTTTAAAACGTTAAGGATTGCTTTAACAGTCTGAATTAATGGCACATAGGCCGAGATAAACAAGACAACTTCTCGCTTAAACTAAATTAATATACATAGTCTGAAAAAGTCAACACAAGGTGTGTATTTGTTATACATTATTTATTTTTATGAGAATATATTTTAATGTATAGAAGACACTTTTATTACTTGCATGTAAAATTGACTGGATTTGAGAATTGTTTGATGTCTTATTTGGCTGGGATTGGATCAAAGAAGTGATTTTAGTTTTTTTTTATAATGTGAACGATTAATTCAAGTATGTTCTTATATTTTGATCATATGATTGAACGCCAAAGTTCATCAATAAATAAACTGTCATATTAATTTTTAATAGCAGAACTTCTTTATCTTTATTTTCCTAAAGAAGAACCTCGATATTTACTTGCTTGTAATATATTTTTAAATATTTCTAATATGACGCGCTAACGTTAATGCAATATTATGAATAAATAGCCTTAAGGGTTCTTACCTAGCCTCGTGCTAATAAATTACGTTTAGACCTCAATGGTAGTTGGATCGCTTGCAATTCAATCAACCTTATATTCCGATATTGATTTCGTTGAGAGCTTGACAAGTCGCTGCGTTTTTTTCAAACCTTTTCTTGCAATGAGCATAATTATTTTAATTATACTCGTATATTGAGAGCAGAGATTTGAACAAAGGGTGTATTATATAATGTTTTGTAGTATATTATATTTCATATATAAATGTAATAATTTATGTTTATTTTCTTAATAATTTAAGTCTCCCATTACTTATTTGTTGCGGAGTAAGGTCTCTTAATAAGTCTCTAGTGGATGTAAGGTTTCCCTTGTCGTAAAGAGACACTTCATTTATTATATCTGAGACAGCATGTGATATATATTTATTATTTTTATAGTAAAACATTAATTAATCTGTATAGTTTTAAATATGGGAGACGCTTAAATTTGTGTTAAAAAATTATTTCTATCATTAGAGTGCGATGAGTGGTTTGGATTTTAAAAAAGAATAGATAAATGACTCTTAAATTTATAAAAACTTATTACTTAAGCTCTAAATAGCTGAAATTAAATTAGTTTTTGAAATACACATAACATGATTAGTTCAATGTGTTCCCTGTTGTAGTCCAATTACTTTTATGTCAGTTTTATAATTTGCTGCAACCTAATTTACATTGTGAAAACGAATTATACATAGATAGAGGTTCATTCATTAAATATATCATGTCAGAGTTAACGTTTTCGAAACGCTGTGTTTGCATTTATATATTTGTAATCATTATTTATTTATGGGAATGGTCTACTTCGAAATTGAACTATAAGGAGATTCAGAAATAAACTTTTAGAATGTATATTTTACAAGGTGTAGTTTAATTTGCAATAAACGTTAACTACATATATATGTCGAAAAATATGATGTTTTGCAATTTGAGGCCCTTATAAAAAAAAATTTTGTAAAAATTTATTTTATATCACAATAAAATACTATCTAAGTATATATACTACAAAATACAAATATAAGGGCTATAGACTTAGAGTGCTGGGTTAAAAATTCTTTGTTAACTTTTTATATATTAAACAAATTATAGGGATTACTTAAAGTAAAATTATAGGGTTTACTATAAGCTGAATTATAATCCAAAAATATAAAGTAAAAGAACAAAGTATATCAATTTTAATAGATACAAAGACATTTCGAGACAAGCCTAAACCGAGCATTAAGTTGATGTTATTACAAAGTATAATAATATAATATTTGGTAAGCTTATTACTTTCAAATCAGATTCCGCAAACTAAGTCGAAGGTACAAATAATCTTGAATAATTTCCTCCAATTTCTAATAATAAAATCAATGATAGCGATTTCTATAAAAGTTAATTTAAATATTTTGAATATGTTACGGTTAAGGAGATAAGGCCTCTAATCCTACACCTGGGTCACATGTCTCAGGTACTGTTGAAGCTCCTCTCCCTGCAACGATGGACCTGGCACCCACACGGTGAATACATTAAATGATGAGAGGTTTCGTTTCTGTGTTAACCATAAAGTAAAATATTGGAAATTGTCAACCTTTGGTATAAAAATTTAAATTTTAAAATACTATTTTTTACGTAACTACATTAATAGCATACATCGGAGCACGAATAAAATTAAATTAAGATCCATTTTGTCCATTGATCCAGATCCATTTTGTTGCTCATGAAACTTTATAATATTAGTGTTTAAAAGTACGTATATATTCGATAAAAATTTTGTTGATAAATAATTTTAAATTGGTATTAAATAAATCCTTGTATTCTAATGTACTGGACTGTATTAATTGCAACAACTTAATTAGTTTGTATGTGATGTATGTAATGCTTGTTAGTAGTTCTATGGACATTGCTTCCACGGTATTCTCCTTTATCTAATCAATTACTCCTCAATTGGATCAAAACAATAATGTTCAAGTAAAAATCGCCAAATACATACATTTGGAAGTGATTTGATTGAATTTTTAGAACGTAATAAATGACATCGATTACAATTTCTTAAATTATTTCTTATTAAATAAATTTATTTCTTCATTCTTCTTTTTCTACTTCGAAATTTTTCGAGTTTTAGCCAGGGTCTGCCTTACATTTTGTAAATAGTTTTGGCTAATTGTTTTTACGACCGGCTGCCTGCCTGACATCAACCCTCTTTTGGGAATGCATTAATCAGTGATGTCTAAATCTTCGGAAAAACCACATTAGTACTTGCCAGGGCCAGGATCAAACCCGCGCCCTCGTGCATGAGAGGCGGGCCTTTTAACCACTAGGCCATAACTGACTAAATTTATTCTTTCAATGACATAGAAATTTCTTTTGGTATAAAACATAAGATTTTAAGAAGATGCTACAACGAATTATATAATTTAAATTCAATTTAAAGTAGGGTTCTTAATAAGAGCTAACTATCCTTTAAATTTGCTTCGTTAATAGAATGTAGAGGTATAAGATGGATCTTTAAAGGTCACCTGGGTTATCGTTAAGCAGAGGTTCTTGAAGGCCTATGAATATATTTCTTATATATATGTATATATACATATATAAGTATATACATATATTGTAAATAAATATATATATATAATAAACTTATCAATAAATATATTAAAACATTATATAAATAACACCAAAGACCACATAGTACATTTGTCTGACCAGAAATTGTTTGCGACATAGTTAATAACTAGTATTTATTTATATTTTAGTAGCAAAAAATGTGATACGGATTTAAATTAAATATTTAGTGTATTGCAATATTATAACATGTGATCTATATTAACAAAAATGTATATAAAAGTACTTTTTATAGTTGTTAATTGAAATATAGCATGAGGAGGCTTTTATGTTGTGATTGGTTTTGAATAGAAGTTTGCTTATTTACGTACGCTAATGAATGTGAATAGCTAAATGTAAAATTAAAATAGTGAATGAATGAATGAATGATTACTGATATATAAATCTTTTAATTCTCGAATTATTCAATCGGATCGAATCCAAGTGTCGAGAATTCTTTAATAAGGATTGTTAAGAGCAGGAATGAATATGATATACTATTTATACATAAACAACGCTTTATTTGCTAAAATTATTATTATAATAAGTAGTATTTTGTTGTTTTATATTGGATCTATACTATTTATTAAATTATTTATGAAAGATTTAACCTTAGATTATTAAGTAAAAGACTTTCAGTACGTGTCAATTTCTATGTATCGACGCCGATGGTAAAATCTAGACTCCATATAATGAATATTAATGTAGTTATACTAATTTAAATACTTAGTATGTATAACGATCTCTTTATTTTAGTGCCCTAGCTATCTAGCTTATTTCCGTACGTATGTTCAAAAAATAAATCAAGTTTATAAAAAATACAAAATCTTAATACTTTGAAACTGTATCAAATTTGATAAATTCTGAATATGTTCGTATGTTTGTAAATCCATTTGTAATGGCGTATAGAGATTAATGAAACAGAAAAAGTCACGGAAAAATTAATTAAAAATATGAATAATCCAATCCAAAGCAATATGTTGCGAAATATTCATATCCTTTTTTTAAATCAATATCGAAGTACAACGAAAGGTCACAGGTTACGTGCTTAATCGAGGTTTCTGAAAAAAATTATGTGTGTAATATTAAAGGATATCTCTTTGTAAAGCATTCCAAAGTCACAGTAATTTGTGTAACGATGATTTATTATGCATTATTGTTTCACTCTTAATTGGGATAACGGCTTTTTGAGCTTAAAGTTTGTGATAAAAATGTTCCCGCAGACTTTTATGTGATATTTTTTTGGTAATATTTGGTATATGTAACTTTGTAAAAACGATATTATGATAGAGTATGATATTAATACGCCTTCAATAACAGCTTTGCTATGAATTATTATGATTTGGAAACGATGATAAGAAGACTATTTCCTTGGAATTTTCAATGAAAAAAAATATTCGCCGACCTATTTTCGAATAGTCGGAACTATGTGAAATAGGCAGCATTTGCGTGCTTCACCGCCATTAATACAGAACTGGTCTTATACAAAATTTACAAAATTTCGATCCGAACACTATTTTTAGTAGGCACTATTAAAATACATGCCATTTGCTTTTGTAATGGCTTTATAGGTATAAGTAGTAAATCAAAACATGCAATTTCATTGTAACGAAGACCTTTCGGTAATTCATATTGTTTAAATTAAGATATGTAATTATAGCCCTTTACCATATCAGGTGTCCTCATGAATTATACGAAAAGTAGGTATAAAATTGTTAATCATTTAATTATCACTGTATAACACGAGAAAAGCTCATATCCGTGTCGGTTTTGTCACTTTGTTCGCAAATTATGTATTTATATTTATAGACAGTAATACAGTTAAGTCGGGAATATTAGTCAGAACATTAAATTTGCAAATATTATACACAAAGTATCCCAAATATGGCCATTAATTTGTTGAAAACAACTCCACCGTATTAATATTTTTATGTTAAATATATATTGTATTTACAATCCTATAAAAAGTACCTCCAAGCACACTATTGATTAGTGAAACTCCACTTTAATTAATTTTTTGTAAACCTAGGAACCTTAAGTGATTCGAACTCTGTTCACACCAACAATCTTGTTCTAAGGAGCGTCTTGGGTTGACGCAAAGTAATCACAACTTTAAATCCAGACTCAAATCTCTATGGAAGTAAAAATCACAAAATATTAGGTTCTCGACAAGGGACACAAAAAAACTAATATGATAAGGCAGAAGTATATATGTTTGTATGAGAAATTAATAATGAATCATCTTATTATAAGTTATAAATAATTTATTTTATATCTTGTACGTATAATTACATTTCTGTCAAACTGACAATAGAGTATAAGAGGGAAAGAAATAAGTGGGTGCGAAATCAAACACCCTTTGAATTCTTTTGCTTATAAAAAAAAAATATTTTCAAGTAAGAAACTTTTTCCCATTATAAATATAATATTTTTTATTTATATGGAATTATAAACGTAGAAATTTCAAATAAATATAATAATTTCGTTAATCTTCATTTTTCTAAGTAAAAATTTGTAATTATTTACGTTCATATTTTTATCTTGGGAGGAGCATGCTTGATGACGTTGAATGATCCTATTTTTCATTTTTTGATAGTTTTCCGTATTATTCCTTATATTTTTTCGCTTCACAATGATTCACAACGAAATTGCATTTTAGGATTTTACTTTGTAACTTTTCTATGTATGAAGTCTAGCCAGAAATTGCTTTCGTTTAAGTACTATTAGATCGTCATCGGATTTTTTAAATCTGTTTAAGACATTTATGTACTTTGCTATTAAACGTAACAAAACAAGATATATGTATTTAGATCCTGTACCTATTTACGATACGAACGTATTATATATGAAAAAGATTATAAATATACTGTTTTTGAGATTTAATTATTATTGAATTAATTACGTCAATAATATAAGTTTAAAAATCATTAAAGTATTATCAATAGTTATTGATGCGAAACTAAATAGAATCTTTGTTTGTAAATGGGTATTAATACTTTGTTGTTGATTTAAAATCAGGGTTAGCAGATTTTCGATATAAATGTAAGTAGTTTTGTCACATATATATATATAATGTAGATAAAGATGACTAGATTTTTTTCAAGAATGTAAATTAAAATTATTTTATTTATCAGTTTAACGAAATGTTATGAGAAAGTTTTCATAAAACATACAGCAATTTTGCTGAGCGTTGGTGGTTGGGTGTACGAAGGAATTTCGGTCATCTCTTTTGAGGGATTAGGGTTGTCACGAACGTATGTGAATCATTAACCAGAGCAAAGTGTAATCATATGCGAAGCGAGGTAACATACTGTTGGATTTGTTGTATCAAAGATATATCATCTGAATAAGTATCAATACAATTTTGATAACTCGTTAAAACCTTTTCAGTGTTAATGTATTGTTATCAAAAGGATGTTATAATGTTACTCTACCTTAATATAAAAAATTGAATACGAATTTTAAAAACGTACGCAAACATACCGGTTCATCCAATTACTTTGAGAGTGCGGCATGTTTTTGTCGACTCTTGAATAAAAATACAGATATAAATTATTTTGTTTAATGCTATACTTTCAAAGTAGAAAACCGATTTAATGTTGTTGCGAAAAATAGGTGTAAATTCATATTGAGACATACATAACCAGCGTGAATTCGTTTACCTTTAGATACATCGGCTTAGGCCAAATATTTTAAGTTTTAAGATATAAAAATTTTGTAGAAAACCTATAATTTAAATTTCATTCTTTAGAAATGTCGGTAAAATATGTTCACGTCTTAAGTAAAAAGGCGTTTGAGCTAGACTCTTTGGTTTTAATGGCGGGTCTAATAACCCGCCCACTTTTCCGGTGACGCTGTTAAAGCCGCAGGCCTTGTGGTATTTGTTAATACAAAAATATATGTTTTAATAATATATACGTTTATTTCATACCACATTGATATATAACATATGTATATGTCTCGTTTGGTTGAAAATTTTCATAATTATTAATGCAAACTGTTTATTAATTATTTATACTGAATTACAGTTGCAAACATCAGGGAAAATTTAATATTGCGATTCAATAAATGAAATAAAATTTATAGTTTGACAATTTCGTTCTGTTGCTTTGGCTGTTTTGATATTATAATTCCGATATATTTAAATAAATGAAGACAAATATCTGTATGGAATATATTAAAACTATTTATACTGTGATATTTGCAATATGAAATACTTCTTTTACCTGGCAACTTCCTTGCTTTAGCCAGGGTCTGCCTTACATGTTGAGAATGGTTTTGGCTAATTGTTTTACGACCGGCCCCTTGCCTGACATCAACCCTCTTTGGGAATGCATTAATCAGTGATGTCTAAATACTCTTAGAAAGTACATATGACTCGGAAAAATCACCAATACTTGCCAGGGCCAGGATCGAACCCGCGCCCTCATGCATAAGAGGCGAGCCTTTTAACCACGAGGCCAAAACTGACTTCGCAATATTGCATTATAAATATATAATTTAAAACAATTTGTTTTAAGGTTCTAGTAAACAAACCAAATCAAACAATACAAAAGCTACTATCGACTTTATTGACACATTTACTTGTCATGACAAAAGCTTTGCTAATTTGAATAGGAAGCGTCGAAATGTAGGTTAATGATTCATTGAATAAAATATTATTTACTTTACAATTCAGGACCAACACTTGAAAATGTTAACGAGCTTCCCAAAAAAATTATCCCATTGAAGACTATTTGTATTATATGAAATAATATTCTGTTATTTTTATTTCATTTGTATATTTATTAAGTCATAAATACAGATAAAGAAAATTTCAATCATTCTCTTTACAAAAGAGTAACTACATATTTCAGTCACAAATTTATACAGTTTTGTACAGATTTCAATAACACATATATTATATATTGAATAGACAATTTGTTAGAATCTTTTAAAGATTGAAAATCTTACGTGACTAAAGAAATAAGGTATGAAATGTAAAAATGAAAACTATTTCAAAACTTTTTATTAATGAAGTCTAGATATTGCAGCCGTATTTCTAGTAGATTGGCATCTAATCTCGCCATCTAATTGGTTACAACGCCGGCTTTGTCCGGACATTATCGTAATCAACCGGTTAACGGAGATTAACCGATATACGATTTTTTAAAGACCTCATTGAACTAGTTTCATCAGATTTATTCGTAGATATCGTAATTGGTTCTTGTAGCTTACAATTTATTATTGGTCCCAAGTTTTTAAATTAAAATTAGTGAGCTCTGTACGTCAGCGTAAAGAGTTGAAGGAAGATCCAAGACAGACGAAACCTCTCAGCATTCCATGCATTCACCGTGCAGGTACCGCGTCCATCTTGTTGCAGGGAGAGGAGCTTCAACAGTGCCTGAGACTTGCGACCCAGGTGTAGGTTTAAGGGGCCCCTGTCTAACGCGCGTCAAATGCTCACCTCCACTATTCAAGCTCCTCTCTCTAACCTAATCTAACCAAATTTCAAAAGAACCTACTAATTTATTATTACCTTAGTTCCTATAGTAGGTACACTCGTAAATACATGTTACATGTTGTGAAAAAAACAAGCTTCAACGTTCAATCGTCAGATAAAAAAATATAGACTATTTATTCGCAAAGACTAAGTAAAATATTGGAAATAAGGGTAATATATTTTTTTTACACAAGTTTTGTTATATAAGAAAGGAGTGGGATATAAAAATATAAGCTTAAATAAATATTTTATGAATTTTTAAAATATGCTTTATAATTTCCAATTATATACGTGTTTTATGAAGGAGATATCATTTAGTAAATTTAATAAAATTACATACTATTTCTGTATACCTTTTATAACTATTAGCAAATGGGATTTGTGTTAGTATATATATATATATATATATATATATACTTGCTATTTAAAATAAGCACCTCGATTTATGTTAATAAATGTTAATTTATAACTTATTCGTTAGTGATTGTTTTGCCTACAAATCATTCAACGATAATTCCGTAGAATTTTCCCACTGTTTTTGTTTCAACCACCGACGCTTTTCAACCGAAATGTTAAATGTTTATTTTAAAATTGTTTTATTATATCGACCTTAACTTATTCCATTATTAAAATTATTACTTAAAATAGAATTTGAATTGAAAAATTTAAAAAATATATATATTATTGAAAATCGAAAAATAGATTAGTTTTTATTTTAATAATTACAAATGGACTAACAAATAAATTGTTAATAACTTTCGACTTTATTTCGATGTGCTTAGAGTTGATTGTTTGTTAAGCTTATTATAATTAAACAATATACAACGGAGCCTATAACCTTAGAATGGATTTAGTGTAGCCTAAGTTACTGGAGTGTTCTGAATTGGTATTATTAATTAGGAGTTTACTGGGGATTAATAATATTGTATTATTAAATAAGAATATCTTCACATGTACACACAGATAAAAGAAAAACATGCCATAGGTAATTAAATGTTTTGTTATAGAAAATGTAGTTCTGCGTTACAAGTTATTAGGAAAACTACAAACATTATTAGCTTAATGCTAGTAATAATCAGATCATAATTACATCTTATATTTTTCCCGAGTATTCATTGAAACAAAACTAATATTTTTCAGGTTTAATTCACCGTTGAGACCTCGTCTACCCGTGATCACGGTTGAAGTTAAAGTAACCAAAACGTCGGGAGTGTTGTTAAAAATAATTATAATTAGTTTTGTTTCAATAAACAGTAAACTTGATTGGTTTATACATTAAATGTCTTTTAGGTCACATAATTTATCAGTAACAATATAATCGAGATATAATTAAAGATTATATCAAAATAATATCAATCTATTCGATTGCAAAATTGATATTTAAATAAAATTCTCGATAAGAATCTTTTAGGCCCAAATTGAAGACATTTCATTTAAAGGAAGACACTTCGATAATTAAGATGTAGCTCTGCAACATGAATTAATGCGAACTTCTGTGATGGATTTTGTATTCTGTTTTTGTTTATTTTTATTCTGTTTTATTTACTCATAAATATTTTAGTTTAAGATTCGTACGTATTAGTAGGTGTATTTCATGTAATACGATCTCATTTTTATGAGTATTGCTTTGAAGGTAATATGAGATCTATGATTTTCATGTGTACCCACCATTTAAATGAATGTAAGTTTTTTTATCAAAAGAACTTAGTTTGATTTAAATAAGCTTTCAAGATATGTTTATTGATGTTTTGTTACACTATTTCTAATCCTTAAATTATAAATCTATCACTGTAACGAATGATAAAAGCTCTACCTGATGATGATTTATTCTTGTTTAATTTGAAAAACTGAATTAGTATTGGAAATAAATACAAATACTTTGTTAACATATTTTTGTTTTGTTTCAGTAAAAAAGGCGCGCTATGTTGGTATACAAGGTGAGTTTGATGACCCATATCTCTCTTAAATAACCGTTCACTGCATTTCATAATAATTAAATAAAGAATTTGCATTGTCTGATGAAACTAATTTGAAAAAAGAGAAAAAAGTACAAACCTAGGTCTCAGAATAACTTCAAGTGTTATCATTTGTAAAAATGCAAAAACAACTTTATGTTATTGGCATACGCTTTGTTTTTCTCTAGCAACCCAATTCAACACGTACGTGACACTCAAACTACAGAATGTCAAGTCGACGACGGTGACAGTGAAGGGGCCGACTCCATGCTGGGAACAAGACTTCCTTTTGTAAGTGCTTTTATTGTTATACTATTATATCATAGTCAAGTAAAAATTAACCTTACCGTTAATGAAATAGGGTAGAAGATTCGAGCATTAAAATCTATTTTAGGTGCCGTGTAACACTGCATAGTAAAGATGTAAATTCATGTATGTAATAAGCATATACCTACACTCAAAAAAAACATTTTCAGATAAACAATTTACCGGTAGGATCTAATAAATCTACAATAGAGTAAAAATCAGTTGTGTCATGACTACTTATCTTCTGAGTAATTATTTTCTATAATTCTATCCCTACTTACTTAACTTTTTTTAAAATCGTTATAGTCCCTAGCGTGACGTATTGTAACTCACAATGTATTTAGGAGCGATGGTGGTCAATCATCTTTTTTTGTTTTACAACACGTAAAAGGTCAACAAAACTGTAAGACAAATGACTTACATATTTGGGCAGAATTTATATAGCCACGAATGCTTGTAATTAAAAAGACTAATTTAACAATTATTTAATTGAAATATAAGCGTTTGACCTGCTGTGTAAGTTTCCACTAAAACTCAATAAGAGCAGTTAGTTTATTTAATTAGAAAACGAGTATTAGATTTTAAGGAGAAGTAGTGTCAATGACTTTATGTGAAATAGTCCTTAATCCAGTATATCTTGGGAGACTGATTAAATTATCATGTACGAAAACGCGATATCACGGAAGTAAAGTTTCAAATCTTATTCGTGTCGATGAAGTCTTCGTTGCATTCTTTGAAATATAATGTAATCATTTAGCTCACAAATGAAAAAAGTTTTTTAAGGGACCTAAGATGAAATTAAAAAAACATTACGGACTTATTATGTATTTGAAAGTGTAGAGTTAAAATATGAATTATCTTAAGAATTTAACAATCGAAATTACAAACTTGGTATCACGTAAATTTGTCAGTTTTTATTATTTAAAAGGAAATTAAACATACAAGGCACTCAGAATAAACCAACTATTTTAAACTGCAATAATTTAGAGAGCGGTTACTATTAATGTGATAGTATAAAATGTTCTAAAACACCTAAAATTTATTAAAATATTTATGTAATATTACCAAACATACATGAAAAAATTTACCAACGCTCTTTAAGACTTCAGTGAATATTATTGAATTCCTTTTTGATGTTCAATGAACAACGACATTCAAAAATTCAAATTCAATGGGAAGATATTAACAAAGATTGGATTAAATTTGGAATATCTTCTCGTTCTTTACAAATATTTTGTGTAGGTAGGAGATAAAACTGGATTTTAGCTGATATATAAAAGTTTGATCATAAAATGAATAATCCATAAGTGCAAAAAAAAGAAAATATAATTTTATTTTGATAGGAATCTAGGAACGTTGGATGAAAGGTTGTCATCCTCGTATCATTTTAAGTAATATTTTTTCTGGATTCACCTAAACGCCCACGAGATGAGGGCAAGATGAATGAAGTATGGGCTTTGAACGTAATATTTATGAAGCGTCAACTGTGCTCGAAGGACCGTTGTGATATAGATTTTATAGCAACGAGCATAGATCTAACAACAGCTCGTTCATCCACTATTGCGTGAGAATTAAAGTGCTATATTTATTACTAGATTATGTCTGTAACTTCAGAACTTAGCTAAGAGGAAATTATTTTACGTCTGTTAAAACAATAGATATGGTTAGCAACCACCAGCGACATCTATAGGCTGTTAAGTAACTTCATCTACGACACGAATGGTACGCCTTGATCTTGCAGTAACTACAAGGAATTTCAAAATAAATTACATTTTATATATCATGAATTATGCTGATATATGTAAAGGTTCTTAAAAATCCGTTTATTTTTGAGTGAAAAGGCAACAAAAATCTATACACGTAAATTAACTCACTATATTCATTTATCACATTCACTCATTCATTCACATAATTCATTATTTTTGTTATCATTGTATTATAAAAATACTTCTACAATAATATATCTTGAAGACACATACAATTAATATCAGCACGTTACGAGCTTTCCTTTCCTTTAGACGTAAAGTTCACTAAATCTTTTTTTTTACTTTTTATTCTTGGTTACAGTTTGCATTGACGGTATATTAGAAAGGTTTTTCCAGTTTTGACCCATATAAATTGAAATGAGACCTGAATGAATTGAAAGTGGAACTCTTCAAGGGATAAAAATGCATATTATTGCATTCGCTTTGTCATATGAAAGCTCTATGACGTAATGATATAATAAAAGAATATTATGCTGAGTGTCAAATTAATAGTTGTAGGCTTTAATGAAAATGTTAAGTTGAAAAATCTACAAAAAATATAATTTTTTTGCATTAAAATACTAAAATGGACGTCTTCTTCTTCTTCTACCAGGCAGTTTCCCAGCTTTAGCCAGGGTCTGCCTTACATGTTGTGAATAATTTTGGCTAATTGTTTTTACGACCGGCCGCCTGCCTGACATCAACCCTCTTTTGGGAATCAACATTAATCAGTGATGTCTAAATACTTTTAGAAAGTACATATGATTCGGAAAAATCACATTGGTACTTGCCCGGGCCAGGCTCGAACCCGCGCCCTCCTGCAAGAGAGACGAGCCTTTTAACCACTAGGCCACCACTGACTAGACTAGACTGGACGTCGTTGATGCACAATCAAAGAAAAATAAACAAAGAGAATTATCATAATTATTCGATTGTGGAGTTACGAAAAGAAATCATAGACTTTCTTATTACCTTAGAGTAGTTATATGTACTTATTTATAGTATTTAGAAAAGATAAATTTAACTTAATTATATGTATTTAGAAAGGATAAGTAAGTAAAGTAAAGTAATGATAAAATCACTCAACAACCAGAAGATTATTAGTTTCGTATAAATTTGTGTGACTATCAATTATTTTTTAACAAATCTGCCACAAAGGAATGTTTTTGGTAATTGATTAAGGTTCACTTGTAAACTCGAGATCGTTATTTGGAATTTTTCCACCGCTTATTTGAAGTATAATGCTATTCAAATACTCATCACTGAGTAACAAACACTATTGTCTAAACTTGGAAGGAGAAAACGTTTCTTTTATCAAATTTCTTTTTCCTTACTTCGCAGGTATAGTGTTAGATTATAAATTCTCGCAAGTTGTTAATTGCGTATCCATCAATGAATACTCTCTTCAATTCTTTACATTTGGGCTCAAGATTGTGCATAATTGTATTTATCGCATTTGTATTGAGTTTAAAATATACTCAAGAAAAAAATAAGTTAGTAAGTAACGAAACAAAATATATCAAATTATATTTTAAATGAGATATAATATTTCAAAGATTTACGAATGAATTAGAAGCTTATTATTTTAAGACCTTTGAACCTTTGACTTTCTTGCAGTTTTATATTTTAAACGTAATCAAGAAATACACACACGCACATATATATAAACACACATAGACACACCCACTCACACATATACACGCACGCATACTCATACATAAAAATATAAATGGTAATCATAACATCAGTAGAATGTTAAAAAAATATCTTTCTACCGAAAACATGCAATATACATCTGAACTACGAAACAATTTAATGCTTTCACAAAGTACCCAATAAATGTTTATTTTAAATGACTCTTTCTGTATCGTCGTTTTATTGTCCGGAATAGATTGGAGTGCAATAAAATTGATTTAATAACGTATTCCACATTATCTGGTATTGATCCATGTTTTATCATTTGCAAGTTATTAGCCGATAAGTGCATTCCTTATCTCGTGTCCATGTGAAGCCCGGATGACAGACTCTATAAAAATACAGTTATGATAACAAAATATAAACTAAAAAGTTATTTCATTCATATTGCTAACCGAGAATATAATGAAATATAATTGGTTGACTGTTTTTCTGAACAAATAGGAAGTCCTAAGGGATTCGTCATGATATCAAATAAGAAAGAAGCTTACTTGCTAAGTATACATACTATAGCATTATTAAATGGTAATGTCGATTTTGAATTAGATTTTTTTTATTGTAAATCCAAAGTATGGTGCTGTGAGGTAATTTGATAATAAAATTATGAATACATTTTTACTTTCAAAAGCTGAGCTTTTATATGTGATAGTCGTTAAAAGGAAAAAGTTTGGGAAGTACTTCCATAGTTCAAATTGGAGTAGCAAAGCCATACAAACCCTTAAAGTTGATGTTATTGATCTAAGCCTCATACAAAAAAGAGGGTAAACCAAGTTGTTTATGCATGTTACATTAATAACATATAAAAGCTTGCGCATTTTAAGACGGTTCTTATACAAAAATAGAATTAAACACGTTTTTATTACATTTTATATGAACACGTAATCGTAAAAATTACAATAATGATCCTACGGCAATGTTTTGTTGTTCAAACTTTGATTGCTATTATAATTTAATGTGTAATATAAACCGTATACTGTACTTAATAATTCTAAGGATTATTACGCTTTTTACTTCATTACTGAGAAGACGTATTTTAAATGGTGTAGGTATAGAGTAATTTGAGGGATTTGATAGATCGATTACCAACGCAAAGAGCTTATTGATGGCTTCGGCGGATAATTATTTGACTATAAAACTTTGGTGATTTTTGTCGGTTATATAAAAGTTATGCGTATCTTCTGTAGCTATGAAAAAGTTAGAGATATTAGAAAGTATGTAAGATGAATTGAGTGTTCTTGTTTTATAAGTTTCATATTTTTTTAACGTATTGGTATTTGAATTTTTTTTTCATATTTTCTTAAGACATTTATTCGTCATCGGCCTATCAGAGCCCGCTGCTGAACAAAGGCCTCCTCTTACATGGAGAAGGTTTGAACATTAATCACCACGCTTTCTCAAGATGGGTTGGTGATTTCAAACTTACGAGTATAATTGTAAAATTATAAGTTCAGGTTTCCTCACGATGTTTTCCTTCACCGTCTGTCAGTGGTGTCTAAATACTCTTAGACATTTCCTTAAATAACTAAAATGTAATTATTATATAGGCATAATACTTTTCATTAGCCTATTGTTGAAACTTGTTTAATATACCAAAATAAAATTTTAACAAAGGACTGGTATTAATTTAAAGTAAATGATAAAACGAAACAAATGGTTTTATTCAAAAGATTTATTAGATTAGACTTAATTATATATCATTAGACACATAGTCGGTTTTAAATTGACACTACTTTTGCACTTTACGACTAAATCTGACATCTGAATGGTTATATTTATCATAAAGTGTATTTGTTTTTTGTCGTACTTTCACTTTTAACAACGCAATTTTTCTCGTATTATTTTGAGTACTTTAAGAAAATAAAAACGAATTATTTTCATTGAAAGAAGTATAAATATCTGTATCTACGTACACTTTAGTTTACAAGTCTTGCATCACTGTTTTGAGTATATTAAAAGAATAATGTATTTTTTATTGTATTCTTATATGAAATTCAATTTTAATATATTTTCATTGTCAAATTTATCGTGTCGTAATCGCGTTTTATAAAAGACTGTATAAAGAATAAAATTTGATACTGAATGGACGCGATTCAGAGGAGACAATGGTTGGTAAACGTCGAATTAAGGAGTTATGACACTTTTAATGGATTACTATTATTTCTCTGTACATAGTATGTTCTGTGAAAAAAATTATTAAACTAAATACATAAGATATATAATGTATGTAGCGGATGCATGACATCTATCGAGGCTTGTAAAATATCGATGGAAGGAATCTAAATTGAATCGTGTTTGGGAGCGCGCCTGTCTATCAGATGTTTATTGGCATTCACGGCGTTTAAAACATTTACAGAGCGTTTCACGTATAGGTTGAACTGAAATAAATCACAGTCAATAAAAAAAGTGCTAGAGAATTAAGAGAAATCACCCTTATCTGTTACTACTATGTTATTTGTTATACAATATTTAACAAGACGAAAAAATGAGATATTGTTTACGACTACGTTGAAAAGAAATATAAATCATTTATATAAAGAAGATATTACACAGAAGCCTTCTTAAAAGAGCTTTTAATTTCTTTGTTATTTCTATTTTTAAGAAAATTCATTATATCTATTCTTTGAAGATTAATTTACTCAGAAGCTAAACAAATATTGAAACACAAAAATTCTTATTAATATTATTTTTTTACGTCGTATTTCGTAACTCGTGTGATGACATTTTTATTATTTCTCAACATTATAAAAGCTGTTAGAAAAATAACGTTTTTTATTACAAATTCCGTAAAAGAGAAAAGTTTTTTTGATTGCTGAATACAAAGGCATTATATTATATTGTATATACATCCTATTAATTTTATGAATGTTAAAATATGTTTATTCGTGATTGTAAAATGATGGTGATGAGTTACTTTGATAATTTATTTCATCATTCATTGGACATTCATCATAAATTGGACAATAGAAAGGTTGACGTAAGCGTTTAAGCTTTTATATATATTATAATAGAAGAAGTTATCTATAAAACACTTGTACACGGCTTTGTTCATTTAAAAGGCGCCTTATTCCATTTTTATATAGTATTCACCCTGGTTTCTTATAAATATATATTTAACAATTCAGAATTAATGATATAGATTTCAATGAAAACTTTAGATGGATTTCGCAAATGACGTTGAGAAAAATTTGCTTTCCGTCATTATTGATGAAAAGAAGGACGACATATATTTTAAGAAGTTGAAATTAGAAAATAAGTGACACGGAATGACAGTTAATCTTTTATTACCGACATATGTAAATATATATTGTTAGAAATGAAAAACATGTTATGATTTTTAAAAAGAAACGATCGCCGGTCAAGGGTCAATTAATTAATATTCGATACTAATTAGAGCAGAGGTTCATCTCTTAACAATAGTTGAGAACAAAAAGTGTCCGATTGTCAGTAATGGCGCTCCTTATATAGGTGGCTTTAGGGTTGCCAGTATAATAATTATTTATTATTTAACAATATATACTAGAAATCCTTGGCGAACTTCGTATCGCCCTATAATCAAGAAATATCTATTACGTTTTTTTATTTATATTTTTGGAGTTTACCTGTAAGCCATAAATCTCCGTGTTTTGAAGTGCGACAGAATGATTGACTTATTAGTTAGTTGTCAAATATAATGTCAAAAAAAAACGTTTGTATGGGAAATAGAAAAGGGCTGTTTTTATGGTTTTCCCAGTAATGAATCATTTTTTTTCATCTTTTAAACCTTCCCTGAACCTCCACGAACATTTCAAGACTATGATCAGATAAATCCGTTCAGTCGTTCTCAAGTTTTAGTGAGACCAAGGAACAGCAATTCATTTTTATATATATAGATTGTATATATTAAAAATTACTTTTTTAAAGAGGGAGACGCCAGCCTCGCTGATGTCACTAATGTCACTTCTTCCAGTACATTTCCTGATATTTTACAATAAAACTTCAATTATTTTAAATTTCCTTGTATTTCGCGAAGGTTCCTCATAATCACAATCGCACTCAATGAACTCTGCTATCGTGCGTCCAGACGTCATATTTATATCAACATTCAAATATTCTATTTTCCTTTTAAAGAGTCTTTGATTTCGTTTTACTTTTTACAATAAATATGAATACTAATGAGTTTTTATAATAATTAATGACAGGCTAAAGTTATTTCCACGTGGCATCCGTTATTAATGCTGATAGCGTCAATATACATATATGTATATATTTCTATTTATGTCCTTAGACGAGGATCTCATAAACCTCATTGCGATATTTAATGAAGATAGTTAAAAGAGGGATATAAGAAACTAATATCCAGAAGTTGTCCCGATTCGAAAATGGCTGAAACATAAAACAGTTAATTTAATTTTTATGTCTTGAGATCTAATTAAATGTATTTTCTTCAAGTGAAGCGGTAATAATAATTATTCGATTGTCTTTCTGTATATTATTTTAAATTATAAAATTGAATACTGCATGTTCTATACTAGTTTTCGTAGTTTTTTATAGATATTATAATTGAAGAACTAGTGCCTATAGCTTTTACTATTCGATAATTAAAAAAATAATAATAACTTAAAGGAAAATATATATGATAACTAAATTGGATGAATAAATGAAATATTTGCCCTAAAAACTAAAAGATTTTCACAATTGAATATGTGAGTACAAATTTTTACCTAATGGAAAAACGGGGTTGGTGAAGTTAAAGTGACATTTATTGTAAACATCTGAAATACATAGCTATAAATGATTTTTTTGTTAAAAAAAGTAATATTAGAATATATTTTGATAGTAAAAATGATAAACCTATAATAATAATGTTTAAATTTTCGTATTCGGCGAATTATATTTTAGAAACAGCTTGATTTTCAAAGGTGAAGGTTTCAAAAGTGTAGATTTAAATGATGTATCTAATTAACTATGTCATATATTAAGGTCTGAAGTTTCTTTTGTAACAATTTTCTTTCGTAATTTTTCGTAATTTTTCGTATCCTTATCGATTTTTGAGCTATTAAATTTGAGAGAATAATCTGAAAATTCATGTAGAGTTATATATATAGTATAATAAGTTGTAAAAATAATTTAAGGACTATGATACTTACAACATACTTTTACACCTAAAGGTCATGGTAGCCTAGTAGTTAAAGGCCCGCCTCTCGTTCGGGTTCGAAACCTGGCAAGTGCCAATGTTATTTTTCCGAGTCATATGTACTTTATAAAGTATTTAGAACTCAATGACAAACGGTGAAGAAAAACATCGTGAGGAAACCTGGACTTATAATTTCAAAATTATGAGTTTGAAATCACCAACCCGTCTTGAGCAAGTGTTGTATTAATGCTTAAATCTTCTTCTTGTGAAAAGAGGCCTTTGCTCAGCAGTGGACTCTGATAGGTGGATGATGATACATACCTTTATATATAATATATTTATACAAACCAGGAATTACTCTTATTATTTACACTGTCTAATCAGTAATCGTTCTGATACATTAAAAATAATGTATATATAATGATGGCATTTATTTATAACATATATAGTAATTGTTATTTTCATATAGTATTTATATGTGGTAGGCGAGTGCATCTTGTTAAAACTTAACCGCTTTTAATGATATTTCCGCCCTCGAGAGGCTTAGTACTATGAGTGAGTCGATAAACATATTACTACAGAATACACACTAACATTATTGAATCAGGAACATAATAATAGAATTATTTTGTATTTTTTATAATGATATAATAACTATTGGAGCCACAGCCAAATCTTATTTTAATATTTTATTTATGAAATGATTTTTTTCATTATATATGTATATAGATAGATTCTTCTACAGTATTCATTTTAATGATGTATTATTAGAATTTGGTTTTTTAAGCTGAACAATGTTTTTTTTAACCTTTGTAGAATTATTGTAATATAACGACACTATTTTTAAATTAATTTATTAAGCTCATCTATTTAAAATTACACCCACAGAACAGTTAATATAAAGATTATTTCTATTGTTCTCTTAGTAATACCTCTAGAGAAACTTATGTTTTATAATATTATTTAATTGATGTTGATTTAATAATTATCAAGATTTTTCACTACTAGTAAAGTTTAAAACAGAAAAAACTTTTATGTATGTATTGTTTTCTTCTTCATGACTACAAATATACAGTTGCAATTGCATGAAGTGATTGGATGAAATACCGAAGTAGAAATTATTTTCTATCTACAAATGTTTGAAAATAACTGTTTTTTGATTATTTAAAATTCATTATTTTAACGTTTTTCTTTTTTATTAGTGTGATATAGATCTATGTTGTGAGTACTTTAGTTATTATTGTGAGATACTTAGTAAAAAGTAACATTTTAAATAAATATATGTACGTGTATTTACCGAGAAATACTTCCCACACAACTATCGTGATATAAAAAGCTTGGTGGAAAATATCGTACGCTTTGTCGCTAACAAAAGTTTTGATATGAACAAAACTGGGCTATATGAAATATGGCGTGATATCCAAAATGTAATATCTGTGAATGTTGGTTATTATATGAATTGCTCCTTATGTTAAATGTTACGGGGAAATGTAATAAAATTGCATTTTCCATATGAACACGCTAGTTCTGAATGTATTTCTTGCGTAATAGTGGAAAAAATACATTTTTATATTCCAACACTGTTGCTCATTAAGCGCCTCTAGCACGGTTAAGTTCAAGGTTTTTTAAAGATATTTCATTCCCTGCCTCCGCTTTGATCTGTCTCCATAATGGAGAAGATTTATTAAAAATAAAAAAAAGAATTCTATATGTGTTGCAAAAGAAACTTATTCAAAAGGAATAAATCGCATATATTTGTAAGCTGAATTATTAATATTATTCAAATATTTAATAAGACATGATTTTTCATAATAAAAATTTATATAAATTAGAATTAGAATGATACACGAACGAAAATGTATAATAGGTATAATATTTTTAAAATGTCTGAAAGATTGTTTTCTATAAAATAAATCTTTGCAACACCTTGTAGCAGCGAACAGATTTTTAAAAATTAAAAAAAGTAATTTAGTATTGCATTTTCATACTGCATGTTAAATAGCAGTTATTCAGTTTCAAAGACCTTAATGAAACGAGTACAAATGAATAAATAATTATGGTTCAAAGTGTGGCTAAAGAAAGTTCCGCAAAGACCACTTGGCCAGTTCACTCCTAGCTTCTGATATTCCATTAAGGAAATCGTAACAAAACTTGATGTTGGCTAAGTGCTTTGAAGTTTCTAATGCTTTACTACCAACACTTATCGTCGATTTTTCTTAATTAATGTCTAGATACAAATAAATTAACATTTGCTGAGCATTTTTCAATGATTTGGTATTGTAACGAGTAACTAAAAACATGGTTGCAAACCGGATAATCTTGCTAACTTATTATTTTATGTGCATGTTATAAAAGTAGCATTAAAGGCAATAAATAAATGAATTTTCGTGTATCATCTATATCTATGTATATTTGATTAAAAACTATATCTTATTTTTTTACATTAAATTATAATTTTGACTAAATGTTAATTTATACAGTCAGACTGATATTACATAGAAAAGTATTGATTTCATTTTAAATACGACTACTATAATTATAAGAAAGGCTAAGGACTGAAGTGTTAAAATAACTTGATGATTTTTACTTTTATAAGTTGGAAGCTTTCAACACTTTCAAATGATTATGTATATGAAAATAAGAGATGTTAAGAAGAGACAAAACTTCTAAGCATTCCACGGATTAACCGTGCGTGTGCCGGGTCCATCGTTGCAGGGAGAGGAGCTTCAACAGTGCCTGGGACTTGCGACCCAGGTGTAGGTTAAAGGGGCCTCTATCTACCGCGCGTTAAACGCTCACCTCCACTATCCAAGCTTTTCTCTGTACCTAACCAAATTTGAAACTTTTGGGCGGGAATTAAATATAGAAATTTAGTGATATAGGGGAGTCTCGCTTAAATTACATAAATAAAAAATATCATTTATTTAATAGTTAAGATATTGTCAAGTAGGAGGCATAAATATTAAAATTAAGGGGACTGTAAATGTGGTGATCATGGTACGGTACTCTATAAACATATGAGGTTATTTTAAGTTTAGCAACTTTCCCATAAGACTAATCTTCTTCACAATGTCCATTGGTGTTATATTAACAGTAAAATGGTAACAAAAAATATCTTAAGTTTTTCAAAGTTAACTTTATATATACCAAACTAGTTTTGGGCAAAGGTCTCAAAGTTAAAAACGATTCAACGTATGAGCTTAATGAATTGATTAGTTGGTAAAGTTTGTAACGAACTATACCAACAATATATTCTGTTTCTTAATTTAACTATGTATACATTTGTAATTAGCCTTATGTGTTTGAAATAAAACCTAGACAATTAAGTGTAGTTTTTTTTAATAGGCAGTAAATTAATTTTGTTTTATTTTCAGTGAGATCAACGATATAAATCTTGGTCTTTTGGTGGAGGTGTGGAATAAAGGCGTCATTTGGGATCGCGCCTTGGGGTACCATTACCTGCCGCTAACTTCCGTCGCTTACGATGAGGTAATATGATAATGTCTTTTAAACAAAATTTCCAACATTTTTTATAAACCATATTTAACGTGTCTTTTTATGTTCATTATCCATTGCTCCTTTAGCAAGAGTGCGGTGGTAGGTGGGTGGAGTTGGAGGCGCAGCTGATGATGCGCGGCGGCGCTGTGGTCGGCACCACCGGCCCCACCGGACATGCCTTGTTACTGGACTGCCGATTCGAACCACCGTTCGGTATGTACTTCATTCATTACCGTCCAATCTATTCTGATGAACTATTGCATATACGAGAAACGAGATGTCCGGAATCTACATACATATATCGGTTTAATGAATTAGCTATCGTGATAAGCATACGATTAATTTGACAAATAAATACAAATATAATGATTTCGGAATATCTATAATACTATTTAAAGGATATTTGTTCAATAACTTTAATATAACCCAAATACGGTAGGTTATTGTAGGCATCGCTGTATTTCATGTACAAATAAATTCATATTTTTTTAAGGTTTAATATGTATTATTCTATTTAATGTATATTATTATATTCTGCAAATATTCCATAAAAGACCTCGGTATAGTAAAGGCTATTCATCCTTGTGCACTTTCTAGTTTGTAATATCTATATGGTGAAGTTAAGTATTAAATACATCTAATAATAACTTAACATGTAACCAACACTTTCAACTTTGTTAGCGTAACGTGATCATCGGGTAGCTTCGAACTCAAAGTTTAACTTACTATTAATCAATATTTGAGTGAACTAAGTTTATTTTCATCCAAACTAAATTACAGACTGTTGTTGCAACACGTATTAAATTATATTAATGGTACAACTTGTTTGAATGCTCTAAATAGATTTTAGACGAAGAATTTGTTCAGAAAGAATTTCAGGTTGTAATATAAATTTTAAGTAGGAAATGCTGAAAGACAAATAGGTTGTGATAAATATTTTTAAAGGTGCCATAATTTCGTTAGTGTGAATTAATTTTCAGTTTAAAACGCTTTTAGAGCACACGTACCTCTTGACCTACCTTGGCTCGATTTCAAGCCGTACAGGCCTTGCTGTCTTCCATTCCCTCAAGCAGTATGCGAAGCGCCTTTTAGTGTATGAATTTGCTTCGTGACTATGAATTGTATGTGTTCTTAAATAATCTAAGAGTTAGATTCAACCTTAATATTTTTAAGAGATATCTTACATACTTATATATTGAATATAACAAAAGTTTCAGTCATAACATGGAAATGAGGACAAAAAATATGAAATATCGGAAATATATTTTCGAAATAAGGATAATGTATAGGAAAAAGTCGTCATGAGTTGTTGCTTCACTTGGCAGCAACTACATAATTTGTTAAGATGGCGCCGCCATCAAACCATCCTCGCCAATTTATGACGTTGTTTGGAACCGATACGCGTATTTCAGTGTTGATCTGAATAAAGATTATTGACACAAATATCAAAGACTATTTTGAAGAGATTTTATGTAACTGATAATAAATTTGAAGGCAATGATATAGTTTCTTTTAAAACAATCAATTCATTTCGGAAACAATTTTGCATTTAGGTAGCAACAGTCCTGATTATATAGGCTTTCTGTGTTCTTCGACATATGCGAATGGAGCAAAACGGTAATGCTCACCAGATTTTTTACAAAGAAAATAAATACAAATTATCCTAGAATTTTATCATGAAATGCAATAAATAATGACCCCTTTTCATTCAAGTTTATTTTAAATACATTTTTTTCAATTGACGTACAAAATATCATCCAAGGTCACTATCATTGAGGCATGTAATAGGGTGAGATCGTTACATTTTTGTTATTTATGTTCAAGTGGCGCCGTCTGGTCGTTTGAGTCTGGTCTTTGAAGGTCGGTCTGACGGCAAGGATTTCTATCTTCACACAGACCATTCGGCGACGACGGGAAATGAATAGTATAATTTTTTTTCCCACTAGCCACACCAAAATTATTCATTAATCACTATTTTAAAGAGAATTCGTTTTGTATGAAAATTTTTTCGTGTTAAATATTCGATCTGTCGAAACTGATTACCAATAGGTTTTCATTATTGCAATTTTAATTACTTTTTTTAAAGTGAAATGTTGCAAACGAGCAGACGGCCTACTTGATGGAAGGTCGTTACCATCGTTCATGAACATCCGAAACATCTTTGTTGCAGTTGCATTGCCAACCTTGTTTTTTAAGGAATAGGGAGGGATGGAAATAAGGTAATGGTAAGAAAGGTTGGGAATAGGGAAAGGGCAACAGGTTTCCTCACTCATCGGACGAAACGCAGCAATTAAAGGCTACTTCATGCCGATCTTCTGTGAGAGGGTGGTACTTGTCCGGTCGATCCAGCCCATGTTCGAATTGTCGTAACTGACCACAGCTAGGCTCTATCACTTAAAAATCTTATCATACATAAAATAAAAACATTTTACCTATGTTATTGATACTGCTTTCCGATGATTATTAAAGAAGGCTTTTTAAGTTTATTTTTATGTAAGTAAAACTAAAGTACATATGTATATGACTAACTTTATTTGGTAAATTTAAAGTAATCAGATCTTTTTTAAACAGAAAATATTGCTTTTAAAAGCGAACGGCTTTTATTATCTATGTTAAATAGAGTAACATCCGTCTCTTGTCTCCGCTTCCTCCCGATACGAGGATGGAAAACGAGGAAGCGACAACTGTATGGGGAAATCAATTCTTATAAAGTTTACACACCCTGTATTTCATCTGTATGAAGTATATCTCGCGTTTGACGTAAAAGCATATTTTACATACAAAATCTGCCATGTCTAACTAAAAAATATTTTAATTTATCTAGTTTTGTTCGGTTTATAAGTTGTTTTATTTTAAAACAGTTGATTACTTTAGGGTAAACTGAGATCTGAGCTGTTAACTTCAATGGTTAATTAAGATAAACTGCGAGATTACTTTATGCTAACGCGTTTACTGGGAAGAAATTCGAAGATTGAAGAGGAGATGTTTTCCAAAATCACAAAGAGAGATACTTTTAACCCTTTTTTTTAATTACATGATCCTTAAGAGTACAATAATAACTACAGTTGTTTACTAGTACTTTTCCTGGGATTGTATATTTTATGTCTCTCGAATTTTATCAATAAAAACGAATACTATGAACTATTTATTTTTCTATACTTTATTGAATATTGTCTGGTGACGATCTATTCTCCTGTGTTTTAATAATAATAAAAGCTGACATTTCGACGTGATACTGTCGTGACACCTATGCATCTATTGTACAGATGCGTTATTTATTCACAGATGCATTTCCATCTGTCGTTCTGAAGCCACACAATGGCCTACTGTGACACGTCAAAGTTTATTTGGTTTCTGTACAAAGTTTCGACATTGTTTACGAATTATTACGTAACTTTTTTTCTCTCCAACGGATTTCTTTCTAACTTTGTAACGAGTGGAAATAAAAGTTGTTTGGATGTTTCATTTTTTACGTTATTTTCTTTATAAAAATCAGTGACAAAAAAATGTAATAATATAGGTATAATTATTGTTAACATACTCTTATTGAAAAACAAAAAAAATAACTATATATGTTTAATAAATAAAATATTTTGAGGTCGAACATCTAATAAATTTAGAAAGTGAACATATTATAGGGTTAATTGAATTGAAAACTCAACATGTTACCTAAAACACTTTACAGGATATTGGATGAAACGATCCTAATATCACGAGCGGAAACTAGTAACTAAAGTAATCTTAAAACTCATTAAATTTCATCAAAAATAGCACAGAAAACAGCCAATAACAAAAACGGTATTATAACAAGAAAAAGCTGTTACTTTATGATTACCAGTTTAACTTTCAACTTACGTTTGATTACTTTGTAGTGTGTTAAACGGAAGGCAACTAACAAGACTAATCTACACTTATATTTGAATGAATAGTTACGTATTTCTTCCCACAAATATAGCTACGCTTAGCATTTGAAGTATAAGGTAATATTATTCTAATACAATATATTTATATTATTAAGAATCTATTTTTCTCTTTCATTTCAGTTACAAGTAATTAAGTCGTATAGTTTTACGCACAAAGTAAAAAACACTACAAGCATCCGTACTGTACGTGTCAATTTCTGCCAGAACTCTGTTCCATTCGAAAATAGATCTAGACAAATTGAAATAGAGTCGCGTCGTTTTGCTCCGAGAGCCGTTCATAATTGGATGGTTGGATGGTTGTTTTACGATGAAATGGGGGCATCTTCCGAGCTGTCGCGATGCCACCCGTTCTAATTATACTTTTCTAAAGCCAGTTCTACTGCCTGGTCGGCCGGCGTTCTACGGCTTACAAATTTGTCGAGGGTCTATGTAAGTATCTTTGTATAATTCGGAAGGGTTCAGTGTATTTTTTTTATATTATTATTATGCTAAAGTCAACGATATTTGTAGACGTATGTGCGTCTCTTTCTACTAGTGTATACGTTTTATGATCGATATAAAGTGGTGTTAGAGGGAGGTAGCATTAGTTTATTACGTCGTATTTTAATTTCATTATTTGTAAACATGTCATGTTTTAGCGTCAACAGTAGCGGTTTAGGCGTAAGAGTTTTTGCAGATCTGATACATACTGCCGTAGTGACAGTTGCAATGAGTCTGAATAATTAGTGTTTATGTGAATGAATTATGAGTTAATAAGAGATAATTGGCTGTCTCTTTCATGTATGTGTATCATTCGATGACAATGGCTTTGTATGCCGACTGCTTATTTACTTGAGTGCTACATTTCGCATTACAATTCGCATACTTTTTGCTCAAGCTCCGTATAGAAAAGTTTTTTTGCAACACATTTACAAATGTATTATTCTTGAAAAGTATTGAGTATATATAGGTTTAAAACATCTCTTCAGATGAAAAATGGAATATACACTAGTTGATTAGAAAAATCTTGTTTAAGAAAATATAATTTGAGTAGCTTGAAAGCGGTTTTATGTACATAAGTTTTGAGATTTTATTTTACATAATACTAAGATTACGTTGAAAGACTTTATGCTTAAGTAAAAATATACATATACATACAGAGGCAAATGTGTTATGATGTAATTCCTTGACAGAATTGCGTGTTTTCATACCATAACAGTACTGAAAACCATTTTTAAAATTCTAGAAATATGAACTACAAGAATAAATAATTTTATATGAGTCTTATAATTTTTAAGGGTTAAGTTTTAAATGTTAAAAATAAACAAAATTTAGTTCAAGTTAATAAAATGTCAAGAGAGAACAGTATATACCAACTAATAATTAGGAGTTTTACTCTACTACTACGAATTTTAATGAATAATAATAATTAATAAATTATAAATATATATATATATATATATAATAAATACTGTCTCTTTAGCTGAAATACTGTCTCTTTAGTTTACTTTTGTTTAGAGTTATCAATGCACATTTATTTCATATAACCCAATATTCACTTACACGAAAAGTCATTATCATAGTAGGTATGTGAAATAAGATATAATTTTCCGATTAAAAAATAAAATTTATATGAGATTTGTGTTTTAAGACAAGTTCCACAGTATGTATTACTTTTGAATATATTGAAATAAAATAAACACAGTTGTTCTTTCCAATTGTTGGTTTGGCTTACAGTTTTATTTATTTTATAATAATTATTTATTATAAATAAATATAACGCTTCGAGCACATAGTGTTTGTTACTAGGAACTATGAAACGATTTTTTTATAGCTTTGTAATGTTACATTCAGATTATCAATATGAATATTCAAATTTAATTTTCATTATAATTATCTTTGATTTAGGAGATGATATCAATATAAACACACATATATACCAACATACAAACCTACAGGAATATTTACTTATAATTTATATAATTAAACATAGATAAAGTTGTACTTGGAAGATCACTTGTCCCTCTAGGGTTTTGAACTGTCTTTTAACACCTCTTTCCAAAATTATAGGCTAGCTACTTTCCTAGAACTTTTGATTTAATTTGTAATAATGCTTGTAGAATTTGGGAAAAACCCAGTAAAATAGGATATCTCGTTCTCGTTGTGCTCCATTGTAAAAGTTATTTGTTTTCTTGTTAAAAATAAAGTTTCTTGTTACAAAAATAATCAATCAAATAAATTTATACTACATATAAAACATGAATTACTGTATTTTGAAATTACTCAAAATTTGTTAAAGTATTACTTACTGTGCTTTGAAATAACACTTAATTAATTAAAAGTATCGTTATAGAAATAAGTATTATATATATAATAGTAATAAATAAGCATGTATAAATCATTAAGTGTAACAGTTTTAATGAAAAAATAAGAATAAAGGTGGCACTTCACTTGGCGTTTAGTTGTTGTGTTCGTCCAAATAAGTCCATTTGGGGTGGATTTATTCGTCTTCATTTGACATATTTGCACAAATAAGCGAAAACGTGTAAAGACGTGTTGTTAGCATGTCAAGTGTGGTTGTCGTGTTTGTGCTATTTGGTCTACGTACAAATATTTGGACAAATGCGGCGAATACGCTACTCGAATACGCAACGCCAAGTGAAGTGCCACCTTTAAGAATAATATAACTGTCCCGGTAAGGTTACAAAGCAAATTCACACAAAATGAGGGTAATGTTAAAAAATATGCTTGTTAGTGATTTATTTCTTTAAACGCCTTTTACATCACGCGATTGCGTTGTTTTAATTCTTTTCTATTAATATTGTATTTCGTTGTTATATTTCTTTGTGCTATTTTAAGCATTTGGATAATTAGTCGTACATTTGTGTGAACATTTTTGTTTTTAATATCAATATTTCTTAGAAATATCTATTTGAAAACTGCTGCTCTTTACGGCGACAATATATTTTTAAGCTATAAAAATCTTCTTGAGGTATTGTGTCTTGAAAACTTTTCATCTATACAGAAACTTCACGACAAAGACACCTAACATATACATATGTATCTATCTATTATAAGCGGTGCTATATGGGTCAGTAAACCTGACATTTAATGGGTCAAATCGTGACATAATATTATATAATATAATATAAATATTAAATATTAATTTTAAATTGATTATTTTAAAATTAACTTTAAAATATCTGCTTACATGTTTTGGATGATTTCAAAAGTATATTTAGTTATTATTCGTTAAAACATCCTACGACTTTTTTTTTCAATATGAAATTATATTTAAATCTATCTAAAACAACAAAAAATATTTTTCTTAATTTCATTTAATAATTCTAAACAAGAATGTTTCCGAAGAAAGCATTTTGTATTCCATTTCAATAAAATAAAAGTAGCATACACAATGATCACAAAAATAAAGAATCTCACCCTTGAATTTGAAAACTTAATAAATCTAAATGATAATTATTGTTGATGATGAAGTATGTATGTAAATCACGACCTAAAAAACCGTTTCTAGAGGAAATTATCATCTTTTCCTCCCGAAGTTATTAAAACTAAACCGTATACTCGTGGAAACAAGAGCTAATTAATACATGCCTGAGCATTTCAAGTATAACACGTAACCTACATTTTAAAAACGTTACTTGAAATCTATGTAGATTTCTACGTAGTGAAAAAAAAATTAATATGACAATTTTATGTGTATAATGTAAAGATAAAGTTTCATTTCATATCAAATGTATATTACGTTATATTATATAATATTGCTATAACAGGATTTTTTCTTCAAGGACTATTTTTAACTTGCTATTCATTTACCATTTCCCGAGCGATTTTCTTCGTGACAAACTTATTCTGCTACTGAATTGCATTGCCCGCAGCTAATTGCTTATAACCTATCGGTAATAAGCTTTCAGTTGATGAAGAAACAGATTAAATTTCGCTAAATTAGGTCAGTTGTCTGTTAACGTTCTGATTGATATCAAGGGCCCTTTAAAAGATTGTTAGGGAAGTGATTTACTTGGCGCTGTTATTACAATAATTTAGATTTATTTTTAAATTAAATAGATGTATTAATTTTAAATTTAATGTATATGTTTTCTTTATTTAATTCTAGTTACGAATAAACCAAATCGTCTTGCACTTTGATAAATAATTTGAGATTAATTTACATTTCAAATAAATAATAATTATCAATTTTATTATGGCAAAAATATTTTTTCATACAGGCTTGCTTCATCGCCTCTTTAATTCTAAGCAAAGTGTTTAATTAAAAATGAGTCTTAATATCATACATATCTTAATTACAACGAGGTTTTAGGCGTGTGAGGAAAAGGTTAACAAATTAAATATTACACAATAGAATAGTATACTAACTTAAAGCGACTTTAAGTTAACGTGCTGTGTAAATTTAACTACTATAAAATTATATTATATCGAAAAAGATTTTATATAGCCCGAACCACATAAAATTTTTAATAAGTTAAAAGAATAAATCTTACTTTCTAGTGTCACATGACGTCATTACAGATGCAGAAGGTACCGGTGGAACCGACTTGCAGCGCAAGTTGGACCTGCTTAACGGCGCCCTCGACGCAGAGCGCGCGGAACAGGCGAGACGGCAGCTACAATACGTTGCGCATTGTAAGTTGCATAAGGATGTATTAAATTGCATTAAGATGCGTTAAATTGCGTTACAAGATGCTATGATCATCGTTCAAAATATAAATCATTAATTCAATTTATGGCGTAAAATGTAAACGCAGCTAAAATGTTATAGTTTTTCTCTTGCTAACAAAAGGAAATTTCATTATTTTTCAACATTTAATAGAATGCTTATTGATCACATATCAGTATCGATATACTGAATGTCTGCCAACTTCTACTAAAAAGAATTTTTCAGTAGATACTTGTTCTTTACTATAAGTTTAAAATGAACTAGTTAGAGCTTTTTCAGGCTACACTTAGTTTTAACAATGAATATATTCTGATACAAATAACACTAAACTTTTAGTAGAAAATTTAACATCAACAAAGTATGTTTGAATAATATTCCTTAGTTCATAAAATAATAAAGTAGATATTATTTTAACTACTCGATGGAAATAGCTCAACTAATAAAGAATATTACAAAATAAACTTTACGATTCGAAAAGATGTAATACCTTTTATGAAGTTTCAATTTCTATATTCCATACATTTCAGATACTTTTGACGTGAATAATAAACGAGTGGTCTGGGAAAATAAATCAGTTAAATACAATATGGAAACCTAAGTAAACCATTACTTTTATCAAGAAATATCTGAGCAAATATATTCCTCAAATAATGTTTCTAATAAATAAGGTCGTTGACCTCGGCACTCTTGAAATGAAAAACGTGTCACAGTACACTAGCGACGAGGATTTTATTAGACACAAAGTCATCAAATATATTTGTATTATGACATACTAGATTTTACTATTGACTTTCCTTGTTTATTCAAAGTTAACTACACTGTGATACTTTTTATTATATGCTATAATGTAAACGTTTTTCTATTGAAGCCTACCACGATAAAAATAAAAATTAAATAAATTTTGCGTTAATTCTTTTTAATAAAAACACATATACGCTTATAAATATATACAAATTTGGAAAATAATATTAAGGGGATTTCATTGAAAAATTATTCTGTAACGGTTGCTAATAGGAAAACATTGGAATGAGAAATTTGTTAACACATGTCTAAGAGTTTGTTTGTGTAAACTATAAATTTCTGATGTTGTAAACAATCCAATTATTATTTATGGTTGATTGTTAGGTTAGGAGATTGTTTTAAATAACATAAACACATGTTGTATTTGCCTCAACATTATAAATATTTTTTAGTATTTTCTTCGAGTTCATGAGTTCTATAGACCTCTCAGTAGCAGCTCAGCCTTTAAAGGACCTTCTTGAAAAGGCTTACCACAATTATTGTTACAAAAGTACTTTTATCCTTTTCCGATTGGTTGTTAATTCTTTGTTTTTTAAAAGGGGTGAAAATTAATTACACTCATTTTCTCTACACATGCGACGAGAAATGAAATGTAAGGTTTTTGTGGAAAAACTAATGTCTTGTCATAGCACGAAATAGCATTGAAGAGCATTTTGAAATTGTTGTTTTTAGACATCGAGTTCACGGAAGGATTAAAACAATTTAGGAATCTATTTATTTAATAAAACAATTATAAGTATAGCTTATATAAAAATCAAAACGAGGAAAAATCATAGATAATGATTCAAAAAACATACATAATAATTTATTTGAGTTTGTATGTATGTGGTTCCGCAATAAACACGAAAACTACTTATCGAATGTACGGTAAAAAGGCTACCACTAGAATATGTCTTTATGCTTACTAGAAGTTGCATCGTCACACGATATAATAGCTTTTCCGTTCCTCATTCAGTGACTATAATTTTGTAGAGGTTTATGATTGAAAGACTGTTAGCGCTCCGAATGTAGTGTGACCATTCATATTTGGAGTAAAGATGTTAATCTCTAGTCAAATTACTTGATAATATTTTTTCATCTTTATAGAATCAAAAACATTTATAAACATCTACATTGATTTGAAAATAAATTTTGCATCTTTTATTGTTATTCAAAACAATAATTGGCTATAGTGTGTACGTAGTACTTTAAATTTAATGACTTTTTGGCAAAACATTTTAAGGGAAATCTACATTAATTAATTTATCTATCAAAGAACGTAAAGTCGTTTAAGTAATGATTTGTAACATACAGATGTATATCAAATTTACATAAATCTTTAAATTCTTTAGGAGATTGTTATTTTTGAGCACCTTAACATTGTTGTTTTTATTAAAATATATATTCAGGTGAATAGAAATGGGCTTTTTACCATATAAGTTTGAAAGTAGATTATTATTTCTATGTGCGCTTCTCGGTGGCGAAATGAAAAGCTACAAATTAAACTTTATTTCTGTATATAAATCCCTGGATATGGTATTTCTCAGAATGAAGTAGCTGGATGGGTTGTATAAAAGATTTATTCAAAGTAGTAGCAGAAACCTCAGTCCATTAATAAGGCGTGACATAGAAATTTTCTTGTACTTTTATCTAAATACTAGTTTTTGAAATGTATAGCTGACCGGGCGAATTCTTTTCCTCTTTAAGGACAGAATATAAGAAAATTTTGGATTTGATCAAGTTATATTTTTTCTTTTTTAATTGGAGGAAAAGTATCCTATGTCCTTTCCCTTGTTCTAGCTATCTCTTCACCAATTTTCAGTCAAATCCGTAAAGCCGTTCTTAAGTTATAAATAGTTTAACTAACACGACTTTATTTTATATATAAAGGTTATTATCATTATAATTATGATCGGAGGAATCTTCTATTGTTTTAGTTAATATATTTTTAATGTTTTTATTTACAGCCGGGTATTCCGAGGATTCTGACTACACGTCTGACCTCAACTACCCCGTGGGTCAGCACGCTAATTGCAGCGCATCGCAGTTCAGGAGCGCCGCGCATCAGATGCATACGCCGCAGGTATTCATTTATTGTACATATAATAAATTAATAGTTTCATTTAGATACATAAACCTATCAGAGATCACGATAACTGCAGAAGTAATAGAAATCCATTAGGATAAGTTCTATCTCCGTGTAAAAAGTAGCATAGTGAGATCGTAGTAGCTCAGGAAAGAAGTTTTTTTCAATAGTCTCATTTCTTAATTAAGTCAGTAGGACTTACTACTACTACTTTACTTTCATATAACCTTTTTTAGTCATGATAAATCAGCTTGATTTAAATTTAATAATTTGTTCTTCATAATAAGTTCATTTTATTAATTGTTTTTGTTAAATTACAGAGGTCTTTGGAGGCGTCACGAGAGAATTCATACGAGAGAGAAGAATATCATCTGCATGGAGATACCGACCCTCTCTATTATAATAGTCAACCAAGAACTAATAGGTACTATTATTATAATGTACAAAAGTTCAAAGAATACTATCGGGAAAATTTATACTTAGTGATTATTAAATTTATATTTTTCATTAAAATTGTTGAAGAATGGTCAGTTCCTGGAGTCTATGTAAGGCAATTTCTTCTTGCGTTGCTTTGCCAAAAACACTATCCTCTAATGAATATGGATGCTTGTCACTTTCAAGATTCTTTCTCATGAAAGAACCCTGGCTGCCTAAGTATCATCTATAGTTATTCCATACATTCTTCAACCTGTAATAGCACTGGAGATTTGGTTTTAAAAGTCATTGAATAAAAGTTAATATTTTCTTAAAATTTAAGTATAAATATTTAAGCGCTTGATAATATATTGTTATTAATAAGTTTGATGTTTATTTCAGGATAGAGACATGGTCGCAACTTCATGCACAGGCGAGCGTGGAATCAGCTGTGTCATGGAGAACAGCAACAGATTGGCAGTCGGGAGGTACGTAGACATTTATTATTTATTTATAACAAAGAAAAAAGATCTTATTTTCATAATAAATGAATTCACATCTCGTCTGCCCGTAATCACGGTTACTGAAAACTAACCGATATATCGGAAGTATGTAGTTTAAAATAAATTATATACGCGTAGTTATCCGAATATATTAGTTTCATTTAAATGAATACTCGCGAAAGTTTTAGATTTCATTATTTATAATAGTTGTTGCACAATAATATTAAACAAGTGTAATTAACAACAAATGTACTATATTTTGTGTCTTTTATAAAAGACACTAACATGATTATTAAATAACTAAGAAACTAGGTGTATTAAAAATGCAGGATTTTAAATATTTTCTAGCTTAAATTGAAAAAGTTTTAGGAAAATTTGTGAATTTTTTATCAAAAAAAGGTTTCATATCTTTCACCCTCAAATAGTTCAGCAACAATTTTTTTTAAATACATCTTCTTCGCTTGGTTCTGAATTCAATTACGAAATTTAGAGGAAGCAGACGGTTTGAAAAGCTAGTATATAATACAAAGGAAAAATAATTTAAATGCATATATTAAATATACGCTGTACGACTTAAATAAACTCTGTTGTCAGTATTACAATATCAATTATTATTAATCTATTTTTAATATCATATTCAAACTTTTTAGTTTAACTAGTTGTAGTAATTATGTATCCCTAATGTAAAGGTTATATATTTTTGTTGATTGAAATTTTAAAGCCTATATTTTCATCAATATTATTTATGCGACCATTAATTTAACTCGTACATCTAAAGAAGAATTCCTAAGTAAGGTTTAATTTTTTGCCTCTGGATAAAGTGACGACGAAAGAGGCTTTTTAATATTTAATATTGACATAAATAAATAACATAAGATGGTTTTACTGGATGTTTAAATTTTTTTTTTCAGAGGAACAGCGAAGGCCTAGCCTCGAGCGTCAAAACACGTTATACGATGATAGTATAGGATACGGGTATGACCCATACACCACTAGCACGCACATTAGGTAAGTAAACACATCCTATTTAATCCTTTATAGTTCTGATCATCAAGGGTTTTTAGTTAAAAACATTTTTTGGGAGGTCTTGTCATGAATGCTATTTATTCATGGTATTGGTTAGATCTTTTTCCTGGCTATAGTTCTAAAATTTTGGTTGATTTGGTTTTATTGAGAGACTAAAAATGTTTTTGTCAGATTGAATAGTTATTAAACTAAAATCTATTTGTGTGGAGCTAGATTATTACCAATCCAAAAAAAGAATTTTAAAAGTCTGTATTATTATTTTTATATTATTACCCACAGTATATAGAATGAAAATAGTTTAATTCTACTTAAATTAAGTTAAATTAATAATAAACGTTCATTTCAAACACAGGGACCATTCACATTTATCACATCAAACCAGCTACGAGGAGTATTATGACTCCAGCAGCTACCAGTATCCATACGATGCTTACGGTCGGTACTTCTTCGAAGAGTCTCTAGGCCTAACTCCGACGGAATATGAAAACATCGTCAATAAACGACGATCTTCTGTCGTCCAACTGCCGCAAATGCCGCCCAAACAGGTAAAAACATTGATTCAAATAGATTTTTCTGTTTCTTTTTGTTAAAGTTTCTTTGGTATTAACTTGGTTGGAATGTTTTCATTCCCTATATAAGAAATGCTATGAAAATTACATACTATATTTAGTGTGTATACAAATTCATTCAGATCTCACTTGACTGCTGATTCTATGATTGCCTTTAGGGCTTTTGAATTATAAGAGATCACATATAATCTTCTAGGAAATCAAATAAAGCTGAATATGTGTAACAAAAACTTCAACATTTTGAATTTTTTACTCACAATATATTGTCATTTATATTACATATTGATATCCAAAAATAACTATTTTTTTATTCATCATGTAACAGTTGCCACCATCGTCTAGATATTCTGACTACAATGAAATGGCTCCATACAGACCGCGGCCGCGACGTACAACAGCTAGTCTTCCAGGTAAAATATATCACAAAATTATTAAAATGTATTTATTCATTTTTGTTATTAAAGATAATTGTCAGTAAGCATTTATAAGTCATATCCCGATATAGCTGATTAGGTATTTATACGAAGTTTTAGGTATTGTAAGATGAAAAAGTAGATAAATCTCAGAAATTTTTATAAGGTTATTTATTTATATCATTCATGACATTGATTGTCCTGAAAAAATACTGGTCCTGAGATAGACAAAAAAATATTGACACTTTCATCTCGTCTGCAAGTAATCATTATTGCTATAAAGTAATAGAACCTTGAAGAAAATGTAAAATAGTATAGGAATGAAGGAAAATATAGACAACGCAGTTAGATTGTTTTTTTGTTCACAATAGCAACACCTTCATCAACTCCGAAGCGTGGTCGGGCGTTGCCGGTGCCTCCCGGCAGCGAGTCAGGGTGGGGGCGCAGGGGTCGTCGCCTGCCTCAACCCCCCGCCATTAAGGCAGCCTCCCGACTCGTCACCGCTCACACTAAGACTGCGCACACCCATGTGCCTTACACTACCGGTAATTAACATACGTACACGTGAAGATTTTCTCCATGTTAGATAAGGCCTTTGCTTAGCAGTGGGCTCTAATAGGCTGATGATGATGATGATGTTGATGATGATACTCGGAGTCTCAGCTTGCGGATTCGGATATGTTCATTATTGTATTCTAACAATTCGCTCTCCAGTTCTCTACGGTCATGAAGGTCAATGGTCATACTGACCTGTGTGAAATTTGGTGTGAAGTTTCGAATTTTACAATCCACAAGTCAAACTTGCCTAGAGCTAGTTTTACAAGTACCATTATAATGCGATCTACGATATCTAAATATACATGTAGTAGATGGGTATATGTATCCCCGGGGAAAAAAAACTAAAAAATGGCTCTCTCAATCTAAGGAATATATATATATATTTTAAATTCTCTTTTTTATGTATAATTTTATATTAATTTCTTTTATAGTATTTTTATCTTTAGTGAAGGGAGCCATTTTTAAACATAATTTAATGAGTCAAATAGAAAGGATACCCACAACGTTAATATATATCATTCAGGATATATCCATTTTATAGATATATCTATAGTCCATATTATTTAGCTTCAGGTAAACGCGCAAACTACAATTGAAAAAATACGCTGTTGTTGGTTGTTGTTTATTTCCTGGATATAATAACAAATCTTGATGGGATTCTTCTTTTTGCCACAAAGAGGTTTTCTTTTTTTTTAAGTTTTAAAAAGACTTAACCAGCTTTTTGTTTTTTTTTTATTAATTTTGTTATTAAAGAACTTAGTAGGAATCTAATTTCTAATTTTGAAAGCTCAGGCTTTGTCAGGGAATTCTAATTGTTCTTATCTTTTAATTGTTATTTGGTATCTGTGCAGAGCCTGAAAGAGCTGTTCCAGATGTTAGTTATGGTTACGACAATTACAAGACTCAACCACAGCATCAAGACGTCGTTACGGATCAATATCAAGACACCAATTATAATACGAAGTATGTTTATGTAATATTTAATTTTTTTATTATATGTATATGTTTTACAAATATTCAAATTAATTTAAATCTATAAGAATTTTAAATGAATGAATATTATTTTATTCCAATGTTTGATAGGAAAACAATAATGATTTTTTGGTTTATTTAAATTTGCATAATAAAGATTTTATATATGATTCTTTTATAAATACAAGGTCTAAATAATTGAACATAGAAAAAATAAAGCAAAGTAACAGTTATATTGTGATATTTTAACAGTTACGATGAGGATGGTATGCAGCCATTCTTTGATGAAACTCCCCACGCTACACCACCAGCTGCTACAGGTAACAGCATTTAATAAATAAATAATAATGGCAATGAAACATATAGTATCATATATAATTACGTAGCATTTTATTGGATTTATCTGTGACACTGAAAATAATTCAATGTTTTAAGATAAAAGTTTCCGTTACGCGGTCATGGTACACTTCCAGTTATTTTTATAATCAGTATGTTGTTGTGCCTTGATTGACAATGTTTCTTCGATTGTTTAACCAATGTTATGAAGAATTTACATTTTCAATATTCGAAAATATATTTTCAGCTCAAAAGGCGTCGTGGGCTGAAACGGAAACTACAACTCAATTTTCTTATCCGGTCACAAGTGAACTGGATTCTGTGATACCCAAGTCTGTGCCATCAAAACTTAGTTCATACGTTCATCCGCCTGTTACAAATAAGCAAGATATTTATAGGGAGCAAAATTATCAATCGTATGATACGAAATACGATAGTAGACAAGAGTTTATTAAGTTTCAACAAGATCAAACTTATCCAGAGGAAGTTATACCAAACCAATATCTGGATCAAAAGACGGATTATGGCTATCAGTATCCAACTGATCAGGAATATCAATTTAAAGGGAAGCAAGATTATACTGATGATGAACGTGAGTATCAGAAGCAGCAGGAATTGGTGCAATTGGAACAAACATATTTCGAAGACTTGCACCAGTTTCAGCAAAGTCGTCAAAGCCAGCATGAGCGATTAAATCAACAAAATGAAGGCCTTAATAAAGACCAGTTCCATCAACAAGATCAATTATTTCAAAAGGATAGATTCGATCAACCAGATTTACGACCTTATCAAAAAGATCGCTATCCGACAGATCAAATATATCAGCAGGATCGAATAGCTCAAAAAGATCAGGCTTACCAAAAGGATCTTTCATATCAGCAAGAAAGTAAATCGTTTCAACAAGAGCAGCGTTATCAGCCAGATCAAAATTATCAAACAAATCAACCATATCAAGAACAGTCATATTATCAAGAGACCTCATATCAGCCAGACCAAACATTCCAACAGGAAAAGCAACAGTATCAACAGGAATCATCTTACGTACAAGATCAGCAGTATCAAAAACAACATGAGGTCCAACAGCCACAACAATATACTCAACAACAGTCTTATCAGAAACACTACGATCAAGAAGCATTTGATAAGCAACCACAACAATTTATTCAAAACCAACAACAACAATACGAGCAACAGCAATATCAACAACAACAACAAAATCATCAACAACAACAACAACAACAACAACAAAATCAACAACAACAATATCTTGATCAGCAACATCTGCAGCAACAGCAACAACATACTTTACAGTACCAACAAAAGCAACAGTTACAGCAAAGCCAACAGCAACAGCAGCAGCAACAACAGAAACTTCCAACCCAACAGCTTCAAACAACTGTTTTAACAGGCGCAGCTACACTTGGATCATTGATGGCTGGAGGGGCGAAAAAATTAGGTAGTTTCTTCGGTGCAGCCGCAGCTGCTGTGGCACCCCCTGCTCCTAGTCAACAGCAGCAACAGCAACAACAACTTCAGCAACAGCAATTTCAGCAACAGCAGTTTCAGCAACAGCAGTTTCAGCAACAGCAACTTCAGCAACAGCAACAGCAGCAACAACAACAACTTCAGCAACAAGCACAAACAACAAGTATACCAATAACTTCAAGTACCGTAACACAACTACCTTCCGTGACAGCTCCGGCATCTAAGCCCTCAATCACCTCATCATCTGATATTTATACCACATCCGTCCTTGAAGAACAACCAACCTCACCTGGACACACGGTGACAACAACAGCTCCATCTTTACCGAGGACTCCATCACTAAAACGACAAGAATCAATACAAAGGCCTTCAGTACGTCGTACACGGACCTTACCCGATGCCCCAGAGGATTTTTCTCAGGGAAGTTTCGACGAAAGTGCCTACGAGGATGAGTACAATAAGACTGAACTTGATCAAGTAGATCGCGATAGAACATCCTTGGACAGGTATCGTGATGACGACTATCTTCACGACGTTATTCACGAGGATGTCATGGAAGAGGAGAAAATGGTTGATGAATCTGATATACAAAAGACTGCTTCACCTACTAAAACTATATCTCAAGTCAGAAAACCTTCAGTTGATAGTTATCATAGCCAAGCTCCCTCAGTTCTTGATAGAAAGACTTCCCAAAGCTCATTTATATCTCAACATGAAGACAAACTTACAGTGCCTACAACATTAGAAGGTAAATATTTGTTGTATTTAATTATAAAATTAAATATGTAACCAACGATTTTTTTCCTATTGATTTTCAATTTATTATATGTAAATTAAAATCGTTTTTTTATACTTAAAAAGAAAGCTATTGTTTAAAAATACTTAAATAATGAAATATCTTAAGAATTGGTGTTTTAACTAAATTCACTAAGTTTATGTTCCGTCATTTTTATCCAGAACAAGCTATGGATAAATCAAAAGTGACATTTCACGAAGAGCGAACGACATACCACGAGGTGCCTGACGAGCAAGACCGTTTTGAGAGACAGGAGTCATTTGACCAGGACACAGAATTTCCTGATGATCAGGATCAATATCAGGATGAAACGTTCAGGGATGATGAGAAATTCGTCGAGGAGGAGAGATTCAACGAAGCCGACGACCAGTATCCTGAGGATAGTGTCTTTAATGAAGACCAGGAAAGGCAGGAGGATGAACCGTTAGACTTCCAACCAGAGCAACCCAAACTAACAGCGAAGCAGAGGTGGCATCGAGCTTACAACAAGATCGTCATGAACGTGAGTAATATTTATAGCAAGTAGAATAAGTAGATAAACCATAAAGAAGTATTTTGAATACAGTTAGATCTATAATTTAAGTAATACAAGCTTCCGCCAGTGGCTTTGCTGACGTGGATATTAGTTTTGACTAGGTACCAAAAATATGAAGTTTCGACCGTAAAATATATTCTTAAATACAGGAAAATTTATAAATTTTCTATTATATCTTATTTTTTTCATATTTATATAAGCATATAATTTTATCTTATTTCAGCAGTTTTTGGTTTGATGGTTTATTATTATTTTTTATAATATTTTTATGACTATTATTCTATTTTAAATATATTTTATATGCAACAGAGAATTAACACCTAATACTATAAATAAGAGGATATTAAAAGGTAAGTTTAATTAAAAGAAAAGTGCTAGGAAAAAAGAATTTGATATGCCGTGATTTTATTGCTTGCTTTTAATTACATATAGTATAGATAGATAGAAAAATTTCCCAAAGGAATATATTTTTATTTAATACTTATTTAACATAAATTTTTTTTCAATGGTAAGAAAGGTAAACAAAAAATGAAATCGTACATAACATATATTGATCAGCTTACATACATGAGATTAATTAAACAATTTATACCTAAGATATAAAATATGTACAATCGAGAACCTTTTGTGGTAATGACAGCAATAAAAATCCGACTCAGCTATAGAACATAATACTTGAGTCTACTTTACGACTGTCTGTATACTTAATCAAGTTATCACACAATCGAAGTTAATCAAAGGTTGTCTAGCGCGGTTGGTGTCAGCACATTGTTCTTTAAGTGTATTACTATTGACAAGTACAATTGGCTTGTTCAGCTATGCGTTAATATTTTCGTTCAGTCACTTTAAATATTAAAATTTCTATATAAAATTATTAATTAGTTAAAAATAATTTATACTATCAATATGGTAGAAGCAACTGAATTTATTCAACAATTATTGTTGTTTTTTTTATTATATAATATATTATTTCAGTAGTGACACGTCATACAAACTATAGTATTTAATTCCCGCTGTGAAATAACGTTCAGATATAAGTAACTGCTGGGAAATGTGAAAATGCTGTTACGTTTCTGTACTCTTAATGTTTTGACCTTCGTAACTAAGCCTTTGCAATCTACAAGTGCTTGTAACGTTAAATTACAAGCATCTTGTGAACGAAATCTTAGCAATTATTAGAATTCTTACACCCTTTCCACGCATATTTCTCTGTAAAAAATATCTACTTTTAGTTTTTTAACGGATACTTTAAAAGCACGTTTCTGATATGAAATATATTTGTCCACACTCAATCTAATGAATACACCAGGTATATTCATTGCTTGAGTCCCAAAATTGATTTAACCTGGGAGACCTCTTAAAAAGATTTATCGTAAATTTATTTCACACGTAACTTCATTACTTTCTATTCAAAGCCAGAAAACTGAATGGGGACAGGAAATCTTATAACTATATTGATTAAGTAAAAGCTTGTGTTTATATATCTATGGACTTATAAATTTAATAAAGATACTTGCTCAGACGAAGTCATAATTTACAAAGAAGTAATTTAGTATATTTAAAAGGCATTTTTAATTTTTTTTAAAATATTAAATGACATTTGTAATTAGTATTGAAATCGTGTTCTACACAAATATTATGAAATAGGTTTTATTTGTCTTTATTAAATTAAAAGCCGTCACATGTTTATATATTTTATTTTAACTAAAAATGTACGTGGAGACGTATGAGTGATTACTTTAGTGATATAATTAAATGAAATTCTTGTTTTATTTATAGTTTGTTGATAATTCAATGGAAACATTTTGATTTAATAATGTTTTTCCTAGTTAGTCTTAAAAAATTAAATCATCAATATTGTACATTTTGTCGATCACTCTACACCCTACTGGTTAAGTGATGCCTCCCGCGGCTCCCTCAACGCTTTTGAACCCGATCGCTTCATTAGTTACTCCACACGAATACCTTCAGTCCGCAGACAGACCTTGTAGCGTACGCACATTAAAAAGTCAAAAAGAAAATTAGTTAAATAAATGTAGCCGGATTTTTCCGAGGTCGCGATAATACTATCCTGCGGGCGGCCGTGGCCGTAATTCCGACGCGCGCGCACCTATCAGCTATTTGTATGCAAATTTGTTTCATATCGTTCGTAAACCTTCAGTATTTGTTAAACTGTTGGGAATTAAACTGTTTTTTATTACGACAAAATGGTGAGAAGCAAGAAATGTCAAGCGGTCAGCGAAGCTGATGTCCGCCGTGATCAAACCTTTCCTGTTCTTTCGAGTGCTTCCAATGCTAGATTGAGAGTTCGACGTGGATCGAGTTTGACCGATTTGGATAAGCTTCGGTGTAGTTTAGGTTCCAGTGGGGGTGGGTCTATTGGGGATCTGATGAATATGTTCAGTGGTAGTGCAAATTCCATCGGAAGTGATACATTAGTGGCAAGAACAGTTCCGTTAGAGACTGTACGGCGTAGTATACCACCTATGTCTACGCCACCACCACTTCCGACGGCATCACCACTTCCGCCACCATCACCACTTATACACACGTCTAGACCAGTCGGCCCTTTGACGATGGCACAAAGAACTTTGCGTTTCAGTAGATTACTTAAATATCAGCCTTGTTCAAGTGATGTTGTAATTTTACTGGTGAGTATTAAATTCCATTACGTTTACAGGAAATATACGTTACTTATGATCAATAACCCAAATAGCAACCTTGGCAGTGCTACACACAAATATCATGTATTTCATTATCAAAAGCAATAACAAAATGTCAACTTACGTTATCATTAGATATTGCTTGTTAAATACGATTATTATCCTTAAAAGCTTTTTAAAATGAGTACATTTAACTATGGTTGTGATAAATCTCGAAATTAGGAAAGTATTTTGACATTACAAAACATTTTACTTTGGTAACAAAAGTTTTATACAGTTGAAGTAACTAATCATCTTCGACATCGATCATTTTAATTTAATGAGAAGAAAACGTATAACCTTGGTAGGTTTAATTGATGAGCAGTAATCTGATTATAAAATCACGGGAATACGCTTGAATAGACTTTCTCAAAACAGAATTCATATACTATATTCATATAATATATGTAGTAATTATATATATGTATGTTTGAAAATTATCAGATCTGTAAAAATTAATTAATTTACATTTCGATTTTTATAAAAAAAACATGAAGAATAAAAATTATAATTTCTGATATTTTATTTGGTAAATTATAAATATTTAAAAAAATATTTTTTTATTATTTGCTATTAACTACTAGTTAATTCGGGTGTACTAATATTTTATTCACTTTCCATATTAAAGATTATTTATTTATTTTAAAATAAAATATTGAAGTTTGTATCTTTTAGCTTTTTGTGAAAAAAAAACACATTTGTAGCTACACCATTATCTTTACCGTTTCCAGCGAGCAAATTAATCCTTATCAATTTAATGACCCTTGTTATCAATTAAAGGCGCAAAGACCTAAATTTTATGTTCTTCTTGTTGTAACTTTTTATAGTCTACTAGCTGATACCTGCGGCTTTGTCCGCGAATTAAATTTTTTTGAGATACCCGTTATCATCCTTAATAGGTTGTGGTGATAGTGGAACTACGACAGGAGAATGCCTTTTCATTTAAAAAATAACCTGATATTAAAAATCGGAGTGTAACTGATGGAGTCTTACCGTAATAGTCATATATTACAATTTCGAAATTTCTCTACTTAAATATACTATCCACCTGTCTGAAATTCCAGTTAAAATTGATCCAGTCATTTTAAATAGTGCCCGGCACTATCAGATAAACAAATGTTTTATATCCTTTTAATGGATGTATTGTATTGACTTTCATAGACTAAATTTTTAATTTAAAACAACCGGGACTAAAATAATTTAACGGGACTAAAAGTATCCTATAACTTGACCAGGAATATAAGGTACTACCATACAAAAAAATCAATCAGTCTAGTCGCTTCGAAATATCAATTCGTTAAATTTAACTCTGTACTACATCCTGACTCGATTATAACCAATTTTTTTTCTTTTTGCATAAAAATTTACTTTCTACGGTTACATATATGTATAGATTTTATAATAAAACTAGTTTTTGCCCGCGACTTCGTCCGCGTTAGTTTCGTCATTAGTAATATATGTATAGCTGACCGGGCGAACTCTATTCCGTTTTAGAGGCCATTAATAATCAGGTTTCTCCTGTTTCAATCGAACAGAATGATTGACATATTAGTTAGTTGTCAAATCTAATGTCAAAGAAAACGTTTGTATGGGAAATAGAAAAGGGCGGTTTTCAGGGTTTTACCGGAAATGAATCAATTTTTTTCAGCTTTCAAACCTTCCCTGAACCTCCACGAACATTTCAAGACTAAGATAAGGTAAATCCGTTCAGCCGTACTCGAGTTTTAGTGAGACTGAGGAACAGCAATTCATTTTTATATATACAGATTGATACTGTATACAAATATTGTTATTCATAGTACACAAATATGTTATGTTAATTCGACGGTATATTAACAATTCTTCTACCATTGTTCTCAATTTCTTTTCTCAACCCTATAGTCTCTACTAATTAATGATGATTGTACTTCATATAATCTAGCAAAATCTATTATTATTCTTAAGTATCAACGATAATAATGCGAATTAATTACATATAACATTAATTAATATGTATAACTAGTTTTTGCCCGCGACTTCGTCCGCGTTAATTTCAACATTAGTAATATATGTATAGCTGACCGGGCGAACTCTATTCCGTCCTAGAGGCCGTTAATAATCAGGTTTTTCCTGTTTCAATTGAACAGAATGATTGACATATTAGTTAGTTGTCAAATCTAATGTCAAAGAAAACATTTGTATGGGAAATAGAAAAGGGCTGTTTTTAGGGTTTTCCCGGAAATGAATCAATTTTTCTCACCTTTTATACCTTCCCTGAACCTCCACGAACATTTCAAGACTAAGATAAGATAAATCCGTTCAGTCGTTCTCGAGCTTTAGCGAGACTAAGGAACAGCAATCCATTTTTATATATATAGAAGATAGAAAAATTAAGTTCTTGGAATTATCAAGTGGTTGTGCCCATTTGCTATCTAACGTTTACCTTTAAACTTATCAAGTACATGACTTTCATTAGTCTTTAAAACACAAATAATATAAATAAAATAGTTTTTATAATAGGAAAATAATAAAAACTTTGTAATGGAAAAAGTTATGACTTATTACTCCAAAACAAATTAGATGTAGGAGTTAGAACGATTGATGTTTAACAATAGTTCTAATAATTTGGATTTTAAAAAGAGTTGATTTTTTTGTAAATAATGTTCTTCAGGGCAAATAATCAAATATACAAAATACATTTCATAAATTTAGGTATGTAACAAATTTCTATTTGTTTTTTCTCTTTTATCCTAATCATCCTAAAATAATGAATGTTGGACAATGCACTTTTTTGTAATTGAATAATTTTGCATTTGATAGTCTTCTTTCAACTTCAAATCGTTGCAAAATAATAATATTAATTCCTTATATGACTTTACCACTAATGGATTTTCTTTGAAAGTAAACCGAAGTGAGGCAAGTTTTCCAATAAAAGGTTTAATATAGGAACTACAAGACTTTGAATCCTTTGACTCCATCGCTAAAACCTTCAACAATCAGCAACGCATGAAGCGGTTCGAAGTGTTTCATTCTACGTTCATATTCACACCTCGATTTACTTTGCCAGCAGTGTAGGACTGTATACTTAGTAGGACTATATACAGAAAGTAGGCACATATTTACATATTGTTTTTCTTAAAAATGATAAGTGATAGAATGCTAGGTATAAAGTATTAATATTAAATTGTAAAAAACATTTAGAGTATGTCTGCATTCAAAATGGTGTAGCAAAGAAAACCAAACGTTTAGTTTAAATTTTATTAAGAATTCACATTAAATTAATTGTGGTAATAAAAATCGTTTATCGTAAGTCTTCTTCGAAAGAGATGTTTTCGAATTGTTATCATGTTATTATAGTTTAAACACAAAACATTTTTATATTGATTAATTTCTTTTATAAATTTTTCTGTTTTATGTTAGTTCCAGAACCAAAGATCACGGATAAATTAAATTGTTGTTAATTGGAATGTTTAAGCGTATTTCTTCATGAATTTCAATAAATATTTAAGTTTTGGCATTTCTATATTGTGGATGCATCTGTTGAAATCTCCAATTACTTTTACTGAATGCGTCATCATTCTGGAGATAATATCTTTTAGACACACACTAAGATCTGACACCTCTTTAAATCCATGTATTGCTATTTCAGCCATAACCACGGGAAAAGGAGATGTTTCATAAAGGAACTGTAAATAAATATAGGAATTATTCACTTTCTTATAATTTTAAATTGGTTGGCATATTTGTTTCATTGAGCAACAAATTACTTTCTAATATTATGAGACTTCTACTATTATTTTTATTACAAATTTTATCATGAATAAATTGAATCTTGTTTACTTACCACAGTCCTTTCAAGATCTTGGCTCTCGTGAGAGCAGTTGCCGCCCACTTGTTGTTGTTTCTGACATTCGAATAATTTTGAGGCAGAATATTTCTTGAGGTTTTCCAAAGTTTCGAAGTGTACTTGTAACTTTTCTGTAACAAATATTATGGTTATTAAGGGAATAGAGGTGTTTAGATAAGGACCAAGTTTACGAGTAACGTTTATTAAAAATGTGTTTTCAGATTTTACACAACTGAAAGTACTATTATTAATTTTCTTTATATTTTAACCGTAGTGATGATAACTATTAAGCAACCATCGCTGGCTGTCGAATTGGCTTATTTTAGACTAGTTATACTTAAACCTATAGCAAATATTTTAGATTAACTTAGTAGGATAAAGTGATAAAATCATGTCCAATGTAGACTGAAGTTGAAATAAATTTTATATATATTATTCAAGTTCAAATAAATGTATTTTTCTTTCTTATTTATGAATTTACTTTGATAAACAAAATTACTCTGAATAAATAATAGCAACATATGCATATTGCTAGTATATTGAATAATTTTATGAAAATTACGTTAAACGATGTCAGTGGCACAAATTGTTGAATGGGAATTGTTCAAACACGGATTGTTTTCAATACATCCTGTGTTGTTGCGGTAGCAAAAGCGTGTAAACAAGGAAGAAAATGACAAAATATAACGGTTTCGAATGACAAACAAGCGATTATAAAGGGAAAGTTCCATTTACGAAATTAGGTCATCTCAACTTGTAAGCTCCTTAACAAATTATGTATATATTCTGCAATACTGTAAATTTATTTCGTATTCTGACAGGTTAAAGCATAGTATTTTACCTGGCAAACGTTGTACTCTCTGGTATCCCAATGCAAGACATAATGTTACATTTTCATCTGCCAACTGCAAATTCTCTCCCAACAGTTTCACAATGCTCTCTTTGCAATAAGTGCCGTTCCGAGGTTTACGGTCATGAATTATTACCTTTAATATAAATAAAATTACCTCAAAATTATATATTAAATTTAAAAAATAATATCTTGCTTAGTATGTGTTTGTTAGAGTATATTTGTTAAGCACACTTAAAAATGCGTTAATACATTCAAAAACTATCAAGCTTACATAGAATTTAATAAGAATCCGTTTAACACAAATATATAAAATGCCGGTAGAAATAGAATTATATTACGTGATCAATAATGTGTGCAATTAGAAGGAAAACTTAATAACTATGAATCTGTAAGACTAGTCTTTAGGTCATGTTTTCTAGAGTTACTAAGAGCCAGTTTCCAAGTAAATGGCGCGTTTCTTTTACACCACTTTCCTCCTTATTCTTTCAAATGGACCTCATATTTTGTACTTTCCAACCGTTCCGTTTGTTTTCTAGAGGCAATATTTTAAAAGTCGTTTTCTTGAATTATAGTGGTTTAATGTTTGTTGCAGTACATTATTATATAATTAAGGTTGTGTATCTGTGTTTTATGTTTTTCAATAAAAGTCTTTTAAGGACTTTTATGTTTTAAACGAATTACCTGGAAGTATAGGGATATTTGTTCGAGGTAGACAGTCATGTAATTAATAGCTTTGTCAGCTTCATTTTTCATTAAAAGTTTTATTTGTGACACTAATGTGTCCATGTCCTCTCGGGATTTTTGGGTCCTTGATTGTATGTCGGCTATAAGAGTTCTGTAGCCATTTATAAGATTGTCCTGGAAATCTGTGGTCTGTAAAATTTTGACATTACAATTTCACTAGTGATTTACTTACATATTTTTAAACACATTTAGTAATACTTACTTGTAACGTAATCGCGATAAGAGCGGATGCAACCACATAATAAACTTTATGATTCATTGTTTAGGATTCACTTCACATATCAAATTACAACTATTATTTATATTAATAAACGTTTGTCTAATAACTGAAGATTTATACACGACACATATAAATATTTTTAGATATACAGGATATAAGTGTCTAGACTGTTTAGTTCCTCTTAAATGCTTCCGATTGAGGGACTTTCAAACGACTGCTTGTTTCTTTGGCTGTGTCTTGTTTTCCTTCCAGCCACCGTTTGATTGAGCATTTGTTATGCTAAAGGTGTGATTACACAGTTTGTTAAGACTATTTTATTGACTACATATGCATATCCAGGGTCATTAATTATTACGTTAGTACATTATATAGTTCAGGCTAAAGGTATATCAATCGATTTATATACAATAAGAGGTTTATCTTTTAATAGAATTACAAATATTAAAAATAAGTTAAATGTACATGTGATCATAGCCTTACATTTAGAACTATGACGATGTTTGTTTGTTTATGCCGTAGTTTATACTGCGTTAGATTGTTTTCGTTAATTTCTTTTGATTCCACTTTGAGAATGTTCTTATACACTATTGTTGTCTATGTTCTGACATCACCCTTTTTAGTCATACTGATGATGTGAAGTTTATGAAGTGGTGCATTCTTTAAAGAAATTAAAACGTGATATGCACATGTATATGCGTGTTTAAGAAAATAATGAAGTAGTATACAACGCTGGAAGAGAAACATGCGACATTTTTAAACAGCAGTTAAGTATATTTTTGCATATAAAATTGTTCGCCTGTTTAAAGGAACATGCAAGGTAATTTTCAGAGAAGCATATTTTTGTGATTTTTCATAGTATAAGCGTAATAGGCTATTATTAAGAGCGCTATCTGTTAGAGATAGAGGGAAACGCGTAAACTCGCGCGTAAATTCTTCCAAACAAAGCAACGAGTCGTCAATAGATGACGCTTTCCATAAATAGGGTAAAATATAGTCAGCATATTTATTTTATACATATATTTTGCTTTATTAGTTCGGACGCTCGATTTTTGATCTTATCGATACTTTATTTTAATAAACTATTGTTTTATATTCGTCTTGTAATTGTTATAATATTTTAATACAAAATTGGAAACGTTAGAAAAGGTGATAGAGGTTTTTGGTTAGAAGTGTTCACACTTTAATATTTATTATTAACTTAATTATAAATTTCAATGATAATTCTGACAAATTTTTCAGGTTAGTCAAAAAATTAAATCACTTTCTCCTTATCTTAATTTTAACGATATCAACAAAACTATAGTATAATTTCTCCCCAATCGAAATATTTCGTTCTATTGTTAGGTCAAATATTACCTTAATTCGAATCTGGCAACATTGCCAGAAATATTTTAAAAATAGTAATACTGTGAACAATAATCCTTTCTCATTTAATATGAGATGTCTTTAGTTTGGTGTATTTCTTATATTTTAGTATTATTATGTAAAGTAGTTAATAATGACATTTATGCGGTCATAGCTTGCGTAAAAATCAAATTAAAATACTATATTTATTATGTAATTTGGACCGTTCTGTTTCTTTTGCTTATTGAGTACTGTAGTTTGTCAAAGTTTGTCTTCCATTTATTGCTTTAAGCTATAAGACGTTTGCATAGTTTTGTAACTCATTTTGAACTATATATTTTTCTATATGTAATAAACATTATTAATTATTATAATTATTGCAATAAATGGTGTGTAGTTCTCTACGCGTAAGAGTGTATAAGGTCTTACTTAAACTTGAACTTGTCTTACACAATCCTAATGGTTTTACTTCAAATGATCCGTTTTCCAAATTTTATTTAATAAATATAAAATAACACTATTTATATTGAACATAAGTGAGATACGAAAATTAAAACACTAATAAATGTTTCAGGCAGCCATAAATATACGCAGTATGTTTCTATATTATAATAAGCGTAGTTTTCTTTTCGAAAAAAGATACGTAATCCATAGAAAAAACCTGGATAAAGTTTTATATCCAGATAAATAAATAGCTTGGAAATGACATAGATTATTTTAACCACAAAGTTTGACGGAAAAAGTAAACACGCAAGCAAAGCTGTGGATAATTTATAGTTAATGCATAATATAAATACCAAAGCGGGTGCAACTATTGTATGTTTATTTTGTACATAGAAACTTACAGAGAAGGGGGAAGGATCGATATACGATGGCATTCTTGGCTTGTTTTTTTTTTCTCTTTTATTCCCGAGGTTTCTTTGAGCGTTATCTCGTAAAACATAACAACTGTTACAACAAACGAAGCGCATTACCAAGCGATGTGTTTTCATTGAACTTATATGTTAGAAGTGATAAATGTATCGCTAAAGTTGTTGAAGCTTCTTGTTTGCTTTACTCTTGTACTTAACAGAACGTTTGAAAAATGTTCTATATTTTACATAAACGTGTGCTTTTGTTATTGTATGCCTAACCTTATATAATAATTAATTTTAGGTCTTAATACCAAGACTATAAGCAAGTATTCTGATAAAGTGAGTAATTTTTGGCATATACAAAATGTCAGATAAAATTAATATTCGTTAGTAGACGAAATATAATATTATTTAATATTTGAATTTAAATTTTCAAAAAAACGAATATAATTTAATATAGTGTATCTCTACGAATACAGTTATCTAACTGAAGTCAAGTATTCAATTAGATTTTTTCGTTGACGCAGCTATGTCCGACTGCTCTTCGCACTAATTGAACAATTGGTACACTGGAAGCTTATTGCTGAAATATTCATCTCAGCAAATATTTCGTATGAATCATGAATTAATACTGTAATACTATTCTCTAAAATCAATGTAGATTTGATTTGTATATTCGAAGTCCACTGAAATACGTAACTTCATAGAAAATTAACGTCAAAATTGTGGTTAAAATATTTGTCCAATTATTATGACAGAATATCCACTATTATAAACAAGTTTAGTATTAGCATTTAGCATGACAAGAATAATCAATAAATTAAAAGGATTTAAGTAAAAAGTAATATTTAATATATTTATTCTAAATTAATAACACTTCTAGTTAATATTAATAACACTTCTAGTAAAGTTAAAGAACAAAGCTTTAGTGAGCCTTAAATTTTATCCCGTTAGCAACATTAAGTAAATATGAATTACTATTTTAGATGTGTTTCCATGAAACACATAAAATTTCCGGTCTCCGTAATGGAGTAGCCGTGTATGATATTTTAGACGAAGTTAGTTAATTTATTAGGATTTATGTGCATATATATTAATTTGTGAGAGAGCCACGCATTACGAATATTCCATTCCATATAGAAATGGTTATGTTTGAGTTAGAAAAGTTGTTGAACATTTCAAATACAGTAAAGATAATTGTTGCCAGAGAATTTCCAGACTTCAAGTTATTTTCTATCGAGTGGCAACATTGCGCAACTCTTGCTATGTTCCTTTCAACTTTTCTTTTAGAACCACTTGTGACAATTTTGTCTTAAGATATTTTCGGAGTTTTCCTTTTTGTGTTATGTCACTTAATGCGGATTTCTTTTGGAAATACCAATGGAGTTAAACTTTTATGACTATATATATGACGGTAATATAAAATTTATTATCTCCTGCCGATAGACCGGGAATTATTTGTTTAGTTCTTGACCAGTTCCGGATCTTTATGTGGCTTTTAACCCAGATTCCGTGACCTTTTGCAGGATCATCTCGTAGCTTTAATAAAACCTACTTAATTTAGCTTAAGTTTTATTTCTTCTTAAATAAAATTTGTAAGCCTGTCTCTTTTTTCTTACATATAAAAAACACAAACGACTAACAAGCAAAATTTTAATGTATATAGAATTCAAAGTTTAGGAACACAAAAATGTTTTATTCCTATTAAATAACATCCACAAACAAATCAACATGACGTCACCAAACATTTTGGACCATTAATGTAGGAACTCGACATATAAGTTCGTTTTTTCAGTATTGATATAAAATAATAATGACCAGTTTTGCGAAAGTATTATAGCAATAAGCTTGTATGGAATCGTAATGCAGGGAAATGTGACTCGCCTATGTGAATAATTGGTTCATACAATCCGGAATTTAAAATATTACATTGGACTTTAATATATTCTCTGTGTGTCATTGCCTAAATTGCATTTAAATGTTTATAGACTAACAGTGATTTAGTATTTATCATAGTATAATTCGCTTTTTTATGTACATTAATTTCGATTAGGTTGTGTCATGAAAAATAAAATATTAAGATTTGGATGTAGCAAGTTTCTATGATGATTTTTTAACAAACACAATGTTGTGTTTATGTCAGTTTAAATAGAAAATTCCTTTTAAATCTTGGTATAGAGAATAACCAGTTTAGACTACGATTTAGAAATATTTATTATTGTTATCAAAGTTAAAATAAACTTCTATAACTTAACCTAATTCTGGAATTATTCTATAATAATAGTGAACATAAATACTAACTTGATATTGCCAAGTATAATTTCAGTTTAAGGCTTAAGATACACCACGCTCGTTAGTTAGTTCGGAACAAGTTTCAATAGTTGTTGTTATTATATTGTTGTATTTACAATGATAATTAATATGTTGTTTAAGATACATTACTTTTAACATCATCTTAAAATCTATGAAGGAGAAAAAATCCATCGAAGCTTATGCATGCTTTATAATTAAAGGGATATACATATAATCATTTCATTATACGTTGACATAAAATTTAATTCATATTTTTTGAATGAATGAATATTTTATTACTATATTTAAATCAAAACACTGAGTATTTTAAAGTTAAAATTGATAAATATCGCGTTAAGTGCACCAGTTGTTTTCAGTATGGCACCGGAAATACATATAAAGGTGACTGAACACAGAATTCCGAAATATACAGGGTTTATTTTTGAGCTGATTCATTATAATTTCAACCTCAAAGTGAATTTAAATGTATGGTTACAATCCATTGATTGGTTATGCGTTCCTAAAAAATCCAGTAGACGGATTTTTAATTGTTATTTAAGCAATGATTAGATAACAAAATACATATAATGATGTTAATTTTTCATCAACGCTTGCTATCCCTAGAGATTCTTTCGACAAAATGTAATATATTTTTTTCGTATGAATCTACATGCCAACAAAAAAATTTAGGTCAATTTGTCTGATTAAGTAATAGACTCGTAAAACTTATGAAATTATAATGTCAATAGAATATACTTGCTTGTAGTATTCGATGATATAAAAGTAACTTATGTTAGTTTAAGTAAGATGTTTATAGAAAGTGTGTACTAATACTAATAGCTTTTTCATTAATCTATTGAGTTTACATTTAACTTCTATCAATTGGATTAATAGCCTTCACAATATCCGCTACCCAATACATTTAATGGTATTTTACAATAGTCGCAACGTCTTAAGTGTATTACACAAGGAATTTATCTAGATAACAAGATAGCTTCTGTTTTTTATTTATTTAGAACACTTTAAGTTATTTAAAACAAATATGAAAAACAATTTGTTTCTAAACATATTTCTTTATATAACTGATCATATTTTGGATACATCATGAAAGTCATTTAGACAAGTTATCTTCTAAACTATTTAGTCACGTAGTTTACACGAAGTCTTGTAAAATACACGTGTCTAAATTTCTATCTAAACCCGTCTAAGTTATGTACATTATCTGCGTGCTTGTAAAATTATTTTTGTACGACGAATTTTTCTCTAATAGATAATAATCAATTAATTTTCAATACAGTAATGAATAAAGTATTAGTTTAGATTATTTGACAGCATATAGTAAGTATATACTTTATATATACTACTACTAGTGGCAATAGAAATAGAAACTACGTACGTAATATACTGTACATATAAATATATGTAGTATAATAAACATTTTATGTTAGAAAATAGAAATAATTCAAATATCAATGTTAATTGTATCACAATAATAAAATAACAAGTTTCATAGTTAACCCTTGTATAACTTCAATTAACAAATAAAAAATATTTAAACGTCTGTTAATAGAAAATAAATTCTTTAAGATTATGACATTAACATAATTATCTTTATCAGATTAAAAGATATAATTTAAAATAAATTCGTTTATTTTCGTTTCAAGTATATAACGATTACATGCGATCGTTAAATGGTTTCCGCGCCATTAGTACCATAATAACTGTCATATTTTACTCGTGACGTCCATTATAATATACAAAAGGGTTTATTCGTATACGGTAAGGTATATAAATATTCAAAATATGATCCTTTATTTGGGCTTCGGTATATTCCATAAAGAATTCATTTCATATTTGATTTTACTTAAAATAAAAATGTTGTAATATTTTCTCAAGTGCCGTATAAATTTAAATTAATAGATTGCTCGTTATTTTATCATAATTTGAGTTGTTTAATTTAAACCACACTATAATAACCTTTATGTAATAGATCTATTCTCAAAGCGAAGTAAATTATTGGCTAAATTACATTTAGTATGCAGGTAGCCGTTTTATCTACAACTGCATTGCAAATTGTTACGAGCGTTGGAAGAGAACTGCAGAAATACATCTGTATATAATACGGAGTTAAGCTTTGCTTTAGGAATTATAATAAAGTATGCAGTATATTCGGCTGAAAACATGGCAGTCCAAGTTTATGCTATAAATACAATGAGCTGTTACAATTATTGTTGTATATCGTTTATGATAACAATCAACCATCTACGTTCTTCATTTCAACATTTTTGATTTGAATATTTTATACCTACATTCACGATTTATAACCAAATTTAATAGTAATATCAAAAAGCCTACTTCAACAGCTAACTATACAACCTCGCCTAATTGCCGTAAAATTCTAGTGTTTAAAAAAACATTGTTTAAATATTATTCGTTATCGTGAATGAACTAAGTCAGAAATTAAGTTTTATTTTTAATTCAAAATAAGAACGTTATAATAAAAGGTTTAAATAAAAGTATGAAGGTGTACATAAAGAAGATTCTTTTAAGTGAACAATAAAAAGAAGTCACCGATACAGTCAAAGCGTGCTCTTAAATGTTGAATGTTCCTTTTAAAGAAAGAATATTTCTTGTTTAACTTCATTTGGTACTGCCACTTGGGACGGTCTGTCTGCAATTTTATTATTAAGTAAAATTTCATTGTTCTCAGCTACTTAATTGGCTTAAATAGGTATTGGAGTTTCTGTCTGGATATTGCTATATCTTTCCTTTATTAGTTCCTTGTGGTTTCAATCTTCCGTTGCAAAACGTCCGAGCATTCGAACTTGGCGAATAATTCACACTCGCCTACAAATTGAAGATATTTGAGGTATAAAGTTCCTAACAATGATCAAACCGTATTGTCTTTATAATTCCTTTAATACTTTCTGTAACTCGAAAGGCCTTTTTATTTTAACGATATTGCTAAACTCATGGTCAAATTGTATAATTTGTTGTCAATCAATCATAATATATATTCAAAATGATATAATTAAAATGATTTGTGTAAATTGATTATTATTTTCGGACAAATCTGTAAATTTGAGCTCGTATAATTATGTATAAACAGGCCGGGGGCAGATTTGATTTAATTTACGTAAAATTAAGGAAGGACCTTTAATGAATACGCCCTTAATAATTCCATTTATGTATATCAAATTATTTAATTTAAACAGTTTTAAAATTTCCATATTAATTGATATAATGTATATTCAAATGAGCCTGAAAAAGATATAAAAAGGTAGATAGACGTAATATTAAAAAAATCTTCTTTACAATAATTTTGCTTGATAATGTTGTAGGGGTGATCATTTATGCTTCATCACTGATGGAAAAGAAAAAAAACGGCCTTTAATTAAACAAATATAAAAGTTCGTAAATGTATTGAAAATTTTTCATTAATCAATGCTATGAATGGAGTATACTTACTGAAATTTTAAATGAAAGTAAAATTCGTTATTAGGAAAGATGCATCGGTCTTTTTGAACATACATTTTTTTTCATTTTGTTTCTATTCGGCAAAGATCGAAACTGATTTGAAAGAGCACTAATGAAGTGCAGATATCATTCAATGTTGGACGCATAGGTTTTTTTATTATGACCCAATTTCAATTCTATATAACCGTGTTACGAGTACCTATATATATTTATTATGTTACTGGAAAAGTTTTATAAAAACATCATAGACTTTTAAATATATAATATAAAGACGAGAGTGATATTTTATATCTCCGATAACTTTATTTTCTATTGAACAGCCCTCCACTTGATGTTGACAGACCATTAACGAAGAGTGTATGAAAATGCGTGTGTATTACAGCTTTTATAACAAAATACATACATTTTTATACATTTACAAGCATTGAAGTATATAAAATAATTAATAGTTTATAAATTTCATTCATGTTTAGTTTATCTCAAGAGCTTAGGTTCCTTAAAGCTGAGTGCTTTACAACTTACTGTCATAACTTCATATGTGAGTTTTGAAAGGACTTTGTAAGGTCTCTAAGTTATTACATAATTAACTAACTAGTATTTTCAGTAATTATCACTTTATCTATAACAGATATGAAATCCCATGATGTTAAAAAGATATTCTTGCTTTTAACAAGTTTTGGAAAGAAGTTTTCAAGTCATAGTAGCCTAGGCAAGTCTAGGTTGTAAATATTAAGGCCTAAAATAAAAATAATGCTGATACTTCAAACGTATTCGGAGGTTTAATTGCAGCTCGAAGTCGGTTTAAGCTTTTATCAGCTTTTCAGCCACAAGGGTTTAAATGGCCTCGACTAAAATACTACGATTAATTGCTTTCAGCTATTTATTTTACTTTCTTGTTGAACATTTGGGTAATTTTTGAAACCATACCACTATATTTAGTAATTGGATTGGATTGGTTCATAAAAATGCTTGATATAAAAATCATACAATAATATATGCTACTCTGTTGCCAGTCATCAACAAAATTTCTAAGAACTAAATGAAATATAAACTTCTAATAAAAATTATAAAGAATAAATTTGAGAAGATTATTGTTAAGACAGGAACATTGGTAAACTATTTCATGATTCCAGTGCAAATGAAGCCATAGCTTGTTAAAAAATGTTTAGACGGTGTGAAAATAATTTCGGTAGGCGTTGTGCTCGAGAGAAGTACAAAAACTTAGAAGTTACTTAAATTTTTTTATACTACATACATTGATCTCACGAGTATGTGTACAAGTCTGTTTAATCATGTTTAATATAAAGTTAGTTTTATTGTAATGAAAAATATTAGGACTTCATTCTCTTATCATACAAATGGAGTAAAAAAATTAAACAGTAGAAAATTATATTATATTTAAATATATTGTTCTAACTTTAATACCATTGATATACTAAAACTGAGCTTTATCAGGGTTGAACATTTTCATGTGGTTAAAATGTAACCACAAGCGACTGTTTTAGATTAAGCTGACAAAGAATTTGCATTTTACATTCTGTATTTTATTTCCTTATATGGTCATAAGGTTCAGCTTCATTTTCATCTTTTTGTGAATTATAGCATAAAATTTATTCAGAACTATGTACAATTTAACTTTATATTAGAGGGAATAGTTTTAGGTACTGCCAAACAATACGAGCAACCGCTTAAATCGTTGGTAAAATCTCGAACAATGTTTTCGAAGTTTCAAAGTATCTAGTTTTTTGGGAGCGCAATTTGTACATGAACAAAGTTTGTGTTAGTTAAGAGACGGAATTTATTTAAGAATCTTATATTTTATTTTACTTTGACTGATTTTCATATCTTTGAAAATGCCTGCATATTACATATATATATAACATTATTTTAATGTTTGGACAAAGAGTGAGAAAATTTTTACCGACCAAACATCACGGTCTATGAGAGTAATTTTTGTTTTAGAGAAATAAAAGCAATATATGTCTGGCAGATATATTTTTGCAGTACATAGCTCTATTGTTTTAACAAGTGTATTTTTATTTATATTTGCCATTCAATATAACTATTAAAACAAAACACCAGTGTTTATACAACTCCAATTTGATAAATCAAATACAAACGAATTATAGTTATACATACATATGTATGTTTTTAGATAAAATAAATAAGTAAATCCTTTTGGATTATACAGTTTATTATTCAATGTACATATAGGAAAAGAATATCCAAGGTTAGATATACAGTAGGTACTTAAATAAAAATATTTCTTACTTTTCATCTACTTAATTTTTTTATATTTTCATAAATTGAATAACTCTCCTCAATATGAGTTCTAAACACGTTTTCTTAAGGAGCTGTGCGTGGTCAGCATTCAGAAGATAAATGTGTGCTTTTGATTGTCGTTTTATTTTTTTCTTTCTTTTCAACGACTAATCAAAAGAACTGTTTTTTTTTTTTTTGTAAAAAGTAAACTAAGCATTAGTTTATATATGCACGAGTTTCTGTATACATTTAATACATTTTAACTATGACTACTTACGAAGTAATATAACATTTATATCAAATAAAAAAGCTTCTCAAATCGCTATTAATTTTCTTTATATTAATTAAAGGTTCTATACCAACTCTAAAATACCTCTTACCTGTAAACTTTTACTCGATTGAGTCAGATGTACAAATATCTACATATTTCTGATCTCGTACATATATTCGTACCATTAACGTACAACCACCTAACACTACTTGGTATTCAAATCTGTATTTTGGGTACAAATCATCAGATAGTTGAACAACATTTTAATAATAATTTTGTCGGTCTGTATACAACATAACAGCCTAAGTCTGCATTAACATGCGACAACTTGAGCCAAATTTCCTGTAGCGTGCTACAAGATTATTCCTTTGAAATTTCTAAGTTTCTCCTCAACATTTAGAATTCCGGTATGTGGCCTTTGAAGGTAGAACTTCCTGGTATAAAGGTGTTTCGAGTCATTCTTATGAAATGAAGAGCTTCTATAGGGAATACGTCGGCTGTACTTGTAACATTTCTTACTTTGATGGAATATTTACTTTGATTGAAGATTGAAGGATTTTTACACACGTCTCTTCCGTCATAAATTGTCTGTTTTTGTTAATTTGTGTACTTGGACATATTTTGATCCAAAGAGCTTTTCAGAAGTTTATTTTAAGATATATGTATAGTTAGCTTTTCTATTTATATTAAACAGTGAATTAATTATTTCCTCTAATATAATATAAGCGTTAGTTCCTACGTTGTAATAAATCCAGCTGTGTCTGTAAAAATTTGACCAATGAATTTTCTTGAGTGTTGTCTTATTGCGGGCGTGATTTACGAGCTCGTGTCCGCTTGAATGAATGGACATGGTTTGTTTGTCAGTAGTGATTAAACTTTCATGTCATTCTTGTTGTATTGTTTTTTTTTTCTTCATGATACGTAATACCGTATTCAAATAGGTATTTAGTAGCAACGATTATGTTTCTTATTCGATTGTTGTAAAAATTTCGAACAGCCGCGTAGCTTAAAAAAATATAGAGCAACGGAAAACATATTTTACTAACAATATTTTCAGTATGCCGAAAGTTCCTTTTATCAGCGAAAAGTCACCAAAATTATCAAAATAAATAAAGCCTTATTTGCTTTACCTTCGAATCCTCTGATTGTCTAGATCACCTACGGCAGGGTTTGTTTAGGAGCAGAATACACACTGCTTTGTATAAAACTTGTAGTACATTTGGGAAATATAATTCATTTTCAGTGCTAATTATAACATGTAAATAAGTATGTATGATATAATTGATAGGTATATTTTTATACCGTAGAGATGCTATGATGTATTGAATGAAAAAAGATACCAAAAAGAGTTTCAAAGCAAAAAAAAAACAACCAAAGCCAAATAAGGAGAAGGTTAGTTTATGCCTTATTTTATAATTATTTGTTAGAAAACATGAACAATGTGTCTTCGCTTTAACTAATGCTTAGTGCATGTTACTGGATACTTTCTTAGAACATATGACAATATAGTAATTTAATTCTTATTTATTTTCTTATTAGTCCAGAGGCTAGAATGTAAAATAAATAAAGTATTGCATATCTTATGAAAAAAAAAAAATATAATCTTATATTCGTTCTTTCAATGGGTCGTATATATAATTACCATCTTGTATGAAAATTTACGTGTCTGAAGTTGGTTACAATGAAATATAGTTCGTAGTATCTTGCATAAAAAATAGTAAATATATAGTAATGTAAGTAATAGTATTAACAGCATAATATGGGGCAATAATCACATGTGTGGTTACTGTCAATAAACAGACGCATTATCGATCTCCGATATTAATTCCTCGCGTTGTCTACGGTTTTGTACTCGATGAAAACATAGCTATAGTAATTGTGATATCGTGATATGATATATTGGAGCTCATTTTATTGATGATATTGCCTCATCCATTTGTTAAAGTCTAATTTGTCAGTCGCCGATAACCTATTTTAGTGCATTGTATTGATTTTCATTTCAATAGTCTTATTTATTTACAATGATATTGCTGTCTGTTCTATTTTCAATCTTTATAATATTTTATCTATTTAATGTTTCTTCTTGAGTATAAAACTGAAACTACTAGATAATCATATCTTTTTTTTTCATTTTTGTATGAACTCAAAAGAATAAAGCGTAGGTTATAGTTTTGATATCCTAACCGTTAAATTTACCTTTAAATTTGATATGACTATGAATGCACTTATTCAGGGGATTTTTCTTATAAGTTAAATTAAAGAAAAATCTGTATAATATATAAAGGAGGTTCATATTTCCTTTGAATAACATTTTATGAAGTTTGTCGGAAAAAACAATTACCAAAAATATAAAAGGTTACAAATATGTTATCTCTTCAATTAGGGTTGAAACCGTTACTACTCATAACGAAGAAATTAAAATATTAAAAATTAAACAAAACCCAATTATTTTTAAACGTTACATAAATTTGGATACTACTTTTTGGATAATTATAAATAATAATTATTCAGGACCTAATTTCAGTTATACATGTTTTCGAAATAAAGTATTATAAATATCTATATTATAAAAAATGTTTAAAATTTCGATATCAAGGAAGTTCAAAGAGAATTTCTCAAAGGGAATTACATAGTATGAATATTAATTTAAGAGAAAGTGACTGACGAGCCATGATCATAGATTGTTTATTTATAGAATAACTGAAACTTAGAATGTGTAATACAAAGAAGAAAAGACACTGATTTTAAATATACAAGAACCTTCAAAATAAATAAAATTTGTATAAACTATAATGAAATATGCTCGAAAATTAAATAATAGATACTTAAATGATATTTAAAGTTTATATTCTAAAGAAAGTACTCTTATATTTTTATCTTGTTATATATATACATGTAACTGAGAGATTGTTAATTTCCCTGTCGACTATGAACCTGAGCTTTATATTTCACTGGAATATTTGCTCAAAAGCAATAAATGTTATTAAAGACATTAGGTATGAAGTGCAATAGTTCCCAGGAGATCACTAGAATACTAAATAAAGTTTCGTTATTGTGTATTTTTATATTTTTCATTCAAAAGATAAGTGTTATATGGACAATGAAAAATTTCATTTATTACATTTTATAAACTAAATAAGTTATATTTCTAACATATGACTATTAGTAACTATATGACTATTAGTAAGTAATCAGAATAATCATGAGCCCCAAAATCACTAGATCAAATTCATCTAGACTGTGTTATAAGAGTGAAGTAAATAATGACTCATCCTTACAAAAATAATAAAGGGAATAAAATCAACTAGAATGAGATGTTGCAAATTCAAAAACTGGGTCGAATAAGATGTGAGAACTTCGGGTACATTTGCTGAATATTATCGAGTGACCAGAAATGGGTGGACTTTTCGAATAAAGCCACGCCCTCCCTTTCCGGCTCTTGAAAGTGCCCGTGAATTAGGACTGGCTTCAATTGATATTTTAGAAGTCTATTTTATAAGATATCATATCATGGAGAGGTGCAATTTGATATACAAGTCAAAAGATATTAAATTAGAAAAATAAACTCTCAATTAAATACGATTATAGTTATATATACATTTCTATTTATTCTTTATAAACTGACGTAATTAAAAGATTTAGAATTAGTGCATGTAATTTTAAACGGTTTTAAATCTTATGAAAATCATCTATCCACTAAATTCCGTTCATACTTCGTTCATCTTAATTAAGTAAAGTCATACTAAGTACAGCAAAGTAAGAAGTTTCTTTTAAAAGTTTTCAGTGAAAATATCGTATTAAGTAACCGCTATGGAAATGTAAACTTATTTGAACACCTATTCATAAAATATGAGTCAATTTTAGAGGTATAATGTCTGTGTCAACTTAGCTATGTGGATGTATCTGATCAAAGTGATTTCACTCGGCGTTGCGTATAAAAGGCTCCTTTGTAAATTGCTGACTAGTTTATATCTCGTAGGCGATATTTACAGAGCTTTGTTTAATAAAGAAAGATGCTTTGGTATGTCGGTACTAAAACGATTCTTAATTACTTTCTGAATTAAAGAGATAGAACACAAAATAAAATTGAAATTCGAAATAATAAACAGGCAAAATTTTTAATAAACTTATTGACTGTTTATACATGTATATAAATTAATTTTAAACTATTTTATAGTTACTCACTAATCCTAAGAAATAATAGGTCAATATTTAATTATTTATAAACCAACCTTTTTTGACTATGAGAAATTCACATACGTGTATAAACTTTATTTATACATACAAATACAAGAATTGCTTATTAAAAAAGTCTGTTTTCATTAAAATTAAAACACTTACTTTTACCCTTAGACCTTTCCAAAGAAAGGTTGATAATTAAAATTTACTTTACGATAACCCGTTTTTACTTAAAAGTAATTTTGTTTTGCATAAAATATGATTAATCTAAATGAGAGAAGCCTTTTAGATTTAAAATTACAAATTCTGTAAGAAAATTCTCATTTTCACACTGACTTATTTTTATACGGATAACTGTTTAGAATCCTTTCAATTTACATTTTATTTCGGCTTTATATTAAAATCGGAGGCTTAATTCCAGTGTCTTAAAAATGTCGGGAGTATTAAAGTAATTGAAGGAAAAATTTAACACCACTGACTTAAAAGCTTCACTTTGAGAGTAAGGTTAGGTAAGAATAGCTTTAGTAACACATATTTATGTGATGATCGAATTGATAGCATGCAATAGTATTTTTGTCTTATTAAAAAAGATCTATTAAAAATGCACATATCACGATATAGACTGGTATACTTTGATAACTTAGTCGTTGTCATCATCATCATGCTATCAGAGCCCACTGCTGAGCGGAGGCTTCTTCTTACATGGAGGAGGTTTAGCATTAATCACCACGCATGCTCAAGACGGGTTGATGATTTCAAGCTTATAATTGTGAAGTTTTTGTATAAGTCCAGGTTTCCTCAAGATGTTTTCTTTCACCGTCACCTACACATTACTTTGATTACTTTATCGATACATAAAAAGTTTTGAAACAGTGAGATGAATATAACAAGTCAATATCCAATAAATATTGTACATGTACACATATCAAAGAGAAAGATTGCTATCATTCAACATTATATAAAATATTTTCCAAGTAATTTTAATTATTGAATTGAATGTTTATGTTAGCTTTTTTATACTAAGTAAAATAATGTAAGTAACACTAATGTAATTAACCTTCAGTTATAATTTATATTAACATGTTATAAAGTAATTAAATTAATGAATTGCTTGTTTTATTATATACATATATTTTTCATGATAATCTTAAAAGGAGAATTAATTTCTGTCAAGTGGGCACTTCTGTTTAACTAGAGTTATTTAATTTAATGTAAAGTTTTCCAAAAGTAATTTTATAATTATTATGCTACTTCCTTACGTAGATCCTTATTCTATAGATTGGCGATCTTCATGTTTAATGCTTACTTCTTTAAGTAATACGAAAATCCATATTTTTTTACTTCTAATGGATTTTTCTTTACTGTATTTTAAAATAATAATATCTTTGAAATGATCTGTGCCTATTAAATCACATAAATGTCAGTTTTGAGTACAATGAAAATGGCTTTACGAATGATATTCCTTTTATCTTACAAAACAATTAATAGTTAATCTCTTTGTAGTTTTGACAAAAGTGACAGATATTACACAGAGTATCCTTTGACTATCACATAATCATGTACTTTGATTTATATCTATGAACAATGTACTTAAAGCCTAAAATGGAATTATCTTTTATCATTAAACTTATGACTTATTAATGATTACTTTTTATTTGTATTTCTTCATGATGCAAACTGATTGGTTATTTATATAAATGTGTTCCACATTTCATTCAAAAATAATAATGGGTCAAAGATCATTAAAGCGTTGGTATATATATATATATATAAAATGTTTTTAAAGAAATAGCACGTGTTCCGAAGCAACATGATAGCTTTTGTTTCCATGCGGTTGCTTCACAAAGGAGAGCAATTATTAACTTTTTGCTCACCGCCTGTATGAAGCCTTATGTACCTTTTGTCCGATATATATCGTAATTTATAGCTCTTTAAAAAGTATAAAATATAAATATACCTATATATAAATATTGTTATATGATGTTGAACGATTTTCAAGGAGATCCTTTATAGATTTTTATGACGTTAATTTCAATTTATAATTTTTAAATCAACTGTGGCTCATGTTATGAAATTAGGCGGGTTTAATTCTCATTCTGTTCTATCATATGTAAATATAAATTACGTAAATTTCTTCATGTTTTTCATGCAACCTATCATGAAAGTAGAACAAAGTAAAACATTTCAATCTCTTACATTATAATTGTATATTCCGTTTTAATGTTCCATATCTTAATATGGCCATTAGCTTCGCAGAAGCTGTAAATAAAATAAAGTTAAATGCATTTTGCAGTCTTCGTATGACATGACACCATTAAAAATAGTGAAAACATGTAATAAAACGTTTTGTACTAAAAGTTAAATGTGTTTCAGTTTTATTATGTGACATGAATTTAATGAAATTTATTAAATTTCACCCTAAAATATATTTTTAATAAAATGGGTATAGTTTTTTTTTCGACAAACCTGATGTACTTATATCAACTGTTCTGTTTTATATTTAGATATATTTGTATATGTTACTATAGTAATGACTTTGTAGAACGATTATATGAAAACTTATTAAATTCTTAATTTATGACAGAGCAAGTCATCATTGAATGCTATTAGAAAAATATGCCTTTAAAAGCAGCTCTGTTTTAGAAGCTATTGTACAGTTATACAAATCTCCTCAATTATAGAGGCGTTGTTAAATGGATTGGATGGATTTTGTGTGACTGTGACGTAAAAAGTTGTAAGAATAAAGCTATTGTAATCAAAGTAACGTAGACTGTTAACAAAGCGATAATAGTGGACTGAAGTCTTAAATATTTTATGAATAAGTTTGGTCTAAAAATAGAAATGTTTAGCGTATCAAGCGGGTCCAACACGCTTTAGTTGGCACGTCTTAGACTCTCAATATATGTAGGTTTTCTTCACCGGTTTACAAAGTTGAATTTAACAAACAGTGGTTAAACTAAAAATGTATTTTATTTTTATAGACAGTAATAATAATAAAGTTATAGCAGTATAAACGTACTCTTAAACTCTTGAATTAAGTTTTATGATATATTTTTCAGGTTAAAAAGATAAAGATAAACAGTGTCACAAAAATATTATTTTTGTCTTCTCGATCTACTAATTCCCTTCATTTGAATAAAGTTGGTCGGGTTCTTTATTAGTTCACGAGCTTTAAAACTTGTCTGTTAATCGTCCCTAGGGTTATTTAATATTCATTATCTCCAACATGACCCGCTTTGTTTCTTTCCTTATCTTTTATTACTTCTTATATCATTAAAACAACAATTACAAACTGTTAATTGAGACTGAGTATTTATTTGTAATTTAAAAGTAAAGAAAAATTCTATATATCTTATTATATGGATTATAGGATTCAAAATATTTATTATTAAATCACAGATGTTTCTTCGTATATCTAGATCTGTAACTTTCTCGTATTTTAAATAATACTCTCCCTACTGAATATTCTCGAGAGCGTACGAGTCTTGACAGTATATTTTAATATCAAAGATAAAGTAAAAAAGACTAAGGTGAGAAAATCTTCGGATTATTTTTCACGGAGTTATTAGACGATGTTTTTATTTCTTGATGTTTCTTCATTTAGATAAAAAATATCTCTAGATGATAAAAGTTTCTTTAAAAAGATTAAAAAGTTCTTTCTTTTATATATATACAACCATATCTTTCTTTTATGTATATTATATATCGTTAAAATACATAACATTAAAGTGTAAGTAATAAGTCATCCTTGATCTAAATTCTTAAGTGGTTATCTATGTCATTTGAACCGACAATATGACGTCATGTTTAATAAGAGCTGACATAGTTATCCGTTCAGACACTAGAAAATTTATGTACGTATCTTTAGGTATATATACTACTATAGATTTTTAGTTATCTTTAGGAATCTTTAGGATTATCATAGTAATATAGATTTTTTGGGAATATTCTATGCCTGATTAAAAGTAGACATAACTTTTGTTGCTTCGTGATATCATTATGGTAGAATAAGTAAATTTATTTTTAAATTGTATTATTGCTAACTTCAGATCGACTCTAGAGCGTACGTTATATGAGAGAAAGAATTTTCAAAAGAATTTTCGATGAGACAAATTAAATGTCTCGTTTTATTATATTATAAAGTAACTCTTGATTGTTGAGAATTCGGTTGCTATATATTACATTTTATTTGAAGGCAGTATGTTACAGTTTTCAAATAACAGTGGGTTCGTGGTTTGCCAGTAACCGAAGTCTTGCGGTTTTCACATTGATATGCGTATATTAACCGCTTTAATAACCTCATTAATTATACGTCATATCATCAAAAATATATTTTACTTCAGGATCTAACATATAAGAAGTATAATGGGTAGAAAATGAACGCCTACTTAGAATTTTTAAAAACTTAGTACTTCTTAGAACAGCCACCTCTAAACACTCGTATAAAGTGTAGTAATTATGAAACTCAAATAGAATCTGGGTTAAAAGTTTGAAAGAAATTCATTGTAAAATTTTGTTTTATACTTTATTAAAAACATTTTATCAAATAGAATATCTACAATTTGAACGTTAAACATTTTTATGGTCACTGCAAACATTTGATTGGTTTGTATGTTACATCAAATACGAGGGACAGAATTTCCTAAATAGCTTTGGAAAATTCGAATAGCGCTTACCTTTAAAATAGAGAGATTTCCAGCACCGGTCTGAAAGTAAACGTTCGACAGGTGTATCTTTTGTTTGTCAAACAAACACGAGGTTAGAGTCTGCAAACATTAAAAGTTTTGTCAGAAATTGTCATATCGTTTGATTGTAAATTTTACAAGAAAATTACAACTTATTTAACTGTATACAAAAGCAAGTTAAATATGTTCTATCTTAGCTACATTATCCGTGTAATCTTTAACACTCGTTGTAGGTGTGCCGAACTGGAAGGCTAATTGCAAATTAAATACATCCGATTACTTTCCTTATCTTGAGCGCGTAAATAATATATATCCGTTAAAATAATGTATGTAATGGTTTTCCATTAATTGTTTAAAAAAAGGAGTTTGTTATTTGGAAGGTTTGTAATGCTTTTACTTTATATTAAGATAAATTAAGAGTGAAGAATCTAATTAATATACCTAATGTTATAAAGAATTTTAATTAAGTATTGTGTTATAGTGAAATCATAAGGATTAAAAATCATATTTGGCAATCCTGCCTCTTGAATATGTAGAATTTTTTCATAATTTTGTCTGAAATATCCTGATCGGCATTTTCTGTTTGGATGATGTTTGTTCCAAAAGTCAATTATGCGTTGTCAGAATTGTTCGAGTGACGGGGCCTCAAATGCAAAACGTCAAAATATTCGAGCAATATTTCAACACGCTTGTGTATCTGTTCAATAATGTACATAGTTTTAGTTTTCTAAATATTTTTAACGGATATTAAATCGTATTTAACATTTTGGTATTTAAAAAATGAGAACTATGCTTTGATTAAATATCTCTATTTACAATTTCGAATATTATATAACAAATATCGTGTTATATTCAGTTCAATAAGTTTTCAAGAGAAAAAGGAGAAAGAAAATAAAACAAAGGAAAATTATAGTGGTTTCATCGATTTTATGATTCAGTAAAGTATGTAAAAGATTAGTTCTAGGAAACCATCGAATTTAAGAGAAATATTGAAACAGTATCCATATAAAGAAATACTCTTAAAACATATGCAAGTACAAGTCCAAGTATATGTATAGTTAAGTGTTATTTAGTATCTTTAAAGATTTATATCACAAAAAATTCACCTCAAATCATTGTTAATTAAATTTTATTTGTGAACGTAATAGCCGTCAACAATTTTATGACCTATATCGGTTGATATGCGAACTCTTGAATCATTAAGTAGTTATATTATCATCGGGACTTAATTAATCCGATATTTTAAATAAAATTGAATTTATTTAACAAAAACATGAATAAATCGTTCGTAGGCATTTAAAATATTTAAGTACATTCGTTTTATGATTTTTAAATGTATGAATACTATATATTCTATTTAAGTAAAAAATGTAAACGATTTATTAATATTATTATAATAATAACTTCTATTTTTATTCAAATGTTATTAAGAATATAAATGCAGCTATGACCTAATTTTATCTTGAGGTTAGCCCGGACGCTATTGTTTTAATTAAAACTAAAGTTACTTAAACATTTCTACCTTCATGACGACTCTTTTGTATCTTGAAATAAGAAAAATACAGTTTACAACTAAATTTTATTCTTATACTCGTCTTAAAAAAAATTACACACACACACACACACACACACACACACATATATATATATATATATATATATATATATATATATATATATATATATATATATATATATATGCCTACTAATGTATATACAGTTACGTTTATGTAAACAGACTAAAATCCGTAATAAACCACGCGGATGTTAACTACATATTATTATTGATATCTTGAATTCATATAACCTCAATAAGTTCAACAAATTTTTCTTTTAAAATAATATAAGAACAATTTGTTTTTGATATCAGAGTAATTTTCATTTTAATAGCTTACAAACCAATTACCTTACATACAATGATAGGACTTGAAGCACACTAACATGTGTTACTTTACGATCTAAAGTAAACATAATTGTTATTTGAATTTCAGTAGATTTTTTTTTATTTACACAAGAAAATCCCTAAAATGGTGTGGATTTATCACTTGTATGCTTAAATAATGGTTTTAAATATCATCATATTCTACCAAATGCCTTAATTCGACTCTGATATTAGAGATTTGAACTCAGTTTTGCCTCAAAACGACTGAAGTAATGCAAATTTAATCAAGGGGTAAGAAGCAAACATGTATATACTTGGGTCTTATGTCTTAAGACATAAGAACTATATTAGTCAAACATTGTGTCTGTGAGGCTTTGCATGCGTTTTATCCCATGATACGCCTACACGCTCGCTTTGTTCGTCCGGTTTCGTTTGAATAAGCAAGCATCAAATAATTAGAGGGCGCTTTGCGGAATGAAACGTAAAATTTGACTGACGCGAGTTCATGCCAAGGTTAATGATTTCTCGAGCGTCTACATCGAGTTATGTAGAATATACGCTAGATCGTTTTTATAACTTTATATAAAAATAAATAAAATTTGTTTTCTCATATTTGTATGTTATTAGGAAAAAAATTTGGGTCAATGTTTTGAAAGTAGATTTAAGAACGCACTCAAATTGAGTTTAAATACCTTTTTACTTTTATTGATTCTTGAATGGCTAATGGATAAATAACATTCTCAACGAAATTTTCAGTGTTTTAAAGATATTTGGTAATTTATTTGATGATACTATGTAAAGAAAACTATAAGTTATTATTTGTATTTCTATCTATTAGTGTATATCTACTTATTACTTTATATTAATCACTCGCATATCCGTATTAGTCGACTGAAACTTAATCTTCCCAAAACTTTGATCTCTTTTATCTTTTTCCATATACATATATTTTTTATTTCTGGTATGTACCATTTGTTTACAGATATTTAGGCTATTTGCATAAGGCGCATTGTTTTATATGTAAATTTTGGGTCACGGGTTGAATTTTAGAAAACCGAAATAATCCTTTATTAATAAAGATAACGGGAATGTTGAAAGAAATATTTTGGTTAAATTTCTGTCTTACTTATCTCATCATCTTTGTTTCGTATTATTTGAACTACAATTATTAATGTACTAAACACATAATATTCCTAAACCACAGGACTTTCACATGTTATCCCACTGCTTATGTAAATAATACACAAAATTTCATTAAAATTTATTTGAGTAGGTATTTTTACATGATTGAATGTTACATATAAATTTAATTTCTCACATTTACAACATTAATTAGTTCATGTGCTAATAGTTCTACCTACGGCCACATCGTTACACCTTAAGGTAATTGCTAAACTTAGTTATCATATTCAAACTGTTTGCTCAAATACAACGTGCTTGCTAACATCCGTGCATGAATGGAATTCTAATTAATTTAACGAATGCTCAATTCACAGCTGAACCTTCAACTTCAAGCAATTCAATTCATTGATATACCTATCACAAGTTGATTGCAAGGATTTTAAAGAAATTGTCTTCATATTTTTTTTCAAAAGTCTTTGCGATTAATGTTGAAAAAACCAATCCTAATTAAAATAATTTGATGATAGGATTTGTGTCAAATTTCCGATGGACATTTTTGTAACGTCGACAGTTAATCGATTAAAGTCAACGGGAGACTTATCTTACGAATATTAAGGACATGTTTTAAGAAATTTCACTCCAAAGTCACGTTTTGGCTTTCATGGAATTTATCATAGAAGATTACGTTTGATAAGTTGAGATAATACTTCCTTTGTAGCTAATGTGTTATATTATTAAGTATGTTTTAAAGAAGACAGTGAATAATATTTAGATGTAATACATGTAATAGAATATATTCGAATTCTGTCTGTACACTGAAGATATATATAAAACGTGGATTTATTCAGCTTTTTGCGACTCTGTTCCGTGTAAGCAATCTTAACAATCTGTATGATTTACTGCTCATTGGCCATACGTCGTATATAGTGCATATATTAATTTATTTTAATATCAAATTGACATTGTTTGCAATCTAAAATAAACCAAGGGAGATACGAAAGAAATTCACATATCGGTGCAAATATAAACACACCTTTAAAGTCAATTGAAGGTCGTTATAGTAAAACTAATTGATTTCTCGTAATTATATACAGCGGAACTTCAAAAACCAGTCAGCCTTTTTAACTCAGCGTGTATTTACAATATTTACTTTGGAATTCAGTGACCTACTTCTGAATTGGTACTCATCTGAGTTCCAGTTCTCCCCAACCTGCCTTTGTTGCCGAACTTTAACCCAAAACCTTTTTAATTTTAAGTTTTAAAATTGAAATGTAGGTAAAACTGTTTCTATCCGGAAAGAGATACAATATTCTAATATTTATTTTAGCTGATTAATTAAAAATTTTCTGACGTTTATCTTAACGCTTTGTGAGATTCATCTAAAGTTAATTTTCTTGGGCGTTAAAATTTTTAATGATGGTTGATGGGTAGGGAAACATTCGCTTCATTAACAGAGTTTATGAGTTATTAAGATATATCTTAATAACTCATAAGCTTCATTATTGTTTGCTGCTTCTTACGAGTTGTTTATCATAACGAAACACCGTAATCGCTAATAAGATCGGAGAAGTGCTGTTATTAAATACGTTGAAGGAAATCCTATGATAAAAGTTATTATATAGTTTCCATATAATTAGATAAAAGCAGTCACTGCTTTGGTTTATGTTCTAATTTCATTTTATGAAAACTGGTATCGGTTAAAAAAGCTCGGAAATAAAAATTTTCAATGGTGTTGATTCATTGTTTTAAAACAATACTACTTTCGTAGTGATATTATTTCTAAAACAATGATCTTTCTAACAAAAATATATCTGTATGAAATATGTGTACTATCCTATTTACTTTATTTGGGTTAAAACGACAAGACACTGTTCTGACTGTTGTCAATGGCGCAAACCCCCATTAGTGCATCCTATTGTGCTCGAGTGGGTAAGGATAGGTTAAGTATTGTCCCGGATATTACGAGTAACATCTGGAGATGATTATCACCTAACATTGTAAATTAAACCTGAGGTATAATACAAATAGTATTACATTACTCATTAAAATTTTGAATTTAATACGAATATAAGTATTTTTTTATGTTTTTTGAATAATCTGATTAAGTCAGAAAAAGTGCTGATTACTTTGAAAAGACTGAATATAAAATTTTAGTACAAACTTTCTCTGGAATAATGCCCTTTTACAAAGCTTCTAAATAAATATAACCATACATGAAAGACAGACGATGACGGAAAACAGCGTGAGAAAACCTGGATTTATAATTTCACAATTATAAGTTTGAAATCAACAACCCGTCTTGAGCAAGAATGGTGGTTAATGCTCAAACCTTCTCTTTGAGAGAAAGAGGCCTTTGCTCAGCAGTGGGCTTTGATAGGCTAAAAAAATACATGAAAAACATTTAAGATAATATAGGATAGGCAGTAACATTTAGGATAATATCTACAAGTAATTTGTAATTCTTAATACTAGTAACGTTTATAAAATGATTATAAAAGAAAAAAAGCGACTCCTTAATATACGTAACAAGAAAAAGAAAATTAGTTTTCCAAAAACATTAAGAAAAGCGAGGATTTGTAACAAAGATCATTATTAAACAACTAAAATCACCAAAACAAGGTCTACAAAAAATTAATAGAAAAAAACACAGCTCTTCAAAGTATTTAAAATCTAAATAGTCTTGCTGTTTAGTAGATATAAATAAAAAAACTCATGATGATTAAATCGGAAATATGTATGTACTAATATACATTCATTATAATATAAATTATGTCATATAACAGCCATTTTCTTCAAGCATTGATTGGTTTCTTGGTAATTACGAAGCGTTCTGATTTATGAGACATCTTTGCCGGAATCGAATAACTGTTTTATTGGGTTAGAATGCATCATGTAATTGATTTATTCAGATGACTAATAAATCAATATGACATTTATGGCATATTATGTTAAGTGGAAATACATAATAATTAAAAAAATATATATGCACTTACATCTATTTGTATTCATTTTAGAGAAATTAAAGTAAATTAAAATTTTATGTCATGAACAATAATTTTACATTGTTTTAGTACGACTGATTTTGAATGACCTAAATGTTAGAAAATCTAGAGAAAGTTACGTTAACTCTCGAGTTACCGACTAGAGTATATGATGGAGAGAAATCTTCCAAAAAAATTTCAATTATTAGACCTTTAAAGGTTCTTTTCCAATTTTTCTAGCACATTAACATGATCTCTCGTTTTAATTTTTACTATGTTTATTTTTATTATTCAATATTATTAAATTTTACTAATCTGGAAGGTACTTTATATTTTTTGATCACGAAACTGTAAATTTTAACCATATGATTTGTTTTCTGACTAACGAATAAAAAAAAAAATCCTGAAGTAATTCTTAATGATAATAATACGTAGGAAAAAATAATGTTTCATCGAAGCACACATATCGTTTCCTTTCCCTCCAGGAACATAATTTATTTTGTGTATAGCTCAATTATACTCTATTTTCATAATATAAGAATAAAAAAACATTATATGGTGATAATTGTTAAATGTAACAGAAAATTCGAGGAAGCGATCCGTGAAAAGTAATTACGATAATGATTGTTGTACGTGTCCTATCTCATGAATACATAATGGCAATTGACTCCGTTTAGGACAGACGAAATAAATGTAGACCAGCAAGAGAGGATAAAAATAAAGAAGAATATAAGAAAGTTATAGTATTTCATGTTCTTGCTTATGTATTTTCGTAATATGGTTTATATATAGATTGATATAAGGTTCTTTTTTATATAATACGAGTATCATTGCTGCAGATTGGTTAATTTATTAAGATTGGAATATATTTAAATATCGACGCTAAATAAATATGGAGTTCGAACATATTTGTAAAACAATGAGATCTTTAAGATTTGAATACTACCTTCAAATACACTAAATGTTTATTAAGACATTTATAAAGGAAATCAAATTAAAGGAAGTCTAGCAGGCAGTGTACGTAATTGGCAATAAACCAGCTATGTCTAGACTTAAATTTAGACTACAACTAGAATCTAATTCTAAGATTGGTGAAGTGTCTTATTTATATATCAAATTACTTCTAAACATTTTTATCATTATAGACTTTAAGACTTGTTTTTATTATTAAGTAAACTTTCAAAATACAGACAGGATTGTATAATATATAGGAGAACATTTTTAATACAGGAATAATCCGAAAATGTATTCTTATTTTTCTTGTGAAACACGACAGTCTTACAACAGAAAATTTATACTTAAAATGAAGAAGGAAATTGTCTTGTAAAACGTATACAGGCAATAAAATGAACAGCTAGCCTCATTTATTGGTACCATAATATTTAAATCAGATCCAATAAATCCAGCTTGCGCCCACGGCTGTTAAAATGAGAATGAAATAAACAACTTTAACCATATGAGAGTTTCTTTTTTAATTAATTACTAATTAAATTTATATACTGTGGAAAAAATACATAAATCTTTACATATTTATGTACCGTTCAATTTAGTTTTAGAAAAGCTTTAAAACATCGTAGAATTATTTGGTAAGATTGACAAAAAATATATCTATTTTTAACATTCATTTCTGGTTTTTCGTAACGATTAATTTCTATGATATTACCTTAAACTCTGTTATTAGTAGCAGTGACAACTATCCGTTAATTATTATGTATGGGAATACGAAAATACACTGAAATATATGTAGTTATAGATATCTATGCCTCATTGAATAAATTAATATTAATTGAATTACTGGATGAGTAAATATGTTTCAAGGGATGAACAATTCATGAGCTGGCATAGTACTACGTCTTGAGGGGGATTCATTGTACAATTTTCCTTATATAATCTTGGATTATAGATAAATTACTGTATAATTAATTAATTATGTTTGTTATTATAATACGGATACAATATGATTATTGGTTACATGATAATACAATATAATTGCTTTAGAATATATAGTCTGAAATTCTTAAATAAATCTTGCCGGTTCTTCGACAATGTTCTATGATTCATTTGAGGTGATTTTTTTCTTGCATACAAAATATTGTGTATTATAATATGTAATTAGCCATGAATCTGAGCTGATCTTTGTTTCCCTTGCCTGATTATCGAGATAATTCTTTTACAATAAATATTTTTTATAATTTTATATAAAAAACATTGTTTTGTAATATTTCAAAGGAGTTATTTAGAATTCTCGCGAACGTTACCGTGGTATTTTGATTTGATCAATTACAGCACATTTCTTTCCATTTTAATGAATTTATGGAAAATATTACTAAACTGCAAATTTCTAATCAATCTTTATATGAGATAAACAAATATATTATTCGTAAACTTTGTTCCATACCTTTGTTTATGATCGGTTTTATATTTTTATTTAACAATTAAACAAATGTATGCTTAATTTGTTGTGTAATTATAACAAAACTTGTAATAAAGATTATTCTGTTTATTTCATTTTAATCTTTTTATTTTACTAAGTAGTTTAACGAGAATGGTTGTTGAAACTTTGTTCACGAAATTGGATTCTAACTTTCGTCTTGTGCGCTTTTAGGGAAATTGTAGGCATTGTTAAATAACACAATGGATAATTACTTAAGGGACTTGTAAAATTTATATTTTGTATACCACGTTATATACACACACGTAGTTATTATTATATAACTGTATCTATTGATATTGTTAATGTTTCAATTATGAGAGGAACGTGTGTAAGGGATATAGTATTCTGCGAATTTTCATTTTAGTCGTAACAAGAATCCACTGCGAAAATATTGTCTCTGATCTCGGATCTAAAACTAATCAGATATCCATATGAATATGTAATAAGACCTTTATAACAAAACAGAATGGAAGCAACATTATGTATCCTAAGCCTAAGCGAAAATTTCAAAGTTTATAAGCGAAGAGCAAAGAAGTTAAGACTAACACAGAAAGTTCAATTATTACGGCGAGGCTAACCTTACTTATCTGAGATGTTTTGTTTTCTTTTCCTCGTAATTTTATGGAAATGAAAATTAAGTTACTTGTTATAATATTTATTAGTTTGAACGTGAAATTCTTTTCGTTCGTTTCGCTTTAAAGGACTGGAAATTAATATAATTTTGACAGAACATGAACTTATAGCTTCAGCTTATAAATCAAATAGACCAACTTTCATTTTGAGTATTCTGATGTACCTATTGTTCAAAATTATATTATAATATTGCTATGGTTACTAGAATATTACAAGATGATTTACACGTCTAACCTAGTAAATGCGTAAAGAAAATAATTTGGTAGTACTTAAAACGTTAAAGCTATAATTAAATTTATAAATTAATCTAGTCACGTTGTGCTTCTTACTGAATTATTCGGGAAAATTGTTATACTTAAACATTAAATACTAAATCGTTCTGAAGCTATACTGTAAATATTAACTTTGTTAATTATCTTATAATATATTAGTGGATATTGATCTCAGTGGTGGCCTAGTGGTTAAAAGGCACGTTTCTCATGTATGAGGGCGCGGGTTCGATCCTGGCAAGTACCAATGTGATTTTTCCGAGTCAGGCAGGTGGCCGGCGGTAAAAGCAATCGGCTAAAGCTGGGAAATTGCCAGGTAGAAGAAGAAGAAGATTTTATAAGGTTGTGAAAGAGTCATAAACAATACTTGAATTTATATTCCAATCTTGTTGTCCTATTCAAGTGTTATATATGTGGACACCTGAAAGCTGTAATATATTACTTTAAACCGTTCCAGTTTCAAGCTTGTTACAATTGTTGGAAATTTCTATACGTTTAATTGGAAATACATTTGTTTTATGACGTTTAAGTATGTCTCAATATCTTTGTAATGTTGCGTACATGTTGGATAATTTTGGTAAAGCAAGACAATTTTTTTTATTAAGTATATTGGTTATGTTAAAAATGATATTATTATAAATTTAAAGGGTATGAAGATCGGTTATATTCATTTAAATCGTCCAATTTATGTATAAAGATGTTATTGGCACAAACTAACCAATTATAGTTTCGTTTGGATCAAGATTCATTTTTACTCAAATATTTTCTATCACTATATTGATTTACGATGCTTTGATAATTCAGACCTTGTCTATTTGGATTCAAGTGCTTTTTAAAGAATGTTATGTACTGATTATGATCTAATAAAGAAAGTTTAACTATATTCTGTACTTTCATAGCTCTAAAACATATCATAATCTTTATAATAATCTTTATAATTATACTTTATAATAATACAGATTTTTAGTTTATGATAAATGACAAAGCGAATCTTGAAAGTCGCTAACAGAAAAGCCACAATACTGCGAAACTTCAAACCGAAGCGTCGACTTTCAAAGTACGGGGTAAACAATAGCTGTGTTTACGGACGAGGAACCAAGGGTGTTGTGAAGGAAAAATCAATTATTATGAAAAGAAATACTATGTAGGCTGTACAAAAATGGAACTACATGTATATTATCTCTAAAAATATATATATTTGGTTTTACGATACAATTTAATCAAAGTGATTACGTATTCAGTCTTAATGTTTGTATTTGAAATTGGACTTGTTAGAGTAAACAACGAATAATTACGGTCTTCTCTAAATTTAAAGTTTAATGTAGGGTAACTAAGATTAACTTTAGAAGCCTGTAAGGGTCGTGAATGATTGTCCTTGAATAGACCTATCTCTGGAGCTCGGGAATGAAAGAACGAGTGAATGAATAAAGAACATTAATTTTGTTATTTCCAAATTGAATTCTCTTAACATCAAGACATTTGTGTAACTCGTTATAAGTATATTAAATAATATGATTAAGTAAAATTTAAATCATTGAAATAATAAAATTATGATCTTTCTATTCATATACGTAGTTATAGATAAATTTCCTTTCGGTAGAATGGTATTTCAGGTCGATTAACTAATGACGTGGAGGTTTCCTTATGACAGCTGAAATGTTTGACCCATCACGAGGTAACATTACAAAGAGAACAGGTGTCCGCTAGTCCGTGCATGTTATGAGTAATTGGCTGTTGAGGTATATTGTCTCATATGGCTGTTGGATATTACAAACATAGAAGGACTTGGCTTTCAATTAACTGCACGATGCTAACTATTTCTAGATACTGCTAGTCTAGACATTGCTGAAAATTATTTCAAAAATAGGATATGAGAGATTTGTAGTGTTTTTTTAACATCTATAAAGGTAAATAATTTTGGAGTTCCCGGTTAAATAGATACGTAAAGATACACGAATTATATATATCTTTTTCTGTTTGCGTCTGTCTGTTTGTTCTGGACAAGCTCTCAGAGAACGATTGACTAATTATGCAGAATTGTATAACAAATAAACGATGTAATTAGAAGCAACTGGAACCAGTCTTTTATTATAAAAATGCTGTTTATTGTCATAAATGTAAATAATCTATAAAAAAATATTAAATATTGAATGACACAGCTGGTACAATATATATAAAGAATATCCCAAACGAGTTCATTTTTAAAATTAAATAACTTATTAATTTTATAATTAATAATTAAATCTAATTATAGCTTACTGGAACGCAATAACAATAACAGTCCCAATTATAAAGAAATATGTCAATATTTGAACTACATGAATTCATTTTAAATGAAATCCAGACAGATTAAACGTCATAACGAGATCTGTAGTTTAATTGAATAAATTCGTATCATTGTTCAATTGAATAATTTGCAAAAATTGATAGCGGGAATTAATTTAAAAATATATTAATTTTACTATGTCATGTTGGTTTAAAAGAATCTGTTCCGAATCGTTATGGCTATCAAAAATCTTGTTACTTTTTAAAAAAGCAGCGTATGTTTGGAAAATATTCACATTCTAATGCTATGCAAGAATTAGCTTAACAAGTCCTCGTGGACTTGCTCCTGTTGTTCCTGTGTCAAATTAACTTTGACACGCAGACGTTGATTACAGGCAATTATTTTTTATATTATGTAAGGAAAACCGTTGCTTATAATGTATAATAATTTTTAAATGATTTTTTTCTGTTTGGTTTGTTATAGTTAATGATAGAACAGACTAGTTGCCTTTATAATTCGTATTACAAGAATTGGATAATTTAAACTAGTGAGAAAAATGTTACATAGTTCGATACAAAATATGACCAAGTTATTACGTTTAATTATAATTTAATGAAAGTCTCTTTTCAATATATGTACATGCATAAAATATTGCTTTATATCAGAAGGATTATAACTGATCTAATTATTTTGTATTGTATATTTATAAAATGAAAAGATAGAGAATGAAAACAAATATAACATCAATTTGCAGTAACATTCGCGACGCATTTTACAAAGTAATAGACTATAAAACACATTTCTACAATAAAAGATTTTATGAGACTCGTTTTATATGTTCTTTTTAAATCACTTCCATATAAAGATAAAACTATATAGCATTTAATGTAAACTTATGTAAACTTATGAAAATAAATACTTTTAATTGATATATAACTTATACAGTTAAAAATAATCTTTCTCAATTTAAGTGCAACCCTTTCGACATTGATCTATGACTTAAAACAATACGAATTGAAATTTTCACAAATATCAAAAAAATTAATGTTAATATTCTCCACCTATGATTTACTTATACAAAAGAATGGTCCAGAATCATTGCTTAATACTGCGTCAAAACCTTTATATCCGTAAAAGAGTAAATGTTGAAGTCACTGTTATTATTTCGTTCCGCAGATAAGGCGCAGTAATTAAAAAAGGGGTCGCAGGATTTTGCATAAATTTTTTGTGTCTTATAAAGTAAAATTAGCACAATTATGGACACAAACGTTCATAAAATTATTATTAATGACACCCATGTATTTTTATGTTTATTCGCTTTCATTAGTTAAAATTGCTCGCTTGGGTCATTGAGTTCTAGGGATCATTTCACTAAGGAAATAATTATGTTAAACAATAGTTAGAACCAATTAAAATTGTAGTTTAATTTTTTCTTGTATTGTATTTTTGCATTAACCTTATGAAATTTCTTCAAGAAGTTATATCACCAAAACAAAATATTTATGAAAACAGACCGACAATTTTGATTATCGTATTTCGGTTTTGAAATAATGAATGTAGAAATATATTTTTTGTATTTCTACATTCATTATTTCAAAACCTTGTATTCTAACAATCTGATAGGCCCTTTTCACGTGTCTGTTGTCAATTGTTTAAAAAATATTTGATTTCTATGTTCATTTTTAAAACATTTTCATACTTGTTCAAATTCAAAGGGATAATCAAGGTACATAGAAATCCGAAGATAAAATAGGATTATCGTGCCTAAAACTTTTCTCGTTTTATGGGGTGCAATTCAAAGTTCTAAACTCTTTATTCGGGTCTCAAGTTATTGTCGGGATGATGGGCAAAGAGATCTTTAATGTTGAAAGTATTAGGAAACATGGTCACGAAAGGACGATTGTCCGACCGGGCAATTTAGTCGAAATTACCATATGTGACAATAAAAGCTTAAAGTTTTAAAATAAACTGGCTAACTTACTTTTATTAAGGCTTATTTATTCTATGAGTTTATATTTCATCCAGCTATTTTTACAAGATGTGTATTTCGAGGGTAATCTGTTGGGCTCGAAAATTCTCATATATCTCTACATATGATGTATGGCCAATCATATAAATTTGGCTGATACTTCGAATATTTCCCTACCGAATATTTTATCTCAACTGTGAATCTTGATTTAGTTTTGCCAATGTTTCATGTATATTTTAGTCAAATTTTTCTAGATAATCGTATCTAAAACATCGGTTTTGGTCTAGAAAACAAGATTTTATATATATTACACAAAATAAATATAGTAGATTACAAATATAATTATTTTACAAAGGTTTTTTATAACACATTTAAGTTGAATCTAGTATTATTGTTTGATAAAACATGCGTTTTTTCTGAACATGACTTTCCTGTCATGATAGTGAAGAAAACATGCTCATCTTTATGAATAAGTCATTTCTTATTATTTGTTTGAATTTAAATTCTGCTAACAAGCTCAATATTGCTTGTAAGTTATGATAAATATGTTGATTTTAAAAACAAATATGTTTGAAAGATAGTATTTTTATTTTTAGAATAACTAAAAGTTTAGAAATACACAGTATTTTAACAATAACTGGGTTATGACCTTACGACTCGTATTCAGAGCTCAGTATTTAAAACATTCTCTTTGATATAGAAGTTAAATTACATTTAAAATCTTCCGTTTGCGTTCATTTTCATTAGGATTTATATGCCATGTAAGGTCGGTAATTTTATTTTGTACATTTTGTTTCGTTTTTAATAAAATTATAATTACATTCTAGGCACAACTCGACAATTTTATTAAATAAAAGGAGTTTTAAAAGCTAAAATGCTAAAGATTCTTTGTTATATACTTAGTATGTCTATTTGTGTAACTAGTACAATGAGACCCTTGAAACTAATTCTTCACACATTCCAAACTCTAGTGTGGACGTTTATTAACAAAAGTTTTGCGGGTGTTTTAGGATAAGACAGATGAAAGTCAGCTTCCACTTTTTGCTATACGTTAAATTCGATTTAGATGACTACTCTCAAAGGCTTGTGTTAATTTACATTTAATACAATTTCTGTACTATTATTCAAAGATTATTTGCAGATGATATAATAAACTCAAAAGTATATTTTACATTATACAGTTTCATATGTAATATTGTTTTATACTATTTCTGATATGTTATAATTATAATTAATGTTTATCTATAAACAATGCACTTGTTTAGGTTACAGTGAATGTAAATTTAAAGGTCTGAATAAGATAGAAACCGAAACAATGAAAAATTCTATTCACATATAGAAATAGCGATTTTTATTCCACAGCACATTTAAGTGTGGCCTAAGCAACAGTTGAGATGCGTGAAGGGAAATGTAAAGGGAGGGGGAAATCAATAAAGCTACCCCGCCCTGCCAAAACACTTTGCCTTGATATCCCCACATTTTTCAAATTACCCGATTACATACTAATAAAGGATATCATCCTTGGAGAAACCGCTTCGGGGGAAAGTAATAGGAAATACAAGTAAAATAGGTTTAAAAATTCTATTACTTAATTATGTATTTAGGTCAATATTATAATATTGCTTATAAAGCTTTATAGACCACAGATTATTATTATAGTACATCGTACTATAGGGAACCTTGAAAACTTAATTCCCTATAATCAAATCTAATACCAATAATAAAGAAATTAATAAATTTGTTCCAGTTAAAGTTTGAAAAGTATCACAATAACAATAAGGGAAAATAAATACTGAGAAGTAACGATTTCTTTAAAGAGACCAACATCGTGCGAGTTACGATCGATCGGGGTTTAAAGTTAGTGTGCCGGTCAAATAGGGCTGCCCAGTGAATAATTTATGCTTATCCCGAGCTCTACGGAAGAGGCCTTACATGTAATACTATTTTAAACTTCTTTGTGAACAATATAAATGAAGACGATCCTACCGTGGCCTCGTATTATTATCTGTATAGTGATTTTGAGGTGGGTTTTGATTCATACCCTTTGTTGGTAACATTCAGTTGTGACAACACATGCGTAATATTTTACGTACTTTGATCACCATGAAGTCTTTCATTTACGTATACCTCCTTTGTTACATGAAAAATAATTACGTGTTTAGCAGAAAAAGAGCAAAAAAAGGGTATTCACTTTTATCTTTCAAATAACATTTGTAATTAAAAATTTCGAGATCGTAAATAATTGTATACAATTTTTTCAACAATAAACATGACGTTGAAAAACAAATTCTTTATAAGATGTTACGAAAAAAAAAAAAAGATTTTTAAATAACTCTGTTCATTTTGTTACAGAGAGTTCCTTTGTTTTATATTTAATGGGATAGAGATATAACAAAAGGTTTCTGTCAACATGTTTTTGGTTCTCAAACTTGATGTTTGTGTTTCCAACAGGAGCTTTTTAAGCAAAACATTTTAATACAATGGAAGTTTTAAAAGCAATTTACCGTATATAATTGTAATAATACATAAACAAACTTTCAAATCTATTATGACTTTTCTCAAAACCGTATGTTGCTGTTATAATATTTTACTTAGTGTTAACAAAAAATATATTTTTTACTTTTAATTTACACTCTATAATAGTTATTAAGGTTTGAACTTAACTTTTAGCATCAATACTGTTCTCAAATTAAAATAAAACTGTATCCCAAGCTTATTTTGTTTTCCTCAAGGAGGAAATTACAAAAAAACATCTTTGCAATTCTCTCCAGTTCATGCTCTGAGCTTGACGTAAAAACGTTTAAGAATGTGATAATATCGTATGTGGACGTGACTGCAATTCATTCTTGTATGAATGGAATGAATTGAGAAAGAATCTATGAAAACTCAAGTAACGGTTACACTTATTTGTTTTAATAACTATAGTATAAAAATATATATTAAATAGGTACTATGATTGTTAATTTTGTGTAAAACTTCAGTGTATCATATTTCAATATAGTTTTTATTAGAAGAAAATTATAAGTTTAACTAACATTATATGTAATGTTTCTTAGCGTTTTATACCATTTCTATTTAACCCTTTTTATATATCTGATTCCAATCCAAATCCCATATTATCTGAGAACGTACAGTGTAAATATCAAAATCAAAAGCATCTTACGTAATATGTACAGATACTTTAACTTGTGAACTTAGCAAACACTAGAGAACACTGCTCCATTGCACAGATTTATTATAAATGGTACCCTATGTATCTGATTCCTTTACACGTCTCTTGCAAGGGCTTAAATTTAAAAAGTCACTGTTCAACAAAAGTAATTACATCACGTCATAAGTCATCAGCCTATCAGAGCCCACTGCTGAGCAGAGGCCTCTTTCTCACATGGAGAAGGTTTGAGCATTAATTACCACGCTTGCTCAAGACGGGTTGGTGATTTCAAACTTATAATTGTGAAACTATAAGTCCAGGTTTCCACACGATGTTTTCCTTCACTGTATGTCAGTGGTGTCTAAACACTTTCAGAAAGTACATATGACTCCGAAAAATCACATTGGTACTTGCCAGGTTTAAACTCACGCCTTCGGCAACTAGAGGCAGGCTCTTTAACCACTAGGCCATCACTGACTTGAAAATAAATTATCGTTTAGTAAAAAAAAAAATGAAAAATTAATGCTGTGATATTGATATGATTTCATTGCTTTTTTATTGAATTGATACTCATATAAAGACAAAAATATTATCGGAAGAATGTAAATGTATAAAATTCGTTCTTAATTTTCTACATACGTTTTACTTGATAATTTTTAATGAAACAAATTATTACTTTACTAAACTTGTACTGAGCGAACAATGTTTTTACGGATGTTATTATGTCAGTAAAGAATAAAGTTTGTCCACTGTTACAAAATAGTCCCTTACCCAAACTTTTATGATAAAGTTACCTCATTGTTAGATCGCTGTCCTCTAGGGGTTTCCGAAATAAAGTGGAATATGCATAGTTTTATACATAGAAATTATCTTAATAAAGTTAGAGGCAAACTAATGAAGATGTAAGTTAAAAACTTTCGCTACGAAACTTGAAGGTATAAATTTAAAATTAATGTGAAATGAACTCTTTGGTCAAGATTTTAATTTCTTTTAGAACATAATTTAAAATATTCCATCTTTATTCTTGAGGTTTGTCTATGTGAATGAAACTAGAATGTTTAAAATAACTAATTAAATTGAGAGCAGTTTTTAGTCTGAACTTTATAAAAGTTTCAATTAATTCATTTAATATAATTTCTTATGGAAAATTAGCATTATTCTTATCTTAATAAGATATTTTACGAGAAGGCTCCATAATTTTATCCTTATGATCTCAACCATTTAGAATAGAGTATACGTCGTGGGAAAACCCGGATTTACTATTATTTCTTATTCGAATTTCTTCATTCTAAATACTACGCTAGAATATTTTTACTATGAAACAACAAAAAGACTTGATTTAACTTTGTCTAACTAGAACAGCTATTTAATTTCACTATTTTTAAATACTTACGTAATAATTACGAATGACACACATATTTAAGTTATAAAAAATAAATTAACCTTCATTAGAACAAAAAGTCATAATTTTTACGTATATAACTCTGGTATACACATATGTACTAGTTTTTCCTCGTGACTTCGTCCGCTTGGAATAGACACCGTAATATATGCATAGTCTTCACAATATTTAGAATTCATTATATTCTTATTATAAAAACTAAATGGAAATTAAAGAGCTCTTTCAACACTAAGCTACTTTTTATCTAGAAAACAAAAATCCTTATAAATGGGAAAATTAATGAAACTAAAAGTGCTGTTGTTTTACCTGGGAGAGTACGGAAAAGTTACCTTGATAGTTATATAAAACTTTTGTTCTTCTTAAGTTTCAAGCACACTCTGAAATATAAAAATACATAACAGTATGCACATAAGATCGAAGATCATATTATTACTTTGTAATATTTTTCTATTAAGTGTTAAATTGTTTTTATGCCCCACCATAGTAACGTTTTCGTCAGCCGTTGTCTTGCATAATTTTTTAGAATCAGGCAAGTGTTTGAGATAATATAGCTATGTTTCATTTATAGCTTGATAAGTTATTAGTGAAAATATTCGTCAAATAAATTTATTTACATTTGGTAAATAAATGTCTACTGTAATTAGTTCGTTCAAATCGTTTCAATTACAATAATGTGTTAACCTATTTTGTGATTAGCAACCATTTCATGCTTCGCTTCGTACGTTCGGTTCTGTTGTAATAAATCGTTTTAATACATTTATGTAATTAAAATATCCCTCTCATTAATTAGCAATTTACATATTTGTGTATTATTTCGTAAATTAAATTAAATTTTGCTAGTTTTGGAAATGTGGTAACAGCGGATTTGATTATTGCAAAACTAACTAGTGTTTTTTTATTTCACGTATTTTTGAATATATTCGTTTAAAATTCTTAATGAGAACATCTATTTATATAGACTACTAAAATTCTATTGAACTGTTCTATATTGGGTTATATTTTAGGTGATATTTCTTTTTCTTGCTGTAATTTAATTAATACTATTACTATAACATTATAATGACTTCTATAATTTTTTGTGCACACCATAATTCGTTTAAAAACATATAATTTATACTTAGCCAGACAAATAGATCCTTATAGAAGCTCCTTCTCCCAACAGGTCACGTTTCGATTGATAAATAGCCTATTTATATTCCAATAGACACCAGCCTTTTTAACCATAATAAAAAGGAAATAAACTTTCAGTTCTCCTTAAGAACTACGACTGGATGCTTATTTGTTAAAGAAATTGAAGAATCTTTTACAAATATTTAAAAACCAAAATTAAAAAAAATCACCTTTCGTTAAGAATAATAAGCCTGATTAATATGTAGAATACAATTGAAAAGTGCCTTTCCATTTTTCATATCTCAATTTAAATGTTCATTGTTTTTTAAATAAACAATTCAATTTTAACTTTATGGGTAATTAAATTAAATAAATTTTTATTCCATTTATTATATTATAAACAAATTCTTGACTTTAAGTAGTGTTTCAATACATTCAATAAATTACATCTCTTCTCTTAGATTAACTCAACAGTCAATATAAAATCTTAAAAAAATATTTTCCTCTTATTTAAACGAGATTGTGAAACCTTATAGACTGATGGATTTGATGTAATTTTAAGTATATTTCATTTTCCTTAAACGTAAAAATCTAGAAATGGTTTATTTATATGACGATTGATGAGTATAAGTATACATTTTTAATGAGATCTAAGATTTTCGCGAGTATTCATTTAAATGAAACTAATATCCATTTTTACTTTAACAGAGTAGGTACTTAAGCTTATATAAGGAATTAAAATTTGCGAAAAAAACGAAAAAAAAAAACAATTTTTTTATTAACTTCTTTATGAAACTTAAGACTTATTTTTCCCATTTCTCTTGGAAATAAATAAACATAATTAGACCTTCATTTTGAGAAAGTTGGCATCAGGAAAACAAACAAATTAATGTTTAATATACAACGAACTTAAAATTATGTAATAAATTATTATTAAAATCTTAAAATGTTTTTCATAATTTTATTTCTTTTAGTTAGGAATAGGAATAATTATTTAAAACAGTTATGAATAATTATTTAAAACAAGCTTTCCGCTCGCAGCTTCGCCCGCGTGGAGTTCGGTTATATCGCGTTTCCAAGAGAACCTTTCAAAAGTCTGGGATAAAAACTATCCTATATTCTTTCTCAAGGTCAACTCTATCTCTGTACAAAATTTCATTAAAATCAGTTCAGTAGTTTAGGCTTGAAAGCGTATCATACAGACAGACAGACAGAGTTACTTTCGCATTTATAATATTAGTAGGGATAAAGTTTGATTTAAGCATCACTATATAAATACATGTTACAACATAAAGTTAAAATAAAAAAAATAAGTTTAATACAGAATGTATATTTTCGATATAAATAGGTTAAATTCAACATGTATTGTTTTTAATTGGTGTTGATAATGATGATTAAAAATAACGGCCATGTGGGAGAATTGATGTTAACAACCAAGTGTACTTTGAATTATGTAGGCTTTAATGTAATAAATAAAAATGTAGCTATCATAACGCATGAGCGTTATTTATAGACTGCTTTAATATTGTACGTCGTAATAATAAATTCTTTTTTTTTGTACAAAAAGATACATTTAACACTCGTTATTTACAGCAATTTAAAATGAATTATTAACAGCACAATACACAGAGCTGGCGAGTAAAATTGTAATTTCCATTTTGATACATCAGTCACTGACAGTTCTTTGAGCTTGAGTGACAAGTAACAAGAGTTTCGCAGATTTCATCACTATGGACTAGGACCGAAAAATGTAAAGAAACGAATTGTATTATGTTTTCACGGAAACTTGCTTAGCTGTGTTCAGGCCCACACACCTTTTATGGCGGCTCCTTTCAGAATGTGTATTCATGATCATTTTCCTTGACATAACGAAGTATACATAATGTATGTGATCCTAACATGTACCACACGTGTGCGTTGTAAAACTAATATGAGTTTACTAAACGGGAAAATTTATTTTTAACATGTATAATACAATTTTAATATTAGTTAAAATTCCATGGAGCCAGTATTGCTTCATTTATCAAACAATTTTCTCGAGGAAACTAATTTATATTCCCCGTCTGAAGCCTAGAATATTTTTCAAGTAATAACACAAGTTTGTTCGCAATATTTAGGTATTGTTCCTCTTCCCTATAGACTAAAACATGAGATTATATAGTTGAAATTTCATTTAAAAGACTTAAAAAAATTATAACATAACCATTTGTTAGTAAGAAGATAGCAAAAAGATCATTTTTTTAATCTATTGTGCCTTGCTCTTTCTCATTCTAGATTCTAATAAAATATTATAAAAACAATTACTTTCTAAGACATTTTTTTATACACTGTTCTTGAAATTCAGATGAAATGACATAAATAAAATTATAGTTCTTATTTTCCTTTACATCACTGGCTTCTAACATTTTTTTAAAAGAATGACTGGATAGTGCTTGACTGTCATTCCTGCCTTTGTAAAGTCGTAGGTTATGAATGCACTATATCAGTAACAACCTATATTATTTAGAATTATATTTATATAAATATAGTTCTGATATTTACCAGTATTCGCTGTAGGATGATCGTTTATTTTTATTTCACCTTACTTGTTTGTACCAATTTTTTTTTATTAAGAAGAAAAGTAACTCCCTCCCAATATGTTTTATATGTATATGTTGAAATCATATTATGCTTTTTAATTGAGTTATTTTGAACATCTTCCTCAGTTTTTAAACAACATAACAAAAGAGATCGTAAATTAGGTTCAGAACGGGGCATGTCGTAAAAAAATTCATTCATTTTTATGCGGGCAAAAGATAAAACGCTTAACAACATGTAAATCTTTTGGAGGTAATCTTCTTTTGCTTTTTACGTGTGATTTGATTTATAGGCTTAATTTAATTTTACTATGAGATAGCAGAACGGTTTCTTTTCTATTCTAAGGGTATTTGCAACAAAGTAGCTTATCTAACATCAATAGAATTAATCCGTTTATCACTAACCTTCAAGTGGGATCCATTCACATGTGACTACTTCACGACTTACTGAAATAGTTTCTTTAGTAATTTTATACAGATTTGGGTCATAGTAAAATATATAAGAGCAAATTCCTCTTTAATTTTAGCCGTACGTAAATTTTAATTAAACTACAGTGTGCTGCAACACGTTTTATTTCGCATAAATGGGGGTGATATTTTATAAGCCTAGTATTATTTTAAAGCAAATATACGGTTACAGAAACAATTACAGTAAAATAATCAAATGATATATGTAGTATTGTAAATATATAAGATGATAAGTTTTCTCTATCATTATCATTATATACTATATTTTTAATGACATAATGAGATCTAAGATTTTCGCGAGTATTCATTTAAATGAAACAAATAATTATCGGATGTACTACGCAGACGAGATGTGGCCAGGCTGCTGTAAAGTAACCGAAACATCGGGAGTATGTAGTTTATAATCTTCTATCTTCTATATATATAAAAATGGATTGCTGTTCCTTAGTCTCGCTAAAACTCGAGAACGGCTGAACCGATTTGGCTAATTTTAGTCTTGAAATACTCCTGGAAGTCCAGGACAGGTTTAAAAGGTGAGAAAAATTGGAAAAATTCCCGGGAAAACCCTAAAAACAGCCCTTTTCTATTTCCCATACAAACGATTTTTTGACATTAGACTTGACAACTAACTAATATGTCAATCATTCTGTTCGATTGAAACAGTAGAATTTTAATAAATACCAATACCGGGTTCTTGAAGACGGAATAGAGTTTGCCCGGTCAGCTATACCTATATTACTAATGACGAAATAAACGCGGACGAAGTCGCGGGCAAAAACTAGTCAAAAATAAAAATCAAAATATTAGTTTCATTCATATTGTTAATATCGTCAACATATACATTTTGTGAAAAATTAAATGCATATGTTTTATTTACATCTGTAAAGTTTTTTTGCGATTCTAAAGAATGCAAATTTATAATTGTCCGGGAGATAATTTTAGAATCCATAAAAATGTTATCGATTTTGATCATTCCTGTTATATAAGTCTATTTCTACGGTTCGCTTGCTACGAACTTTGTTAATTATGCCTCTTCGGCTGACGGCTCTGCAATGTTCGTTTAGATAAATGGAATAAATCCTTTGTGTTAAATCGGTCCAATAAAGGACCACGTTAATTTCCTTGTCATATATTAATATAACATTTAATTCATAACGCTAAAAAGTTCTTAGACCTACTCCATGTACATAATATATGTATATGTGTGTGTTCAGTTCCGTAATCTCACGGAAACTACAAGTCCAGTTAATTTTTTTTATACGTTATTGTAATAGACTAGCAAAACCATAATTTCTTGTTCCATACATAAATAAAATACAGGAGACTAAAAGCGAAACTCAAAAGGATAGTAAATGCATATGTAAAATCTATTTTTATACATATGTTTAAAAAAATAAAAGCAGAGTAAAAAAAAGGTCAATTCTTTTTATCTTCCTTATACTATTTGCTTGTTTTAAATAGAATTCCACTCGACATTTTTGTATAAAGAAATAAATTGAATAAGGACATCACAACTAAACACTATAAAGAACATAGCAAAAACTTAACACAATGAAAAGACGCAAAATTATTGTAACTCTTGTCTTCTTTAACTTTACGAACGAGCGAAGATGACAGCTCAATTATTACAGTTTTTATTTCATTCTAAAAAGAATTCGCCCTATTTAAATATTTGACATACTTTTTCCCTGTGAATTCTTACGATCGTTGTAAAATGGGAGCAAATTCGACGTAAAGTGATCAATCATTGTTAGTGCTTTTTAAACTCTATTTGATTAATTATTTATGTATTAATTTCCAATCGAAAATGAATAAATGTATTGTTTCAACATAATTTAGTATTTTTTTTGTAATAGCTGGTCTTTTTCTCCTGAATAACATGTATTATATAAGTTGTGAAGACAATTTATTTAAATCAAAAACAGTATTTTGATAGCAACGGTGCTTCATTAATTCAACGATTTAGTTATTCATACAATAGCAACTGTGTTCAGCAGAAACATATTTTTCTATCGGCCGAATGCTCGTAATAAATGAATATTGATATAGGCTTACTAGGATATTCTTGAATCTGTCAAACGAGTTCAGTTATAAAGTGTATATAAAAATGAACGATACTTTGTGATAACATGCATATAATGTTATATTATTTGTGATAAATTATAGCAGCTGATGATGATGATCGATGATTGATGATTAATGATTATAATAGAAAAGTTTTGATTCTGATTAATCTGTTTCTATTTATGGAACTTCATACTTCAATGTTATTCAATTCCTTTTTAAATTTTCTCTCTTCGCAACATCTTCATTATCTGCTTCAAGACTTTATTTAACTTTATTTATAAATAGGTCCTTCTTGCTCTTCGTTGTACTCAAATACCTTATCGCCATTAAGATGTTACAGGCATCACTCCAACATTCACTTAATGCAGGAGACACAGAGTTATAATGAAACTTTAAGTGGAACAGTATTCACTGGCTTCTATTGCATGTTCTAAGTTTATTTTAGAACACTTAATATACAGGGTGACTGGTGAATTACTATCGATATTTGAGGACGTGATATTTGACGATCATATATGACAAAATAAAAATTAATATAACATAAATATTAATAAACTTCTAAGTAAAGTTAACCAAAAGTTATTTAATTAATTACGCGTCGTATGAACACCCTACAGATTAGGTATACACACACACTCACACAGACGCGGCGGCGGCGTAGTGTTGTATCAGCACGCCGCCGCACGCGTCCACACTTGGAACACTTGGAACATGTACACACTTTATTTATTTATACGGAAATTTGGTCAAAAATTAAGTACCTATTTTTTTTACATAATTCGAATGACAATCATGTACCGAGTATGCTCCTTAACTATTGATAGTAATTCACCAGTCACCCTGTATAGAAGAAGATTTGTCTAGAAGGTGAACTGTAATTTCACAATATTAGTAATCATAAGTGTATTAGTATAATTTAAGTAAAAAAATATCTTTAATAAAATATAATAGTCATTCTCACAATCTCGTTCATGAATTTATATTTACAAGTCATTTTCATGTCAACATTTATGTAGGTTTTCTTTTAGTGTATAATTCTGGCAATATACATAACTATATATTTTTATCGTAGGAATAACAACTATCGCTACATACACATAAAAACCTTACAATCGTAATGTTTGTAAGAAAAATGTAACAGCAGAAAGTACTTGACTTATAAAACGATTTCAAAATGTTATTGTTTCTTTCTTAGCATCGAATGTATGTAGAAAAATAGAAAGGATTTTAAAATTGTGTCTCTAAGTATGGCAGCATTTTATTTAACTCATAATTTCTACTAAAAAATTCTAACTTAATATATTTTTTGTTTTGTATGAAATGTTTTAAATTTTCAAAGTAGTTCTGAATAAATGTGCATTCCGAAAGTTGTGGCTGATTTATGAAATTCCTTTGGACTAGATTGTAGTTATTTTAATACTTTATAACGGTATAAAAAATAGTGTTAATATGTGTTAAAAAAAGACAAAGAAAAAATTTATGTGTACGAACTATCGGGGTGTAAATAAATTCTACATACATACATCATATATATAAACATGTCGTTCAACAGTATTCGGCGACAGACTTACTTGATTAATTAATTGAAATAAATTAAAAGGCAAGTAATATGTACAAATAATAATATTCATTTTTTAATCAAAACCTCATAAGATATTGGTTATATTATGCTCGTACGTAATTTAAACCATAGCTATAAAATGTCAAGAACATATTAAATATAAATAAGTTTCACCAGAGACATTTTTAAAACTACTTCTATATTCTAACAAGATTTCTAGTATGGCTAGGGAACTAGTTTTGATGAAATATAAAAAATTCATAACACAGCCTCTAACAATTTTTCTCAAAGAAAAATCTCAGTACTCTGATAAGATTTTATAATGATTTAAATATTCCTATCACAATTGTATTATGCATATATTTTTTTATATATATTAAAACTTGCAAATTGATAATATATGTATTGGATACAGTATATGACTTCGAATTTTCAATACAAACATCTAAAAACAAGATGTGTATATTTTCATTATTATAACTATTTTAACAGTACTACAACAATATTGACTTATAGTTGTAATTAATTCAAAAAATACTATTAAAAAAAGTAAAAAAAACCTTCTCATTTTAATCAATCAATCAGTTCAAATTTAAAATACGGTAGTTTTTCCAGCATCAATTTTAACGAACCAGGCAAGCGTAGATATCGCTTGCAATTCTATTGAATTCTGTTTCGCAATCCTAAGCAATTTGTCATGTCAGTGGAGTTGTGTCGTGTCGCTCACTTTGCTGCATGGATTTTCTACTCTGTTTGTTATAATATTATCCGGTTAACATTAAAGCTTTGTAAATGTAATTTGTATATCTAAATGTGATCGTGTTTAAGTTTGTGTTATATTATGATAGTAACTATGTATCTATTTATTTCATGGTACTAAAAACTTTGTGAGGTATAAAACAATATATAAAGTAACATGATTGGTGATTTTTGTCTTATAAATTTCTATTAGATATTTACGTGATGTTTTAAGAAATATAATACATATAAGTGTACCATAACAGCGAGTTTCGAAGATTTCTTTTCTTTTTGTATAAATAATGACCAGGCAAATTTTAATCTAAATTACAATATCATTTGAAACCATTCGTATTATAAGTGATGTGCACAGTGACTTAAAAATAGATTCCATTCAATCTTTAATAAGTTCGTTTCAAATCCAATCACCTAGTTGTCTGTTTTGACAAATGAAACGAATGTAATAAAATCGGCACCATTTGTAATCGTGACCGTTGACATTTCCACTGTTCGACCGATTAAAGTACTGCAGGTTGAGTTGAATATTTTTTTTAACATTTGAAGTCTGCTAACCATTTTTACACCGTTCCTGTTCTTTGGTGTTTTTCTTTCTAGGTCATAATAAAATTTCAGGCCTTTGTTCTTCATTAATAAAGAGCAAAGAATCATTATTGGTGTTTGTTTCATAATATTTGATGAAGCTTTCTCTTAGTATCTCATTATGAATTCAGGCTGCTTTAGGTTCAGCTGAGGTTCTTTTAGTGCCATAATAAACTTAGTCTTCCTAGATTATTTGTGATAATAGTAATGAAAATCAGGCAGACCCTGGCTAAAACTGGGAGGTTGCCAGGATAAAGAAGAACAATAGTAATGAAAAACTTATCCACAAGTGATTGTCTCACAATATTTTACGTACGGTATCTATTCTAATTTTAGTAACGTATTATTCTGATTCAGAACTAAACTAAAATAAAGTTGAGTAAATAATATTTCCAAATAATTTCTTAAGATTTAAAAACATGATTCCATACATACAAATAAACTTCTAACGATCGAAATCAATAATAGAATGTATTTCAAGAGGTTTCTGTTTCCAATCTGCTGCTACACGAAATTGCACTTAATTAATACATCTCAGGCTTTCATTACGGTTAAGTCACTTGGTTCAGTTGTAGTTTCAATAACTATTGATTCGAGAAATTGATAGTAAATATCTATGATATAGTAATTTTATAACCTAAGTTATATTTTAACATGACGATCACTTTGATGCAGATAAAAACTTTTCTTTGAATGCGTTATATGTATAAAAATTAAGAATTTAAATATGGGTAAAAAATATCTTAAATTTTTACTTAAAAGTAGAACGTTACGAGCCCAAACATTATTCAAAATCACAACTCAACGTTTCTCTAATATTTTTTTTTAATAAAAATTTACAAGTAGGTTTATGTTTTAAATGAAACTAATATTTTTCAAATTACACTACGCGTATTTTATCATTTTAAAAAGACAGTCTCCCGACGTTTCGGTTACTTTTCAACAACCTTGTAAGCTTATGTTTTTCCTTTAGAATTTTTATTTGTATGTTTCAATCAACAGACTCAATAGTATATAATTTCGATACCAAGTCAATTATTCACTCTAACCAGTTATTAAAACGTAATAACTAATAATTCTTAAGACATATAAATGTGGAATATAATTCAACAAAATAAGATTTCATATATGTATATGGTTTTAATAAAATCGCATTAGAAGATATAAATAATATTTATATTAAACATTACGAGGAACTTATAAGAATATATTACAATACGAGCGTATGAATTCTTGTCACGTGTTATGGTAAATTGCTCACGACCACTGAAGTCATCCGGAGCTGTGAAATAATTTTAATAATTCCTTTTACTATGATAGCCAACAATAAATCTAGCAGTTAAAGAAACGACGTCGTTTTAAGAATATATAGTAACAAATGAATGTATCAAAATGTGTTCGTTTTACAATTTATTTGATAAATTTAAATTATTATTAGAAATTTAAGGATATCCACAGCAAATTTGTCTACACTTGAAAATATTATAAGTCAATTTGATCAAATATAATACTAAAATTTATGTATTAAAGGTATAATTTTGTTCTTCAATTTCTTATTATCCCGAAACATCATTTAAAGATCACTGTATTTTTAAATCCCCAAAATTTTTAATTGTGAAAAGATATTCGTCATCAATAAAAATGTTCGTTGCTTAACTGTAAAACGGATGTCATATTATAAACAGTTTCATTTATTATACACTTCATTAAAATTTAAAATGTTACATTACCACAGATGAACGTATGAAATGTTGTTAGGAAAATGCTTATAGAAAATAATAAAATTTTTAAATTGTTATCATATCAAAAACAAAACAATTGTATTCTTTTCACCAAAATTTAAATAATATGACTTTGTTAAGGTTCTGTACCTACACTTATTTTCAGTTACATTTAACATTTTTCTCTTTACTTAAAGTAATATGATAAGTTTGAATGCCTAGATTTAAAACGAAGAATTCCTCCTACAGTTTTAAGATTATATGCGACAGCTTTAAATATATCATATTAAATAAATATTAATATGGTTTTAAATAAAGTAAATTTCGTGTACAAAAATATCAATTATAATTCGAAAACATGTTTGTATAATGTTTTCAATTTTCAATAATAACGTGAGGGCATCATGTGATCGGAAAATGAGAATTAATTTTAATGATCTCATACAACGCCTTCAGCAAAAGTATGTTCGGCAAAAAGCAGTTTTCGAGACAAAAAAAATTATCAGAGCAACAATATTAATAATAATATGAAAATTTTAAAGAAGGCCTGAAGCATAAATAATCTTAAATTATTGAACAGGTAGTATGCTTAATCAATAAACAAAAACATTGTCCATCTGATAGAAAGTGGCAATAAATGGAGATGGTTATCCAATATTGTTTTTAGACATGGGTTGCAAAAAAAGAATAGGCTTTAGAAAATAAAATAGTTGAGATATGTAGGTAATAAGAAGGGATTCTCTACCTGAATCCTTATTATGAAAATGGATTTTCTACTATTATAAATTAAATTAACACTTAAATACGTTGAATATAAATTTCTTGTGGGATATAAAAAATGAATGAACTTGAACTTGAAAAGAACACAAAGGATCTTTGACGAAAATAAGTTAAGAAATGATCTTAAATTGCTTATAAATTAAGTGAACTATTTTCCATTTTTGTTGTCTATGGAATATCAAGGAAGGGAATACTTTGTTCAGTGTTTGAGTTTTGGACAGATTAATCTAATCTCCCGGTTCCGATGGGTAATTCCGAAAGTTTGGCGTTCACTTTGTTGAATTGTCAAATGCGGATTCAATTTAGTCAAAGACATTATAGTTTGGTCGCTCAGAAATTGCGCTTTTGACGTATCGTGACTGAATGAACAATGTAACTTTTAATTTTCGATTTATTGCAAATAAAATTATTCACCTCACCGACGAGTTACAGTATAAAACATTGAATTATTCTGCCAGCTGCAACAAACGTAGTAATTTTAACTAAAATTACGAATCATAAAATGACAAACATGAGAACAATAGTTATTAATTCCAACCATATCAGGCAGAGCTCTTTCAAGGTTACCCAATGTTAGTTTTTTGTAGCGCTAAGATGAAATAGCAAATCAATTGTAATCGCATATTTTTATCAAATAAATAGATTAACAGTTTTACCAACATTGAGTTTTTTAATATTTTTAAATTCAATACATAGTATAAATAATATATCTAAATATATTTAATATTATTTATTTTATTTTAGTACATAGTCATGACAAATTGACAGGTGCCTGAAACTCAAACTTTAGGGGGCCAGACTAACGGACTTGTTATTAAATTTACATATTTTAACATATCAATAGTAATGACTTAGCCAAAATATTTATTTTTCTAATCAGTATTATGTAGGGAACTATATGGACAAGATAAAAATTATCTATAATAATTACAAACTTTTGAAAGACTTCGAAGGTTTCAGACCCTCTACTTCAATAAGAACATATATTCCAGTATCTTTTAGCAATTACCTTCTAGATCAGATTCTAACAAGGTATCATTTGACAGTTTGCCACAGACAGTTTTCAAGTATTTAGATAAACACTCCTGATATATTAAAAATGTAATTATACTTATGCAATAGTTTGAAGTCTTTTAAAAAATAATTATAATTCTTTGGAGGGGATCTTATACTATAAAGACGTAGCGTGTAAGCTATTTACAATTATCGTGCATAAGGTTCGTTTAGAACTAGGTAACACTAAATTAATACAAAGAAATATTACCGTTCTTTTACGACAAACCCCATTTAATTTTGTGATTTTTTTGTTAATTTCTTTCATAACATGAAAGATATAGATATAGTTTGTTGTAAGTAAACAATGTTTATACTTAGGTATGCGTTATGAACTGTTTATATTCATGTTTTAATATGGAAACAGAAAATCATATTAAAAATAAGCATCGCTAAGCTTTTGACAAAGATAAGAACCTCTTTATATTTACGTCGAATTTTTATTTATAAAAAAAAATGCTAGTATATATTTTACGTATAACATAAAAATCTCAATGAAGTAATTGAATAAAGAAACAAAGCAAGCATTCTAGAAAGTACCATATATATTTGACTCACAGTCAGAGACTAATCTTATACCAAGAGTTCATTACATAATCGGCAGACACCCAACATAGGCCATTTGTCGTCAATATGAATCAAGACATGCTGTGACGCTGTGACATATAAATGTTATATATATATTGTAGTAACAATATTGCAAATATTATGAGACAACATACATTATGAGCCCCAGAGCCCAACTACTAAGTAAAACGTGCTAGATTGACGTACATCTGTGTGTGTGAGTATCTGTGTGAGCATTTTCCTTGCACTACTTGTTAGATATGTTATCAATTTGGTAGTAGAGAAGTATCACTTTTTTTTCAAAGTGATGTAAGGGATTGTATGGTTATGATTCCTTAATGAAATGCTTCACTATACAAATAAAGTTAATGACTTAGAAGTTTCTTAAATTTTTACAATATTTTGTTATTTCGATACTAATGTTTCGTCTATGTGACATCTTCGGTACGTCTCAAAATGGAACATAGAAATAATTTATTAGGTGCAGGTAGAAAAATAGACTTTACTCATCCTCAAGAAGAGTTTGCGATTTATTCCTTCAAACATATATTTTAACATTGAATTTAAATTAATAATTTACGTCAACTTGACAGATCCAATTTGACATCTGAAATCAAATGTTAAATTCAATAAGATGTCAAAATTCGTAAGTAAATTTTGTGAGTGAAATTGACGGCGGCACTTTCCACAATGATACCGAGAGACTGAATTTGGAAATTATAACTAATAACAGTTTTCTAGATAATGTGAAATAACTTGTAAGTTTTACGGATTACTGTATAAAATTTTCTTCTATATGTATAGCATGCAGGCTAAATTGGTACTAACCTGACTTACATTTCAGAAAATTTAATAAGAACCTTCTGGGCTGTGTATTCTATTAAATGCTGTACAAAATTAGTTAACAGTTTTCTGACTAGTACGACGAGTCAGAATAATTAATTTATAACCGAATTTTTAGACGTATAAAATGCTCTTTTAGTTTTCAAATATAAAGTCTTTACTGAAGTTATATCCTACTATTATGAATTCGACAATTTATAAAATTAAAGATAAGCTATTAATAAATGTGAAATACTACATATATATGTAAATTTTATGTCACTATAGAATTAGGACGGATTACAGTTCCTCGAGTAAAATTTTGGTGAAGAACATTTAAATTGTCTGCTAACATAAAGTTTAAGAGTATTGTATGGTTACTTGACGACTAGCATTTTAAACATTTAAGTACTTTGGTTAAGATGGTGAAATATACTTCTGTTTTAAATTAATAAATCTTATTTACTTTATAAAATCATCATTGTTGGAAATAGTAAAAGTAAATATGAAATAAATCAGGTTTATAACTTCACCAGAATATATATAAAACAAACATGAACTTATTATGAAATAGAGCACTGCAATCGTAACATTATTTCAAATAAAAGAAGCTGTATACAAACGCAATATTTAAGCTTTTCTAACCTCGTATACCGCAGCACGGATATTGACTGTAGCGGGACCGAGTGAGTGAGCGGAAAGTGACGTTTTAGTAGGGAGTGAATGGAGCGAATTATTCGGTCACCGCAGATCACCAAATCACTTTGAGAGTTCAGATCGTTAGTGGCATTTAAATGACATTGTCTCTTCTTACAATTCACACATATCACAAGCAGAATACAAGCGTTTACACAGAATAAATATGTACATATATTAAAATTTAATATACTTGTTTTTATAAGTTACAATACTACGTAGTCGTAAAATCAGTTCAATTACTGATTGCACTGAAACTATGAAATAAATAAATAAATATAATGAATTACATGATTAATTATAACTGGAATGAAAGAGGGAGCTGTTATTGACCGGTAAATTAACGATCGTTCCTGATTTCACCGATTCTACTGACTATGCCTTTTCTCTATTGTTTACTTTATCGTTGGATCTTTTATTCCCGCGAGCGCATTGATGATACTTCCCATTGCGGTTGATCGATGACTTCATTTTACAGGATGACAACAGACATGTTAGTTACCTTTACAGAATAAATCGCTTCTATAATATGACATTAGAAAATAAACTCAATTTTAGGTAGGTCTTAGTTAATAGGGACCAAGAAAACCTAAGCTAGGTTCATTTGAAGCAATGTCTCGTAATATATCAATTTAAGCATGAATAAATCAATAGTGTTTGTTTCATTTTGTTCTAATTCATCAAATAATTTTTGATCTAATCAGACGAATTAAAATTTTGATTAATTTATAAAAATGTCTATTAAATTAAATCTGTTCGATTTGCCTCGTTACCACTCAATTAAGAAAGTTTTGTAGAGATTGTATTCGAAATTCTTGGAATTATTAAAATAAAAAATTATTGAATGTAGCTAAACATTTATACATACCATCTTTTACAAAATGGAAATGAGAAGTGAAAATATGATAGTTTTGACATACTTTAAATGAACTTATTTACAAAACAAGACTGGTCTAATCATTGATTTTATATTACATCCTTAGTCCTTACACAAAGTATATAATATTTAATTATTAGGAAAATTTTAGGAAGGCTTCAGTAATTTAAATAAAGTGCATATCAACTTAAATTTTACCAGAACTTAACTCATTTAACTCTTAATGATTTTAATCTCCTTTCGAGTTAAATCTTCTGAAAGAAATTAACTACTAAAACTGTTCTAATTATGACCAGATTTTAGTAAACACGATTATTAGGAACAATTCCTTTAAAGGAAAGTTAAACTAATATTAACTAACTTAAGAGGAATCCTCTAACTTAGAAATAAATGAGTTAACAGCTGCTCCGTGAAACTAATAAAATTATGGACTAGAATACAGCATTAACTAAAATAAATGTATTTACGTTTTAAGTAACTGTAAACTTATAATGAAAACATTGAGTTAATGACTTGAGGGTCTAAGAGTGGTTTGGAATACGAATGTGACAAATGATGGAGACGCTCAATATGCCCCAAGGTTAAACTGTTCAAGGAAACTGCTGGGAATGCTTAACTAGTGGAGGTAAACAAAGATATTTATTACACCATTTCCATATTTGTGGTCATTCAGGTTAACAACTATATTGTGTGTGATTGTACATAATAGCATATTGAGTAATACGAGTATGTATTGTGATATCTAAGATTTTCATACACACATTTAAATGAAACTATGTCACGCAGATGCCAAGTAAAGAGAGTCATTGAAAGATATTTTCATCTCAAATACGTTGGATAAAATGTAAAATTGTTACTGTAATAAATGAATGTAGTATATCCTATAATCACAGCCTTATTTTTATTTGTTTCTCTTTACAACTGATAAACTGAGTATCATAAGTTCTTAGTATGATTTTCAGTTAAAATAAAGACAGTTAAAATAAAACAAATAAAGTGATATTTTATACAGTACAACTGTTGTAACATTCATAAGCAGCTTAGCACCTTAAACGGTTCTTAAGTACAAGACGTTCGATCAATCGCTTTACAGTCACGCAACGGATGTCCGCAGTGTGTGCAAGCTAAATTAATTTGAATTTCAATGACCGCCTCAATTTATCACTCGGCTTTCTAACCATCTGTTTATTGTAATACGACAAATCTGTTATCAGATAAACCAGTACAATGGGATCGTCTCATCATTCTATTTTATAATATATTTCTGAGCAAGTTTGGTCCTAGAAATGAAAAGCAATATTTTATGTCCCTTAAGAAAATTGCTGATTATATTGAGAAAGAAAAGTTAGCTATAAATTTTATTTCTAATCCTTGATCATTATTGACAGTAATAGCTTAAAATTGTGTCGATAATTTATTTATTTTGAGATATCTGTAAGTTATGACATCTTCTTAACTATCAAGAGTGTGTCACGCTTTTTACTATAGGGCACGCTTGTGAATTTATATATACATATATTTTTTTACAAAACCAAATAACGAAAAATGGCTCATTATGGCAGCTTCCCTATACTATCAGGAGCATTCATTCCTAGTTATTAACTCCTATCATAAATCGATATGAACTGAATTACTGCAACGTACTTGATTAAGTTTATGCTGCAGGATTTTAATTAAAGGTTCAACCTTGAATGCACTAATTACGAGTCACATTATTTTTATCCATTGTATTATACAAAACTAACGCTAAAATTCTGTGGGATTGTCTTCTTGGATACGCGATGTTTTCAATCATCCATAACATAAAATGTAATAAGATATATTTATACAGTCTCAACAATAAATTTTCGGGCATAACTTATATTCAAACAAGAAAACATTAAAACTTACACTAACAATAACAGATAAAATATTCAACTAACTCAAACAACTGAAAGTTAATTTCTATTTAAAATTACAGTCACTGTTTTAACTATGATCGTTCGCTATTTTACATCTCAAGGGAGTTTAACCAGCCTTCAATAAGTTCTATTTCTAAGGTTATTTAATTTTAGTCAGAACTAACAAAGTTATAATTAGTTTTTGCATTCCTTCACTTACTGAGTATTAATAACTATAAATATATATGTATAGTGTGTTAGAATTAGCCATACTGTAGACAGTTATGACATTGACGATTATTTAAAGGAAATTATGTCATAAGATTGAAATTCAATAATAATATATAAAACGTTTTCGCACGACTACGCTCGGAATTTCAATGAGGTCAACCGTTTTGGATAAAGCCTGTCTTTTATGTAAAACGGAACTCAGGCTGTCACAATATGTCGTAAAAGTCATGGCGTTGAGTCGTTAATAGTGAAGATAAATTGGAAAGTTAACTGTTGCCACCTCTTATTGGGTCACGACACTGCACTTGTTGCATTTATAGACCCTGCCAAGAATATTATCAACTTTTCAGATATAACACAGCCATTAAATTTCATAGCTTCTCTGATAGCATTATAAGTAGGTCGTTTGTTTTATAGAATATTTTAAAGTTATATTTTCTTCAATATCTCAAAGTTTCAGTGTGAAAAAAAAAACAAAATCGAGCAAGCACAGACATAACAACAACACAAAAACCCACACATACGATATCTCTAATAACGGTTTTGTGATATCTTGACGAAATCCAATATAAAATACTACGTCGTAAGAATATGTGTTCTTGCTTTTCTGGCAGATTTTAACCCTTTTGACCCTATTTATCCTGCCCTACTATAGTGTTTGTGGAGTGATATGTGACACTTAACCTCATACGTAACTTAGGCTAATAGCGCTCATGAGACAATGCTCAGTGGGCTTCACCTAGAGTTGTGAATTACATTTGCATTTTAGAAACTTCGAGGAGAAATGGGTATACTTTGAAAGCGTTTTTTTAACCTTATTTCAGTGTAGTCTCTTACCAAAAAGGCTTTCAACAAATTCCTGAAAGCCCTTCAATTACCCTTTCTTTGGTATTGTATGTACGGTGGTTTATTAGGACATAGGCCTTAGCAAAATTGTTAAGATACACTTAGCTATTTACTTAGGTTTTTGAGTTTTTTTAGAATGAGAAAATTTCATTACGTAAAATGAAATTATCCTGCATTTTATTTAGTGAATTTTAAGATACTTTAAATCTTGAGATGTGCATTTTATTCAAGTGTTTCCAAAGCTTTCTACCTATCTATTATAGTACTTTTTTTACTAAAAACAAAAAAAAGTCATTTTTTCGAGCACTGCCATTTCACTAGTACCATTTATTTCAATGGATTCCTACAGACTACTTTCATTGAATATTCAATTACCAAAAAGACTTGTGTTGTTTTATCAAAGAGATTTCTTTATAAAATGGTTTGTTTGTTTTCAATACCATTAAAAATATGTAAAATTAACTTCCATTGTAGTTACTATATCAGTATTAATTTACTGGAAAAGTAAATAATAATGCTTTCAGGGTTACACTTAACGTTATCATCCAGCTATGGTGACAGGCAATAATTAGCACTATAGCCCCTGTGTGTGTGGTTAGAGTAGCGATAGGTTGCAACCCTAATTAAAACGTCGTGTTTCGTCCAATTTGCTTTTTATCAAGCAAAACAGCAGTAGATATGTCCTCGTTATAGATATGAAAACAAAGAACGTGTTCTATTTAACATCTTTTAATTAAGAAAACGATTGTTGCTACCTGACCGTATTACATCAAGGATTTAAATAGTTAAAAGATAATTCTTTCACTGTAAATATTTATATAATGTGTTAAATTTTCTATAACTTTATTGACTCAAGTATTTGCATTCACTTTAACACTTAAAATAAACTGACGCAGTATGCTAAACCCGCATTTACTTACTTGCAGTATTGTATACTCCGCCAAACCCGTATATGCAAAATCGTCACAAAATTCCCCTTTTATTCATTCCAATAAAGCAAAGAGTTTGGTCTGAAACAATAGAAGTCGATTCCGAACGATTAAAACTTCGTACTATTTTTTATTTGATTGCTGAATATATGTTTTTTTAAGTCGATAAAGGTTTCTTTTCCTTTATTTTAACTAAAATAAATTCACAGATACTTGTTCAATGAAATTAAAAATAATTAATATTTTACAATGAGCCCTTAATAATATCGTATAATTATAATATTAATAAAGTTGCTGTAATTGAACAAGTGGAGAAAATCTCTTAGCTGGCAATATACACTGTATTTTATAAATTTAATTAATAGTATAGGTATTGAATGACAGAATGAGAATGTCTCCGAGTGTTAAAATCAAAATGAGATAGAAAATAATGTTCAAAGTGATATTATATGTTAGATTTTTATTTTTACATTAGTATTTAGAATGCATGTAGCGTTACAATTTCAAGAGTAACTTAGTAAAGCCATCCATCGATCCTAGGATTAGGTCCAGATGTTACAGTAACTTTTCAACTATATACCTTCGAAGCATGAATGTCAGGCAGATTGCGGCTAAAGATTTAAATCCTATTAACCTTTCTGTGCATAAAAATTTAAATCTCATTTCCTTTGTCTTAACTTGTTTTAAATTCTAAGTAGATTACTTTACACCAGGGCAATAAATTAATTATTTTATTTCAACCCTTCTTGAAGGTCCTTTTATTATTAGTTGTGACGCCTCCAAACTAAATTGTTGGCCCGGTTACATATGAACGTAGGATTTATTTATTTGTCAAAATGTCACTATAATTTATAAGTGATTATAAAAGATGTAGACCAAAACTTGAATATTCTACCTTTTAATTAGGGTTTATGAATGAGAAAGGCTGGATTACTCGCTTATATTCAGAGTTCAATTCCCTACAGGGCGATGAATTTTGCACCATATAGGCAAGTCTGTTATTCGATTTGATGCTAGGATGTTTACTCTCTTGAGATTATGTATTTCTATTAAATAGTCTTACTTGTATTCACAATCTCGTCTACTCGTACCATTTAAATCTATAACATAATAAGACAGTAAACAGCTTAATTTTAAGAAGAATTGTTAACTTAAATCTAGTTCAACAGTTTAATATAAAAAGGAAATTATTTAATTTATACTTACATCACAAATATAAAAGAAGAGGTAGCGATTAAAAACATTTTTATATATTTTTCCCCAAGAGAGAAATACCCAAATCGGCTTAAACAGTTCGATCGGTGTCAAAGCTTTACAGATTAAGCTTCCAAATATTTTATGTTATTTTAGAATAGACGATGGTATGCAATTACGATTTTTCTGTGAAATATTTTATAACCAAGTTTAAATTATATAGAATATTTTAAAATATAAAGAATGCAAGAACAGTTAATTTTTAAAACGCTTCAAACATATCACTCTAAACGAAATTTTTATGTCATGTTTTAAAAGGTACTTATATTTTTAATTCCTTATTTTTAATTGCGTTAAAATAAAAGTGATATTTAGGTCAATGCGTACAATTTTGATCAACACGCCATCAGGCAATTTGGTATAAATGTCTGTGGTGGTAAATAAAATATAAACATTTTTGTACGTAAGTCATATATTTGCTCGTATTTAACAAATAAATTTCTTTAATATTTTGAGGTACAATTAGTTAAGCGATTATAACAGTTCATTAAGACCGAGTATAAAACATGTTACTAAAGCAGTTTTGTAAAGTTATTGTACGATACATTATAAAATTCTTAAAAATAATGTATAAAAAATTATTAGTTTTAATATATTAATATTAAATTAATTTTCAGAAATAGGTATACTATGTATTATGGTACCCATTTTAATACGAGAAAAATTGTTATATTTCAATTTATACAATGGGTGTATACAATTATACAAATGTGGCGAAATATACTAAATGATAAGATTGTCTAAATACCAAGACATTTCTAGCACGGAGATCACAATTGTTCGTGTGCGTATACAAACATAAGGAGCTAAATTCTCTTTGAACAATTACGAATCATAATAGAGACAGACTTAATAAAGACTTTTCCTCCTCATGTATATAGTGGATGTAATTATCATATCCCATAGAAATTTAGATGACTCTTGATATAATTTTATTTGAAAACTATTTGTTGGAATCCATAGTTGTATTGACGTCATGAAGACTATGGTAGTAATGTTTAATCATTTATAAATTTCAACATATTACGAATCTCAAACGCTCATACTTTACACATACACACACACACACACACACACACACACACACACAACACACACACACACAAATATATATGTGCGTGTGTGTCTATAAAATATCGATCTTCAAATATTCATACAATGTTAACAGGCCGTATAAATATCAAATGTTAAACGTGTCAACTATTAATAAAAACATTGGCTTCAAGCTAAGAAACTAATGGCTTCAGTTAAGTGGTTCTCTTAAACCTAAAACGTTCATTTTTTTCCAACAAAATGAATGTAATGCGCCGTCACGAAGTCACTTCCTATTACCATATTACAACACTTATTTACCTAATTTAGTAGTTATAGTAAGTAAGGAATGAAAATGACCCACGCCTTATCCGAAGGAACATAGTATTACTTATGACCAATATTACTCTAAGAACAAATCAATAGTACATTTATATACATGTATCGTTTTACTCTGTTTAATTAAATTAACCCAATTTCTTTCCTTGTATCAGAAATCAGAACAAACATAGAAAAATATAGATTTGTTTTGTTGTATATAAGTACAGTAAGTATTAATGACGACTAACGAAAGTTAATAAATATGTTAAATAGTTTTAATACGGCATAGATTTGTATCAGTTATTAAGAATTCTAAATATTATTTTATGTTGTTTCTGAATTTATGAAACTTAATTATAACAAAGGATATAATTAATCTACCCTGCTTGTATATTTGAAGACGTAAGGTCAAATATATAAGACAATTCCCGATGGTTGCTTCGTGACAAACATTTTAAGTGTCCTCCAATTACACATTGTTAGAAAATCTCTAGAGATTTGTTGATTTTGCAACAAGAGTTTTTCTTACCTCAGTCAATGTTTGAATTTGAAAATAACAAAAGGATTATATGAAGTAAATGAATAAAATATTATTGGTACTAAAATTCATATAATAAATTTCTTTAAGATATAATTGCAAGAAAATCTTTATAATTATTTTGTTGATTTGTCAGTTATATTAAAAACTATATTCAATTATTTCTAGAAGATATATCACTAGAAGAATCTCCTATATTCATAGTAAAAAATAATCACAGATTTTTTCCCTCATACAAATGTTTATGCTAAGACGATATTAATAAGAAATTTGACGTCATTTAAGATTTTTATAATAATTTATATCTTTCCTTTACATCTAACAAAATACATTATTCCGTTCACTGATATTTAGCAACTCGGCTAAGGGCGGTGCTCGCTCATACGTAAACGAAACTCCGGCTACAGAAATATTTATTGTAATAATATAATTTACTTTCAAACAAACCTTTTGTTTTAACCAAAAAAAAAACCTGAATAAATTTTTATAGTATCATTTACTTATAAAGAAATTTCGAGGAACAAATTGCGAGGACTGTTTATTTATCTTGATTTAAACAAAATAAGCGTTATTATCATGTAATTTATTTTCTACTGTAATAATACTTTTACCTAATGTATTAATAATAAGTGGCTATGGATATAAGTTGAAAAAAATATTACATTTTATGATATTAAGAAACATAACAAACGAATGAATTGTTTCGTTATGTTCTGTTTGAGTAACAATATAATGACATATTTCGGTGGAAATATATCAGCTGGAAGGCTTCACAGCTTTTGACAATTAATATGAATTGTTGACACGACAGTATAAAGCTATGAGAATGTATGAAGAATTCTAACAATAGAAAAGAAATGGCACAGAATTGATATCCAACTGGCGCTTAAAAGTTTTCTTGTGTAAAATACTCCACATTTTATTTCAGTATTTGTCTTCGAGATATTTCATGGTCCCGTTTTATAAGTGTCTTTAAAGAAAATCATGCAAAATACGACTTCATATCGAATATCTTATCTATTATTGTATGTCATTTGTAAAATTTAACTTTTTAATCAATTAAAAATAATAACTTTACTATATTCAAACATTTGAATAAAATATCGGTTTCATCAGTGACTGTCTCGGTTTACGGAACTTTAAAATAAATTGATTTAAATAGCACAGCCTTCCTTGATGTCTGGAAGGCTAGAAAACCAAAGATTTCTTAAAAGATAAGAAATAGCCTGGTCATCGTAAGTAGTGTATGATTTAAGATAAGATAAATATAAATAAAAGTCGTGTTTACTATAGTTGACAAATCCGTGTTATGGCGCGTACAGGTGGATATGGGGCGCGGCATATCGAGCGAGTGAAGACGGCGCGCGCAAGCCGCTCAGTGTGACGATAGCCTAGCAATCGTCCGGGCGCGCTCAGTGCATGCGTCCCCTTAAAACGCTACTGCCGCGATCATACATATAACAGTAAACAAGCCCATGTGATGTTCTGTGAAGTGATATAGCCGTTGTGTTAATTTATTAAAATTAAATTTCATTATTAATATATAGCCATCGTGTTAAATGATCGGACAGTATGAAAGCGTGAAATTTCATTGATGATATATGTAGATCTAATCGCTCGTAGCATCTGGCCGGATGCTACGCCGTAGCCAGATGTAGTCTGCAGTCTACGAGTGCCAAAAAGTTAATCGCGGACTCGGCTAAAAAATTATGTGCTAATGTGTTTAAAGATAATTCAATATTTCGATATCAGTTAAAATGTATATTTGATGGATTTAATGACATATATAAAATAGAATTAATTCCTATCCCGAACTTTTCCTTAATTTATTTAATAGTATTTTTGTTTTAACGACAGTATAATTATTATCATCAAAATAATTCTAATATAACAAAGTACTTGTATCATTGATTGTAAAGCAATCTATTTATTGCTTTCTAAATATATACGTGCATATAATTTTTTTCCCTTCAATTTGAATAATTTGTTTTTTCCGATAATTATATTGGGGACATTGTACTACTTCACGACCTTGACGTCAAAAAACATGCGTTACTATAGACTTACAATAATCCACACAAATACCATTAACTAACTAACTAAAAAACTTACTCTTTTATATATTCATTGACCCGAAATAGAATTATGAAAATATTAATCCTATTAGGATGTGATTTTAGCGATTCGATCATTCAATTTTCTGGAAAAAATTTAGTTTCATAACGAATTCCAAATGACCTATATATAATAAATTCAAGACGAAAATTAGTTCCAATATAAAAAATATTTCTTCCTCTAATTCAATTAATTAAACTCAAATTAGAACATGATTTTTTTTTATTCCTTTAGTCCTAACCATCTTATTCATTATACCCTCGCCTTTATCCACACCATGAAGAGATCTTGTTAAGAGAATTTCATCTCTGTAAAGAGTTTGCGTCAACGATTCTTCCCCTTCTTAAATTTAAAGCATTTTAGTCAGAACGTAATAAAATTTGATACGAAAAAAAATTATGTTAAAGATATATGTTTCTTCAGTACTTGACATACATTTAACAATAGGTTGTTGTACTAATAAATTTGAAATTTTGGTATAGAAATTTGAGATTCTCAAACGTTTTATAAACAAAGAAACGGCATAAGAATATGATTAAAAATATTTCTACTCATACACATAAAATTAAGGGTAATTTACCAAACTGATTGTTTTAAATGAATCTTTAATAATGATTGAGAAATCTCACTTTGAAATATCATTTGTATGGAGAAAATTGGCATGGCCAAATAAGTACGAATTATCGTACATAAAAATAAGACTGTTAAATGAGTGTTATTAAATATAATGAAAATTACTTTAGTATGTATCATGTACTGAGTTTTTTCGATAGCTTTATATATGGCTTATCTCAGTAAACCTTTATGCGGTGACCCATATTACGTGTATATTTAAATATATTGCGTTTTGTCGAGATGGGTTTAAGTATCATCTTCTGTAGAGGTTCTCGATACGTTATCGACATTCGAAATTATTTTTTACATAAGATAATGAGAAAAAATAACCCGACGATATTTAATCCAACGAGTTAGTCATAAGCCGTTAAAGCAAATTTACTTGTCATTACAATAATCTGATTTTAAAGTTTATAATAATTTCCTTCATTATAAAATATGTAAAATATGTTTGAGTGGTATAAATCAGCGGCTTCCTTCCAAAAAAAAATAATTACGCAATCATTTTTGATGAATCTTGCACAAGTTGCCATAAAAAGTTCGTAATTTGGCTCAGTAACGAGATTGTTAAAAATTTATGGTGAATTTCCACCTCTTCCGCATACAGATGTTATATAGAACAATTATTTTTATTGACATAAGTCAACGAACAAAAATTTTGATCCGGATACTTTTAACGGCTCACCCCTTTTTTGTTCGTAAAATATTCATCACATTATTTTCTCCGAAATAACATCGTGTTGCGAAACGAAATATCGTGATTCGCAGATAACATTGCTCCTTCATAATAACAAGCGTATGTCTATAATTCCGACGTTATTGTATTATAATATTTCGGATACAATATTACTTTCGGAGATTTTGTTAAGGAAAACCGTATTCTTGTTCCATAATATAAGTAATTTATTCCGTCTACAGTTATATTTAAGGTTTTGGCAGAATTAAGTCTTACGTCCTATTAGCATTTTCAAATGTCCAATGAAGTTGAGTTTTATGTACTGTTAGCATAAAAATTATAGACTTTAATTCTTATTTGATATTCTTGTATTTTTTACAAATATCTTTAGCTACAAATAAATTAAAAGAAAAGTAAATATACATTAGTTTTTAATATCTTATTTAAGAGTGATTTTTACAAGTTCCTAACTAATATCCTAATTGTATTTGTCAATAGCTAGATTAGATTCTGGAGAAAATAAAACTAACATGTCTTGGCTATTAACGACGTCTATAAGCGGCAACAGAAGCGCCAATGCTTTCTTTCCTAATTCGATGACCTCGGTCTTAAGGAGATTAAATTGCCACTAATCGGGATAGAGGACTAGTTGATTGATGATTGACTGTATTTAAGGATAGTCTGGAAGCTGGCGCTGAAGATAAAAGCTGATTAAACTATTTATTTTGGAATTGGATCTTAAGCTCATCTTAAGATTTAATTTTAAATGAATTCTTTTCAATTTTCAACGAGTATTTTGTTACGTTTTGGTTATATTTTTAATAATATCCATGGTAGAGATAGCAAAAAATATTCGTACACCAGATTGAGGTCAATGTAAAGCCGTAGTCCCAACTCTGTAATTGTTTGCTGCACCTCATTAGTAGAAAAAAGTCAGTTGTGGCACATTTTATCTATGAGGAATTCCGCGAGACGTTCTCCCTAACAAAGCTCAGCTCGGATATCTGTTAATGAGAATACCGAACAGTTACATCAGTACAGATATCTATTTGAAACTTATAAAATGCAAAGCTCATTTTCAATATCTCAAACCAAGCAGTTTCAAGTAATACTCTCTATAATGGACTCCCATTCAAACACTTCGTGGCCTTCATTTTTATATTTGAAAATGGCGACTTTTAAAATATCTGAATGTTATTGTATAAAGTTATCTGTATTTTGAATTATTTTCCAGTTATATTCGATATAGAACTTAAACAAAGATAGTCTTCATATAAAGTTATTTATCTCTTTCCCATTCACTAATGAATAATATTTCGTAACTAGTCTTGAATTCGTGTCGACCTGACCTAATCTTAGCGTTGACCCGAATATTATGTTTATTCAGACGTTCTGGGTGACAAAAATAGGTGTAACCAGAAGTAGTTAAGAATAATACAGGAGCTATATTTCAGAAACAGCTTCTTTGCTTAGTTACATTCGCTAGGAAGTTGTGTGATTTTAGATAAAAAATGCCCATCAAACTCTCACCATTGAATTAGTTGCGAGTGAGAGGATATATTTTTTATTAGATTTGATATAAATAAAAAAAAAATTTCGCGTGCTCTATTTGATTTACTTTGATAATAGAATTGTCATGAGTTTTCAAAGGCATTTCATCATAAATAAATAAATTTGAATGTTCTGATTACTTAGAATTTATTGGGTTCTATACTATTATATATTTTGTGAAGTCTGTTATAAAAAAAATTTTGTATTTCTGTTGAGAGATCGAGACATATGTTGCTTTAATTTTATCGCCTAAGATTGACTGTTTCCACTTCCTACTACATTTCATTTTCTTATCTTCTTAATATTAAAACGCCACTGGTTTTTATGTTATATGTAATACTATGTGTGTTTGTTCCGCGCTAGTGTAATCTTATATTTAAATACTCAATACTCATGTAATGAGAAGTAGAATATTCTTCTTTCATATATTGATCTGCAAAAAACATCTGAAACGCTCGAAAGAAAAAGATAAAATTAAAAATCAACCGCAACCTCTCCCAATTAATTCTACCCATTTCAACTGAATTGTCTAAAAAAATTCAATGATACTTTTTTTCGAAATACTTACCTAACAAGAAATGAAATTTAAATTTACTTGAAACTTTTTATGTCCAAGTGATAAATTGAAGATGTAATTGCAAACCATTTTAAGTGAACGCGATCTTTTAGAATGGTGAAACTGAAAATATATATTGTCGACAAAACCAGAATGAATAGTAAGGAGTTAAAAAGAAAAAAATTTACGTATATTATTTAAGTAACCTTTAGACTTAGAATATTCTCTTTGATAAATAATTCTTTAAGTAATTTGGCTTCCACCGAGTTAGATACTTCTACTTTGAACGGCTTATATAACATGCAAAATCTTTATACCGTCATGATATTAACCATTGTATATCAAGATTCATATACCAAGGCATTAAATCGATTATCCCGTCTAATCTTATGATACAAAGTTTTCACTCTCAGTATAACAATTTAAGTGTAACCCACGTAGCAAACGGTGCAATTTCATCAAGCGTAAATCAACTCACTCACTCCGATAGTACGAGGCTGAATTATGACATTGTTGCTTTTCAAAGCTAGTATGACATAAAGGAAAGTCTTTAATACTAACACCGAACACAATATATGTTAAAAAGTTAAATAATTATTTTAGTTTAACATAGTACTTGTTACATAGACTATACAAATATAAGCAAATAAAGTTATTAATAATGACGTTATGAGTAAATGAAAAAAAAATTTCTTTAGTAATTTTATTCCTAAAACTGATAATAAAATAAATAGATTTTGAGTAAGAATCGAAAGTAAATGAATAGATTATTCATAAAACATAAAAGTGTATAAATTAAATCAAATGATATTAAAAAGATATAAATTTCTGTCAGAAATGTAGGTATTAAAAACAAAACGTTTTTCATTATCTAACATTTTAAACAATTTCCATGAACAAAATTCCTTTCAATATAGTTTTCATTTCAATATTAAAGAATTTAATTATCATAGAGACCACGTATTTAATTAGTGTCGAAAACTATTTCACTTTTCGGGCTAAGGTTTTCTATGTCGACTATTATACATTTAATATTGGGTAACATTATTTATATTCTTCACATAGTCTCCACTTTATATTGAAAAGGTAATCTTATTTTTCATAACATATAAATTTAAAGCAATACTAAAAGGTAACATATAGTTGAAAATATTATAAAAAAATATTCTCTATTATTTAAGTTTGGACAGTTAATGTAACGATACAAGATGTATTACAATTTTAAAAATATTAAAAATAATTTATGTTACTGCTCGTTTCAAACAAAACTATTTTCAATTTCTGAATGGGTTTTATTAATTCTAATTCCTTACTTTGAATCAAGTAAAGATATTTAAATGTGAAAGTCAAATGTAGCTTCAAAAAGCGGAAGGGTTCAGGGGGCTGGTCTATTTGACAGGGTTTGGTTTAACTATTGAAAGGAAAGGTACATAACATTAGCATTTTTCCTTAATATGTCAAAGATACTATCTGTTGATCGTATTTTATTTAGCCTTATTCTTAAATCATACATTTTACGAATACTTCGTTTTAATCATTTTTTTATTTATACAATTGAAATAAATAATATAAACATATTGTATCAAAATTCTAAATGGAGCGTAATAAAAATTTTACGACAATCCATTAAAAATACATATATACCCCGTACAAATGTTTGTTCTGGAGGAGAATTAAAAAAGACAACGTTAAATGGCAAACATCTATCGCTAACGATTTGGCGCGAAATAGATGAAAAAAATGTTTTGAAAATGGCTGATGAGTTCAGCAATGTTCGTGTAACACCTCCGAGGGCGATATACCTGTACAAATGTTGTTTCACGACACGATTATAACGGATTTTTATTGTTTGCTTGATTTGATTGCCTCGTGAAAGTGATGGTTGTTTTATAGTTGAAAGAAATAATGAAAAAATAAATAACAGATTTTTCGACTCGTTATTAATATTCTTTTAAGTCTGTTTTATTGTATTGTAGATTCTTTAAAATATATATCTCGGGAAAGAGATTTATAATAATAATATTTATCTGTAATCTTCATTTTCTCTTCTTATTAATGTTAATTTTTTCCATTTCTTCCAAATTCCCTACAATTATCCGTCATTCAATTCTATCGCGACTTTTTTCCTGTACCATATGACAAGGGGAAATTAAATTTTCATGTAATTTGCGGTACGAATGTTGTGACATCTTCGTTTGCACTCTGTATGAGAACCTATCGACGTATAATTTTCTCAATTACTCGCATCCATTGTTACTGGAAGATGTTCGTATTGATATGAGGCTTTTATCGAGATAAAACATCTCATTATTTCATTAAAAATTATGTATTAATATTCACAAGAGTTTTTTCAATACACGAATAAAAAATATCGCGATTATGCTGACATTATTAATTCAAAGCAATGAATAATAAAATAATGTGACCCCAGAAGTTGCAAAAGGATAGCTGTATAATTTCAATTATTTCTTTGGTGATAAATGTTTATTTTAACACCTTCATATAGCAGTGCATATAAATACAGACATAGTAGATACTATAATAAAATAAGTATCAGTTTTAAATACGAATCAAATTTCACATCTCCATTGGAATTCAGTAACACGTAACTTCATAAATATGACCAAAAATATAATAATGTGTATTTTTCTATTGTTTTTAGTATTAATTCCAGTAAAACAAACTTCAATTTCATATAAATTTCCACTTGAATCCGTATATTATTCTCGAAAAAAAAAATCAACTTCTAAATATGCTAGTTATGAGTGAAATTATTTATTAAAATTATAACTCTCATTTTATTTCAATTATCATCGAGAAATACTTATAATTTAGAAATTAAACTAGGATTTTTTTTAGTATAAAGAAAGATAGATCTTTCTTTATACTAAAAAAAATCCTAGTTTTATTAACTTTTTTAATTTGTAGACTTCGTTGAATGGCGAAAGAAATATTATCAAAAGTTATATGAGATACGTAGTACAAAATTTAATTGAAATGTCATAAAATTTTAATTATTCGAAACAAAGGATGTTTCAAACTTTGTAAATTTATAGATATTAAAATAATATTTCACAGTATCCGATAAAAGCATGCGTGTAATATAATTATGCCAGTAGTAAGGCGTAGCTCGTAATTCACTTGTTAGCTTGATGGCAGTTAATTCAGTTGGCTGTAACTTTGAAGTTCCAATTTCATACTCACTTTTCGAACTATCGACAAATAGTCGGTAATAGTTTGACTTATTATTTCACTTATAATTTTTCTATCATGTTTTATAAAAGGTCCGTTGAAATAAAATGTATTAAAGCAAAGCTCTATAATTTTTTTCGAAATTTCAACGATATCTTCCTAGTAGTACATTTGATAATGTTATCTAAATGTTGCTTGAAAATCAAAAATATGTTTCAAAATCAAACGCAAACATATTAAAATCACTTTATATTTACATCATTACAAAGCATTACCAAGTATCATCTAATATTGAAATTAAATAACACAGGATACATATATCAAAAGGTATGAATTTATAAATTATAAATAAAACAGTCGATTATTCGGTTTGTCACATCTGTGTCTGTTTGAAATGTTGCCAACAGCTGTATTTACTCTCCTGCCACCCTTTTACAATAATCAAGGTCATTTACGATGTGACCAAACTTGGCAATGTCTTATAAATTTTATAGAGAGCATTGTTACTTCAAATATAGTATTTTAAAACATGAACTACCTTCATAAATCTGGTCATATTTTTCCAACAATGCTTTCCTGTTACGCCATATTGGTGTGAAAAGCGCGAGAACGGTTCATTCATGTAACGTAGATAAAATGTGAATATTTCGCTTATTTTGCACCATGCTAATGAAATTTTAATGGAAGTTTATGATTTATTAAAATGTATGCTGCATATAAAATAAAATTCTTGTTTATTTTTTACTAAGAAATAATTGCTAGGCAATTTTTTTGTCATGGACTATAGATTCATATACAACTTCATTTTTAATCAGGTCTTTTAGACATTTTGTAACTTTTTCAATGTATTAGTATTGTATGATTATTATAAGGCTGTTTTATTTTACTTCAGGAGTTAGCTTTAGTAAATTGTATTATTGTTCTTTCATTAATTGTGTCACTTACGGCTTTGTGTAGTTTCTTTTTAAGGAATTAGATATTTACATTTCATAGTACTAATACATACTTTTCAATCTTAAACTGCGTTTTTAAATACAAGAAAACTGATAAAACTTCACTTGGATCAAACTATAATTAAAAGTTTTGTATTCAATAGGTTTATTTCTTTAGTCATCGCGATTTATGACGCGGTTTAATGGAGCGATTAGACCATAACTTAGTAAACCATGACAGCGAATTATAGCTGGCAAGTCTCACGCAGGGTTAAAAACTACTATTATGTAAGGAGCAGAAAATATAAAGAGTGATTTTATCAACGTTGAATGAAAATGCTGTACAAAAAGGTTTTACGACAAAACTCACGATATATACATATAATATTTATCATAATTATATATAATATATGAATGATAAAATTATATTCATATAAAGAAAATATGACTCGATTCAGATGATAGAAATATAAATTTTAAATCAATTAAATATATTTATTGAAATTGATTCTTTAAATAAACAACGTCGAAATTCTAATAAAGATATTTTGGTATCTTTCCTTTTATAACACCTAAATTTCGACAGTTAAATTCGGCCCCGGGAAAAGGCAGCATTCGCTTAAATAGAATACGATCGGAACCGCTTTACATTATTTACAAACTTCGGCTTGCGTTTTTAAATGGCTATATTTGGACATCATTTATCATTTCAATATAGCCGATTGGTAACATTTTCTGAGAAGCACTCGAATGTATACAATTTATTCTCGTCCGACTTTCTCAGCTGGAGTCCGGATACTATAAATTCTAAATATAAAGCTGTGTATAATAAAATAGGTATAAAGCTCAGATCTCTCGGGTTTAGTCGGAACACAGTTTTTTTTAGAGTATTTTGTACTAGTACTTAAAAAGTAAATATACTTGGCCAATGTCCAAGAGAACTTATCTGAGACTGTTATTTTCAGAAAGTTAAAACTTCATTGCCACTAATTTATTTTACCCCAAGACAAAAGACAATAACTAAGGGATCGGCCGCTAAGGACACTTAAATGAAGACATTGATTGAGAACCTTCTTTTCCTTTTCCACTGATGCCTTAAGGGCAATTAAAACAAAATTACTTATAATAAAAATGCCGTAAAAACCTTTTAAAACCGAACCCATTATATATATATATATGTCTACATATATTTATATAAAGAAAATTTATTATTTTTATAGTAATAAAAATATATATATTCTGAAATGAAGAAGTTCTAGTCCCTTATCAAAATAAACATCCGTTACTGATAGCACTCAAATGTTTCAAGTTATAACATATATAGGACCTCAAAGATCTTTTACTTCCTAACTACAGAGACGTTCATCGAAAATCGATGTTGAACGAGACCGTTCCCCGTACAATCAAAGTATTTGATGTCTGACATAATATGCCTGTGTTTATTGATACTTAAGGTATCACTATCTACCATGTTTATCATCTTTATGTACGAGTATGTGTTCTGTTTTACGTAAATTGTTGAAAGAAATCATTGAATAGTTACCTTCAAGATTTATTCAATTCTTACTAGTGGATACTTAAAAATATATATTCTAATTATTTTAATCAAATAACAATAGAAATAAAAGACATGATAAGCTAAGCTATATATTAGATCTTATACAAGATGCCAACATTGTATCGTTTCTAACTTCTGTCCTAAATTTCAAGCGAAGCGGTGGTCCTCCTTGTATCCTACTTCACTTCACTTCACTACATCCGAATCCAAAAGAGACCTTCCACCTCTGATTATTTAATCACGTGGAATCAATACGAACCGCTAAGCTGCCTCTACTAAAAATATGTAATTTTTTAAATAAAATCTTGTTGTTAAATTAATTGAATCTATTTTGAATAAAATAAAAATTATAATATTTTTATCAATTAATGTTTCTTACATATTTTTACGAGGTTCTCCTTCCCTTAATATTTAACCACTGGTTTTTACATAACATTGGATATGAATAAACCAGTGTTAGAGAATTCTTAATTCTTACTCCTTTTACGTTTACAGAAAAGTGATTTACTATATTTAATAATACAAAGTTTATTTTGATGCAAAAACATTGATTTAAATCCGTCAAGTATACAAAACGCGATAGTGTTTCTAGTTGAACAAAGTGAACTGTAATAGACAAAATGTGTTAAGACAAAAGTGATAAAATGATCGTAAAACGAACTCAGTGCAATACAGAACAGTTTTTGTGTAAAAATTGTTTTAAGTAAAACGATATGGGATGAGTCATTGTGAAAAATGTTATATCCAAACTATTATCCAGGCCAAAGATGATGCACGAAATTCAAGACAATGCCGGGTCAGGTACAAACGACGCGATGGAGGAAAACGAGGCCGGCGGGAGTGGGGGTGCCGAGGTCGATATGGACGACATCGGCTCTCTTACACTTCCTCCCGATCTACCTCCCTATTCAGGAGATTATATTATCAGTGATTACATGGAACGTCTTGGAACACGCCTTAATATCTTAGAAACCGAATTAAAGTACGCCTGGCGAGCTCTGGATCTATTAAGTCAAGAATACGTAAGAATGTGGGATAGATTGGAAAGATTAGAAACTCTGCTTGCAGATCAACAGGGTGTGATTACAACTCTACTCGATTTTTATGCGTGTCGTACGGTAACTTCGAGAGATCCTTTGTCAAGGTTAGAGGTAATCAGAGAAATATTGGGTAATGGCACGGTTGAAGATGGCATTGAGGAAGGCCTTGACGTAGGCCGAACCGCAGCTTTGTTAGATTCTCAAGATGAGGTAATGGAATCTAATGAGGCTTTTTATAGAAGTTTAAATCAGGCTTACAGAGATGATTTAGTGTGTGATGAAAATTCTAGACCACCATCTCAACTAGATATGATTTGGGAAGCACCAGAAGAAGCAGACATGGAGGTCATGCCAACAACATCTAGACAAATGTATAGTGGCAGTGATTATAAAAACTATTGCGGATTACAAGGAGACGGAGGCTTGAGTGAAAGAGATATGGTGCATATATCTACCTTAAGTACAATAGATCAAATTACCGTAGATAAGTTACATGAATTAGATAGGTTGACAACCCAATTACACAAGGATTCGAGAGAGTTAAAAGACTTGAAAACTAGACTTCTTAGTCCGGAAATTAAATTATCAGCAAAACGAGACAGAGAAATAGAAGCTAAAGCACTGGTAGAAGATGGCAATATAATAAATGAACAACTTAAGAACGTATATACCGGTGATGAAAATTGGGGTATTAATGATATGATGAAAAGTTTTGACGATTTTCTTTTAACAATGCCGAAAGAAAACATTAGAGACAAATCACCATCAAGATTATCGCTTTCAGACCAAATGGTGGGTGATAGAACGCTAGATTTCATTCCATCAGCCCTGTCTCCTCGAAGAAAATTTGTTCCAGAAAGGACAACAACTGAACCATACACAACAGTAACAGGGCGTTTAGCCTATAGTTCGGCTGTAGCTAATGCAGAAATTGCAGCAAAATCTTCAAAATCTCCTAGTGCATTATCAAGAGAAAGATTTGAATACAGTTCGACGTATCAAGTGGAAGAACCATCAAGACAGCATTATTATTCTACAAAAAACGTTTCTCAAGCTTTGAACGAATTATACAAATCTACCTCAGAACAACATTCCCCTTTGTCTGTTCATGAAATTTACGACGAACCTTCAAACGAAAGACTGGAAATTAATTACGAAGGTAAATTACGAAAATCTCCAAGTCCACCACCACCCGCTCCACCAAATGGAGCAGAATTATTTTCATCCATAGAAAATAATAGCGAGTTATTATCTTCTCATCAAGCCATGCTTTCAACAAGCATCGCAGTAGATGGCATGCGCTTAAGTCCTCGATCACCAAAATCACCTAAAACTTCTCCAAAACACTTAAAAAGAGATAGTGCTAATATTGTCACAGCGAAATCGGACTCTGGGCTCTCTTCCATGAGTGGTTGGTCGAGTTTAGAAAAAAGTCCTGGATCACCTAAAACAGGAAGAGTTGTTCATGTATCCCATGATAGTCATAAACTGAAAAACCAGTCACCTCAGTCTGTTCAAAGAATACCTTATGAAATCGATTCAAAACCGTACTTAGAGACTTTGGTTGACTCATACCAATTCGAAAATAAAACACATAAAAGGGATTATAACCAAGTTAGAAAAAGTGATGGTTCCAGAGATCCCTCCATGGATGTAAATAGAATTCCAGAAAAGGAGGATTCTATTTATTTAAAAAGTGATATACCGTATTCAATATTAAATCAAAACTCTTTAGGTAATATAGATTTTTATTATCAAAATGAAGCACCATCTATTTATTCTGTTGCTGGTAATAGACAAGCAATTTTTACAACTGTTTATAGTTCTCCCAGAGGAATACTTTCTGAAGAAAGAAATTTTTCCGAAGTATTAGATAGAAATGAAATTACGGAAACGGTTCCTAAACAAGCACTTGATTCGTATCCACCAGAACCCAGTTATCATGCTCAAACGGTGGTTATGTCGGCAGGTAATATAAATAAAAAAGTAATCACTAGAGCAAACACTATTGGAGCTAATGACGTTCAAATACATCAAAATGGGTATAAAGTAACAAATAATCGCTCAGGATATCCATCTGGAAATTTAACTGATGCACTTTCATATTATCCGACTTCTACTAGATATGATTCTCCTAAGCGAACTTCCTTAGAAGACAGAATTGCTTGGCAAAGTAGTAGATCACCGACTAGCTCAACAGAAACATCTAGTTTAAAATCGCAATCTCTTAATATTGCGGAGAGAAAACAATTTCAAAATCAATTACAACAAGAATACTTTAAGCAACAGCAGTATGACCAAAGAAATGGAAATATTATGAATGAAAGTAAAGGGTATGAAAAACAAACTGTAGAAAATAACATTAAGCGAAAAGAACAATTGGTTGAACCTTCAGGAATGTTGGTTTCCGAATCTGGGTATTTATCCATTTCTTGTAACCTAAAAGCCAAAGAAAAAGAAAAACAAGGAAAGAAACCTAAGCGGACATCTTCTCTGAAATCTGCTATGTCATCTATGAGTCATTGGCTCCCTGATTTGCATTTACAAAAAAAAAACACAGGTCTCATTCTTTACCATCTGGTGTAGATACAGTAGAGCAATCACAACAAGAAAAATCTCTAAAGGAAAGGTTATTATCAGCCCAAAGACGAAAAAAGAAGTACCACTTAGTGGCATCAATGTCAGGATTATTACAAAAAGCTCGTCGGAAGCAACAAGCCAGCCATCAGTCATTATCAGATCCTGAAACATCTGAAACTGAATGGTCAGGTGGACGATCGAGTGCCCAATCGGAAGATAGTGACAGTGTTTTTTCTGACTCGACACATGAAGGAAGTATGTTTCCAAAAGTGGCACCGAAGATAAAGCAACGAAAAATAAACAATCAAGAAATTGTGGAACAACAGCAAATGCTTCAAGAACTGCAACAACAAGGAATGGAATTTCAACAGGACGATAGCGAGAATCTTATGGAAGAAAAAGAAAAATTTGCAAATAATGTTATGCCGAGAGATAAGAGTGATGACATAGAGTTTCATTTTGCTCGTGTAAGTCAATTGCAAAAAGAACACATAACTGAATTGGAAAAGTTAGATATTGATACTGATATTTCAAATATAGATCCATTTGAAGAAGATTCAAAAGAAGGTAATCGTTCACCCTCATCACTATTCGCAACGGTCGGAGATGTTAAAAAAGCAGCTAGTATATCAGAAGATGGGTCAAATGAAAACAATTCATCCTACAATGGAAGTTCACAAGAATTCGCTGTTTCTAGGGCTTTAGGCAAATATCGGCTGCGTAAATCTTCATCTGTATCTGATGACCAAATGTCTGACACATCACCGCCAAAACTGGAAAGTAATATAACTGAAGAAACCACAACTGAAATTACGAATGTTAAAAGTAGAAGACCGTCAAAAACAAGTCCACCGGAAATTATAAGCAGTTCAGTACCAGAGGACACTGCAACAATTTCGGAGCGGAGTCCTTCTATTCAGAGCGTACGAGGTTTACCTATGAAATTCCAGCCAAGACATCAACAAAGTTTAGAGATACCCAACAAACATGATGATGATGATAGCAAAAGTACACACTCATGGAGAAGTGGATCAAGGGTTTCATCCAGGCGCCAAAGTACCGAAGATAGTATTGATTCAGAGGACGAATGGTATTGTTATGAATTAAGAAAACTGGAAGAAATGGAACAACAGTCTCAAATTGAACAAGAAAGAGAGAAAACACTCGCAGAAGAGCCTGAATTTGAGGACGAAATAGCTACCGAGCCAAATGAATTTTTGAAGGAGAAAATGTCATATGTTTTAAGAGAATTAAAACTTAAAACTGCTTCAATCAAAGTGAAATGTGATGAGGCTCCAACTCAGGAGGTTTGGAAAGATGTTACTACATTTCCTGTTATTGATGAAAATGCCCATGAAAGTGCTGCAGAGGTCGAAAGTGATGAAGATAAATCTTACGCTGACTCTGGTTCGGGAGAAACTTCTGGACCTGATAGTCCAGTTCAAAGTGGAGATGAATATGAAGAAGATTATGACATGCCAGAAATAAGCAAGGAACCCACTCCAACAAATAAGCACGCTCCAACGCAACAGGACGCTCCGGTTGGCAGCAAGTGGAAATTATTAAAAGCATTAAAAGATCGAAAGGCTGAAGAAAAAACAACCGAAACGCCAGCTGCAACAACTCCATCTACTGAAAAGGATAAAGTCAGTGCTGGTGTAAGTTACCTTATGCAAAAATTTCATGAAATTAGAGTTAAAAGTTAAAATGTAGAATCTAGGTTATACATACATACTCCTTATAGATTAATGCTATTTTAAATGTTAGCGAATTAACCTGGACCGCTTTGTCAAAGAGCATATACGATCACTTGTAATGTTTCTGCTACGTTGTAATCGTCTTAGCACAGGTTTATGCATTTGTAACCATAGGTACTTAAAAAAATATTATACTTTATATACTATAAATTGAGACCATGAAAAGCAAAGGTTGTGTATTTGTAATTTTTCCAACGAAAAATTTTAGAGACCCAAAATTAATATTCAATGATTAAAAATTGTTCCTGTGAAAATCTTTTATCTGCCGAAATTCGGTTCAAAACCGGAATGATTTTATAAACATTTTTTACTGAAGCATAACCGTTGAATATAATTGAATTATTAATTACTGTAAATTAAAAAGTATACTTAAGCTATTAACGCTGGACATGTTTAAGGCAATAACAAGGTTCTACCAAAACTAATGTACTAAAGACTACTATAATAAAATAATATACATTGGGATTTTACTTAAAGCTTTAGAATATAAAGTTCGATGGTGTTTTTACAATTATTCAGGACTATAGCTTATTAATATAAAAATATAACAGTTAGACTAGTAGGTCATTTAATGTGATAAGTAAATTGCTTTAGTATTCACATGGGGTTAGTGCCAAGCGCTAATTCTATTAATATTAAAACGTAGTGACTTCATTCATACAATTAATAATTATTAATATACCTGATAAATTTGAAGGTACAAATTCATTCGCCGTCATATCACGTCATATCAAAAGAAAAATATTATTTCTATTCATGGCTGTCACCATTCAGTCAAAATCATATTTACTCATTAATTTAATGAATTATTTATATTCGTAAGTAAAATTATTTACTTATTATAATGCTTTAAATGTCTATATTTAATAAAAAAAAGTCGGTGTCTTGAACATTATTATTTTAGATTAAATTTATTGAAATAAAAAATCGTAGCATCGTTATGTTTCGTGTCGTTAACGAAAACGTTAAATGATATGTCGTAGACGTATTTTATAGGCGGTTTAATCGTTTAGTGAAGTCACTGAAAAACTTTAGAATGCACTTAATGTATTATCATATACTTAGACGAAGTAGACGTTGTATTTAATGGACTTGATATGTGAAACTAAAAATCTCGCAAGCGACTCTGTCATAGCATTTAAATTGCCTTGGGGATAATGTAAAAAATCCCGCTTCAACTATAATCGAAATATTACCATGTATGCTTTACAATAATATCAGGCGCTAATTATAATGAGTATATCATTGACATCTTTCACAGAACCTATTATAATAATATGTTTGTATGTTAAATTGAATGCTATTAATAATATGATACGTGTTAATTCTCTGTTTGCGGTATTTGCTGATTGATTGTATAATTAATATTGTGCGATTAGATTTTATATAATTTCGATTCAAATTAACATGAGGACAGATTTGTGTATCATTCCAATTAGAGGTTACATCGAAATTGTATAAATTATCATTTATATACGATTGTTATTGATATATTTTTTTTTGTTACAATAAAATATTCTTTTTATTTTATTTATTTTTTCTTTTATAATTGTTATTTTTTTATTTATTTTTAGAATGGCACTGGAGGTTTCAACGAGCAAGGTGGTCGCGGCAATGGGTATGAAAAATTTCGTTTCTGTTTTAATTGTAAAACTATATGACAGAAGTGGTGCAATTTTAAAATGATTTTCGTCAATTTATAGGCATCCCGGAGATAATCCCTTTTATAGTAACATCGACAGTATGCCCGATATACGACCGAGAAGAAAATCAATACCTCTTGTCTCTGAACTTGTAAGTATACAGATATAGACTAACGCGTCAATTTCTATTTGAAATAAAATGGAGCTATCTTTTTTTCTTGGCCGGTTTCAATAGACTATCTTAAATTTTATAATATAGGGTGTTCTGAAGGTAGTATTGGAACTGGTCGTCGATGTTCACGGCTCGCCTCGACGTACGCTTAGTAACGTAGGCGCGTAATAAATGTTTTCTTCTAACCGGGAAGTTTTTTTACAAACAATGCACGAGGAGAAAATCAAAAGATAAACAATTAGATCCACGCCAAGTCTCCCCGTGTGTTGTTCAGAATTGTGATTATTTTTATTTAAAGACTTTCGAGCAGTCTGTACCTTTCTTCTTCTTGATGTATTTATGTTTTATGTGATTCTTGTATCTTCCTTCTGATATCTATATGTGTAGGTCTCTTATCCTTTTATAGAAGGCCTATACACCAATTACCTGCAAGATATTATGAGAATAGGGGTCACCTAATTAAATTATACTGTAGCTAATCCAAACTATTATAACTGATATTTCCTGATATAAATTAATGATCTCATTGCATTTTACCCTTAACCATGGACCCGCAGGTTCTCAAGGTATAACTCTCCCATAACACTTCTTTCTATGCATGTTTCTATAAAGGTTTTACTGCTTTAAATATGCAACCGCTTTATATATATAAAATATTACTGTCGTTACCGCCTAACGCAACCGCATGTACTGCTTACTTTGCTGCCCCGATATACTTAAATATATTCTTAATTGCATAGGAAATAACTACGTAAGCTGTGCACGAGCATATATACATATACATATATTTATTTTTTCAATATTCTTGTCACTGCACAAGCATCTACAAAGTCGCTTTATTAAAACAAAATTGAAGCATTCTGTACTGTTACTATTTTTGATGAAATATTTTACCTAGACACAATATGTTTGAAGTTTTTATAATAAATACAATAAAATGCAATTGTTTGTTCTGATAGTATTAATTTTTAAAACGACAGGCTTAAAATACAGCTTATATGAATTGCATGTGTAGCATATTTTAAAATCACTAGCAGACTCTTAAACTGAAGAGAGCAGTTAGAGCATAGTATTTTCTGATAGAAGAGATAGAACCTATAATCTTTTTTGGTCGAATTAATATTTAGAACTTTCGCGATCATTTCGAAATAGATACTAAAATTCTTAAATCACCTCTAGACTATGGCAGCTACGAAACGGAATGCTGGATTGACATCTGCTGTACATCGCGCTACGTTGAATGATGAGGAATTGGTGAGATATTTTAATTATGAATATCAATTTATTTAACAATAAGAAAAGTAATTTAAAATTGTTTGTTTAGGATAACTATTGTGACTTTAAAAATAACGTTAGTAATAATATTTTCTAAGTATATTTTATTTATTTTTATTGTTCTTGAAATCAAGTAAAAAGTGTTTTACAGAAAATGCACGTTTACAAGAAAACTTTACAAGCACTTATCTATCCTATATCGTCGACAACTCCTCACAACTTTGTCCTATGGACCGCCACCTCGCCCACTTACTGTTATGAATGCGAAGGATTACTCTGGGGTATAGCCAGGCAAGGAGTTAGGTGCACAGAATGTGGAGTGAAGTGCCACGAAAAATGCAAAGATTTGCTTAATGCCGACTGTCTACAGAGTAAGTAGTCTTAAATTTTTGTCGACGAAGAGTGACAATAATCGGTTTTATAATAGCTTTGGATTTCATTTCTTTTATTTTATTAATGTAAATATTCTGACTATTTAAATTATGTCCAAAAGTACCAAAGCTTATAACAGAAAAAAATATTTTAAACTAATAAGCTCTCATAAAACCGATTGTTATAAAACCATGATCATAATGTATTATTCTGAATTATTAGTAAAAAAACTTTGAATAAAATAATTTAGACAATACAAATCTATTATCATGGTTTTTAAGGAGAATGTTGACGTACGTTGATATTATAATTTAGGTTGTTACGATGTGTAATCAACTGTCACGTTGAGAAAAGATCGTTACATCATAAAGACATTGAAACTTACTACATCGATGTTTTCTACTTTTCTGGCAGTGGCGAAGCGCCGTTCACCTTATTACGATGAAGTAGTGTCAAGATGCACTCATAGTGGCTCACACAGTAGACAAGATCTTTGTTGCACAACGATGCCGAAGCAAATTACATTTGATTAAAGATCGTAAAAAACTTTAACAGTCACTAGTGGTTTTTTTTCACGTTTTAGTCTAAAGTTTAGCTGGAATTAAAGTTATAATGTTCTATAGATTCTGTGTTTCGTCTCTGCCGCTATAAAAGATATTAAATTCTGACATTAAAATAACATTTGTACATTCAAACAAATTGTTAAACATCTTAAAATGAGGGAAGTCTTAAAAAGGGTTCAACTTTTTATTTTAATGACAATTCTGACTTGTAGAAAATACATCTCATTTTTAAGTAAATTCGTGAACATCATTTGTTGTATTATGGTATATAATATTTGATATGATACGGTAACGATCTTTTCAACGGAACATTTTATCCCCTTTACATTGTAAGTAGCAAACTAGATGACATCTTTATATAAGGTAATCCATCTGTTGTCTGTGGTATATTTTAATATCAAAAACTCGTCGCTGTAGAGTTAAAAAAAATTAGAAAGACATATGCATGAAAACATCACGCATGGTCGTCAGTCGCTACATTTACATCAGCGATTATTCAATCGATAGGGTCTATCAGATTAAAAACACTATAAAACAAGAGTAAGTAAACAAATCGGTAATATATGGTTGGATGTAACTATCCAAATGAAAACATGTTTTTTCTATTGACGTTGTATTTTGATTTTTGATCTTCTTTTTGTGTGACCTCATATAATAAGGCATGATCCTACCCGCGTGAAATTCCCCTGTTTGCTTGATCGGTGTGCATGGCTATCGGTTTATAAATATTATTCAAAATTAATATAAATACATAATCGGCCAACATCACAATGTCACTATCATAAAGGCGGGCAGTCGTTTGTATAAAAAGAAACAGATAAAATAATTACTTGTCTATTATACGACTGCACGTCAATGTCATTTACATAGTCTACATCTTAGAAGCATTGACATATTCTTAGTATTTTATTTATTTATATTTCTTTATGTATATGTAAATTAAAATTTTGTTTTATTTTCAATACTTCAATTATGTTAAGGTCAAATAAATTAATATTAATATTAATGTATCCATTTTATTTTAGGTGTTTTATTATATGTATAACATTTTTTTTATTTTATAATATCTGTGGTACATATATGTAGTTTGTTTTTATTAAATTCTGAAGTATGAATATTAGATATATTAATGTTTTTGACATGTAGACTGTATATCACCTAGCTAGGGTATTTGGTCCCCAGTTCCTCACGGGTTACCCCGCCCAGCGCCGAAATATTTTCAAGTGCCCTGAAACCTAAAAATAATTATTATATATATATTATACTTAATGTTTCACACTTCTTTCACAATTCTATGAAATATATCTTAAAGCCTCCAGACACGAGCCCCCCAAAGTTAAAACTAAAATGTGCCTGTTAGCGATGTGTGCACGCAAATCCAGTATATTTCCAAAACAATATTATATGTGGTCTTAGTTTACTTTTTTTCGTCTTTTAATTTATGGCCTTCAATTTTTCTGTATTCATTTTAATTCTTATCTTTTCTTTTAAACTCTATTAAAATCTGATCTAAACAACTCACTAAATAATATCCAAGTTAAACTTTTTATTTAAATAAAATCTAGGTCAACGCAAACTATGCGTACTACCAATTAATTCTACTGTCCAATAACATATATATTATAATTAAATAAAATGTCAGGAACTACTTTTTATTATCTAAATGATATTTATTTTTAACAGGTTATGTGAATTATTAATGTATTTATTGATAAAACGCAGTTTAAATTATTGAAAATTAAAATGACCATAGCTTTGAGATACTTTTATATTAAAGGCGCCGTACTCAGGTTTGCACCGGCTGGCGCCGCTCAAGGTCGTTGACCTAATCAGATGCAACATGACATGATTTCGTATGATTTACGATTCTGAGTTGATATCTGGTTGGGTTGAGGCCTCTGAGTTGTCGTGGCAGGCCTGACTGCAGGGCGGGGGGCCTTCCCGGCGCAACCCGCAGTAATTAAGAACAGTATTGGCACCGCCTGAGCAGTGTGTTTCGCAGGGGCTGCTGAGAAGTCTTCAAAACATGGTGCTGAAGATAAGGCAAACTCAATTATAACAGCAATGAAGGAAAGAATGAAGCAGCGCGAACGTGACAAACCAGAAATATTCGAGCTAATCAGGTTAGTGCTTTGTATGATATAATTTATAGTTATCATTTTATATGTACTAGTGAAATATTCTTTCATTATATTACACTTCTTAACTGTCCATATTTTACATTTTATTTTACAGAAATGGTATGGTATTGTTTTGTTTATTTTCAGTGCTGATTTATACACAAGCGAACCATTGACAAAATGTTATTAATGGAGATTCAACTCATTTCACTGTGTAAATTTATCGTGCTATAATTTTTATAAAAACATGTATATGTAACAGACGCGTGTTCAGCATTGAAACCGAGGGACATTCCGCACATATGAGCACCGTGAAGCAGTCCGTCCTCGATGGAACTTCGAAATGGAGTGCGAAGATCGCCATCACAGGTTGGAAGATGTGTCGTGGTTAACCAATATTTTTTGCAGATTATCGTGATCCTGACGAGGAGGAACTGTGTAGGAGTGACAGCAGTCCAACATAAACGGTTCATACAAGACACTATAAATTGATTCGTGTCTTTCGTTTCATGTGGCGGCCAGGCGGACTTTTAACGTCGACCCCGACACTCACATAGACAGCCTCGAACAGGCCGAGCAAATCACTATTGAAGGGACTTCGAAATGGTCCTGCAAAATCGCCATTACAGGTTTGCAGTGGTCTTTTGCGGCTAAGACCGCACGCTCGCAAAATTTGATTCTATTAGAAGACTTCGCCTACTTTCTCTATACCACTTTTTTGGTGTCTGCTAAAATAATGTTTTAGTATTACAATACAATTGTAATAAGTCGGAGACATATGAAAATTTTAACACACACCAAAACTCTATATGCAATCTTACTTTAATTACTATCCCAGTCCATTCACGGTCGTTAGTGCACTGCCTCAACTCACTTTTTTGACAAAACGTAGCTTATAAACCATCAACACATGGAAATTCCACGAATCTAACACAAACAAAAACTAATTTACAAAATATAACTAATGATAAATTACAATATGTGCACACACAACTGTTATAATATTTGATACAATCCGATACTTCACATTGAATTTAACAATAGCAATTTATAATCGGCAGCACGTCTGCTAAATTGACACGATTGCATGACCTCACCTTTAATGTTAATTTATAACTGTCACAACCCCAAATCCAGGTGATGAAATGCTGTTATTAAATAATAAATTTACACGTTTATCGTTTACAGATATATATATAATTTAATTCTTTGAGTAGTCTTTCCCACATTAGGTGAATGCATTGATCTAGCGAAGTTGAAGCATGCAGGACCTGAGACCCAGAGACTGTAACAATATAAAATTTCTATTTTCCTCCTTCTTTCTGCTCTTCCTTCCAAAATACTTCGATTCGTGAAAATTCCGCAAAATTTAGAAACCATCCCCGTGCATATAATTTTTAATCATATTTAACTATCTTGACCAATATTGCATTAGAAGTTGCGAATGTAGTCGCTATGTTCAAGTTGTTATAGACTCGAGTTTGGGCATTCATAGATAATTTTGGTAGATTTGAAGCTAGTGTCTTCTTTAACTGAATCAGACCCCGCGACGGGAAATCAACAAATTGTCAACTGTTCACTGAAGGTACTTTGGCTTTTCAGCGGTAAGTAGAAATTGTAGGAGCGTTAAATTATGGCCTATTGTAAAGTTCATCTCATATCAGGTAAAAATAAACTATTTGTTTTGCAAATACATCTGTTATTTTATGTAAATGCCTTTAAAGCATTTGTTGCTTTCCAATATGAGAGCTTTATATAAATATATAAAATTGTATAAATTTAATTACATAATATAAACTATAAGCAGTACGTTAAGAGAAAACTATTTTATATTAAAAAAAATATCACCTTATTAAGTCTGGAACTAAGATTTAATTATTTAAAACAGTTATCTGCGCACAAGGCTTGATAGCCAAGGATAAAAGTGGCACCTCTGACCCGTACGTAACCGTCCAAGTAAGCAAAGTCAAGAAAAGAACTAGAACCATGCCTCAAGAGCTTAACCCTGTGTGGAATGAAAAGTTCTACTTGTAAGTTAATTTGTACTAGTAATAAAGAACATTCTTATAATTCTTACTTTATAAAATATGCTTTATAAAATCTTTGAGTTGTTATACAAGAGTCATAAAAAGAGCAATTTTATTTCGACCATAATAATTTCAACCCCAATACTCTAAAAATAAGTCTTATATTGCAGCGAATGTCACAATTCCTCCGATCGGATAAAAGTCCGAGTTTGGGATGAGGACAATGACCTAAAGTCTAAACTACGCCAGAAGTTGACGAGAGAGTCCGACGACTTTTTGGGGCAAACTATAATTGAGGTAAATAACGAAAAATCCGGTTGCCCTAGATAAATACGATTTAAACTTATTTTAAATGACCTTTTTCTAGTTGTTTTGCATTTAATATTAACTGTGGCACGTCATTCACGAATCTATCGATTTTATAATTACAGTTGTTTTATGCTTGAATTTCAGTGCACTGTACGTTGGTTTAAACGTTAATAAATAATTTTAATTCCGTGCCAGGTTCGAACATTGTCAGGTGAAATGGATGTCTGGTACAATCTGGAAAAGAGAACTGATAAGTCTGCTGTGTCAGGAGCCATTAGACTGCATATCAATGTAGAAATAAAAGGAGAGGAGAAGGTGGCACCCTATCATGTGCAGGTTAGTGACCTTTTAATTTAATTTAATTTTCTTTTAAATGTACGAGTTTAATAGTATAATAAGAAAGTTTCGATATTTCAAGGAGATTAAAAATATGTATACGACTAATTAGGAATACTGTATTGAGCCATAATACATAGCTTATACCTTTTTTGTGGTAGAGTGATTATTATAGGCAAACGATATCGATTGTCTCGTACATAGCTGAAATTTAGATTCTGTAAATTCAAATCACCTGCTTTAAAAAGAAAGCTGTAGCTATCTTAGAGCAACAATATAGTTTCAAATTCCATGTGAGAACTCAACAGGTCTGAAAGTATTGGCACCATGCCCTTTGGCCGCGTTCCAGCCCAATAATCACTGCGCAGTTCCGTACAATCGCCAACTTAGCGAAATGTAGCTTAAAATAATTTTAACAATGCCACTTTAATTAATTTATGGCTTACCGAAACTATTATGTCAACTTATGGTAGGGATGGTATTAAGTCCGCTATTTAGTATAATCCAATTTAGATCAAATGAATTTATTTTATATAAGTTTACGAAAGCATCATTGATTTTTCTGAACAGGATGACTTAACTAAAACTTTTACGTATAAATGCAGACATTTTAAATAGTACGAGATTCGTAGTGATCATTACTATTCCAAAAGCGGATTTTGTTTTGAAGAGACTTACAAAGTTCGAACTTCTGGCTAATGTAAAAGTTTGTACTTCACTTTTGATAATCATTTATGTTGCTTTTAAGGAAAAACTTGCTTGAAAGCTATGAAATAGTTATAAATTATTTATGTATAACTATTACTTTTACTATATAAAATTGCTGCAAGTGACTTGTGTTAAATATTAAGGGTACGTAAGTAAAATAGTTGTTTGAGTAACAGCAACAGTCATGCAACAATTAAAATTATTTTCACGTTTTTCTATTAAATTTGGTTAATTTCTTTTGGACAATTGTAAATTAAAGGAAAACACGTCCATTAAATTAGGTAAACATGTAAAAATTTTACTCGTGTTTTATATTTTGGACTGTAATATAAAGTAAGTAACAATAATCCATGGTTTGAGAAATAAGCGTGGGCGGTATTTTCATAATTTATTATGATCACTTGAATTATAAACAAAAAAATTGTCCATAAAGATTATCCGTTATAAAATCATGGTTTTCAGAACTATGTATTATTATACAAAGTAGATATAATAAGTACGGTTTGGGTTACTGAAAGGCTATTAAAATTAGTAAACTGTGAGTTTTGTCAATACTTAAAAAAGCAGTCGTTTCTTTTTATTTTATATAAACTAGTTGTTTCTTTCTTAGTACTGATTTTACTTCTTTCCATTTGAATTGAAGTAGGGCTTTTATTTTTTTGTTTACTAACCTTAAACTTTTCATCCTTTAAAGTCATTTAACTGATTATTTAAATTAGCTTAAGAAACGTTTTTACGTAATCGCATATTTTGAACTAGACTAGACTAGACTAGACTGTGGTACTAGTAACCATAATTATCAACGACGTAGATTAGTAAACTAATATATCTATAAGCAATAAGTAAACAATTAACTAGTAGCAGAAATTAACAGTAGATTAATACATGATCTCAAATACCAAATTATATATCTGAGGTTACAGTGGCAATTTTTCTATTTGTTCAAATATAAAACACACAATTTCAAATAAATATACAGTTATTCAATAAAACTGTGACATACGCGACTTATATATTCGAATTCTCTGTACTATCTCCTTCGCCTGCTATGTTCACGTTCTAAGATAAAATTCAATATTGTAACTTACGTTCGAGTCGCGCCTTCACGAAGTTTCTGTTCGTGTTTTACGGAATGTTGCCCATATAACGTGGAACTGAGAAAATCAAATGACTCTCATTATAAAAATACAAACATTTCTCGCGTTCAAATCATCGAAAGCTAAGAATTGGTATTTTATTACTTTCTGATTGACTCTACTAGCTTCGAATTTATGAAGGACAAAATTTATCTTAATAATATTCGGGATTCCTTTTATTTAAAACACATTGAGGTTTCTTTTGAAAGTACATACTAATCTTATTACATATAATATTCCTGTTATAAGTATATATTTTTTGATCTACCAACAGTTCTTCTTGCCCCAACATACGTAATTAGTCATTGTTTAATAAAAACCAATTCTCAAGGGTTATGTAATGTCAGTGAAATTTTCAACTCAAAGAAAATGCCTAGCGATCTTGAGGTGGGTTTTTTAATTAAATTCTTATAGTATATCTACATCTTGGAAATGTGAAACAATATAAATATTTGGTTCTATTTAAAATTCAAGAACTAAAGAGTACGGTTTTAGTGAAATGAGTTTTGTCTCCTTAACGTTGGATTAATATACAAGACTTAAGTTTGTGATATTAGTTAAAGGTTGGCTGACTTTCGCTGCTGTAGTCTTTGACTGAAATAAAAATAATATTTTAAAGAGCTTAATCCATATGTTATTCTGACAAATGAGTTGCATTATTTTAAAGTTTCAAAATAATTATTCAGTAATATTTCTGTGAAAAGATTACTAAAATCTATACTTTTATATAAAGATTAGGATTAATATTTATAAATATTTTTATAGATTTATGATTAATATAACACTAAAGACAGCTTACTCGTTATTCGCAATATCCTAAAATTTGATTTTAATATACAATTTCTGTATGGGATGACAACTTTTATTTATTTTCAATAAGTGATATAATTTGATAGTGACTGAGTTTTACTTTTAAATTGAATAAGTTAAATTATATTCACAATACATTACACATATTGTAATATTTTCAATTTGATGAGATCAAATTGGAATATGAAAGTAAATGTTCTGGAAAAGTACATTTTCACATATACTGATATAAGACTTTCCTTATTATTCATTTAAATAAAACTATTATTTTCGGATTCACTACGCCTTTATATTATTTTAAACGATACACTCCCGACGTTTCGGTTACTTTGCAGCACTATTACTGCAAATTACCATTTCTGCAAAGTAATGGAAACGCCGGGAGTATGTAGTTTAAAATAATTAAAAAACGAGTACATAATAATAAATTGAAAAACATTACTTTTATTTTGTGATATATTCTTCAGTTTCCTCTAGATTATTTTCATTAACATTAAATATGATAAGGTGCACTTTTCTTACAACGTCTTTTTCCTTAGTCGAATAGAAAATACAATTATTTTTTTATTTGATAATAGAAAAGAGTGGAACAGAGCAACCTTATATAAATTTCCATCAACTAAGCTATTTGTAAGTTATTAATGTAATATGTTACCCTGGTTTCAAAATATACCATCACATATGTTTTACTGTTTACAATACATGGCATAATAAATTCTACGAAAGGCTTAAAGATGCATCCAAGCAAACATAATAAAAGCTGTAACTCTTCCAAAATTACCTTCCACAGTCAAAGTAATGCATATAACATTGAACTGGGACTATTAAATAAATCCTGTATAAAAATGTGTCCATAAAAATGCATTTACGCGACCATCGGTCCCGTAAACGTATAAATCCGACTACAATATATACAATGGATTACACACGTCCGCCTCGGCTAATGTTTGACCCCGAATTCCTGTTTGAGTAAAACATTAAGCTTGCTAAATATAGTACCTATTATACAAATGCCTGTCGGTAAATAATAGCGATTTATTGGTAACCTCAATCCGATCGACCTTGATGGCATTCAACGATGTTAAAATATTACAATGATTCTGCATAATGGAAAATTTATTTGAAATGATCTATTGAAAAAAATGTTTTGAATAATTTATTAATGGCTAGCAGTCCCCGGATTTGTTCGGGTAGAATTTTTCCCTTGGGTAATGTAGTTCTTTCAGAACATAGAATTCTAGATTAGCTTCTATATCATATGTGCCAGGGTTAATCTAGAACTATTGCAATATATTACAACATCGAAATGACATTAATAAATCGATCGATATTAATAAATAAAAAACACTAATTATAACATATTATAAAATCATATAAAATATAAAATTAAATATACGTTTGGTATTCAATGTAACATTTTACGTCCATAATGTTTTCTATGTAATAAAAGCTTGATAAAAAAAACATAATCTCTGAAACACGACAGTTTTTTGTGGTTTAGACGTGGCTTATTTTATATTTATCAGTCGAGAGATTTGCATGACTAAATTCACAAAACTTTTCATTTTATTCGCTTCGCGTTCTGGTATTCAGAATAAAGGATTACTTTTTGAAATAATCTGAGCGGAATATTTGGTTTCACGGAATTATTTTAATGCAACAACTGATATTGTATTAAAATCAATTAATGAAATAATGAAAATAATTATATCTCTCAGCTAGTTTTTAGTCTATTACGCCTTATACCAGATAGTTTAATAGTAAAATAAATATGTATATATGCTTCTTAGCCTTCAACTACATATGATAAGGGTTATACATATCCGTTAAATAATTAACAGGGCTATACATTTCCTTTAAATAACGTCAAATACAAATTTACACAGATATCCGTAGAGTACAAAGTTATAATGAACGTTACCATACATTAAAATTTACTCATCCCTACTAATATTATAAATGCGAAAGTAACTCTGTCTGTCTGTCTGTCTGTCTGTCTGTCTGTCTGTCTGCTACGCTTTCACGCCTAAACCACTGAACTGATTTTAATGAAATTCGGTACAGAGATAGAGTTGACCTTGAGAAAGAACATAGGATAGTTTTTATCCCAGACTTTTGAAAGGTTCTCTTGGAAACGCGATACAACCGAACTCCACGCGGCGAAGCTGCGGGCGGAAAGCTAGTCTATAATATAATAATACCTACTATATTTTTGAATTATTTTATAAAAATACTTCCATAGCTTTGAAGATTACATTTGATTACAGTTATAAAACTCTTAATAACACCTCTCTAAAATGTTGGAATCTACATTGAAGATAAATGAAAATGTTTCTCGATTTTAATTGAAGAAATGTGTGAAGAAAAAAATTTGCTGTCTCATAGTAGGTGAGAAGTAATGCAATTAAAAGTTGCTTGCGTGCGATACTCCCGACCCCTTTAACGTAATTGGCATCAAGAGCTCATAACATCCTCATAGCAAAACAAACTTAGGATTAAACTTCACGAAGCAATTAAGAAAAATATCAAATGAAACAAATTATTACAATGATAAGCATAAATTTTATTCAATATATAGTTGCTAAATTAATCCCAAGTCTATTTTGTGATCCCTTCGTACAAATTGAAATAAATTCAATATACTTTTAGCGTATCCTAAATAAAATACGACGAAATCCGGTTTCACGTTATTAAAGAGACCTTTACGAAATAATTGGATGTAGTGTCTTATTAGGAACATAGCACAATAACGTTGGAAATCAGAAGTAAGACGACTTTTATAATGATCACGAAATAGATAAATTTTATTAATTTATAAGGTTTTTTATCTGAAATATCTTAATGAGGTGAAATTAAGATTAATTGAAAATAGCTGCCTAATGTATATTTTACACTTTACTTTTGCATTTCTAAATAGTACTTAAAATATCTTTTAATAGAACAAAAATATGTTCTTGACGCTTTCATTTAGACGCACTGGCAAAAGCCACAGACCACACCTTTCATGTATAAATTAGCAAAAAGTTAAAATTTTAAAATTATTTTTATATAAAAATGTATCATTTTTATTCGTAAATTGATACATAATAAAACGATCAATGCATTAAAATAGTTTTTTTTATGTTCAAATGTAGTCGACAATGGTCGTTTATATCTATTAAATCTGTATATATATCAGGAATGTAAGTTCTGCAAGTCTTTAGACATCTAACTTCCTATTTGAGTGTCCTAATTCCTTTCCTAAGTTCTCCCATTCTTGGACTGAGATTTTCCTTGAAGTTTAGTCTCGACGTATATCGACAACGGAAATCATTTCACAAAAGACAAACCTTCTGATCGTTTGTCATAATAATATTATGGATTAAACTTTGAAATTAATATTTATGATGTTACAAATTGGATAGTTCACATTATTATCAGAAATTGATTCGTACTGCTCAATTTGATTATTATTATTTACTACAATACGAAGAAATGCTTCTGGTTGAAAATCAGAAGGTATGCCAAGCCCTTATATTTGTAATCTACCTATCCCCATGAGTTATAGGCATAAATTTATTAATATATGTACTGCGATTCTCGCCTCAATTCAGTCAAAGTTTTAACTTGCTTTGTCGCCAGACTTAAGACCGAGTCTACGAAGTTCCAAACTAACATACTCATAAAATAGCCTTGGCAGGGATCGTTAAAAGTTAAATAAAAGGGAACTAATGAAATCAAGTTATACAGACAATAATGTTATAATTAAAAGGTCTTGCGAAAGAATTTTTAAAGCTACTTAATGAAGAACAAATTTTTATGTTGTCTACATTTTTAATTGATGGGGATTGCTCGAGAATTCATTATTTAGATGGCCTGGATTCAAGTCATTTTGATTTTTTTAAATTTAATATGACATTTTTTTTTATTTTATACGAAATTTTAGGTACTCAATAGAGTCTCATATAAGTACTTAATACATATTATGTTTATTTACTACAAGATGCCATTCAAATATCATAAATGAGAAAAAGTCTGTTTTTATGAATCAAATTAAGTATGAATAGGTAGTAAATAGATAGGCTAAAGGCTAAAAGCAATAAGTGACATTTGAGTAGCTAGAGTCAAGTGCAAAAGTTAGTATGTAAATTAATTTATCATTTTTATACTATTCTATAATGCAACAAATTGTTATAAACTACGCCATAAATAAATTTATGTGCTAAACAATATCTAATATACATTCATTCTTCGGACTTGTTAACCTTAAGCATTTTCAATGACCTTAAGAAGTTATCTAGTCAAACAATCCTATTATACAAAGTCCATAATTTTGTTTAAGGGAGAATAAATCTTGTCCTACAAACTTTAAACAAACAGACTTAAACAATAGAAAATAAAATAAGACCGTGGTTTCTAATATTAATTGATTTATTCAACATTTGTCTCAGAAATATTTTATTTAAATGCTATCAAAATACATTTTTAAGTAAACATGAAGAATCTACAATATTGAATAATATTTTTAGAACACTAAACCTAAATAAATCTGGTTGTTTGAAGCATGATGACAGATATGTCGCAACAAAAGGTGTCACAGTCACGCATAAATTTTAATAACGTGAAAATGTAAAATAACAAGAGCCATTTTTTTCGATTGACCCTCATCAAACCGATGGTATTGATGTTTACAAAAGAATGTTAAATTTTATTTTAGAAACGAGGACGGACTTTTCATTTGATATTAATGATTATAGAAACGAACTGTTTTTGTTAATAAATCGAAGGTCACAATGTCCATGTATTGATTTATTTTTATTTTTAAATATTGTTACGTATATATTATGTAAAGATTTATATATTTTCTTTTAAGCCAAAATGAGCCAAAATTTAAAGACATGTGAGTCATAAATACAAATAATAATCTATTATAATATGTATATGCATAAATTTTCATTTAAAACGAAAATGTGTAAATTATTCTAGAATATAAATGTTGTCATATACATATGTTTACATATATTATTAATGGTACATTTATACATATACACAATTTGCTTCAGTTGCTAGATAATATTGTTTTTTTCAAGAAGAGATGAGTAAGTAGAATGTCAAAAGAAACATGACAACATTTTCATTTCTAAGTACCCACATTAATCACACGGAACAAGCTAACTGTCAAGCAATTCGTGAAACACTCCTGACAAAGGAATTAGCCTTTTTTTAAGAGATTGCGACAAAAATCTTGTCCGGCATTTCTGTCTATGGAAGTAAGATAAATGGCACCTACATGATTACGGGAAGGTTTTTTATTGTGTAATATTTTATTATCAAACAATGGCACCTGATTATTTTTGTATGTTTATTTTTTAGATTTCCTAAGCCCTATAGTATTTTCGTGTTCAATTACTATAATTTTGAATATTATCAAGAATTTTCCGAACAATATAGTAAACACTAACGTTGAATAAAATAAAATGAAACATGATTAAAAAAATGAAATCAAAAGTATGTCATTAAATTTAAAGCATTTATTTAAAGTAAGTAAAAAATAAAAAAAATTATTACGTCTAAATAGAAAATAATAAAATTATCTTGTCATGTTAACATTGTTTCAAGATCATTTAACTTTATGCATCAACTTTCAAGGATCATAACAAAAACGATTTAACTTAAAATTAGTTTTAGAACAAACAATACGTTTGTTGTGTATAATTTAGTTATATTACAAATAAAATTATTGTATACCTCATTTAAAGTTGGCTGTATATTATAATGGAGTGAACAAAATTTAATTCTATTGCATGTTTTTTATCTTTTCCTTATAAAAACAAGTCACCCTTCACATCCTCGATCTTATTCACGTGTCAAAGCCTTCGTGAAGAAACATTTTCATGTAGTGACACGACGGAAGTTCATTTCAGGTACGAAAAGAGTGACTTCATAATTTCTTTAGCCCGTTCAAATATTATTCAGAGGTGACTCTCTTGAAAATTTACGGATATTGAAATATTTGTTATAAATTTACTGAAAAACTGACATTATTACATAAATGAAACTAATATTTTTCGGATTAGAATACGCGTATTTTATTAATGTTAAAAATGACATGCTACTTACGTTTTGATTATTTTTCAACAACCGTGATCAGGGGCAGACATTATGACTGTCAAAATCTAAAATAATGTTTTGTGACACAATGATTATTTCTTATAATCACGAATTCATTTAAACTAATTTATGCCTCCATGATTTATACAGGTCCTTTTAATTAAAGCGAGTCTAGCAACGGCATGCCTTCCCGTAGAAAATTATACCTATTCATTTAGAACATAAATCCCTTAACCGGCCTATCTAATTACTCTGCAGAATTTCAAAATATTCTTTTAAAAGAGCAGCTCTTCCTTTCATATATTATTAAATAGCCCAACCATTTGGCGTCCTGAGAAATCTTGAATTTTATTTCAGTAATTAGCAAATTATTCTCAAGTATATTTTAGAGAAATTCAAGTAATAAATCTTAAATTGTGCAAGTAGTCGCCCCTTAATATAAGTTTACTGTTAATTAAATGGTTTCAACTACAAGTTAGAGTGACGGTTCATTTTGTTACTTTGTTTTAAAAAAAAAGTTGATACTTTAAAAGTTCTTAAAGATTAAAAAATTACATTATTTCTTCATTTTAAATGTTAATATTATCATGTAAAAATTTTTTTCTCGAGGAACTCACAAAGGAATCGTCGCTTCCTGAATTTTAAGAACATATAATAGAATAAGTCTTAATCTCGTTCGGATAATCCTTTTACGTAAAATAACATCTTTTGTTGGTGTCTTAAGTTGAAGAAGAGTTAGGTCAAGTCAGGATTCTAGGCGATAAATCTAACACTATACCGTAAAACAGCACGAAGCACTATGAACATAAAAGTTACTTTTAATTTCAATTTATTTCAGTTTATTTAGTATAATATCATGGCAAACATTTCTAATTGTCTCTTACAGAATAAATAATTTGCGAAAACTACCCAAATTGCGCCGGTCTGTTTAACTAAAGTGATAAATAATTACATATGATGTTATCCTTCTCAAATTGTTGTATCTAAAACGTAAAATTTGATCCTTACATTTCTGAATTTAACTTGCGTATTTATAAATAATTAACAAACATAGCAATGTTACACGCCTTTAACCTTGCGAACAAAATTAATTGAAACACGAGTACAGTAGTTAACCTAATTTAAATAAGAAAAAGTAGACGAAAAATAAAATATAAAAGCGGACGAGAGCTTAATTCAGAGTACATTAAAATATTTGTTCAGTCAAACATCTTTTTCTAACAAAGAACTTTTTGTTTTTATTAATTACATTTACAGAACATGTAAATAAAAGTTAAATAAGAACAATCCGTTATTTTATATCCCTCTCGTAGATAAACAAGACAAAATCAAATTATCCCATACAAAACTCTTAAAATAGACAAAGTTTTATCACATTTAAAATGTGATTTGTAACTGGAAACGCAAGTAAAAACTTTCATAGATATATTTAAATAGATTAAATTTTTCATTAATTAGGGTTTATCTTAAAATTCTAATTCATTTCAATCTTTTGAACCGACCGTTTTTAAGTTAGTGTAAACACGTATTAAGCACCCAGGGCACTCGCAATTTGCATAGTAATCGACGTTAGCAAAATTTGTTAGTTACTGAGGTGAAATTTCAGAGTATACTAACTTACTTCGTGCTGGTAACTGTGGATAAGGAAATTGCTATAGATAGTTGAATCTTATTAACAAGTTTTATCTGATACACTTTTATTGTATAGTAAATAACGTATTAATAAAATACAAATAAATCAAAAGCACACCTCTATGTACTAAATAGACAAGCTGCTTCTGTAAATCTTGAAGTCAGTCTTTCGTCTACAATAGTAATCATAAATATTATTAGTTAGTTACTAGTAATCTTTATTCTTAGAATTACAATATACACATTTTAAAACTATATTTTACTTTATTTAATTAGAAACAAAAGGTTCACAATTAATATAAAGTCGTTTCTACCGGTTAGTTAATAACATTTCATTAATTAGGATAAGTAATCAAAAAAACCCAACATAAAATATATCATGCCTTTGTGATGTGTTGTATGGGCGTCCATCTTGTTTCTTGTAAGTATCTCATTAACTTTGGTTATGTTGCCACGATGAAACCTCAACACGCAATAAGATAAACAGAATGTGTTTTTTATACCCATTTTGTGTGTTTTTTTTTCATTCTATCACACTTTAATGAGGGCAAATTATATTTTTTTATCTGAAACTTACATTCAAATACAGTTATATGGTTTGTTCACAAATAGTTAAAAAGACTCACATGCTAATTATACTGTATAATCGAAAGTTATTTTTCTGTTTATTCTATGCAAGACTCTATAGAGTTTTCAATTTGCACACTCAATTATACTAAAGCAAGTTAAGGAGACGTAAGAGGGAGAAGACTGAGAACTTTAGAATAATTCCAGAAGTAACTATTAGTAAATATCATTTACAATATAGAACGAAGTTCTTTGTTTTACCAACATACATAATATCGTACCAACAATATCTCATGATATGAATTTTGAGAGCTGTGACAGTTCGCTCATAAAGTCTGTTATTATTTGACTATTATTCTTTCAAACCACCTCGACACCTTTCTGGTGTAAAAAGAAATATATATCAAATTGTGTTCTCCTATTAGCATTGTTAATAACGCTTTGATGTCTGATGAGAGGGAATAAAGTGTTGGGTCAAGATGAAGCTCGTTTCTAAAAAATGGTGTGGTATTACTTTAATATTAAACATTTTTAAGATGTAAAAAAGTATGGAGCCTGAATGAGAATGAATGAAACGTACAAGTCAGTTCCCCACTATTGAGTTAAGTTAATAACAATATAATTTATTGATATCTTTGATATTTTTTTACATTAGTTTGGAATTCAAATGATATTACTTTAAAATAAATCCATACTTAAATATGTTGTACATTATGTCTTGTACATTGTTCAAATATAAAGAAATGGCTCTGAGAAAGGCAAAATAATATATATAAAGCTTAATCTATAAATTTCGTATTATTTATCGAGTCATCCATCAAATTATTAATTTTTAAAGTCTTACAAAGTTTTAAACGTGACCCATTTCTGCGACACGATTTCATTTTCAATAACAAAACGCAAGTCAGCGGTACGGAATGAGTAAATTCTGCAGTATCACTGTCGTAAATCGAATAACAATGAAAAATATATATATATATGTATATTTAAAACAAGAAAATATTTAACTTTTATCATATTGTTATATTTGAATACATATTTGTTTTTAAATAATTCAACCTGCGATTTTATTCATAATCAAAAACTGTCAATCCCAAGCAAATTCAATTTGTTTTTGCTGCTAGAACTGATTTCCCATATGAATTGTACGTTTCGATATTTTATATTGAATAAATATAACAAAATAACTATTAAGGCATTGGTTTCGCTGTGATTTTGTTTATCACATATAAAACTTCGAATATTTGCAAATACGTGGGTTTATGTGGGTTTGCAAACACATTTTTTGGTTTCAAATTATTTACGAGAATTTATTTTACGGCCTCAACTACGTCCAATGTCAGAGTTAAAATATATTATTAATTGCTTTTGTTCTTTCAAAGCTTTAATATATCTGAAATTACCGAATATTTTTTTATAACCAAGGTATATTATTAATTACAGGATATATAAATTACAAAATTAAAATGTAATAATGAAAATTAGACTTCTTAGTTTTAAATTTAAACATGTGTATTCTGGTTGTTGTATCACATACGGATATCAAGACTGTTTCTATTCCTATGCTATTATTCCATCATATATCTTTGTAGCATTAGGAGAACACCTGGAGTAATTTCTACTGGCTACAGGTGGCTCATGGGCGGGATAATCCACTTAGTATTAGCACTAAACTCACTTTACCGTCGTATATGGACCTATAAGATAAAAACAGTATACATTTTTACTTATTTTTTAAACAGTATACTTGTCTTCACGAGAACCTGTTCCACTATCTTTGTGAAGAAAACGGAGGTGCTGTGACTTTACCCGCTGCGAGAGGTGATGATGCTTGGAAGATATACTTCAACGAAATACCCGAGGAAATTGTGGACGAGTTTGCTATGAGATATGGTATTGAGGCGATCTATCAAGCCATGACGTGAGTATTTCTTTCCTTTCCTCCTTTACTTTCCTGCTTTTTCCCTATTCCCACCCGTCCCATTTCCTCAACAATCAAGGTTGGCAACGCATCGACAACATCTATGGTACGGATATCTATGGGCGACGTTCACTACTGCCCATCAAGTAGGCCGTCTGTTCGGTTACCACCTTTGCCATAAAAAGAGTATAATTCTAAAAATATATCATTAATATTTTGTTTCTTATTGATTTTAATATAGGGCATACCACAATTTAAACTGAAATGATCATGCTATCTGATTAAAGTGTAAATCCGCGTAATAACTGTTATATTTTTTAAAGAAAACTGTTCTTCATTTGAGAAATAATAACAAAATGTTAACGTCTATATTGTTCAACGTTTCTTTTTGTTTTAGTCATTTCCACTGTCTCTCTACAAAGTACCTGTGTGCTGGAGTACCGGCCGTGATGTCAACACTTTTAGCTAATATCAACGCATACTACGCTCATACCACGGCTTCATCTGCGGTCTCCGCTTCAGATAGATTCGCCGCTTCTAACTTCGGGGTACGTTAACTCATACTAACATTGAAAACACGAAAAAGAAACGGTTTTCAAAAAGTAAATACGTATGTTCAGGTATATCGTGGGCTTAACTGTTGGATACAATTGAAATAGAAACACTATATTATATATAAAATATTTTTTATAATGAATTTTGCCAAAGTAGAATAAAAAGCCCTAAATCAATAACATTCAGGAATAACTAAGAGAATTTCAAAATAAACCTCATAAAAATCTGTTGGTCTGCTATGACAAACATAATTGTCAGTACTTATCAGTATTGTCCCCTAAATATAACTTATATTTAAATAAACTAGAGTAAAATAAAAATATTTTTTACAAGCCTAAATACGTACCAGCAATATACTAACTACAACTAATAATTACGTTGTACATGACTGCTCAAACAATTTAGTCAGCCCGAGAATTATTAACAGACATGTTATTAACATTACATACTTGAGGTTAGTTTTAATTAGTTAAATTTATAGTTTCATGTATCAAACACAGCCTTCTCAAATAATAAACGTTATGTTGGGGGTGACTAATAAGTTTTCGTAATTGCTCAGTGCTTAACGCTGTTATGGCTTAATTTGAATTCAAAAGATAAATTGTATTCAAAGCCATGATTACATAATAAATTGTAAACACTATTACTTTTGGCAAATAACATGTGGATTTTAATTTATTTAAACAATGAATATTATATAATTAATTAATGAAAGCCGTTATAATTGGTACATTAAATTTGCGTAATTTCTTATTAGTCATCCAATCTTAATCTTTAAAACTTAGTTTTGGTATATTATAATTTAAATTAAACTGTTTTTTTTTTGCAGAAAGAAAAGTTTGTCAAGCTCCTGGATCAGTTGCACAATTCCCTTCGCATCGATCTTTCTATGTATAGAAATAACTTTCCCGCTTCGAGCGCTGAGAAGCTTATGGATCTTAAGTCGACTGTGGATCTACTTACTAGCATCACGTTCTTTAGGATGAAGGTGAAAGGAAAATCCAATTTAACTTAAGTAGTATATAACAGTTTACACTTAAAGTGTAGTAAATCGTAGATTTATAGGTTCTTCATCAGTATAGGATATTTTAGAGCTTTCAACTCGAGAGTAAAACGAGTAAATCGTATTTTCATTCTATAGAGATTTAGAAGTTGGATATGGATATTATTATTCAATTTCCATAACTGAATTGAAACACGGAATAATAATTCTAAACAAATTTTACGTTTGAAATTCACTGAGGAGAATAAAATGCGCGAAGCAAATTTATTCAAAAGAATACCGTCCAAGTTTCCAAAGACTTAAGGACTGCAAGTTTGTATAAGGCTTTTTCACATTTCAAATTCAAAGAAAACGATCATAAGGATACAATTGTGAATTATTTATGATAAACAGACAAACGTTCTTAATGATCTTTATATATTATTATTAACAGGTACAAGAACTCAGCAGTCCACCTCGCGCCAGTACAGTCGTCAAGGATTGCGTGAAGGCTTGTCTTAGATCAACATATCAATTCCTATTTGAAAACTGTTATGAACTTTACAACAGAGAATTTCAGGTTAGTTTGGTTAATAACATTTATAATTATTTGTCTGAAGTTACTTTTGCGGTAGTTGCATATGAACCTATATAGTGTTTGTGACATATTCATATAGTAGGTAGATAAATAATGTTTGTGACAGTTGTCAGTCTACGTGGAACAGTAAAGTGTGTGCCACCAGTTCAATGTTTTATTTCATTATTACTCATAAATATAACAAGCTAATATATAAATATGATCCTGAATGAAAAGAAAAATACTAGAGTGTAAAATGAAATTGTGCACTAAACAGTGGTAGTGGCAAAATAGGTTAATCTGTAAAACGAACGGGGACGCGAAGTCTCGGAGCACAATATTCCATAACCAACTCTTTTTAAAACATATTGCGTCCACCTTATAAATATCATAATATTAAAAGAGGAATATGTAGAAAGTATGTCAATAGTAACTTCTAAAAAAGATTGATTTTATGGGACTTTTAAAGAAATTTAGCAATTACTTCAAAGGTGGATCCCAACGAAGCTAAACGAGATCCGTCCGATCATGGGCCTCAATTGGATTCAGTAGACTTCTGGCATAAGCTAATAGCACTTATCGTGTCAGTCATAGAGGAGGATAGAAACAGCTACGCTCCAGTGCTGAACCAATTCCCTCAAGAACTGAACATCGGACAGGTGAGACGAAATAAATGTACTAGTATTATATACGATTACTAGAAGACCCGGCGAACTTCTTATCGCCCTATAATAAAGAAATATCTGTTACGTTTTTTATTTATATTTTTTTGGAGTTTATGAGATAAAAAAAAAAAGAGTTTACCTATTAAAGGCATAAATCTCCGTGTTTTGAAGTGTGACAGAATGATTGACATATTAGTTAGTTGTCAAATCTAATGTAAAAAAAACGTTTGTATCAACAACTAATAATAAATTAAAATTAATTAAAAAAAACTTTGTCCAGCGGACAAAATTGTGAATCTAAACCATTCCCAGATCCCCTTGAACACACACAAAAAATTTCATCAAAATCGGTCCAGTCGTTTGAGAGAAGTTCAGTGACATACACACTCACAGAAGAATTATATATATAAAGATGTAGTTTTTATAGAATATAAAGCTGATACAATACAAAGTATTATAGACTTTCATGTACCAAAATTTTGTGCCTACAAATGTGTTATATTTTATATTATTGCTCATTGGTCTGGATATTTACAGTTGTCAGCAGCAACGATGTGGTCACTATTCGCTGTGGATATGAAATATGCACTTGAGGAACACGAACAGCATCGGCTCTGCAAGTCTTCCGCTTATATGAATTTACATTTCAAGGTTAGCTTAAACATTAACTACAAAATTGTTGACTTTTGAAATCAATATATAAATTTGTTACGAATATTTACGAAAAAAATCAAAACAACATTCTATTATGTGATTATTCTTTTGTAGTTATGAATGTAATTTTATTTATGTTTCAAAAATTTTACCGTATAAGAAAGTATGTGGAAAAAGCATGACGTAATTTTTCAATTTGCTTTTCAATAACCAGGTTAAGTGGCTTCATACTAACTATGTGAAAGACGTACCTCCATACTGTGGCGCAGTGCCGGAGTACCCAGCTTGGTTCGAACCCTTCGTTATGCAGTGGCTCAATGAAAACGATGATGTCTCTTTGGAGTATCTCAACGGTGCTTTCAATAGAGATAAACGGGACGGGGTACGAAAAAAAATCCTTAAATAATTGTTATCCAATAATTCTTACATTTTCTTACAATCATTAAATTATTTCAGTTCCAAAAATCAAGTGAACACGCCCTGTTCAGTAACTCAGTTGTCGATGTGTTCACTCAACTAACGCAATGCTTCGATGTGGTATCAAAACTTGAATGCCCAGATCCTGAGATCTTGAAGCGTTATATGAAAAGATTTGCAAAGACAATTGTCAAAGTTTTGGTTGCGTATGCTGATATCGTTAAAAAGGAATTCCCTGAGCATTTGAAAGAAGAAAGAGTGGTAAGTGTTTAATTTTTATTGATTTTTTTATTAAAATCAACAAAATAATTTACCTTTTTATTACTTTTCACAGGCTTGTATTCTTATGAACAACATTCAACAACTGAGAGTTCAATTAGAGAAAATGTTTGAAGCGATGGGCGGAACTAATCTGGAACGTGATGCAGCCGATATCCTCAATGACTTGCAAGCAAGCCTGAATAGCACTTTGGATGAGCTAGCTTCAATGTTTGCTAACAGGTGTGAAAACTTCAACTAAATACTTACTTACATACGTAGTCCTTGTCAATGAACCCTCAAAAGACGAATAGTATACGAGTAATTCATTCATTAATATGCCTTAAATCCATACAGTTTGGAAACCCGCATTACGGCAAGTGTTAAGGAACTGGGTGAGTTACTTCAGAAAGTTGGAGGAGGAACTACTGTACCCGGAGCCCCACCACCACCAGCTCACCACGAAGCAGACGAAGTTCTGCGACCACTTATGGATATATTGGTAACTAATATTTAACATACCAAAATATACAACAACTTAATCAACATAATGACGTTTAGATCGACGAGATTTTAATGTGGTGCGGTTTTCAATATATTATTCCTCAAACTGGTAGTATAAATTATGTTACTAAAATCCTTTATATCCCTTAAAATATATATTTGACGTTATATATAGTTATAGTCAGTGGTGACCTAGTGATTGAAGGGTCCGCCTCTCGTTGCCGAGGGCGCGGGGTCAAACCTAGTATGTACCAATGTGATTTTTCGGAGTCATATGTACTTTGAGTATATTTAGACATCACTGTTATGCGGTGAAGGAAAACATCGAGAGGAAACCTGGACTTATAATTTCACAATTATAAGTTTGAAATCACCAACCCGTCTTAAGCAAGCGTGGTGATTAATGGTCAAACCTTCTCCATGGGAGAAAGAGGCCTTTGCTCAGCAGTAGGCTCTGATAGGCTGATGACATTATATATAGTTAATTTACGATATACTAGCTAATTGACATAAGAAATTTAAAATAAAACCAAAATATGTTAAATATATTTATGACGATGTGTTTTCTTAGGATGGCTCACTTACAATGTATGCGGAATCGTGCGAGAAGACAGTGCTCAAGAGACTTCTAAAAGAGTTGTGGAAGATTGTTATGAAAATACTTGAAAAGACTGTTGTTCTCCCTCCAATGACTGATAAGACGGTAGTGGCACTTTTCTTTTCTTAATTCTATTCAACTAATTGGATTTCATATTTAAAATACAAGTTACTACGTGTAGTAAGTATTTCCTTTTTATGACTAAAAACTGTGACTTAATATATTGTTCAATACTTTCAGATGATGTTGAAGAATCTTACAAACAATGCGAAGAATTTAGCTGCGAATGCAAAGATTGAGGATATGACTCAACTATTCAAGAGCACGGTCGGTAAACAGGATGTCAAACATGCACTTTCAGGTGTCATGGATATTTCGAAGGAAGTGAGTCAATACGTGAACCTTAGATGAATGATTTACCACATCTTTTAACTAAAATAACTGCATATTTAATGAAATTAAAATAATGTTAAGCAACCGTCCCTATGTGACATAAGTTCCGAATTTGATTCGACTACTGACTGATTCGTTTATTATTTATTATTCTATCAGAATTTTCTTTTAATTTTATTCACATTTGTATAGCAGAAGTTCTTATTTAACTCTATTTTCTTTTTCATACAGCATCTATCAGCCGAAAAGAGTCTCACACCGAAGCAATGTGGAGTCTTAGATGCTGCTCTTGATACGATCAAGCTATACTTCCACGCGGGTGGGAACGGTTTGAAGAAAACTTTCTTGGAGAAAAGTCCTGAGTTGCAATCTCTGAGATACGCTCTTAGTCTATATACACAGACTACTGACACTTTGATCAGAACGTTTGTTACTAGCCAGCAAAATCAAGGTAAGAAAAAATTATTATTCAAGTGGTACACCAAATTATATGTAATTAAAAATTACCTCAGAGAAAATATGTATTGTATTTGTCGTACTTTTTTTTACGAACCCCAAAACTGTTATTTAATGACTTCATGAATTTCTTTAATTATTTTTTATTAACTATGTGAACCTAATGTTCAATTGAATTAACTTATTTGTACTAAGTCAAGTTCCTAACTTTCTTCTGTAAATTAGACGCGGCGGTCGCTGAAGAAGGCAGTGTTGGTGAGGTATCGCTCCAAGTAGACCTCTTCACACATCCAGGCACTGGTGAACACAAAATCACTGTCAAAGGTAAAACGAACTTTCCACGTTTATATACAGGGTGACTGGTAAATTACTATCAATATTTAAGGAGAATACTCTAATAGGTGTGTGTGTGTGTATACCTAATCTGTAGGGTGTTTACACGATGAGTAATTAATTACACAACTTTTGGTTAACTTTACTTAAAAGTTTATTAATATTTATGTTATATTAATTTTTATTTTGTCATATATGTATGATCGTCAAATATCACGTCCTCAAGTATCGATAGTAATTCACCAGTCACCCTGTATATTCTAAGTAGGTAATTCTAAAATTTAAATACATTGCACCAGGATGATACCTTTAAAATTCTCCCAATAGAGTACATTTAATAAATAATCATGTTTTGAGTGGAAAAGAAATATTCCCATTTATATAAAAATATGTATTCATTATTACCTAATATAGAACCAAAAGAAGACCATTCACTTACACAAATTCTATGGCTATTTAATGTCAATATATTATCTACATAGGAGTACATATATTTATACCTATGGTTTATCGGTTCATCTTCAGTGGTTGCTGCCAATGATCTCAAGTGGGTGATCGCTAGTGGTATGTTCCGTCCCTTCATCGAGGTGAACCTGATTGGACCTCATCTCGCAGACAAGAAGAGGAAATTCGCCACCAAATCTAAGAGCAACAACTGGAGTCCAAAGTTCAATGAGACTTTCCATTTGTAAGTGAACGTATTATATGATTTATATTGATTAATCATAACTATATAAAAATAATTAAACTGAAGTGATCATAATATCTTCTATCTAATTTTATTATGTTATTATGAGCAAACCGAAAACTTGTTATTATTTTACAATTTTTCAACGGTTTCTGTCAATTTTAAATACTCCAGATTAATGAGTCTTGGAATTAATCAATCGTATAGATAAATGAATATTAAAATAAAAAATGCAAAAAAAAAAGGAACACAAAATGTACGAAATTAGTATAGTTATTTTATTTTCATTTAAAGAAGGCCAGTCTCAATCAATTTTTATAATATCAACTATTTGCTAGTAAATTCTCAAAATCATTATTACCATTTCAAATTGCCCGAACAAACAAACAGACAAAACTTATGCAAAACATGTTTAGGTTTTCGTGCATACATATGCATGTTGCAAAAGGGGTACTTTATAATATAAAATAAATACTAATTTCATGTACATATGTGCATATAACGATTATGTTATGTACAATATAATGTTATGTTTCAAGCATGGTGAGTGCGACGGAGCAGTTGGAACTGTTTGAGCTTCACGTCTGCGTTAGAGATTACTGCTTCGCGCGAGAAGACCGGCTGGTCGGAGTCGCTGTCATGAGACTGGCGGATATAGCGGAACAGGTCTGAAGGAACTACCCATAAATGAACTAGTTATAATTAATTTACTGCATGAACATTGTTCTTTTAGTGGATGACAAATGACAAAATAAAATACATAAATCAAGCTACTTTTCTAATCTGTAAACTATAAAATCAAAATGAAAAAATTTGAAACTAGAATCTTAATCAATATTTTTTTAACCAAAATAAAGGTATGTTCAAAAAATAAGATCGTCTATATTATTATTTTTCAGGGATCATGTGCCTGCTGGCTGCCTCTTGGCACACGAGTCAAGATGGATGAAACTGGATGGACGATACTAAGGATCTTATCACAGAGACACAGTGATGAGGTCGCTAGGGAGTTCGTTAAGCTCAAATCAGAAATGAGAGCTGAAGCACCAACCGGTAGCCAAGGACCCTCGTGAAGAATCTGAAGATAACACAGAGAGACGCACCTTCATCCATTTACATTAGGATCTTCCAATTCTATTGACGAATGGAATATATCCATGGATGTTGTCTTGATAGTCCATCGTCATCAGCGCTACGGCTACCGGTCAGTGCTCGTTACCAATCTCATTTCGAGATGTCGTTTTGTAAATAAATTAACTGTCCTAAGTTTAGCGATATTAGAATAATTTGCACAAATTCGTTTCATCAGCCAAAAGACTGACCGTAGATTGCCGGGCGCTGTCGTCGATTTTAGGCATTCAGCAAAATAAAAATTTAAAAAAAACGCATTCTTTGTTATTCTATGGAAATACAACAGCACAAAATAAGTGACGGAATTTCTTTCTGATGTTTATTGTGGATGATTGTGTGTTGTATATATTGATGTTATGTGAACTCTTGACTCGTGGAGTTGTTCCATGGGAGTCCATTTTGCTGGATACCTAACGTGTGCAACGGAACGTCACACGATTTATGTATTAATAATATGGACCAAACTGTCGTTATGGACGCACTACCTAACCCTTAACCACTAATATTAAAACATTTATAAACATAATCATCTTTAATACTTGTACAGTAAGTAATACATGGCCTTATGTAAATTATTTCCTTTGTTACATGATATGCTTCTGGTGAATTTGTTGAAGTATCGTGATGAATGTTGATAAAATCTGTTCTAGTATTAGTCATGCCTTAATGTTTAGGGTTTTCTTAAATTGTATCGACTTAGTATGATTTACTTGTGGAAGTTTCCCATCTTTTATATGATCTTTATCCAGTTTTGATTCATCTTAAAGTGGGATCTATTGTATATAATCGTTAGTATCAAATGTAACACCACATCTGTTAATTTCAACGCTGAACATATTTAAACATATTATATGAATCCTGTCTTTGTGAACGTTATTGAAAATTGTGATATTGTTAATAATACATCATAACAGATATTTATGGACTTGCTTTTAAAGGGTTCGAGTAAACTGTTAATGTTGCTTCTAATTGGTTCTTTGTAAGGGCCCCTTTCACTTTCTATATTATAATAATGTTTGTGAAATCCTTTTTAATATACCTAATGTTAGACATTCAGTGCTCAAATATTTTTTGTTCAGTTTTAATTAGTATCGTGTTTGTAATGTAACTGTTTGCTTTTTCAAAATAAATAATATTATAATATCCCATCCAAATATAATGACTATACATGGTGTTTAATTGTTTATATTTTTAATATCACTTCAATACAATATTTCTTACGGTTCAAAAATATATTGCATCAATATTTGAATTTGAAAAATTTCAAATATTTATGATTGTTGCAGTTGTATTAAAACCTTAAACAAAATCTAAAAGACCAGATTATTTTGACCTCCCAAAGCAAAGTGATCTTTAAAAATATATACATATACATCATAACACGCAAACACGAGATTTAGATTTTATATATATTAATATTTATCATGGATAACATATCTGTAGATAGAATGTGGTTTGTCTAGTCCAAATCTCTATATATTTAAAATATATTTACTCGTCTTTAAACTACTGAATTGAAAAAAAAAACCCGAGTGATTTATGTGATTTTGAATCCGCTAAATCCGTTTCTAGAATTTATTGTTTTCTGTTTCAAAGCACACAATATATAAAAGATATTATATATAGTTTATTTAAATATAAAAAAATAATAACGTTTACGTGTGCTCTATATTAGATTAGGTGAATTGTTTTAGAAAAATGTACCTAATGATTGGTTAGATTTATGTCATTATAATATATCCTCTCTTATTCAATATTTATAATCAGATATTTATTTAAAGTGACTTAAATGTAATATATCATTGAGACAATACAAAACTTGATGATCACTTTAATTAAATATCAAATCGTAATAGATTTTTAAAAAAGTTTTGCATGATAAATCACTTTCGTAACATAACGTCCATCTTATATATCGCAGGGAACTATTTATTTACTAAATTCAACTACATATAAAGCGTTCAAGCTAGTATTTAAAGAAAAGCGCACAGCATTAATTCATCAATGATATATAATATAGTATTCACTACTTTACCATGACAATACTTGGTAAAATTATTCTTAAGTGAAATGTGATGGACACGATCATTACGCTCCAATTATAATATTAATATCACTAACATTGCATATATCTTTGTATAAATGCATATATGTAAATGTTACATGTTTAAACACATTATTGAATTTAGAATTTTTATGAAAAAAAATAAATAAATATCCGTATTTCAAATATAATTTCGTTTTGTTTTATTGTATCACATATATATTTTTCTCATTAATAAGTGTAAAACTTTTGTTGTTGTGAAGATGTGATTTTAGATATGATACGATGTGATATGAATTTATTTGACGTCAACATTCATTAAACGTAAGTAGAATTGCATCTGAATTTGATATACAAATCGGAATTCTTAAAAGCTGAATCACTTTTACCAAAAGTTCCTTCATACGTAAAACATCGTCACGGCCAAGCTATTTAAAAACGTCACCCATTCATAAAGATCGAGCACATTGCAGGAGTCGCCACCGCGAGGTACGCACGCATCTCTGTATTTAAATACTGTTTGTTGGGTAAAACTGTTTGTTAGTGTTGTGAGAAATGAGCGGAAACTTCCTTACCATACCCGGGGATGATCCCATACAGAGAAGATCACGGGTAAGGATTCTTTATAACAATTTCTTTTTACAATGTAAATAGTTTATTCTCGTAATCATTTTAAAAGTTTATAGAATTTGAATATGTTTATGATAATTGAAAGTTTTATTGGCAATGTTTAATGTTTCAAAATATTTAGATCACTTTATCATTCAGTATTTATGATGATAATTAAAAGTCAGTTGGTAAACGATATTTTATAGTATTTGTTCCCGAAACAAAGGACTGATAGGTTTTTGTTAAGAGTTACTATAATCTAAATGAAATTCTTTATTTATTTCCTACATTTTATCCATTTATAAATTTTTGTTGAACTAAAATTTGAAATTAATGAAAATATATAAAATTTAATTAATAAAACAAGGGGAAGAAGGAAGGAAATATATAAAATTTAAGAAAGGAAGGAATTATATAAAATTTAACATGGATGAAACAAAATTATTATAAATTGATTTCTACCACAATAGCTCTCTTTTAAAATTATATCAAAAAATATTTGTGAAGCTGATTAGACTAAAGGAAATACATAGTAGTTGCGTCCACGAATTGATGCGTAAAACAGTCTATAAACAAATATATGTATTATATAGTTATTATTTTTCTAATGAAGCCATTTTCATACGTTTAGCAAAAAATATCCAACAACATGGTCTAGATTATTTGCTACAATTACATAATAAATAAGTCACATTAAAAACATATGTATTTATAATTTTCACGAAATTTATTAAATTTAATTTGCCAAAGTTTATTCAGTTTAAAATATAATAACAGTACAAGGTTCATAAGAAAAACAGTAGCATAAATGTTTTAAAAACTAATGTTATTTCCTTTTTGCTTTCTTAGTATCAGAAAACTACGTTTCTACTACACGTGCCTCGTTGTTAATACCATTACATAAAGAATAGGAGCTAGTCGTTACGTGTTGCAACTTAAGACAATGTTGTTCATAAAAGGTTGTGTCATACCAACATTTTATATACATTACAACTATATAATTTCTATGAAGAGATAATTCTTTGGTTTTTATAAAAAACTGCTATTATAAAAAAATAATAATAACTTAAGTTTGATCTATATTTTGATAAGATAAAATGTCCTAAACATCGTTATAACTTTTTTACTTACACCAAATACTCTGAAAGGTTTTTTTATCATTAATTTAACGCTATTTGAAAACTCACTTACGTAAAGCAACCTGCATCTATTTTTAAAACAAACCAATTAATATCCACAAAAAATTTCAAAATCTAAATGAAAGCTCAAACATTTTTAAAGAAACATACTCGTAGTAGTACAAATCATAGAAGCAATCTTTTGCCAATTATCTTAGTTTTCAGCATTAAAAATCATTATGATGTCCAATTTCGCAAGAAATGAAATAATAACAAATTCTTCTGAAACGAGAACTAAAAAAATTACTACAAGAATAGTTAGTACTCATTTCGACACACTATCCATTAATCTTTATTTGGTCTACTTCTACAAAACGTATGGAAAAAGAAAAATAAAACCAATCCCTAAATTCTGGTATATCTTAAATAGCTACTGCGGGATATAATTCACACTAACACATAAAGTTTAAACGAGATGCAAATATAGTAATATAGAATATATACTTTAATATATTTTGAATAAATTATAATACATTTTGCTTTAATTAAATTACCAGCTCCATTTATTTTCGCTTGATATCCTATAAACTAATTTTTTCCCGTGATTTCGCTGGACGTGTTTAAATTTACTTTTAACAGAATTTGATTTCGAGAGGGATGCTTAAAGGTATCAGAATAATATATGTACACTTAAGTCAAACTAGTGATGTTTTTAGTATGTGACACATGAGTTTATGCAAAATATGTACGACGTGATACCGTAATCCCGTGGAAGCTTCACGAAGTTCTGTTAAAACTCTTTTCTATGTCTTATTCCGAATTTTAATGTACAGCTATATATTTACTGTTAAGATTCATCGACAGTAGAAAAATGAGTAGTTTGCATTCCACAGAAACAACAAATATCGACACATCTTCCCAAATTATCACTTTTATAATATAGGAAGGACCAGATCAAAATCCATTGAAATATTCTTAGAGCTCCTGACAATCTTTACCAATAACATTTTTTATCAGCAAATGATTAACAATGTTCTAATTTTTGCTTCTTCTATATTCCCAATATGGGTAGGTCAAGTATAAGTTTGTTTTATAAACCGGAATAAGACTAGTACACTTCTTTCAAATGTATTCATGTAGCAAGATTCTTAAACCCACTCTGTAATTATAAAACCTGGTAGATTGATAAAACGAATTTCTTAATACATTAAAATCATTTCAAAAGTACTTTTTGTAAAAAAAATTAAAAGTTTTTATTTATTTATTTTAACTACGATTTTTTATTAATTTTCTAATCACGATACCATTAATTAAAAAAAACTCTAGTTACTGTCGTACATTACGTTTACTTTTAGTTATATTTAATAATTATATTCTATAGACATTTGTTTACTCTGAGCAAGAATTAATTATATATTTTGTTTCTTGGTCACATTTATATTGAAATTCAATCGTTGATTTTCCTGAAATACATTTAATTGGGGACAATAGTTAGTAAATAACTGTTAAATTTGTTATGGCGACGTATCCGTGGAACGACGCCAAAGTCTAAATCCACCGGATTTTTCAAATGCCATACCTCAATCCCTAAAACCACATATATATTAAAGATAGCCAACAAACGTATATCTTTATGAATAATATTAAAAGTTATCAGTATTATAGTAATATAATCCACAAATTTACATGAGAAACCTTTTAAATTTTTCGATCAAAATATTTTACTTAATATATATTGCTACATTAAAGTAAAAGTTTTAAGAGGTATTTTTTTGGAATTCAGACTAAACAGCATAAACAACAAGAAAAACTTAAAACTATATTAAAATAAGAAGGTATTTCCATCAAGAGAAGCACTTAGTCATTACTTAGGCTTAGTCATTTTGGACATACAATTTCAAATTTAATATTCTCTCAACTAAGTTTCTGTAAGTTCCTTTGAAACTTGGAGTTCTGGTTGCTACTAAGTTACGTAACTAATTCACAATCACGAATTAAATTAATATAGTATCAAGGACAAAGAAAAACAGTCATAAAACATATAATAAAACTTTCTACTATGGTACACTTACACACACATACATACAATTTTTAATGTCTGTCTGTCTTTCGCAGTATTATTGAATCTAAGGCCTTTGACATCAGATGGTTTACTTCAAAGATCAAATGATGTAATACGGATTGTGCAAACTTCGTGTTACAAATTTCATATTTCATAAAAATAATATCTACAGTTAAAACTAAAAGACACTCTGATCCATTTAATGGATATTCTTATATGTAATATAAGCTATGAGAACCCAATACTATAAACCACTTTTAATATATTATTATTTCTTAATTTATATACGACAATGTATAGAATATAATATATATATATATATAAATCGAACAACAAACGTGTTATATGATTGCCCTAAACCAATTATCAATGCGTGTTTACATAAAGAGGTAATCTAAAATAAACTCTAGTAAGTCGGAAGATGAGGCATCGAGTCAAATCGGGCGTGAAAGCTGGACAAGGTCAGGCCAAGGCCTTTGAGGCATTGGCCCTGAATAACTAAGAAGGGAATTTGTATTGTTTCCGTCAATTATAATTACCATAAATATTTATAATTTCATTTTACAATTTCCGACTTACTGACACCTATAATTTGAAAGATGCGTCACGTTTGTTCTACCATTTTCGCAGCTGCATACCAAAAGTTATAAATATTAATATTTATAACTAGGCTACATAAGTTACCACTTATTATAACTATCTTCAAAATAATGAAATCTTCAACCGATTCCGACAAAGCGGAACACACCTGACAGATACACAGAAAGACAATCAAAAATTAAAAAAAGAAATAATATTGATGTATATACCGTGTGTACATCAATAAATTTTAATTAAAAATCTCTTACTTTACATTACGAACAGCCGTCCAAATTTCAGTAATTGGTTTATCATTATTAGCATCATTGCATGACTTAAATGACACAAAAATATAAGTTCCTTACTCTCTCCAATATAAACACAATTTAAAATAAACATTCCTTATTCTTCATCAGGTGTGTTAAAAACAAAACTTTACTCAGACTGTTTTTATCCTTCCACAACGTTCCATATGTTCATATTGTAAATATTTGTCGATATACGTTTTAAATTAAAGAACAGAGAATCGTTGATAAATTCTGTACTATCTTTTACTCTTAAATATTTAAATTTTTTAGTTAGCTAGGATTCTAACCTAGACGAAACTGTGTAAGCAATAATATTATATTGATTTTTAAGAAGCAATATTGAATTCAATTTAAATGAAGCACTTAGTTTATTGAACTTTCAGTTTATTTTTAAACATAAATAATATGAATTTAAATATAATGATATAGAGAGTATTAGAGTAATATATTTGTAGTAATTATAGTATTACTGATTTTAATTAAATAATGTAAATTAACATAGATACGTTTTTACTTAAATATTTTGATTAATTACTTAGAAAACTTTTTTTTAGTGTTACAATAATTTTATTATAATTTTTAAATAATTTATGTTGAATTGAAATGAATCCTAAGAATTAAAAATTGATTGAACAAATCTTCATAGAAGATGCTTTTCAATTACGTTGGTATTCTTGACTATTTTTGGTATAGACATACAAAGGTACATCAGAATACAAAGGCTTTTATTTTCATATGAAATTAAATTTATATGGCTTATAGCCACTTTCGGAATAAGTGGTCTGGCTGCATTTATATTATGATCATAAACGAATTTCTATTCCGACGATGGCAGGTGTTGGCAGACTGTCACATATAAATCTTAAGTCGGACCATTTTAAGAAACCATCAGAATTGATTTATGATCATATATATTGAGGCAAAAGCGGAAATTGTGTACTCTGGATATGAATTATAGAAATATGAAGAACACTGACTGTTTTGAGTCTTGGTGAAAACATCGAAATGATTTCAGTGAGATAAATTCATATCACGTGAATATCCTTTTAAACAAGCAATTGATTTTCTAATGGATTGGTAAAAAATTAAATTTATTCGATACGTGTAAGGATTTTTAAATAAAAATAAATCTTATAAAAAATAATTCCTTTGAATTTTGAGCTCCATTTTCAAGGATCCTAACCAAATGTGTTAAATATTTTGAAACTTGTACGCTTTACTTTACATTCTAAAAAAAAAACTTCTTGATAGAACTATTTATTATTTTACATGCTATGTGTGTATATATGTACATGTCCATATTAAAACACATATACATATACATTATCACATTTGCCTTAAGAAAATATCCATTTATAAAATGAATTTAATATTTTAACCCAAGTTGTAAAAACAAACACCATTTCGCACAAAATCATTGATAACAATAAACAATAATGAAATGAAAATGAAAATTTGGTTTTTGTTTGGTTTGGACATTTGTCAATTATATTTTTAACTTAATAAGTAATATTAATTTATTTCGTTTTCTCCACTTATATTCAATTCTTAATTGTGATTTTTCACTAGGTATATAATTAAACCGACGATTTAGTTGTGGTATAATTGATATTGTTCCAAATTGTGCAAAATTCTTGACGAAATAAACCTTAATAAATGTTATAAAAACTTTAAACAGGAATATAATATAAACTAAATCACTGACCATCTATATTACGATAAGATTAAAAAAAATTGAGACAAATAAATGATTTTATTTTTAGATTCATTAATACATATTTCTCGTCCGTTTCGTAAAAGTAAAAAATACAAATGAACCAAAATAATTTCGATCTTATTATGTGGGTTCTAAAATTATGTAATATTTGCACAGCTGTTGTTTGTTATTTAATCGATGACATTCATATTTGTTTAAAGATCACATAACTATGTAGCCGGTAACCAAACTTTTGTTTTCTTTTCCCAGACATTTCAATAATTAGTAACGGTTTAACCTTGAGACTGTTGTTTTTCAAATGTCTTGCCAATATCTTTATTCGAGTAAACTATGTTTATTTTTTTACATTCCACAAATTATGAATCTTCGTACTGAATTCATATTATTTTCTATATTTCAGTCTGTCAATAAGCATATATTATTTCAATATCAACGTTTAACAACCATGTTTGTCCAACAGAGTTCGTCATTGACAGATTTAATATCTGCGTTCGACAATAAAGCTCAAGCCCACACAGAACTTCAGAAAATAACAGCCTTCAGTGGCAGCTTCGATAAGAATCTTAAACCAACATTCTCCAAAGATGAATATGGAAAGTGAGTATTACATTTCATATTAATTAGATATATTTTTTAAATTAAAGAAAGTCCACTAGAATATTGTTTTGGAATTGTCTTTTCTATTTTAAAAGTGTGTGCGTGTGTGTGTGTATGTGTGTGTGTGTGTGTGTGTGTGTGTGTGTGTGTGTGTGTGTGTGTGTGTGTGTGTGTGTATTTTTATGGAATATTTTAACTTAGTAAATATTAAACCACTTTTAATTGCTACAGTCTTCTAATGAGACAGTAACGAATTTAAGTACTTATTGTTTTAACATAAAAATCTTTAAAGAAAAAGCAATTCCTCTATTAATTTGAAATACGCATCAAAAATTAATTACAGACACGGAATACATATTGTTCCTTGTTCGTTTACAACAAGGATTCTTTCTTTCTTTATTATACTTCAATTATCTTTGACGACATTTTCTTTTTACAATTCATACTTTCTCTTATATACATTCCCATGTTAATTCAATCATGACTTATACTGCCCTTGACTTTGATACTTGACTGCCAAAATTTTTCATCTTTCAACACCATTACAAAGACGTGTCTATGATTAGAATTCTAAATGAGACTTGATTTTTTTAAACTTATTTGAATCTTTGTGATATGATTCTATGAATAATTTTTTAGTAGAAAAACTATTTATTAAGTAAATTAATTTAAATCATTTCTTTTTTGATATAGGTAAATATGAATTAAAATCTTTTTATATCTCTCAATGATTCTTTTGTTTTTCTTTACTTTACAAATTTATATATCTTATAAACTCTATATAAATATCAAATAGCTGAGAACCATTTCCATAATAATATTAAATTACCTTTAGAATAATATTACTCAAAACTTAGCGTTTTCTATTGTAAGTTTAAAAATATAGGGAACTTTGTTTGTTATTTTATATATTAATGGTTTCATAATTAGTAAAACGTGACCTAGCAAACTTAAAAAGAAAATAATAATGATATAACAGAAGATCTTATAAAATAAAACACATAAATATTGTTTATTTTCTCAGAACTTAGTTCAAACGAATGAAACCTTACAGAGAATACGTCGCACAGAGAATCGATCATCTCAACAAAAAAATATTATTACAATACGCATTATGTGACACAAAATATCAATGTTTTATTATTTTAAAATTAAATATATCAAGTATAAATCTTACACCAGCAAAGAATTATTCCAAGACAAATCTAAAGAGCACTGAATTCAATGCTTTCAGCACAAACACATTCTTCACGTCAGTTGTTTAAAGACTATTATTTTTTGCAATCTATTCATTCAGGAATAACACATTTACCTACTTTTAAAATCATATAAATCTCTATCAAAGCTGAAGAGTTATGCCATTTGTAAACATCGAAAAACTTCAAAGAGTTTTCAAATGTGAATGAGAGGCAACAACTGTTTTGTTTTCCTAAAAAAAGTGTAGATACATTTGAGTTAAAAATATTCTAATTACATAGACTTTAGAATATATAATTTGATTAAATAATACGTGTAACAATCAACTTTTATTAGAATTTACCCAGAAGGTTTCGGAAAACGACTTAAGTAAACTTTTTACACAAATGAAAACAGAAATAATCGTAGGCGTTACACATGTCTTATTGTTGCGTAGTTACAACGACGTGATCTTAAGAACTAAAATGTTAATGACAGTGCTAGTAGTAATGTTATAATTTATTAGTTCATAAACTGTCTGAGCATCTAAAGAATCTGAATGATATTCAAATCAATATATCAAATAGTGCACAAAATATTATTTTTATTAGTTGTGTTTCACGTCGAAATGAAAATTAATTAACACAGCAACGTCGCGAGTATTTAGTTTATAATCGAAAATAAAAATCGCGTTGTACATCCGATTAATATTAGTTTCATTTAAATGAATACTCGCAAAAACCTTAGATCTCATCGTTGTTAAAATTTTGATGGACCATTTGAATCACAGTTGGGGCTCATTCAGGATAGTATTAATACTTAAAACTTACTCTATAATATCATTAGTAAAAATCCGCTCTAAAACCACCAACTGCTAGCCCCTTACATAATTCTATTGACAACTCAGAAATCCCACACATTCAAGTTTATAATACAACTCCAAATTTAGTCTCACGGATAATATATCGTATAAATCAATTTTGTAATTTTAAAAATTTCAAAAGTTCTCTGCTTAGTGAAACAACGATCTTTATCAATTTTTTTATTAACATTATTGTTAATTTAAACAATTGAGGCCTTCATCTTGTTTTCTAATTTTATATATATACTAATTTTATATATATACTAATTTTATTTATAATCGTCGATAACAACAAAACGTATCAATAAAATAACAAGTAAGAATTTTCGTTTTCCAATTTTTTTATTAATAGCACTTAATATTGAAAAGTTTACTTTCATATTTAAATTTGATCTAAAATTTCTCTAAAGATACACACCCACACAAATAAATATAACGTCTTTAAGCAGAGAAACTCTTCCATTTATAAGAAAATTGTAAAAAGGTGTTAACCTCCTAGGATTATTATTATTCATAGTAATAACCAATTATTTTTCTAGACCCATCCCAGGATCAAAGACTGAGCACAGAGGGGCTGAAGCACAGGCAAGAGTTTGTACGGAAATGAAAGAACTTTGCGAAATTATTAACGAATACGGAAAGAGCCCCTGCAAGAGCCTTTTACCACCGGAACTGAAAGATGCCACTAAAGTTATATCATTTGGTGAACTATTCACAGTAAGTATACTTAAATATTTAACTGAATTGAAAGAATCATATAGTAATGCTAACTATTTTTTATAAGGATGATGAGGATTGTAATAATTATTAAATTTCATCAACTTTTAACTGTATTTCAACAAAATCCACTATTGGAGTTCGTTTCATATGTACATGCATATTTATATTTTATATAAAATAACAAATCATTTTGTTTTCAAATTAACGTTATATATATTTATAGAAATTTAGAAATAAAACATAAAAAAACATGAAAAGACGGAAACAATTGTCCCAACTCTATTATATTTTGTATAATGTAAACGACTTCTGGAATTTCTAAAGAAAATACGAGAGGTGAAACGTTAGGTGGAATAAAATAGATTTCAGATTTATTTTACTTCATTTGACATTAATTAAGAAACGTAAAATCCATTAGGGTCGTTAGTCTGTACTATTTAAACAAAGGAAGAAATGAAGTTGCTCCAGTTACTACTTCTCTTTTATGACGTTTGAGTTTTATAAACTTCTTTTAGTAATAACTTTTGTATTATTATCGTCTTAATTTACGTCTTAATTGTATTGAAATAAGGTTGCTTGATGAAAGGAGGAAACGTGATAGATCTTAATGAGCAAAATTTTGTATACAAATTTAAATGAATACGAAATATTTGTTAGCTGAAGTTACCTGTTCGTGTTGATCAGTCATCAAAATATACTTGTTTTTCGTTGGATTTAAATTCTTTGTTACTGTATTAATTTTACTTGAATACAGTAACTCATTTTGAATCCGCATTTTTGATAACTATCACTATCAAAGTATTGCCTATTATATATATTATATGTATAAAATATGAGTAAATATACTTCATATATAAACTGTTTCTGGTTTTAAAACTATTGACATATAATAAATCGATCAATTTGTCAGCCATAATCTCCTAAAATATTCATTTAAAACGGTCGTCTAATAACACGATACATTGCCTATCTTTTCATCAATCCTAAAATAAGATTTCGGATGGACAATGATCTTGGCAGCTACTCAGATGACAGATGCTTAAAATATTTGTAATTTGTGACGGTCGGTAAGTCTCATTGTTATACATAGACATACTTACATATATATTTCTATGGCGATACGAAACTGTACTGTTACATTGAGAGATGTAAAATAATTTGTCACGCATTCCATTTGTTACTATAATGCTTATTTCAATATTATGTGAGCATTTTTGTATGAATGACAGTCTAACGCGTGACTGAAATTATTGTTTCTATATAAATAATATTGTTTCTATGTATAACTTTATGAATATTCCAACCATTAAATTAAAAACCTCTATATAAAAAGAAATATGTATATATCTATGTAATATATAATATAAGAATTTCGTATAAATTTATACCAAAATTCCTATTTAATATCCGACGACATATTAAGACAGATATTGGAGAAATATGTTGCAATAGACTATTCGGAGAAGTTGAGGCTAAATTCAACTACAAAAGCCACATAAATTATAACCCTCGCAAGCATTTCACTTGTAAACGATGTTGTGGCTAAAATATTCTATCACAATTTCATCTTTAACAAAATAATTTCCTATCATTATCTTAGGAGATGTAACTAGACATAAAAATTGTAATATTGTTTCCATTAAGACAAATCTGTTTACTGAATCAAATTCGTAACTCATACCAGACAGATGTGTATTCCAAAACGATGACGTCATACCACATTCCACCGTCGTCACGGCCACCGTGGCTTGGCCAGCGTCGGCCAAGTTTTAAAATTGGCAAACATACACTAATGATCGTTCACTCGTAATTAGCAACATAAACATTGTGCCGGACGCCGAATAAGGAAACGTGAGCACCGATCGAAAATACATCTGGAACATTTTACGGATATGCTCGCTTATGTTTACCAACGATCAAGTATGACGTAAATATTGATATATTTTTTTACGGACGGTCTAAATTTATACATAGAGCGATCCGTTTGGATGTCAGGTTAAAGAATTTTATGTGTTGTCTATGATAATATTTTGATCGTAATAATTTCACCGATTTATGCCAAGATATTGAATTATATTTGTATATACGAAACGTAAATATTTTTCGATTAATATTGATTGTTTTCGAAAACAGATTTTTCCATACAGTTTATTTGGATTTTACGAAAATATTTATGTTATTTATATTCTTTATTTTTAAATAATAATATGATAGTTATTTTCTTAAATTAAAATATTGACAATAATATTTCCAGCAAATGATTTATAACCTATTAATTTGATTAAAGTATATTTCGATTACTACGCCGCTAGAAATAATTCCCTAAAGCACCAATTGAATAAAGGGCAAAGTTTCCGCGTTTCCGAGTCATTAATCTTCATCTTATTTATAAAATCCTATTTCAGATATACACAGTGATCTCAGACAAACTCGTTGGCATATTGCTAAGGACGAGGAAGCATCAACTGACGTTTTTTGAAGGCGAAGTCTTATTCCAGGTATGAAACGAGAATAATATTAGATTATATAAAATAAACAAAATAGTATGTTATTCATCAAATATTGTATTTACTATTAATATATTTATTCATTATTCTGAGTTATGACATTGATTTCTAGATACTTGTAATGGATTATCTTTCATTTCTGAAGTTAACCTTAAGTCTATTTTACTTTTCGTTTACTTACATAGTGTGATGGAAAATAAATTTTCGTCATATATTGGATTGTTATGTTTTTGTCATAAAATAATCACACACACGCACTCATTTACAATCCTCATTTAAATTTTTTACTTGTTTATATTTAATTACCAACTATTACTTACTCTTGCGTACCTACATTATATCAGACTATTTACATTATCGTGTTCGTTATGATACGTTGTGTGATATTTATATATTAATACAATCAGACATATATATAGAGTGTGTCCATTACTCACCTTGAAAAAGGGTCTTTAATAGGAACCTTGTAGATAAACGTAGTTAGTACTGACTTCGTTAGTTTTCCTTTGATATGATATTTACAGAAAACCAACGAAATATATTGAATAAAAAGAAATAGAAATTAAAATAGTTATATGTACATTATAAATTATAGCAGATGTACTAAAATAATTTCGTAATTTTACGAGTATTTGGTTTTTGTTTCTTATCTTTTTTATTAATTTTTAATATTAAATCGATTTTTGAAGTAAAGTCTGTAAAATTATCCGTATTCTACGTCTTAAAACTAGATTGCTAAACCAGTCAAGAGTGAAATTTTCAAAAAAAAAAACAAAAAACTATTCAGGGTCACTTTGTTTATTAAAATTAAATCTAAACTAAGTAATTATGAATGAATGATTATTAGTATATAGCTAACCGTTTATGTTACATAAGATATTTACAGTAGGCCCATAAAACTTGGAATAGTAGTAGTGGTTAAAGGCCCGCCTCTCGTGCATGAGACCGCGGGTTTGAAACCTCGCAAATACGAATGTGATTTTTCAAAGTCATATGTTCTTTCTAAGAGTATTTAGACACCACTGACATACGGTGAAAGAAGGCATCGTGAGGAAACATACACTTACAATTTCCAATTATAAATTTGAAATCGCTAACCTCTCTTGAGCAAGGGTGATGATTAATACTCAAATCCTTTCCAAGTGAGAGGAGGTCTTTGCTCAGTAGTGGACCTTGTTTATGATGATAAGAGTTGACAAAAGATTTAATATTCATGATATATTGTACTTTGGCAGAAACGAGATGACGACGTTCCAGTGTTTCTAATGCAGCCCATTCAAGATATTCGAGCGTACTGCGACAACAAAGCACTACAGGCGAGGCGATCCGTCTCTCCGATGCCTAATTAATACACTTACTGATATTGGATAACCAATTGTAACGTGTTGTTCCAATTAACGTGAATTAAGGCCACGAATTGAAGCCATTGGTACCATAGCAATGTGATGATGTCTTTACATGTATATGATTTTTTTTTAGTATTAGTGGTTTGAACGGGTGGTTACAATATTCCTGTTCTTATTATATTTTTTTGTTTTAGCTGTAACAAATCGTAAGGAATTATGAATTTTAATAATGATCGGAAAAACTCAGACACTTAATCGTATCGTAATCGTAAATTATTTAACAAAGGCAATAAATATCTTATTATTTTTCTTTTAAATAAAATAAAAGATAGTTTTGTCAACAACAAATTGGGTGGCACATTATTTTTTATATTTGTTCCTGAAAAGCTCGCATTGAATTTTAAAATCTTTATTCTCTAGAATTATATAATTAACAACAATTAGCTCGTATTTTATGTTTCCAAATATTTATATAATGATTTATACTATATAATATAATATAAGAACATAAAAAGATATTGTTTCACAAATTACAATCGTTCATAAAGAACAGCAAATTGTTTTATGTAAACATTTAAACATTCAACCCTCTTATAATAAATACATTTATATGAATTTCAATTAATATATGAAAAAGCACATGAGTTAAAAATATTTTTCGTTTTGTAGTTATATTGTATGGGACCTTATATATTGTGTTGTGATTTTAAATTGGTGATGAGAAATTATTTGTGTAAACTATTCCTAAATCTAGTCATTGAATTATGTTATTTCATATTATGTATAGTAATACATGTTATAATATGAAGTTTGTAAATATATTGTATGAATTTTGTGTTTGGTGGAATCTAGTCATCTAAATACATACATTTTAACAATAATTTAAGTAAACGCACAGTAAAATAAGGCTGACTGAAATTGGAATGTTTTATAAAGAAACCTCTTCGAAAAAACTGCTTTTTAAAGAAATTAATAAATCTCAAAGTTTTATCCTTGAATTTTCATTTTATTTCGTAACGTAGTGGTATTTTTTGGAAATTTTGAATTCAGTATAGTTATTTTTGCGAAATATTGTTATTTGTACTTTTAATTGTTTGTGTTTTTTTCTCATAAACTTTAAATAAGAGAATTCAGTCATCATTATAGATATAATTGTGAAGATGTAAAATAAACTTTTATAAGAATATATGATTTGTTTTGTTTTACATATATTCCTTACAATGAATCATTCATTCAAAATAATTTTTTTTATTTTTTAATACTGCGTAAGTTAAAAAAAAATGTATCCAATAATTGTACATTATGTTCAAAGTTTTTTAGGTTTACTAATAATGAAAAATGGCTTGAGAGTTAAAACAAATATATATTTCGTATTTGTATGAACGGGTACATAAAACGGAAATAAATACCACATTCTTCAATAAACATAATATTTTATTTTTGTGATATTTTGTTGTATAAGATATTATATCTGAACCCATTTTTTATAAGGAATAAAACTTTGAATTAAGTATTGCCAGGTTTTCGAAAAAAAAACAATAATTTTTCCCAAAGCATGGTTTAATTTTTTTTATTAATATCAGATAAAATTGTATTGTTGAAAAAAATAATAAAACATATTGAAATCAATGAGATTTAAATAAAAGTTGTAAAACTCAAAACAAAAAAAATAAATTGACTCACATCATCAATTTAAAGTCAGCTTTACATACTGGCATGCTTTCTTTGTCTTTTAAATCTCTAAAATTTCCTATAATTTTCTTAAGTTCTGCTTCTTTCGGCATTGCTTTACTGAACAAGTAAGTCCTCATTTCATTGGATTCAAGGTCGTAATACAAGAAGTAATTATCATTCACCTTCATAAATATATTTCGCTTTTTATCCAACGGCTGACAGTGGCACGTGTCATTCAGAGCTCTAGAAAGTTCTTCTGGATTTTTGACAATATCAGCGAGCACGACTGTGCTAAAATCATGAACCTTCTGATGCAGAAATGCAAGATTCGGTGATTTTCTTTCACATTCACAAGTAAACGGATCGTCTAATAAATCCACGGCCTCAGAGAATACAACTTCTATGCAATTCTTCACAGTTTTATCTACTTTGGGCCATACATAAACGAGTTTGTAGGCGCCAAAGAAATCTGATCCTGCTTTGTTATCTTCAATACTACCCTTAGCAAGAGCAGATGGCAACAATATGCCTATTAGAATAATTGCGTACATATTAATATCTGTTAATAATTAATTTTTAATAATCAATAGACGTTTATGACCGTATCACTGTATACCTCGACCACAAATAAACCGAGTTCCTACAATCAAATAAAACACGTTTGTATAATCAATGTATAAAGGTTATCTTTGAAATGATAATTAGCTTTATATCATCTTATTCTAATAATAATTCCAGAAAATAGTATTTGTTGATAAAAATTGTAAATAAAGATTCTAGGAAATCATGATAAAATAATCCAGTAAGTTATACTGTCACTGAACTTTATTCATATCATCAAAATCGTCTTCGAAATACGATACAGATACTCCTGCTAAATATTAAATCTTTTTACAACTAATTCAAAGAAGATTTTATTTAATATACAAGTTTATTGGAATTCTATCTTTATATTAAATCCAATTATTAAATACAGCGTTCTTAAATTAACACAACTTTATAAGAAAGAAGGTTTCAAAGTTTTATGAATACTTGCTAAATAATTGTATAAGCAATTTGGAAAGGGAATATTTCTTGCAAACGATCTAAGGGGTAAAATCTTCAAGTCACCCTGCCGCCAACATTACAAACGAGATTTTAATTATTTATTGGTGTTAATATATGCAGCTATATGTATACAAATATATATAAGTATATATACAAATAGTTTAGTAGATAGAGATGAAGCAAAATTCTTTAGAACAGTAATTTGATTTCTCAAGAGATCTTCAGTAGAATTAAAACTTCTTTAAGCTTGTTACTTTAAAGTCTTTATATGTTTGTCCAGATTTTCTTTTTACAGAATATTGATGTTTAAATTAGTAAAAGTATTAATGGAATGGGATTTAGTAGATACAAAGTTTGTTGTTTCATGACATTTAATACAAACTTGAAACAAGGACACAAAGGTCGTAGGAACTGAATGCGTGGGAGAATAAATATAAAATTGTTTTAATTGGCGTATTTACACATAACATTTATTGTTCATTCCAATAATAATAGAAATATTTATATCCAAATACAAAAGACTGTTTGTTAAATTCTTCATAACATTACATATATTCGTAAGGAATATATTAGACCATTATAAAAGAAATTGTTTTCATCTTGTTACTTTGTAATATAATTGGACGAGAAAAGAGATAAAAAAAATTCTCACGAATGGCTCTGCTAATGTAGCAATAATGTTAATCGAAAAGTTAAAAGCTGAAAAAGAATTTTAAGAAATACTCGTAAGTGTATAGCTAAAGTTTTTTCTATGATATAGACTATTTTTAAGTAAAAATTATTAAATGACTATATCGATATAATTGTTTATTACTCTTAACGAATTATTAACATTAAACCCTTATTTGTTTACAATTACAATCATTTTTATTGATTTTGTTATAAAGGCAATTTCGAAGAACTTGAAGTAAATAAACAAATATATAATTACTCTTGAAGTTTGTTTTAGATTTTTATATAATATATATTATTACTAAAGACTTGACATCCGAAAGATCAGACTAAGAATACCACCCATTCAGTTAATTTAAATCTTGGTTATTTAATACTGCAAGCTACTGCTTGAAGGCGCGTATTCAATTGCCGCGCTTAATGCTCATGTATTGTTTGCTTCAGTATATATTCATCATCAGCCTATCAGAGACCACTGCTGAGCAAAGGTCTCTTCTAACATGGAAAAGATTTGGACTTATAATTGGAAATTATAAGTCCAGGTTTCCTCACGATGTTTTCCTTCACCGTCCGTCAGTGCTGTCTAAATAGTCTTAGAAAGTACATATGACTCGGAAAAATCACATTGGTCCTTACGAGGTTTTGAACCCGCGCCATCATGCATGAGAAGCAGACTTTTAATTACCGGGGCACCACGACTCAGACTTTAAATCTATAACTGATTTAAATATTGTAAATACTTTTTAATTTACTATATATACTTGCATGATCAATAATTTAATTGGTTGAAAATATTTTAGAATTTTTCATGTTATTCCTTTTAAGATGTCCTTTGATATTTTTTATAAATTTTATCAGTCTCTTAAATAATATAAAACATGAATCCCAATAAACTAAATACTTTTGAAACGTAATATTAGATATAAATTAAAAGTAATTTCATGTGTATTGTCTTGAAAGTTGTCTAAGCTCTTCAAACTACTTGTCTTCAAATTAAAGAAAATAAAAACTCGTTAAAGAATAAACAGATTATTTTTATATTGTTTTATTTACTTAGCTTATTTTACATATTAACTCTATTATTACAATATTTATCTTTAATTACATATAAAAAAATATTCATTTTAACTTACGCTTTTCAATGACTAACTCTATTACACATATAATAGATATAAACTAAATTTATATTAAAATTAAAAACTATCATTTCCTTGTATAATAAATACATTATTCCTGTTTGAATTCATTTGGCTTTCTATCCATATAGGTAAAGGTTCTGAGTTCGCGCTCTGAATTAACGATGTTTCTTGAAACCCCACGGTGACACGACGATTCTTCGCATATGCCTGTCAAAATATACGTGATTTGTATTAAGGAATGAAGCATCCAAAATGTACCAAATTGATTTTTGTTATTATGATCACATATATATAATTTGAGTCATTGGATAAATATATATATTTTTTCTTCGTAATTAGTAATAATAATATTATTATTCGTAATATTTATTTTGTGATGGTACTAGTTTATTATACTTACACTTTAAAACTTCAACCGGTGCTATCAATGCTTTTATTCATATTCATTGTTTGAATATTTGAACACAAAGAAAGGTACAGAAATATTATATACGCTATCACTACATGAATATTATGTCAAATAGAAATAGTTTATCCATATGTTAACACATACATATGCCTGATGATTGTAATAACTTAGTTACATAGCAATTTCAAACATCTTAAAATTCGGTCATTTTTCGTCCCAAAAATATATAAGATGTATTCACAATGCAGAATAATATAAAAGCACTCACATTTCTCCGATGATTGATATCTTTCGTGTCCACATTGCATCCGCATGTATCTGGAACCGTCAGTATAGCTGCGAAGATTAATTATGCTATTTATGCCATTCCAACCCAAAATCGATTTCAACTTAACTTACTGGGAATATTTATATTTTTAAGAGTAAATATTAAACTCATTTAACGTCTCACTTTCACTCATAATTAGGTACTTTACTGCATTAGCAGTGCATGAAGTGTCATAGTACATAATTAGGCTTGACTATGTATCCTTCCAACAGAAATTTACTTACACTTTTACAATTAGTCAAGAGTGAAATTTACTTATTTTTTAATATAAAACTAACTTTATATTCACTCTGTAATAATAATCATATTTCTTGTTATTTAACATAACTACTCCCTGTGATAATCTTCTATATATATAAAAATGGATTGCTGTTTCTTAGTCTCGCTAAAACTCGAGAACAGCTGAACGGATTTATCTTATCTTAGTCTTGAAATGTTCGTGGAGGTTCAGGGAAGGTATAAAAGCTGAAAAAAATTTATTCATTTGCGGGAAAATCCTAAAAACCGCCCTTTTCTATTTCCCATACAAACGTTTTCTTTGACATTAGATTTGACAACTAACTGATATGTTAATCATTCTGTTCGATTGAAACAGGAGAAACCTGGTTATCAATGGCCTCTAAAACGGAATAGAGTTCGCCCGGTCAGCTACTTATACATATATTACTAATGACGAAACTAACGCGGACGAAGTCGCGGGCAAAAACTTGTAATTAATATTTGATAAATTTGAATAAATGCATACTTTCTAAATAGTATTCACTTATAAGTTTTACCTCGTTTCGATTAAAGAGTTTATAAATTACTTAAATTTATTAAATTAAACACGTTTCAATTATCTTCATTCATTTAAATATGTCATTTATACATACCGTTAGTTTTAGAAGGAGCGTCAGAGCAAAACACCTTTCTCAGTTTGCCATTGATAATATTGATATCTAATGTATAAGAGCCGTACACCAGTGGATCCATGCAAGAATTGGAGACGGCCATGATAAAGAACAGATCCTGGACTTTGCTTGAAACATGCATGGCTGATTCACGGTCGAACATATACCTGATGGAAATATCATTTGATGTATTAACAACGACTTGAGATGTTACTTGCAGCGATAAAAACTATCTGTAGTTTAATAACCTACTCTGAGAAAATTTTACTTAATAAGCAATTTTTATAGCCATTGCTTGCTTATTCACTCTTCCCCGAACAGAACTTTGATAGCTTAGGTGTTACAGGATTACAAAAACAGCATTCTCTTCCTTCAGATAAACCGAGTTAGGTATTTTGAGGGTCACAGCTGACTGACTGAGTTATTTCTAGAAGACTCGGAAATTCATAGCCAGTCCGTTTAATGGAGATCCATATTGTTAAAAATGGATCATTGTAAGACATCTAGTAATTGTTTTACTCCACTACCAGACGCAGATTCTATCCACGCAGGGTAGGTTTGGAGATGATTATATAAAGAACTCACGAGTCTGTGAATCTTATGCAAAATTTTCCTCAAAGGAAAAAATAAACGAATTCGTTACATTACAACATTAAACTTTTACAGTTATAATAGTTTACACAAAAGTTACAACTCAGTCGCACGTTTTGATAACAGCTTACTTAAGTTCAAGAGAAACATTTTCTTTTTCGAAGTGAACTCGTGGAGTACTTAGGAAGTGTATTTGTGGATCGCTGTCGAACTAACTTTGAGTATATTATTATTTTTGAATACATTTTCCTCACAAACATACATCAATACACTTGACACGGGTCTTGTTCATCTTAACCTTACTTGAAATCTCACCTTTCACTGAAATAAATCGAATACCTTTGGAATCTTTTACACTTCGGACTAAGAGTTCATTGAGCCTACTATATTTATATCTTTAAAGTTTTTTATGAAAAGGCATTTTTGAATAGCAATCAAGATCTCACGATAAAATATAATATCAATATAATACTTTAAAATAACACCAATTTTTTTTTAACATCGTATTTGAGCAATGCTTCAATTGCCTAACATATAACAATAACATTTACATATGTATGTTTTGATTATAATGTTGAAAATTATATTATGGTAAATAAAAAGAGATTGAATGCATAGAAATAAACAATTTCAGTTGGTTTTTGAAACAGTTTTTAAGTCAAACTAGAATCGTCAGAACAGTTTGATACTCGACCCGTAAAGAAAACTAAAGTAACGTTTTCATTTTATTGTTAAACACAATTTTACTTTCCTTTTAATTTCTGGTCAAACAAAAAAACTAAATTTAATTTTATTAAGTTACAAAATTTACTCTACAGTCTTTTTTGTCAAGTGTCTTCGAGATACTTATAAATAAACCATTATATTGCTTCCTTTTCAATTTCTTACTGCGGTAAGTCAACAAAGAAAAACTATTATTCAGTTATAAGTTTTAAAAGCTGAAGTAGGTTCTTTAAATAGCAATGTAAAATTAAACTTGTATGCAACTTTGCTCATACAATTACATAGGTTCTTTTATAAAATGAAATGTATTGCGAAGTAAATATATATATAAGGGTTGTAAATAATAACTAAATGTCATATTATAATTTACAGAAAACTTATTTCATGAATCACTCGTCAAAATTACCTTACATACCTTTAAAAACAAGACCATACCCTTACACTGCTAGATAAATTTTTACCAAACGTAAACGAGAAGGTATCGCAAGTTTAAAAACAAAATTAAAATTGTCCCATCTGTATTAGAGTTACGATATCACAGACAGACAGACAGACACACACATACACAGAATCTACATCAAACTTTCACTCCTTCCTCTGTGGGTGGGTTAATAAAGATTTTAATGAGCACCCTTCACCATGACGTGTGACATATCTTTAGGTGATATTTAAAAACTTCATTTGAAAGTGATCATCAAGAAACACGTGTCAAAAGTCAATTAATTTTCTAATATTTTTGTTATATATCCAACAACTCTTATCAACAATCTCCAAACAAGGAAATATCCTCGAAAACCATTACTATAGCAAATTACTCGTACTTTCCTCTTCAAAGTAACAACAAAGGAAATACTCAGAATGTAATTATGGTGAATTGTTTTGGACAGAGAAGTTTTCTTTGCCCTCTCTTTATTCTAAGTTATATTTACCATAGCGTCATAGTAGCATACGGCAACCAGCAACATGCAAACACGCTGACTATGGTGACAGTCATACGAAGTGTCCTTCGTCTAGCTCGAGCAAGAGGCCTCTGGTCGGAACGACGTAATTGAATACGACCCGTTTCCGTAGTTGGAGGTTTACCTGGCAATACAAAACATATAGAAAAACAAATAAACTAGAATACCCTTATAAATATTCTACATTGGTATTATAAACTTTTATATAATGTATAAAAACCTTTTTTATTACTATGTTATTGAATGAAAAACAATATATTCTGGTGGTACATGGTTGTAGCTTACACGTTTATGTATCGGTAACAATATAAAACACAAAACCAAAGTAAATTTCTGCCGTAGTAATTACCGTTATAATGAAAACAATAAATTTAAAACAAACACCACAAAATAGCGGCTGTAGGTGAAAATTTCAAACAGAAACAAGGTATAATTAAATTTATATTAGGGATTTCATTACACAGGTTATCCTGGTGTATTTCACACATCGAATGTTTAATATTTTGGTTTTATCTTTATTATTATTTACTTAGAATTTTAGAAAACTCTCTACTTCATGCAAAATCAGTAGCTTAGTATTTATCTAGGCTGACTAACAAAAAACAAAACTATTTACGGGTTTCTACAAACAATTTGGTCCGGTAATAATCAACACAAAAGGTTAGTGACTTATTGGATGATTGAAAGGTCAATTGCCTTATATTGGTAAAATATTAAAGTTTGTTTTATCGAAATAAATTTGCAATAAATAGAACTTAATTTTAGCGAACTTGATCTGAATGGTCTCAACATTATTATAGTACTACATTGGTTATGTTAAAAGTTATGATTACTTTTTTAATATTTATTTAGGATTCATAAAATAATATTCTTACGATATCTGAGTTATTCGCAACAACTTTTATTTTCTAATTGCTGTGGGGATTAAGTAATAAAAACGTCGGTAGTATTGCAAGAGAATTAAAACCGAAAAACTGGTTTAATTATATAAATATTTGCAATATTATACAAATATAAAAAAAATAGTTAAAAAGCAAAATCTAAGCGTTCGAAACAAAAAAAAATAAAGACATAACTTCACCTTAAATATCTTTATAGAAATTTTCTAGAAAACCATTGTACTTACTGGTGACTTCTTTTGAATTTGTATGAATCTCGAAGAAGATGCATATATAACTAACGGTGATGATAGCGAGGGGTGCAAAATACATAACGACGAGACAGGTCAAGTTGTATGCCAACTCCTGGTGTCGGTTGGAGAAGGCCTCGAAAGAAACGCATTGCTGAAACTCTGGCACAGTTGGATGTTCCATTACACGGAAAACTAAACTCTGGAACAAATCATTTCTAGTATATAAAATATAATTAATTAAAAAATTAAGAAATACTAACAGAGTAAGTCTTGATTGTCACGATTACAAACAATTATTATTTTGAATAATTAATAAAAGAGATTTAAATTCAAATTAATATATTTTTATTATTATATTTTTACCAAAAAATATCATAATATGAATCTATCAGAGAAAAAGATCTTGATGGATACTTACTTAACATGATTTAAAAAAATCTTGAAATTTAAATCAAGTGATAGTATTATCATAAAAGAATCGAGCTTAAATTTTCCAAGAAAGAAAAATTACTGTATTAAAAATATATAAACACGGCTTGTATCAAAAAACCTTGATCTTCTTTTAATATTTCTAGTTATAAAACGTTGCAACGTATTTCTATAACACTTTGTAAAATTATTTTAAAATAATAAAAAAAACATAACATTTATCTTTCGAGTAAGGTCATATAAAATAAACTTCTTAGTAAATGAGCTTGTTATAAGAGAAAAGGCATTGAAAAGTATAACTTAAAATATACTGTGGAGTTTCGTTCGAAGAAATAATGCTTGTTGAAATAATTTATGTTTTTCTATTTATGGTAAAGATCTTATATGCTTGTTTTAAAAACTTCAAAATAATGATTTTTTTCAATCAATTGTTTAACTGATAGTGATATAACTACAAATTTATCAGTTAAAAATTGCTTTAAAAACCAAACATAAAATTGTAGAAAGTAAAGTTTTGCGGTAGATATTTTCTTATTTAAAATTGACTTCATTGAAAATCGAAACCTTAAAGTGTTAGCAACCAAATTCAACAAGATATCAATTAAAAAATACCGTAAAAATGCACATCTGAACTTTCAAGTTAATAATACTTCTGAGAAAAATAAATAAAGTCATCGTATTGAGATTAGATATATTTAAGTGTTGTTAAACTTTTCATTCTACATGAAGTATGAAAAGTTTTGCAACACTTATAAGTTCATCTAATCTTTTTATTGTTAAACGAATTTCATTCAATTTTGTTTTCAAAAAATAGTTTTGTTTTTGTTACAAAAGATGAAAAACTCTTACAATATTAACAAAGGCCATTGAAAGAATTATGTCATAACAAACGTTTTTCTTTTTCTTTTCACCGTCCAAAGAACATGATGTTGGCACGATTATTTAATCGACTAAAGAATTTATATGTTCTTAATATAGTACATTTCTATTAATTCTATTAATCAAATAAACTAATTTATAAAAAATAAACTGCGATGAACAAAATAATAACAATAACAAGGCCTTTTTAGGAGAGAAATTATCTTAAAATTACTCAAATTACCTGTGGGAAGCTACATATAAAAGCCCCGAGCCATGCAACCCAAAGCATAGTTTTACTTCGGTTTCTCGCCACTGCCAAACGAAGTGGATAAAGCACTGCGAAATATCTGAAAAAAATATGGATTTAAAAAGGTTCCTAATTTGTAATGAAATTAATAATAATTGCTAACGGTAACTTAAACGAGTGGTAATTTCTGCAAGCTTAAAAATTTTATATCCAAAATAACACACACTTTTTATAAGCCTAAAAAAATTTAACTTAATAATTTTTGACAATATTTTTAATTGTAACAAATACAATATGGAAAAATATATACCTATCCAAAGATATGCACACCAGCACGTTTGAAGAAAGATAAAGACCAAAAGCTCGCAACACTAAAAAAAATTTGCAAGCCAAATTACCAGCGAGCCAGGCATTCGTAGTTCGCCATCCAATCTGAAATTAAATTTAAATCACAATATTTTATGCTTCTATACATTAAACATAAACAGTCGATACTTTTATAAATTTTATATTTACTTATTACTTAAAAGAAATTAAACAACATCTTGTATAATATAATTACTCTTTGTTCTATATTGCGAAACAACAGATTTTTTATCAACTGTCGCCTGGAGACCGTTACTTTGCCTTATTTAAACGACAAAACAAAGCCATTTATTAAAATACCACAAAAGACAGCTACTGTGAAATGGAAGCACTAATTCATTGGTAACATCATATAAACGAGAATAAAATTGTGGTTTTAAACAAACGACACAGACATATCTTTGAGACCATTATATTGTAACTTATTGTAGATTATTAGAACATATTATTATTTTGAATTTTACTATGAAATTCTCTAATTAACTCTGATTTTCTATTGTGTGAAAGTTGTGAAACCCACGCTGAAAATTAATACATTGTCCGACCTCCCAAATATCTAAATTATACATAACTTTTGACATTTATAAACATATATTGTATGAAGTTCAAATAATATGAGCAAAGAAAAAAAATCCTCCCATTTGTGGATGCCATATTTTCTATATAAAATTCTTATAAAAATGTATTGTGATTATTATTATTACAAAGAAATCCGTATACCCATAACAATTAAAATTGACAAGGTATTTTATATTAAAATGTCTGGTCCCTGAAACAAATATGTCCACAAATTTAATGCGGACTTATGATATATTCAGGCCGTTATGATGTATACAATTTATACATAGAACAAAATACATATATGTTCTGTATTATTTACAATGATAATTATTTATACAGAAACACGCTAAAACCTTTTTTGTTTTATAGTCGACCACATCTTCACATTTTTTAATGTGATATAATGTTAATCGCCATTCAAAACCTTCATGTGTAATGGTTTTATAATTATTACTTTCGTTATTAAATAGTTGTATTAATATTTATTTTGAAATTAATTGCAAAAGAATTCTATGAAAATTTAATTTAATCTGGTATAACGGTAAACAAATCGATTCATATATAAAACGTATGACCAAAATGTATTCCTGAATCTTCTAAGTTAAGTCTACTTTTTTCACATTCCATTTCATCTACTCAAAGTAAGTGAAATCCATTTGGATTTTCTATAAACGGGTCCTGAGATTTTATAAAAGACATACATAGGTAGGTTTTCAAGTTCAACTTTATGAATCAGTCGTCTAATGTCATAATTATTTAAATGTCACTTTACCTTTTTAATGAGAATTGTATAGATTCATATAAATTGGTTTTAACGATAAAAACAATTACGTTATAGCCAAGAAACGGAAGAAAAGAGAAAATTATTCCTTTTGAGAGCTTCTTTATCTTCGTCATTTCTGATTGAATAACAAGATTAAAGTTATGAGATAATCCATAAAATTATATTATTATTTTTTTCTACTTAATAAAATTATATTAAATTATTTGTACTTAATAAAAAGATAAAATTATATATTCTTATTATAAGTCCATCAATTCCTAATAATATGAAACCTTATACATTCTTTAATTTACAAAATTAATTTGATATCAAATTATTTTTTTCCTTACAAGAAATTTATTACCATAAGTTTCGGATATTTAAGAAAAAATCTTACGAACATAAATAATTTAAATAATGTATAAGCTAATTCAAAATTATGGCGAGCCTATTCAATAAATATAAATATAGAATATTTATGAAGTTAGATAAATTCACACAAAATTTTAATTAAAGGTTAATTCTGTTCTTGAATATGAGTAGTTTGCTTCAAAGCGCTAGATATTCTGTAAATCCAAAATTCAATACAACGCACGTCTGTAGCAGACTATATCGACTCATAAGATGCTGTGTATTATCTCCCAAAGATACCTCTCATGAGAATAGTCTCTCCTATCGATAATCTTGGGTATTTCGTCTATTCCTACTAGTTCTAAGATTTTCATATTTACATTACAATATAATTACATATTTAGCATTGAATATAGAGAAATTCTGTCATTAAGTCTTCCTAATATGATGGTTAATGCAAAGTCAACTAAAAGAGGGTTTAAAAAAAGTACATGAGATTTAATTACATATATACATACAAATTGACTAATTGTTAAAACATAATATCAAAATTTAAAAAGAGTAAAAATCTTATACAAAATCACAGTATCAAAGTTAAACTTATATTAAATTATATTGTTGATTAGTTGTATATCAATTTATTATTATAAAATGAACCAAAAATCCTTTCCATCCAGTTTGAAATTCTAGGACAGCATTTATTCATAATGGAGCAAGATAGGATTTAAATACAGTTTTATGAATATCAAACCTCAGTTAGATCGGCTTATGTATACTATGAAAACTCATAGTAATAACATAAATGTTTTATATGTGAGAAAAGATTAATCCCTTTTCCAACTTACATCACAATAATTAATTTATCACAATAATAAATTAATTTCAGATTACCTTAATGCCGCTTCAGTAAATTAATTGAAATATATCAATTAGGAATTTAATTTGATTATTTTTAAGGTGGCACTTCACCTGGCGTTGAGTATTCGCGTAGCGTATTCGCCGCACTTGTCCAAATATTTTTAGTCCAAATAACGCAAATACGACATCCACACTTGGCATTCCAACAACAGGCCTTTACGCGTTTTCGCTTATTAGTGTATATGTCTTATTTGTGCAAATATATCAAATGAAGACGAATAAATCCTCCACACATGGTCTTATTTGGCCGACCACAACAAATAAACGCCGAGTGAAGTGCCACCACTTATGTCATATTGTAAACGAAATTAATCTCCATTAATTAAATTCATAGATTTCTGTATTGTACTAATTCTTTATTAAAATTATCGTTACTTTAAAATAATAATCATGATATTTGTAAACTTTTTATAAGGCAAAAACATGTACTATGTACAAGATAAGGTTGAATAGAATTAACGAAATCGATATTGTTTACGAATACACACTTCTATTTAATATTTTCGCCAAAATAGATATCAAAAATCGAGCTAATTTATTGGATGTCACAGACAATCAAATGAGTGGATCAATCGTGAAAAAGTGAGAGTGACAGGTTATCTACGGATTTAGTTATTTTATTATTATAATAGTACGTTTTATGCCTTTCCACGCTTCGCTGTAGTTTCATTGATAAAAAAATAAACAACAAAAGATAGCATACGTTTTATTACAATTCAATCTTTCAACACTTGTGTGTTTTTTCCCATTGTTTGTATAGATATAGAGACTATCTGGTTTTCCAAACCGAGAACACGCAATACACAAATGTCCATGTGAAAGCAATCCATAACTAAATCTAAACCAGACATTTCTAAAGATTGACCTTGACCTTCGTTAACCCTTTGTAGCCTCGTGTGACATTTCTGTAACAAACCTCAATAATCCCGCTAAAATATATACTAAATATTTTATGTTCATTCAAATCAGTGTTACTGTATTGTAACATACCAAACCAAACATTTTAGTATCAAGTACAAATCATAGATGGCGTAACTTGTTGATTATAGGGAGTTTGAATTACGTCCGTCGATGGAAGTGACAGGTTGAAACTCGTTGAGAGTTTGAATTTTATAAAAATATACTAAAAGTGTATAAAATTGTATTGTTTTCGTCGAAACCTATAGGTAAGTGAATGATTTTGTTCATATATCGTTATCAAAGCATATTTTTGCTTTTTTATGTAAAAAACGTATCAATATATGTTTGTAACATTTCTGTTACATTGAAATATTGATTGAAACTAAAGTATTTGGATATTGATATAAAATTATGCCATTATTTTAGAATGGGGTCACACACACTGAGGGATCGTGAAATAGATGACCTATTGCACCAATATGATAGTGAAGACGGATTAGAAGACGATGATGACAGCGTCATTGATCCAGATTTTCAGCCGTTATTAGAAGATTTAGAAATATTTTCTGATTGTGAAGAAGATACTGCAGTTGATATAGATTCAATTATCGAAGAATCTGAACGCAGTGAGCCTGTTGCTGGCGCCTCGTCTTCAGATCCTGGACAGCAAGAGAGCCATTCAAATAAAGCTACCACTAATAAAAAAGGAAAAAAGCGACAATTACAATGGAAAAAGAAAAACCTAGTTCTAAACGACCAGCAGTTGCGATTTACAGGAAATACTACTTTACCACCTAATTTACTTGAGCTTGATACACCAATTCAATTCTTTTTATATTTTTTTCCCAAAGAATTGATAACTTTTATTACAGCACAAACAAATCTCTACATAATACAAAAAAATCCTAACCAATCCTTTCAAATTACCGATACCGATATCCAGCAATTTATTGGAGCAACTTATCTGATGTCATTGATACAATTGCCAAGAGTAACCAGTCATTGGAACACAACTATTGGTACACCCATGATTCAAGAAATAATGCCGAAGCAAAAATTTGAAAAAATTAGACAGTATATCCATTTCAATGACAATTCTAATTTACCCCCACGTAATTCAGCTAATGGTGACAGGCTTTTCAAAATTAGACCTATCGTAGAAACTTTGAATAGGACTTTTAGTACAGTTCCATTGGAGACATACCTTTGTGTGGACGAACAGATTTTCTCCACTAAGGCAAGATGTAATTTGAAAAGATACAATCCCAAAAAACCACACAAATGGGGTTATAAGATTTTTGTACTAAGTGGGGTCTCAGGTTTTGCCTATAAAATTGAACCTGAAACAGGAGCTGAAAATGTTGTGCTTCCTGATGAACCAGATTTAGGAGCATCTTCAAACGTAGTCGTCAGAATGGCGCGGGGCATACCAAGGCATCAGAATTATCAACTTTATTTTGATAATTACTTTACTTCCTTGGCATTACTGGAGTACTTAGCTAAAGAGGGTATATTGAGTCTTGGGACAGTACGACGCAATCGTATTCCAGATTGTAAACTACCCGCTGACAAGGAAGTAATGAAAAAAGAACGCGGATTTTCAGTTGAATATGTAGCGAATATGGACGGAATTGATGTGTCAAACGTTATATGGAAAGACAATAAAGTTGTAACGCTTGTATCATCTTTTGCTGGTGAATTGCCAAAGGCCCAAGTTAGACGATACGATAAGGCCAATAAGAAGTATATCAACATTGATCGCCCTCATGTTGTCGGTGAATATAATCGGCATATGGGAGGCGTAGATTTGATTGACAGCGTTATGGGAAGGTATAAAATTTTGACACGAAGTAAAAGATGGCAGGTTCGGATGTTCTATCATTTATTAGATCTGACTATGACCAATTCTTGGCTATTATATCGAAGAGTAAGGCAGGCAAAAAATTGCAGTGACAAACAAATGTCTTCAGCAGATTTTCGCCTTGAGATCGGTGAGACTTTATGCAAGATGGGTTTGAAACCTAATATCAAGCACCGAAGGACGATCGAAAATGAAATCCAAGCCAAAAAACATAAAGGGCCAGCGCAACATGTCCCCCCACTGGCAGTAAGGCAGGATCAAATTGGCCACTGGCCGATTTGGGTAGAAAAAAGGGTTCGGTGCAAATTTCCCAAATGTACTGGTGTATCACAAACGATTTGCGAAAAATGCGGAGTAGCGTTATGTTACAATAAACAAAATAATTGTTTCAGATCCTTTCATACCACATAATTACATTTTCTGTTAGTTTAACCCAATGTTACAGTAATGTTACATTCCCTAAAATGTCAAATAAATAAAAAATAATAAATATTTTTTAAATTTTGAGAAATACGTGTTTTTTTATTTGTTTAAACCTGTCTTATCCCAAAGTAATTTAAAATAGTATGATCTTGGGCTACAAAGGGTTAATTGTGACTGCGAACTCCTGTGGAATTAAGAGTTGCAATCTTTTAAATTGAAATGGTGTATCGGTCGAGATCATGAGAATTCGAGGAACATCTTCACCTTTTGAAAAGACCCGTTAAAATCGTTGCTTTCCCTATGTAGTTAATTAATTTTTTAACTGCGAGTCATGTGCCGTTACAGACTTTTGTCTGGTTAATGGAGCGCCTTAGAGTATGTTAGTGTAGATAAAAATAGTTCTTGAAGAGTACTGTCAAAATATCAACTAAATCGGTGCAGAAAAATTTAAGTTTTTTGGTACACAAATCAACTCAACATATATATATCTATAAATGTTATAGTTTGTTACTTCTCGATATTAAAAGTTCATTGACACTAATTGTAAATTAAAACAAAACATTGTATGAATTTAATAAAAACAAATATGAATTTTATATATATATCTTCTTCTACCTGGCAATTTTTCCCAGCTATAGCCAGGGTCTGCTTTAAAATATATATATATATATATATATATATATATATATATATATATATATATATATATATATATATATATATATATATATTGCAATGTAACTGATATACTGTTCTCTATATGATAGGTCCATTTTTTTTCCACGCCAATTAATACAACACAATACTTCAGCGTGACAGATTCAGATAGTTCACTGTCAAAATACTAACCTGTCTATCAAAAATACATATCACTTCGAACAACAAATAAAAACGTTATCGTTACCAAAATATTCCACGAATCCAGTTCAAATGAAGCCATAGTATTAAAAAAAAATACTTAATAAAACCAAAAAAACTTTGTTATCATTATTGTTTTAAAAATAAGGAAACAAAACAATAAATCAGTAATTAAAGTGTCTCCTAGAATACATAGAAAAGGAACAAAGTGACGGTAATAGACAAAATATATCAAATAACATTGTTTTATATTTATCTCATTGACAGCTCCCTGGACGGGTCAATGAACTATAGATAAAAGCAAAAATATAGATAGATTGTTAGATTATAAACTTAAATGAAAACATAATTTATTTCTAAGCAGCAACTGCTTTCACTATAGGAAAACAATTTTAATTCATAAAATCATTTCCCTGAAATTAATAATCCCTTATAGTTTTTCGCAATCTTTGAGCAGCACTCTGAAATAAATTTCCGGCTTATAAAACGCTCTAAAATATAAATTGTTTATAGATTTGGTTATTCATTTTTATATGTAAAACTTGAAAATCATTTACATTCCCTTTAAACAGTGTTAATTAAAACAAATGTTAATTGAATTATACAAAATACTATTGAAGTTAAAAAAATATTACTTACTTATCTTCTTAACTAGCAATCTTGCTTACATTACCCAAATATATTTGCACAATATTTTAGACAATATATTTGATTATAAAAGTTCTCTTAATATTTTAGCATCAAAACAATGTTTATAGCAAAAAAATAAATTTAATAAGTAAAAATAATTACCACGTCAAAAATATGTCAATGAAGACATTTTAATTATAATAAAATAAATTCCTAATTAAATTGTCTGTTACATTCACTCGCTGTTTTTATAAAAATATTCATTAAAAGCATAAATATAATAAAAATATTTAAAAAGCAAATATTTTTTTCAATATAAAATCTGTACCTACCTAATCAACTGCAGTTATTGGATAAGTTTTCGATTTTCAACGTTAAATTTCAATGACTTTACTGTGACTGGTTTCACGAAAATTTTATTTAAAAATATATCTTATTTTTCTGGAATGAATACATATCATAAGCATCGTTGATAATATTCCAAAATAATTGCCTATTTCATGGAATAACTACTTGAATTTCAGATATTATAGCTTAAAAACTCTATTGTCAATTAATTTAAGTAAAATCTTATGAGACAAATGACACTTTTAACATAATTTTTTTTTTTAAATATATAAAATGTTTTATGAAATCTGTTAACAAAAATAATTCTAAGAGTCAAAGCCCCTAATCATATAATAAAATCAATAATATTCCATAGGTTTAGAGATCGGTCCGTAATATTTAAACTTATTGCAGAAAATTTTACAACTCAGAGCAGTTAGTTTTACTACGAGTATATATCTATGACGGTTTTGTGGGAACATTATTTTAATAAACCTTTCTAAAGTATTAGCTTCACATTGAATTTTACATCCAACACTTTATGAACAAACTTTACATGTATTATTTCAGTTTAAAAACAACGTATTAATCATTAAAAATATGCTTACCTTACTACGTACAACTGGTCGACAATTGTTACAACTAAGATTAAATATGACAAGAAAAGATTCTTCTATTCTTGTAGATATATTTTTTATTGTATCGCGAATCTTTCTCAATCCGCTAACAATATTTGACAATATATAATGTAACAACTTTACAAATATTAAAGTAATTTAATACACTACAGTCAGCGATAAAAGTTTTATACAAGGAGAGATTACTTTTGACCATTTGTTTAGTTTAGTGAAGAAATATGTAACAATGAAAAAACGGTTACTATTCAATGGAATTTCTGTGTAGGTCGCTATAATAAAGATTCTGATTTAAAAAGTTGTCAACATTCGTAGAAACATTTCATCTTATAAATGTTTTTCTTTATTGAAGGGATAAATTAGAAACGCAAAAATCCAACAATTAATGCTTCTAGATCAACTACGTTTCATATTATTATAATATTAATACTTAACTTCTTTGTTGAGTTGTTGCAAAGTATGAAATATTGACAGCTTTGACAGGGTAATGTAACTTAATCATTTTTACTCTTTTGATGAACTTTCTTGAATACACAGTATTCTCGCCAAGTTTTCTCGGACTTTAGAAATAATGAATTCAGTTTCAACAAATACTCATAAGGACGGAACCGCGTTCATATTACTTAAATTAATTTTATTCTACATATACATTTGCTAAGGAATTTATAAAACATATTATATTTTAAAATATACCAGGCTGATGATGTATAAAGATATTGATTAATGAAGGTTAAAATGAAATGGTTTCCCATATAACAGGCAGTAATTAATGGAGCCTTAACCATACGCTTTAATTTTAAATCCCCTTATAAGTAGTTTCAACCACATGGTGTAATTGAAAGAGACGTGGATAAAATAATGATTTATTTCCAGTCCAATGGACTATACGTGTACCAAAAAGTTATGGCTTACAAACCTTTAACAATAATCAGTTCAGGGAAATACTCTTTTTGAATTGATAGATGATGATTCACTTTCATCATTTGATGAAAGTGAACGTTTAAATATCTAGTGTAGATATTTCTATCTAAAAACTCTATACCAAATAAATTTCTCTCATTTTCACATTTCAAAATGTTGAGAGATATTATTAGTAATTATTTTGATCTATGACATTTATATGTAAGGAAAAAACCTGTTAGTAAATTATATGAGTGTTTATTTAATAATAATTCTATTTTTGCTATCAATTTTAAAAAATATCAACGAAAAGTAATGTATAATTTTATTTCTCTCCCTTTTACTTCTAATACCATTTAACACTAAAAGGGTCATCGCCCCCAATTTCACGGCAGCATGATTTTGATCGACAATAATTTTCATCTCCAATAATTTTTACAACTTATTTTTGTTAAAGTTTTCACTTTGTAAATACACTAAAAATAAATTTATTATAACTATTAATTTTAATACCATATAACAAATCGACTTCGCAACTGAATGTGTGAACTGAATAAATAAAAAATAACAGTTAATTTAAGAAAACTTCCAGAAATAATCGCACATTGAAGAATTATCACTTGGTCATACAACTATAAAACATTTATACTTAAACACAGGAAAAGACTTTACGGAGCAAACGAGGAACTGCTGAAACTGGCAGATTAAATTACTACAAACGTTTCGTAAGAAAACTTTTTACACGAGTTAGACATGTTCAAAACTAAAGAAAAAGTTTAAAAAAGTAAGTAATTTTATGTCTTTCCTGTATGTTCATTATCACTACCATTATAACATAACCACTTTTCATTAAACAAATAGTTTGATCTTAAAAACAGTTCACTGGCCTATGATCTAGATAAGAGAAGTATATATATAATTGTAATAAAGTATTTAAATTTCATAATTTTATTCTATCCTATCAACATTCACTTATATGTATAATGGTAATTATTGGCCTATCTAGCATAGCCCAATGTCCCCCATTCATAATAGTCATCACACTTAGAGGAAATCTCGTTAATCCATTCATTTTATTTAACATGACACGCCGTAAAACCATTTTTTATATGCCTAGCTTTATTCACACTGGAAAAAACATCAAACAGTTATATTTAGAAGTTTTTTAGAGTAAGGCTTAAATGTCAAATGAATTTTTCTTTTTTTGTAAACTTTTAACGAGTGACAGAAAAATAAATATATATCGGCGTACAAGTAATTTAGGCCTTAAAATAAATAGAGGTTCTTTTACAGCATAAAATATCATGCAACTGATTTCAATTCCATTAATACAAAAATATGACAACATGATTTTTCTTACCTTTCCTTTTTGACTTTAATATATCTATTTTAATCTGATTGAAACTAAGTTTATATGTGCTTGGAGAGGAAGTAATTTCATTTTATATCAATGCTTCATACGGGGTAATCATACGATGCTATCATAATATCAAAAAATATTACATTCTTAAAAGCATTAATAACTTTGTACTGTAAAAAGAGTTGATACTGAATTCAATATAAAAATTTCTACAGACAGTGTACAAATATACTTTCAAACGTACCTACAATATACTGAGACATATATGTTTAAAAGACTTTCGTTTTAAACGGTCACGTACAACTTGAAAATACAAAGATCGGGTCTGCAAATGGTTCTGAATGCGGGCTCTGGCACAGAATAGCGACGGGAACGAATCAATATCGCAAATAAATATTTTAAGCCTAATACAATTTTAGTTTTATTTATATAAACTACACTTCTGGCCTTGTGGGGTCTACTGTTGTTATTGCAAATGCAATATTCGAAAGAACGCGTGGGAGGACTTTGATATTACTAAGACTTTATACACTTCAACAAAAATATCACATGAAGGTTTTTCATATAAATATCTACCTTTCATATATTATTATAATATTATATGAGTTTTATGGTTTTTTTAATTATATAAGTTTTAGAACATTTTCTGATCTAAATAAAATTGTACCGAATAATTTTGTTATTTTTTAATGTTTTAATTTGATAGAAATTATCTTTATTTATATACTTATATAAATATCATATCGTAAAATAGAAATAAAAAATAATGACATGTAAGTTTCAGAAATGTGATACAAATTTTTAGAAACGCCTGACACTTTTTAACACCTTTTTTTGAAAATATTTACAACTTTTTAATACCATCTACTACAAGATAAAATTAAGAAAAAGTTTCTTATACGATCAATAAACTAATCATTACAAGGCTTAAAACTCAGTCGTAAATATTTTTTGAGACTATAATCGGTAAAGAAAGCATTGTAAGAAACGCCTACCTTTAGCTCTAAAAAATTCGATCTAAGTCCTTTCAAGAACTAAATGAGTCTGCCAGTTCTTATAATGTTATTACTTAGTATATTGTTCACTATAATGCTCTTATAATATTTACCCCAGAACTACTTCATATCCTGTAAGACAAACAACAGATCACAAAACATGTATGTACATGTGATTCTTAGTCACATTACTAGTTCCATCATTATGTTATCATTTCATCAAAATTACAGACAGTTTCTAAGACATTATTATTAAATTTAATTAATATTTATATTAACTATTATAATACATCGTCTAACTGAAGCCATGTAACTCATTTATTTGAAGGATGATTAATTTCGATGTATTTCCATAATATACGATTCTTTAAATTTTTAATATTAAAATCTGAATTTTTCTTTGTTTGGCATAAAACGGTTATCGAGTGGTTATTTTGCTATGATACTCCTAGAATTAATTTGTGTAAGGTCAAAGTACTTGTGATAGGTACTTTAAGATCTTTAAAGAAGTTTATATATCTCTATGTATAAAAGAAAGTTGTGTTAGTTACACTATTTATAACTCAAGAACAGCTGTAGGGATATGATTGAAGATTTGCAGAATGATAGGTTAGAACAAGGAGATGGACATAGTATATTTGATTCCGTTTGATCGAAAAAAAAACTTTATAAACTCTAACATCTTGTTAGTTATGTCCTCTATGGCGCAATATATTTCGCCCGGTCAGCTGACATATGTATAATACTAATGTAGAAATTAACGCGGGCAAGTCGCGTGCAATAACTAGTTAAGAATAAATTTCATATTAACTAGCCATCGGTTGCGGCTTCACTCGATATATATTACCATGAAGCCTTAACTTTCAAGCATATTACGTAAATACCAAAGATTTTCCATAGTTTCATGCTTATAAATACATATTAAGTATATTCCTAAACGTATTTTAAATTTCGCTACGAGGAAAACTTTATTACTAAACCATAATATCTATAGATAATGTTATTAAAATATGAAAAAAATTCCTTCCAAAATTTTGCTCTTAAAGGTATTTCAGTTGGAATTATTTATATTATCATCATCAGTCTATCAGAGCCCACTGCTGAGCAAAGGCCTCTTCTCATTATGAGAGGATTTGAGCTTTAATCACCACACTTACTCAAAACGGGTTTGTTATTTCAAACTTATAATTTGATATTATAAGTCCAGGTTTCCTCACGATGTTTTCCTGCATCTGTCAGTGGTGTCTAAATACTCTTATAAAGTACAGATGACTCCAAAAAATCACATTGGGACTTACCAGGTTTCGAACCCGTGCCCTCATGCACGAGAGGCGGGCCTCTAACTATTGGGCCACGACGACTTTATTCATTATTATTTCTATATATGTTATCTTTTTCATTAAAATATATTGTAACAAAGACTTTTACTAAATTCATTGTTTTCTACAAATTCCAATATGAAACCTTTTAGTCATTACAAAATATCCCCAGTAACTAACTCTGTACTTTAACAACTCAGAAGTAGCGTTTGTTATTATTGAAATAACAATAGTAGGAGAAAATTATTAGTTTATATACGAGTATATAGCAATCATGAAAAATTAATAAAGAGACTAAACAACAAATTAAATTTAGATAGACGGTAAAATAAAATCATTAAAAGGAAATAAAAGGAATTGTTCGTATTAATTAATTTTAAATAAAATCCCATCTTTCGATATTAACTAACTCTATTTTTTAACATCATAACACTAAAACTAATTTTCTCTCTATAATATTAATATATCACCCGGATGCTAATCCCTGCAATTTATTTCCTTTCATAATCTTGGCAAAGGATTTGAATAAATATTATTATTTCCACGTCTAAGATGAATGATTGTATACATAAAAGTCTCCGTTACATGGAAGGAATTATAAATTTTACATAAATCTCCTTTACATGGAAGGAATTATATATAAATTTTACATAAATCTCTATTATATGGAAGGAAGGAATTATTTGTGTAATAGTATACCTTACCTCAAAAGGGATAACGATGAAGGTAACTATCAGATCAGCGACAGCAAGATGGGTCATTAGAAGGTTGACCCTTGACTTTCGTCTTCTTGATCTCACGAGGGACACAAACACACACACATTCCCAGCAGCCCCAATAATAAACAACGCGCTATATATACCAACAACAAAACCCTGATCATTATGCACCGTCTCAGTTTTATTCATTCCTTCATAAAAATAATCCTGAACAACCGTTTCGAATGAATTATTCGATGTTACATTCATCTTGAATAACTTCACTACATCTGACTTTTTAAATTATTAGATTGGAATTTAGATTTATTTCCCTTGAGTTTTAATCATATTAAACACTTAAACTTTATGTCTTCATTATTTTACACACTAATTAGGATTCGTTTTAATTAATCAGTCAAATAATTTATTTTAAATATAAATTAAAATGAATGTTATCACTAATTTTTTATAATTTAACACACAGTTTTTTCATCACTTTTAAAACAAAAAGTTTTTATATGTATATGTAAAATCTCGTAGCGGTCTACGAGATACGTTCGTTCGGCGTAGCTGGTGCTACGATTGTGAAGTCTCTACGAGATACGTGTGTTCGGCGTAGCGGCTGCTACGACTGTGAATGGTCGCCACCTCTATAGCTGTGAAAAAATTATATCATTATCCCTTTTAAACTTTACATATAAATGTTATTTATTTTATTAATATTTTTAACATATATCACGACGCTTACAATATATTTTTTAAATACGATTGCTATTTATAACATAGCACTTTTAACCAAAATACATTAAGTTATAAAATGAACAACAAACAAACTCAACCGGATATCCTTTTTGTATATCGTATTTTAAACAAAGCACTTACAAGTAATTTAACAAATTTCAGTTAATAAATTACATTATGACAATTCTGTACATATTACTTCCTTAAGCTTTTATTGTAAAATTGGGTTAATATCTAGAACTTTTTATATAATTCTCATAAATTTGAACATATACCTATTTTAGTACATGTATTGTATATTACAATTAAAATCGGTATAAATTAATTTGATGATTTAATAAAATGATAGCACCTTTTTCTTAATAGAATCGTGATTCAAAAATATTTATTGTAAATATTTATTTAATATTCTTTATTAATTCACTCAGTAAGCGAAAAAATCCCTTTTCCATGATCTATCATACAAATGAAGACTGATAACATTATGCAAATATGAATAAAATGCAAGACAAAATGTTTTAAATTTATTTACGAAATAAAAATTACATAGAGAAATATTAAAAAATTAATGAAAGTAATATTTTTTGGATTATACTACGCGTATTATATTATTTTAAAAGTAGATACTCCCGACGTTTCGGTTACTTTTCAGCAACCGTGATCACAAAGACGAGATGTCAAAAAATAAATTACCATATATATATTTATATATACAGGAAGTCAGTGGTGGCTCAGTGGTTAAAGGGCCCGCCTCTCATCGTCGAGGGCGCGGGTTCGATCCTGGCCCGGGCAAGTACCAATGTGATTTTTCCGAATCATATGTACTTTCTAAGACTATTTAGACATCACTGATTAATGTTGATTCCCAAAAGAGGGTTGATGTCAGGCAGGCGGGCCGGTCGTAAAAACAATTAGCCAAAACTATAATATATATACATATATATATATAAGGCAGACCCTGGCTAAAGCTGGGAAATTCCTAGGTAGAAGAAGAAGAGATTTATATATACAGGGTGACTGGTGAATTACTATCGATACTTGAGGACGTGATATTTGACGATCATATATGACAAAATAAAAATTAATATAACATAAATATTAATAAACGTCTAAGTAAAGTTAACTAAAAGTTGTGTAATTAATTACGCATCGTGTGAACACCCTACAGATTAGGTATACACACACACACACATGCGTGCGGCAACGTGGTGTTGTATCAGCACGCCGCCGCACGCGTCCACATTTGGAACACTTGGAACGTGTCCACACATTATTTATTTATACGGAAATTTGGTCAAAAATTAAGTACCTATTTTTTTTACATAATTCGAATGAGAATCATGTACCGAGTATTCTCCTTAAATATTGATAGTAATTCACCAGTCACCCTGTATATATATATATATATATATATATAGTTAGTTACTTGAAGTCTGGAAACGCTTAAAGCCTTCTACATATTATATGTAGCCTTACTACAGGTTTGAATTATCAAACTACATACTTAGCGTTAAAAGTTTTTCATTAATAAATGCGTCGATTTATTAATGAAAAACTTTTAATTTTTAATGAAAACTGTACTTTTATTTGCACATGCCCTAGAAGGGTTAGGTAAGATCCCACAATTATTTCTGTGCAAAAAGGTCACATTTCAAAAAATTCTATTTTGTGGTTCATTTTTATGTTTTCATTTATAATAATTTATTTACGATGAAGAGAAAATTTAACAATATTTTCACATAATTGTGATCAAATTGATAAATATGTTTAAAAATTTGTGTTAAACAGAAACGTGTTTCATACCAGGCCAATTTTGACATATGATATGCAATACTTCGTTAAATGTTAAAAATATTTTAAATACATTTGTTTCAAGCAAACTTACTCTTTGAACTGATTTGTGTAACTGCATTGAAATAGTGACTTTATTTATGTATCTTTTAAGAGCCATAATTGCATAACTTATGTGGAAAACGAATTTCTGTTTGTAAGTCTCGCTAAAAGGTTGAGTTTAGTGTACATATATTCGTATATTCTAGAAGGAGAATATTAAATCAAAGTTAGGACATGCGTTCTCATATAAAAGTAATATAATTTATATATTTTATTTAAAAATAAAATCACAAAGAGTCCCTCGTATAATTGTCTGCCTTGAAATCAATATTCATTCTCAGCTTGCAGTTTTAATCCTAAATTCCATAGAACCAGATTAATATGGATTTTAATGCAATTTCTTAATATGCTTATTTTTATAATAACAAATTATACTTTGTTATGTATACATACTTCTATTATATTTTTATTTGTGCTGTTCTAGTAAAATTCGTAATTTCTCCACTATTTTTTATTTCATATTTTTAAACAGCTTTTAAAATAGGTACATTATTACACCCATGATACTAGGCACCGTTTTCAAGTTCAACTCGCTAATTATATTTGAAATATATGCTATATTAGTATCTGTTTCGTATCTATATCTTTATATGACATACATACACTTACATATAACCATACTATAGCTATGAACTATCATGTTTCTCTAAGTATTTACGATTAAGATTCTGCATATTTTAATGATCATATTCAATTTCATAAAAAAAAATCTTTCCTTCATCCATTGCTTGATATCTATAGTTCTATAGATACTATTTACTCCTCAATCACTCAATGTATTTCTTCCACTACAATATTTCATCTCCTATAAAGCATATAAACATAATATATATCTGTACTAAAAACCGACCATTAAATAAATGAGAACCCTTTCAATGGCCTAAATTAAATAAAATGTTAGCACTTATGTTATCAAATATTTCGATGTCATATAAGAATAATATTTTAAGGTCCAAAATATTATAAAGAAAATAAAATAAAATGGGTGTATAATAAATAATATTTATATTTTCAAGTTAATAAAATACTTTATGAATATAATGAATGGTTTGGAAATAATGTTATATTAAATTTTATATATATAGTATATATATTTATACATGATATTTAATAATATATTTTAATACGCTTATCAACTCTCTAACTAATAAGTTCTATCTTATTTTCAAATTCCTCGAATTTTAGCTTGTCTTTAAAATATTATATTTTATATTTATTGAATATATAATTAATATAAAATATATTCTTTTTAATGTTTTTTAACAAATCCATTGAGACTTTAAATTCAAACATATGTTTTAAGAAATTGTAAATTAATTAGAAAGCCTTTCGCATTTTTTTTGTAATTATAATGAGGTTTTCAATGCAATTTAATAATTAGTTTTTCACAAAAAAAATCAAATGTAACGATAATCAAATAATATGAAGATAAATTGGTGTCTAACAAATTATTCCATATAATTAATTATGGACAAAAACTTATCATTTAAGTTACCATAAATATAATCTAATGATTTATTCATTGCAATATTCAATTTGTTTCACATAAAACAGTTTTATGTTATATGTATATTAACATATCACCAATGGTTTAAAACTAAAAGTGTATGGTTTAAACCCAATATTTTTTGCTAAATGAAACCTTCGTTATTGAATAATTACGGTCGTTACAAATTACCACTTTTTACTGCCGTCCAAATGATTGATGCGCTTTATTCAATTAAGAAAATCTGAAACATAAATCTATCGCAAGTAATTAACGACATTTACTCAACGATTTCCTTGAGATATTTAAAGTTTTTAAATATCAATTATAAGTAAGCTAAATATTTGTTTATTTACATAAATTCCAATTTTGAATATTCTCTGGTACATAATTTTTACGTAAGATCAATACACCGAACTATCTTCTTCTACCTGGCAATTTTCCCAGCTATAGCCAGGATCTGCCTTACATGTTGTAAATAGTTTTGGCTAATTGTTTTTACGACCAGCCGCCTGCCTGACATCAACCCTCTTTTGGGAATGCATTAACCAGTGGTGTCTAAATACTCTTAGAAAGTACATATGATTCGGAAAAATCACATTCGTATCTGCCCTGGCCAGGATCGAACCCGCGCCCTCATACATGAGAGGCGGGCCTTTTAACCACTAGGCCACCACTGACTTATCAACACACCGAACTACATATATTAGAGAAATATTCCCGATATTGTAAAATTCTTGACATTAAAAAAAATGTTCTTAAATTTGTATATAATACTGAAGTTACGTATATACTTATTTTGTATTTTTATTCCAACAAATTTCTCTAAACAAAAAATATTAATATGAAACAAAATTTGACCTTGAACTTTACAAAAAAAAATATTTACATCAAATAATTCTTGTGAAATAAATATCCTCGATTTCTATTCATATCTATTATTCACAATCATTAATATCTTATCTGCCCATTAAATCAGAATATACAGATAACGTACTGAATAATTTTATCAATAATAAGAAACAATAGCTGATTGGTATTAATCAACAGTGACAAAACAAACGACATATTATTGAGTGAATAAGTGATGTGAGTGAAAAAAAATAATAATTTTACTAACACGTAACATTAAAAGGTAAGAATTTCATCAAAGTTCACATTCTAAGTTAGACATTGTCTCGTATAAAATACTAGTTTTCAAAAAATGTCTTTTAATAACATTAACAAAGCACCTTAAAACTTATTATATTTAATACGTTATTCTAATAATTTACTTTCCATTTCAAGGTGTCGCAGTAGCAATAACATTTCTATGTAGAATTGTTTTTTTATTATAATTACAAAAATGATTCCCCACGCCAAAACTATGGAGGAAGCTTTGGACTCTGAAATAAGATATCAGAACCTTAAAATTATTAACCGTAAGTGTTTACTCATATAAGAGATGATAAATTGAGCGAATGAAGTGTCTTAATTATAAAATAATATCGTTTCTTTCGTACAAAAATTAATTAAGAATATATGAAGAAAAAATACATAATTATAGAATAAGTTTTTTTAAAACTAACGTAATTTTTCAGATATAACATGGTATGACCGAATTCTATTAAATCGACCAATCAAAGTCGTATTTGTTTTTATTTTGGCAGCGGTTGTTAGCCCTTTGTTGTTATACAGATACTCTTTCTTCGTCAGTATGAATCTGCCACCATCTGATGGGTTTTCTATAGGATCATGTTTAATTCCTCGGTCTACAAGACTACCCTGTGGTAATGGATCCAATTTAGAAGAGCACTGTCATAACCAGTGCTGCTTTGATCTCAATCTCCATGTCTGTTATCATCGTCTACCCTCAAGATTTTCCTATATAATGAATCAGCCTTGGAATGAAAATATAACCATGTCACCACGGATAGCCACAGAACCTTTCGCCTTTCAGAACAGTATACCTGTGGTCAGATTGTCTGTAGATGAAATCACATCTACACATATGTCTCTCACGTTTTACAATTCAAGAAATGCATCTTTTAATGGAAGGAGACTTCAAACCAAGGAATACTCGTATACAGTCACGTCACCGGAATTGAACATCGAAGTAAAAACATCAAATAGGACAATTTTTAACACAGCAAGTGGACCTTTCATAGCATCGGAAAATATTTGGGAGATGTCCTTTTTATTGACCAACGAAACGATGTACGGATTGGGCGAAATACCGTTACAAAAGAACAATACGAAAGTCATATACAGTCACAAAGGCGGATTTAGTTCCGTGCCCCTGATATTCGCTAAACTTAATAACTCCTATCACGGTTTACTTTTCGATACTAATGATCCCACAGAAGTTTTCATTTCATTGGAAAATCATGTAGTTGTTCGAAGTATCACGAACTTCGGCTTGAAGTTTCACTTGTTTACTGGACCAGAACCAAAAGATATCATGAAGGACGTTATGGCCATAACTGGGAAATACAATAAGTTGGAATATTGGATGCTGGGCGTACATATTTGCAGGTATATATCATCAAAATTGTTTATGTGTTTATTATTTGTTATAAGGTAGAACACAAAAATCTTCAATGAGAAAATTATGTATATCTTTGTATATAGTTATATTAAAGGATGTTTTTTAACAGTGAAGTTCCAGGTTTGGAGTTAAATACATTTTTAACAAATGCAACAGCTGAAAAAGTGCCATTTGACAGTCATTGTGGTGTCCAACCTATTGTTTTTAATAGTGATCAATGTAACAGCAATGACATAAACAATATCGACGCTATAAATTCTGGTTCTAAATTGCTCGAAAATGCTCAGAAAAAATTCGTACCTCATGTTTCTCCTTACGTATGTATATTCAAACAATCTCACTTTATGTTTTAATAATATACCAATGCTAATCTAAGTAAAATATCTTAAAGACATTATATAGCAAGTTCTTAAGTTTACTTAAAATTATAATAGAGTAAATGTAACAAGTATAAGTGCAACGTGAAATCTTTTGTCTGTGTGTAAAATAAGAAAAAATAACAATTAAAAAATTAAAGAAAGAAATACGTAGGTCTAGTTATGATGAAATTATGGAAAGAAATTCTTCTCTAATAATTACTTTAAACTGATCTGTGAGAATGAGATAGATCCCAGATCGTCATCTTAAACGATTTCAAAGTAAGTAGTCACAAATTTCATCACAATTAATAAACTCTGTACAGGAATAAAAAAAATTAAGCTGACAATTATTTGTTTTGATACAGATACAACATTGAAAGGCTATATAATTCCAGATGTAAAATTATAAGATAGTTTCATATAATACTAATTCAAATGAATACCACCCTGCTTCAGAATAAAAAGTTTTAAATAAAAAATAAATATAAATTAAATAAAATCATCTCTAAAATGTTATGATTATAATGTTTTGAGCCACATTTTAATTTAATAACTTTCTTCGAAATATTTACAAATTTATAGTTACTTGTAAGAAATTTTATAAGGTTTTTGGTAAATATTTTTAGCAACACAAATCCGTCTTAAATGATTCACCTAAAAATTTTATATGATAATCTCACAAAATAAATCTTTGTCATAACTAGTTTAGCAAATATGTTTCTTGGAGACGTATTATTAAACTACCCTTGTCACAATTTTTCGTAATAAAATAATAATGTCTGATTTATATGTTTCAAATATAAGGCAATAAAGTTTTGTTGTCTTCAATTGGTTATAATATTCTTCATCGTTATTATTATATTTAATACTTATACATTTCAGATTCGTATTGAAATAAAAAATGACACAGATATACAAAATACGACCACGTATAGTGACTATAACGTAAGTTGTGAAATTATGCCGCAATTTGATAAATTAATGTATCGATCACCAAATTCTCATGAAGTATACACCGGGAAGATCGATGATTTTGATGTCATATATCCTAACTACAAGGACGCTCCACCAGAATTCTTAGAGAGTTTATGGGCTTATGAGAAAAAAATTGATGGTATTATTCTCGAAAACAATTGGCCATTAGACGAAAAAGAGAAGGATCTGAAAGAAATGTCCTTACACCTGCCTTATTTTAATCAGGTAGTAATAAAAACTGCAAATTAATATTTATACACGCTTTATAACATGTATTATAAATTTCTTTGTATTCCAGTACTTTGAAAATGCGTTCAACTATACGCCACAATGGAACTTAACACTGGCTGACAATAATCAAAGCTACCTCTTCCAACATAACAGATATGGCAACCACTTTGTAGATGCTTTCAAAAAAAGGACAAACGATATTCCTATCTGGTCGAGTAGTGTCTGGTTAAATTCTGAACCTAATATAAACAGACAAAGTATTAATGCTTCCTGGCTTAATCTGAATAAGGAACTGGTAAACGCAGCCCTAGGAGGAGTATCTGGACATTGGCTATGGTCATCACCCATATGTGGGGATACAGAATACTTTAATCCAGAAACCCAAACGAACCTTTGCATTAAATGGTACCTAACAGCAGTGTACCTACCAATGGTGAAAATACATTCGAAAGTGGTCCCAAGATATCCCACTGCTTTCGTGGGCACTCATAAGACTTTGGCTATACAGGCAATAGGTAGAAGATACAGTCTGTTGCCATATTACTACACTGTGCTCCAGGAAGGACCTTTACTTAGACCTATGTTCTATCAATATCCAGCATCACAAGCAGTGCGAGATTTGAGCTCTCAATTTAACGTTGGCGATAGTCTTCTCATAGCTCCAAATTTACTGCCTCTTCAAAGTCATGTTCACATGTGGAAACCTCCGGGCACCTGGTATGAATTGTGGAGCGGACTCAAGTTACAAGGTCAAGAAGGTGACGTACTTACATTGTCTACAACGGACGCTGATCTCATGACTTTTATTAAGGGAGGTTCTGTGATACTAATACAGAAGGTAAAGTATTTAAATTCGTTCAATAGTTCCTGTCAATATCTAATAGAATGAGAAATATATTTTTATTGTTCTGATTTAAATAAGATAATTATATTAAATAGACAATGTACTTTTTTCAGAAAACAGAATTGTCAGCTACTGAAACATTGCTTACTGACTTCAACGCAATAGTCGCTTTGGAATGTATTGAGGAAAATGTTTGCTCGGCGTCAGGGAAACAATTTATTACTGATGGTCTGACATTAGTGTTTGAGGCTAACGCTCAAAATATGACGATATCTGCTATTGGTGACGATTTCATGCCCATGTGCGATTTCAATTCTGGCACATGGGGCTATGACATTCAACTCTATAGTATCTATGGTTTACCAGATGAGATTAATAATCTGGATAACCAGAGACAAGTGAGTCAGTTCACAGATTTGTGCAATTTAGAATACGGCGACGACATTGTTGTAAAATTTGTCACTTAGTCATTTCTTTATGTAAAAAATATTATAATTTTCGGAATTATACACATATCTGTTTAATTGTTTCCTTATTTTTGTATTAAACAATTTTACATCTTGAAATACAGATTCAAATATGCCGTAAATGATTTATTTAAAATGTTATGTACGACTAAGCCCTGTAAAAATATTTTGTTATACAACTTCCTTATGCTCTTGACTTCATCCGCGTTGATATTTAATTTAGATAGCAAATGATCCACTAACACAAATATTTAATCTTTTTAACTGCATTATATTTAATTTTTCCAAATAGAGAAATTTGCTCAAATTTGTTTACCTTTAGTTATCTTATTTTAAAATATTTTCTTCTTCATTTTTGTTAACTACAATTTCCTTATAAGTAACTCTTCAGTAGATAGTAACACATTTAGTGTAACAAATAATCTAGATTAGTCTTTTAGCCTACAAATTAACATCAACAAATAAACATTCATATTTCGAAAAATATTATTAATTAATCATATTTTAAATTATTTAAAATATTGAAAACATTAACTTGAGATGTTTAAGACCATATTTGTTCAAAAACAAGTGATTAACGATAAAAGTTAATACATAACACTATTCTGATTTGTCAAATATGTAAATTACTAACAATATTATGATGTAATATTGTTTGTCTATCTCGTTATACTTTGACTGATAAGAGGCAGCTTCCATTGTTGGGGTGCCGATATGGATAACCCGACCTCACTTGAACTTTGATAAATCTGTTATTAGCAAATAGCTGTTATTTATTAACACAAACCTAAATGTGTTGACATTCAGTGTACAGGCCAGTCAAGCTAATGAAATCGGAGAAATATCAACGTAACAAAGAAGACGAATCTGATTTAAACCAGAAGAAAGAAACCCAGAAAGCTCCTAGAATGCCGAACATTAAAGTTTTTACTGGCAGCTCTCATCCAGACCTTGCCAAAAAAATCGTCGCTAGACTGGGCCTCGACTTAGGCAGAGCTACCACAAAGAAATTTAGCAACAAGGAAACTAATGTTGAAATAGGAGAATCCGTCAGAGGCGAGGATGTGTATATCGTACAGAGTGGTTGCGGTGAAATTAATGATAACCTTATGGAACTCTTGATAATGATAAATGCCTGTAAAATAGCGTCTGCCTCGCGTGTTACAGCCGTAATTCCCTGTTTCCCTTACTCCAGACAGGACAAGAAAGAAAAAAGCCGAGCTCCAATCGCTGCTAAACTTCTTGCAAACTTAATATCAGTCGCTGGAGCCGATCACGTTATAACCATTGACTTACATGCATCACAAATTCAAGGTTTCTTTAACATACCCGTTGACAACTTGTACGCTGAGCCAGCGATTACAAAGTGGATCAAGGACAATATACCAGAATGGAAAACAAGTGTCATGGTATCTCCGGACGCAGGTGGTGTGAAGAGGATGACTGCCATCGCTGACAGACTCGATATTGATTTTGCCATCATCCACAAAGAAAGACAGAGGGCCAACGACGAAGATTCAACCGTTCTAGTAGGAGATGTGAGAAACAGAACAGCTATTATGGTCGATGACTTAGCAGATACCTGTGATACTATAGTTAAGGGTGCCGAAAAGCTACAAGAGGCGGGAGCTAATAAAGTATACGCAATCTTAACTCACGGCGTTCTAGCCGGTAACGCGATTGATAAGATCAATAATTCATGTCTTGAAGCTTTTGTGATAACTAATACGATCCCACAAGATAAAAATATGAAACTCTGTCCCAAACTACAAACCATGGACATATCTGTTATGCTCGCTGAGGCAATAAGAAGAACTCATTACGCTGAATCAGTTTCATATCTATATACCAATGTACCCTATTAATTTGTCTAATTTTTCTTTTAATATGACGTAGATTACGGAAAATAAATAGACATTTATATATTATACATGTCGTTACAGATTTTTTTATTTTTAGCATACTCCATAACCCTTGTTACAACAGATGTATTTACTTCCAATTATCATAATTAATTTCTGGCTATAAGTGTTTGAATCAGTTTCCCGTTTTATAGCAGTGTAACATCCCAAATATTTATTTTTATTTACATTCAATATATAAAATTGAAGAAAGTTGACCTCGGTATTTTATTTCAAAAAGACCAAGAAAAGCGTAATTTCATTTAGAGTAAGAACAGTTAAATTCAATAGCCTCGGGGACACGAGCCTTTTGGGTATCCTTATTACCAAAGTTGTGCAAAATTTAACCGAGTAGTTGAAACGTAAATTCAAATCGTAAACACGCTCACAATTGCTTTGATAATATTATTTCTACTAAATAAGAAAAGCATATTTCGATTCAAACTACCATAATATTTTATTACAAATCACTTAAGTTATACTGCCTAACGATTAAATACAAGTTATTTCACCCAGCTCCGTCTGCTATTTTGTTATTAATCAAGTTATTCATACATTTTTAAAGTTTTTCATAACTTAATTTTGTTAACACAAAGAGCTAAAATTGTATACTATACATTATTTTATGTAATTATATTATTTTCTCTTATCATAGTACGAGTACATATTAAGAAATATTAAATTCACTGTTATTTTGTTCCGTACAAATCTAAATGTAAATTCAATATTCTGTTACCATGACAACCATTGAAACATTATCCTCTTATATTCCGCTCAAAGATTAGCGTATTTACTTAGCGTATTATTAAGAATGCTTCTTAACCATTTTTTCAATAAGATATTTGAATTTATATAAATATTTCTGTGTTATTGTTTGGACATCTCATGTGTAATATTTAGGTAATTTGGTTAGCAACATGAACATTCAATTTAATCTATAAATATATAATTAGCTAATTATATAACACTAGGTAAGACCATCCTTTTTAAGGAAACATTATCCAATATTATTGAATAATATTAGTGGTACTTAATAGTTATAATAAAATGGAAAACCAAATATTTTTTTATGTATATCAGTTCTTTTTTTTTTTTGTAATAAATACAAACATTTAAAATATTTTTTAACAAAACTATTTAGATATTACATTAAGAAATACATTTTTGAAGCGAGCATCAAAAACAGAATTTCCGAACAAACCCGAGTACGTGTGACGTCATGATGTTAATTTCTACGTCTTGCAGTAAACGGATAGTAGCGATATGAGTATCGGAAGATAAAATTTTTAATATAAACAAGATATTATTTAATATAATTCAAATAAAATCCTTAAGAATATTGTTAGGGTTTTGTAATCGTTTTGGACAATTTCGAGTAAACACCTTACACCTCCTAGAAACTATTCCCCAGATAAAACGGCAATACAAAAATGTTCTTAATGTTGCCATTGTGATAAACTTGAAAAATCTGAGCAAATCATAGTGAAGAATATAAACTTTTCTTTATTGTAAATGTAATTTCCATATAATTAAAGAAAATAAAGTTGCTGTAATTATGAAAGTGATCAAAATAAATTGAATAAAATAGGGTATTCTAATATACTTTCCTCTTAGGGAGCGTTCAAGTATTACGTAACGCAATTTTCGAAGATTTTTGACCCCCCCTTCCCCCGTCGTAACGCACAGTAACGTTTTTCTGTAGCCCCCCCCCCCCCCCCTCTCAAAACGTTACGTAACACTCAAGTGATCAATTTCATCAATAGACTTACAATGCAATCTATGTATTCCCCGTAAAATATCAATTAAGAGGTTTGCAAACTTGGAATAACAAATAAAAATATCGACCAGACTAATACAATCTGGTCAACAATGTAATGTATATAAAAAGGGTTGCCAGTTTGGGGGTTTTTATTAATATATTTTTTTAGAAACAATGTTACGTAACGTTTTGTAAGAGACACCCCCTCCCGCCCCAGTAACGCATCGTAACGTTTTACGAGACCCCCCCTCCCCCAAAATTGCGTTACGTAATACTTGAACGCTCCCTTATACTCCAAATCATCAGGATATAATATAGCAGCACTGAATAAAAATAGTTTTATTAATAAATCGTGATAAACCGTGACAAAATGTTCTTGTGCCACAATAGGTACACATATCTATTGTTTGTTAATAAATATTACAACTGAGAGCAATACAAAAAAATATATATAATTACTTTAACTTTACTACTAACTGCTGAGGTTTTAGAGCCACACAGCATGGTGTATTTTATTTTTATTTTCTTTAATAAAAGTAGCTACTAAAACTATAATTTAACCATAAAAAATGTTTTGTATTATCTGTCATGAGTTCGGAAACAATATGTCAGTTAGAACTTAGAAGTAATATTTTGAGCGGTTTAATGACGACTGTAAAGAGTTATTAAGCAAAAAAAAGTAAAAGTATAGATTTTTCTATCGTTATATTTAAAGGTTATTGAATTTATTATCATAATCATATAAATGGAATAAGCTAAGGAATTGATGAAGTAACTTTATGACATTTCTTTATATTGACAAACATTTGACACTACGGATGTAAGTATTGATAAATAGGTACATTTTATTATCACAACATCATACATGACATTTGTGAATTGATAAATCTCTTAAAATTTTAAAAAGAGAATATCTGTTTTTAGTCAAAGGGCACTCAGAGAAAGATTAGGTACTGTACTACCTTACTGAATTTTGATGATAGCACTTGTATTATCAATTTAATATAAAACAATCAAATTCTTATAAGATTCTGTTTTATTTGTTGTTTTGTAAAAAAACAACTTTTATAAGGATTTAATATATCTTCCAATATCTTCGTTTTTACTGTAGAACTAAATCGTTTATATTATTTGCTTACTAAGCTTAAAATGCTTCATACATTGGGGTCAGCTAGAAATTTCTATTAATATACAATGAAATGATTGATTTAAATATTAAACATTTCAAATCATCCACACTTTTTCTAGCTACTTCATTTTATGTTACAGATATGTCTAAAGCCGGCAACTTGCCTATTTTATACAAAACCGATGCAAGTCCACCTGCTAGAGCCGTTATGATGGTGGCTGAAATATTAGGAATACAATATAGACATTGTGAGATAAATCCAGTGCTTAGAGAACAGGACACACCAGAAATGACTGCTGTAAATACAAATTAATTTAACTCTTAATATACTTCTATATATATTTATTAATAGACTAAAAGACAATTTGCTCTGTACACAAACATTTTTCAACCATTACATCTTTTGAGACTTGATTTAAGAGGCTATCTAGTCTAATTTTATTTTACTATATCAAGTTGTTTATCTTATATCTTTAAATAAAATTCTTCTTGTATATATATAATTGTAATCTCGGAATCGCCTCCAACGATTATCATGAAATTTAGTATATAGGTGGTTTCGGTAGTGACAAATCGGTCTAGCTAGGAATCATTTTTAGAAAATGTCATTTTATGAAAAAAAAATAAAAAGGAACCGTTTGAGTAGTCCCAATTTAAAATATGACTCTTCCTGACATCTATTGGCGAATAATAATACTACTTTATGCTAATTGCTGTAACGACACAACAACAGATGGCGTTGTTAAGTGACAGGAAGTCAATGAGTATTTGTTTTGAGGTTAGACTAAGAAATTTGTGTCTTCCTAATGTGTTCAATTAAAAATGGGTAAACGGTCTTGGAAAAAAACGCTTATTAATAATCTAAAATCACGACGCCGCAAACCCTCTCAAGAACACTTAGAAGAGCATCGTCATCAAACTGATCAGGATTCTCAAACATCTCACAATGAAGAGTCATTAAATACAAAAGATAATCAAGATTCTGCTCGTCCCACACGTGCTGCTAAAGTAAGATGCTTGGAAAATTTGACTGACATTACACGAACAGAAAGGTCTTCTGATTTAGAAGTTTTACGAGAGCGTGCGGCCCAACGTATAGCTAATGAAAATAAGGAACAACGAGAGCGACGTTTGCAAGATTTGCGTCAGCGAGCGGCAGAGCGTATAGCTACTGAGAGTAACGAACAACGAGAGCGTCGCTTGCGAGATGCGCGTCAGCGCGCGGCAAAACGTGTAGCTAAAAAAAATGAGGAACTACGAATACACAGATTAGAAGAACAAAGACGTCAATACGGAAGGCGAGATAGGGCTTTAGAACTTAATAATTGTTCGCCGTTTGATAGTGTTTTTATTGTATGTGAATTTGTTGGAGGTGAATATTTCAATTGAGAAGCCACTTATGTAATGTTATTGATTAAACTACTAGCTTTTGCTGGCGACGTTGTCTGCGTTAATTTCAGAATAAGAAATGTATAGCTGAAAAGGGAAACTATTTCTATTAGAGGCAATAATTAAAGATGTTGGTTTTTATTAGAAAATATTTTTCTGGTCGAACGAATTTAAAAGTATTCTATGTCCGTCCGTCTCTTACCTTTAAATGAGCTATTCTTGTAAATATGTATATATAATTGTAATCTCGGAATCGATTCCAACGAATTTCATAAAATTTTGTATATAGGGGGTTTCGGGGGCGATAAATCGATCTAGCTAGGAATAATTTTTAGTAAATGTCATTTTATGAAAAAAAGTAACAAAAAGGAGGAGTTTGAGAACATTTATTGGCGAATAATAATAATAATAATAATTTTACTAATTGCTTTAATGACACAACAGCAGAATTCGTTGTTAAGTAACAGGAAGTCAATGAGTGATTATTTTGAGGTTAGACTAAGAAATTAATTGTTGATTATATATTGTTTTATTAATTGTTCTTAACGTGTTTATTTAAAAATGCCTAAACGAAATAAAAAAAATAAAACACAAAATATTCACTAATAATTCCTAAATACCGAGCAAAGCTCGGTGTCGAGGTATTGTATTTAAAACTTGCAAGAAATGCCTCCTACGTCTGCACAAGTTGCTGTAGTTATCAATCTAGTTTTAATATTTATTTGTTCATAGTATGTATTAGTTTTTATTATTTATATTTTTTTAAATATATTCATAGTATTAATTATTAGTATATGTTTTTATTTTATATTTTAGAAAAATCCCTTAAGAACCATTCCATATATAGAAGATGATGGTTTTTGTTGAGGGGATAGGTGAGTAAAGAAATATAAATATATATATAATTATAATTTTTAACTAATATAAATATTTATCAATATGACTATGGACATTCATTTTTGTATATATATTATCATCAAGAATGTCTAACTTTTTAGTGTTTTTTTTTTAAGATTAGCTGACAATGATAAGCCTAATTTTATTTTATCGGTTTTAAACTAATTCATATATGGTAATTTTTTAGTCATGCTATAATACTTTACCTTTTCGACAAGTATGCAAAGCCAGAACATAATTACTTATATCCAAGCAATGTAAAAATAAGAACCAAAATCAACCAAATACTATTTTTCGACTGTGGGGTCTTGTTTGCTCGACTCAGATCTGTGATGGTATGTAGATATTTTTCTTAATTTAGAAACTAGTTTTAACATAATGAATACTTCGAATTTGTTAAACATCAATTAAGTATCTCTGATTTCCTTCCATGGAGTTTGTTGTCGCCCTTGAAAATAATAACATTAACTTCATTGATTTCTCTATCTTGATAATTTTTAATTAACATAGATGTCACAGTGTATAAAATATACACAGTGTATTGCAAGAAACAGAAAAAAATACAACAAAATTACAGTGGACTCTCCCTAATAATACCCCCTATACTCCGACTTGGTCTATTTATTGTATATTATTGAATTATTTTGACAATTTTGCTAGTATTAAACAAGTTCCAACTATGTAGTACGCACCATGTCTACGGTGCTCGACGCATAGGATTTTTATTTTTTAATTAGAATATTTTTTTGATGCTGTTTGCTTGGTTTGAAATTGACTACATGCGACGTTAATTTTTTGTTCTTTAATTTACTAGATTTAACTTACATAATGGAGTAATATTTGTATTTCAGAGTACATATATTATAATTTTTATATAAATAATCTTATAATGGATTTGTAGTTTGTCAGATAACAAGGTAATTTTTTTGTAAAAAAAAAAAATGGAATTAGGGGGTGTTAGGCAAGTAGATATTTCGACGATGCACTTCAAAATGTTGTTCATTCCACTGTAGATAAAAATTCTACTAATAAATCTGTATTTCAGGCCCCAACTTACACGGGACGATTGAGCGAATTGTCCCAATCAATGAAACGTAATATAGAGGATGCTTACAGAATAATGGAAGCGTATCTATCGAACACGCTGTATATAGCAGATAATAATGTTACTTTAGCCGATTTCAGTGTATTTTCTACAACGTCATCACTTCATGGTCTACATCCAATAGATAGTAACAAGTTAGTTAATACTTATAATATAGTAAATTTAAATTTTAGTTCACAAAATCAACATGCATAAATTCAATATTTCTTCTAATAGTACTAAATGGTTTCTGATTTCAGTGTTATAGAATTTTTATAAGAGAATTCATACTTTTATAGCCAATTCTATTCAAGTAACTTTTGTTTCATATCTTTATTATCCAGATATCCAAAACTCCTGAGTTGGTACAATAGAATGTCAAGTCTACCGGTGTGTAAAATAATAAATGAGCCAGGGGCTGAATTACATGTGACTGGATTGAAGAAATTAATGGAGCACAAAAAATTATCTAAGTTGTAAAAACATTGGAAAATATAAGAATTTAGTTTTTTGTATAGGGTATATGGTATACATATATTTTGTAATGAACATTATATTGAAATTTGTGTATTATACTATTTTAAGAAAACAGTTATTTTCGTCTATTTTTTATGTTTTCTAACTACCGTCTTTATCTTTGAACATGCCAATACAATAAAATTTGTTATGGAATATGGTTGAAACACAAAAACAACAGGATCGTTACGAATCACAGGTTTTCATATTTTATTTTCAATAACTAAAAAGAAATGCAAAGATATTATTATTTAACTTTACACTCCAGTAACGTCTAGGCTACCAATGGATAACTTGTGAAATTAATGATTACAAAAAACGTTACACATTTCCTATAAGTCTTATAAAGGTCTCTCGCGATTGCCGGTCGGAACATAATAGCACTTATATATCGAAGTACACAACTAAACGAGATAGTTCATCACGCATAGACTTTGGAACAAACGTCCAAGTCAAGTCACTTTGATTGAAATATGTTGCACGGTTGTCCAAAGACGACTGCATTAGCCATCCTCCTTCGGTGGAGTGAACCACCCTGAAAAATTAATTAAAATATATAAATACATAACATAATAATATTAATAATAATTAGAAAGATCATTGTACTGTGTGAGATTATGAATATTGCAAATTTTATTATGAATTATGAATACAAAATTAAACGATAATTGTTAAGTGTTTACACATTCAAATTTATATTGGTTTTGTTTATACTTTATTGGTTTTTCGATAACAATATTTGTTACAACTGTATATTAATCCTACTAATATTATAATTGCGAAATTTTGTGAGTGTGTGTGTGTATGTTTGTTACTTCTTCACGCTCAAACGGCTGAACCGATTTTGATAAAATTTTGTATACAGGAAGCTGACGTCCAGGAATAACACATAGGCTACTTTACATGCCGGAAATCTCGGAAATCCGCGGGTAACACCGGGGAGCACAGCTAGTTATAAATATATATGTATAATAAAAAGGTTATATTTTACCATTTTTCTCATGTATCTGCACTAGGCACTTGAAGCTTTGCTGAGCTCGAGCTAGACTATACTGAGTCTGCGACACCACCTTTGAAGCCCCGAATTGTATGCGGGCCTTCCCTTTCACGAGCGTAGCTGCTATTTGCATGATGACAGCCTCTACTGTGTAAGCTGATGACCAGCCTTGCTTTGTTAGCAGTTCCATACATATCGCACCCCCCACTAATACATAACCACCTGGGAATATAAAATAATGATGAGATCTAAGTATTCATTTGAAAGAAACTAATATTTTTTGGTTACTATGTATATGTGAATTCACATCTCGTCTGCCGGTATGTACTTTTTACAATAATAAAATAATCGTAGTATAATCCGAAAAATATTAGTTTTGTTTAGATAAGAAAATAAATTAAATTTGACAATATAAATTATATTGTGTATGATTAATAAAATTACTCAGATTTATAAAGTTGGTTGATACAGACGAAAAAAAATGAGGAAAAACTTAACCAATACATGATTAAACATTTTGAAATATCGAGAACTAAATGATTTCGTCCTTGATCCTTTATACGTGTATAAAATATAGAAAATTGTCAATAGCTCCTTTAAGTTTTGTAAGAAATGATTACACCAATTTCATACAAAAAACTTTTTAAGCAATAAAATTTAACATACTGCATATTGGAATTAGTACTTGCTTATACCAAATAACTTTTTAAAAGTATTTCTTGAATGAACATTGTCTTTTATTTAAATAAACTACAAATAAAATTATATTGGTTACATTAATAATGTTAATTTACCTGATATAACAGGGTACACAACCCTTACGAACGGCGGTTCGAAGGGGTATGTTTCTTTGAACATTATATTAAGGAGTATGGAGTCTTTCCCCTCCTTTTCCTTGAGGAGTAGCAGGTCATTGTGCAGCGGACTATCAGGATCCACGGAGCGCAGCGTTATGTTCCATTCATACAGCGAATCATTCACTAATTCTAATAGAAAAAAACTTTAATATATTTAATATGTTACAATTATTATGGTAAAATATGTTATTTTAAACAAAACTGAGAAATGACCAGATATTATATTAAATCAGAAATAACTTTGTTGTATAGTTATTTGCTGCATTAAATTTTTAGGTAGCAAAAAGTTTCATATTATATTATAATCTAGGGATATCAGCTAAACGCCGTTTTGTAATGTTGAGTATTATGCTAAGGGCTTGCAAAAAACAGGGACTCGTTAAAACAAAGAAAAAAAGAAATAGACAAGAATGACCTTCTGTATTAAGCAAGTAATAGAAAAGTTTGCAGTTATTGTCCATCCTTGCAAGGTGGCATATTTTGCAATCCTTTACAAAATAAGTTGGAATAATATCACTCAAGATACAATTGATGAATTAATTGCTAGTAAATAATAATAAAAAAAACGAGGGAGGTTTTTAAGAATTTTAAGATATGAAAGGCATTATTAACATAAATGGTTGATATTTCTTATTAAGGGTTTTTTTTTTGTTTTTTTTTTATATTACTATATGTAGAGTAGAGTTCAAAGTACGTTCTAAGAATGAATAGATTGATTTAATAAATTATTGACAAGAATTGATGATTGTTTTTAGTTCTGGAGAGGCCCAAGTCTTTTAGTAGGTTGTAGAGAGATTTAACTTCTTCTCACTTCTACCGTATATAAATTTACTACGAATCTTAGTGAGTTTGTTAGTGATATCATAATATTTGTTAACCTTGACGACAATGTCTTTGGGGATGTTGGTTTCCAAAAAACCGTCAGCTCTATCAACACAACACGCTTCAAAAATCGCGAATACAGAAATATATCTGGTCTAGACGCCGACACATAAATATCTGCTAGAAGTTTGTATTGTATCTCATATATATTCATCATTGTAGTCTAATCCGGAACCACTTTAATTTAATTTTATAGCCTATGTGCCTTCTCTCTCAAAACCTATTGATCACGTCTATACAGTTATTTCTTTGAATTTAATATGTATCCTATAGGATTTTATATAATTTCTCATACATATCCATCACTATAGTAGAGTCGGAGGCACTTTAAAGACAGATTAAGGCTTGACGTTTATAGCCGTAGCCTAGTGCTAACACAAAACCTATTACTCACTTCTATACAGGGTGTATGAAAAACTGTGTCAACCCTCTTAACTACGTTATCAGTATCGATAATGTAACACAATAAAACAACTTGCATTTACAAACTCTTCAATAAAAATAATAAAATTAAATATTAAATGATTATTATATGTAGAGTAACAAAATGTTTGTAAACCCTGGTATAACACGATGACACGCTATGACGTCATCACACCTGCTGCGCTACTACTGACGACCTTGAAGTTACTTTCACATTATTGAAAATATCGATATTTAAAAAATCATAACAATAAATAAATATTTAATATTCATATTATTCCGATACTTATTTTGATATATCAAACATTAATATTATGTTTGATTGTAAAACACCATTTTTAACAGAAATAGATTAACGATTTATCCTAATAATACAACATATGTAGTTAATTTACCTGAACAAGTTTCAAAGTATAATATTTATTATTAATAAAAGTTATTTTAAATGAAATTATTTTAATGTGAAAAGCATAACTATTTATAGCAATATTGAAAATGTCGATAGAATATTTATCGATATAATTAATTTTTACACTTTCTAATCTCTATTCGAACAACTAACAGAATAGTAATAATAACGTCGGCGGCCCGGCGTCTGCGGTCAATGGCCACGCATGCGCCGTCGCGACTATACGGTGTCTTGACCTTGTATGAGTCAGATGTTTGGAACATTTTTTCGAATAATGTCGATTTAAAACTTATTTAGCCTATGCACTGTAACCGACCTCTGCTTGATATTTTTTAAGTTATACTATTTTTTATAATAAGCTTATACTTATATGTATACATGCCTTCAAGGGTTGACACAGTTTGTCATACACCCTGTATAGTTATTCCTTTGAATTTAATATGTATCCTATAGGATTTTATATAATTTCTCATAAATATCCATCACTATAGTCCAATCGGAGCCAAGGCTTGACGTTTTTTATAGCCCTAGCCTAGTGCCTTCTCTCACAAAACCTACTAGTACCTTGTTTGTTGTTATGTCTTTTAATTTAATATGATTTACTATCAACTGACCTATAGAGTACATGTTATTCTTGAAGGAATGTGAGCGGTATATATCTCTCAGCTCCTTCATCAGTCTGTCAGTTGCCTGTAGACTGCCTGAAACGCTGCCTGACAAGTAATCCTGGCGCTGATTCTGTCTCAACCGTTCTAGTGTCGCTAGATGCTCTGTTTCCATATCGTCCTGCAAAATAACATGTATACAATTATATATTATGTCTAACATTAATGAATAGAAAATTTTTTTGATCATGTCTTATATTGCAATCATATTTTTAAAGGAATTATTATGTATTTTTTTATTAGCCCATGAGATAAGCAAACAATTATATTACAAAACAAAAGCTTGAACACAATATACTTTTCTTTCTAAGGCCAAAAGCAAAGTGCAGACAGTTTAAATTGTGGTTAAAGGAGCTTTGACAGTGGAGGTGAGCGTATAACGCGCGTTAGATAGGTACCCCTTAAACCTACACCTGGGTCGCAAGTCCCAGGCACTGTTGAAGCTCCTCTCCCTGTAACGATGGACCTGACACCCGCACGGTGAATCCTTTGAATGCTGAGAGGTTTCATCTCTCTTTACACTAATACCCCTTTCTTTATACTAACACCCCTCTCTTTATACTGACACCCCTCTCTTTATACTAATACCCCTCTCTTTATACTAACACCCCTCTCTTTATACTAACACCCCTCTCTTTATACTAACACCCCTCTCTTTATACTAACACCCCTCTCTTTATACTAACACCCCTCTCTTTATACTAATACCCCTCTTTATACTAGCACCCCTCTATTTATACCAATACCCACCTTGTTGCTCCTGCCAGCATCATCAACCATCTCCAGCGGCAGGTCATCTTCACCTTCTGACTCATCTTCTTCAGCAGCCATTTCTTCATCTTCCTCGGTACCGGACTCAGCACCGTTTGATGTCACACTTGGTACTCTGGAAAATAGTGCATACATGATAAATACTTACAAAACTATATAATATAATATGATATATAACAAAAAGACACCAATCAATAGAAAGCTATTGAATTAGATAAGAGTGAAGCTGTTTTGGAGTGTTATTGAATCAGAATTTAGTACATTTAACTTCAAATCAATTAGAAAGAAAACTCATTCAATATATTTATAATACACTAGTTGACCCGGCAAACACAGTTTTGCCATATAACAAAATAGGGGTTGATGATAAAAAAGTAAAAATTTTGGATTACATGAATTTTTTTATGTTACATTATAAAAAAAATAACAAAACATTCCGTCCGAAAAAAAGGGTAAACAACCCTTATGTCTTAGGGGTATGAAAAATAGATGTTGGCCGATTCTCAGACCTACTAAATATGCTCACAAAATTTCATCAAAATCGGTCCAGCGGTTTCGGAGGAGTTCTCTGTCTAACACCGCGTCACGAGAATTTTATATTTAAGATATAACGAGAAACAATCGAATTTATCTGAATATTTATAAAGTCAGTTACTAAAGGAAGTAAATTCTTTATTTCATTTCGTTAATACTACTGACTTTTGAGTTTTAATTATACGAGAAGTTGAATATTTTATACGCCACTAGCTTCCGCCGTCGTCTTTGGCCTTGCGTCTTTTGTTTCCATAATGTAAATTGCAAGAAACAAAATGTATACTTCCCTTCCTCTACAGCGAATAACTTAGATTATTATTACAAAATTATAACTTATAAATTAAACGAAGTTAATTTAAAATTTATTAAATGTATTATTCTACTATAATAAGAGAATGGAAATATTTTAGAAATTACTAAAAAATTCATACAAACAAATATTTAATTTTCATTTTCGTGATAATATTTTATAAGAAATGGGAAAATTAATTACTTCACGTATTACAATTACATAAAATATACTGAACTGATTATGAATCTTTACAGGAATATATTTAACGCATCCTAGTAATGCCATATCCTCGGGATAGTGCAAATTCGTATAACTACCATTGGATAATTCCCCGTATCAACATTGGAAACCAATTATCAGTAGAAAGTTTGAGCCAAAATGTTTTCTATGTTAACAACTTTTAAACTAATTATTTCACAATTAGTAATTATTTAGTGTTTAATTTACTACTAATTGTAAAAAAAAAGCTTAAAAGTCGTTAATATAGAAAATATTTCAACACAAACTTTCGTCTGATAGTCTGCTTCCAATGTATATACGCTGAATTATCCAATGGTAGTTACGTAGATTTGAACTACCCTCTACTATAATACTCTAAAATATGTTATAGCATTTAAATTTTTAGTAGAATTTGGCACATTCTTCTGGGAGAAAAATTAATCGTTATGAATGGAAATTTTGTATGTATTTTTAAGCAACTATAAGTATTCATAAGAAAACATGACATTTCAAAGCGGGTACTCAATTTTTTTTTTCATTTGTAACGCAGTGTAATTTACCCCTTTATCATTTATGGTACAACTTACCTCTGATGAGGTGCCGGATGTACTGGTAATGACAATGAGTCCAAATCTGGTGGTTCGGGGACACCATGTAGTTTGCAGAGCTCCCTCAGTAATATACCCACCTGAATTATTATATCTTTTATAAATATTATCCAATAGTACTAAAAAGTACTTAAATACAACTGATTTGAACATTAAAAACCTTTTAGATAGGCCATCATATAAACTATAGCGATTCAGAAAATTATTGAAGTACATATAATGTAAAAAGTATAAATTTGTTTGTAAGCAAAGACACATAAATATTTGCAATTAATTCCAATTAATATAGAACAAAGTAAAAGTACGTGTTGAACAGCTGCAAAAGGTGCAAATAAAGAAAGAAAAGGTAAAGATAGATATGGTAAAGGTAAAGTAAGGTAAATCATGAATTTACCTGATTTATAACATGATTATCTCTCCCTTGTGTGTTACTGAGAATCTGGACAGCGTTAGTGACAATGGGATCCTCGCTGTCGGCAAACCACACTGGCGGTGTGTTAGGATACGTCTCCTGGTTAAAGAAACATATAGTTATAAGAACAATTAACATTATTAGCTATTTTTACAGTAATATATACATACATAACCTATATAAGATGTTTAACCCGGCGTCATTGTTGCCGGGTATCTAATACCCGACGCATTTTAAAACTGTCATAATTTTAAAACAAAATGCGCGAATCTTTTGTCCGTTACAGTAGCTGCGGTCGTTGACCTCTATTTGCGTATTCTCTTCTCTATTTAGTGTTGCTGCGGCTACCTCGTAATGTAAAGGTGTGTAAAGAGCGCGCGGGTAAGTTATACCCGGCCACAATGGCCTCGTAACATTTATAAAGACAGCGTGTTTGTTGTTTTTTATTGTTTATTGATAAATTGCATATCGTTTTTCACAGTTTTATGAACCATGTCTTACGAAAGTCAACAACGTCGACTCTTAGCCTTGTTTGAACAAGCTGACGCCAGTGAAAATGAACAGTGCAGTTCAGACGACCAGGGTGAAATCGACCATATTTCAGAGCGAAGTCAAGGCAGTGATACGGAACAGGAATGCAGCGATGATGAGCAAGAAGTAATTGTTTCAACAAGTAACCAGCAGTTTTATATTGGTAAAGACAATTCCACCAAATGTTCTTCGCAACCACCTCGAACCAACGTCCGCACAAGGTCAGAAAACATAATTTTACAAAAACCTGGGGTAAAGCCTATTGCGTAAAATGATAAGACTGAAATAGAGTGTTGGAAACGCTTTATAAATAATAATATGCTGGAACAAACCGGCGTGATTTCCTTAGAAAACTCGGTCTATCAATGCTTGAAGGTCATCTTCGCGTGAGAAAAAATATGGAGAACTTACCGAGAGGCTTACGTAAACGTATTCACGAACAAGTCGGTGAAATGACGACCTACCCTCCGAATAAAAGTTCTAAAACATATACGAAATGCAAAGACTATCCTTCTGCCAAAAACAAAAAAACTAGGCATAACTGCAAATAAGTGTAATAAGCCTATTTGTATACAACACATTATCCCATTATGCCAAAGTTGCGTTGATCTCGATAGCGAATAAGTCGGTATATTATTAGTAAATAAGCTTTGTTTTATATAGTTCATAATTTCATGTTTATGTTCTAAAGAAAATTTTATGTTTTGTCTCTAAATGTCTATTATGTTATGTTTTCAAATAAACGTTTTAAGTTATGTTCTAAAAAATTATCCCAGAATAAAAAGATTTAATTTGATGAGTAATATGCTCATTTTATGATAAATAAATGTTTGATTTTTATTAAGAATGTATTTAACCACCTATTTCCCTATTATAGAAGACTAATATTGACATATGCTTGATTCAGTGTACAATAATGTACATGGGTAAAATTTACCCGGCCACAACGGCCAAGTTCTGTTTATTAGCCACAATGACGCCGGGTTAACTATTATGAATATAGAGGCAATGTCTATTAGAACCTATCTAAGTATAAATTCTTAAGCATATTATAGGTAGAAAAGCTAAAATAATATCTGTTTGATCTGGTATTATTAAATTGAACTCATGGCTATGATCAACATATAAAATGAAGACAATTTGAAACTAAATTATTTATTAATAATATAATGAAAGTTCATATTTCATAGTTAAACCTCAGACTTAGATAAATCATTATTGAAAAATATTCAATATTATTTGAAACCTAATATTTCCTTATCATTATCAGTACAACAAAATATTCAACTTTGTATTTTAAAACTAAAAAGTTGTTCAGTAAGAATTGTAACAAAAGAAAGCTGTTATCATTCTTAACCATTTATTATTTTCAAATATTATAAAGTTGAAGAGATAAATATTAATTTTTGTAACACAGAAAAGTAGCCTCAAATGAGAAGAAAATAAAGGCGTTTGTACCTTACAACCTCATAAAAGAGCCTTATCAAATAATGTAAAGAGAAAAAATTGCTTAAAATCAACAATTTTGAAGTTAAACAATCCACCATCAATTGTTATTGCACAAAAGGAAACGGAATGTCAATAGCATTCATTAGTTATTATGACTAAAACACTTAATTCTTGAACCCAATGATCTTTTGACTTTGATATTTAAAAAAAAAAGCCTATACAAAGTCAAAAAACAATAAACATTTCCATAAATTTGTTTCTAAATAATCTGATTCAAAGAAGTGTGATTATCTGTATAGTTCATTGAGAATTATAAGCACATAATTTACTGTGAGGTAAGTCACAGGCATAAATATAGCTAATATGGTTATTATAATTAACAAAGTATTTACAAATTAGATTTTATCAACATATTTCATAATGATTTCATATAACCATTTCAAACAAAGCTTAGTGCCAATGACAGATTAAATGAAGTTTCCGTCTCTATGAATGCAAGCCAATTATATTTTTCATACAACACTTAAGGCTTTGAATAGTGAATGTGGAGATGTCAGGAACACATTTCACTTGACCCACTTGCGGACATACAAAAGTGATGTACCCCAAAACTTATGTTTACATATAATAATCATATTAAATACTTATTTAATGATAACACAAACGAGAACTCCTAATGAGATATTTATATAAATATAAAGTCTAAAGTATTGATTAGTTATAATTTATCAAAATATACTTAATTACTCAGGAATTTCAGAAATTTCATTATATAGAAGCAAAATTTTTGGCAAATATTTACTGTAGAGGACTTGTGGATGATGAAAAACTGAATAAGGAAAACAACTTATATTATTCTAGAAAAAGTTTCTTTGATAATCCACAAACTTGCGAATACACAATGTTAATATTAAATAGAACTCTTTCTATACGGTAGAAGACCATTACTTTAACTGTGTATATATGTTATTTTGACTATGTATATATGTCTAGTGTGTATGTATGCTTTTAAATTAAATATGATCTAAAAACAATTTCTGATAAATTGTACAGTTAGGCAACCTTAATTTAAGAATAACACACTTCAATTTAAATTCTTTCAAGATTTGTGTTTAAAAACTGTGAATTCACTTATGTTTACTAAAAATATATTATTTATACTTTTATTTGCACTTTTGATGAGTTTTTCAATAAATATTTTTTGATTAAAGACTAAATACTAACTATTTATAATAATGAATGTCCTATTTACTTTTATGTTAACTGTAATTATTATGTATATGTTATGGTACACAACACCTTAATAATTTTAATGTCATGTACATTAAAGGAATCACAATTTTATATATCAATAAAAAATTATTAAGAGATAAGATCATTATTTCATACAAGGATTTTATTATTAATCATAGGTAATAAGAGGAAAATTTATTGACTTAAAGTAATAACATGCTATATTAATGCACATATACTTAAAACAAGGATATTGATTAAGAAACTTTTAATTATCATAATAAAGGTGTTTTTGTTTAATTTATTTTTCCAGTTTTTTAGGGTTATTTGTACGGAAAATTTATTTTTATGCCGAAAAACAGTAAGATATAGCAATAAATCTCGACTGCTGTGGAAACTATTCACACTAACAATAGTCGACCGTCACAAAAAGCAGGTAGCCTATGTACCCAGCATGACTAAGAGCCTTTGTCCCAAAAACGAGCATTATTACCGTTACCCAAACAAAACCTTCTTACCCTCAATAGCTGTAACACCATGTACTTGCGCTTAAACAAAATTCTCGAATAATCAATACGATGATTCGTCACGTATACGCAAAATCATTTAAAACATGCCATATTATGATTAATACATGCGCGCATTGATAACACATAACCAACGCACAACAATATAAATAACAGCAATAGTTTCTGTTATGTTAGCTATAACACGCGATTTACTTCACACTAGAAAAATAATCACTTCCGTACACCCTCTGTTGACAGCCCTGCCCTCATAAACACGACCCTTTGTCCTAACTAACGATAATCAATACGTGATATCAAAACTTTCATCAACTCAGTTGAATATTAGATAAACCTGAAACGTTACAGACTTGTGGTACTTACCGTAATATTTGCGTGTATTTCGTATTTCTTTCCATTTTTGCCAACGAATCTGCAGGTCAGTTCGTCGACACTAGCTGACATTATCTGAAACCGTTCATGGTTTTTTGGAAACACTTGTTCTAATGTCTTTATTTCTAACTTAAGGGTATTTAAGCAAGCCATTAGTGTATTCAACACTAATTTTTAAACTAAAAACTATTTGCCACATTAGAATACATAGAAATAATTTTAAGTTCACTCCCGACCAAGCAAAATGGCGGAACGCAATGGCGGATCAGATATGTACTAATTATTGACAGTAGAGGGCGCATGCATATAAAAAGAACGGGAAATCATCTGTCTCACTTTGAGGGTTTTTGATTTTTGATTAAAATAATTGAAATAATATGAACGATACTAAAAAGTGTGTTATTTACCTTTATAATGACAAATCTTTTCAAAACTTTGATGAAAATTTTTTGTCAACATATAACGTGCTACAGTTTTGTTTGGTATTCATTATCGTACTAGATTGATTTCTATCCATAAAACATTTATGGGTAAACTCGACATTTAAAAAGTTTTTAACCTAAATATTGTGTAAGTTTCACATGTGATTTCCAATTTTTACTAATTGTAGATTATGGTAACAAAATCGAAAAAAGTATTTTGACAATACTAAATAATAAGTCACTAATGACATTTGCTACATGATTTTGTAAGTCAAGTTTTTGTTTACAGTATTTCGCGGAATGAATACATAACAATATTTTATCAAGTGTATAAGTTGTATAAATATATATTATAGCTGTATAATTATATTAAATAGCTTTTCATATTGAAAAGTATTTATTATGAGTTAATACTTCAAAAATATTTATTTGACAGTACTATTCTTAATACAATATTTAGTGTTTTAGGTATAATCGAATATATAAACTCATTTTAACATGTGAATAATTATTATTCTAAATAGATTTATTAGAAACACAGCAAACAATTTCAAAAAATGGATTATAAATCCAGAAATTATGGATCCTCAAGTAAAAGGCGACGTTCCTATTCTCCTGAAGTTGACTCCCGGGATAGACACAAAACGAGAAGAACGAGCCCGCCTAAATTAGAAAAAAACGATGATTTTAGCTTTTTGGATCACAAAAGAAATTTAAACAAAATTATCTCCTATAGCAATGATGGTAATCCCATTGTGAAAAATCTAGACGATTTTTGGGTGTTTGTCAAAAAATATGAAGCTACATTGAAAAAAGCGGGAAAACCTATCTTAGAACAACAGACAGATGTAACAGAATATAATGATATTGGTATACCTATAAGCTTTTCTAAGCATCACTGTATTAATTTTATAAGTAAAATGAAATTTATGGATGTGTACGATGAGAGGAACAAGAAAAAGTTAAATAAAGATATTTTTGATATATTTCTCAATATTGTATCTATATATTTAGACTTTAAAAATAAAGAAAAATTTGATAGGTTAAAAAAGTTACGTAAAGCTCAAAGTGAATTACCAGTTGCTAAATACAGGTAAGTAAAAAAATTTAGTTATACTCTCATTTTTAACATCTATAATATATAAAATAATGTGTTTGTTGTCTACATATAGACTGAATTTTGTCAAAATTTTGGGATACCAACATTTTAATCAAAGAGTAAGGGCATATCTAATAGCTAACTACTTTATATTTAGTGTCTATGTATTTTAATATCAACCCCAAATATTACTAATATATAAATTTTCTCATATTCTAGGAATGAAATAGTATCAGCGGTACAAAATGAAAGAGTGGTGATTGTGGCCGGAGACACAGGTTGCGGTAAATCAACACAAGTACCGCAGTACTTACATGAAGCGGGATTTCAAAATATAGGTAAGAATGCATAAAATACTTAATAACATGCATATATTAAAAAAATTAATACCCTGTTTGGTTTTTGTAGCATTTAAAATGCAGCCTGCACACAATAACTATATATTTTTTGATCAAATAAGACCTTTTTTATTTGTCTCATATTGGAATTATTAAGTGTGCAATCACGTCTAAAAGTTATAAAAATTGTAAGAGAGACATCCAAGTATGTGCTCATAAACTTTATAGTTTGATATCATTACTTAGAATTTCATAAGAAAGCCCGATAGATGGCACTATTGAAATTATTATATTTCTATGTATTTCCAGCTTGCACCCAACCCAGAAGAATTGCATGTATTTCACTATCAAAGAGAGTATCATACGAAATGTTGACTCAGTTTGATACAAAAGTTGGATATCAGATCAGATTCGAGAAAAGCAAAACATTGGATACTAAAGTATGTTTCATCACTGAAGGTTTGCTCTTGAGGCAGGTGGGTTAAGATAATTTTAAATTTAATACTGAGAAAGATACAACACTTATTGCAGTATTCTATAAAACTATATTAAATTTGTGATATATGTATTGTGCTAAGTAGCAAAACTAAATGGCAGCAACTAATACAATAATAATCTACCTACATTACACTTGACATCATATTATTATTTTAACAATAACAAGCAAGCATAACTAATATATATAACACTTATATATATGTATAAATTAATATACAAATGTCTGTGCATTCAAATTTTTAAATATGTTTATGTTATATTAAAATAACCAAATCTTCTCATAATATTATAACTTAAAATGTTTGTATCCTTAATATATCTTAATTTCAGATGTCTTCAGATAATCTGCCCGAGTATGATGTTATAATTTTAGATGAGATACATGAGCGTCATCTAATGGGTGATTTTCTGCTCGGTGTACTAAAATGCCTCATACATACAAGAACTGATATAAAACTAGTTCTCATGTCTGCAACTATTAATATTAAGTTGTTCGAAGATTACTTTTCAGCCGAGTCCGCTGTAGTTATACAGGTAATTATCAAAAAGTTTTTATATATTTGTTTGTTCTTGTTTAATATTTATTTTGTTTTTTTTTATTTCAGGTCCCTGGCAGACTGTTTTCAATAGAATTAAACTACAAACCTATACTCATAGAAGAAAAACCTTCCAGGCACGATAAATTAGATCCGCAGCCATATGTACAGATTATGCAGTTGATAGATAGCAAATATCCTAGTTAGTATTATATATTAATCAACTAATGTCAGTCAACTACAATATAAAAATATCTTATAATGGAATGAATATCTAAGAAAAGTATTTGCATGATCAAGGTTCTTTTCTTCCATTTATAAATTGTTTGCTGTTATTTAGTATCTTAGAATATAACGAGATGGCGCTTAAAATAAAAATGTTCAGTATCAAATTATCATGTATAGCGCCATCTAGTTCTCTTCACCAAAATATTTCAACAATTTTCAAATTATTATTTAATATGCTTCTTGTCAATAATAAATTAATTACAGAGGAAGAAAGGGGCGATCTATTGATATTTATGTCTGGTGTACAAGAAATAACTACAATATGTGACGCGGCGCAACAATATGCGGAGAAAACTAAGAATTGGATTGTACTGCCATTGCATAGTGCGTTGTCGCTTATTGAACAAGATAAGGTAACATATTGTATTATAATACATATAATTTTGTTTTAGTCTAAATATATTAAGTATATAAATTAAAGTGATTAAGTTTAAAAAAAATAAATATCATATTTCATAGACCCGATTCCTTCTATTGTATTGCAAGATAGATGTGTCATTATTATTGCTATTTCGGTTTTTAAAGATCATTTCAACGAAACAAATATTTTAAATTAAAAATGTTGCATATTTTGCTATTTTTAAATAAGACATACTTACACAAAGATAGTTTTTCAAACATAAACAAATGCTACAATAAAATTTTCATAAAAAGTATTTATTTTTTTTGTTTTCTATTCAGATTTTTTTAGTATTCATTCATTTTACCAAACTATTGGACAAGTTTTGATAATTGATTGTAGTTTTCAAATTTATAGTTTGCAAATTCTTATGAATTATGTTCGGCTTATATAAATAGTAAATTGTTGTTTCTAATATTAAGTAAAAGATAGTCTACCTTGTACAGGACCATACAACTGAAGAAACTAAATTACAAATGAATATCTAAATTAAAAACTAATATGAGACAATTATTTAATATGATTATGTTATTTTCTTTTAGGTGTTTGACTATCCGCCAGATGGCGTTAGAAAATGTATAGTCTCAACGAACATAGCCGAGACATCCGTCACTATAGATGGCATAAGATTTGTTATTGACTCTGGAAAGGTAATGAAATTATACTTGCTTCATTTTTTTTATATGATTGAGACTTAATAACAATTTCATAAGATTATACATATTTTCTGAAACATTTCCTTACATATAATTGAAGATTTGGTGAACTTTTACTATCTTTTTTAAATGGTTGTGATTTGTTTAAACAATTTTATGTTTATATTTTATGCTGTATATGTATGTGAGAATTTTATATATTTCCAGGTCAAAGAAATGAGTTATGATTCGTCAACAAAAATGCAAAGGTTGAAAGAATTCTGGATATCAAAGGCTAGCGCTGACCAGAGGAAGGGGAGAGCGGGCAGGACTGGTATATGATAGAATTAAATACATGAATTACAAATATATATATATTCTTGTATGTAATAGATGTGCTTTTGAAACTATCTATTTTAATGATTAACAAAGAAATTTAATGTCGATTTTATGAAAAAATATATTGTATTTAATGCAATGAAATGTCGGTTCACTATATATTTCATACAGTAAAATTAAAAACTCCCTGAAAGGAAAAAAAATCCCAAGTATAAACTATAAATAAATACAAAAGTTCCAATATTTGAAACATAAAAAAAAAACATTTAATAAAACAAACTATTATTATTAAAAGCCATGCAGTATATATATTATCAACATATTAATTCAAATTAATGCACCATGTATAGGGCCACAAAAACGCTTGAATCCAAATCAATATTAATTCTAACACCTGCAATTATTTTCCAGGTCCAGGCGTTTGCTACAGAGTTTATTCAGAGCAGCAGTTCAATGAAATGGAGCCGTACAGCACTCCAGAGGTATCCCGTGTGCCGATTACGTCACTGCTGCTATTGATGACGTCACTAGGTGTTAATGACGTCAGACGGTTCCCCTTCATAGATGCACCGAGTGATGCCGCTATTGAGGATGCTCTGTTAGAGTTAAAACAGCACGTGAGTATGATATTCCATACTAATATCTTGTAAGTTCAAACTATATGCGACTAGTTTTTCTGTGTGAATGGAAAATTCTAGTGTGTATTTAGTTTGTTGTGTAAACATGTGGTAAGGATATTAGATTCTAGTCAGGTAGTCAGATAATGTAATGAAATGTGATCTGTTCGTTAAATTATAACTAAAAGTGCTAATTAAAATTAATCAAACACAGTCTGTTCAATATACATTATACAATATGTATCTTACCAATTCAATAAAAAAAATGTTTTATATATATTACTTGTACCATTATCACGAGGACATTTTAGATAATAAATATTCTTCATCATTTATAAATAATACCTTGCATATAAATTAACTTAATATATATATTTCTAGGGAGCATTATCATCCAATGAGAAGTTAACACCACTCGGTCGGTGTATATCTTCATTACCTTTGGAAGTATCACTAGCTAAGTCGCTAGTGATAGGTGCCACTTTACCTCCGCAGTGCCAATATGCTTCACTAGTACTGGCCGGAGCCCTAGGGCTTCGTGGAGTGCTCACGAGGAGAGGAAGAGACCTAGATTGTGAGGTAGTTATCATAACACGGTTCATGAAATATTGGACAGCTAGGAATATTTTGGTTTGATAAGCTTAATAATAATTAGGATGAGTGGATTGTCATCGAATATAATAAATGAGTCGTATAGAATCAAAGGCGGCAATCTACACTTAGCCTGAAATCAGAGAATTGAACATTTTCGGTTTGTGTCGTCCGATTCAAAAATAATATTACGTAACTTTATTTTAAGTGATGTAAGTATTGATGCGCTTAATATTAAACTCTCATTGTGTACTATAAAAATAACAATTTGAAGAAATTTAGAAAAGAATTTTGCAGAATGCCGGATTTGAAACCAAACATCTGAGAATGCCGTATTTGATACCAAATTATGTCGAGATTGCCGTTTATGAAACTGACTAAAAAATTAACTCGTTCAGGGTTGTCAAAAGGATATAAAAAAATGTTATAAACTTGTTTTAAGTATAAGTGTATTTTAAAAAAGGCTGACAATTATAATTTAAAACTGTGTAACTTTTTTTCAGATTTTGTTCAGGAATATTAAAAGAACCGCATGCAAATCCATTCACACATATACACATATAGTGGTCAAATTTATAACACTCATCTTTTGTTAGGGTTAAAAAACATAGAATACACTTTGTCTTAGTCGTGACGTGACAGCCCTATACATTTTACTTGAGTTTCTTCGCCAAGTTTTGTTTCCATTTTTCTGAGTTTCTCTGTCGTTTCCGGGCAAACTTATTTATTACAGGCTTAGAATGTACATCCATGATTCAATTTATACATATATTTTATAACAGTAATCACAATAAATAAAATAATTCAATAAAACACGGACACAAATTCGTTAGAAACTTCATACAGACGTCATTAGATCACGTGACCACACGGACGCTTGTGATTGGTGGAATGAGTTAGAATGCCGGGTTTGATTCTTATGCTGTTGAAGATTGCCGGATTTGATGCTAAACCTGATTTTCAAAAAGGATTTCACTGCGAGATAGTCGTTTTTGTTATAAAGTAAATGAAGTACGTAACGTTATTTTAAATTTCCTGTGTGTGCCTTTGATTCTATACGACTCAAATATTATATAATTTAAAATATATTTAACTTGAATACAATATATAATAAGTATGGTTTGAATTTGAATTCTGCTTATGCTATGAAACTATTAAATTGAGGTGCGAGACTCGGCAGATAATTTATTTCTTTAATTAAATAGTACAGCAAAATAGTTCAAGATGAGAAGTGCGGTTAGAGCTATCTATATCTATATAGCTATATTAATGAATCCCTACTAATATTATAAATGCGAAAGTAACTCTGTCTGTCTGTCTGTCTGTTACGCTTTCACGCCTAAACCATTGAACAGATTTTAATAAAACTTGGTACAGAGATAGAGTTACCTTGAGAAAGAACAGGATAGTTTTTATCACAGACTTTTGAAAGGTTCTCTTGGAAACACGATATAACCGAACTCCACGCGGGCGAAGAGGCGGGCGGAAAGCTACTTATTTATATGAAGATTATATTTCTTTAATTCAGTATTGGAAGTATAGATAGCGCTGTTATTAATTATTTTCATATACATTACATTCCATTAATTCAATACTGCAAGTATAGACGGCGTTAATCATTATAATTCTAATCACATTATCCGCTCTTCACTATAAAGCCGTTCAGTATCACAGTTTGATAATATATTATATAATAAAAAAGGAACAAATAGAAATATATTATATAATGAATACATTTATAAACTAACCTAGTTATAACTTATAAGCAATCTACTAGCACTTTGTAATGTAACATACTTTATTAAATAAAAAGCTTTATTATTATTATTATTATTTCAGAATGCTCGAAAGCCAGATGAATCAGATCATGGTGATCCTATAACACTTCTATGTTTGTATTGCTCGTGGTTGAAAGAAAAATCTTCGGGTTTAAGTCGAGCTTGGTGCAGACGACGTGGTATAGAAGAACAGAGATTATATGAACTAACTAAATTGACCGCACAGCTAAGATCGTTATTACAGGTGATATAAACTTTATTAATAATTATAATACATTATACGAGCTAGGGTCTTGGTTAAGTTAATGTTTAGTGGTATCTTACTTTGATTTCAAGGGTAGTCTTGGTGTAAAACTTAAATGTATTGTCGTTTCTGTAAAAGTAATATATATATAATCAATATATTTTTATTTTGTTTCGTATAAAATTTATCATGCAATGGAATGATAAATATTACAAATGATGAAAATATTGTAAATAAATATGAATATATGTATATATGTTTTTCTCTAAATCCAATGTAATAAAAATGTTTTAGGGATCTTAATAACTATTTACTCATAATACAAATATATTTCAGAAATAAATTATTACATAATTTCAATGAGTTGTCAGAAATTACTTATTGAAAATTTAATATTAATAAGTTTAAAGAATGTGACGAATTTAAAGTTTAATTTTATTACTTAATATTTAATACTATTTCAGGATAACAATCTATTGGATTCTCCGGAGCCGGAGACAATGTCTTCATCAGAGAGAGCGATGAGACATGGACAATTGAAACAACTCAAAGATCTTAGAAGGTACATACATTAATATATATGTGTAGATTAAGGGTTAAATTTTTTTTATACTACCACTTAGTATTTTTTAAGTCAACCCAGAGTTTAATGTAGCAATACTAGAGAAATCTCAATATGGAGACAAAAAGACTTAAGATTTTGTATTTTCAACCAAATTAATAAAATTGAGTAACAAATATAAATGGGTAACAAGTAACAACCCATACCTCCCACATATACAGGGTGACTGGTGAATTACTATCGATATTTGAGGACGTGATATTTGACGATCATATATGACAAAATAAAAATTCATATAACATAAATATTAATAAACTTCTAAGTAAAGTTAACCAAAAGTTGTGTAATTAATTACGCATCGTGTGAACACCCTACAGATTAGGTATACACTGACACTCACACATACGCGTGTCGTGACGTGGTGTTGTATCAGCACGCCGCCGCACGCGTCCACACTTGAACACTTGGAACGTGTCAACACTTTATTTATTTATACGGAAATTTTGTCAAAAATTAAGTACCTATTTTTTTTACATAATTGGAATGAGAATCATGTACTGAGTATTCTCCTTAAATATTGATAGTAATTCACCAGTCACCCTGTATATATTCCTATTATTTATATAATGCATTTTTGTATATCATTAAATAATTTCAAACCTTAACCACATATCATTAAAGTTGATTATCCAATAACCAGACAGTACAAACAGAAGGCTGCTGAGGATTCAAAACGTCGTAAGCGCCTCAAGGTCGACACTTGGGAGATAGCTGATGATAATGATGATGACGTCATCGATGTAAGAGATATTGAGTTCAGGATGACCAATGATGCTGCGAGGATACGGGAATTGATTAACGGAGCCAGTACTAGCAGAGGACAGGATCTTATCATGTTAAAGGTAGATATAATACTAATATAATATAATAATAGATATAATATTTGAAGATATAGTGCGTTTGTGCGCATTCAATAATTTGACATCACACCTACACTATCCGTGTACACTCACACAAATGCAAAGTTCAGCATAAGTCTAACGGACTATACTTGAATTAATGCGATTAGAGTGTACAATAAAAAATCAACTTTATGTTTATGGTGCTTGAGTTAAAGGTACCAAATACTGTTGGTATATATAAGTTTTTCATATATATTTTATTTGAATTAAATAAATCAATAATGAAACCTATATTAAGTATGTCTGAAGAATAAGTGTTCATTAAACAAAACTGATATTGAAGTAATTTAATGCAGACATAATTGGGATCAAAACTCAGTAACGCTATTTTTAAGTTCCTACATCTCAAAATTAATATTTCTATATTGATAACAGTTGAAAAATAATTAAAATATAAAATGCAGAAAAATCTTCAATGTATTTTTAGTAATCAATAACATTATTAATAGCAAATGTAAATATAATAACAAAAATTATTACATTAACATTTCATTTTGAATATATAGCGGTACATTACATTAAGTATTTAATAACGTTTCATTATTATTCAATACATAAAAAAATAATAAAATTTATTAAATATTATCTTGCATAAGAAAAAAAAAACCAAAATAATATTTTGACCCCGACGTGATTTGAACACGCAACCTTCTGATCTGGAGTCAGACGCGCTACCGTTGCGCCACGGAGTCGTTGAGAGAATGAATGAAATTGTTAACAACATTTTATATAATGCAACAGATAATTTAATAACATTTATTAACAAAAGAAAATAAAACTGAATTGGTAAAAATATAGATAAAACATATTTTAAGAATGATATTAAAAATCTGCATTTTTTCAGATCGTGTTATGCAGAGCTTTGTATCCGCAAATAGCAATCGCAGACGAATTCAATTACTGCAAGGTGAGTAAATTAACATAAAGATTATTATAAAAAATATAACATAGAAATATATTAAGTTTAGAAGATTTACATTACAATATAAATATATATAAACCTAATTATTACTCAGACAGAGCAATTATATCACACTTGGAGCAAACCATTCGTGTTTCTACATCCTACATCATATTTCGGGAGATATCCTAAAGTACTGCAACTGACTGAGACAGACATACAGACAGCGCCGGGGTATAAAAGCAAGCTGCCACTATCAAATAAACACCAACTATTGTGTTACTTGTGAGTATATATAATTTTTTTAAAATTAGCAACATTATTGTTATAAATCTAAATCCTACTAATATTATAATTGCGAAAGTTTATGAGTGTGTATGTATGTTTGTTACTTCTTCACGCTCAAACGGCTGAACCGATTTTGATAAAAATATGTATACAGGAAGCCGACGTCCAGGAATAACATATAGGCTACTTTACATCCCGGAAATTCGCGGGTAACACCGTGGGGCGCAGCTAGTAATACTATAATAAAAATTATGAAATTCATTAATATGATTATACAGGGTGACTGGTGAATTACTATCAATATTTAAGGAGCATACTCGGTACATGATTCTCATTCGAATTATGTAAAAAAAATAGGTACTTAATTTTTGACCAAATTTCCGTATAAATAAATAAAGTGTGTACACGTTCCAAGTGTTCCAAGTGTGGACGCGTGCGGCGGCGTGCTGATACAACAACACGCCGCCGCCGCGTCTGTGTGAGTGTGTGTGTATACCTAATCTGTAGGGTGTTCATACGATGCGTAATTAATTACATAACTTTTGGTTAACTTTACTTAGAAGTTTATTAATATTTATGTTATATTAATTTTTATTTTGTCATATATGATCGTCAAATATCACGTCCTCAAATATCAATAGTAATTCACCAGTCACCCTGTATATATATGTTTGTCTATTTCACCAGGTCACTCCTTGAAACTACAAAGCCATACATAGTTAATTCAATGCGTATGCCGGCAGCGCAGACATTGCTTCTTCTAGCACATTCTATAGATACAAACTCTGGATTCACAAGGTTGGCAATTTTAATATTTATACTAAAACTATAACTAAAATTATTATGCAAAATTAATATAATATATAGAACACCAAATATTTATAATATCTTTAGTAAGATGCTCAATGATAAATGAACAGTTACAATATTACTCTCATACATTTCCATATATTTTTATATTTAATATAATATTATTAATTTTATTTATAACAGGATAGTATGTGATTCCTGGCTTCTCCTGGAATTCCCTTTCCCTGAATCTGGATGTCAGTTATTATACAAAGCATCCACAATAAGGAAGAAATGGGACCAACTGATTAATAGAAAACTTGCAGGTAGTTACAAAAATTATTTGTATGTATGTTCATTTATTAATAATACATAAAATACGAAATATATTTATATATAATATATAATGCTTGTACTTAAATAGTATTTGCTACTGATAGTTGTAATTCTTGATAAATAGTATCAAGTTGAAAAGAGCTTGAAATAAAATGATATATGTAAATTATTATAAATTTCTTCACTCATATAATAAACATATTAATACATGAGTAATCAATTGTATAAAGTTATAAGAAATTATAGTATAAAAGTGATGTGTAGTTGAACAATGATCAAAATCATTTAGTAACTATTGATAAATAAGAATTAGGTGTAATATTAAATCTAAAATATTAAAATTTCATTCTATTTATAATCAAATATATTATGTAACTAATAATGTATTCAAATTTCAGATGCAAATCCCAACAAATCAGTGGAAACCGAGCTTCAGAAATCAAATGAAATGGGTTATGAGGAACAACAACATGAATTATCATGTGATATAAGTAAATATATGAACTGTGATGTGTCATATACTATCAAGAGGTTGTTGCCGGGGGACTTGAAAGTATTGTATGATGGTAACATTCATCCAGATATTTCTCCGAATCCATTCAATGAAACATATATCTGTAAACCTCATGATAAGAAGGGTGGTGTGTATGTAACCGATAATATTGTATATAATTGGTGAGTTTTGAATCATTTTAATATATTAATGATGATTATTGGAACTTGAAATTAATTATATGGGTAATAAAATGGAATTGAATTTGTATTTATATGAAAAATGTCTATATTAATGTATTCATGATTTTATATTATAATGAAATATTAAATATTAGGATTCGATAAAATAACTTTATATAATTTTTCAGTGTTGTAGATTCAGAGTGGAGTTACGATAGTTATCAAGAAACCTATAGCATACCGTGGGTTTGTCCGCAATGCGAAATGACTGTCTGTCTGTCACCCTTAGAACGATTACAGCATAGAATATTCACTTGCTCGTCAAAAACTGTGAAACCGATCGAGAAGACGACTAAACGCAACAACAGACCCAATACTAAGGAATTTATTTGTGATGTCTGTAAAACAACTATGTTTCTAACACCAGTTGAAATATTGAAACATAAGAAGGCTTGCGAAATAAAGGAGGAATGAAATTATTGTTTAATTTATATACATATTTTCCTTAACAATTTGTTAAAAGCATTTGAAACTTCATTATATTATATTCTTGAAAACGCCATCTAGCGACAGACTTTTAAACTGCATTACTTCTTGTTTTCGTGATAGTTTTTTTAAATCTTTCGAAAAGATAGTAATAACTAATAATATTGTATAAATGATGTTTGTTGACTATAAAGACATAGAAATATATAAGAACTCTAAGAAATTTAAGAATTGGACAAATTTTCTTAGATTTAAAATAGAAGAAAAGATAGATATATAGACATTTACCATCACAGAAACTATAAAAGCCATAAAGGTAATAAAGCCCCCATAAAAGAAATCTCTCTCTGTAATCTATTTCCGATGTAATTTCGAAGCGTCGAACAACGCTTCTGAACTGAACGAGTCACGAACCGGCACTACTCATACAACATACAAATAATATTTGTTATCTGTGACTTTCAATACTTTATTTTTATAACACTGTCAAAATATATGACATTTACATATAATTAAAATCTGAATTTTTCGATACAGCCATTGGTTAAAGGTGTTTCGTTTATTTTAAAATGAAAGGTTAAAATATTATAACATTGTTATATAGACGAATCGTGAAAAATATAAGTGTCAAAAATAAACCATTTGATTCCTTTAGAGTATGTAATCATTCAACAATTACTTCGTTACATATAAAAGTAAATTCAATCAATAATAACACGAGTCCCACGGGCGGACAGACGAAACGCAATTCAGTTATTAATAGACAGCACAAGAACTAAAAACTAGCTTAGCGTCCGAGCAATTTAGTTGCACTATACTTCATAACTGGTTAAATAAGTTCAAAGGACAATCGTCTTTATTGCAGAATGTTTAAGTGGATAAGTCGCATGTCGCCAATTGTTCTGTTCTCAACTTAATAGGTTCCAATCATTAACGCTGGTCGTGACCCACCCTGGCTGCTGATGGCAGATCGCGATGCCCTTTTTAATTCGTACAGTAACGCACCGCGCTTGTGCGAACACACTGGATGGTTTATTACTATGAAAAACTTCACGATATATAGGTTATATCGCATTATAGACTTATGAAATAGTAGGATCATATTTATAATTCATTACTGATATGAATCGTGAAAGTTAGTTTCGCGGAAATTGTGAGAAGCTTAACGATATTTCGAATTTAGTGTCGATTAATCTGTAGGAGAATTTGAAGCTAAAACATCTATAGTTATTGAGATAATACACGAGTAACTTAGGTGTATTACTAATATATAGTTTTAGTGGTTGTGTTCAAAGGAATGACATAGTGTAGCCTTTCCAGGTCCGAGGAGCCCCGCCCCCACTCAGCCTGACATTAGGACCTACCTTGCTTGTTCTTTTTTTCTTATTAAACTCACGCAACTATGCTTTTATCTTGTTTGAAGCTTTGTATCGACTTATTACTTTTTTTTGCTTTAATTAAATTTTCAATGCAATTTATCGATTAAAACTGCTATAGAAATAGCATATGTAGTAATTAGACGTTAGAATACTCATCTTATAAAATAATCACGTATTTAAATATATAAACAAATTTTATTATTACAGCAAATGTCAAAAGAAAACCACAATAGTTTGAAGTTTATAATGCGTTCAGAAACACGGTTTTTTCAACAAACTATTCCGAAAACTATATTCTATCATATATCTCAGTCAGATACCATAAAACACGGGAATTATATAAAAACTCCTATCATAGCCGGTATATCTAATTAGGTATATGATTTATGACGGCCAAAGTGGAAGCAATTACCGACGGGATTAGGAACACTGACCGATGTTAGATTATAGTGACCACAGATTATTGATAGATTGGATTTTTATTTTAAAAAACCATTTGGTAAACTTTTAATTATTTATATACAAAGGTTTTATACATTTTTAATTATAATTTAATTCCATTATATCTTTACGAAATTAAACATTTTTGAACATATCTATTCTTTATGATATGAATGTTTTTTTTTGTATTGGTACAAATCTAATATATAGAAATCATGGTCTCCCGTTTTTGAGGATCTCATGACGCTACCAAAGTAGTTTTCTTGATGTGGCATATGGATTCGCTACTTTGTGGATCACAATCAAAATTCAAAGCCCGTTATTAGGTAAAACGATCCGAATTTAAAATCCGCTAGGGTAAAAAATGGCGCGTGCCGCCAATAGAAAAATAACAGTTATCTCATATAATTTTGTGAATTACATTAATATTATATAATTATGTTATATTTTTATAATAAAACAATTATATAATTTAATAATGATAGCATACTTATATTTTTTCTAGGTTCCTTGTGTTCAGTGGGAATTAAAACAACGAACAATATAGTAAAATCGTTACAAAATCTAAAGCTTTAACAACAATTAAGTGAGCTCAGTTAAAATCAGTCCACAATACCTGTGTTTTGTCAAAATCGCAGCCGGTAATTTTCATTTCAGACAGCAGTAAAACCTTTTTGGCGGGAGTATCACTTTTTTTTATCTGTGCGTATATACAAAGGCCGATCGGTAATGGCCGCTTCCCACGGCCGGGAGATTAATACGCACGCATGTCATACCGCTTACGATTACCCGCGCTTAAAATTGCAGCGTTTTTGCCCTTTTTGTTATAGTTTTTTTTTTATATTATTTTTCAAAAAACCATCCACCGAGTCTTTTGTGTATCCGTTTAATTATTATGAAAGTTTGTCTTCTTGTTGGGGTTCATTCATTTTATGTTTGTTATAAATACTTAGCTGTCCTTGAATGATAATAATTATATTTCTTTTTAACTAGATTCCATTGGTTTCGTATATGTTGGCTATGTAGGTATAATATGAATAGATAAAATATAATAATTGCTTGTTGATAATTTTCTTAAAATATTTATGTTCTCTAAAACAATGAAATATTTTTTTTAGTTTCCAATTTCTAAGAATATAAAAATATTTTGAGGGTCTCACTGCCTTTAGCCTTTGATTGTATTTATCATCAAAATTCTAAATTTATCAATTTCAATTACTTAGCATAAAGCCTGCCTATAAGAAAATAAATTGCAGTCTTATAAAAAACTATAACAAAAATTATTATATCTTACTACCATATTCAAGTATTATTTAATTTAGATTCCGCTTAATAATCATAAAACCACACAAAATTTAAATTTAGACTATTGGCTAAATAATTTCCACTGTTACATATTAATATAAAACCTCCTTATTAACGAACAGATTGCACATATAGGATTATTAAACAGTAAGAAATTAAAAAAAAAAAACAGCAACCAGTTACGTAAGGTAAGTATTTTCAAATGATTTGAATCAAATCTATAGAATCGTAAATATTGATGCGTGAAATCCGTTTACAAAGACTTAGCGCCACATCTGACGTGACCCTTATTACCTAAGACATAAGGTCCATTACGATCCACGTAGCGGGAGGTCCGATCGTTCGAGGTTGTCATATCTACTATTGTAAAACTTTTATTGTTCAATGAATATTATAAAATATAATTGAATTACAATTGTTATTTCAAAAGTCGATGACATTTAATATTTAGTTTTTGCCTCTTTTCTCTCGATTGTATCGCCGGCGGCAAATTAAAAATTGAAGTTCGAAATTCAAAAACTTTTTGAAAATCGAACCACGGAACAGAAGATTTGAATTTATTAAATTATTATAAATATTGCAATAATTTGAAAACAAATAATAATATAGGAATACAATTGATAAAGTCAAATGTCCGGAGAACAAATAGTGTGAACCAAAAAAAATAAACATAACCAGGTGCAATCTTTATAGCTAATCAGGCACGACATGAGAGTCATGTTGTAAACGATTGTGATTAAAAAAACATACGAAGATCACACTTATTATAATCTGTTTGAAATATTTTAATGATTTTTTTTAAAACTAAAATACATACTTAAGTCACTTTTTTAATATAAGTACAATTTTACATTCAAAAGGCGTCTACTTAGGAAAATAACAATTTTCTTTTAAAAATTATGTGTCTAATTAAATATAAAATTTTATATGAACCAATTAATTATTATCAATAGTCAAATTTTATTTTTTATTTATATTAAAGAATACAATAGCTAATAGTACAATAAAATCTAAGCCGGCAGGGACATGCGGTGTAGCGTGCCGCCGCACTATAAACTGTGTAACTGTCTCCCACTATCTACTAGATGCTATCTGTGCAATACAAAAATATTACCCACACACAATCTAGATTTGTTAACTGTGTTGTGCTTTTAGCGCTCAAATGAATTGGCTGGTTGGAATTTTTTTTTTAATTTAAACTTGTCCGTATAATCATGGCATAATAAAAAAAAAAATAATGCGTACTTATTTGATGTATGGGATTTAAATTTCGAATACATTTTATATGTTATATTGCCATTTGCCATAATAGTTTAGAAGTCTTATATTTTATATGTATACTTAGGCAACTATGGATACTTTTTAAAACCAAAAAATAATAATGAAAACCATTATAAAAGGAGGGAAATATAAAACAATTAAAGGAAAAATAATTTACGGGCGATCTGGGGTTGGGAAGGGTAGGTATTTAAGGTTAAAAAATGGTTTTCCCTGATTTCTGGCTAAACTAAGTCCTTTGAAAAAGTTATGTTTCAAAGTTGTAGGTAATAAAAAGGTCCAAAGCTTTTGTATTTACACTTTTTTCACATAACTTCAAAATTAATATGAAAAATTCAAAAAACCAAGTTTTTTATTTATCAGTAATTACTAAAATATATAGGTATATCTATTCCACTTTTTATATAAAAAAATATGTTCTCAAACGTTACTAGCTTCTGTTGGATAACTATTTATTTGATTTTCATGAAATATATTATTTAAAAAACAATATTTACATTTTACACTTAATCCATTTGATATCAGTTCGGGTTTATGAGTATTTTATACTTAAAGATTAAAGAACATTTAAAAATAAATTTAATACACACAATCGACAATTAAATAGGTCGCAGTTGTATAAAATATTTTTGTTCTATAAACTGTAAGCTTACAAGTTTTTATTGTTAAATTAAATACTTACGTAAATACGCGTGTATATAGGTAAATTAAGAACTTTTATCTATCTAATGAGATCTAAGACTTTCGCGAATATTCATTCAAATTAAACTAATATTTTCGGATTACTAAGCATTATTTCATTATTTTTAATAACTACACTAGTATTTACGACCTTTACTTACTTTGCAGCAATTATGATCACGTAATAAAATTAGCGTAGTTAACTGAAAATAAATATAAGTATCCTTTTAACTATGTGTAAGTATTCAGTGTAATAGCGCAAACTAGTGTTAATATTATCAATAAATTAGTTTTCTTCACAAATTCAAGATTATAATTAATGAAACAAATAAAAATTTTGACATTAGCAACATATTTCACGATTCCAGTGCGAATGAAACCAAAAATACCTATAGGTATGCTCAGTTTAAACTGTCAATCGAATTTGAGTATTATATTGGTTGGTTTTAAAGTTTTTTTTACAAAAAAAACTTATATTTTATATACATGTAGTTAATATGACAATTAGTCAGTGGTGGCCTAGTGATTAAAAGGCCCGCCTCTCATGCACGAGGGCGCGGGTTTGATCCAGGCCCGGGCAAGTACCAATGTGATTTTTCCGAGTCATATGTACTTTCTAAGACTATTTTGAGATCACTGATTAATGCATTCCCAAAGAGGGTTGCTGTCAGGCGGCCGGTTGTAAAAACAATTAGACAAAACTATTCACAACATTTAAGGCAGACCCTGGCTAAGGATGAGAAATCGCCAGGTAAAAGAAGAAGAAATTAATATGACAATTACAAAGTTATGGTAATAGTAGTCTGACAGACGATAGTTTTCATAAAAAAACATATTTTTCAAATACCTAAATGATAAAAGTAATAATTTTTAAATTGTTGAGTCTCAATTTATTATTTCAGGTTGGTAATTTTGGTAAATATTAAAATAAATGTAGTTGAATATTAATTAAATTAATATATTCTGTTTAAAATATGAAATAGAAATTTAATAGCTGTAATATTTTAATAGAACAAGTATTATTTTATGTGGGTAGTTGTAATTTGTAATTAGTGGTAAGGTTGTTAATTACTGTAATAATAAAAGCTTCAGGGTTGATGACTGAACATTTTGAAGACAAAAATGATCCTGTTACTTCATTTGTTAGGTACCTATAAACTATATATAAAACAGTTTTTAGGGCAAAAAGATCGAAAAAATACCTTTTATAAGTATTTGTCATATGTCCAGGTTATTGTAAAACCCCAAAAAAAAAATATTAGAAAAAAAAACTTATGAATTAATGTCATATACAGCCAATGACATGATTTAAAAAAAAATACATTCATATTTAAAATTTATTAAATTAATAAGTAGATTTTGTGATTATTACTATAATAACACTGAAAATATGATAGAAGTGAGAGGTATAATAATTTATTTGCTTAGTTTTTAAGTATAAGTTGGTAGGTATATCATTTACTTTCATACGCCATACGGTAAGTTTGATCGATTACAATGATAGTTTATATGTAATATAGGTAGGTATAGTAACACACGATTTTTGAAAAAAAAACTTCTGATATGGAATTTGTAGTAAATATATACTTACTCTTTCTTTCTTTAATTTTAAGCAAATTTTAAGAAAGATATAGATAATTAAAAAAATAGAACCGTCAATTTAAAAATTGTTTGATCTGTGTCATTTCTTATATAATCTGTAACCTCTGTATTACATAATAATAACACACGTATATATATAAGCTGTAAACAAGTTAAAATAAAACAAAAACAGTGTTCAAAGAACAATGGTATGTATAATTCAGAACTCGCGTATCTGACATCGGCATTCCGCGCGCACCGGCTATCGTCCAATCAGCGAGAGGGCGGGAGTTTTGAAAAAGGAATTGCATTCAGCCTGTACTTTTAAATTGACAATTTTAAAAAAAGAATACTTTCATATTTATTTTTCTTTTTTTGTTTTCAATTAATAATGTCAGCTAAAAGTATTTATTCTCTATATATGGGTTTAAAATGATTAGCATTAAGTCACTAGTAAGATGTATATTATTAAATATTGTGAAGTAATGAGTTAGACGTACCTTAGTAGGAAGACGTTAACTTTCATGTGTACGTTATGATATAAGGGAAGACAAAATGGTTACTTTCAACTGAAGCGAACACACGGCAAATTCCCAGCTTTAACCAGGGTCTGCTTTACATGTTATGAATAGTTTTGGCTATTTGTTTTTACGACCAGCCGCCTGCCTGACATCAACCCTCTTTGGAAATGCATTAATCAGTGATGTCTAAATACTCTTAGAAAGTACATCTGACTCGGAAAAATCACATTGATACTTGCCAGGGCCAGGATCGAACCCGCGCCTTCGTGCATGAGAGGCGGGCCTTTTAACCGCTAGGCCACCACTGACTCCAAACTCCAAAGGAATATCAAGGTAGTTAATGGGTCATAAAATAACCGAACAACAACTTGGATTTGAACCTGCCAGCATCTTTCAGTTTCATCAGCTAGACCACACTAAGCTATATTTCCTTCAAAAAGTTCTTATTTTTTCGGATTTTCTTAAGTAAATACTCTATTATTTTACATTTCACCTGACTTTTTTGTCTCACGAACTTACGTAGTTTTTGAGGGAAAACTAATTTTTTGTGGAATGGTCTTAAAATATTTGTTATTGTATTCATTGTAAATCAGGAATTCCAAAGTAAATAAATTAATATTTTTTTCATTCGCTTTTATCATAGCTTTCTTGAAGGGCCAGAATATTACTATTTAAAAAAGATGTTTAATTTTGATTAAAAAAAATATTATATTATAGGTATGTACCTATAATGAGATTTTGGATAACGTTTTATGAGTCGTCACTTACATGAGTAGAGCACTAAGTTCCTGGACGTCATATTATCAAAATGGCTAAACTAACACTAACTTCATACTTAACTTGAATGATTCCATATAAAAGTAATAACAACATAATAAAAATAACTCACCTTATAAGGAAGCTAATAGAATAGAAAAACATCCTATTTTTTTCTACCTTTTTTTGTAGCACAATTATCTAAGACGACAATTTTAAATTAATCTAAATATAAGTATTTATATACTTACTAGCTTCCCGCCCACAGTTTCGTCCGTGTGGAGTTCGATTATATCGTGTTTCCAAGAGAACCTTTCAAAAGTCTAGAATAAAAACTATCCTATGATCTTTCTCAAGGTTAACTCTATCTCTGTACCAAATTTCATTAAAATCAGTTCAGTGGTTTAGGCGTGAAAGCGTAACAGACAGACAGAGTTATTTTCGCATTTATAATATCAGTAGGGATAGGACCTATTACATGTATAATTTTCTAAATAATTAATTCAAAATCCTTTTCATATAAAATCAATATGTCATTACGCCAGTGCATTCGGATGTCCGCCAAATGACTGGCCAATGCCATTAGCATAATGCCAATAGGGACAGTGACTCAGTGACAATAATCACCAAAATAACTTGAACCTTTAAATCACACATTATCTTAGCACGTTACGGTTCATTTTATCTGGTTGAAAATCCAATTAAATTTCATTATCATTATTTCGAGAATTATTCGTTTTTGGGTTGTGAATTGTCTCTCTGACAATGACGTCACGATATACAAATTGTGATAAAAATAAAATATTTTTTTTTTATCATACTAGCCTTTAAAAGGTAAGCCGTAACAAACAAACAGATTGACATATTAAAATATCAAGTAGTGATATTTATGCATTAAAAGAGACACTTTGACTTTATTCATACTAGTATACCTAGAATTCTATAGAAGAAAAATTAATAGCTCTATAGTATACATAATGAGTAGGTACTTATACCTAAGTTATGTTTCAGGTATGCTAAGAATTCTAAATACTCACATATATTCCCATATCGGATGCTGTGTTTCCTCTGTACGTGATAATTGATAATAATTGATCTCGCGAGGCCACGCGGCCACCCGCGTCGTATGTATTCTTATAACAGCTAAGAGCCATTATTCTCGGTTTCGGTTACTAAGGAATACACCATAAAAATGGCGTTTGTGTATCCTCTAAACATTCATCTGTTGTTCTTAATTTAAAAAAACATTAATGGCGTAATTTGGATGTAAAAAGCAATAAAACGTATAGTTTTATCGGTGATTTACGGGCATATTAAAATTAATATTTCTTATGAATCAATAATAGATGATCAGCCGCCATAAGTTATTTTCGTGTAAGTTATCACGACACAGACATTACGACAATAACTCAAAACATACCCTCGTTAGTGAGCGCGAATTTTTAAATTCATTGCGAGTCATTTGCTCCGGGATCTGTTCGGGACAGATGACGTCATTAGTTAATATACACGGAATGACAGTTTTGATACTTGACGAATATACATATCTTCACTTCATACAAAAATAAATTTAAAATATAAGAATTTTCATAGCTACATGACTATAAACAATACTAAAATTCAAGTAACATAAATATCACATAAATTTATAATTATGAAATTGTTTAAGTACTTAGTTTGAAAAAAATAAAGAATAAAAATTGCAATTAGCGAAATGATCAAGACGTATTATCCGCGTTACAATCTGTACCGGCGGCAGAGTGTCGCGGGCGGCGACATGACGAATGGCAGCGAACGTTCCAAATTTAAAATGTGCCGCGTAACGTTCCCGCTAATGGCATTGTTTATAGAAGCGTTCGAACTGCCAGTGACTTACAATATACAGCCACACGGCTGAATAACTTTGGATCACTTTTAAACTACGCATTTCATAAAAGCTTTTCCCGCTTTTAATTTAAGATTCATTTACATTATTGATGTTACGTTTGAGATTTAGCGACTCGTGTACCTTATTTTAATGTAACACGATTCTTCTTGTATTTGATTCGTGAGTAATCAACGGATTTTATCAAAAAGGTTATATTACTTTTATTTATTAGTTATACTTTGTGTTAATGTTTAAATTCTAAGTTTATCCAGTAACAGTAACAAGAGATAACGATTAATTTGTTACAAAACATATTATTAAGACTTTTATATGTAACCATAAAATTTTAGTTAAGTAGATTAAATTGTAGAGACGTAAAATAAAATAAAGTTCTCTACCAATAACAACTTCGGTTGTTTTTATTCGATTCTTTACAACAGATATCGTCGAGAGTACTTCCATCCCATAAAGCTCGCAAACAAACCCTTGAAGTAACCCTCTTAAAAATAAAAATACAATAAAACTTGAGTAAAGTGTACGAAAATGAAATTGAATGCAAATGTTCGGGGGTATCAAGATTTGTTGATTTGTAAAAGGATTTGACCATTTATTTGGACGAATGTTATCGGTCATTGTTTTATTAAATTCTAATACTTTTTTTTTTAATTTTGTTCTTTTGATGAAATGTTCCTTTTTTGAATTTCTGTTGTTCGAAAAAATGTTCTTTTTTTAAATTTCGATTTAGCTAGTGTTTTTATGATATTAGGCTAGGTAATTAGGTAGGTATAGCTTATTGATTTTTACGATTGCAATGTCAAGTATTAAGAGAAAATTGTGGGCAACTTCTTATAGATATTCAGTTTTCAGTAACTTAAAATTGTAAATATACTTATACCTAAATAAGTGAATTTAAATAATTTCATATTTTATACATAAGTTAGATTAAAAACAATATAACTTAGCTTAAAATCTTCTAAATATAGGTATCTTCTCTGTATTTGAACTTATATGGAAAGAATCTAGTTGAAACATAAGAAAGACAAAGGAAGAAGTTATGTGAAACGAAATTTGATAAAACATATGTTGGATATAACTATAGGTAATTAAAAGAGAATTATGAAATACCTAATATAAGAAGAGTAAGTATGTGTAATTGTTTTCATTTATTTATTAAATATTAGAGTAAGTAGGTACTTCTTCACACAAAGAAAAACATTTGAATCAATCATAAAACAGGCTCTTATTTAGGTATTGTAATGAATTAAAAGTTAGTTTAAAGTTTTTTTCAGTAGCTATAATAATGTAGGTAGAGTGTATACTAGTTACATTAAAACTTAAAAGAGGTTTTATATTCTAGTTTATTTTTTAAAATTTTTCCATAATTCCAAATTCAAATCCCAACGAACATAATTCCAAGCTTTAATTAATAGTTAATTGTGATTTAACGAGCTTGTCTAAGCAGTTAAAACTGAAAAACCGAGTTCGTAGTGGCTATCCTAAAAGTTACGAGAGTCTATCGATTGTGGTGAAACTTTTTTACGTATATAATAAGCTTGGTTTTTATTCCATTTCTCTGTTAATGTTTGCTAATTGGAGTTTTTAGTTACGACAATTTTGAGTGGTTGAATGAGAAGGTTTGCTAGGAAAAATTTAATGAGAGTTTGCATAGGATATACTTATAGTTAGGTAGTTACTTTATTGTTTTATGTTGTGGTTGAAACTATATGTATGTAGATAGAATAAGATAGTTTTTATCTACGTGTTTAAATTAGAATATCTAGATGATATTTAATATCTATTTACTAGGTAATGACAATAAATTTAGGTGTTATATTAATACGTATATTTGAATTATAATATATATGTATATATATTATTTGTGTAGGTATGTTGTGTTGTAATGTATAATGAGTGTTTTGTATCCAGGTACATCAATGAATTAGACAGAGCGTTTGTCACGGCCGCGTCTGATCAATAAGTCCGCGCACGCTCACACAGGACGACAAAAATTAACATTTTATACTTACTTATTATATATAAATATGTTATACTTAGCTCAGAAGAAATGTACACGGGAATCATATTGAGGGTAGGTACATAAATATATATAGTATTAATAATATTTGTTAAGTTTATTAATATATACTAAAGCTTTTACAATTTTATTTAAAAATTCCGTCTTATAAAAATTAATGCCATCAATTAAGTTCGTTATGTAATTTGAAATAATGTCATACGTGTGTGACATTGGATGCTTCACTATTGGCGGGTAAATTAATTAGTATGCGTCACAACGAATGTTTCAATTTTAAATTGAGAACACGCACGTGGGCGTGTCTCAGCCAATCAGAGATGTCACGCACTGCGACACGGTGACAATTCCGACCAATGGGAGAGCTGGGAACGTTGCGGTGACATTACCGACCAACCGGCTCGCTCGAAAATACTTTTTGAATTAAGAATTACATTCGCTATGTAGAGTGGGAGTTTCAGGATTTGAATGCTGAAAGTTCTATATTCAAATAAATAGATACCTTATATATTTTTTCTTTGTCTCTATATTTAATAAATAGATTAATGTAAAAAGTTTTCACGGACAAAATAGTTAAATAGTCAAAAGTTTTCTTTGGTTGGGAAACTATGCATTGGCGTTTCAGTATAAAATATCTGTATTTATTTGTTGCTAACTGAAATTTCTATTCAATATTATAACTATACCTATTACGATTAGGAAAAGGTGATGAAGAGCTTGCTCTTGTTATTATTTTGTGATATTGATTCAAATTCAACGATTTTCATGTCACTACATATTTTGCATTCCATTTCTAAATCTACTAAACACAAAAATACTTGCTCTTAAATATTTCATTTCAATCAAAGCCCTATAAAACTTTATAACTAACATAAGTAAAATGGAGACAAAAAAAACGATAGCATTAAGATTAAAAATACTCTAGTATAACTGTCGTGCGACACTTTCAACCAATGGCGTCGCTCTGGCTTATCATTGGCTAGCAACGTCACTAGATGTCACCGAGTGAAGAAATGTCACAACGATAGAACGAGACGGAAATATATACACTATCATACAGAAATACAGGTGAAGAAATTTAAAAAAAGAACAAATAGTGTCATTGTATAGTGTTCAGACGAAATAAAAAAAAATTACATTCAGCCAGCATTTTAGGCATAGTGATTTCACAAAGGAGTTTGGTTGATAAAAAAATATAGATGGGAAAATTATAGGAGGGAAAATATTAGATAATTAATTAGTTAAAAAACGTTTTAAATATAATGTCTGATTAAATTAAAATGTTTGAGTATTTTTTATAAGTATATCGTGTTTATATAAATAATATTAAAATATATTGTAACGTGTTGCGTGAAGCGTGCTATTTATTTATCAAATTTAGAACAATTTGATACTGACGCGAGCTTCTGATTAAAATCGATATTGGATCAAATTGGACTGAATTTACTGTTCAGCTTCCGTGTGGGAATTTTTGCGTGTTTTATATCATTATATTTAAATTTACTATTTTTTATAATATTACTATAGGTATGTGAGTTAGTTAAGTGGTTAATTTGGTTATGTTATGAAATTCAGTGAATACCTATAGATATCTAAATGATGCTGTCAGGTAGAAAGATGTTTTTATCTATATCTAAGAATTAGATATAAGCCACTTATCTATTTGGAACTAGATTTTTATAGCTATGTTTATAAAGAAATAGTAAATAAGTACCTAGGTGTTTGTAGGTAGGGAATGTTTTGGCCAAATGAAGGTTAGTAGGTATAATATCTACCTACTTTTGAAAGAAAACACAAATAATGTAAATATGAAGACAAATAAAGGATTTTTCTGAACACAATACTAAAAACAGTAGTTTCGTACAATAATAGTTTAAACTACATAAATTAATATTAATATTAAAATTTCAATACTTACTATGTGAGTTATTCACAAATTAAACATTATAAATTTAAATTAAAATCGTTCAGGCTTCTGAATATTTGGAATTTTCAACAAAATACGAGCACACGACAAACAGTTCTCACGTTTTGTCATAGCCATGGGCCAGTAATGATAATGGTTAAACAATTTAAAATATTTTATTTAAATTTATACAAATATTTTATTCATCTCATATAATATTGAAATTGTACCCAGAAGCGTAATCAAATAATATATTATGTAGAAGAAATTTTAAGTATTCCATAGCTCTGAGCAATGTTTGAAATTCGTCTCACACTTGTACGATTGTTTGTGGAATTTGAATATGGAACAGAAGGCATTCGAAAAATTGAGAAATTTTCAAATTTGGAACTCGAACAGTCACGTTATTTAGTTCACACGGAATGACTAATGAGGTATTTCTTTTAACGAATATTTGGTTGTGGTTGTAGGACTTAAATACTCATTTATATGTAAGTACTTTATAACTATGTCTTCTAAATATTAATAAAAGATAGATTACTTTTATATAACAAATTAATTCGATATATATAAATTATTAAGAGCATACGTGAATATATTATTTTTGAACAGTCGTTCGTTGGTAATATGTTCTTTATATTTTATTATAAATAACATGTAATACTATAATTGTTATATAAATGTCCGTTACAACAATGGCGTCGCGTGCTATATGACAGCTGTTCGAGATTCCGAATTCAAAATAAGAATATCCTCGCTTCGATTGTTTCGCGCCTACCCCGCGGCTAGTTGCGTGACGTCTTTAGAAGAAATACGTGCGCTATAACTTATTGCTAATAAAGGGTTCTTATATTCCTTTAAACTGTCTGCATATGAATATGGACATTCGGTTACGCACTGTGTAGGTATACCGAACGAATAACACGTACATAATAATTGCGATAATCATGTAAAATCGAACTATTATTGAACAGCGGCTAATTGGCTGAATCTTTGTGTGCCAGTTCAGTTGACTCTACCATTTGGCGTGCATTAAAAAAAATAACACCTCCTTTCATCTATTTCACAGTCGCATCAAAATATGTTATACGTTACCAAGAATTATTTACATCCAAATGTCTAATATTAGGATCGATTCTCCAAAATTCACAAACCGAATTTCCTATGGTAATAACCTGGCTCCCTAAGAAGCCGTACTCATTAACGGCAAATAAGAAAAAAAAAATAAAAATTAAAATGCTCTAGAAAGCCCCATTCTTAACTTTTCATATTCAAATTTCGAATTCGTAGGGCTTGTATACACTGGTGTTTTATATTCCATTTATAATGATAATACCTACCAATAAGTAATTTGTTTTGAGTAAAAATTAATTTAACATACCCAATCATTAATAATTTCGATGATATGTTAAGGCGAAAATGAAGGCTTAAATCTTTATAACTATGTATAAATTTTTAGTTCATATTAAAAATGTATACCTTATGTATTGAAAATAAAATATATTTTTTAATAATAATATAGCAGTCAGTGTGTCCGCGGCCTTATCAAGTTCGCGTGACGATACTTTTTAAACATAGAGCGTCGTTCTTTTTTCGAATTAGAAGTGTTCTCTTCAAAACAAATTGCTGACAAGCGAGACGTCTCGATTCTTATTTTGAATGAGCCAACCGCAGACCCCCGCCCTGACATTGTGCGATCGTTCCTAATTCAAACCTGTACATTGGACTTACGGTTTCAGTCGTCTGACATGTGTTGGAAAGAAATTAAAAAAATAGTCTATTTGTTCAGTTTATTATATATATTGGACTTATAGTTAGGATCTTTGTCTTTGAAATATGATTGAAACTTAAAAAAATATTTGAAAAAATGTATATGTAGACTCGAAATTTTTTCTGATACGTAGTTATAAATTTGTATCGATAAACATAATCGTAACGTATAGGTACATCCCTATCGATGTATAATAATTTATGTACATACTAACCTACTTAAACATATATTTATTAGTTATTTTGGTACATAATTGGTGCGATATTACATTGGCTTAATGTTATTCAAGCGTGTTTCCAATGCAAATGCTCTTGATGAGAGTTGATTATGTAAATAGAGACCCTCAAATATAAGTTAGCTACCGGAGTACAAATAATGTATCGATTAAATAATAATCGATACATTAAAAATATATTTATTTTGAATTATCTACCTACATATGTACCTATTAAATTTTCAACTATTTTTAAGTACGTACCTACCTATAGTTTTTCATAATATATTTCTAGAACTTTCGTCACACTATCAACCCTATCTTAAACCCGAGGGTATTAACAACATACAGCCAACGTCAATTACACAGACTATAATCAATTACACCTGATAATGTTGTGTTTATATATTAATGGCGGTCTGTAGCGTGTCACGCGACGTCACCTCGTCCACCAAATGTCACGTCCACAAAAATAACGGTTGACAATCGATACATTGTTACAGCAAATCATTTATTATTAAATAGCAACCGCCATTGATGCGTGATACTGTATAGCGATGTCCTTTGTCTTTTATGTGACATTTAGAAAAAAAAACTAAATGTCATTCGACGTTAGACATAAAACAATACTGCACTTATATTTTTTTAAGTTTTTTTTGTTATTTTTGTCCTTAATTAAGAATGATATATTTATTTTATAAGAATTAATATTAAGTAAGAGGTTTATTTGATTTAATTATTATTATCAGGTGAACAGAAAACTGAGATTTTTTTAATATGCTATTTTTTATAACTTTAGGTATAGTAAATTGTATGAAAATGTAAAGCATTAAAAATATATTGTTCACTTATTAATTTGTTTTCACTGATCAATGAATATGCTTAATTTCTTTTGTAATAAGACAAATTAATAAAAAAATCTCTAGTTAGCGTTACTTTTGAGACGAATAAAACAAAATTATGTTACTTTCAATATGAACTATGAGCGGGTATATTATAGTGAAAAATAAATACAAAAAAAACATATAATAATTTTAAATGTTTTATTTACTCAGTAATGTTTGGCAAAAAGGAAGAATATTATAAGATGCTTATTCTTAGTGCACACCGTACTTATTGTTAATACTTTTTGGTACTTAATTATTAATAATTTTATGTAACAAAAAAAAAAATTACATTACAAGTGAAATACATAAAAGCTTATTTACATTTTAAATAATAATTTCGTTGTTTAGCACCAAATCTAAGTAGTAATTACAATATATTTGATAAATACATAGTTCTGTATACATTCGTAACAAGACAGACGAACATAGAGTTTACAATGTTCATTACAGAATAATCACAAACAGACCTACATACAATCAATCATTGTTACTATATTATATACATTTATTGCACATTATTACTATGGAATGTCGTATTTTTTTACAAATAATTAATCTATTATGACTAATTTCAAAGAGACTTATAATGAGCTTTATATATTTACAAAGCCTTACGGGCTTAGCGATAAGCATGAGAATTTAAGGTACTGGTACGATCACAAGGGTAGTGGGTTTGATTACAATGAGGTCACGTGGTCAGTTGGAGACGGCTGGCGTGCTTCTCACTGTGGAGATTCCTCTTACTCCTTGAGAAGAAGGCCGCGGTACATCCACCCACTGAGCATCTATGAAGAAGCTGTGAATGGACGCTCTCACAATGTAATTTAAGGCAGGATAAGTCTTTAAAACTATCTCTGCATCCCCGACATGGGTAGTAACCGTCTTTATTCTGATGAGGCGCCTCGTCTTCTACGCAATAGTTCAATTTCAAGGATAATGGAGGGGAACAGTTTTGGTTTTGATACGCAAAAGAGTTCAGACCGGGCGGTAGAAACCCGAATGGTAAGGGAGGAAAGTTTGGAAGCATCCCGAAAGGCGTAAACAGAAAGGGATGCTGACTAAACATGTCGCGACCGTTCAAATATGTTTCGGGCATCGGAATAGTTGGGTACGGCGCTCCGAATGGCATCTGTCCTAAATAATTTTTTGGTTTATTCAATTCTTTAGCGCGGTAATATTTTTGTGATTCAATATAGGGCACAGCACGTTCTTCTTCGTTGAATTTTAATATTATATCTATCTGTTCCTTTAACCTTTCCAATACACGGGATTCGTCGTGAATTTTCTGATCTGATAGCAGTCTTCTGTGTAGATTAGCATTGGAATTGTGTCGATCTCTGTTCCGTCTAGTCGTGAAGGCTGCCTTGCATCCTTCGTTGTTGCATCTGTACATTACTTTGAGATGCACGTTCTGGTAGTGAGTTTTAAGTATGTATATGTTTTGGAATAGCTTATCGCAAACTTTGCATTTTAGAGGATTGTCAGTATCTATGGGGACGTCGCTGGTAGTTATAAAGAATCCGTTGTCAAAATGTCCGTATATCTGTCCGTGGTTGTCATCAGAAGTGTAGTCGTAACTCGATACTGATGAAGACGGTGATCTATCAGAGAAGTCTGTGGAATCGTTCAAGCTCATGTTGTATGAACCCAGTTGGTTGTTACATTCAATTTTCTTCGTAACACTCGGAAAGTCCCCCTTCGAGAGACTCTCTAATCGTTTTAATGAATTTTCTGTTGAGAACTCATTATTGGTTTCGTCAAATCTTTCATGTTTTGTTGTCTCGCACTTGTCTGTAGCTTCCTCTTTGACCCTTAAGTCTTGCGGCCCAAAGTTCATTTCGCCGTTGTCCGTGTCCGTCGTGGGTTCTTGTTTAATTTTAATGTTAGTTCCGTTCTCGCATGGTGCGTTATAATTAGTACCATTAACATTCTCTTCGCATTTAACTCGTTTCAAATTCAGAGCTTCGTCATTTTGGTAGTTATCTTGCTTAGTGTCTTGTTTGTCGTGATCATCACTTATGTAGTTCTTTTCCAGTCTTGTTGGGTTAAGGTTTTTACGTTTCCTTTTTATAACCTCGGGGCTCGTTGTCTCTTTAATACTGTCTGTGTTTTCGTTATTGTCGCTAACGCTTCTTTGGTCGTATTCGTTTTCTGAATCGTCCATTGAAACTGATGATTTATTGAGGCTCGTGTAATACACGTTAGTTATATTGTCATTATCATCATCATCATCATCACCAGCCACGACTACGATGCCATCATCTTCATCTGAGTCTCCGTGACCTTCGTGATCTTTATTTTCTACTGAACTGGATTCCCTTCGCATGTGTTGAGCCTGATCCAATGTTTGTGAGAAGTTAACGTTGCTTTTGTAATCAAAGAGCATGTTGGAAGCGTGCTGTCTCATGTTATGAGATGAATTAAGTATAGGATATGATCCGAACGGATGCATAGGGTTCATGACTGGTGGTATACTCAAGCCGCTGCCCGGAGGAGGAATCAGTACAGGATGGGCTTGAGCGCTGCGGCCGTCGTGAGGTGATATCTTTCGCCTCAAGTGTGGTGAATGTAACTTAGGATTGGGGTTAGCGCTGTGTCTATTCCTAGATCTTCTTGAACTGAACATCATGCTGCAGCCTTCGACGGTACATTTATGCATCTCTCGCAGGTGAACAGCAGAAAAATGTATTTTCAAAGCACCTTTATCACAGAATGTCTTAAGGCACACGTTACACTGAACCCGTTTCTTCCCAGTGGCGGGGTTAATAAAGTGTGTTCCTAGGTTGAGAGGCATCTGGGACGCGCCCCACTGCCTCTTCGGTGGGCTGATACACTTTCCTAACATCATATCTCTCGTTTTATTTGCATCACTATAGACGTCTTTGCTTAAATTGAGAACATTTTCATCGTCTGTTCTAACATTTTCTGATCTCTGTTTTGAAGATGAGTTTAATCTACTCTCAGGGTTTTCTACAGTTTTTGATGATATTTGAGGTAGAAGAGCTTGTAAAGATGCTAATCCCATGGGATTTTGGCTAAGTGCAGCTACCATCGCTGCCGGATGAGAAAACGTCGAAGGTATTGATAGAGGTTGCATAGGAAGGTTTGTTGGGAGTTGAAAATTAAAAAATTGATTTCTCATCACTGCATCCACGGCTGCTTTTTCGGCTGAAGATATATTACCGTAGCTAGACTTTCTTTCTTCTTTGACGATATTTTCGTTAATCTTATGCTTTCTAAAATCGAACGGTTGCATGTTTTGTAGATGGTTTAAAGGGGAGGAGTTTACTGGACTGGTTGTGGAAATACAACTAGACGGGGAGGACATATGAACACTGCGGTTAGGTGAAGCCTCGGCTGATGAATGATGAGGGGACAGCTTCTGTTCGGGTGAGTATCGATTGTATTTAGGGGATAGTTTCTCTTTTTTGACGTTCACCTCCTTATCTAATTGTTCTCTGGACTCTTTTTCTTGGATATTTCTTAAATATTCCAGGTTACATTTGGCTTCCATCACGTGCTGGAAGTATTTGAGAGATTCTTCGTTCCGATCTCTACTCGACCGCTCCATGAGTCGTCTGAATTCCGTTTCCAACTTCAATTGATCCAGGGCTCTCATTTCTTCTTCGTTATCCATATTTTTCTCTTGGATCTGTTCGTAATCTTGACTAGCTCCTGGCGAGGCGAGGCCGTTTTTCTTGTAGAGCGGCAGTAATGAAGTTTTGTGGAGTGCTCTCGCCTCTTGAAGTTTTAGTATCTGATGAAGCGCCAGATTGTGCTCCGGCCCGCAGCCGCTCCATCTTTCCGCGCTGCCCGATTGCGATTCCTATAACAATAAAACGAACCATATCAATCAAGTATCCAACACGTCATATCTTTATAAACGTCTCGTGTTATTCAAAGCGCCATCAGTGGCCCATAATCTCGCTGTTGATTCGATTAAATTAATTCGAATGTATCCGCCTTTTATAATAAAGTCTAGAGCAATTTTAAAGACAGGTTGTTCTAATGCCTCCTCAAACTAACTATCGGGTCGACAAACCACACCTTGCGTTTTCAAAGGCTAATGTCGAATTAATTCCGAGAACGGAGAGCAATTGGGTAAAATTGTGTAAAATGACGGTTTGGAATCGACTCGAGAATAGAAAAGTGGTCTGTGTCGCGTGTTGAGAACGATTTAATACCGAAACTAAATTACTATTCATTTGGTAAGTATTTGGGGCTGGTTTACATTGTCAAACACGCGTCTCGCTTCATTTAGACACTCCTAAACTTAATGCTGTTATTAGCTTCATAAGTTCTATTCAATACTTAGATTGTAATACAAAATTTCAAGATAAATGAGAAAAAATGCTAAATTTAAATTCATTGTAAGTACTTATCGTTTGTTTTAAACAAGAAAATATATTATATATAATGACACAGTTATATAATGTTTTATATGAATACATCATGTTGTAGTAACATATTATTTGGTTGTTGTGTTACACCGTTTGTCACTCTATTACACCGTGTAACCCAAACCCGTCTCCCATATCATTATACATTTCTGGGGAAAATTATATTGTCGTTTGCTACACCGTCAGTAATTTTAAATCCTAACAAAAAACACTAAACTTTAATTCCACAAAACGGATAAACACAGGATAATAAAGTGTCGTTTAACTTAAACATAGCTCTGTTTGAATTAAATTGAAGGGTTTTAGGAATCCGCTATTATAGAAATATTGTTTATTTCTTACTAGCTTTCCGCCCGCAGCTTCGGCCGCGTGAAATTTGTTTATATCGCGTTTCCAAGAGAACCTTTTAATAGTCTGGGATAAAAACTATCCTATGTTCATTCTCAAGGTCAACTTTATCTCTGTACCAAATTTCATTAAAATCAATTCAGTGGTATAGACGTGAAAGCGTAACAGACAGACAGACAGAGTTACTTTCGCATTTATAATATTAGTAGGGATTGTTTATTTCTCATGTGATGTAATGGTGTACGAAAGTAAACACGTAAGTACGTAGGGTCAATGTCCAGACACAAATGATTTAACATTTGAACCTTAACACAACTATATAACTATCATATTTAAACGTTATATTAAAATCGCAATATCTGACCCACGCCTCCCGAGTTATGGACCAGCGGACATATTTTGCGGCATTTTTCATAACATTCACACGATATTATGCTTTATTACGATCATTATAAAGACTGTTATGCCATATATGTTATAAATGCTCGGAGTCATCTTTTTTGGCTGGTTGTGATTATACCATATTGTTCGAGATACTCGGACGGGTTTGTAACGCGAAATATTTTTCATTTTTAATAATTTTTCAGCTGTCAATAAGCGGTGACGTCACCATTGATTAATTGAATAAGTTTTTTATTGGAAATGTAATAATATTGATGTTAACTAAAATATTTAAAGAAGTATTGAATACATTTTTTGTTACAATACTAAGTGTTTCACCAGGTTTCGTTCGCATGGACTTTAGAAAAAGACTTTAGAAAATAGTGTACAGCAAATATGGCGACCAGCGATATTAGCGACATCTATAGTATGCGTCTTGTGACTTAATTTTTAACTAAATGGAATTCTGAGATAAATTATATTCTACGTCTTATTCTATTCCCTAATTTATATTACTATAAACTACATATATGTATGTAGTTTAAAGATATATTAATAGAGCTTACAGTAACTGTATACGCATAATTAGATTCATCCATAATTATCAAATCCCGGGTCAAAATCATTGATTCATTTAACAAGATAAACTATAACACCTAAAAAATACATATTTTTTTAATTAAACTGAACAATATAACAAAATAATATGAATTAAATACGTTTTAAATGAATTTTTAAATAAAATTATTAATCTTTGATACGTGATTAGTAAATATGGTATCATTTACATGGTGTACAGATCACAATAACTCATGTCATTGTTAGTATGTATGTTTGTATGTTTGTATCAATATTTGTCGTTACCGCAACAATAGACGTGGGCGGGTTTAATTGAATTAACATTGTGATTCATTTAGAAAGTTATATATATACATCACGAATTATTCAGTTTGTTTGTTCATTATATAAAATTTATCCACAAGCGCGGCCGTATGCAACAGCTAGTGTTATAAAGTACGTACAGATATGATCTAGCACCCGGAGCTATAATTTGAAGTTTTAAGCCATCTTTAATGTCATTTAGTACCGCATATAAATTGTCCCATTAGTTTTAATATAATATATTATATTATGTTCCTTCATATGCCATAATAATATATCGTGGACAAGCATGGCTTATCTTAATCTCGGCTTAACTCACCTCATGGTGTTGTTATGGTGTCGTGTTAATCATAATCGGATATACGGAGGTCAAACGACGATTTAACTTTAATATACAGTATAGTTTACATAAATATAGCTTTATTATACACAGATTGGTGTTTTTTTAGTTAATGATACGCTCGGTTTTATCCAATAAGATAAAAAATATTATAACTACACTTTCGTTAATCCACAAAAAATCTTGAATCCACAATAACCAAGATTTTACCCACTTGTACCTACCTATATTATAATTGAGTTATTTTAACTAATACACTGATTAATGCATTCCCAAAGAGGGTTGATGACAGGCAGGCGGCCGATAATAAAAACCATAGCCAAAGCTATTCACAATGTAAGGCAGACCCTGGCTAAAGCTGGGAAATTGCCAGAAAGATGAGTGTTAATTGTAGTACAAGTCTAACCTTATAATCATCTTCCCACCATCTTTTCACGAACATATTCAGTTTGGTCAAACTATCATCAATATCACCGTTCATTATAATTATTATAAACTTCACTGTTCACTTGATTTTTCACTGAGATGTGTCCACTTCAAAAGGACTGACCGACTGTGACATTTACTAGTTACCACGGGCCTAACTAGACTGGGCGGTGGGGATTGACCCTTGACCATTTTACCTGTTCTTTACCTGGTAATCATGACAATAGAACAAAGGACACTCAAAGATAATCCTGTTTGGGATTTGGAACCAAATTTTAGCACGTGCACCATTAAAACTGTTTCTATGTCATAAAATATAAATATATTTGTACTTACAAAGAGATGTTTGGTATCAAATAACAAAATTAATGATGAAGAAATCGAATTAAGTCACTTGAAAATAAAAATGATCATTTAATTTTAACCGTGACTTCGTTTTGAATTAGTAGGATTTAATTTATAATCCATTTTGAAATTACGTATGTATTTAAATCTTAATTTTAAAATCATGTTAATTATTCATATATATGTTTAATATTCATATATTCATATGTTTTTCATTTGAATGTCAAGACGGGATTCCCTACTGGAGGATGTATGGCTTTGTTGGGACGATCACGCGAAAATGATGGCTCGGTTTCGATGAAGCTTTTATGAAGGATACGAATGAAATAGGAAAATATGTATATAAAAAAAGTCGTGTTAGTTGCACTATGTATAACTCAAAAACGGCTGTACGGGTTTGACTGAAAATTGGTGGATAGATGAAAATTGGTGGATAGATAGCTTAGAACTAAGAAAAGGATATAGGATATTTTTCATCCGATTGAAAATATGTAACTAACCCAAACGAAGTCGCAGACAAAAATAAGTTTTTTATATAGATTTTAAACACTTTGTACATAGTTAAGCAACATTAACGTAAAGTTAAATTTAACAAATCCACATAGTAACATTCTAATATAAGGATATTGTTTTAAACTAAAGTAAGTTGTTTCTTAAAAAAATAAAATGCACAATTCGCAACGATTCCATGAAAGCGATAATATTGCGAAAAGGAGTGTCTATTGTGAAAAAAAGATGTTTGTTTTAATGTATTTATGACACAATTGTTGAGATGAAAGCCAGCCGCCTTTGAGTTCGCCGCATGTAAGACACATTGATAACAACAAAGGCAGCTGATAAGGGACTAAAATAACCTTTGCCTTCGCAAAACTATTGCGAATGTACAATAGTTTTATGATTTCGGGAAGGTTGCGTGACCTGGTATAGGAAAAGACAATAAAATGTAATGAATAAGAAACCTAGTACAACCAATATGAACATTGTTATTTAGTCTTATAAAGAATAATGAAGTTAAAAACTACAAAAAACTTATCTTTGTACTATTATTAGTGGAAAAAACTCGGAATATATGATGCTAGAATATGTAAAATATTTGCGGGTTTTGTAAAATGAGTAATTAAACAAAATATCTCGCAAAAATAATCGAAATTAATCTTCTGTAACAAATGTTATTTTGAATATAACCTAGTTAAAATAATATTATAGTTTCTTTAAAGAATATAAATGTTTTTATATTATATGTAGGTATGTTTTTACTATATATTAATGATAATTATAAAAGGGACGTTAAATTTTCTCTCATCGCAGTCGTTTCTGCCAAGTCTATCAGATATAGCCAGCTCGAGGCTGTTTCGCACCTAATAATTTCTTAGCAATTATGATTTTGACGTCTTATATGCCACAGATACGGTTAGATTTATGTGCTAAATGTATCGTTAGTATTTAAAATATTATTAACAAAATATATATATATATTTAATATATACAGATTTATTTACTTTTTATTTTCTATTTATAAAAGCTGTATAATTAATGTCTAATGATTCAGTTTGAAATTTTGAATTGACATAAAAAAATTGGTTTAAAAAAGAGGGTTGAAACTATGAAGGTTTTATATGAAACTTATTTTAAATCAAATATATATAATAGTATGGTTTTATTTGATATTAAATGTTCGTATTAATCCGTACAGACAGATTGTACTGTCGTTTATTAATATAAATATATGTGATTGTATCAGTGGGCGGAACTGTTATTGTTGTATCAGTTAGGTTACAATTTATTGTTATAGTAACACTGTATTGGGAAATACAACGAAATCACTTGTACGTACAACTGTTCCGTGTGATAACTTGAAATGCATATTAGGTACCTACCTATATACCTACTATATTATTATAATTCAAAATTAACTTCTGTACTTAGCCAGGTTTAGCTTTAAGTTTTCATATTGCTTTACTTATTCTACATTTTATATTGATAATAAAAATTGAAAGCTTTTATATCATGATACCTTGTTTTACTGTGAAGTACGTAAGTAAATATTTTGAATTTTTTTTGTAAATCCAATTTATAATTATTTTCAATTAAACAAATATTATCGTACGATATCAATATAGTTGAATTTATTTAAAAATTAGATAATGTATTACGATCTTACATACCTACTTAATAAACGTTTGTATTTAATTTGTAAATATGTTAAGAAAGCTGACGATAGATGGCGCTACAAGTCAATGTGGTTCATGAAATATATGAAAAAATATTTAGTTTCAATAACTCCACTGTTTATATAGATTTGATTGTTTAAATATTACATACAAGTCTTCATTCGTGTTAGTAATAATAATTAAGGTACTTATGTATAAGTAAATATATTGTTTGAAAAATTTATTAATATCTAATGTTAAAGATTTTCTCTAGTTAAAGAATCTCATTGAAACTAAATATAAAATATACGTATTAATATTTTAATTTTGAAACAAGTTTTCCGTAAACAATTACGTTCCGTACAGATCTCAGTGAAACGCTCGCCTCCGGGTGATTGCTAAGTAACAAATAAACACCGAAACTAAAAAGATTTAAAACACACTGTCATTAAGAACGTGTTGAAGAATGGGAAGCATTACATATATTATAATATATATATATATAAAAATCAGCAAAATATTGAAAATATAACTATTGATACGAAATAATAGGAATAATTGATTGATTATAAAAAGTATACATTAGTGAAATAAAAACATATATCAATAGAAATGTCTTATGTATGTATTATATTTATAATAATTATATTTTTAATATTATATCTGTTAATACAATAACTATGAAGCTTAAATACAAAGAATTCAGCCGGCGGCGATACGGGATCACACGCAGAGCTCAAATTATATACTATTATATACAAATATTATTTATATATATCAATAAATATTAAATATTTTGTGGATATACTACGCATCTTTAATTTTGATAAAAACTACATACACACAGAGTATGTACTTTATATCAAAAAATAAAGTCGCGTAGAATATCCGTAAGATATTAGTTTCATTTAAATGAATACTTATAGTTTAATTTAAATGAATACATCATAATAATTCTATATATAATATTAAATGAAACGCATATATTAATATGTGTTCAACACATGTATAATGTCAGCGGTCGGTTATCCTAAAATAAATGTACATAAACAACACAAATCCTTCGCGAGTTCTCGATGACTCTCCAATGTGTTTATAGATCACGTCTGCTTAATATCGTTAAAAAATACATTTTTGATGTCTTCATTTAAATATAACTAACATATATATACTTTATATTTATAATATATGTTTGTTCTTCTTCTTCTAGCTGGCAATGTACCAGCTTTAGCCAGAATCTGCCTTACATGTTGTGAATAGTTTTGGCTAATTGTTTTTATTATCGGCAGCCTGCCTGACATCAACCTTCATTAATTGGGAATAATATATGTTTGTTATAAGATCAGTCTAGTTGGAAGTTTTAAAATTAATCATTGTAGAGGTAGAGAAAGATTAGAATGAAAAAATCATCAGATTTTGTGTATCATTACAATAACTATTGGATACATATATTATAAATTTGGTTATTCATATTAAAGTATTGATTTCATAAAGATAATAATAATTCATATACAGTTAGTACGAAAACTTGAACGACCTCCGCGTCGCTAACTTTTCGGTTTAAGTATTGTATGTTAAATAAAATTGTTGATGGTTTAATATTTAGTAAGAATGATAAATTATATATGTAAATGTATAACAATAATTAAATAGGTTTGATTTATATTATACTTATACGAGATGACAAACAATGGTGTATGGAAGAAGTATTATTAATGAGACTAAATTATGTTTGAAATATTGAGTTATTTTTTTATATATAATGATCTGTTTTAAATATATTTCATATCATTGTTATAAAAATATTAATTATAATACATTGAATTAGCTAATTCTGACTTACATGTAGGTACAGTCAATTCCAATTTAGTTTTAAAGATATACACGAATCTATTGTTTTAGATATGACTCGCGAAATTATCAGATATATCAAGAATAAATATAATTTAAAATTTAAATAATATTTATTATATACTGACCTGAATCATGAAGATTTATTATATTATAGATACACCGAACATTCATACACTGAACACTTAAAACATCTCGCACATACACACGTCTGTCTTTGAAGCAGTCGAGACGGACACTGGATGATGCGCGGGGCGAGGGGGCAAGGATGACGAGGAGCAGCCAGGACACGAGCGACAGAGACGACTACAGTGTGACACTTAAAAAAATATAACACACGTAAAAAATACCTCTAACACATTACGTATAAGGCGCATATTTGTATCACGAGGCATCTGTCTCAATGACGCTGGGACGGCTTTAAAACTATGCGGATAGAGGTGATGTTTGTGTGTCAGGTTAGAGCGAGACGAGTGTAAGAGGTGTCACCGAGAGTTTTAGGAGGGAGACCGGCGAGATACTGGCGACACACGGAGGAATCTAGACTAGAGTAGAACTCAGTACGTGCTACAGACGTACTAACAGAATACGTACTGTAGATTAATGAGAAAAATGACGTTGGTCATATAAATAGGTAATAAATATTCAATAATCAATCAGATTTTTTATATAATAAGGAAAATGAATGATAAACAACACTTAAAATTAACTGACAGTTTAAGACGAGCTTCTTATAAGGAAGCATATTTATACTCGTTATGATTGACAACAAAACAAAAAATCTAGTTAATACTAAATTTAGATTAGATAATACATATTACTTCTTCTACCTGGCAATTTTCCAGATTTAGCCAGGGTCTGCCTTACATATTGTGGATAGTTTTGGCTAATTATTTTTACGACCGGCCGCCTGTTGACATCAACCGTCTTTGGGAATGCATTAATCGGTGATGTCTAAATACTCTTAGTAACAAAATCCAAAATAACTATTTCTTTATAACACAAAGCGTAATAAGTTACTTCCAAAATCCATTATAGCTAACAATATAAGAAATTAAAAATCACCAAACCGTATTTATCCTGTTAAATAATGAATGTCATTCGAGCTTGAAATATACAAAAAAACTGACTCGCAAATCTGTTTGTAGCGTGGTAGCGCCACCGTGGTAGCTAACAATGAAATGGTGACATCTTGTATTGTTAACCATTATTATAGCTACGACCACCTACGATGTTAATACGGCTACTTCATAAAGACCGACATTGCATATTTTTTGTTTAAATATAAAAAATAATAGAAATAAGTAGTGAACTAAACTGTGGTTGGAGTTTATCTGTGATATATTTTTAATAATAATAAATATATGAAAGAAATCTAGTCGAATTATCTGTTTAAATTGTGAAAAATAATTAATTAGGTAAATTTAATATACATTGATTGTTTTTTGTTTGAATATTTTTGTACATTAATACAATATAGTTCGGAAAATATATGAGGTCAAATATGTATATTTTTAATATATATAGTAACAGTATCTAATGTTATTTTAATAACAGCCTCGTAAGGCGACCTATTATTTATTACGGCCATTGTTTCTAGAACGCTCGTTTAACGCACCGTGTTTTTGTAACACACATACATACACACATATATATGTTCCATAATATGTCACTGTCAGTTAAAAATATAAGTTATGTATTACATAAAAAACTATTAGGAGATATTAATATTTAAAATGAATATTTGTTTTGTATAAATCTAGAATTGGTAGAATAGTGTTATTTTTGTTTCAAAAACAAATAATAGTTTTATAATATTGTGAGTTATAGGTAGGTAGGTATACATTATTATAATATAATGTAAAATTAATCATGACTTATTTATTGAAAGGTTTTTTTTAAAATTATTATTATCGTATCTATCTGGATTTTTTAAAAATATAATTTCAACATATCTACGAAATATTTGATAGATTTTTAGTGAGCGTCTAATGTGTTCCACTAAATATTTACTTAGCAATTAGGTACATACTTTTAATACAATAGCCATATAAAAATGACTTTTTTCTCGGTTATTCTGTGACATTAATAATTATTGGTTTAAAACTGTTCAATGCTTTAGATATTATTCTCATTTAAGATTAAATAATTCGTATTAAAGGACCACCAATCTAACATCTGTGAAACTAAACTTAACGTCATCAAATTGGCGCGCCCACATCGGGACAGATAATAAAATATACAACCTATCTCTTTGTTGATTTAAAAAAATAACAAAAAAAATTAGTCACCTGTCGTGTCATTTGGTAAGAACAAGCCGACAAAGAGAAACATTGGATTAGAAAAAATTGCTGACCCTCTATGACAAGAATCATCACGATATTATGACCTTTAATACAAAGCTATAAAGACTGTTTTAGTTTATTGTATTTTTTTTAGTCAAACTAATCGTTTTGACTGACGAATATTTACGATGTGATACATTACTAGCAGCGAAATAAAGTGCCGGTTGGACTTCATTACTGATATTTTTTCTGCAAAACCTAATAATAGTTTCGGCTTTGATGATGCCTTCCGAAAAATTTAAATTTCTTTATTCCGTCACAATTCTTAAGATAAATCTTGAGTTATAATCTCGTGTACATTTATTAAATGCTCCCTCTACGAGTTTTATCAATACAATTCTGTTATCAGTATGCCGGCTCATAACTTGAAGCTTTTAAAGCAATCAATGGTAATTAAGAGAAGTGTTATTTAATTGATACGGCCTGACAATTCAATTGTGAGCTCTGTGAGAGATTGCTGCCATTGTTTCAACACTGATGATACTATGAAGACTGTGATGTTGCTAAATTATTAAATTCATTTTATATATTACTTATACTTTCACGATTTGAACTATCGCCAAATATAAAAGTTTTGAATTAATTCTAACTTAAGTTTTGTTATGTAATGTAACTAATTATCATGTTTCATATAAGAAAACTTCTTTAAAATGTTGTCCACATTATTCATTGATTTGAAATAATTTACGTGCTTTATTATAAACATAACTTTGTAATATTTTGGTGTACATTTATTTTATTTGCGGTTCCAATATCTTTAAATGATTCACTATATCAAAATATTGTCGCGTCCGGACCCGATGTCGCGTAAGTAAAATATTATAGGAGGTAATATTGGTGTCGTGACAAAAGACCATAAATACTTCGTCAGATTTATGTTTGAGGATGAACACCCTGTATACTTGGAGCGCCGAAAATAAGACGATGACGTCATCATTTATAAATATTGACGCGCAATTGATATTATAACATAATTTAATATAATAATGAGTAGAGTTGCTTTTAGATGAAATGTCAAATCGCTGTCATATGTCATATGTCATATGTCACATGTCATTATGTCAATGTCATTAATGTTTTCGCGTATTATGCCAATATCATGTATGGAGGTTTTATTATAAGTTTTATATAGTCTGTGGCCGGCTGTATGTTGAAAGGTCTCAGTCGTTGTCACCACGGCGTGCTCCGCGGCGGGTGGTGATGCAGTCATCTCCGGGCCGTGTTACCATTATAATATCCGATATACATAATGGACTTTAATACGCCGTTAAATTATAATGATCGTATGACATATAGCTTTTTTTTAATCACATTTAATATTTAATTTTTATTAGATGCGATACAATTTTTTGTAATTTTTGTTGTTGAACGAATTCTATTCTGTCAAATTCGAATATCATTTTCGCGATTGTATTATGTTTTTTTTTAAGTTATTGATTTAATTCGGTCCATCGATATACAGCGGTACAGAGCCATCATTTCCAGTTAACATCACTTATAAAGCTATTTCGTATATCATTCCTCAGTCCTACATACATCGACACATCCCGTGTTAGTTTACTCCGGCCCCGCGGGGTACTTGGGATCATTTTTTTTAACTCCCTGTCCTTTTTTAAGCCGCCAAGGTCTCAAAGGACGGCGACGTTTGTTCCCTTGTCTCGCCCGTTAATGATTTTTACGTATTATTAATTGTATAAAAAACGCGATTGAAAAATTCATCGAATGATATTTTTTTATAACAATTAGTATCTTATAATTTTCGTTTCTATTCTCATGTTGTTGTTGTATAATCTGTGCTCGGTATAGTCTTCATAAACTCCCGTTACTCGGCGTACAGTCCACGTTAATAGCTGGGCGGGAAACTTTGTTTCCGACCGTCCCTATTCAACTACGAAATAATCTAAATAAACTCATGTCCAATTATTAACATCAGTTAACAGTGATTTATAGCTTTGTTTGTAAAAAATAAATTAATTAAAGGACATTGTTGTAAAATAAACATTTTAAAAGTTAATTTTGTATTGTAATAATTATTATAATAGTAATATTAATGCGGTGTAACAATACTAACGTGTTTCACAAGATGGCGCCACTTGCACGAGGTGAGACTTCTCTACTGATAACTATCATCTATAACACTAGATATAGAGCTATTCACATACAGAGGGGCCACTGATAATTTAAGATATATTTTTATTATTTCTAAATATACATAGTGTTACATTATAATAAACTTTCATTAGGTATATTCAAAAGTACAAAAAATATATCTATTTATTTTTTATTTACTTAAAAATACTTTATTTTATAATATTAAGGCTTGTAAAAATTTCAAGAAAGTGAATAGTTATTAAAATAATACCTTGTCATATAATAATGTCAGTTCTGCGTTAATATTTTTATTCTATGCACAGAGTGTATGTGATCGCGGTCCGCTGCGGGTCGGGCGAAACATCAACCATTTTAATTATCTTCGGGACACCATTAACAATAAATCTGTTGTTCCTCACACACACACACACACACACACACGCACACATATCATAAGTATAATCGATAGCCATAATCGAGAATCGTTCGATCGACGGTCGCCACGGTCGCCACGATCGATTTATGGCTAATTATAATTATATTTTAGTTCAGTCGTAAAGCAATCTGTGACCAATTCGCTAATTATATTATTGCTATTACAAAGATGACATTTCGTTTTATTGTCTATAAAAAATTTATACGATGTCATTGATGTCATTTTAAGTTACAATATAAAATTAATATATATATTATATTATTATTTGATTTTATGTATTAAAGTACATTAATATTTGAGTAATGTGTTCTACAAGATATAATTATGCTCGAGGCGTTATAATAACTTATAAGCATTGATTCTTATCAGGACCATCCAACTCATTCTATATGACAAATAACAGATAGATCACGCGATTTTGAACTCTATTGTAATATAATATTTAACATAGAAATACCTTATTTTTGTATGAAACTTAGATACATATGTGGTTTACGTAGATAATTTTTGGGAGAAAATTAATAGTTTTCGTTTTCTATAAAGAAACGTAGGTGTATAAAATTAATGCCGTAGTGACAAATAGACAAAGAAACATATTGTTTGATAATAAATATGTTTATTGTTTAAGAATATTTTGATTGAATACAATAAATTATTAAGAATACATACATAATAAGTCAGTGGTGGCCTAGTGCTTAAAAGGCTCGCCTCTCATACACGAGGGTGCGGGTTCGAACCTGGCCCGGGCAAATACCAATGTAATGTGATTTTTCCGAATCATATGTCTTTTCTTATAGTATTTAGACATCACTGATTAATGCATTCCCAAAGAGGGTTGATCAAGCAGTCGGTCGGTCGTAAAAATAATGAGCCAAAACTATTCACAACATGCAAGGCAGATTGGCTAAAGCTGGGAAAATTGGCAGGTAGAAAACGATGTACATAATACTTATCATATATATATGTTATATTAATTGTAACGTAAATATTATTATCCACATGTCTCTCGTCAGTCTCGTTTGATAAGTTGTGTGACAGTCCCGTGTTCACACTCAAGCTGATCTGATGATGCTGACGTCTCCTGTCTTTGATAACCCTTGTACTAGATGTGACGACTGACGACTGACCTACAGACACAACTAGATAAATGATAATGTACCAGGAACTATGACAATTATATGTCAATTAACAGCTTTGTCGGTATATATCATTATTTTTTTATGAATAGGACTACGAAAAAATGATTTTCATATATTTATATATAGATTGCAGATAAAAGATTATATAATTCTGGCTTTATTCAGTAACTAGCTTTCCGCCCGCAGCTTCGCCCGCGTGGAGTTCGGTTATATCGCGTATCTAAGAGAACCTTTCAAAAGTCTGAAATAAAAACTATCCTATGTTCTTTCTCAAGGTCAAGTCTATGTCTGTAGCAAATTTCATTAAAATCAGTTCAGTGGTTTAGGCGTGATAGACAGACAGAGTTACTTTCGCATTCATAATATTATAGTAGGGATTTATTTAGTTATAGTATCAAAATCTATCCCATGTAAGCATTTATATGATAGACTCATAGAAATAGACATAAAGGGACAAAGCAAAATAGATATCCTTTGTATATAAAACTGAGAAAACATGGTCGTGTCTATAGAAACATAATCCACATCCGAAATATTACAAAGAATATGTAATTGGATTACACAGCACTTAATATCTCCTTTCTATTGGTTTTGGTGATATATTGGACTCTATCAGAATGAAAGTCGACATTAATATTGAACCTTATATCAATAAATAAAAGGTTTAAAATCAATTATATTAGTTATAGGATAAAGTTTAAGCGTCCCACAGACGTGCGACAAAAAAATATCACCGCTCGAAATGATGTCATATTAAGAAACATGTCAATCATATTTTTATGACACACAATAGTCCCTTGTTCACTTGCGCAGTGCGTTTTTTTTTCTCCATATTTCACGCTCGGTTTGAGTGCTGCCTAAATCGTTAGCCCTTTTTTTGTATTGCCGATTTGGTGAATAAAAATTGTTTTATAACAAATATCTAAGGCTTCCTGTTTATAAATTATTCCGCATGCTGGAATCTCGGAGTGTTTAATAAATGTTATTGTTATCAATAATTACATAAATTACAGAAACTCTCAGAATCGTAAAGTGGTCATTGAGAGCGGAATTTCGATGTATTTATTACGTTCTTCTTAAATGTAAACGTCTTAATATAATTTTCGTTTCTTATTTTATTTGTAATAAGTTTTTCTGTAACTTAATCATCTTTATAAAATTTCAAGATTCAATCATTTAATGTATATTTCGTGTACACAATTCTCGTTGACATTTGTATAAGCAGACACGAATTAAAATGTCTTTATCGAGATATTAAAACATTTAAATATCATTCCTACCACAAAGCATATAAAAATAGTATTATAATTATATTTTTGTATCAGCCAACATAGTTTTTTGTTATCATTTAATTAGGTAACATTACCTAAATGTAAATTAGCCAACGTTAAGAAATCGTTAGTATTTCTTTGTTAATGAACGTACCTACTCTTTGGTTGCATCACCGTGTACCGTCAAACGGTCATGAGTGTTGCCGCTTTGTCTTACAATTAAGATGGTTTCACAAAATTTGGCGCAACCGAGACGTTTAGATCATAGTGACCTCGCCTTATTATACACCGACACAAACGAACACTACACTCATCAGATTATATGCACGCGTTGCTGATTTAAATTTTATTTAAGTGCTACTTCAATGATTGTTAAACGCAATTTATATGAAATATAAGTAAAGGTAAAGTTTTGCTATGAAAAATATAGAAAAAATTATACAAAATAAAGTCTTACGTACGTCTTTGAAGCCATGTATATATTGTGTCAGTAATGTTCTGTTACATACGTAGAACAATTAGGTACAGTGCCAGTAATTAGCGCCGTCGGTAGGAATTGCATCGCAAAGTGCCGCTAATACATTGTGTTTTTTGTTCGTGTTCTCTGTTCAATAATGAAACAAAGACGTCCTTGTAAACGGTGAAATTCAATCGCACGCGACATCGCCGCCTTGAGGACACTAGGCTGGTACTATAATATAATACTTGATAAAATATACAGGGTGACTGGTGAATTACTATCGATATTTGAGGACGTGATTTGTGACGATCATATATGACAAAATAAAAATTAATATAACATAAATATTAATAAACTTCTAAGTAAAGTTAACCAAAAGTTATGTAATTAATTACGCATCGTGTAAACACCCTACAGATTAGGTATACACTCACACTCACACATACGAGTGTGGCGGCGTGGTGTTGTATCAGCACGTCGCCGCACGCGTCCACACTTGGAACACTTGGAACGTGTCAACACTTTATTTATTTATACGGAAAATTTGTCAAAAATTAAGTACCTATTTTTTTTACATAATTCGAATGAGAATCATGTACCGAGTATCCTCCTTAAATATTGATAGTAATTCACCAGTCACCCTGTATATAGATTTTTGTATTGAAATTATTACATGTATATATAAATTAAAGTTAAAGTACACTAGCAAATATATTACGATAGTAGATTGTTTGAGTATTAAATCTTAATAATGTCTTTAATTTTCATGCTTTATACAATAATAGTTTTATACATAATACTGTTTTTATTTTGATAATATTAATATATTTAGTATACGTATGTTCCATGTGTGCCCAGCCTCCTCTCGACACAAGGCTCCGTTGTCAGTACAAGGAGTGTCTGTGTAGTGTAATGACTTTCACGTGCCACTGTCCTCGCTCCTCACCACACTCGACCTGGACTTCCTCAATGTAACATCCTGCCACACATACATACATACGCATATATATATATATATATATATTATAAATGACATTTATTTTAACAGAATCTATATGTATATTAAGAAATATCTGTTACGTTTTTTATTTACATTTTTGGAGTTTACCTATTAAAGCCATAAATCTCCGTGTTTTGAAGTGCGACAGAATGATTGACATATTAGTTAGTTGTCAAATTTAATGTCAAAAAAGAAAAGTTTGTATCAACAACTACTAATAAATTAAAAATTAATTAAAAAAACATTGTCTAGCGGACAAAATTGTGAATCTAAACCATTCCCAGATCCCCTTGAACACACACAAAAAATTTCATCAACATCGGTAAAGTCGTTTGAGAGAAGTTCAGTGACATACACACTCACAGAAGAATTATATACATAAAGATATACCTAATATAGTTCTACATTCAGAATATTGTTCTGAATTGAAGTTGTCTTCAACAATAACTTTTTTCTTGACAATTAATTAGTTTCTCAAGTATGGAGTATTTGTTAGAATTTAATATATTATTGACGTTTATCTTAAAAACACCAGTGTCTTTCAATTATATCAAGAATAAAGTTTTAAAAAGATTCAAAATAGATCTTTCTTGATCAATATTTGTGTCATATAATTCTGATCTACCTATTTAAGGCTTCCCGAATGCTACTAACTCTCATATTTTGAAGGACATATCAAAGCAATGAAGCCTACATACTCTCCGCTATATTTTTTTGTCTAATTGATATCAAACAAATAAGGTTTTAGGGGGTAGTTTAGTTTCTTACTTTTGTCTCTTCTCTTATATATTTTTTTAAACCTTTCATAAAGATTAGTGAATTTGATGGTATTTTGAGGACCATTACACTTAATAATTGAAGCTCATTAATTCATTCTTGATAAATATTCTATCGTCGAACTGAATGTATTTTTAATTCTGTTTCTTTAAAAAAATGCGACCTATAAGTATCTAATATTATTTTTATAAATATCTGCACGCAGTTTTTACGAAATTTTACGAGACTTTTTTGAATAATTTTAGATATATTTGGTGTTTTTTATAAAAGATAAAGATTTTAACAATAAAACTTCATTTCTGCATAGGTATATAAATTAGTTTAGACTTAGTTATAATACTAACATAACTTGTGATACAATGAAAATTTTATTATAATAATTTAATTTTCATCATAAAATGGCAACACATATTTTCTTTGATAAAAACGACTTTATTTATTTCGTAACGTGGCAACACAGTCTCAACATCCACAGTAGGTATATTATTGTATAATATAAACAGCAACAGTTATCAAGTCATCACAATCCAATGATAGTTTGGATTGTGTAAAATCTCATATTGTATCCTTTTGTTTTGTGCAATCTCCGCGACTGTAATGGCCACTTGTATGCAACTCAATAATTCGTATGGAGCTACTCGTTCCCATGGCATTCCGGGATCGGAACGATACACTCGCACAGACCACATACACACAGAGGCATACACATATAATATATAAACATATAATAAAAAAAAAATGTCCTATTTAGGTAAATCTGATAGCTATAAAAAGTCTCTATATAATTCTTATCTACATAAGCTTTAAAAAGTATCTTTTGTAACATCAAATAAATACTAAAGTATAGAACTTTTATTTCCATATTAAATGATATTACATATATTTACTTCTCTAGTATTCATTGTGTATTAATAACGTTATAAAAACTATTAGGTATATTATTATATTTGGTAACAAACTTTAACATCTACCCTCAAGCGTGTTTTTAATAATCTATGCTGTCGTATAGCAGCGTAGACAAAGAGAGCACGCGGGCATAAAAAGTAGCTGTCAGTTGGATCACGACGTGAGCTATGGAGTAAGTACTGAGTAAGGAGCAAGTACTGAGTAAGTACTGAGCAAGTGTGGAGTAAGTGCTGCCATTATACTTACCGCTTGGACATTATGGAATGTATGAATTACTATATACCTATATACTGATTATTATTGCCATTTAAATTTGATATAATTTTTAGACGTCGTGGTGGCCTAGTAGTTAAAGGTTCGCCTCTCGTGCATGAGGGCCCGAGTTCGAAACTTGGCAAGTGATTTTTCCGAGTCATATGTACTTTGTAAGAGTATTTCGACAGTGCCACTAATAGATGAAGGAAAACATCGTGAGGAAATCTGGACTTATATCAAATTATAAGTTTGAAATTACCAACCCGTCTTGAGCAAGCGTGGTGATTAATGCTCAAACCTTCTCCATGTAAGAGTCAGCTCAGCAGTGGACTCTGATGATGATGATAATTCTTCTATTACGTTATAATTAAATTAATTCTATATAAAATATTATATATTAATTAATTTGAATACGTGAAAGGCATGAGGAAACTTAGTTTTGAACGTCTCACAGATTACATTGAGGTTACATTAAGTAAGGCGACGTGTGTCAGGTGGCGTGTACTAGTCACGACTTAAAATAATAGCTGACATACAAACAAACGAAAATATATCTTATACATATTACATATAGAATTCAATTTAGCACTACTTTTACGTATTACAACGGTTAAAGTAATTTATATCGTATTATATTGTGATAAGGTTGATTTTTATTTGTATTCATCTTAGTAGCTCTGCCTATGATCATTATAAGTAGATGGTGTGTTGAAAAATTATCTTCGATCGGAGGCGCAATGGACTCGAGTTTTTTTTTGGTTCATTTAATGTTAATATTACAGAGGACCGTCTACTGGATGGTTAATTATTAAGATTAATAGAAAAAAAATTAAGAACGAAAATGTTATAAAATTATATAATATTTAAAAATTAAAAATCATATTAAATCTACAGGTACCTTATTTTTAAATAGAGAGACTGGAAAATGTCTTTTTTTAATTAATTAGATTTGGACATACATATAGGTATTTTATAATAAGTAATTTATGTTTGTTTATAAATAGCTATATACCTATATAAAATATTGGTTTAACAACTTATGGCATAATAATTTTTTTTTAAAGAAAAAAATTAATTTTCAAAATTGATTGTTGATTGATTCATTAAATTTTTCACTTACCTTACACTTTACAGCGAGTATAATTAATGCTTTAGAAACAAAATCCTGAAAAATATTGAAAATCAAAATTATTCAGACTAGATTAGCAACGATAAGTCTAGACTGGACAAGTCTAGACTAAACTAGACTAGACCAGACCGCTTAAGACTGTTCTTTAAGTACATCAGTCTGTGTCACTTCTAGTATAACTTCTATAAATCCATGAAGTAAGTGACCCGCTGTGATTTAAGACGTTCTCTGAAACACATCGAAATGTCATCAAAGTTTTACTTAATACGACGGACAGACGGACACACGTAATAATAGATATCACAACTATATGTATATATAAAACATTGATAACATGTATAAAATAAAAAGCTTTCTATTGAAGAATAGAAGAATATAGAACTTTCAAGAAATACAAGGATATTAAGAAGATTTAAAGTTAAATTTTGAAATATCATGGAAAGTACCGAAATAAGTGACTTTAGTGACGTCACTAATGCTTTTTCTCAACAAGTAATGATTTTTTAATAAATCTGATATATAATATACGAAATATTAACATTTCGAGTTAACCTATAACTCTGTTATTGAAAGTAGTTTAATAACTTTTGTTTCCCAATTTAATTGTTATCCTGATACATTCAACAACTTTGAAATTTATTTACAATTATATTGGATTCAAAACATATAAGGTACTATTTGTTTTATTAATTGTAGTGATTTAATAATAACACTTAGGCTGTTTAATTGTTTACAACTACGAACAAACTATACAAAACTAGTGTATTAGTTTAGTTTTCTTGTTTTCAACTGTTTGTCATTTGACAAATGCCTTCTCTATAGATTTTCAAGAGTACATGTCTACTGCAAGATGAAATGATAGCGAAGCAGCTATTTTCCTAAAATTGTGATGATTTTATAAAGGTCAAATGATCATTAATCTAGATTCTACATGAACTTTCAATGAAAGATAATTTTGTTTAATTAAAAATTTACTACTAAATTTCGAAGATTAAAATCGATGTTTTAACCAAAATGTCTATATATATGTATATATAAGTATAATAAATAATTCTCTTTATATATAGGTATATTATACTTATTTGTCTGTATCACGTTTTCTTTAACCAACACATGTACACACAGTATTGTCGTTACAAATGACGGGTTACGAACAATCTCATAGTAATTTTCTTGTTCAAACTTATCCATATTAACTCGGAAATGTCCAGTGAACGAAGTACGGTGTCTCTATATGAATTGTTAGTAATAAAAATTAATGCAAGCTATTATAGACTTAATAATCATGTATTATGGGTGGTTTTTGCTTGTATATTTTGTTGATATCTGTGTATCCCGTGTGTATGATAGCCGGTCACGTATTTCACGCTTCTATCAGAACATATTGGAGTGTAGGACGTCCCTCGGATAACCATTGATTGATGGTACAAACGCGACTCTCAATAGGATTTTTAAACGTGATCTGTTCTTCAGGGGTGCTGCGTTATGTTTGTATTATTAAATTTATTTTATTCATATAATCATATTTGTAAAACTTACGAAAAATATTTTTTTAATAATGAAATTCTGTTCTGAAAAATATCAAACTTAATATAATCTGGATAAATATTATTATCTTTTTGATCTTAAATATGTCGTGTATTTTATATGATATCTTAAATTTCTTATAATAATGTAGTTTTTGACTCCCCGGTACAACAGCTCCCGTCATAGCTGTCTCCGTGAAGATGGCTGTCTAGTGAAATTTGGTCTCAGCACGATACATTCGAAATTCAAATAACATGTCATTTGATATCAACCGACACTGACGTCTTTATAAATAACTCCTACGACTGTGACGTCATAAGCACCTCCAATGACACCAAACTAATATAGACTTTATTATCAATTATAATAGAGCTTAATTCAGCTTGTACTGTATCGCTATAGTATCACAAAGGAATTCGTCAAACAACTATCCGTCATGCGTTTTATAAAAGACCGCTAACCTTCCAAATTTAATAATTAATAGCTTGAGCTCTATTCGCAAGTAATAAAGGCTATTTTCGCGTGTTCGTCTTTTAACCCCCGTATGTCAGGCTTCGTGGAAGTGACGGCGTCAAAATGCTCAAAAGCGGTCAAGTGTGAGTTGTTAGCAAGTGTTTGTGCGCCAGTGACATGATAATACCGGCGAGGCTTTATTATAATGAATTATAAGTAAATTTTACATAATATACAATGATTTTACCTAAAAATAAAATAAATATATTTCCTTTATCCGAAGTGGTCATTGTAGTTAGCATTTAGTATCTCGTTCCGCCCGATATCTATGTAAAGACAGCCATTCAGTCACGTAGCTATAACTAGCGTTGTTACACAACATTTGACATTCCCAAATTACAGGTTCGATTCCCCGGTAACGTTTTTCTCACACGATTCGAGAGCAAATCACTGGGTGCTGATACAATATCGTTATGTGCCTCTGATCCCACGATCGTGATACACACACACGCACGCACACACACACACACACACACACACACACACACACACACACACACACACACATGTATCGTCAGTATATCGTTTAGAAATTTCAATTTTCGTTAAGAAAAATTTAATTTGAAATATTTTACCGATTTAAGACTCGATGTTTTGATTTAAATTTAGTATTTACACATTTCGTGTAATCGTGTAGGCGGGAGGATAAAATTATGTTATTATTATGTTAAGACATAATTTCTTTTTAATCTCACATATTAATATTCATCATACATAGGTTAATAAACAATTTTATATATAACTTTTACACCAATATGGCGGTTTGTTTCGCTATTCCGATTTCAATCTATATATCCGTCTCGCTCATACCCATAGTCACAGACAAGGACATAAAATGCGGTCACAAAATCGTGATATCTAAAAAATGGCGGGATGTGTCAATTTTGTAGTGTTGCTATTTGCGCCTCCTTTGTAACATTCCTCGTGAGATTATGTCTGATGATTGTACACAATCTTGATTCATCCAATGGTCATATAACCATACATTTACCATCGCTAAGAAATAGAAAAGATTTCACCCCAAAAAATACTTCGACCCATTATAGTGATAACTAATTATGTATTTTCGAAACTCGTTTTATATCTATGCTAGAATGACAGCCAAAGTTACTGTCAAATATTTCCATGTAATTTTGACTTGTATTGTAATTTATTGTAGCAAATATCGTAATTGTCTTCAGTAGGTATTCAGTATAATTGAATTTACTAATAATATATATATGTATAAAGGTATATATAGTTGTAGTAGCAATACAATTCCAATACATATAGTACGTGAACGCTACTGACTTCTGAGAGCACACTTGATTTACGACAATTGAATCAGCTACGACAGACAGATTCCCAAATATATATGATTAGTACCTTAATATAATATATAATAAAAATATATTAATATGTATTTTATTAAAAATATATTGAGGAAGAAAATTTCTGTAAAGAATTGATTAGAATTATCCTAAATATAACTTATGTGTACCTATGTGTAGGGAAAAATTATTATTGATTCTCAAGAGAACAGAATGTTTGAATAAAATTTCAGAAAAAACCGCGGTTTAGATATAATCTATTGAGTATAAATAATATTATAATAAATGATCTAAACTTTGAGAACCAGAGGCTGTCTCATCATTTCTCCAGTAGAAAACGTAAGGACCACATGAAATTCAATGAAAAACGTGAGTACAGTCACGTGGAAAATGTTAATATATTATAAGAATATAATTAGGTATTATATTAAACATATTACATAAAAAGTGATATTTTCAAGAGAATATTCATACAGGAGTAATGTCGCAAACAAAAGTGTTTTAATAAAATTTTTCGATGTGACCAAAATATTATTAACGAATTAATTATACCTTACATTAAAATATACCAAAAATATTGTTATAAACATATATATTAATAGTGTAGTGACTTTTCCACTCGCCTGTACCTCATAACAGTCATGCTCGGTCGTAATGACATTACGTGCGTCAATCCACGGTAGGACATCGTGTTCAAACATACACCAACAGACACACATACATACATACATGTAAAATAACAACTTATTTATAATTGGAATTATTACTACAGTTGTTATTTTTATTTATTTGATTCTATAATTCCACTTCTGTAGCTGACTGTACATATTTATTAATGTCATTTAAATGGAATGGTTATTAAAGTAACTTATAGAGAACATCCCAATATATCTTAAAAATATGAGAGTATCAAAGATGCTGCGACATTGAAATGTAAAACAAATAATATTTTTCAATAACAATAAGATTTAACTTGTAGGTACCTATAAGATTAGGAATAAATAAGGAAAGCTGAAATTTTTTAATCTTATTATTATCTTATAGGGGAGAGTCGGATATATCGTTCCACTTTTCACTTTAACTCAAATATTTCGACTATAACACGTCTTATAATAATTAATACATATGTAAAATAAAGTTTCATATTTTAGCTTCCTAAGAAGAAGAGAACAGATCCTTGCGATTATTCTAACATTGTTAAAAATGCTTTTTTATAGAGGCTTGCCATCGGTACGATTTAGCCGACTCGTCGTTTTAATCGTACCACTAAGTCTTTAAATCGTACCATGGGTGTTTAAGTCGTACCACTGAATGAAAGACATTAAAATTCTCAGTTAAATTATTTATTTTTAACTGTTAGGTAAGTAATAAAACAACGTTATTTATATCTTTTAGGTAATAGAAAAATAATTTTTAACTCTTAGGTTATAAAAAGGAACTTATAAGCTTTCTTAGTAAAATAACATGATTATATAATAATAAAAATGAGACAAAAAAAAAACTGTAAACTATAATAATAAAGTAACAGTTAACAAGAATGTTATTTGTAATATAATTATTGTGCATATTGCTTAATGGAAACAATTATGACAAATGTCTGGATTCGAAGTAGGTACATGTCTCATGTAGCCACCGTTTACAGCGAACGCATTGAATCCAATCAACTTTTGGACCCTTCTTATCGTAGTAAGAACAATTGCACTTTCGACATATGTATATGTATTTTCAAGATAATCATCGCTGTCATCATCATCATCTAGTTCTACAAAAAGTGTCTCTCCTGAATCATCGCTACTGGTGATGGAATGAGATCGTTTCCTCTTATAACTTTTGTTCTTGGCCTTGGGTAGTACTTACTATACGTACTTGCGCTAGTACTATAGGTACTTGCGGTTGGTAGTCGGGTAAATCGTACCATTAGGTACAATTTAACCAACTGCAAGTGGTACGATTAAACCAACTAAGGCATTTCTAAAACAAAAGCAAATATCCGGTATAAACTCAAAACTTAGACACGCAACAAAAACCCCCAATAATCTAGTATACAATTATGAATAATAAAAAAAAACTGAATAACTATAGCTTACCTTGATTACGAGTTATCTCCTTACGAATGTAAGACAATATTTATATTAATTCCTACAAAAAATGTTTTTCTTTTATTACGTGCACAGTTGTTAACTCACGTCGATTTAAACTAGTGGGTGAAGAGGGATGGTACAGGGCCACGATTTGTTGTTGTCAGTGTAGAAAAAAATATTCATTAAATGGGAAATTTAGAAGTGGTACGATTTAAATACTAGTACGATATAACCAACTCTCCCCTAATATGTAGAATGGTAAATTCATTGATTCGATGAAAAACAAAAGCTTCATACGAAAAGCATTTAAAATTTATCGTCCTTAGAAACTAGATGATTTAAATTCTGTAGATGTCTATAAATTTTTCTTTCTTACTTCTTCAAGCGATTAAACAAAATAAACTGTAGTAAGTAGTCAAGATTTACCCATACAACTAAAAACATATCATTACAAAACAATGTATTCCTTCAAAGAAAATCATAGATATATTCATAAGAGAAAAATATTTTAAAATCTATGTAAATATATTGTATTCTACCATTAATTCTTCTTGCACTCTTATACACATGTACATACATTTGATCCTAATAAAATTATGAGCAAGAATTAAAATTAAACTAGTCTCAACATGTTGCGGAGTTATCAAGAGTCGTATAATAATCAAACAAACACACATCAAGAATATTTCCTTTTATTCTGATAAACCGTCTAAGTCAATAAAATATTATGATTCCAATTAAAGTAATAGTTTCATGACATAACTGGGAAGCGGCGGGCCCGTAGCTTGCTAAATTCGGGGTGCATTGAACCGTGTTAACCCTCTAATACAATTGCACAGACCTCTTCAATATGCACAGGGCAAATATTTGCTGATTAAAAGTCAAAGCTGTCGTGCCCGGAGCGGCCGTTGTCTGGATAATATTAGTGTAGCGGATTACATGCGCCAATGATCATACGGAACAAACGACATTATTGCGTCTGGGAAACGGTATGCTCACCGACTGCGGAAAACGAGGTTGTGTTGTATACATAAAACACAATAATAATACCAAATATGTAACCTCTTTGCATAACAACTTTTTGCATTTAAAATATGTAACAAGTTGACATAAAAATCGCGTGAAACTGATAGCCGTGTTATTAAAAAATGAAATGAAAGAAAAAAAATAAATAAAACATTTCAAAATTCGAACTCGTATCAAAAGTTTTAACGGAATTTAACATATTAAGCTGCAGTAAGCTTCTTAGTGCGTGCGGTGTTCTTTTTTAAATTTATGCAAAAAAATACCTTAATATTAATAATTATAAAGTATAAATTTGCATATCGTTTGTTTTTATTTATTATTTTTGTATTTCCCGCCGACCGGTCGCGGTATTTAAAATATTATTGCGCCTTTTCAACGTTTAATGTCGCAATTAAAACAATGTCCGATGAACATTGTTTTGATATTATTTTACATTATAATATAGTTCAATTTATTTAAACTATTTTCTACGTAAAGTTTGGGAGTTTATCTGACTTATACTTTGTTTTTTTCTTTTATAGGTTTGTGATATTAAGAAATATTCTTGTTATGTTTACTATCTTAATTACAGAAGATATATATTTTTTTAATTAGTTTTTATCATGAATACTATTCCACTTCAAGGTATTAGGTGATTAAAGATCTTTGAATACTCTATGCAATTTAATACCAGAAATATGTCAAAACGAGGTTAGCCGTCATAGTCAAAGATTTTGACATTGACAAGTGCATTTTTTGAAATTAAAATTGTAAACTTTTTAATTTACAATTTCTTTATCTCAAATAATGGAATTCAAATTTAATTATATTAGTACTTTAAATAAGTTGTTAATTATTGCAACGAAATCAGTAGTATTAGACACCAATAAAAGTTATCATTCAGAAATTATGGGACGTAAGAGTATTAAAAAAAATGAAATAGATTAGTATGACAAAACAAATTTGTACAAAGCACACAGTAGCCTTAATACTTGACGGCTTGGCATCGTCAACGTTAAACTGTCAGTTTATAGTTAGTTATTTACAGTCGCCAACTAACACCGCCGGTCATAAAGTAAGGTGTCAGTTACAGCAGTAACCGCACTCATCTCCGTATGGCAATTATCAAAACAATACGTAAATTTGATAGTTTGTTTTGTTTTAACATTTGGATCAATGAGTACGATCTCTCGTTACTTGTTTTGTTTGGCGTGAAAAAATATATTCGACGAGATTTGAATTTCGAACGCGTCCTTAATGTCAAAAGAATGGGCGCTATGGCGGTAAAGATTGCGTAATGCGTTGTTTGACAGTTATATGTTGTCATTGATATTTGATGTTATTGTTTATTAAAATTAAATTAGATTACATAAAAGTGTGGAATTAACAGATGTGAGAAGTTTTTAGAATCTTAGCGTGTTCCTTATTATATTAAGAACGTTGATTGGCAGTTATTTTATTTTATAAATACGAGTGACTTCAATCAAGTGGTGTTGAAAGCGAAAAGAGCAAAAGCCATTGTAAAACAATGAACCAATTACGTAGTCCTGGGGGAAGCGATGAAATAACGACCTCCCGGGAAAAAAGATTTTGGGGTAAGTCTAGTTATAATTCTTTTCTTTTTAAACGTTGGGAATTTATTGGACATTTTTATTTTTACCTGCTATATGGTTGTTTATGTAATGTTTCATTGATTTCCACTGATTATATCAATGATGTTTTAAGTTGAGACACAGTTAATAGTATTATTAAACTAAATTCGAAATATATATATTGTTTTGTTAAAATTTATCGTCAGTTCTGATTAAAAACTATAAGAAGTTATATTTGAAACTTATCTGTTTTATTAACGACATTATTTATATATTTGTACCGATACATTCACATTCAGTTAATAAAATTCGCTTAAAATAAAATATACGGAATCAAAACACTCGCAAAACGAGAGATAAAATAAAAAAACAGAGCATCTTCAATAAAAAGTAAGGCAATTGACAGATTAAAAAGACGTAACCCACTTGAGACGTTTAGTAGATGTTAGGAGAGGGGACTTCGCCCCGGGGCTCCGGGGTGACAGATTAGCGGGTAATACGGAGCACCCCCGGAATTGATATCTCGAGTCTTTCACCCTCGTGAAATATTGTAAGTCATAGCTTGTTTATGAGATGAGGGCAGATGAGGAAATGTCTTGGATGTTGGACACTTTTATTGTGATCAATTAAGATCTGAGTTGTGATGCGTTACGGAAGATTTTTAAGAACAGGAAGGCGTATAAATGAAACTAAAAATAAAAATAAAAAATCGCGTAGTACATCCGAAAATATTAGTATCATTTAAATGAATACTCGCGAAAGTCTTCAATCTCATTATGTAAAAAGCCGTATATAAATTTATATAAGCAGATTTTTTTCATTTAATCCTTATAATAAGAATAATTCGAAACTACACGTAAAGTAGAACAGTTTCCATTAACATAAACACATAGTAAGCTCACGTATCTCTAATACGAGCGCTAATTACCGGACCGGGGGCAATTTCAAAGACAGTTACACAAGCCAGGACGCAGCAGCCTCCGAACAACTAGAGCGTGATGCTCATCACAAACCAACCAGCTTAACTAGACACCCGCTAATCTAACAGCACATTAAAAACAATACGGCAAATTCATTGCAAGAGCTCATCTTATAGTGGTGTTTGTTACGCAAATCGTTTTATAAGTAAACGTGTTCTTTAGTGCCTCGTTTGATACTGAATACAAATTATACGGCGTTTTGGTGTATTTAATACGTACAGACAGATTTAGTCTCTATTATAAAGATAAATAGATTCATTTTAGTGTGAATGATAGATAACAAAGTGTGTTGTCTTTTAATGAGATGAAAAATGATGAATGTTGGTCCAGAGTCAGATGAGAGTAGCTTCAAGATGTTACAACTACTGTACTGTACACATACAGATGTTATATATACATGGATTATAATGTATAAATTATAGGAAATATCATTTTATTATTAGGAAATACGAAAAACAAAAAATTAGTAGAATTATAAAAATTAATTGTTCATCGATATTAATCTAGAATTATAAAAATTAGGTTACCTACATGTTTACTGAGAAATCTTAAAATATATTTGAACGTTAATTGAAGCAAAATATCTACTACTTAGTAAACTACTTTCACAATCGGTAGTCAGTATTAGTCACATCATACTACTTTTTTTAAATTTATCTATATTTATTTATAGTGAATTATGATTTCAAATATATCCTACAAATCTAATTATCCGCCCGCAGCTTCGTCCGCGTGGAGTTCGATTATATCGCGTTTCCAAGAGAATCTTTCAAACGTCTGGGATAAAAACTATCCTATGTTCTTTCTCAAGGTCAACTCTATCTCTGTACCAAATTTCATTAAAATCAGTTCAGTGGTTTAGGCGTGAAAGCGTAACACACAGACAGACAGACAGAGTTACTTTCGGATTTATAATATTAGTAGGGATTAATTTCATTGCGACGTATTAACAAACAAAACTGGTAATTTCTTTTATTAATATAAATATATCAAGTATTAAAACAATAAGTCAGAACACCCTCGGGCTATCATTGGAACTGTATGTGTTATACGAAATTAACAAAACCCCGAATCTATAATCAAAATATGGCGCGCGACACACGCCGCGGGCCACGGCCGACGTTTTGACGTCCGTCAGCAACAGGCCTTATTGTTTAGAATGTGTTTTACTACAATTAATACTCACGGAGCATTGTGTTGTTGGAATTATATCACATAGATAATACAGGTCATTCAACGGGAATAAAAAAATTGATATTACTTATGTATTTTCATAAACTAAAAGCATAAATCCCATTAAATATCCTTAGTATAAAATCAAGATACGATTTCCCAACTGAATTATTAATTGAATTAAAGTGACATTATTTAATTTCTATCTTAACTTAAAATTCATGTATTATTTTTAATCGAATAAAAGAGTAAAAAATATGATATTAATTCGTATAAAAGTATTTTTCTTAATTAATAATACAATGGAATTTGTAAAAACTAATACAAAATGGCTGATTGCGATTCAATAAAACATCAAAGTGTTCTTTATTCAAACGTCACATGAGGGGTTGCTGACGCTTTCCATGAGACATTCCAAATACAAATATATTTGAATTGAAGCATGCGATTTTCGATCTTATTGCCATATAATAAGGTTTAATACAATCGTAAGAAATAAATTGTCAACAGATCGGATCGATTTCAATTTATTATACAAACTAATATAAACCTTATTTGATAGAAATACGGTTGTATTCACTTTGACGTTGTACTATATAGTCTAATTGAATATCAAATAATGAACCTTATCTGTATGCAATAAGAGTGTTATGTGTAATATAATTTAAGTGCTCCTACGCATCACAAAAGCTCCGTAACGCGATGAAATCTCTTTATAACGCCGACTGCGGTTTAATTATAACCGAGTGTCGTTACGTAATTAAGTTATATATAAAATATATTGTATGTAGTTAAACTTATTACTTAATTTAAGGGTTCAAAATAAAAAAAAAATACTTGAAACGGTTTGATAACAAACAGCCAATGTGAATAAAGAGGTTACATGTATTTGATAATAAAAAAATTCGAAATTCAAATTATGCACTACACAAATTAATGTTATAGTGGGAAAATATTAAAATATACAAAAAGAGATTCGTAACAGCCGACCTCTAATGAGTCCATAAAATCAAAATGGCGTACAATTAACGAGGACAGCACCAATTTAGTTATATTTTGATGTAATAAAAGTTACGGGCTACCTTGTTACTGTTGTCCCGTTTATAATCACTAATGACAATGTCTTTGAAGACGACGGCCGCTAATAAAACACTAAAACCGGCTTTATTGTTATCATAAATGTAACAATATTATTAAAATATGACTTTCTAATAGTAACTTCTATTGTAATGGAATAAGGTTGATTTTTGGATGACATTCATATTTTGAATAACTTAAGTAAGATTGTCAATATTGGATGTGATGATATTTATATAGCTCTTATTGCGTTCAAATAAGGTTCAATTTGTTTGTATTTGTTACAGTTTAGAATAATCTGCTTACCTTTAGCTTATATTGTCACACTGTATATAAAGCGTTTTCCAATTTAATTTAATTATACAGGTTAATACTATAGTATATTACAAAGTTTTACAGTACAGTACAAAGATTTTTGAATAAAAAACGTTTTAACGCTCCGTATGTAGTAGTAGTAGGTAACCGTTGAAAACTTGAGGTAAACATATGCAAATATAAAGAAGTTTTTAATCTTTTTTATACCTATATGTATATATGGGATTTATTATAAATTCATTGATTTTAAAGAGAGGGACGCCAGCCTCGCTGACATTACAAATGTCACTTCTTCTAGAACGTTCCATGATATTTTAAAATCAAACTTCAATTGTTCTTAATGTTCCTGTATTTCTCGAAAGTTCTTCATAATCACATACTTCAATGGTCCGCACTCACTGAACTCTGAATTCTGCCCTCGTGCATCCAGACCTCATATTTATACCAAGATTTAAACATAGTTCTATTCTCCTTTAAGCAACCTTTGATTTCGTTTTACTTTTAACAATAATCATAAATACTAATGAGGTTTAATAAGAATTGATGACAGCCTCAAATTATTTTCATGTCGCATTCATTATTAAAGCTGGTAGCGCCGATATATAAGTATATAATATAAATAAAGGTAGGAAGCTTCTTGTATATGTTTATTATATACCTATATATATTGTTAATTATGTTATCGTATGTATTTACGTGTTTTTTTATAATGCTTAGGCTTTCTATATTGTACGGATTTCTGCATCTAATTAATATTTTTATATACTATAGTCTTTATAAAATTCTAATTTAATATGTATTAACATAGATAGTGTTATACAAATAGTGTTTGTAGTTAACTGTAATTGAGAGACAGACAAACTTAAATTAAGAATATTAATTTGATTGTATCTAAAGGCAGTTATAGAACGTTAATGTATGTAATAATAATACATATAGGTATGTATATAATACATACACAAACCATGCCCATATTAACATTGAACAGTGTACACACCACAACACAAACCCATAGTCCACACACAGGCCGCTATAAAAATACACATGAAGCATCCCCCGAGGAAGAGGAGTGTAAAACAGTTACATTAATAGTTACTATAAACATTCACTTGACTGACTGCTTAAAAAGAGTGTTCTGTGTTACATATTTGTTCATACACCGGACCACCCACACTGGGATTATAAACGCCGCGTTTATGACATCGATAATAAATGTATGTTTACATCGCTGGCGAGTCTGCGACGACTTATATACTTACATACATATAGAAATATCTTCTAAGAGTCTTCTTCTGCCTGGCAATTTCCCAGCTATAGCCAGGGTCTGCCTTACATGTTGTGAATAGTTTTGGCTAATTGTTTTTACGACCGGCCGCCTGCCTGATATCAACCCTCTTTTGGGAATCAACATTAATTAGTGATGTCTAAATAATACTAATAATAGAAATACTTGTAAGAATATTTAGACACTACTGATACATGAAGGAAAATGTAAGGAAACCTGGACTTATATCAAATTATAAGTTTAATATCACCAACCCGTCTTGAGCAAGCGTGGTGATGATGCTTAAACCTTCTCCATGTGAGAAGTCAGCTCAGCAGTGGGCTCTGATGATGATGATGATATAGAAATATATAATGTAATATATATAATATATAGTGTATAATGTAAGTGTATAACTATTAAAGTCAGTATTTAACGCTGAGAGACAATATGAGTTCATTAATCAAATAACACTACTAAGAGTTGTAACCTCGGCTATGTTTTATGTATTATTGTATTGAAATTTTATATTGTTAATTAGTTTATAAACAATATTATAAGTATACTTAAATATAGGAATAAACTGTTTAATACATATAATTGTTATAAAAGAACATATTTTTTGGGGTTTTAAATCATAAAATATTAGTTTTAATCGTTTAAACTCAAGTTTGACAGTCTGGAGTTTTTTCATTTATTACATAAATATAATACTATCAAAACTGCGTCTACCTTATGTAACTTTTATTGAGAATACTATTGAATTGTATAGGAAAGTTTGTTAGTATTTAGTTGTAACAAACAGACATACATACATATTGTTTATTAGTTATAGAGTTAATAAAGACATAGGGGAGAGTCGGATATATCGTACCACTTTTCACTTTAACTCAAATATTTCGACTATAACACGTCTTATAATAATTAATACATATGTAAAATAAAGTTTCATATTTTAGTTTCCTAAGAAGAAGAGAACAGATCCTTGCGGTTATTCTAACATTGTTAAAAATGCTTTTTTATAGAGGCTTGCCATCGGTACGATTTAGCCGACTCGTCGTTTTAATCGTACCACTAAGTCTTTAAATCGTACCATGGGTGTTTAAGTCGTACCACTGAAGGAAAGACATATAAATTCTCAATCAAATTATTTATTTTTAACTGTTAGGTAAGTAATAAAACAAAATTATTTAAAGCTTTTAGATAATAGATACATAATTTTTAACTCTTAGGTTATATAAAGGAACTATAAGCTTTCTCAGTAAAATATGTAACATGATTATACTATGATAATGAGATCAATCAACATAACTAATACAAATGAGACAAAAAAAAAAACAGTAAACTATATCTAATAATAAAGTAACAGTTAACAAGAATGTTATTTGTAATATAATTATTGTGCATATTTCTTAATGTAAACAATCATGACAAATGTCTGGATTCGAAGTACACGTCTCATGTAGCCACCGTTTATAGCGAACGCATTGAATCGAATCAACTTTTGGACCCTTCTTATCATAGTAAGAACAATTGCACTTTCGACATATATTTTCAAGATAATCATCGCTGTCATCATCATCATCTAGTTCTACAACAAGTGTCTCTCCTGAATCATCGCTACTGGTGATGGAATGAGATCGTTTCCTCTTATAACTTTTGTTTTTGGCCTTGGGTAGTACTTACTATACGTACTTGCGGTAGTACTATAGGTACTTGCGGTTGGTAGTCGGGTAAATCGTACCAGTACAATTTAACCAACTGCAAGTGGTACGATTAAACTAACTAAGGCATTTCTAAAACAAAAGCAAATATCCGGCATAAACTCCAAACTTAGACACGCAACAAAAACCCCCAATAATCTAGTATACGATTGTGGAATAATAAAAAAAATGAATAACTATAGCTTACCTTGATTACGAGTTATCTCCTTACGAATGTACCACAATATTTATATTAATTCCTACAAAAAATGTTTTTCTTTTATTACTTGCACAGTTGTTAACTCACGTCGATTTAAACTAGTGGGTGAAGAGGGATGGTCCAGGGCCACGATTTGGCGTTGTCAATGTAGAAAAAAATATTCATTAAATGGGAAATTAAGAAGTGGTACGATTTAAATGCTAGTACGATATAACCAACTCTCCCCTATATCTATTTAATTTAGAATATCACAAGTTCATGTTTTGTCGTCTGGTAACTGACATCGTAATGTCAAAATAGACTGACATCTGCCATGGGATATTAAATAGAAATAAGGTTTTATATACATAGGGTTATTAAATAAAAAAAATACAATTATTAATAATAGTAAGTATTTTTATGTAATTGATTCAATAGGTAACTATAAATCTTGTGAAATTCTCGTCTTAAATAGATATTTTTTACTCTCTATGTCTGTGTTAGATTAGAAGTAAAAAAATATAGGTAGGTATATTTTGATTTAAAATAAATAGTTGTATACATTATTGTAGGCTGTATAATGTATGGAGTGTTGTCACACTGTCGTGTACATAGTGTAAACATATCATAAGGCCTCCCACACACGGAAGACTGACGACTGTCGCTATACGTCGTGGGTGGCCTTACACTATACCTACATATAATTAATACATATTATATTACTTTCATTTTTAAAAGATACTTTATCTTTTAAATTACTATCTATTATTAAGATATAGATTTATTTCAAAAATAAAATTAGATTTAATATATATTATTATTATATATGTATATATACCTAATAGGTATCTTTTAATAAGGTACCTAACATATTCTCTTAACATATAAAGTTGTATAGAGTAAGTATGTATGAATGTATGTTAGGAGCCTAAGTTACGTCTTCAGTCAGTTCCACGCCTTATAGTGACAACGACATTATACTATTCTTGATAGACAATTGTTTATTTTACAAACACCGCCCGTACATGGCTACACTAACTAACATAGATCTTATTACAACCACATAAGGACCATTATAACAATACACATTACATATAAAATGTTTTGAATAGAGGTCAAAGACACGTCGATGGGAGAGTGCCGTGTGAAAATAGATTCACATCACAACTATATAGATTAACAATCTAGATTTACGACCTATCTATAACTATTAACTATACGTAGATTACAAAAAACATAAGTTTTTTTAACTATGAATCTAGAATTATTGTATAAGATTAATATTAAAGAATTAAAATGATATATATATATATATATATAAAATAATTATCTATGTATGTACTATGTATGTTTGTATACGGGGATGTTTATCAATGTCGAGCGGACCCGGGTCGCGGCGCTAGTCACGCGACGCTTATTTGTAACGACAATTATCCAATGGACGCCTTATAACACATACGTACATATAATATTGTTTCATATGTTCAATATTAATTATAATTATGAAAAAAAATAAAATATTGCTTTTATTAGTAATTTTATTTTTTTATATTTAGGTATTATTGTAAAAGCATGCCTTAAATCGCAAGTTTTTAATTAATATTGATAAATTATATAAATTGAATATAATTTAATTTAATATTTAATTATATTCATATTAAATATTTCTATAATAATTATATTTTATATGTCCGATGTGAGTGGCAGCCCTATGTATTTTCCACTTTAAATGTTTTAGCTGAATTTCATCCACACGCGAAGGCTTCACTTTGTATACAACTTCCTGTTGAGCGGTTCCGGTTCTTGACCGGAAGTACCGCTCTTGATACATGTCACCGTAACTGCGCTGATACTTAGATTTATTACTTACGGCAAACGTAATTTGGTGTAATTATTATAACGAGCGATAACATTTTTATATTCCTAAGGGTTGGTTTTGATATATGTACCTACCTACTAAGATATTATTTATATGTATATACCTATAGATAGGAATAAGTTTCATATACATTTAATTTGAAATTAAAATTATCTGAATGATTTAATAGACAGAAACATTTTTCATATATTTGATAATTGCTACTACCTACAGGCTACAACTAAGTAGCTATACATATTATGAAAATTGCAAAAATTATATAGGTAAATCGTCCATTATACCAATACAAAAGTACAAACACAAAGAAACATTCACATAACAAGTAGGTATTGCACGTTTATGTCACCCATGTAATACTTATACTGACATCAATTACCGAACTGTCACTCTATATACATGTGACGCTTCCACGAATGACATCCACGTCACATTACATAGCGTCATGTGGCTGATATTTACAATACAAATGTTAGCCACATGTCGCGACATTGAATGACAAGGTCGGGAAACCAGTTAATGTGAACTCTCGTACAGAACAATCACATATAAATAACAGGCCATAATACAGTGGTTTCACGAGAATAAAGTTGACACAATAAACATAGGATTATTTATTTACATAATAATTATAGAGCAGATGTGTTAAAGGTATTGTTGGTTTTATTGAAATTATGTGAGAAAAAATATATGTAACAGTACCTATGTAGGTTAAGTTAATTTAAATTTAAGTTAATTATCGTCTCCATAACTAGTTCGTGATGATACATTTCGTGTGTTTGTCATTCGTGGCCATATTAAATGATGCTAATTATAACGAATTATTGTTTGACGGAAATATAAAAATTATCGTTATCTGATAGTCAAACGAACTTATCTGACACGATCTGTGATGTAATAACAACTATCAACATTACAGTGTCAACACGCTTATTATAAATGACATCGGCTTATCATACATCGACTGACACGCACACGGTGTAATAGAAATTAAAAATATATATATATTACACTCAAATAGGTACTGTTTAACTTAAATTGTATCATATGATAGATATATAAAGATAATTAAGTATAAATTTGCAAAAAAAATAATTAATTTTTAGGCATTATAAAATAATTAAGTGAATAAAATTAATAGGCACAATTAACGTTACATTTGTAACAATATTGACATCAGATCTACAGATTAGTCACTACTTACATAATAATTTGTTTGTAAGCCGTTTTTATACGTAATTGGAGGGTTCAGGTTTATTTGGGGTTGTGAATTGAGTGCGAGTACAATCTTAACGAGCATCGCCACGACACTGGATTTACGAGCCGCCTCATAGCGTGTAATAGACGATAATGAAGGATACAACGGCCGACACGCGACAATTATTATATATATACCTTGTTTCATATGTTAGATATAAAACCTTACCGAATAACGTTATGCCTACTTATAAAGAAAAAAAAAAACATACGTACATACGTCACACACACATACAAATGTAATTCCAAATTCAAGTTCACTTGAATAACATTAATTCCACGTCAAATTATTCCATTCCAGTAGCATCTCATAAACGCTGTCCTATTGGTGGATCACACGTCTATGTCACCCATTTGTCACCAAGCCCCGACCAATCGGGGAGCCGGATTCGAAAATGGAACACAAAATTGTCAACGCGATGTCGCTTTATGTACAGAGCATTGTGTTCCCGTTGCGTAGTGATTATGGCGACCGAGTTTTTGAATGGAACAGCCAATGTCGCCCAACAATAAACATGACAAGCGTTTATAATATCTATTGAATTTTTAAAATACATACTTTCAAAAGTACGGCTACAATACGATAATTTTACACTCATCACGACGAATGAAACAACAAAAAGGACACAATTTCGCCCCAAATCAAGCGTGACTTTTTACAAAGGGCGATGTATATGGGATGCGCAATCGGTTATAACGCGGCCAGATGAGGAGGTACGTTCGTTGGAGGCGCGTGTCGTGTAGGCGAGTGTTTCAACATCGGCCGGGTTACAGGCGAGTGTGCCAATTGCCCGGGGTCGGTGGAAATAACATGGCTGTATCATTGTTATACAAAAGTGCAGCTGTTCTCTTCCCTAAGGGTAAAAAAGACGTTCTGTATGTTTTTTTTCGATACGCTTCGAAAGCCCTTTTAGCGGTCACCGGGACGCACGCCTCCTGTTTGTGTTGTGATACATTGTAATTTTAATGCCTTTCGATATATTTTGTCTCGTGACAAACAGCCAAAAGGTTTTTAATATTTTTAAAATACGTAAATAAGTGTTTTGAAATAACCTCATTTTTTTATTCCTTATTAGGTATTCACAAACGAAAATTATATCGATAAAAAACTATCTGTATGGAAATTAAAAAAGTTTAAAGCGAAACTAATAAAAATTCATATGTTAAGAATTTAAAGCGCGGACATATTTTAAATACCGAACAAGCGGCGGTATTCAATAAGCATTCATATTAAAATCAAAGCATTTATTCTTTATGTCCTCAAGCACCCAGCCGCCATTTTGCTTTTATTATTCAGCCTTTAATATTCTTTTTATTAATGCATTAATGCGTTGTAAACGTCGAGACAGATGTAAGCCAAGGGTGCAGTGTGTTTAAGGAGTTTAGTGTAGACGGTGTTCCAAATTTGAAATACATATACATACGTCATATAGTGACGGATATTTTTTTTTAATCAGTTGACTCACTTCAGCCAGCTCAATGAAGTTATAAAAACTTTTTGGTCAATTTTCAATATGGCGTGGTAAGTTTTGATATTTATATATTTTTGATGTAACATATTTTTTCCCGCGTTATTCCTAATATCCGGTACACGAATGATCTCTTGATATAGGTCAGTCCATTGGGCCAGTGGGCCGCTCGCAGCTTACATAGAAAGATCGATCGAGCTTTAAGTACTGGCGCGCGGAAAGGTTTTATACCTATTGAGTTACATTCAAATATATTTATATGTACTTTGCTTTTATAAAAATATAGTATTTAAGAGTACTTTTATAAATTAATGTTTACGTTTTTAATCCCACTTTCACTCTATCGAAGTTATTTGAGTTTGTATGAAACGCATATATTTTCATAGAAATGACCAGTATTTATCCGAATTAATCCAAAATTTCGGCTACTACATGGGAAATTGAATACGTGTTATTAACTCTACAAATAATTAACAAACTTTTAACTTTTTAATATATACCTACCTACTTTGCAACAATTTTATATATACATATTAATAATTTCTATTAATATCGTCGTTGACTGTCCAGGGTGTTACCACCCTCGCCAGCTGAAAGTTTGATGTGGGTCCGTCGACGCTAACCCCATCGCTACATACAGTGTGTATGTATGTATGTACATTCGGATAAATCCTTAACTCTAATGTAACAGATGTCTGTGAAGAATTCCCTATTGATTGCTGATCATTCTATTGTTCAGTCTTCAGAGTATGTTGGGGCGTGGCCACTGGAATTACATGACATGATTTTTGTGAATTTGAACCAGTTTTGCTTTATTAATTTGGTTATGCAAAACTTATGTCTGTCTGTCTGTCGGAGTTTTCTCCGTAACTAATTAGCTGTCTTTAAATATTATTTTTTTCAATGCTTATTAGATCTCAAGAAGATATCTCTTTAGTTTAATACATTTTGATACCTATATATATAGTAAAAATCACTTAGGGGAGCGGGGGGCACGTTGTTACAATTTTTAGATAACTGTTAATATCACAAAAGCTATCAAATAATGTATACATTTGATTGCTTTTACCATTAGTGTGTCTATTCAGCTAGTAGAATAGAATTGGAAAAATATTAAAATTTACGTATTTTTTCCCAAAATAGAGAATTAATGAAATAAGTCGATTGCAACAACTTACCCCTGACTTGGGGCTAGTTGTTACACCTTCGGGGCACGATGTTACAGTAGGTAAATAAACAAAATGAACAATAATAAATCATTTATTTTTTATTATTTCAAAATTTTATGAATAAAAAAATTTATTTTGATCAGTCTTATAACATTTATGAGCAGTTATAATATCTATATCGTAATTTTCCAACTTTTTAACAGTAATAATCACATAACTTTGGCAGGAACTTTCTTAAATCTTATATATCGTTTATTTTAGTTATTTTGGTTTATCGGTTAATACATCGGACTTACGTTTACGACGGTTATGGATGGATTGTTTTCGAGCCTCTGCCTTGGGAAAGGACCTTAACTTTGAAGGCGAAAAAATTTTCAAATGTACTTTGTATACCAGATGAACCTGGTATCTCTAATTCAATTTTATTTTTAAAACTTGACGAATCTGCACTTGGCAATGTTGTTAAACATTCTGTATCTTGCGAACAAGCTGGATTTGGAGAAGGTGAAACAGTAATATTGTTAATAGTGTCAGGTAATAGATTGGTTGCTGTTTCGATTGCCTGTATGATTTCATTTGTATGATTTCTAATTTTTAAGTACAGCGAAGTTATTTCTAAATGATAGTCAATGAGATGAACGGTAATACAAGATCTGAGGCAAGTTGTTACATGTAACAACCTACCCCGAAAAACTGTAACAACCTGCCCCATGGTGTGTTTTTTAATTAAAATTAAAGCCGCCATTAATGGATATCAATAGCAGAATAAAACGCTATTACAAATTAAAACTCGATACATTATGAACGTTCGAGGCGAAAAGAATTTAGAGAATAACAAATATAGACAGCAGGAATCAAAAATTTCGTAAAAGGTTTTGTTACGAACTTGATGGAAATCAAGACACGTGCACATAACCTAACAGTTTGCCGCTTCTCGGGTCCCTGATTGTTTTTTTGCAACGCACGATGTTATAAGAAAACAAATGAGTCCACTTACGTCTACCAAAGAGTTAAAAATCCCGGTAAAAAATGCGTGTAACTTCTTACCCCTGTAACAACTGGCCCCCCGCTCCCCTACTCTAAGTTTCCATTCTCTCACTACACACGTTAAAGTTTAATTATAATGTAGGTTCTTGAATGAGATACAGTAAACTGTATGTAGGGGAGAGTCGGATATATCGTACCACTTTTCACTTTAACTCAAATATTTCGACTATAACACGTCTTATATTAATTAATACATATTTAAAATAAAGTTGCATATTTTAGCTTCCTAAGAAGAAGAGAAAAGATCCTTGCGATTATTCTAACATTGTTAAAAATGCTTTTTTATAGAGGCTTGCCATCGGTACGATTTAGCCGACTCGTCGTTTTAATCGTACCACTAAGTCTTTAAATCGTACCATGGGTGTGTAAGTCGTACCACTGAATGAAAGATATTAAAATTCTCAATCAAATTATTTATTTTTGACTGTTAGGTAAATAATAAAACAACATTGTTTATATCTTTTAGGTAATAGAAACATAATTTTTAACTCTTAGGTTATATAAAGGAACTATAAGCTTTCTCAGTAAAATAACATGATTATACTATGACAATGAGGTCAATCAACATAACTAATAAAAATGAGACAAATAAAAAAACAGTAAACTATAATAATAAAGTAACAGTTAACAAGAATGTTATTTGGAATATGATTATTGTGCATATTTCTTAATGGAAACAATCATGACAAATGTTTTCAAAAATTCGAAGTACACGTCTCATGTAGCCACCGTTTACAGCGAACGCATTGAATCGAATCAACTTTTGAACCCTTCTTATCGAAGTAAGAACAATTGCACTTTCGACATATATTTTCAAGATAATCATCGCTGTCATCATCATCATCTAGTTCTACAACAAGTGTCTCTCCTGAATCATCGTTACTGGTGATGGAATGAGATCGTTTCCTCTTATAACTTTTGTTTTTGGCCTTGGGTAGTACTTACTATAGGTACTTACCGTTGGTAGTCGGGCAAATCGTACTAGTACAATTTAACCAACTGCAAGTGGTACGATTAAACCAACTAAGGCATTTCTAAAACAAAAGCAAATATCCGACATAAACTCAAAACTTAGACACGCAACAAAAACCCCCAATAATCTAGTATACAATTGTGGAATAATAAAAAAAAACTGAATAACTATAGCTTACCTTGATTACGAGTTATCTCCTTACGAATGTACGACAATATTTATATTAATTCCTACAAAAAATGTTTTTTTTTTATTACGTGCACAGTTGTTAACTCAAGTCGATTTAAACTAATGGGTGAAGAGGGATGGTACAGGGCCACGATTTGGCGTTGTCAATGTAAAAAAAAATATTCATTAAATGGGAAATTTAGAGGTGGTACGATTTAAATGCTAGTACGATATAACCAACTCTCCCCTACTACGTATTTAGACACCGCGAACTAATACTAAGAATAGAGAATGTGATTAAAGAATAATCTAGTTAAGTTAGAAATAAAACTACTTAGATATATTTTTTGATTCATTAATATGATTTGAAGGACAACAATGATTAATGACGTCTTTATAATAGTTGACATGGCGGGTACATTCACAATAATTAGATGTGGCAATGAGAGCGAGCTGCTTGTACACATGAATGATGATTGACCTACTTATTACATTAATATATACATAATAAAATATATATAGGTAAGGATATTTATGTAAACTAATATATATATTATATAGGTACCACCTACCTACCTATATGTCGTCGGTGATAGTGCAAAACCGCGGAACTAGCGTTTGATAATTCCACGTAACTTCGTTGGAAGCAGATTATCAAAAGATATAGTTGAAATATTTTCTAAATTAACGACTATTAAGGTATTTTTTTTTACAATTAGTAATATCATCATTGGCCTTTTTCATCTATTAGGTACAGATGATTTAAGACAGTGTGTGATTCACTGTCAAGCCTAGGATACTATTAGGAAATGTAGGTTTTCCCAGAATTAGTAATAAATTAAACACTAATAATTGCTTAGTGAAAGAAATTACTTTAAACGTCATTAAATTCAGAAATTAATTTAGTTTTTAACTTCTGTATAACTGCTTATGCAGCAGATTTATCTATTGCTAGTTACGCGAATTTTACAATATATATAGTAAACGTACTACCTACTTTTAAAATATTAAAATAATTACCTATATATAAAATATTAAAAGAAATTACAAAAGACTCGTTCGTTTAAGAACAGGACGGAATCAATCTGCTACATAAAGTCCAGTTAACTCATGTATTGAAGGTGGTACAAAAAAATATAATGAGCGTATTAAAATGAGATTTGTGTGGACACGAAACTAGCGATTATAACAGCGGGGCGACATAAGAGACAGCGATTAGCGATTAAATATGAGAACATTTAATGTCAACTTTGAATTGTATACATAATATATTTTGTAATTATCGTGTGACAGATAAACAAACAAGGTTTATTATATTACTACCTTTCCGCCCGTAGCTTGCCCGCGTAGAGTTCGGTTATATCGCGTTTCCAAGAGAACCTTTCAAAAGTCTGGGATAAAAACTATGCTATGTTCTTACTCAAGGTCAACCCTATCTTTGAACCAAATTTCATTAATATCAGTTCAGTGGTTTAGGCGTGAAAGCGTTACAGACAGACAGACATAGTTACTTTCGCATTTATAATATTAGTAGGGATAATTATAAGTACCTATATGTGTTTATTGAATATTTTTCAATATAGTATTTAATGGCCTTATAGAGACAAGTTGTATGTATTGGGAACTCGTGACGAATGGCGCGGAGCTGATCGTGTGAAATTCATATTGAAATATCATGTCTACAACGGGTACGGTCAGCAAAATAATAAAACACAAAAAAATATTTATAAATATATTTTATAAGAAAAAAAAATATCAAAATTTAATCAATTAATATAACTAACTCTATATAATATGATATTTCATATTTTTGTTTTTTTATTATTTTTTTTGCTGTCGCTACTCGTCAATCCGGCCAATATATAGATGTCTTCATACACGTGGAGTCTGTTCCATCAGCAGATGATTTAACAAGATCAGTTTGAAACACTTTCTAATCACGACCACTGGATGTCATAAAAAATTATACATGTCGAAACGAAAGAAGCTCTATCATCTAAAACTCCTAATATATACTAGTGTTTGCTCGCGACTTCACGTTAATTTCGGAATTAGTAATATATGTATGACTAACCGGGCGAACTCTATTTCGAAGTAGAGGGCGTAAATAACCAAATATTGGAATTTATTAAGTATTTTTTCTTTTTCTAAGCTATCTTTCCACTCATTTTCAACCTTATCCCTACAGCCGTTTGAGTTATAAATAGTGTAACTAGCACGACTTTTTTATATATATAAAATAATATAAGTAGTTTCTTCTATCTGTCCATAATTTTAATTTCCTTCCAAACGAAAAAAAAACAAGAAAATTCTCTAGTATTACTTATACATAATCTATATATTATAGAACAAATTATGTTAATAAATATAAGAGTACAACATGATACGTATCCCAATCCTCCCTTTTCAGATATGATCCTGTTTAATAAATCATTAACAAAATATTAATGAAGTCTCCGATACACGGTACAGAGTAGCGACCTATGTGAAACATTTTAGGGAACACACGGATAACTTAAAGTATTATAATTATTAAATTATTAATTGACTATTATATGGATTAGATATCTAATGTTAAATCTCATCTACTGTCTACATATAGATAGTCTAGATATAGATGACAAGGAAAAGTAGCTATAATATGTCATAGTTATGTATATAGCATCGGAGGGTGGTGTAATTAAAAAAGTTTCCAACAAAAGTTAGCTGTAAGGTCATAATTTTGTCATAATTTCATATACATAAGCGAAGCATTAATATCAATATGTGGTACAAAAAAGGTCCCTTAGGCCTCGGCCTCGAATCTCGCGGGTAGCGGAGCGGCAGCGGCGGCGGCACGGAAACGCATACATTTCTCCGTGCCCGCTGCCCGCTAGTTTGGAGAATAGTATGCGTTTCCGTGCCGCCGCCGCTGCCGCCCCGCTACCCACGAGATTCGAGGCCGAGGCCTAATACCTCCGGGTCCTTCGCTCCCTTTATTTATAAAAGGCCCCGTAACCCTTTCGTTGTGCGAATAAAATTTCCTTTGACGTCATTTCCCGTGCATTATCTCGGTTAAAATCATAATGGGACGTATCACAATGGCGGCGCGTTTAGTTCAGACATCATTAATGATGGGGATTTTATTAAAATGTTACTCTCGAGGGTTAAACCAACGACTGTTTGGTGATGTACCATTTTATTATTTTTGATTACTTATATAATTGTAATTAAAATCGCTAATTTCATCTCATGTTTAGGACTTGAAATTTTTAATTTAATTTTTCGTATATGTATATAAAACATATTATGAGACTAAAGTAAGGATTTCTTATAGAAATATTTATAATTATATTAAAATTGTTTTTTATTTAAATTTCTGTTTACACAACCTTACAAGTTTTCAAAATTATGATGATGGCGTAAACAAAGTTCAGATGTTTAAAAAGTCGTCTATTGAATTATTTATCCGGGACGCTCCCAGTGAAGAGCATTATAATAATGACCAACAGGAGGTGGATTTTATAAATACTCGTTTAACCTTAATTTTGTATCACAAACAACAATATTTACCTACCTGTATTATTATTTAAAATATAATGACTAAGAATAACGCGAGTATTCATTTAAATGAAACTACATCTCGTCTGTCCGTGATCACGGTTGCTGCAAAGTAACAAAAACTTCAAGACTATGTAGTTTAAAATATTAGTTTCATTTAAATTCTACTTATATTAAATAATACTTATATAGGTATAATATAAAGTTCCTAGTTAAACAATTTGTCGAAGTATTCAAAGCTCTCCAATCCGTTAGCTCTTGCCCGATAACCCTTCCCTTAATTCCAAATAAAACAAAAATCTTTAAGTAAACATTCGATGTCTTGATCCCCTTCTTAAATTATTTGCATACCTCATTATGCGGCATCCATATTTAATTGGAGAATTTTCATCTTACAGACTGTTATACCCGTTAAGTACGTCTCGTTTGATACCGAATTAATATCTTGATTAATAAATGTCATACTGGTTACTATATGTGATTTAATTAATATATTATATATTCCTTTTATATTAATGAGGAGGTAACTTATGTCTCATTAACCAGAATTTACTATTAATAATATTTGTAGTATCAATATCGTTATCATTAACGCAAGTTCTGAATAAAACTCACTTTAAATCGATTGCCTTTTAATTCGTCACTGTGCCATCTAATGGCTGAACAAACAAGACTCCCTTCAGTTAGAAATAGCTTTCAGATTATTTGAATAATACTTTTAATAAATCAAATTTCTCTTAAGATTTTTCATATAAAATTAATGTTTTTCATCAAAATATATTCAAAGATTTAGCACTGTATCTGGAATCGATCAAGTTATCTTAAGATAAAGTATCTTAGTTGGTTGTTTAGTTTTAGACTAGGAAGACGGAATGGATATATCTAATCTGGAACTAAGTGTAGCGACTTCAAAGGCGCCAATAATAACATCACAAGTGGCACACGGAAGTCAAAAATATATAGATATAGATACATAGATACTTGTAGATAGATGTAGATTAGAAACGACGTCAGGGTATAAGACTAGTGTTAACAAACTCACAATACATTATGTATACATAATAGTTTTAATATCAACCCTCTTTGTATTGACAGAGTGCACTTAGAGCGGGGATTACAAAATGGCATCCGAGCAAACTATTCATAACCAAATTATGTGACACTCGTATTATATAACATGTGCTCTGAGATGAAGGTCATAAGGTCTGGTTTACATTGTCGTGTGGACCAAGAGCCGCACATAGATGGAATATTTGAATAGATTGAAAATGTATGGACCGAGTGGAGTATTGAAAAGTACTCTTGTGAGGATTACATGTGCTGTAGTGTCGCGGGAGTAGTGTATGCAGGCTAGTCATAAAAAATACAAATAATATAAATATGTATGATTCATCACTAATATAGGTAATATTAGATACCGTATGTATCAACAATATCAATTGATTTTTATTTTTTATTCAAACAACAGTTCAAACAAAACGATTCACATAATCACTTAGTATCTATTATTTTATTAATAAAAATTTAATTTGTTACCTATGCATTAATTTTCAATATTTCTCGTTAAGTAATGAAATAAATAGATAAGTTAAAATACAAAAATATGCATATTTTTCATATTAATTTTTAGTGTAGTAATTTTTTATTAGTGTGTACTACGGTCGACGTGACACGGTGCCAATGAATTCAATTTGAGGGTGAAGGGAGGGAGCTAGGACCATCACAACACTATATATATACATAATGCCCTTAAAATGTACGTCTGTTACTAAAAAGGATTTAGTTTCATCCAATCACTGTGTCACATTATAATCATGACGAAATTCCTAATATTTTTTCTATTAATAACAAAATAAAGACTATCATATCTATATATACATATTTAATTAAAACTAACTATATTTTTTGGATTTTAAAAAGTAAATGATAAAAATAATTGTACATTTTACTGTAATTGTTATAAAGATCACGCAAGATGCAAAGATGAAAGTCTCTTATTACTTGAAGTAACCGAATAAACATATTTTAAACAAATAGTGTTGTTAAATTTTAATTTAATATACAAAAACATATTATATTTGTATCGAATATACATATATAGAATATTAGTTTTTTTATATAAAATTATATCATTGTATTTTTCTATCAATTTATTTTGTTTCATAGTAGCCATGTTTAGTGTATATACCTATGTATGTATGTCACACACACACACACACACACACACACACACACACACACACACACACACACACACACACACACACACACACACACACACACACACAGGTCACGTGTAATCAGTATGTTGATGAGAGTGAAATAAAACTCAGTCGTCAGCGGTCCCCTTATTTGCCAATTATATGATTTTTTTGTGTTTGTTTGAGGGTGAGCGTTTTAATTCTTCACTGGGGTGATTTCTGACGACGCGTCGTTTTATATATACCATGTATATAAATGTAATTTATTGACTACTACACTACACTACTACTACTACTATACTACACAAGACTAGTACCTATTATCTTAATTTAAGTATTTCGAGGCTTTACTTAATACCTAATACGTAAGTTTAACTTTGAATCACACATAAATGTAAAACATTAAATAATATATATATTATGTTATATTTGTATATACATATATATGTATATATATGGGAAGCAGTTTATTATTTAAATTGTCAATGGGTCATTAATGGCCCTTGACCGCTCCCCCTTCCGAGGGTTATTATTTTTAATCCTATAATGGACCCAGATTTCATTACGGGGGTTGCACTGATTAAAAGGGTACGAACATTTTTGTATACATTCTTACATAATGATGATAGATTATATATATTATATATTGTTACAATTATAATATACTATTAGGCAGAGCCTGGATATAGCTGGGAAATTTCCAGGAAGAAGAAGAAGACATTAAACATTAAAAATTAATTCAAACAATGATATGTGAACACAGAACTAGATCATATTGTTGTTAGTTTTTTAATGTGACTTATTCTAATACGCCGACGCGACGTGTTATCGTTCAGCGGTGGTCTCATAGGACCAGCCGCTAACAAGCATTAGCGATTATTTGAACTTATTGACGTCTAAAAGGATTGAGGAGTGCGGGCACACTACATACATAACGATAGATATTCAACGTGCCGGCTACTTACGATCTTTTTATGTCTAAACAAGGAGGTCGGATATTAAAATAGGTGCGGGTCGCTTACGACGTTTTGAAACTATATATATAGAGTCGGCGAAGTAAAGGTTGTATGTACAAATAATTAGTGAGTGAGACCTCCGGTGGCGCTAGTGATAAGTGAAGCCTTCCTTTAATGATATTCTGTACGGCGCTATCATTAAACAATGATATTAATGATGCTGGGATCGAAATAATGTTCTTTACGATTACGTGAGGATTTAATGTTTTTATATTCTGATTATATGATTATCAGTTATACATTATAAATAAGTATAAGAAAAGCTATATTTTTTAAATTTTCAGTCATATTTTGTATGATTAATAAATTGTTATATTTCATATATATGTAAAACAAAGCTGCAATATAATATAACGAGCTGGTATGAACTCCGTTGTTAAGTCCACAACAAAGTCTTGACAAACATTGACTGAGCTAACTCCGGTAGCTTTTAAACACTTTGCCACGCTAATAGCTGTCCCGATGCTAGCTGACTTTAAATGTGGCTTTTTTTATTTGGCAATTTGAACGAGCACTGAATAAATATTTACGCCGAGATTTTAATATTACATATCTTACATAGGGAAAAACATTTAAAAATTAAAAATTTTGAGCTTTTTGTAAGAAAAAATATGTATATTTTTTGTATTTATGTCAGTAATTTCGTCAATTCTTCGTATTTTTAATGATGTCATACAATTTTTTCGTCCTTCAATAAATACGGTTATAAACGGTGAATAATAACGAAAAGTCGCACGCAATAAACTCCATCGGCTGCAGTTTTTGTCATTTTTATTATTCCGACCCGAATAGCATAGTAAATAAAAACTTGGAACGTCAAAAACGCCTTTATGTATATGCGATGGAAGTGTTAAAATGGTTTGAAGCAATTAGCCGCTCGAAATGATTCACATTGACGCATAAAAGTTACGAATTAATAATGACAACAAACCTACAAAGAAGACATTTTGCATTGTATTGTGACACTGAGACACCGCCGTGTGTACTTATAATATTTAGAGAGGACACTGATATTAATAGATAGATACCCTACTGGGTACATTATACTCACTTAGAAGAATTATTATTAAAAATGTATAAAGTTAAGAATATTCTTTAAAAATAAAATTTAATATAAATAATATATATCGAATGCTCTAACTAAATTAACAATTTTATATCGTAGTATACTATAGTATTGAAATATAATCATATGCCTACGTGTTTTGTCTATGAGATATGTAAGTCTATGTCAACCGTCGCACATCAGAGTAAATTCGTTCTGAGATGTCTCCGTCCGTTTTAACACTACACCGCTAATTGAACACTTAAGGGCTTAGTTAAAACAGATTTTATCCTGGGATCTGTGCGACCGGCACGGAGACACGCACACACCGACACACACACAGACACAGACACACACACAGACACAGACACAGACACACACAGAAAAACACAGAGACACACAGAAGGACCTTTTAAGGATTAGAGGTCACTCACTGTGTGTGATTAAAATAACAATTTAATACATAGTTTGTATCCAATGGAATTTTAATCTGATTATAAATTTAACTTATGAAATAAATAAATATCTACCCTATTGTGTGAATGTACAGACAAATATATTACAATATTTCGTTCGTATTATACATGAAAAGATTATATTAAATGCAATTTTAGTTGCATATTTATGTATATAAATTTGATTATTTAACGTTAACAATTGTATTTGGTACATTTGAATATGAAATTGTATGTAAAATATAAAATGCTTTAACTCTATCTTCTATATATATATATATAAAAATGGATTGCTGTTCCTTAGTCTCGCTAAAACTCGAGAACGGCTGAACCGATTTGGCTAATTTTAGTCTTGAAATACTCCTGAAAGTCCAGGGAAGGTTTAAAAGGTGAGAAAAATTTGAAAAATTGCCGGGAAAACCCTAAAACAGCCCTTTTCTATTTCCCATACAAACGATTTTTTGACATTAGACTTGACAACTAACTAATATGTCAATCATTCTGTTCGATTGAAACAGTAGAAATTTAATAAATACCAATACCGGGTTATTTCAGACGGAATAGAGTTTGCCCGGTCAGCTATACCTATATTACTAATGACGAAACTAACGCGGACGAAGTCGCGGGCAAAAACTAGTTTATTTATAAATTTTGTTGCGGTTTAGTTCTGTGTTATTAAAAATTAAAGATATTAGAAAAACTAAGCGATTTCATCGTAATATCACTGAATACATTTCTTCTTGTTTTTGTTTATTAGGTAAATTTTAAAAACATTTTTTTTTAACTATAAGCTTGTCTTGATCTTCTTGTCAGACCCTGGCTATAACTGGGAAATTGCCAGGAAAAAGAGGAACTATAAGCTTATCATAAGAAGATTGTGAAAAAATCTTAATTTACGAAAAAAAATACTTGCACTAATTAATAATTTTATTGATATATTTTATTATTTTATGAAGTATTAGCTTTCCGTCCGCAGCTTCGCCCCCGTGGAGTTCGGTTATATCGCGTTTTCTAAAGAACTATTCAAAAGTCTGGGATAAAAACTATCCTATGTTCTTTCTCAAAGTCTCAACTCTATATCTGTACCAAATTTCATTAAAATCAGTTCAGTGGTTTAGGCGTGAAAGCGTAACAGACAGACAGACAGAGTTACTTTCGCATTTATAATATTAGTAGGGAGTTCATGTTTCTGAGGTCATTAAATTAAAATCCAAATCTATGGCTATTTCTGGTATTAAACCCAGCCATCGGTGACCTCCGAAACTAACAATTCTTCAAGGAAGTGACGTAATGATGGGTCTGGGTTCCTGGCGATACCAACTGCCTCGTGACATGCGATACGTGAATTATGGCGTCTTATGGTGCTTTATGGGGCGGAGGATATCTTTTATGGCTGTCCTGATGGAGAATATCGGAATTAAAAGAAAATACCTATCTTTATATATATAATTCTTTTGTGAGTGTGTATGTCATTGAACTTCGACAACTAACTAATATGTCAATCATTCTGTCGCACTTCAAAACACGGAGATTTATGGTTTTAATAGGTAAACTCCAAAAATATAAATAAAAAAACGTAACAGATATTTCTTAATTATAGGGCGATACGAAGTTCGCCGGATCTTCTAGTCTAGTATATAAATAAATATCTACTTAGAGACTATTATACTTACAATATTTTATACGACTGTGTTGATAAAGAAGATGGTTCGTGTTAAACAAAATTCAATTTAAATCAGTATTAGTTTAAATTTAACTATATATAGTATATTTATATTAGGTTTAGAATATAATAACACGAGCGGTAGGGTTGAAAATACTTCCCAAAATAATTCACCGTCACCCTTAATTTGCAAAACAAATTAGCCCTTCTTGACAACCCTCTGATATAGCTTGCTTTATATACAGATATATCTGAATTCTAAACGCCATTTTGATGTTATTATATTTATACAAAAATAATATTATTCATTAGTGGTTTAATGATAGCATTTGTATTAAAATTACAGTTCAATTTAATGGGAGATAGAGAGATTAATTAATGAAGGAATAAATCCTACGCTTATGTGAAGGTATCGATGTTTGTTGGTCTATCACGTGAGAACTACTAAACGGATTTTGATGAAACTTTACAGTAATATTACATGGGTATAAGAATAAGATTTAGACAACATTATTCAATGAAATACGTAGTAGTTATGTAGTTAAAAGGTATAGCAATGTATTATGAAGTGAATATTTTCTTCTGAACCTAAATTTTGATTTACAGGAATAAAGTCGCGGGAAAACATAAGTTATATATGTATATTTATGATGTACCTACATATAATGTGTGGTTTGTAAAGCAATTGTAATATAATTCCTGACTCCCCTTCAATTCGGCTTGTGTTACCTATTAGTGCTTGTAGCTAGACTGATAGGTCCTAAATAAAACGATCTAGACTCAGTTCAATCTAGACTTAGACTGATAGTAATAAATTAGAAAAAAAAATGTGTTATCTAAAATAGTTTTATACCTATTAGGTAGGCATAATGTTAATTTTATTTTAATACAAACTAGTTATTGCCTGCGATTTCGTCCGCGTCAATTTCGGCATTAATAGTATATGTATAGCTGATCAGGCGAATTCTACTCCGTCCTAGAGGCTGTAACTAACCAAATATTGGAATTTATTAATTTTTTTCTTTTAAGATTGAACAGAATTAATATATCTCATGTCCGTCTCCTGGTTCTAAGCTATCTCTCCACTAATTTTCATCCATATCCCTACAGTCGTTCTTGAGTTATAAATAGTGTAACTAACACGACTTTCTTTTATATACATAATGTATTATTGTTATATTCTTTGGTCCGTCTGTGTGTGTTATCTTATCAGCGCCAACACTCGCCCGTTCCCATGATATCCTTGTAATGAACAGTTACACTGATTGTACACGAATTTAACGAGCGTTCTGACTAACTTTAATTATACCTACTTCATTTATTATTATTGATATAAAATATGTATTAAATAAGTTTTGTATGGAAGTGATTTCAAATTTATATAAATTTAGGTATTTTCACTTCAATACATATTTTTAAGTACTTAGTACCTAACTAAGAAATGTTTTTTATATCTTAATATTATTTCTTATAATAATTTTATTATTGTCATCGGTGTTACCTTTCATATCAATACTTCCTTCAGTCCTTTATGGATGTAGGCTTGTGGAGGTACCTGGGGGTGTCGGGGGATGTCGGGGGGTGTCGGGGGGTGTTCGGTACCCGATCTCTAATATTTATCAAGACGCAGCATGATTAACAATAACCCCAGTGAATTAATAAGCGTCGTAATTGAGATATTTGCGTACAGCCCTCGTTATTTGAGCAAGGATTGTAATCCAGTCAAGCGTGAGCTGAGACGCCATTTTGTAATCACCGGTTTTTGGTCCCCTGTTATTATTTCGGGGATTGTTGGTAGGGATATTTTTTAAATGAACCACGATATATAACAGCGAAATAAATTATTTTGTACCATATATTTTAATTTTATTTTCTTTTTGTGACAGTTTATTATAGAATTCATTAAAATATCAGCCGTAGTCGTTAGTTGATGAGGTACAGCCGGCGTTGTATTGAGATCAACATTCACGTATAAATGATACAGACGTATAACGATATCAATTGTATATATTTATAATGAATTATAATAGAAACTTGTAAGGAGACGACGCAGAATAAACACACACACACACACATAGGTACATACTTATTCTATAGGTATATAGAAGTTAGTTGGCACGTAAAATTATCTATATTGAGACTTAGAACTCAAAGTATTTTTAATTTAATTCTACTTTATTACAGCTTTTATATTTAAAAAAAAATACTCAACCAAGTTCATTTTCAAATATACGTCATACAGTTTCGAATGTCAATATCGATTGTCAATGTCAAAAACACCAAAGAGGTTTTAATTAAAATAAATATAAAATATCACACGTATGAGTTATGTAACTGTAATTACAGTATAGTATAGAATAGAATAACAAATATTAGTAAGAGTAAACATCGCGTGTCGTTACCAGCTGTCGACGGTTTAATATTTTAAAATCATCTTAATTATTCATATATATGTTTAATATTCATATGTTTTTCATTTGAATGTCAAGACGGGATTACTGGAGGATATATGGCTTTGTTGGGACGATCACGCGAAAACTATGGCTCGGTTTAGATGAAGCTTTTATGAAGGATATGAATGAAATAGGAAAATAGGTATGTATATAAAAGAAAGTCGTGTTAGTTACACTATTTATAACTCGAAAACGGCTGTAGGGATATGGTTGAAAATTGATGGGGGGATAGCTTAGAACCAGGAGACAGACATAGGATATTTAATTCTGTTAAAAAATAAAATTCTAATATCTGGTTATTTACAGCCTCTAGGGCGGAATAGAGTTCGCCAGGTCAGTTATTCGTATATTACTAAGTAATTCTGAAATTAACGCGGTATATAGGTACATAGAAATTTCATTGTTAAAATATATGGGTATATAAAAAATTCTTCTTATCCACTCTCTTTTATAAGTACATTAATTAACAAACATACATACATTATTAGATTCGTATTCACCTCGTCGTACAACAAAAGCCTGTCACTGCTGTATTATTAACCCTATAACGTACAAAGGGTAAAAAATACACCCACTTTAATACAGTGCTTCAGTTGACAGTTGACACAATGATGTTGAAGGGATCACGAAGAATGGAGACGGGCGGCGGAGGGTTAGGATTGTATATAATGTAATAATACGTGTACCTACTGCTTATGTGTAAAGCTGTTTATATAAAGAACTATTGTTTGTACAAGAGGAGATGTATGGAAGATTCTTATGATTACACATGTCACATACGTATGCATAAGTATTTTTTAATCGTAGGTAATTTTTAATAATTTGTATACGGTATACGAAAGTTTAGAATAATTATAAAAAAATTATTGATTATTTAATAATTATTATATAGTCTTTATAGTGAGTAGTGAAGAAAAATACTTACACTCGGATCACACAAAAATAAAATTGCCAAACATTAAATATTATTAATAAAATTCAAATGACAAATGTAAAAATAATATCTTAAAATAATACAATTTAATTTAACCTCAACATTAGCAAGCTATTTTGGGGGAAACAACCAGTATTGAATAATTGGAATAATATCGAAAATCGTCGCTGAAGCCGTAACGCGACGGTTAGTGATAACCAATTAGCGGTTAAGATACGGTTACCGATGTACTGCGGTCGATTGTCGATAGATAATGTAGAACACATGACGACTCAAATATAATTAACGAAATAACAAAAATATAATTAAATTTATAATGTCAACAATATGGCTGTTTGTTGTCAAACCGATTTTATTTTTTTCATAACTTCGAACAAGGCACACACCTTACACTTTACAGCCATAATAGCCATCGATACATTAATGCGTCTTTTTATAACTACATTAATCAAATATAGGTAGGTAAATTAAATTTTTATTCAATTTACAACATAAACTCGCATCTTGCATAAACATTGCTCGTTTTGCATAAAAATGTAATTTTGACACGTCATTAAAAAAAAAAACGACATTAAGTGACGGTTGTCGCTACAATTACCATTACGTCAATTTCCCGCCGAAATTTACATAAACGACTCGCCGGAGGTAAATTATTAACACTTAAAATTGTTTTACAAATTAATTTATTGTTTTCAATTTGTATCGTGATTTATTTTATTTTAAATTTCGAATACATTCTCAGTACGACTTATATATTAAATATAAATCGCGTTCTATTCTTAATTTGAATTGGTTCTAAATTTAAAATTATATATATTTTTTAAATTTATTCTCGTATTAGGCTTAGATTCTTTGTCATTCTTCTTCAGTATTTCATTAGCAGTAGGTGAATCATTGAGGACATTAACTCCTACACGTAAGGCCCCCTACATACGTGTTAGTTTCATACAATGTCAACATAAGGCTGTTCCCACGGCGGCGACATCGCGACACGCGCAATTAATCATGTCGCTTTGTCGCCTAAATTGAACAATTACCTTGAAATAACGTAAATTACCGACTATAAATGTGATGATACGGTAATTAGTTTAATACACATTTCAATATACTTTCCTTTTCTTATACTATTTCGTAGTAGTTTATTACGTATTTTTTTCTAACAATATTTTTTTAAAGTTATAAATGTACCAATTCTGTTTTTAATACTAAGATAACAAAACCTCTTTTATTAATTACATTTCAAGTGGGTAAGAAAGTAACATTACAAAAATCAAAATTTTGTAATAAATAACTATAATTTCTAGCAATCGTTATACTTTCTCGTATTAACGAGATATACTTACATATATATTAACGAGATTTTGTTTCCTCATATTAAAAAGAACTAAGAAGAGAATTTTTTATTTACGAAAATGTCTCCAATAATTACCAAAGCTTATTAAGAGAGTTAATCTACCTAATATAAGATCATCTTTTATATTAAAAGAGCCGTACATTATATTAATCATCCGATATTTATATACAATTTATAATATTATATATTATATATAAATAATATTTTATAAATGTCAAAACACATCTGTCTGTAGTGAAGGGACCGTCCATACGTCCATGTGACCCCAACGGAGCAGATGCGAGCCACACCTGAACGGAACGCTTAAATCATATCATTATCATATCATATCGTAATCATATCATATACTAACCTTGAACCTGATGACATCTATAATACAGAAAAAAATTATCTGTGTACTTTAAAAGTGTTTGTAAAAGAAAAAATGCTAGTAAAATTATATTAATTTTTTATTTATACTAGATATGTTTAACTCTCATATTTTATAGTTAAAATTTTATTTTCATTGCAAGCTGAATTTTTTGTGAACAAATTCTATAAAGCACAATACTATAAAGAACTACAGATAAAAATAAAAAACTAAACTAGATTAAATTTTTGCAAGCTGAACATAAAAATATTTTTATTTGTAGCTTTTCAAAATTCTTATTATAATATGTTTGTATAAGTAATGGATTTTCCGTTACTTTAACCACAGTAACGTCACGGCTTGTTTTATAATTATTGATATATTAAAATCATAAACATATTGATAGATTATTATCAAAATGTTTGATTTATACATTTATTTCTAAACGAATGTGAGATGTCAACGTCAAGTGTTAAAAATGACAGATTGTTTTACATTTAATTTTTATCTATATTATTATTTTAATATAGAAATAAATACATATATATTTTCTGTTAGAGGTTTTTGTATTATTAGATCTCTATTCATTCTGTAGAGGAAGTTATAACTATAAGTATTGTTATAGAGGTTCAATATTAAAATAAAAGAAAAAAAAATGGATGCGTCAAAAACGTTCCGTTACATCCTTTGATCGGATGCGTTCCATTTTTAATTTTTTTTTCATCGCCATCCAATATAATCGATTCTTTTATAATGCAGTATAAAATTGGGTCTTTCATCTTAATGTGTTTTATTCTATTTTTTATATATTAACGATGTTTTAATAGATCGTCCATTATACACAGAACTGTAACACAGAAGTTTAGTACTCGCATACCGGACGAAACAAGCGCATAATTATAGATATCACATTTACGAATGTAAATGCAATGTTCATAAATCATGTTGCGGTCATCTGCCGCCCGCGGCGCTGACGACGTACGACCAGACACACTTGACCCACAAGTCATATATTATACTACTGAAACACAGCTCTATATAAAATGGACGGCGTTAGAAGCGTTCAACAGCGCTTTAAGCCACCAATATAATAAGAACTTTTAGTTTACGCGCAATGTTTTCGTTCAGGTGTCTCAGTTTTTTGGTTGTTCAAATACGTAATGTTCCTTTTTTGAATTTCTGGCTGACAGATGTAATGTTGCCATGTGTTTGGTAGGGATTTATATCTGCCTACTTAAATGGATTAATGGCGTTTAGAAAGTTATAAACAATTAATATATAGTTCACGTGTTCATAGATACATAGAAGACATCTTGTTATTGTAATTATTGTGATGATTGATGTTAGTCATTCACACTAAGATCGGACATCCCGAGTATTTGACTAACGGATTATTTGAGTTCCCAATCAAAACTTATTACACACTCGTATACATGTATTAGATATAATATTTAATGAGTTATAAACACGCCCGGCTGAATTTACTTATTGGTTTTTGTCCGACCTGTCAGGTACCGTTCAGCGAGAATTCAATATAAACTCATTAAAATCGATTCTCTTTATGCCGATGAATCGATTTCTTGAAACTGTCAACACTGGCCGCTAACAATATTTAAAAAAAAGAAAGAGACACGATGCGAGTTACACGGGTTCCAAATTTGATTTTGGAACTTACATAAATAAATGCTAATTACAAATTCCATTCCAAATTTGAATTCATGTATTTTGGTTCCGAATTTAATAATGTTTTATACAAAAGATAAATGTACCTATAATCGTATGCACTTACCTAGTTGTGACGCTTTACTATTAGGTAAGAATAAGTATCCACAAATCTTTTATTTTGATAAACATATCAATATTCAACACGAATTTAAGTTACCTAGCTTAAACAACTGTTTTCATTAGAATTTTTTTATAATTTAGAATAACTTGTATTTTGTAGTACTTAAATTTTTAGTATCAAGATATTTTTGCATAAAACCGTTTTGTTAATAAAGCTCTACCTATTTATTTGTTAATACTATACAGGGTGTGTCAAAAATAATATGTAATGAAATAAAAATATATTATCAAGTGAAACAAACGATCAGATAAAACGCAATAATTGAATTCAATTTCTGCCTTATTTATATCTCTTCAGGCAGATAGCATCTTGTTTGCCCAATTACATGTAAACGAAAAGCGACTCTATATTATTACAATAAAGTTTATATTAGCTTGTCATTAATATTCTGATTGCCTTTTTAATCAAATTTTCGATTTCCAACGTAACTCCATTGTTACGAGCTGGTTGTAACAACAGATACACATAAAGTATGATTTAGTTTATATTTACAGGAGTTAATTAAAGATTCATACCTACAAGATTTTTGTCATACCTAAGTATTATTAGGTATATATTTGGTATGTATGTAGGTATGTTAGTACATATATTTGTCGTAACCTGGTACCCACGTCCATAAAACTCTCTCACATAGTCTAGTATCTATGTATCGTCTCGTTTTTAATAGGTGTCTGTAATGAACATACAGACATAAAGCCGCGTGATCTCGTAAACCGTCCGCCGAGATCGTAATGAAGTTAAAATCGATTCGTCTCGATATAATTTGATTAACATTAAAAACCTTCAATCAGAACACAGGCGATAATTGCTTTTTATATTGACCTTACGCATCTAGGTCTTAGATCTAGATTATAGATAGATAGATAGATAGGGCAAAGAACTAGACAAAATATTATGAACTAACACGAACTTGAAACTAGTAGATAATTTCTAAATAGATAAATAAAACTACAGGAAAAAAGTATATAAGTATAACACAGTAAGTACATTCATCAAGTAAAGTCTATTTTTAACATTACTATACTTTATACTGTTTATATTTCAATTTATCAAGAATACCATTAGGTTTATTTACAAAATATAATAAAAAACAACATTTTTTCTTCACCCCCTGTGTATATATAAAGTCTTAGCTCATAGTACATACAACACGTTCGATACACACCGACCGTCTCACATACTAATGTGCCTTACCTGTCACACGGGTCATACAGATTATTACCATTCCAAATTCAAATCCACCGAACGCACGTGTCCCGGCGACTAGCCACGCCCCGTGTGACAATATCGACCAATCGGATGTGTCGCATGTCCGCCCGCGACAAAACCAACCAATGGGGACACCGCTCCGGACCCAATGACATCGGGTTGACAACTCGAGACGAGCTGGCTGCGAGTCACGTGGATTATGTTTATATAGTTTAAATATAGAATAGAGTCGTAACGGTTTAAAGAAATTTAAAGGTAATCGAATTGAGTTCATTTGTTAACTAACAATAAATTAATTACTTATTTTTATATTGTTTTGTATCTGTTGATAATCTGTTATTATATTTTTAAACCATTTTTTTTCTAATATATTGCTGTTAGCTCTGCATCTTTGAAAGTGTCACTGGGAGAGAATTTTAAGCCATTCTCTTTGAATATTTTTTTTTTATAAAAGGGGTAAAAATTATCCTAGTAAAAAGATAAATTGTTTTATAGAATAAAATAATGAAATAAATTACTGCACGTCCCTCAAGAGGTTACCTACACAAAATGACAAAACTATTAATTATTTTCACAATAACAATTTCAGTACGTAAATCTATAAATATATTTTAGTTCATTTAAAAAATAAATTCATACTAAGTAGGTACTAATGATTTATTAAGATAGATATTTTTTTTAAAACATATTAAATAATAAAGTGTGTTTTTAGATATCTAAGTACCTCGGTAGGTTCGAAATACTCATATAAATGTCCTAATACACTTAACTGAATAAATATGAATACCTAACTATTTATGTATAATAAAAATAAAAAATAATCTTGTTAATATTGTTGTCACCGATCAATAAGCGCCATCTGTTGGCGAGATGTGACAACAAGAGTTCATGTTCGATGTATGTATGTATTTAGTTACACGATACCTTTCAATTATTATAAAAACAATCTACAGCTATTAATATAAAGGTAAATTTAAATATAAGAATTATGCTTTTGTTACTTGATGTCTATATTCTACTTATATTTAAGTAATTTATTTAAAATACTTAGGTAGGTATGTATTTTATGTCCGATGAAAATAGCGAATTATTATAAAATATAAAAAAAAACTGGATTATTTAAATTTAATAAAAAAAGTAGGTACGTTGGTGAATATCAAAATTTATTTTCACATTTGTGAAATGTCTGACATATCTATGTTTACGTCAAGTTTTATAGTTTTGCAACACACTACGTACATACGGAACGTTAAGCGTTTTTCTCACATAGGTACACTAACATTATACCTAAGTAGTACTTATTAACGTGGATTATTGAACGAAATACAAGAAGCTCGTAGTATGCAGTGTGACGATGAGAACATGTGGTAAGCGATATGAATACAATAGGTAGTCAATACTGTTGTAAAGAACAGTATTTACTTCAATTCATTAATAGAGAGACAAGCTATTTTAGATTCTATTGTAATATTATAAGGTTTATTTTACATTATTCTATACGAAAGAAATTAATCTAGACAGATTTTTTAAAATATTATTTTACATTTTTTTGTATGTTTGTATGACAATAGACGGACGTACCCTGGGGTCAGTCATAGTGTATAATTCGTTTGTTTTAATTGAGGTCTCTTATTGTGAATGTGATTCTGTATCGTCATCAGTATTGATGAGTTATGAACACAGACAGACAGACATCACACATCATTACATATAGAGATTTTGGTTATTTTTAAATATCCATAGAAAATAATACAAAAGCATTCATTTGACAGATTAAATAATTAAATCGATATCAATATTATCGATTATAATCGTTTCATCGATTATAATCGATTGTCACACGTTACAGATTACAAAAGGAAAGGAAATGTGAACGAAATGTTATATATCATAACAATATTTATTGATATATACAGCGTGTTCAGAACATAATATAGGCTAAAATTATTACATTGATTTTACACAATAATATTTAATATTTATATAGGTATAGGTTGATTAATTAATTATTAATATTAAAACACTTTAGTTATCATTGTATTCTAAATAATTATTTTTATATTATCAATGAACCCCCTGTATATATTAAAGTCAGCGGGTGAGGGCGTTTAGAACAGATCTCCAGCGGGGAGCGGGCGCCGGCGCGTTTGTCTTTTATTATCTTTTCTTTTCTTTTCTTTTCTTTTCTTTTATTCCTTTTCTTTCATCTTCACAGTCGTTTGTGACTGATATATTTAGAAAAAATGTTACACTTGTAGATTAATATTTTGATGTTATTAAAATTTTATTTACTTACATAAATTTTTGAGTTAGTTTGAGAATACTGATATTTTGTTTATTGAACCGTTTAAGGTTAAAACTGTAAGTAACGATGTTTATAAAGCTAACTCATACATTAGTAAGACTATTTATAATTCTTTATAAATTAACTAGCTTTCCGCCCGCAGCTTCGCCCGCGTGGAGTTCTGTTATATCGCGTTTCCAAGAGAACCTTTCAAAAGTCTGGGATAAAAACTATCCTATGTTCTTTCTGAAGGTCAACTCTATGGCTGTACCAAATTTCATTAAAATCAGTTCAGTGGTTTAAGCGTGAAAGCGTAACAGACAGACAGACAGAGTAACTTTCGCATTTAAAATATTAGTAGGGATTATATTTTTTCATATAGGTACTTAATTTAAATGTAACCCATAGTTTTATTATTATTATTTTTGTCACCTAGTTTCGTTAATCATTCCGCCGTTACTTCAGCCGGACCGGATATTAATAATATGAAAACATATTTAGTTATATTAGTCAGTGTGTGTGTGTGTGTGTTGTTCCCACGAGCTCGGGAACTGGTCGGTAGTATGAAAGTAAATCATCATCAAAAGAAATTCATCACAAAAACCATATACCTATACCTATATATATAGTTAGTATGTTAAATCCTAGTGAAATTTCTCTTACAAAATCTTCATACAAATGTCATTTTTTTTATTAAAAGTTATAAATTATTTTTGTCTTTCTCATTATCTGTTCTAATGTCCGGGTGTGGCTCAAACCGTTTAGGCGACGTTACTCGCTTCATACAGATTAGTTCAAGATACAATTCTCATATTATAATGATATATTATAATTGTTATATTAACTGGTAGTAATTATATTCTCTTGTATCTTATGTATCAACATATATAATATTATATTTAATATAGAAATCGTCAAATTTCAGATCAGTTTTCGAATAATGCTCTATATATACCTAAATACATTTATATTTATTTGTTTCTGTAGTAGGGATTGATTAACATATAAATTACTTATGTATACATATATATAAATTTATTATATGTATTTCTCTATAAAAACCCAGCTGCAAAATAAATTTAGATTATAAAGGAGACCTTTAATATTACTACATTAAATATATTACTGATAATTATAATTGGAAGCGAAGATTTAATAATTAATTGATATTTGACATCCAAGCGTCACTAGATGGCGTTACTAGTAGAATGAAATAAAATGTATAATTGTTTATGTACATAGATTACAATATTAATCTGTTTGTATGTTGTGTAGTGTATGTTTATTGGTTTGTACCGTAAGAGCTCAAAAACTTAAGTTTTTCTGCAGAACTTAATGTAATTTAATTCTTTTTTTATATCCTAACATACTTAAAATATTGAATGTAGATATTATTTGGCGTGATTTTATTTATTATTAAAACAATATTATGTACTGTAAGATGAATTTTAAAATATTCTCATTAAGTGTAATGCAAATGAATAATAATTGAGGTCAGGTACCAACCTAGGTTGAAGTTAAAGAATCTCAAATTCTTAGTTGAAAGCACTAACCCAGATCTGGCCGGTAGAGGGCTCTTCGGTTCTTTATAAAGTAATCTTAAACTGGGTCGCGCGGCTTCCGCGAGCCGGCTAAGAGCCCGCTCTGATGGATTTACGGCTATTTAATTCGGCTGGGAATATAGCCGGCTTTATGGAGTCGGCTATGGGATTACATGAGAGGGAACGGGTGATAGATTCTGAGTCGTCCAGATATAGCACGACTACAGATATAAATAAACGATAGGGGAGCGGGGGGCCAGTTGTTACAGGGGTAAGAAGTTACACGCATTTTTTACCGGGATTTTTAACTCTTTGGTAGACGTAAGTGGACTCATTTGTTTTCTTATAACATCGTGCGTTGCAAAAAAACAATCAGCGACCCGCCAAGCGGCAAACTGTTAGGTTATGTCCATGTGTCTCGATTTCCATCAAGTTCGTAACAAAATCTTTTACGAAATTTTTGATTCCTGCTGTCTATATTTGTTATTCTCTAAATTCTTTTCGCCTCGAACGTTCATAATGTATCGAGTTTTAATTTGTAATAGCTTTTTATTCTGCTATTGATATCCATTAATGGCGGCTTTAATTTTAATTAAAAAACACACCATGGGGCAGGTTGTTACAGTTTTTCGGGGTAGGTTGTTACATGTAACAACTTGCCTCAGATCTTGTATTACCGTTCATCTCATTGACTATCATTTAGAAATTACTACGCCGTACTTAAAATTTAGAATAAATGGAAAGTGAAAAAATGAAATCATACAAATGAAATCCTACATTCAAACGAAACAGCAACCAATCTATTACCTGACACTATTAACAATATTACTGTTTCACCTTCTCCAAATCCAGCTTGTTCGCAGATATAGAATGTTTAACAACATTACCGAGTGCAGATTCGTCAAGTTTTAAAAATAAAATTGAATTAGCGATACCAGGTTCATCTGGTATACAAAGTACATTTGAAAATTTTTCGCCTTCAAAGATAAGGTCCTTTCCCAAGGCAGAGGCTCGAAAACCATCCATCCATAACCGTCGTAAACGTAAGTCCGCTGTATTAGCCGATAAACCAAAATAACTAAAATAAACGATATATAAGATTTAAGAAAGTTCCTGCCAAAAGTTATGTGATTATTACTGTTAAAAAGTTGGAAAATTACGATATAGGTATTATAATTGCTCATAAATGTTATAAGACTGATCAAAATAGTTTTTTTTATTCATAATGTTTTGAAATAATAAAAACTAAATGATTTATTATTGTTCAATTTGTTTATTTACATACTGTAACATCGTGCCCCGAAGCTGTAACAACTAACCCCAAGTCAGGGGTAAGTTGTTGCAATCGACTTATTTCATTAATTCTCTATTTTGGGAAAAATTACGTAAATTTTAATATTTTTCCAATTCTATTCTACTAGCTGAATAGCCACACTAATGGTAAAAGCAATCAAATGTATACTTTTTTTGGTAGCTTTTGTGATATTAATAATTATCTAAAAATTGTAACAACGTGCCCCCCGCTCCCCTACTATACATATGATAGAAAATAATATAGGAATTATTATTATAAATCGTGGAAATATATAGGTATAGTTTATAACACTATTCCTTGGGTTTCATAGCATGTTATTTTTTTGTACTTCTCTTTTGCTCGAAGAAAAGTAGTTTTAGAAACTAGATACTAAAATTCTAGTTTAAAGTGCTGTATAGTTGTATTGTTGTACCTATGAGTCGGTTTTGTGATACTTACATTGGATTATAATACGGTTTTCTGATTACTATTTATGTAATTGTTTTAAAATGTTGTATATTTTTGTGATAACATAGTAGAATTTAAAAAATATAAAAATTTATAACTCAGAAATATGTTGAATGAAGATAGGTGCGTTAAACAAAATGCTATCTTACCGTTCATAAAATAAGGTTGATTATTAAGATACAATTATCAATTGATAGCATTATTCCTATTTTTAAGGAAGAAAAATTCTTTATTGTTACAAAGAAAAATGTTTCCTTAAAAAAATTTACATATATTTTTAGTCATCTAATTAATTTTAATTAAGGTATTATACAAATTTTCAAGTTATAGGTATATAATTTTCTTAAAAACCATTAATAAGTATACTTATATTATTATTATTCCATAATAGTTTCTTATAAACCAAATCATCTTTCCATCCGCCCACTGCAGTCTGTGATATGAAATTTATTTAAAATATTTTTTAATTTCCTAAACCGTACATTCTAACAGAATAAGACAAAAAACATAATATGTTATATATCATAAGGATGGTCGCTCTCACCCCGCCCACCGACCCGGACTGTTACCTTGAACATGTCGCGCGATAGACGCGCCGTAATTACCAACGTGACTTTATAATCATTAAATATAGATATTTATTAAAGAATTATACGAAACTAGCTATGGAGCTAGCTAGCTTCACCCGCGTGGAGTTCGATTATGTCACGTTTCCAAGAGAACCTTTCAAAAGTCTGGGATAAAACTATCCTATGTTCTTTCTCAAGGTCAACTCTATGTCTGTACCAAATTTCATTAAAATCAGTTCAGTGGTTTAAGCGTGAAAGCTTAACAGACAGACAGAGTCACTTTCGCATTTATAATATTAGTAGGGATACATAGATATTTTTGTGGTAAGTTTTTTTTTTGGTTGAAGGTCTAATTGATGTTTTTTTGACCAGTCGAGGACACGAAGCCAGCTCGACGTCAGTTTAATTTAGGGTCCAGACGAAAATAAAACAAGAGTCCCACAGCTCATAATCATTGTCCCGCCTATAAATGTATTCGGTTCACGGAATCTATTCCAAATTCGCTTCACATTTATTAACTTTTTCTTTGCATTTGAATTTTTAATAGTGGCTGGCATTTTTTTTGCTAAGCCTTGTGACGTCATGAAATGTTTTTTTGGGTGAGTTTGATGACGTCATACAATGTTTTGGAACCAGTCTGACGGAAGTACGTCACGAGTGAGTTTTGTTTAAACTGAATTGTTTACATTTGAAGCACGCGCGTTCGATTTCAAATTGTCGCCATCACAAAGTACATACATATAAGACAAAATTTTGCTTAATAAAAATAATATTTGTATTTATTTTGCTCTATTAATTGAATTGTTTATAATTATGAGATGATTTAGTCTCTTTTCCATTGATTTTTTTTCTTTGCTAAAAAATAATCTGCAACACTTAATTACTGTTAAGATTACGAGCGACCTTACTGCTTTTCCTCCCCGTTCTTACAAATTGTCTCATTTTCTTTAAATTAATACCCTTTTATTACCATACCATAGAATCTAAATAATTTTATATATATTTTTTATGGCAGAACGCACTTCACATATATAAAACCTTATGTCACTTTGACAGATCAAAAATAATCCATCAGTCCACAACATTCAGCCGATGTAATAAAAAATGTTTGAAAACAATCATAAATAACAATAAAATCCTTGTAAGTGACAAAATGTCGCGTGTTATAACTGATTGTATGCAAATGAATGAGTGGAAGTCATTACGGCGGGGCCTTCGTGACGTTTAAGTGTTGATTATTCAATTAATTGGTGGTGTTTTTTATTAATTTGCTTGTAAAATTATTTTATAATATGTCAATTATGTTATTATGTACGGATAATGCTGGTTGTTGGGGTCCCGTACGATGTGTACTCATTATTCACGCAATATAATAATTGAATAAGGGATAATCGGGATTTTAATTAAACTTATGATATTAAATTTTAGTGTCAATATATATCACTGTACTATTATGTTGTGTGAAGTTAAAAAAGTAATTTATTTTAATATGAAAATAATGGGTAAATATGTTATCAAAATGTTTACAATCAAAAATATATTTAAATATACCTTTAGTAAGAGTTTCAATCTTCAATCAATACTAACTATTTTAGACTATACTTCAGAATTTTTACACATAGAACACGTTAAAACAGTTCGTCATTACGTCTAATACAGACGTATCAACAGTATAGAGTTAGTATGCAAATTATATGTTACAAAGAAGTAACACAAACAGTTCACTACAACAATCAACGACAAATTATTATCTACATTTGCATATAATAAAGATGTCGTTACAACCTTCAGGCGATAAAAAATAAAGAATAAGGTTAATATATTGTGACACGAACACACACACACACAAACATATATACAAGCTTATACCCATGATGTTGCCTATAATTAATAATCGGTTCTGATTATGAAAATACATTTACTATTATTTCTGAGTGAACTAAAATCTATATATGTACCTATGTCTTTTTTATTTTTTAACATCTACTTTATCTTGGTGACATTTTAATTTCGTCTGTTCATGAACTTGTATAAAGGAACCGTAACGTCATAATTATGTGGATATAAATTATGTATATATAAAAAAAGAATAGTATAGATAAAACTTAGTTTCATATTATAATCCAAGTATATATAACATCTGTGTATGTGTACAGTTCAGTTGTTGTAACATCTTGAAGCTACTCTCATCTGACTCTGGACCGACATTCATCATTTTTCATCTCATTAAAAGACAACACACTTTGTTATCTAACTTTCACACTAAAATGAATCTAGGTATTCGTGTATAAAATGTATATTTTATTTATTTTATGTCATTGTATTAAAAAAATCTCTATCGGTAGACTAGACTGTAAATATAGTTTAGACTCTACAGTCTAAGAAAGGTAAACTTCTCAATAAAATATAATTATTTGTAAATACTAACATAGTTCATATATTTTAAATATTAAAAGACTGTAATTTTTACTATAGAGGACACATAAAAATATATCAAAAGTTTCGCGAGAACATTACAGTCAATCGTAATATATTATAATTTCAATTAAAACAGTAAGTCAGCGATAATAGTGCTGTGCGTACGATGTATCGATGTTTTCTGTATAGCGTGAGGTTTATCTGGGTGCTTCGTCACAGTTATCGTGGGTGTAACTCAGTGTCGCCTGTCGATAAACCTGGTGACAGATATTGCTACCGTAAATTGAAAACCTTTAATTGTATAACTCGAGAACTTGTTGGACGCAATTTGTTTTAGCGATTCAGATTAAGTGTTCTGTATTCATATAATAAATATATAAACAGGCGATTTAGATTAATTATTACTGTATTTTGAATTAAGTTTAACTATAGTATAACAAATAATAAAATTAATTTAAGAAAAATCTCCTTAAAATTAAAAGAGTTAAAACAATATAAAATCTGTCTTAAATTTAATTTTCTTTATTCTAACTAATCTTACATAAAAAAATGACAAAAAACTTAAACTTTTTATTATATAATAAACATATTGTATGTGTTAAGTAATTCATGTTATTTATTGTATTTTTGTAATCAGTATTGCAATGTTTTTTCCTACAACGCGTGACATATCTTCGTATCACACTTTATGTTTTATATCCACCAATTAACCGTATACGGTGTAACAGTTTTATCTCCTTCTGGATACCGAGTATATTATTGTTAAAATAAAACATCTAAACTATATAAAATCAATATTATTAATGTTATTTCTGTTTGTATGTATGTCTGTATTAATTATATTTTAAGCACCGCCGGTAGATGGCTCCGAGACCATAATTATCTAAGCGGGGTTTTTGGAGAAACTGTTATTTAGTTAAACGTTTTCAAACTCTTATTTTGATTTGTTGCTTAAACATTACAACGGACACACGGACGGTCAGAATAGAATATATATCTTCTATATATATAAAAATGGATTGCTGTTCCTTAGTCTCGCTAAAACTCGAGAACAACTGAACGGATTTATCTTTTCTTAGTCTTGAAATGTTCGTGGAGGTTCAGGGAAGGTATAAAAGATGAAAAAAATTTAATCATTTCCGGGAAAACCCTAAAAAAAGATCTTTTCTATTTCCCATACAAACGTTTTTTTTGACATTAGATTTGACAACTAACTAATATGTCAATCATTCTGTCGCACTTCAAAACACGGAGATTTATAGCTTACACGTAAACTATAAAAATATAAATAAAAAAACGTAATAGATATTTCTTGATTATAGGGCGATACGAAGTTCGCCAGGTCTTCTAGTATATTTATAGAATTATGAAGAATCAATAAATATATTTTTATATTTTTATTGAGTTAAAACTTCTTATGCAACTTCCAACAAGGTTGCGTTAAATGTTTAACGCTCTTATAAAAAAGAGACAGAGCGAGAAAATATGTGGCGCTCGAACGCATGCGGCAATAATTTTTGATTTGTACCTAAGTAATATTAAACAAGTTTGTCTTCAAGAAATACAAAAAATCTATAAAAATCAATTCCTACCCCTTCCTATTTTCATTACGAAGATTCAATTCTTTTTCGCGAAGGACCTCAATTTTTTTTTCTTCTAATCTCAAAAAGTATGATAATTAATTCGTATATTTATGTTATTTTCATCTTCCAGTAACCAAACTATATCTCAATGACGTCATGAGTGTATCAATATATATAATATTGCAGTATGTTCGTCATTCTCGCCGCCCGTGTGTCCCGGGCTGCGGTTTTATCAAACCGGCCGTAGCTTGTCATGTTACAATGGGGACTAATTAAGATCCCACCCACTTAATTAGATCCAGCTTTTTGGTAATCCTTTATAAACTGTCTCTACCCCGAACCACTCCCGAGGCTACTCGCGGAATAATATTATATGTTGGTGTAATTAAAATATATTAATATTCTCATATATATTTAATACTAGCTTTCCGCCCGCAGCTTCGCCCGCGTGGAGTTCGGTTATATCGTGTTTCCAAGAGAACCTTTCAAAAGTCTGGGATAAAAACTATCCTATGTTCTTTCTCAAAGTCAACTCTATATCTGTACTAAATTTCATTAAAATTAGTTCAGTAGTTTAGGCGTGAAAGCGTAACAGACAGACAGAGTTACTTTCGCATTTATAATATTAGTAGGGATTTCTAATATTAAGTGATAAAAAACTAGAAGCAGATGTATAAATCTTATTTTAACCGATGACACAGCAACAATGGGTTGTGTTAGTAACGAATGTGAAATAGAGCGTCACCTGTCCTTACATCTGGCGGGCGAGGGGTGTGTGGGGATGGGATTATCGATAATATTGAGGCACAACACTATATATAGTTTGAATATACTAACTATAGTACTAAGTTCGTTACGTCGATTGAATACTATAGTACAACATATATTTTGGTATAATTAAAAGGAATTAATTTTTGAAAAATTAAATATTTTATTTAAATTATTTTGTTTGATTTAAGAAATGTATTTTTATAATAAATTAAACTTTATATATTATATCTATAGTTAGGTATATACAGTTTTAATACAAAAAATCGGTGGTATAATTGTTCAAGAGATTTTTGTTTTCCATCAAACATTATTGTAAACAAATCAGGTTAAAAGAATTAAGTCAATCAATTCATTAACTAAACCTAACATTTATTTTGTAGTCAATAATAATGGTAGTCAAAACTAAAGTACATGGTAGGCCAGTAAATGAATTCAGTAGTAACACGGTAGCCGGTACATACATTTACAAAAATACATGTAAAATGTATTGAATATCTCTAAAAAGTTAGTTAAGATGAAAGCTAATTACTGACTCGCTCCTCGGTTATCAGACTTGTAGCTGTAACAATAAAATTTGCTGTTTTACGACAAGCTTAAAAATACATCTTTATAACCGAGTAAGTGCTACCTTCATTAACCGAGGCTTAATTATAAATATATACATATTGTGTTTCAGCTCGACTTACGGGCTCTTTTTTAGTCGTGGAGTTCTTCGTTTAATGGATATGGTGACTTCGATTTAATTGTGACTTTTATATATTTTATATCATTGGTTAGACTTGATTTATGCACATAATATACAAGTATATTGTTGTATGAAAATAAAATTTTAGAGTATTTAGAGTATATATAGATTTTAGTCAAAGATTTTTTTACTTATTTTACAAATAATGTAGGTATTTCTGTTATTTTGGTATTAATTCTCAAGTCTCTCACTTCCCTAGCGTTGCGGGGTAACCTCAAGTACATTTACAAATTACAATAGCAGCTTTCAGACTGGTCTATTATTTCACGTAGACTGAGTCTGATACTAAGTCTATACTACAAATATTATGTGTATACTGAAATAAAAATATTCTATATGTTGATAAGTAGAACAGAAATAGGTAGGGTAATCTCATACTTTTACATTACTTAAATTTTTCAAGTCTTTAATTAAAATCAAAAATACATACAAGATTAGTGCCAAAACCAAAAAACTTACAATACTTAAAACAATATTAGAAATCAATAAAATTATATACAATATAAAATATAACCGTAAGTGCTAGAATGAGTGAAACTCTTAATAAATGTGAAGCCATTTACAAGAGTGTAAGATATGACGTCACATACATCACTCACTGATAAATATATAAATAACATAAGAAAAATTACAACTTAAAGCGAATGGCACCGGAGGCGTTCACTGGCGGTAGAAATATATGGACCATTACATATAAATATATATAAAAATATTATATTCATTAATAATAATAATCATATGAAAAAAACCAGTTTCAAAACAATATATGTATATGTTTAACACTATTAAAAGTTAATTCAGGATTTTATCACACAGTAACATATTAAATATATTATTTCTATTTTAATTCTTATCCACGTTACACCACGGTGTGTAGGGAGCGCGTCTGATGATTTAGAAAGCCCCCGGGAGAACCGCGACACGGTATTAATATTGTGACCGGGTACACTAACAGAGATATACTATACAAAACACAAAGACAGACATACATACTATAATATAATATATAGTATTAATAATATATATGTATATATATACAGGGTGACTGGTGAATTACTATCAATATTTAAGGAGCATACTCGGTACATGATTCTCATTCGAATTATGTAAAAAAAATAGGCACTTAATTTTTGACCAAATTTCCGTATAAATAAATAAAGTGTGGACACGATCCAAGTGTTCCAAGTGTGGACGCGAGCGGCGGCGTGCTGATACAACAACACACCGCCGCGCGCGTATGTGTGAGTGTGTGTGTATACCTAATCTGTAGGGTGTTCATACGATGCGTAATTAATTACATAACTTTTGGTTAACTTTACTTAAAAGTTTATTAATATTTACGTTATATTAATTTTTATTCTGTCATATATGATCGTCAAATATCACGTCCTCAAATATCGATAGTAATTCACCAGTCACCCTGTATACATTTATTAGAGGAGAATTTCAAACGACTTGGCGTTCCAGTAGATTAAAATACCTATATATTTTCTTCTTCTTCTACCTGGCAATTTGCAAGCTTTAGCCAGGGTCTGCCTTACATGTTGTGAATAGTTTTGGCTAATTGTTTTTACAACCGGCCGCCTGCCTGATATAAACCTTCTTTAGGAATGCATAAAAATACCTATATATACAGGGTGACTGGTGAATTACTATCGATACTTGAGGTCGTGATATTTGACGATCATATATGACAAAATAAAAATTAATATAACATAAATATTAATAAACTTCTAAGTAAAGTTAACCAAAAGTTATGTAATTAATTACGCATCGTGTGAACACCCTACAGATTAGGTATACACACACACACACTCGCGCGCGGCGGCGTTTTGTTGTATCAGCACGTCGCCGCACGCGTCCACACTTGGAACACTTGGAACGTGTCCACACTTTATTTATTTATACGGAAATTTGGTCAAAAATTAAGTACCTATTTTTGTTACATAATTCGAATGAGAATCATGTACCGAGTATTCTCCTTAAATATTGATAGTAATTCACCAGTCACCCTGTATATATCTTATTAAAAATACTTTCATAGAAATAAGGGTGTATATAGAAATAAGTAAAGTAAGAGAAATCATAATAACATAGTTTAAACTACATACATGAAGTAAAATTTAAATATATTGTAAAGAATTAAAACTTTATGTATTCGAAATAAAATGCTTTATTATTTAAATTTGGTTTCATATAAAACATCGATTCTAATTTCAAAATATATTATACGAGTGTATGTTTGTCAGTGTATTCTCAATCTATCAGTTTCCTACATATCTCATATGATCATCACCTCGCCCCGTATGTCTCCCAACTCCTCGCAGCTCTAAATTGCCCGAATTTCATATTCAAATCACCTCAGCTGGAGGCGTCGCTTCATCCAGCCAGTAATTGGTCCTTGGTGATTTACGTTTGATGTTCCTCTTAGTTAAACGTTCATTATTATATTGATGTCATTCACTCACTCATACACTCACTCATTCACTCATTCACTCATTCGTTATAGTCTCTTCTAGTCTGTTCTTACGTAAGTATGTCTTTATATTATATGTATATGTATAAAACCTCAGATCGAGTTAATCTGTTTAAAATCAAATGTATACAAAACCTGTATAATATATATATGTATAATTGTATAAGTTGTTGTTTATTTTCATGATATTGTTGTATATTTCCCGAGGGTGTGTGCTGTGTGGGTCTCGAGTTCATAATTTAATATTTCGGCTCCCAGATCTTATAATTAGATAGAGCCGTGATTTGCTACGGGAGGATACAATTAATATCAATGGTCTTGTAGACGATAGTGATGTCACGAACCAATCAGAGTATCGATAGAAATTTTATCGATAACTTAACTTTATTTCATACAAACGTTATATAAAGAAATTGATCTACGGATAACGATTATATTATTTAATATTTTAAACGAAATTTTTCCTCACATAGTATATTTTTTCACGAAAAATTAATACATAATCCTAACATTTACATAGCAAATATTAATCAAATAAAATATTTTAATCATTCTCAAAACATATCACAATAATAACGATCATAGTTCCGATACAATCAATCCAAATTTATCGATAACCTATCCCCTCCCTTCAAGACTGAGTAGCAAAATGAAGACTAATGTCACACCGTCGCCGGGCCCCGGGTTCGATTCCGTGTTTCATGACAAACAATGTACGACACACATAATTTTCTTCCCTCACTTATAATTTAGTCATGAAATAAGGGTGATACTGATATTATTTTCAAATAAAACAATATTATATGTATAAAATATATAAAAAAAGATTTATGTTCTCTTATTTGACTGCGGTAATCTCATGGAATAAATTAATTTTGCAAAATTATATATATTTTTAAATATGTATATTCACGCTAATAAACGATTTATAAAAAAGTCTTGTTATAATCTACTCTTTGAGTAATTTATGTACATTTCTTTAAATAAAGAAGTAAAAACAAAAATTTTTTACAAATATCAAACGTGCTTTCTTTACCAAATAGGTAGGTATTTCTATGAACCAAGCTGTCACTGTAATCTAAATTCAATCATTATATTCCCATAAAAAACTTTTAATTCGTTTCTATTTCTATTAAGCATGTTATCAGTGGCGCCCCCTCGCGGGTTGAATTAAAAACTTGATTGTTAATTGGACACTCTACTGGTGCCTGGCACGACACGACTCCGACCCGACGCCGACACGTGATCAGACCTCTAATCGCACAATCAACACAACTTTGTCCAACACTTAACTAACAGGTGACATATAAACATTTAGAACTGTCTTCACAAAAAAAAAACAATACATACAGAACAATATTTAGGATAGATATACTTAAATATAAAAAAGAATTTATTATTACTCATTATAATGTTGTTGCTTGTATTTTTCTATATGTTTTTCATGTGGTCGTGTCTATATGTTTGTAAGTCTGTGGTAATGTTTGAGAGCCAGCGGGTGTCGTTGTAAGTTGGCGAGTGAATTACAAAAGTTTGACGACTTCCTCACACATTGATGGCCCTACGATTACATCTGATAGCTGTTCATGAGGATGAGTTCATAGTAAACGTAAGATTGTGATACGATTGAAATATCTAATGTAGTTACGATTCGTTTGGTTGAAATCGTTAAAATATAACTAATGTAAACGTAGCCTTACTTATATAATGTAATTATGGGCATTTCATATGAAGTACGAATTATTATTGGAGGTATGACGAAAATTGCAAAGAAAAAATATTTAGTGGTGGCCTAGTGGTTAAAAGGCCCGCCTCTCATTCACGAGGTCGCGGGTTCGATCTTGGCCCTGGCAAGTACCAATGTGATTTTTCCGAGTCATATGTACTTTCTAAGAGTATTTAGACATCACTGATTAATGCATACCCAAAGAGGGTTGATGTCAGTCTGACTGCCGGTCGTAAAAACAATTAGCCAAAACTATTCACAACATGTAAGGCAGACCCTGGCTATATCTGGGACATTGCCAGGTAGAAGTATTGAAAGCATTAAATAAAATCTTACCTATATTGTAATATAATATTTGAGTTAATCTCAACAACTTGAACAGCAGCTATTAAAACACGACATAGGACTTCACGTAATTTATGTTCCACATAATATTTGGAGTGAACACTTATAATTATGGTCGGGAATCAAACCCGGTGTTATAGCCGGTAATTGGGAAGCAGCCGTGTTTAACTATACACTCACGCTCGTAATAATGCTTTATGATCTCCTTAAAAATAATAAATGACACTCGCCGTATGACATCCTGATAGCTGTTCATTAATCTGGTAACTGTACAATTACATATATATATATATATATATATATATATATATGTAAAAATATATATGCAGGGTGACTGGTGAATTACTATCGATATTTGAGGACGTGATATTTGACGATCATATATGACAAAATAAAAATTAATATAACATTAATATTAATAAACTTCTAAGTAAAGTTAACCAAAAGTTATGTAATTAATTACGCATCGTGTGAACACCCTACATATTAGGTATACACACACACACACACTCGCGTGCGGCGGCGTGTTGTTGTATCAGCACGCCGCCGCACGCGTCCACACTTGGAACACTTGGAACGTGTACACACTTTATTTATTTATTCGGAAATTTGGTCAAAAATTAAGGGCCTATTTTTTTTACATAATTCGAATGAGAATCATGTACCGAGTATGCTCCTTAAATATTGATAGTAATTCATCAGTCACCCTGTATATGTTGCTATAAGATAGTAGGAGACGTAACTGTCAAAAAATCTCTAAGAATTTTGACAAAATACTTCATTTTGTATTCGTCTTTGTAATCTATTATAATAACTATCAAATAATGCCTTCCCATATAGTTATACATTTAAAATTTAATTAAAAACTACATTTTTTTCTCGCAGTATAATTGATGGGTTGTTCCACTGAACTTAACGTGTTTTTCGTTTATTTAAAGTTCCCAGTGTACAGTGACTGTGATGATATCAAATAAAATACAAAATATATTTGTTTTTCATATAACATAATAAAATATTGAAAGTTAATTGAAAATAAGGTTTTCAGACTACCTTAATATTCGTTTCATTATTCTATTTCTATATTATTTCGTCTCGATTCCTTTACAGCATCTTAAATGAGATGAAATTCATTTATACGCAAAAATCTTAGCTATCAGAATCCCAAGGGTTTCAGCAAAGTTCTTATCGATAAGAAAACTGTCAATAAAGCAATGTTATAATATATACATATATGTATATATTTCTATATTAAAATGATTTTCCATTAAACATGTAACAATCAATAATTATTGAACATTATAACTAAAATATTGGACGAGAAGTAATACGTTACGTAATGATCACACGGGGGAAGGACAATACGTGACTCTATAGAATAGTGATGGGACATGTATCGATAGAACGATTGTATCGATATATACGATACATATGTTATAAAATTATTAAATTCAATAGAAACTTATTTTTAAATCATACCCACGTAGAATTTTTACTCAGTTATTAATATTAATAATTTTAAAATTTTATTTTTTTAATTGTTATATATACCTACACTATATAAAAATAAAATCATTCATGAAATCCAAATTCAGTACTATAATGAGATCTAAGACTTTCGCGAGTATTCATTTAAATGAAACTGATATTTTTGGATTACTACGCGTTAATTTTCAACTACGTACTTCCGACGTTTCGGTTACTTTACACCAACCGTGTTCACAAAGACGAGAATAATTTCATACAGTAAGGAATATTCTATATATTTCTATCGATATATCCATCATGATGACTGTCCCCTACCTATTCCTCATCCGTGTGCCGGTGGTTGTCATCTGAAGCTGCTCGTACAATTACTATAATACATATCATTACCACTTGGAGCCGTGCCTTGAATCTCGTGGACTTTTTGTTCATACAATTAGATTTATACTCTCCTTGTTTGTTTTGTATGTCGAATTATTATTAAAAATATATTAATTTTATCAAATATTTGAAGCTTTTAGATTATATTTCGAGTGCTAATAAAAAAATTACCTACATTTATTAGTCAGTTACTTAACTAACATAAAATTAAGTACTTACTTATATTTTTTAGTCAAAATTTTCGAAATCTATCATATCTTCATAACAAATGAGAAAAACTAAAATGCTTGCATCAGATTCAACGTAAACCTTCTCTAAATAGAAGGCGTGACACGAAAGACATTTTGTGTTCTTACAACATTAGTTAATTTAACCGAGCTCACTAACTGTTGGTTAACGCTGCGGCCTTCACTAACTCCATTACTACAGATACTAACATACTATTATTATTCATTAATTTTAACTTTAATGGGTAATTAGGTATATTTAATTATAAGGCTTTGTATTTGTTAAAATTAATGTTGAGACAATAAAATATTCAATTTATACAAGTAAAATTATTTTAACTTTTACGTATAAAATAACTTTGACATTTAACTTTACAAATAATTTGTATTAATTTTAATTATATATAAATATTTATGTCGCATCATCTAACCGTGGTCATGTACTTGTATATTAGCCGGCTAATAACCGTTTAGCCGGCTGTAGTTGCGCCTGCGCATTTGATTGATGCGATTATAATTAGGAGGCTCGCTTGGAGCTCGAGCCATGCCATGAAGAACATAATGCCATGCTTGAAACACGCCCATTTGAAATACGCATGGAGAATAATAATATATAAGATATATATACAATTATATGTATATACAGTTGTACATAGTATGGTGGTGCAATGTTGAGTATTGACGAATATTTAATGCCATTAAACAGGTAACACCGGAGGGCAGCATTATGTATTCAGTAGAGGGGAAGTGTTAACGAGTGAGCTATGGAAATGTGAACTAGTGTCAGGTTCATATTAAACATTCATAGTAACTACATACATAGTAAATGTATTTTCATTGTATAACAAATTTACCTATGATATTTTAGCAATGACTAGTGTTTGATCGCTACTTTGTCTGCGACAGTTTGAGAATTAGAAATTTATGTTTATATGTCTAATCTCGTTCTTTAAAGCAGCTTCTAAATAAGCAGATTTTGGATTTTATTACTATTCAATGTAATGAAAATTATTCTATGTCCTTTCATTGATGCTAAGCTATCCGTCTATCAATTTCCAGCCAAACTCGTTCAGTCGTTCTTGAGTGATAAATATGATATTAATGTTACTTCCATTTGTACATATTAATTATATTTTATAAATTTATATAAAGTGTTTATATATATCAGTACTTTTTGCATATACCTAATATGTTTATTTATTGACATCAAAAGATTTGGAAATAATGTCGAGATTTTATTTGATATTCCATATTTAATAATTATATTACTACGCCTTTATTCTATTTGTCATAGTCTTTCGTATTTTCTATACACAGACGATACTCAATATTGTAATTCGTCAAACAAATAACTTACCAAAAAAAAATATATCTATTTAATTAGAAACAGAATTTATAGGTGTGTAAAATAATATTTTTTTTTTAGCGAAATTAATAAATAGTGAATATAAATACAAAAAATCCGCCATATTAATAAGTACTCGTGTATGGAAATTCTCATTTCATTTCATTTGAGACTGCTTCAATTTTAACATATATCTATGATTCCACCTGGTCTTATAAAAAACCAAAGATTTTAATCTTACTATGACATTAATTTAATAACTAAATTTTGTCCCATTTGAACTAAACTAGCACAAAATATCTTCACTAATTCGGTCGAATATAAAAATCTTCAAACTGTAACCACACGAATGCTACATAGCATGCGACAATAAATATTAATTATCACCCAAAATAATTACATGATATGTTGACGTCAGTATTGACCGAAGCGTGATTTTTTCTCCATCCAACGTATTGTGGGTCGGTGTCTTTGAAGGCGGTGAGTTGACGGAACTTAATGTTTGACACCGGCCTATCTTGAAATCACTAAGCGACAAGTGAAAAAAAAACTTATAATAAAATCAAAGTCAATCGTTAATCGCGAGGGTGTTCACTAATGGGGATCGGGACAGGGAAACCGTGGAGACGGTATTATACTTTAAATTTACGATCAATAATATTATATTGAAAGCTCATTAAATTCTATTACTTATATATTTGTTCTTACCTAATAGATTTTTTTCTGTACATGAACATCCCTACTAATATTATAAATGCGAAAGTAACTCTGTCTGTCTGTCTGTCTGTCTGTCTGTCTGTCTGTCTGCTACGCTTTCACGCCTAAACCACTGAACTGATTTTAATGAAATTCGGTACAGAGATAGAGTTGACCTTGAGAAAGAACATAGGATAGTTTTTATCCCAGACTTTTGAAAGGTTCTCTTGGAAACGCGATATAACCGAACTCCACGCGGCGAAGCTGCGGGCGGAAAGCTAGTACTGTATATAGCTATATTAGCATATAAGTCTTTATATCCCATACAATATTATAATGTTTCTATAATATATATACGCTGATTCCTCTCAACAGTATTCGTTGTCCACCTCTCGTACATCCTAATGAACGTCCAAATGGGAGCTCGGTATCGCGACCAATCACGTCTTCATTTATAACATGAAGAGCGTCTAATGGTAGCCGCTGATGATGCTCTCACAACCAGTCCGATAGGTGTGAAAGATAAGATTAGAGTGGCCCCACAAAAAACATACCTACTACTACAACTATCAACAACTATACTATCATTATTACAACTGTGCCATACAAATTGGTGTGACGTCACAAATTACGTCATACGAAATGATGTATACATATACAGAGTGACTGGTGAATTACTATCAATATTTAAGGAGAATACTCGGTACATGATTCTCATTCGAATTATGTAAAAAAAAAAATAGGTACTTAATTTTTGACCAAATTTCCGTATAAATAAATAAAGTGTTGACACGTTCCAAGTGTTCCAAGTGTGGACGCGTGCGGCGGCGTGCTGATACAACACCACGCCGCCGCACGCGTATGTGTGTGTGTGTGTGTGTGTGTGTATACCTAATCTGTAGGGTGTTCACACAATGCGTAATTAATTACATAACTTTTGGTTAACTTTACTTAGAAGTTTATTAATATTTATGTTATATTAATTTTTATATGGTCATATATGATCGTCAATTATCACGTCCTCAAGTATCGATAGTAATTCACCAGTCACCCTGTATATGTAGTATATATATATAGCTTTAGGTCTAGAGATGATTTATTTCCCATTAAGAACAAAATTCACTTACATAGGAAACTTAAACTAGTAACAATAATATGTAGTATATAGTAAGTCCTTTTTTTATGAAATGCTAGCTGACCCAGTAAACGTTGTTTAGCCATATAAAAAAATAGGAGCTGGGGAAGTAAAAATTTATGGTTGTTTGTAGTTTTCATGCCACATTATAAAATAATAAAGAAAAAAATTAGGTCCAAAAATTAAAAAAAATTTAGGGTCAACAACTCTTGTTAATTAAGGGTATGAAAAATAGGTAGTAGCCGATTCTTAGACCTACTGAATGCGCATATAAAATTTGGTATAAATCGGTAAAGCCATTTCGGAGGAATACTGGAAATAATATTGTGACATGGAATTTTTGTATTAGATTATAATAGCTGATATAGTATATGTTTGTTTTGTAATTAATAATGAAAACACTCGCTAGATGAGATTGCGTCTACAGTAGACAATTCAGAACTAATGTATGGAATCTTCAAAAGAATCTCAAGGGATCTTACGCGAAGGATAAAAACCGGTAGATGTTCAAACCCTGACAATGATAATGACAAATCTCTCGTTCGTGGGTCTTAAGACGCAGCCTCCCGGCATGACGAGGCTGGACGCGCCCCGAATATCATAAATCTATGAAACATTCTAATTACCCCACAATGACAATACAGTAGTTATGATAATTTTTATAAAAGCCACCGCCGACGCTGTACTAGTCATCTCCGTATTATGACGGGATTTTAGTTTTTATTATAATAATAATGTAGGATATTATTAAAGATTTTTCTTTGTATGTATGTTTGTTATTGCAATTAAATCTACCAAATAATTGTCGAGTCAATTTACTTCAATGATAGCAAAATTCATTAGGATGAAATTGTAACTGCGTAATTTAAGTTAAAAAGTTATTTTAAATATATTCTAGTTTAGTAATTATATCTATCGAGTTTTGCAAACAGACTGACTGATGAATAGGATCCCAGGGTAGGAACTTCTATCGTAGATCATAAAATGATGTAATTATCATACTTTTGTTTGACAGTTTTGTAGATATTTTTTTTCTTTTAATAACAAAACAAATTAATGTTGATATCAAATTGGAGTACCTACAATATTCAGGTAGTCCCAAGTTCTATTTAAGAAAAAATGTGTTAATTTTTTTATAATATAGTGTCCCGTATTAATCAAAGTCTGTATTAGCTATATCACTGCCCCCCGGTCCGCTCGGTGTAATTCCTAAAGATATTACAACTTATACACTCCAAATAGCTGTTCTGCGTCATTAAACCCGCATCATTAGTCAGATGGCTCATTAAACAACTAGTGACAAATTATACGGACTTCGCTGTACCGAGATGGCTGAAAAATCGTCTTTCATACCACATAATCAATAACGCTTCAAATCAAGCCATATAACCGTTTTAAATATCCATTAATTTCGCATTAATGGACTATAACTATACTTATTTAGATTTAATTATATATTTTTTTTATAATAAATAGTACTGGCGCGTAATATTCTAGTAATGACAGCGTCTAAAGGGCCGTTCTTGACACGTCATCACTTCACCCACTCCCAGTGAATACTGAATAGTGAAAAAGACATTATTCCGAATTCGAACTGTAATTTATCAAGCTCTGATCCATTCCTTTGACCCGCGCTGTTATGACACGATGAAATATATCCGTAGATGATTTTCAAAAATCGAATCCTAGATGTTTGTGTTCCATTTTTGAATATTATTATTATTATTTTTTCATCACAATGTATGAGTGATACCTTTTCGGGGTTCTCAATGGCCGGTGTCGTATTAGTGATGCGACATCCGACAATGTGGTGACTGATGGTTGTATGACTGTATTGTTTGATTTGGCAGTTTTATAAATTATTTTTATCGACTAGCTACTTGATGCTCGCTTAATATATGACGTTGTTGAAAAGGGAGCGTTTTAAATCTACATATACCTACACTATTTTGAGTTTTTATACGAATAATATAATTTTATGTAATAATATTCATTTAAATTAAATTGTCATTTGTATTTGAAATATTATGTCATCTATAAATTATAATATGCTCGAAAACTAAAGCCGTTTCAAAGACACCGCGTCCGCTCGCGGGCTTCATCGCTCACTATGACACATGGAAAAACAAAACTCAATTACAGTATAAGAAACATATTAAGATACATAGATGATTTTCATTATTATAAAATATTAATAAATTAATACATTCTTTCACATCACTGGCTGTTAAGATTTTTTTTATTGAATACAGGCAATGTCTCACAATATACAGCCACCAAAGCATTCAAATTTAAATATTAAAAAAAAAATTCAAACACACTATAAAATACACATGGAAATAAAAATCGAAATTGTAATTTCCTGACGATAGAGGGACAATTTGCGGTCACAGACTGATTATACTAAAGGCTAACCAAAACAATGAAAATGACGAACAAATATGAACTCTATTACAATATTATATGGTTGTATTTTAAGTGTCACAATCTTTTAAGGGTAAATTCGTCACGTTCGCAGACATCTGTCGCCGGCTGGGATCGAATTGATACTCTTAAGAATCGATTGCATAATATGACGATGACAATTTGGTTTTTGAACATTTGATTCTTTTAATATACCTTATTTCCATATACATAAGGTTTAAATTCGTTTGTCACTCCATCCGCCAAATCGGCCCCAGCCAGTGATGACAAACCGATTATTGCTATTAAGTTTTGTATTTTTTTTTTCTGTTATATCGGTTATTATTGTTAACTAGTTTTTTATAAGCGTCGTGAAGTAACATTCCCGGTATTAAGGCTCACCAATTTTCTGACCTTGTAATGGGCGCGAGTAAAAATTTATCATCGCTATATTACAATAGAGATAAATCGTCCGTTCGTTAGTCAAAATCTATTAAAGAAACACATCTAATATAAAACAAGCGAGCAGAACCGCGTGATTAACTAGTATGCACATAACGCGTATGAAATATTTAAATTATCATATAAAAGTATCGGTATGATGTAGAGCGTGGCTGGTGAAGTTACCACTTTGATTAATAAGCCCCAAATTGAATGAGCTCTCTTTGACAGCATCAATTTTCCCGCCGGTTACATCGGGACCCCTAAAAATCCACTTACAGAGTCTATTTGAAATTTTGATCGACCCTGACTTGACACCTCGCATCAATTTAAGATGTAAATTGTCAAAGCTTTTGTAAGAATCGGCTTACATGACGACGTTAAAAGTAATAGCTTACGGATATATTTTTTAAATACTTTTAATATGTTACAAGTTTTATTTTTTTTTTATTTCTTGTAAGAAATAAGTAATTTTATCATATAACTTAAACTCATTTTAAGTTTTTTTATTATTAATAAAAAAAATTGGTACTGTCATTTGGAAACATGAAGAGTATAAAAATAAAAAATATATATATTATCATCATAATTCACATATTTTTATTGTAATGGTATTTTAAATTATATATGTATATAATATATTTTATTAACGTCATGTAGTCCTGTACGTTCGTTTGAAGACTCCGTTTTGCATGTACCGGATTCTCTCGTACGTCAAATTGTCACGGCCCGATGACGTTGATGGATTGATGCACCTGACAACCCTAGCTACACTTCATCCGACTATCAACCCTAAATAAACACAATAGAGATTAAATTAGCGTGAAGCTTCTATAGTACTCAAAGGTAGTGACAATATTTTGAATTACTTCAACCAATTATAGCCTCTACAGTTAGGTCATATGGACTATATTACTTTGATAATATTTCGTAAGTACTGCAAGGGCTATGTCGAAAAACTTGATTTCCTTACAAAGATTTATAATGTTAATAAATAGTAAGTCTCATGTGTTGTAATTGTTTTATACGTGTTTAATATGTGAATGATTCAATTTAAATGTTGATGTATTAATAACATTCTTACATGTTTATATTTTTGTAGCATTCAAGATGTTTTTAAATATAGAACAATTCGTGTTCCATTTTTAAAAATATTTTTTAATAATGATGAAATTATTTTATAAAAAAGGTTTTAAGTATAATTAAAGGTTCTTATTATGTTCTTATTAACTAGTAATTAATGTTACATAAATATGACATTTCTATTAAATAAAATATTATTCTATCACCGATGTCATCTCAATATTCAACACGACTGAGATGACGCGACAATTCCTTTGTCGTCGTGTAATATCATAATCTTTATATATCGATGATATTTTAAACCTTATTATTAATGCGATAAAGTCTATGTTAATATCATATTTCTAACTGTAAGACCACCCAAACGTAGTACTGAATATGTTCATTACGCCATGTTGTCATTCCTCTGAGTATAGTGACAGGTGACAGAAAAAATATATCTCGAAAATTTGACAGTTGGATGTGTCACTTTGACGGTATATTTGATACTGTATAAAAATAAATATAATATTCTTATTGTAGGTGCTGGGAAAAATATAACTAGTCTCTTTTAAATAATAATAATAATAAAACAAAAGATTAATTTTATTTCACAAACTCCTGCCTTTTGACTTTACACAGTACTCAAGAAAAAATCGTCTAACAAATAAAAACGGCAAAATATTGTACGATTCTAGTGTGAATGAAGACATAGTTTTTTTTTATACCACGCAAAAGTATGAATTAAAAAAAATGGTTCTTCCCAAGCTATTTTATTTAATGCGTTTTTTATATTAATCCTCAGTTAATTTCAAAGGAAATTATTAATTTCTTTTAAAAATTAATCAAGTTAAAACCTACTGTACATTATATTGAAGTGTATCTGAGTCTCAATTACTATATGATCTATAATTACAGGGCACCGTGCCTTCAAAGACTGGACAATAGAAAAACGACATCTGCCCTCGAATAAATGTATGGAAGGTAAATATATGTATTAATTTTAAAAAGTGCAGTCTTATTTATTTTCTATATAGATTATGTCATTGACTTTTTATTTACCAAAATTATTTCTATATAAAAAGTATTATATCCTACTAATATTATAATTGCGAAAGTTTGTGAGTGTGTGTGTATGTTTGTTATGTCTTCACGTTCAAATGGCTGAACTGATTTTGATAAAATTTTGTATACAAGAAGCTGACGTCCAGGAATAACACATAGGCTACTTTAAATCCCGGAAATCCGCGGGTAACATTGCGGGGCGCAGCTAGTATTGTATTGTATTGCATTAAAAACCCACTTAAATCAGTATCAATACTTAAGTTAATTAATAATAATTTCCGATAGTCATGATCATGTAGGTACTATTAAATAAATTGATCTCCCGATGTCACAAGTCACATGTCCGATGACTTGCTGTTACTCTGTCTCCGGACCACTTGTCTAATGATAATATTATCTTGAGATCGATCTCGGGATTATCGTGCATGTACATCGGTCGTTATAGTTTTTTTTTATGAAATAATTACACTTACAACGTAATTTATACTCAAATGTTCTAATATAAACGAATCCTTGCTAATATTAAAAATGCGAAAGTAACTCTGTCTGTCTGTTACGCTTTCAAGCCTAAACCACTGAAATGATTTTAATTAAATTTGGTACAGAAATAGAGTTGACCTTGAGAAAGAACATAGGATAGTTTTTATCCCAGACTTTTGGAAGGTTCTCTTGGAAACGCGATATAACCTAACTCCACGCGAGCGAAGCTGCGGGCGGAAAGCTAGTACCTACAAAATAATTATGAATAAATTTATACGTAAAACTAATAAGAATACAGCAATATAGTGTATCGGTAAAGTTTCCAATACTCCCGGGACTGATAGTAATGCAAGTCGCTGCTAAATTCAGTAGTAAATTGAGACATAAATTTTTCATCGCCCGTGGCCACTCTTGATAACATACTTGACCAGGACGTCCCGTGGGATGAATACGTATAAGGAACCGCGTATTTCATAAACAGCTTTAGTGAGGCGAACACCACTCACAAAATTATATATATTAAATATACAAATATATATCTATATAAATAGATATTGATTTTTATATATATAATATAGATTATAGAGTCTCCTGCTTCCTGGCAATTTCCCAGCTTCAGCCAGGGTCTGCCTTACATGTTGTGAATAGTTTGGGCTAATTGTTTTTACGACCGACCGCCTGCCTGACATCAGCCCTCTTTGGGAATTCATTAATCAGTGATGTCTAAATACTCTTAGATTGATACTTGGTAGGGCCAAGATCGAACCCGCACTCTCGTGCATGACAGGCGGGCCTTTAACCACTAAGCCACCACTTACTTTATATAATATAAAGTATCGACTTGTTTTATCGATGTTTCTCATCACATCCCTATACGTTATATCACACCCCGAATTTTTTTGTAAGTCGCACAAAGGGCTGTAGGGCCAAAGGACGGACAATAATAAATATTTTGACTATAACACATAAATATTCTACGTTTATGAATAACAAGACGATGGCACCGGGAAAGGGGGTCTCATATACTTTATGTCCATTCCATATTACATATGGTGAGCTGTTTATTAAGATGAAGGAATAACGTTACTTTGCATATATATAAAATGATTTTCTATCAACTAATTTTATTCATCGATGTATTACCTATAATTCTTTACTATTTTATTCTTTTTGAATTTACAGGTCTTTGAAATATCTGGAATTGAATGAAATCTTGTTGACCTGATATGGTCACCCATCCAAAGCACGACCGCACCAAACGTCGTTTAACTGAAAGATTGTCATCTTTGAAATTAATCAAGTAAGTCAGTCATATGTACCTTAGATAATAATCCAATAAAACTTATATAAGAATTAAATATATATTAATTATATAATGTTGGTTATGAAACTAGATTGTATTTTGACTTTGTCTGTCGTGTGTTTATATACGTATAGGATTGGAAACATCACGAGAAGGCTGAATGGAAATAAGTTCTGGAACTCCTGGAAGGTTCCGATGGGTTCACCTGCAAGAAGTACCAGCTGTAACTGAAGGTTTGATAGCAGAAGTCGTAATTGTTATAGTATAGATTTATAAATGTTATTATTAGGTCACATTTAATGAATTTGTTTGGACTTAAATGTCATTGATATCAAAAGAATTTTATCACCATTGCATAAAATTAACTATGATAAAGGAACGTATTTTTGTTTAAATTTTGAAATATTTTGATTCTGTTTATTGAGCATCACTTTTTGAGGCTTGAATATTTTGTAGCTTTTTGGAAATGAATTGAAATATGAATACATACATATATATGTATTTAATTATATTGATATCTAATATATAACAGTAAACAGTAAATAAACTGTGCGCATTTCCACTGCATTGTAGGCTTCGCGTGCGCGTCAGCTTACTACAGGCAATTTCCGGTTACATCGCTTAACTTGCAACCCTCATACTAATTGATACACTATTATCGACCTTATCTTCTGATCATAGAGTATATAATTGTAATCATCTTTATAATATACTATGAGCGAATGCAAAACTAATTGCAGTTTTGTTTTTAGTTCAAGGACTTCGGGTCAAAAGTAACCAAATAATTGACATATTTTTCAGAGTTATTAAAAAGACCAGAAAGTCTTCATAAAAAATGCGGGTAGAAATGATTTAAACATTTACTTAAGCATACAGTCTAATGTTACATTATATTCAAACATAAAACTATATTATTTTCTGTTTTGAAGATAACAATACTGAATTCATTTTCTATTTTTTCTTATATTATTAAAAAACTCCATACTATATTTTTATTAACATGAAACAACTTTAATCAGTATTACAATACTATGATCAAAGGCGTATCGAGAACACATTTGGTCGATTGACCTTTAAGTCTTAAAAGGTTTACTCAGTGAGATTGGTCCTTTCAAACATTACCCTACACCCGAATATATTAGCTTCAACAAAATGTACGTTATAAGAAGGATAAATTTTGACCTTTTATTTAATAATATTTTTAAGTATATCTGTAATGTATCTAATATTATATATAAAGTACTAGGTGTATTAATTACTACAATGAACGTTACAAAGAAGTTCAACCGTAGCCCGCTCGTAAAACCTCGTGATGATTAAAATTTTTAACGAACATCCAATTATGAGCCACCAGCTAAAGTAGACACCGATATCTGTCATAACTCCGTGTTAAATATACGGCGGTATTCCCTGGCAAGGTCCAAGTTACACTGGCACATCATTTCACTCGAGTTCGAAAGGGCGTGGTAGCAAAAAGTAAGGATCAAAGTTTTGTTATTTATTTTTCAACCTGGCGATGGCTTTTTATTGTTTTTTTTTTGTGATTTTATATTTTAGCTATCTGTCATTATATAGGAATGAAATGGCATAGTTTTTGCGTGTAGCGGTTATGCCAAATAGATAAATTATAAACAAAAAGTAAGGAGAATTATTTAGATCCAATTTGAAGCGTCTTATGTTAGGTAATGCGAAGTCTTGAATTTTGGATGAATATATTATATATGCAACTTATATGATGTTAGAAAGAAATCTAAATACATACGTACATAGCATGTATATAAAATAATATACATAGTTATATATTTGTGGTAAATTCTAACACTCTTTTGCAGTCGGTTAAATTAAGAGAAGGCTGAAAACGCGAGTGTTCTGTTTCACAAGAAAGTAAGACGTAAACACACATTAAACTATTTACAAACATTTCCCTGATTCAGATGTTGGCTGATTATTATTGCATGTTTGTTTTGGTCACGCAATAACTCCTAAACCGCCAACTGACTTACTGTTTCAACGTCTTAATAGAATATCTCATGTTTACAAGCAATAAGCACACTAATTAACATAAATGAACATACCTCATTTAATTACCTCAACAACAGATGGCGCTAGTGAGCACAAACTTTGTATCTTGACAATTAAAAATTATAATCTAAAATTATATTAAAATATTAATAGTTTTATAATTATAAATAAATGAAAAAAATATATTTTATTTTCATTACAAGTATGAACATTTTGGTTAAAGGATAGAAGATTTAATACAAATTTAGTACTATCCTTTAAATAATGGAGTAATGTAGATATAGATAGAATAAAATCTAGACAAAACATATCAAGACTCAGTCATTTAATAAAGTCAATTCCTTATAGCGAAAATATCCTGATAAGTACTTACATATATAATCTAAATATTAAGTAGGTATATTAATAGAAATACAATAACAATTCATAGGTTTTTATTAAAACAATTCCGTACAAATCATTAATATTATGTATTTTAGTTTAAATCGATCAAATAGCGACCGCAGTAATAAAAATTATTTTAAATTCATGGCAGAATCACAGTAGCTAATTAATTTTTTTCGGGTTTAATTACGAACAACAATATTCTTAAAGTTTAGTCAAAGTAACAATAAATGTTGAACAAGTTGGCAGAATATTGAAAAACATAACTCACGTACCGAGTATCCGATCACCGATGCGTGCGATTTTTTTCAATGGGCTTTGAAAAAAACTACTTAAAGTGACATTGACATTTGACATATAGCTTTGACATTTCCCTGCTATTTTTTTTTTGTTTTCTTGAATTATAACTTTGTTTAGAATTCCCTTCGGAATAAATCAACGAAGTATAAATTTAATTGTTTGCGAGTTGAATATAAAATATTGTTTTTAATTACATTTGTAATACTAATTTAAGTTATTAATTTAATAGATAATGAATCGGATGTAGATTAGTACTTAAATTAACTTATACTATAGGATTCCTATACAAATTTAAAATTTTGATATTATGATAGTTATTTCAATCATTCATTTACTCATTCTTTTCTTTTAATCGCTACTGAGTTCAGGTATAGGAAATACTAATAAGAAAATATAATTATAATTTATATTTGATTGGTAAATTTAACGTATAAAAACAAAAGATCTTGTCAAATTTATCACCGTTAATTGTGGATCAGATTATGATAAACCATCGAAGGCGGTCTTAAAAACATGATATTTTAATCAAAACTCAACCTTATTTCTATGTAAATAAGATATATACATAGATTTTATTTACAGAGTAAGCAAATGAATCTTTACGCTTATATTTAGTGAGTACACTTTTAATAGTCGCCAACACAAAAATCACATTTCAAACGCATGAAGACCTAACATAAAAAAACAGTTTTTTTAAGTTAAAATTATCTTTATTTTGTACATCAGTCGCGAGGACATAAAACGTCCGAAATTACAGGTTGTGTTAACGAGTATTGTCGCAAAAAATCATTCGTTTTAGAATGGCTTTGTAAGAAAACACAATATGTGGCTGTGTTTGTATTATAACATGAAATGTTCAAGAGGATTTGTATTATATATAGTATATTGATAAACTGAAAGGACCTTACATATGTAAAATTTAATGTAGGAGAAAAAAAAATAAATATATTTTATATAGTAAAGAAAATTAATATTACATATGATGCTAACTGGCTAATCTTTGTACTAATTTAATTTAACGAAATTATACATTTTTATATTAAATAGTTTGCTTAAGACGATGTCTTATTAAGTCAGATTCTGTCTGTCTATCGATATCACAAGAATTTCCAGAAAAATCAAAGGATTTGACACTACAGACGATAAAAATAAAAAAAGTATCCAAATAACAATACCTCCATCATATTCAAGGCTGCTTATTATTACTGGACAGTGTCCAGCGAACGCGAAAATGACTTTTGAAAACAAAAATAAAAATACAAGATTTTATAACTGAGTAAATTTTGGGCTTGGTGATATATACTTTGACAATATTAATGTACTACACGCGAATTATATGATGAACTCTATGTGTATGTAATAAGGTTGATTTTCGCGTGTTTTTATGTTTGGTAGATGTTTGTGTTGGTTGTGTTATAATAAAAGGCTTTGACAGTTCGCCGTAAGGTCGGCAAAACGGTAGGTTGGACAATTTCGATGTCGGTTAGATATTTTAAATCGTTTTTGTCAAATGTCAACTTCTGTGGTCGCCTCCGCGAGGTTCTGTGGGTATTGGGGATGCGTTGGATAATAAAAAAAACTGTTTAAAACAATGCATTAGGACAATAAAATGAGATTTTGCTTAAACTAGGCATAATATCTATTTTAGGTGTTTTATAGAAATTATGTATTGTTATAAATAATATAAAAGTATGTAATATACGAATGTTTCTATATAGTAAAGTAATATAATATAATTTTAATATTTATTAATTGTACGGAATCCATTAATAATATTTCTTTATCCAGTTCGTTAGACTCTGAGATGGTTTACTCTCTGTTGGGTTTTAACAAAAAAATGGCGGTGAACATTTGAATATAATTAAAAGCAATACAAGTTAAACAAATACTTTAATATGTAGTATATTAACGAAAACGTGGACATCAAAGTAGGCGGTGTTTATGTTCGAAGAAGGATAACTGAGAATGTTAATAGGACGTGCCTTTGAAACAATCCGTAAACAAGAGGGGATCATTTTAATTTGGTTTAAAATGAAAACGTACACACGGTCAAATAAAAAAAAACGCCTTATGTCGAACACAATATGGACTATGTCGAACCCGAGCGGCAGACTGTACACATAAAATGTTTCTAACTCGCGAAAGTTGACGTTTGTAATAAAAAAAGCTTTTTTAATTAAAACAAAAACATTGTAACTCAAAGAAAATAAGCAAAACTTTGCAATAATGGTCTTAATTACAAACAGATAAAGTCCGTATTAGTTATTAAAACACTTGTTTTTAACTGAATCTGTACTAGTTAAAGGATAACCCTTCACACCTCCAGTACCACATTCCGATGTTAACCACGTGTAAGTAAGGTTCAACGGCCGGGCTAAATTCGTTTCTTCCTGCAATGTGAAGTTATTTTTGATTACTATTACACGTAAGATCACTCTATTGAAAAGCACATTAAAGATTCGTGGATTGACGTATGGAGTCCAGTCGAAGAGAGGCCGCTGATAAAAGAATATAGACGTGGACTATATACATGTTGATAGTGGACTACATAGATGTTATATGTGGACTATATATAGGTATAGATACCCAGTTTTGGACTATATGATTATTTGCTGTCTGTTAATTTTAAGTAGACAATACAGTACAATAAATATTTGATTCACCTTTTAAGTAAAAAATCATTGAGAACATCAGCAAAATTAAAACTGAAGAAATATGAAAACTTTTTAGTATTTCAAACAAAATTTGTATAAAATTGCTCTTACATGAAATCAGAAAACGTTATCTTGTATCAAATAATGTTAATAAGAGAATATATTGTAATAAAAACAACTTAAATTTGTGTTGATAACAAAAACTACCTATATATTAAGTAGTTTAAACTCCAGCCATTACTAAAAACGAGTAGTTAATATAGTCGTAGTTATTAGTACATTAAAACATGGATTTAATATAATGAGAACGTCCTTCATAGCAAGTTATCTTATGGGATCAGTTCCATGGATTTGACCTCATATAACTTTACGACCGGCCCAGCTTTAAATATGATATCACAACTATGGTTTAATAGCATCCAATATTCTCTATTCACACCATCCAATACTAAAACTGTTTCAGAAGAACAAATAATATTAAAAAACTTTTATATTAGTTTAGTTAATTATAATTGAAACTAATATTTTCCTATTACACGTATTTATACAGGGTGACTGGTGAATTACTATCGATACTTGAGGACGTGATATTTGACGATCATATATGACAAAATAAAAATTAATATAACATAAATATTAATAAACTTCTAAGTAAAGTTAACCAAAAGTTATGTAATTAATTACGCATCGTGTGAACACCCTACAGATTAGATATATACACACACACACACGTGTGTGTGGCGGCGTGGTGTTGTGTCAACACACCGCCGCACGCGTCCACACTTGGAACACTTGGAACGTATCCACACTTTATTTATTTATACGGAAATTTGGTCAAAAATTAAGTACCTATTCTTTTTACATAATTCGAATGAGAATCATGTACCGAGTATTCTCCTTAAATATTGATAGTAATTCACCAGTCACCCTGTATACTCCCGATGTTTCGGTTACTTTGAAGCATTCGTGATCACAGGCAGATGAGTGTAGGAAGATATAAGACGTGAATCTGAAAATAATAGTTTTATTTAAATAAATACACACGAAAGTCTTAGATATTATTATTTATTTAAAATTGATACATTTATTATTTATATATTACGAGTCGAAGTGTTACTATTTTTATGAAACGATTATCGCAATGAATCCATTACGGACGCGTTGAAAAATGTGATAAAGAGATGAGGGCGAAATCTATATTTGTCATAGAATGTCCCGGTTGTTCGGATGCTGCGTCAACAAACAGTATCGTTTGAGATATTTCAGTTCGGCCGTCACTGTATACATTACGACCTCACAGAGACATACGACGACGGCCTATCAATCTTTTAATAAATACCAGAACAGATAACGGATACAACTTACATAAAAACCAACCGTATCATTCAAAACATAAGATTCACAATCAAATGACATACACGCATCCTATTTGTTACCGTCTTGTATATTATTTGTGACTTTACAAGACAACATTTTACGATCGGCGAAAAAAAAAGCGTTTTTTTCACGCTTTCCTCGACACGTGTGATACATTTAATAGCTGTTATGACATTATTTAACGTATATATATTTTTTTATATTCAAATATTATAACGTTTAGCTTTGACAAAAAATAATGTTAACTATAGCTATAAAGTTTCAAACGACCTGTCACAAAAACGATGATTAAGAGAACAGTACATACGAAATACATAACTTTTTATACGACACATATATAAAACTGCTAAAATTTACGATGACACAGAATTAGAACTCTCATCACGCAATCAGTATATTGTGATAATAAAACAAAAGTAAACATCTTATAGCCATTAAATCGCGAGTCTCTTGATGTCTGTGTGAACAAAGTTTTAATATATATATGTATGAGATCGGAATTTTTTAATAACCCATAACTGATTGATGGTAATGAATCCCGATGACAGGAAGCTCCTCCACTGTGGAACGTAAAACGCATCTCAGCCGACTCTCCAGCAATGATTATCGCGAATACCGCAGCATGTGATGCTATTTTTGTATCGCGCACACGACTTTATAGTCCAATAAAGTTTTACTTGTCACTCAGATGTGATTTATGTTCCTTACGTCCTAAATGCGCCTTCCGCCGATGAATTTCCTCGTGTCAACGCTATAACAAACAATCGTTTGGAGCGTAGGCGACAGAAACCGTGCTGGCCCATCTGAATCCGTCCATCTGTGACCGGAGCGAACAAAGGACTTTGTCTTCTGACATAAAGTAAACAAAGTCCAATTTCCTGAACATGTCTCACTGCATCACCTCGCTACCAGAACTTATGTCTAAATATATTTTATGCGAAAACGTACTTTAATGGTTTAGGTTAAGTGTTAATTTGGTTTGTATTATTATGTGTATTAGGATGTATGGTGTAAGTGTATTGTAAATCGCACAGGCGGCGCCGACGACGTCGTTGGAAGCCAGTCCGTACAGCCGTCGAGGCGTATCGAGGAAGGATGCTTAGCATTTGCACCTCTAATTATATCCCAGGAACGTGCTGTTGAAACAAATAACCCGTCACTAGTTTTAGGTATTGGGTTTCGTCATTCGTCCGTAATTAACATTGTTTGCTGAATTACACACGCACAGAGCTATAAAAAGAAGCGGTAACGTTAAACTGATGTTAAGAAAAAAATACTCGGAAAATTTAAAATGTCTCCAAAAAAATAACCGTATAAAAGTTTCTGGGAACGGGATCGAGGGCGGTGTTGTTTGGACTGCGCGGGCGCAACGAATACAGATGTCATTTAGATGTTCAGGCGAGCTCTGCTAAGAGATGGCTTGGAAATAGATCGCATAAACTATTCACTGGCGTTCCTTTGAAAAAAACATCGTGTATCGTTTGAATTTTGGCAACATTCCTCGATGTTAACAGTTTCTCTAAATTTATTTAATAACGTGTATATAATATACTTTTACTTTTAGTAACAGAACTAAATCCATCTTAGTGACGTCATCACTGATTCCGATTAATTCAAAAGTAAGAAATAACCGACAAAAAAAACATAACCAATTTGTCTTCCCAAAAGTAAACATTAAATGAACCACATCAAACGTGGCGTACAAATTGAAAGGAGTCATTCCATTGACAAAATCCATTAATACTGGACTGGTATCGCGAGCAATTAGTAAACAAATGAGCCCAGTGACAGATTGGATGTTGGCAGGGTGACAGAACTAACTTCTACATATAAAGGAGGTTGTATATTAACAGATAATACTTATAAATTATTATATATACTTACAAAAAAATCTACAAAAGTAACTATTTAAAACTATTTAAACTGATTGATACTTTAAAACGAGATTAACTGAAAATAACAAAAATACATCATGTTTGTGTAAATTAGAACACTAAATTTATAGTCAAGTAAATGTCTCGTTTGAATTATAAAATAAATAATTAAATAAATAAATAATGTCAAATCGTCTTAACAGCTACAGCTACGGGCGACAACCATGTGTCACATTAAAACGCGACGTAAACCTTCCACTGCCGGTTATTTTAGTTTAATGACAAGTCTGGAACAATGAATCCTAACGATCGATTCGTTTAAACATCATTTTATTTCTGAGATGTGGCAGCGCTGTCCAAATAACTGAATGACAGTTTTTATGAAGCAATAAAATAAATATAACGGATCATTTTAATATTTTAAATACAGTTAGTTAATTTTGTATGATGTTTTTCGTTTTTGTTAATTAACTAACAACTGACGCGTGTAAGCGTGGCCATGTTTTTTTTGGGTGTCATCTGTTGTGTCGCTTTGTCTCAACTCAATTAGCAGCTTTCAGTTTATCCGAGTCAGTGTAATCGGATGTTTAAACCCCGGATTCGTCTTTTTGTGAATGTCACGGCGATTATCGTGTCATTTTTCACGTTTTAATTGGTTCTCATTACTAATTAAATGTATGTGTTTTTTAAAGACTGCTTTCTTTCTTTGTTTAAGTATACTATTTATTGTATGTAGGTATGGATTATATTTCAAAACATCTGCAACATTTTAAGAAAATTGGAAATAAAAATGTTTGAAACATTTTTTTAATATATAATATACATAGGTCAGGCAATAGGCGAATGAGAATTGCGTTTAATGAAAAAGAAACTAAGCATTTAAGGCTATCCAAATTTTTGTTAGCAGTTATGGGAATATATTTTTTAACTCCTTAATATAAAAAAACCTTCTTATATTTAATATGGATATAAGCGGACTCGGAATATAAATAACATATTATTTCTATTCCGAGTCCGCTTCCTATAGCGAAGCATCGTATCCACAATCAGTGTATAACATGCCTAATGGAGGCGATGCTCCACGCGTCAGTTATGTAATCCACTTTCATCATGTGCACCCAGCGTAAAAGATTCGTGGCAGCAAATCGTGTCCGTCAATTGCGCAAACTTCCGATTATAAGTCGGATATACCTAATTTACACCTTCGCTCAAGAAGAACGAATGAGTACCAAGTCATGTGTATCATCATCGCACCGAAATGAATCGAATGCATTGTGTACAACGCTTTATAATAATACCAAATTAAAACTATCGTTACAATTAAAATTAAAAATATCTATGTATTGTATATAGTAGGGACCCAGTAATTCTCTCCCGCTGCGAAAACAAAAGACCAAATGACAAATATATGTCCCAGAATAATAAACTGATAAAACCCGGCCAAATTAAATGTAACCCGTCCCTTAATACGTCCTTAAACGGCGTGACCGTTTAATATAGCCGGGTTTCGGCCACCCGGGCGTGAGAGGATTTTTGTTTACTTTAATTTTTACAGCAGCCGCGACACAAACCAGAACAAAGTCTCGACTAATTATAGATACGTTTTAACCTTACAACATTGGGTCATTGACGTATCTGAATACATCGCGCGACCTGAAATAGATACACTATGAAAACACTTATATATTGTCACTCAATCGTTTCACGCGGACTGTAGTTGTGCTGAAATAGATACACTATTAAAAACACTTACACAGTGTCACTCAATCGTTTCACGCGGACTGTAGTTGTATAATTTTAATGTTATTCTAAAGTTAATTTCCCTAACAAGTCGGGTGTCAATGATTTACGAGCTTTCGCATTTACAGCTTGTTTCACACATTGTACGAAGTTCGCTTCCTATTTGCGGTTAGGTGATTTGACTAATGTGCTTTTTAAACTTAATATTAAACTAAATATATTTTCTTTACAGTAACTATAGTAATAAAATTTAAACAATCTAACACGCTCGTAAACATTTTACGTGAGTAATATTCAGTATAGTATGTTTAATATTCTAACTATTTATGTTTGTTAGTGACAGTCCCAATATTCTCAGTAACATAATATTAATGTGACAATGTTATTATGATTTTCGCGAACTGTACAGAGAAATGTCCCTTTCTTGTGAATCGTGTGTGGTCACCGGACACAAGTTATTATCATTATTTATGTGACTACAAGGAATTCTACAGTTTTGTCGTATTTAACTCAACTCAACGAAACTATGACAGAAAAATTTTGTTATTTTAGATTTAAAATATAATTAGTATAACGGTCAACGGTATTAATTGTCAAATCTCAATGGCATGTATTCATTATTTTTATATAAATCTCGTCTCTAGAGCCTCTAAAAGTGGTAAAAATAAAAAAAAACAATTATACTACACACGGTCACCTGCCCGTCTAATTAAGTTAATTTAGTTTTTACCTTACTATTCTTGTAAATAAAAAGAACCATTTAACAGTCCCGAGCATAAAGTTTATTGTCGTCAAAATGAAATAGAATTTTAACCTTCATTTAATTATAAAGTCTATAATTCAATTTAAATTTAAATGATGTCAAATTTTCGTTACAAAATCATAATCATAATTTTGCGTTTTATAAACCGGAATTCAAAGCGTCCGTCGTCATTTTTTACGTAACTTCTTATTAGTGTATTTTTTTCTAATTTATGTTAAGATTTTGCGGAAGTCGCTTCTAGATAAACGATCTATGTTATCAGACATCAGCTGTTACTGACGCGAGACGAGACTTATAAAACCTAAAAAACTATATAAAATATTTATTTTTATCATATTACTAGCTTTCTTACAACTTCGCTCGCGTGGAGTTCGGTTATATCGCGTTTCAAAGAGAACTTTTCAAAAGTCTAGGATAAAAACTATCCTATGTTCTTTCTCAAGGTCAACTCTATCATTGTACCAAATTTCATTAAAATCAGTTCAGTGGTTTAGGCATGAAAGCGTAACAGACATACAGAGTTACTTTCGCATTTATATTAGTAGAGATTTAAGTTCATTTCACACTTATACGTTTTTTGTTCTTCTATGCAGATGTTATTCAAGTCATCCGTAGTGACATTTATATTTACAAGGAAATCAAATGATTAACTATCATTTATGTCATAGATCGTGTTATGACTAAGGGGTTTCGTCTTTTAATGTAAGTTCGTGATTTTTATAACAATTACATCACTATTCAACCGGTATTCAATACCTAGGACAGTTTTTATTTGTAAATATCAGTTTTGGCGCGAATTCCTAATCGTAATAATGATTTGACATCCATATTTATTTGGTTGATTTGATTCTTATACATACAATGACTGCCGATCCTCTCAAACATTTTCGGTGCGTTATTATCTTTCATAATCATTTCCGATCAACAATTATTCCATATAAGTTTAAGTAAAAACTGTAACACATAGACAACTCTCATAGCGTCGGGTACGTATTAATTGTGTCGGTCTCCTTTGTCGTGGAAGGGCCGCCGACATCAAAGTCGCCGACAAAATGTCACCACGGTCCACCAATTATATGGTGTTGGTATTGAGCGTCAATTGACTCGATTCCTCCCGACATATGCCATGAATTAGTTCGCAAAAACATATATATATCTGTAGCAAATATTATAATATTATATTAAAGGTAAATGGTATTATTATCAGTATTATTTTCTAGTAATAGTGTTTCGTAAAGCTAATTCATTATTGATAATGTTTCCGATACACTGAGTCTGCAGTCATGACCACTGCGACTTATCTTAACAACTTTTATAACTGATATCTTTTACACCTCACGACTCTTGTTAATATACTATAAACATATATATAATATAATTGTATATCTATATTATTATAATATTCTAAATAGTTTTTTTATATAAAATACTTATTATTACCAAAATTTCATATCAAAATAATAGAATACCTAAATATATTTATAGGTATATACGAAATTCTATGTATTTTCTTTTTCAATGTTTTCATTCCTAATTAATAATCTCTGTTATAAATTTATATCAAATGATTGATAATAATATAAATTATTATATATCTATAGTAATGAATGATCAACATTTATAGTCCAAAAACCTTACCATAAGTTTATAAGACAAACTGCCAACGTTTTTACTATAGTATAGTAAGTATTTACTATCAGTTGTGCGTTTACCATCACAAGTCCTTAGTAAAGTAACTGTTATACTAGTCGTATCTAACAGAGCGTCTCGGTGTAATGACTGTTCAATGTACCGTCATTACTTAGTCTTATTTTTAATATTATCATGTTTTTCTACAATATTATTTTATTTCCCGATCTTATATAACTGTACCTATTAATTTTCATGTAACATAATTTATATGTAGTTATTAATGGCAATAATAAATATGTTTTATTCTAATTACAAATTGATTGAAGATAAAAAAATTGGATAAAAGTATGAAAAACATATGTTTTTTTTTTATAAAATACGGTTAGATTAACAGAATTTTGTCAAATTACCTACGAATATGTACCGTATTAAAGATCTTAGTGATATCGTTATAATGTGAGAAAAACAATGCGTTCTTATCAAACAATGAATCTAGTCTAACGTCAAATTTGGACCGGCCATTTTGGAAACTCGATGTAAAATTTGAATTAAAAATAGTTTGGTTCAAGTTGGGAGAGTATAATAATTAAGGAATGAATAAAATCATGAAAGTTGTGTTAAATAAATTTAAATGATGATTTACAACATAATTTGATTAGGTAAAGAGAAGAGCTTGGATAGTGGAGGTGAGCGTTTAACGCGCCTTAGATAGGTGATCCTTAAACCTACATCTGGGTCGCAAGTCCCAGGTACTGTTGAAGCTCCTCTCCCTGCAAAGATGGACCCGGCACCCGCACGGTGAATCCATTGAATGATGAGAGGTTTCGTCGTATATATTTACGCCCGCTGTCTCTTATACATTGGGCCACAGTCTGCACCGTACAAGGTGTTATTATGTAAATGATGAGAGCCCCGTTTCGGTTCAGCCAATACGTAATAATTGGCGACACAATGTGCCACCAATACACCCAGCCGCTGACATTTTAATATTTCCCACATTCGTCTGTGTAGCGGTCGTTATAATATATTACTTTACATCATTCCAAAGATCACAGCGGTTAGTTAAAACTATTAATAAGGCTGCCTTCACACGGTATATTTTATATACTTTAGCATGTATTTTAACTAGTGTGTTAGCGGACTTATCTGATGCAGATTGTTCGTTTATAAAGGTGACTTGTTATAAATAAAACTATGTCATATATACGTACATCAGTTGACAATACTATATCTAGTGGATGATGTCACATCACGACTTTTCTTGAAGGCTATACAACTACAATATTCTATGACAGTTGTTGAGTTTTTACTGAGGTTAGTTGTAAACCAAAAGATGCTATATTTGACAATATATTTTTAAATTTTTCCAATGTTTCGATCATAGAAAGTCCGAATATGAAATCTTTTCTCTTTATTTATATTTTCAATTACATTTTCTAATGTTTTTCTTCTTTTTGAGATTTAAATTAATCTTCTAATAAGATTACACTAAAGAGTCTATTATTGAATTAATAATTTTATCCACACCTAACACTTTGAAAGTCTTTAATAAATAATTATTACTTCACACTTTTATTATGTATGTTGTAAATCAAAAAAATGTTTGGTGTTGATAAATTATAATTGTGTCAAACATTAGCATAATGAATGCAAGTTTATTATTAATAAAAATATGCACACATATTGTTATACGAGGGATCTATTGCACAATATATGAACACTTGGCAACATTTAATGTCTAACTAGAATTTTGCTTTAACTCATTGTAAACTTTAAACTTTGGAGATTATTTTATATATAATGGTATTAAATATAAGTCAATTTTAATTATTTCGTATATAAGTGAAGACAGTGTTATTTTTGTAATATTTTTTCATTAAGTTTTTATTCATATTTTAATACTAGCTTTCCGCCCGAAGCTTCGCCCGCGTGGAGTTCGGTTATATCGCGTTTCCAAGAGAACCTTTCAAAAGTCTGGAATAAAAACTATCCTATGTTCTTTGTCAAGGTCGGATCCATCTCTGTACCAAATTTCATTAAAATCAGTACCTAACAGACAGACAGACAGTCAGAGTTACTTTCGCATTTATAATATTAGTAGGGATTTTTCTATCAAAACATACTGTTTTTGTCTCAACTCAATCCTGTTAGTAAGACGCTGAACTAGTAAGTACACCAGGACTCGCCCACTATGACGCTTCTGTTCTAACTCTGTCACGGATGTAAAGTGTGAATCATGATTTCTTTCCGTGACATTATATTTTCCTTATTCCCCATCATAATTCCCCGGCATCTTAATAAAAACATTTGCATCAAACGTTTGACGTCAGAGAATAATGCGCATTAATTTATTATTTTGGAAATCAAATGAATGGAAATAAACATTTAATTATATAACATTTTGATTAAAATATAATTATATATGTACAATAATATATATAGGTTTGTCTATAAATTTAAAAAGGTATATAGCAATATTTTCTTAGAAGTCAACTTATATTAATGCATTTAAAGAATTTATTAAAACTAATCTGAGTATAAGTCTATATAATTTCTTTTAATGTTTTTAAGTTCATAGCGGTGGCCTAGTGGTTAAAAGGCGCGCCTCTCATGCATGAGGGCGCGGGTTCGAACCTTGCAAGTACCAATGTGATTTTTTCGAGTCATATGTACTTTCTAAGAGTATTTAGACATCACTGATTAATGCATTTCCAAAGAGGGTTGATGTCAAGCAGGCGGCCGGTCGTGAAAAACATTTAGCCAAAACTATTCACAACATGTAAGGCAGACCCTGGCTATAGCTGGGAAATTGCCAGTTAGAAGAATGTTTTTGAAGTTCATAGTTATTAATTTAGGTTTAAAAGCAAATTTTTAAGATAAAACCAAAAAATATACCTACTGATAGCTGATTATTTAGATTTGTCTAATTTTGCTTGCACTTGCTGTGGTAAAAAAAAATTGATAAAATATGACAGATAAGAAAATTGAGGACAATAATTCCTTCAATAGACTTAATTATTATGTAACCTCACTTCATATGTTTCATTTAAACCTAATTAATTTATCTACTTATAGTATATTAATAATATTTCCATTTATTCTTATAGCTAATTCCTTTTAAATCTTCGACATTAAAGCTTCAACTCTCATATATTATTCGTTACTCTCCGTTGTTAACTGTTAACTAAACAATAAGATCAATATTAATAGAGCAATAAATTATCATAACAATCCATTATGTATACAAGACATAATCGGTTCGGTTCCTGGGACTCGTGACGTCATAGTGACCCTAAGTCAAGGTCAATAAAAACCGCGCGATACTGTTTAGTAATTACAATGTTTGAGTTTATCATTGTCAGCCATTATGAATATCTGTCTCACTAATATTAATGGGAAGTATTTAAATTGTTAAATAATTATGACGTTCCTTAAAAACACCAAATTACAAAACTCGTAAATAAATTATTACTCTATAATATTTGATTGTATATGGTCACGACCAATGAGGTCTCATACGTCATTGTAATATAAAAAACACTGGCACCTTATAAAGAAATATTTTTCGTAAATTATAACTAATAAGCCTCGGAATCGATATAAAAACCGCGGCAAAGCGATTCCCCCGTCACACGTCGGCGTCTTTTTGTCGCAGATAACATCTCGACACAATGGGACCGTAATTGACAAACCATGACTGGTTGAACTCAAGGCGAAGATCCGAGACTCAATCTCACTCGTCTCGATGGATTTACAATTATCTCTGTTTTTTGTATGTACAATATTGTTTTGACGTGCTAGCACCTAGCAGCTAGTGTAATCGTTTTTATACTCACATAATACATTCGCGTTTGTCTACTGTTTTCGATTAATATTTTTTAACATACCGTTTTATATAATTTTATTTAAATTTGACTATGCTTCATCAAAATTTTACTTAAGTCTCCTCGTAAAACAATTTTCTTAAGTAAAACATTATGGTAATCTATATAGGTGTAAGTATACGAGTCCCAAATTTTTAAGGAGCCAACTTGATTTCCCCGTAGAACAGGTATTCCCTTAGGATAGCTAGCTGGCACATCTACCACAAAGTAAGAATTGAAAAATAGAAAACCATATAAAATAAAATTAATACAATTGATACTTTATTTATGTTTGACTCTGCATAGAATAATATCAATTAATAAATTCATTAAATACAAAATAAATTAATTAAAGTACAAAATATATATGCTCAGAAATTCTTATAGTTTCTATAATTCATCGTTTTATTATGTTCATAGAACAACAATAAGTAAGTGTGTAATCATTACTTAATAGAGGCAAATGGCAAATAAAAAGCCTTCAATATATAAAGAGCGCCTGTAATACCATGATTGTCAACTTCCGCTATACATTATTTATATATTGGATTGCGACTGTTGGTTTAAACGTCACGAGCATGGCTCACGACTACAAAGTTCAGGGTTACTTATTGTCAACGTGTCACCTTTAAAAATAGTGACATGGCGAATCTTGACACTCGATGTAATCAATGATATAAAATTATTATTGTACCATTCAGACGTTTAAAGGTATGTCGTCGAGAATACTTTAAGTCAAGGTTTAAATAAAAAAAAATGTTTATGGTTTGACCAGAAATCTTTGTGATACTGATATCTTGGCACAGTCATTTTGGATGAAAATTATCTTGAAGAAAAGTATCATGTATAAAAATAACACAAGAAATAAAATGGCATAATTTTGAGCTTGAATATTATGTATATTTTTAATTGGTTATTATTTTAAGTCATATTGTTGTAGGACTATAATTGTTTTTTTTCTCTAATCGAAGACGTAAACATACGTACTGTCAGTTCCTTTGTGCCGGCCGTCGCGAAAGCTGCCATTAATCATTCATTTTTTTGTCACCTTCCTGTGCTAACATGACGAAATTATGTTCTTTGTGATCTTATAAAGGGTGTTCCTCGACCGTCGCAGGCTAGTCACCGCGTACCTGTAATTAGTTTTTAAATTGGATGCCGTACAAAAAATATTCAAAGTCCCCGCGAATAGGTTCGCCATTAGTCCTCGTTTTGACGGACATACATTTAACGGTATATCTACATTTAAACAAAGCCCAATCTATTTTTTGCTTACAATCAATATAATAGTACATCCTATTTGATCAAGCCTTCTTTAATACTATAGAAGTTATTAATATCTGGAAAATTATCAGTTACTTCAAATATCTCATTGCTATGATCTTCGTTAATTACTCCAACTCATTAAACCTTTCCCAGTGTTCATGGCGACCCTACATGCCACCGTTATTATCATACTAAGAGCCACATATTCTGTTTTGGTATTCGTGATTTGGATATGACAAATTACTTTGGATGAATTTTGGACGAGAATCGATTTGTCTGGTCATTAGTGCCCGTTGTCCGTCCTAACGTGATTTGAAATGGACAAAAAAAATCATTCGTTTTCCTTTAATTCTCACCAATGATATGTATATGTGAAGCCATGTCTTCAGTGTATTGTAGGGTTTATAATTAATAGTATAATAGTTATATAGGAATGATGCACAGCGTGTGGTCTGAGCTTTAAATATTTTAGCGATAATCCATATTTAATTCAAATATTAGTTAAAGTAGATCTATGCTATATACTATTCAGTTTATAAAACTAAATTTTAAGAAAATAATTATGCAAATTTAAATGTATTTAATAAACAAAGAGTATGTATCCATTAAAGATTATTGAAAAAATTAATCATCTATTACAAGCCAAACTACTAGTTATAAGTAAATTTACTTATAAAAAATTGTTTTAAGCTTTTCTGACATTGAACAAAAATTTTAAAACTGAATTTTTTGGTAACATCTGCCATATTAGGTGTCATTTATCTTTATCGCTATAAACCTATATCAATATAGTTTTTATTTTGTCATATTTAGTGTAGTATAAAGTCAATTCATCGTCTCTGCACGCTGGGGGCCATTTTTCAAAGTCGCGAGTGAGTTAGTTGACCCCTAGGAGCATTCTATCAAATAACCAATTTTATACCGAAGACATCTTCAAGGGCCTTTATATTCAGACGGATCACGTCGGACTGATTTAAATACATCTCTCTCAATTTGATGGCCATTAAATCGGAGGTTTTTTACTTAACCGCACTCCTTTTATTTGTTTTTATATAACACGAGATAAATGTAAATAATGCAGACATTTAAGTTCTCTAACAGAATAATCTTGGCTTATTTGAATGCAAAGTATTGGATTATTATGAGTTTTTTTACGTTAATTGTTATCAATCGGTTTTCTTATAAATTTTCCTCGCCTTTTCCCTGGCCAGTGTATATCAAATCAATAACAATTCTACGTGGACGTTGTCTTCTACTGTCCTGTCAATCTCATCATTGACTCTCATTACCGTCTGGTGGCTTTGCATTTACTTTAAGTGGACCGATCCTTGAAATGAGAGCAATTGTGCCATTCTTTGGATGCCATTTCCTTTATAGCTTTATATATATTAAAATTATTGAATACATCAACATTTAGACTTATATTTCATTAATATTTAATGGGTTTTGTATCATAATTCATGATTATTAACCACAGAACCAATTTAATAGTGAACTTGATAAGCTCGCCTAATCAATATCATCATATTGCATGTTTCCAAAAAAAAAACCACTCTCACAGACCTCCGACGTCTATCAACGTATGACGGACGCTGTCAATTATATGTTTACCATTAATATTGTTGGTGGCGATCGAAATTAAACTGTATATGTATGTTATTAAGGTTGATGGATGATCGTTATGACGGGTCCAATTAAATTGGCCGGTCCGTCGGGATGTCAAAGCGTCGCGAACCAGCGCCGACGGGACAATCTCGTGCTGAGAGCAATCTCGCTCGACCCCGCGGCCAGTGATGCTGGGAAATATATCGATAATATAGACTTATATCGAATAATTTATATACAACAGTTTCAGATATCATATTCTACATATTAATTCCACTTACGTTTGATTTAAAATTTTCTTAACATTGCTTATATAATCGATTTTAAGTTAAAGACAATAGTTTAGGTTGTACGTTCAGTAGTATAGTAGTCGATGATAATTTCATCGATATCGATAAATCCACAGCCACCCTGACAGCATCATTATCATCTCCGCGGGGTGCTCGGGTCAGAGAGCCGAGACAATCTGTCAAACGTAAGAATCACACACGGCCATATTCCGCAGCCGCCCTATTAATCATTTTTCTGATTTTTTTTTACCATTTCCGAACGTATGTTCTCTCCGTTAATAGCTACTATTCTGGTGCCAACAGACATACATATATATAACCCTATTCCATTGTAATAGAGCTCAAAGTCGCTGTGTAACCAATACTGGGAATACATGTCGTTTGATTCGAATGTCATGTTTGAGATATAATCTTGACGAAAAATTTTCTCTGACGGGGTCAAAATATACACGCTCTTCAATTACATTTGACATAGTTCCCTTGATTTGTTGAATTAAATGTTTGTATTGTAAATTAAGATTATGTTTGATATATAATCTAATATCTGTTCCGTTTATTTAGCGTTTCGTAATATCAAAGTTCAGACGAGTAAGCCAATACAACTTAAGGCGGGACCCGAAAAAGATTAATCGTTAAGCCTTGATATTTTAAAAGTATCATTAACTAATTAGATAAATTACGGAATGTTTCACGACATTTTCACAATAAATTCGTAACACGCAGAGATAATGGACCATAGATTTTTATGAATATTTAACAATTTATTCACCTTTATTACTATTGACATAAGATTCAATTTAGAATGAAATTTCTACAGTATGATCTTGACATAATTTGTCAGTACCATACAACTGGCTGCCCACGGCTGTGTTCAAAGTACACCTTAAATATGACTGTTATTATGATTTTATCACGAGATACAAATAAATTCTATAAGGATATAACTTTATTGCTCAATCGATAACTATATTGTCTCAACACGATACGAATATGGGCAAAAAGTGAAGAAAATATTTTAAATTATTATTAATGCATTATCTGGAATATTGAAAAAAATACAGAACTAAATTTAAAGCATAAAAAGGATGAACAAGACATTTTATACCCATTTCAAAGATCCTTTCATTCAGTTACCCTTAAGATGGTAAAAATAATTTACGAAAAGAACTGTTGGCTCTGTATCTGTTACCAAAAAATCGCTAAAAGAATTGACGTACTATGTATTCAATGATAAAGGATTAATTACATATGTTTTTATTCACTTATACTTCCAAAAAGCTGTTAAAAAATTCTACTGCGTATTTTCAGAGGTCTTTCGATATTAGAACAGATTTCAACTATCAAAATTATATTGTGATTAAAAAAAGCAAAATATCTCTTCTTTACGATACGATCCAAATGAAGATATTGCAAACATTTTAATTATAATCATTTTATATCAATATTGTGAATAAATCGAAGTAAATCGTCTAAAAACATTTTCGTTTCCTAATATATATAGACAAAGAATATGTACATTACAATATGTCCATCATAGCAGCCGAATGCATCCATTACTATTTGATTGCGTAACAAAGAAACAGATTCACACGGCCATCTTGCGACACCACGGTTTTGTGGATGTAGACAAAATGGCGATAAGGAATGGTTTTGTACTTATTTAATGTGGCATTGTCTTTCTAATATGCAAATTGTGTAATAACTTAATATTATACTTTCGAATAAAATTATTATTGTATATATTTTGTAAGCCTAAAGATAATTTTTTTGTTAGTACATAATTTTATATTATATAATAAAAATTTATTTGAGGCTCAGGGAAGGCTTAAAAGATGAAAAAAAATTAATAATTTCCGGGAAAACCCTAAAAGCAGCCCTTTTCTATTTCCCATACAATCGTTTTTTTTTAATTAGATTTGACAACTAACTAATATGTCAATCATTCTGTCGCACTTCAGAACACGGAGATTTATGGATTATAGGTAAACTCCAAAAAAATAAATAAAAATATATATATGTATTTATCGATTGAGGCAGTACGAAGTCTGCCGGGTCAGTTAGTATCTATATAAACTTAGTAGATATATTTTTTTAAATCCATTAATCAACAACCAAGAAGGTTGCTAAAACCTTACCTGTCAATGTTGTTCGGATTGTTTTTTTTATTACATTTAATTGATTAATCAACACTTATATTATTTATAATAAAACAAGTACGACTGAAACGTTTCCATTGTCCGAACACTTAACGGATATTTTGTATATAATGGAGATTGATAGGAATTTTCAGAAATAGTACCTTGGAAACAAAGAACAAAAATAAAGGTATTTTGTACTGGTATTCAAGGTGTTAAAACAATTTGTTAGTGAATGATTTTTAATTTAATATTATTATATTGTTTAAATTGTTTAAATATGAATGAAAATAAACATATTGAAGGATTTAAATAATTTTTAAGATATTACTAACGCAATAATGTCTATATTTATCTGTAACAATTTTCTTGCTGTGAAAATTTATCTGTTTTTCTTTCTTCATAAAAAATGGAAACAACTTGGTCTTTTTTGAGAAAGGAATGAATTATACTGAAAGTTAAAAACTTAAATAAAATGTTTTTTATCTTGAATAGTGAAGATTTCGAAACATTTCGGTGATAGATAGTCAGGGAATTTGAATTTTATTGATCCCAAAATTTATCAAAATAAACTAAAAAAAACATGCCATTATCTATATTCCTAAGGCTACACATTTTTCTGATTTTAATATTTACATTCACTCTCAAAGACATTACGGCCGAATCCACTATGATGAAATAGAAATGGCACATCAATAAAACATTTTTTTATTACTCTCAATAACGTAGTACGCTTCTATCGTTGCATAACTCTGTAAACGTCATATTGCGTCAAGTTCCGCGGGTTAAGTTTGACAATTAATACATTAAAATCTACATAGATAAAATATAAAATAACGCAGAGTATATAAAGATTAGAAAAGACGTTTAAAATAAAATCTTAGTAATTTAAGAAATTGTTTATAATTAATATTTTTTTATATAATATTAATTTGTATTTGATTTTGTAACTGTATGTGCCGTCAATAGTTTATATTCGTTGGTTTTTGTTGCGTATTAAAAACTATCAATCACTTTATATCTGAACATGACAGGACATGTAGTTTCACACTTGAACTATTAGTAATACAAGAAAAACGTTTATAATATAATATTTTATTATTTTTAAATAACACATAACTTAGATATAAAATTCTCGTTAGCCAGAGAACTCCTCCGAACCGACTGGACCGATTTTGATGAAATTTTGTGAGCATATTTAGTATGCCTAAGAATCGGCCAACATCTATTATTCATACTCCTTAGTCATACGGGTTGATCACCCTTAATTCTTTTTATTTTCGAAGAAATTTTTCTGTTTTTTTTTTTTATAATGTAGCATTAAAAAATATATACAACCTAAAATTTTTACATTTTTTATCACTGACCCCTATTTTTATATAGCAAAACAACGTTTGCCGGGTCAGCTAGTATATGTATAATTTTTTATACCTCTTACTATGACCTCTATTGACACAATTCCCTCACAAATTTAACCATTTAAGTTTAACTTCGATACATAATTGTTGGCTCCATCACGGAACTAACTGATATGACATGTCAATCACGAATTATTTTATAGTACAATTAAATACGATTGTAACATTCATATATATAATTTGATTACGTCAGTCGCTATTGACTAGGCGGAGAGCGTGTGAAAATATTACCAACGACCCACAGACATACAGCATTTTTTCAGAAAAAATTATCTATGATTGTCAAAATTAATTATAAATACGTTATATTAGATAATAATTGTTCATTATGTTTTATGTTTAATCGGATAACACAAACGTAACATTGAATTATAGTATTTTTTAACACTGAAAAATCTGGAAAAGGAATCTTATTTATTAACAATATTTTCAGATTATAAATAAAACGATACAATTGTTTGTTAATTCTTAAAAAAAGATTATAACTCAAGAACGACTTTAAGGATATGGTTGAAAATTGGTGGAGAATTAGATAGATAGCTTAGAACCAGGAGATGGACATAGGATATTTAATTCTGTTCGATTGAAACAGAAAAAAACTCAGCAATTTTACTGGTTATTTACAGCCTCTATGGCAGAATAGACTTGGCTCGGTCAGCTATAAATATATGACTAATGCCGATATTAAAGCGGACGAAGTCTCGGGCAAAAACTAGTATAACATACAATTTATTTGTTTGTTAAAATTCTTGTCTGTTCTAACCGTCATCTATATTAACAATTGTTTATATATTTACACTCGTAGCTTGTATTTTAAGTTAAAATAAGTTATTCTTACAACAGTGAGATATTGTTTAAAATTGATAAGAATAAGGAAGATTTTCAATGTCCAGTTCAGAGGCAACCTCACAAGAAGTCATCAGATCTCTTCAATGGCAGACATTGTCTCAGACAATTCTGCGGCGGCGGCGTTACAAAGAGTCCATCGTTCATTCCCTGTCCATACCTCACTTGCGGTTTGAGTAAATTGCTTCTCATGTAAGTAATTTTCTAACTCAGACGCGACCAATTCCTATGAGTACAAGAAGCTGTGTAGTATAGTATGGAAGTTCTATCGTTATATTTGAAATATATACTTGATAAACCCACATATTAAAATTAAGTTGTAATTCAAATTAAAATATTCTGCAAGCCAAGAACATGGCAATAAGATGGACTAGGTACTTAAATTGTTTGAAAAAGCAGTAGATATAGAATTTTTGCACATTAAAATCATTAATTATCTTTATATCTCAATTTAAATTGATTATAGCAGAAAATTTAATAAATATATCGGTGAAAACACCAAGAGCCAGCTTTTCACGTTCTATCAAGTTATCAAAGGTTGTTTTATAAGAAGATTATTTTACGTCCGCAAATTGGTGTTTCAATTTGTCTAGTATGTCTGGAATTCAAATATACCATCCACTGGCTTAAATCAAATTTCTAGACGATTTCATCATTAGTAAGAAGAGTGGCTTAAAATTATTCAAATTAAACTAATATCAATATCATTGAAGATATATCAAGAGACAAGAACAGAAACAAATATTTCCTCATAATGAAGCCATTATTAAACTTACTTTTAATAATCCACTAATAGTAAAGCACTCATCAATATATTACTTATTTTATCAGCGGGTGCCGCGTTTGTCACATGTATATATAAACACTACAGTGATAGTTTATCAATCTAATCACAGCCAGATTGCCCCACGTGATGTTTCCCATACTTAATGAATATTACAGTTTATTTGAGGCTTATATCATTTAATGTTTATGGATAAAATATATTGCTAATTTAAATTAGTATGCGTAAAGGAAAATCTGAATTTAATCACTCTCTTGGTGAAATTCCCGAAGTTTCGGTTCCTTTTCAGCAACCGTGATCACGGACATACGAGTTAGTAAATATGAAAAAAAATAGTTTTATTTCAATGAATATTCGCGAAAATCTTAGATCATTACACTTTTGCTACTTTACCTTAATTTAAAATATGATACCTACGTAAATTGGTAGTAAAAAAATAGCTATTGTCAATCGGTAATTCATTTAGGCTGGCATCTAATTATTAAGATTGCGTTTCGAAAAAATAACTTCGTGTAGCAACTACTATCTACTATAGCTACTTTTAATATCTCGAGAATGAGTACCATAAATATTAAACCATTTTAGTATATTCAAATACATTTTGACAACATTTTCCACCATAATATCAATGATATAATGGAACACAAATAATTGAAATACTTCTTTACTTAGAATGAAAATACTTATATCTGTTACTTAGTAAAAAAATAGGTGATGTAAAATTGATGAAGAAGTAAGGTAAGAATAACTATGAAATGTAAACAAATTGTTAGGAAGTGTTTACACTTTCACTGTTAATATCTTAAGAATGTATGATTGATCAGTTGTTCACAATGCTAGACGACAGTTAATAACCGGCCTGAGGAAATCCCTAGCGTGTGGTCCAAGTTACAGACTGTTGTCGGGAGAGAAATATACGTATCAAATCATAGAAATAATTAAATTGATTAATACTCCGTAATTCGTAACGTAATTTCATTCAATGCTAGTTTTACTCCGGCTAGCGAGGTTTGAAGTTTTCGACATAATATTTAAAATGTCAGAAATAAATGTTAGGTAAATTCTCAAACTATGTTCTATATACCATTCGATTAAATGTCAAAAATTTATTAATATGTATAATAATGGCACGAATGAAGCAAGCCATTAAATAATCATAAGCCAAACATGTCTTATATGTCATAACAGAAAAGAGCTCATCATCTTACACTGAATCATAATTAACCAAACATAGCAAAATTACTGGCTGTCAAATAAAAAAATCACATCAAAATCGGACCATCAAGTTTAGAACTACGATACCAACCTCAAATTTAAAACACCCTTCTTTTTAAGTCGGATGTTAAAAATAGAACAGTTTACTTTTCAACTCAAAGTAATCTATTAATTGGTACTGTTTCGAGAAATATAAATAGTATTATTTATGATATTCATAGTATCTTGAACAGCTCAATAACTAATACTTCGTTCGACGAGTTTCAATACCAAAATTTAAGTCTCGCTTTCTGTAATTGTTTATTATAAATCGCAGTACGCTCCCCCTCGCGTCTCGCTCCAAACGGAACCGGTTTCCTCCGAAAGTGTTTGTTGACACGCGAAATTAATATTATAAATGAAACGAGGGGAGATCGGAAACGTCTTTTGGGTAAACAAGAAATTTTTCATTTTGTTAATTCCAACTTCTACACTTCACTGTTACTTCAAAGCGATTGAACCTCGCTATGGGGAGAGTGATTTTGATGTCAAATTTAGCTACAAGATGTTTTAATCTCAATAAGACAACGATAATCTGTACGTAAAACTGAATTAAGTAGCACAATAGGTAATTAAATTATTAATCACTATTGTTCGTAACAATATCTTGTCTCCCAATATAAATGAATTACTTTTAGTATAAGTGTGATAACTCACTACAAACATTCTTCTTCTTCTTCTACCTGGCAATTACCCAGCTTTAGCCAGTGTCTGCCTTTACATGTGAATAGTTTTGACTAATTGTTTTTACGACCGGGCCGCCTGCCTGACATCAACCCTCTTTGGGAATGCATTTATCAGTGATGTCTAGATACTCTTAGAAAGTACATATGACTCGGAAAAGTCACATTGGTACTTGCCAAGATCGAACCCGCGCCCTCGTGAATGAGAGGCGGGCCTTTTAACCACTAGGGCACTACTGACTAAACTACACTACATACATTATACAACATCTTTTACAGTGGTTAAAAATTCTTTAAATAAATTTCCATTCAGCGATAGACGTCATATTTATAATATTAACACCATTAACTCTAACCAAATCTATATATACATTATTATTACTCGTATTTTCCAAGTCCTTATATTTGACCTTCATCATGTCCCTTGCCCTTTGTCAGTGAAATTCCCTTGACATTCGTCTCAGATCAGTTTTCGATATTATTTCTAACGTGCCCCATGCGCCTGTCGCACCTACAACGTGATATGTCAACGTTTTATTCTTTAAATTTTGGCTTTAACCGACATCACATAAAGGAAGTGCTGTTTATCAGATATAACAAACAATATACTTATAAATCCGATCATTACAATACCAGCTATAAATTTAAATCTCTCGTAGGATCTATGAAGACGTGGTAGAAGCATTTTATTTAGGCCTCAAGTCTTAGATGTAAGTCAAATGCTTGTATTTCAGATATATTTGAGAGTAAAATTTGTATGAATAAAGGATAAAGTAATGGTAAGTCATTCCCAAAGAGGGTTGATGTCAGGCAGGCGGCCGGTCGTAAAAACAATTAGCCAAAACTATTCATAACATGTAAGGCAGACCCTGGCTGAAGCTGGGAAATTTCCAGGTAGAAGAAGAAAGTATAAAGTAATGGTAGAAGCCAGTCAATTAATCGATAATTAACCAATAAGACAATAATACGTGTTACAATAATATTAAGTGACACACCCCTCGCCAAAAAGAGACTCACTATCGACTGACAGTGCCATTACTGTGAACTACACCGGCTTTTAGTAATAACGACAGAAAAATACAATTATAATGGTGACAGTTATATAAAAATGACGAAATTTTAATAAAAAATACGTTTCAAATTATTTTTGCATATATTTTTAATTATATTAGAATCAAAAAGAATTAAAAAGAAAAGTTGTTGGACGGAATAGTTTTACATCGTATTTATATTAAAAATATATATTATAATTTTTATACATAGATATACGCAATGAATAAGTATTTTATTTGTAAATAAATAAAATGAGATTTCTTTTACAATTTCATTGACAGAGAATACTACTTAGCAAAAAAATTATCTTGATTTTTTGTCAATATATATACATAAGCGTTTTTTTTATATTTTCATGCAAATAAACAACTTTTTTCGTATAATCTAAACGCTTTAATTATATCGTATAATACAAATTAATCTGCTATCTGTACCTACCCGCATAATCTTGGATTACTCTTGACATTGACCGGTGTCAAGTGTGCTTGATTGCTTTTTAATTAGGATGTATTATACGACTTATCTCTGATAGAAGTTTCATTTGATACATATAATAATCATTGAGAGGCTCTATTGATAGATAAGGCTTATCAATATTATCGTTCATGTACTATGTGGTTACGTCAAACATACTGTATGCAGTTTTCTGTTCATAAAAACATACTTCAAGAGAAGTTGAGATATAATGGAAGATTGTATAATTAAAATGACAATTTCTAGATATTTATATAAATTTAAATTAATATATATTTACTGGAAAAGTATACGACATTCGTATTGCTCTCGTATTCCAAAGAATATGTGGATTTTCTTAACAAAACCATAAGAGAAATAAAGTTATCAGTGAAACAAAATAGTGACATATGAAATAAAAAAAAATCATATGAATAATCCACTTATATGAGTCAAATTAATGAATCTTTTGATTGAAGTTCGGCGAACACTTATGCCGATACTTACAAAACATTGTCAAACACGGCGTCATATTTCTTGGAATATAAATAAGTCATATCACGAAGTGGCGGAAAACTTATCTCGGAATGACCAATTTGTTTATTTTAGGAGACAGAAGCCATACCTGCACTTCACATTCTGGATGGAGCTTTTAGAGAACTTACCAGCGGATTTACTGGCTTCAGACGAATATACGTTTTATATACACGTCATAAAGATCAATTTATAATAGCCCATACGTTTTGCTGACAAACGGTGAACAATAATTTAAGATCGAGCGATGCTGCTTCATATGACGTATCATATATGTGGTATAGTCCAATATCGCTAAACGAATATTAATTTTGGTAGCACAGTGCTATCAGCCATTGGATTATATACCGTGTTAATAAGTTATAGAGTAGTTTTTTCAATGATATTAATTCAAATTACTTGGCGCCACGCTTTGTCATGGCGATATAATCTGTATCCGGTGCCGTTTGGGATGAAAATACATTTTTACTTATCTTAAGTGGTTGTATCTGCTTATTAATTAGCTTTCGAGGCTACACGATGCTGTCAGATGTAACATTTTGTCGGCTGTGTTGTGATCATAGCCACTAATAGATGATGATTCTCAAAAGTGTAATGGCGAAGTTTTACGTTTCACGTCAATCTCCGAGTGACATATCAATTTGTTGAGCGGACCGATTTTATCCTACGATGTAAAATATAAGAACGAAGATATTATCTATAACATAAAATACTATAGATCTGACGTTATTTAAAATAAAAAAGATATTTTCTCTTCAATTATCGTTAGTAAATCTCCCAAGAAACTTTCAATTCAAATCCTATATATAAAGACATGTACATTAACACAGTTTCGTACATTCATTATGTCACAGTCATTATTCTGTGTATCACAAGCAATTACTAGATTCAAATCGGCCAGGTGACCGTTAAGACAATCAAGTGCTTCCTGTATTACAGATAATACATAGAAATTGTATATTAAAGCTTATAAATATGTATGTGTCGCGGTCTGTGGACACAGACGTTGCACAATCTCTCGGACGGACACAGACACAGACATCCATGGAGTCGATATTATACAACATTTTAAATTAATCTTTATTATATTCATTATAAATATATTTAAATATATATAAAGTAATTTATGTGTAAATTTTGTAAAGGCATTGTTGAATATAAATTCACCTAAACTTATCTTATATAAAGTCCTTTCTTTGACGGTTAAAATGAAAGAATTGAGCACATTTGAGAAGCTTTAACTGTATTAGATATATCAAAATTTTATGATAGTTATTTCTTATTAATTATGATCTACAATTAAAGACGACTCCATAGCACTTATGTCCAGAATTGATGTACAGTGCCGGGCCACGGCGTAATAGAAAAAGTGATACGCGGCACACCGCACAAATACATTCTTATCAGCATTTGTTCTATACAATACACCACATTACAACCACCTCACGGCATATTCGCCTTTATAGCTTTGATATATGGGTGAAACTCACATGATATATTTCGAGGTTACATTCATGGGGCCACTGTAAGTACGGATGAAGTAATGTTATAAGTTTTTCTCCACAATAACCTACCACAAAGTAAGAGCGCGATAGATTTATTTATGAAAGATGAACCGCAGATTTAGTTTTAAATTCTCTCCTTATTGGTGATATTATGTTTCGTTAATATCAGCATACGTCAATTAATAAAGTAGGTAAATAGGGGCATAAATTTGAGGTCACGCAAGGCTTGGTAACGAGGAAGAGCATTCCATTGAATACGGAAGGAAACATACCTAACAAGCACGATATGCGGATAATACACTACTTGAACTATATTTTACACAAATTATGTATTTATAATACCAATACAGTCTTTATAATTCCTTGCTACATATCAAACAATTATGTATAAAAAGAAATTTTACGTTGACTACTGAATAGAATGTTATTCAATTGACACAAAATTATATTTTTACTCCTATCTGGAGGAAATAATTAAATTTTTCCTAGTTATGATAGTATCTTCATCTAAAAATCTATTAAATATCTATAAATATAGCAATAAAGACCTATAATTATAAACAAATAGTTAGTATGAGTTAGTTTGATAATATTTTTCTTTTGAATTCAGTCGTAATAACTTAACTGAATCACAGCATCGGCGGATATCAAAGCTCTAGAAATCCACAAAAAAATAATTATAATATTAAAGTAAGACAAGTAACCAACAATGTCTTCACACTCACCCACCATCAAAGTCTCAGTATTTTATGACATCGCACAATGGAAAAACTTATATTGCTCCATAAACTGGCGTGCGAGTAACAAAATGTTACTAAGAATATGAGGACACTTGCTAACGATACTACACAGGAAAAAAATACTTCTTAAGTATAGTGTATAATATAGAAACAGAAATTACAAAAACTATTGTAAATTACGTTAATATATTTACAAGCTTTAGTTTTTTGTAACGCTAGTTGTTGCATGTAGTTTTAAATTACAAAAATTTTTAATTCAATTTATATAAAATTATCTACATTTTTTATCGGTTGATAGCTATATTGAATGAAAGTTAAATAAAAGAAATATAATATTTAATAAGATAATAATATAATTGTACAGTGTACACCCGTCTTTAAAGTGTTACACCCGCAAGCCTCCATACATAGTTAATCCTTTGTCAGCGCCGCATATATTAGAGCAGTAATGAACTCGCCAATTACGATCGACCATTAAATATGTTTATTCAGACTTTAAGATGTAGTGCAGGGAGAAGAAAAACTTTTACATTGTAACATATGTTATTACATACGTATATGTAATGTCTTTCTTTGTCAAACAGCTATATGTATTGCAAGTAAAGTGTTACCAAATTTATATTTCCATTAATTATTTTGTTGAACGTATTTGGAAAAAATTTAATCTTTATATAGCTTATTAATCAGAAAAAGACATAGGCTATAATTTATACCTTAATTATATTTGATTCATATGTATGTCAGAACAGTTGTTCGTATGTCACAACAGTTGTTTGACTGTATATGTCGTTCTGAGCCTAATTCCTTAATCCAAGCGGACAGAGTCGCAGGTAACAACTAGTATAATATACCTACGTTAAATAACCATGGAGTCATGTCATTTTTGTAGACACACGATCGTTCACACGCGCTGTGACCTCTGACCCCGTCAGCCATGGAACGCGCGGTCATGATTAAGTGACGTTACATGCATCTGTATATGACGTGACATTACTTGATATATGACAATGACATACATCATAGACACAGTGACGTATAGTTGATCATCACGAAGCACCGGTGGTTTGTTTTAAAAATATATTTAAATTCTATAAATAATTTGTATATCAATTTGTCTGTCAAAGAATAAAAAGATATTAGGTACATAATTTTCATTGTAGCATATACAAAATTTTCCATATATTGTCAGCTTTATATCGATATAAAAATAATTCTTAACGTATTTTTGATATTAATTATATATCATTTCAATAAATTCATTAATATTTACATTTACTTTAAATTTGTCTTCATTTAAATTAAACACACTAAATAATAATATAAAAAATAACAATTTTTAACTCAGTAAGTAAGTTTGTGTGAAAAATTTCAGAATAAGGTAAAAACTAATATATAAAAAAATCTTGGATAAGTTCCAAATATATTTTCTAAAGTACTTAGTTATTTAAGTCTGTCATAAATTAATCCATTTCGAACAGACAACCTCTCAATTATTATTTGTAACAAAGAAATGTAAAAATTACCTAACTACATAATTTTAAATGACAAAGTGTAGATTATTCATGTAACCAGATCTAAAACTTTCGCGAGTATTCATTTAAATGAAACTAATATTTTTGGATTACTACGCGTTTTTTTTTTTTTAACAAACTAAACCTCGTCTGCCTGTGATCACGGTTGGTGCAAAGTTACCGAAACGGTGGCAGTATGTAGTTAAAAATAATAAAATTCGGGTTCGATCTTGGCAAGTACCAATTTGATTTGTCCGAGTCATGTGTACTTTCTAAGAGTATTTAGACACCACTGATTAATGCATTCCCAAAAGAGGGTTGATGTCATGCAGGCGGGCGGTTATAAAAACTATTCACAACATATAAGGCAGACCCTGGCTTAAGCTGGAAAATTGCCAGGTAAAAGAAGAACTAGTTATCAGTTTCATTCAGATTATTATTATTATATAATAAGTGCATTAAAGTCAACATACGGACAGGAAGACGTTGCATTAGCATTAAAACGGTCTCACAATTACAGCCAGTGATAAGTGTCGCCGGCTGAATTCATTAGTTCAGCTCACCTGATTTTATTTAATTAAACGCCCGCTAACACAGTACAACTAACGTTATATTATTATATTACATTTTTTCATATAAAAAAACATAATAAAATTGTAGGAAGGAAAGTAGATGTTATTTATCAAGCGTTACGCAAATTATGTTGCGAGTTAGGTATACATAATTGAACCGTGGTTAATTTAATCGTTAGTTTAACTGTGTTTTAACCGGGCTCCGATGGTTAAGTAAAGAAATGTCGTATCCTGGTCAGCAGAGCGTGATGGGAACCCTTTGCGACTTTATGGTAATTATCCATAGATACGATCGCGGTGAAAAGAAATAAACCTTAACAAAGTCTTAACTTGATTCATTATACAGTTAAAATAACATACAATTGTTTTATATTATTTAAAAAATATTATTAAATATAGATTTTCTATTCTGTAAATGACATTAATTTGACAAAATGACAAGAATTTTGGAGTCATTTTTCGTAAATATTATTAGTATATATAAATTAGTTTTCATTTGTTTCGTACAATTTTTCTTAATAATAAATCGTATGGCGTTGTCATGATAAATATAGTTTAGGAGATATTTATGGCACGTCTGATCAGATAGCGGCTGTCCACTGGTGCTGGGGTCCGGATTGACCTCGTAAATCATAACATGATAGGGCTCTTGTTAATTATATTTCTGATGACAATTAAACGGATATTTTGGAAGTGTATGAGGAATGTTTTTTTATAGCACGCTGTTATTATATGTAGCTTGATGTATCTTTTCACCTTTATTGTAAAACTAATTCATTTTATTTACTTTATTGGTCATTTCCATAACATGTCCTCAGTTGTTGTTATTTTTTGAAATTACAAACAATTACGAGTGACGTTACTTGAAATTTAAAGTTCAATTTAATTTACTTTATTTCCTAATATCTTGCCCTCCGTCTTTTTCTTATAAAATTACATTAAATATTGAATTAATCGGTGTACTTCTAAGTTAGAAACAAATGTCATAAATTACATTATTCTGAATTAAGAACGATTTAAAATAATGGACTGCATATTTTACGCACTTGTATTATATGAGTATCAAAATGAAGTCTAATAAGATCATTACGTAAAAATTAATTAAAAACACAGTGTTACTATAACATCTGGAAGTAACTGCGTCATCATATTCCTTAGTTTCGGAGATAACCTGAAACATACAGACAGAAAAAACTTAAAAGATTCCTTTTAAGATAATCAAAATACAAATTCAAATTTATTTTCATATACCCTGTTATAAAGTCGAACAAAAGGTATAACAAGCTAGTAAATAATATCAAATCAAAACAGTTATTTAAAGGGACAGCTCTGTAAGGGAGCGTCTGTTGAACAAAGAGTCTAATTTTCGTGCAACTTGATTGATAGCCAATCCCATTTCATAGTTGACGCGTCAAACGACGGCATAATGTAACCGATAGGAAGATTTATAAGACGAAATATTAACACGAATACATCTTAGATATATTTACTTTTATTTATCGTATATTTTATTTAAGCCACCTTTATAACAAAACAATTTCTTACGTATAAAACCCTTCGCTAATATCATTCTACTTAGTGGAGCCCTCAAAGGTCGCAAATAACAGTACAGCTCGTAAAGTACGATCCGCATTAGCCATAACGAATAAAGGCACTAAAACCGACTTCCAACCCTAAGGGCCGTTTCGGCTGTCAATGCGAAAATTTAAGGTCTGACACACCCATACACTCAAGGGTCAACATTTCTGCCCTTTGTCTCAACCGGACCATGAATGACCACATTAAATAGCTACACTCGCATTTTATTTTATCTGTAATTGTTATAATATATATATAATCTGTGCAGCCTCTTCTTATGTTCTCTCTTGGTCTATTTTAATATTAATCACGTTAGCTTTAATTAAATATGATTTAGCCGCTCGTTCGTCCGACACTTGTATACAAACCGTACGTTTTTATCTCATTGTTCAAAGGAATGTATTGCCGACATCAGTTATAATCTATCTATCTCGTCATAACGACAATGTCTTGATGTATTTTATCACATTTAGCTCAGTAGAAATATTTACTATCGCCGTCCATATAATGTTGAGCTCTCATTTCGTTGGTTGTTTGTGTGATAGTACCGTATTCAGATATTGTTTAGTGTTCCGGGTGTCATTTTATACTGGTCGTCTGGGTGCCATGACCGCCGTGCTAATGCTCCTATTTGTCATCTGTCAATTCTTGTTCTATTTCTGTTGGGACTATGAAAGCGCTTTTTTTAACGGCATGCGTTTATTTATCGTGATTATTTTTAGATATTTTATAATAGCTATTGACAGAATGTAGCAATTAGTTGGGGCGTACAAGGATTTAATGTTTTCGGAATGTTTTACATTCAGTCATTATTATGACGAGGTTACAAATAACTATAGGGTTGAAAAAGCTGTACTGCTTGAGTGATGTCTCTTGTTTTTATAATACTTATGGATATTACTTTTTTATTATAGGTATAACAATGTAAAAACATTAAAATATGATACAATTACTAATCTCAAAAATATTTTATCAACGAAATTGTTCATTTTACACTGTTTTCACGCTTAAAAATTCATCTAAAACTATATGTTATTTCATTTATTCTTACATCTATGCAAATTATAATTCGAAGAAATCGAATAGTCTTAACAAAATAACCGACAAATAAGGTTTATTTTAATAATTCCAGATAATTTTTAATTCACCCAAACCTTATAACAATAAAGTATGTATTTTATATATATTAATATAATCTTTACTTTTATCCTACTTTTACGGATCTATTTCCGTATATAGGTACGTATAAATAGATCCGTAAAAGTATTGATCGACGTAATCAAATTATAAACAGCGTATTAACAGTAGTGTGGAGACATCTTAACTACTAAGGCTATAGTATCGTCTCCACATAGTTTTAATCCGAATGTTCAATTAAAGTAAATTCAAGGTGCCTCTCTAAGTATGGTGACGGTGTACCAGCTTTCCCTGTGATTATATATATTTTAATGTTCAAATTTTTTAATTATATTACGTGTCCAAGAACCGTAAAGAATTGCTTGCTTCAAATGACAATGCGATATTTTTTAAACATTTTTATAACATATATTTCTTTCTATACAGCATAACTAGAAAAAAAGTGTACTGACGAGTTATAAATTTCTTTTTTAATATATACATATATTTATGTACAGCTTATTAATTGAGATATAGTAAGTAATAAGTTAAAATATAGGTTTATGTTTATTCGCCAACATATAGATATATACATATATGTTAATAGTTTTATATAAAAATATTGTTTATCAGTAGTAGTAGTAACCAAAGCTAACCAAAACTTCTCAAAGACGATCCCGATTTATTAGAAGGGTCTTACCTGAAGCTAATTCTATAATTACAGTCATCCAACAGTGTGATCGATAGTTCACAATACAACAACAAATTAGATACTGATATTCTTGTAAAACGATTCAAAACCATTCAATATAATATATAAATATATTTGACTAAATAAATGAAGGAATAAAACGGTTTTGGAGTTTGTTTCGTCTAATAAAATTATGGGCAAAATGTACATAAAAAAACTTAATTAAATTTTTATAATAGTGTATTGAATGAGATATTATAAATCATTTATATTATTTGATTATTACAGGCATAGTAACGGAAATGAACTAGTATAGTTTAAGGTAGCTAACCGCAGACGCCTCTTTCAACCCCTAAATAGCTTTACAGGAACGCCTATGAGTTAACATTGATACCGTGTAATTTTATATAATGGATAACAATTTGTCTGTGGGATAAGCTTTTACCTGATCTATAAAGAGAAAGTCGAGATTTCATACAAAAAATCGTCATACTTTTACGGAAAAACCAACAAGTTTAATATGAAACCTAAAAACAAATTATTTATTTAATATAAGGCCTTTTTATTCTTCATTTAATTCTTTGTCAAAAACTATTAATATTTATTAAAAAAATAATAACATAATACGATGAATCTAAACAGGAAAACGTTTGGAATTTTTCAACAAATCGGTTTCTTTAAATAGTGTTAACAAAAAATTTGGAAGATTTGATTCTTTGTGAAAAATATAAGGGCATAATTACGGTCACAGAGCGGTTAGCGGAGAGAGACAATTAGATTTTGACGGGCCTTTGATAAATGACTTACATGTGGACAATACGTGGAGTCGCTGTTGAAGTAACATTTATTTTGTCCCAGCAAATAAAATAATTTCCAGATACATTATACTAACATAAAATAAATAATAAAGTTCTTGTTAATTTCAAAATCATTTAAATATACTTTGAAGTTATCATAAATTTTGTGAATTTCAATGTTAAAATAAAATAAAATATAGCAATGTCGTCTCCATTGCTTTTAGTTTCTCATGATAATTTAGAACTATGCGAGTAGGTTATTATTAAAACGATCGTTTTCTTAACCGCGAATTATCAAATTTCTTTCACTCTCCCTAGTATTATCACATAAGTTCATATGTCTCGAAAAATCCAACCAACACAATTTGGTCTCGATGCGTTACTATGTATAATACGTGATGCTTAAAGAACACCACGGTTGAGAGGTCCCAAGTAATGGTTAGCTCAAATTAGAACGATTAGCTAAAATTGCGAAAGATTACAGGGTAGCATGTGATCCCGGGTTCAGTTATTGTAATTATACCATTAATAATTAAACAGTTAAAGATATAGTAGACTTATCAGACGTGAGGTGGTTAAAGAACACTTTTTTCACGACTTGCCAACGGTCAGTAAACAATGAGTTCATGCCGTACTCATAAACGTTGAAAATAATAAAAAAAATACTATTATATCCATTCGATTTTCTACGGCACTATATATAAAAAACACGTAATTAGATAGGAAATATTGTCCGTACTTGACATTTAACTAACTCACGCGCACAACATTTACCTCAAAGAGTAATTACCATGCTTTATCTTTCTTTTAAAGGTTTTTTCTTGTTAAAAATATTGTTTACTCGAATATTTGTATATATAGAATGGCTTAGCTTACATTTTATTTACCTAATTTGGTGGTTGCATATGCATCCTGATATATTTATTGGTTTAAATATAACGAGTTCTTAAAAACTTCTGTGATAAATGTCGTTTAAAACTCATATGTAAATGTATGACGAATGTTGTTGTAATTTAGTCGGTGAAGTCTCGGTGTATATGCCGCAGCACCCCAAGGCATCACAGGAAGGTGTCAGTACTTTTTCCACAGCAAGACATTTAATTACAACCGGCCATGAATAATTCAGATGCGCGCGCGCCGGAACGGACACAGCGACTTGCGACTAGCGGTCCTACAACATTTGAAATTATGTGGCCATTTTTATTAGATGTGTATTACCCTTCTCTGCATCGCTGCGTTATCTCCACTATAGAAAGTAGGCGTAATAATACTTTATTATTTATAATATATTTTTTATATTATATTGTTCTTAATACTCTCTGTCCCCGGGCGTCACAAGATTCACTAAGTATAACTCTGTGAGAGCATTCTAGTCGACATCACGGGCGAAATTTTTGACATTCCGACAACGCCCTCAAAATTATAGAGTTGCCGATCTATCTGGCGTGTAATTTACGAAATATTTATAGAATCGGACATAATTATAGCTAACGTCGTATGAGACATTAAAAAAGATGGATGCCCTGACAATATAATGCGACCTTACTTTGACATTAATAAAATTAAACAAACATCGTCCTCATTTACATTTTAATTGCCGCTTCTAATTATTCTACAAAATAATTAAAACTTCTTGGTGATGGCTGAATGATATTATTGTCGGCGTCACTTTGACGTGGATTTTTTTTTTATAAAAAATTTTTCTAGTTGTCATGATGAAAATTTACAAATCTAATGTATGTGTGTCGGTATTCGACCACAACATATCTGAAGATGGCCCCCTCGACTCTGGATTTGCATAATAACTACCTTCACCAGCCTTGAGGGGAGCGACGGACTTTTTTCCTTAAATTCCATTCTTTGGGATCACTCGAATACTTGATGAATTTTGACAAGAATGTAATCTGGTTACGAGAATTAGCCGTGACACACAATTAAAATGTAACTTCAAAGGTAAATTGAAATTGTTTGAACAGTAAAAATTCGCGATGTTACAATCAAAATGCGCTTTAAACTTGTTAATTTCGTTTCTTATGCATACCATACAATCTGTACCAATTTTTATATGACAACCGTAAAATCAAAGATGTACAAAATGGCGGCTGTAGTGAGTTTAATGACTTAATAACATTATAAAAAGTCTCTCCGTCAAGTGTGTTACGTATCGCATTACACATCTAAGTTGCGCTACTGCGACGCTAATTATAAATGTGGTAACGTTATTTCAGTAGAAGTTAATTTACATTAATATCATTAAGACATTCAAAGATACATCATGTACCTACTAAATCAATAATAATAATTAGCTAGTTAAAAGTATTTTTGAAAGTTATCAGAGCATTTGTTTCAACACGAAATAGATGGAGGGTGAATCCGTAAATCGTCACATAGCTAAGACATTTCGCAACCTCCGACAGTTAAGTAATGTAACTAACAAACCATAACCATTCACCGAAACAAAGAATATATTACAAATAATTTTAAATTATAGCACTTTAAATCATTACAATAAGGTTTAATTTGGTTTAAAATGTTCTAAATTATAAGCAAATATAATTGCACGTTTCGCCAGCCGCGTGTACGATGATACTGACAGTAACGTATTTACTTGGCTGTACATAAGCTATATATATTTATATATTTGAAGTAAACCTCGCGGACGTACGGCCTATAGTTTTGTCGCAACCAATGGCGTTTATATCTGATTCATTGTTTTACATAGCAAGGTTTCCTTTGTAATTTTCCGGTAGGTGGACACAGCGTACGCATTGTCTAAAAAGATGACGAGATATACACAATTACATGTTTATAACTACTTCTAGTACATTGACACTCGACTTTCATGTGTCAGAAGTATTAGATATCCAAGTCAGTAATTTGAACGACTTTGTAACACAAATTCTACATATTTATTCGATAATACTGTAGTTTTTTGCTTCAGTGCTAATAAGTACTTTATATTCATGACGTAACAGTGTTATTTTTAATGAAAATAATATCAGTTATAATAGATATTTTGAAATTATATATGTAGTGTTGTTGTGCAATAGAAACCTCATCGTTTTAGGAACAGCTATGAAATAAATATTAATGATTCCATAAAATCTTTATCCACGCACAATTTGTGGCTCTGTAGATGGACATAGAATGTTTTAATTGATGTTATTCGTAATACGTGGTGAATCGATTTATTTGTCGCTTTGGGGCATCACTAGATAGAAAAAAATTACCTACCGGCAATGTCTCTTGTTACCAAATTGACTTCAACTAGCATGAATTCTACGACTCCACTCGTTGCGTTAATTAAAATTAAAGATTTTTTGATTATTTTTAATATAATATCATAATGAGGACTATAAATTGTAATTAATTAGAAATTTTAGGCAAAAATCCCACTCATTTTTTGTTTATAAACGCGGCCGGAAAAAATTAAACTATTTAAATAGATAGAAAGATAGAAGTTATCGAAACATGCATCATACGATTCTGTGTAATATCTATTAACAGTTTAGAAACCAGTTAAAAGCAATTCAAATTAATGAATTTGTCATCGTTATTAATTTTATCGGAATTAATATGCGAGCGGCGAACGTAAAGGGGATTTTTTTTTTAACAAAATTGACATTTAATTTAGTAGAGACTATATCGTATGCGGTGACGGAGAATTGATTGACAAATTGCGTGACGAATCCAAAATAGGTGGATTTCTTGGATCGGCTGTAAAAGTCGCGCTTTAAGGGCGGGCCACTAAATGTGAGAGTAAATTTTTCTACCAAATACATGTACCGATCATACAAAGTTAGTGCGAAAACTAAAAAACATTGATATAATAAAATAATTTTCTATAATTTTATAGTTTTTTCTAAGAATAAACTTTAATTTATTACTATACTGTTTGTTTATAAAGATGTGTAAAATATTTCTCGCTTGGAAAACTTACAACTCGCTGATTATATTTAAATTTAAAAAATAATGTTTTTAAGAGAAAAAAATTGTGAATATAAAGTATATTTATTTATTTTATAATTTTATACATATGTAGTTATACGTTATTTTAATAGCCTCGCTCGAAGAGTTGTAAAAGCATCCGAAGTTCGAGTTCTCACGACACATCAAATGGCTTGTTCATTATTAGTCAATCTGTCTTATTGAAATATCTCCGATGCCGTCTTTGATGTTTTGTCAATTTCAATTTAATCGATACATCGACTCTCCGGCATCGAGTAATTAGTAGCAATTCGAAACTGAAACGAATTGTTTGTCGTACTAATGGAAAGTCTTGGCAATACTTACGTTATAAACGTTATAAACTGCCATCAATTCTGTTTTCGTTTCCGTGTTTTAATCTCAGTAATGCGTTCAAAAACGCATCGAACGGAATAATAATTATTACGTATTAGTTTTACGACGTTGTAATAACAAAAAAATATATAATAATGATAAATGTTCTCGAATCATTTGACGGTTAAGGTCTTTCATAATTACATTCGATTCACTTCAGACACATTCAATACATGTCAATTTGACATTGACATAGCAACATCCGCTACCAAAATCTACCTTTTAATTTATTTAATACGCGCCTCTAATTATAGACAATCATCTTAGAACGTGACGCCTCTGACACACGAGGTAATCTTTTGTGTTCCCGCCATCGATTTGGTATAACCTTTTCATGACCATTCTAGAATGACACCTGATCGTCAGTATGCGACCTCCTCACTCGTCTGACTGACTTGGACAGGTGAGGGACGGAGTGGTTCATAATATGATGGTCACATCTGTACTATTGTCCAAGAGCAATAATCATACGTAATAATAAAAATCATTATTTCTGTAATATTTTTTGTCCTTTACAACATTTTTCCGATATTTTTTCGTTATCAAATTGATATTGACATCGAATTATAATAATTATTTGATTGCGTCCTTCATCGGTTATTTTCCTGTTTGGCTTTTCGGTGTTTTTAATATGCTTTAATTGAATATGATTATAGTGTGACAAAAATTGTTATTTGACGGTTTTTATATATCTATTTATTTGACGATGTAAATTTACTAACATATAGTGTTTACCGAATGCGTGAACAAGATGAGACTTATCTATGTAGATCTTGGTTTTGCAGAAAGTTAGAAAGCCTAAAGTTATTTATTAAAAGGTACTTTAGATTTTATTATTTACCTAACTCATAGAGCTTGATAAAGACCAAATCAAGTAGTAATTTCCTAAACGCTTGATTTACAAAAAATAAACTTAACACAGGTGGATTTGAACCCAGGACTTAAATGATCTGTGCCGACCTTCTAACCTTCTGTGCTATCAACCGCGTCGTAAGGAAGGCAGTTTCTTAATAAACTTTGACATTCGATAAGCATAACTAATTAGCTTGACTGTACCTTAAAGAATTCTTTTTTTGGAAGAACCATATTCGTCCATACATTTGCAGCTTCATATCTTTTATAATCTAATTTTTATTTATTTTTTACATACTATAATATTTATTTGAACCCCTTTAAGTTCTCTTTCAAAGTAAATGCACTGATAGTCCTCTAAATCTGTGGACAGTAAGCAATTTACTTTCCTATTTTCTTACTACTAAAACTTTTTGTATCCTCTTTTGTTTTGTTCTGTCATCTCTTTAAAACAATAATCGGTCTTATCTGTAAGTGGCAAGGCCTACAAGCTCTGTGTTATTCTTGCTTAAATCTTTCATTGTCAGTCTTGATGAAATTGTAGGATCTTGTAACTTTTTTCTTCATCCTCTTTTGGGAAGACTGCAAGAACAAGATCGAGATTTCAAAAACTTAATTTTCAACAAAGCTACTAATATTGATATTACTTAGCACTTTGGCATTATTTTAATGTTTTATTAAACCCATCGAATATTGGACATCAGAAGGCATATTGATGGACAAAAAATGCCATAAATGACCACCATTCGTTCTTGAATATGAATTTACAACTGTTATCTTCATCCATATATATTATATGTATATAATTCCATTAAAATATCACCTAAACCGTATTCCTACTCCAAGTAACATTAAGTAACTAATAAATAATGGAAGTTATCTTATAATCGGATGCGAACAATCGCCATTGTGCACGCTGCCCCCGGCTGTCAATGGGTGGTGGAAATACCTGACTTATGGAACTTTGACAAAGAAGTAAGGCGGTGCAGGGCTTGGAGGAAGAAGAGTTATCGTGGAGAAGCATTGTAAGAACGAGGAAGTCGAGGAAATTAGGATAGAGGAGAATTATACCAATATATGGCTAGCATTCTTTGGATGTTACAACGTATATAATTTATCAGAACTATTAAGATTATTATACATTATGTGTGTTTATTACAGTAAACATAATATAACTTAACTCAGTTATTTCGGGTTGGTTAACATAACTAATTGTCAGCTATAATCTAATGCTGTTTCCTAACGAGCCATCAAATGCTAACCTTTAGCTGGTTTCGTATAACTAATAAATCTAGCCTATCTTAGGCTTAGGACACACGGTGAAAGTCTAGTGTTCGCACTGAGCCTCGAGGCGACGTCCTACAGAGACGGCGTTATTATGACGAGCATTTGTACCGACTGATAGCATTATTATAGCGCCTCATATATACTTATATATCAACTTAATGCTAGACATTTTAAACAAAACAACTTAATTTACCTTAATATTATTTCAATGTATATATGAAAATTCAATTTAATATATATATTTTTTATAATGTAACTGAATGGTCATCAAATTGAAGCAAAACTATCACACTTTTAAATGTTCTAAGAATGTGTATACTTTGTTAAGATTGTAAATAAAATACTGTCATAGGAAATTAAATCTTAATTCCATGATTTAGTATAAGAATCGTTTTAAAATCGCTCACCAGAATAAGCTTTAAGTATATCACCCACGGCTGGTTGACAAGCGATTGGCTATTAACAATTTATAGCTTACAGATGGCTATCATTACGTCTGGGATTATGTTGTTTCAAAGCCTTATTAGATGCATACAGCTGGTAGATATTTATATTCAAAGGTACTATTTTACTATTTTATTTTATTCCTATTAATGTATGAACGCGTAATTTTTTTTTACCTTAATACATTTTCATATAAAATCAGCTGTTTGAACATCACTTCTCCCCCAAAATTTGTTAATTAAATAGAATATAAATAAATACTATACATTCAATGAATCATAAATAGATTAAAGAATTCTCTAAATGAAAAACAAAGCAAACATTTTATTACAGCACTTGATGAAAAACATTTGTTTTGTGTTTTGATCGAGACAAATCGTAATTCGAGTCAATAAACCTGGTTCATCTGGACCCCTTAAGATCACATCTTAAATGAACTCCGATGAAGCAGAAATAACTCGAAAACTTTTACCCCGCACTCAATAATGGACCGTGTGCTTAGTGTGGGTCAAAAAATACTTACCTACCAACAAATGTACACAACAATTAAAACTTCTAATGTTTTTGTTAAAATAGAAAAGTTATTAAAAAATCTTTTAGTAAAAAATGTATATACAAAACAAACCATAATATTTTTAATAGTTCTATAGCACCTAAGATATATTAAATTATTTTTAACTTTCGGTTATAATAATATATATTTGACGGACATGCATAAAGACCATTTGAATATAATAACCAAAAAACATCAAACAACGTATCAAAATGAACTTTAACACGTTGTGATAAGAGTCATTTTATTTCGTGTATTAGTTAAGGTCAAACGTAATAGCTAAGTTCAGAAACTAATTTAATCTTACATCATTTTATTATTCCCACCGTGATGATAATGTCCTTATATTTGAATAGTTTTTTTATTGTTACATCTATTTATTAAGACATTGAAATAAATTAAAGATGTATTAGATTTCATGCTTGTATTTATATTGTACTAGCTTTTCGTCCGCAGCTTCGTCCGCGTGGAGTTCGGTTATATCGCGTTTCCAAGAGAACCTTTCAAAAGTCTGGGATAAAAACTATCCTACGTTCTTTCTCAAGGTCAACTCCATCTATAATATTAGAAGGGATATAAATCAATCATTTATGTAACATACATTATACATTGTTTTCGAAGTCGGTTAATTTAACCACAAGTAAACATTGCAGCAGTTCTTATCCGTTCAGAATCAATCACTTGACAGTGTTGGTGCCGGAAGAATGTGAAGTGTTGGTATTTCCTGAGCGTCTGGTTAGCGTTCCTCTCGCATACCATCACCAGATGCTGTGATTGGTATTATAGATAGATTGTGAGTTAATTAATAAATGTACTCTCATTTCTTATACAGGTAAATTCTATACTTTTTAATTTATGAAAAATTCTCATTCAGTGGAAAAACCTTTGATTTTAGTACATAATTCATATGAATAAAGAAACAAACGATATTTTTTGTTAATAGAAAATCTATTGATTAAATTAGTTTTCCTAGATAAAAGTCTAGAATAATTTTGTTCAGTTTCATCTAACGAAGAGATTTTTTATATCAATTTCACCTTATTAACTTAATGATAAACTCGAATAAAACGGCGATTACACACAATTGAAAAATAATTTCCGACCATCTCGACCAAATCACAAGCATCATCATCTCAACTCTTGACAAATATCAAATCTTACCCCAAGTACGATCTTCCGCTCGATTTACGACACGAAAACTGAGAGAAAAACCGACCATTTGCTGCCACTAAATAAATCGAGTCAGGTGGAAACACGCGACTAAGGTAGCGGCGATGGACGAGCGGAAAGCGATTTTTATATTTCGTAATAAAACGTTTTTATTAAACTAAACAAGAAAGTATACTTCAATTGATTGAACTTTGAGTTGTGACGTCATATTTTTTTGCCACGTTCTTGTATTAATGTACCAAAAATTGTACATGAATTTGGCTACTTACTATACCTACATTTTTATTAGTTATAGTATCTAAATAATATCCATGGGACACTATAACCTCACCGTCATTCTGAGACAAGTCCTAAGTGATGGAAGAGGGCAGTCCAGGGTTGTATTCTGTCATTAGTTTATTGCGTCAATATTTTATGTACGTGATGACATCTTGTCTTGTAGGATTTTTTGATAATTTTCCCGCTACATGTGGCATTACAGTGACAAATTGATTATTATACTTACTCAATTTATTTTGTTATGACGATAATTTCTAATTTGGATTCGGCGGGTAGGCACGAAATTATAAACACGCAAATTTTAGAGCTCTGTATTTTTTAAATATTTAAATTATTAATTCTCACATATGTTATAAATTAAGTGTACCTGTGTATAAGTTGGCGGTCACTGAACTATTCTACAAATTATCACCTTTTCACTTTAATCACTTCACATCATCATGGACGCAACAGCTGAGCAGCTTATAAAAAGCATGGAAGAGCTTTCAAATATATTCAACTCCAGGATGGGAGAGTTTGAGAAAAGTTTACCGCAACCCACTTCTGCTTCCAATCCAACAGTGAAAGCCTTAGCTGGAGAGTTCCAAACTTTTAAGACCTTTGTTTGGAAATCATTAGGCATACTCAAGTCCCAGATTGAACTCCTTGTCCTTGGCTTCGATCGCTTGGAGACACAGTCTAGAAGAAAAGTTTTACTTCTTCACGGCATTACGGAGAGCATGGATGAAGATGTGGTACAGAAGACAATGACTGTGTTGACGGAGCAGATGAAACTAACTAATGTAAAACCTGAGTCACTTGAGTCTTGCCACAGGTTAGGTGTAAAAAAGAACTCAGCTCGGCCTGTTTTAGTACGGTTCACAACTGTTCAACTTCGCTCAACCGTCTGGAAGGCTAAAACGTCGTTGAAAGGTTCTTCAATTAAAGTAACGGAATTCCTAACAAAATCCCGTCAGGAAGTTTTTGTTGCGGCTCGAAATCACTTCGGGATACGAAGATGCTGGTCTGCAGATGGCATCATAACTATTGTTCTGCCGGACAAATCCCGTGTGAAGGTTGTGTCTCAAGATGAACTTAAGCAGCTGATAGCTAAGTATCCCAAAAACACGACAGCTCCATAGTGTTTAAAACATATTTGATGATTTATTAATATTGTTATCATAATAATTATTATTTTTGTCATGTTTTAACATTCCAATAATTGTTCATAGTATCTGAGGGTACACTCAAGTCTCTTTGTTTACATCATTTATCTTAATCTCAAACAGTTAAACGTTATCTTTATGAATTTCACTAACTTTTTAGTATATTAAGGTATTTTAAGTAAAAAATAACACTCATATGATTGACGAGAATGTTAGATGTCACTGTCAAGTGTCAACTATCAGCTGTCCATTTCACGTAATGCGTCGTCTACTATCTGTCAGCATTGCGTTTTGTTGTTGCATTAATCGCTTTTTAATCTTTGATTGATCTCATGATTTTAAAGTTCTGTAGATTATTATTAGTAGACAGTTAGATAGTAGATAGTTACGTATTTTTATTTGTTTCTGTATATTTTGGTAACTTTTTTTTTTAATTTAGTTTGTCTTAGTTTGATTTTCTTCCTCTCGTTATTTTATTTTTCTTTTTAAATTATTAGAACAATTTTTTTTTATTTTTTATTTAACCATGATAAAATTTTGTATAACTATGTTTTTCTTACAGTCAACTTATACATAGGAATAGTGTTGTTATTGGCAGTTAATTATTTTGTTTTTTTTTATTATTATTTTTATATTATTGTTATTTTTTTTATTATTATTATTTTTATATTATTATTATTTTTTTACAGTCTATACCATTAGTAAATATTTATACTGTGTTTTTATAGTTTTATATACATATTTTTATTTATTAATTTATATTCTTCCTATTTATTTCTACATTTATGAATTTTGAAGATGATTATTTTTCTTGTACGTCAGATGATTATGAAAGTGCCTTAAGTAGTAACAATAGCTCACTATCCGATACTGAACTTCTGGAGGGAAAGCTCCGGAAAGTATTTCTCCCAAATAAGAACCTCCTTTCACTCGTGCATATCAACGCGCAGAGTCTACCAGCTCACCATTCTGATCTTCTCGCATCCTTTGACACTAGTGTAGTCGACTGCATTCTAGTTTCTGAAACATGGCTGAAACCCTCTCTACCATCTACTTGTTGTTCTTTACCCGGCTACAAACTGTTTCGTCACGACCGCGTTGGGCGTGGTGGTGGTGGAGTGGGGTATTTATTTGCGTGGAGACATTCCAGCCAATATTACTCTCTGCTCCCCAACACATTCGCTAGACTCAATAGAATATCTTTTTTTAAATATTGAGATTCATCACAAAAATATTCTACTTGGTGTTCTTTACAACCCTAGTGATAAAATTAACTATTTCAATGACTTAGAAAATATTTTATACCATCTTTTACCAAACTTTGATCACGTAATATGCATGGGAGATCTGAACACTTGTATACTGAAAGACGATTCACGAGCTCAGAAACTGAATGCATTGTTGTCCTCTTTTAATTTAGATATACTTTCAATGTCTTCTCCCACTCATTACTTTCCTGGCTGTAAGCCTTCCTTAATTGATTTGATATTTGTCTCTAACCCTAATTTTGTTATTTCTCACGGACAAATGTCTGCTCCTTTTTCCTATCATGACTTAATTTTTCTCACTTATAAAGTGCGTCCTCCTAAGGTTAGAGGCAAAGTTTCTATTCAGCGCGATTTCAAGCATATTAATGTTGAACGTTTGAGAGAGGACGTAAGAAACATCGACTGGTCGTCACTACTAGCTTCGAATAACATTGATGCCATGGTCAACGATCTAACTACTGAACTGATTCGTGTGTATGACATCCATGCTCCTGCACGACCAGTGCGGATAAAGCATGCACCAGCTCCATGGTTAACACCAGCAATTAGAAACACCATGGCAAAACGCGATAAAGCCAGGAATCGATGTAAAAAGTATCCATCTAATGAAAATGTTGTAGCATATAAAAGATTACGTAACATCTGCAACAGAATGTGTAGGGACGCAAAACGTCGCTATATTCACTCCACAATCAAAAATCTCTGTCAAACCCAAGTTTGGAGTTTTTTAAGGTCATTGGGTGTGGGCAAAACTACTGTAGCCTGCCCCAGTCCCGCTGACCTTAATACATTAAATTCTTTCTTTTCTAGCCCCCCCATTACTGTAGATTCCGAAACGAAATCAGATACTCTTTCTTATCTAACTTCTCTTGAACCACCAAACTGTCCTTCTTTCTTTTTTCAGTTAGTCTCTGAAGATGTTATCAAGAAGTGTGTCCGTTCTATTTCCACCAAAGCCATTGGCAGCGATAGTCTTAGCCTTAACATGATTCTTCCAGTGTTGGATGATATTGCACCAGTGCTCACCCACATCATAAATTTTTCACTATCGTGCAATGTCTTCCCGACACTCTGGAAGAAGGCTATCGTTATACCTCTTCCCAAAACCGCCAATCCTACGTCTATGTCCCAATACCGTCCTATATCTATCCTCCCTATCCTTTCTAAGGTCATTGAGTCCATTGTGCACGATCAACTTTACTCCTTCCTTACAACTTACAACCTGTTATGTCCTTTCCAATCCGGTTTTCGTTCATCCCACAGCACTGTTGGTGCTTTGCTGAAGATAACGGAGGATGTGCGGTGTGCTATGGATAACACCAAGCTCACTGCAATTGCTCTGTTGGATTTCAGCAGCGCCTTCAACTCCGTTGATTTTGACATACTTCTTGGTACTCTTCGTGCAGTCAACGTCTCTCCTCTTGTTATTAACTGGTTTCATTCGTACCTTTTCGGACGCCAGCAGTGTGTAAAAACCGACGATACCTCGTCAAATTGGTTAGAGCTCACGGCTGGTGTTCCTCAAGGCGGCGTACTTTCTCCATTACTGTTTTCTGTTTTTTATTAATAACATTTCCCGAATTATTACTTCTCCCTTCCATCTGTATGCAGATGATTTACAGCTTTATCGACATTTCAGTCTGGCTGAGCTGCCCGGGGCTATTGATTTGTTAAATATGGACCTGTCTGCTATACAGTCGTGGGCTAAATCGTTTGGCCTTCTTGTGAATCCCATAAAATCACAAGCAATAATTGTTGGCAGCAGCAGGCTCAGAAGCAAACTAGACTGGGGGCTAGTTCCCAAACTAGTTTATGACGGGGTTCCAATTTCTTACTGCGATTCAGTAAGGAACTTGGGACTTATTATTGACTGCAATATGTCCTGGGTAGCCCAAGTCAATGATGTTAGCAAGCGGATACACTACACTTGCCACTCTCTCAAACGTCTCCAATACTTTCTCCCTTTCAGCACAAAAATTATGCTAGCGCAATCTCTTCTTCTACCGATCCTCGACTACGCTGATGTGTGCTATTTGGATGTGACTGAGGAGCTACTTAATAAACTAGAGCGTCTTCAAAACCTGGCTATTCGGTTTATTTACGGCCTACGTAAATATGACCATATATCTGCATTTCGTACTCAACTTAAATGGCTCCCTATCCGCCTTCGCCGTGATATGCACATCCTTTCGGTCCTTTTTAATATCCTTAATGATCCAAATTCTCCTTCTTACCTTCGCTCCCGTTTCAACCTTCTCCCGCCTCCAACACGTTCCAGACGTTCCTGTATTACTTCAGAGTTAGAAGTGCCTAGAAGTAATACAAAGTTTCTGCATAACTCTTTTTCGGTACGTGCAGCGAACCTCTGGAACAATCTCCCAAAAACCATCCAAAAGAGTCCTAACGTTAACCTCTTTAAAAAAAGACTAAAAGAGCACTTTCTGTCACAACTAATATAAATTTATCAAATTAACTTATATATTTATTTATTTATTTTTTTCAGTGTTGTATATACATATATATATATATATATAATATTTATATATGTAATATTTATGTGTAATATATATATATATATATATATTTAGATGTTGTATGGGTATGTATGTATTTATTATATTATTATAGTATTTATTATATCATGAAATTGATTTTTTTTTTTACATATTATATTATTAAGAGCATCTTATTGCACAATTTTTTTTACCTGCTAAACACACTAACTCTTACAGCTATGGGTTGGCTGGAAGAGATTTCTTTTAGAAATAAGCCCGCCTTTGTACACGATAATTTATGTTTAGAAAATAACCTGTGTTAAATATTCAGTGCAATAAAGAGTATATATAATTTCAAGGTATTTTCGCAAGAAGTTATGTAACTTAAAAGTTTTGTGAAATAATTATTATAAAGCCTTTATATTAAAGTAATTTTAATATTAAATGTAATACATTAAACGATTTAACACGAACTGTTAATAATGATTGTAAAATCAATTAATAACAAATCAAGTACGTTCCCACTTCAGTGACATATGGCGTGACAGTGAGAATTCGCCCGAGGTAATTACAACTCTTGATAGATGGACAGACCCTTTGTTATATATAAATACAACACGACATGTACAACTATACGCCTTAAACACAACATCGATTTTCTTCTTTGATTATATTTGACCCCACGACAAGGACAAAATGATTATTACACCTGCATATCTTGGGATATATCCTTAGATATACTCCCGACAAATCTATAGAAGTATAGTGTTAATTTTCCTAATATGAAAAATCAAAACCGAAAGGTAAAATATTACACAGATATGTATGTTACTTTCATTTTAACTTCACGCGAATTAAACAAATAATAAGCCATTGATTGTCAGTCGGATCATAATATTAGACTATCAACACAATAATACTAATGAACACAGAGATGGGCAGTCTGTTTGTCTGTTGTAATATTCGTGAGGATACAAATAACAAGGTTTTAAATAACAATATGTACACGCCTCTCGTAAAGCGATATCTTTGTGATCTTTCCCAGGGATGCTTAAACGGTTGAATGTTCCTATCAAACGATTCCTTCAAGGATTTTTAGATTGTTCCCAATTTGAAAGTCGCTACTTCAAACCATTGTATAATAAATGATTAAGGATTATGCACGTAAAAGAAATAGAAGCTTGTTTAAAGTTATAACTACGATTAAGTTTAAGTGTGAGCAAGGACACTAAATTTAATATTAATGACTTCCTATGGCTTTAATATGATTTTATACTATTGGTGATTTGTAAACAATTTTAATATGTAGAATAAAAATTATTATAGACCATATATTTAGATTTTTTTAAAAATCTTTTATAACATAAATGAAATAAAAAGATGAGGGTTAGAAAATTGTTATAAATTTAACATTTTGTATATCATTTTGAAATAGCTTTTAAATTTATTCATGATAATTTGCGGTGTGAATGTAACATCTACTTCTAATACTGCGTTGATCTGAAACATCAAAATTTTGCCTCCAGCCACTTTACTAAGCAGGTTCGTTGGAATTACAGAGTGAATATATATCAGACAGGCATTTAACGGAATGAAATCGATTTTTATATAAATGTACTGTCTAAAAGTTCCTAACACATATTAGTTATATAATAATATATATTAATAATTACATAAAATCTAATGTTACATACGATAAGTCATAATTCGGTTTCCTTTGACACGAGATGTAACAAACAGACGTACAAACGAAGATCCGGCAAGTTCGCCTACGCGTTGTGTATGCCTGTCTTATGAAATGATAGTATAAGGCTGACCACAAACTGAGCGATTAAACTAAATTTTATGATACATTTTTTAAGTATAACAGAAATAAGGCTGATCACAAACCAGTCGAAAAAACTGAATTCATCAATTAAACTTTTAAGTAACACTACATTTTTATAAGCGTTTAGTATTATTTTCTCCTATAGGTATGTCTACCTTATAAAGATAATACTTTTCAATCGTCATCTATGCAGGAAACCTTCGCGCCTTAAGCGAATCCCTTACGCAGAGTCAGAGCAACCTAATAATTTCTTAATGTCATGCGCTTTGAAGCGAAATATTGTTTTGTATTATGATAATGGTTCTCTCAGATTGTTAAGTATAGATTAGTCTTATAACTGACACATATCGGGTCTCGGCATTCAATTGTGGCTGGGCCCGGAGGCTGGAATTAGCATATGTTGAATCAATACTCATATTAACAATAACTTTAATTATCTTCGGGGTCAAAGTTTACGATGTCTCAGCGTGTATTTTAATAACCGTCGTTTGTTATGACAAAGTAATTGTTAATTTATATGAGCTATTGTTAATTAATAGTTTGTAAACGTCAAAATATTTCTTTAAAATAAATAATGTTTTTAAGATATATTTTTGTCCTTAAATATAGGTGTATTTTTCTGTATCAGATATTTCAAGCATTCTATATCATAGTGTCACGATTAAGTCACGAAGATAATTATTTAGTACAAGTAGCGATCGCGACCGTCGTTTTTAAGAAATAGACTAATTTCTCCGAGACGTGATAGTTCAAATGTATGACAAACCTCTTTACTTTATTGTTTTGATTTCGTTATATTTGAGGACAACATAAAGACGAAATATTACACAAAGTACCTAACATTTATACTGTTTTAAACTTTTATAGATATGAATGTAGAATTTAAGCCACTTGAGACGCAATACAATTAAACAAACTACAATTTTTTATATGTTTATATAAATAAAACTACATGGTGTTTAATTAACACAAGATGCAACAAAGCCATAAGATCAGAAATAAAGATAAAGCGACACTAACATAAATAAACACACCCCGTATATCACAACAATTACGAGGCACGTACGACAACTAATAAAATAGCAGAAGAAATGGCCATTCGACACTCAAGCCTTCTAAAGGACTCACTTGGTATTCTTCTCACCGACCCTCTGAACCACAAAGGGAAAAGGGCAAACACTTGAGACCGAAATAGGGAATGTATTGAGTCGCGAAATAAAATAAGGGTGGAAAAAGTGGAAAATCTTACTATGGGGATTCATATGGAGCTGATATTACAACTATCTGTTACTCTTGCAAGATTTATCTATTATTTTAAGCCTCATTAGAATGTGTATATTCAAAATTATAGTCATATTTAGGTCAGGTACAATTGTTATATTTTAATGCATGGTACATATAAACCGCGTTAATAACAGCTTCATTTTTTCCAATGAAAGTGGACACAATGCGACCACAGGTGCTCAAAGGCTGCCAACTTTTCAAATATTTGCTTTAGTGGCTTTCACCTAGATTTACAGACGTCATGGCCGATAAACGTACAATTTATTCAACGGAGCGGACCAAGTATGCTTTGAAACAACAAAAGGGTTAGCGGTACATTTTGTTAAAATATTTCCCGATGCTAAACAAACGGTCCACTGCCTTTAGAGCTTTGCTTATAGTTTTTCGGCAACAATCGTTTCTGTGTGGGGAATATTTTGCTGAAGTCCCTTCAAATGGGATTTAAGCGTTGAAAGAAAAGGGGACGCTTTGAATTACTGCGACCAGTTAAAGATTATTTTTGTAATAGATTAACAACAGCTAGTTTTATATTATGGAAAAATTTAAATAAATTAATATTGTATTGAAGGAAAAATCTTAATTGACCGTGAGAGTGGATTATATATACTAAGATAGAAATTTAGTGTTAATGCTAGAATATAATTACAGTTTTTCGTAAGATAAAGTAATAAGTACATTAAGAAGTATCAAACAACTACAAATAAACCAACTCAAACATAAGAGGATAAAGCAAGTTCTTAACAAATCCTACACTAACATCAGGTCACATCCGATTGCGAAATCGATTTTTTTATACCTCGCCAATTGTTTTATAATTCGTAATTCGATCGCATTATAAAAAATCGATTTCCTCGACGTCACAAATTGGACAAAAAAAAACACGTTCGTACAATTAACGAAGCACTTGCGGTAACAACCGTGAGACCAGGTTTTGTTTAAACAATCAAGTTATAAGAGAAAAATTAAATATATAAAGATTAACTTAAGTCAGTGGTGGCCTAGTGGCTAAAGACCGTTCTCTCATGCACGAGGTCGCGGGTTCGATCCTGGCCCGGGCAAGTATCAATGTGATTTTTCCGAGTCACATATACTTTCTGAGAGTATTTAGACATCACTGATTAATGCTGATTCCCAAAGAGGGTTGATGTCAGGCAGGCGGTCGGTCGTAAAAGAAAACAAATAGCCAAAACTATTCATAACATGTAAGGCAGAGCCTGGCTATAGCTGGGAAATTGCCAGGTAGAAGAAGATATCTAGAGATGAACATAGTATAGTAAGTTCTCTACTTAATAGCGGACTAATTTAATATTAACACAATCCAAAAAAAATAATAAAAAAAATCATAATAATCTTGTGATTTATTTTAATATACTGTATATAAATATAGGTAGATCTTATGACTTGTACCACACGCTGTGTGTCCCAAACAATATATATAATGATCAATAATCGATCAAGCAATCACTAGCTTTGATTCGATACCGTACAATAATTTGCGAGACTGTTAGTATATTTGAATCACTTAAAATACATTAAAAACTATTTAATAAACATTTGCTGTATTTTTGGATGAAAAAAAAAATCGCATAACTTCTTTACTATTAAAATTCGTTTAGTGTACACTCCAAGCGTTAACAGTTTTTCAAGTATTAATATTGGTAATTAAAAGAAAAACGGAAAACGCGTCGTATACAGTTTGACGAAAGAAACCTGTGATAAGCATTTTAAATATCGCATTACATTAGAAAATAATAAAAATCAAATTAAATATCATCAATTTAAAGTTGCATTAATATTATAGATACGAGTTTCTGATAAAACCAAGCGGAGCCTGGAGGCGCGTCTTGTTAATTTATAACACAATCTCCTATAGAGGTCAAATAATATTCTCAAAGACACTCCCAAGCGCATTACGAATTTGTCACATTTACCGATTCTAATTGAGGACACATCATAGTGACTGTCTGCTATATTGAATAAATATTATATATAAAAATATACATATGTATAATATATATGTATATATCATAAAGAATATCCCTAATTGACTCAATTTAAAAGCCGTCATCACTCTCCATTTTAACTCAACGTACATGATAACTTCATAAAATCATTTCACCCAACCGTTTAGACACAATTAAGCCGTGATAAATATTCAATCTCGATGAATTTGCATTAACATAAATATCGATAAGTTATTGCCATCACTAGAACCGGTATATCGACAATGGTGTACATTAATCGTAGCGACACGAACCACAGAGTAGCGATACACAGTTTTAATATATTTGACAACTAAGATACATTGGAACCATTCCGCCTGTATTATCTAATCTACGTTTTATTGTTAGCTATTTATTTTGATCACGAATGCTGTTACTGTTTCACTTAATTTCGGAAGGTTAAGTTAACTTTATGATCTTGATAAATTGTTATATTAATAATCTTTTAAACGGATCTTATCTGGTTTGAATTTAACTTCTTACTTTAATTCTTCTTAATGGATACAATAGTTCTGTCATAAAAGTATATTTGAAAGTTTTCGTAGAAGTTTTGTAGTATAAGATGCTAAAATTCTTCTTGACTAATCTAATTATATATTTTCTTCCCTCCTAAATCCCCATAGTACCATCACTCCTGCACCCTTAGATACTTAACAATTCTAACCACTTAATATTACTTAGACCACCTGGTCATTTTTCATTCGATAGCAATATTTTTTGGTATATATAAGATCAATAATTAATTCAAAGAAACAGACTTAATTAATATTCCAATATTCTCAAGTGAAGTTAATTATAACAGTAATACCTAGTATATTTGTAAAATAAAATTACTATATTTTTTCTTCTATATCCATATAGTTATATGACACAAATTGTATATAGGCATTACACTTGTTTTTTGTTCAACGTTTGAAAACATAAGGACACAAAATAGTACTATAATAAAGTGGCGCTCCCTATATTCCCAAATTAATAATAATTTCAAACTAAATTCAGCTATAACTCTTGATATAAGATATCCATTAGTCTTTGGTAACTTACTATCAATATAATTAATTAATGAAAATGTCATTGCCGTTTGACTTTGGGCGTTCAAGAAGTGACTAGCGGCGCATACTTTAGACAAGACTTTGAAATTATTATAACTGATACTTAATATACAATATTATAAACGTATTATAAAAATTAATAGTATAATAAATAACAATTTTATATAAGAAAACGTATTGATATAAATTTGTAGCGCGACAATTTTGTCTGATTTTTTACCCGTTTTTTTAATCTCAAGTCTGTGTTTATAAACGCAAGACGGTTATTTCAAAATCGGTCCTTAGTCACACAGTATTAGCCAACAGTTAATACATCGGTGGGCGTGTGATAAAGTTTTATGGAGATTTACAATTTCAACTGAGATAAATCGGTTTTACACGCACCTTCACAGATAAAGGAGATCCGTATTAAATTTATATCAGATAATAAATATGAATATAATTTTCCCACACTATTAAAACTATAATAAGACCTATATTATTTAACCTATTTAGTAGTAGTATATTTTTTTAACCTGTGGCCTCAAGTTGTCAAAACATCCCGTCAACAGTGTACACGTAATACACAAAATGTCATTCAATCCGCCACATCACAGCGAATGCTGTATTAATATGCAAATCTCTATAAAACGTTGAATTATGCATAATTTATGTATTAGATAACTCATAAACATCGTTTATTAAATATATATACGTAAGTATGAAATTGAAAACCGAAGCGAAAGTCCTGTCGACTTTCTAAAACGGCGTCGCATAAACAAATGACAAAGAATTAAAAAATATATAATCGATACATAGATTTAGATCGATTTGAGATAACAATCGATTGTTTACCGTCTTGACAGAACGTGTAGAAAGTTAAGTGGCGAGGCATTTCAAATCAGAAAAAATACCCAAAAGCTACGTAATAGCTGAACGACAGATACACGAATGAATGTACATTTTGACAAGTGCATGTTGAGATCGTATTAACGATAATGGTGTCTCTTGAGGTCAGAGTTCAGGGACGAAATAATGCCTGATTACCTATAGAATATACTGAATACGGCTCATTATTATTATGTTTGGAGCTAAAACTTTTTGTTTAGAACATATATCAAGAACATTTTAACAATAGTAAGTTGTGATGGTTATTCGTGTCGCTTTAGCCGGCAGAAATTACTCGAATGACTGCTTAGTTTACTAGGTATGTTAATAGCATCCCGAGGCTTGACTGAGACAATTACTCATGATTGCGCCCCTCGGTCAATATTGTGTGACGCTCGTGGCTTCTCATATATTTTTTATCATCGTGAGTTATGTTACACGAACTTTTCTGTGGCGTGTTGTCAATTCTTACTGTAATTTACTTTTATCGTTCTTACTATTGTAATATATGCCAACCGTGATGACACTTAATAGAGCATAATGTGCGGATTATTTCATCTTATATATAAAATTCTCGTGTCACAATGTTCGTACCCGTACTACTCCGAAACGGCTTGACCGATTCTCATGAAATTTTGTGAGAATAATGAGTAGGTCTGAGAATCGACCAACATATATTTGTCATACCACTAAGTCATAAGGGTTTTTCACCCCTATTTTTTTTAATGTGACATAAAAATACATACAACTCAAAAAAAAAATTATGTGGCAAAACAATGTTTGCCGGGTCAGCTAGTAATTTTACATCATTACATGGAACCATAGCTTTAGTTAGTTTAGTTCACGAATTATCACATAAGTGTTTATCAGATCTGATCACAGATAAAGCACAATACACGCCCACGTATAATTAAAGTTGAAATAGAGCTTTCTATGGTTTGCACAACAGCTTAGTCAGCCCTATGTGGGCACTTGGCGCTAGTGTTGTAACTCCGCACCACTTGACTCGATGTCACAGCGCCCACGTACATATTAAATATGATGCTTCACCTTTATCAGTTAGTATCAGAGTAACATATGGCGACATCACTATTGTTTACGAACATGTTATTGTAATTGTGTCATATGAATTGGTAATTATAATACGAAGTTGTATTGTAAGGACCCTTATTACTATAGAGCGCGAAGAATCTTAGCAGATGAGTAGATTTTCTTATAAAACTAACGCATCTAAAAGTACTAATAGGTATAGGTAAAGGTATATTTATATATGTATGGAAAACTGAAGATATTTCTGTTTAGGTTGACGCTGAAATCTATGTTAAGCAATATTACTTGATTGTAATAAGTTAGTATAGAATAAAGATTGATATTAAAATCAATACTTGTAAATAATTTGATTTAAATTTACTTATGATACCAAAATATGCAAAGGTAACGCTTTAATTCAAACAAAAAAATCTTTTCAATTACATTTGATAAATCTAATAAATATCATATTTATATCTAATAAATATAATATGAATTCCCTGAACGTGTTGGTAAAAGCTAATGAATTATAATCTAATTAAAGATATTCCCACGGATTCAAAAACTTTATTAAGGACTGCAAATGTTCCAAATGCGTGGTAGTCAAGTCATAAATAAATCCTAGGCATCAAATATTAATAGTAGGACATTCAGCCTGTGTCTAGATGACGATGTTTTTGACGTATCACACGATCAAACTTTCAGTTTAAGTGTGACGTGTACGTTCAAGACACAGTTACCGTGTACCGAAGAGGAATATGTACAGTCCAACTATTCAAAACTAATAAATACAATTTTTATTTTCGTTTAAACACTGAAATTTATATTAATTTAAGTTAATCGATCCTTCTCTTGAACATAAAAAAATCTAGTATTCCCAATTACCTAATATTTCAAGCTTCTAAAAGAATAATAATAATTATAGTTTCTTTAATTACCTCATTTTTTAATTATTCGGATGTTATCTGTCCCTGACGGTTTTATTTCAAAATGTTCACGCACTACATACTCCGTGATAACATCTTTCACAAACGACATCTTTGATACATTTAAAATACTCACAAATTAAAAAAATAATAATTAAATCTTCTATATACAGGGTGACTGGTGAATTATTATCAATATTTAAGGAGAATACTCGGTACATGATTCTCATTCGAATTATGTAAAAAAAATAGGTACTTAATTTTTGACAAAGTTTCCGTATAAATAAATAAAGTGTTGACACGTTTCAAGTGTTCCAAGTGTGGACGCGTGCGGCGGCGTGCTGATACAACGCACGCGTATGTGTGAGTGTGTGTGTATACCTCTGTAGGGTGTTCACACGATGCGTAATTAATTACATAACTTTTGGTTAACTTTACTTAGAAGTCTATTATAATTTAAATTATATTAATTTTTATTTTGTCATATATGATCGTCAAATATCACGTCCTCAAGTATCGATAGTAATTCACCAGTCACCCTGTATATAAAAATGGATTGCTGTTCCTTAGTCTCGCTAAAACTCGAGAACGGCTGAACCGATTTGGCTAATTTTAGTCTTGAAATACTCCTGGAAGTCCAGGGAAGGTTTAAAAGGTGAGAAAAATTGGAATGATTGCCGGGAAACCCCTAAAAACAGCCCTTTTCTATTTCCTATACAAACGGTTTTTTGACATAAAATTTGACAACTAACTAAAATGTCAATCATTCTGTCGCTCTTCAGAACACGGAGATTTATAACTTAAAGGTAAACTCCAAAAAAATAAAAAAATATTTATTTCTTGATTGAGGCAGTATGAAGTCTGCCGGGTCAGCTAGTATATTATAAATGATTTCTCGTAGTTGTAATTTCGTCCAAAACCTCGGAGCGTGAAGTACTTACAGTCACACGTTAGTCATAATAGTTACTATAAAGTTAAGACAAACATTCAGTTTTAAATCTTTGACATACATAATACTTCCCACAAATATATAAGAGTCGTAAATTTTTATATTTACGTAAAAATATTATTTCGAATATCCATAAACACTATCACTAACAACATTCAATGGTCACAATGTTGTTGAAAACTGATGGTAAGATTGATGGATGGATTCTTCACACAGTAAATGCTGTACTATATCAAAGCTATGCTATATCAAAAATTGGTTACTACCAAGTAAAATTTTGTTACATATACTTATATATTTAAAGCAAAAAATTATTACAAAACCAGCATTTTCGGTTCTTATTTTTAACTTTTTCCGATTCATTTCAACGTATGTTTCGTAGACTTAAATAGAGACTAAAATAACCGATATAAAAGCTTACTAATAGAGCTAAAATTTAGTTAAAATCTTGTAGGTACCTAGTACAGAAAATATCGACTTCCATAATTCACGATTGACTTTTATACATATCTTATGAAGAAATATATTTATTTATTATTTTAAAACTATATTATCCCGCCTGTGGTGTGTTCTAATCCTAAATATCAAATAATCTCTGTCAGCACAGATAGTTGCAGAACGTTTTCAATATTTCTGACCTTTCACTCGTCGGAGGTCGTCTAAAGATGGCTTCACGGAGTTTTTAATAATCAAGGCCACACACGGTTTAATAATAATAACCTAAAAAACTAAAAACACCGTAAGACATCCAACTACGAAATACTATGTCAAATAACTATTTCATTTAAATAATAATAATAATAAAATTAATGAAAAAAAATGTTTTTTAAGACATTAGGTACACATGCACTATATAAATTAAAATCCTTTATTATAACAAATGAATATGACACTTATGTCATATAAAAATAGACATTACATTGCCATACAAACATTTCTTTTATTTTACCACGTTAATTCTATTAGCGAATATTTCCAAACGCCGTGATTCACTCGGTACATTGTCTCAAGTGTGTTTTATTTGTTTTCGTAACGCACCGCTTGCTTTACTTTTTAATAGGTAGGTGTTGATTGTACGCGATTCTTCTAACTGTTTTAATATGTACGGTAAACTTAAAAATGATTCATTTCTCGACCTACTTTACGACATTATAACTTACGTGTAATATCCTGAAATAAACTATTATTTGTTCATTATTTTTATACTCGAACAAGCCAAAGTCTGTAGTCAAATGTATGTAGGGAAATGCTTTATGCATAGGTACTCTCTTGCTTGGGGACGAAAACAAGGAGAATCTATAATACCAATATAAGGCTAAACTTAACTTGTATATCTGTCTGATTGCATTACGTATTAATTGAAAACTATTAATATTTTTCATAATGATTCTCTCAATATACCAAATCTATTTAAAGACAATAAAACGCTTCCATCACCCAATTCTTATTACTCAGAATAAATATTTTAAAGTGAAATAGAAATAAATTTTATTTTAAAATTGTAATAGAAATTGAGAAATAAATTTAAAATCCTATTCATAAAATAATTTTATTTATTTAATTTAATTGGTTTACGTAGAGAACAGTGGAGGCGAGCGTATAACGCGCGTTAGATAGGTGCCCCTTAAACCTATAGCTGGGTCGCAAGTCCCAGTCACTGTTGAAGCTCCTCTCCCTGCAACGATGGACCCGACACACGCATGATGAATACATGGAATGATGATATTTCTTCTTAATATATTTGATTCACCACAAACATATCCAAGTAAGCTCTAATATGACTTCAACTATAAAAATAATGTATTTTTTGGTAATAATAATCACGTAATTACAAAAAATGCAATCCTAATAGTGACCACATACGACCTTGAGGTTAGGTAACGATGTGGTCCAATGTCGCGTCAAATCGACAAATACATAAGAGCATCACGACTTGTCGTGAGCGCAATCATTGTTACTATAATGATGTGTCATTACAATAAATACTTATTGATACATTTTTGAGCATTACCATCTATATGCATTCTTCTTCTACCTGGCAATTTCCCAGCTTTAGCCAGGGTCTGAATTACAGTGAATAGTTTTGGCTAATTGTTTTTAACTAACTGCCTAACATCAATCGCTTTAGGAATGCATTAATCAGTGATGTCTAAATAAACTTAGAAAGTGCATATGACTGGGAAAAATCACATTGGTACTTGCCAGGGCCAGTATCGAACCCGCGCCCTCGTGCATGAGAGGCGCGTCTTTTAACCACTGGGCCACCACTGACTAATGCTTATATATTTATATGTATTAAGATTGAATTCTGTAATTTTAACCCTAAATATTCAACATAACAGAACAATTTTTAATTTTTCATTCATAATAATTCTTAACATGTATCGTATTCGTTTCGAGAAACGTAAAGTATGTAGTGTGACTTTAAACTTGGAGTAAGTATATTAATGTCAAGTTCATTTTCAATATATTTGTATATCTATTGATATATTTTTTCTTGTTAGTATACAAGTATTTTTTTGTAGTAGATAGCCCTATTATATAAATGCAATATGTATTATAATCGATTTAAAACGGGCTATACTAATCTTGAATTTTACAAATATCAAAAAATTCATGAAATTATCGAAAAAAGAGGAATAAAAAAGAAAGACAAATAAACACTAAATACTATACATACTTCGAAAATATGAATAATAATTTTTAAATCTTAAAAATATCTTCCTTACTAGAGTAAGGCCACATTTAACTTTAACAAACACACATACTTTGATTTCTTAATATATATATATATATATATAATAACATTGTAAGGATTAGTGTCATAGTATTTTCTTTAAGTTCATTTATAATCAATTATTTCCATACATGTATTTATTTTGTATCAGGATTATGCAAATATATACCTTATTTAGACTAAAACCATTTTAGCTTTGTCTCTTATATGTAAGGTAATGACTTGCAAATAAATATTGCATTAAACATCAAGTTAAACTTGATTAATTAAAAAACACAATAAAATGCTTTACGAGTATAATCCACTTAGAGATTATTAGCCATTTTTTGGACGTATCAACCACGTTGATAAAGCTACCGGTGTTAATTAGGGAAGGTTATACTCGTATAATGTCGTAAATTTACAATACGTCAAACTGACAGTCAGATCGTGAAATCGGTAGCAAATTCGTTAGAATTCACTTAAATTTATTACCATCATCATAAATTTTAAGATGTTAATCTCATACTAAATATATATTTGGATTAATTTAAAAACAAATGATTAAAATTTAAATTTTCATGTATAAAAATATCAAAATCTTTTCTGATTGAGTGATTAAAATATTCTCGAAATACATGCGGTACGGACGTTGTAACAGCATTTTATTTAAAAACACCATATTGATTGATTTTATGGGAACTATGGAGTACAGGGGACATTAAGGAAGCTGTAAATAATCCAAGCTAATTGAATGTGAGATGTTTTTTTTTTTATTATTTATGACAGCGGCTCTTTTACGAGCTGTAATTAGCTAAATTTTACCGCGGGCTATATATGTGGAACCTTTCTCGTATTAATGTAAAATATTAGTTTTGGATATAGAAAAAAAAATATGTATGAGAAAACATTATAGATTTATTGTAATTTTAATCTGTTATATATATTTCATTTATTAAAGTTTATTCTGTATATAACAAATTATTATTATTATGACTAACTTTTGTTAGTTCTAAATCACTTTCTCAAGCAAAGTATGTATATAAAATGACAATAAAAATAGAGGTAGTGTAAAATTATACTTCTGCTTCTTCATAAAATACTTTTTTAAGAAAACTTAACGATCTCGAAAAGTATAGAATATTGATTAAGTACAATTTTTTTAGCAAATTTTTTTTTTATATACATAATATTGTGTATCGTTTTAAATCCTAACGTAAGTCTCCGAAAATTTTGTTTACTTACCTTACATATATAATTATGACAATAATATATGACCTTAGGCATATAAGGTCAGAATTCGTCATAATGTACCTTATATTGTATATGAATAATTTCCTAGAATTAAATACAAGTTCCATTCATCTGTCACAGCGAGTAACTTGCAATTAACTAAGTCATGGTGTCATACACGTGACCTAGATCTTATCATGGGAAAAAACTAGCTATAAATAAAACAACCACGCTATCTATATATATATATATATATATATATATATATATATATATATATATATATACAGGGTGACTGGTGAATTACTATCAATATTTAAGGAGCATACTCGGTACATGATTCTCATTCGAATTATGTAAAATAAATAGGTACTTAATTTTTGACCAAATTTCCGTATAAATAAATAAAGTGTGTACACGTTAGAAGTGTTCCAAGTGTGGACGCGTGCGGCGGCGTGCTGATACAACACTACGCCGCCGCACGCGTCTGTGTGAGTGTGTGTGTATACCTAATCTGTAGGGTGTTCATACGATGCGTAATTAATTACATAACTTTTGGTTAACTTTACTCAGAAGTTTATTAATATTTATGTTATATTAATTTTTATTTTGTCATATATGATCGTCAAATATCACGTCCTCAAATATCGATAGTAATTCACCAGTCACCCTGTATAAAATATTAAAACAAAATTGTCTGTATATCATACGTAATATGTATTATTTTTAATACATATTATATGAAAGAAAAGCCGTAGCAAATAGTAGTTAAATTTTTAATAGTTGCTAGCGCAGATTGTCGCAAATAGCCAAAACATCAAAGCGTTCCGTCGCGTCTGGTATGTTCAAATAATTATTAGAAAGCATATAAATATTAATAATAATTACGTCATATTTATGAGTTATTAAGTTTTATAAACACGTATTGGAGGAGATCGTCATTTGAGAGTGATAAAGATATATATGATTGTAAAAATCTTTAAGTACAGTTATAAACAGGATTTTATACAAAATATTTTTTAAATATATACAACTTACATATACTATAAATAGATAAAAAATAACTAGATTTTCTTATGGCATATTTAGTGTTAAAAAAAATTAATTAAAATGCCTTTTTTTAAGAAATTTTGCTGTTTTTTTCCATAATTTCTTTAAAAGTGTCCATCTCTTGTAACTTCCACCATCCTACGTCAGAATTCAGTCAGATCTGCGTGTTCTATGCAAATCTCCATTATCTTAATTGGCATGGCCTTTTGATATTGAAGATATAATTATTATATTATTTTTTTTCATCCTTAATTGCCCGAACGACTAATTAGACAGAGTCGGTGTCATTTAACCCTTTTTTCCCTACAGTTTTTTATTATTTTATTATTACTTATTTTTTTGGATTTCATACGTAATAAAACAAAAAAAAATATTGAATAGATGACACATATTTTTATTATAGCAACTAATTGTATATGACTGACATAATTTTTAATAAATTCCTCTATAATAGACATACAGACGTATAATTTGTGAAATTATATACATAATAACATAAATATAGTATCAATCAGTGAAACTGGATTCATATCCACATATATGGCATTACATATAATGTATGTAATTGCATTTATTAAGAATTGGACACGCTTAGGACATTTTTATAGTGGTTATACATTGATTTGCATTTAATTGTCATCAGGTGTATTGATTTGCATGAATAGTTGTAATGACAGAGACGTCATTACAATGGAAAAATATAGATAGTGATACAATAGAAAATATATGGTTTATATATGTACTAAGGGTGGTACCACTTAGAGGAATGTACGTACGTCATACACCGTTGTGGTAACATTAGTAGTTCATTTTGTTTGAGAACTATTAAATACTTTTTTATAAGAAGATTAGTATAGAAGATTTTTTTTTATATATGTATGAATTTTCGTACATAGTTCTGTCTGTTTTTGTTGTTATACATTTTTATAAAAAAAACAATGTCGTATATATGTATAACTCACTTGATATTATGAATAGAATTTCAAAAGGATACAATAAGACTTCAATTTGTATAAAAAATGTTTTTTAATAAAACTATTATTTTCGGAGGTTTCGGTTATTTTGCATCAATTAAAAATCAGAAAATATTAGTTTCATTTAAATGAATACGCGTGAAATAGGTACTTATGCATTCTTCCTGAACTAGGCATATATCTTGTTATATTCTATTACATAACATTTGCATCACTTTAAATATTATTATAATGATTATTAAGAGATGTTTTTTTTAATACTCGTCTCCAACTACGTGACCACACTATCTGTAGCGACAGTTATATGACTTTTATGAATATATATATTGAAGAATTAATTAATATCTGACTTTTAATTAGTACTAATGAAAACGATTTTCATATACGACGATAAATTTAAATGTTTTCATTTACAAATGAAAAATAATGATTGTTTTTTGGAAGAAAATGTATGTTTGTTTGTACATTTATTTATAGATAAAAATATTTTTTTACGAGAAAGGAATCTTATTGCATAAGATTAAAATTAATGTCTCTTGAGATATTTTATAATGATCTTTTTATATATATATAGGTATATATGTAATATTTCAAATATGCATTTACTGAAATCAAATCAATCAAAGGTTATAAACAAAATATTAAATTGTTTATCCTAAATTAATTATTGCAATTACAAATACGACCCGAAAATATTGAACCAGGATATCAAAAGCAGTCACTAAAACGATTAATTTTAATAAAGATCACGAACATATTAATCAAAGTATAAACTATGATTGATATTTAATAAAAATAACTAATTTTATAACATGAATAAGGTTGGATATGAGTGAATCTAGGTAATTAAGGCTAGTTTAAAAATGATTTATCTCACCGCCAATAATTTATTTATTATTTATTATTAGTAATAATTATTATGATCCATGTTGATGTATCCTAGTTGTAAATATCTTGTGAGAACTGGGTCGATAACACTTTTATTTTGTACAGTGGCGCCGAAATCGAAATGTTTGGCTTAAGTTGGAAACTTACTACTTGATAACGCTTATGATATATTTTCCTTATATATTTATATAAGATAACTTAAATTTTAATACAGTTATACCATAAATAATATTTCTATAATCATATAAGATTAAACAAGTAACCAATAAGTTATTTAAATCGCTCCAAACTTCCTAACTCGCTGTCGCCTATAAATTAAACCACAAGCTATCGTTTGACATATCTACAGTAATTATAAAGATCCAAGCGGTTGTACTACGTGACTCAATTTCGGTCCCAAAATATTTAATGACCGAACAAAGCAAGTAAAGTCACGAGACAATAGTTGAGATCGATTCTCATTTGATTGGAATCGCTGTGAACATTTGGGGACCCGTTTTATAGGTGTGTAACAGATTTTTTTATACGATGCCATTGTTTTTTGTTGAAACAGATCTCCTCTGATATAATTTTTGTGTAATTTACGACTCTTTGAAAACTAATTATCTGTGTTTTAGATGTTTTTGTAATTCCATTGTCGTTTGTGTGTTAATATATTAAAGAATATAAAGTGAAGAATATTCTAATAGATTTGTTTTTAAATATTAATATCATACATATTTAGGTTTTTTGTTTCGTATAACGAAAAAAATATTCTTAGTACACTTCAAAATCAGTCTCAAAGCGATAAATCATGTCTCGTATTTAAACTATCTGTTACAAATATCAATTATTTCATAATAATAATATTTTAATTTAGTTTTTTATAAGTTTAATACGACCATCGAAGTCCCTGCCTGCGACATCTGATCGTAATACATTTGATGAGATCACAAATGGAATTGTCTTCATAAAAAACTAGATGGTAGATTATTTTCTATGAAATGTAAAGTCACCGCTGTCATTTATTTAATAATTAACTTGCTTATCTATTCCCATTTATATTAGTTCTGTATTGCTCTTGAAAAGAAGTATTGTGACCACAGTGACTGGCAACATAAGTTTATGATTAAACCCTTTGCAATCTTCTTCTACCTGGCTATTTCCCAGATTTAGCCAGGGTCTGCCTTACATGTTGTGAAAAGTTTTGGCTAATTGCTTTTACGACCAGCCGCCTGCCTGACATCAACCCTCTTTTTGGGAATGCATTAATCAGTGATGTCTAAATACATACTCTTAGGAAATACATATGACTCGGAGAAATCATATTGGTACTTGCCAGGGCCAGGACCGAACCCGCGCCCTCGTGAATGAGAGACAGGCCTTTTAACCACTAGGCCACCACTGACTAATTAAACCCTTTGCAATATTTCCCTTTAATAATATGTAAATAATATTAAGTAGACTTGACCAAATTAAATTTATAGTTTCTACTAGCTACTGAATGAAACATAATTGTCAAATACAAGATAATACATAGTCTATTATAGTAGTAAATATAAGTTAAATATTAAATTTCTACACATATTTATAGATATATGTCAATCCATCATCTGTTTGGTTATTATATGTATCTTGTTAGTTATTTGTCATACAGGTCGAAGATCTTCGTTTGATTTCAACATACAGACGTGACGATCAATTATATTTATATATACATTCGTGACGAGATACAAGACAGGTACAACACATTATAAATAGCTATTAATGAGGCTTTTGGTTACTTGGAAATTATTTGAAACTATAATAATATATCTAGTCAGTGGTGGCCTAGTAGTTAAAAGGCCCACCTCTCGTGCACGTGGGCCCGGGTTCGGTCCTGGCAAGTACCTACCAATGTGATTTTTCCGAGTCATATATAGTGTTTCAGAGTATTTAGACATCACTGATTAATGCATTCCCAAAGAGGGTTGATGTCATTCAGGCGGCTGGTAAAAACAATTAGCCAAAACTATTCACAACATGTAAGGCAGACCCTGGCTAAAGCTGGGAAATTGCCAGGAAGAAGAAGAATAAACAATAGATTAAGTCTCATATTATAAAGGATAAACATAGGGGAGAGTCGGATATATCGTACCACTTTTCACTTTAACTCAAATATTTCGACTATAACACGTCTTATAATAATTAATACATATGTAAAATAAAGTTTCATATTTTAGCTTCCTAAGAAGAAGAGAACAGATCCTTGCGATTATTCTAACATTGTTAAAAATCCTTTTTTGTAGAGGCTTGCCATCGGTACGATTTAGCCGACTAGTCGTTTTAATCGTACCACTAAGTCTTTAAATCGTACCATGGGTGTGTAAGTCGTACCACTGAATGAAAGACATTAAAATTCTCAATCAAAATTATTTATTTTTTACTGTTAGATAAGTAATAAAACAACATTATTTATATCTTTTAGGTAATAGAAACATAATTTTTAACTCTTAGGTTATATAAAGGAACTATAAGCTTTCTCAGTAAAATAACATGATTATACTATGATAATGAGACCAATCAACATAACTAATAAAAATGAGACAAAAAAAACAGTAAACTATAATAATAAAGTAACAGTTAACAAGAATGTTATTTGTAATATAATTATTGTGCATATTTCTTAATGGAAACAATCATGACAATGTCTGGATTCGAAGTACATGTCTCATTTAGCCACCGTTTACAGCGGACGCATTGAATCCAATCAACTTTTGGACCCTTCTTATCGTAGTAAGAACAATTGCACTTTCCACATATATTTTCAAGATCATCATCGCTGTCATCATCATCATCTAGTTCTACAACAAGTGTCTCTCCTGAATCATCGCTACTGGTGATGGAATGAGATCGTTTCCTCTTATAACTTTTGTTTTTGGCCTTAGGTAACTTACTATAGGTACGTACTTGCGGTAGTACTATAGGTACTTGCGGTTGGTAGTCGGGTAAATCGTACCAGTACAATTTAACCAACTGCAAGTGGTACGATTAAACCAACTAAGGCATTTCTAAAACAAAAGCAAATATCCGGCATAAACTCAAAACTTAGACACGCAACAAAAACCCCCAATAATCTAGTATACAATTGTGGAATAATAAAAAAAAATGAATAACTATAGCTTACCTTGATTACGAGTTATCTCCTTACGAATTTACGACAATATTTATATTACATAATTCCTACAAAAAATGTTTTTCTTTTATTACTTGCACAGTTTTTAACTCAAGTCGATTTAAATTAGTGGGTGAAGAGGGATGGTGCAGGGCCACGATTTGGCGTTGTCAGTGTAGAAAAAAATATTCATTAAATGGGAAATTTAGAAGTGGTACGATTTAAATGCTAGTACGATATAACCAACTCTCCCCTACATACATACAAGCTTCATGATTATAATATTAATTAATCTTATTGTAATAAGGTATGCATTATAATAATATAGCATTTTTTAATATTAAAGCAGATGAGTAAAAAAATTAAAAATTTTTCAATAGATGTCATATGTTTTCAATTTTTATAACTGATACTATACCTATTATTTTTCATGATAATACCAGATATACAACAATTTTGAAAATAGTAAATATGTTGAAAATAAACAGAAAATTTAAATCATAAACTTTACCAATAATAATTTAAAAATAAATTAAAATAACTACAACAAATTAATTGAAATAAAAATCACTATACTTCTATTTATAGAATACAATAGTAGTCCTGTAAATAATATTCAACTAACTTAAACACCAAAAACAATATACTTTAGACCTTAATTATAACATATATACTGACATATATGTATAAATCTTTTAACATATATATATGTATGTTAAAAGATTATATATATATATATATATATATATATATATATATATATATATATATATATATATAGGAAGTAAAAAAATTGTTTATTATGTAAACGTCGCAGACATATAGTTATTGAACACCTGCTAATAGTGACTATCACCATAAGTATAAACATATATACATATATATGTTTATACGCTATAGCATAACTCACATGCTAAATTAACATACAATTATAAAATAAACACAACACATTTATATTTATATAACATTTAACATTTAAAACAATTTTTATTGTTTATTTTTATTATAAATAGATTACCGTTATATTAAATTCCTATGCATCTGTTAATTCATAAACAGCATATATAGTGAAATCATCTTTTTGACATTTAATTAATATTTATATAAAATTGTTTGTGTGACGTCATGAGTTGCTTCTCGATAAAAGGATACGTCATCTCGTTGAGCGGAATCGTGATCAGATCCCGATCTCGATTCTCACGCTGCTCGGTAATCATCGGTAATAATTACCGGGATTACTCATTATCGTGATACCGTATAATGACGTCCCTATGATAATAACGTCGTGATGCACATATCATAGTATTTTTGAGTGAATATTATTTTATTAGTATGACTAATTGTATGTTCTCATTAAATTAAAATTATTATCGGATACGTCAAAATAAATTATTTATATCAATTTCAATAATAAATACAATTTACTTTCTATTTCATAGTTCTATATAAAAAAAGTAACTTCGAAAAATTACTTAAACTAATTTTTAGTAAATATATAATTTTAACTTATCTATATGTATAAAAATAACCTTTTTTTTGATAACAGTAACTCGTAATATTTGAATATGATAATTTCAACCTTCATTTTTAATTATGACAATGTGAACGCACAAATCCAATCCACCACGAGGTTGCAAGATGCCACTAAATAGTATGCTTATACAAGTTACGCATTGAAAATCAACACATGCATATAAAATAATAATAATAAAGCTATAAATACAAAACCATTAAATAAGACACATATTTAATATGCCTGTCCCTATTAAATAGAGGTCAAGTTAAGCTCTTGTTTATTTAAACATGCACAATTTAACACGGGATTCGGAATGTATCGTATGTTTGTAAAGGGGACATTCTAATCTCAACATATAATGTATGCACCGACTGACTTATAAATAATGTGATGTCAATAAAACCCAGGAGATTTAAAAGTTTCCTGTCTTTAGATCCGATATAGTCGGGATTAATAGAATTGGTCGTTTGAATCCTTATTAGCTACTATAAAGTTATAGTTTTGTCAATCAATACATTTGGCTAAAGAAAAGTATAATTAAAACTGACCAATTTTTTTCTATACTCTAGTAACTACCCTCAAAAATATAACTCTTAATCAGTTATCAATAATTAAAATGATTATATCAAATCATTAATACATTACCTCATTATTAGCCACTAATATCCCAAGCTCCATACATAAACAGCAATGTATCGCGACATTTATATATTACGGCCAGAGGTGTTTTATGTTGTGAAGGGTCAGTGATTTATTTGTTATCTCCTCCAACCCTTCAGACTTCACTTACCAAACTGCACACTCAGTCTTGCATAAATATAAATCACCAGCCATCACCTCAATAAATATATAATGCTAAGTAATGAAGCCTACAGATTGTTTAAATTGCTTTGTATTAAGTTTGGTGTGAATTAATTTATTAAAATTATCCCTACTAATATTATAAATGCAAAAGTAACTCTGTCTGTCTGTCTGTTACGCTTTCACGCCTAAACCACTGAACTGATTTTAATGAAATTTGGTAAAGAGATAGAGTCGACTTTGAGAAAGAACATAGGATAGTTTTTATCCCAGACTTGAAAGGTTCTCTTGGAAACGCGATATAACCGAACTCTACGCGGGCGAAGTTGCGGACAGAAAGCTAGTACCAAATAAATATAAGCACGTCAAATCTTGAAAGTAATAACATGAAATGTGACTGGTTGCAAGATTTACATAAGACCAAACTTATGTTTTAATGAATTTTAAAATAGCTTTAATTGAATTCGCAATACAATAAATTAAATATATGAAAATCTATGAGTTCCATGTAAATATGAAAAATATCTTCAATTACTTTATACATCATTAAATGAAGACGAATTTAAAAGTATGTTTTGTATATTGAGTTACAAATAATCTAAAATCAATTAAAAATTAATCTTTTGATTCCACAATCATGATTTAGTTAAGAATAACCAACACACTCACACATGCATACACACACACTAATACAACAGCCATATATATACATATGAATATACACACATACATACAAACACGTACACACATACAACCATAAGTCAGCTGATCGTCAATCAAGCTTGTATCAACAGTAGACGACTCAGCCACCGCATGGTGTAGATACAAATGTTTTTCTTGGCTATTAGTGAAATGTTCAATATATTATTATCATAAATATATCAGGGGATAGGAAACAATATTTCTAAACTATTTTTATACATGTATTAAAATATATATGTATGTCTGTGTGTGTTACAATATAATAATTTGCTTGAAATTTTCGTATGATAACTATCAATACTCACATAAATTCATTCTTGGAATATATTTAGAAGGCAGCTCTAGTAGGTTCTTTTCAAATTTGATAGAGAGAGGAGCTTGGACAGTGGAGGTGAGCGTTTAACGTGCGTTAGATAGAGAGTTAAACCTACACCTGGGTCACAAGTCCCAGTCACTGTTGAAGCTCCTCTCCCTACAACAACGGACCCGGCACCCGCACGATGAAACAAAGCATGATCTTAAAACCAATCTTTAAAAACCATGATATATATGTTTATTATTATAAGTAGCACATTACAAGTTCAAAGCTGGTGTATTCCCGTTGTATTCTATGTTTCAAGCTTAAAGCCATAACGCTAAGCACATGTAACTCCATTAAAACATTTATTTTGTATCATCGACCGCGTTATTTTATTGCGTTGTCGAGACCCGTCATAAACGTCACATATCGACAACGTTCTTGGCTCGTGATCAAATTGTTATTGAATTTATTTTCAATTTTAACGCCCGCTCCTTCACCGCACAGAGCAGCTAACACAGAGAGAATCAATCGTTTTATATAGCATCAAAATTATCTACATAAATTAGCATCCTTACTAAAAAAAACACGTAAACTATATCATGACTATACTATGATAAAGGCGTTATACTAAAATAATATCTAAAATCATCCTAAACACATATCAAAACAAAAGAAAATTAAACTTTAATTATATTTAAATAAGGTTTATTTTTATAATTTAATGATTTTTCATATATATTACAAAGTATCTGTATTTCTTTATTCTTCATAGTTGACAGTAACCAGGCGCCATCGTAGATACTAACGTCAACTTCTATTTCGGTTGCAACCGCTAGTACTCATAACAAGAAGTGTACCGATATAAAATATACATTCAGAATATATAGGACAGATGTATATATTATACATATATACATGTATAATGTATATATGTATATATCCGATATGGAATATGACAATATGGTATAATTTAATACAGTAGGAACATTAATTAACATTTTATTAATCATTACTAGAATACCATTAAACTATATTTAAACCTAAACATTCTTATACAAAACAATTAAAAATATTATAGCTTTTATTTTGACGAAACTAGTTGTACAATTCTCGTGAAATTTACACGAAAAATAATTAATTTTATTTACCTTAAAGTTATGACACACATCTCGTCTGCCCGTGATCACGGTTGCTGTAAAGTAGCCGAAACATCGGGAGCATGTAGTTTAAAATATTAGTTTCATTTAAATTTGTACTCGAAAATCTTAGATCTCATTAAAGTTAAACTCAATCAGAAATATAACTAATCGATTTATCAAACTGAACTAATATTTATACATTGAATTTACTTACTCTCAAACTAAACCCGTCTATCTCATTTTCATCCTCCATAACTAATATATAAAACGCGTTCAAAACTGTCAAACTAAGTATTCGCTTGTCAAATTAATGTTACATTCACATTCAGATGCAAAACGCATATCCTGACACGCGGAAGTGATATCCGTGACGCGCTGTCTCTAGAACCTACAGCATGAGTGACATATCAGAAAAGACTTGGCTTTCAAAAATATTTAAATATATTGAAAACTTATATCTAGTCTAACTAACTATCTGTGGTCATGGTTTTACTTTCGTATGAATTCATGAACAATTTTGGTGTTAGTATCTATTGTAATGTCATTTTTTTGTATATCCAGATCATTATAATCAATTATATATATAAATTAAATCATTGAGTATAATGATTTCGTTTCAATCACTCGTCTGTATATGTCCATATAGCTGCTATGAACATTTAAATTTCACCTTATACTACCACTTAAAAAGCACTAAACACATAACCATAACAATAACCATAAAACACATGAAACAAATCATGATACTCCACGCACGGCACACTGCTCCAAGGGGCTCCAAGGGGTTTCAAGGGGTTGCAGCCCCCAACATTTATGGTGATCTGAATTTTATTGGCGACATTTGCCGTCAATATCACTTCGAGCCTCATAAAAGATTAGATGGAAATCAGCTGTTATTCATGACACATATCTGGTACAGCATTTTAAACTGACTCCAATAAAAAAATTGCTTTCGTTTCAATACTTTTCGTGTACTATTTAAAACAGCAATAGTATAAGCATTGCTTAAAGAAATGGAATTTAATTTGAGACTACCCGTTGTTCGGAATAAAACATATATTTCTTTATATCAATATCACATATTAAAGTTAAATATCAATCTCCATATTCCCAGAGCTCGTATCAAACCAAGCGAATGTCAAAACTCGCTACAAAGGCCCGTAATGCATGCAAATCCCATAGAGTTAGAGTAAAAACCGTGACGCCACTTGACGTAAGGATTGTCTTTGATCACAACACGTGAATTATTCATCCTCATCCGTTACATCGCACCCACAGCTCAGCCGTAACTGCACCCTCCACCCTCACACCCTCACACCCTCGTGAGACTTCACTATACATTCAAACTTATTTTAGATTCCTGTCTATTGAATTCACAGTACAGCTATGGAAGTCAAAAACACGTCATAATTCGTCTATCTTTTATATATATAAGAAGAGTCATGTTAGTTACACTATTTATAACTCAAGAACGGCTGTACGGATTTGGCTGGAAATTTGTGAGGATATAGATTGGAATTAGGAGACGGATATAGGATAATTTAAATCCTTTTAACAATAATAAAATTTGATAATTAAATCCAAAATCTGTTTATTAACTGCCTCCAAATCGATACAGTTCGCCTTTTCTAACTAACGCAAAGAAAGTCGCGAGCAAAAGCTAGTATAACATAAATATTATTAAAAATTAACATGATTTTATCAAAAATCTATAATATACAACTAAATGTGTTGAGCCCGAAGCCAACAATTCAACGCTTTTGAAGTCCTTTGAACATTTTTAAAGAGATTAAAAGAATCATTAGCTATTCCGATTAAGCCGACTTTACACAAGTTTGGAGGAGACAAGATGATTAAAGCGAGCCTCGAGGCCATAGCTTCCTTACCATTCATACTAATTAATTATGAACATATTTTGGATTTAAGATAATTTCATACATGTATATGTATATCTATATTTTTTCGTAAGTCTAATAATAAAGCGATAAAACCGCTGTTAAAATTTTGTTTATATAATTTTGAATATTGAATTATTAATTGGTTACTCTCTGAACGTGACTTAAAGCCAATGCCCGCGGCGGTTCGTCTTTGTGGAATTTGTCAAACCTTAATTAACTCAGAAGTTATGGGCAATTTAACTTTTTATAATTATATTATCACTAATAATTGATATCTATAGGAAATTTTTGTAACAATTATAAATTCATTACTTCATTATTTTTTAAATAATAATGTTATTTTATATATAAATAATATATTTATAATACAGATTCATATTACCGCGTATTAAATTTGACGGTCAATCCTTACTAACGCCATCTATCGGTGACAAAATATTTTAGTTTCCACCAAAGTATGACACAAAAAACATTAATAGTACTTTGGCTTTTATGTATAATAAAAAATAATTAATTAAATAATAGTAATACTCAAGAAACAATTTCACTAAATACCCTACTTCACTGTATCAAAAGACGTTACGTTGAAAGGGGTCCACAGTATAGTTTGTCAACCCTTAATTAATACTGGATTTAACCCCCGGGCCATCTTTACCTCACTGATGATAACTATCAGACTTAAACCCCTTAAAGTACATAAAACAATTTACGAAACATATGTCATATATTTCAATGTAATGCTCATGCTAGGTACAAGATTATTTTTTTAATATATGTCAATTTTAATATTACTAACTTAACTATTATATCCAAATTAGGATTCAATTAATTTAATGGGTAAAGTTACGATATTTGTATGTATTTGTCGTGCAAAATTAGTGAACCAATTTTAAAGAAATTTTGTAAATAGATAGATGTAGTGTTGGATTAACCATATGTGATTTATCGCTTTGTTTATTTGTTTCCATAACATAGGCAATTTAAAAGACTAGTTAAAAATAATCAAATAGAGTAATTCTCATAATCAAGATGCATTTCAAGCGATTATTCTTAAAGGTCTAGACTTAATGCGTCTGTTTAAAAATAAATTTTACAAGTATACTTAAGAAAACCTAATTATTTAAGTGATATCCGTTGTAATGCCATATTCTGCCATTCTAACAGGATGGAAATGGCATTTGAAAAGGCTCAGAGAAAATTTAACCTTTGCGTAGATTATCTATAACGGATTTAAATTCCCTCAAATGTTGCGTTTATTACGAAATCTTTAGATTTCTTTTATATTAAGATAATAATTAAATTGAAATTAATATTTTAATGATTCTTTTATTTAAATCTGCCTGACACATAGATTCCCGCCAGGACTTTCATATAAATTTGACGTCATTATTAGTAAATATTTTTTATTACATAATAACAACATACAAAATGAAGAAATCATAATATTAATATAAGTAATATGGCTTTATTATAACCAATTATTCCAGCTAAAGGATCAGGTTTTTGAGTTGAACCTTTTAGTTATGTATTACCGTTCAACCGTCACCTACAATTACAAGTGTTTGGCAAAAGATTTTCTCACGCCAGTGACTGGCCGTACGGGAATTACTGGCGAATGAAATCATTATGACAAAAACAGAAACAGAAATGACCTTTTATATGAACTGAAATATATAAAATTTAGACATGTTAATAAATAGTTCTTATTACATATAAATAAAGAGTAATAAATAAAGCTTTTTATTTCGTTTTAACGTAAGGTTATCGATTTAAAAACTATTTTTTTTTTATAGTTTTGGCTTATACTTTTAATCCTATTTATATTTTACGAAAATGTGACAAAAATATGTATTCATCTCATTATTTTTGGTTCCGTAACTAATTGGTTCAATAAATAAATATATTATGAACGTTAAAAAATATAGGAAATTAAATGTCACATGAAATCAAAAACTTATAATTGAATTTGATTTGAAAAATTAATTTAGAATAATTTTAAATATTCAATTAAGTATTTAAATTTTTTGATCGTACGTTATTATTATGATAATTATATGAAAACTGAGACAACATTTTTATAATCAAACTGAAGTTACTAAAATTATTTAATCTAATAATCCGTCTCTAATGTTTTAATATAAATATATGTATATTTCAAATTAAATTCAAAAATAATAATTATACCTCACAGTTTAAATCCCTTTACGAATTTTAAATTGAGTAAGTTTTGTTAAAGGTATCTCGTTCAATTGAAAACTGTTATTAAAGCTCGCATGTTAGCTGTTAACAAAAACTGTATAGACAGATGTTTCCACTCGGATGCACCCACAAGCCTCCTTACAAACAACATTGTTATTAATAAACGATCACTTCATACTACCTCCATTCGCCACACTCCGAACGATGTACAAATAAAAAAAACAATGGTACTTTTACCTCAATGAGTTTATTGCGCCAGAACAATAAATGAAGCCAATCATAATAACGTTTACTTTCAACATCAATTAATAATACTCTACATGATCAAATATCTTGCGAGTCACAATATTATCTTTAATATCCGAGTTCTTATTGCACTTCACAAACGCCAACTTAACACCCAAGCATGCCCCTATAACTTACAGTTCGTGGGATCGATGATTACGATATATTTGTCTAAATATCACAAGAAATATACAAAAACGAAATACGATAGAAAATATTAACACAATTATAATTATTAACAATTAAATATACATAGTCTGAGAGTTATGTTTGTCACCACGACGAGCGCGGATTGTACGGGTAGCGTCATGATACGGGGACGTGGTGCTGGTACAGCTGTTCCTGACGCTCACACAGCGAGGTCATCTTCTTGAAGGACTCCGAGGTCTCCCGAAAAAGCAGCTTCGCGTCATCCCGGGGCCTGGCGTGAGCTGCGTCCAGTCGGCCCGGGGATATTACTGGAGGAGAGGAGGCGGATAGCGGCGATAGGGACTCTCGGTTTGACTGAGCGCCCGGCGCGTACAGGCCCCCGGGCTGAGGAGCGCCGTTCATCAGAAAGGGCCCCGGAAAAAAACCACGATCTAGCTGCGGGAACAGACCCGCCTGCAGAGCCGTCAAGTTTCTACTATAAAACTTCATAGTTTCGGAAACGTAATTAGGAACCTGGGAAGACTCGTCGCCGTATCTCAGCGTCTCGAGTGTTGACGCGAGCCCTTTTATATCGGCGTATAATTTGTTTAACAGTTCAGCGTTAACCTCGAACGCTGGCCTTTGGTCTGGGTTCTGAGGCGAGGAAGTAGACAGGAGTCGTCTGTGGAGGTCTACATTCAAGCTGTGTCTGTCACGACTCCGTCTAGAGGGAAAGGCAGCGTCACAGCCCGTCACATCGCACGGATGGAGCAGCTTCAAGTGATCATTCCTGTAGTGCATGCGTAATGTGAAATGGTTCTGAAATATTTTACCGCAGGCGGTGCATCTGTCGGGGTTTTCTTCATCTATGGGTATTTCGAGATCATTCACATCGTTTCTATCGTCTGTTCTATCACTGCTCGCGGACGGCGACCTCACTCGAGCGAGCCTCTCCTCGATCGTGTGTAAGTCACTTCCGCTATCACTGGGTGTATATAAATCTGACCTCAGCCTCAGACCCTCACGCACGACGCTAGGAGCACTGGACTCATCATCCGAATCACTCTCAGCCTTCACTTTAACTGATTCAGAAGTCACAGTCTGTTCGTCGTTGTTCTGAAAGGGCTCCCACTTCTCAGGTTTCTGTTTTTTTAATGATAAGGGCTCTTCGTCTACATGACTAGCAGTCGATAGATTCCTAAATAAATCACTATTGTATTCTTCGTCGGAAGCACTGTACTCGTTACTCTGTGAGCATCTCGTCGGATTGCCGCTCTTTCTTTTCCGCTTGTTAGGTACCAGCGATGACTTATCATCCGAGGTGGCTGTCTCTGTACGACCACTAGTGTCTGTTATCACAACGGGTGCAGCGTCTGTATTTTTCTTTTTATTTACACTCAGATCTTCGGGCTCGTCGTTGTAACACGACGTTTCCTCTTTAGGACACTCGTCTTCAATTTTAGTCTTCTCACAGTGTTCATCTTCAGAACCATCTTCGTTGTTATCGACGTAATTACTGGATGTCTCCTCGCGCGAAGCCGACGTTCGAGCGAGGTCTAGCGGGTGGCGCGTGTAATTTTCCGGCGATGGTATTTTTCTATACATTTTTTCTATTTCACTGAAGTTACGGAGATCATCGAGAGGCACTCGCGGCGGCAGGTGTGTGTGTCCGGACGGTGGGACGAGCGGGTGTGGAAGACGTGAGGCCAGCTCGGGCGGGAGCAGCGCCGGCGGGGGCAGCGGCAGACGAGCCAGGGCCGGCAGCAGCGGGAACGGCTGAGACGACCTGCCGTCGTGCGCCGATATCTTACGTCTCACATGCGGCGAATGTAACTTAGGATTAGGGTTAGCACTGTGCCGATTACGAGAACGACGCGAACTGAACATCATGGTGCACCCCTCCACTGTACACTTGTGCATCTCACGGAGATGAACCGCCGAGAAGTGAATCTTTAGGGCGCCTTTATCGCAGAAAGTCTTAAGGCAGACGTTGCACTGCACTCTCTTCTTGCCGGTGGCGGGGTTGACGAACTGCACGCCGAGTCCCAGCGGCCAGGGCGCGGGCGGTGCTTCTCGTCGCTCCTGGTGCTCGGGCTCGTCGTGTTTGTCATCGTCGCGGCCGCTGAAGCTGGCTCCTAGTTTTCTAAAGTCGAACTGCGGCGCGGTCTGCGTGACGCGCGGCATCATGAAGTAATCTAAGCCGGCGGGGAGCTTCGCACCGTACTCTTTGGCTTCCATCACGTCACTGTCATAATATATGTGTTGGAGACGGGTGGCGCGCGACGCGGCCGCTCAGCGACTGAGGACCTGCGACACAGGTGACCGCGCGGGCGGCGCGCGACAAAGGCCGGCCGGGGGTCGGGGGGTCTTTTGGGGGTCCGGGGGGCTCCCGGGGGGTGATGGGAGGAGCGAGCGCTGGGCGGAGCGGATCGATCCGCGGTGGGGACAAGCGACACCGGCCCGGACCACTGTAAACAGAGAAGTAAGGCATCACACGTCCTTACGTAACTAGTATGTAGAGTTAGATGTACTGTGTGTACATACATACATATAGGAAGGTGATACGTATCTATATATGTATATAGATACGTGTACCACCGTGTTGTAGATTCATTAAATCCATGAAGTCTTGTTTATTACCTTTATATGACTCGGATAGCTAACGATTTTATGTGACCTTAAAATGTCATACTGTGTAACATTATAAGATATTTTGGTAACCGTTCAAATATATTTTAAGATTACAAACAAACATAAAATATGAATTATATTTAGTTATTGACATTCTTTAATGAATTTATGAGTTCTCTAAATATAAACACGTCTTAATTTCCATAAAAGTAGAGTCTTATAATAAATCTAATTCTAATAATAATAATATTGGGATTATAATATATTTTTAAGATTCTGACTATTAATAGCAAGTTACAATTGATATTTTAAGATGTACAATAAAAGGATATTTCTTAATTTCAATAATTGTCTCTCCTTTTCTATTCACTGTAATAAAATATTCTGACGAAACGATGTAAGTAAGCCACCATGATAAGGTATTCCTTGAGATTCAAAACCTAGTTTTGATAGTGATGTCCATCATTAAAAACGTTTAAAAAATAACACCAATGTAATTTTATTATTAAAAACCTTCCAGTAGTCACGCTTGTTATATATAATTATAAATTTTAATTGCCATCAAATGATCTTGACATGAATCACATACATACATGTATTCTTTGTTTTAAAATATAGATAATACTGATTTATTAAAGAATTTTATTGAAGATATATTAATGAAAACAACTAAATTAGTTTATATAATTTTAATAATAGTTTTATTAATACATTTTCTATACAAAAATAGGACGTAATTTAAAGTGTAACAATCAATGTGAAAGGATTACGCTAATGTTAATACTACTAACGCCATCTGTTATTCGCTTTGGAAATTAATCTCTGTAATGGTTTCGCTTCATTAATAAAGATAGTTTTAATACAAGGAAATTGTTTTATTATGATTTTTACATATAAACTTCTGTATGAGGTTATACAAAAGATAATAGTTACCGAAAATTTGAGACTTTGATTGTAGTTTTCAGATACCTTTGTCTTTTGATATCGTTGTACGTAAGCCATCGAGAAAGTATACCTAATATTAAAAAGTTATTTAGGGAATCTTAACGGGAAGCTATGAAATAAACAAGATCAATTCAATACTTAAAATAAAACCTGTATCATCTTTTCTTCAAAGTCCAAACCATTTCTCGTAATCTTAGATTTTAATTAGACACTTAACAACACATCCGTCTTCAATGGCGTTACTTTAAAAGTTTTTAAAACGACTTGAAAAGCACTCCAAGCAACCACAAAACAACAACCACCCCCACTTTATACTCAATGGTCGCCTTTATAGTTAAAACACACAATACATTTAAGTTCAGTCGGTTAACCTAGTTCCTCTTAGAGGATTTGATACAAAAACACACCCAATAGTATTCAATTGATATATTTCTTCAAAAGAACTGTTCTAAATATGTATATTTAAGCCATAGAAAAATCAAATATATACTGTTTTTTGTGTTTTTGGATATATTTATATGTTTGAAAAGTCTCGTAATAATCTTTGTCATCAATAATTTAGACTTCTACTTAGAATATTTAACTCAATTTATTTCTGAGTTATAACACATATAGTAATTTCCTCTTTAACTACATGAATCTAGTTTCCATGAACGTCAAACGTTCAGTTCAGCGTGTAGTGTAGGTACTCGTACTAAGGTGGCGAGTATCAACAATCTATTTTTCGTATAAAGTCATACTGTTTGATGTCGTATCGCACCTTATAAAAATGATTATTTTCAATCCCTGGAACCAGTTACAATTACTCTACTATAGCTCCGCGACGGGTAAACATCTCTGTTTTATTGAGTGGTACAATTACAATCAAAAATATATATAAATAAAGCTAATAAAACATATATTAATTAAACATTTGTATATATTTCTACTGGCTTATTGACCATTAATTTGATATTTATGATATATTGACAAATGAATGCATTTAATATCTTTTTGCTTTTGTACCTTAAACAAAAAAAAAATTACATTTGGATCTTATAATTGGAAAGTAAATAGATACTTTTTCAATCGTAGTTGATAGTATCAAAATTTTATATTAAAAACTACTCTAATATTATCGCTCTTTCTATATATCCGCTTCATCTTATGTCTTGTTCCTCGTCTATATTACACCGTCCGAGCGAGCCTCGTAACATAAACACACTCTCTTTTTGTCCTAAGTGATCCGGCTCTGGTCAACGTTGGTTTTATATCGGGTTAAGAGTAATGCACACTTCACTTACATATATTTTAATACTAAAATAAACCTTATATATACATATTTAAAGGAGATTATTCTATTTCAATTATCCAATCAAATAATTTAGCCAAGTTCTATTATTGGGAGCAAAATGAATGCTATAATATAAAGCTGTGTATTAAAAGACATCGTGAATATTGTAAATGCTTCTCAATAGTGAACCGAAATATTTATTTTGAAGCCCGGCCACATGTTTGTTTAGATTAAAAATATTTCTGGCTCCACTTGCGCACGTCGCGATGAGCACGAGATATCTCTTGAAGCCTTGTGTTACAAGTCAAATTATTTTTAATCTATCTAATTGTAATATATCACTACTAATTGAACGTCTTGTTTACGGACTGATAGTTTTTTTGGTATACATTTTAATAATAAGGTTATCTTTTATATGAAATTAAATGAGTATTGAATAGAGAAACTTTTCAGCATTCAATGGATTTATTATGCGTGTGTCGGGTCCATCGTTGTAAGGAGAGGAGCTTCAATAGTGACTGGTACTAGCGACCCAGGTGTAGGTTTAACGGACTCCTATCTAAAATTTTGAATCGATTGACGAAATAACATTGAATAGATACTCTTTATGTATCCGTTTAAATAAATAAAATAGTTTAACTGATTCTATATGTAGGAAGTAAATGTTGTTAATTTAATTATAATTTTAAGTGTAACATATATATGACTGTAATTATTTTTGCCACAAACACTATTTATTGTAGACACGATCGCGTGATCATTCACATTATCATTTGAAGGATTGTTGAATTCTTTGTTCTTTGTCCGTTCGACTAACAGAATTATAAGCATTATTAAAATTATATCAAAACTATAATTCTAATATACATAAACTGTGTTTTCATTTACATTACCATAAACTACTCATTAGCTGTAAGTACTTATATAAAATTTGACATTCAAATTCTTAAAAGTATAAAACATATACATTTTTTTCATATCACATACAGAATTTCGATTATATAAAAGCAATAAAATAACTAACAGTTTAATTAACCGTGAACTAATATCTGCTTCCTTATTAATAATATATGTACGTATTACTAAATTTCTAGACGTAATAAAAGCTTTTATTCAAGACCATTTATTCACATTGGTAAGATTGTGTATAGATTAAACCTTCCCAAATTTTTTCCACCTTTCTAAATCCTGGCAATGATTATCCATCTTCATGGAAAGAAATCAAATAATTTAAACTAATTGCGTAAATTCGCTATAACCAATCACCTTCAACGAACACAAACTAAATAATTTTATACATATTATTATTTTAATTATTTAGCAAAAATAAAATCAAAATTTTATTTCAAGTACATTACAAATAATTACTTAATTAAATAGTATGTAAACTATGTAGGTAACATTGGATATCTTTATAATAAATAAAGGACAATTGATAGTATATTTGAAACTATTTAAAATTTAAACTATTTAACCATAGATGAAATATGAACTCATCTAAATAAATACAATTAAAATTAATAAAAAAAATCTCTAATTTTGAAATCGTAATCTGTGTCTTAATTTTTATTTAGGTACAAACTTTTATAATTCTAAGATAATGATGAGATGTATTTATGATTTAACATTAAAATTGGTGATAAATATAATACAATATTAGGAATTCATCATCATCAGCCTATCAGAGCCCACTGTTGAGCTGCCTCTTCTCACATGGAGAAGACTTCTTAATCACCACGCTTGCTCAAGACGGGTTGTTGATTTTAAACTTATAATTTGGAATTATAAGTCCAGGTGTCCTTATCATGTTTTCCTGCACTGTCTGTCAGTGGTGTCTAAATACTCTTAGGAAGTACATATGAGTCAGAAAAATCACATTGGTACTCGCCAGATTTCGAACCCGCGCCCTCACTTCGAGAGGTGAATTTTTAACCTCTAGGCAACCACGACTTCTCAATTAAAATCAACTTAAATATATTATAAGGGTTGTTTTAGATTGTATTAAAAATAATAGCTCTGTTACTAAGTGATCAAATGCTATCCAAATTAAAAACCTTGACCTGAAAATTTTATGTTAATTAATTCATACATTCATGTAATTTAATTCACTCATTATTATAATCAGATGATGTGTTCTTAATCACTTTATTCTAGATTCATTATACTATATAATATTTATGTTTTTAATATTAAAATTTTTCTTCTCCAAAAATGATAATAATATTGACTTATTGTTTTTAATTGTACCGACTACAGGTTTGATTAAAGCTTTGTTTAATTCATTGAAAATTTTTATTTTATAAATCTCAGCTTAATTAATTATACCTTTTAATTTATTATAATGTGATTTTTCTCTTATCATCTTGCCACATATATAAGTAAGGATTTCTATATTACTCAAACGTAAAAAGCTATATTAATGAACAATTAAAACGCCAGAAACAGTCAATTTAATTCAGACACAAAGCGAAGGAAACAAACTGTTACATAAAACATCTGCCCAACTAATTACAAATATCTGTGCCAAATGGAAAATCACATCCTTTAACCTCCAAATATAATGACGGGACACATCAATCCTACGATTTACGGACAATTAATTGATAAACACACTAAATAGGACTCTATTGCGACGTAATAAGGTGCTGTGTATATATAACAATAGTTTTTAATATAACATTTGTGTGGTTTTTAAATTGATGAAGTAATTCAAAGAGTTCGACCGTGTAACGCCTGCGGATGCAACAAGTAAAAGCAATGAATGATACTTCGCGGTTTTGGACTTAAACTTATGATTTAAACCACTTAACACTGTCAAACGATATATATATGAAAAAAACATTAGTCCTATAGAAAATATATATTATATTACATCAATAATTTAATTGTATTATCTTAATACATTAAAAATAAGATCATTGGTGCATTGTTTATTGTCTTTGAATATCGTTAACAGAAATAAAATGACGAAATAAGCACAGCTGTATAACTCTTTGCCTCTAAGTGTTGTCAATTCAAAATCTCTGTTTATTATTTATAATATATTAATTGTAGTTATAATTTTTTAAATTTCTTTTTTAAGCGAACTTTGTTCTTTTTGGAAATAAACTTCATTAAACCTGAAATACTCAAAATTCTATACAATTATTGTCGACCATACATATATGTAGATATCATTATATATATAATAGTTAAAATATTAAACAAGTGGCGTGTAAGCGTCAAGGAGGACGTATGTGTACAGAGGAAGTCCAACCGCGGCCAAGTTACTCGCCGGAGCGTGCGCTTGCGCAACCACGGCACGCGATTAACGACGCACAGATAAAACAACTATAGCAAGATGATATTTAATTATTGCTCTTATTGTTCGAAACTATCAAGGTTTTTGTTTAATATTTTTGATATTACTACACTTCAAAATTAAATTCAATATTACGCTTTTTTGTTATAAGAAAATCTGGATATTTTTAAACAATATATCAGACTGCATACTGATCGGTTGATTGATCTCAAGACAAATCGAAAGATTTATCTGCAGACTTATCAGTCCACTGATTGTCTCATACATTTAATAAATTCATTGTTTATTACAGCCTTAAGCATTATTTGCAACACCTCAGTCTCAATTATACACTTTTATTATACATATTTGTATTTTAACAACTATTTTGTAGTCATTAACTACTTGACAAAAATTCAGTTTATTAATCAAAATATGTCATATCAAAACATAACATCAAATACAAATCATCACACAAAACTTTCATTTAAATTTTCATCTTGATTTCAAAGAAAAGTTTTCACATATATATATATATATATATATATATATATATATATATATATATATATATATATATATATATATATATATATAATATAATTTCTTTGTGCTCCACAGTTAACTTCGTTTAACAGATGAACAAGCAATTAGTTACTGCACTTGACAATTATCACGAGTCACGGGCATCATTAATATAATGTCGACATCCGAATTTTCATTTAGCAGTGACACACAGTCAGTGAGTTCTGCTGGAGACGGAATCGTACAGTCATGTTTAGATAATTTATTAAAAGTAACGAACTGTGTTGTTAACGGGAAAAGGAGAAATGCATCAACTCGAAGAGATTTAAAAGAAAAATATTATTTACCAGTACTTATTTTGTTGTATTAAAATCTTTTTTTAATTTATTTTTAGTTTAAACGAACAACAAACTTATATGGAATTGAATATATTTTCTATCAAAAACTTCGAAAACATATTTTCTCAAGTCCATTTTCAAAACATTATTTCAAATCCTCCATCAATCGTTGAGTTTGACTTTGAAAAGTCGAAAATAAAACTTATTATTACTTTATATATAACTATATTATTACAATAAAATTTTGACCTTACTATAAAATGAGTTATCGACAAAACGCTTCTCAAACCATCCATATCTAGCCTTAAAGAAAATGTGTTAACAAAGACATTTTATCAATGATATTTTTAATGGAGACGTAATTTACAATTTGTTTACTATACACGGAGTGAAAGTACGAAATGTCTTCGTAAAGGGCAGTATCCACCAGATCGTTATGAATGCTTTAATGCGACCATTATGCAAACGCATTAGTATCCCTCTCTTATAGGATTTTATGGTACAAGACATAAGATATAGCGATAGTCAAATAAAACGCCTTGCGATATTTTCTAGCAATGTTTTTTTACTTCTTAGCTTACTATTACTCTATATTCTAAGGATTGTGATGAAGATTTGCTGGAATAGCATAAAAAATAAGCCGAGTTCATGCAGGAGAATGTTCCCGAGGGATAAATGAAATTGTACTCTGAGCGATGAAAACGAAAAATATTAAATTAAAAATTTAAATTTCCTTAGAATTAACAGTAAGTTAATAATTTTCTCTATTTTATATTTACAAGCAATTAATACATGTTGTTGTAAAAATAGTAATCAAAATTAAACATTTTAGACAATTTCATCTCGATTTGGACCAAAACCGTAGTATTTTTTCGCTGATCCCTAAAATGGCAGGATTATAACCGCCTTGACATCATACCCCGTCGACTTCTTTATACACAAATGTTTCTTTCCTAATTGATTTATAGTGGAAATAACATTTCTTAAAATTTCACTAAAGCAAAGACATTAGATTGCTTTTAATGAAATATAAAACATCATCAAAAATATAACATCAACATTCGTCCCTTTTTACTAAACTGTTTTTAAACATAATATTCCTAATAGCAAAAATCTACGCAACAAAATGCCGCACCTTTAACAAACAGCTATGAAAAAGAAAAATCGGTCCCTTCTATAAAAAAAGTGAAACCTATAATCCTGTCAAATCGCCATTGTCCGTTGACACGGCCGAAACGAACGGAAATGTCGTGTTTTGTAACAAAACGGGCTCAACAAGTTGTTACAAACACCCCCTATTGTATTTGTCACCCTTATACGACAAAGCCCTTACATTTTCATACAATTTTCGGCTTTATACCGCCATAAAAAACTATGAAGACACAGTCTAAATGTATACACAATTTTCCCATACAACATCCAGTATAGTATTAGTGAACGGCAAAATATTATATGAGTATTCCTTAACCTGTGGCAATACGACCCCGAAATGTCAGCGAGGGGTGCGTTCAAATTTTTCCGACGGAAAAAAAATATTAATAACACAGTATTATCGCCTTTTACTGTTCATTCTTACATAAATAATGATAAAGGGAAATTAAATCAAAGTCTTATTAGGATATTAAAAGTTTCGTCGGTCTTTTAATGTCTCTTGTGGTGTTGAGGGAACTCGTAATTCACTCAATTTTCCTAAATGGATGTTATTCAGGTTATTAGAGGGTTCCAATGTTTTCTTCATACTATTTTCTTAATATATATTTATATATAATATTCGATACAATTCAAATGAAACTATACGCAAACCCAAACAAATATATATAGTCAATGCACAAAATTCCCTGCGGAGACTTGTGCCGGCCATGTGTCTTGTCTTGCGGACAGTGCCTTCCTAAAAACACTTGATACTTTAACTTAATATATATTTATCATTATAAAATTCCTATTTAAATAATAATATGAAATATTATATATTGACTTTTTATTCATTTTATATGTTAATAAATAACAATTGCAATAAACTTGTATGATATATTAATTGAGTGCATCAAGTATCAAAACTTTTCGTTCCGTATATATACAGCTGATCATTAGGGAAATCTGCAGAAGCCAGTGATGTTTAATTTATACGGCCAAATATTCTTAAACTATCGGGTTTGTGGCCCGTCAATTGGCGTTGTTTATGGCTAGGCCGAAAGTCCGAATTATCCCTCCTCAAGAGACCGAGCTAACTTAAATATATGCAGAACACAGTGAGATAGAAAACGAAATTGCTACACAGATACCCAGTTTTAATGCAAAATTTATCATGAGAAAATTAAATTACTTTCAAGACTAAGAAACTTCGAAAATTCGACTATGACATTTTAGCTGTGATCCAATACAAAATGCTCGTATGTAAATGATCTTGAAGCGGCGTGTGTATTTAACATAATAAATTTCCCTCGAAAACTCAAATACTCCCTAAAAGGCAATAATATCAAGTGTCACAGAGTTACGTACGCGTGAACTCCGCACACATGCATAAAATCCGCATACATAAAGTCCGCATACATCAAGTCCGCCGAAGAGTAATAACGACCAGAAAAATCCACGTCACTGAAATATGGCGTCGCTAGGGTTGGAATTAAATGCGTTCTACTATTTATATAGCATATTCTTGATACAACACTAATATGTCTAAAGCATCATATAGAATTACACGTAATTATATGATTGCTAGCAAAATTACTGATTAAGGAAGTTATAAAACATATATTTCAAATATATATATGATATTGTTTAATTAGAATGTTTGTTGTTTGAATTAAATTATAGTTGAAATAGCAAAGCTTGGAATACAGTAGTGGCATCCTTTTAAGAGCTAACATATGCTAAAAAGTCTGGCATAAGTAACTGCCCCCCAGAGTGGCATATAACTGGCATGCATAATGCCCGCCCGCTTCTTACCGCCAAATCGTTTGTGAATACGATTGTTTCCTTCAGATATAAATTATATGACCTCACGCCATGAATATATGTATGAGGGCCAAATTGATATTACTCTTTTGTTGTGTACACTTTTGTTTTATGGAATTGGTTTTTTATGTGACCGATATACCGAGTCGGGCTCAAATGAAAACATCCCTGTTATACATGCGGATTTGCGGTATTAATTACGAGTTCACTATTAAAAACGCTTGAAGGATGATTCCATACCGCTTAGCTTCAATCATAACCTTTGAAATTTATATCTACCATATTTTTTTTTAATTTACACGAAATGGAAAAGCAATCATTTTGAGTTTGCGGACGACTCAAAGGGTTGGTTTGGTAATATTTGTCCAGCTTAATAGTGTTGTCGTCTCTATACCGATTCATCTATGTTACGTTTAATGGAATCGGTTTTTTATGCTCGCTGATTAATATTTACCGATCAGCTCTTATATTCATATTGATCTATTCAAACCGAATAGATTGCTAGTGTTAAAGAAAATGGAAATTATTAAACGAAAATTTATACTTAATAAAATTAAATTAGGATTGATAGAATGATTTTAGAATTCAATTAAAAGATACAAATTTATTGCTTTCATGTACAGCATATTCAGCTATTCTTATAAAGGGTAATAATATATATTTTTGTAATTAATTCTTCATTCGCACTGGAATTGTGGATTATTTTATTTGTTTGACGAATCATAATCTTGATTACTATGTGGAGAAAACACGATGGAGTTTGTCGAATGGAATAAAGACGTTTTTTTTATTTATTTATTAATATAATTTTTAAATAAGTCTGGTTATTCTGATAGTTTATATCTAATCTTGCTTCTTAAGTGTCATTTATGTCAAATGTCAGACTGACATTTAGTGATTGCCCGATGTACATTTATATACAGGGTGTATTTGACATCAGCTTTACGTAAAAATGACATAAATGCACTGCAAATACAGCATAATGACGAATATTCTAGAACAATTGATAACCAAAGACATCCATCTCTGTTACACTTTAATTAAACAACAACCTATGATATATTGGTTATGCATATTAAATGATTAATCTCTGCTGCGTCTACTAATATGCACATCTTAATCAGCTTAGCTAATAATGTGGAAGGGTTTGAACTATGTATAACTTTACGTAGTACCTAAATAGCACATAGTAATATTAATTACGGAACAATTTGTTAGTAAATAATTGGCAGTAATATTATAAATACTATATAATTAGTAGTTACAAAACTAGCTCTCAACCTTATCTCCGCTCGTGAAAATGGTTTTTTCATTAAAATTTTCATAAAAGAACAAGAATACGTATTTCATTTATAAACGAAACTTAAAACCATAGACTTTTGTAGGCGCTAGTTAGAAGGACAGTCTACCAAAGACTTTATATAAAATTTGTAAGAAATAAACTTCTACCTTGCAATTTCCCAGATTTAGCCAGGGTCTGCCTTACATGTTGTGAATAATTTTGGCTAATTGTTTTTACGACCGGCCGCCTGCCTGACATCAACCCTCTTTTAAGAATGCATTAATCAGTGATGTCTAAATACTCTTAGAAAGTACATATGACTCAGAAAAATCACATTGATATGTACTTGCGCTTGCCAGGATCGAACCCGCGCCCTCGTGCATGAGAGGTGGGCCTTTTAACCTCTAGGCCACCAATGACTTTCTAAGAAATAAACTATTTACAAAAATCCCTATATAAATCTTTGTTATACGTATTAGTAGATCCTAAATAAAAGATGCTCCCGCCATTTTAAGTAATGAATCCAAAGACTTTTCCCATTAGTGACTTCACTACTCACTAATAGCAAGATACTGGTGTTAAGTTAAATTGTATTTAGTTATTCAACACCCTGTTAGGAAACAAATGCTAAACAAATAATTTACTACGTGAATCAGAAGTTTAGTATTGTTACCAAGATATACTTGCTTATTTTTTGGAATATCAATGTTTATTAAAAATAACTTCAATTAATAAATTTTATTCCACGTCACTAAAACAAATAAAATTATAGAGAAGTTTAAAAATCATTATATAAATGTCGTAAAATCAAAACTGAGAGAGAATAAATAAAATGTGTATAAAAATTATCGTGCCTATTATTACTAGCTTTCGAAAAGATAAAAACTAACATTTTTTAATTCAATTATTTCTAAAATTTCTGAAATGATTTTAATAACATACCAGTCGTTAAATTTAAATATTTTAAAACTACTTAATTTTATGTGTTTATCTCCAAAATTAATATAAAAAATGAAACAAATAATTCAAAATTTATTTTACAACTAGTTTTTGCCCGCGACTTCGTCCGCGTTAGTTTCGTCATTAGTAATATATGTATAGCTGATCAGGCGAACTCTATTCCGTCTTAGAGGCCATAAATAATCAGTTTTTCCTGTTTCAATCAAACAGAATGATTGACATATTAGTTAGTTGTCAAATCTAATGTCAAAAAAAGCGTTTGTATGGGAAATAGAAAAGGGCTGTTTTTAGGGTTTTCCCGGCAATCATTCCATTTTTTCTCACCTTTTATACCTTCCCTGAACCTCCACGAACATTTCAAGACTAAGATAAGACAAATCCGTTTAGCTGTTCTCGAGTTTTAGCGAGACTAAGGAACAGCAATCCATTTTTATATATATAGAAGATAGAAGATTGTACTAACTGACCAAGCGAACTTCGTACCACCATATAATCAAGAAATATGTTACCTTTTTATCCGAATGAATTTAATTTCTTTATTAAGTATAACTGACCCGACAGACAATGTTCTGTCCTCTTAACTGTGATTATTAAATTCTAATTGGTATATTAATAAATCAAAAATATTCAAGATTTTTCAAAAAAAAATTACATTCAGACAAACCATCCTTTGGTCTCGACTAGTGTATAGGGCAAAGATAATCGACTTTATATAGAATATATCATTAAAATAATATTAAATCAATTAAAATAATAAATGCCCCTAAACTTTTTACCATATACATATTCCTATATATTTTTCAAAGAAAAGTATTAAAACTCATTGATCGTATTTATAACGTCTTCATAGTTTGTACTGTATTTTAATTATAACGGGATGAAGCTTATATTTACCGGCTTCTGAACTTGTTACCAAATAGTTTGCTAACCGCTCGTCATTGATTTTACGTTGATTAAGATATTTTGGATGTGGCATATTACATATATATGTATATAGTATTAATAATAATTTTCATATCAATTCATTTTAGCATTATAACTTAATGGTTAATTATTTAATTTTCATTGTTGCTATAATTATATAAAGATAATAATTATTGTAATAAACGAATATATTTTATACATCCATGTGGTAATGAACGCTTAAGTTATTTCGGTAGGAAAACATTAATACAGTTGTCTTTTCACACAAAGGGTCGCTTTAAAATAAAATAAAATAAAAACTATAAATATAGTACATAATAAATTGAATAGTTATTAAACAATTTCCGTTTTAAAGGACTTGAAATTTGCGACCCTGAATATAAAACAAGTCGTTTTTTACAAAAAGCTTGTAATAACTCTAAAATATATGGACCGATTTTGATGGTTCTTCATTAGAAAGCAAGTCCCTTGAAATGTTTTTCAGTTTAATATCGATCTAGTAGGGTAAGAGTCTCTTTATTAAAGTAAAAAACTCATGTTTGAAAACTATGAAGTAAGATTTAACCTATGAAATACTTCACGTTGAATTAAAATATAATTCCGAGATATTATTTCCAGTTTAATTAAAGTTAATTATACTATTAATAATAAACATGTTGAGAATCCTACCAAACTGTAATATAATTTATTTTCCTTACTTTTTACATAAAATAATATAATTTCCATAACCATTTGAACATCATAATTTTTGTAATTGTTTCGTTAAAGGGTTGAAGGTACAATTCATTTATGAAGTGAACATATGGTTACTTCTTTTAAAGCAGATTTAATTTTGTTTAAAAGAATCCATAAGTTTAAAAATTGTAAAGATATGTAAGATCACTTAGACACTTTAAAATCTTCTAAATAAAACAAAAGACAGGAAAAGATCAAAAGCTCTTTTTAATAAATACCTATTTGTTAATTTTCTTATAGCATTTTTATTTTTTATTTATTTATTTACTATTCATTATTTTTATTGATTTCATATATTTACGGATTTTTTCTGAACCCATTCTGATTAATACTATGTTCTCCAAAAATTAATACACTCACTTAAATTTTAACATATTATTTCTAATATACAATGTACTTCGATAAAGATTTTTTCAATTTATCCTATCCATGAAAATTTTTTCTTACATCATGTACCATGAAAAGTCTGAACGAAAACAGAGCAACTATAAGCATCACATAATTAATGTTATATTTATACAATGCTAAGTATATCACAGTTTTGAAACAGATACATCGAATGCAAGACCAGGAATGAAAAACTCTATTACACAATAAAATACTAGACTAGACTACCAAATATTTCTTTATAGGTCTACATATTTTTATCATAAGAATTTCTTGTCTGCATTATATGCTTTTTTACGAGAAGAATACCAAAGTATAGTTCAAAATTACAGCAAATTCAACCACTTATTGTGTGAACATGTACCAAACATATAATTTCAATACACAAACACCTACTCAACACGTATAATTATTATAAACAATAAACACTCTAGTTATCAAGTTATCATCTGTAAGTGCTAACATCTCAATTGTATTGTACCATTCATTCGTTCAATCATTCATCTCTTCCTCGTGAACACATTGAACGGTCCCATTCGTTCCCAATGTTGTCGTACACTACAATTATGAGCAGTTTAGCGATGCGTTATCGCGACTTGCACTCGCCACAAAGACTTAAAGCTTGATACGTAATATTTATTACGTGTAAAATTTGATAATAAATATTATGATATATATTTTTTCACAAAATATTCTCTCTTAGAAAAAATAGAGATTTTTCGTATTCGATATTGTATTTTAAATAATTGTACTAATAGAGCCTTTGAGTACAATAAATGTTTATAATAATTAATAGAGTTATATATGAAAAACATAAGGAAATGATTATAAATTTCAATGTGGAACAAACGATAGTATTTTCAACGCCCATGTGTAAAATTGAGAAGATAAGCGCTTCAAGTTCTCATTTTGTTAAAGGATTCATTTCAAAACTATCTTAGGAAATATCGTGAGAAACATAATATACAAATTAAATGACAAGAAAGCTGTATAAGGTTATGCAAGATAAGTTTTCTTAAAAAAATAACTATTGACATATGACATTGACATCTTCTATATATATAAAAATGGATTGCTGTTCCTTAGTCTCGCTAAAACTCGAGAACGGCTGAACCGATTTGGCTAATTTTAGTCTTGAAATACTCCTGGAAGTCCAGGAAAGGTTTAAAAGGTGAGAAAAATTGGAATAATTGCCGGGAAAACCCTAAAAACAGCACTTTTCTATTTCCCATACAAACGTTTTTTTTTACATTAGATTTGACAACTAACTAATATGTCAATCATTCTGTTTGATTGAAAAATGAAAAACCTGATTATTTATGGCCTCTAAGACGGAATAGAGTTCGCCTGGTCAGCTATACCTACATATATCAATCTTGACCAAACTAACGCGGACGAAGTCGCGGGCAAAAACTAGTGATAAATAAAAATATCTGTACATGAATATTTATTATCTGTGAAGATTTATACCATAAAACTAGTACCCCAAAATAAGTGTAACGTATTAAATTTATCTATATTAATTATAATGAACACTACGGTTCGATGGAACAAAATATATAAACAAAAATAATTTCCAACGACCATAAGAATAACGTTAACAAAAACAGTTCCAACCCTTCAAGCATTACGTGTTAAGACGTCGTAAAATCTCAAAAAACTCCCAGAAGACATCCAGAAGACATCCAGGACATAATTCATAATGAAAAAGTTAATTTCCACGGGTAAAACTAATTTGCATATTTTCATTCCTTCAATTATCCTTGTATATCTTACTCTCTCCGGTCCGCGGGGGGTCGTTTGATCAACCCTTTCGGAATTAATTTTTCTTCGCCAATTAGCTAACAGCGTTCTTGCCTGTCTTTATTTTGATAACGTTTTCCACTCAGCTGTTTTATGTGTCTTTTAATAGTGTTTAAATGTTTTAAAAGAAACAAAACATCTATCTCTATATATAAATACAAAAAATATATATGGGTATGTATGTTTGTGATTCTTTAACTTTAAAACTACTAAACCGATTTGATTGAAACTTTACAGCTATACAGCTTAGAAATTAGAATAAGATATAGGCTATAACTTATATATTTTTCTATGTAATTTCCACGTCTAAATATTATAACAAGTGTATTTTGTATTAAGTCACTTGTTGACAATACATGTCGCTGTCTGTGAGTTGCTATATCTATTATTTTAACAAACTTCATACATCTCCCTCTGACCCCAATTCTTACTTCCATGCCGACAAAGCCGCGGGAAATAGTATGTTGTATTAATATTAAAGAAATTTAATCTTACTCAAAATGTATGTATCATAATTTTAATATAAGTATTTGATACCAAATATCTTAAATGGTAACATGAGATATTTATTTATAGTATTTATTTGTAGTATATATCGAATTAACATAAAAAAATATCCTATCCTTTACAAGCTTTATTTTATACATATACGATATTTATTTCGCAACAAACATACTTCTTATTTTAATTCTAGACATATTTTCACATGTCAACAAAACAACGTTAAACTTTTAGAGAAAAAAAATACAAAATAAAGTTTATCATACATCAAAACTTAGTTACATCAAGTGAAAGTTGTTTTGGCTCGAACATTTGCAACACGATTTGTCACGCCAGATATCCCGACTCATTACACGGCAGAGCCTTTACAGGCGTGGATAATGATGCTATTACATAATATACTATGAATGAATAACATCTTGTATACTTATATACAAAAAAAAATACATTTGAAACACCCTGAATAGCCTTTCACTGTTAACCAACAGCGACCCGCGCCATGAATAGTCTCGTACGCTTTAATAAATGTAGGTATATCAAGTGAATAGATGCTTTTATCAAAAAGAAATGTTCTCATAATGCAAATACAAGATTTAAGAGGTGCTTCAATAGATACACTCGAGGGTCGGCTTGTAATAGGAGTGAGTTGAGATCATACTTACATGATTTACAGTTTTTGGTTGCAAATGAGACGTTATATTTTTATTGACATGTTTATTTTATTAATAATGGTAAATATTTAATGAATTCTAAGTTGTCGCGAGTCATTTAAATGAAACTAATATTTTTCGGATATACTATGTAACTTTATTTTTGATATAAACTACATACTGACGACGTTTTGGTTACTTTACAGCAACCGTCATCAGGGACAGACAGACAGACAGTATTTCGACTTCATCGTATTTTTTATATATTCTTAGTTTTAATGTATTTGTTATATTTATAAAGTATTTATAATTTTCATTAATATAGGTACATTAAATAGGAAAGGAGATTAAAAACTGCACATAAATTTAAACACCACAAATACATTCTTTTGGCCTCTTAGATTTTAATATATCATTTAATATACGTCAAAATTCTGTGTTTTAAATTTTAAAACAATGTATAATAAGCTAAAGAGATATGAAATAAGAAAGTCCCACACGACCCAGATACTGTTCAAAAAAAGTCAATAAAATGAGTTTGTAAGGCCGATAAACATTCGACCCCAGCGCGGGGTAAGTCAGCGTATGAAGTCTTATGAAAACAAATGTTGCCAAATGAAAATGTGTCTGCGAGATTTTTGTATCTTTTTTAATAAACATTACTATTTACTCCGCTTTTATTATGTGTATACGCTTTCAACTAGAAATGTAACTAAATGTTGATTAAAAACTGTTTTGAATGTAAATTGGAGTTGACTAGTAGAAATTAAACTATTTTTGTTGTTCGTTCTTATATGTATTATATTAAAGTCGCATTTTCAATCAAAGAATAAGACATATACTCAGTGAAATACATAGATATGAATCAAAGAAAGCCCGATATAGATATATTATTTCAAATACATAACCTTTTTAAGCAGCCCGCCCATAACGTAGGCTTTTTATTGCGACACAGTGACAAACGTAAGGTCACGCCCATTGGAGACAAAGCCTTCGACCACGCCCCGTGCGACAATTTCCACCAATCCAAAAATTTATAACGAAATTTTTTTCTATGAAACACCTAGTATAATAACATACATATACATACTTAAAATAATTATGTTTTAAACTATAAATGAGAACAAGAGTACATTCAATTGTATTAAAGGCTAACATAACATAACAATATTTTAAAGAATTTTAATATACATTAACAAAGTTGCATACTAAATCATTATTGGGACTAGCTGCGGACATAGATATTGAAAAATACGTGCACTGATGTTATATATAACACGCACACATACACAGTCTATCCTGGCCGGGCTGAGGGTGAGAGGGTGAGAAGAGGGTGTCAGCGGGGGTGAAGGGTGCGCGGCGAAGGGGGACAAAAAGCTCAAGTGCAGAGGCTGTATCGATCGCAACGGTGACCGGCGACACGGCTAGGTCAAATATATGAACCGGTCGTACAGAGAGAGCGAAGCGATGATATATAGCATAGCTTTATATATAACATTTGAGTTGAAAGATATGTATGTGAGAATGACTTGTTATATAGTGACATTTTAGGTGTGAGCGATTTAAAAATACAGTGTAAACTCCATATAACGACACTCGATTTAGCGACAAACTCTCTAAAGCGTCGAAATCATTTGACTTTGGTTGGTTTAGCTTGTCTACCATACAATCATACACTCTATATAGCGTCACAGCCACTCTCAATAACGACAAAATTAAGTAATAAAAAGTACCCTTTAAGTTGCTAAAATTAGTAAAAAATGCGCAGCTGTGTACGTTTTTTTGTCGCTTTGTTATCCTAGCCCGCAATAAACTCCACTGTCGTAATCATGCATACCAAACTTTCTAAGAAATTCGTTCTTCACCAATATGCCTCAATATCGCAAGATATGAATAAAATACGTAAAAAATACAATAACATTACTGGTGCAGCAAAACACGTCAAACAAAAACAACAGACTTTATAACATTCTTTTTTATGTACATAAGTACTAACAGTAGTCGGAAACAAACTTTGTCTTTTTCTAATTCTGATTTTTCTTCCCTCTATTTAACGGCAACTCTCTATAACGCACTAAAATGCACGGTCCCTTCAGTGTCGTTATATAGAGTTTACACTGTATATTAAAATTTTTCCCAAGTATTTATTGAGTATCAAAATTAATTGACGTTCATCTGTTAAAATAAATCGAATACATTTGAAAATCTGTTTAATCTTTTTTTACTACAATAATGACAAACCTAATACAATTTTATTCGAAAAATACTATAAAGAAATTTAATATCGATCATTATTTCTTTATATATGAATGCTCTTTTAATTATTTGAAGCAATAATAAATATTAATTTGAACTCACTTACCATTAGTGACTAAGAAACGTTTGATGAATTACACTCAACAAGCAAAGTCACACCAAATACATAGTTTTAAATGAAAATACATATAAATCAAATATATAATGAGTGTTCGATGTTCGCTGTGCCGTTTTTAAGTGGTATTTAACGAACTATTTCCGCAGTGGAATCAAAGTACTCCATCGATTGCTGACTTGGTCGACTGATTAGGACTGTGGACCATAGAAAGATATAATATACAAAGCTATAAAAAGCTATAAAATATGAGTCATTATAATATGTATGTGAATGAAATAGGTTGAAAATTTTATTGAGTTATACAGTATTTCATATTATTCTACGTCGATAAAAATATTAACCAAACTAGTGGAAGAATTTACACGGATAAATATATATAACTTATATATAAAATTCTTGTGTCGCGGTGTTAGACAGAGAACTCCTCCGAAATGGCTGGACCGATTTTGATAAAATTTTGTGAGCATATTGAATAGCTCTGAGAATCGGCCAACATCTATTTTCCATGCCCTATAAGGTTGTTCAACCTAATTTTTTTTTATTTTCAGACGCAAAGTGTTTGTTTTTATTTTTTTATAATTTTTTAAGAAATTACATAATACCCAACATTTTTACTTTTTTAATAGCAACCCCTATTTTTTTATATGGCAAAACAAGGTTTGCTGGGTCAGCTAGTATTAGATATTAATTTCCTCTTCAAATACTTCAACAGCGACGTCATCAAAGTACTTACTTACTCAATAAGTCTTCCAAACAGATATTAAACCTGCAAATAACTTCAATCCCCAAACAAATATTAACGCGACTTAAATAGGACAATAAAAATCTTGTTTACATACGAATTGAACAGAATAATATATAACACAGAGCCAACAAGACAATTCTATTAAATAATTTACAGGCGCTAAAAATTTCTTATCCGCTTTCTTTATCTTACACTATATGTATCATTGTATAATTTTTTCAAAGATTATTTATGTAGAAGTGACATAATATGGGTAGATCATATGTGTTACTGAGAAACAGGGAATAGTAGATACTTTAATACCTACAACGAACAAATAACTAATTTATTTTTTGTATTTATACGCCGAATTTCATATGAAATATAAAAAAATAGTGGTATTCAAGATGATAATTATTTTTTTTACATATACAAAATAATCTTTATCGAAACGTCGTAAGTATGTAGTAAAATAGTAAAATATACCTTCTGCATAATATTAGTTAAATTCAAAATAATCTTTGTCAAGAATTCCAAGTGTACCTAATTTGAGTTGCGACAACCCTGTGATTAAATTTTAATATTTGAAAAGTGTATTTCGTCGAGACGATTGCTGTGGGGTGTCTTTTTACGTCTGTTTGTTTCAATTTTCATTTGAACGTAATCCAGTCCAAAACAATATAAGCATTCCAACGGAACGATTACGTAAAATTTACGTAGCACCAGATTTTCATAACAAAATTTAATGTTATTCTTGAACTATTTAATTTTAGCTCTAAATATTAATAACGTATCATTTTTATGAGTATAGAAGCATTTCGATATAATTTGGCAACATCTATCTTTGATGTTCGCATCGTAAAAATTCATAATATGTATTCACACTGAAAGTAGACCGCAATCTGAAAAACAATTCCAAGAAAACAATGGAACGGCTAAGAATGAGGAAAACTTTACATAAAAGATATCATAAAAAATACATATAATATTTATAACAAAGACTAGGAATTAACACCATTTATTCAATATAATATAATCCCTACTAATATTACAAATGCGAAAGTAACTCTGTCTGTTCGTCTGTCTGTTACGCTTTCACGCCTAAACCACTGAAATAATTTTAATTAAATTTGGTACAGACATAGAGTTTACCTTGAGGAAGAACATAGGATAGTTTTTATCCCAGACTTTTGAAAGGTTCTTTTGGAAACGCGATATAAACGAACTCCACGCGGGTGAAGCTGCAGGCGGTAGGGTAGTAAAAGATAAAACTGATATTTTTCGGATATACAACGCGGCTTTATTTTTGATAAAAACTACATACTCCCGACGTCTCGGTTACTTTACAGCAACCGTGATTACAAATACGAGATGTAGAAAAATAAAGTCGCGTAGTAAGTATATACGGAAAATATTAGTTTCATTTAAATGCACAAAAAATAAACATATGAAATTAAAGAATGGATACAGTAACCGATGGCTGATTCGGAAACTATCTCTGGACTAATAGCGGTATTAAATATTCATCATGCAACATCACCAGACAAAATAAAATATATCCTGCGGTATAAAACAGGTAGCTGATACTATAAAAATCTTGATACTTTATATATCTTCTTCTTCGCCCTGGCAACTTCCCAGGTTTAGCCAGGGTCTGCCTTACATGTTATAATAGTTTTGGCTAATTGTTTTTTACGACCGGCCGCCTGCCTGACATCAACCCTCTTTGGGAATGCATTAATCACCACGCTTGCTCATGACGGGTTGGTGATTTCAAAGTTATAATTGAGAAATTATAAATCCAGGTTTCCTCACGATGTTTTCCTTCACCGTCTGTCAGTGGTATCTAAATACTCTTAGACATAACATATGACTCTGATAAATCACATTGGTACTTGCCAGGATCGAACCCGGGCCGCGCCCTCGTGCATGAGAGGCAGGCCTTTTAACCACTAGGCCACCACTGATTAACAATTACATATCTATATAAGTTTAAGTAAAATTCATATACTTCAAATCCCAATTATTATTTTGAATCATGATTAAAAACCAAATCTTTTTTCTTTATATACGACTATAGATTGTTTTTGTTCAAAGGGATAGATTGTCTTTGTGTCCTTCAAGTATCAAGACTATTAAAACTAACTAAATTTCCCCAAAAACTAAAATGGCAACATTATAATAGCTGTTTATTGAATTGCTGCGATTATTTTAATAGTTCATCCGGTGACTGACGTGTTGGTCATGGATTTAAACATTTAAAAAACAACCTTATATATATGGAATAAAGTCTAAAATAGCTTAATTATTTTGACAAACAGAAGCTTGACCGATAGAATAATTATGAGATTTCTAAATCTTCCGAAAGAAATTTAGGGTTAAGCAAATTGTTAGGTGCATTGGATGCTCGTTGTGCCTAACATGACAAAGAAATCGAATAATTATTAAATACTCTTAAGATATAATAAATATATAAAATGAATACTAATGATTATTAATATATACATATATATATATTCATATATATAGTTGGAGACAGTGCAAATCCGCGTAAATAGCATTGGATAATTCCGCTTATCTACATTGGAAGCAGATTATCAGAATAAAGTTTGAGCTGAAGTATTTTCTATATAAACGAATGAATAATAAATTAAACACTAAATAATTATTAATTGTGAAAAAATTACCTTAAAAGACGTTAATTTAGATAATATTTCAGCTCAAACTTTCTTCTGATAATTTTCGTTCAATGTAAATACGTAGAATTATCCAATAGTAGTTACGCGGATTAGCACTACCCCGACTATAAATCTTTATTATAAACTTTAAACTTAATAACAATTTTTATTTAGGTTAAAGTCAATCGTTTTTATTGAAAAATTCAATCGTAAAATTGTTATAAAAATAACACCACACAATACACAGTAGCATCAAAGCTAAACAATCTTCAATAGCTTAAATGTCCCCAACTTAAAGCTACCCTCAACTGAGGGATTGTTACCCTCTTGTGATAGTGACACACGGACAGATAGAACAACTACCACAAACTACGTTATTTTGTACAACATTTAGATATTATGTACAAAATTGTAAGATAATTTGTACAAAATTGTAAGTTAACGTGTACAAAATTGTTAGATAATTTATACATAATTATTACTCCGTATAACAAGTTTGTCCTTTAAATAACATGCTTATTAAAATCGATTAACCACTTGTGTTTACTTTATTGGGTGCTACAGATTGCGTTCACTTTATTTTGTATAACATTGTATACATCGCTAAGTTGTCATTACACCTTAAATACAAAACCTTTTATTACGAACTGGTCTTTGGAACTAGTTTAGTTCGTACAATGTAGATGATTACGTTATAATTTATGCTAACAGTGCTTAAAATATTTGTATGGACTTACGTGGATTTTAGAAAACCTTCTATTAATTTCCATTTTAAGATCACGTCTTTAAAATGTCACATGAGTGGCATTCCAGTAGACAAAATTCCAATGCCAAAAGTCACTAGGACCTAAGTGTTTTAACACAAAAAATACGGTCTTAGAACATATAAATATGAATACTCTGTATAACAATCGAACACATGCAATATTTTGTTTCATTTCTTTTACAACTATAAGTTGACTTGTGAAATATTTATATATAAAGTAATTCAGTAAAAATTACTCTAGAACTCAAGAACAGATTTAGGGTTTATGCTGAAAATTGGTTTAGAGATAGCTTAGAACCAGGAAAAAAAATTTATAAAATCCAAATTTGCATTTACTGCGTTTAAAGCGAATTGCATTCGCCCGATCTATACGTTCCCTATTTTGAAAATAACAGACAGAGTCTCGGGTCAAAGCTAGTATTATATTAAACTACAATACATTTTATAGCCGTATGTCTCAACAGCGGGTATCACGTATCTGTCACACGTCAGTATTGTCTCTTATCTTAGGGGTCTTGACCCCCTATATTTCGCAAGTGGCCATTATTTTTTTCCTTCCCATAAAGGTTATGCTAACATCCTTACGATGGGGTTACCTAACAGATGTTATCGTGTTAACATTCCTGTATGTTACACTAGGAATGGGTAAAAGTTTTATGGGTATGGGTAAAGGTTTATACTACGACTTTCTTTAGTTTGTTCAGCGATAAGGCTAGGACTTAGATTTGGGCGACTTAAATTCGACGTGTAAAGTTTGGATATAAGGTTAGTTGTATTATATGATGAAAAGTTTTGAATTGCAAATGCTTATTAAAACTTTGAATAGAAGTTATATTATTATTGATTCTTCGTCTTATTTAAACATATATATGTATGTAAACTCTAAAAGAAATACATAGTTACATGTAATTGTTTAATATACAATGTACATATATGTCTTATATATCACTTTTAGTGATGAAACTTTATTGAACGTATCCTCATGTCTTAGAGAATAGTAAATTATAAAATCTCTACATACACAAGTTTTATATGATAATGAAACTGTATTTAAATAGTTAATACCGTCTAATACAACACAATTTACAGTAATCACGAAGATTTATTTTTATTTTTTATTAGATTCGAATTTAGTCTTTCAATTTATAACATAAGGACTAGATTCCTGTATTTACATTTAGTCAAATAAGAAATCTTTTTTCCGTATAAGTTATTTCCGCTAATTTCTTTATATATTTTGTATGAAGTAGAAGCAAGTTATTGAACAAACTTACCCGCTGCATTATGGATGTGCCCTGATAGGTTTCCATAAGTGATTGATAGAGGACACTCATATAAATTATCTCATTAATGTACACGCATTTAACCCAAAATCACAAAAAAAATCATATGTCATTGGCAGAATATACTATGCACGTCTCTATACCGGTGGGTGCCATATGTAAAACAGAAAATTAAGAATTTTTGAGGTATTAACTATTATTCCCAAAGAGGGTTGATGTCAGGCAGGCGTGTCGTAAAAACAATTAGCCAAAACTATTCACAACTGGGAAATTGCCAGGTAGAAGAAGATAACTATTATCATATATAAATTAAATATATAGACAGTTAAGATTAAGTCTGTTGATCATTAAATACTGTTAAATGTATGACAAAAATATATTATTATAATAATAATATTTCCTATATTTTTTAGGTAAGTGTAGTATCAAATGCAAAGTCAGTAACGGGAATGCAACCTATCAAAAGTATATACCCATTAAAATAAATCAGTAGTCATGAGATGAAGGATCGATGTTTCCTTTGTTGTGTTAATGGCTACGTACTCTTCATTCACAAGTTTTTAATATTATTATCTATATATTATATAGGTAAATCACATAAACTAATTATTAGACATTTAAGACATTCAAAGAAATCCCGTCTTTGTAATCACGGTTGCTGTAAAGTAACCGAAACGTCGGGTATGTAGTTTTTATCAAAAATAAAGTCGCGTAGTATATCTAAAAAATATTATTTCCATTGAAACATTTACACTGATTAAAAAACTCATCATTCATTAAGTTTCTAAACGGTAGATTGTCAATTTTCTTTAACTTCGTATCAGGATACGGAAGTGTAATAAAATTTAATATTTACTTCAAGCTTACTAAGGGTTTGTATGATTAAACTTAAAACACACACTTACCAAATTTCCATTTATAAATCTTCACTCATTTCTTGTAGGTATATGAAGTTTTTTTTTATCAATCAAAGTATTAAGAGTAGGACCAAATAAACATCACTTAATAATAATTAATTTTTATTTAACGTAATGAACGATCTCAGTAGTATCAAAGTTCTTAGTTCATTCACAAATATATCTTTACATAATTCGGTATAATACTAACACATGATACTGGCGAAATTTTTAAAAAACGCCACTTAGAGAGAGTAAAATTTTGTATAGCATTAATTTAAAAAAATATAAATTCTTCGTCGTCATCATCAGCCTATCAGAACCCACTGCTGAGCTGCCTCTTCTCACATGGAGAAGGTTTGAGCATTAATCACCAAGCTTGCTCAAGACGGGCTGGTGACTTCAAACTTATAATTATAAAATTAAAAGTCCAAGTTTCCACACCGTCTGTCAGTAAAAAAAAAATAATAAAATAAAATATATGGATTTATAATATATATTATTATAACAAAGATATAAATACAATAATACAATACCTTGTTCATTTGCAATTTTCTTTAATATTTCGTGTTATCAGCGGCGTGTGATGGATGATGTTGGGGTCAGGAAAACAGAAATTACTCTTCACGCCCCCGAATAGCGTTGACATATTGTGAACATTAATTAATATTAACAAAGAAATATCAACTGACATTTATATATAGGAAAAAATACTATATTTGAATTTGGAATACTTAAGAAAAAAAAAGCAGTCAAAGCATCTATCAAACTCTGGTATTAGCAATCACAAAATGGCGGATAAGTTGAAATTCAATAGAGAAAGAAAATATTTGGCACACGAGACAAACAAAAAAAGTTAACAGCAACAGCTAAACAGATTGCGAAAGTCAATTTCCAAATTGCCAGCGACCATAAAGTGAACCCTCCTTAATCCAATCGCGTCAACGTTTTGTTTCCTCTTTTGTCGCCCATTTTATGAAGACCCCTCCTTCAGTAGCCACACGATTTCAATACACAGCAAAACCAATAGCTAATAACACCACAATGGCTCTACTTAATTTGGTTTGCATATCATAAAGAAACAATTTCGATGCCTTCATGCAAACCAGACGCAACCTTGTAATAACATCTTAAAGACGGAATTTGAATTTGGAATGAATGTGACATGTCACCAAATAGTTTGTTCATTTTAAAAAAAGAATATAATCCATTTAGTCGCGTGGCAAAATGCTTTACAGTGGGGACGAGATCAAAAAACATTCGAATTCCGAACGCGATTCTTTCATCCAGCCGGTCAAAGGGGGTTCGAAATTTAAAATGTACTTAAATTGAATCCGTATTTCCGTTTCTCGGACGTTTTCTGTTTTTAATTTCCATTCGTGTCCATTCGAAGCTTGTTTTTGTCCATTCATAGTTAATGTTGGTGATCTTTTGTGAGAGCTCTCTGTTAAATTGGAGAGGGCTGGTTTTTAGCTTATTGCGATATCAAAAATGTTCTTTTTATATGCATGAATCTTGTTCGTTCTATCGTGTGATTTGTTATGTGAGTGTCATTAACGCAATGCACACCTGTATGGGAGACGAAAGTAATTTATTAAAAAGCCTCCGTTGTGTTTTACTTGATATTAAATATATTGTGATTGTGATTACGGTCGTTCGGTTGACTCGGAGTGTTTACTGATAGCTCATGAATATAAAATTCGATTTTTTTTTTAATAATAAAAAGCAAAGGCATAATATTGGTCATACATTTTTTTTAGGACAGAAAATGAAGTGTTTGACATATTATTGATGCTGAAATTCTATATTAATTAAAAACTATTCCTAAGATCAATTAAAACGAATTTCTCGTTAATCACTAAATACTTTAAATTCAATGTAACCAGCCAGAAATATTAAAAAAAAATAAAGCAACATACAAAGGAGTTTCACAATCAAGATTTAAGTTAACCATAACTAATCTAGCGGAATGATTGCCAAAAAACATCGGTCAAGATGTCCGGAAATATTTTTTTTTCAATCGGATCTCGTCTTTTCACACGGTACATTACGACCTGTCTTTCTGTACGTCCGTCGTAAATCGTGTGGGTAAGTGATACCCATTGGGGAATTTTATATTGACTGGATAAAACTTGGAATGAAGCGAATTTTACGGTCAATACTAATGTAAGAAGAATTTTCTAATTTAATTGAAATATATACGCTTTATCTTATCAATAGTTTCTCTACTTTAATAACAGGTTTTTTAGAAGTTAAATATACAAAAACTACTTGTTTTAATTGGTATGAAATTTTTTCCAGAAATAGATTAAAATCTCCTTTGAAGTATAGGATATAATTTAAGTAGAATATCAGTATAGTTATTTCAGAATACCTCATAATTCATTAGCTATTAGTTATTATGTACAATTTTTTTACCAATTCTAACTAAACCTAATACCAAAATTCATCAGGCGAAGTCGCAAGTCAAACTAGTATACAATATTATCGACTTCAAATATATTTTCCGTATATAAATATCAATCATAATAGTATTTAATTAAACAATATGAAAACCATTAGCGTTCTATTTCGGTATTTCCTAATATAGGCTATAAATTTATTAGAGTTATATTAAAAAATATATATGAAAATATTACACAAGGTAATATCAAGCTTATTAGTATGGGTATAAAGTTTAAAATCATTTGTATATCTTCATGTATGTCCAAATTTATTTTTGCATAGTGAATTCTATGGATTCATCATCACGACAGGAGGTCTGTCTCAAAATCCTGATAGCTAATATTCACCTCACCTTTTGTATTCTCATTATTGTTAATGCATTTGATACTTAAATACTTTTCAATATTACTTTATTCCAATTAAAAATTGCTCTGATTTGTAATCTTTACGTATTAGTAAGTAGATTTATAGTTTAGTAAAAGAATTTTTATTTCTAAGTTTAGATACAAATAAATTTATTAACGGGAAATTATTACTTTACTAAGCACCAACTACATATTTCTAAATGTTTGCCTTAGTTGTGTGCTTCATGCATTTCTTTCAAATATATTTAAAATATAATTTTTACTTCAGTGGATTCTATAACTTAAATATTCAGTACATATAAATATGTAAAATCAGTTCAAATGTTTTCTTAATAGTATTGAATGTAACGACATTACCGCGACTAACACAAATAAAAACATTAAAGGACTTTATTCCCTTGTCAAATACTCCGGCATCCCGCAAATGTCGTGGAGTTAGCTAACTGTGGAATTTCCGCGGAAAAACTTTCCTTGTAATATTTCATCCTAATACAGCGGAATATCCGCGCCGTCTTTGTTGTTTTTGTTTCGTTTTGAATTCTTTATGAATAAATTAATTTCAATGTTGCAACGCGGATTTTTGTAATTGAAATATTTAAGTCCATATAACGAAAGTTTCTAGCGCTGATAAAATTTGAGATATATAGGTTTGGAATTTCATATTTGAAATGAATAATTTACACCAAAAAGACGAATTAATTGTATTCTTCTATACAATAACTTTATTCATTTAAATGAATCTAATATTTTTCGGATATACTACTTAACTAGATCAAGTTTACTGAAAAGTATCTTAAACGTCACTAATATATAGTTTTTTACAAAAACAAAGTCAAATAATATATATACTTTATCAATAAGTATAGTTATCCCAAATATATCAAATACAAGCATTGTTTAGTTTCGCGTTTGATCAAATCCGTCAGATGAGCCATTAAATCAACACGGACGATTTGAGTGATCCAGTCGACTGTGAGCCAAATAAACAATAGTTTTACCAGCCACTAATCCACTATCTTCGCGACATCCGCTGATGGCGTCATTTCCGTTTCCTCCGGATCAAAATAAACGGAGCGCGCATCTGAACATCGGCCTTTGTTATTTTACAAGTCGCTAATGTTATGATTTGGAGACTTTGGTATTTGTACTTAAAACATTCATTAGAGTTTAGTTTGATTTTTGATTGTGTTTAATATTTGTATTTATATGATTTAATTTGATTATCTTATTTCGATTATTATTATTATTATTCTAGTGGATAAGATACACTAGTTGATCTTAGACACCTGAGCACACTGTAGAAAAATATGTTTTTCTAGTTTAGAATCATTTTGATAGTATAAAATATTGCTAAAACCTTCTACTTTCAAGTATAAAGGCAACTATTAATATTATATTACATTACCATACCTTAGTATTATGGATGTCAATGATGGCCTAGTGGTTAAAAAGTCCTCTCATGCACGAGGGCGCTGGTTCGATCTTGGCAAGTACCAATGTGATTTTTCAAAGTCATATGTACTTTCTAATAGTATTTAGATATCACTGATTAATGCATTCCCAAAAAGGGTCGTAAAAACAATTAGCCAAAACTATTCACAAAATATAAGTCAGACCCTGGCTAAATCTGGAAAATTGCCAGTACAAGAAGATAGTATAACAAAATCACAATACACATATGTAATTCATACGTGTTGTAGCATAAACAAATGTTTTTCCTCATCCCTCAATAGCTCGTTTGTACGGAATGAGACATTTCATCACGGGGTTACAAAACACGAAATAAGTGACCCTTGACCCTTACGTCGTTTGAGAGAACAGCTAATGAACTACACATATTGGGAGGGCGAGACTTGTCTTTTTACACGAATCATATAAAAATGGAAACGAAATCATATTTTAATACAAACTTTCTGCTGAAACTCTATGTTTTTAGATACAACCTACTTGGTTATTACAACTATAAGAACAAATTCGAAAGTAATTCATATATTCCTTACATATATTATCTTAATTAACCCTCAATCCCAATCATTTTAGTGTTAACCTATAGTTATATTCTCATAATAATCTTTGTTATGTTAGTTCTGTAATGTTTGCGTCTCTTCTAGGTTATTTAACAGTGGACATTGGTTAATTACGTGCGATAGTTGGGTTCCGTACGAGAGAATGATTGCTAAAGTAATGACGTGCGTCGTCTGGCTATGAGAACAGCGATTACAAACAAACAAACATACATACATATATATATATTTATATATATGGGAATAAAGACGGTAGTTTCAAAGCAATTTTTCACAATTCCCAAATATATGGCTATATTTGAAATTTATTGTTTCTTGGTGGATCCGTGCAGACAAATACTATTATTTTTGTACGTTAAACTGAATTTTTAAGAATTTTTAGATATTCAAATAATTTTTGGATAAATTTTTATAAATTCTACTCTCTAACTCTCTAAATTTTTATGACGGTTAAGATTTTGTTATCAATTCTATCGAAGAACTTTCACAGTAAAAGAGCTTCAAAAATTAGATACAAAAAGGAAAAAAATGCTTCTTTAAAATAAGATTACCTATATAAACTATATAACCATGGAAATGAACAATACTTATCACCTTTTCTAATAAATCACCAATATTCCCACCCCGTATATGTACGTGGCCCGTCACGTAACAACACGTACAACGTAATGTCATTTGGCAGTCTCACATTCACAACTGGTTTATAGCCGTTGTTACATCCGCCTTATGTTTGTTTGTTAGGAACTACATATATACAACATTATATATCATTAAAATAAAGTTCCCGAACGTAAAATCAATGAATATTAATGATATTCAAAAGAATAACATACATTTCCGAACATGATAATCAATCAGCGGGTTAATTAACCACCGAAACTCATTCGCCCCGAGCGAAGTCTGGAAACAAATACAAGTGACAAACTCATAAACATTTGTCACGACTGGACTCGAATGGCCATTAAACCGACCAGTTTAAAATGACCTCTACATATCCTTACAAATATACATTTAATATAACATTCCGCTAACAAAATAACTTGCGAGGGATCTAAATATTTTGGCGTCCTATTACTTATAGGACCCGGAACGCTAAACCGATCCCGTACTAAATTTAAACAAATAATTTACGAACAGCAATTCTTGACACTGAATGCATTAATATACTTCAGGGTTGTACCAAACAGAATTATTTTTAATTTAAATTATCTATACTAAATACTTTATTTTTATGGTAATGTTGCCATAATAAAAAATAAATAATAAGTACATAAGTGGCAACCCTGAGCTGCAAATAAATAATTACAGCCGTGACCAAGAGTCCAGTTGTGGTTGTTTTATTAATGAGAGTACAGAACCCGTTACGTGCCACGGAACCACTGAACATCTTTGAACTGAAGATATAGCTTTACTGTTATACCCATCCCTATTAAATATATATATCAGTAAACAAAGGAAGATTTTAAACTACGCATATAACCTATTTTGTCAAAAAATATCGATAAAAATAATTAAAGAAAAAAAATTCGTGTTAAAACATTTATATCGAAATTATTACTTTGGATGTATAACAAAAACTATACTATAAATATTTTACAATTTTTTTAATAATTTCACTGAAGATATTCCTTCATCTAAATTCACTTTCAACAAAAACACAACATTCTTACGAACGAAAAAAATCCATCACAAAATTAAGACCTGAACGCTGCCAAAAAATCATATTTTCCTACATTATATTAAAAAAACACCAAATAAAACAGTAAAAGTTAAAGATTTGGTATCAAAGAGCTAATGAATCTCGCATCGTGAGGGTAGCTCTCGGGAGTTAATTGCAAATACAAAACTTTGTTGCTTAACAATAACCAATCTACTTTTATTGTTCTATGTGACTTATGGCCGGGGAAATTGTATTTTGGCATCTGGCAACTAAAAGTTATAAAATAAATGTATAAAATAAAGTAGCTCCCAACTAATTAGCGTGTATCCAATTAGTTTCGTGTCTGGGAAACTTTAAGATGAGCATTCACTGAGATACGTGTATATATGGAGGTTTTTTCATGTTATTCTTCACAAGATATACTATTGAGACTTCTCTACGCTTGAAATCGAATATAATAGACATTAAAGAAAAAAATCATACTGTATATAGTTCTTTTATTATATTTTTTTATCTCAAATGCCTTATTGGACACCCTGTATATATGTAGATAATGTTCATATTATTTTCAGTTCAAACGACTTATAGAACACTCTGTATATATTTGAACAAAAAATTCATATTTTTTTCAGTTCAAAGGCCTTATGGAACACCCTGTATATACGTACATAATATTCATATTTCCAAGTAACCGTCTCCAAATCCTCCATCAGCCGCGGGGCGTCCGATACCAAAGACAATTAAAACGAATAACTCTCGTACATATGTCGCACCATAAACAATATGATGTTTATTTTCATCGATGACATTGACATTTAATACATACATTGCACTTATATTATCTGTGTATTTAGAATAATATTTATATATAAATTATAAACGTTATCTTAGCAGGTAAGGAAACAAAAATTATGACTGTCCATTGAAGTAAGAACTCACCTTAATACTAAATTAGGTGATCCATCTAAGGTCGAAGGGCGTTAAGGGCCCAATAAATTAGTTGGGGACAGCGGGGATAATAAACACGGCAAGGAAATGGTACTGCCAAATAACTTGTTAGGACTCGACACACCCACCTTGACTAATTATAGCACTTTGTTTTCATATACTTGTCCGACATTATAAGAAGTAAGCTTTTTTTACAAAAAAAAAAACATAGTTTTAATAATTATATACTTCAAATTAAAATTACTATATAACAATGTATCTAAATCGTAAAAGGAAAATATAGTTCAAAGCGCCTCGTAGAAATAATTAATTATAAAATGAATATATGACAACAAACACTTCTTGCTACATAGTTCAATTTTTGAAAACATTACACTAAAGAAGTAACAAAGCAAAACAATACATATATTCTATATTCCATTTTTAAAAAATTTACATATATTAAAACAATGCCACTATAGAACAAATTTAAAAAATCTTACAGATTCGAATTCCGAAAATCTTTCATAAACTAAATAGTGTCATTACGAAACAAATGAAGTAAAATCTTACGAGTTCCATTTTTGAAAATCTAACATTGAAAGAGGTGGCATATCCAAAATATATCAAAACATATTAAATAGAATAAAATCGAGTTCCATTTTCATAAATGTCACATCCAAGGAGGTGTCATATCAAAATTGTCATAATACATATATTAAATAAAATCATGTTCCATTTTTGAAAATCTCACATCCAAAGAGGTGTCATATTCAAAATATATCATAAGCGTATAGACAGTGAACCAAACGCATAATGCCAGGCCAGCACAGAAGACCAGGCTATCTTGCGTCTGTAGCGCATAAATATCGGCTGTGCGCTCTGATGTCCAACAAGGATGCCCACTCAATGCGTTATCGAACGGTCACTGTTACTAGGATATGCTTTTTATTTACACGGACCTTAAAATACGGCTTATATTATGCTTATATTCGTATATAAAAATTTAACAAAGTTTAAATAAAAACCAACTTCAATTTCAATATAAATAAATTCAGAACGTACGTAATACATTTACAAAAATAAAACAAAACCTATATATATCCAATAACACTTACCACACAGAATATCTTGGTACAGAGCCGTAAATAATTCAGAGAGTAAATATTATCTGTGCCTGGTGACAAAGGCTTTATCGAATTACGATTTACAATCTGTGTGATATCGTGCGAAGCTCGTGTCGCGAGATTTTTTATCTACATCTAAAGTATTGGAAGGCATTGTTGAGATATATAGGTGCTTTTAATGTGTTCTGTTTACTAGCTGATACACGCGGCTTCGTCCGCCATGTTTGTTATGATAAAGATTTTGTATGCAAAAATTTAAAATGAATACGCAGTGACATATTTTATTCTAAAGAAGTTTATTGTTATATAGTTTTTTATTAGAGATATTGTCTATGGAATCAAAAATAATATTAATTGATTTCGACATTTTATTTGACCCTTTCAACCTGTTAGTAGTTTTCATTTAATTTGATAAAAATTTATGACATAATCATTAAGAGAATTATAATTGACTAAAGGTAAATAAAAAAAATAATATATAAAGATATAAAAAAAAACTTTGCATCGAAGACGGTTAACATAAAGTCATTTAATATTAAGCTCCTTCGAGTAATTTTTGTTAAAAAACAATCATTTAAACTTTACAATAACTCAGTTTAAAACCAAAAAGTATACAATCAAATTAGATTAGTAATCCTTTCAATAAAAAAACTGCTGATCCTTTTTGAATGAAACTTTCCCGTGATACAGATTAGACATCAGAATAAAGTATCACAAATAAAAAAAAAACAAATTTATAATTTGAATAAAATCACATGACAATTATGGCGCCAAAAATATTTACAATTACGCTACAAATTGGGTGTCATTCTAATTAGTTTAATCAAAATTAATCTAAACGAAGTCGCTGGCAAATCTAGTTAAATATAACTCAATATAAAATAAAATATTTATATAAAAAACGGTTAGTACAAGCCGTATGATAAAATGTTAGTGGGACCACGAGGTATTACTTTGAAAGTTTCAAGGGAAATATCAAACAACAGATAAAATGGATTGATAGGAAACACTAGTATGTACTTTGATATAAATAAATATATACATACTTATTATATGACACTTCAATCATTTTGACATTTGCCACAGATTAAACATATACACACAGATAAGAAATCTTAATTTATATTTTGATATTACATAACCTATACCTAATAAATTAAAGTTATTTTCAATACATATATTATTTATAAATACCAGTGAACGAATGATTTCCTTTAGAACGCCATCGATATTTAACACGGTACCCTCGAGAGTCGTACACTCGTTCAAAATCATTCGCAGCCGAAAATATCAATAAAACAACTCGACCCGCGGGAATCGAACCGGAATCACGAGTGTGACCTGAATTACAAACACAACCTTTGATGGGACACTTTATTTTTTTGTAATGGCCGCCCGGCCGCAGCTTAGTGCTCGTGAGATTTACATTTAGTCGTTTTATTGCCGTTACGGCTGCACGGAAGTCATATTGGCGGGAATTTGTTGGATACTTACTTGTTGGGACGATAAAAATAAACTGCGGTATGCTCCGCGTTTACAAATGTTAGATATACATCAGAATAAATAATATATTTATATGAATTCATATGTGTAGTACCAATATAATAATATGAGGTACGTTTTCAAACAAATGCTGCCAACATGACAACAATACAACACTAAATCGATCCAAAGACAATTGACCCCGAGTTCTTGTGTTTATGGGAGGTAATTAAAAAGAAAACAGACAAAGGCCCACAGCTGATCGGACGTGCACCGAACATTAAGACCGGTGTTAATAGTGATGGGAATGTTATAACATTTAACGATATCGATTATTTTAATTATATACATATTAACTACAACCTACAAACATATCATTAATAAGTTAAAAATCATGCAAAATAAATTTAAAAATCGATGTTTTTTCAGTTTAAAATATCGTTAATATATATAAGAATCTAGTGATGTATCTAACTGTATGTAATTCGTATGTTATCGATAGTGTAGTACATCACTAATGAATCACAAGCCGGTGGAGCGAAAGGACTTTTATCAGTCGCCACCGATACCAATACTTCCAGTTTCTAACACGTAATTTATTGCCACCCTCGGCATTCGTTTAAACCAATCTAAAATCAACACTATAGTGAAGTAATAAAGTTAATTTTCATTTGTACATTTTAAATAGTATTAGTTGTCACTGAATTTTGTTCTTATTCCTCTCAAAGAGTCTTAGGTCACGTTAGTTCCACATATTACATTAGCGTCAGAGGTGGGGTCGTAGTTTTGTAGTTTGTAGTTTCTATAGATAACTACTTCCAGTCTATAGATGAGATGGAACTTGTGTTAAATTAACTAAGTTTCTATAAACAAACTTTTATCTTTGTTAGTTTAAAACTGTTTATAAGTAAATAATCGTACATGTCTTTGTAGCACAGATTTCTTTCCTACATCCATTTTTTTATTCACATTATTAACCGTTAAATAACAATTAATTGACATAATTTCATTAAAAAACTGTTAAGAAAGTACCAAGAATATATTTAATAAATATATAATTATAAAAAAATAAAGAAACTTTTCTATACCATACTCTTTGATCGTAAATTTTATACGGAACCAATATCAATTTATTATTGTCAAAGCAATTAAATTTAAAAATAAATACATTTATTTACATTTTTATATATATTTAATTATCTAAATGAATTAATTTCTTACGTACGTAGTATCAAATGTTTCTTTGTTATAATTTTAACTTGACACACGGTACTTGAGGGAGCCATTCACAAAATAAACTTTGCTTATGAAACAATTAATTCAGACTGTTCTATACAAATGTAAAACTTGTTCTTATAAATTAAAGAAATTCATTTTATCTAAGTTAATATGATGAGTATTTTTAAGAGACCAGCATCTCTTAAATATAATCTATTATGTGATTAAAATATGATTATAGTATAAAGTTAAATAATAATCAATTATTAAACTAGCAACCCTCAAGCCACCTTATATGTATAAGTAGCCCCATTACTGACAATCTGACACTTTTTGTTCTCAATTATTGTCAAGAGAAGAAACTCTACCCAAATTAGTTTCGAATATTAATACATTGTACATCGAACGTTTGTTTTTAAAAATCATAACGTATTTTCATTTCTAACAATATTTTTATATATATGTGTGTAATTTTTTATTTGTGTAAATTCTTTTGAGTGATTAAGTAACATGCATGCATCCATGCATTCCTATTTCGATGCGTATATGCATGCATCCAAAACACTCTCGTTCTAAGGCATCTCAACATTCTCATACATATCTTTTATAAACTTAAAATCATACAGTTAAGTTTATTTGCACTAATATTTATAATATTAGTAGTATATAAATAAAGCGATGACCTCTGGGTCACATTCTGTGTAAATGGATTCAAGTTTATTAACAAGCGACTTGCTAATATAATATAAACTTTATAATGAACACAATATACTCTACTTATGACTAACTAGCTTTCCACCCGCAGCTTCGCCCGCGTGGAGTTCGGTTATATCGCGTTTTCAAGAGAACCTTTCAAAATTCTGCGATAAAAACTATCCTACTGGTGAACTCTATGTCTGTACCAAATTTCATTAAAATCAGTTCAGTAGTTTAGGCGTGACAGCGTAACAGACAGACAAACAGAGCTACTTTCGCATTTATAATATTAATAGGGATATGTATACGAGTACAGTTACTATAGAAGAAACAGGAAAAACTGAAATAACAATTTTATTAATACTCTAAATGTCAATTTTTTAAAATATGAATTTGAAAGTAATAACATCTTAAAGGGTGAAACAGACATTTAAAAACAAGTTTGACATATAAATCCTTATTACGACCCACCAAAAAAACAAGACTTAAAAAAATGAGAGTCAAATGTAGCTTAAAGCTACATTTATCATACTTTATTTAAAAATATGTACTTTCTAAGAGTATTTAGACACCACTGACAGGCGGTGAAGGAAAACATCGTGAGGAAACCTGGACTTATACTATCAAATTATAAGTTTGAAATCACCAACCCGTCTTGAGCAAGCGTGGTGATGATGCTTAAACCTTCTCCATGTGAGAAGTCAGCTCAGCAGTGGGCTCTGATAGGCTGATGATGATGAATTAAAAATATGTTTTCATCAAATTACTTTTACAAACAAATTTTGCATTTTCCATAGTTATGTAATATTTTATAGTACTTGTGTTTCAAGTACATTCAGAACTTAACATCATCGAAAAATAAAAATGAATCAAAATTTCTGAACGCATTAATATTTCTATTTATACAGATAAAATAAAAATTACTAAGTATTCAAAATATTTTATAAATACGTAATCAATTTTATTGCAGTATTAGCTAAAGAAACAGTTTAAATATGATTTAGGTTTGCAATAATAAATTTATATTTATGACATTCTTGTCATTTACTGTCAGATTGTTAAGTAAAGGTATAATCGATATCGTTGTAAATTCGTAATATATTACAATGTTGAGTTTTAAACATAATTCTCGACATCGTGTTCTGATGACAAAATTCTTCTCAGAAACATAATATTAACTTTTTTTAATATAAAAATATCTAATAAACTGTCACATAAAGTTATTCCCGAACGTTCTAAGAACGCATTTCGATACAATGTCGATTTGATTTATTTATGAAGGTGACACTCGCGACTCCGCTGTCATTTTTGTTTTTGTATATTTTATTATTCAGCAGTTAAATTGTGTTATGACTTTAAGTGCCATTGATGTTGTAAATATTGAATTATTGTAAGTGTAATACGGATAACCTAGTTTGATAAATATAGATTGAGATTTTGACCTGGTTTATTTAAAATAATATAATTTGTGACTTTCGATGTATTCTTTTACTGTTATTTCGATTATAATATATACATAAATACTTAGAAATATATATTAATATATCATTTTGCTGTAGTAAGACGTAAGTTTGCAAAAGATAAACATAATATATTGGTGTGCATTTATATATATGAATGTCCATTACCCTTTCACGGAAAAACCCTCTAAAATCTACCCTTATAAGTTTACATGGTGGAAATAAAACAGTCGGTATCCAATTTTTCCATTCACGTAACTCGATACTACCACGAACACGGATCAAATCAAAAACACGAAAATGCTAGTTTATAGTTTGACAATTCGAGCGCTTACTAAGGGTTCATTCTCATTCTAGTATTAAATTCTATAAGTATTTGTAGCCACAACCTAATTAGTAACAATATTTCTTAAGACAAAGCACTCACTATCGCTAATAACCAAGTATTATCATATGCTATAACCGTAAAGCAATTCCCAAATTAATTTAAAACGGGACAAGGGACAGCGCGGATAAATATTAATTGATACCGGTACGGCTTCATATTTAGTTTAATGAATAACTAATGTTATGGTTGCGATGTTCCAATGTCGGAATTATCAATTTCGGGACCTGACCCTTGGCTCGGTTTAAACTTGACTTCATATGAACCTTCAGGGTTGACAGCATATATTATTTTAAATACATTTTTTAACTGTCTCCGTGAATGCACTATTGTATGTAATGACATATGTGGTCTAAGAAAAATAGACGAAAATTTATACGTAAAATTCTTCAATATTATAAGAACAAATTATTAGTAAATTTTTTTTTTGTTCTTATGTGTAATTTAAAAAAAAAACAGTTTTATGTAACTAGAATATTAAGCTAGATGTCGCTATACATTTCGTGTGTTTTTCAATATTTGAAGAATCAAAATGTTATTATAATATAAAGTTAATTATTCCGAGTATCTATTATGACAACCCTACAGTCACCCCTTGCCTCATATCTGTAACATCATAAAAGCAATTTTGCAAATTGTTATTGACTTGTTAATAGAAGGACCGTCCCGTACTTGTCGCGTAAAGTTACTAACCTAACACTTGACGCTAATTACGCGAAGTTTATTTCGTAAACAAAAAAAATTGAAAGAAAATTATAACTAACTAGAAGACCTGGCGAACTTCGTATCGCCCTATAATCAAGAAATATCTATTACGTTTTTTTATTTATATTTTTGGAGTTTACCTGTAAGCCATGAATTTCCGTGTTTTGAAGTGCGACAGAATGATTGACATATTAGTTAGTTGTCAAGTCTAATGTCAAAAAAAAACGTTTGTATGGGAAATAGAAAAGGGCTGTTTTTATGGTTTTGCCAGTAATGAATCATTTTCTTCAGTTTTTATACCTTCCCTGAACCTCCACGAACATTTCAAGACTAAGATAAGATAAATCCCTTCAGCTGTTCTCGAGTTTTTGCGAGACTAAGGAACAGCAATCAATTTTTATATATAGAAGATTACCATCAATGTTTAAGTTAAGAAGTAAATAATAATAGCCATAACAGGCCAAAACAAGGCCCCAATTAGCCCAAGCCGCTGTAAGATTAGATTTGTAATGCTTTTCCGGCCATTTTGGTCCCGGTAATGAATTTAGCCTAAAGACAAGCTTCTGTTTGCTCTACCTTGTTGTATAACCGCATCTGTCAACTAATAACCCTTCCGTGGGGTGACGAATCTTTTTATTGTATCCAGGACTTGTTTTTAACTTAACTTCATTTCCTAGAATAATAATAAATATATAATCTAATAAAGTTATAAATTTTTCTAGCTAAATACTAGATACGTAATAAAAATCCTATAAATCAATTCAGTAATTGATTATTAAATACTAATAACACATATTTTTTTCACTTTCCACGTGATAATAAATAATCAATATCAATGTTGTATTTAGTATAACGTCTGTAACATAGACGGCGTTACTGGTCGTTTATTTAAATTTATTTTAACAACAAATTGTTTTTTCTATCAGAACTCAATATAAATCCATGTATATATAAAAGAAAGTCGTGTTAGTTGCAATATTTATAACTCAAGAACGGCTGTAGGGATATGGATGAAGATTGATGGAGAAATAGATTAGTAATACGAGACAGACATGCGATATTTAATTCTCTTAAAAATAAAACTTAATAACTTTCAATAACTGGTTATTTACGGACTCTGTACATATATTACCAATTCCGAAAATAACGCGGACGAAGGCGCGGGCTATAACTAGTATATAATAAATGTGAATAACATTAAGTTTATCAATCTGTGTAAACAGTTTTTTGTTTAATTATTAATATATTTGTGATTATTTTTCGTTTAGCATCATGGCGACCCCAGCGAGGCGACTCAATAAATAATTCAACTCATCAAGGTCCAATCCTACCTTAGGGTCGTCTGTTTGTTGCTCTAATAATATATAAATATTGTCCATCCTATATTATATTTGTTTTTATTGATAATAAATATATTGATATGAATATATACTTGGGAAATCTAATTTCTAAAAGTGATACGATAAAAAAAATTCACAATTATTTCGACTTGTAAAGACATGTGAATAGTAATGTAACCTTTGTAATGTTTTAATCTGAGTCTAATCCTATGAGTACGTAATAGATATGTCCACTAATTAGTATCAAAACCAACGTCAAATCTACTAAATGATTTACAGCCGCACGCCCCATTACAGACCCCTGAATACATTTAATTACAAGTAATTTATCCCGTCCCATTAATCCTTGAAGTTCCCCAATGTTTTAAAAAATCTCATCCCTTGATTACACGCTGTCATGTCTTGAGATTTTTTTCTAAGCCAACAATTATTGTAATCTGTGTTTTATTTTCGGCGGGCGACCGATTATGGCGGGAAAGCGTTTTTTTTTTTGTTTAAACAAAATAATTAAGGTTTAACGAAAAAGTTTTGATGGCTGTATTTTTGTTGAGTTGTATTAAAAATGTTTTGCAAATCGTATTTGTTGACGTGATAGTATATTGTAATTCAGGAAGATCTTTAGGGAGACTTTAGCATCATTGTCGTTGGCTATTAAATTTCATACTAGGAGTTATTTAGGATGTAGGAGGTATTGTAGCACATTACTCACGTAATAAGCCCGGCCCAAGTGGCAACATTCATTTTGTTAAACGCGCCACGTAATTGGCCCCCACCTCGAGATGTTGCCAGCCGCAAAATTTATTACTTAATTACCTTAAGAAAACGCGTCGCCGCCCAGACATACCGACAGATGTTTTTTATTCCCGCGGAAAAACAAAACGCCTAAGAATGACATTAATTAATTCTTAATGAAATTCATCTTCACCCTCCGCGTTTTAATTTAAACGCTCGATTTATTACTTGTACAATTTGTCGCAAACTCTTCACCCTTCGGATAATTAAACAAAAACCTCTCGTTATAACATTTATTTCCGAATTACGGGACAGCTAAACTGTTCGCTTGATCTAACTTTAATGTTTTTATATAGTAATGTTAATATTTTCTTTGATATGGATCGTCGACTGTGTGGAAGAGTGGTTCGTCGTAACGCAGGTAGCCATCAGATTGTCGGGTTTGATCTTGGAAGTTCTTCTTGGAGTTATAATTCTCAGTATCATCGTGGTACTGGTGACTGTTTATATTATTCCTATTATTCCTGATGTTAGAATTAGTCTTGAACTTATCGTCTTTCTGAGGTAGTATTGGTGTCGGTGTAACTTTCTCATCAACCTTCTTATCTTTGGATGCTGTGCTCGCTCCGACGAGATCTCTATACCCGAATCTCCTCTCATCTTTCCTGACCGGCGCGTACGGATATCTGTTTCTGAACCTGTAGTCATACCTGCCTACTCTGTAGTAATCTTCATCGAGTCGTCTGTAAGGATCCGCGTTGTATCTGTATCTTAAATCAACGCTCGGCGGCGTCCGTATAACGTCTGGTAGATGCGCGTAATAAATAATCCTTTTCGGCTTCCGAGGAACATAATTATTGTACCCTTCATCATATCTGTCAACTCGCGGGCTGTACGGAGTGTAGCGGCTCCGGTCGTATAAATCGTAGTACGGATCACGGTTGTATAAATCGTCAGCGGCGTAATATCGATCATCGTAGTAGGGCCTGCTGTCCGCGTGATATACGGCCTGCCGCGGGTACACGGGCCTGTAAGCCCTGTCTTCCTCAGGTCTTACGAATTCGGTCCTTAAATCATCGGTCCTTGTCGGTCGTTGGATAGATTCTTTATCATTTCTAGACTCGGAAGCTTCTAGAACTTTATTCTGTGTTACGAAGTTGACGCGAGGCATTCTACTGTTGATGAGGTCGCCAGATGGTTGTGGGGGCGCCAGTATATCTCTTTTATCATCACGATTAAGATAAGGCAGTTTGATCCAATTCTCATTGGAAGCTCTAGCGCCTCTCCCAGTTGGTTTTTCAGTAATTTTCTCAGTAGTATACATATCAGCGACGTCTGGTTCTTTGGTGAGTGATATTTTGGTGGTAGGGTCATCTTCCACTGGTCCTGGTAACCACGGTACTTGGTTCATATTGTTTCTATCAGGTCTCATGTTATAAAACTTTTCTTCCTCAATAACATCCCGCCGACCCCGCGTCGAATCTTCAAATTGCTATAAAATCAAACATTTTTACTACTTCAGATTGTGTTATAATAATTTTTATAAAATATATTAATTATCTTTTACCTCATCTTCATTATTTTCGTGCAGTAAGTCGAATGCAGCGACGCTATGTATAAGTAGCGCGCTACAAACTAACGCGATTGTTGCTTTCATTGTAACTTCAATGGCTTTATAACTGGAATGGAATAAAAATATCAATTAATATTTAATACATTATAAGATCTAAGATTCAAAAATATAACTTTTAATAAATTATAATTATTTATTTTTTCTCTAAGTTTCATATAAATTAAAATTGTCATTCGAAGATTCACAGAAGTTCTTATAACTTTTATATTTAAGACATGAGCGTAATTCCTATTTATTTATTTAAATGTTTATGAATGTTAAAGAGTACAATTCCAAAACAATCAATTAATTTCACTTATAATTAACAGTATGAACATTTTTTATCTAGTACAAATTCAGAAAAAAAATATATAAACAAGGTTTATAATTTTAAACAGTGCATCGTAATTGAAAACAAAATAAAAATTTCACAATACTGTTCGATGGTATTGTAGCAAGGCTTCGCCGGAAACGAGATGTAATCAGCGGAAGTTCAACAAGCGTTAATATCTCCTAAACCAGTCTGACCTCGATTAATGAAAATAAAATTAAAATGTACCGACGAAAATTTAACAACCTCCAAAACTATATAGTACTAGCCGTAGTAAAATGAATTCCGTACAGTACTGATTATTATACGCAATAGTTATAGCTATTCTGTTTTTTATTTCAATTAATCTTCTCTATAGAAAAGCTGCTATATACATACATATATGTACATACATGTTAAGAAATATTAATTCCCTCCAAAAAACTCATCAATCTATACTAAAAATCGCCAATAGATTTGATAAAAGTTATCTACTAACTAACTAACTATAGTCAAGATATATTATAAACTAACAGTCCGTATATATTCCCACGACACAAAAGCTCACACACAATAGTTCTGCTCCAAATAAGTTATATTGATTCCCCCAAAACAGTTATTGTTAACGAACCTTATTTACCAACATACAGACAAGGAAATGCACCAAATAACAATTTTTCGATAGGCAAACATTAGGCAAATATTAGGCAAACATTCCTTTTATACCTATTGATTGTATAATACAGTTATTATTTAAGTCAGTGGTGGCCTAGCGGTTAGAAAGTCTGCCTCTCATGCATGAAAGCGCGGGTTCGATCCTGGCCCTGGCAAGTACCAATGTGATTTTTCTGAGTCATATGTACTTTCTAAGAGAATTAAGACATCACTGATTAATGCATTCCTAAAGAGAGTTGATGTCAGGCAGGCGGATGTCGTAAAAACAATTAGCCACAACATGTAAGGCAGACCCTGGCAAAAGCTGGGAAATTGCCAGGCAGAAGAAGAATACAATTATTCGTCAAATCGAAAACATTTTATATTTTTTGTAACGATTTTTTTAAACGAAAATTTTAATAGCCGCCATTAAATATATATTATAAGTTGATAATATAAGAAAGTATAATCCCGACTATAGTCACACAATAGTAGTCAATCTTTAACAGTACGTAAAATATAGACTTTCGTCACACAACACGCGTTTCTCGTTCAATACTTATATCAATACTAACCTACATTAACACTATATACGCGGATTTACGAATGAAATACTGTTAACGATTCATTTGTCTGTCATTGTCATTCCAAGCGGGGATTAGTAGTAATGTAGCCTTTTATAATAAAAGCAGTATCCAAATAAAAGTCTATGCTCTGTTAATTAGAAGTTAAAATTTCTTCTTATTCGTCTATTCAAAAAATACTGAGATATGATTAAATCGAAGTATTTTTTTACTTTAACATTGATTGTTTCTAAGACCAAAAATTTACTTTTATTAATAAGCTTACCAGAAGTTGGCGTCAAACTAAATACAGATTGTTTTCACTCTCATTTATACAGTTAACATACTACAATTAAGTAGTATTTATTATCACTTGTATATTATATAAGACAGAAACGTCATTTGAAAAGAACTTCCGAAATGAAAAGTTAGAGAGAATAAATTTTGTTATTAAAAATAAAATAATTAATTACCTACTATTAACATACGATTAGGATCAACTAACTTGAAACCTAAAGATACCGTGAGGTTTGAAAGCATTTTCTATTTAAACCCAAAAAGCTAAATACATAAAAAAAGTTGTATGAAAATTATAAAATATATCTAGTTGCAGTTTTTAGTTTGAATAGTCGATAAATCTTTAGTCATGAGACTAATATGATATAAAAATCATAATGCTATAGACAAAGTAATCCAAGTGGTTATTAAAAAACTAAAATTTCTTAATAGTTTTATCAGACTTCGGTCAAGTTTATATTAAAGTATATAATGAGTGCAAAAATAAATAACGGACCATTATTTGTTAGCCACAAAATAGCTATCCACCAAAAAAAAATTAATCTATAATAATAAAAATATGCAATTATAAAATAAACATTTGATATGTAATTAAAATTTCGTAAGTCACCGATAATGAAAATACTGAATAATAACTAAGATTTTAGAGACTACACAATTAAATGAAACTAAAGTTTTCGGGCACTACTTCTTTTTTATTACTTAATGTTGATATAAAAAAATAAAAAAAAAACATGTTGTAGCCGAAAAAATTTGTGTCATTTAAATAAATAGACTATATTATGGTAAATAATATGATTTAAAACTAAAATATATTGACCAATTTTACAGAGTATAAGCGATGTTTTTTTTTATTTTAATATTTATAAATAATAAAAATAATTACGACTCAATGAATTTATGTTGTTGTTTTAATGAAATTAGAATATTAAGCAAAATTTATCTCTCACAAATATATTTTAGTTAATTTATTAAATTAAATTAATAAATCATTACCTTCATAATCCGCTTCAGTCGCTAGTATTGGACTGTGTGACGCCGTGACACCGGCTCGAGGCGTCACGCGCTTTGAACGTATTGTTGTCATCAGAGATTGTGTCCATTGTACAATTTATATTGACGAAATAACATTTAGACTGGGTTACAGATACCAGGCTGTTTGTTAGTCATTATTATTATTATTAATAAGTAGTCTACTTTAAGATCCATTTATTGAATATATTTATGGAATTGCGAAAAGTACTGTTTTTTTATTATACTTCCTTATGGTAGGGTAAATTTTCCTAATGCGATTGTGTAAAATGATAATTATTATCAAACACAAGACTATCACAGCTCGTACTTAAAAGACTACATACTCCATAGTTTCATTCAAATCGACTAAACATATCAGACGTATATTATTACCTTTCCTAAATATGTATATTCAATTATCGAAAAGTATAATAGAAATTAGTAAAATGAGGTCTTCATTGGTCTTCCATGATGTCAAATAAGAGCAACTTTAATAGTTAGCAAAAAAATACATAACCTTTCATTGTACAGAAAAAATAAAAATACAACTATCAAAAACTATCCATGGCAAGTCTATTTTTTTATTAGATATATATACATTTCATGACAGCGGTTAACATTCTAAATTAAATGAAAATCACCAACAAGTTAAATATTATATTATAAAATGGAAACGTACATCTAACGGATGAAAGGACAATGGCATGGACACAACTATCACCGATCTAAATGAGAGTATGATAATAAATTTGAAAAAAGTTCTCATGACTAACTAAAATTTATATGTAGATACTTATAAAATTAATTAAAGCCTTCCTCGATAAATGGTCTATTTAAGACAAAAATAATTCTTCAGTAAAAGCAAACAGACAAATAAACACTTCATCTTTATAACATTATTATCGATTAAATATTTAAAATAATTTCCCGTTTTTTTTAGATATTTGATTAAATAAATAAGGTTTTCTTGACAAAATATGCTTTATAAAGTTTAGTTTAGTGGTGCCATCTAAAACTGAAACTTGTGTGCGATTTCACAATTATTCATCTTCAAAACACAAAATTCCTAATGCAAAAAATTTCATTACTTGGTTGATCTTTTTCTTTAATATTATTTAAAAGTAATATAATATTAATTTTCTTTAATATTATTAACACAAACGGACAAATAATTAGCTAATTTTTAATTACTATTTAGTAGTATTACTGTTTGTTATTTGATAATAAGGAGATAAACTATTGAAATTCACTAAAATATTAAAACATTAAATACTGTCTTCATATTTGTTTATACTTAATAAAATTTTAAAAGATAATGAGGAATTAAATCAACATTTTCAACATGTATTTTGTACTTCACAAAAATCTTCAACTATAGAAATTAATATGTATATAATTTACGTAATGTAGACACAGAAAAAAATAAAACACAAATATATTTTAATACTATTATTGTTTATTAAAAATAGCATATCCATCATAAACGCACGGACGTTACACGGCATAAATAACGAAAAGAAAGTTAAACTAACATAAGCCTTCTACTGTTAACGCTGAAAGTTAAAAACAAAAAAAATACATAATACACAACTAGTATAGTGGAAAATACTATGTTCATTAAAACATTATCTTTGTTATAGATAATAAAATTAGTGCAAATTATTATAATAATGTGTAAAACCTAGCGTGTTTCTAGCGCAGATATTGAATACAACCTGATATCGAAAATTATTAACATTTCATATAAATAGATTGTTAATATTGTGACGTACAAAGTAGTACATATAATATATATGTATGTATGTGTGTTTCTTATATATCAGGTCGTATATATTATATTTCTATTCCTGCATATTCGCCATTTCAGCAGGGTTGGCGCCTTCCTTATTCTTCTTCTTAGAACCTGACACAATATCGTCAATCCTTAACAGAAATATCGCCGTTTCCACCGCTGTCTTATAAACCTGAAATTATTTAATATATAATTAATATTTAATAAAATTATTATATTATTATTGAAGAGTCAATTTTCTTTACGAGTGCTATAAATGTATATTGATTCTATTATGAATAGCGCCATCTAGCGAAAACTGGGAAAATCAACTGAGGCTAGACTTTTCTATTCAGAAATTCACGCAAATATTTTGTTAGAGGGAATTATTATAAAGGTATTTATTATTACTATAATATGAATATAAAATTGTGTAGTTAAACTTTTTGAGTATATTTTTTGATTATCTCATATATTTATTAATAAATATATTATATAGTACATACAAGTTTTTGCCCTTTACTTAGACTGTGTCAGTTTTATAATTAGAAATGTATAGCAGACTGAATGAACTCTATTCCGCCTTGAGAGGCAGTAACTAAGCAGATTTTGGTATTAATTAACTAATTTTTTTCTATCGCACGTGAAGCAAATTATCTTATGTTCGTCTCGTAGTTCTAAACTACCTCTCCACTAATTTTCATCAATACCCGTACAGACTTTTTAGAGTTATAAATAGCGTAACTAACCAGACTTTCTCTTCTATAGATAAAGATTTCAATGATAATATTCTTGTAAATTGTTGTTAATACAGAATTAACCAGAGTTTGAAAGTGATGTTGAAGAATATCCAGAAAAATTGATAAAAAAAAAAAAAACAACTATATTGTAATATTACTTTGATACAAATGTACATATTCTCATTTTTTACATTTATACAACAAAAGTGATTACAAAAGACATTTGTAATATAATTTATAATATCTTGTATTAAATATTGTTTTTATATCCTTTTTGTTTCAACCAAAGTGTTAATTATGAATTGTAATACTTGAGTTATACTTGATTTTTAAAAAGTTTCCACATCAAAAATATATACATATTATCTCTACTAATATTATAAATGCGAAAGTAACTCTGACTGTCTGTCTGTTACGCTTTCACGACTAAACCACTGAACTAATTTTAATGAAATTTGGTACAGACATAGAGTTGACCTTGAGAAAGAACATAGGATAGTTTTTATCCCAGACATTTGAAAGGTTTTTTTGTAAACGCGATATAACCGAACTCCACGCGGGCGAAGCTGCGGGCGGAAAGCTAGTATAAATATATTATTTTTTCCAATTTCGATACAAAAAATAAAAATAATAAACTTCTTGTAAAATAATTAACTTCTTGTATTAAATTATTGTTTTCATACGCTTTCTTTGTTTTAACCAGTGTTTATGACAAATTAAAACTAACACTTGATTGTTAAAAAAGTCTTTACCTCAAAAATATGTATTATTTTTTATAATGGTAATATGTATATATATAATTCACTATATACCTGTAATTTAACAGCCAGTGGTTCCCATATTCCTTTCTGTGCCATATCCACTATGAGCCCCGTTTCTCCGTCAATGCCACAGTTCTTCTCACCGGCCGCGTGTTTCGCTCTCAATGCTGTCAGTGTACGGATTGTATTCGCACCACAATTCTGAGCCAATGTACGAGGTATTATTTCTGAAATGATATTTATATTATATTATTAATTACCAATATTTGATATATGAAATAAAACTTATAGAGCGTTTTTAAATAAAACTTATAGAAATTTTTGCTGTAGTTAATTGTTGATTTTGTCATTTATTTCATTTAAAACAGTTTTCTTCATATTTTTCACATCATGAAAATGTGATATATTTCAAGTTTTTTAAACTTATATTACTTAATGACACAACTTTTTAGCTTGTATTTTAATACAACTTCTGGTTATTACAAGTAATATTTTTTATATTTAATATAACATTTTATATTAAATATAAAAAATATTACATGCTGAATATTTTATTCACTTTGAATTTTAATATAACTTTTGATTATTTAATATTCATAATTTTAATATGTACATAAAAAATGGCTTTCCTTTCTTATACATAGAAACTATGTAATTAAAAATTATTGATATAAAGTAATGTGTAGGATTATGAATAGTTAGACGATATTTGAATTTAAACAAGACAAAGATATTGCAACGATATTCAGACAAACCCTCCCTTAGCTTACAACACTACATAAGTAATTTTTACCAACTTTACAGTAGACAAAACAAACTGTCAACTTAAACCTATCTGTTTTTTTTCTATTGCTACTTAATACATAATAGTTAGCCGTTAAGAAATAAATATTTATACATATTTTGACTATTTCGGTTCGTCGCGCAATGCGCAGCTTCATTCAATGGCATTAAAATGTAAAAACCATTATTTTAAATTTGAGCGGTTTTGTTTGCTAAGGGATGAAACGCGTGTTGATAACTTAATGAATAGATTTCATATATTATCTGCCAGATGGCACTACACATAACTTTGTACTATTTGAATATACTATAACATATATAATATTTTATTTACATATATTATTCTTACCGAGTGCTTGTGCAACTGCTCTATATGGGGCTGCATGATGAGCTTTGGCCGCTAGTTCACCTGACACAGACATCTCAACCGCTCCACCACCACACACGAGACGAGGATTCAATACCTAAAGAACATTATTAATATAATTAGTATAGAAAATAATAATATATACCTAGGAAACAAAAATAATAAATACTGTTTTAGTTAGTAATTAATATTTAAAAAGTTTGTTATCTTATTGTATTGATGTTTTTTTTTCTTCACTTTTTTTAAAATATCCTTACAGATTCTTTTAAATGTTTGTGTGTAGTGTTTAGTTAACTTTGTTAACATGTGAGTTGTAAAATGTAAATACCTGTAATGGTGTATCACATTGTACAAGTTTTCTTTTTATATTTTTTTCCACATATCGTTTGTGAATATGCCGATGATATTTCCAAAATAAATAAATAAATAAAATACAACACATTGTTAATTTGAACCGAACCTTTAAATTCCCGAACGCATCCTAAATGACATTCTAGCAATGATGCTTTGTTTCTTCACTTTTCCGCGCGAAAGTATTTTGTAAACACGACTTGTAATTTAACTCATTTGAGGTGTTTTGGTTTAAGACAATAATTAGTTTGCTCTAGTTAAGGTTTTACTATTATTTAAAAGTACTGGCTTTATAAGAAAACTATATTTTTTAATGATTTTGTTAGAATCCTAAATATAGATATTTAGTATAGGTTGCTGTAATGTAAAAATGTTATAAATATAGAATGTTTATTCAATTTCGTCAATTCTAAATGTTTATTAATATAAATCTTTATAGAATTTGTAATGCAGTTGGTATGAAGTAAATAGTATTGTCGATAATTACTAATTAAATTGGAATATATATTTTACTTGCTAAATCCTGTAGTTTGTTTATTGTGTTAATATTTTAATTATACTTTGTATATACATATGTGTATTTAATACACTGAATCATATTACATAATTTTTTCAATGTATCGATTTCAAATAGCTTGAACCAAAGATTATTCATAAAAAATATTGAGAATGTGTCGATTTAGATATGCGTAGACATATAATATATTAGTTCTAAGCCTTAAAAAAAGAAAACTTATTTAAAAAAGTACCAAATTCTTTGCAACATGTAGAGCGTCCTGTAGATTTCTTTCAATTTCATTCAAAATATCCTTGGAGGCACCGCGGAGAAGAATTGTGCAGGCCTGGAATGAAAATGATGAAACTTTTCAGTTATTGTATAAAATAGCTCGTAAATAAACTTATCTATCTTTTCGACAGATGCTGAAAGGAAAAAAACGGATAAAATGTTGGAGACATACAAATAACAACAATGTACAGTAATTTGATCTTCTGAGGTGAATTTGCGACTTTTTGCACATTTTCTTTATCTCTTATGAATATACTGATTTTGTATAGATATTTTTGAAACAAATATTTAAGAACTAATTAGGTAAGGTGGCAACGGGAGATACCTGGAAACCTAGGAATTTATATGTATATTATAATCAGTATCACATACTAAAACTTATAACCTATACCTAAGACTAGATGATTGCCTCGATGTTAGGATAGCAATACCATGTCATAGCTTGTGTGATATTATAAATCTTCTGGTTCAAACGGCTTGGTGTCCGTTCACGGCGGAGTCAGCGGCGTCACTCGTTATATGATATTTTATTCATACGACGATGGTTAGCGGCAATGTTCATTTAATTTTTAACATGTTGCGCGTACGTAACAATGTCAACAAACAATTATGGAGGATTTCATAATTGTACTGACATTTATTCACTATGTATCTTGGATATGTACATATTAGGGATATTAGTTACTCATACTTTTGACACCTAAGGGCTCCTACACATAATGATAAGGAAGTAACACAATCGAGATCTTTACCTTAGGGTTCCTATACACTAGAATTATAAGATAGTAGGACTTACCTTAGGATTTTTACATTCAGTAACAAATGTGAAGTAATCATCTCCAATCTTCTTGATCTCAAACCGTCCTGCCTGGGTCCCTACATCTGATTCCTTCAACTCCTCGGTCCTATTAACAATGGTCGCCCCACATGCACGAGCTAAACGATTGTTGTCAGTTTTACGAAGTCTGAAACGATAGTATATGTATAGAACATATATATTACACAATTTACTTGTTAGGAAAGTTTTATATTCTTAAATATGATAAATGATTGTACTGAAATTATAAATGCTATAATGTAGAAGACTTTTTGAACTACTGATGAAGTAATTGAAAACTTACTCTGAAAGTAGCATTGATATGTATTTTCAATAATACAACTTTATACTTTCGATATTGTTATATATTATATAATATATTTTAAATAAGGCATAATGTATGAAATTTTATTAAAGCAATTATATATGGAAAGTAATAAAACGAAATTTGTGTTTTATTCTTCCACAATTTACATTCTATGTGAAAGATGTAGTTTAATCAATAAAAAATATTATTTTTTTTAGTAACAAATAACCATTTTCCATAATTAAACAAAACTTAAATCCCTACTAATATTATAAATGCGAAAGTAACTCTGTCTGTCTGTTACGCTTTCACGTCTAAACCACTGAACTAATTTTAATGAAATTTGGTACAGAGATAGAGTTGACCTTGAGAAAGAACATGGGATAGTTTTTATCCCAGACTTTTGAAAGGTTCTCTTGGGAACGCGATATAACCGAACTCCACGCGGACGAAGCTGCGAGTGGAAAGCTAGTAGTCATATACTTCAAGACATTTCTGGACTATACATATATTGTTATATTACTTTCATATAAAATCTTTTATATACCTGCGAATAGCTGTAATTCCGGCCTTAACAAGGTAATGCTGTGCCAAATCTGAAACTCCTTTTTCTGTGACGACAACATCTGGCTTCAAAGCTATGATATCTTCACAGAGACGTTGAACATGCTCTTCCTCTAATTGAAGGAGTTTTGTGAAGTCCTGATGGAAAAAATATATTATTACACTACAAGACATGTAATTCATAATATGTAATATTTATAAATGTTTAAAAAATATATATGTATTTAATACAAAATATAACACTTTGGTTTATAAAAGAAAATTGGTAACACACAATGAGTTGAAGTACCATAGTAATTGGGCTTTTTAATGTTTTTTTCTATAATAATAAAAGAAAAATCTATTTTTAATGTATCTTTATAATAAGACAAAAATTGCTAGATTAACTAAATTTTAGTAGTGAGCGAAAAATATAGATCTACTCTATGACATATTTTTAAGACCAAAATAAAAAAATTAGGTATAACTATTAATTCTAGTGCAGACAACAAGTTTTTAGTTTCATAGAAATATTAGATACATTATAGATTTTCAATTAAGAGTAGTATTTATTATAAATATAGTTATATTATATATCAGTATATATACCTGTTCACCAACAATCTCAATATTGGTCTGGCTTTCACCCTTTTTGTACTCCAATGGACAATCGAGGAGAATAATTCTAGGATTTTCAATATATCTCCTCATTTTAGGATGTGTTACATCTTTATTGAACATAACACCATTCAATACTTTAGATTCTTCCACTGATCCACCGGGAATTTTCTCTACTTTTGCGTAGCTGTAATAATTTATATAATAAATGTTTATATATTAAAATTAAACCATTCTATAGAATTGCTAATAGTTATGTAAATAGCTAATCTTGTTCAAATTTATCATAAACATAAGATTTGAAGATATTTAACAACTAATAGTAAAAAACACATTTGTATAATTTCTTTTTTAACTATATTTATAATTTTGTAAGCAGTTACTCCTATTAAGCTAAGAAACCTCGTAATGAATGACATCTTATTGTATTTCAATCTTAATAACTTTTATGACAATGTCAGTTTATTTTTGTAAAGTTTTTATCTGAAACAAGTTATCATAGTTAAATCTTTACTAAGAGACTCACTTCTTAATATCAACTTCAATCCTTCCGTTTTCATTGATTGTAACCGTGTTCACAGCATCTAAAGCAATGTCTACAGCTAGGTCTCCCCAACGGCCGACATACTTTGTACCAATACATGAATGAATCTGTGAAATTAATATATTGATATTTTGTTAATTACATTTAAGTAATATACTCTAATGGTATACTAGCTGTAGCCTTTGGATTTGCCTGCATATTTAGACCTTGTTTATGTGGTTTCATTACAATACTAGAGGACACTATTTCCAAATCTTAACTATGTGACAATGTAACTAATGCAAGATAGTGTCCTATCGATTGAAAATAATTTTTGAGAACTGAAATTTAATCAAGGGAGTAATAATATGAGGATTACTCAGTCAAATTGAAAACTTTCTTCTTTTAAATTAAGTTTTAAAATATACAATGTTATTGCTTATGGCCTTATGACATTACCTATCTGCAAATAACCAACAAAATCAGTTCATTGGTTTCAGAGATTAAGGAGAATAATCAGACAGACAGCCAGACAAAAAAAAAGTAAATTTTTAGATTCTATGTAGGTATTTTAAGTACTAATCATGTGCATTCAATGAAAAGTTATTCATTTGAGATAACAATCAGACTCCACAAATATATTATTTTTTATAGATTTAGTATTCTTAATTTTATTTCTTATAGAAATATCAGAACTTATGAATACTTACCACTTCCCTGAGTTTCTCACGGTCATTCAAATCAATTGGCACCGAGATCTTATCTTGTAAGAGTTGCACTGCGTCTTCAAGGGCTTGACGGTATTCCCTTATAATGACGGTGGGATGGATGTTCTGTGCTAAAAACTGTTCAGCGACAGCCAGCATCTCTCCGGCAAGGACTATTACTGATGTTGTACCATCACCAACCTTTTGAAATGTTGAATAACTTCATTCATATATATTTCCTTGGTATACTAACGAAATATGGTAATCTATGACATTTTTATTTAGTTTTATAAACAAAATAACATCAACATTTCTGTCAACAATTTTTTTTGAAAATTATTTTAATTTCACAGCATATTAAAAGAACAGTAAATAAGTTCGTATTTCTAACCTCTTCATCCTGTGTTCTTGCGATTTCTATCATGGATTTAGCGGCTGGATGTTGCACAGTGATTTCTCTGAGTATAGCATTACCATCGTTAGTCATCACTATACCTCCCATAGGGTCCATTAGCATTTTCAACATAGCCTGCGGGCCGAGGCATGTTCGAATAACGTCCGCTATTGTCTAAAATAAATAAGACACAACAAAAACATTAATTCTCAAACATACTTTATAGCGAAAATTTTATTATTTTCAACCATTTCTGTCAATAATCACCTTTCCAGCGTTAATATTCTCAAGTTGAACTTTCCGGCCGGACTCACGTTTTGTGTTTTGGCCTGAAATAAGTTTTACATTATCATTGTTGTCATTTATAAAAGAACAAAAATCTATTATTATTTTACTCACTTAAAACAAGAATTGGTTGCTGTCCGTACATTTTAATACGTTTCTATGATTATTTAACGTAAATCCTAATACAATTTCCAGAAAAGAAACTAAATTCAGAAACTACTTCAAATCGCGTGGTGACTCAGTGTTTCCATTAAAAAATATCTTTTTTTGTCATTTTAGTATATTAATAACTATTCCGTCATCTAAATAAAATAACTAAACTTAATTTTAAAAACATAAAACTAGATATACAAAATGATAATACGAATCGTAAGTAAATTTTATTGATTAATTATTAAAGTCTGACAAGATTTGGTTAACAACTAGTGTCATCTATCTTTCGAGTTAAGAACTAATCCAAATTAAAGCGGCAAATTTCAACTTTTTACCTGATAATTATTGAGCTATTTTAAATGAATCTTGATAAACATTAATTTTGTTAATTTTTCTATTTAAAAGGCTTTGTATATAGGTAAGTTCGTGTAGTAAATATTTATAATTTTATATAAGAATCAAGGTACTTATGCTTTTAAATATGCGTAAGTAAAATATTGTATATATTTATTTATAAAGTTTAGTTGTGCAATATCCAGAAAATCTTTATACATAATAATTATTAAAGCTGTCATTTGCTTAAAATTAATAGTTTTTGTATCTCACTTTTAAGCCAGCAAAATTATTTCAAACATCGATCTACACGTGTGTTTAAAAGTTTTGATTGTAAATTGCTCGTGAACACATACATACTAAAGGTAACCTCAACTGTATTATTTACAGAACTTGTATATAATATATTAATTACTAATAAGGTCCATTTTTTGCTGAGGTTATATTTATAAGACTCATACAGTTCCTTGTACGCTATTTCTATTATTAAAATTTAACTGATTATCGATATATGTATAGATTTAACTGACTTTACGACTATTCAGACGGTTTGTAATAAATTAGGGTTAATTCAATTCAATTACAATAATTAAAAAAGCAAATATTTATATAAATATTAGGACATATGTCCTCACCCAATTTCGAAATCGAATCAAAAACTTACATTTCCCAAAAATATAAAAATTAAAAAAAATGAATAATGCATACAAAATATTTTATGTTTTATTTAATTTAATTCATTTAAATATATTACATAAATCTACAAAACAGCGTGAGATCATATTTTTTATATAATTATTTACAAGTAATACAATGATTAAAATCTTTATAAGTAAATACAGATAGCCTGACTAGTTCATGATTTAAATTTTAACTAATACATTCACAAAATAAGAACAAAATAATATTTACAGATTATTTTCCCGTAACCCTTTTCTAAGGCATTGTATTTAATGTCGTTTGACATTTCCAATTTATTCTATAAGTAATAATGTTTCATGCACTCCTTACAATTTTCTATCAAGAATATAATTTGTCCAACAAATAAAAACGTTGACATTGTCAGTATATTCCACGATTCCAGTGCGAATGAAGACACAGCTTAAAAAAAAGTTCTATTCATATGCAGTTGATCAAAGTTGAAAGTACATATATTTGAGTTAACGAAACAAAATTACATATTTTATATATGAGAGGTCCCTATTAGTAAGACCTAAGTACAGAAGGTACGCGTACTCCAAGTTTCCATCGTCAGACTACAAACGCAGCGTTAACAGTTTCATTATTTAATCCTCGTACTTAATATATAGAGTTAACGTAAATCATTTAATAAAAACGGAAAAATCTTCGTATAAGGATGTTAACTTGTGGTAAACATATAAGTACGGTAACTTTGAGTCGTCAAAGTAAATATGGAAATTAATGTTTTCCTCTTATCTTTGTGTTTGAACAATTGAATTTAGTGACGTCACGTATTTAGAATGACGTTGCAAACTAGAGGTAAGGTTACAGAACAAGATTAATGGATAGTGAGAAAAGAATTGAATTCTTCCGTAGAAAATATTTTCATAGACAATATTATATTATAATTCCGCAGACAGAGTCGCGGGTGAGAGCTAGTATTGGATACTAGCTCTCAAGCTCTAGCTTAGTATCCAATACTAGCTCTCACCCGCGACTCCGTCTGCGTAAAAGTACAAACAAACAAAATATAATGAGTAAACTTTTAGAAGCGTGATAACGTTTAACTTTGTTTTCAAGATAAAAAGTAGCCAAGTTACTGCTTATTACATCAGCTACGTACCAATAAAAGTCGTATAAAAATCGGTCCAGCCATTTCAGAGATTAGTCGGAACAAATAGACAAAAATTGCAAAAAAAAATATTTTTTGTGTATGTACCGTATACATATTTATATGCATGTAGTACACAACAGACAATCCAATTTTATTGATTCATATAGACAAAGTAGGGACTATACGATAATTTTATTTTCAGTTATTTATTAATTTAATAAAAAAATTCAACCTACATATATGACCTCTTAGCACGATTTTTTCTAGTACGCTAAAATTATCCCATTAAAGAAAGAAGTTCTGTATTCCTCTATATATTTTTAGTACTGTAATTATGTAAATCCTTAATTATTACAATAAATATATTACTTTTAATGAATATTTAAATTTTATACAGTTTAATCTTGTCATTATTTCGAAATTTTATTTGGAATATAACTATTTCTACTACTAGCTAGTGACTATAGATGTTTCAGACATGATTTATAAAATTACTCATTATTTTATTGCCCGCTCTATTTAGATATACTGTTAAAAAATTATGTTATTTAAACAAAAAATATTCCTTTTATTTTGAAGGCAATATTTTTAAGTGACTTTTCTATTTGATAATGACAACATTATTTTCGTATATATACAAATTTTCTTTAAAACAGTTACTTTTTAAATCGATCCGAATACTTTCCAGTAAATCCTCTTTGGACGTCACTAACTTTTTTTTTAATCCGAAAAAAATGTGTCATTAAATTCTGTTTAATCTGTGAAAAGATTTGAGATTGTTGAATGCTTATATTATCTATGGTGCAAATCTTAATAATTAATTTAATCAAATCTACTGTGAGTCTAGAACTATTAATGCTAATCGATAATATCGTCTTCTATATCTGATGATTCAGCCTTTGCGTTGTCCATTTTCTCCCTGGCTTCATCATTCTGTTTGAGAGCGTGCAGATTTTCATACACACTCTTCAAATTCCTCATGATGTACGACGTGCCGTACGGTTTGCCTGTGAATCTTCGGTCGAAGTATTTATCATTATCCTGGCTTCTTGCGGGTACAGAGAAGGCTGATACATGCCTTGGCTTCTGTCCAAAATCTTTGCCCAAACGTCTTTCTAAACCTTCGTTGGATCGAATGTCTGGGCTAATGTTGGTGTCTTCAGCACGTTTTCGGTCATAAATATGACCAGAAACACGCAAATCGATGAAGAAGTTTAATGGGTCTACCCCAAATTGTGGGTTGTAGAGCGGAGGGTACCACATAGGTGGTGGCGGTGGTAGGATTAAGTTTGATGGTGGTACAGCGTCAACTGGATTTCTTCCTAAAGGCGCAGGTTTAGGTAATTCTTCGGTACCAACATCAACAAACGTAGATTGCCTTCCTGGTGGTTCAGGGGTAGTAGTTTTCGATGGTTCTGACTTCGGAGTCATTCTTCCCGGCGACTGATTACCGATTCGTGGCTGCTTATCAACTGTTAGTTCGAGTGGAACTTCAGGTCGTATTTCGGGTTCCTTTTTTTCTTCCTCCGGCTTGGGCCATTCCCGCCTCCAGTCCGTTTCGTTTTCGGCGAAGTATTTATGGGAGCGACGCTTGAATCTGCGGTGGTAATGCTGTGGTCGACAGCCGTGGCGAGCGTTTACAAATGATCGGAGCATCTCGCTGAAGAAGAAGGCGTGAGGTTGTAGTGGTAACGCGCTGTACAGGTAAGGTGGGGTGGCAGCTAATAGTCTAGAAACCAGTTCCGTATTCCTCAACTCCCTAACGTGAGTCTTAGCAGCTCCCTCCGCCGCTTTTTCTTCTTGAACGGATCCCATTCTGTGAAAGAAAAGTATCTTGTATATTCAATGTTTTATTGAAAAGTATATACATACATGTAAAGCAAAATATATGTTTCTTCGCATGATAAACAAACGCCAAATACTGTTATCAGTGGTTTATTATAAAATGTTATATTAACTATAACGAAAGTCTTGCCAAGAAGAGAACATATAAAATAGATCATATTCTATTTAATTGTGATATTGGTATCTACATTATAAATTAATAGCTTAAAATGTCGTTTTTTAATTACAGGTTAATCTTGTAAAGATTTTATTGTGAACCTAATACAAATTATAATCTTTCTAAACCTAACAATAAATTATTTTCTTACACAGAAACCATTACTCTTTTAATTGATTGTGTCATCCAAATAACAATATTATATTTAATATTAATATAGTCGCCCAAATTCAACCGGATCTATGCGAAAGAGTTATTAAAAATTGGGCCACTAAAACCGTGCCACTGTTAAAAACAGAATCCGGCATTTCAATATCATCTTCCATACTTAATAGCATATATGGACTTTTAAATAAAAAAAATATATATTTTTGTTAAAACCTCACACATAGCTTGTTTAATTTCATTCCAATATCTATCCGTCCTTATTGAAACACCCTTTATATATATGTATTTTGTTTGGACATTTAATCTCAAATATATCTGAAATATGTAACTCATTTACATTCGTTGTAGTTTTGAATTGTAAACTTAAAAATTTACCCGAAATGCAATCTCAATACAAATATATTCTACGAAAATTTTTATCTGACTAGATGGTATACATATTTATGACGTGACAAACCAAATCAAAGAAAATTGTAGCTCTATATTCATAGTCCAAGTTTGAATCGTCATACTACATACGAAAAGTATCACGATTCTCAGTCAATAACTTATATTAATGAGCTAGGACTTTCGAAAGTATTCATTTAAATTAAACTAATATTTTACTGGTTATTTTATTTTTTTAAATAACATACTCCCGACATTTCGGTTACTTTTCCAACAACCATGATCATTTGAAAAACGAGACGTAAACAAAAATATAAAATAATGAATAGTAATCCGAAAATATTAGTTTCATTTAAACTTACGTTAATATTAATGGATGAATGAAGAACTGTTGAGTATTTATGGGAAAAATACCGACTTAGACTAAGCATTGACAAAAAAAAAATCTCTTCAAAAAAATGTAAAATAACTGCCAATCATCCCCAAAAACCTTGAATACATTCCTGTACAAACATACATCATCTAATGCGAGTTCGTCTGTCGTCATCGATTTTTCACTTCATCGCTGTTTTATTGCCAATATTCCAATGGAGATACATCCGCATCCGCTTCCTAATTCCTCTTTGGATTCATACTGGATTTTTTACAGCTTAATACATCCCTAACTGAACACATGAATAACATACGTAAACATTAAATTCAATCCGCATATAATTTTAGATCAGATAGTATAACAAAGCAATGAAATTTAATACTAGTATAATTGAATTTTCAAACAATAGTCGTAACATATATAAGTGTACCCTATATTGGAATTAAATGTAACATTAGCATATCATCAGTTGAAATCCAACTTGGGATCGCGACAATAGATTGGAGGGAGAAGCTCACAATAAATGGTATCCATTCAAAGTTGATAGAACCGTGAAGTGAAGTCTCACGCGACGATGGACAAATAACGCTCTCGTTATATTGATTTTAATCTCTATAATATATACTTTATATATATTTTAAATCAGTGGTATATGTAGTTATATAATACTAGCTTTCCGCCCGCGTGGATTTCGGTTATATCGCGTTTCCAAAAGAACCTTTCAAAAGTCTGGCATAAAAACTATCCTATGTTCTTTCTCAAAGTCAACTCTATCTCTGTACCAAATTTCATTAAAATTAATTCAGTGGTTTAGGCGTGAAAGCTTAACAAACAGACAGAGTTTCTTTCGCATTTATAATATTATTCTAGGGATTTTTTATATTTTATCTGTCTTCTCTATTAATTTAAATTTGATACGAGAAAAAATTCGAATACCGATCTCAATCAGTGTTGCTTTTATTTTGTGAAACCCAGCCTGCTTTGTTTGTTATCGGAATGCGAAACCGAATTTGTAAGCTGTCTCGAGTGTACAAAAAACTTTGTATATCAATAATTTTAATATACTATCTACTTATATTATACCTAAATAAATACTTGCACTAAAGTACCGAAAACTAAACATTAAATTTTTAAGTACTATAATATATATTAAAAGCCGATTGAGAATTTAATTTTTTAACCAATTTCCCATTTACAGAGCACTCATATTAAAATTTTTAAAAATAAAAAAACACTTTGACATTACCAGGAAGTGACAATTCAAAATGTATGAATGAAGCCATAGCTTAAATATTAATAGAAAAAAAAATGTACCCGACGAAACAATTAAACTTCATAAAATATTGTAAGCCATTGGCGGTGCAGATTTGTGGGACATATTCATTATGAAATTATTAATAAAAACTGAAGCATTTTGAACCTTCCGCCAAGGAATTAGGGAATAAAGATTTCGGTTGACAATATTATGATTGTGGAGGTGTGCCGTCACACGGCAGAGAACGTTAATTTCCATATTAAAATCGTCACAAAGGAAGCAAATTCAAAAACCGCGCTTAGTAGGGTGGTAAAAGAGATGTCGCGGATGTAAGAAATTTGTATGACGTGTAATTGGATGCGGTACTTTATAATTGTTATATGAACAAAAGTGGGATGGATATGGTAACAAAAATTAATTTCGAAGTTCTTAAGTAGAAAATATGATTTATGTATTTTTATTAAAATAATTAAATTAAAAATATTTTATTAATTTTTTTCACTCTATTAGTGAGGTTGACACAATTATTATGCTTGCAATACATATTGTTCCTTACCAAGACTCACTTAACCAAGAAACATTTTATATAATATAATTGTACGTAGGCTATATACCATTGAATAACAGATATCACCAAGCGATAATTCTGCCATCCATTTCATCGTAGCGTCATAGGCACCCCAAACAATATTGCTCGCAGATACGGGGTATGATAATCGCGTCAAAACGCACGTGAAGTGCCGTGGGAGGGAAATGGGAGGAAAGAGGGGGGAAAAGGGGGGAGCGTTAAGCCGGTGACAGCTTTAAAATGTACCCGATTATCCGACCGAGTGTACTTTAGACGGAGACGGTCGCTTGAAAAGATATGATTTATACGAGCCTACGCTCAGTATACACTTTTGTGTGCCTAGCGACTGATTTAAATGCGAAGATTAGTAATTACATACAGTCGCGTTTGACATTACATGAGTTTGATGATGAGCTTTGAAAACTTACGTTTGTTACTTTATGTGTGTATTGAGATTTCTTTTTTGTAATGTACATGCGAGTGGTCTGGATGTCTGGAAACGGTTTAAATAGAAAATGTCGTATCATGGAAAGTAGAGTGTTTGATGTTGTTACTCTTACTTTTTTTTTGAAATACAAATGACTTTTAGTAGACATTATCATAAATGTTAACAGATAAAAATTAATCGTGCATAGGTAAAAAGAAAATCTAAGCAGGTTGATTAAAAGGATGATAAAACTTATTGATACATTCATACGATAATTACATATTATATGTAACGGGTGTTTTTCTAGAGGTATAGAACTTTGATTCAATTCCTGTGTACGATGGTGGATAGACTGATTCGGGTCTTCTTCTACGCAGAATAACTTCTTCTGTACGCACTGTACGACATGTCTGTTGGATGCGTAATGTGGATTTAGAGTAAATGTAGTGCGAAAACGTTCCATTGTTAATAGAATTAATAGTTCTGATGGACCGTAAAATGGAAATAGTGCGCGATACGTTTTTCGAACAGAGCCATGATTTTCAAAATGAATTTGCACAATTTGGAGGCGTTGTTCAGGCTTTAGTCTATTCATGATGAATTGTCAAACCAAATTAAACACAAATCACTTGACAGCTGTCAAAATATTTGACAGTTAAAAAGTATTGGCAACTTAAAGTTGTATATCTCTAAAAAACACCCTTTATAAGGAAAATTGGTATACAAGGAAAATTGGTATATAAGCGAAATGAGTATGTAAGCAAACTGAGTTTATAGGGAAAATTGGTATATAAGGTAAGCTTGTATATAAGGACAATTGGTATATAAGGAAAATTTTTATATGTATAAGGAAATTGGCATAAAGGGAAATTGAGAATATAAGTAAAAATTGTATACATATACAATAAAATATCATATAGAGATTAATTGTGAAATATACAGTTCCATACATTATTTAATAATACGCATCGAATAACAAAATCATTACATACATCTCTGTAAGACTATTAGATAACTTTCAATATATTAGGAATACACTAAAAACTCCAGCCTTAAAATATTTTCGCACACAATCCATCTCATGCAGTCTAGTCTCCTGGTTTGAGAATAAAACAACGTCACTGTTAATTACTAAGGGAAGTACTTGGAATACGATTTTACAATTCTATCCCAGCGCCTGTTCATTTTATATAGCAATACATATTTATGTGTTTAAGCTATATATATTAATAGATTGTGTGAAATATTTACAATACATTAGGCAATATTTTATCGGATGGATGTTAATGAAAGCAATTTCCTTAACAGATTCCAATCTTGATGAAATACGTAACAAATGAACAGTAAATGAATGAGCAAATGTAACAGCTCAAATTTATATGGATGATTTGTAATATATATTAATGTTATTAAAATTATTTTGTACTTAAAATCTATACATATAATAAAATTGTAGAAAAGTGCTGCCTGTACATTGAAAATAAAAATAAAAAAAATAGCAGGGGTTATTGTTATGTCGATGTAGAACCCAAAAATGTAATTAACTTTTTTTTGTCTGTTTGTCTGTTGTCTGTTTGTCTGTTCACGCTAATCTCAGAAACGGCTGATCCGAGTTGGATGCGGTTTTCACGAATATATTGTGGTATGCTTCAGTTATGCTTTAATGTTTGTTTCATGTCAATCGGTTCATAAATTAAAAAGTTATGTCAAAAAAACGCCGCTCATAGTCACTATTTCACACGAACGAAGTCGCGGGCACAGCTAGTCTTATAATAATTTGTACATATTTGTAATTAATTACAGTCACAAATGAATACTTCACACAGATATTAATTACTGTGTGGTGCTTTGTAAGCTCAAGACATAATTAAGACGACATAACGAGCTGTTTGATGACATCAAATAATATGGTACACTTGTGTTAGTACGGATAATGTTGACTCAAATCATCTTCATATATTTTTATCCCTACGAATATTATAAATACGAAAGTAACTCTGTCTGTCTGTCTGTTACGCTTTCACACCTAAATCACTGAACTGATTTTAATGAAATTTGGTACAGAGATGGAGTTGACCTTGAGAAAGAACATAGTATAGTTTTTATCCCAGACTTTTGAAAGTTTCTTTTGGAAACGCGATGTAATCGAACTACACGCGGGCGAAGCTGCGGGCGGAAAGCTAGTTTTAAATATAATATGTATGTGTGTGTGTGTTTTCATGTGTGTGTGTGTGCTTGTTACCCAATCAATGTCAAGCCAATTTCTTTTTGTCTTTGTTTTGGTATTCTTATGTGAATACATTTGATTGTATAAAAATAATATTAAATTATAATATATCCTCGTCCCGGAGATGTTTTTATTTTATATTCACTACGACGCCTAATAAAAGCGTTATCATATCGCTACACAATGCAAACTGTCGTCTGCTTCCATCAAAGCGAAATACGTTGATGTACGAAGGATTTTATTACAAATTATTGGATATGCTATACATTTCATAGTGAATAAAGAATTAATTTATAAATAATAGAATCACAGATTAATTCATATGAAATATCAAACAAAATATATACATTATTAATTGAATACATTTATTATTACAAGTCGAATATAAATTACAGAATACAAAAAAACTTTTTATAATTTATACAACAATTTCATATCCATTATTTATATTTTTCGTAACTCCCGTATTTTATTATTCACGGCGTAGCGTTTCTTTGTGTCGTAGAACAGGTAACGCTACGCTCGAGCTACGGATTGACAGTACGTAGCAGACGTAGCAAGCTTAATAGTAATATTATGAATACCCTCAAATTCTTCTGCATTTTTGAATACAAAATTGTATTTTATTAAAAAACTAATAAAGATTCAACGTTATACGAAACGTATCTCATCGGAAACGCGAATTGTGTCTGAATTGTATACAAATATCATGTCACTCGTACAAAATAACGCATAAATGATCAGTGGTTATGTACATTGAGAAATGCACCTTAATCCTAAGGAAACATGGTTGGAAATCATTTACATTTTGAAAACAGCGTTTAAATATATTTGCTAAATCTAAAGCACCTTATTATGTGAGCATTAAAGTATAAAATGCTATGTACATTTGTTATTCAAGTCGAAGTAATATACACATGTAGCAGCGTCGGTGAGTGAGTTTGCTTGTACGTCTATCAGAGGGTTGAAACGTTATATTCCCACAGTGTATGCAAAAGAGTAGAAAAGCAAAGTGAAGTCACTTCGTATCAAAGTTACGTGCATATATTTCCTGACGTTTTTGAAGGCTTATTATCTTTAAATCATGCTTACATAGAATCTACGTGTTCTCAATTAATTAATAGTATTAAATATGATAATTCTAACTAGCAGACAGTATAATTAAATGAATTTCGGTCCGCTAACCCACCTCTTGATTCTCTATACTAATATTTATTCAAACAACTTCACTATACGTATTATTTCTATAAGAATCACCATACGTATATGTTAACATTATTTTATATATAACCTTTTTGCTATAGAAACTGTATAACTTTGGACCTTTGGTACATAAAAAGATAATTATAAAACATGGCTGGAAATAATAATGCGAATACCATTTATTCATTAAAAAAAACATATCATTTCGATTATAACGTTCCAATTTACGGAGTGTATCCTAAAAGAGTTCGTCCCTCCGCGACAATAGACCAGCCAGCCATTGTTTGTATGTGGACACTATTGTCGATAAAACTTACTCTATAGGAACAGGAATTAAAATTCAATGGGATACTCCTGATGTTTCAATCACTGAGCCTGAGCTTGATGGAGTTTTTTAAAGTAATTGATCCATATAGCTATCGGAACGTATATTTTATTATTCCGTGAAATGACATGACGTTTTAAAAAGAAAATATAGAAAAATATCAATGTTTTTATAAGTAAAAATTTATCTTTTGTCTATAGTGTTAATGAAAATGTATTTATAATTATTAAGAACTCTGTATATGTATATATTTTGATTTAATTCTTCCTGAGTGACAATCCTATAGCATACGTTCAGACATATTTACGTAAGGAATCTCTCACACTAGACAAAGCCACACAATGGCGTGTTCTCGCCACAGTTATATTGTTTAAAATGATACTCCAACCGTGGTATTAAACTAAAGACGCCACACTTATCGCCCCATGCGACATCAAAGACGCGATGGTGCGACGTTATGGGGTCATTATGCACTACCCTTAATGTTATTGATGCATCCATCGTATCAACTAAATGTATTAAATATCATAATAAATAATTCAATTTGATACAAACATTATTATTTTAAATTTTAAGTATAGAAAGAACATTTATCGACATTATCAGGATTCGAATCTGAAACTCTTGAATGTCGCATTACAGCTGATTTGCAAACTAAGCTACCGTGACTCACACATACGCACACACACACACACACACACACACACTCACATATATATATTATTGTTTGTTCATTAAATGTATTAATACCCCCCAACGTAAGCAATAACTAATACTAAAGATATTACTCCAGACTAAGATCCATTTCATGACGGTTTTAAAGGCAAGTAAGTGTAAGCCGTCGTCAAACAAAGCGAGTCAAATCTCATCTCCAAATAACTCTAGTAAATCTTAAAGCCCATTGTCTACGCTAATAATTGCGATTCAGCTGCAGACGTACTAATGTAATGGAACCCTTGCTTGGACGCTCGAGGCTCACGAATGATTAATGAAATTTAGGTTTCTATGCCACAAGAACCAAGAACCAGGCAAGCTTTTGAATATTGATCACTGAATTTAGGACAATGCCATGTAAATTTGACAAACTATACGAATCTAATTGATTAATTTCTTTGGAGTTATGTTAAAATTATTGCGTAGTTTGTACAGTTTAAGAATGTCGTATACATATGTGTGTATACAGGGTGACTGGTGAATTACTATAAATATTTAAGGAGCATACTCGGTACATGATTCTCATTCGAATTATGTACAAAAAATAGGTACTTAATTTTTGACCAAATTTCCGTATAAATAAATAAAGTGTGTACACGTTCCAAGTGTTCCAAGTGTGGACGCGTGTGGCGGCGTGCTGATACAACACTACGCCGCCGCCGCGTCTGTGTGAGTGTGTGTGTATACCTAATCTGTAGGGTGTTCATACGATGCGTAATTAATTACATAACTTTTGGTTAACTTTACTTAGAAGTTTATTAATATTTATGTTATATTAATTTTTATTTTGTCATATATGATCATCAAATATCACGTCCTCAAATATCGATAGTAATTCACCAGTCACCTGTATATGTCTGCATTAAAAGAGACAAATATTTTTTAATAGATTAAAATCAGAATGATCTAAAATATAAATTCTATAAGCCTCATCTCGTAACAGATCTACTAATTGTGAAACTTCTTTTCCCTAAAATTGTAGATTACTTTGTAATATTAAAATCAATGGAAACTCAAGTCTGATAGCTGGGGACTGGGGTGGGTCGAGAAAGTTTTCTTTGTGTTTATAGCTGGCATCTTACTTGTTGATTCCCCCTTACAAGGAAATAATAAACCCTTCCCAACGAAGCTTCGTCGCCAAGAATTTATTGCTCAGTCATAAATATTAAAAAGTTTTGCGTCCATAAATCTCTGCTTTTAATAACGGGTAGGTAGCAAGCGTTTGGCATATGAAATGGTAATATTGCTGCCACTCTGAACGATCAAAGATTTATATGCATAAATATTACAATATTTTTTCGAAATGCCTCCGAAGATTTAAGAGTAAGTAATTAAGGAAAGTCAGTACAAATACGAGAACAAAGGTTTACATTATGTAATTGTTCAGTTCGTATTCAACCCTTCAATATGGGGATTAAAGGGACAAAAAATACAGAGTTTCAATAACCGAGCAAACAGTAATCTCCGTGGATTATGACAAACCTCGCCGAGTATACAGCGTATTATGACATTTTTTTTCATATTCTATGGTAGATACACCCTCGAATTACATCTCTAAAATACGTTGATTCGATAAATATTTCATTAAAATGAACTTAGGATTTAAGGAGTTTTTATTTGCTGTAAATTATTTGTCTTAATTTTTTTCAATATTCTTTTTTATCAAAATATCAGATGAATGAGTGAGGAATGATATATATACCTATTTATTTTTCGATTGTAATATCGTTAGTCCTTTAGTTTTGGTTCGTTTATATGAATTTGATTTTTAAATCAGATTTAATATTTTTTCCTATTGTAATATTACAATTATTTTGTCACTCGATGCTACTTTCAAAGTATATATTAAGAATTTTAATGCACCAACAAAATAAATTTTACGCATATAAAAATACAGATTCAAATTGAAAAAAAATCTCTTACATTTCACTTATCGTTGCGATAATAAAAAAAATACTATCTTAAACTAATTTTAGTCACCTATAAGTGTTTTAAATACAACATTATTATCCCTATACTAAAAACATAGTCTCCACTCTCCGCTAAATCCAAAGTCTTACGACCAAAGAAATATAAAAGTTTGATGACAAAAGAAACCATTAGCTCCAAAACTCAACGGGAGGTATCAAATGGAAGTTGATGGAAATCTCCATGGAAATCATGAGATGGAGACTTTTGATTAATTAGCGCCATTCTTTCATACTGAGACGACGAAATACGACATTGAACCCTCCAACAATATGGATTTATATTTTAAAGATATTCCGTTGTAAAATTATTTTTAAATCAAACCTTGTTGATATTTGTTTAAGGTAAAATTTGATTTTAAATCATGAGATCCTGACTTCATTGCTATAGCCAGTGTTAAAATTTTTATGTTTAGATATATCTGAATGTCAATTTTTTTGACGATATCTTTATATGCAGTAGACCAAACGGTTTTGCATTTTTAAACTTAATACAGACAGCTATCAGTTTTTATTTATAAATAAATAAACTTAATAATATTAACGTTTATAAAAGGTGTATATCAGAAAACTTGGAAATTTGTATTTAGTTTGACACAGAAACGCATGATATAAAGAGCATTTATAAAAATTAACATAGATGATTAAAACTCTATATAACTACCATAGAGACAACCATTCAACGAAATCATTTAGTATGATCATGAAATGTGCAGTAAATTTTACGCCACAGAAATTAAGTCTTTTTTCCTATCTCTCTCTCTTTCTCTCTCCCTCTCTCTCTCTCTCTCTCTCTCTCTCTATTAATATACATAAGTTTGACTTATCTTATTCTCTACAAATTCCGTCATAAAAAACTTTCAATGTAATTACAAACAATAGCGTCATTAAAACTAAAAGTTTATAATAATTTCAAGATGGAATAAATATAAATGTAAGCGGAACCTCTGTCGCTAATTATTAATTAATGCCGATCGGCGTCACCGGCGTTGGTTTCACGATTCCTTAATTGTTTTTAAACCGTCCCCCGCTAATTTATCGTTTGTCGTCGGCTTTATGTGAAAATCAGAGTTTTGTTTGATGAAAAAATATGCTTAAGATAGATGTACATTAAATTAGATTATGAAAAAGATTGACTACCAATTATACTTCTATGTTAATTTAAGTAGTCTTCTATATTTATAAAAATGGATTGCAGTTCCTTAGTCTCGCTAAAACTCGAGAACAGCTGAAAGGATTTATCTTATCTTAGTCTTGAAATGTTCGTGGAGGTTCAGGGAAGGTATAAAAACTGAAAAATTATTCATTACTGGGAAAACCATAAAAGCAGCCCTTTTCTATTTCCCATACAAACGTTTTTTTTTGACATTAGACTTGACAACTAATTAATATGTCAATCATTCTGTCGCACTTCAAAACACTGAGATTCATGGCTTACAGGTAAACTCCAAAAATATAAATAAAAAAACGTAATAGATATTTCTTGATTATAGGATGATACGAAGTTCGCCAGGTCTTCTAGTAATTTATATTAAAACAACTTTTCAATAATATAACATTTTTTTAATGAATATCATCAAACATTAGTGGTACGTAAAACGCTATAAATTTTACTAAATGACATATGCATTATTTTTGTTAATATTTTGTTATAACTTATAAAACAAATATTCTCATACAAATATTAAAAACAAAAAAAAAACAAATGGATATTGTATTTAACAGTAATCTTCTAATTTTAAACGTTCTTTTCAGTCTGAAAACAGTACGCTTAGTCATAGTTTACATTTTCATGTTATACGTCACTCTTTCAGTCTCTACGTAATATTTCCAATTTCATTCATAAATCGTCGCATATTACAGTACATACATATTAAAGTAAGTTATTGAATGAGAAACAAAATTTTCTTCGTATTAAGTGTGATTACTCAAACTAAGAATAAGGATACAGGGGTGCAAGGTCCATAAGAAAGGCTTGTATCATTGCATATCATTGCATATCCCGTTCAATAATAATCTACAACAATACAATATGTGCGAAGATTTATTAATGAAAAACTTCTTCGTGTTACATCTTATGTTATATCCACGTTGACATTGGCAGAATATTCGACGATTCCAGTGCGAATGAAGCCATAGCTTAAAAAATCCACAGTGAATTGAGCCAAAGTATAAAGAGTATAACGCGCTGGAACCAAAATTAGATCATATACTAAATGTAGTCAAGTCTGCTTGTATTTCATATGCTTTTGACAGATTTTCTTGAGTTTTAGTAATGTTATAAACTCATACGAATTATAAGAATATTTTTTTAAAGAAGTTGAACTAAATCGGGACGCTTTTAAATTGAAAGTGATCAGGAAATTTAGGGGTCTACATTCATATACACTACTAGCTATTACGACTTTGCCTATTTAAATAAATAAAATGAAAAACATTTAAGCGCCGCACCAAGATTCAGGATAAATATTAGCCTTAGTTACTCTTTATGACATCATCCTACTCTTCATGACATCTGCCTGCCAATAAAAGTCCCGACAAAATGGGTCCAGCCATTTTAAATATTAACCGGAACAGACAGATAGACAAAAAGTTTAAAAAAAGGTTAACTTAGTTTATATACTGTATATACATATAATTAAATTACTAAAATCTTATTAGAACTATACTTAATTGCCTGTTACAGTGAAATATGAGCCGGATAGCAACTCTGAAACATATTTAAAGAAAAATCAAACAATTATTTAAAAAATATAATACTTTGTATGTCACTGATGATTTAAAATAATTTAGGCTTTTTTTAAGATTCCCATTATTTATTGTTTACATAGTAAGACCTAAACGAATATTTTAAAATATGGCTTCTATTTCTCTTGGGAAATGTAGACTGATTTGAAGTTATTTCTGCCGAGTTATAAGACGTAATCAAGATAAAGATCAGATTTAAAGAGAAAAATATTAAGATTTTCACATTGAGTGATACCTTCCCTTCAGTTCACAGGAAATTATGGTAAAAAATATATCTACCTACTTATACCTAACTAATAAATAATGCAGTATAATATGAACCTAAAAATAACATATTAAATAGCATTTAAATATCAGACTATCTATTTTATACACAAGAACTCATCGGAAAATCTTTGCACATAGTAAGTTTACTGTCATTTTACTATAATAAGATTTCTTTATTTTTATTTTACCATGCAAAAAAATACAAAATTATTTAAAACTATGTATATTACCTATAATTAAAATTATTTAACTGTAATTGCCACAATGTACCTAAGGAAAGTATTTTTTTCTTTGTTTATCATATCGGTAGGTGGTAAAATATTAAAATATTTTATCTATACCACAGTGTTGCCATACTAAATTTCATTAACTTTAAATGTAAATACATAATTGAAAATAATATAAATATAGTTTTTATTTCATGATATAAAACCATAATTTTAATAGTGTATCTTCCCTATATATTATGTCAAAAACCGTGCAATCAAGCTCTCATTTGAAGTGTGAGGAGTAGATTAATGACTGCGTTCAACCCCACGATAGACGAACGCACTTATTGATATTATATCTTTATATATATATAATTCTTCTGTGAGTGTGTATGTCACTGAACTTCTCTCAAACGACAGGACCGATTTTGATGAAATTTTTGTGTGTGTTCAAGGGGATCTGGGAATTCTTTAGATTCACAGTTTTGTCCGCTGGACAATTTTTTTTAAATTAATTTTTAATTTATTAGTAGTTGTTGATACAAACATATTTTTTTTGACATTAGATTTGACAACTAACCAATATGTCAATCATTCTGTCGCACTTCAAAACACGGAGATTTATGGCTTACAGGTAAACTCCAAAAATAAAAACCTAACAGATATTTCTTGATTATAGGGAGATACGAAGTTCGCCGGGTCTTCTAGTATACACATATAGCAGTGAACAATTAAATGTATTGAAATTTTTCTTGATATCTACATTAACTTATGTTTATTAATATTAAATATATTGTGAGCGAATTGTAAATACAATAAAAATAATGTAGTCCATACCTAAGTCTAATAGTTCTAAACATGTTATTTTTTTTAAGAGTTAACTTTCTTATCTTTTTCATGTAAACGAATGACCAATATAAATCAAAAAGCTCTGTAATATTATACTACAAAAACATCCAAATGTTTTGTGATTCAATTTTTTAAGCTATGGCATCGTTCGCACTGGAATCGTGGAATATTTTGCCAATTTGATGCATTCCAACTATTTGAAAGAATGAAGTCTAAAAATGTCATAACTAATAATGATCTTATGAACCGAATGATATAAATCTACATTATATTTTTTACGATAAATTCATAATTGTACGAATAGCGTTATAAGATAAGAATATGCTTTGAAACTACATTGTATCAGTCATACCTACTACTCCCAAATAGTTCTCAATAAATACTTTCATTTACACTATTTTTTCTCAGCATTAAGACGTTTTTCTTCAAGTTGCTAGTTTCAGGTACGCTTACCACATGTTTGCAACGTCACACTACTTACGGAGAATTTTAAACTATTCATCTAAACCCTTAGTACTTTATTGACGTTATTGTATCAGAAACGGGAAACGCGTCGTATGTAGTGTTATAATACAAATTTGGAGTAAACATACAGTTACAGCCCAACCAATTTTCACATTATTAACAAACTTACTTATTATTAATCTCATTTATATTTAAAGTAAAGGTAAATACAGCAACTCCACACTTTATTTCGTCTTACTTTACTTTAAGGAAATTTGTAAAATATATTAATAAATTCTTCATTATCTCTTATATAAAATATAGGATTTTTTTAGGATTTTAAGTTTTAAACCTTCCTTGATTTGTGAATTTATTAGATCAACATGACACGCAAGCCAACTTAATACAAGAAAAAACAATTGAAATGCTTTCTAACAATCCCAATTAATTTTGATTTAAATTAAAACTATATTGAAGTAGGTACCTACATATATTGACTCACACTGCTAACCGCCGTATAATATAAGAATGACTATTTAAACTAACTACGCATTAACTGTTATTATGATGTCATGAAGTCATCGTAGGGGAAGAATGTTTTACATCTTGTTGGAAAAAAGTGAAACTTTTATACTACACTTTATATACTGGACCGTTATTCACCAAGCATAGCTAAAATACGCCACAAGGAACCTGGCTTATTAAAAATACGGAGAAACTCGATTAACCGGACCATTTGTTGTCGATAGGCATTCGGATAACCGAAAATCCGGATAATCGAATGTATCAAAAAAAGACGGTTTTGTGCTTATGTAGTACATAATATTATATGTTCATTTAGAAAATAAATAATAATATGTATTTGTTAATTTGCAATTGGTAATCATGAATTAAAATAATAAGTTTCATTTGGTATAGAATATTTTACTCTCAACAATACCACTCTCTTACGTTTTGACATCCTTTCTTGTCCGGACTTGTCCGTAGTCCGGATAATCGCGAATCCGTATAAGTTATAACTGAGGGCCGGATAATCGAGTTTCTACTGTACATGTATTTGAGAGCTATGAATGCAAACCCAGATACACACAGACATCAAATTTAAAAATCACTCTCTTAACACATGGATTAAAAATATTTTGATGCTTTCCATTAAATTGTGATTTTACTAGCTCTGAGCATCGTTAAAAGATTTTTATTGTAACAGAAAAATCTCACGATCTATGTAGATAAGTCATAAGACACATTCAATTTAAATATACCCATAACACGAACATCCAAAAAGTTTTTTTTTTGACAAGCTAAAAATTTAAAATGCATTATATCATTTATTATATCAATTAATTATTGGAAAATTGAAATGATTCTTGATTAAGTGAGAGAAAACATTTTTTAAGCTTTGAGTTAAATAATACTTTTTCATCGAACAACTACCTGTGTAGAATAACATAAAAGCAAAAAATAAATTAATAAGCATTATTCGATTAACAATAGCACAATTTACAAGCAAAAATTAACTTTATTTTAAGCCAATAGAAACAAATTTTAATTCATCAAAGCACAGAATCGAAATTTAATAAATCGTCACTAATACTTGCATCAACGACTATTGGCTTTTCTAATGGCGGCCATTCAGAAACCTTACCAGACTTTACGTAGTTACACGTATGTAGCTTTACTTTTTCATTCATAAACTTACGCTATAGGTACTGTTCGAAGATTCATCAATGGAAAACGGGATATTTAGCGTATATAGTGTGACGATACAAAACTATGATTAAGGTACAAATATCCGAGTAAGTTTGTTGTTCATTTTAGTATATTTTTTTCCGAATTCATTGATTTGATACATGTAATATACCCTCCTTTCGACTACGCTCAAAAATATATTATACTAGCTTTCCGCTCGCAGCTTCTCCCGCGTGGAGTTCGGTTATAACGCGTTTCCAAGAGAATCTTTCAAAGTCTGGGATAAAAACTATCCTATGTTCTTTCTCAAGGTCAACTCTATCTCTGTACCAAATTTCATTAAAATCAGTTCAGTGGTTTAGGCGTGAAAGCGTAACAGACAGACAGACTGAGTTACTAATTAGTAGGGATAATATATTTGGGAGTATTATATTTCAACAGCCTTTTGACTAGCACTTAGTAGGTGATATAATCCGATATGTAGATCACAAGAAAACAGCTTGAGACTTAACAATTCCTTTTATTTTCAAGTACAAACGTCTCTATTAGTATCTAACAGCGAGTGACGTTCGAGTTCCGTATAAAAATATCATATTTTAAAACAAAACAAAATGAAACTTAGTAAAAAACTGTCACTATCAAAATCGATGAAACATTTTATTTAAAACGATACAAGATAGATAATCATAATTTAATATATTTAAAAGTTTTATTACATATTAAAGTTATTTAACAAACAAAATATTATATTCCGTATCAAGGATTAATATGCCGGTAATATATATTTTATTTATCATGTATAAACATAATTTTTCTCTTCAAACTACGGATCCATTGACCGCTTTCTATACGTTTGTTCTTATATTAGAACAACAGATATAAAAACTGATACTGTTAATGAAAACAGGTCGGAATGAATGAGTTTTGAGAAAAAGCAAAGCTCTCTTATCTATCTAAAATACTGAATTACACACTTTTTAAAAGATGAATATTTCGTCAGTCTGTACAAAATAATTCGCTATTAACCAGTTCTATGAAGAAGCAGTAACATTGAAAAAACAAATAATAATTATAAGCGTAACACACACATATAAACACTCACACATATATAACACAATAAGCTACCCCTGATCATACGTGTACCCCTATCTCAGGCGGTAAACCGCGACCTACTTGTCAATCATTGTGTCAAACTACATGCCAATGGACATATGACCGCCATTATTATTGCCATATTTATTGATTTTAAACGAGTTTTATTTGATTTATTGCGTAATATTTATGATAAAAAAAATTATTTGTGTTTTTTACGATTAATTAGTTGGTTAATATTTTAGTGAGAATTGTTATAAAAGTAAGAATGTATGTATGGATAAAACTGCTTATTAAAATTTTGTCATCATTTTATAGGTTAGGTTATACTTGTAAAAATGTTGTCATCAAATAAGTTTGTATAAATTTATGTATTAGTTATTTATATGACCTTATAAAAGATACAAAATAACAACATAACTCGATATTTATCATTCATAGGAACCTTATTTGACATTTGTCACCGTGTCTAATCGCTAACCGCGGTTTATTATTTGACATTTTACAAACTGTCTACAATAACAATGTTTTCGTAGTGAAAAATTGAAGTGTTGAACGAGTCAAACAAAATTCAATTATACGTGGTTTTTGATATATGTAGTTAGTTTGTTATACAATGAAAAGCTAGAATAGAGAAAGAATTTTTTACATACTGATAGAATTAGAAATTTTTACATACTACATGTAAATATCAAAATAATATTATAATATACAGGGTGACTGGTGAATTACTATCAATATTTAAGGAGAATACTCGGTACATGATTCTCATTCGGATTATGTAAAAAAAATAGGTACTTAATTTTTGACCAAATTTCCTTATAAATAAATAAAGCGTGAGCACGTTCCAAGTGTTCCAAGTGTGGACGCGTGCGGCGGCGTGCTGATACAACACTACGCCGCCACACGCGTATGTGTGAGTGTGTGTGTATACCTAATCTGTGGGGTGTTCACACGATGCGTAATTAATTACATAACTTTTGGTTAACTTTACTTAGAAGTTTATTAATATTTATGTTATATTAATTTTTATTTTGTCATATATGATCGTCAAATATCACGTCCTCAAGTATCGATAGTAATTCACCAGTCACCCTGTATATTTTATTTGTATGCTGTTGCTTTTTAAAATAATGTATAGTTATTAACAAGATTTTCGCTAAAATATTTGACAACCATCAAATAGAATTCGGCTGTATAACTCCAACCGTTTTTATTTTTTATAGAAGTTCATATAATATGAAATAAAAGATTTATTATAACTATCCCTTGACGAACGCCCTCAACATGTGAAATAACTCGAGGTTACGTACTAATATCATTACATCGAGGCGAGGGTGATCCCCTCTTTAGCACTTTTGTCCCAACCGCTAATTTGATCCGATAAATGCAACGTCGTATTGATTATAGTATAGAGGTGTCACGTTGACATTTATGCTAAATTCACAAACGTCATTTCAAAATGACAGTAGAAGAAAAAATTAAGATGACTTGCACAATTTATTCATCTAATTATATGAAAATATACATTTAAATTCAACGACGGAAAAGTTTTAAATAAAAAAAATGCCTCAAGCTAAAGTCTAAAGAACGAACAGCAGAGAAAATGTGAGAAAATTAAAAAGTAATAAAAATACAAATGAGCCGCTTTCAATCATCCCTCTGACAACACTGGGTGGTGGGGATTGACGTCGGGAGGGGGGGGGGGGGGGTGACGTCACATGAGATTAAAAAGTTTGACGAGCTCCCACGGAAATTAGCATTTCACTCCTGCGCTTCATTTACATACAGCCAAGACTGATTTTTATTTTTTGAAATTTTTTCGATTCATATTTTAGAATTTCCTTCATATTTAATTAGAATCTTATTGGCAATATTATACACTAGTGGTATTGGATTTTCGAAATTCAACCTAAGTTATATAAATTGAATAGTTAAAATATCGTTTCTTTGTGCAAACTTTTTGTAAAACACCCTAAAAATCGCATGATTTTTTTAATAAAAAGCAATGTATGACACCACTATAAGAATAGAGAAGAGAGATAAAAAGAATAAATAGACTAGAAACACATTATAGCTTATTAAATATTCTATTTGAAATAAAGTTCTTCAAAGTAAAAACGTTCAAAAACAATTCTTTGCCGACAAAGTAATTTTTTTTACCTTACATTATGGTTCCGAACTCAAACTTAGACTGTTTTAAAGTAACAAATACTAAATAAGAAAGGAGACGTTTAGTAGAAAAGAGTCTAAAACAATTAATGTAAGTCACATTTCAAAATAAATAAGATTGAGTAGTGAAGCTAGCACACATGACAACACATGTTTAAAAGTAATATAACACAAACTGAATCTATAACTTTAAGTAATTTAAAAACAAAATTAATAATTATTTTCTGAAATACGAGTCTGTAAAGTCTTAGTGTTGTTATCAATAATAGAAAAAAAAGTAACGCCAAATACAGTCCCGTCGGTTTTGAAATTCGAACCCGCATTTTATACATCTAACCGCGCCGCGGCCGCAGGCAGCTGTCATTTAATAATTTAATTGTGCATTTCCCTCCCTTTTTCACGGCTCTTTCGGCGGGAAACTCCGCCGGCCATTACGGAACACAGAATAAAAAAATAAGAAATTGTATTATACTTTTAAAACTGTGGCACTCGTCCGTGATAATTTTAAAAGCACTTCCATTATACAAATATAAATATAATTTTAATTTCAATGATAATGTTATATTTAAATATTATTCTTTAAGTTTAATTGGAATAAAAATATGAATTTGTTTTTATTTAATATAAAAATTAGAAAGTGAGTAGAGCATTTTGCATAATGCTTTCTATTTAATTAGTAAAAAAATCAAATGAAACCTTTTTACCAAAAAAAATCACAGTCAACATAAAAAATATACATAATATGTAGCATAATAATAAATTTAAATTACATACCTCGTTATTCAGCGAAATACGGACCGGATGTCGAACGGAGTGACGTAGACACGTCCGTACTTTAGCGTGGTTAAGGCTGAATGGAAATCCTCAAACTAAAATCCGCCCAGTATGAAAGGCGGGGCCTCAGCTGGGCGGGATTCTACCAGCAAATGGAAGCCCCTGGTGCTTCTTTTCTTGTACAGCCAAGAAGCAGAATGGTCACCCGGATTAAGGCTGTATGTGTGCGACCAAAAAGGTTTTATTGTACAACGCAAAACGAGATTAATTCCTGTAACACTATTTTTAGGCTTTTGATATTACCTAAGTGCAGATTAGAGATTACATTTGAATGAATTTTTCATTTTACAACGTTCTTTTTTACAAGTCCTTTACTTTGTAACACTACATGTTTGACGCGGTTTGACATACAAAGAAATAACTATATTAATAGAAAAACTAAAGAGTTTTTTTGCTTTATTTTATCCTTATATTAGCATATATTTGTTGAGAAACATTAGTAGAAGCCTAAAATTATTTGTAGCCAGTACAAATACTTTTTTTTATAGGTAGTTATTATTTTAATTGTAACCCAGAAACAAAGCTATTAATTTTATTCATTCACTTTACAACTTAAGTACCTATGTTAAAGTAAGTATAATGTTTTGTTATACACAAAAAGGTTTTACTTGTACATATTAATAAGTTTTAAGAGTTGTTCATAAATATAGCAACATTTTTAACCCAATTGCGTTTGATACAATAAAGGGCAGTTATGTTTTTAACCTGTAAGAAGCACAATGACATATATTTATTTTATGTGAAATATTTAGTCGTAATGAGTTTTTATAATAAAATTTATGGGGTTTATAAAATGTATCATGAACACGCATCGTGTGAAAAGTTATTGAAGAGTTAGCAAACTTATAAATTAGAAATACATATGTGATTAGAATGTTCAAAAGAAAGTTCAAGTCGTTTAAGTAAACAAATAATAGTCTTAAATAGTAGTCATAATTTATTTTAACCAACTTCAAAAATAAGGTTCTTAATAAATCTGCATTTTTTTTATAAAAACGTTACCATTATATTTTGCTTCTTGCATTCGCTAAAAACGTTGACTGAGCAATAATATTTCAAATATTGGTTTTCAATTGCTAAATTTCCATAAATTTTAAGCTTTCATACCTATATCAAAAATAAACACACTTTACGCTAATTTAAAGAATACATGTGTTTTAACATAAAAATAATACTATTAAAATTGATGTATAATAAAGAAATACTGCCGCTTAAAATTGGTAAGTACTTTTAATGTCAACGCCATTATTGGTCACGATGCCAACGGACTTGGAAAAAAGTTTTTATTTCGTCTCTAAGACATAAATAACCTCTTTGTTTAAGCATCGAAATATTATTATTTTTTAATAGGCTGTGCTGCTAAAATGTTATTAATTTTTTTACCATATCTAGTGATTGTAAATATAAGAAAGTTAAACCACGTAAATAGCACATTTTTTTATTTAAGTTTGATTTTTCTAAACTGTTTTTTCTTTGCTATATGCTTACCTGTAAAAAGTTACCTTTCCCGTTTCTCTTACAATAATCTATGTTGATACTATATTGTTAGAGGTGGCCTAGTGGTTAAAATGCCCGTCTCTCGTGCACGAGGGCGCGCGTTCGATCCTGGCAAGTACCAATGTGATTTTTCAGTCATATGTACTTTCTGAGAGCATTTAGACACCACTGACAGATGAAGGAAAACATCGTGAGGAAACCTGGACTTATAATTTCACAATTATAAGTTTGAAATCACCAGCCCGTCTTGAGCAAGCGTGGTGATTAATACTCAAACCTTCTCTATGTGAGAAATAGCCTTTGCTCAGCAGTGGGCTCTGATAGGCTGATGATGATTCTATATTGGTAATAATTAATATTTATGACTGACAAACTTCGTATGAAGTGATCATGTAATCTTGATATAAGCGTACTATGCCTGGAAATAAATTATTTGCAGATATAAATACAAAGCACATTCAGACAATTTTAATCGATAATTTTATTAAAACAAGGTTTCAAATTCTACAAACATGAGTATCTCAAAGTAAAATCTAGTAATTATATTAACAAATATAAATATTGTATATATGTATTTTTAATATACATTTTTTAATTAACGGAGCTTGAAGTGATATTTTTATTTGCGAGGCAATGGTTTGTGATTAGACAGCCTCCGCATCTTTGTTGTATCTTTTGTACAAAATAAAAAGGCCTTCTTAAATATTAAAATAAAACATCTTATTTTTATTTGATTTAATAAACACGATTAAATTTCATACAACTTTTGACTAAAATCAACACTAATATTGGTTCTACTAATTGTTCTACATGAAAGTCGATATTTATTTTACAAAATATTTTTTTTTATTTATCATTATAAAATAAATAACAAACCACGCAGTTAGTTTCACTGCAACTTCTTGAATTAATTGAATGATTTAAAATTTCCAAATTGGACTTACAAAACAATAGTATGCCAAACAAAAAAAAATCGTACATTCATTCGTTTCGTTTTGACTAGTATAGAAATAATTGATAAAACTTGATTAATTGTTTTAAAAATTTAATAAAATGTTCAAAAAACATCTCGTTTATTTTATAGAATATCAAAAGAACTACGGATTATATATTTTCTTTACAATCTATGCCCTTTAATCTTTAATCTTTATATATTATAAAAAAATTATCAAATAATAATATCATCTAAATACATAATTTCTTAAAGCAATTTGTCACCTCTTACAACTTCTCTAATATTATTATGATTAACATTATGTAACTGACAAAACAAATAATAAGTATAAAATCAGTTGTAATTATAAACTATACAAAACATTTCAAAATCATGTAATAGAAATTTCCATACAATTTAGAAAAGGTTTATAGTTTAAGTAATATTAATAAGAATGTATTCAAGAATAAAGCAGAAGGAAAATATTTACAAATGCAAGCTACGGAGTATATCAATCTCATAAACAATTTTGCGTTGATTTATAATAATCAATATAAAAAAAAATCATTATTGCTTTCTTCTTAAGGATTGTTCTTTATTCCAGTTAAAATGTAAAGGTCTAATCAGTCTAACAGTATAAATAAACAGAGTTTATCAAATTCAAATGTGATAATGCCGTCGCTGAGACTAGGTAAAATAATGAGGTGGAAACAGTTAAATAATAGCAAACTACAATTTGGTAGTCTTTGAAATTAATAATGTTTTTTAGAAGTGACGCTTATGTTGGATCTTTTTACACCAAAACTTGCTTTTAATACCGAAACTGAATAAAAATCGTAACGCCGAAATTCGATAAAATGACAGAAAGATATGTCTTCTTTATAGGCTCGTTAAAATGTAAAATATTTTGTGTTAATTTTATCCAAAACAGAGCCATCTATTGAGTAGGATAGACAAAATAATATTTTTAACAACTAAATACCACTTTCAATAACATCACAAACAATACCACCATAAAGAACTAAATTAGAAAGATGTAAACAATAGTTTTAGAACGCGAAGAAGATGGCGACACTTGCTATCGATTTCGATTTTAGATAATATTTAGTGCTTACATCAGTTATTATGTATATTTTATTATGTATTATTACTTATCTAATTCTCTAGTTTATATTCTCTATTTATTTCAAGAAGAAATATGAAATTTAAAAATAATTAGCAGTGCATTTGACTTCAGACGTCATCATGAAAGCGTCGTTTTAGCTATTAACAGTCAGTAAATGTACACCGCCATCTTACGTACGTACTGTCAACTTGAAACAAATTGAGTGCAGCAATTTTGTGTTCGTGATGTGAGCCAGTTACTAAAATCTTAGTGTATTTTTATTGGTAAGTTTGTGAAATAAACGTTATTATACATGGCGCAAAATTTAAGTTATAAATTAAAGTAAATAATAAAAATAATCGAGCCTCATGATACTATGCTCGCTGACGTACCACGCATCTTAAACAACAGGGACGATCGATTTTATTTACAGTACAGTATATACATATAAATTCAAGAAAATATTTAAATTGTATCTATCTATTTCAGCTTAAATATAACTGCAATGAGTTAATTTGAAAAAATCACAATGTCGGAATCCGTGAAGCAAGTGAAAGTGGACAACTGGGGAATTTATTTCCTGCAGCGGCTAAAGCATTTCTTCAACCGCACAGATTATTGTGATTTAACCCTCCAATTCCAAGATAATGCCCAGCTTAAAGTTCACAGGTTAGTTCTGAACGCCTGCACTGAGTATTTCGAACTCTTGGAGCGTACGTGCGAAATGTACGAGGATTGTTTGGTTATGCCGGATGACTTACAAGCCGACGTTGTTGTGCCCATAATTAACTTCATGTACACCGGTCAACTCGAGTTCAGAACGGAGTTATTAGAAAAACTATACCAAACATCCCTGATTATGAATATGCCTGTACTTACAAAGCTTCTCGACGGCCACCGTGTTTCCAAACCATCTTTAGTCCAGCATTACGGCAAAAAGTACTCAAAGACGGACGTATCCAAGATATTAAATTTACCAGTGACTCCATCATCGAGTTTTAATAGTACTAGTAAACGTAATTATTCAACAGCTTTTGAAACTTCAAGCACAGTTAAATCTAAAAAACCCAATACTTCTAATGTAAATGAATCCCTTCTGAAAAGTGATTCAAATCAATCAGGGTCATCGACCTCACAGTTTCCAGTGTTCACTGAAAAGAATAGTAAGGCAGCTAAGGAACCTCGTCCCACTAGATATGAATTACCCGAAGAACTGGATGAGGACAATATATTTGATAATTCTTTTACTAACATCTCCTACACATCCAAGCCACTAATGGTACACCCCGAGACAGTTAAACAGTATGGCTCGAAGAAAATTAATTTATTTGAAGAAGGATCATCAAGTTCAAGTAGATTTATAAGAAGTTCATCATCCGATCTTGTGGAATGTAAGAAAATAACCAACAGTAATATATTTGAAGATGATATTAATGATAGTATCGAAGAAAATGATATATTCTCATCGACACCTTCAAATAAGGACATCACTAAAGATAGCAGTAAACTGTTCGACCAGATTCTTGATAGTGACGGGCCCAAAGTCACTATTGAAGCTAAAAATAAAGAAGTCAATAATTTAGATCATGCAAAAATAATAAGTGAAGTATTAAAAAAATATCCCCATCTGGTCAAGAGTAATAAGAACATTAAGTTGAAAATTCTGAACACTCCGAATAAAAGTAAAAAGTCACAATCATCCAATGTATTGAATGAAGATAAGGAAGTTAAATTAAAAGCGGAAATGCCCGACTTTACTTATGAAACCGATGTCATTGATTCAAAACAAGCGGCCCAACTAATAGCTTTAGGGGTGGAAAATGTGAAAGGGCCATGGATTTGTTTGATTTGTGGCACACCAGGAAGAGCTTTACATTTCACATCATATTATAATTTCCGGAAACATCTCGTTGAAGTACACAATGAGAAGCCCGTGCCAACTATATGTGAATATTGTGGACAAAAGTCTTTAAAGAGAAACTATTTATTGCATCACTTGCTTACCAAGCATGGTGTCGAACCACCTTCAAATTATCACTTCCCTCGATGCAATGTATGTAACTACATAGCTCTTAATGAAGCACTATTAGTTAAACATAAAATGACACACACCGAACTAAAACAATTTAGATGCAATGTATGTGCTGCTAATTTCAACTCGTCGAACCAGATGTTAATACACATACAAAAGACCGGTCACAAATATAGCGCTGAACGGAAAACTAATTTGAAATGCATTTATTGTCTCAAAGTGTTTTTGCGAGAGAGTAATCTGTATGCTCATCTCAAAACCAATCACAAGGAGGCCGCTAAGAATGATGGCATAATAGATGACTCAGAAGAAGAACAACAAGAAGAAGAAAAGATTGTGAGCAAACAAAGAAAATCAGATCACACAAACATAATAAAACTAGAAGTACCAGTCACTTATGAAAATACATACGAAGATAATAACATACAGTATGAAATAGAAAGACATCCAGATGGAAACATTAGAGTTGTATCCAAGAAGCAACGTGTTGTGTTACCGAAACACAAGATATTAAATTCCAACTACGGTTCATCAGTACAAAATGTTAATGCTAATAAATCTCAAGTTAAAACTAAACCGGTTCACAGATCTCCTGTGAAGAACGAATTTTTACAAGAGACCAGTTCTCCTAACACTCTAAGCAATGATGAAATTGTATTGATAGACAACAAAGAATATATAGTAAGAGATTATCAACTTATCCCTAAAAAGGAGAAATATATGGGAGAATTCATTATGCCAAGTAACATGGAGACTGATGCTGAAGAAAATATTCAAACAGTGCTCCCGACAACTTCAATGGAATATCAGAATATTCATGGCAATAACTACGAAGCTAAAATGTTCGTGAAGAAATCTAACAAAGCCAATCATCCCGTACAAATAGTAGTGTCTAACGAAGATGAATACAAAGCGTTAATGGCGTCGCACCAATCTGTTTTGTACGAGGACAGAGATGATGGCAAAACTCTCGCGATGTTAACAACCAATGATCACACGTTAGAGAATAGGACTATAGATTTAACTAACGCACAGTCTAACATGATGATAATTCAAGATGACTTCTCTATGAATGTCCCCGAAACAGTGTCTTCAGAAAATCCTAATATAGTGGTCGTATACAGCCATCCGATAGAAGATCAAAAACAGTACCAAATAATAACAACTCAAGCGATCAATCCACAATTCGTTCAATCATCAGCAATACTCACACAAAACTATGAAACCGTAACAACTAGTACACCGGGTATAAGTGCAAACGCTTCAGCACAAACTGCTTGGCAAAGTAATATGCCGGCTAATACAATTACTATGACTACTGCTTCTGAAATACAAAATATGACTATGGCTGGCTCACTACCAATAGCGCATGTAGAAAACATCACAACATCTGAAATGAACAATCTGCCTGAAGTCCATTTAACGTCATCTGAAACAGTATTAGGCTATAAGGAAATGGTTAATGCAACAAATATCAGTAATTTTAACCAATCCAATATTATAAGTTCTATAAATGTACAAGCAATAGAACAACCCGCTGGCGTTATTACCATACAACAGCAAAATGACAATAATATAAGTCAACATTCTATTAATAATCAGTATAATCAGAATGAAATCACAACAAACATCATACAAGCTGATTCCAACGCAACATATGCTTCATCAGTATCGATTTCGGAACATGGACAACTCACTTCAGTCCCGCCTGTAATGGTTCCAGCGACGATACTCGCTTCAATCAACCAATCAAACGCTATCCCATCACTAGCTCAGAGAACCATAATCACCTCACTAGATCCCTCTACGACCTCCCCAAATATAAATCCAACAACAACTATTGCTACTTTGGACCCTATAACTAACTTAGCTACTCTAATCCCCACTTCCAACATTGCTTCAATAGATCCAACAACTAACATAGCCACTTTAGTTCCATCATCAACAATAACAACATTAGATCCTACTACTAATTTAGCCACTTTGGTCCAGACTAGTACGATAGCCACACTTGATCCAACAACAAACGTGGCGACAATAGTTCCAGCTACTAGCATAGCTACAATAGATCCTAACACCAATATAGCGACATTGTTGCCAGCAGCCACATTAGATCAGGAAAATAAAATAGTCACGTTGGATTCTACAACTATAATGGAACCAATTACTGTAGATTCGACCATAACAGTATCCACAATAAATACAACAGGGACTGAAACAGACTTAGCAACAATATCTGAGCAAACAACTGTTGTAGAAGAATTAGATATAAAGGATGTTGTGCCAGCAACAGATTCTACAACTACTTTGGATATCCAAGATTCAAGTACAACGGCAGATGAACCAGCAAAAACTTTAGCTCCTGAGGAACCATCTGTTGATAATGATAACTTACCAACAACAATTACTCTAGAAGAACCAACTACAACAAGTACTGAACCAGAAAAATATTCTGATTCAACAGATACACATAATACCATAGAAATGCCTACAAAACCATCAAATGAAGAGAGTGACGTGGGCACAGAAGTTGTAGATACTTCAGAAATTCCTTTAGAAACAAATGTCAAAGAAGAAATTAGCTCAACCATTCCAGTGACGGAAAAAATTATCGAAGAAGTCAAAGATTCAAATGTACCAGCTGAAGAAATGGAAGTGGATGAAACGATCGAAAATATAGCTAAAGATATTGGAGTCAGTCCGAACACGATAAATGTGCATGAAATACCAACGAAAAATCCAAAATCTGACGATTCTAATGATTTGAAGAAAGTTGTAATAGAAAGTCTTACATCAGAATGGTCCGAAGATGAATCAGAAAATTCACCACAACCAAATAACGACGACGTTCCTATCATCACGAACGAAATTAAAGAGGAACAAAAGGAAACCGTTGAGATTGAAGAATCCATTGAAAATATTCAACAGGAAGTTGACAAGCAAATCGCTGGTGACGTCAGTTCCATCATAGACGAGAGCACCATCTCGTCCTATGAAAACACCATTACTGTTGTCGAAGAAAAACCTAAAGAAGTCATCGATACACCAAAAGAACAAATAACATCTTTACTAAATGAATGGGATGATAATGATTCACAAGAAAATGAAGACACAGATACTGTTGAAGTAGATGGCAATACAGATATAAAGTCCTCTGAAAATATTCCAGAGAAAATTCATGAAGACAAAATAATAGAAACTATCAAAGACGAGAATATAAAGAGTTTAGTCAGCGACTGGGATGAGGAGGACGAGGAAAATAAGGTCTGATACTAAAAACATCTCCAAACATGGTGTTATATAAGAAAAATATTAATTTATGACATATATTGTAGGGCTCGTAATGTAATGATTTATTTTTAAGACTAAAACTGTTTACTTAATAGGTTTTTTTTTATTAATACTTTTGTATTATGAATCATTAAGGACAGTAGCTATATTTGTTTAGTCAGTCTGCTTTGCTTAGCAGCATTTCTTTTATTATACTGGCAAGTTTAATTCTTACAGATGTGTTAAAGTACAAAATCATTATAGTTGTTTTAACCGAATTGATAATAACATAGAAAACAATTAAAAGCAGAATTAAATAATTATGTACTGTATGTAGTTTTAGATGAAAGTACTGTATTTTAATGGTTCTTTTTTTCCTTTATATCAGTCTTGTCAGATTGTTTGAATTGACTCCAGGTAAAGTTTTGTAAACATGATAACTGTATATACAATTAGTATGAAATAAAATCACTATGTAAATAAAATTGTTTATTTTATTCATTAACAAATATATTCAAATTTACTAACACATACAAAAACTTAAATGATTTGTAGAAAAGTTTCTAGCGCTCTAATAAATAATTATGTGAAAGTGAATCCACTTCTATTAATCATGTCAGAAAACCCAAGAATTATTTTAATCAAAACCACTCATTTCATGGAAAATCGATTAAAATTTGTTAAACTATTACAGTGATATACAATCAAGTGTCAAAGTTTACATAAAATAAACATTTTCATAATAAAGAACACATTGAAACAAAATTTAAAATGTTAGATATAGAACTTATAAATAGTTAAAAGATAATATTAGAATAATAAATGGAATACAATTAAAATACTAACAGTAGTTATTCAAGACAGTTTCCATCACAGATTCTTAAATAAAAATTAAATTAATAATTGGATTTTGAAATACTGGAATTAAACACAGAAATTTGTAGAATGTCACAATGCTACAGGTGATGCTAAAGTTTACAGCTTTTTATATAACATGAAGTAAAAAAACACTTTCTAAGCATCCAAGCTAAACTACAATCATTATTTGGTAACCATAGTGTACAAGTGAGCATATATTTTCAATTCATATCTAAATATCTCGTGAACAGTTTATAGTAAATAGAATGACATTATAAGATTTAAGAACAAATGCAGCATTTATAAATTATAACATTATGTTTCCTATGATTACTTGTTGCCAATTTTCATTAAATAGTAGCTTCATGCAATCTATCACATTAACAGTGACTCGAGTACTGAAAGCATCTGTTGTTATATCTCTAACAGTATAATATATTATGTACATAATAAATTACATTATTTACATTTATTACATTATGTTGTCTAGTCGTTTGATATTGATACCAGTACATATTTGACCATGTAAGCAAGAAAAATGAAACCGACGAGCACAAACAGATTTGTCATGATGTAATACATGTTGGATTGCTGATCGGACATTACTTCACCATCACTGCCACTGTTAGAGTTCTCTGATTGGAGAAGAGCTTCCTGTCTCTCTTTAAGTAATTTTTCAATCTCCTCCACATATTCGGGAAATAACTCGCAAAACATTTTATTTTTGAGATTAATTTCAAGAGAATCCGCTGCTAGACAACGTTTTTGATACTCCGATGTTTCTATGGAGCCCAAAGTTGGTGTTTTTTCTAACATAAAGCTAAGGAGTCCAGTTAGTATTGTTGAAATGGACCAGGCTGGGTTCCAAGTGTCAGGATGGAAATCAGTGATACTAAGGCACAATTTAGTATTCGTTTTAAACCGACCGTTAGGGGTTATCATATAAATAGAGGGTGGCTTGAAGGGAAATTCTCTTGGAAATATGATTTTTCCGTGATAGTATCCCCCTTCATAGGGACTTTTTTCTGGACCTTTTACTACGTAATGCCATTCTAGTATATTGGACGGTACAGGTTCAGCCGTCACATATGGTACCGGATCATTCTTTAATCTCAGGTAATCTTGTTTAAGTCTGCTGGTCGCTCCTGTAACCTTGGTTTTAGCCATTGTTTTTTAAACAAATGATCATGTAAAGATTTATGAAAAGTAATTCTACAACTTTAACATGCACTCTTTGATTGAATAATCAAATATCAATATTTTTCACTCGCGAGATGAGAGACAAACGCATTTACTTCACATTCACAAGAATAATATAATTTTCGTCATTAATCGAAAAATTGTTTTAACAGAATACGCAGAAAACGTCATTACGTCAAATGTCAATTTTACGTCTTATTTTTGGTTTATCTGTGTAACCAATTTAGAAAAATTAAAAACCCTTTACATAGAGATTTTTTCATAAAATACATAAAAACATAAATTCTTTTTTTTTTATAACTTATATACACTAGATCATTTTGAATAATTTTAAACTGTTTATTTTCATTCTTTTATATTCGCTTTGTTGTAAAAGATAAATTTAAACCCTTAACTGGTATCGTAAAAATGACTAACGTAACTAGTTTAGTGGGGGTCACTCGACCCCCACTAACTACTAAACTTGATTTTTAGCCGCTGCTGGTCCAATCCATCCAGGTGTTTGTTTTATTATATTATCTTGACGAATACGTAGTGCCGTAACTAGGGCGGTGCCAGCAGTGCCCAGGCACAAGGCGCAGACCCTGGAGGGACGCAGAAATAACCAGACTAGTATCTAGTTTTATCTCATGCATGATAGCTATATACTTATATATTTGTTACTTTGGTAAATAACAAATAGATAGATTTATTTGTATGCACATTTGTCCATTTTATTTTTAGAGCCTGGTTAGTGCATTTTTTAAGGGCGCAGTTTTGACCGCGCCGTCGGGCCGCGCGACCCCCATAACGCACGTACCTCCACTCAGGGAAAAAATAAAGCGTCGAAATTAACAAATTAACCAGTTAAGGGTTAAGTCCCGAATCATTTTATATTAAGAACGTTAAGAATTTAGATTTTTTTAATTACATAAAAATAAGACTGCATTAAATGACTTCACTCCTAATTCCATAAATAAAAGTCCAAACGTTAAAATATGTTTCACTGTTTTGTATAAATGATGTAAATATTATTAGTTATGTTAAAGGGTTATAGGAAATCTAGGTGTTAGAGAAATAAAATGAGATCATGTAATAAGAATATAAACAAATTTTATTAACTATTTCATATATTATTCTATCTCAAGTAGTACAATTAACAAGCAGGCTTCTTATTTCGTTGTTGAGTTGTTTTAGTCGTTCTTCATCGGGAGATGTTTGTTGTATGAGCTCATCTCGCTCAGATATCAACGCGCCGAGTTTGTCACTTGTATTGTTTTTGGGAAGATTTCTAAAATAATAATAATATTATATATCTATATAAAAAAATAAATTAGTGTTAGTTACACTATTAATAACTCAAGAAGGGCTGCACGGGCTTGGCTGAAAATTTGTGGAGAGATAGTTTTGAACCACAAAAAGGACACAGTATAAAAAAAATAAGCTTCTTATCTACTTTAAATTCGCCAGGTCAGCAGTACATATCTTATTCTGAAACTAACTAACTAGTCGCGAACTAAAACTAGTATACATATAAAAGGCAGCGTTCAAGTATTACGTAACGCAATTTTCGAAGATTTTTGACCCCCCTTCCCCCGTCGTAACGCACAGTAACGTTTTTCTGTAGCCCCCCCCCCCCTCTCAAAACGTTACGTAACACTCAAGTGATCAATTTCATACTAGTCGTAAAACAGTATGTAAAAGTTGGGTATATGTTTAATCTATTAAATGAAAAAAGATCATTGATACTGGTCAATATACTGTCTGGTCAACATACTGTAACGTATATGAAAAGAGTTGCCAGTTTGGGGGTTTTTATTAATATTTTTTTTAGAAATAATGCTACGTAACGTTTTACGAGACCCCCCCTCCCCCAAAATTGCGTTACGTAATACTTGAACGCTCCCAAGGATAAAATTTTTCATATAAGCATATACTCACTTTAAATCGTCAAATATCTCCATACCATCTTGACCTGAAATTATATGACTATAAATAAAAATATATATTATTTGGCGTACTTTATAAATATATCTTACTTATAATGGAATGTGATTCAAGCGCTGGAGTGTTTGCTAATATGTCTGCGTAGAAATCATCCTTAAGTCTGTTAATATCCAAGGGGCTTTGAGTCTGCACTGTCTCTTGATCTTCTATAGGGTCTAGACTGAAATTTTAATTAAAAATTTATTTTTATTCATATATATATAATACGATTTTAAGAATACCGTGAGTAAGATAAATAAAATGAAGTAGAACATTCATTGTTCTACTTCATTTTATTTATTTAGTATAATTACATGCACTCTCTAAATATGGAATTTTCTACAACTGTAAATACATTATACATATGTTATTTTATTTTTAAAATAATGTTTTCTTCAACAAAATATATTTATAAAAGCTAAATTTGATATAAACGAATTTTTTACACAAAACAAATGCAACCAAATGGGTTTTTGAATTATTTTTTTTTTTGTGATAAATGGAAAGATCATATATAAGTTTAATAACAAAACTATTTTTATTTTATTTTTTTTGCAATATTTAAAAAGTTATTTCAAAATAAAAATTAAATTTTAAATTCAGTACCGAAGACAAGCCGACAGCTCGTGAATAAACCCGAGCGCGTGTGACGTCACAATGTTAGTTTTTGCTCATTGTAGCATACAGAGATATAATAATTAGTACAGTGTTTTGAGTTTTTATCTAGTAAATTCTGTTGGCATTGTTAAATAATCAAAAGTTTTGTACCATTATGTACAAAGACTACAAAAACAACTCCTGAAAAAATGTTTTTAAATGTTCCACAAGACGAAAAACGTCGAAAGAAATGGTTTCAAGCAGTGCATCGAGATTATTCAAAAACAAAATCATTTTTTTTTTGTTGTGAAGATCATTTCGTTGTAAGTTTTCATAATAGTATTGTTATTAATTATTATTTATCTAAGTGTATAAATCGAATAAGTATAGTTCAATAATTAATTTTTTTACCTGGGCTCCAAATCATAACCTTTAGAATCGTAGCATTAAAAAATTTTAATTGATAATTCAAAGCGATTAAATAGTAAATCTATATATATGTTTGTCTAATAATTGGACTTCAATTAATAGATATTTTCATAATTTTATAACATTCTAGGTTCTGTATCAGACTACATTTAAATTTTTAAAGTACATATATGTTATTTTGGTTTTTTTATAATGTTATAATAACATTTTATTAATAATGATTTAATGAAATAATTATTAATTATATTTAATAGAGAATAAATACTAATTTTCATTTAGAATAGTATTTTTTGACAGACTTACCTTGATGTCTTAGCACCTCGAACTTCAGCAAAATTAAACCGCACTTTTTAAAAAATTAGTTATCATAAAAATATATTAACATCAGGAATATTATCCGATTTTGCTTTTATAAATCCTTTATCACACATAGTCGAAATAAACTTTTCAAATCGTTTTTCACTAATAAATTTGAGATATTTTTATCAAGTTAAAGATAATAGCCATAAACACTGTACTATTATGAAATTGCTTTAACATTATGACGTCACAAGTATGCTGACCAATCATGGCGCGTTTACAGTCACGTGATATATTTTTGAATTTTATCAATTTTTAATTGTTTATAATTAATTTAAAAAATATATTTCAAGTTTTTTGCATTAAAAATCCAATATAATTAATAATAAAGTTTTAAAATACATAAAAAAAATCAATACTTTTTTTTTTTCAAAAACCCAAATGTCTCTTAAACAAGAATATGATACTTAAGTTTTATATCTTCAATGAAGAGCCTTGTAGTTACAAATTATATACAATATCTTAAGCAAACATCATGTTTTCTTTTTAATCACATATTTCAACTGTTATATCCAGCTCATTACATTGCTATTGGGTGTATATAAACTATTATATACCCCATATATATCTATATAAAACCTCTTATATATCATTTATATACCTCTCTCCGAGTCTCCTCCTCTCATTTCTCAGTGTGTGTAACATCTGTCTCCTTGTATTAATCTTGATTGTGTGTAACTCCCTCACAGCTCGGCCCCACTGTTCTTTGAAGAAACACTTCGATTGTACTGCACTGTCTAATTTTTCTTCTAGATTGCGCTGTGAATTTGAAATTTATTGCATATTTAGTATAAGAAAACAATATTTTTATAAGGATTTTGTTAGAATCCTAAATATATATATGTATATATAGTTTGTGTGTCAGTTTGATGGCAACATGAAAACTGTCAGTTGATATGTATTTATTTAATTATAGCTGTTTAGATTTCTGTATATTGTTTTGTCTTTGGAATTAGGGGAATGATTTATATAATTCCTCAAAGAAGTATTTGAGAATTTCATTTTATGTACAATATTTAAATACTTATAGACTATGAAAGTATCAATGCAAGACATTTTTGGTATAATAAATAATAATTTAATACTAGATTGATTACTTTATATTAATTAACAAATTGTATCTTATTATATCTAAGGATATATTGTATTTATATAGAATTACATTTTATTTGTAGTAATTTGTCTAAAACACAAAAGTTTAATAATCATCTGTTTGATAACATCTTTTCAGTGTAATAATGATAACATATAAATATTATATATATACATCCTACCAGTTCTTGTATTAAGCTCGCCGTTTGATCTTTCGTCAAGCCTGAGTATTTACTTTCAGCGTCTTTTTCAACATTCCTCAGATTATTCTGCAAAATTATAGAATTTAATTTTTTAGCAATATATATACTTGCTATATGACTTTCAATTTCATAGTAACTAAGTTAATATTACAGTTTATTATCATCTTTAATAATTACTTTTTAGTATTGAATAAAATTAAAGTTACTTATTCTTTTGTAAATGTCAGATTATCTTATATTATATAGAGTATAGGAGTATGGAAAGTAAATATCTGTATCAGCAGTAAAAATTACACTATTAGGTTAATTCTTATTGTATAGATAGTAAATTGTTAATAAACGGTCAAGAGAATATGAAGTGGGGATAAGTTTGTTCATGTACATTGAGTGTAGAAAAAAATTACACTTTTTAGGTTTATCAATACCAAAAACTGGTAACAATAACAAAAACATGGAAACAATTTAAATGCTCGCAAGTGTACTTTGGAGCAACTACATATATTATACAAGACTACCCACTTGTAAATTGAATACATTAAATGAGTAAAACAACTCGTTATTGTAATTATATCTTAAGAACGACGTTTCATATTACTTGATTTTTTTTTTGATTTCCATGTGAGTGATTTTGTGTCTTTTTTGAAAAATAAAGATCTCTAAGTAAGTAAGTAAGTAAGTATTCTTTATTGTACAAACCTATATACCTCTAAACCTATATACACCTATAAATACCCTCTAAATCGCCTCTACCATATATTTCCCCCCTCCACTTTACCTCTATCCCCTCCTTCTGTTTCTCTAGCGCGTGTATTCTATGTTGTAATTCTTCTATCTCCATGTCTTTCATTTTCAGTCGGTGGTTCATATCATCTTCCATCTTCTGTGAAGCCTCTCTTAATTCTTGATACTTCGAGGTGTAGTGAGCCTCTAACGCTTTCTTTGCGTCTAACAGCTGGAAATTTTTGTTTTATATAAAATATGTGACATATTAAAACATATTCTTTGTAATCAATTAAAATAGAAAAAAATACCTAAGACTTTGGTGAGCACAGATTAAAAATCATACTTAATTTTATTAAACAAAGCGTTGTAGAAACATTCAAAAAAATTGCTTTTAATGGTCACCAATCCAGTGATTTTATAAAACTATATACTACCGACGTTTCTTTACTTTTGAGTTTTTTTTAAATAATAAAATAACTTGTAGTAATCCGAACAACATTAGTTTAATATACATAAATACTTGTGAAAGACCTTGTTACTATCAATGTTTTAATACATATATGTCTGGTTTGAGGCCGACGCACAAATATCCTCGGGGATTTTATATAGTACCTATGTATGTACCTTCTTCTCCCGCTCATTGTTCCTGTATCCTCTCAACCGGAAGTCCTCAGTAGCGCTACTAAGGTCTTCCGCTAGTCTCCTACATTGCTCCACACCTCGAGCAAGCCTTTCCTCCAAAAACGCCCGCCGGGTGGACCATTCGGAAGACAATAGCGATAGATGATGCTCCTCTTTACGTTTTAACTATAATATAAAAACTTTTCATCATTTTATGGACTTACTTTGTAGGTCCATCGTTGTAGTGAGAGGAGCTTCAACAGTGACTGGGACTTGCGACCCAGGTGTAGGTTTAAGGGACTCCTATCTAACGCGCGTTATGCGCTCACCTCCACCTCCTCTATCTATTAGTATACCGATCATATATTTTAAAATAGAAATGATTTCAGAACGTAATTCATACATCAGATTTAGAAATCCAAATGTGGATGTTTTTTTAGATAAAAAGATTAAATTAACTTCAAAAAAAACTGTATGACATTCTTTACATACGCGTAAGTCAACTCACACACACACATATACAAACTCTACAAATATATTTATTACCACACTAGCTTTCCGCCCGCAGCTTCGCCCGCGTGGAGTTCAGTTATATCGCGTTTCCAAGAGAACCTTTCAAAAGTCTGGGATAAAAACTATCCTGTGTTCTTTCTCAAGGTCAACTCTGTCTGTACCAAATTTGTTTAAAATCAGTTCAGCGGTTTAGGCGTGAAAGCGTAACAGACAGACAGACAGAGTTACTCTCGCATTTATAATATTAGTAGGTATTGTTATCTATATACCTGACACGTATACAACTGTTGTTGCCTCTCCTTCCAATCCTCTAACTCTTGAACGTACCTCTTCATTAGTTCGTCCCTCTCAGCTTGGGTCAAGGCTTTGTGTATCATGTCCGAAACTGATAAATTATTAAAGATATTATACATTATTATCCTTAAATATACTACAATGAACAATGGTGACGTCATTATAGACGTTAACTGTGATGACGTCATAAAAATATTCTAAACTTAAATATAACTGATATTAATTAATTATATTAATGATTTCACCTTTTTCATTATTTTTGATACAGGTATCACTTTTACTGTCCTCCAATTTTACAGGTTCGCTGAAAGAAATATATTATCTAAGTGAGATAATATAATGATTTTCCATAGAAACATAAATATTGAAAATAAAATAACAAGTGTGTAAAAAAGCCAACATCACGCGGTGTTCCCAGGCGGTCACCCATCCAAGTACTGACCGCGCCCGACGTTGCTTAACTTCGGTGATCGGACGAGAACCGGTGTATTCAACGTGGTATGGACGTTAGCGATTGAGTGAAAGAATTTACCAAATATTAGGCGAAGGATTAGAAATCTAACATCACGAATAAAATCTAACAAATTACCAAAGATATTACTTATATATTAAGTTTTTATCTAGTCTCATAATAATAATATTACAAACCTAAGAAAAATATGAAAAAAGAAATAAATATAGAAAATTTTTAAAATAATGAATGCATTCAAATTTCCAATTAAGTTCTCATTTTTTTTATATATCTTACACCATTGCCATTCACCATTCAGAACCAATTATGACATAATATATTATGTAATCTCTATTTAATCAAATTACTATAAAGTTTATTAAGTGTGCATTTTTTTGTTTATACGAACAAAAATTACAGGAACCATATCAATGAAATTTTCGAGTCATTTTGTTTAAATATCAGAATTACACAGGCTATAATTTATAAGTAAATTTATATTATTAATTCCTAATATCTGTATATTGAATGAAGTCACGAGAATAATGTAGACAGCGCTGTTCGCCAATTATATATTTATGTAGATAAAACATTATTCGTTAATACGTGTTCCTTAAAATCAATTGCATAACTGAATATTAAGTAGTGAGATCTAAGACTTATGCGACTATTCATTAAAATAAACCTATCATTTTCGAATATACATACTATGTTTATAATTATTTTAACAACATAATACTCCCGTCGTTTCGGTTACTTTGCATCAACCGTGACAGGGCAGACGAGATGAGAATTCAAATCTCGTAACGCGTAACGTAACGCATAATAAATCCGAAAATATTAGTTTAATTTTAGTATTTAATATATAATTCATACTTATCCACGTCAGTCTGTCTGTCTTCTTCACACTGCACCTGTACGTCACTCTTGTGTGTATGTAATTGTGTTAACAACTTCTCCTGACTCAGTGTGAATGATTCATACATTTTCTTTATAAGCTCAGCGATTTCGTTTGTTTGTAAGACGGCGTCGCCTGATGCGTTCTTGTACCTTAAATGTTGTTTATTTAATTATAAACAGTATTGTATATTATGAAGTTATTTAATTTTGTCATAAATTTATTTTGACTCATATAATATGTAATTTATAGATATGTGAATATTATTGAAGTGAAACTTCTTATGAATCTTCAAACAAGGTTGAGTTAAATATTTAACGCTCTTGAGAAAGGGTAAAAAGAGACAGCAAGAAAATGCGTAGCGCTCGAAATCAAGCTGATAATCAATTGTGAATTAAGTAATGTTAATGGAGTTAATCTTAAAGAAAAACCTTAAAATTCCTTAATAACCAATTCTGTCCCTTTCTGTTTTTATCCATCATTAATAACTTTCACTTATATATCCATTATTTATTTATTTTTCATATCTTACCGTGCAGTATTACTAGGCGTCATATTAGTGTACGCCACGCCGCCCACTTCACCTAAGTCCGTACAACTACCACTCTTAAAGTCTAGTATATCTGTCGATATTTCCTTGTCTATTTTCAGTTGCGTCGCACTTTTCGCTGTTAGGACAGGTTTCTGAAATATATATTATATACCTAATAACTAAATTTATGTCAAAAATATGAGATTATATTACCTAAACATACTTATTAACCATCATATACTAAGTAATCTAATTTTGTAGCTATTTAATCTACGATCTATTGGAAATAAATGCAGTATCTATTCAGCTGTGTCGGCTTTTATTCCTCTCTTAGGGCACCACATTACAAATATGTATATGTATAGTAAGTGTTGTTTACATAATTTATCTTGTCTCGTTGGATACATTTGACCCACCTTCGTTGTACTCACTCCTACATATTTTAAACTCATTTCAACGTCCATATACGGCCGTTTGCTATTATTAGTGATGACGTCATCAGTCCTCACAAAGAAACACCGCTCTTGTATCGTCAATGTGTTATTAGTACAGAAGTTGTCAATGAATGTTTGCAAGTCATCTGTTGGCACTAGTTTCGTTACATCCATACTGCATACACCTGGAATAAAAATATATTGGATTATTTTTAAGGTAGTCTGAAATATCTCAAATATGAGTAAAATTGAGGGAAAACATAGTATTTGTTACTCTTTGACTTTACTTAAATATGGCTTTTATTGAATGGTATTATAATTTTGTTGCCAATTATGTATAATGTGAAATGATAACGTGAAACGTGAAATGATAACTGATCGACCAACTGATCGTCCAACTGGTCGACCAACTGATCGACCAACTGATCGACCAACTGATCGACCAACTGATCGTCCACCTGATCGACCAACTGATCGACCAACTGATCGACCAACTGATCGACCAACTGATCGTCCACCTGATCGACCAACTGATCGACCAACTGATCGACCAACTGGTCGACCAACTGATCGACCAACTGATCCACCAACTGATCGTCCAACTGATCGACCAACTGATCGTCCACCTGATCGACCAACTGATCGACCAACTGATCGACCAACTGATCGACCAACTGATCGTCCACCTGATCGACCAACTGATCGACCAACTGATCGACCAACTGGTCGACCAACTGATCGACCAACTGATCCACCAACTGATCGTCCAACTGATCGACCAACTGATCGTCCAACTGGTCGACCAACTGATCGTCCAACTGATCGACCAACTGATCGACCAACTGATCGACCAACTGATCGTCCAACTGATCGACCAACTGATCGACCAACTGATCGACCAACTGGTCGACCAACTGATCGACCAACTGATCCACCAACTGATCGTCCAACTGATCGACCAACTGATCGTCCAACTGGTCGACCAACTGATCGTCCAACTGATCGTCCAACTGGTCGACCAACTGATCGTCCAACTGATCGTCCAACTGGTCGACCAACTGATCGACCAACTGATCGACCAACTGATCGACCAACTGATCGACCAACTGATCGACCAACTGATCGACCAACTGATCGACCAACTGATCGACCAACTGATCGTCCAACTGATCGTCCAACTCGCTTCTATCTAAAAACAAACAGGGCCTAACCCTCGCAGCGTCTACTCAGTATTACACAATACAATATTTGAATACAGTTCCGGTTATGAATCTTTAATATACAGTATGTTAACTAACAATTCACGTTCCCATTAATCCGCAATAATGTAGCATCCATACATGCTAAAAAAAATATTACCAATCGAAAACAAAATGTTTATTATTTTTTTTTATTTAAAAAAAATCATTAAAAATATTAAATTTACATGTAAAAGAAACATCCTGTACACGCATATTTGAAGAACGGCAACGTCGCAACTTACTTATAAAAGACGGGCCGCGTATGCGGCATTCGATTGATCTACGATTTTAAAGTGTCACCCGACCCCCTCCCCCGAACGTCCGCGAAATTTTATTTTTTAGTATTTACTATTTAGTAATCCCACGCCGCTGACCGGGATCGCATGTCTATTATTTCCGCATTACTACGTCTACGTATTTTCGTGTGAAAGATGCCGCGTTATCAGTTATAGCCTTTCCTAAGGTGGGTGATAGCACCCACTTGTAGCTGCTACAAGTTTCAATGTGGGCTGTAAGAGACCCAGAAAAAATGGGGGATATGTGTGATAAGTTATAGTAGTGTTTCAATAGGTTAGAAAAAGGGGGTTGGGGACAAAAAATAAATTATTCTCAAAGTGGACATAATAAGTTTAGAAATATAAAACATTTTAAAATTTTGCAGGATTGTATGGATATTTGTTCTTTGCCAAACAATAACTACTTAATGGATTTAAATGAAATAATACTTATTGTATGCTTATATTAAATAAAGTTAGGTATTAGCTATAATTTACACTGACATTCTGTATGTCCCATTTATCACATCACAAAAGTTATATTTGTATTTCATTTTAATACATCATATACAAATATATATTCCCAAAGAGGGTTGATGTCAGGCAGGCGGCCGGTCGTAAAAACAATTAGCCAAAACTATTCCCTACATGTAAGGCAGACCCTGGCTGAAGCTGGGAAATTGCTCGGAAGAAAAAAAATACAAATATATGCATATTTTTGTACCCATTCCAAAATCTATGCAGATAAAATCACGTGCAAAAACTAGCAATATACTTACCAATATATACATTACTTACCAATAGGTGCATTAGTGCACAGTGTAGCTACAAGACGTGGGCAGTCTTTCCAAAAATTTGATAATACTGACAGTGAAGCCCGAACTCTAAGAGACGTACGCTGGTTTAGAGACACGCGACTGGGGTTGGACGCACGAACTCTAAAAGGTAAGCTCTGGTTAGTATTACTCTGTGTTAATATTATGAATTTAATTAGAAACATCTATTACATCTTTTGTATTTGAGTTAAATTAAACATTGAGTTAAAAATTACCTATCAAGGAAGATTAGTTATTGTGTGAGCAAAAATTAGAAAAATATATGTATATAGTAAATTTATAGTAATACTATTGATTAACACCACCTATTATATGTTTTTATATAATTGACTGTATATAGATTGAAATAACAGTATGTAAACTACATATATTATAAAATATATTCAATATAATATATTTCTTACCTATCAGTCATGATAGTGTGAGTAAAAACCGTGTATGTGAGGTAACAATCAGGAGTCTTGTTGATACAATCTAAAGGTAGCAACTGAAATTAAAAGTTAATATGATCATGACTTTCAATAAAGAAAATTTTAATTATCCAATATTTTCTTATAGTATACGTCTTACCGAATCCAAGTTCTCTATAGAGCCGATAACAATAGCCAGTACAAATAGATCCTTCCCATCGCCAATTTGTATGAGTCCTTCTTCACAGATTAGCTGTGGTTGGAGATAGGGATGAGAAATGGTCTTCTTACTCTCTCTGAGGTATTCATCTGATGATTAAGAGATATTTATTGATATAACTATTATATATATACACATATATATCATCAGAAATAGTGCAAATCCGCATAACTAGCTAGCAATGGATAATTCCACACATCTACATCTGAAGTACATTATCAGTTAGAAGGTTTAGGCTGAAATATTTTGTATATTAACGTCTTTTAAGGTAATTTTTTTACAATTAGTAATAACTTAAACTCTAAATAATTACCAATTGTGAAAAAATTACCTAATTCTATATCACTAAACAACTAACAAATAAATATAAAAATTACTATTATATTGTAAGTATAGTATAGTATATTAACTTATTATATAAATGTAGTACATTATTTAATATATAATAACTTTGTTACCTAATGTCAATGGTACAGGGCCCGTCGTGTCAGTGTTTGTACGAGATGTTGGATAAGCAACTTCATTACTGTGAAACATCCTCAACTCATTGCGCTGTAATTATAAAAAATATATGCTAGCATTAATCTCAAGTTTAATTTGAAATACTTAAATATGGCTATTTCTTAAATATTCTTAGTATTTATTTATTTAAGATTAAAAATTTTGTACTTAGAAATACATGGTCAATAAAATATGTTAAATAACTATATACTGTTGTTACAACTTTGTAATTAATTTCAAAACATTTACGAATTTCCCAAAACTCATTTTTTTTTGTAAATTTTTTTACAGCTCTGAATATGAGTCCTTTTGAACCTTTTTCAATACTTATATATGTAATTTAGTATTGGCATGTCATAAAATAAAATTTATATGAAATTTTACATACTGGTGTTATAGTATTAACTCTGTCTTCTACAGACAGGCTCATGAGAAGCTGCGGATGGCAACATTTGCCTTCTGACTTCACACCCAGCAATTTGTGCCAAGAATGTTTCACCTGGAAATTTTATATGTTTTTATTAATATATATATATAACTGACTCTTAGAATAAACTAACAGAAAGTACTGTAGATTATAACTCTCATACAATTTTATAAATTAATTGAGATTTAATTTTTAATTAGTAATTGAAATTATCATATACATATAATAAAGAAAACTATCATATCATCAGGGATAGTACAAATCCTCATAACTACCATTGGATAATCTACATTGGAAGTAGATTATCAGAAGAAAGTTTAAGCTGCAATATTATTTCACAATTAGTAATTATTTAGTTTTAATTTATTGTCAAAAGGTAGTTACACTTATTTGCACTATCCCCGACGATATGGTTTAATACAATTTCTATCTTTTATTAGTAATAATTAAACTGAATTGATCCTACCTCTACAATCTTGTTTGTAGGACAAGGTTGTGCTCCAAGGAGACTCAAGAGTAAATAACCAACTTTATCTTTTTTACCCTGAGTGCTTGTAGTGTATACTTCTATTTTTACCGGCACATTTTGTACTCTCAAACTGTAATGTAAAATTATAACTCATTATGAATGATGACTAAATTTTAGTTTCTTTCATTGATAATAATTTTAACCTCCTGAATCGTCTCTTGTCAGCCTCCCACACCAATTCCGCGTCAAAAACCGGCGCATGAGTTGGCACGGTCGGATCAGTTTCCAATATATAACCATTCAGAGAACCACTCACGATAAAAGGAGACTTGAGAAAACCAAAACCAAGCCCTACGAAAAATAATTTATGAATTCAATGTATATTAAAACAGAAAAAGACCTAGTGCTCTATATTATAATTGCTTAGTGATTATTAGAGTACCTTCCTTAACGTGTAACACAATTTGAATTGTTGGACCGCGTAAATCATCCATCTATAGACAAATTAAATTATTAAAATTCAAAACAAACTGAACGTAAACATATATTTCTAAATTCAAAATAAATACTGATTTGACATAAGCTGGGTGTTGCAAGTGAAAAGCTTTTCTTCATGGGCTATAAAAGTGTATTATTTCTTCTTAAAACTATAAAATATAAATTATACACCATGGTTTACTAAAATATATTTAAAATATATCTTTAATATATAAATGGTGGCTTTATCACCAAAAAGAGATTTCAGTGTATGCTTTAAATAAATGAATGTGGGCTGAAGGTTAATACATTGTGTATGGTTTTAAATAAAATAAATGTTTATGAATCCATCTAATGATTTATAATAATTATATAGAAGTATAAAAATTTAAAATATCATTATTAAATTGATCTTCTTCTTCTTAAGGTGCCTCTCCGACTAGCGAAGGTTGGCAGTCAGCTCCGCATTTCTCTGCCTTTTGCGAGGTGGAAAAGATGGGCAGCACTCGTTATTCCAGTCCACTCACTAATGTTCAGTAGCCATAACTTTCTTCTACGACAGACACCTCTTCTACCGGCGACTTTTCCCATCATAATGATTAAGGAGTTCATATCTCTTATGCCTAAGCACATGTCTGAGATAAGCGACTTTCCTCATCTTGATGGTATGCAAAAGTTCGGGTTTTTGGTTGATTTGTCGCAAAACATCCGCATTAGAAACCTTTTGTGTCCAGCTTATCGCCAACATGCATGCAATATCTTGATGATAAACCTGAATATTATGTTAAAGAAATCTATGTTAGAAAGAATGATTTTTCCCTCTTTGTAAAAGAGAACTACCAGTTGTATTTGCTCAAAAAAAGAAATTAGTAAAGACATTTCTGAACTTTTTATTCCAATACTAAATCTCATAGTCTTGACTAAAAACCTAAACTATTTTTGGTGTTTTAAAAAGCAGCTAAATGATATAACAATGTTCTTTTATATTTAAGTTCAATATTTCAAAACAATTACTTGCATAAAAATCAATTCAGTGTCTTGACCGTGCTTTAAAGTATTTTTTTCTTCATAGAAATGTTTATTTTAATTTTATTGATTCTTGCACTATCACGTCACATAAATGCTTTAAGAAAGATTTTATATGCATTCGTGAATACGTATTCACGAATGCATGCAATGCAATATACAAATATTATTAAATTATCCAAAAGCTATCAAAACATTACAAGATATCTGGTATGCATAAATTATCTAGAATAATATATGGATAGATTTTGTACGTGTTACGAGTAATTATGTAATATTAATTAAATTATCTATAAGGGGCCTTTGAAATATAGACTTGAAACTAAATTTTTATTGTATTTAAAAAGTTTTCATATTTTTGAAATAATACTTCAAATTAGTTTTATACTTATTGTAGTTCATCGAAAACATTTTTATTGTTTCATGTCTAAGAGTCATTCCCTTGATTACTTGGCATTAAACAGTGTGCAAGGTGTAACGGTTGTTAACCTTTGCCCTCTAGTTTCCCGCCTTCTCCAAACAAGTGTAATGCCCGGATGTTAAGTCTAATTACCCTTTGCAATAGACAGATAGAACAAAATCGTAAAAGGATTTTGGCAAATTAGCTCGGACCATCAACAGATACTTAATTAAAATTTTTATTTTTTATCCATATTATATACATATTATGTGTCAGTCTTTTAAAAACTAAGACTAATTAATATTTTAAGTATTACTTAGTGAAAGTTTTTGTTACATTGAGAAAAATAAAATGTACCTACAAAGTTATTTATTACAAAGCATATTTAAATTAGTAAATTTTTTATCCCTATTCAGACAGATTTAGTGAAACTAAAAGCTACATAGAATTTAGAATTATTAATTATTATTAACGGATAAGTATAGGATTTTATTATTATTAAAAAAAACGATTAATTTATGGCTCCAAACAATATATAACACGAATTTTATTTCTTCCATTCTATGGTTTCAGAATGTTATGTATCTTGTACCTACTTAAGCTTTCTTTGTAATAATTCTTATACATAACAAAAACGTCATGTAAATAGGATCCCTATTTTTCTGGCCTAAATATTGAGGAAATATAAATACTGAAAAAAAAACTCTGTTTTGATGTCTTTTCAAAAGTAGAGATGGGTTTCGTGAGAAAATCACTCTGGCAAACAATACTATAGTATTAAACTATCTACATTAATGATATAGTGAGGTTATATACTCGACAGAAGTTACATGTGTAGAAAGATAGTTTTCTTGTGATAGCTATCTTTTATATGACTATGTGGAAAAAACAACATATCCAATATTTTACAAATATTATCCTAAATTTACTTTTATCCAACTTCTTTTATGTACAAAACTAATTATCATACAATTTCATTGTGTTATAAATTACTAGAGTTGAAATAAATTACTACTTTAATTTTAAAACGCAACGTGGTTACTGATACTTTAATTCATAAAAAAATAACAATTTAGTGATCCGGAAATCAAACAGTTATTCCGTCATAATGAACAATAACTTTACTTCTTTAATTTGACAATGTTTTTCAATGGCTTTAGAACGATTATCTGACACGGTAAATATTGTGTTATATTTATTAAAAGATTTATACACTTTATGGAATTATATTAAATATTTAGAATTTAAATTATAAAATAATGAGAAATAAATTTGAATAACTTAGTAATGGATGCTATGTTGATACAACAGTGAAATGTCATTACTCATTACAAATTATCAATATCATCAAAAGCAATGATTCTTAATAGTTAATAGTGTTGCGAATTTAAAATAGATTAAACATAAATATTCAAAGAAAACTATAATAAGAATAATATTATTATCTTAAAATAAGTGGAGTGATAAATATGAAGAAATTTTTATATGAATACAAAGCGTTGAGAGGTCGATCGGAAAGAGAAACGTCAAGAAATCGACGCAGCCGGTAAATAAACAATTAAACTGTTAAACTTTTCTCACTATCTACCCTTTATTTTGCAATTTATTGCACTTTTAATGTTAACGGGTCGTCCATCGTCGCAGTTGAGTTTAGACTGGGCTAGTGCGGGGCTCCGGCCTGGATGAAGTAGATCATCGGAGCGCGACGAAAAGTAATTTGTACAAAAAACCGAATTCAACTCATTGCGATTGCCGTGCCGTCCGTGATGTTTTGTCTGACCGCACAATATATCGGTAGTCATTGTTGTTAGAGGTTTTTTGTAACGATTGAATTAAATACGCCGGTAATGTCCCACGTGCTCGCTACTCGCTGACTCTTACATCTAAAAGTTTTTATTAGTGTCGTGTAGACTGTACTGTTAAATGTTTAGTTAGAATCAAGAAAAAGTGGATTCCTCGCAAGAAATGGGTGTTTTCAAGTGGCTACGCCGGTATGTATTTAGCACTTACTACCTACTTTTCATAAAATAAGTACGTAATACATATAACCAAGATCATTGCTATAATAGACAATTATGTTTTTAAAGCAAAAGAAGAAGTTAATAATGATTGTAAATGGCTATTAATAATATAGGTACTTGCTCTTAAATAATTTTCTATAAGTAGTAAGAAATGCGTATGTAATCGAATTGTGTCGTATCTCTCTTAGTAATACCATAGAGGGCGCTTTAAACAAAGCTATTATAATTATTATTTAAAATATGCATGTTCATCAAAATGATTACTCCTTATAAAAGGCTTCGTCATATTATTATTAAATTAAAATAACTTACAGAAATTATGAATAAGAAATGTTTTTAACGAAATACAAGATTGTACGAGTGTTTAGTTTTAAGCGTTAATTTTGTAAATTTTTTAATGGAATAGTATTTGATTTCTTTTTCTATAATGCAACGCTCGTATGTAAATCTTTCGATTTAAATATTTTAAGGTGGGATTTCCGCTCACTTAAAGCTCACTAAATTGAAATGATACATAAAAATGACTCAAGTACCATCTCTTTTTAAATTGTCACGAATCTAAATTGTTTTTCCAGTAACATCGAAATCTGTTTATTTAATATGAATCTATATTTTAAGACGTGCCTTCAAACATTCTGTTCATCACTTTAATGACATTTAATATAATTTTAACGAAAATTTATAAGATTTATAAATATTAGACTAGGTACAGGAGAAAATTACTTCTGTTACAATACGGAACATGTATTTTTGAAATATGTGTAATAAAATGCTCGCCATATTATATCGTTTATGGCCAAATGCCTGTAATTTACCTATTGCAAAATTTGAATGCGCTCGACACATGGAATTAACAATTTTGAAGGCTTTTATCACAGGCATACAATTATTTTGAAATCTATAAAATGTACGTCAAACGATATGTTTGTGTGTACGTTTTAAATAAAATAATATGTAATTTGTATTTATACATATAAATTTCTTACATGTATTACCATTTTAGTTTCAACAGTGTGAAAATATTTCTAACGTCTGGAATTCGACTAAGATATTTTTATGAACAACTAGTTTTTAGTCCGCGTTAATTTTGGAATTAGCAATACATACCTATATGTATAGCTGAAAGGGCTAACTCTATTTCGCTACATAGGCAGCAAATAACCAGATATTGGAGTTTATTAAGCTTTTTTCTCTTTCATTCGTACAGAATTATTAAATATCCTATGTCCGTCTCCTGTTTCTAAGCTAACTCCCCGCCAATCTTCATCCATATCCCTACAGTCGTTCTTGAGTTATAAATAGTGTAACTAACACAACTTTCTTATATATATATAGCTTAAATACTATATATACATATAACACTTAAGTGTATGAACCATTCAAATAACATCTTTTTAAAATTTAATTTACGAAACTTTTTACGTATTTCTTTTTTATAATATTAAATGTAATAAATGGTTGAATATATCTTGTGCTACTTAATGATAATAATAATTATTATAATAATTTATTTACAATACATTAACAATATTTTTATTATTATCAACTTTAATGAGCCGTAACGTCATAATAAAGCATTTTTGTAATTAATTTACTATTACATGTATGCGAAAAAACAAGTTTCTTGGCCTGCCTGAAGTTAAAATAGTTTTTTAATCGAAAGGTCAATGTCCTATGGTAGTTCCAGTATTATTCCCGTCTGGATCAGATAATTATATGATCTTGGAGAAATAAAATGACAACTCGCATAATTATAACGCGTATCTGAAAGAGAGTTTAATATACGGACAAAACCGCTGTCAACAGCTAGTATGTAAACAAATTACTTCTGTCAGATAAATCTTTCGTAATAATATTTAACATTTATATTACACGAAAGTCATGACGGTTTTCGTTTTTACAGATTATGTATTATATCAGTTTAATTTAATCAATTTATTTAAGTTTTGTTTTCAGCCTTAGGTTATACAAAATATACATATAACCTCGTTTCTTAAAGATTTATGACATAGTATATTTTATATTATATCAATAGATCATAGATGGATTGTATTTATCACCGAACACATCAAACAAATAAATCGAAAAATTACACTTTCATACTGTGGACAGGACAAATGATTTTATACATATATATGAGAAGATTTTAAGGGAACTTTACATTTATTATAATAGTCAGCATTACTTCTGTTGAAAATAAACTTATTACTTAGAGAACCTTTTAATACAAAAATATTTTATCATATATTTTATGCCCTTTATGGCAAAATAATATGTATCAAAATATTTTTTTTTTGATAATATTATCGTCAGACAAGTTGAGTTCAATATCCTTACCACAAGAATACATAACCTTACTTCTTATAAAATAGTTATTTTTTCGTAATGAAACAATTATTGGGTAAACGTTGGTTATTGACTGAAAAACGTTTCACTAACTTGATGTCAATGTAGCAGTGATATAGTTTTGTAGTTTCAGCAAATAATATGTAAGATTTTTGCGAATATTCATTTAAATAAAACTAATTTTCATATGTAGCTCGTGATCACGGTTGTTGCAAAGTAACCGAAACGTCGGAAGTACGTACTTAGTTCATAATAAAAAACGCGTAGTACATCCGAAAATATTAGTTTTATTTCAATAAAACCCATTTTTTGGTAAAAAAATTAACTCTAAATCTAAGGAATGTCAAAATTTTAATAATTATAAGCTTATCGTAAAAAATGTCGCATCCCAAATTTCGATTGTCAACCGCTTTCACTAAATTAACGGTATTGAGACTTTCCAAATTCTAATGCTGTGTATAAAAAATATATATAGACATTTAATAAAGCCTAAGCAATAGTTATTGTTAATAAGTTTTTTCAGTATCTTATTAAGAAAGTAATTTTCAAACACATTTAGGTATATTATTTCTATATCTATATTGAACAACTATTTTGTTTTAAAAAAATAAGGTACATGTACTATATGTTAACATTAAAATTATGATGTTTTACTTGTAGCTGAATATAAAATGATCATGGTATATTCCGCAAAAAAAAGTCATGCAGAAAACAAAGATTATAATAATAATTTGACTAAAAGTCATCGATTTATGTTTGCATCATGTAGGGTTCTATGGATAAATAAATAAATATATCTTCTCCTTCCTCGCAATTTCGCAGCTTTAGCCAGAGTCTGCCTTACATGTTGTGAATAGTTTTTGCTAATTTTTTTTACGACCGGCCGCGTCCCTGATATCAACCCTCTTTTGGGAATGCAATAAAACATTTTAATTCTAATTGGTTTATAGAGACAAAAAGAATGAGGGCTTTTACTTCCCGCTGTATTTTATACAGGGTGTTCAATTCAATAGTAAATTATAACAAATTTAATATCTACCATTCACTAGTTTTTTTTACTATCGTTCACACAATACAAAGCTTTAGAATGCTCTGTGCAATTTTACTGCTGATTGTATTTCGTACTTTTACTTTAGAAATTATAACAACTGTATGAATTATACGCTTTTAATATATTGATTTAAGTACACTAGAAATCATATATATCTATATGAGACTAGTCTCAACTAGTAATGTTTAATGGAACTTTAAATTTTCATTACAACAATGAATTCTAATCGAACTTTCACTTTATTGTCTGTAGATTATTTATTACAATTACTCGTAAAAAATTTATTGATAGACAGACAGCTTATTTGTGTAAGATAATCTCTGACTTTGTTATAATTTCGATAGTGCTTTCTATTTTAAATGTATTGTATAACGAATGATTCAAAGTATGTATTTAATTACAATCTATATAAACTTGAACGACGGGATATTATTTTTTATACCTGTATATAGAATGTTAATAAAAATTGCCTAAATACATAGAAAAATATTTTTTTAATATAATTTTTAACTGCCATTCTTTTATCTTATAATATTTTTTCGTTATATACCACAGTGTGTTAAATATGTGTCATTGGACTAATCGTATCAATATTATAGAGTTAGGAAAATTAGAAGTACCATCAATTAAATGATTTAAAATAAACCAATCAGATTTTAATGAATATTTTATTAAAATTAACATTATTTCTATTTGACCCCTCTAAATGTTGAACTGTTATCATAATTAGAACAGCATTACATTCCTTAGTGTCGGTGAAGCGAAAGTGTCCATAGGTTTAAGTTGGTGAATCAGAGCGTCGTGACGATTCAGTCACGGTCTGGAGTCATGACTTGTTCTTTGATAAATATAAAAGTAAGGAAACGTCAGCGATTTAATTGTTATTTAAATCGCAAACAAAATATTTACGTCCTAGGTTATTGACATAACACACTTCGGTTGGTGTGATTTTAAAAGCATCATTCCTTTTCAATAACTCATTTGATTATAAAGACGTAGGTAATTTTCAATTAAATGAAAAAAGTCTAAATTTCTATTATTATTTCTATATGGTGAGATATTTTATTAATTTCGTTTTTTAATTTGTAATGTAAATAGATCAAAATTCATGGTCGAAATAATTTAGTCCTAGTAATCTGGTCCACTTTGAATTTATCACCGTTAAGAAAATGAATAGCGACAAAAACAAACTAAATAGATGTTTAAATCTCCGTGTGATCTGATTCAATCCCAAAATTTCTTTATAGTAATTACCACGCGTCTATTATTGTAAAAATATTATATTCGTGACCAATATAAACTGTCCCTAAGTTCAGTATGAAGAGTTTAATTTAATCGTTCCAAGTAAAGGTAATAAATCGTTCTACGTCAAGTGTGTTCAGGTTTTGTGTGCTTGGAGGCGTGTCGTGATGGCGTCATCTTTTTATGATAACATTGATTAGTTCCACTCAATACCAACGATCCTACTATTAAATCTATTCTAACTGATCTATATCGATATACATTGCTATATTGCTATATTATTTATAGGGAACGACTAACAGTTACCACTGGCCGTGTAAGCCCAGCATCCAGCGTAGATGACCCACCGGTTCAAGTGGGAACAATTAGGACTGAGGAGTATAAGAGAGATCTAGCCGAATTCCAAGCTAGACGGTCAATAGGCAGCAAAGACGTCCAAGAAACACCGAACAAAAAGAAATGCGGTCGACACTCCCTTCCCGTATCTTGCACCAATTGCACGGGTGATCCGGACGCTACATTCAATTACGAAAAGAAATCTGCTATGAAATATAAGAAGAAATCACAGAAACGCACAAGAAGCACCCATTCCGAGGAGAAGCTGTACGAAGGTGCACCCAACATTCAGTTTCTATTTCAGAACCAGGTTTTCATGCCGGGGAATGTGTTCGCTTCATACTCCGAGCCTCGTAAGCAGCGTAAAAATCGTCAGAGATCGCCAGATTTTCTAGCACAGAAACAAATAGACTTTAAGGACGATGAGCCTCAGCCATTGTCGCCGCCGCTGTTTTATAAGAACAATTCGTTACCATTTGACACTAAAAACTTTTTAGAGTTATCGAGGAGCGATGACGAATTAGACGGTGTGAAAACTGATGTGAAGAATCCCAGCCAGGGTTCTGGTAGCCATAAGAATGATAGCTGTGACGGAAAATTGTGGGAGGTTATGAGCGAACTGAAACATTTTGACAAATGGGCTGACGAACAATTACAGGCTCCATCGACTACCAGCAAATCAGATGACAGTAGGGTGAGTGCATAAAGAAAAATGATTTGTATTCAGACTTCGTACTATATAATATATTTGTTGCTTTGTCCAAAAAAATAATGATATAATAATATTTTAGTTTTGTTACTCCGATTCATATGTTTTTGTTGGGCATAAAAGATATTTCATATTTACAAATTTGTCGATCCAGTCGTTAGTAGAAAAATGGTCAAGAAATCTAAATATATATTCTTTATTCTTGTTTACTTTGAACATTTTAATGGGTATAAGTTACTCGATATGGTCTTCCAAAAAAGCTTAGACTCTAAATGTGTTCTATCATACTAAATCATACCTTATTTAAATACTCTAGAAACTTAATTTCCCGACTGATACAATGGCTACTCAATACAGTCTAAGAAAACCATTAAGGAATTTGAAATCTTCTTTGTCCCTATTAAACTAAACTCTATTATAATGCATTAAAACTCAATTTTTCAGAGCGACACCAGCGCTTTTGGTCTGCCGATAGCAAGCGCTTGTAATTTAGACGTTACAATTGAAAGGAATACTTCTTGGAGTTTGGGCAAATGGGGCATCGTGCCAGTTCAGATAAAACGACTCAATGACGTCACAGTGGAGCATGTGAGGAAGAAATGGAATATGGAGATTAATATATTGAGGTATATATTATACTAGCTTTCCGCCTACAGTTTCGCCCGCGGGGAGTTCGGTTATATCGCGTTCCCAAGAGAACCTTTCAAAAGTCTGGGATAAAACTATCCTATGTTCTTTCTCAAGGTCGATTCTATCTCTGCACCAAATTTCATTAAAATCAGTTCAATTGTTTAGGCGTGAAAGCGTAACAGACAGACAGACAGAGTTACTTTCGCATTTATAATTATAATATATGTATATATTATATGTAACATACCACATAGCATAAAACAAAACATGAAAAGAGTAATTATGAAGGTATAATAGCAATACCTATTTACACTATAAGTAAGTCAGTTCAAACAATTTACTTTTGCCATCAAATATTACGTTAAGACTAAGACCAAATTAAAAATGAATAACTGGACATGTTTGTGTGGGTTATTCTCAAAAGTTCAAAGGTAATAATATTAATACACTAAATGCTAAGACATAATAGTATACAACCAATCATCAGATTGGCTGATGGAGATAAGGATGGGGTTAGCAACATTTGGCTTTTGATTTTTCTTGAAATACTTATTGTTAAATATTATTTTTCATGTAGAACACCTGATTTGATAATAAATTTGAGCTAAAAAGCAATTGAGCTTAGCCTGTTTCTTAATTTGAAGTACTTTATGATTTTCTACTTTACACTACCAACTGGTCTGATAATAATAAATTGTTTTTAGGACAATGTTTGATGATTTTTATTTTTTTATTAATCATATTAATTGTCTAGTATACAAACAATGTAGTTTCTTTTTGGCTACAGTCATTGATCTTCATTTTTTTTTTTGGTACATTTAGGCAAATTAAGTAAATTGTTATATTTCCTTCCATGCAAATCACATAATAATGTACAATGTTTATTCATAACAATTTTTAAATACTAATTTCTTTTATTACATTCCAGAAAGTTCCGTCATCCAAACATAATACTTCTCATGGGTGTGTATCCAGATGTTCAGAACAATGTGCACCTGATTTGCGAGAGATGCATCGATACCTTGTATGGAATACTACATATACAGGTGAATATTAGATATGTTTGATGGCAGACCCTGGCCAAAGCTGGGAAATTGCCAGGAAGAAGATTAGATATGTTTGATGATAACTACTGTTATATTTCATTAACATAATTACCTTATTATTTCCTTTATACACACTTGAAACTAATAATGATAGTGTGAAATTTGTCTCTATAGATGTTTTATATACCTATGTATAATAACAATACAGTATTGTTGTTTACAAATTGCTACACCTAAAATGCAGGGTGACTGGTGAATTACTATCGATACTTGAGGACGTGATATTTGACGATCACATATGACAAAATAAAAATTAATATAACATAAATATTAATAAACTTCTTAGTAAAGTTAACCAAAAATTATGTAATTAATTACGCATCGTGTGAACACCCTACAGATTAGGTATACACACACACACACACATACGCGTGCGGCGGCGTAGTGTTGTATCAGCACGCCGCCGCACGCGTCCACACTTGGAACACTTGGAACGTGTCAACACTTTATTTATTTATACGGAAATTTGGTCAAAAATTAAGTACCTATTTTTTTTACACAATTCGAATGAGAATCATATACCGAATATTCTCCTTAAATATTGATAGTAATTCACCAGTCACCCTGTATATTAAATTCAAAAAATTTCTTATACTTCCCTAAGATTCAATATTATGGGGGTTTATTTTCGTATGAAGACACTTATCACACGCTAGATGACGCTGTCTTAGCAATAATATTTGTTTAACTATACAATATTATGTCCATACATAAATTTTTAATATTAAAATATGTTTTTTTTTCTAAGGACACATTGATTGTTGATTCACCTTAAAGTGTCACTTAGACTATATGTAACTTATTTCACATTCCAGGGTCGTATTCTAAGCATCCAGACTTCAATAAATTATACCCTGGATATAACGAATGCCCTGGTCTTCCTAAACATGCAAGGATACCTCCATACAGCTATAACTAGCAAGAGTATAATGATAACTGCCCAAGATATAGCTAAGTTAGCCGACCTACAGCCCTGTATGAAACTGACGAAGAAGAAAATATATGACAAAGGCTATAATACTTATAAATCTGAACCACATTATACTAATATTAGCGGTGAGTTTAGTTATATGGAATTAATATATCAGGATTAAGTAAGAATTTATTGAACTTAAATAGTTATTTATATCAATAAGAGTAGAATGCTGAATGTGTATAGAATATTAGTTTGTTTTGGATTTTAGATTTATTCATATATACAGGGTGACTGGTGAATTACTATCAATATTTAAGGAGCATACTCGGTACATGATTCTTATTCGAATTATGTAAAAAAAATAGGTACTTAATTTTTTACCAAATTTCCGTATAAATAAATAAAGTGTGTACACGTTCCAAGTGTTCTAAGTGTGGACGCGTGCGGCGGCGTGCTGATACAACACGCCGCCGCGCGCGAGTGTGTGTGTGTGTGTGTGTATACCTAATCTGTAGGGTGTTCATACGATGCGTAATTAATCACATAACTTTTGGTTAACTTTACTTAGAAGTTTATTAATATTTATGTTATATTAATTTTTATTTTGTCATATATGATCGTCAAATATCACGTCCTCAAATATCGATAGTAATTCACCAGTCACCCTGTATAAAATGAGATCTAAGATTTTTGCAAGTTTTATTCATTTAAATGATACTAATATTTTTCGGATAATACTACTTAATATTTTTTGTAAAAAAACTACATACTCCCGACGTTTTGCTACTTTTCAGCCACCGTGATCACGGGCAGACGAGATGTGATATCTGCATGTAGTTTTTTTCATAATACGAAAAATATTAGTTTCATTTAAATATTTATATACAGGGTGACTGGTGAATTACTATCAATATTTAAGGAGAATACTCGGTACATGATTCTCATTCGAATTATGTAAAAAAAATAGGCACTTAATTTTTGACAAAATTTCCGTATAAATAAATAAAGTGTTGACACGTTCCAAGTGTTCCAAGTGTGGACGCGTGCGGCGGCGTGCTGATACAACACTACGCCGCTAAACGCGTATGTGTGAGTGTGTGTGTACCTAATCTGTAGGGTGTTCACTCGATGCGAAATTAATTACATAACTTTTGGTTAACTTTACTTAGAAGTTTATTAATACATATTTATGTTATATTAATTTTTATTTTGTCATATATGATCGTCAAATATCACGTCCTCAAGTATCGATAGTAATTCACCAGTCACCCTGTATAGAGAGTATATATATTTCAGAGTATATTTCAGTGTACAAATTACACTATAATTCATACACCAAATTTTCAGATAACCAGACCTCATCAGAGAGCGAGCCACTTCTAACTCAAAGATCGGACATTAATGCTGTGTCTAAACCCTATGAATATTACTGTGAGATGATCGACTACAACTGGCAGGCTCCAGAATTGTTTGAACCTGAAGAGGGCATAGTACATCCTTGTAATAAAAGTGATGTGTATTCACTATGTCTTTTACTATGGGAATGTTGTAATGGTTCGTACTTTAATTAAACACTCTATATACACAAATAATACGTTTTTAACATTTTAATGTCCTTTATACAGGGTGACTGGTGAATTACTATCAATATTTAAGGAGAATACTCGGTACATGATTCTCATTCGAATTATGTAAAAAAAATAGGCACTTAATTTTTGACAAAATTTCCGTATAAATAAATAAAGTGTTGACACGTTCCAAATGTTCAAATGTGGACGCGTGCGGCGACGTGCTGATACAACACTACGTCACGACACGCGTATGTGTGAGTGTCAGTGTATACCTAATCTGTAGGGTGTTCATACGATGCGTAATTAATTACATAACTTTTGGTTAACTTTACTTAGAAGTTTATTAATATTTATGTTATATTAATTTTTATTTTGTCATATATGATCGTCAAATATCACGTCCTCAAATATCGATAGTAATTCACCAGTCACCCTGTATAGATCAGTAGTTAATTTGAATTAATTAACTTCACATAAAGGTTTAATTTTTTGTAGAAAAGAGAACTTTGAGTAATATTTTCGTATTGAACTTTGTTCAAATTGTGGGGTTATGTTTAAATTGGTTATATAATTTATTTCATATAAAAATAAACATATTACTATGGCAAAATAAAAGATGCTGTTGTAATTAAAAATCTTTATAAAACACAAGTAAAATCTGCTTATAATTATTATTCCAGCCTCAGTTCCTTGGAAGACATTAAATTATGCCAAGCTTAAAGAGTTATATACATTATGGAAGACAGGTTTACAACTGCCTAGAGACGGTTCATACCCGGGATGTGTACTAGCATTATTAGAATCGGGGCTCAAATTAGATCGGACATCTAGAATTGATTTGGAGGAACTTCAAGTTGCATTGCAAAAGGCTAAGGTGAAAATTGATATTGAATTAATATTATTTTTTATTTTATTTTCATAGCTAACAAAAGACAACATTATTATTACATTCATTACATTATCAAACTATCAATAATAACTTAAATGTCCTTTTAATTATATGCTATCACATGATGCAAAATATAATAATTGTAATAATCAAAATTTAAATTAAAAAACAATAATAATAAATCAATAAAACATTACATTATGCTATTGGAGATCAGTATCTTTGCTGTTCAGAGTTGCTGTTGTTAAACTACACACGGAAAGTTTTCAGTTCTAAATTCATTAATTTATCCAAAGGTGTTATTGTAGGTTTATGAATATAAAATTGAAATGATGAGTACATATGTATTTTGAGGATGTGCACTGGTTATAGTACTAGTAGTACACTACTAGTACACTGGTACTAGCACTTGGTCACGAAAATACATTGCCATAGTCATTTATTTTCGGATATTTAGATCTTTAGTAACTTATTAAGAAGTTTATAATTAATATGAAGTAGTATACGCTATTACATTCGGTTTTTACGTTTGATTTGGTTTTTATTATTTTAATTAATAAAATATATGTAGTAGTCTAGTAAAATTATTTCACTTGTTATGTATGACAAATTCTTTTACACAATCGCCAACGTCCATACCACGTTGAATACACCGGTTCTCGTCCGATCACCGAAGTTAAGCAACGTCGGGCGCGGTCAGTACTTGGATGGGTGACCGCCTGGGAACACCGCGTGATGTTGGCTTTTTGCACTGATTTCTTTTATTTTTCTAGTGCTAATTATATAGCAACCGTAATATTTTGCATTTGGTTTTTATTAAAACAATTTTAAAATGTTTCAGCATGATTTAGACGAAATCGAATACATTATATTGCCGGATAGAATCGCCAAGAAGAAATCCAGTTTCAGCACGCAACCGTGGGATACAACCTCGCCTACCGACTCCGACTATCAAAGTCCGAAGAGTTTAGAACATACGGCGGTCATACACAAACATACAGACAGCTCGACGGGCAGCGAGAATGATATGAAGTCTAGTAACAATGAAACATTACGTAAAACTAACTTACTAACTTCCTATACTACTGAAAAATGTTTTATATCCGACGACGAAGACATACATACATACACTTCACAAATAAAAGATTACTCAAGCGCCTGTTCAACGCCAATAGCAAAACTCAGAGCTAGAATTAAAGATATTGAAACGCCAGGAACTTTACATAGAAGCGATTCCACAGAATACTGTAGTATAGTTAGCCCTGACACGAGATTGACGAATTTCGGACTCAATGACGACACAAATAAGGACGAAAGTTCCGAACGATCAAACGCCAAACTAAGCAGAAGCTTCACACCGAAATCATATAAACCGTTGCACATAAAAGTACCGGAATACAATTTCGATTCGGTCAAAACTATACTGAAAAATCGCAATGGGAACGAAAAATCTTCATATAATTTTGATATAAAGAATTACAGTTTACCGACAACACCCATAGCTAGGAGCAATAAGTTGAGGAAAAACGCCTGGCTGTCGGGGGATGTGAATGATAGACGAAATGCAAGGAAAACCGGGGCACAGGAGTTGATTAATAATAATAAAGGTAAATAATTAATAATTATTAATTTGTAATCTAATATATAAAAATTGCATACCATATTGTTAGTTACTGTACTCCTGCGAAACGACTATTCCCATTTTTTAACAAAATATATGCTTATTCAGTAGGTCAAAAAATCGGATACTATCTATTTTTCATACCCCTAAGTGATAAGGGTTGTTCACCCTTAATTAATAATTTTTAAGGATTTGGACATTTTTTAATATAATGTGGCATTAAAAATGCGTACAACCCTAAATTTTCATCACCAACCCCTATTTTTTTATTTGGCAAAACAACGTCTAGCGGGTCAGCTAATCAATATATATGTGTGTGTATGATTTTCTCAGTTTTACTATATGTTACTGGTTCCTTATTTCCCTATGCGACGTCAATTGTATGACAAAGATTTCTCTATTTAATTCCAGCATATTATTTCTAAAAAATTGACCAAAAAATTGTTAGATACTTTATGAATGATTGATTTAACAAACATACACACATGACACACTTATACACGCACATTGCAATTGTATTTTTTTAAATATCAATGTCAGTAAACGCAATTTAAAATATTATACAAAACATCAGTTAATAGATTTTATTCAAACATTTCGGGCAATACTTTAAAATATTAAAATGCATATTATGGTAAGTTGACAAATCCTTAGTTTAAAATGTATATACGAATGAATAAATTTCGTTTAGATTTCGTTGTATAAGGAATTTATATCTCTGGCTGTAAATAGGATTTAGGAATCTTTAATATGTACTGAAACTTGTATAGTAATAATCTATAATGCAAATAAAATTCAACAATTCTACACTACATATCGCCAACGTCCATACCACGTTGAATACACCGGTTCTCGTCCGAACACCGAAGTTAAGCAACGTCGGGCGCGGTCAGTACTTGGATGGGTGACCGCCTGGGAACACTGCGTGATGTTGGCTTTTTTATACCTACTGAATATTTTTACTTTTTTATTTTTTTTTCAGAAGCCAAATCGGAACAGTCGCCTACAGACAGTAATTCTACGAATAATTCATTAGATAAAGAAGAAAAATGTGACGAATTATCTTCTTATCAGTTGGTGAGGAATGAAATCGTGAACTATAGAAATGAGATCGCTAGGGATAGTTTTACAGGACTCAAAAGGTATTTAATCTATAAAAAGTTTTCTTACTAGGGCCTAAATATGTGTTTTTAGGCCAGTGCAGAAGCCTTTAAAATTAATAAAAAGTGAAAATAAATTATAGTAGAATGAAACTCATTAGAAAAGGAGGGGAATATTATAAAAATTAAGGGAAAAATAATTTACGGGCGATCTGAAGTCGGGAAGGATACGGCGGTGGGTATTTAAGGGTAAAAAATGGGTTTTCTCGATTTCCGACAAAACTAAAAGTTCTACGGAAAAAAGTTATATGGCAAAGTTGTAGGTAATAAAAAGATCTAAAACTTTTGTACTAACATTTTTTTTACATAACCTCAAAATTTATGTGAAAAATTCAAAACACCTAGTTTTTATAGTTGTTTTATTTTTATCTCTTCCAAACAACAATTTTTTGTCACGAAATTTGGTGAAAACCTTTTGAAAAAAAAAAAAAAAATTTTGATGTTCCAAATGCACTGTAATTTATTTGATTAGTAATATTAAATTTTTCAGCTTATTTTGAATAAATATCGAAAAATCAAAGTCAAAATATCAGCTTTTTAATTTTTTCAAAAATTTGGATTGTTTTCTCTTCGTTGAAATCTCTATTTTTCGAAAGTGAAGAAAAAAATATAAGTTTCTTACTTGCAGTACCATTTTTGGATAAAATAATCATGTCCCTTATAATGAAATGACACTGGCTATCGTTTGGAAAATGCTCTTTCTATTTAACTTTTAGTTTTGTCGGAAATCGAGAAAACCCATTTTTTACCCTTAAATACCCACCCCCATACCCTTCCCGACCTCAGTACGCCCGTAAATTATTTTTCCTTTAATTGGTATAACATTATCCTCCTTTTCTAATGAGTTTCATTCTACTATAATTTAATTATGTTTTAAAAGCTACCGGCACTGGTCTATTTAATATATAAACTTTCAATCTTACAATTATTTTTTTGTAATATAACTAGATGACGCTGCTTGCTATTGCAAATGTTAACACTTGTTACAATAGTTTGCTTAAAAAATTTAGACTATGTAATTTTGATATATAAACGATTTATCTAATAAAGGTACATGAGAAACAGTTTAGTTATTTTTTACATAAAAGAAACTAACATACATCGGTATTCATGACGGGACTACTTTGTATCAGTGATATTAGTCAAATTAGACTAAATTAAAGTGAATTCATATATATAGTGATAATAAATCTCGCTTTCAGAATATCTGATCCGCCAGAAGATTTCATACACAACACTAACTTGGAACGTGCGAGATCTTTAAACTGTGTCCAATCCATCAAGTATAAGATCGAAGAAGACTTATTGGCTAATGTAAACGTGAAGCCGCTCGTCGCGATACACGAAAAGTGGATATATGAAGCCAATAAGAAGACTGGCAGATCAAATTCCATGCCTGAAGATAATAAGTATGATGTTTATGAGTATTATTATTGTATTTATTTTTGTTATGATAATCGCCAACGTCCATACCACGTTGAATACACCGGTTCTCGTCCGATCACCGAAGTTAAGCAACGTCGGGCGCGGTCAGTACTTGGATGGGTGACCGCCTGGGAACACCGCGTGATGTTGGCTTTTTTGTTATATTTTTTTTAATTAATTCTTTATTTTACTCTTTAATAATTTTCTTTTCATCAAGATTAAAATTTCGTTTATGAATATATTTGTGTTTTATCAGATATTCAGCTTACAGTTACTTTAAAAAATGAATGACTAAGAGTATTTAAAGTAGCTTAAAATTTTTGTACTAATTGCATTTTTCAACTCCATGGAGTTCACCACTTGGGCCATAAACTGAAATGGTTTGTTTTAACCATGTCGTAAATATTGTGTGTTAAGACAGTATTTTTGTTACACTAGCTATGAGCTAATACTTCCATGAAACATACAGACATGTCTGTTTGAAGAATATAGGAGAAAAAGACTATAAGTTGTACAATCTGTTTGCATCCAAACTCACTTTGAATGGTAACTTTCTCATTCCAGATATTTGCATCAATTCTCTATGTACACAGCATATTTTATTGTTGAATGTTAAGTCCAATGGACCCGATGGTATATTGATGACGTGTGTTAAGGTTTTAACGTATCTTCTTCAGTTGTATGTAGCATTGTTCCGATTTCAGTTATATGACGAAACGAAGGGATAAAGAATGTACGGCAAACTCCTTCGATATTTTCAGGTGCATCAACTGGGTAATTTATAGTGATATGCATTTCAGGATCAAGAAAAAACTTTAGTCTACCATCATCAGTCCAAAAACCTTTCTGTCGAAGCTTCCTTACTATGTTTCTCGAGAATTTGTATACTCGTATAAGTTTATAGGCTTATAAGTTTTCCCACATAAAGGTCGTTGTAGACAATTTCGTCAGTAAACCTCGGTCTGTGTATTCTAAGTTTCACAAGTTGTAATGACGTGTTACTATCTCAATAAAATTACTGGTGATTTTCCCTGGTCGTGCTGAAATATCTTAAGAGAATTGTGGATCATTAAAGAAAACCTCTGTTTGGGCCTTAATGAGTTCCAATTGAATCATATGAAGTTAAAATTTTGGTGAATTAATGTGATTAGATCACATCTCATCTGCCCGTGACCACGGTTACTGCTTAACGTTAAATATAAAATATAAAGAATATAAAGTTTAAAATAATACAAAACCCCCAGTAATTCGAAAATATTAGTTTTATTTACTATAGGACTAGTGTTACGTGTGGCTCCAACTATGCCCTACTAATATACTATAAAGCTTAGCTTTATTTTTATGACCGATTAAATTTAGTTATATTACTCAACCATTCTAATTTTATAATTGCAACATTTAAATATCAACTTGTATTAGAAAACTCTAAATTGGCTTCAGCCATTTTTAAGGAAACTACTTTAAGTAACGCTGAAAAATCAAAATTGAGTTTGAAACTGTATTTCAAACAGTGACTTGACCGAATTTAATTTCTTACATTATTATTATTATTAATTATTATTATGTGTTTTCAGTAAGGGTAGAGTATTAGCAGTGAAGCCCGCGTCTCACTGTACAGACACATTACAGAAGTCTTTGCCGCAACTCAGCATCACACCTAGCCCGGGATCATATCAACCACACAAAACATCACCAACCAAGAACGGTTAGTGCAAAATACACTCTAAACTACTAATACAAATAAAGTACAATATCGTTTGATACTTGTTAATGGTTGTGGAGTTTTATATATTACTAGCTGCACCCCGTGGTGTTACCCGCGGATTTCTGGGATTCCTGAACGTCAGCTTCCTGTATACAAAATTTTATCAAAATCTGTTCAGCCGTTTGAGCGTGAAGAAGTAACAAACATACACACACACACAAACTTTGGGGCCGTTCAAGTATTACGTAAGCACTATGGAGGGGCGGGGGGTCTTTGGTTTGATTATTTTGGATGACATGGGGGGTAGGGGAGTCTAGGTAATGATGACGTCATCGGTAGTTATTTACTTTTTAATCGTCACACCGAGAAGATCCATAAAAAAATATAATAATAATTTTTTTATGGATTTATATGAAAAACAAAAACCATACAGTAATTCAAAATGTTTACGTAAGCATGGGGGGAGGGGGTAAAAGCTTTGCTTACTTTTGCTGACACGGGGGATGGGGGGTAAATAATTGTAATAAATCTGCTTACGTAATACTTGAACGGCCCCTTTCGCAATTATAATATTACTAGGATGTTTGTATAGAACTATTTTTATTTTCTGTTTTGCATGTGGTTGTTGGTTTATTATAATCTTGTATATTACTCTTGTTTCGTTTTGTTTTAAACATTATTGAAGTCACTTTGATTTTTTATGGGTTCTTATGTAACTTTATACTTATTATTTGTCCTAATATGTATGTTTATGTTTAATCTGGCGATGATTCTAAACTTTCTTTGTATGTAACAACTAACTCCATCCTAATAATCTTAACTCGTACTAATTTAAATGTATCTTTGTTACAAAACTTATAGATTCAGCTTACTTTCTTTCTGTTTAGATATAAGTTACAATTGCAAATGGTTTTTATACATAAATAAATAAATTACACAAAGATTAGTTGGTTTTATTTTTAACAAATAATCATTTTAGTAATTAGGTACTTGGTTGTGCATAAATGTAAATATATAAATATTATAACCTTACAAAATAACTAGTTTTTCTATATATTACATAATGGAAGTGGAAAATAAATTACAGGAAATCAATGGGAACAATATTGTCAGAAGAGAGATGTCATCTCTAAAAGTATGAATTTTCATCCGATAGATACTAAGACATATAAGAAGGCCGTTGAAAAAGGGTATGTATTAAATGAATTATGTAAATAAACAGAAATTTTATCGATAAAGATGTCACAAAAATAAACTTAATATATTTGTTTTACTTATAATGAATCACAAATTATTTAACACAATCGCCAACGTCCATACCACGTTGAATACACCGGTTCTCGTCCGATCACCGAAGTTAAGCAACGTCGGGCGCGGTCAGTACTTGGATGGGTGACCGCCTGGGAACACCGCGTGATGTTGGCTTTTTTGCACCATTTACATTTCTCCAAAAGCAGAATTTTGCTGTTTGTTAACAATAGTTTTATTAAAATGAATCTTATGTAATTGAATAATTAATTTTCCACAGAACACTTACCGACAACATCCCAAGCGTAACCAAAGTGGACCGCGGCACGGACACTGTGAGCATCGAAGACTACATACGAGACGTGATAAGGAAGGAGTTCAGATACATGATGGACGAGACATACGACGGACATGAGGAGGCGCTCCACAGACGGGTGACCAACATAGTGGGGTCACTGACCGGGGAACCGGAAGTGACGCACAAGGAGCCGCTGACGACCTACTCCACCATCAAGATCAACGGGAACAACAAGCCGCTGCTGCAGATCACGTTCAGTCGCTGCGGAGACAACACGCTGCACGTCATGGACGGCTGTGTCAACGTGAGCGTGGCGGACGAGCCCGCGCTCAAGAGGTGCCAGGCGTTCAGCGCGCTGCAGGTACATGTATGTAACTTACACTGTATACACACACACACACACAGACAACACGCTGCACGTCATGGACGGCTGTGTCAACGTGAGCGTGGCGGACGAGCCCGCGCTCAAGAGGTGCCAGGCGTTCAGCGCGCTGCAGGTACATGTATGTAACTTACACTGTATACACACACACAGACAACACGCTGCACGTCATGGACGGCTGTGTCAACGTGAGCGTGGCGGACGAGCCCGCGCTCAAGAGGTGCCAGGCGTTCAGCGCGCTGCAGGTACATGTATGTAACTTACACTGTATACACACACACAGACAACACGCTGCACGTCATGGACGGCTGTGTCAACGTGAGCGTGGCGGACGAGCCCGCGCTCAAGAGGTGCCAGGCGTTCAGCGCGCTGCAGGTACATGTATGTAACTTACACTGTATACACACACACAGACAACACGCTGCACGTCATGGACGGCTGTGTCAACGTGAGCGTGGCGGACGAGCCCGCGCTCAAGAGGTGCCAGGCGTTCAGCGCGCTGCAGGTACATGTATGTAACTTACACTGTATACACACACACACACACAGACAACACGCTGCACGTCATGGACGGCTGTGTCAACGTGAGCGTGGCGGACGAGCCCGCGCTCAAGAGGTGCCAGGCGTTCAGCGCGCTGCAGGTACATGTATGTAACTTACACTGTATACACACACACACACACACAGACAACACGCTGCACGTCATGGACGGCTGTGTCAACGTGAGCGTGGCGGACGAGCCCGCGCTCAAGAGGTGCCAGGCGTTCAGCGCGCTGCAGGTACATGTATGTAACTTACACTGTATACACACACACACACACAGACAACACGCTGCACGTCATGGACGGCTGTGTCAACGTGAGCGTGGCGGACGAGCCCGCGCTCAAGAGGTGCCAGGCGTTCAGCGCGCTGCAGGTACATGTATGTAACTTACACTGTATACACACACACACACACAGACAACACGCTGCACGTCATGGACGGCTGTGTCAACGTGAGCGTGGCGGACGAGCCCGCGCTCAAGAGGTGCCAGGCGTTCAGCGCGCTGCAGGTACATGTATGTAACTTACACTGTATACACACACACACAGACAACACGCTGCACGTCATGGACGGCTGTGTCAACGTGAGCGTGGCGGACGAGCCCGCGCTCAAGAGGTGCCAGGCGTTCAGCGCGCTGCAGGTACATGTATGTAACTTACACTGTATACACACACACAGACAACACGCTGCACGTCATGGACGGCTGTGTCAACGTGAGCGTGGCGGACGAGCCCGCGCTCAAGAGGTGCCAGGCGTTCAGCGCGCTGCAGGTACATGTATGTAACTTACACTGTATACACACACACACACACAGACAACACGCTGCACGTCATGGACGGCTGTGTCAACGTGAGCGTGGCGGACGAGCCCGCGCTCAAGAGGTGCCAGGCGTTCAGCGCGCTGCAGGTACATGTATGTAACTTACACTGTATACACACACACACACACAGACAACACGCTGCACGTCATGGACGGCTGTGTCAACGTGAGCGTGGCGGACGAGCCCGCGCTCAAGAGGTGCCAGGCGTTCAGCGCGCTGCAGGTACATGTATGTAACTTACACTGTATACACACACACACATACACACACACAGACAACACGCTGCACGTCATGGACGGCTGTGTCAACGTGAGCGTGGCGGACGAGCCCGCGCTCAAGAGGTGCCAGGCGTTCAGCGCGCTGCAGGTACATGTATGTAACTTACACTGTATACACACACACACACAGACAACACGCTGCACGTCATGGACGGCTGTGTCAACGTGAGCGTGGCGGACGAGCCCGCGCTCAAGAGGTGCCAGGCGTTCAGCGCGCTGCAGGTACATGTATGTAACTTACACTGTATACACACACACAGACAACACGCTGCACGTCATGGACGGCTGTGTCAACGTGAGCGTGGCGGACGAGCCCGCGCTCAAGAGGTGCCAGGCGTTCAGCGCGCTGCAGGTACATGTATGTAACTTACACTGTATACACACACACAGACAACACGCTGCACGTCATGGACGGCTGTGTCAACGTGAGCGTGGCGGACGAGCCCGCGCTCAAGAGGTGCCAGGCGTTCAGCGCGCTGCAGGTACATGTATGTAACTTACACTGTATACACACACACACACACAGACAACACGCTGCACGTCATGGACGGCTGTGTCAACGTGAGCGTGGCGGACGAGCCCGCGCTCAAGAGGTGCCAGGCGTTCAGCGCGCTGCAGGTACATGTATGTAACTTACACTGTATACACACACACAGACAACACGCTGCACGTCATGGACGGCTGTGTCAACGTGAGCGTGGCGGACGAGCCCGCGCTCAAGAGGTGCCAGGCGTTCAGCGCGCTGCAGGTACATGTATGTAACTTACACTGTATACACACACACACACACAGACAACACGCTGCACGTCATGGACGGCTGTGTCAACGTGAGCGTGGCGGACGAGCCCGCGCTCAAGAGGTGCCAGGCGTTCAGCGCGCTGCAGGTACATGTATGTAACTTACACTGTACACACACACACAGACAACACGCTGCACGTCATGGACGGCTGTGTCAACGTGAGCGTGGCGGACGAGCCCGCGCTCAAGAGGTGCCAGGCGTTCAGCGCGCTGCAGGTACATGTATGTAACTTACACTGTATACACACACACGCACACACACACACACACACAGACACACAGACAACACGCTGCACGTCATGGACGGCTGTGTCAACGTGAGCGTGGCGGACGAGCCCGCGCTCAAGAGGTGCCAGGCGTTCAGCGCGCTGCAGGTACATGTATGTAACTTACACTGTATACACACACACACACACAGACAACACGCTGCACGTCATGGACGGCTGTGTCAACGTGAGCGTGGCGGACGAGCCCGCGCTCAAGAGGTGCCAGGCGTTCAGCGCGCTGCAGGTACATGTATGTAACTTACACTGTATACACACACACAGACAACACGCTGCACGTCATGGACGGCTGTGTCAACGTGAGCGTGGCGGACGAGCCCGCGCTCAAGAGGTGCCAGGCGTTCAGCGCGCTGCAGGTACATGTATGTAACTTACACTGTATACACACACACAGACAACACGCTGCACGTCATGGACGGCTGTGTCAACGTGAGCGTGGCGGACGAGCCCGCGCTCAAGAGGTGCCAGGCGTTCAGCGCGCTGCAGGTACATGTATGTAACTTACACTGTATACACACACACACACACACAGACAACACGCTGCACGTCATGGACGGCTGTGTCAACGTGAGCGTGGCGGACGAGCCCGCGCTCAAGAGGTGCCAGGCGTTCAGCGCGCTGCAGGTACATGTATGTAACTTACACTGTATACACACACACAGACAACACGCTGCACGTCATGGACGGCTGTGTCAACGTGAGCGTGGCGGACGAGCCCGCGCTCAAGAGGTGCCAGGCGTTCAGCGCGCTGCAGGTACATGTATGTAACTTACACTGTATACACACACACAGACAACACGCTGCACGTCATGGACGGCTGTGTCAACGTGAGCGTGGCGGACGAGCCCGCGCTCAAGAGGTGCCAGGCGTTCAGCGCGCTGCAGGTACATGTATGTAACTTACACTGTATACACACACACACACACAGACAACACGCTGCACGTCATGGACGGCTGTGTCAACGTGAGCGTGGCGGACGAGCCCGCGCTCAAGAGGTGCCAGGCGTTCAGCGCGCTGCAGGTACATGTATGTAACTTACACTGTATACACACACACAGACAACACGCTGCACGTCATGGACGGCTGTGTCAACGTGAGCGTGGCGGACGAGCCCGCGCTCAAGAGGTGCCAGGCGTTCAGCGCGCTGCAGGTACATGTATGTAACTTACACTGTATACACACACACACACACAGACAACACGCTGCACGTCATGGACGGCTGTGTCAACGTGAGCGTGGCGGACGAGCCCGCGCTCAAGAGGTGCCAGGCGTTCAGCGCGCTGCAGGTACATGTATGTAACTTACACTGTACACACACACACAGACAACACGCTGCACGTCATGGACGGCTGTGTCAACGTGAGCGTGGCGGACGAGCCCGCGCTTAAGAGGTGCCAGGCGTTCAGCGCGCTGCAGGTACATGTATGTAACTTACACTGTATACACACACGCACACACACACACACACAGACACACAGACAACACGCTGCACGTCATGGACGGCTGTGTCAACGTGAGCCTTGCGGACGAGCCCGCGCTCAAGAGGTGCCAGGCGTTCAGCGCGCTGCAGGTACATGTATGTAACTTACACTGTATACACACACGCACACACACACACACACAGACACACAGACAACACGCTGCACGTCATGGACGGCTGTGTCAACGTGAGCGTGGCGGACGAGCCCGCGCTCAAGAGGTGCCAGGCGTTCAGCGCGCTGCAGGTACATGTATGTAACTTACACTGTACACACACACACAGACAACACGCTGCACGTCATGGACGGCTGTGTCAACGTGAGCGTGGCGGACGAGCCCGCGCTCAAGAGGTGCCAGGCGTTCAGCGCGCTGCAGGTACATGTATGTAACTTACACTGTGTATACACACACACACACACAGACAACACGCTGCACGTCATGGACGGCTGTGTCAACGTGAGCGTGGCGGACGAGCCCGCGCTCAAGAGGTGCCAGGCGTTCAGCGCGCTGCAGGTACATGTATGTAACTTACACTGTATACACACACACACACACAGACAACACGCTGCACGTCATGGACGGCTGTGTCAACGTGAGCGTGGCGGACGAGCCCGCGCTCAAGAGGTGCCAGGCGTTCAGCGCGCTGCAGGTACATGTATGTAACTTACACTGTACACACACACACAGACAACACGCTGCACGTCATGGACGGCTGTGTCAACGTGAGCGTGGCGGACGAGCCCGCGCTCAAGAGGTGCCAGGCGTTCAGCGCGCTGCAGGTACATGTATGTAACTTACACTGTATACACACACACACACACACACACACACACACACACACACACACAGACAACACGCTGCACGTCATGGACGGCTGTGTCAACGTGAGCGTGGCGGACGAGCCCGCGCTCAAGAGGTGCCAGGCGTTCAGCGCGCTGCAGGTACATGTATGTAACTTACACTGTATACACACACACAGACAACACGCTGCACGTCATGGACGGCTGTGTCAACGTGAGCGTGGCGGACGAGCCCGCGCTCAAGAGGTGCCAGGCGTTCAGCGCGCTGCAGGTACATGTATGTAACTTACACTGTATACACACACACACACACACAGACAACACGCTGCACGTCATGGACGGCTGTGTCAACGTGAGCGTGGCGGACGAGCCCGCGCTCAAGAGGTGCCAGGCGTTCAGCGCGCTGCAGGTACATGTATGTAACTTACACTGTATACACACACACACACACACACACACACACACACAGACAACACGCTGCACGTCATGGACGGCTGTGTCAACGTGAGCGTGGCGGACGAGCCCGCGCTCAAGAGGTGCCAGGCGTTCAGCGCGCTGCAGGTACATGTATGTAACTTACACTGTATACACACACACACACACACAGACAACACGCTGCACGTCATGGACGGCTGTGTCAACGTGAGCGTGGCGGACGAGCCCGCGCTCAAGAGGTGCCAGGCGTTCAGCGCGCTGCAGGTACATGTATGTAACTTACACTGTATACACACACACAGACAACACGCTGCACGTCATGGACGGCTGTGTCAACGTGAGCGTGGCGGACGAGCCCGCGCTCAAGAGGTGCCAGGCGTTCAGCGCGCTGCAGGTACATGTATGTAACTTACACTGTATACACACACACAGACAACACGCTGCACGTCATGGACGGCTGTGTCAACGTGAGCGTGGCGGACGAGCCCGCGCTCAAGAGGTGCCAGGCGTTCAGCGCGCTGCAGGTACATGTATGTAACTTACACTGTATACACACACACACACACACACAGACAACACGCTGCACGTCATGGACGGCTGTGTCAACGTGAGCGTGGCGGACGAGCCCGCGCTCAAGAGGTGCCAGGCGTTCAGCGCGCTGCAGGTACATGTATGTAACTTACACTGTATACACACACACACACACACAGACAACACGCTGCACGTCATGGACGGCTGTGTCAACGTGAGCGTGGCGGACGAGCCCGCGCTCAAGAGGTGCCAGGCGTTCAGCGCGCTGCAGGTACATGTATGTAACTTACACTGTATACACACACACACACACAGACAACACGCTGCACGTCATGGACGGCTGTGTCAACGTGAGCGTGGCGGACGAGCCCGCGCTCAAGAGGTGCCAGGCGTTCAGCGCGCTGCAGGTACATGTATGTAACTTACACTGTATACACACACACAGACAACACGCTGCACGTCATGGACGGCTGTGTCAACTTGAGCGTGGCGGACGAGCCCGCGCTCAAGAGGTGCCAGGCGTTCAGCGCGCTGCAGGTACATGTATGTAACTTACACTGTATACACACACACGCACACAGACACACACACACACACAGACAACACGCTGCACGTCATGGACGGCTGTGTCAACGTGAGCGTGGCGGACGAGCCCGCGCTCAAGAGGTGCCAGGCGTTCAGCGCGCTGCAGGTACATGTATGTAACTTACACTGTATACACACACACACACACACACACACACACACAGACAACACGCTGCACGTCATGGACGGCTGTGTCAACGTGAGCGTGGCGGACGAGCCCGCGCTCAAGAGGTGCCAGGCGTTCAGCGCGCTGCAGGTACATGTATGTAACTTACACTGTATACACACACACACACACAGACAACACGCTGCACGTCATGGACGGCTGTGTCAACGTGAGCGTGGCGGACGAGCCCGCGCTCAAGAGGTGCCAGGCGTTCAGCGCGCTGCAGGTACATGTATGTAACTTACACTGTATACACACACACAGACAACACGCTGCACGTCATGGACGGCTGTGTCAACGTGAGCGTGGCGGACGAGCCCGCGCTCAAGAGGTGCCAGGCGTTCAGCGCGCTGCAGGTACATGTATGTAACTTACACTGTATACACACACACAGACAACACGCTGCACGTCATGGACGGCTGTGTCAACGTGAGCGTGGCGGACGAGCCCGCGCTCAAGAGGTGCCAGGCGTTCAGCGCGCTGCAGGTACATGTATGTAACTTACACTGTATACACACACACGCACACAGACACACACACACACACAGACAACACGCTGCACGTCATGGACGGCTGTGTCAACGTGAGCGTGGCGGACGAGCCCGCGCTCAAGAGGTGCCAGGCGTTCAGCGCGCTGCAGGTACATGTATGTAACTTACACTGTATACACACACACACACACACACACACAGACAACACGCTGCACGTCATGGACGGCTGTGTCAACGTGAGCGTGGCGGACGAGCCCGCGCTCAAGAGGTGCCAGGCGTTCAGCGCGCTGCAGGTACATGTATGTAACTTACACTGTATACACACACACACACACAGACAACACGCTGCACGTCATGGACGGCTGTGTCAACGTGAGCGTGGCGGACGAGCCCGCGCTCAAGAGGTGCCAGGCGTTCAGCGCGCTGCAGGTACATGTATGTAACTTACACTGTATACACACACACAGACAACACGCTGCACGTCATGGACGGCTGTGTCAACGTGAGCGTGGCGGACGAGCCCGCGCTCAAGAGGTGCCAGGCGTTCAGCGCGCTGCAGGTACATGTATGTAACTTACACTGTATACACACACACACACACAGACAACACGCTGCACGTCATGGACGGCTGTGTCAACGTGAGCGTGGCGGACGAGCCCGCGCTCAAGAGGTGCCAGGCGTTCAGCGCGCTGCAGGTACATGTATGTAACTTACACTGTATACACACACACACACACAGACAACACGCTGCACGTCATGGACGGCTGTGTCAACGTGAGCGTGGCGGACGAGCCCGCGCTCAAGAGGTGCCAGGCGTTCAGCGCGCTGCAGGTACATGTATGTAACTTACACTGTATACACACACACAGACAACACGCTGCACGTCATGGACGGCTGTGTCAACGTGAGCGTGGCGGACGAGCCCGCGCTCAAGAGGTGCCAGGCGTTCAGCGCGCTGCAGGTACATGTATGTAACTTACACTGTATACACACACACAGACAACACGCTGCACGTCATGGACGGCTGTGTCAACGTGAGCGTGGCGGACGAGCCCGCGCTCAAGAGGTGCCAGGCGTTCAGCGCGCTGCAGGTACATGTATGTAACTTACACTGTATACACACACACACACACAGACAACACGCTGCACGTCATGGACGGCTGTGTCAACGTGAGCGTGGCGGACGAGCCCGCGCTCAAGAGGTGCCAGGCGTTCAGCGCGCTGCAGGTACATGTATGTAACTTACACTGTATACACACACACAGACAACACGCTGCACGTCATGGACGGCTGTGTCAACGTGAGCGTGGCGGACGAGCCCGCGCTCAAGAGGTGCCAGGCGTTCAGCGCGCTGCAGGTACATGTATGTAACTTACACTGTATACACACACACACACACAGACAACACGCTGCACGTCATGGACGGCTGTGTCAACGTGAGCGTGGCGGACGAGCCCGCGCTCAAGAGGTGCCAGGCGTTCAGCGCGCTGCAGGTACATGTATGTAACTTACACTGTATACACACACACAGACAACACGCTGCACGTCATGGACGGCTGTGTCAACGTGAGCGTGGCGGACGAGCCCGCGCTCAAGAGGTGCCAGGCGTTCAGCGCGCTGCAGGTACATGTATGTAACTTACACTGTATACACACACACGCACACACATACACACAGACAGACACAGACACACACACACGCACACACATATACATATATCGTGCATCTAGCAATCTCAATAATGATCCGTGTAAGAGAGGTCTTTTAACAGCGTCTACTGAAGGTAACATCAGTGTTGTGAGACGTATTATAGAGGAAGATAAAAGACTGACCTATCCACTGTTTTTCTCAATGGTTCACTCGAATACGACGATTTGTTGAGAGGAATGAGGGTGTAGTTCGAAAAACAACGAAAGTATTGGCAGCTCTCTACATTAAGCCGTTTATTTTCTACACAATTTCAGTGTTACCTAGATATTAGACATTAATATTGTCAATAAATTTAAATGATAATAAATACTATTGATGATATTCTAAGATTTCTCAATTTACCATATAAGTATAAAATATTACTAAATTCGTTGAATTTGCTCGTACAGTCGCTGGCAAGGCTAGTTAATAATATTATGAATACTATACAGGGTGACTGGTGAATTACTATCAATATTTAAGGAGAATACTCGGTACATGATTCTCATTCGAATTATGTAAAAAAAATAGGCACTTAATTTTTGACAAAATTTCCGTATAAATAAATAAAGTGTTGACACGTTCCAAATGTTCAAGTGTGGACGCGTGCGGCGACGTGCTGATACAACACTACGTCACGACACGCGTATGTGTGAGTGTCAGTGTATACCTAATCTGTAGGGTGTTCACACGATGCGTAATTAATTACATAACTTTTGGTTAACTTTACTTAGAAGTTTATTAATATTTATGTTATATTAATTTTTATTTTGTCATATATGATCGTCAAATATCACGTCCTCAAATATCGATAGTAATTCACCAGTCACCCTGTATAAATGTGAATATGTCTTTTCAATATAACGATATTCGTTTGCTTCATACATCATAATATATTCAAGTAGTTTAATATCAATGTCTCGGTGTTTCAGGAAGCCCGCAGCACAGAAGACCTGTACATAGACGACGAGATGTCCACCAACGTGCAGGACTTCGGCAAGGTGAAGCTGATCCCGCTACACGGCTCCATACACGAGATACTCTGCGACAAGGACGACTGCTGCCTCGTCAAGCTCAAGCAGGAGAACGGATGCGACACCATCTACTTCCGCTGCGACGATACCGGGGACGAAGTGGACGGAACCGCGATTAGTGGCGACCTCGTGTACAAGCGGAGCATCTCCATAGAGGAGAGGGTCCACAGGCGGCCCCGGCCGAGGTCCGAACTGCTGCTGCGAGCCGTCAGCAACAACATGCGGCCCCGCAGCAACAGCAGCCCCTGCGTGTTCAAGGACACGGAACACAAAGAACACACGCTCAATATAGACAGCGTCGCTCCGTACGACGACTCCTCCTCCGACGAGTTCGAGAACATGGAGCGGAGGATAGAGGAGGAGCTGGCGAGGAACAGGCTGGGGAAGATCTCCGAGGAGGACCTGGCCGCGATCAGCGAACACACGGACCACACGAGCGACGGGAACTGACACACACGGACACACACACACACGGACAGATACATACAACATACACACATACACAGACACACACATACAGATACATAGAGACACACACACATACATACACAGAAACATAGATACACACGTACAGATACATACATATACCCACATACGGATACATCAACACACTCACACACACATACATACACACGTAAAGATACATACACACCTTAGCGTCTAATACCGTGGCGAGTCCACTCAGTACAAAATCAATAACATTCACCGAATCATTAAAAACATTCTCATATTGATTTTTATCGTTTCTAAACCCAAAGATATTTATCGTCTCATATAGTTTTTTAATCTTTGTAAGTCTTTTTGTTTATTAGTTTAGTTGAAAGCTATGTGATTGTAGATTAAGTGGCACAAACATTCCACTGTTGTGATTTTAGATTAGTCTTTCTCACAGATCGTTATTTATATTTTTCACTGTTAACTTAATTTTATCGAATCTCTATTGAGTCTGCTAAGACCAAAGTATTCGTTTGAGATTTAATGTCGTTTACAATAATTTCTAGAAGTGTTTTAAATGTATCTATTTAGGAGATTTTTTATCAAGTAGGGTGCTGATTTTAGACTTGGCTGTTGATAAATAAACTCGTTACTAATTAATAATGTTTCATTTTATTGACGTCATTGTATATAAAAATAATATTGTATATGTGCGTCAGCCTCACTGATGTCTTATATACTATATAGTATGTATATAGTATTTTATTTATATCTATGAGTTCTTCTGCGGTATTTTGACGACCACTGCCTTGACTTCCGTGTAGTTGTTAATGCCGTAGGGTCCGTTTTCTCTCCCCAATCCTGATTGTTTGTATCCTCCGAAAGGTACTTGTTGAGCGAACACGTTGTAGTCATTCAGCCACACTGTGCCCGCGCGAAGACCCTGAAATATACATTTATTATTAATAAAGGATTTCGAGAGATGTATAGTTAACTATAACTAAAAAGAATCTACTACTTGATATACAACATGTAACATAATTAACGCAAATCCTCAAACACCCCAATTAGAACATAATTTAGAAATATTAGACCCTATAATATACAACAATTATTAATTAACGACTAAGAGAGATGTATAGTTAACTTAACTAAAAAGAATCTACTACTTGATATATATACAATATTCACCAGTTCTTAAACAACAAAGAGTGATCATTAATTGATAATTTTCTGTTATAGCACGTACTTATAAATAATACTTCAATGTGTATTAGAATTGGATAATATAGATTTAGAGAACACACAATATGAAAGGAACCTTTAAACTCCCGAACGCACCCACAGTGATATTAAAGCGATGACGTTTGGTTGGTTAAATTTTAAGCTGGAAAATATTTTGTGAAGACGACTTGTGTGTTTGTATATTGAATGTAACTTATATAAGGTGTTTTGGTTTAAGATAATAATTAATTGGTTCTAGTTACGTTTTTATTGTTATTTAAAAGTTCTGGCTTTATAAGTCAACTATGGATATGATTTACAGTATATATATAGTTATTCTCTGCGTATATATTTCCGTACCTGTATCAAGTAGTTAGCTCTATCTATGTCCTTGGTACAGACGGCCGCTGCTAAGCCGTACTCGGTGTTATTCGCTCGCTCCAGTAGTTCATCGATGTTGGAGAACTTGATGATCTGCTGCACCGGCCCGAAGATCTGTACGAAGGGGTTGTTAATATATATATATATATATATATATATATAAATTTCGTGTCACGTGTTTGTCCGCGATGGACTCCTAAACTACTAAACCGATTTTAAATTTGATTTGCATTCCGTGTGCATTTTGATCCAACTTGAAAGATAGGATAGCTTACATCCCAATTTATAGTCACAATATTATTTTATTGCAAATTATTTGTCTATTAAAGAAAATTATTTGTCATTATTACAAACGTGTTTCTGAGGCTAAGGTATAACCTAAATTTATTTATAAAAAAATGTAACAGATATTTCTTGATTATAGGGCGATACGAAGTTCGCCGGGTCTTCTAGTATATATATATAAGTTCGTGTTAGTAATAGTCTTTATAAGCCCCACCTCAGTCCTCGCGATGTCCATATCATCTTTAACGTCAGCGAACACGGTCGGTTGTATGAAGTATCCCTGGTCGCCGTATCTCTGGCCGCCAGTCATCAACTTGGCTCCTTGTTGTTTGCCGCTCTCGATCAGGCTCAGGATCTTTGAGTGTTGCTCCGAGTCGATCTACAGACAATATAACAACAGTATTGTAGTTTAAACATAATATGTAGTAATATATAACACACAAACATATGTCATCAGCCTATCAGAGCCCACTGCTGAGCATAGGCCTCTTTCTCACATGGAGAAGGTTTGAGCATTAATCACCACGCTTGCTCAAGACGGGTTGGTGATTTCAAACTTATAATTGTGATACTATAAGTCCAGGTTTCCTCACGATGTTTTCCTTCATCAGTCAGTGGTATCTAAATATTCTCAGAAAGTACATATGACTCCCAAAAATCACATTGGTACTTGCCAGGTTTTAACACACAATACAAATATGTATATACAAATATATATTAACCTGTGGCCCTTGTTCTGTGTCTGGTTTGAAGGGATCCCCCACCTTTCTTTTAGCGGCGCGAGCGGCCGACATTTCTACAAACTTGTCGTAAATTGAATCCTCGACGAAAGTTCGGGACCCTGAAAAGATTATATAAAAAACACACTAATACATATATATAAAATAAACCCACAGGTTTCAAAGAAAGTTAAGGCTGAAATATAAATCTTACTCTAATATTATAAATGGATAAGTTAGTGAGGATTTTTGTCTCTTAAGACAAAATTGTGAAACGAATTTTGTTGAAATTTTCCAGTTATATGCTTTTTAGATGGCAGCTAAATGAGGTATAATTTATTCAAAAATGTGTTATTACAAAAATAGTTTTTATTTTGAAGCAAGTCGAGAAATGTATGGCTTGTCAGTGAAATATACGTAAACATACTATTAATTTCTCTCTGAAGTCTCAACTAATTTCCAAAGTTTAAGAAACGAAACTAGATTGAACTGAACTAGTTTATCATCTATCTATTCGGCGCTATCTAGTACAAAAAGACTGAACTAATTCTCTACTTCCCGCTAGATGGCGTTAGTAGCTATAAGCGTAATAATACGGTTTTGTTATCAGATAAGTAGTATTTGTTTGGAACATTCGATAAGACGGTTATGATGCGATAAACTCCACTTGGGTTCATGTGATAGCGAATTTGTCCAAACTAATCTTTATCATAAGGAAAATGTATATATGAGATAATTAGTTTTTTTATTTACTGATTATATTAATTATTATCTAACCGGCACAACAGCATTGTCCCATGTTGTAGAAGAGCGCTTGGTGTGATAGTTCCACGGCTTTTTCTAGGTCGGCGTCCGCGAATATAATGTTGGGAGACTTCCCTCCTAGTTCTAAAGTGATTCGCTTCACTGTACCGGCTGCGCCGCGCTGGATCAACTTACCGACTTCTGTGGAACCTGGAAGAAAATACTTTATATTATATACATACACCTCAACAACTTACAACACAAGATGTTTATTTGTCGCGAATATTCATTGAAATAAAACTAATATATTTCGGACTTACAACGCGTCCGGTAACGTCGGGAGTATGTATTAGTATTAGTTTTATTTTAACTTACAATACACCATTAGTTAGTCAGAGTTTAGTTTTTTTATATATAAAAAGTTATATTTCGTATTCTATATTTGAATTATAAATATTTTTTTCCTTTATTTATTTTACCATAAACATTATTATAAAAAAACTGGTAAGAATTTTTTACTATTTCATTATTTGGATCTGTAATGTTTTTGAATTTATAAATAGCAATATTAAGAAATGTCTTATGTTTGAGGTACAGATTTTTAAAGTTCAGTGTTACTTAGAGTAATGTCTTACAAAATGGCTGAAACCACTATTTATAGTTTTCTAATACAAGTTAATACTCAAATGTTGCATACAAAATTACAATGTAACAGTATTATAATTAATTATAATCTGTCCCAAACATAATTCTAAGGATTATGGTATATTATAATTAGTACGGCACAGATGGCGCCACTCGTTGGAACACTAAATGTTAGTATAGTGCGTTTGATTTAAGCTGAGCTTTGCATTTGTGTGAGTGTACACGGATAGTATAGGTGTAATGTCTAATTTTTGAATGCCACGTTCTTTTCTAGTTTTGAACCGGTTTATTCTGCTTTTACTCCGCCCCGCACCTTCCACACTTCACCCTTAGTACTGATAGGAAAATCAAATCTTGAAAACGCTATGTCAAGTGAAGAAGAATTCGTATAGCTTTTTTTTTTAAAATTCCATAATATTTCCCTCTGGCGTTTTACAAGTTTGGCTTATTTTATAGCACTTATGTTATGTATCTCTTTAAAATATAATTAAATTTAATTCTAAAACTTTTTTGTCTAACTCTACTTTTTTCTACACACAAATGTAAAGCTCAGCTTAAGACTAACGAACTATAGTACATACCAGTAAATGCTATTTTATCAACATCAGGATGTTCGACCAGAGCCGCCCCCGCGTCTCCGAAGCCCGGCAACACGTTCACTACTCCTGGAGGGAAACCTGCCTCCTGGAAATAAAATATTAATGATAATAAAGACCTATGATATAAGTCATTATGAAATTATGTTCATATATATTTTAATACAAATTATACATATAATTGAATGAAAATAATAAAGCAGTGATATATTTAAAGGAAAATATTTAATATAAAAAAAATTATATAATTTTGTTGAACATAATATATCTTAAGATGTATCTTGAGATTCCAATGCAACTTGTCCTACGTGTATGTTATGTGTTATAGTAATTCTTTTGTTTCTGTTTACCTTGGTCAGTTAAGGACATAAATTCATGTAACCTTAACAGTTTAATACATTATTCAACTCTTGTCATATTGTTCATTCACAGAGCAATTTACGTGAAACTATTTTTTTTATTATTTGTTTACATTTAGGAGGTTATTTATATACATATATAAATGATATGAAAGTTTTTGAATACAAATTTTTCAACAAATAATAGAGGATTTCAGTTAGATAATATCGGTGTTATTTGAGAAACTTCTAACTTCAGAATAGTGAAAAACGATTATTTTTGTATTCATTTTACTTATAGTTATTTTATTATCATTATTTTCTTGTTTACTACTTTAAGTGCACACTGAATACATGGTGTCTTTTCATTTAGTAGCGAAGTCATATGGATGTGAGATTTTATCAATATTTCTGATGAGAGAGAGGATTCAAGATGTAAATAAACGTGCCTTCCATACATTACTATGTTAATTCTTAGGTACAGTAGGTTCGTGAAGTCCTTCAAACATTATATATCCTTCATTATAAATCTTTCCAAGTTCCAACATTATAATTATGCTATGAGAATGCGTGATTGTATGTTTGTGTTTTACGCAAAAACCGCTTTGAGTATTTCGATGACACTTTACATCAATTCAGATTGGATATCACAATAAGACATAGGCTATTATTAATCTCAAACTTTCCGCAGGATTAATTTGTATCATTCATTAAGTCAGAGACAAAGACAAAGTCGCTGTCGGTAGTTACTAAATCTATTACATATAAATTTCATTAGGAATTTCATTCTGATCCTAATTAGGAAGGGAAAATGGACCAATTTGATGACAAAAACTAGTTTATTATATGAAATTATTAGTGAGTGTTCCGTACCTTAACAAGTTGGGCCAAATACAGTGCTGTAAGGGGAGTTTGTTCAGCCGGTTTCAGTATCAACGTGTTCCCTCCAGCCAGCGCCGGACCTAACTTCCAAGCAGCCATCAGGAGAGGGAAGTTCCACGGGATGATCTGTCCACACACACCTGGAAAGAAACGTCATACACAAGGGTATAGATGAGTTTTATGTATCGTTATTCAAATTCAATGAATGTGGTAAAGCCTAACAAGTTACTACTCGAACATAGGCTGGCTCAATCTGGGAAGTACTATCCTCTCACAGAAGATGGACATGAAGTAGTCTTTAATGGTTGAAAGAGCCGGTTGCACTTTCCCTGTTCCCACCCTTTTCAGCCATTTCCTTATTCCTTCCCTTCCCTGTTCCTCAATAACCAATATTAGCAACGCACCCGTAACATCTCTTAAGTTGACAATGTCTACGGTGACTACTGTTCATCAAGTACGCTGTTTGTTTGTATGCCACGTTTCTCAAAAAATTATGATTACATTACAATTATGAACGAATAAACGAATGGTTTGGGGAGTGAATGAGTGAATGAATGTATCGTAATATAATCTCACCGACGGGTTCATGTCTGGTATATGCGAAGTATGGTCCGTCAGCGGGCAGTACTTTCCCGTGGTTCTTGTCAGCCCAGCCAGCGTAGTACCTCAGATTCTTGATCACACCAGCTAAATCTCCATGGTACGCCGCGAGGTATGGCTTACCGTTGTCTAGCGTCTCTAAACTCTATAATATATAATCATATAAGTACTGAGTTATGTCACTTGTAGTTAAAAAAAAACTACGTCTACTCTATTTTTAGCCTATAGATCAAAATAGAAGTTATATTTTTCAAGTTGTTATTTATAAGTTATGTTATGCTGTTATGTATTATCATTTCCGAAGTTTCATGAATATGGAGTGAAAATCGAAAATTCAGTAGGTAATTGTAGTAGTTTTTGTGTGTCGTGTAAAGTATATTTTCGGGTGGAAGAATTTGATTGGGAAGTTCATTGACTTTCTATAATGTTGAAGGATTTTTATTTAATCAATTTAACACTAGAAAGACCAGAGTGGTCAAATGACCCCAATGAAGTTATTGATCAATCATATTATCAAAACCATAGCATTGAAGTCATTGTTGTTTTATGACTTTTAATATTTCGTCATTGTTTATATTATTCTGATATGTGTATACCGATAGCAAGATAAATACTAATTAAAAATTATCACCTACCTAGAAAGACCACAGTGGTCATTTGACACCACTGCGTGCATGCTTTGTAAATATTTACATTTTGTTGAATATACTCGTGTTGTGGGCAGTTGAAATAAAATATTTCGTTTCTTTCTTGTTTTGTGCTTGTCAAAGCTAAGACGTATCACGGCTCGCCATAATAATATAATGCCTCATTATCGTTCCCTTCGCCCTTCTCAAATATTGGAAGTGTTGCAAAATTTACCGGACGACCAATCAGATTGTGAACCGACTGAAGAAGAGAGGCACATTTTGCATTTAGACTCAGAAAGTGAAGAAAGTGATTACAATATTACACAAAATAGTGATTCTTCTAGTGATGATAGTCACACTCATAGCGATTCTGATGGTAGGTGTATATTATTTTATATATTGATGTAAATAAAATAAGAATTTTGATATTGAGAGAAAAGAAAACATTTTATTATATTAGCGTTTACTCCACTGTTTCAGATTCAGTACCCCTCTCGACATTATGTAGCGCAAACCGAAAGCCGTCCACAAAATCAAAGTTAAGGCGAGTGCGTTGTATTGCGACTAATGGACCCATACTTGAATACAGGTCGAAATATAATAACTGATATTTTTTTCACTAGTGTAAATTTAGCTAAAAAGCTAATTGAAAAGCGTACATCAATAGTTGGTACGGTAAACAAAACACGACGAGATATTCCAGCTACTATAAAAAATGCATCCCTTAGTTTATATGAAACACATATTCACAACTCTGAAACCTGCACACTTACAGTTTATCAAGGAAAACCGTCAAAATCAGTTATGATTCGAAGTTCACTTCACTCTAATGTATTTGTTGATCCAGAAGAAGCAAAAAAGAAGCCGAACACGGTGAAGTTTTACAATGCTACGAAATTTGGAGTAGATGTTATTGATCAAATGGCCAAGAAATATAGTGTCAAAGCACCTTCTCGTCGTTGGCCCGTGCAAGTGTTTTATAATATTTTGGATTTGACAGCAATTAATTCTTGGATTTTGTACAAAAAACTATCCGAGAAAAAAATCAGTAGAAAAAAGTTCATTCTTGACTTGGCAAGAGAGTTAGTCGGCCAAGATACCCACTCCCTGATGACACCATCTACTACACAGCCCGATAATAGCATACCCCTAGAGCCTGAAAAAGAACGTAGTGGAAAGAGAAAACGGTATTACGTGCAAAAATGCAGGAACAAAACCAATAAATCTTGTATTAGTTGTAAAAAGCCTTTGTGTGGCTCTTGTAATGTAAACAAGGACTAAAATGTCAAAAATGTGCCTAATATATTCATTTTTTTATCACATAAGAGATGTTTAATTACTATTAAGTTTTATTATTTACTATTATATGTTAATCAATAAAACTTAAAACCATTTTACACGAATAAAACATTACAACCCATGAATGAGTCATTTGACCCCACTTGGTCTTTATAGGTAGTTCAAAATTTCGGTCTTTCTAGTGTTAAGCAAAATATTGTTAGTATTATAAAATTTAAAATTCGTTTTCAAAGTTATAAAATAATACAATAATATTTGGAAACAAAATATTGGAATGCCATTTTTTATAGATCGTTACTATGAGCATAATAGTGGCAATTTAAATAAATCGAATTTGATAATAAGTATAATTTTTAATAATTATTGATTTAAAAAAAAGTTTTGTTTTTTGAAAAAAAAATATCACAACTAAACGTCTGAATTCGTATAAATTTATTTATATTTTAATAGAAATTCAATACACTATTTTGAGATAATATTTTATTATTATTATTTTTACAGCCATTATTACAATAATATTTAAATTATTATATATTAGATATATTTTTAGTGTAACAGTTTTAATTGTATATTAATTCAAGTTATTTGGAATGTTAAAATTTAATAAAATAAATGGTAGAATAATAAACTTTGTATGAAACGTGAGGTCAAAATATTTTTATAGCGTAAGCCGTAAGCAATATAAATTAACACGATTGAATGACTTGCTTTTGATAATTGACGCTAACAAATATCGTATGGCTGATAAAATTACGTAAGAAGATAATACGAGAGCATATAAAATATATGTATTATGAGGATTTAATATAAAAGAAATTTACAAGTTAGTAGTGTCGAAATTATTACTGATAGTTTTATGGTTCTCCATTAATAATACGAGAATCAACTATATCAATTTATGAATGAAAACTAATACGCTTAGTAAAAGTTTTCATAATCACACTACATACACCGCGATACCCGTTTCTCATTCAATAAAGTAGGTACGTTCCGTTTGTAGTAACGATGCCAACTTGTACTAAGCATAAAATTGTTTTAATATAGATAAAGTTTATCGAGATCTTAAATATATAAAAATAATTCGATAACAATGTATTGCATAATAAAAATATAATTTTCCCAATAGTAGTACATAGTAATACAATTCCTTTATTAATTATTATCTAATGTAAACTAAAATTACTACTGTCATAGTTCTAAGAAACAAGAAGTAATTAAATGATTTGAAGAATTTTCCTTCAAGTATTTTACTAAGTAATTAATGTTTTTCACTGTACTCTTTTTCAATTATTATATGTATATATTTTATTAACTAATTATCCGTACCATAAACTTTGAACTCTAATATATTCATTGTTTAAGAACACACATACAAGTCTTATGGACATCGTAAAAATCACTCACTATTAAAAGCCATACCAAAAATCAAAGATGTTTGCGGTATTTTCAGTTTATTGACAGCTGATTATTTATAACCAAGGATATACAATGTATTTATTATATATAATTATAATTAATTGTATATTAATGTACTGGATGTGGCCGGGATAAGACTGTTTGAACCTGATATTAAATTTAAGTTATACAGGGTGACTGGTGAATTACTATCGATATTTGAGGACGTGATATTTGACGATCATATATGACAAAATAAAAATTAATATACATAACATAAATATTAATAAACTTCTAAGTAAAGTTAACCAAAAGTTATGCAATTAATTACGCATCGTGTGAACACCCTACAGATTAGGTATACACACACATACACACACGCGTGCGGCGACGTGGTGTTGTATCAGCAAGCCGCCGCACGCGTCCACAATTGGAACACTTGGAACGTGTCCACACTTTATTTATTTATACGGAAATTTGGTCAAAAATTAAGTACCTATTTTTTTTTACATAATTGGAATGAGAATCATGTACCGAGTATTCTCCTTAAATATTGATAGTAATTCACCAGTCACCCTGTATATTAAAGTTATTTTCGTGATGGCAGCGTTTTGGTATCAACTTGTATTTGAAGCTATAAATACTTTCTTCAGCAACTTTGTAGTACATTACTAAAATAAACGCGGAGCATTAAGAATGGAGACTGATAATGTACCACGAACATGTTTAAGGAAAGGAATATGAATATATTGTGTATATAAATAAATATTTAGTTTATGTTAGTATAGAACAGAAAATTACTTTATTTTATTTTGTTATACATGTTAAATTATCCCTACTAAGTTCTCTTGGAAACGCGATATAACCGAACTCCACGCGGGCGAAGCTGAGGGCGGAAAGCTAGTTCATTATACATATATTCTACATTGCGTGGGTCATTAAGCCAACTAGATTATTTAGATTTCAGTGTACACAGTAATTTAAACGGTCTCACTATGAAAGAAGCTTGTCATATATGTAGTTCAATAAACTACGTTAATATTATAATGTGTGAGTAAAGAAAGCTTTAGGGAATAATACTGTGTATTTAGATGTGTGTGTGTGTGTGTGTGTGTGTGTGTGTGTGTGTGTGTTTGTGTGTGCGTGTGTTATATTGAATCAAATTATCAAAATAGCAACACAATTCAAATAGAATACGTTTACTTTATGTCTGTTTGTAGACATAAATAGCATATTGTTAAAACCTTAACCCACATATATAGTGTATATTGTATGGTATTGTGTATGTAGACTAGAACCAGGCCAACTAGATTGCAGATTTTAGTAATTGTTTCACTTGTGTACGTAGTATTTGACAAAATTAATAATAAAAACTATAAGCAACTAACTGAGATCTAGAATTTCGCGAGTATTCAGTTTAACTAAACTAATATTTTAGAATTACTATTAATTTTTTGTTATTTTTAGCTACATACTCCCGACGTTACATCTCGTCTGCCCGTGATCACGGTTGCTGCAAAGTAACCGAAACATCGGAAGTATTTAGTTAAAACTATCAAAAAAACGAATAGAAATCCTAAAATATTAGTTGTATTTTAGTATTATACTATCAGGCTGTAGAATCCAATGTCTAGGTTATGGAAAACTTTACTGACAAACAAAAAATATATACAAAATTTTATCGTAAATCCTTCTCTGTCTAAGATACGTAACTTTGAAACTCAATCACACCTTCTGTTACAAAGAGAGTCCAAGTACAGTTGCAGTTATATATCGACTGAAGAGTTTTTTGTTTGTTTGCTTATATATATACTTATATATTTTTATATATGTACCTACTCTATATTTCTTTTCTCATTTCCTCAATCAAACCATTTCTGGTAGAGATCTTTTAAGAAATAAGTTACCCTTTGTTCATCATATTTCTTTTATACTATCTTAAGAAAAAAAGTATGAAATTTAAAGATATTACTCACAGCAAGGTAAGCTCTATCCCTCTCGATGAGATCCGCTAGTTTGTTGATGAGGTACCCCCGCTGTGACGCGTCCATTGTACGCCATTTTGAACCGAATCTAGAAGAAACAAAGCAATCATAAATAAAACGTAACTTTAATAGTTAAGAAACAAAAGTGTGTGACTAAATCAGTGGTTCCCAACCGGTGGTCGGCGGACGAATTCAAAACTCTTTGAATTTTTATTAATGTTTTAATAATATATTTTTATTGAAACAAAAATTTTAATCAAATTTATTTTTTAGTCATTCACTTTATTTTTCTTATACATCGTTGTCATGCGAACAACAAAGAATAAAAAGTGGTCCCTGATCAAAAAAGGTTGGGAGCCAGTGGACTAAATCGATTGGTTATTAAATCTTGCCACATTAAGGTAGGTAGTTGAACGAGAGACGGAAGACACTACGTATGAAGTGTCGATGCAAAACTTGTAGGAAGGACCATGATATACTTAATGATTTTCTATATTTTAAAACATTTACTAACTGCTATTGTGAAAATTGTTAAATATATTGTTTAAAAACATGAATTTATATTGTGCTAGCTTCAAAGCTATGAAAAAGTCTTCGACATTATAAACAAAATATAAATATAATTTAGTATCAAGTAAAAACGTAAATGTATGGATACAAATCCCTACTAATCCCTATCCCTATAATATTATAAATGCGAAAGTAACTATCTGTCTGTTACGCTTTCACGTCTAAACCAGTGAACTGATTTTAATGAAATTTGGTACAGACATAGAGTTGACCTTGAGAAAGAACATAGGATAGTTTTTATCCCAGACTTTTGAAAGGTTCTCTTGGAAACGCGATATATACGGATTATAATTATTTAACCAATCGATATGGGTACGAGTAACACTAAAAATATATTATGATATTAAATTATATAAAATAAACATCTTATACACTACTATTAATCTTACACACATATATGTATCTAAATCCGTGAATATTCCTCAATGTGTTTGTCATCACTGTATGTCAAACATAATACTATTGAACTCGAAATAATTAACTGTTATAATTAATATACATGATGTTTAAAATTCAAACTATAAGTAGAAAATGTTAATAAGATTCATTAATATTACGAACTCATATCAATTAAGAGCACCCTGTATATAACTTGACCTATAAAGGCGTTTTAGCAAAGAATATTTTCCTATATATTCAAATTGTAAAAAGTCTGCATAATATTTTTTAGTTATCAGTCTCGCAAGAATAATTTTCATGCTCAACAATAAATTAAGTTTTACCGGTATATGAAAACTTACTGGAGTGGAACATATACACATAAGACAGATTATATTAATGAGGAATAATACGATTTTCAATCTTATTTCTATATAAATATAAATCTTATTTCTATATATTCGGAAAATTATTCGAGATGTAAATGATAGTGTGCACTGATATGCAAAAATAAGCACGCATCCACATTTTTAAATTTTTATCTATGTCTTCATTCGCACTGGAATCGTGCAATATTTTGCCAAAGTTTTTATTTGTTGGACGAATAATCTTGAGTACTGTGTGGAGAAAACATGAAGAAGTTTGTCGAATAGAATAAAAGCGTCAATTTAATTACTATAATCGATTATTTTAACTATAATAGTTTTCTTGATATTTTAAAATTTGACATGGAAAATTCTAGAATGGAAATTGTATTGACAATAGCTTCATTTAGAAAACCGCGTTATGGTTGCAAATACAATAAATGAATTTTCCGTTCTACATTGTCTAAAGTATCAATACATTTATTAATCTCAACATTGCTTTAATTTAAAAACATCTGTTATAAGTTTAGAACTAGTTTTGGTTTCAACCTAAATACTAAATTCCTAGTATTTCAAGTTATAACTCATAGAAATACATACGAAGCTTTGTAAATGTAACAATTTAAATTGTACGAATGTAGTACATTTAAACTTGAAATATATTTTAGAGTTTATTTAAATTCAACTATTACATATTTTTCGGATTATACTACGCAATTTTATTTTTGTTAGCTTCTTTTCAGCAACCGTGTCCACGGGCAGACGAGATGTGAGATCTGTATGTAGTTTTTTGCAAAAGAAAAGTAGCGTAGTATAATCCGAAAAATATTATTTTCATTTAAATGAATAAAACTCACGAAAGTCATATCTCATAAATATAGTGTTTATATATATTATAGCTGTTACCTGAAAGCGTCTTTAGCAGCGGCGACTGCTAGATCGACGTCGGCCTTCCCCGCTTGTTGTACCTCAGCAATAACTTTGCCATTAGCGGGATTTTCAGTATTGAAAGTTTTCCCATCAGCTGATTTAACCCATTCGTTGTTTATGAAGAGCTATAATAAAATTAATTGTTAATAAACATGGATTAGGATAAAAAAGGAAATTAATATGTTTTACTTAGTAAATGTAAAGAAAAATATGTTAATAATTCTGAATTAAAATTAAAGTTAAAGTTATAATATAAAAATTCACTGACACGAGCAGGAATCGAACCTAAAACCTCCAGAATATTGCGGTTCTGTTGCATTTAATTAAAGTATAATATACTTCAACTTTTAAATAAAATTACGATTTTGGTCTAAGCTAAATTTTTTCCTAAATTTTTCTGTGATCATGGTTACTATAAAGAAACGAAACTTCGAGATTACATTGATATAACATAATAAAGAATACGTATTATCAGCAAAACTTAGTTTCATTTCAATGAATACTCGCGAAAATCTATACTAATATTATAAAGCTGAAGAGTTTGTTTGTTTGAAAGCGCTAATCTCCGAAACTACTGGTTCGAATTGAATAATGCTTTTTGTGTTGGATAGTCCAGTTATCGAGGAAGGCTGTAGGCTATATAACATCACGCAACGACCAATAGGAGCAAAGATATAGTGGTAAATGTGTAAAAAGCGGGAGAAATTATTTCATCTTTGAAGCCTTCCGTTGCGTGCGCCGTGAAAACGGTTCAAGATACACAAAAAATATGTATCAAAGAATAATAGCTCTTTTAATGATCAAAAAAACAGTCCACATCTTTTAAGATTAACTCACAAAAACCGTTTTTATGGTACCTAATTTTGTCGAAATAATTTGTTTAAGTTGTATCAACATAATAATATTAATCTTTATTCAAATAAACAAATAAATATGTTTTTGTTTAAGAGTACTTCATTGTGAATAAAAAATAAACATAGGTTTTATCCTGGAAATTCTACGGGAACTCGACCATTCCGAAAACCCCGCAAGGACCGGAACTATGTGGGAAGAATCAAAAATCTGCCGGAAGTCACTATTCCACGCGGACGGAGTCGCGGCAAAAGCTAGTTTAAGATATCATTACTTCAACATTTCTTACATTTGAAAAAACTATTTTCATTAATTTTCTCTTGAATGCAAAATATTCGTATCCTTACTACAAGCGCATATTGTCAAACCTAGCAGATAGTTTTCTTTTCGTCATTCATAAACTTAATTTGATTTATGAATGAAAAAACAGAAGACGCTACGTATTTGGCTTGACGATGGAAACATGTGGTAAGGATATATAGTGTACTAGCTTTCCGGCAGATTTTTGGTTCTTCCCACATAGTTCCCGTTCTTGCGGGGTTTTCGGAATGGTCGAGTTCCCGTGGAATTTTCAGGATAAAACCTATGTTTTTTTATTCACAATGAAGTACTCTTAACCAACAATATTTTATTTGTTTATTTGAATAAAGATTAATACCTATTATTATGTTGATACAACTTAAACAAATTATTTCGACCAAATTAGGTAACATAAAAACGGTTTTTGTGAGTTAATCTTAAAAGATAGACATATACTGTCGCGGACTGTTTTTTAGATCATTAAAAGAGCTTTTATTCTTTAATACATATTTTTTGTGTATCTTGAACCGTTTTCACGGCGCACCCAACGGAAGGCTTCAGAGATGAAATAATTTCTCCCGTTTTTTACACATTTACCACTATATCTTTGTTCCTATTGGTCGTAGCGTGATGTTATATAGCCCAAAGAAATTCTCGATAACTGGACTATTCAACAAAAAAGAATTATTCAATTCGAACCAGTAGTTTCGGAGATTAGCGCTTTCAAACAAACAAACTCTTCAGCTTTATAATATTAGTATAGATACTCATATTATTTGATAAAAGCCATATATTTCACTATAATATTATTATTTAAAATATTATTTTGTGTAAAAACTATTAAAAGAATACAAAACATAATTAAGTCTAGGCAACGCTAAAAAGTATCAATATATATAATTAATACGTATGTATTTATTTATGTAACTTCTTATTACAATGTTTGCAAAACAAACTACATAGTTTATTCAAATCTAAATTCTTTGGCTTATATGTACAATGAAACATAGTATTCTATATGTACTTCTAATTGTTATACCCATTATTTATTTCAATATATAATGTTTGTGAAACTAATATTAGAGTAAAGAGGACCTAAAATAAATGAACTCAAATATTCTAATTCAATTGTCTCGTTATATAGATGCTCAATGTGTACACTCAGCTTAATCGTCCTTCCTTCGTTTTGCAAGCTAGGTCTTATATAGAAGACCATCTGAAGAACTAAGTTAACTATGTCATTATTTAGACAAAAATAATTACACAAAACAATAAATTTTAGTGACAATGTTTTTATTAGTAATAAACATGGTAAATAAAAAAATACCGCAATATCATATAATAATTCTTATCACATAATATCTGATGCACCCGATTTCGTAAACGATGTTTGATTTATAAACAAGGTATTCATAATATGTTCAACAAGTCAAACAATTAATATTTATAAATATAGTTGTTTATTATCATTTTTATAACCACACTAGTTTTTGCCCGCGACTTCGTTCGCTTTAGTTTGGTCAAGAGTAATACATGTAGGTATAGCTAACCAGGCGAACTCTATTCCGTCTTAGAGGCCACAAATAATCAGGTTTTTCCTGTTTCAATCAAACAGAATGATTGACATATTAGTTAGTTGTCAAATCTAATGTCAAAAAAAAAACGTTTGTATGGGAAATAGAAAAGGGCTGTTTTTATGGTTTTCCCGGCAATTATTCCAATTTTTCTCACCTTTTATACCTTCCCTGAACCTCCATAAACATTTCAATACTAAGATAAGATAAATCCGTTCAGCCGTTCTCAAGTTTTAGCAAGACTAAGGAACAGCAATCCATTTTTATATATATATAGAAGATAGAAGATAGAAGAAGAAGATAGAAGATTAAATGACGTCATCGCATTTTATTGAAATGTTTCAATTAGTTACGCCGCTATGAGCTTACAAGTTACAACTGTTTACTTAGTTGAGAGTTAGCTTCCTCACACGCATACGAAACGACCTACGTTTTCGTTCAATAACATACCTTACTATTAATTTCCAAGAATTATGAATACAAAACTGTTAACGAATATAAAACTCTATTTGTAAAGCAACAAAGGCGATATTCTGATATATTATTTGCTTTCGTTTTGGCCTTGTTACATATGTCAGTCGAAAAAATAATTATATGTCACACTAACAATAGGCCTAAACAACATATTCAGCTGAAGTAGATGACAATAATAAATAATGGATATTAATGTAATTTCGTGTAAAGAAAATTACATACATTAATTAAAAATAGCAAAGACTAATTAAAAGGAAAGCTATTAACTTTAAGTATCTTTAATATTGGTAAAGATAAAGAAAAATAGATTTGTATTGTGTTTCAATACAGGGACCAAATGTTAGAATTCAAAACCGGACTCTACAAGTTCTTACTAATAAAACCGGTAGACCTTGAAAGAAGTGATTTTGTTTTGAACTAAATATATTTCATACTTTTGTTAAGTATAAATTAATATTGTTGTAAATATATAATTTTATTCATACGAATAACTATGTCTATACAATGATTTAGATAAACGCTTAATAGTTATGGTGGAAGTATTCTTACCAAGAATTAGCATCGTCAAAACAAAGACTGCCGCCATATTTTTTTTACAAACTAACTATAGACTGTGTTTAGTTCGCTGGTACAAAATCCTGGTTGAAAAACTACTGTATTAATTAATAAAATCATCGTGACTCGAACAAACCAGTCAAAGTACCAATAACGACATCCTGTCTATGTACATCACTATTTGATTTGTATGTATCAGTCATAAATAAACAATCTATACATAATAGTCAGCATTAAAATTTGAGGAAAATTTTTATACGAAAGTTTGAGTTATCAATCAAATTTGGATATTTTATTTTTGCCAGCCTTAGGTTCATAGCTTATCTCACTTAGATAACCTGAAATATATTTTTTATACTATACCTTAAAATTTTATTAAATACTAAATTATAAGCTGCTTTATTATATACAGCCAATAATGAGACTATTAAAGAAATCGTAATTGTTAAAATCTTTGACTTATTGTTGTCTTCAACAACCCCAAAATAGTTCAAATTCTTTTATGAACAAGACAATTAATTTCTATAAAAACGATAACATAATATTTTTCTAAAAAAACATTAATTAGGAATATTTGTCACTATAAAAATCGACTTAATACGAGGAAGAAAAATTGCAGTAAATAAACCTAATATATATTTTTTTAAATATATGTATAACCGGTACATGGTAATTTTTTATTAATAATATGATTTCTAAAGCTTTTGTACTATTTGAAGCTTGCGTAAAGATTAGCTATGTCTAGTTTATATTGAATACTTAGGATGATCGTGATATACAAAACTACTATGTTATTATCTAACTTTCGGCTTAGTAACCCTGGCCAAACGTGAAATTACAAAAAAATATATGTTATCAGTTGCTAAAAAAAACAAATAAAACTTTCATATTGTGTCTACTTACACCGGTATAAAATATTTCAGGATTTGTGTGCGGTGCTGGAACTGCTGCTGTTGCAAAATTTGCTTTTTTTGTAAGAAGAACTGAACTGAAACGCCTCAACATATTTTATATTAGTCAAAACAAGTTCAAGGTTAAACTACGGCCGCTGCCGGTAACGCACTAACAATACCTAGTCAATGGCGCACACCCGGTAAATCAAACATTTTTCAGCGAGTGCGTTGTAGGGATGGGCAATATCGATACTTTCGATACCAATTACATCTTAATCGATACTTTCGTTCTAGAAATCGATATTTATCTCACAATATTGTTGTTAAGACCAGTATTCTAGGGAATCGTTCACATTTTTTTTTACAGCTTTCCTTTAAAGAAAATCTACTTTACCAAATTATATACAAAATTTCGACATATCTGCTTAGTTTATTGATTTACACATTTTTAATAATGCTTCGATTCAATTGTTGCTTTACTAGTTTTATTTCACTCTATTCTTTTTTCAAAACTATGCATAGCTAAGATTTAAAAATACTTTTAACTCTCAGTAGTTTTTACGGGGGATCTAAATACTTCGTTTATATATTCAATCTTTATTTATTAAGTGTCAAAAGTTGATGTCAAGAATGTCAATGTTATTTATGAATTTTTTAAAACGAATAACTACCTAGCACGTTTAAAATTATATGTTAGAATATTAAAAATATGTTTTGTGTGTGTAAAGACAAAGAATTTTTAAATTAAATTTTCTGTTAAGCATTAGACATTGTCTGAGACGAGTACATTATTTTACCAATCGTCAGCAAATCATTTGTCGACTTCGACGACCTTTGCATTTTATGTGTAATGCAATATCCGGCTGCTTTTATCTCAGGAATTTAATCGTCAAACACAGCTCCAATTTATAGTAACTAAATGTGTTTTGTTACTTTCCTTATATCTAAGTCGACATGGCAGGTGCTTATTCCGTTACGGAACTTTTCAAACGATTTGAAAATGTATGTTTTAAGTTAGTCCGATCCACGGAGGATCAAATAACAAAGAATTTGTTAGAAGGTGGCATCAACACGAGGTAAGGGTTAAATTGATATTAATAATAATAATTATTATAATACACATTCTTTACTATCCATCCTCGAATTTATAATTATTAGAATTATACTAGATGTACAATCGTCGTGGTCTTATCGCTAACGAGCGATCTATTCCAGACAACCGACATATTACACTCTTATTTAACTGTAATTCCCTTTTATTTTTTCACAGACCAGCCAACAGTAATGGAGTCTGGTGTCCCTTATTGTTGCCGGCCATTATGCTTATATATTGCTGGACTGACCAAGTCTCTATGCTATATAAACTAACAGCATTTATTTCCCTCGGCCTGTTGACCTACAGTCTTCTATTTGTACTATTTCTATCAACCTCACATGTAGTCGTCACAGATTCAGTGTACGGAGGCTGCTTGGCTTCCAGCTTAATAGCTACATTAGCTATGTTTGCTGGTCTAAAACAAGGTAAAATAAAGTAGCACTAGTTAGTAATAAATATCTGAGTTTGTGTTCTTAATGCAGTCCGAGTTATTAAAAATGTACTGTCTAAATAAATTTATATATGTCTAATATGCATTAAATATCTAAATTTTCTATACAATTACATAAAAGACCTATTTCGTTTTACCTTAACATACTTAAGTCTAATTATTTTCATATTGACCACCTATTTATATAAATTTAAGCATACATATTCTAATAATGTATTTTTATTTCAGGCTTATTATTTTCATTATCAATAACTCTGTTGTCAACAATACTGTTTGCGTCGCTACTAAGATATAGTTTGACGGAATTTCACAAAACGTTCACTATAGGTGAAGCGATGATTGTATGTCAATCTGTGGTACTGTTTGTGATGATGGCATTTACTAAATTCTTCTTCAGCATATCAGATGGTGATGAGGAAATGGATTTTGTTAATAATATTGTGTATGTGAGTGTATAACTTTTAAATTTAATACATTCATTTCTACATAGCTTAATATAGGATTCATTTAATACTTATTTCATTTTTAAGTTGCATTGCAATGAGAGAGGTGACAAAACCTTTATATTGATGTTTGTCTGTCTGTGTGTAACTCTCTCTATAGTAATAGAATTGAAATCGTTCTATCCATTTGAAGCCACCAGGTTAAATATAATGCATTATTATTATATATGCTAAACTTGTGGTTTGCAACTATGATTGATTGATACTAGTTTAGCAGTAAGAGAGAATCAGATCTTTTCTAAAACACAAAGTAATGTTTCAATAATGATTATTTGATTCCCTTTTTTTACAACTACCAATAAAAGACGATTTAAAAATATGTACTATATAATATTTTGTTATCCTTCTACACATAATGTGTTCATTTTCCTTTAAATTTTTTGATATGCAGACAAGTAAATGATTTAAAATAAAATTCCATTTTTTTTTTGGAACCTTTTTGAATTGGTTTTAATATAATTTTACATATAACAAGACTTGTAAAAAATCCACAGATAATATATATTTATTTTCTTTTATAGTGACAAAAGTATTAATATTTCAGACAGTTTTATCAACAGTGGGTTTGATTGTTGCAGTATTATATCATCTGAACGATTCACAGAGGAATTTAAAAGTTTTGTCATATATACTGCTATCGGCAGTTGCATTTGTACTGCTCATATTGCATACATTACTCGGAAACAATTCTATTGAAAAAATTCTCAATTATGTTTTCTATCAGGGGAACAGGGTAAGAAATTTTTATATTTTCATTATATACTGATATTATATTATACATATTTATGATACAATCCTCATATATAATATATTTTGTTATATAATTTATTTTAATTATGTTTTCAGTCAAGAATATTTACATTCTGGTTGATACTGGTGTTAGTAGCAGTATGTGCGTTAATGTTTAGAACAAAACTAGCAATTAAAGCGACCACTGTAACAAGGAAGACATTCCATATTTTGGCATCATTAGTATTCATGTCCGGTATATTGTTAGACATCCACTTGATGTATCTTGCTGCAGGAGTGGGACTTGCTATACTGGTTTTTGTGGAGGTTAGTTGACTGAATTCTTATTTACCTATTAGCTTTCCGCCCGCAGCTTCGCCCGCGTGGAGTTCGGTTATATCGCGTTTCCAAGAGAACTTTTCATATGTCTTCGACAAAAACTATCCTATGTTCTTTCTCAAGGTCGACTCTGTACCAAGTTTCATTAAAATCAGTTCAGTGGTTTAGGCGTGAAAGCGTAACAGACAGACAGAGTTAATTTCGCATTCATAATATTAGTAGGGATACTAACTAAATATATATTAAATTGTTAAAAATAATGTACATTGTATTTAATTTTCAGGCGTTACGTAAATCCCGAATTGAGCCAATATCTTCTGCATTGCAATCCGCATTCGTTGTTTACTGTGATGAAAAGGTAACTCATATATTTATACCTAGTTTTTTGTGAATAACCTCCGTTTGGTTCCCAGAAGTAGATTCAGTGAATATAAACTTAAAACATTAGATAGATTACCCAACTGACAGTGTATATTACAAGTCAATTAAAAACTTTTAAAACTCTCTATGTAATGTGACGCTGACAATTTCACTAAGCATAATGTATTCTGTGTCACATTTCATATAAATACAATAATTGTAATTATAAACCATGATTATTCGGTTACTACAGAGAATCTTAGGATAAATTACAGCTTTTGACTTATAATGTAGACTAGTTTTTGCCCGCGACTTCGTCCGCGTTAGTTTGGTCAAGAGTAATATATGTAGGTATAGCTGACCAGGCGAACTCTATTCCGTCTTAGAGGCCATAAATAATCAGGTTTTCCTGTTTCAATCAAACAGAATGATTGACATATTAGAGAGTTGTCAAATCTAATGTCAAAAAAAACGTTTATATGGGAAATAGAAAAGGGCTGTTTTTATGGTTTTCCCAGTAATGAATCAATTTTTTTCAGCTTTTATACCTTCCCTGAACCTCCACGAACATTTCAAGGCTATGATAAGATAAATTCGTTCAGCTGTTCTCGAGTTTTAGCGAGACTAAAGAACAGCAATCCATTTTTATATATATAGAAGATTACTGTATTACTGTAGAGATTCATCAAAATCTGTTTTTCAAATGAAACTAATGTTTTACGGATTATATTACGTGTATTTGATTATTATAAAAGCTACATACTCCCGACGATTAAGTTACTTTTCAGCGTAAATGATCATTTAAAGACAAGGTGTTTCATTTAAATGAATTTTCTTGAATATCCTAGATTTCATTATCTGTTTAGTATTTTTTACTTGAAAAAATGTATTGAATTGACTGGGTTTAATGAAATAAATGGAAATTTTGTTCGTCTGCCCGTTATAGGGTTTTTGTGAAGAAACCAAAATGTAGGGAGTGTGTAGTTTAAAATAATAAAAAACACGATAGTAGGCGAAAATATTATTTTTATTAATTGATAGTAGATTATATCTATATTCATTATTTTAACCTAAATCTATATCATTCGTCGAAAGTTTATTGGAACTAAGTTAATTTTTATTCAATTTAAAACCAATTAAGGAGTCGCCAATTACCACGTATTCATAAGTTTTTCACTACTGTCCTTCATCTTTAGCACGTGCTTATGAATTAATAATTTTGATGTAAATTACGTTATTTATTTTATTAAATGGTGCGAAAAATAATTTGAAATTTGAACTAAATCAACTGTCATTAATGTTTGACATATTTTCATTCACGTTACACACGTTCGTTTGACAGATTACGTTTCGATTATATTTTTAGAGGTATAATATTAGGAATCTATATTCTCAGTGTATATTTTTGTTTAAACCTAATTAAATATTCCATTATATATAATTAATAAGTAATATAATTTTATTATGAAAGGTTTTATTCTGACCATTTTCGAAACATGGTGTTTATTTTTGTTACACTAGTTGCATTTCGCTCGCTTAACCTTGACTCTTTGGATAATTAATTAATTTGTGGAATTAATTATCATTTCGGTGCTATAATTTGGTCCCTAGACTAATTATACCCGATTAAAACTATTATTAAGTTTAAAGAAACTTCATTCTTTTAACTGTGGCCCATCTTCTTCCTACATACAAAAAAAATCGTCGTTACTAATGTTTTTGTTATTAATAAATAATAATTTAAAAAATCAACATTCCTAAATATGCTATTAATAAAATTGTAACTGTACTGTATATTAAATTTTTCTCGCCATCTCTTATTAATGTCATTTAAATATTCACTAACATATTGGAGAGTTTAATAAATAAATTAATTAAACACTAACTAATTACTAATTGTGAAAAAAAAACCGGAATTATCCAATGGTTAACATGATTTGCACTATTTCCGACGATATTTTAACCAACCAACCATGATTTTTACAAGGTTTTTTTTTGTTCGACAGGATTGCGGGTCATTCGCTATGACTCCTATATATCTTTACACTGGTCTGGCGTGTCCCTTATTATTGGTGCCGAGTGAATCATATTTGGATCGTCTGTCGGGTGTATTATCAGTAGGTGTGGGTGACACAGCGGCTAGCTGGTTCGGATCTAACTACGGATTTCATAAATGGCCAGGTATTTCTTGTTTAATCCTACTAATATTATAATAGCGAAAGTTTTTGTGTGTGTGTATGTTTGTTACTTCTTCACGCTCGAACGGCTGAACGGATTTTGATATATTGTATACGGGAAGCTGATCCAGGAATAACATATAGGCTACTTTACATCCCGGAAATAACAGAAATTCGCGGGTAACACCACGGGGCGCAGCTAGTCTTATATAAAAAATTATCGTGTCACAATGTTAGTTACCATACTCCTCCGAAACGGCTTGACCGATTCTCATAAATTTTTGTGAGCATATTGATTAGGTCTGAGAATCGGCTAACATAAATTTTTCATACTCCTAAATCATAAGGGTTGTCCACCCTTAACATTTTTTTTAATTTTTAGACATTTTTTTAATTTCTTAATTTTTTTATTATGTTGCATTAAAAATACAAACAACCCAAAATTTTTTACCCTTTTATCACCAACCCATATTTTTTATATGGCAAAACGTTATTATAAGATAGTATTATATATATCTCAATTGAATAAATTCTCTAAATGGCAAGCCGTTAAGATGTATTACATTCTTAAAATTACTATAATTTATTTTAAATCGACATGTCAAGAGATAGAAATTAAGAGAGTATTATAAGGAAAATTTTATAGACAAAACTTTTTAAGACTTAATATATTGTGTGTGGTGTGGTTTGTGCATATACAGTGTAAACTCTATATAACGACACTGAAGGGACCGTGCATTTTAGTGCGTTATAGAGAGTTGCCGTTAAATAGAAAGAAGAAAAATCAGAATTAGAAAAAGACAAAGTTTATTTCAGACTAGTGTTAGTACTTATGTACATAAAAAAGAATGTTATAGTTTGAGATTTTGTGAGCAACTTTTTATGTTAACGTATAGGTAATACAAGACTCCTACTTATGGTCAAAAACCGTCGACACGTGTAATCAATTTGTAATTGTAAACAAAAGAACGAATTTCTTAGAAAGTTCGGTATGGATGATAGGGATGATAGTCGAGTTTATTGCGGGCTAGGATAACAAAGCGACAAAGGAACGTACACAGCTGCACAGTTTTTACTAATTTTAGCAACTTAAAAGGTACTTTTTATTACTTAATTGTTGTCGTTATTGAGAGTGGGCGTGCCGCTATGTAGAGTGTATCATTGTATGGTAGATAAGCGAAACCAACCAAAGTCAAATGATTTCGACGCTTTAGAGAGTTTGTCGTTAAATCGAGTGTCGTTATATAGAGTTTACACTGTATATATTTTTTTGTTTATTTCAGATAGTAACAGATCCCTTGAAGGCACACTATTTAATATTTTATCACAAATAGGAACTGTGTATATGCTCACGTTGTTTGGTAAGTATAGGGTACTAAGAAGTATTTAATATTTTAACATTAAAATACAATATTTTTTTTAACTTTTATTTGTTAAGGAAAAATTAACTATATTTTAAAGCGACGCCATTGTGTTGGTAACGTTAAGAAAGTTTGTAACCTAGGGTTTTGAACATGTTATTTGTGGGATATATTTCCTAGTCAATTCGTCAATTGTGCTTTAATGGTTTTGATTGTTTAGTTTCATTAAAGTAGATAGATAGATAAAAACTTTATTTGGATCACACCACAACATGAGAATAAAAAAATTACAAAAACAATAGGGAAATATTAAAATACAAAAAAAATAGCTAACTGACAACATTATTTTACATCTATTATAAAAAAAAAATAGATTCATTACCACAAAGCTAATGTGTGTTATATATGTATTAATAAATATTGTTTATCGTTAACAGGTCTGTTGAATGAAGCGGATTCAGTCTCAAGAACTTGCTTTTCGGCGTTAATATGTTCTTTAGTAGAAGCTCGGACTTCACAGGTTGATAATTTGGTGCTGCCTCTCGTCATGCTGTTAGCGTATCGAGCAGTGTGATCTTAACGAAACGAATGAAACGAAAAGTCCTAAATTAGTCTCAAAAGTATACATTGTTGAACTGAAGAGATATTTTGAAGATTCACTTTAATGGAATATGTTGTTACCAATATGTGAATATTTATGGATGAAACTTAAGTGATATCGTCGATGCGCATGCAATACCGCGAAAGAGCAGTTTGTTAATACCGCGTAACTGCTTTTGTACGATTTTACAGGAGGCGAAAAAAACTTAGTCATTTGCCTATATTTTACTGACTAAACTAAGTAGTAACTTTTTCGTGACTTACTCTGTAAAAAAATGACGTAAATTCAACCATAACTTGTTTAGATTCCGCGAAAAGTAACTTACGCGGTTTTGTAGCACTAAATATCAGAAAAATCAATTTATTATTAGCAAATACGCGGAGTTGAAATAAAACATTTTATTGAAAGAATTAATTTATTACGACAAAATAACAAAAATAACTTCAAAAATATAAGTTTAGACTTCTTAAAAAAACTTATCTGATAAACAATTATTTTTACTACTTAAGTATATAATATCCATAATCAAATTATAAAGAAACCTTTTTTTTTATTATTATGTTCCAGAGTGAGATCGGTCCCTTCTCATGAAAATACAATACCCATTTTTACTATATATCCAAAAATCACTATCTTTGGAATGTCAAATCAATATTCTTTCTTAAAATTACAGCATAATTTTAAGTCAATACTTATTTTTTGAGATCTACTTAAACATCACTTTTTTGCCATTGCACTTATTCTTATCAAGGCTAACTATTATACTTACACACTATAACAAAAATAAAGTAACAAAATAATCTGAAACTCAAATTAAAACTAGTAATGAATCACAACGTTTAGGATATTAGAAACATTATTTAATAATAATAATAATTTATTTTTATCTCAGACATAGTCCATATTTAAATATTAGTAATACATGTCAACCTTATAACTAATGTTAGTAAAAGCAAATGATAATAATAATAATAATAATGAAAACAAACAAAACAAAACAGAGACAAACACAAAAGACAAAAATCGCTATTTTTAGGCAGCGTGTAGCCGTACCCAGTGGCGCAGTATTTCAGAGTCCCAGCGGCCAGCCAGTGCACACAGAATGCTGTTCGAACTGGATCGCAACCTCTGAAGCGCAGATGCACTCCTCTTGCGAATAATAGCATAAAAGCTATCAACACGCCTCTCAGCAAACATTTCGGAGGCGCTACAGTAGCGCGGCAATCCGAACAGCACTCTGAATATTTAAAAGGCAAGTTATCATAAAAGTTATGACAGTCTCTTGGTATGACACTCTTGAGCTCCTGCAGATGATGGTACTTTGTGGTGGTTATTGGTTGTCTAGATTGATAAAGTGAAGGCACACTATCTATTGAAAGTATTTTCTTTGGTCTTCTAGGCAAAGGCGTAAAGTTATGTGTGAAGTGGAGCTTATAGTCTATTGTACCATTTGGATTATACCTGAGTGCTCTTATGTCAACGACACAGTGATCACCCGCCCCACGACCAGGCCTGATTGATTCGTAAATCAGATACTCTTTAAGACCGAAGTCTTTAAAAAAAGTAAAATCTGGTGTAATAACTTCATAAGGACTTGGTACTTTCCTTGCCTCTTTCGTAATAGTCGCATATTGAGAGGGTAAAAACACTTCTCTATTTTTCAATTTTCTCTCAATCACAGAGTGAACTGAGTCCACTTCCATCTGCGTGTGGCCTTTCTCCAAGTATTTCTGAGTTATCACTATGTTCTTGGCCATAGCTAAACGCAATAATGCATTCGATACAATATTGTTTCTATTTTGGGCGGTACAGCCATCTGTAAATATTACGACATCCTTGGGATCATCATCTATTAATTTTGTCAAATAGTCCACAAATAATGTAGCATAGGTAGTCGATTTTAAGTCGCATACCGTTTCGTCGAACCAGTAACACGTGACTCTATTATTCCCCAGGTTGTAGACTGTAAAGTTATGCACGGCTAGTTTTGTTTTAAAATACAGGGCACTGGCATTGAGGCAAGGACACAGTTTTACAGCCTGAAGATCTGCTGTTATTGCATGTATATTTCCTTTCTGTGCTGCTTCTTTGTCAGAACTTTTTTCAGCTCTGGCTAAGTCTTTTAGTTCAATATGTTTGGTATACTGCGCATCTGATATATTGCCTGCTTTGTGAGCGCAACACTGGTCGCATGCATCTTTTTTTGGTTGAAATATTGCGATATTCTCTTCAAATAAAGCACCTTCAAATACCTTTCTTGAAGCCACCGGTTCATTTCTTGAAACTGAGTAATCTACATAAAGACGATACAATTGCGACTTTGACTGTATGATGGGCTCCAAATATAATTTCGAGGAAGATTGTCTACAATAATAAGACGGCAGCTTCGGTAGAGCAATCAAATATTTTTTAGCTAAATCTTTTTTGGGTTCTTTGACAATTACTTCTCTTTGTTCAGGTTCAAATTCACTTTTATTCATCTTCTCTCCTAGCCAGTATCTAACGGTCCATTCTTTTATACCTAGTGTTTCCAGAAATGTTTTTTGGCAAACTCTTTCCTTTTTATCATTCACCTTTAAAAAATATTTTTTGGTATCGCTTCGCCTTGAATTTGAGCCTTTAGTTTTCCTGGTGGTAGGAATCTGATCCACCATTGAAGATACGTACATTTTCTTTTCTTGCCAACTCATTTTCCAATAGGTTTTAAAAATTTCTGACCTGACTTCTTCTGTTAATTTCGAACAATACATAGCTTTTCCACTGAAACATCGCATTGACATACATATTGGACCCATTATTCGTGCTGGTTTAGGATTATTTTGTATAAATTTAAAGCCATCTTTTTTAAATCCGATGTACTCTTCTCCTAACATTCTCTGTCGCTTATTTTTCATCCTTTTCCAATTTTTTTGATCCCCTTTGCGCTTTTTTTTGTTTGTTTTCGACTTTTCTTCTATTTCCCTTTCAGGGAACCATTCCATATTTTCTGGCGATAAAGGCTTTAAATTTGTTATATCTGAGAGGGCGACATAAGAAGGATCTGCGACAGAATCGTCAGACGAAAAATCAAGTCCGTCATTGTGCTCTACTACATTAACATTCAATTCAAGAGGAGTAATTTTATTTTCTCTTTGTGTTGGTACAGTACTTAAAAGTGTTGTAAATGTATTAAATTCGGATGTTATATCGTGATTTTGTTCTTGCTGTAATATATTATCTGACGAAGGTTTTGAATCTGATTGCAATGGTGGTTGATTGTGGTCATTATGTTTTCTTATTATTTCCTCTTTCTTTTTCAGTAAAATGTTTCGCCTTTCTAACAAATCTTTCAATGAAATCACGTCGTCGGCAACATCAGCATTTTCAAAAGGAAAACTATGATTGTCTTGATTTTCCATTATTATTTGCACCTAAAAATAATTTTAGTATGTTAGTATGTAAGTATTGTAAATTTAGTATTGTAGAATAAAATACCGCGTAGATGAAAAATTTTATCAAATCATGAAGTTTTAAAACCGCGTAATTACAAGATGGAGGTTATGTTTGCTAGAATCATTAAAATAATTAAATAATTACACGAAGCTACATTACCTAAGCTTAAACTATTGATAAACATACACGTTAAACAATAAAAACATACTTACATGGGGGTTTTCCACGGTAAAACAGTCGTAATCGGGAACACGCCCTAACCGCGTTGTAACTTCTTCGCCGGTTCGGTAAATACGCAGACTTGCTGCCAACTTCAGACGCACTGCTGTTCCGCGGTATTGTTGCGATGTCAAAATCAAGGTTCCTTATTGGCTAATTCAAAATGTGTCTAATCCACTACAAGCCAATACGCGTTATGAATCCATTGGCGAGATATTTCAATTTTGCGCCTTTTGCTGTTACGCGGTATTAACAAACTGCTCTTCAGCGGTATTGCACGCGCATCGACGATATGTGTTTAGTTCGATGCGAACTGGGAACAAAGCTATAGTTTAACTTTTGTACATTCCAAATATAGCTTTTGAGTCTATATTTATATGTAATATATCTATATATTTTTGTATAATAATATTGTTTAAGATTTATTCTTTATTATATTATTTTGAAAATTTAGAGGAAAAAATGTACCAATTCTTACGTTTGTACAGTTAACAATTCTTATATAGCATGATAGTCTAAAGTATAAAGCCAATTAGTTAATATTTGCTTACACTGATGATATTGAAGGTCATAAATGTTAATAATCATATTTATTTTATTATAAATGAAGCAAGACTGTTTGTTGTATTGACTGTTAGCAATGTTGTTAATTAATTACTGCATTACTTAATTACGTCTTCGTCTATTCTTGTCTGGTTTATTATATATTATTGACTTATGAAATCTTAACACAGTTTGTAGATTATAAAGATGTCTGATTGTTAATATTTTGCTTGTTGAATATAGATTATGTGTTGCGCATCCATACTAATAATAATAATGATCTGTGGGCTCTTTCTAAGTGTATAAGTTAGGTTTTGCAGGTACCTCCCCAAATCGGGATACAATACGTAAGAATTGATTTTAACAGATCGGGTTGTAGAACGTGACGGAGTTTTTTAAAAAGCCAAATTAGATTTCTTGTCCTTTTTATTAAATTATCTATTTGTTTATACCAATTGAGATGTTGATCAATTATAACACCTAAATATTTATATTCTGTTACACTTTCGATATCTAGACAACTACAGTTATTAATATATGGATAGGAGCATGTATGGCATTTTACTTGAAAGTTTTGTGGGGGTTGGGATTGTTTTCTAATCGTAAAAGTTAGGTACTTAGTTTTAGTCACATTTAAAGTTAATAGATGTAAAAAAGTTCAGTGAAAGCGTGTAAGGAAGAGAAATCGTTTTCAATTTCAGAGCTAAAATCCAAAATTTTTGTAACCTTTCTCGTGGTTTTCTTTGAAATAAGTTTAGGAGCTGATTTTACTTTTGCCTCTTCTATATTTGGCGTTGAAGTTAACACCAATGTTGGTTTCTTGCGTGGTTTTATTTTGCCTTGTCCAGCCAAATACATATGTTCCTTTCATCACTGGAGATACCACGTTGTCTGTAACATTGATATTCATGTTTTGGAGTATCAATAATAATAATAAATAATCTTTATTCACAAAAAAAGTTACAAATTAACCTGATTTCTGATTTCTGAGCTAGGCTCAAAGACCTGTATTACAGAAATCAGTGTCCTCTCTCATATTTTAGTGTCATATCGTTCTATGTAAATAAAAATAAAGGATAAATAATTATTTCTTACTGTATACTAGACTAGAGAGTGTGTGTGTATCAATTTATATGATATAGATGTCGTAGGTATTGCAGTAGCCGTGTATCTAGATTGGGCTACTGACAGCGTACGTGGGTTGTCTAATTTCCAGTAATTTCAAACTGGGTGCTTCTGCCTGATATGTACGTGTTGAGGGTATGCATAGGTTGTCTTCTGTCATTGAATCTTTAACGTTTGTCGTCTCAGCAGGTTCAAACAAATTATCTTTCAATATATTTATATTAATGGGGCAGAGACCTATTTTTGTAAACCTAGTAGAACAGGTGTTATACCGAAAAAGCTCCACCATAGTCTTAAAACACTGGACCAAGTTGTTTGAATCTATAGTGACGTCACAAAAAAGAGGTATCCTCAAAATCATCATCGTTGTTTGTCAGTGTCATTCATATTATCTTCTTGGAACTTTTGTTGTTTATTAAAGTTCTATCGTCTGCAGCGGAAAAAAAAATAAACAGTGTAATTCTTCTTGTTCGTTATAAAAAATTATAGTATTTATTAATAAATGTTCTATTTCACAATAACTTTGAACAATAATAGGGGTGATGGAGGCATAATGGGGACGTCAAGGAAAATACTTATTAACCCTAGAAGCCTAATCATATTTAACTAGTCATAAAGCCCAATCATACGTAAAAATGACGTGTAAAAATAAAATTTCAGAGTTTTCCTATTTTTTTCTGTTAATGAACTATATTTTTGCATGAGTTATCATAATTGAAGTTTTAATTAATAAATAAAATACATTTTATGTTAAAAATACTCTTTATTAATACAATTATGGCACTTTAATTAAATCTTAGAAAAAAATCAACAAAAAATCAAGCTTCTAAAACTTTTTTCTTAAAAATGTGTAATTATAACAAAAATCAACTAGTTTTAAATGTTTTCATAAAATTAAATCAACTTGTAATAATACTTTATAAGTCTCTTCGAAAAATACAGTCTTTATATACAGTCTTGACAAACATCAATATTGTGTTCTCCACATACAGCCTTTTTGCATTTGCAACACTGCGCTTTGGTCATCCGCCTTTTTTTATATGAACAAAATCCACAATAACGTCGTTTCTTTGGTTCTGGCTCATCACTAATATTTTCCGGAGATGGCGGTACCACATTTTTTAAAACATTTGTTATATTGGCGCGCAGAGTCCTCTTCAAAGTAGGTGCTTGTAGCCGTTCTTGCATCCAAGGTGTCGACAGATCTGTGCTTAATTTTTTCATAAATTCTTTGCGGCTCATTGGTTTTTCTTGTTTATTTATCTTATTGTGACAGTATATTATATAGGAGTTCACAAACGCCATATTCAACATCCCGTAAAAGACCGCCATCGGCCACCTATTAGTCTTCCTGTTAGCAGACATAGATTTACACATCTGATCAAAGGAATCAACGCCGCCTTTTGTTTGATTATAAAACAATATCATGTCCGGTTTTCCGTTACTTTCATTGATAACAGCATTTTCATCACAGGAAGACAATAAAAATACCATTTTCGACGGCTTTGGTTTATAAGAAACCAAGGTCAAAGGGCCATCAAAGCAAAACATTGAGGATCCTACCGGCCGTGAGCGAGAATTCTTGATCTCTTCAGGTATCTCTCTTTTGTTAGACCTGATGGTTCCTACTATTGTTAGGTTGTATGGAGCCTGGAGCATGTTCTTAGCTAATGGGATAGACGTGAACCAGTTGTCGCAGGTAACATTTCTATTCGTGCCGTGTACTGTTTTAGTCAGCTCTTTTACATAAAACTCGCCCAGTGGTAAACCATTTGTTTTCGTACTTTTACCAAGGTAAGGTATGGCATCTATCATGTACTTTGTGGCAGCGTCACACATCATGGGGAATTTTATGCCATATTTGTCAGGTTTATTGGGAATATACATCCGGAACGGACAACGGCCGCGAAAACCTAACAATTGCTCATCTACAGTCAAGTTACTGCCAGGAACGTAGTTTTGTCTGCATTGATTGATAAAAATCTCCCATATTTTTCTCACTGGTAAAAAAGCATCATCATTACGAAGAGTTGGTCGCAGTGTTTTATCGTCCATTCTCAAACATGTTATTAAAAATTCAAATCTCTCTCGGCTCATTACTGATACATATCTGGTGCCAGAGAATGTAGCGTCAAACAACTCATCAGTTGAAAGTGGTTATCTTTCATAACAGCCGTCAGAGTGAGAATTCCGACTAACGCCCAGATCTCCATTGTATTTGTATCCCTGTAGCTTGCTGAAATGTCTTTCAAATTTTGTCGTTTTACTATCATCTCGACGTTTGTCCACTTGACTATTTCATGAATTATCTCGTCTGTCATAAAAAGTTGAAAACAGAGCAATGGGTCAACAATATTGCGACACATTCGCGTTGGTCCCCTATTTGTGCGTATAATATTGATAGCAGAAGTCCTTCCCGTCGTACGTCCCTTTGTAGTTGACCATACATGGTTGTTTTTTCCACGTATTGACCGCTGAGGCAAACTAATAATTCTGTGTGAAGTCAATGAAGTTACCTCAAGATTAGGCGATTCCCGAGAAGCAATATTGTTATCGGGGTCCTCTTGCCTGCTTGTATCTTCAACGAAATCGACCATCGCGTCCTCGTTATCACTCCAGACGTCATCTTCAACTACACGATCTTCTTCCTCGGAGTCCGAATCCAGCGGAGAATAATCGTCATCATTTTCTAAAATTGTAGCTATTTTGTCCTGGTTTAGCCGTTGACGGGACTCCATTTTGTGTTAAACCTGAAAATATTAATATTATATGAAAAATGAAACGAAACAATACGATTAACTCAAATAAATTACAAAAATAAAAAATTAGAAACAATTTCAAAAGTTACACAAAGCCCAATTATACGTCAAAATGACGTGCAACCTCTCTATTACAATAAAATGGCGGCACTTACCGAGATGACGCAACTGTGTCCTGCGAGGTCTCAATGGCTACTGAGTTGGTTCAGAAGTTAGCGGCGATCCGACGGTAAACGTGAAAGAGACAGAGATATTTCGCCGCGGTATACGTCAAATTTACGTAGATTGGGCTTCTAGGGTTAAATTGATAAACGTACATATGTAATGTATGTATTAATTAAAAGTAATTACAAAACTTTGCTTCCTTGTTGATCTATGATGTGTCATAGAATATGGTGTGTTAATAATCATAAGAAGTTGTATCTAATTATTTGAAACTTTAATGAAAACCACATCGTGCCCCAGGAAGGGGGCAGTATGGGTTACGTATTAATTTTACGTCAAAGTACAAGCAAATGTGGATTTCTTCTGTATTGTCGTCGTCTACACCAGCACAAGCTGTATGAGAAAACTGTTCACATAGTTAGCAAGCCATCTAACCTTCAGAAAATTTTAAATAACTTTGGTCCATTTCGAGACCGTAGAGGTACATGGCATTATCGTCCATATTCTCTATGTCAAAGAGAGCTTTTTGGGTCATCCGTTACTTAGAGTTCTTCTTTAACTTGGGGTCATTTGGATAAGAACACTTCTTCGTTCTATTAAGTTGTTCTCGTTCTTCTAACTCAATTTTATAGAAGGATGACGTGAAGAACGGTTTTTTCTCGGTGTAGTTTTTTCTCGTTTGTTTGACTGTGGGGATCGCGAGAATTTCTTGAGGCGAAGCATTTGCAAACGAAGTTGTCAAATCATCACATAATTTTCGAATCGGAGACACCCTACCGGTTGGGGTGAAAGGTTTGAAAGGGATATAAAACAAAAAAAAATCAAGTTACCAAAATTATCTTTGTAATTAATTAATCAGTAGGTACATAAACTAGTTGTTTATACTAAGTTTAAAATATGGTATCTGAAAGATGACGGCCGTTAACAGCGATACACTCTTGAAGGCGGTTTCTGAAGTTTTCATCAGCTTTTTAATGTTATTTTTATTTATTTATTTGATCCACCAACATGTTTACATCATCACATACGTAAGAAAAATATACAATACACATAACTTAAAACTAGGTGTGACAAACATTTATAGGTAGATACATCATGCTTAATTCCTATCTAAATTAGACCTCCCAGCGCGAGCCGCAGTAAAAAAAAAGGTTAATTACAAAATAAAATAAAAAATAAATAAACAATGAAAAAATTAAATTAAAAACTAAAAGTGAACCATAAGACGGACAAATACAATTTTAAAGTGACCGAGGTAAGGTGTTTAACAGTGAATTCTTTTAATTGAGTCGTCATAAATATCAAACACGTCGCTGTAATCATTAACCAGCTTGCTATGTCTGGAAACTGGGGAGTTTGATCCGACACAGTTTTTCGAGGTGGTGGTGGATGTAAGGGAGCTTTTCTGCACGTTTCGATGGGTATTGCCGTAGCTCCCTCCCTGATTCTGTCCTTAAGTTCTTTCAGGGTATGTGGACGATGTTTAAAAAGCTTTTCCATTTAGTATCCCCTTAAGGAAAGGAAATGCTCAAATCTGCTGAGAAATCGTAGCAGTGTGGGATGTTGCCTCGTCCTGTTTGAACCAAATGAACCCCAGACAAGTTGCTTCATTTAATTCTTTTAGCTGAGGTTCAAAAAACTTTTCTAAAACATGTCTTCAGCAGTGTCAGTGATTTTTCGCTCATTTTTCTCAAAAAAGTAAGGACGGGTTTATTGTTAACTGTGATACTGCGCACCATACAGTCCCTTTGGGAGGGTGAAATGGCTTCTGGTGAATTTCTCTTGGGTTTTCATTAGCAGCAGTTAAGGCAGCGAAGGATGCAAGAAAAATCCTTTTTACTTATAAAATATGTATATTCAATTTAATTATGAAGACTTAAATTTAACTACTAGCTAGAACGGGGTCTTTAAGTTTAAAGAGTTTATTTTCTCATAAAAACACAGGGTTAACATAAAATGAGATTAATAGGTACATTAATATGTAGTTACAATATAACACCTCTGGAGCGCCGGTGTCTAAACAAACTATTATCATCTAAACCGTATTTACATACTCCTTCAGCTTTGTCTTAAATATATTCATACTCTCTGCCTTTATATCATTTGGTAAATTGTTATATAACTGCACTCCATCAAATAATATAGTTTTTTGACCGAACTTTGTACGTACACCAGCCAGCCTCAATTTATCTTTACTTCTTAATTCATGTTTAGTTTTTCTCTTATCAATTTTGATGTTAGAGTGAATTGAACTGGTAATTATTTTTTTTACTAGGATACAAGCATAATACGTGTATAGTTGGTTGATATTTAGCAATTTTGTTTCTTTATACAATTTTTTGGTTGAAGTTAAATACGGATAATTGAAAAGTGTTTTAATAAGTTTATTTTGTAGTCTTTGTATCGGTATTAAGTTTGTCTTGGCAGCAGATCCCCACACTTGTATTAACCCGTATCTTCCCAAGTCCTCAAAACTCATCTGATTGAAGCGAAACTTTCAGAATCATTTGTTAGTAGCCTAATTATCGATAATATGCAACAAAAAAAAAATTTCGATTTCCGGTATTTCAGTTACAGTACCGATCCAAAAATGGAACAGTAGGAGAATATGCCACTGTATTTTATTGTTGGTATTGTGTGCTTTTTAGGAAGATTGCTGTAAATAATGAAAGATATTTATGAATAATCTTATTTATTTTTAGTATATAATTTTAGTATTTTTAGTATTTTATATAACATTTAGTATAACATTTAGTATTACAATTTTATTTCGTATGAAACGCAGGAGAACACTTTTGGTGTAGGGCGACGTTGCATTTGCCACATTTCATTGTCGTGTTTTTATGACATAAACCACAACGGTTTTGTTTATCACTTTTATTTATTTATTTATTTATTTATTAATGTACCAAACATAAAAAATAGTTACAATTCGAATATTATAAGAGAAATGTCATGTACAAAGGATAACTTATCTCTTAAAAGAGATCTCTACCAGAAACCCTTTTGATAGAGGAAATGAGAAGAGAAATGTGGCATAGGTACAATAAAATGAGAGAAGGAAAAAAGAAAAAAGAGGTATATAGATATATATAGAGGTATATATATAAGAATACAAATCAAATTATAATAGTATAAAATACAGATATTATACATACATAGATATATACATAAATATATACAAATAAATACAATATATATATAAATATATAAACATACACATAAATATATATATAAGTACATAAACATTACATATTATATTAAGGTAAGAGTGATAGAAGATGTCTCTTAAGCCGATATTTAAAGGCAAATGTACTTGGACTCTCTTTGTAAATAGAAGGTGGGAGTGAGTTCCAAAGTTTTGAACCTTGGACGGAGAAGGATTTACGATAGAATTTAGTATTAAAGGAGGGGATATCAAGAGGATTTTGTGCAACACAGGAACGATTAGGAAGGATTCTGGGGGAGGAAAATTTAAAACGTTCGAGTAGGTACGGGGGAGAAGAATGTTTGAACACATTGTACATTAACGTTAAAACATGCATATTCCGGCGGAAGCGGATAGGGAGCCACTTTAATTTGGTGCGGAATTCAGAGATGTGGTCATATTTACGCAAGCCGAAAATAAATCGGATGCACAAATTTTGAAGTCTATCCAGTTTATCGAGCAGCTCATCAGTGGCATCTAAGTAGCAAACATCACCGTAGTCGAGTAAGGAAAGGAGGAGAGATTGTGCTAGAATAATTTTAGTTTTAAAAGGAAGGAAGTTTTGCAGACGTTTAAGAGAATGAAGAGTAGAGTGAATTCTTCTACTTACCTCATTCACCTGAGCTGTCCACGACAGGTGACAATCCATTAATAGACCTAAGTTTTTAACCCGATCTAACAATGGAATTGTCACCCCATCGTACATTATACAGGGTAAAGTGTCAAAATTAATTTTTTTGTAGAGTTGCTTGCTTCCAATAATTATCGCCTGAGATTTATTAGGATTCACTAGTAAACCGAAGTCATTTGCCCATCTGTGTATAGATATCAACTCCTCATTAACAGCCTCGATAGCTACCACAAGTGTAGATAGTGGAGTATGTCTATAAAGCTGCAAATCATCTGCATAGAGATGATAGGGAGAAGAAATGTTTTTGGAAATATTATCTATGAATATAGAGAAGAGTAAAGGAGAGAGGACGCCGCCTTGTGGCACCCCGGCATATGTGACATTCCAATCAGAGCAGCTCTCATCAGATTTCACCATCTGCCGACGACCGACGAGGTAAGATTGAAACCATTTAATAACAGCTGGTGATATCGAGAGGGAAGAGAGGATTCCTAATAAAATGTCAAAGTCAACTGAGTTAAAAGCGTTACTGAAGTCTAGAAGAACTAAAATGGTTAGTTCTCTGTTGTCCATAGCGTTTCGGACATCCTCTGTTACTTTCAGTAAAGCAGAACTGGTACTATGGTGGGATCGGAAACCAGATTGAAATGGGTTAAGGAGGTTATTGCGGTTCAGGTAGTCAGAAAGATGTTTATGGATAATGAGTTCAAAAGCTTTTGAAAGGATAGGAAGAATAGAGATAGGTCTAAAGTGAGATGGTAAAGTAGGGTTAGTTAGTTTGGGAAGCGGAATAATGTGAGCCGACTTCCAAGCAGTAGGAAATGTTCCAGATACCAAAGAAAAATTAAAAATATGAGTTAATACAGGTGACACAACGCTGAGTATTGGTAAGATCATGTCAACACTGATTTCATCATAACCCACTGCTTTGGAAGAAATGGATAAAAGAGATTTCTCGACATCATCTTCCGTTATTATGGGAAATGCAAAAGAGTTACCATTAGGTGGGGATGCGGAAGCAAGTTTCATTAAAGTGTAATTCTTACGAGATGAAGGCACAGACACCGGAGGATTGGAGAAATGATTATTTAATTCATTTAAATTAATATTTTGGAAAGATTTCCACTTGGAACAATTACCCACACCCAATGAGTTTAGGAAGCTCCACATTTGCGAGCTTGAAGTATTACAAATAGAGGAAAAGATATAGCGGCGCTTTGCATCCCTACACATTCTATTACAGAGATTACGCAGCTTTTTGTAGGCAGCATGGTTATCAAGCGACTGATCCTTTCTGAATTTACGTTTAGCTTTATCCCGCTTGGCCATAAAGGATTTAATTGTTGGAGTTAGCCAAGGTGCGGGATAATGCCTAACTCGTATACGTTTCATCGGAGCATGGATGTCATAAAGATTGTAAATTTCAGAATTGAAACAGTTCACTTTGTCTTCAATATTCGCAGAATTATAAAGAGGCGACCAATCTATACACAGTGCGTCAGACAAAAGGACATCAGTATTAACGCTTTTCAAGCTACGGCGAAAAATTGTACGGCGTTTACGTCTTACGGTAGGAATACTATAATTAAGGAAAATGAGGTCATGGTAAGAAAAAGGCGATGATACTTGGCCATAAGAGCGAGCAAATTCAGGTTGAGATATAATTATAAGATCGAGAAGAGAAGGTCCAGCGTTTGGAGGATAGTGAGTTGCAGATAAGGGAAGGACTGAAAGGTTAAAAGATGAAATTAAAGATTTCAATCTTTCGGCTCTGTAGTCATTTTTGATAAGACAGGTGTTCAGGTCTCCCATTAGTATTAGGTGATCATAAGAAGGAGAAAACTTATCAAGAAGGGAATCTAAAGAAGAAAAGTAATTAACGTGTGAAGAAGGGCTATATAGAACACCGATCAAGAGCTTGGTATTGTGGACATCGACTTCGACAAAAAGGTACTCCAAAATGGGTTCGGAAACACATTGTGGAGACTGAGAAACACTACGAAAAGACAAGTTGTTTCGAAGGTAGATACAAATTCCTCCACCTCTTTTAAAGGTTCTGTCATTACGTAAAAGGGTAAAGTTAGGAATATTGTAAAGAGAGGAGGGGAGAGAAGGTTTCAGCCATGACTCAGAGACCAGAATGCAGTCGACACGTGTGTTGCTAAAGGATGCCAGAAGATCAGAATAATGCGCCGGAATACTCTGTGCATTAATATGTACAATGTTAAAGAAATTTAATGAATCGGGAAATAAATTATTAATTTGTAGATCGGAACAAGAAGACAGGCTATCATTATTTATACTATCATCTTTGGAGCAATCAGAAAATAAATCATTATCAATATCAATATTCAATATACTATCACACATAAGATATTAAATAAATATAAATATATAAAAAAAATATTAAATCAAGAAAATATAAAAAAATAATATAAAAACAAATACCTAATTACCTTAAATAAATTCAGATAAAGTTATCCTTTACATGGCTTCATAATTTAAAACAAATAAAATATAAACATGTACATTGTGGCAATGACAAAGATTTTAGTACAAATATCCGAACATATATAGATGGAACTGTCATGTGTCACATAGAAATAACAGTATAATTGTCAACAAAATAAACACTTGAAACAAATATCACAATCCACAGTATTAACGAGAAAAGAAAGTGCCGGGAACATTATCACTTAACTTTTTGATTACGCCGAGGTCTAGAATGGTGCTCCACAAGTGATGAACCGTTAGGAAACTTCTCGATTAGTTCCTTCAGCTCACCATGAGAGACAATCTTTCTCCTTGTTTTATCTGGCAAGAGGACAACTACATTTCCGTCAGAAGTCCAGCAGTTCTTAATGCCGAAATGTTTCCGTACTGCTTGAAAAACTTCCTGCCTTGGTTTCGTCAGGAATTCAGACACAGTGCAACCACTACCTTTAAGCATGGTTTTAGAGTTCCAGACAATGTGTTTTATTTTAGTACTTGAGAATTTAACAAGAATAGGACGAGGCTTGTCCTTTCTCGAACCAAGTCTGTGACAGACATCAATACTTTCAAGAACCTGTCCGGACATCTTCATGCGGTCCGATAATACCGTTTCGATGATGGAATGTGTCTCGGGGTCAGGAGCTTCCTTCAGTCCGTGAAACAGTAGAATATTGTTTCTAGAAATAGCCTCGTGTTTATCAAAACCAGCTGATAAGAGTTGTAGCTGCTGCTGTAACATGGATAATGTTTTCCAAACCAATGTTTTGAAGGAGATGTATTCCGCTGATAGACTGGAGAGATCTTTGAAATGGCTTGAAGATTTAGATTGTGCAAGTTCCTTATCAAAGGAATCCATTCTGGACTGAAATACCTGAACAATTTCTTCCATGTTCCTTCTGAGTTGGGTGTGCAAATCCATTTGTGAATTTTAAAGAATAGTGATATTGTTTCTATAGAGTTAGTGAAAGCCACGTAAGTAGGACACTTATTGTTGCATTAATAAACGATTTATTGAATTTTAAAATATAAAAAACTGAGGAGCAAAAATTATACGTGTTGTCAATTTTACACCTACCCACGTTTTTGATAATATGGTGTGCCTTTTGATAATATGGTGTGCCTTTCCATCTAACCTAATATCAACTGGAACTCGTTTTATGACTGCTAGAGATGATCTTGGAATAGGCTTCTTTACTGAAGAAGAATTTTCAGGAAAAGTCTGAAGATATGTTGTTACAACATGTCTTGTAAATGACAAATAGTCATGCTGATTGTTTTGTGAAGCTGGCGATAATTTATATAACTGAAAAGCATTATTCATACATACATTTATAGGAAACATAAGTAGCTACCAGTACCACCTCTTCAGGCGTATAGAAATACGATAGCATCCCACATTTTGATCCAAACGGTCGACACCGCCCATATATTTGTTATAGTTGACGATGCAGCGAGGTTGGTCGACGTCTTTCTTCTGCTTGTCACAGTAACGTTTTACCTTAGCTAAAGGCTCCACACCACATTCGGTTGAGGCAACGGTAACAATATTGTTGTCATTGTAACGTACGAGGGTGATGTTCGTCAGAGTATCTGTACACTGGTCAAAAGACCCTCTGCTCATTTTCTTCATATCTTTCGCTTCTTTCAAGGGTGCCTTTTCTACCCTATTTGCCCTAACCGTTCCCGTCGCATCGTGTCCTAATGTTTTTATTTCATCCAACAAGGGTAAAGATGTAAAATAGTTGTCCATATAAAAGCTGTAAGTACCGGGCGGCAATTTGGATATGAGGTCTAAAACAACAGAAGCACCTACACCAAGTTCTGGGTGGGTATTTCCTGTGCTTGCCCCTTGATAAAGCTCTCCATATATCAAATATCCAAGACGAGTACATATAGACCAATTCTTATAACCGAACCGAATGGGTTTACCATGAATATGTTGCTTCGTCCCATGTTTCCCGAAATATGGAATCATGGATTCATCAATGCTTAGATTCCTGTCACCGGGATAATATTTTACCCATCTCTTATTGAGTAGATTCCAGAGAGGACGAACCTTCGCGAACTTGTCCTGTGGAGCTAAGTTATTATTATCGGCGACGTGAAAGAATCGTAATAGTTCTTCAAATCTGTTCCTAGGCATAGCAGCTGCCACACCTTGAAAATTACAATCAACACTTTGCTCCCAGTACATACGATATCTAGCAACACTGTTGTAACCAGACAGCAAGAGAATCCCTATAAATCGTTTTATTTCCTCAGTTGTAACTTTGAAATTGTGGTAACCTTTTTGAATAGCATTTTTTTCGGTTTCAGAGCGAATCAATTCAAAAACGTCTTCGTCAAAAAAAAGTTCAAAAAAAGTGAACAGGAGTATCTAGGTGTTCTAAGAAATGTGGTGGCTCTGATGTTTTCTCTGTCTTCACTGGAATATCTACTTTCCTCCACTTTCGGGTAGCTGGACATTTTTTTTTTCTTTGCCGGTGGTTGTACTGATAAGTCGCCGTGTGTATTATTATCTATAGAAACTTCATTTGATACGCTTTCTATAATATCTAAATTAGACTGTGAAGATACAGTAGCCCTAAACTCAGCCTGTGCTAAGAGCTGCTGCCTGGACAGGTGATTTATGTTCGAAGACTCCTCATCTCCACTGTCTTCATCACTTTTGTCGTAATTATCTGGGGGTGTTATGTAAATATCTGCTGACAATACGTCATCGTTGTCTTCAAGATGCGATATTATGTCATTTACCGACAATCTAAAACAAAATAAACGCAAAATTCAAAAATAACAATTATGTCACTACATAAAATGTTCCATATCCATATTATCCTACTGATCCATTATTGGATCGGTACGTATAAAAGTAAAAAATAAATGTAAATAAGCTAAATGTGCATTTCACTGTCTTGCAATATGATAACTCAACTCCTAGCCGATATAAATACGATACAATAATTATAAATTATCTAAAAAAAAAACAAGAAATACTTACATTCGGCGATGAGACATTTTTTCACAATTTCCAAAAAATTCAGTGCGTAACAAAACACAAATTTCGCGGCCCACCGAGGATCTGACAAGTGAATATGGCGGCAAGAACTGTCAGTGCTGCCACCATAGACAAAAAAAATGGCTGCGTTCACGAAATTTTAGTAAAAAAAATATTAAACTAACCGATCCAATAATGGATCACTGGGATGATACGGGTTAAGTATTCAATATTTGATTTGACTAAGCTGTTATATATAATCATTCGTACTTGATTTGGAATGCAATTTGAGAAGCAGGTATAGCTTACCCATCTCTGCAAAGTCTTGGAATCTTGTGGCAAATTAAGAATGGTGGGAGAAATGAACCAGCGGCATTACAACAACCTATGACTTTCGTTAGTTAGTTAGTTAGTTTTATTCCTTTCGTTGATAGCACTTTAGGCGGCTTATTTGTGGTTGTGGACCAGTTTCATCCATGTTATATAATCTGGATGCATCAATATCATGTTTTACTGTTAAAGTTTCTAAGTTTGCATAAAAACGTCCAACTTCACGTCTGTTAAATCCTTTTGCCCTTTCAACCGATGGTGCCTCTGGAGTCCTGAGGGATATTTGATGGTGACGAGACAAAAATGACGATAACCAATCATCTCCAGCTTTTTCGTACTTGTCCCAGTTTTTCGGATAGTTCAAATTATTTTTCTTGGCGTAGATGAACGCTAAATGTTTAAATTCATCTCGAGTCAAGCCAAAATTAATACAGAATCCATATCTTTGAGTTTTGTCACCAACTCTATTTCCTAATCTTCAGTGAAAACAGGACGGAATCTACCAAGTTTTGAAGCAGCGATTCCGGTTTTTATATGCCTATACAAGGTTGCATAAGCCAAACCATACTTTTTAGTTGTACTTTTTATTGATTCTCCAGATTTGCACAAATCAATAGCCGTTTGCATAGCATTTTCGTCGCACGTCCCTTGCTTAGTTTTTTTTATATATTTATTTACCATCTGAAACAAATAAAATACATTTTTAGATAATAACGCGTACTAAATCAAGATGGCCAAACGTAACAGTAATGGCGTCTTGAATGACAAACTAATAATTTAGAAGTGGTATTCACTTTGCCCGGCCTTCCTCTATGTATAAAAAAATTAGGCAAATGTAACTGAATATTTATGAAAGTTTTATTTATAAAAGTACAAAATTTTAATGTTTCTTACTTATAATCGCACAAAATTTTAAAGTTTTTGACAAATCAACATCACGGCATACAATTTAAAGTATTTATTGAAAAAGAAACTATAAAAAATAATAAATAATAATAAATATTAAAAAACAGCTTAAGATTAGTAACCATCTCTAATATTTATCAACTTTGACAAAAAGTTTAATTAACAAAAATACAAAATTATTTAATAAAATACAAAGAATACCTAATCAACTAATTTTAACATCTCGAGCTATAGCTTAATTATCAATATTTGAGGGCCCTGGTTAAGGTTCGTAGATCGTTCCTGTTGTTGATGGACGTGGCTCACTATCTGGGATTGCTTCCATGTTATGGCCGGCGCTCACTGACGGCGTGGCACAGAATTGCACGACAGGTTGTGTAGTGGCATCCCGCAGCGTTCCGTGGCATGCCGTGGCATCCTGCTGAAAGCCCAGCCACTCTGGCATCCATCAGTTTTACTCCGCGCGTATTCGAAGTTGGATATAAGTTGGTTGTGTCGCAATAGAGAACATTTGTTATATCGGTATTTATCCAACCACTCTTAGTAGCAGTTCCTAGGCTACCTTCTGGAGCACCTTCCATGAAGTCATCCTTAAAATGAACCCTCGGAAATATAAATAGTGGCGGAATTGTATTACCACTAGCAGAAACAATTCCTCCGAATGTCACGAGTTCACCTCTTTCGGCCGAAACAAGTTGACCAATTTGTTTTTGTTTTTTTCAGCTAGTACCTTTGGCGTAGCTAACACTGTGCATATCCCTGACTCGTCAAAATTATAGATACGATCTGCACTGAGTGTATATTTAGTTAATATCTTTTCTAAATTTTCGTAGAAATCGTTTACGGCTGTCTTGTTGAATTTTTAATTTTCGAGTTTATATTTTTCATTTTCATTTTTACCGTCTTACGGTTACGACACAGTTCTGAAAATATATTTTTTTAAATCTCCATTCAATTTCCTATGAACCCACAGGTTCATAACCTTTTAGAATTTTTAAAAACGGTACTACATATTGAAAAAAAATAAAAACCATTTTAGCTCAAAAATCTAAAACCGAAGTACTGAGGTAATACATACAATACATCTTTCTCAAATAATTGGATCACTTGATCACAATATTTTGAAACCAATATTTTCTAATTGTAATGTCGCTGATATCAACCTTTTAGAGTTACCAGTACGTAATGAGTGTTAATTATAAAAGAATTAACAAAAGCTATAATTAGCATGCCATAAAACATCGTCATTGTTAGTTTTCCTCGAACAAGATATTGACGAACACATCTGGTAAAAAATATCGATGCCTCCTTTAGTATGGTTGTAAAACACAATGGATATCAGGTTTGCCATTTGTTGTATTTATTTCTGCATCTTCATCACACGATGACAACATATACACCATCTTTGAAGGTTTCGGCTAAATAAAATTTCCTCTTAGGTACAGTTTATCTTTCTGGGGTTAATAAAGAAATCATGTCACAGTATGCCACTAGCCTTACAAGGCAATGTATCAAATACATATAATCGATGACTGAGAGTTTGATTCCCTGTTGATTTTGCCTCCAAGACCGCTGACTAGGAGATTTTCTTTATGGAGTGGAATGTTTTGACCAATAATTATTTGTTTATACTTTACGCCGGATATTGAGGCGCCAGGGTCGAGTAACAAGTTATATGAATAATTGTTAATTGAAGTTATAGTTATATGACAAGTATTTATTTTTTCTGATTTTATTTAGGGACTTTTTAGCGGCAAAAATAAATGTCACTCCCATCGTTCCCTTAATAATAATCCTACCACCAACAATAAACATAAGCCTTAATGTACCTAAAATAATTCTAAAATTTATAAATTATATCTTATTTTAACTTGAACTGATAAATAGTTTTGGCTATCTCTGAATTTGGTATGGATAACGCGCTTTGAAAAACTCCTATATGCTTTAAATTAATGCCAAATCTATGTATTAACTCTCTTCTTTTGGCAGCATTTCGAACACATTCCACAAGGAAATGATATATGTCATCCTGAATCACAATTCGGAGAATTTAATTTCTTTATTAGAAAACCAAATTTATTTGCAGAAATGTGTCCGGAACGCAGTCTTAGAGCCATAACAATCTGTTGACGAGTTAGCCCTGAGTCACAAACAAGTATTATTGCAAGATAATATTTAATTTTTAGTCACGAAAAAATTCATCAGGGTTATCAAAATTAGGGTTTTTATTATCGAATTTTGTCAAGCTATGCATGGTTTGCGGTTTACTAGACGTTTGGTTCCTGTTAGAGTAATTATTGTCATTAAAAGACTTACCTCTATTGGCCTATGGCTCTATGTGGCCTCGAAGTCCTCTGGAAATTGCCTCGTTGGGACGCTTGTCCCGCGTTTCGTCCTCTGGGAGAATTTTGTGCCTGGTAATGAAAATTCATACCTCGACCATGCCAGATTGTCCGACATTAAAATTCTTACGACCGCTGTAATTATAATATTGATTATAATTTTTGTAGTGATTATGGCGCATAGTTAAAATATCACCGCTATAAGCAGATGTGGAGTCCTCGTCCAGGGCGGCCTGTACCGCATCATTCAAGGACGAGTAGTTACTAGCTGTAACAATAGTTCCAAGACGACGATTTCTAACTCCATCGACAAAAACTTTAATAGCTTGTTTCTTATTTCTGGGTTTTAAAACTTTATAATCAGATTCATTTCCGTCAGACTGAGAAATCGTTAAATCCACAAACATATTCGTTATTTCCTACCATACTCTTCAATTGAGAGGTTATTTTACTTAAAATTGTTAAGTTTCGCCTGGATAGCGGGCGCTGACTTTTTAGGTAATAAATTAGACCTTATAGCCTTAATTAAGCTATCGATACTATCATAATTACTTTCTAATTTTTATTTAGCATTTTGTGAAAGACTGCATTCAACTCGCTTATGACCACTTTTGCCATAGTTTTTTTTTTTTAATCGCAGCTCCCTCTGACTTGGTCAGAGACCTTGTTTACAATTGTTTTAAATCCTTCCATACAAATTCTCGCTCTCACGATGGCCTTTCATACTTCATACTGATTCTTTCTTTCATCCATCCCTTTCATACCTCTGACCAGTGTGCCTACTGTCTTAATCTATCTTATTTATTTTATTTTTATTGTAGGTGGTGGGGGAGTAGTCACAATCACTCTTTATTAATTCCAACATTTCAATTTACAATATCCAATATTAATTAAAATTATATAAAAATTTAAATTTAAAACCATAATATAATATAAAATAATTTATAAAATTGTATACAATAAAAAACTGTTGGAATACATTTTATAATAACAATAGAATCTTAAAACTAGTATAATTAATAATTTGTTAAAACCTTAAGTACAGAGCCATCATATTTAATGCCAATAAATAAATAAAATTTCAATTATAATAAATAAAATTAAAAATGTTAAAATGTTAAAAAACGGTGCAATCACCCCCTTGTTTTGTTCCTCTCGTTTGCAATCTTTACTATTTTCATACAGAACCGTTCTAGGTGCGGCCTGGAGTGCTCATCTGCGATGAGTTTCGAGATGTTGTGTTCATTAATTGTAATCCCAGTACTTATTTCCAGGTCGCACCTATCGCGGTCATGTACGGGGCATTCAAAGAGGAGGTGTTGCACCGTTTCGCTTTTGCCATAGTTAAAACACTGAACTTGGGTCAGTCTCGCTAGCTTCACCTCAGTTGTATTTGACAGATCACTGGTGGTGTTTATTTTGCGCTTCAGATGTGAAAAAGCACTCAGTTCTTGTTGCAATTTCTCCCTCGATGTAATGTTCGTAGTAAATGCCATGCGCTAAAGCCGTGGCTCGAACTGTGACTAGTGAGCGAGTACTGTTGCTACGACGATTTCGTCTTTGTTTACGTCTTTCCATCGGTAAGTCAACGACGAAATTAATCGACTTGCAAATGCGGGTAGTGTTTCTTTTTCACTTGGTTTCTCGGCACTCATCTTAATGAGGGTACCCGCCAATGTTTCCATCGAAATAAATCGTGTTGCAAAGAGAGCTTTGAATTCAACCCACATGATACCTTCATAGGCTATTTGAGATAACCAAGTTGATGCTTCACCTTTTAGCGCCTTGCTGACCGCCAAAACAAGTCGACCGCCACTTGGAGTATTTTCGAAGTCAGTCGTCGCGCACCAGGATCTTGCATCAACATCCTCTTTCTCAGGATCGAATGCTGGTAGTTTTTCATGATATTCCGACTTAGAAGATTGCAGGGCCTCAATCAATGCTCGAATGTTCTGGTTTTGTTGCTCGAAATATTCGTTTCACTGTTTTGACCCAACGTTGATCCCACTTCTGATGACGGTGGAGGGCCAATATCACAGTTATTGTTCATAGTTTTCTTATGTGGGCGTCTATCGGTAGGAGACGTAGGATCAAGAAAACACACTTGTACAATCTACCACGGTATAATCACTCAGTAATACAGTTCAAGTATGTGACCGGAATGCGCGATGGTTTGAATAATACATAATTTTGTATTTACTAATATAAATTTTGAATCTAGTTTGGCTAATGAATTTACTGACTAGTAATAGAAGTTTTCAGTTCTAAAGATTTATACCTTTAATCAGTGTAGTCACACCTTTTAGTCGTCTTTGTATTTTATTATTATTTTTCGTTTATATTTTCCTTATTTGTACGTAACTGAAAAATCATATTCACTAAGCTTAAGGCGCCACCTGGTTAATCGAGAATTAGGTTCTTTCAGGTTCATCACCCACTGTAAAGTTCTGTGATCAGTAATGATTTTAATTTTATTATTTTATTTTATCATCACTATAGATTTTAGTACATTTTTGGTGGGAACATGATGTGTTATGTTGGGTATGGCGCTGTTATGAGCTGTTGATTGAGACAAGGACACTACATCATTGAGCAGCCCTGAACCATCCCCAGAGACTGAACGGCCCTGACAATCACAATTATAGTTTTTTATAAGAAAGTAAAAGCGTTCGGAATTGTATTAACTAAAGTTGTAGATTGTTCACGGCAGCAATATGACTAGATATTTCTTTTTGAGACATTTCAGGTTTTTTTGACATTATATCTAAAGAGTTGTGTAAATATGTTATCTCAGCCTGAAGAGCATTCACGTCAGCCTCATAACCTTGTCTCATTACTTTAACATTCTTAGAATATTCAATAATTTTTAGTCTGAGTGTGTTTCTTTCTTTATATTTTTTTTCATAATTTAAGCAATAATTTCTTGATTTTATTAATTTTTGAGTTTTCTTAATGTGTGAACATGAGTAACCTCAAACGGATCATAATTAAATGGTACATGATTAAAGTATTAAGTATTTTTCAACGGATTCCATACTAATAAATGACTGGTTTGCACCTGTACCTATCAATTAATAATTAAAGTGGAGTTTCTGCAATTTGAATATAACCTAATTGCCTCTGTATGTGGAAATTACGCTTTATTTTGGCTATTCTGGTTTTAAAACTTCCTGAAAATTTTCATCTTTAGTATCGTTACAGGTGGAAATGGTTTTTTTTTTAATCTCCATGAACTCTAGGGTCCATGCCCTTTTTAGACAACAAAATTTAATTTTACAAGATATTTCTCAAGAATTAGCTCTCAGTTATATTCTTGATGGTATTGAAGTCCCTCGATTTGATTGCCATTTTGATGTTGTAATTCGCGATCTGCTGGCTGGTTGCTGTTGTTGGTGGAAATGGGTTCTTCGGAAATATAATATGGGTCATTATGTTCAGCATATTGGTCATAATCATAGGAGTATTGATCATAATCGGAGGAATATTCATACTCATTATAGTCATAATCATCGTACAATTCGTTGAAATTTAGCTCTCCGGTTTTTGAAATTGTAATTACTAGGAGGTGGATTGCCGAATTTCCGGGAATCATGTCCTGAAGGAGGTAAATTTCTAGGTACAAAATGACTCACACCACTCATTGGGCGTGGTTTAAATGGTTGTTGCAGTTGCTGAGGTCTGTTAGGCAATCTAAAAAGATTACTTTGAGGGTTATAATTCTTTGGTAGAGCGCGCATGATTTTTTTTAATTTACTGACTCCCTCTGACATGGTCAAAGCCCTTGTTTACATTATTTTTCCTTCCATTCCAGTTCTCACTTTTATTAGGACCTGCCATTTTGCATACTGTGTCTTTCTTTCATACTTCCTTTCGTACTTTATTTTAGTGTACCTATCTTATTCTATTTTTTATTATGTTATTCCAATAACAAAATTCCATTAAAATATTACAACTCCAAATACATGACATAACTAAATTAATACTTTAAAATTTAAAACTTAACTAATATTACAGTAGATTAAAATGTCAAGAAATCTATTCAGAAATTTTAAAATCTCCAGAAGCGCCTCCGCTTCTGGCGATTCAGCGCCGCCTTAGCTTCGGCCAGACCGACGTACATTCCCGTTGTGGGGGGTCGTCCTCTACCTCGCTTGGCCGAGGTAGTGGCCGCTACCTTCGGGCTACGTCCCGACGAGCTGCCGCCCGAAGACAGCCTGAGGGGGCGCTTACGGACAGGAGCGATGGTCTCGTGCTCGGAGCACATCTCCATCGACTCCACGTCTGAATCAGAGCCACCCTGGCTCACCGAGCGAGCGCTCCGCGTCACACTACGCTGGCTTGCCTCACTCCTAGATACGGAGGAATGTCGCTTAATGGACCGCGAAGTTGTCCTCGACGTACCCGCCAAACTCCACTCTAACCTATCGACAAGAACTTTATCACAAAGCTTTTCAAGTCCGTTATCGTTGCCATGGTCCGTGCCCTCTGCACGTTGTCTGCGAGGGTCCCTTGAAGAGGGACCCTCTCGGCGTTGGTTGCCCCCCCCAGAATACGTGGGGCAGACCGACGAGTTGGTGAGGGATTCCCCAGCCTCATTGTGGCTGGGACCCTCCTGGGGTAGTTCATAACTATTTTTTACCGACGCCATGAAATTTTGCGGCCCTATAGAGGCAGGGCCGCCCTAGTGTCCTCGGGACGAGCCACCCGCTCGCCATCCATCCCAAGGCCGGACACCACAAACGGGGATTAGGGGCCGTATAAGCCCTTCCATCCGCACAAATACATCACGCACAAGAAATATATACCAGAAAGACAGAGAAGAAAAGACTTTGAAAGACAGAATATATACGATATAAAAAAAAAACAAAGAGAAGAGTAAACTATATAAAGAAAGAAAAGACAGAGAAAGACTGGTGTTCAGCCGTCTGAGCACCTCACCCCGTGTAAAGGGCGGGGTGGCGCACCCAGACGTTGCCCAGGGGCACCAACGAGGAGGAACCGGTACCGCCCCCATAAAAAAAATTAAAATTTTTATATACAATTAAAAAAAATTGGAATAATTGGAATAATAAAATTGACATTAATTAAATAAAACATTGATTCAGTAAATAATACAATAAATAATTAAAATTAAATTTACAATAAAATTCTCTAAATCTAGTGGTGCAATCAACCTCTTGTTTTATTTCTCTCATTTGCAACTTTTACAATTTTCATACAAAACCGCTCTAGGTACGGCCTGGAGTGCTTATCGGCGATTAATTTCGCTACAGTCGTTTCGTTTATTGTTATTCCAGTACTTAATTCCAGGTCGCACCTAGCACTCAAACAAGAGGTGTTGCATCGTTTCGGCCACCTCGGGATCGCACACACATGACGGATTTTGCGCATGATTTGTTGAGTCCTAAAGGAACCATGGTGTGGTTGCATCTGTGGTGGCTGACTCGGCCGCCATCCTTTGTTATTTGGTGAAACGAATGGCCTTGAAGGACCAGGCATGTTCTGGTGCCTGAAGGGCATACTAAACGGTACGAAATTGTTATTTTTTTTTATTTTATTTAGGCACACAAACAGAATATAATCAGGATTACATATGAGTTACAGTCTAAAAATTATTTTTAGCATGGTTAAATTCCTAATTATGTGTACACGGCATAATCATTACAAAAAATAGTAGCAAAAGATATGTACATTAGTTACATTCAATTATAATTGAAAAATTAAATCAAATTAAAAAATTAAAATAAATTAAAAAAAATAATTATATTAAAAACCTAAATTAAAAAATTTAATTAAATCAAAATAATAAATAAATTGTCAAAAAGTCATTGGAGAGTAATTTATGATTGAGATATAATATTAGTACAGGATCCGTGGCCTATTTTTTCACTTGATTACTATCAAGCTAATTTTCCGTGAGTAGCTTCATTTTGATAAGACGCCCAACAATTTCCTGTGCGAAAATTTTTGATTGTGGTAGCTAACAGAGGTAGCAATGATAAAATATGTCGATTTGATGATTCTTCAATATTTATTACTAACTGAATTGTTTTTATTAAATCTTAAGATAATTATCTAAATTATTTGAAAAAATATTTGTCCTACAAAATCTATGGTTTCATCAAAGAGTCCTCCCCCTCCAACATGTATTGATAACGAGATCACCAAAAATGATTACTAACCAGCTGATTTTTTTTTTTATTACTTAGTTAATATATATATAATTTAACAGCCATATTGTCCTACAAATTTCGTGGTATGTTATCCCGGTCCTACGCTCAGAAATTGTTAATACCATAAAACCATTTTTCTCATTACTAACTGTAGGACAAAAATATTACATAATAGGTTAGTGTGTTCAGTGCCCAAATAAAACAATGTCCTACAAAAAAACAGGTATGTATCACTAGTCCGACAAGAATTGTAATTTTTTCGTTTTCCTATTTCTAACATAAGATACAGTGAAAAAATCTTTTTTAAAATTTAAATAAGTTTATTTTTTAGGAAAATTAGGTACAAAAATTGGTGTATTGGTGTATTTATAGATAAAAAAAAATTAATCTTCATCATATTCATCTGATGAATCTTCATAATCTTCGCTACTAACATCGCTATCATCTTCATTTATTTCACTTTCCTCACTCGTGATATCTGACTCTGTAATAACATGAAAAAATTTAGTAAATTATATAATAATGAATAATCAATCAATAAATAACAATAGTATAAATAGGGTACCTTGTTCTTCAGAAGATAATTCTTCAAAAGATGGACTTTGGGGACCATCAAACCAATAATATTCATATTTGCCATCAATTATTGTCCATCCAAAATTTTCCGGCAATTTTTCCGTGGGGCACCGCATATGTGCGTTACACCATACATTGCAGATAAATGCAGTTCTTTTAATTTGTTGTAACAATTCTTCTTTTGTTGGTGGCAAACTGGAAGGATCATATCCTACGATTTTTTGTTTTAAAATTTCTTCATTTTCATTTTTTGATTTATATCCTTTTTCAAATAACTCGTACCGTCCTTTGTTGATATCATTTTTTGTTTTTAATGTATACACTCTGCATACATACTCTTCAATAATTTGAAATACTTCATTCGATGTTGTTAATGCTGTATTTTCAATCCGTAGGAGTTGAATAAAAGCCTCTTGAAATTTTTTATTTTTCTTTAAAATACTAAAAGGTCTCTTTTTTCCTTTACGAAAGAAAGCGGGATTATAATCATTTCCTGTAAAAATATGGCATATAGCGAGTGAACAAGATAATTGATCCCCAAGTTTTTCATAAATTTCATTTATGTTTAAGTACATTTTTTTTTTACTCGTGCTTAAATTAATTATTATTTGAATTTCATCTTTTAAATACTTAAAATTTGCCAGCATTATTATTGGTATATCAGAATCCGTACAATGTATCTGGACACGATAATTAGTATTAAATTGACAAATGTGGTATACAATTTTGGTATCAGCTTCTTCATGATAACACGAGAGGTTATAGTCAATGACTCTTTTGATTTTATTTTCACTAGACACCTCATAAGTGTAACATTGATCATAGTTAAGTTTAACAGTTTTTCCTGTGATCAATGTAATAAATTCGTCCCTTGTCCAATCTTCAATTAAAAATTCTACAAATTTTTCTTTAAAGTTGTTGCTCCTCAATAATTTGCAGAAATCTGCAGGACGATTAGAGTCTTTACGTATTACGTCATACTGTGTGTCCTCTTCACCTCTCAAATCATGTTCAAAATCTTTAATACTGGGTTTTTTTGTATTTGTCAAATATAATATGTACTTCTTTTCTATTATATATAAGTATTTTTAATATATGCATCGAGATTTTACCATATTTGTTTGGAAGGTTCTTCAACGTATGTAATAAATAAAATCCATCTACTAAGTGAATGTCTGCTTCTGGAGGATTTAGTATTTCAGTTTGATATTCTAGTAATTCATTAATAACTACAGATTTGGGGGTCTTGCAAATGGTTCCATTATTGTGACAGAGTGAAAATGGAATAGGAGCTAGAGGATAACTTAATGCTTTTTCTATATCAATTTTATTTTGTAGTGATGCATAAAGTAGACGACCAAAAACATCTCTTTGTATCCTAACTTCTCTCACTTTTCCATTAATTTTGACGTTTTTTCGTATTTTTGTACTCAAAATTAATTATTTTATTTTTAGTAATGGCTTTATCAAACCTATCTGGTGTAACTCGAGTCTCAGCAATGAAATTCTTTTGTTGTTTTTTCGCCTTCGATCTCAACTGATGATAAAAATTTATATATTTCATCGTTCACTGACTGACCTTTCGATATATTGTAAAGATGATCTTCTGACAGCTCTAATGCAAAAGGATTGGTATACTGCTTTATCAGTTGCATCAGTACTTCTAAGTTTTTGATAGATTTATTAATAGTTGACTTCTTTAAATCTTTCGTAATATCATCTGTTGATTTCATATTACAAAACTCCATTACTTTAGATATAATACTTGTACGTAGTGAATGAATTATTGACCATTTTTGTCTTGCAGAGAACGAGTTTGTAATATTAATAATTCCAGAAGCTTTAGAAGCAGCGTCAGCGTTGATTGTTTGTTCAAGTGTTAAATCAACTGGGATTCTTGAAAAAGGTTTCATTGTTCTTCGAATGCCTATGAAACTCTTTTGACAATCATCAAGCAATCCGGGATGTGTAGTTTCAATATTTATCAACTTATCCCAATAAATAGACATATACCTTGCATAATTATGGTGATTCATTGAAAAAAAAACATTTGTTATTTTCGGTAAAGTGTGTACAAATAAACTGAAGTCACCTATACGAATACTATATTCTAATTGGAGATAATATTCAACTAATCTTGTGTACATTAAATAAATTTGAGGTGTTTTACCATGACTTCCATTTAAAGTTTCATTTTTATACTCTTTATATTTGTTAAATAAGATCTTTAAATTCTCATTGGTTATTTGTGGGTCATCATTTTGTTGCTCATTAAATATTTCTAAGTATTCTTTAATATTTTCCAGGTTCTGAAAATGTTGTAAAAACCTTTCCAAATGCAAAATCTGCAAAGCAAGAGAAAGTAGAGGATGAATTTTCCTGCACCGATTAAAGTGTTTTCCACTTATAAAGGAACTGATAGAACCACTGGCCAAAATTTCGCTATCTATAAGAATATTTGTTAACCCAGATCCACTTATAAATTTTCCGATAGCTTTCATGAATGATAACATTATGTGGAAAGGTCCAAAATTAATAAAAAGTTTTTGAAATTCATCCTCCGCACTCTGTATCCGTAAAGCAATTTTGGCCATAGCTAAATCGTAAGTAACGCTGAAGAAATTTTTTTTGACATTCCGAAGCGATTTGCAAACTTCTTCGCATGGTCTCCTTTACAACAGCCGGATCCGTGGGTGAATTATTAATTTGCGTTAAATACTCAATCTTTTGAATTCTACTGTCATCTTTTAAAATTTTGGCATTATATCCTACCCACATTGGCGTGTTTGAAATTTGAAAGTTATGGGAAAGTATCCATGTAAAATATCTGTGCTGAAAATTAATTAAATTTTGCGGTTCTTCAGGTGACGCTACACTACTACGCCAAAATTCTGGACGACGTTGCTTCGCGTACAGTACATTTTCAAATGTCTGTTCCTCAAACGAACGTTTTCTACGGCCAGTCAAATCACGAACATTAACTGATAAATTCTGTTGAGCTTCTGTAGATGCATCGTTCCTTTTGATAATGTTCAATTCTTCTTCTGTAGGGATATTTTGATAAATGATACCCACTGTGTCATGCAAGGTATTTTTACCAGAGCTTGTCTCTACATATCTGTCGAAATTATCCCACGCTACTCCAGATGATAATAAAGAAGTTGGTTGTATGCCGGAAGGACATGATCGATTATTAGTGGCACAAGAATATGCAGCAGACGTCTCCAATTCCAGTACGCTCGGATAAGTGATGCAGTAACCTTGTCTGCTTAATATATCCACAACTTTTTTGCTTCCCGTGAGGCTTTTCATTGTTATACCCAGTAAAATATGCTTTCGCGGTTTAATATAACCTCTAGTAATACTGTAGATGGAGTCCTGCGAATAACATGAAGACAATCTCTGAACCCGATCGCAGCTTTCTTTGCCAATACCGTTCAAAGCAGTAGTCCAAAATAAATCCAACCATTTTGGAACATCGCACTCTCCTTCATTTAATACTTCACTATCAATGAAATCTGTTAAAGGTTTTTTTTTTTTATTTTCAATATATTTTTTCGATATTTCAAGGCGAAATCCTGTGCTTCTTGTTCAAATAATATATTACTGATTTCTTCATCATCGGTTGCTTCAATATCTACTTCAGATGATATAACAAATTGTTGATTAGAAATGTTAACCAATGATATTTTGTGTCTTAATTGAGTTTGTATATAATCCTTAAGAGCTTTATTGCTGAATGTGGTAGCTTCTAAATTTGCGTGTTCATACATTTCTTTCACAAATTCAGCATAACAATATTTCAAGTGAGCTAATGACATCACTCGTCGATTTGTAATAACTTCTTGCTGAATATAATTAATCAATCGTTCTCTGGCAATTTTATGGCCTTCTCGTTTCGTAGCCCAATCATTACTTGGAGGTGGATTCGTTTTCCTTTGGTATTTTGCAAAATAATTCACACTACATATATTGTGATACGCCAAAAAAGCATCGTTAACAGAGTTAGTTTCTTCTTGAATTTTTAGTAACATCTCTATATCACCCAGTTCTGTAGAATAATTTTTAATTTTTTCCAGAAAGGGCATTTTGTTTTTAATTTTACGACAGTACATTTGTCGCCCTTTACGTTTTATATTGACTTTTTCACAAAAAAAGCATTTTTTTCCTGACTCATCATCTCGAAAACTTTGTACATCTACTTCACAATCTGTATTGTCCTCCTCAACAGTATTTTCCGAGTCTTCGATATTACTGGTTTCATCATTTACTAATGTCGAATTTTGGTCAATATTTCTGTAAAAAATTATAATTGAAAATAAATAAATAATGTCAAGAAGATTTTTTGAGATTTGTATTTTTACAGAAACAATAATTGAAAAATAATTGTAATGGAATCGTTTCAAAAAACAGTCGATTCAGATTTACTTGTTTTAAAAAATGAACAATTACTAACAAATAATGTTTTTTTTTTTTAAATTAACTAACCGTGATGTGCATGGCAATGGGTCCGGTTCTGCATTTGGAGCAGACGTTAAAGAAATCGAGGAATCAATGATTGCAGTAGATTGAGACGCAGATGATGTTGAAGCTGGCTCAGTGCTGTGTATATGAGAAATTATTTAAAAAAAAAAAAAATAATTTATTTGAGAAACATGCCAGTACACACAGTCTACATAAAATATCACTTAACATTATCGATATTGAAAAAATGATCCCATATTAAATTAATATTTGGTAAAATAGTTATACAAGAACAAATGTAAATGATAAAAAACTTCCCGAGAAGAGTCGAGCATTTCCGAACGTACTCGAATTCTCCGAGGCTTGAATGAGTAAACGATAAACACGTGGCTAAGTTTATTATTGCATTGAATATATTTATATTATACTCCAAATTTAGTAATCAAAAGTGTAAAATAAAATATACTTTCTAAAATTATTATTTAAAGAATGTAACAATAATGTTTCAAGGCTAATGTTCGATTTTACATAATATAATTACATGAAAATTTTAAGTTAATAAATTATTTTTCAATAATTTTAAAAATAAAGTAAAAAAATATTCGACCGACTTACCTTTCATAAGACAAATATTTAGATTTCACTCGAAATTCTTTGTAACAAGAGGAATGATAACCTATGATTTCGTCATTCCAATTTTCAGGTAATATAACATCTCCATATTTATGTTGATGATGTTTTCGAGCAGATAAAAAAGTTTTACAGGAAAGCCAAATGTCTGCATTAAATTTCTTCACTTCTTCTCTTTTCTCTCGGAAAGTAGGATTTTCACAAAGCAAATTACACAAGAAACACTCCATAATTATGAAAAATTAACTGAAAAATGCTTACTAACACGCTTATACTCGACACAAACGTGGGATACCTACTACGACGGAGTAAAAATGCTCTGCGCACGCGTCACGGTGTGACTCAGCTGTTGTAGAAAAATACAGAAACACAAGCGGCACAAAGGTTTCTTTGTTATTGTTTTGTTTAATTTCAGTTGACGTTCAGTAATTTTTTAACTTATAAAATTAGTTTAAAAATTAGTTTAAAATTAGACGTTCAGTAATTTTTTAACTTATAAAATAATATTATTGTTGAGTGAAATCTACCAAAAAGTCAACATTTTTTTTCGCACGCTTGAGAAATAATAAATATATTAATATAATAAGAAATATAAATTGATTTTTAATTTCATGACTTTCCAATATATATTCAATTGGAGCACCGCAATAGCGTACCACGCTATTTTTACATCAAGGATCTGTACTACTACTTTTGACCGTAGGACCGGGATAACATACCACGAAATTTGTAGGACAATATGGCTGTTAAATTATATATATATTAACTAAGTAATAGAAAAAAAATCAGCTGGTTAGTAATCATTTTTGGTGATCTCCTTATCGATACATGTTGGAGGGGGAGGACTTTTTGATCAAACCATAGATTTTGTAGGACAAATATTTTTTCAAATAATTTAGATAATTATCTTAAGATTTAATGAAAAACAATCCAGTTAGTAATTAATATTTGAGAATCATCAAATCGACATATTTTATTATTGCTACCTCCGTTAGCTACCACTATCGAGAATTTTCGCACAGGAAATTGTTGGGCGTCTCATTAAAACGATGCTATTCACGAAGATTCAGCTTGATAGTAATTATTTTTACATCAATGATCTGTACTACTACTTTTAAGCGTAGGAACCGGGATAACATACCACGAAATTTGTAGGACAATATGGCTGTTAAATTATATATATATTAACTAAGTAATAAAAAAAAAAATCAGCTGGTTAGTAATCATTTTTGGTGATCTCGTTATCAATACATGTTGGAGGGGGAGGACTCTTTGATGAAACCATAGATTTTGTAGGACAAATATTTTTTCAAATAATTTAGATAATTATCTTAAGATTTAATAAAAACAATTCAGTTAGTAATAAATATTGAAGAATCATCAAATCGACATATTTTATCATTGCTACCTCTGTTAGCTACCACAATCAAAAATTTTCGCACAGGAAATTGTTGGGCGTCTTATCAAAATGAAGCTACTCACGGAAAATTAGCTTGATAGTAATCAAGTGAAAAAATAGGCCACGGATCCTGTACTATATGCCTTACCCTATTTTTAAGCCTTGTAAAATTGGGAACAAATATGTAGAGGAGAAGGTGGGAATATGGCCCCCTAATTTGTTTTTCAAGTATAAAATAATTATTAATTGGTATTATTACAATCTGTTTATGTCAAAACATACGTCGTCTAAGGGGTTAATAGGATTTATGTTACAAATAAAAAAAAAGATAGCATTGATCATAATTTTTTATACTTTCGGAAAAATGTAAAAAACGGAGACAAACAAAATGTGCGGTAATTATGGCCCCCCGGGGGCCATATTAAATGTATGAACTAAATCTTACATAAATTTAGCGGCAAAAGTCACAAATATAGTAATCGCCCTCTGCTCCAGCACATTCATTATGAGCCCACAGTTCACAGCTTTGGCACATCATCCAAATTTCACCACTAGTATCATCAGAGAATTTGCTATAGAAACAAATGCATGTTGTATCACTATTTTCAGGACATGTACGAACAGAATTTTCGTCTTCAGACTCGTCTGTCGTCTCGTCGTCATTACCCGTGTCTGGTTACTCAGCTTCAGAACGGTCAGTCACCTCCCTACGTAGACTGGAACGTTGGGTTACGGTTGCGACTGTTGGATTTTTACCGCGTCCTCTCCCTCGTCCTCTACCACGTAATGGTTTGTACCCAACTGAATCCAATGATTCTCCTGTACATTTGGCCAGTCTCCTTAACGTTGATCTAGGTACAGTAAACGTTTTGGCAGCCTTCTTATACCCCATATTCTTACTTTGTACTGCTTCAAATGCTTTGTTCATTTTTTCTGCATTATATATTATAACATAAATTATTTCTTAATTATATCAACATAAATTATTTCTCGAGATTAAGATTATCATCTTGAGTTGACGTACTGGCCAGAGAATTGTTATTGGAAAGATTTTGAGGCTCTTGTGATGTATACCCATACATTGGACTGTATCTACCTAAGTCAGCCTCAAAAATTATATTGTTTATAGCCTGTTTCACATATATTAGAGTGTGGTTATCGTATTTCCTTAATTCGTTTGCAATGTGCTGCCCATAACTGAAATAAGTATCCGTAGCTTGAGATGTTTCAGTTAGAATTTTAAAAGCCTCTGTCAACATTTTGTCGTCTTCTTCCTCGTGTTTCCTTTTCTTTGAGGTCTTCTTTGTGGATTTTTCCGGTGCTTTTTGTACAGCGGGTCCTGAAATTTTATTTAATATTTTAAAACATTTTTCCTTTTTACTTAATACTTTAAACGGACCTGAATATGGATGTGTCAACAATTTTGAAACCTTATCGCAGCGTACTGTTAGCCCGGAGAATTAAAATCACTTTAAAAAAAAGAGAAATTGTTTATTTATTTAAGGACAACCGCACATTACAAGATCTAAATGAAGACTGAGTATACAAAGGGGTAATAACTAATGCTCTAATGATAAAATGCTAACCTGTCTATTCAAGAACCGCATTTACGCAATTACACTTACATTCATGGGTATAACACCTCCCCCTTTAAGAAGAGGCTTGGGGGTTACATTTCAAAGTCTCGTTTTATATTCTAGTTCTAAGTGGGACTACTTGACTGGTCATTTCACTATCAATATCTGCTCTGTCTATTGTTTCTTTAATCTCAGGGGTAGTCAAAGTTACTGATTGTCTTTTATTAAAATATTGGAATGGGCGATTGTTTAGTTTATTACAACACATCTTAATGGCTAAACATAATATGACTATAATAATAAACTAAAGTATTACATTAATAAAAATTGAGTACTGTGTTCCATATTCCACAATATGAGGCAGTTTTCTCGTATCAATTTGATGTGAATTACTTAAGATAGATTTTAATTTATTTCCCGAGTGGAATTCGTCTAAGTCTACATTGTGTAGACACATTACCGATTTCAGCATTTACTTTGTTTAAGTTACAACAAGTACGGAATATCGTGATTTTCTTTTAATATTTTGGGAATTTCTGAAGGAGTGGCGTAAATTATTTCATCCTTATAAATATGAATGGTAATACCAGACTTATCAAAAAGTAAGTGAATCATATTGTATATTTTGATGAATTGATGCTTGTCGAAAGGATTTTTGAATTCTGTTATTGCGAATTCAATATTTGAGTCGCCGTTTTGAATTTTGATCTATGACTAATTCGTTTCCGAGGTCCCTCAAGCTGTTATAAATGTCAGCATAAGAACATTTATTGAAATGGTAAACTTTCGTGAAGAGGAAGTAATATTTCTTGCCGGCGTTTTCAAATGATATAAACGAGTTTAATGTCCTTTCTTTATTCATGATTTCGGAGTTGTCAGGTATGTTGTCAAGAACGTATTGAACAAAAGGGTTGGATTCATCGAGGTCGATGGAAGTGAGTAAGATAATTATTTTACTTTTTGATTTACGTGTATCTTCATTACTATGTTTCTATGATTTTTGTTTTAAAAGTTGTATTATTACTTGCCATTATTTTTAAGAATGCGGGATAGTTATTTTCAGGTAAGTTCAGATTTAGAGAATCGTCTGAAAGGGGACCGGGCTCTACGACGAGGTTAGGTGTATTTTGAGTTTCAATTCTAGCAGGTTCACCTTGATCTTGAGAGTTTACGATTAAGTCATCGGGATTAAAATTAGGAGGTGGTACTAATAGATCTATGAGATCCTTTGAAGGAGGGTCAGCTGGTAGAGTAGGTAAAAAATTAGACCGCATCCAATCATCGCAAGCTGTGTTAACTGCTTTTTTCACCGATCCAAAAACGGCTCTGTCCATTGGCTGCAACTTTTGGGTGCAGTGAGGTGGAAAAGTTAATAGAATAATGCCATTTTCCTTGCAGAACTCGATATTTTTAACAGCAGTGTGTGATGCGTGGTTATCTAATAACAATAGGACCTTATTTTCTTTAGATGGCCTAACTTGGTCTTTGAAAAATGTAAGAAATATATAGAAGTCTTCTTCTTGCATCCACCCTGACCCATTCGCAGTACCAATTGATCCAATAGATCCATCACGTATAAAGTGATCATTAAATCTTTTTCGCGGAAAGATAAACATTGGAGGTATGTGGTTCCCAAGGGCATTTCCTGCTAGTGCTATAGTAACTAATGTTCCCCTCTCTGCGGAAGTCATGGCACTCACTTGTTTGTGTCCTCGTCGAGCAATGACGCGGTCCGGTTTCTGAACAGTCGTGATGCCCGATTCGTCAACGTTCCATATATCCTTTGCTTGCAACTTGTATTTGCAAAATCGGAAATCGGAAATGTGGTCATACTTGCGAAGCCCAAATATGAACCTGATGCAAAGATTTTGAATGCGCTCAAGTTTTTTAATTATAGTATTCACTTTTTGAATGTGATTCCAGTAAATAAAATTTGTATGTACAAAACATAACGAAAATTTTTATTGATTTGCAGACTTATAGTTTTTATAAGGCATACATTTCGGAAACATTTATATTGTTTTTTATTAAAATTACTACAATTTAAAAAGTTAAAAAGTGAAAGATAATTTAAAATAAAAACTAAATACCACCTCCAATACTTCAACATTATATAAAAATATGTACTTGTTAGAAGATAGTATATGTAATTGATTGTAACTCCTAACATAAATTATGTGGTATCCGTTTGGTGTGTGGCTATCTTTTTAATTTTTAATTTGAAATATGTTGTAATAATTTGCGGTAATAATTTGTTTCTTATTATTGCACGGCGCTGCTCTCCTATTCTTTGGCGGCTAGCGTTCATTTCAGGGTACTTTTCACTGAATTTTAAGTGTAGCGATTCTAAATAAGTTCTGGTATCTGTATCAAGAGCAGTCAGTTGCAAATAGGTGTGAAATATGAATTGGTTCATCTCATTATTCCATCGCTTGCGCGTGCATGGTAGGCTCGAAGTGGGTGCAGGTTCAGCAGAGTGAATTTCCTGCACAACACTCCCAAGCGAAGTAGTATTTGATAAGGTTGACGAAGCTCTTCTCCTTGTCATATTTTCTTTTAGTTTCCCCCATTATGGGTAGTTGTTGGTATGATTAGTTCAGAGAGGGTAACCTAGGTGTTATTGGTTTTGTTTTAGTATCTCCCTAAATTGGAGTGCATCGTCAAAGTGTGCTGACTTCATTATAGTATCTCCTCTCCTTAAGCCCCCCCTCACCACGGTAAGGTCCATCCCCGGGGGGGTATTATTATTATTATCGTTATGGTTATCATTATCATTATTATTAAATTAGCTTTAAACAGATGTTTCAATCAACACTTATTTTAACTTTTTAATTTGTTTTTTTAGAAAATAGAAGTCAAAATAAAAGTAGCTTCAATTAGAAATTTAAATCAACATTAATTTTAATATTTTAAAATGTTTTGTAGAAAAGAGAATTTCTAGTAATTAAATACTCATACTCCCACAGTTTATGCCGTTGCCTCTTTGATTCTATCATCTTCAAGCTTCTTTTGCTTTTGTACTTACTCCTTTTTATATTAGAAAATATGCTGAAACATAGAAATTATAAATATTATTTCAATTCCATATATTATGACCTTTAATGACGTCATATTTATGTCATGCGTTGACTGGGAAGACAGTGTAATGATCCGTAACAGACGTCTGTAACACAGCTAAAGAAGAGCTTTTAGCACTTCTTATTTTTAACATGAAATGGTCAAAGCAACTTTCATTTCTTGTAAGCATGACGTGACCTGGTGAAATACTACGGGCTGATCGCGCATCTAGATAATATATCCTATTGTGACCTTCGTACGACTGTTCAGTAGGTTTCGGACTTTCGGTATCAGAATTATACTAATATCTCCAGTTATGATTATGTATTTTTGTGAATTTAAAGTGTAGAGAATCAATAAAACATTCTGCATTACTATTGGACGGAGAGCGATATATACAATACATAAGTAGTGTATAGTGTTTAGTTAACTTTGTTAACATGTAAGTTGTAAAATGTAAATACCTGTAATGGTGTATCACACTGTACAAGTTTTCTTTTTATATTTTTTCCACGTATGATTTTTGAATATGCCGATGGTATTTCTGAAATAAATAAATAAATAAGATAATTCAAAATGTCTAATTGTAAACTTGAGGCTTGCTTTAATTTAATTTCTTTGACATTATATTGAAGAGTATTTTTTACGAAGACAACAACACCGTCATTCTGATTTAAGTTGTATGTAATAGCATGCGATGTGTAGTTATAGCTTTGTCTTGATTTATTCGTCATTCTGTCAAAACTATAACATCCGGTGTAAAAGTAAGACTGGATAACGTAAGTACAAAGCTTTCGAAATTACAATACATATATGCTTCTAATATTTTGTAAAATTATAGTACAGTCGTTATTATTTATTATATAATGATTATTAAGTTCTGTCTGATTACAGAAGTACGGGAGATACTTATTACTTAATTTGTCAATTTCATTTATATTTTGTATTAAATCATTCATTTTGTTGTAGTAGAAGAACTGGTCGCAAATTTAAACGAAGTTGTATATCTTAGTAAACTAAAATTATAATTATATATGTAAAGTGTTACTTTATTTTTAATATTGATAATTTTTTAATATGAACTAAATGCATTGTAGGTAATAATTTTTTAGAGTGCAGTAGGTAATAAGTGTGGGCTAGTGGTTTATGATATGTAGGTGAGTGACGTGTTGAAGTTTGTAGTGTTATGGTGTGTAAATATATAATATTAATTAAATTTTGAATATAATTTGTTTATGTGTAAGATGGTATTTTTGTCGTAAACAATCTTTTAGAACAATATATTTGACATATGTATAAACAAGGAACAACTAAAAATCCTAACATATAAAATTTAAAAAACAAATCAAACTTAACCCGTATCTTCCCAAGTCCTCAAAACTCATCTGATTGAAGCGAAACTTTCAGAATCATTTGTTAGTAGCCTAATTATCGATAATATGCAACAAAAAAAAAAATTTCGATTTCCGGTATTTCAGTTACAGTACCGATCCAAAAATGGAACAGTAGGAGAATATGCCACTGTATTTTATTGTTGGTATTGTGTGCTTTTTAGGAAGATTGCTGTAAATAATGAAAGATATTTATGAATAATCTTATTTATTTTTAGTATATAATTTTAGTATTTTTAGTATTTTATATAACATTTAGTATAACATTTAGTATTACAATTTTATTTCGTATGAAACGCAGGAGAACACTTTTGGTGTAGGGCGACGTTGCATTTGCCACATTTCATTGTCGTGTTTTTATGACATAAACCACAACGGTTTTGTTTATCACTTTTGATAATATGGTGTGCCTTTCCATCTAACCTAATATCAACTGGAACTCGTTTTATGACTGCTAGAGATGATCTTGGAATAGGCTTCTTTACTGAAGAAGAATTTTCAGGACAAGTCTGAAGATATGTTGTTACAACATGTCTTGTAAATGACAAATAGTCATGCTGATTGTTTTGTGAAGCTGGCGATAATTTATATAACTGAAAAGCATTATTCATACATACATTTATAGGAAACATAAGTAGCTGCCAGTACCACCTCTTCAGGCGTATAGAAATACGATAGCATCCCACATTTTGATCCAAACGGTCGACACCGCCCATATATTTGTTATAGTTGACGATGCAGCGAGGTTGGTCGACGTCTTTCTTCTGCTTGTCACAGTAACGTTTTACCTTAGCTAAAGGCTCCACACCACATTCGGTTGAGGCAACGGTAACAATATTGTTGTCATTGTAACGTACGAGGGTGATGTTCGTCAGAGTATCTGTACACTGGTCAAAAGACCCTCTGCTCATTTTCTTCATCTTTCGCTTCTTTCAAGGGTGCCTTTTCTACCCTATTTGCCCTAACCGTTCCCGTCGCATCGTGTCCTAATGTTTTTATTTCATCCAACAAGGGTAAAGATGTAAAATAGTTGTCCATATAAAAGCTGTAAGTACCGGGCGGCAATTTGGATATGAGGTCTAAAACAACAGAAGCACCTACACCAAGTTCTGGGTGGGTATTTCCTGTGCTTGCCCCTTGATAAAGCTCTCCATATATCAAATATCCAAGACGAGTACATATAGACCAATTCTTATAACCGAACCGAATGGGTTTACCATGAATATGTTGCTTCGTCCCATGTTTCCCGAAATATGGAATCATGGATTCATCAATGCTTAGATTCCTGTCACCGGGATAATATTTTACCCATCTCTTATTGAGTAGATTCCAGAGAGGACGAACCTTCGCGAACTTGTCCTGTGGAGCTAAGTTATTATTATCGGCGACGTGAAAGAATCGTAATAGTTCTTCAAATCTGTTCCTAGGCATAGCAGCTGCCACACCTTGAAAATTACAATCAACACTTTGCTCCCAGTACATACGATATCTAGCAACACTGTTGTAACCAGACAGCAAGAGAATCCCTATAAATCGTTTTATTTCCTCAGTTGTAACTTTGAAATTGTGGTAACCTTTTTGAATAGCATTTTTTTCGGTTTCAGAGCGAATCAATTCAAAAACGTCTTCGTCAAAAAAAAGTTCAAAAAAGTGAACAGGAGTATCTAGGTGTTCTAAGAAATGTGGTGTCTCTGATGTTTTCTCTGTCTTCACTGGAATATCTACTTTCCTCCACTTTCGGGTAGCTGGACATTTTTTTTTCTTTGCCGGTGGTTGTACTGATAAGTCGCCGTGTGTATTATTATCTATAGAAACTTCATTTGATACGCTTTCTATAATATCTAAATTAGACTGTGAAGATACAGTAGCCCTAAACTCAGCCTGTGCTAAGAGCTGCTGCCTGGACAGGTGATTTATGTTCGAAGACTCCTCATCTCCACTGTCTTCATCACTTTTGTCGTAATTATCTGGGGGTGTTATGTAAATATCTGCTGACAATACGTCATCGTTGTCTTCAAGATGCGATATTATGTCATTTACCGACAATCTAAAACAAAATAAACGCAAAATTCAAAAATAACAATTATGTCACTACATAAAATGTTCCATATCCATATTATCCTACTGATCCATTATTGGATCGGTACGTATAAAAGTAAAAAATAAATGTAAATAAGCTAAATGTGCATTTCACTGTCTTGCAATATGATAACTCAACTCCTAGCCGATATAAATACGATACAATAATTATAAATTATCTAAAAAAAAAACAAGAAATACTTACATTCGGCGATGAGACATTTTTTCACAATTTCCAAAAAATTCAGTGCGTAACAAAACACAAATTTCGCGGCCCACCGAGGATCTGACAAGTGAATATGGCGGCAAGAACTGTCAGTGCTGCCACCATAGACAAAAAAAATGGCTGCGTTCACGAAATTTTAGTAAAAAAAATATTAAACTAACCGATCCAATAATGGATCACTGGGATGATACGGGTTAAACTATAAATTCAAATAAAAATATGAGAAGACAAGTAACTCTTAATAAAAATATAAGACAACAAAATCTAGTTATTTGTTTGTTGCTATTAATTGTTGTATTGGCTTCATTAGTGATATTGACTATGGGCGAGTTATCTAGTTTTCTCACAAATACCTTACCATGTGCAGTCCAGCAAAACTTATAACCCTTTGATTTCGATAGATCTCGTACGCACGGGGGGTTAAGTGCTCCGTTAGGAAGATAGGCGTATCTTCCGCAATACGAAAGCCGAGATGCTTTGCACAGAACTTGCTTTTATTGTAATATTGTATTGTTTTCCCATTCTTAACATTTCAATTTTTAAAATCGTCGAATTATTTTCAACTGTGATGGATGTAGTAGAGGTTTTTTTTTATTGTGGACTCGATAATATGTCTTTAACATCGTTCGTATTTAAATTAACATTTATAGCAGCAATTACAATACGAAATCAATTTTTTTGTATTGTACTTTCATAGCGATTGTACCTACGTGTTATCTGAGCGTATGTTTAACATTTGTCTTTTATATCTTGTGGATCATGTAATGAAAGGCAATTGAGTATAGATATTTGTATTATATGTATAATTTACAATAATTAATTGTTAAGACGACATTACAGTTCGATGGTAGAATGGCGACTCCGCGACAGAACATATTATAATGTATTAAATTGACAATGTAGCATATCGAATATCGACTTGTTTCTAGGTGCCACTATGGACAGTGATTTTTACTTACATTAATAAAAGATAATACGTAGGCACAACACTTCCCTTCCTTTAAAATAATAATAACATATTATTGTAAAACTAAACAAATTAACAAAATATAATGCAAAATTTAATTACTTACTACACTTATATAAAACAAAAATATTTTTCCATCGTCTAAAATAAAATTTGTATATTTTAATGTATATCGTGTAAACAAAAAATATAATGTCATATATTATAAATATAATAAACCCTTAGAAATATTAAAAAATATATTTTATATATCATTAAATTTAAAGATACAATACACGACACAATATACCTACGATTACAACAGTTATATTGTAACTTCACTATTTTTAGCACATTTATTTATTCATATTTATTAATTGCACAACACGGGTTCACTTTTTACGCCACGGAGTATGTCGGCACTGAGTGAGGTGGATGAGGCGGGTCGCGATCTCTAAAGCTAGCGCGCAACCCCTGGATATCTCTTCTCAGGTACTTAGTGTACTTTTGTTTGCAGTATCTCCGACATATTAAATAGGTGACAGTGATGATTAGCATGACTATAAGGTTTAATTTATCATGCGTAATCATGCAGTAAGCTTGTGTTCGCCTGATTCGCCTGCCCGTTTTTGGCAATGATAATTTCTTGCTTTGCTTGAAATCGTAGCGAATTAGTTGTAGTCAGATGAAAGTATGAATTATAAGATGTTTTTTTACGCAGATATAAATCACACTGTAGGTTTTGATGAGTCGGCCGTATCGGGTTCGCATCTGGTTGTTATTATGGCCCTCTCTGCTGTCGCTATGCACTTTGGAATTTGTTATGAATTCGGCCTTATTTGATGGAGCGTATTGTATCTGAGTTATTGTGCATTAGAAATGCAGGTTTTAATCGGTCGATTGAGATTGTTTTTATATTATCGGAGATCATAATTTTAAAATATTTATCTCCTCTCTCAATGACTTTATGAGGCCCAAAATATGGGGTTGTTAGGGGTTTCGTGACATGGTCGCAGCGTACAAATACATGCGTACATGATGGTAAGGCTGGGTGTATAAATATATTTCCTTGTCTGTGCGGTCGCTTCGGTACGGCGGCGAGGTTACGTATATGCATACGTAGATCTTGCAATAATGTTTCGTCATCCGGAGATGCTTGCTTTGACGGATCAAAAAAACCTCCTGGTAATTTTAAAGTAGTGCCGTAAACCATTTCAGCGGCAGAAATGCCTGTATCGTCTCGTAAGCTTGCTCTGAGGCCTAATAAAACGGTTGGTAGCTCGTTAACCCAATTTTCGGTATTTCCACGTGACATCAGTGCTGTCTTTAGCGTTCTATGCCACCTTTCCATCATACCGTTGGCTTGTGGATGGTAAGCTATAGCCATATATTTTGCCAATTTACAGAAAATATTTGATTCAATTTTACGGCCTTGGTCTGTGGTAATTTTGGAGGCACAACCGAATCTCGTAATCCATTGAGTATATAATGCACGTGCAACACTTCCTGCGGTGATGTCCTTTAAACATTTTACCTCAGACCACCCAGTCGCTCTGTTATCATAGTCAGTATGCATCTATATCCTTGACAATACCTTAATGGACCGATAATGTCCATGTGTAGATGTTCAAAACGGCTACAAGATGGAAAAGAATGTATATTATTGAATATTAAAAATGTACGTATGTATATTATTGAATATTTATTACTGTTATTTATTTTTGTATGTGTTATATTTATTTTAAGAATACTTGATATTGCACCACCCTACACTGTCTTCCAAACGCAATTTTTCTAACCCTAGGTAGTCTGGAAGAAATGGCTAATAAGCCATAAGGCCTCCTTTTGTGTCACCGTTAGTTTTTTAGTTTGTATTTTGTTTTTTGTAATTGTTTGTTTTGTAATTATGGTGTACAATAAAGAGTTAAATAAATAAAATAAATAAATAAAAGAGCTGAGTGGAGATAATGTATGGCGTTGAATTTTCGATTTTTGGCAATTAACGCAGGATCTTGTCCATTTGTTAATGTCTGAATTCATAGATTTCCAAAAATATCTATTTGTTATCATCTTTCTAGTGGCGCGCGTGCCACTGTGACTAATTCCGTGAATCGCTTTAAAGGCTGTAATATATCGATTCATTACAATTTGGATATACGATTTCTTTAAAATTTTTGATTTCAGCAAGTACTTTAATTCTTCGTCATTTTGTTGAGCCTTGGATATTTCTGTATAGTCGATTGGGGAAGGCATGTCTATCTGTTCGATTCTTGATAAGGTATCCGCCACAATATTTTACGAGCCTTGAATGTACTCTATTGTCGTAGGCGTCTAGGTGTATCGGTGCGTCTTGTAGCTTTTTTGTGTAAGGCGTACAAGCGGCTTATGATCCGTAAATACGATCACTAGTTGACCTTCAATCATGTACTTAAAATGTTTTACAGCCATGTATATCAAAGAACAACGCATTCCTCAAACAGGGCCAAGTTGAGTAAATGTACAGTGATGAGCTGAAAATTATATCTAGATTAAAAGTGGAAGCTACCTTATTAAAAGTAGGTGTGTGATAATATTCCTAATACTTATATGAGGAATATTTTAGTGTATTTATTAATAGAAAATTTAAGTAACTAAAATTATAATTATGATTGAGTATTATATTTTTATAGGAATTGTATTGTACGTTCCATGTTACCAAATAATTTATATTTTATGATTCCTTTTTTTTTATTAAACTCTATATTAAATCAAATGTTTTATTTCTCTACCTATTCACAGCTTTTCTTTATAAAATATTAAATATGTATCAAATAAGATCTGTTCAGCAACAAAAACTATTTCTTGTCGTTCACTTCGCTCGTAATTTGAATTTAATTTACATTATTTGTAATCATGATAAAATTGAATATATATAAAGGCATTTTGCTTATATAAATATTGTTTTTTCGGTAATAGATATTGTGACACCTTAACATTATTACCCTATATACGGAGCTTTTTCGTAGATAAACCTTGTTAAAGTGTACTATTAATGTATGTTTACAAATTACAACCGAGAAACTTTTAAAACAATCTTATATTAGTTAGTAATTACCACTGAGTTGTTCACGAAAATGATTGTTTTTTTCTGCTAATATTGAAACAATTTTGTTTATTTTATTTAAAAAAACTTATTATTGTACATATTATGTACTAGCAATTAGAAATTATTTATAACAAAAAAGCCAACATCACGCGGTGTTCCCAGGCGGTCACCCATCCAAGTACTGACCGCGCCCGACGTTGCTTAACTTCGGTGATCGGACGAGAACCGGTGTATTCAACGTGGTATGGACGATGGCCATAAGTAGTGTGAATTTATCATACATTACAAGTGCTGTAGTTTTATTTAATTATTATTAATGTTAAAAATACATATCTATTAACGCTATCAGCTTTAATAACGGATCCAACATGAAAATAATGTCATCAATTCCTATTAGAACCCATTAGTATTCATGATTATTGTTAAAATTAAAACGAAATCAAAGATTGTTTAAAAGGAGAATAGAACTATGTTTGAATCTTGGTACAAATATGACGTATGGACGACAGCAGAGTTATAGTAATAGGTATCTATGACTATATGCCTCCTCTACACGTAGACAGATTTGTCTGCAGACGTCCGCAGACGCATCCGCAGATGAATCTCTACGAGCCGTCCACACGTCGCCAGGTCGTTCAGTCTATGTTGGTTCTCGTCAGATGCAACACGTACGCACGCAGAATGGATATAGAGACCGTTGCTGCCGCAGCTATTTATTTATTTAGTACCTACAAGTATTATTTAAGCGTCTATCGCAATAGAGTTATTAAAAAAAAATGGAGAAGAAGAAGGTGGTGGATGCTGACTATACATAGAAACCGAACAAAGTAAGTGGGATTTTTTTATTCATAATATAACTTGTACGCTTTTTAATCGACTTCAAAAAAAGAAGGTTCTCAGTTTGACCTGTATGTTTGTATGTATGTTTGCGGTTTTCATAAAAGGATTTGTTACATTTAGGTAGAGGTTATAGTATATAATACTTCTTAGTTTAATGATGACCTTCGATATACTTGGATATTCTTACGGGTTAGTGTTTTTGAAGTCGGTTCTCTTTTCTAAAAAGTTTTTTTTAACGTAGGTAACGACTTCTTACATTACTCTGTTTCTTCGCAGGAATAGCATGGAAAACCAGTTTGCAGAACTATATGCAGAGCCCTCTGGAGAATTTAATAATTTTGTTCGAATGTCTAGCAGCGATTTTGAATATTTACTACAAAAGATATCTCCAACGATTGCTAAAAAAGATACAGATTAGAGGGATGCCATTCCAGTGAAAGTGCGTTTGGCAGTAACATTAAGATATTTAGCTACTGGTGATAGCTATAGAAGCTTGCATTACCTGTTTAAAATTTCAAGCCAAGTTATATCCATTATTGTTCCTGAAGTATGTTTAGCGCTCAATAACGTGTTAAAGGATTTAGTGAAGGTAAACCACATAATTTAATCCAAAATCTTTATTATTAATTGTATTGTAATGAATAATCAACAGTTTACAAAAAACTTTGCTTTGACAAATAGGTAAGTAGGTACTTTCAGTTTGCTTTGACAAATTAAGGGTGATCGGTGTCATTATCGTCCGTCATATTTAAACAGCTTTCGTAATACATTTTACTTGTTTGTGGTACAAGTACTTCTTGTGAAATAATGTTAACCATTTCGGTTTGTTGATTGGCCATATTTTGTGGTGGTGACTGAACTGAATGGGGGGAGTCTACTACGTATACAGGTGACGGTGTTGATAGATACATGCTGTTGCTCGTGCTAGGTCGACTGAGGATTATTTGTGAAGGAGAAGAAACAGCATATGATCTACCCTGCATCGTGTTGTAACGACGACGTCTGCTCATCATAACACCATGAAGCTCGTACATTATTTCTTCCCTTTCAAGTTTTGGATACTCCCTTATTTGTTTTGCCAACATTTTACAAAATAAATCGCATTCGTCTTCTTCTTTTATGTTTTCTTTGTTAGCCAATGCTTTATTTAATGCTGTAAAAGCAGTACTCATTTTTTTATTGGCTTCTTGCATTTCGGGTGGATCTTTAGCACGACGTTTTTGTGACTGAATAATTGGTTTGTTTTGAGATGTAGTAGGGATGTCGGCATCATTATGGTCTTCGTTTTTAGCATCCGGAATATTATCACTAACCTGCACGTTAGAAGCGCTATCCTCTTCATACAAATCAGGCTGTGTCTGGGAAAGAAAAAATTCAATAAAAATATATTTAAATAATAATATTACATTAAAGAGCAAACCAGCGTTTTTTTTTTTAAATTGACTATATATTTTTATTTTCAGATACCTAACACTACGGATGAATGGCTTGCAAAGGCAAAAGGATTTAATTTTCCTCATTGTATTGGCGCTTTAGATGGGAAACATGTCATGATTCTACCGCCACCCAATACCGCAACGGAGTACTTCAATTATAAAGGGCATTTCAGTATTGTACTCTTAGCACTAGTTGATAGTGACTACTGCTTTATGTTTGTAGATATAGGTTGCCCAGGGCGAATTAGCGATGGTGGAGTCTATAATCAAAGTGTTTTAAAGCAAAAAATTGACACAAATGTGATCAACTTGCCTTCTCCTAGTTGCTTACCCAATAGTAATACAAGCTTACCCTATGTATTTTTAGCTGATGCCGCATTTGCATTGAGTACACATATTATGAAACCATTTCCAGGGCATCACGCTCTTGGTACTCCAGAGAGATTATTCAATCAAAAGCTCTCTAGTTCGCGTGTAGCAGTCGAAAATACTTTTGGTATAATGTCTAGCGTATTCAGAATTTTCAAAAAGCCTATACCCTTGAATATCACTAAAGCATCTTTAATTACAATGACATGTGTCTTGTTACACAATTTCTTAAGAAAAAGTAAAACATCTCAACATTTGTACAGTCCCCCAAATTCAGAAGATAAGTATCTCAATGGAGAATTAATCCAACCAGGGTCTTGGAGACAAAATTACACGGGAACATTCGATCCACTGCAACCTATACCTCGAAGAGCGCCTACATGTGCAGTTGAAACGCGATTAAAATTTACCAGATATATTAACGAGAATAACCATTAATTCAAAAGTACCTAGTAATCTAGTAGTATCTAAATACCTATAAATTTAAGATAAGTATATAGAAATGTATGTTGTGTTGGCTACTCAAATAAATAAATAATCCAAAAATAAAGAATGTTTTACTTTACTTACTTTTTCCTCTGTATTTAGAATACTTGTGGATTCGTAAACATCTGTTAAAAACGCAGCCATCACATCGTAAAATATCCATATGGGCTGATACACATCCTCTGTTCCCGCCCCTGACCGAATGGATGCATTTCTTTTTTTTAAATTCGTTCTAAATGTACTAAGAAGATTATCTTTTTTCTTTTTTAACTCATGCACTGGAATGCCCATCGTATCAGCAATACGTTTCCATGAATCATTAATCTGAAAAAGTAAAATAAGTAAGTATAATCATTGTGGTTATATCAATGGGCATAATAACAGGTGGTCAAAATAAGTTGTCGTGTGTCGCGTTAACACGATCAAAATACCCATTCACATAAAACTGTATTATAACTTTGACCGTGTTTCAATGCGGCTTTAATTCGAACTAAAATAACAATTGCCTACCCGTCATAAATCCACATTGTTAATATCTAATAACCAATTTACAGTAAACTCAACTGAATTTGTAAGTAGATAGTTAAATAAAATGAATGAATTGTGTACTTACAACATTTTTATTTTTGTGGTATTTATTTTTGGGATTCCACAGGCAGTTTTCTGCTTGATACAGCTCCAGAAATTTAAATGTTTCCTCTGTGCTCATGTTTGCCATTTCAACAAGCAAGAAAAAAACGGCGGTAGGTAAAAAAGAACGGCGAAAATCACGCGTGCACTCTCACTCGCTTCCCGCTGAACAGTGATGCGTCGTCAGACGTGTGGACACACCGCACGCCCGCGCCGGGCGCCCGCGCCAGATCCCTTTGATCAAACGGATAAGTGCCGGACGCGTCTGCCGACGTCAAATACCTACCACAGACGAGCAAATCACTCCCTTAATAAAGTTAAGTCTAACTTAACCGTTAGACTTAAGCTGAGCTTTGCATTTGTGTGAGTGATTGTAAAAATAGAGTTAGACAAAAAACTTTTAGAATTTAATTTAATTATATTTTAAATAGATACATAACATAAGTGCCATAAAATAAGCAAAACTTGTAAAAGGCCAGATGGAAGTATTATGAATAGTATGGAAAAAATTAAAAAATATGAATACATATTACATAAAAACTTTGAAAAAACTATACAAATTCTTCTTCACTTGACATTGCGTTTGCAACATTTGATTTTGCTACCAGTACAAAGGGTGAAGTGCGGAAGGTGCGGGGCGGAGTAAAAGCAGTATAAACCGGTTCAAAACTAGAAAAGAACGTTTCATTCAAAAATTTGACATCACACCTACACTATCCGTGTACACTCACACAAATGCAAAGCTCAGCTTAAATCAAACGCCCTATAATGTGATTATGAAGAACCTTCGAGAAATACAAGGAACATTAGGAACAATTGAAGTTTCATTTTAAAAATCATGGAACGTACTGAAAGAAGTGACGTCACTCATCAGTGACGTCAGCGATTATGGCGTCACACTCTTTAAAAACAACGAATTTCTAATAAATCCGATATATCCATTACCCGAACCATAATGTATGTAGGTACAAATGGTGTTAAATTTTAACATTATAAAATAACGACATTTTTTTATAAACATATACCTCTTACATGTTTCTATTTCAAATTATACATAAAATTTCAGATTAATTTTTAAGCAACAATTACATACCATAACAATCTTTTAGAACTGTTCCTAGAAATATTCACAATTACAAAAAGTGCGTATTCTAATGGGAATTAATTATTTAACACTAATTTTATTATAATATTGAAACATTTCATACGTAAGAAAACCAAGTATTGACAATCATATGATGACAGTTTCCGATTATTATTATAATTTAGATCGGCAGGAATATTAATCTCCTTGATACATCCTTTGTGTGAGAGTGAGATTAACATACAAGGTACAGTCGATCATTTATGTAATCTCGTAACTTGAACAACATATTACTTTACCGTAAGGCATATGCTTCCCAATCAAATAAACAAATAAAACACTTCAGACGGTATTCGGGACTTTCTTTACACGGTATTCGGGTGGAAGAACTCGACTGCTAAGGCAATAGGAACACACAAATGCAACAGTGAAGCTATAAATTGAATGAATAGTTTGCGGAATAATTAGTAATACTTTTCAATTCCACATGTCCCAAAAAAACTAATTAATAAATCGTACTACCAATAAAACGAAATAATAATTTTAAAACACAGTTTTAGAGCTAATCGAACTACAGAGATAGAAAATTAATATGAGACGAGGAAAATGCAATTACGTGGTAATGGGGTGTGCTTACGACTCAACTAAAGAATAGGTATTTAACCGTTATTTCTCCTCTTGAAGCACTTAGCTACCGTAAAGTTTCAGTAATAATTACCCCCAGTCTACCCTAGCAAGTACCGCCAGTTATTGAAGTCTAAAATTTAAATTGTTTAGATAAACATTCCTATTTTTCACGTTATTTTTTTCATTCGAAACCATATCTTATCTTACGTTTAACTTTGAGTATATGATATCTATACTAATATTATAAAGCTGAAGAGTTTGTTTGTTTGTTTGAAAGCGCTAATCTCCGAAACTACTGTTTCGAATTGAATAATTCTTTTTGTGTTGGATAGTCAGGTTATCGAGGAAGGCTGTGGGCTATATAACATCACGCTACGACCAATAGGAGCAAAGATATAGTGGTAAATGTTTAAAAAACGGGAGAAATTATTTCATCTTTGAAGCCTTCCGTAGCGTGCGCCGTGAAAACGGTTCAAGATCCACAAAAAATATGTATTAAAGAATAATAGCTCTTTTAATGATCTAAAAAACAGTCCGCGACAGTATATGTCTATCTTTTAAGATTAACTCACAAAAACCGTTTTTGTGGTACCTAATTTGGTCGAAATAATTTGTTTAAGTTGTATCAACATAATAATATTAATCTTATTCAAATAAACAAATAAATATGTTGTTGGTTAAGCGTACTTCATTGTGAATAAAAAAAAATATAGGTTTTATCCTGAAAATTCTACGGGAACTCGACCATTCCGAAAACCCAGCAAGAACGGGAACTATGTGGGAAAAACCAGAAATCTGCCGGAAGTCACTATTCCACGCGGACGAAGTCGCTTCAAAAGCTAGTAAAATATAAATTCATTGATACATTCATTCTAAGATTATATATAAGAAAAATTCTAGCGTATTTATTAATAGAAATTTTAAGTAACTAAAATTATAATTATGAGTGAGTGTTATATTTTTATAGGAATTGTATTGTTCCATGTTAAAAAAGAATGTAAGACTTTTTGTAACTAATTTTATGATTGTTATGATTGTTTTTTTTTATTAAACTCTATATTAAATCCAATGTTTTATTTCTCTACCTATTCACAGCTTTTCTTTATAAAATATTAAATATGTTATATGTATCAAATAAAATCTGTTCAGCAACAAAAACTATTTCTTGGCGCTCACTTCGCTCGTAATTTGAACTTAATTTACATTATTTGTAATCATAATAAAATTGAATGTATAAAAAAGAGTTTTGCTTATTTAAATATTGTTTTTTCGGATTAATATGTAGATATTGTGACACCTTAACATTATTATTTATTACCCTATAGATTTTTCGTAGATAAACCTTGTCACACTGTACTTATATTACACACTGTATTATTGATTACAAATTACAATATTGAATATACAAAACGAAAAACTTTTAAAATCAAACTATCTTGTATTAGTAAGTACCACCCCCGATTCCTTCTCTAAAATGATTGTGTTTTCTATTAATATTCCAATAATTTTGTCTATTTTACTTAAAAAAACTTACTATTGTACATGATATGTACTAGCAATAAAAAAATACTTATAACAAAAAAGCCAACATCACGCGGTGTTCCCAGGCGGTCACCCATCCAAGTACTGACCGCGCCCGACGTTGCTTAACTTCGGTGATCGGACGAGAACCGGTGTATTCAACGTGGTATGGACGTTGGCGAATGAAAAGTCGAATTTATCATATATTACAAGTGCTGTAGTTTTATTTAATTATTATTAATGTTAAAAATACTCATTCTCCATAACCCTCTTGTATTAACTAAAATGTCCATTACCCAAACCATAATTTATTTATATACTCTTTATTGCACACCAATATAGACAAAGATAATAGGAGTAAAACAAAAACAAAGAAAAAAAAGGAAAAAAGGCGGCCTTATCGCTAAAACAGCGATCTCTTCCAGGCAACCTTTGGTAGAGGAGAGAGATAGGATGGTAGGGTTGTACAAGTTATTTAATACATAAAAAAATAGATACAATATATATACAGGGTGACTGGTGAATTACTATCGATACTTGAGGACGTGATATTTGACGATCATATATGACAGAATAAAAATTAATATAACACAAATATTAATAAACCTCTAAGTAAAGTTAACCAAAAGTTATGTAATTAATTACGCATCGTGTGAACACCCTACAGATTAGGTATATACCCCCAGGGGTCCACGGGAGACTTGCTGGGGGTCTACGTAGGCGTGAACAAAAAATGGGGGTCCACGAAAATTTATCTGCTTTTGATAGTAAAGAGCAAAAATGTAAGCATAGTTTTTATAAGGGCCTACCTACATTGTTTTAAGTACCTAACTAAGCAGATAATATTTTAATAAGGCAAGCGACTGTTACTTGTCCAAACTTGCGTATTCGATATTACGTACAATTTCGTGTACAGACTTGCAAAGCGCTATCCGCCCGACAATGCTTAATGCTTGTTCAGACATGAACTTGATCACCACTATAAATACTTGATGCCAAAGGCAAACTCATTCATTTGTTTCCAAAATTTCTAAAATTTTATTTTACCTATCGGAATATAGAGACAGAACTCAGAAGTGACACAATTTTTATTTTTTGGCGACTTTAAGAATGTGGTAGAAATGTAGCAGCAGGGGGTCCACCGAAACCAGTAAAATTTTGAAAGTGGTCCACGAGAAAAATAAGTTTGGGGACTACTGATCTAGTGGAAGAGAGTTCCAAAGATGAATTGAATGGACTGTAAATGCGTCACTATAAAAAGATGTAGTATGGGGTGGTATTTTTAAAACCAAATTCTCTTCAGAACGAAGATTATGGCTATGTGAAGAACTAAGAAATTGAAAACGTTCTTTTAGATATGAAGGATGTAATCTATTTTAAATTATAGGTACATAAGATTCAGGCGAAGTGGTATATATTAATTTTTAAATAACACTAAAATACCATTACAATCTTTTAGAACTGGTCATACAAATATTCACAATAACATTACGTCAGATTTTTCTTTTTAGCCTTATAGAGGGTTTGTGAAATTACTATATCTAAACTAATATTATAAAGAGGTAATATTTTTTTGTTTGTTTGTTACGAATAGGCTCAAAAACTACTGGACCGATTTTAAAAAATCTTTCACCATTATGATTGTACATCTTTCCAAAGTAGCATAGGCTATATTTAATTTTGAAAAAAAATTAGGGATCCTTGCGAAAACTTCGATAACATAAACCACGGTCGATAAAAATCACTATTGAAATACCTTAAATCGCGTGCGCTGCAATAACTATTGATGATGGAGCAAAATAATGTACTATGATTTTGTTGACCGTATTATTATATACATAAAAGTCCGCGGTAGTGTATACCTAAGTATTATAGTTACGCCAATATAAAAACTTTTATAGTTTAACAAACTATTTAAATCGGCAACGAAAATAAGATGTCGATATTCATACCATGGTATTTATACTTATCTAAATAACTTACTTTTTATTTAACAGTAGTTCAATACCTTTATATTGCTGTTTAAATTATTTTAATCGGATAGATACTCCATTCAAAAGATATAGCGAGTTTAAAAATTTGGGTAACTTAAAAATTAACTAAGCGTTTTATTCTAAGAGCTAGCAACGTTTTTGAACAAGAATTTCAGGTAGGCTAGTTTTTAGATATGCTATCTCTCACACTCCCCTGGACGTCATACGGGCTATCTGGCTGCCGGTAGTGGTTGCGTTCATCAGTGCGCATCGTACTTGTGCAGGTAAACAAATTATTATTTCAAATCATTTTAAGAAGGTTTTTTTTTATTATTATTATTTTTATTGAACTATTCACAACACAAATTTATTATTGCCAGATATTTTTATTGTTGTTTAAACGGTGCCAAACGGCAATGTTGAATTAAAAAAAAAAATCAAAATATTTTAGTATAGCTGAAATTTTAATAGCATGTTATTTAACTATCTAAAGCTCAGAATTAATTTGCCCGACAAAAAATCAGTTGTTAAACCTTTTGCCAGATCGAAATAAAGTGTAAAAAGATGTAGTATCATTTAACTTGGTCTAGAAAATTAATCGTCTAATAAATGATGGAAGGATTAAAAACTATTGAATTTATTTATAGATGAATACGGTATAAAAATAATACTTTATTGTTGTACAAAATTGAGATAATGATCAATGTTAAGTTTGAAAAAGCGCTCTGGCTACCGAAAGACTAACCGCTTCACGTATGATTTCTAAAACCCTATCGTATAATTTTGAAAAAAATCCGTAATTATGATCCATCAAGTCTACCAGCGAGTAAAGCTGAGTTATATCAATACTTACTACGAGTTCGTTATGTCACAACGTTTTGGAGAAATGCTTATTTAAAATACCCAACATCTCTATGCCTACAGATCTTATCTCTTCGGAAGACAACAGTTGTAATTATGTATATCAAGGTAATATTACTAAAAACTTGGAAATATAGGGGAGAGTCGGTTATATCGTACCACTTTTCACTTTAACTCAAATATTTCGACTATAACACGTCTTATAATAATTAATACATATGTAAAATAAAGTTTCATATTTTAGCTTCCTAAGAAGTAGATAACAGATCCTTGCGATTATTCTAACATTGTTAAAAATGGTTTTTTATAGAGGCTTGCCATCGGTACGATTTTAATATATATGTATATAAGTGATTAACAACTTTATACTCAAATAAAAACAGAAAAACTTCTTATCCAATTAAAAGTCACTTAAAAAGTTGCTTAGCTTAAGTTTTGCGTTGAAAAAGTGCGTAAATCTAGTGAGAGTTTATTGTTTAATACGATTTTTATTATAACATTGAAACATTTCATAAGTAACAAGGGCAGTACAATACAAGGTATCTCATTACAATCTAATCAGTTGATAGCAGTTTCCCATTATTCTTATTTAGACCGGCAGGATCAACCGGCGCGGGTTCAAAACCTGACAAGTACCAATAGGATTTTTCGAGTCATAATAATATGTACTTTCTAAGAGTATTTACACACCATCGACAGACGGTAAAGAAAAACATAGTAAGGAAACCTGGACTTATAATTTCAAATTTGATTGAATCATCAACTCGTCTTGAGCAAGCAAGCAAATCTTCTCCATGTGAGAAGTCAGAAGAGGCCTTTATTCAGTAGTGGGCTCTGATAGGCTACTGATGATGTATGAAAATGCATAAAAAATGTGTATGAATTAAAATATGTATATTAAAATGCATTAAAAATCGTTCCTATAAGAATGATATAGTAAAAAACTTAATAATTATTATTCAATGTACTATTTATCATATTTGAAAATATATTTAAATTATGATGTCTGAGATTTACGTATGTACACATTTAAAATAAAGCTGTTACTATACACTTTGAAGTAACAGAAATGGCGGGAAAAATGACAGATAAATCGCATAGTTGTCTAAAAAACATATTTCAAATATATATTGTATTAAATATAATTTAAAAAAATAATATTGCTGTGATATATGTATGAATAAAACAAATAAATTTTCAAAATTTATATTTAAAAAGCAACAATCGCTTCCCCTATATTACTAAGTTCTTTGTCATCTGCTTCAAGTTTAATAATTTTTGTTTTATCATCATTTTTGTCCACATCCGTAACATTTCTCTTCTTTATCAGAACCCGTTTCTTTTTAACACCTTTACATTTAGCTTTGAATATTTTCTCCATTTCTAAAACATCCTTTCTGCTTATAGTCCAATCTATTATAGATTTTTCTGCCTTTATCAGTAAATTGTCTTCTTCATAATATTGTGGGATTTCTAATTTCAATATATCCATAACTTTTTCTAACACATCATCCACATAGTAGTTTATAACTAAATCCGCTTTGTTATCCTAAAATTAAATTACAAACATTTTAATTCAGAGTTATTAAAGCAAATAGGGTGTGTAATTACACACACACACACACACACACACACACACACACACACACACACACACACACACACACACACACACACACACACACACACACACACACACACACACACACACACACACACACACACACACACACACACACACACACACACACACACACACACACACACACACACACACGCGCGCGCACGCACACACGCACACAATTTATATAACATAATTATATATTATTAGTTAATACATGCTTTTCATTATGTATTAACAGAATTTGAGTTATGGCGTACATTTCCAATGCAAATCATCAGTAACTTTAGTACAATAAGTTATTTCAGTTGCACTCACATGTTTTGTCGGTTGTAAATTACATATAACTAATTTTCCACCATATTTCACTGTATCCAACGGTAGATTACCGCTCGGCACAATTTGTAGGGTCGTACCTAAACATATACTCAAATCTGCAATACTGAAACAATTATAAAGAAGTTAAACAAAATCATGGTTAACATTTAAATGAAATTTAACCTAAATATAACTAGTTATCAATCTTAATCCTAGTACAATGCTATTAATAATAGCACAAATCTTAAAAAATTGTTAATAAAATAAATTTCAATGCTTAAAAAAGTATTAGAATTAAATATATAAAAGGAATACCTAAAATAATTAAGACCTTAGAGACAGAAACCAATAAAAAGAAAAAAAACTAGTAAAACCGTCATCTGAGAAAATCACATATCAAGTTGTCTCTAAGTATACGGATAAATGTAATTACAATAAAAAAATCTCTAAAGTGTGTAAATCTCATAAAAATGCCAATATCACTAAGCCGGGCAAATTGGATGAATTGAGACGCTCAATTGAATCGTTTTGAACAATAATACATATAATTATTTTATCAGAGACATGGATAAAAACTAAAGATGAAGCAAGAAGAAAATCTAATATTACGCCCATCTAGAACAAATTACGGTAAAAAGAACATTGAATATGAAGGTGCTCAGCTATATAACTCTTTACCGAAGGAAATAAAGGAGTTTAAATCAATCTTGAGTTTCAAAAAACTACTTAAATTCCATATCTTAAAATAAAAAGATTTAACTTATTTACACTAAAATTTTATTTAATTTTACACAAAAAAAAACTTAAATTTTAAAATATTAAAAACAGTTAAATAAAATAAAAAATAATAATATTAATAATTGCATGCACCTACACTACAAAACATACTAACATTTATACAGATACACACATATATACCCGTTTACTCAGATAAATTATCACAACATTATAAACTTAACTTCCAATCAACAATATCCATCAATGCCATTTCTGGTACTTTTTAATAATAATAATAATAATGAAGTTAATAATCGAAACATGCATGTCTATGGTGTTCATATTTTAAGATCTGTCTACCCTCATTTGTGTGATATTATATTTTATCTTTACTTTGTTACTAGCTTTCCGCCCGCAGCTTCGCCGCGTGGAGTTCGGTTATATCGCGTTTCCAAGAGAACCTTTCAAAAGTCTGGGATAAAAACTATCCTATGTTCTTTCTCAAGGTCAACTCTATCTCTGTACCGAATTTCATTAAAATCAGTTCAGTGGTTTAGGCGTGAAAGCGTAGCAGACAGACAGACAGACAGACAGACAGACAGAGTTACTTTCGCATTTATAATATTAGTAGGGATCACTGCACGCTTCTTTTAGAATTGTTTTATTTCATATAGTTTCTCAGTAAGTGAAATGTATGTATTTCTTTTGAGGAATTAATAAAGTTCTTAAACCACATATACATGTACATACTAATATTATTACTATATCCTTTAAAATTAGTTAATAAGATAACATTAAATTTTTATATATACCTAGAATGCCACTCGGCCATTAACAAATCATTTTCCGGCAGGCTGTGCTCCCAATCCAATACTCCGTCATACAAACGACCTCTGCAGGGTCTTCTGCCTGCATGAGCTGATGCACAAGGCACTCCACTACATTTCTTACCAACAGTTTCAACGGGACTGCTCCTTACAAATTGTCTGTAATAATAACGATTACTAATTAATAGTAGAAATCAATTATGGATATTGTTTGTGAGAAAAACCCGAATAGATTTTGTATTATTCAATAAAATATTGTCATGTATGTATTGTGCTGTAGCAAACAGAATGACAGCAACTAATGTAATAAAGTAATCTACCTATATTACACTTGACATCATATTATTTTAACAATACCAAACAAGTACATATTATAACTAATACATAAAAGATTTAAAGAATACCAGTATTTTGGTTATTTTGCAGTAACCGTGATTACAGGCATACAAGACGAGAACATAGGTCAAAATATGTATAAAATAATGAAACCAATTACATCCTAAAAATATGTTTGTTTTAAATTTGAATTCAAAAAATCTTAGATATCATTATAATAAATAATTTAATTTGACAGAAAATCTTTTAAGTTATATAATTTAAATAAAAATAATATTCCGGGATTACTATGCATTATTTTAAATTTTACATTTTTTCAGCACTTCAATTATTTTACATCAACTGTGACTGAGTTCAGATGAAATAAAAGTGTCTTTTTAAATTATTATTATGTATATATGTTAACATAGTTTTTAAATCAGGCTTTTACCCCTTTATGGCAGAAAAATAAACTTAAGTTAAGTTTATTTTTCTTTTTCTTATTTTCTTAAGAACTAACTTACTTTTTACATAGATTACATTCATCTATGAACATGTTGCCATGTAATTCGGACAGGTATTTTCTCGATAACCCTGACTTTAAATGGAGCCCGTCAATATTTTGGCTGATAATGTACTGTACTTTGTTGCATTCGACTAGTTTTTTAAGTATCATATGTGTTTTTGTTGGTTTAGCATCGGTAAATGATATATTAATTGATGGCTTCTTTCCCTTCTTTTCTAATGTCCACACACCGTTTGGGCCTCTGAAATAGTTAATAATTAATAGTTTTTATAAAGAAATGTTAATATTATTGATGATAAGCTAACCATTATTAATAAGAACCAAGAAATAAATCTGTATAATTAGGTACTTTTGAAAGCACTTTAGTAGTGTTTTTTTATTAGAAATTCTTAAGGAAGGTTTATTTAATTGAAACTAATTGTGGCTTATATTAACTAATAATAAATGGATTTGTATTAAACATATTACATACATATTTGTATTAAACAAAATTTTATGAAAGGATAATATTAAATGTTACCTAAAATCTGGAATCCCAGCTGTAGTACTTATTCCAGCCCCTGTGTGAACTACTGTGTGTTTACTTGTTTCTATAAGTTCCGCTAAGATTTTACACTTCTCATTTAATTTCTCTATAGAATCGAATTTCTGTAAGAAACATACATTATTGTCATTTAAAAATCAAAAGTTTGTTCGTGTCAAAAGTAATATAACATTTATTATCTTACCTCAGGTAAACCGAGAACTCCTTTATCTTCATATGGCGAAAGTCCCTCCGCATAATTACAGGACATTTTTATTCTTATAACAACGATTACAAGATATACAAATTTTCATTTAAAGTAATTTTCGTACCCATCAGTATCTTTCAATAAATTAAATGATTATCATAAATAATTAATTTAATCGTATTTGTAGATAGATAGTAAACTTTTTGAAAATTGCAAACTCATTCATCAAGTCAATATAATTATTGAATATTAAAATAAAAAATCGATTTTATATAATTCCCAAACAACATTCTTACATCTTTACCATTTTACACTCCCCACTTTAATTTAAGTATTACCACACGTTATTTATAATATAATTGCCATTTAATAAAATAGAAATTACCGTTATTATAATTTGAAGTTGAAAAAGTGCAGTTTTAATGAAAAAAAATATTTAAATTTTAGTAAGTGGTAATATGTCTTAGTAATTTTAATTATATGATCATAATACAATTGAAGTTTCACAGTTATTTTATTGGAGTGTCGAAATCTCTTCTGATAAACTAATACGTCAAATTTGTGAAGCGTCAAAATTTTATGCCTTGAGTCTTGACGCTTATGTCGTTTACGTTTGCATTTTATTTAATGATATTTTTTGTCCTCATTCAAAGTATTACACTTTATTTATAAGTTAACCATTATGAATCGTAGAAGGGCACATGAAGAAGAAGATGGTTATGGTAAATAAAATGAATTTTAGGTTAATTTTTATATACGAAAACTGTCTTAGCCGAGGCTTCATATGTTTTCTTATTTGAAATTACAGAACGTCTGCATAGAAAACGCCGGAGGGTTTCAGAAAACCAAGAGATTGAGGATAGATTAGAATCCCTTATTTTAAGAGTAGGAGAGAAAAGTAGTTCTAGCTTAGAGAGCAATTTAGAAGGCTTAGCGAGTGTCTTAGAAGCCGATTTGAGTACATTTAGAGTGAAAATATTACGTATTTTAACAGAATGTGCTATACGAATGCCAGAGAAATGTACTATTTATGCAACATTAGTTGGATTGCTAAACGCGAAAAATTACAACTTTGGTGGCGAATTTGTCGATTACATAGTCAAAACGTTTAAAGAAAATCTCAAGACTGGTAAATGGAACGCAGCCCGCTATTGCTTGAGGTTTATAGCTGATCTAGTTAACTGTCATGTGTTGGCTGCTTCGTCTTTATTGACATTGTTAGAAACATTGGTTGATTGTGCTAACGAGGACGGCGTGCCACAAGTGCGACGTGATTGGTTCGTGTTTGCCGTACTCGCTACTTTGCCGTGGGTTGGTAGAGAATTGTATGAAAAGAAAGAGTCACAATTAGATCACTTACTGGTAACCATAGAGGTGTTTCTAAATAAGAGAAGCAAAAAACATTGGCCAGCACTAAAAGTATGGTCGGCAGATTCACCACATCTCCAAGAAGAATATTTGGATTGTCTGTGGGCTCAAATCAAAAAGTTGAGACAGGATAACTGGTCAGAAAAACATATACCTAGGCCTTATCTTGCTTTTGATTCTATATTGTGTGAGGCCTTACAACACACATTACCTACTATTCAGGTAAATAAATTATATTGTAGAAAAATATTTAGTTTTAAGCTATGGTTATAATATTAATATTTTCAGAGTATTTATAAATTGAATTTGTTAATTTATTCATAATCTGTTCAGTCATATACTTTTTTCATTAATCATAATATAAATTTTTGTGCATCAACAACCAAAAATGCCATTGCTCGATAATCCTAATTCATGTATGAATATTTTTCTTCACAGCCTCCACCTCACAATGATGGCGACACATACCCAATGCCTCGAGTTATATTCCGAATGTTCGACTACACAGACTGTCCCGACGGCCCTGTGCTGCCGGGTGCCCACTCCATAGAAAGATTCCTTATTGAGGAACACCTCCATAATATCATTGAAGCATATCATCTAGAGAGAAAGGAATGTGCCGCCCAACTATTATGTTTTCCATATAAATCCAAAATACCGCTAGAGTATTGTATAGTTGAAGTTATATTTGCCGAGCTGTTCAATTTGCCGAGACCGAGATATTTGGAGATATGCTACGGATCTATTCTAATTGAGCTCTGTAAGCTTCAACCATCAACAATGCCGCAAGTTTTGGCACAAGCTACTGAGATTCTTTTCATGAGAATCGATACAATGAATATAGCTTGTTTTGACAGGTAGGAATTAAAAGCAACTAACTATATTGTTAATATTTGCGATTATATAGAAAAACTAAGAATAATTTAGAATTATTTACATCCATTTCATACTTATTTTGATGGAAAAAATTATAATCTTATATTTGAGTGTGTTCATTGATTTGTCATTGTCTTGTCTTTTAAAAATATGCACACACTTTATTAAAATTAATTTAAAATAGTTTCTTATACAGTCATTGCAATTAATTACGTAATAATAGTTATGATAATGATTAGGCAGACCCTGGCTAGAGCTGGAAAAATTGCCAGGTAGAAGAAGAGTTATGATAATGAATATTAGTGTATTTTATTAATATATAATTTATATTTTATAGATTAGTGAACTGGTTTTCGTATCACTTGAGTAACTTCCAATATCGTTGGTCGTGGGAAGACTGGGAGGGATGCGCTCAGCTTGATCCTGAACATCCTAAACCGAGATTCATCAGGGAGGTGCTCGGCAAGTGTCTTAGGTATGTCAAATATTCTTACAACTTTTAGTTCTACTAGCTTTCCGCCCACAACTTCACCAGCGTGGAGTTCTTTTATATCACGTTCCCAAGACAACCTTTCAAAAGTCTGGGATAAAAACTATCCTATGTTCTTTCTCAAGGTCAACTCCATCTCTGTTCCAAATCTCATTAAAATCAATTCAATGGTTTAGGCGTGAAAGCGTAACAGACAGACAGACAGTTACTTTCGCATTTATAATATTAGTAGGGATGCTTTTTAATCTATAACTAAATATAAAAAAGTTGATTCTATTTTGAATCAATTTTCAAATGTTTTATTAAATAAAGACTAATGCTGTTATATAGACAAATGTATTGGTGTATATGATTTTTGAGAGATAATGCAGATATACAAGTATTTTCAGTAACAATTATGCTTGTCAATTTTATATTTTATTTTAACATGTAATAATTAGATAAAATTTTCTTTCAAGGTTATCGTATCATCAAAGAATCAAAGACATGACGCCGGAATCTCTAGCAGCATATGTGCCTCTTAAACCTGAACCCATTTACAAATACGCCATGGAAGGAGCGGGTGAGTTATAGAATAATTAAATTGAATCATTTATAAAACATTTAATTACAGTTAACCTACTTATTTAGTATATAAATATTTACACTGGATGTAACAATATCTGCACAAGTTTCTTAAATGCCTCTAACATTGTTTTATCATATAACTGTTTATAAATTAAAGCAATAAGTTCAGTCTATGACATAGCCATTAATTCCAAGAAGCTGAATGGAGCTTTGTGGTCCGTTTCTACGTCATCATCAAATTCAGTGTCTCCATCATCATCCTGATTATCATCATCATCATCTTCATCATAATCATCATGATCGGATTGGTTTTGTTTACCGTCTAATAAACTAAATATATCTTCAAAGTCGTCTCCAGTTTTTGTATAATTTTCATAGTTGTAATCTTGATCGGTCTTGCTTCCTTCATTTTGCTGTGCATCGTCATCAAAGTTGAAATTAATTATTTCTTCTATATTACTTGCTGATGCAACTGTACCCGTTCTGCCTATTAAAGGTTGTGAAGTTATTACTTGAGTAATAGATTCTGATTCATCTGTTTTTTCTGTTGTAACAATATTATTTTTCTTCTTTTTACATTTAGTTTTGTTTTTTGCGTTTCCATCTGATGTTATTTTTATTGAAGATGGAGTTGTTTTGATATCTTCATTGTCTTCTGTTAGTGATGTATCTAATTTGGAATTGTTGGATTCATCAAATGAATTGTCCTCTTCGTTTGATGCTTGGAAGGGTACAACACTATTTGTTTCATATTGGTCTACAGTTTCTTCGATAGACGGAGTCATTTGTGATGTTGTCTCGCTCGCTTTTGTGCTACTAGATTCTGTAGTAGTAGTAGTGGAAGTTTTATCCGCATGGGCTTTTTCTCTGGCCTCGTCGATCGGTCGTGCAGTAGAAGACATATAGCCCTGGAAATTAGAGCCTTTCCGTCTGTGTGATGATGTTGTTGATGTCAATGTAGCTGTTGATTGGTTTCTTTGACTTGCATTCCATCGATCGTGTTTGACCGAGGTACCTTTGAGTATTAATGTTGACTGTCGGAAGCGATTTTTGTTTCTAGGTTCTTTAGATGTTAGTTTTTTTGTTGTAACTGTTGTTTCTGTAGACGCTGTTGTTGTTGTTGGTTTGGTTGTTGTTGATGTTGTTGTAGTGGAACTTAAAGTTGTTGGCTGTTGTGTGTGGTTTTGTAATTCTTTGTAAGTTTTCGTAGTTCCTGTTGGTATGGCTGTTGCAGCAGAACTTGCTTGTGGTGTCAGATCGTGTGTTGGTCTTTTCTTAATGTCCTCAGGTGCATTCGTAGTTGTCGTTGTTGTTGTTGTTGTTGTTCTCTTGTGCTTTTTAATCTTTTCTTCTTTTTTAAACTTTGGTGGCGGTCGCGTCCTTTTTTTAAGCGGAGTTTTCGTGGTTGTGCTGATGCTTGCCACCTTTTCTGTTGTAGACGTTACCTTTTTGGTCGTTGTTACTGTTGTAGACATGGGAGTAGTTGTTGTTTCAGCAACACGTACACCTTCTGTTTGTGACACCATTGGTGTTGTTTTTGTAAATGCTCCTAAAATATTTGCCCAATCCAATGTCTCAATTTCACTCGAAGTTAATGTCTGCGCTGTTATAATATCAGGTACTGTTGTACTAACGTGTTGAGATTTTGGTGTTTCATGTTTTTTTAACGGTTTTTTTCCATGTGATGAGTGTTTCCTACTTTTATTATCTTTCTTCTTATTGGTTAATTCTATATTGTTTGTTTTATTGTTTTCCGCGTAACCAACTGTTATTGGTCTGAATGCAGTATCCCCAAATGAATCAGGATCAGAAAACTGAACGTCCATGACTTGGGGGCTGGGTCGAAAATCTGTCGGTCTGTTAGGTCTATGTGGCTTAGAAATATGGGCATATTTTAATGGTGGCATGGGCTTAAATGGTTTCTTATCCATCGTAACAAAAACTCCAGGCGGTGCATTGTATACGGGTGGCCTTATATGATCTGAGAAATAATTCACCTTATAGGGCTTATGCTTATTATGCGTTATCGGATAATTTAGAGTATCAGACGGATGTGTTGTATTATCAAAATTTTCAAAAGAGATTGGTTGCGTCGCTTCTATAGAATAATCTCGTATGGGTGAAATTGGTGGTAATGGAGTTGGCAATACAGCTGGGCGGTTCGTCTTCGAGCCTTGGACTGGTCGCGGTTCCATTCTTTGGTCAAATGGGTACAATGGGTACAGGTTACTGTTCGCAGTTGTGAATGTACTTAAGTCCTGGTACTGTTGAATTGAATTAAGTGGTGGCAGGATCGGTGGTGCTTGAATGGGCAGGTTAAAGTTCGGTTTATAGGGATATGGTATTTGATGATGATCATTGTGAACGCCCCCGTGATTTATCTTCGGGTTTTGGTAACCAACTGGTGCACCGTATGGGTTATGTTTGTGTTTTGTGGGTTGAGGATTGTAAGGATTTGAATTATCGTTAGAGAAAAGTGATGAGAATAATGAATCAAAACCTTGGAAGAACTGTCTTCTACCGATTTGTTTGTCGGGTGCTATGTTTCTGTGAAACCATATCGCCCTCTCAGGTCTTCTGGTTTGAGTTTTCGGTGTGTCAAACTTTCGGTATTCCTGTGGTTTATCTACTATTCTTCTAGGGTAATTTTCACGCACTGTGTATGTTATAATAGGATTTTCTTGGACCTTCTTCGGTTTCTTAGGTGTCTGGGATGAAACGGAAAATGTTAGCTCATAATGATATTTGCCTGGAGATGTTTCGTGATCTCTCTGTCTCACTCTCTTAACAGACCAGAATGCTCTCACCCCTTGGTTACATTTGTCATCGTTGCAAGTTTCTTTGGATTTTTCGTCTTCAGCGAAGGAAAATCCTTTCTTATCTTCTAAAAGTCGTCCCTTCGCCATGATGGTGACGTCACCAACGGCCGGTTCCTCTTCCGGTAATCTTTTGAACGGTGCATTTTTTATTTTATCCCATAGTCCTTGGTCCTCGGTCTCTTTCGGATCGTAGTTTCCAGTTCTGCTGTCAGATGTATCGATGTCAACTTTCGTCATGAGTTGTTTAATTTTATCTTTAACTAGGGTTAGGTAGACGCTATGTCTGAGAGCGTCTTCCCAGTAATGTGCTGGTACTGCTGCTATTGACGGCGGTTTTTCTGTCACAAAAGTCTCATGTAATGTTCCGGCTCGACTCTCACGTATGTTGTTATTCCATTCATCAAGCGGGATAGGCGTCGGCCGGAAATCATAGTTCTGCCCGCGTATCCCGACTTGTGTCTGAAATGAGAAACAAAATAATAATAAATCATAACTAATCGTACATAAGATTGCTATTAGTATTGTAATTGCTGTTAAGTTATTCTAATATGCGTTCGAAAGTAAAATGCCGGTTGGCGGGAAAGTGCGCTAAGATAGCGTGCAGTTTTCGTTGCGTGTTTGACGAACGAAACATCCCTCGCGATTTCCCATCTTGTTAATACAATAAATATATTTAGAACGTACTCATTGGCTGCATATTTGTTCAAAGGATGACAATTATCGATTTAAATTTTACGATCATATATTGAATGTATTTTTTTCTGTCCGTACTTTGATAGTATGTTAGCGTTTCTGTAACGCTTTATTTATTTTCATCCGAGATAACATCTGGACCTAGATGCTTAAGCTCCGTGGAGTTGAAACGTAATAACGAAGACGAAATTTGCATTTCATTTTCATGTCAAGGGTGTGTCTTTATAGAACATTGTTTTTTTTCTTTTTCCCTCCTCTAATTTTAATCCCTACTAATATTATAAATGCGAAAGTAATTCTGTCTGTCTGTTTATCTGTTACGCTTTCACGCCTAACCACTGAACTGATTTTAATGAAATTTGGTACAGAGATGGAGTTGACCTTGAGAAAGAACATAGGATAGTTTTTATTCCAGACTTTTGAAAGGTTCTCTTGGAAACCCGATATAACCGAACTCCACGCGGGCGAAGCTGCGGGCGGAAAGCTAGTTCCATATAACTTTGAATCTGGGAACTTGTGTATTATTACTTTTTAAACATTTCTTTCCTGGTTTAATTGTTATATATTTAATGTCAGTTAGATTTATTTAATTTAAATCAATGAGCTTTAGCATTTTTTTATTTCTATTAAATTTTTCATTCGCACTGGAATCGTATAATATTTCGCCAATGTCGAAGCTTACGTGTCATTGATTGAAACGCGCACGTTTTAATTTCTTATTTAAGACGTCATTATTTCATTAATTGACGTAGGAAATTAATTTTCACCAATTTTTATCTCAATTATAATTGACTGAAAATAGCTTATGACGTATGATGTCTTCTAGAAACTATCTCTTATACTTTTTTACAATTTCAGACTAATCTTTCAGTTTTTTAATTCTATGCACGTATTCATTTTAGTAACAAATATTCAAATATTTATATATAGATTAATATATATATTTTTTCAAAGAATATATATGGTAATTTTAATTAAAAATTGCCCTAGTTTTATGGGAATATCGCATAAGACAATGCTCTAAGGTCATTAGTATCTTGACATGTGCCGTGTGATTTGACGCTAGTCAGTTGTAAAGCCTGATTTGTGACTAGTAAAAATCATACATGATTACTGTATTACTAAAATCATGTTTGTCATGTTATTGCAACACGTGTTGATGATATCTTGATTAAATAATATGTATAAACAAAATTTAACCGTCTGTATGTCATGAAGAAAATATAGAAAATATCCGTCTGTTGGGTTCGATTTTGGGTTTTTTATTATACTCACTAAAAAAACTTCAAACCTTAATAAGGCTAAAGGAATTAATTTTTCTTTATTATAGTAATATTAGAAAAAAATATATAAAAAATTTCGTAGTAATATGATTTTTTTAAGACAAGTAACAGATCAATGCGTGCTTAATCCACTCCACGAGTGTTTCTTTCTAAGCACGCAAATAAAAGTCGCTAACAAATATCAATCACAAAACAATTTAAAACTACACAACCAAAACTGCGTCGATACACAATATAACATCAAAATAATTCCTCATAATTAAATAATTATAACTATTATAAAATACTAAATATATAAATATTGTATTGTTAAAAATGTTTTGATATAAAAATATAAATATTTAACAATAAATAAATATAAACACGCACATGCACACACATAAAAATATTTATAAATATTCCGTATATATTTTGTACTCACAGTGATAATGATGACACAGTAAATAGTGTACATATTAAACACGCCTCGAATGAGCCGCAGGCTACGTTGAACTGACTGTAAAGACTAACAATTACGTCGTATTATGATTTGATACGTACGATCGTGATGCACTATTGGATATATCAAATATATAGGCTTTATTATTTTTATATATGTATATAAAAAGTTATTTAATTGTCTCTAATTCTGTACGTAACTAAATGAATTGAATGTTAGAAATTATACTCCAAAAACAGTGATATTTTTAGACAAAAATATAATATGTATATATTTCAGTTCAATAAAAAAAATCTCTAATAGTTAATGTAAACTAATTCTTTATTCGGTCACGAAATTTCGAGCTAAATAGTTGAATATCTAAACAAAATTTCTCATCAATAGGTTTCTTAAAAATCTCACCAACGCTAGAATTGTGTATAATAAATCAAAAGTTATATAATTAGGTGTGTATTAAGTTAGAAGAAACATCCTCGAGAGGAAATGCGTTTGATTCACTGATAAATATCTAATGATAACGATCTACGAGGTGTTAGTACAATACTATGGTTCACCTTTGTTTTGTAATCTTTTTAATTCCGATGACTAACTTACATACTGCGTCTTAACAATCTTCTACCTCGCAATTTCCCAGCTATAGCCAGGGTCTGCCTTACATGTTGTGAATAGTTTAGGCTATTTGTTTTTACGACCGGCCGCCTGCCTGACATCAACCCTCTTTTGGGAATCAACTTTAATCAGTGATGTCTAAATAGTCTTAGAAAGTACATATGACTCGGAAAAATCACATTGGTACTCGCCCGGGCCAGGATCGAACCCCGTGTCTTAACAATATAACTGTATAATTTGCTTCAGATATTTATTTTTTACCGGTTTTTTGCTCTAGGAATTTTATTTTCATTAACCATATTAATAGCTTATGTTTTCTGAATAAAATTAAACAAGAAATAGATTGAAAAACTCATCAACATGTAAGATTTGAACTCGCAAATTCGGGAATATCTGTCCCATCCTATTTCCTAATTCCAATCAACGAATTAAGCATTATATATATTAATATATTTTTTCACTCACAGACTTTCCCTTTGAAATCAATATATAAACAGGTTCATGTTTTGAACATATATTTTCAGTTTTCACTAATGATACATGCGTTGATGTCATGATAATGATTCATTAATATATTAAGGAAGTAATTGCATAGTTTGTTTGTTGTCTTTGTTATTTTTAAATAAGAATAGTTGTTGTTATAAAAACAGGAGTGGGACACGCGAGTGAAATCGTGTAGTACTTTCAGTGTGTTGGGCGGAATGCTTTGGAAGAAATAGTATTTATATCGATTTAGACTATTGGTTTTTGGACTGAAAAGACTTTTTGGTTAATAATTAGGCATATAAATATAAAATTTGTTAGTGTTAGTTTTTTGACTTTAAAAGGACTAATTTCGGGAGTAGGCCCTTGAATTATTTTTGGTGAGTATAATGTATAACCACTTTGAAAGATTTCTGTTAAATGACATATTTAATTTAGTTCATAAATACGATTGAATTTCCTAAATTATAAAATATATCAAATTGTTTGTTATGAAAAATCTTGCATAATGTGTCTCAACGAAGTTAACATACTACGAGGGGAGGTCAATAAGTTCGCGGAATGAGCGGGAAGGGGGTTGAAATTTAACACGAAACTATTTTTCCTTTTCAATATAGTCTCCCTTAACCTTAATACATTTTTCGGATCTCACAAATAATTTATAAATACATTCGAAAAAAATTATTTATCTTGGCTATCAAAATAGGCCGAAATTGCGGACTTGACTTCTCAAATATTTTTCACCGCAGCTTTTTTTTTTTCATTTTTGAAAACAAATAATAGTCGCTGGGGACTAAGTCTAGACTGTAAGGTGGGTGGTGTAGTTTTTCGAGTCCGCATCGGTGAATGGCAGCCGTCGCAACATGGCACGTGTGGACTGTTGCGTTGTCGTGCAAAAGGAGCACACCTTTTGACAGCTTTCCTCTTCTTTTTTCCTTGATAGCTTCTTTCAATCTATCTAATAAAGAAGCGTAGTACTGTCCCGTTATAGTCACACCACGATCTTTATAATTGATCAGCAAAATACCTTCTGTATTCCAAAAGACAGTCGCCATGATCTTTCCGGCCGATTGTGACACTTTAAACTTCTTTGGAGGAGCTGTGCCTTTTTTATGCCACTGTATCGATTCTTGCTTCGATTCAGGTTCATAGTGGTGAACCTAGGTTTCGTCACCAGTAAAAATCCGGTCCATAACTTCGTCCTTATTCTCTCCACAGAGCTTCAAAAACTGGCGAGAACACTCGACACGATCGCTCTTTTGAAGTGGCGTGAGCATTCTTGGAATCCATCTTGCACTGACCTTAGTCATCCCAAGATGATGATGTAGGATATTAAAAATGCTTTTTTCAGATACTCTAACCATTGCTCCAAGCCGTTTCTTCTTCAACCAGGCATCTTCCAATATAAGTTTTTCTACTTTTGCGACGATTTTCGGTGTGGTGGCCTCAATCGGTCGTCCGGAGCGGGCGTCATCTTCAATGGACTCTCTTCCTTGTTTAAAAAGTCCATGCCACTTGTAAACCATGGTTTTACCAGGGGCAGAGTCCGCGTAAACTGATAACAGCTCTTCAAAAATTATCTGAGCGGATTTTCCTTGCTTGGTGAGGAACTTAATAACGGCGCGGTGTTCAATTTTCTCCATACTCACTGACTTCTTCCCGATTCACTTGTTTGCAGGTCAATAACTCAAAAGTTAATGACCCGATTTGGTTCAAACTTGGTATATATACTATTAATGAGGTGTTGAACAAGTTACTACCTGGACGAGTAAATCAACCCCCTCCATCCCCTCCATTCCGCGAACTTTTTGACCTCCCCTCGTATATAGATCTTTCGATAGACATAGAATTACTATGTAATAGTTAATTAAAAAAATCTTTTATAGATCTTTTTTTATATAAGTATGACGTTTTGTCCTTTAGTTTCTATGATAGATTGAATAACAAAAATAAATGAAATATTGCTTAAGTTTAGGTGTAATTCATGAAATGTTAGGAAAGGCGAAATTATCAGTCCCTAAGACTGAGAGTTTAAGATAAAGTAGATAATTTGCTGGCATTACATCGAAAGAGAGTGGCTTTAATTAATTTTATTCTTTATTCTCAATGGCGAACGACGTAAGAGATTGACTAATGCCCTGATCATTACGGTTTACACCGTGCTTTGATCGTGTGGTTTTTTAACCATAATAAACAAAAAATATCTCATACTAGCTTTCCACCCGCAGCTTCGCCCGCGTGGAGTTCGGTTATATCGCGTTTCCAAGAGAACCTTACAAAAGTCTGGTATAAAAACTATCCTATGTTCTTTCTCAAGATCAACTCCATCTCTGTACCAAATTTCATTAAAATCAGTTCAGTGGTTTAGGCGTGAAAGCGTAACAGACAGACAGATAAAGTTACTTTCGCATTTATAATATTAGTAGGGATTTATAAGAAAAGCTATTTAGAAAAACTATCAGGTGATTATACTTTAGTACTGATAAACTTTGTTAACTAAATACGTACAGTCTTTACGTTTATATTGACCATGACATATATAAAATTTTAAATAGCCATAACTGATTGTTAGTAGTGAGTTTTATATATTAACTAGTACTAATGCACTAGTTAATAATTCCAACCAGTATGCCTATTTTCCCACAGCTAGTGCTAAAGTTACCAAATCATTTATTTTTACATTCACAAGCCATTAACTCTGAGAAATATATCTGATATTAATCATAGTGAAGTATTCAAATTTTTTATTTTATTATGTTTTATATTATGCCATATTCTAACTCCTTTGTTAGAGGCACTAATGTGAATATGAAATATTATGTTTCGTTTGAAACATTATTTTTTGTTATTCTTGTTTATAATAACAGTTTCTAATAGAAGATTTAAAAAACATCTGTAGTGATTTTTTATTATTTAAACAAGTATGGAATTAAAGTAACAATCATGATAAATAAGCAATAAAAAGGAACATAAATGTTACAAGGGGAGTACTAATTATAATATAATATTATCCTTAGAATCATTTTTATGATTGATTATAAATAATTATAATAATGTAACGTTTAAATACTGGCTTCAGCGATTTCGTAAAACATTACTGAAAGTAATGCTAAATATTAAAAAATAACTCTGAAACTGTACCTCGAACAAAATCATTTTAATTTTCAAGATATTTCGTATTGCTATATAGAGCAGAATTATTGTAACTAATCTAATATCTATCTTTGCAGCTTCTCTCCCAGGCACAGAAGCCGCTCATCAATTAGTTGTCTGCGTCCGTAATAAATGTACGCCTGAAGAAGCGTTGAATGTGCTTCGTGAACTACCGAATCCTCTACGCGAGGGTGACGCCAACGCCGCTCACACAGCCTACAACCCTCTCAAGATTGACGTATTTGTTCAAACACTGCTGAACCTCGGCAGCAAGAGCATCTCACATAGTTTCGCCGCTATATCTAAATTCCATTACGTATTCAAGGTAAGATATATGATTTAGCTCAAAATTAGCTAAGATAATTAAATTTGACCTATATTATATCTCATATTCAATATAAAGACAACTTTTCTTCTTCTACCTGGCAATTTCTCAGCTTTAGCCAGGGTCTGTCTTACATGTTGTGAATAGTTTTGGCTAATTGTTTTTTTTTACGACCGACTACTGGAACATCAATCCTCTTTGGGAATGCATCAATCAGCGATGTCTAAATACTCTTAGAAAGTACATATGATTCGGAAAAATCACATTGGTACTTGCCCGGGACAGGATCGAACCCGCGCCCTTGTGCATGAGAGGCGGGCCTTTTAACCACTAGGCCATCACTGACTTGTATTAAATCTCTGATCCAGTTATATTATTTACATCAATATAAGTAAAGATTACTATTTGTTTATTAAAATCGTTATATTTATAACAGATTCTAGCTGAATCAGAAGAAGCTCAGATATGTGTTCTTCGCAATGTTTGGGAGTTATGGCAGAGGCACAGTCAGATGGTGTGCGTTTTGGTCGATAAAATGTTGAAGACTCAGATCGTCGAATGCAGCGCTGTGGCTACATGGCTGTTCTCAAAGGAAATGGCTCCATACTTCACTCACGGATATCTATGGGAGATATTACATCTCACTATAGATAAGATGAACAAACACGTGTCCAAATTGAGTAAGTTTGATTTCTACAATAGTAAAATAAGAAATTTTTTGAAGCGGTTTATTAATTTGGTGATATTACAGGTAAGGAATTACAAGAAGCAAGGGAGGCGTTGGCCAGAGCTGATTCAAGCAGTTCAGAATCAGAAGACGAAAGTGGCAGTAAGAAGAAGAAAGATCAAGATAAACCAACGGAAGAAGTAAATATATTGATATTATATAAAGGATAAGTTGAATTAAATATTGCTATATAAATAACTCTCAAGATAAACACTCATCATCATTAAATGAGTACTAAGACTTTAGCGAGTATTCATTAAAATGAAACTAATATTTTAGGATTGACTAAAACTTATATTTTTAAAAACTTCATACGGTCACAACGTTGGCTGCAAAGGAACTGAAACGTCGCGAGTATGTAGTTATAAAAAAAATGCGTTAAGTAATCCGGAAATACTAGTTTCATTTAAGTTAATTAAAGTTTAACAACATTATTAGTGACGTTTAAAAATCACGAGACTGGAAAAAAAGAACCAAGAAATATTCCAATATTTTCTTAGCATTTAATAAAAACTGAATTTGTCTTGGCCACTTTCTCATTTCTAAATCATATCAGTCGTTATTTATCTGTAACATATAAACCAAAAATTTAATTTTCCTCAACATTCCATTATAGTAAATAACATTTCTGAACTACATACAACATATATCATACATGTATCGATTATTTTTCCAGGCGGTAGAGCGTATGGAAGAACGCCTAGAAATGGCTCACACGGATCAAAAGCGTCTGTTCCTGATCGTATTCCAGCGGTTCATAATGATCCTGTCTGAACACCTGGTGCGAGCCGACACAGACGCCAGGGACCCTCACACACACTGGTACAGGGCCACGCTAGCCAGGCTTCGGCAGGTCTTCCTACTTGTGAGTATACATACTTACATGTAAAATATATAAGAAAATCCATCATACAAAATCTTCTTCTTCTTCTACCTGGCAATTTTCCAGCTATAGCCATGTCTGCCTTACATGTTGTGAATAGTTTTTTGGCTCATTGTTTTTACGACCGGCTGCCTGCCTGACATCAACCCTCTTTTGGGAATTAATCCATCAATCCGTCATACAGAATATTCAATATATGTATATTGTATGAAACAACCCTATGATTGTAATAATATAGATTTTGTACAAATAGATATGGCAGTAATGTAAAGAAACTATGCTTAAACACTTACACTGATGTATTCGAGAATATAAAAAGAATTTATAAAATATTTATTTTTAATATCATTGAGTTTATTAAAAACTAGTTTTTGCCCGCGACTTCGTCCGCGTTCATTTCGAAATTAGAAATATAAATATGTATAACTGACCATATGAACTCTATTCCACCCTAGAGGGCCTAAATAACCAGATATTGAAATTTATTTAGATTTTTTTTAGATCAAACAGAATTAAATATCCCATGTCCGTCTCCTGGTTCTAAGCTATCTTTCCACCAATTTTCAATTATATCCCTATAGCAATTCTTGAGTTATAAATAGTGTAACTAACACGACTTTCTTTTATATATATATAATATAGATCCATAAAAATTTTAATACTGCATTAAAACTTCCAGCATAATTATATATATTTATTTGTTCCAGCATCACGAACAAGTGCAGAAGTACAGCAGTACGTTGGAAACGCTGTTATTCACTCAAGACCTGGACCCACATATTTTAGACGTCTTCCATCAATTCGTAGCACTAACAGCATAATCTCATACAAATGACGAATTAATAAAAAATGAAGGTCATCTAAATTTCAAAAATTATCTTAAATTCATGCAGAACCAGTTTAAAAAGAACTATGGTACTTCATATAAAGAAAGTTTTGTTTTATAAGCATTTAGGATGTGACTTGACTGACGTGTGGTAAAAATAAAACAATTGCTATCAAATATTTATATAATTCATCACGACAACTAAATATCATATGAAAACCAGATTTAAAGTCTTATGTAAATAAAGTTGAATAAAAAAATATATTGATTTTATTTTGTTATATAAGAATTATTGAAGGAATGATAATAGTTCTTGAACGTCTTGCTTGGAGCCGAGGTAGCAAGGAGATCGTTGGTGGATGGAAGTAGGTTCGATGTCCAGGATGGGTATAGAGCCGTTGGATGCTAACCCGCCCGCCTCAGTCACGAGGAACGCCATGGGATTACACTCGTATAGCAGACGAAGCTGGGAAATAAATCATAGTTCATTCTTAATAAAACACCCTGTATACATTATTCTTAAAAAAATATTATGTACATATTACTCTTATAAAAACATTTTGTATATAATAATCTTAAAAAAAACTCCGTTTATATCACAAAGTATTCAAAACGCTAGTGCCAGCAATGTTAGATTGGGAAGTTAGGTTGCTTTTGTTAGATCTTATGTATATAAAAATGAATTGCTGTTCCTTAGTCTCACTAAAACTCGAGAACGGCTGAACGGATTTATCTTATCTTAGTCTTGAAATGTTCGTGGAGGTTCAGGGAAGGTTTAAAAAAAAATGATTCGTTTCCGGGAAAACCAATAACAGCCCTTTTCTATTTCCCATACAAACGGTTTTTTTTGACATTAGATTTGACAACTAAGTAATATGTCAATCATTCTGTCGCACTTCAAAACACGGAGATTTATGGCTTAAAGGTAAACTCCCAAAAAAATAAATAAAAACATATTTATTTATCGATTGCGGCAGTACGAAGTCTGCCGGGTCAGCTAGTACAACTATAATTTTTACTAAAACTTTGATTTCATACTAAACATTAATTATGACCGGTTTTTATGTCCATCAAAAAATTGTAAATTTGTTATATTAAGAAATATAACTCAGAAGTAAAATCACTATAAGCAGTACGAAGATTTGAAAGAGAAGCTAGCTGTTGTAAATGTATTTTTCGTATAAAGACTCACTTTTCCTTTGGGCGCAGATGTAGTGGCCGGGTATATGAATATGCCTCCATACTTGATAGTCCTATGAACGTCAGCTACCATAGACCCAACGTATCTCGCTCCATAAGCTTTCCCTGTCTTGGGACGCTTCTTCTCCTCTATGTAGTTTTTCAGCCCCTCAGACCACTCCGCCGCATATCCTGTGCAGGTTTAAATACAAAACAATCAATATACATATACATTTTCTTTTAAAAACTATTTGTAAGCATATTAACGTATATGTGTATTTCATTATCATATTAGACATCGCAAAAATATATGTTGAATTACTTTTATAAGAACGTATTTGTTATAAATAGTAATATTTCCTGTTTTAAGGGCCAAAATTTATTATATATTTTTGGGTTTATAATGAAGAAACTGTCGTATTAAAACATATTTATCAACCTACCCTCATTTATGGAATATATTTTTCCTTTCTCTGGTATTCTCATATTGGGGTCAGTGAGAATGAATTCTCCAATGGAGGGGTCGTACATGAACCCATTAACTCCCTTCCCCCGTCCAATGCCGAGCACCATCATGGTTGCTGATCCATACAGAGCATAACCTGCTGCAACCAATTGGTTGCCAGGTCTGAGAGCGTCGGCTTCTATAGGCTCGCCTTCAGATGACTTTCTGAAATAAATTATCCATTTACACGATAAATAACAAGCATATTATATAGAATAGGGGTTCTATGTACTGACTTAAGAGCTCTATTCTCCATAAATGTACAAATTAATTGAGTAAAAAATATGTATATAAAAGTAATATTTGTTACAAAACATATTTTACCCCTTACACAAGTATGATCACAAATTTTAACTACAGACAGTTGGTTTCCATTCATATAGTCAAGTTGATAGAATCGAGTGAGTAAATTTATAAATGAAAAACTGAAAACTGTATTTCGAGGATACAAACACCAAAACAAAAAAACAATATCCATATTTATATATGAAACATTTTTTATACATATGTATATAATATTAGGGTTAGGTTCATCAAACTCACTTGTAAATAGCGAATATCGACCCGACTGATACAAGACAGTCGATGTTTGAGGATCCGTCCAACGGGTCGAAGCAAACTATGTATTTGCCGCGTCTTTCCGTTTCCACCTAGTAATAAAATGTTACATATGTTTAATAATATCATACATAGTAAGATTTCACATTTCGTCTGTCCGTGATCACTTTTGCTTAAAAGTAACCAAAACGCCGGGAGAATACAATAATAAAATACGCGTAATATAATCCGAAAAATATTATTTTTATTTTTATTATGTATATATAAAAGATATTGAATACTTTAAGACTATTGTCGATGTGCGTAATGATAGGTATTTATGAAATAAAAGTAACCTGTGTTGTTTTTCTTTTTATGTTCAGTTATTTAAATAAAATTTGGAATTACCTAATCAGATTTACATTACATTTTTGTTTTTAAATTACATTCAAGAGCACAGATATAATAAATTATTTTTCTAGAATACAATAATAAATTTTGGATGTTATTTTACGAAAGTTAAATAGTTTGCTCCTTAAAAATTATTAAATTGATGAACTGAAACAATATTTTTAATTTTACAGCATCCTGTAATTAATTTATAATTATTGAATATCACAGTAACCTTATGTGATAAATTAAGTTTATAATAAGTATTATCACATATATATAAATATATTGAGGTAAATGTTATGTTGTTTTACAATGATAACCGGATGTAAGGTCCCGTGAGGTGAAATTTCGTCATAATACTTCGACTTTGACCAATTATGATTATAAAATAAACGAATTGCGATATTTTAACCGAATATACACGATATCTTTGGTTATTTTCCTTAATTTGTTATTGTATCTTCTTTTTTTAATTCGATAACTAAAATGACATTATATCAAAGTCAAGGACGACGGCTTAATCCATAATATTTTTATAACAGGATTTTTTTTAATTATGTAGAGCACCCATAAGCAAAGGTTTATTCTCTTCCAATCAGATATTCGACTATACTTTCTTTTTACCTATGTTTTATACTTCTACCCAGTAGATCATCTAATTCTTATGTTCAAATATTTTTAGTAATTTTATTTAACTACAAAATATATAACGAAACAGAAATACTTTATATAGTTTTTTTAATTAGTAAAACCAGATCCAACCCATACTTTAATAACAAATTTGTTCTCTTAAGTATTAAGTTTAGATATTAATAACTTATTGTCTTGAATGATTTCTATTTTAATACGTACTATCCCTTTTCTAGTATAAAAACAGTAATAACCATACACACCTGAATAGCGGTTGTGTTTTCTTCCGAAACGAGTAGGCATGTTGTGAAAGAAGACTTGAGCATATTGATAAATAGATCATTAGACAGTACATCGAGTTTCTTAACTTCTTCACCTTGGACGTTTGTGTTGCCCGAGATTCCATGACTATAAATTAAACGCAACAATAAATAATAATAAATTTCTCAAAACAGTTACTTGAAACGCATTCGTCAAAATAAAAACAATCTTCATACTTAGCTAACGAAACTTAAGTATTTTTGTAAATGAATTTAAAGTTCTTTTTAAATATGTTCCATTGTTTAGAACTAGTGTACTGATTGCACTTAAAACTATAACGTAAAAGTTACATAGTGAAAACTAACAGTTTAGCAATGCCGGCTTTCCTGACAGCGGATTGTATAGCCTTCACAGCTGTTTGTATTGAATTCAAAAGTTGTGTCAGATCCCCGGTCGCAGAGGGCGCCGTACGTTGCTGAGCCAAAACCCATCGGGTCAAGGTCATAGCGTTTACATCAAACGCCGGCCCTTGTTGCGACATTTTAATTTAATAATTATAACACTATCACAAAATGGCAGCACGTTGTAATGACGGCGCGGCACTGGCTGTGCCGTTGTTACCACTCAAAAAATAGAATGTTATTATCATTTCTTGAAGTTATCTAGTTAGTTGTACTACATGTTCAACCAGTTTTTTCGTATTGTAAACTTCAATAAATAATGGATCGTATTTGCTCGGAATAAAGTGCATTTTTGGAGACACTGAAAAAATGGGCGTGTGTCTGACGCAATTTTTTGAATGTTAAGAAGTTTCTTATTTAAATATACTAGTTCTCTTATACCGGATTTATTTAGCTTCATATATAAATGTCGTAGCAACATGTAGTTCTAAAAGGTGATCTTTTAAAAAATATCTAAATTTATAAATGAAAGAACTATCTTATAAGATTAAAATTCAATTTAAATGTAATTATAATTAAATTTGTTTTAAGAACTTTCATATATTTAATGGAAGATATCCTCTAAAATGCAAGGATATACGGTATACATTTTAAACACAATGTGTGTATACCAATTCTTCTTCTTCTTCTTTAGTTAGTGGCGTTTCCTTATAGATTTCGCCAATGGTATACCAATTAAACAATTTAAATGTCTTCATGTTCAAAGTCGTGTACCTGTTAATAACTCCGTAAAAATCATTATGAATGGAATTCATTAGAAGTTACACATAGTTTTTGATGTTTAATGAAAGAAAGACATATTTTATTTATTTGTTAGCGAAAACATGTCAAATGTGAGAATTCATATCTTTTAGCATCAATTAGTCTGAACATACATTTTTTTATTAATTTTGTATATGTCATTTATTTCTATGATGAATTAATATTTAACATTAAATCCTTTATACAGGAAACAATATATCCATTATCCTTTTGCCTTTCGAAATATCTTCAAGATTCAAAAATGAGTAAAAAACAAGCACTAATTACACCGAAATATTGATAAAATAGCATATAAGTAGTGTTTTATTCCATAACTGTGGCTTTTTGCATAATGAACATATTATGTTATATATTCCTTTTGCATTTGTGAGAGTCATCAGTGAAATAAATTATAGCAACAATTTCTTTTTAATCTTTAACCATAATGTCAAGTCGATCCTTATATCTTTATATGTCAGACGTCAAGTGTCAAAAAGGCTTGAAAGTTTTTAGTTAAATAAATAATAAAAGAATTATAAAAAGATGGCACCTAAACTAAAATTCGCTGAAGGTAATTATGTGATATTTTTAATAAGTTCTGTTTAAATACCGCTAACGATTTATGTCATGTTTCAGGTGAAAAAGTGTTGTGTTTTCACGGTCCACTCATATATGAGGCGAAATGTCTTAAAAGTTCAGTTACAAAGGACAAGCATGTCCGATATTTGATACATTACGCCGGTTGGAATAAAAAGTGAGTTAAAAGTTGCATTTGTATCACTTTTTACAATTTACTCTCGAGTAATCGCCATGTCTTTTATTGTTGCTTATTTCCGCTTTGGAACTCTTTGTTGTTTTTACTATTATCTCTGACAAGATATGTAGACTCATCTAAGATATTAATTTAGTAAATTTCATATAAATTATACTCAAATATATTCTTTGCTTTATAGTTGGGATGAATGGGTTCCGGAGAGCAGAGTATTAAAATACAATGAAGCAAATGTGCAACGACAAAAAGAAGTGCAGAGAGCACATTCTGCACAACCAGCCAAGACAAAGAAAAGTTAGTACACATTTATTGTAATTATATTACTTTATGAACCAAAATATATACATACAATTTTAAGGAACAAATAACATAAAACAGGTTAGTCAAGAGACTTTTTATTAAGTTTTATTCAACAAACATTAATCATCTCTTTAAGATTCAAGATTGTGACTATACTCCAGCCACATTCGATCTGGAATTTTAGTAATCAAACCATGAGTCATCATAATTAGGGTTTATACACTCTTAATAAGAGATAATTATTATTATAATTACAACTATACTCATTATAACACAATTTCCTGTTTAAACACAAAATTTTTAATTTCATATAGAATCCAAAAATTTTATTTAGCTGGTCAATACATAATTTGTATGAAAGCTTAAAATAAAAGTTTAAATTTCTTTAATTACCACTATAATATTACTACAAAACTAACAACCCTATATTTTAATACTGACCTAAAGAAATCTCAGGTTTGTAACATTTGAAGTGTTTTTTAAGCAATTGGCAGATTTAGGAAGGTATATTATAATAGCGATAATAACTATTTATATTTAATAATATACGTATTATCATATAATTTAAATTAAACATTTAACTACTATGATACAATTAAACTAAGCAATTATGATAGAATTAATGTTAAATGATTTCTAAGACGCTATTAATTATAATCATAAAAAATGTTGTATTTCTATTTATAATAAAAATATATACTGATACACTACTCATCAATTTTAATTTTCATTAACATCAAAAATAATTGTTGTACATATTTCTAAAAATGTTTTGAGCATCTGGCTGACGTTGGTTGCTAAGCTACGCTTTGTTATTAAGCATTCCACATCGAATTTGGCTGGAGTATAGAAACCTAACAATGTCATATTTTGTTACACATTTCATTGAAAATAATGTAGTTACTTATTATATTATTATGATTAAATAAATATATTGTATCATCTTCAGCACCGGCAAAAGGTCGGAGATCGGAGGCAGCTGCTAATTCTACTCCTGCTAGAGAGGAATCAAGAGCTTCAACACCTGCTGGTATGAAATAGTTTATTATTAACTCAGCGGGAAGCGCACCCCATATACCAACACTGACTGTCACTACTGGGTAAAAAATACTACAATAATATTAATGTAAGAACTAGAGTTCTTTTATAAGTAATTAAATATAACCAATTTTTATATTATATTGTGTTACATTTTCAATTAAACAAGACAGTTGGAAACTAATAACGCTTGGTATAATATGTAACATTTGAAATTTTAAAACATAGCCCAAAAGCTCAGCCATTTTGTGCACAAAACGAAATATTTGTTAGTGTGGCTGGATGGCTGTTCCCTGTTGTTTATTCGTAATATTATTATTTTGCTCGCCATTACCACCAAGCAGTGGCGGCTGGTGGGTAATCTTCGGCCGCTCGTGCGGCGCTCGAGAACCGACTCATTACTCGGTACATTTCTATGAACTATGTTTTGTTTCACGCGTCAGGCGTATTATTTCGTATTTCATACAAGATGTATTAGCAGTTCTCGTGCACTCGCCGAAGCGCACGATATGAGTTAAGTATGCGCTCAAACTTTTTGACCATAATATTAGGAAATTTCATTTTTTATACGTTTTCATATGTTTAAAAAATAAATGTTAAAATGGTAATTTAAAAATTAAGATGAAGTAATATTTTGTAATTTTTAAATCTTTTGAATTGGTGGTTCAGCGCACGAGTGCACTTAAGGCCTCGGCCTCGAATTTTGCGGGCAGCGGAGCGGCGGCGGCGGCGGCACGGAATCGCATACTGTTCTCCAAACTAGCGGGCAGCGGGCACCGCTGCATTCGAGGGTCGGTCCATTTGATTATACGCGTAAGATCCTGCCGCTCCCGCTGCCGCTCCGCTGCCCGCAAAATTCGAGGCCGAGGCCTAAGGTGTACAGCCGCCACTGCCACCAAGTATTATTTTACTTTTCATAAATGTATGTAGGCTGGTTTAAGATGGAAGATTTACACTTAATTTGTATTTTGTGGCAATACAAGAGACACAGCCAACACCTTCAAGTAATCTCACGATTTTCTTTATTAGTCGATCCGTCGAACATCTGTCGAAAGGTATCTAAAACGGCGCCGCACAAATTTACTTACAAAAATAAATATGTATTTTCGAAAGTATGCACTATGTGGTAAATTTTACCCGGTAGCGCCTCCCGCCGAGTTAAAAACCAAAACTATATAAAAATTATACATATATACAATACAAAACAATAAAGAGTTTCTTTCGAGAATTCTATCTAGTCAAATAAAACCACAGAAAACCCAAAAATATGTCTGCTTATATAAATATATTGAAATAATATTTGATTTAGAGTTTAAAATAATATATGCATGTGTAAGAATCAATTACCTCTTTAATATTTCAAATATTTTTCATAGCTATATCATCTGTAGTTTGCTAAAAATTTTTTTGTTTATTCTATGCTTTTTATGATTTATTTGTATTATGTAAAATAGTAATAAATGATTAAAGATGCATATTAAACTGCAATTTTTAATGCTTGATAAAATTAAGAGATGTCTTGTATTTAATATTTTTTGTAGGAAAGGATGTTGAATCAACTCCCGCCCCCACTAAAGCTTCAAAAACTCAGAGTAAAGATGTTCCTGCTGACTCCGGCTCAGATCAGCCCAAGTAAGTTATGTTTTTATAGTATTTTATATAAATCAATATTTTTAAACAATTTTAGCATTAAATTGCCATATTTTATATATATTTATGATATTATAGTAATCAATTTACATCAAGTATCACTAATATGGATATTTGATACAAACATTGCATGTAACAAAATGAATATAAATGATTCATGATAAATTTAAATCTTAATTTATTTTTATATATATTACTAGCTGACCCGGCAAACGGTAATTGCCATATAAAAAATAGGGGTTGGTGATAAAAAAAGTAAAAATGTTGTGTTGAATGTATTTTTTAATGCTACATTATTAAAAATAAAAAGAAAAAAAATTCGTCGAAAAATAAAAATAAAAAAAATTAAGGGTGAACAACCCTTATGACCTAGGGGGATGTTAAAAAAAGATGTTGGAGATAACAGATTCTCAGAGCTACTCAATATGCTCACAAAATTGCATCAGAATCGGTCCAGCCGTTTCGGAGGAGTTCTATGTCTAACACCGCGGCACGAGAATTTTATACATAAGTTTGTAGAATTTCACAAAATCTGTACTACAGTTTTATATTTGTAAATTAAAAATTTAATGATATCAGATTTTCTTTTACTTCATGAAACAAAAATGTTGAAAACATTAAAAATGTTAAAATTATTTTAATTTCACAGGAAAAAACGTGGACGTCTTGATCTATCAATCGAATCAGAAGAACAATATCTAGCGAAGGTTGAAGTCAAGATAAAAATACCCGAGGAATTGAAAGTGTGGCTCGTTGACGACTGGGATGTAATAACAAGACAACAGAAACTAGCTATATTACCCGCAAAACTAACCGTTGCCCAAATAGTAGATAACTATCTAGCATTTAAGAAGTCAAGTAAACTGCACAATCAGGCAAAAGAATCAGTATTAGTCGACATAACGGAGGGCATCAAAGAATATTTCAATGCTACAATCGGTTCACAATTATTATATAAATTCGAAAGACCTCAGTATAGCGAGATATTACAAGAATATCCGGACACACCATTATCCCAAATATATGGTTCAATACATTTGTTGAGATTATTCGCTAAAATGGGACCGATGTTAGCTTATACTGCACTCGATGAGAAATCTTTACAACATGTGCTATCACATATACAAGATTTCCTTAAATATATGGTTACAAATAGATCTACATTATTCAACTTGCAAGATTATGGAAACGCTACTCCGGAGTATCATAGGAAAGTGCAGTGATGTTTATTTAAGGAAATAAATTGTATCGACTGAATCTTGTTTTAAATTCTTTGTTTGTGTATAACAAATATATGTCTTGATAATGCTAATACAAACATTATTATTAATATTTTTTAATTATGTTCTAAACATAGAAATATTATCCTATTATTGTAATAGAACAGATCACTTCAAAAGTAACTACAGAAGGATTTTAAATTTTTATTATATTACTATTTAATGCTTATTGAAAGCGAGAGAGTTTAAAAATAAATAAAAGGTCGTACATGAGTCATACGTAATAAACTTGAATTTTTACAATGTTCAGTACAAACATGACCTACATACATGTGAAAATGTTTTTTGATAAATATTACAGAACTTGAAACCTCCTTGATAAAATTTTACTATTTGCCAAATTAGTAATCTGTTAAATAAAAAAAACTACACAGATAGGTGTACATAAAATTTCATCAGAGTTCATTATTAGTACTAATTCCCAACAAGAGATGGCGCTAGTTACATCAAACATCTGAAAACTGTTGTATGTTTAAAACATAAAACTGCCCGTTTTCAATACAACTTAAAATACTCTTATCGAAATGTCATATTGTATTTCGATTCACTTTGAATAGAAAATCAAGGATTTCAGCCATATGGTTCCACTTAAATACCTAATTAGTTGCCAATTGAAATTTATTGTATATTTTGTATTTTATAGACATTTCTACGTTCATTAATTCCCAAATATACTACTTACTCCAATATACATTATATAATGAAGTCATTGAACTATTTCCGAGGTAAAAATTTTACTTTTTCTTTATTTAGTTCATGATATTTGAGAGTTGTCCTTGCTTGACCTAATTACAAACAAATAAGTATCCATTTTTATACATACAAAAGGAGGAAAGAATATCATATGGGCATTGCATCACTGAATGATTCGTGTTTTATCACATTGTGTCAAGAATAAAGCATTCGTGTCCTGACTTCTGTGGCAATTGTTATCAGCTTGGTTACCTTTAAAGGCAGGGTTATACAAGGTCGGTGGTCTGGTCGTTGGTACATTACGACACTACCACTTATGGATGAACTAAGAACATCTGGCCTCTACTCGTTTCTCGAATTTCAATTTTTAAGTCTCTTTAACTTTAATGTCACTGTAATTACTAAATTAAGACAATATTTGGGGGTTACATAAACTTTATTACGTCGTTAATATTAAGTATGTACTCGTATTAATTTAATTCAGTAATTATTATTACAACAGTCGGTTAAAATAATTTGACTTAAACGTTTTTGTATTATTATTTTATTTTACGACGAATTGAACAAAATGTAGGTCCAAAATTTGTTATTGATTTTCTTTAGAAATGAAGTGAAACTTAATAATTTATTTTATTTCCCAAACATGATTTTTTTTTACTGTTACGTCTAGTTCTTACTTTTTAGTTAAGGTATTCAAAGGTCTCTATGGTCGTGTGAACATTCTGCCTTCAATATGAGTCACAGTTCTGAGCGTGTGTCAAGTAAAACATGGCCCTAAATGTATTGCAAGGTTGTATCTCAGTACTAATGTGTTGAGTTATGGTAAATATGTATTGCTCAGTGATTTGTCATTGCTTTGTAACTTGTATCGACGTTTGTTATAATAAAAATTTTGTGGTTAATTTTTTTATTAGGATACTACAATTATGTTTGTAGTATAAAAACAATGTAGTACCTAAATCTAAATTCATTAACATAAGTAGGTTTCGAACCTTCAACCTCTAGGATACCAATTGCTTTTCCAATTAAGCTGACGTGTCTTGAGTCGTGTCGAAATTATTTTTTTAACGTTTTGTATGAATGGTAACTTAAACATTTTACGTTTAATTTAAAATGTAATCAAAAGTAATATCTGTGAATGCTATCTATTCTTTTTTTAACTATGTCTTCATTCGTACTGGAATCGTAGAATATTTTGACAATTTCAACGTTTTTATTTGTTAGACGAATCTTAAGTACTGTATAGAGAAAACACGAAAGAATACTATCTCATTATTCGTCACTAAAATGAAAACTTCATCAAAGCATTTTGATTGGACATAATATATGTTTTCCACTAATTCTGAATACCTAGATTATATAACATGATAAAAACATATTTTACTTTTCCGACGATAGTTAATACAATAAGAAAGAACTCATTTCTTATTTGAAGTTTTCTGTTACTTGTTTTTATTCTAGAATGTTCGTATCAGCTGATGCACATATTTAAAGTAGGTAAAGACTTGTAAAATACTCTCGATAAGCTATTGTTGAAATTTATGACATAAAAGAAAATTATATAGATTATATAATACTACAAAACTTTCAATAATTCATAATACATACTTCATCCAATAAATGTTGAGCAAAAAATACATCTACAGTGAAAGAAAACGACTCCAGACTCCGTAACAACACTCGACTACAAAAATAACTCTGAACGTACCATCGCCATCTGTTTCCTCTCACAGTTTAGTTTTATTTATAGCTATATAAATACTAGTATATAATGTTACATTATCTCGTAATAGTTCAAATAACTTTCATTAATAAATACATTTGACACATTTCATATCAAATACTTTTAACATGTCATCGAACGTAAGGAATTCGGTGCAAATAAGGTAAATTTAAAACAATATGATTCACACTAGCTTTCATCTTAAATCTGATTCATGGTGAGGCTCACTTAATTGATATTTATTCATGACATCACAAAATACTGTAAAAATCGAGTCATATTTAAAACATTGTACGTATTATCAGGTGAAAGTTCACTTAATTCTTTCTTTTTTGTTTCGCGGCATTCGGTTGTGTCAATTTGACACATCGTTATAAGAAATATATCTTCTACATTTGCTTTGTTTTCGATTTATTTGATAGTAAATTTGTTTTGAGGTTTACAAAAGAGTTAATTATTGTTATAAATTAGGTAGGTAATTTCTAATTATTATGTTTTATCTATTTAAAACTTCGTGACCTATTTTAAATAAAGATTAATTGTAATTCTACAAGTTTTAAACATAGTTTTTATTCTGTAATAATTTATATTTAATTATTTATAGGAAGATTTGTTGCGGGGTTATAAAAACCGCGTAACACGATATTCACAACTTTATGCGTATAACAGAAGTCAGAAGGCGTAAAAGAATAAGCATCGATGACACATTCATAAATAATAATGACTGTGAAACCTTTTTACATTATATTTATTATCTGTATACTTTAATTTTTTTTATGAATATTGCTTTTTTTTGAATTGATAATGTAAATAAAATAGGTAATGTGTAATTTTAAATATAAAAAAGTATGAAGAGAGACATATTTGTTCCAATTTCAGTTATATGTATTTCATAATTAGATTTATTTTTTATCCTTATATTTCAAAGTATTGATTCATGAAGTTTAAAACAAAAGTTTTGAATCATTAGTTAAAAAATACAATATAAATAAACCTTAATTTTGAACGAATTTGATAATTTCTTAATCCCAATTTCAACAAAGCTGTAAGAAGAAACGTATTATTTAACGTTAAGACTAGCTGCCCATACAATTTTTTTTGTCAAAAGTCAATATAATAATAGTTTATACAAACTTTATTACAATATTATTGATTATTAATTATTTTTTATACGTTAAAATTATATTCAAACAGCCAAATCAACTTGTATGTACTTATATCCCACAAAAACAGGGGTTTTCTGTTTATAATTTATGACCACTGTTTAATAGAAAAGTAAAAAAAAGTTTGTTTGTTTGTTGTTTTTACGATTGTCTACGCCATTTTTATTTTTTTAATATTTTGATTTTAACTACTTATTTCTTTTCGTTCCGCGGACCTACTCTGATTCTAAAAACACCCAAAGGAAATTGTTCAATTAGTCCATTTATAGTAAAGTTAGGTGCTCTGCAGCATTCATTATTATTCATTTAGATAAGTTTTAAGTCAGTGATGGCCCAGTGGTTAAAGAGCCCGCCTCTCGTTGCCGAGGACGCTGGTTCGATCCTGGCCCGGGCAAGTACCAATGTGATTTTTCCGAATTATATGTACTTTCTAAGAGTATTTAGACATCACTGATTAATGCTGATTCCCAAAAGAGGGTTGATGTCAGGCAGGCGGCCCGTCGTAAAACAAATAGCCAAAACTATTCACAACATGTAAGGCAGACCCTGTCTAAAGCTAGGAAATTGCCAGGTAGAAGAAGAAGATAAGTTTTGGACATATTTCATAGTATGGAACTTTCAAAGTATCAGTATATTCTTCAAACCTTGATACCTGGAGTTAATTCGTTACTTGTCAATGTTGACACCGCGCCATAGAAGGTTTGATACGCCCTTAGTGTAAATACTTTATAATTTCATACCAATTAAGTTATTGGAAATAAATTGTTGCAATTTACGAATAGATTAACACAGCTGTTCCATACTTTGTATTAAAAAACATTTATATAGAATTTTCCTTAAATTTTATATTATTAAAAATATATTTGTAATTACGGTTTTGCTATAAAAATATAATGCACTTTTCAATGTCGATTTTATTTATTTTTGAATCGTAAAAATACGGTAAATTTAGAAGTTAACTACATCACTATATTGTGAAATTAATCATATGTTCAAAAAATGTCTTAACTGGTATTAAATAGTATATTTACTAATTAAGTTAAACCAGTAATTAATTGTAGCAAGTGATACAATAAAAGTAGGTCAATTTTATGCTCGTACCTACATGACTCATATTATCTACAGTTTTGTTTAAATTTCAATATAAATCGTCTGTTTAAACGTATTTCGTCTCAGTTACATGTAATTATTAGTTTATAATTGTTTTCATGAAATACGTAATACTAAATGCTATTATTAAATTCAGTGTCAATTTTAGGAACGTGTGATCTTACAGCTGTACTATGAAGAAATATGAACACATTTACGCGTTATTTTTTAGTTAAATTTAATAATAAACGATATCTTTGATATAATTAGTTGATGATAGTCGAAATAAATTTTAATATTATAGTTTATTTGTATTAAAACAAAGATAAAGCATGATATATAACTATATATAATTTATATATATGTATATTATGTCGTTTATATAATAAAAAGTTATTATACTTATTTACTATTAATCTCGTTTTTGACTGATAATACATTCTAAAGAATCTTAATACATAGTGATTTATAAGTATATCATTAAAAGTTATCTGAAACCAACATATAACACAAATTTTATACAAAATATCATAATCTACTAACTAATAGATTTTCTTTATATTCAGTATTATAAGATAAAAATTATATTAAATATATAGTATACGATTTATATGTAATGTTATGTTCTTTTATGTATTAATTTACTTATTATATAACATTATTTTATGTATTTATTTAAAAAAAATATATATTTTGATTATATTTATAATTGCTTATATAAATTATAAAATACGAGTCCTTGAGCGTATTGTAAGTGGGTTAATTCGCTACCGTTTTCCAACCGGTTCTGAACAGACACCACGACACACGAGCTACAAGACGGGAGCTTATACCTAGGAATGCTTGTAAGATTATATTATATTAAGTACGAAATACTTTAAAATTATAATACATATATAATGGGCAAAATTTAGGGTCATTAGTCATATTATAATTATTAGTTTTTCTTAATATTAAAATAAAAGGTGTATTTAATAAGGTGTTTCTTTGTAAAAGACGTGATTACAGGATTATGTTCGCGATATTTTATTGAGAGTCGAAGCTTGAACTATACTGGGAGCGGGGTTCGCCTTAAGCGGTCAGGCGACATCGAAGACTAGCGGACGATCACGCCAGTCGCACCACAGCACGCGTCGACTCGACATGTAAGTACCACTGTGCAGTGTTGTGAGTGGGTTTATATAGGTGACTTTTTTTTTTTAAATAAAGTTCCGCCCGGTAAGTTAAGGTTTAGTGCAAGGAGGTTCTAATACGAGGTTGAATTGGTTTTAAAATTATTATTTTCTGTTTAATATATTATTTATTTACTTTTAAAATATTATACTATTTTTTCAAAGGATGTGAACGTTAATTTATTGAGTTATCTGAAAGTAATTTAATATTTTAAACGATTGCATGCCATGTATTGCTTCTGTCCCTGTTTCTATTTTTAAATATCGCGGTGCTCGGTTACGTTCCCGGCAGCCAATGGGAGCGTTCCTTGTTAAAGTTTTCCCGCGCTTTGGCCGAATGCCATGTACTGACCAATGGCGAGACCGAGCGTGAAGCAAAGACGGCGGGTTCATGTCCTATAGAAAATCTTAAATTTATAATATCCTCCTTAATCTAACCTCCTTCGATAGTTAGCAAAAAGGTTTTAAGTCAACATTTAATAGTGTTTAAATTATTTTTATTATTATTTTTTAATTCCGTTTATTAATTATATTTGCATGTTTTTTTAAAGTAGCAATTACATATTAAATTTTCTTTCCTTTTATTCAAACAATTTCATTTGGTTTTTCCTTGATAATAATTGCTTGGTAAAAAATGCAAGAATTTTCATTTTTTATATCGTATTCTTTAAAGAAAAAGCGTTTTATTTCGAGTCAAGAATAATATAAAAATGAAGAAAAAAAAAACTATTTTAAAATATTTTATCGTCAATGCTAGTAATAACGCCTATAAATAAAAATTTCGTCACAAATTCTGTAACATTCTTCAGAATCGTGCCAACTATTTCAGTTGCTATACAAATAACTTACTGGCTGGTGGCGGGCGAAGTTTGATTACACATTAAAATTATAATAAAAGATGGATATAGGTCTAAACGACACTAATATCTTTCGGATTATTATAAATTATTAAGTATAATCCAAAAGATATTATTTTAATTTTAATGAATAAAACTAACGAAAATCTTGGATCTCATTATGAAGGATATAGGTGTTATTCAATAAATTAATAAAATTCTTACAAATTCTATCAGCCTAATTTACCTATGCGAGTATTAATACTGTTTGACTTATGTTATAATGTTTTTTTAATATAAAACTTACTTTTTTTTTACTATACGTAATTTAAAAAAATGGAATGGAATTTTAAATTCTTATATCTTACAGCGGTAATATAAGAGTACAGTGAAAAAATATTTGCATAGAATATTCCCTCCATAAAAATTTACAAGACGTTTGATTTATTTCAGGCGTAATAAATACATTGATAATAGAAATGTATGACAAAGGCACATTTAATACGTTCTATTAAAGAGGTTTCGTAATTGTTTACGAACTATATGAAGCTATCTAATAATATAATTGACTTTATCATATTCATTGCCTACCTTATATGTGAATTTATGTTAAAAACGCGGTTTAAACAATGGAGCATAATGACATTGAATAAAACGACAACAGTGCTGCCAACATGACAAATATAAATAGTTTGTTTTATTTGTTATCTGTCAACTATAAACAAATATGGCTACTTCAATAAAGTTTATTTAAATTTATTGTAAATCAAAGTAATAAATAAACAATTAAAAAACAAAAGATAATATTCTTATTATCGTATGGAATAAGGTCGAAGATTTGGCATACATTTTGTTTTGAAAAAAAAATTAAATTATTCTTCTGTTGGTTAAACTGAAACGTGCTTTAACAGCTGTTCGCTAGTAAAAAGAATTTCGATATATACAGCCATAAAATAAAATATGTTTTTTAAAACAAGAATTATTATAATTTATTGATTAAATATTTTTTAACAAGTGGTTTTAATGTTAACATTGTAATTTGTAGGTATTATTACGATGGCATGCCAATACCTCGACTAAGGATTGCACGGTTACTTAGGGACCGGTCAGAGCCAACATTTTTGCGAAATATGAATCACACAAAGGAATGCTTTCCATTTGGTTCACGATCGCGGATGTCCGATATTTTTTTTTTTTTTGTAAATATCTGCAATGGATACCAAGTTTATTAAATTATTTCTGGTGGTTTTATATGTAAACAATATTTCGTAACGGTGATTTTATTTTTTCTTGTTTTGAGTTCAAGAATCTTACAAATTATATTCTTATTATGTTTATGTAATGTATAAACAAATTAAGACGACCCAAAAAACGTAGCCGGTCCATTTTGGGTTCACTCCTATTGTTTAGTTATCCTACAAATATAAACAATCTAGAAAGCTATGAGACTTTGCTAAATTAATCCTAAAGGCGAAAATTAAATTATTAGTATGAGGTTTTAAAAAAAATGGCTAGTAGTGATAGAAAAGGTTACATTCGAATTTCGATAAATCTTAGTATTTTTGGTACTAAACTAAAAATTTAAAGTATTAAGTTTGTTTTCTTATTTTTATGAATACATTATTTGTTTTTTTATCTCGAATCTCAATCATAAATTATTATGCGTCTATCAATTGAATAAATTGGAACACGTTCAATGGCATAAAATATCAAATGTTTTTCCTGTACGAGCTTTAAATCGTATTATCTCAGTATTGCATTTATGTTTAGTTCGCTAGAAGAATATCTTATATTTATTATGTTTTTTTGTTTAGTTTTCATCAAGAGGAGTAAAAACAGAAAGCCCCAACCATGGACGCCATCAAGAAGAAGATGCAGGCGATGAAGCTGGAGAAGGATAATGCATTGGACCGCGCGGCCATGTGCGAACAGCAGGCCAAAGATGCCAACCTTCGCGCTGAAAAGGTACTGAGTCAATTGACTACTAACAGTCATGTTACCCTGGTCATTGTAAACATTACTTCAAAGAAACCAGTTTAAAATGAGCTTTAGCTTAGTTAAACCTCCTCATAGATGCTATTCTCCTGGTACTTTCTATGTATGAAGTATGAAATATGAAATGTTTTCCTGGTATGCGCAATTTATTAAATAAGTGACGTAATTTATCATCTATAGAATAAATAGATCGAATCGTTTTACATATTGATATCATCTTAGGGAGAATTCTAAATACGAAACTCTTTCATACTTATGCGCTCCTGGTAGATTTTAGTAATGTATATAAAAGGAAAAATGATTTTTTCTTTTGTCATACATATTGTGTTTTTATGATTTCCTGGTACTTGAAGTTTACGTAACTTGAATAAAATGTAATTCATTTATCAATATGGTATAATTAAATGGCGCCAGCATACATAATCAAACACAAATTGTTTGCTTTGTCTTTAAACAGGATAAGGCTAATAAGGCTTGTTTACAACATGTCTTGAATAAAGGCTTTTTCCATTGTAATTGAAAAATATTTTAAGAATTGTGTCAGCACACTACAATCAGAACTTTTTGGTGATAAAAACTTTAATTATTTCCATTTTGTAATCTATGTTTTAAATTATTATTATTTTTTATCTGTGTAAAGGCTGAGGAAGAAGCCAGGCAGCTCCAGAAGAAGATCCAAACCATTGAGAACGACCTCGACCAGACCCAGGAAGGACTCATGCAGGTCAACGCCAAGCTTGAGGAGAAGGAGAAGGCACTTCAGAACGTAAGTCATTCAATAAATACATTATTTTCCTTTGACCCGATTTCCGAACGTTTCCTTTTAATCTATTATCCTTGACACGTTTCTACGAAAATATGATGTCATTAAAATAAATCGAATGTCGTCAATTGCTATTCTTATTTCTTTATAAGAATATATTAAAGTATAATCAGAAAATCATCGTTTTTTACATTGACTGCATATTATACTGTATACACTTCCTTGTACGTACTTTGGGTCTTGTTTGTGTACCGTTACTTGATGATTCTTGCATTCGATGTTTTTTTATTGGTCCTTTTTGGTACCGAATAAATTTTATTTAGATCTAACGGAAGATATGACGAAGCTGAAATTATACCAACAATATATTCGACAAGGAAAATTAATAATTTAAAATTCATAAGTAGCTATCCTTTTTAATCGGTCAAGAAAATGTTAATACAGCCAATCAATTCAATTATTTCATAATCACTTATAAGTTATTTTACCGATCGTTATTTTATAAATCCAGTAATAACTACTTCATTATTTAATAGAAGTCGAAGTATGTAATTATAAAATATACATTAAGATTTTTTATAAATTCTATGAACTAGTTTACTGTACAACATTGTATAAACATTTGAGTAATTAAGTTCTCGAACCTAATTGATGTCATTAAGTAATGAAACTGGACCTTTGCCATCTTACAAACTAAGAGTAGGAAAACGAAATGGAATCTTTCAAATGAATTTACTATGATTTTCATTCTTGACTATAGACTATATATAAAAATGATATAAAGAAAGCTGAAGAATAATTTTGTATTGTAAACGATGAAAATATCGCATTCGGCCGTGCACATGTTTATGTTAGCGTGGGGTAACGTTAGGAGCCGAGCGGCGCGTGCGTCAGTTATTATTAGAGTACACCTAATATGGGCTCGGTGCCCGGTCTTTCGGTAAAATTAGACGACCAACCGCTCCCAATACAGTTTATGCATCGATTTTTTATCGAAGTTTTAACTTTGAATATTATCAATCGAGAAGTAGTTAATTATTATTCATTCACATTGATTATTTTAGTTCGATATTATAATTGATATTGATTGTTGCGACTGGATTAAATTACCTATACATAGTTAGATTATCTACTTATATCGGATTGAGTTATGAGTAGTTGCGTTTTATTTTCCCGCGCGTTAAACCGAAACAGTTCGAAATGTCGGTAAGCTTCGAATAAAATCCGAGAGATGGCGGTAGGCGGCGACGGCAGCGCCACGTTATTGTTATTGTGAGTGACACTGACAGCGAGTCAGTAAAGATGGCGGGCGCTGCGCGGCCGGCAGGAGCGCGCGGTGTGCAGTGATGTCCGCGCCCGCGCCCCACGCCCACGGGCGCGCCCCCGTGCGGCGCAGGGGGCACCAACACCACCCGCGGCTCCGGGGCGAGCGGACCCCCGCCCCCGACCCGCAACCTCCGCCCGCGGCGACCCCAGACAATGTTGTGCCCTGTGACAGTGTTAGTGAATCTCAATCGACAAGGACGAATAGTGACGATGCACTTTCGAATCGAATCGAGGACTCGATTGATGATGAAATCGATTTCGGTGTGAACGCCGAGCCTAACTTCAGTTCGGATGAGGAGTTTTCTTTCCACGAGGAGCGCTCGGCTGGCGACGGGGCGGAGGTCGCGACCCTGCCCTCTGACACCTGTGATGACGACCCAGAGACGGTGGAGCTCGCCAAGTTGCGGTGTCCCAGCGAGTGCACCGAGGTTTTGGCGGCCAGAGAGAACCGCCGCCGCCGAAGATGCGCCGACTACCCCGGCCTGGCGTTCGGCAGCTCCATATTCTCCTCCGACACTATGATGAAGTTTTCTATTATTAAGAATGAGTTGCAGAACATAAAGAACACGGCGTTAAAAAGGGTAACGACCTACATATTTAGATTTTTTGTACGTGTGTGTTCACGTCGTGTGCCAAATGCGCCAGGGGACTATTTATAAACGTTCTATACTAAATGTCTTGAGTCTGTTCTATTAAACGGCTGTAGCCCGCGCGTGGCGATCAGCTGAGCCATTGACGTTTCGTTTGACTTGTTTACGCTTTCGTTTGCCATCTGCACCGCTAGATGTCGCCAGTGTGGCCTAACATAAAGTTACTTTTAATTTGGACCTTATTGACTCTTCAAATAAATTTATTTGGACGAAACTAATACTATTTAAAACGAATATTACATCTGATGTTCCTAGGTAATAAAATTCTTATAGAGCACATTTTCCTTTATCAAAATCTGTAGTGTCCTACTTTGTTAATCAGATAACAGAAACATCTTATGTGAGTCGTGAATTTTTCTTCCATACCGATTTTAAGTTCTTAAACGATGATTTTAAGTTATCCGCAACTTTCTTTTTTTTACGTCTCGATTTGAGTGATGTACGATGTATATAAAACTCAATTTATATAACGATACACTTTAAAACATGATTTTATATAAGGAAAATATATTTTAATGTATTAAAGAATTAATATTCCAAAACTAGTATGTTCCTTTCTATGTAATTATATAATTTTGAATATAAATTTAACGTTTAATGATTCTATTATTATATGGTTTTCATATAATTTAAAATAGATTGATATTAATTATAAACAAGAGTATAATCATTAGTTACGACATTCTAATTGCTTCTCAAATGGATAACAAAATTTTGTTAAGAACTCAATAGACAAGGTCGATGTTAAAATAATTGTTTGAAACAAAAATGCCTATTAAATTTAAATGAGAACACTTCGTAGGTATATAACATCGTTTATACTAATTATATTTAATTTTAATATATTTATTTTCGACATTTGTTTTTTCACCTCTACTGAATTAAATGTATTAAAACCTTTTTCGTCTCTTATAAATAATGACATTTTATTTTTATCTGTGCTAATAGATTGCTAAGTACGTAATATTTTATACTATTTTACGTCTTGGTAAATTTAATTCTCTTACTTATTATCTTAATCCGACCTTAACTCATTGTAGAAGCCATATAAGTTTGACAGGAGATTATACCACGTTTTGCATAACGAAGAAAATGTTCTATATACAAAATAATTTATTTTCCATGATGGAGGAATTTTGTATAACAAATAAAATTCATTCTTGTTATAATATAGTAGTGTTATGTACATAAGCATTATTTGTCGTCACAGAGCTGTATGTTGCCAAGGTTAATTAATATATCCTCTGTAGCATCACTGAATCAGGTCATGCTCAATAAGTATAAAATGAGATCATTTTTTGTCAGCCCACCTGTTTAGAAAACGTACGGTAAAATTTTTACTTCATTTAACTATGTTATAATCTTTGTGTTACTTGAAAACTACGTTTCATGTAGTTTCGGTATAATTATTTACCAGAATTTTAAGTAGACGCATACTTTCTAAATTGCGTCATACAATTGAATTTGGGCTACAGCACAAGCCTGTGTGGTTTGTTCATTATTATTATCTCGAAACTCGTTACACTACACTCGATTCCTTAAAAGTTCGCGAAATATTGGCTAGATGGCGCTGAAATAAAATGACGTCTTTGGTTATAAAATACATATTTTCATTCCATGTAATCTTTTGATTAAATAATAATGTGATCATATGAAATATTTTCTATGTAGTGTTATTATGTATAGGCTATAATGTTTATAGTTGTATATAAATTATTTAAAACATGAACCTAAATACAATAGATCTATTTATGAGCATTAAATTTATAACCGTTCCCACTATTGTTATTCATAAATACTATTATGGAATAGCATCCGTATTATTGTGTGAAGCCTTTGGACCGTTTCACCCACCAAATATTTTGGCTTTTCTTTAGTCCCTACAGGATATTACTTCCACATACATTTAACAGGTGGAGCTAGTGCGTGCCGCGAGGTTGGCTGCGTGTGACGTTTACTGTTCTTTTAAAGTTCGCTGTCAGCGGTCACTTGTTAAATAATGTTAAATATTGTGGCAAAATAATTAAATTATTATATCTGTATCATATCATTATCATTAATAATCGTTATCATTCCAAGTCGTTGCATACAAGCGTGTCATTAGTGAATTGCGATAAAGTTGCAGCGTCAAGTTGGTGGCGGCCATTTTATTCGCCGGCTGTGATCATTCGTGCTTAGGTATCGCTGTGATACGAAGCAGTAACGAACGGGCCAGTCAGTTGGTATTTTCGCGAGTAGAGCGAAGGTGTCTATAGTTTTAGCATTTAGGCATTTGTTATAAGAAAAAGTAGACAAAATGACGACGAATATGCAACAAGGAACCATTTTGGATGTTCTCAAAAAGAAAATGCGTCAAACTAAAGAAGAAATGGAGAAATATAAAGACGAATGTGAGGAGTATCACAAAAGATTACAAGTGGAAATAATGCGGAGAGAAGAAGTAAGATATTATGTGCAATTTATTGGTGTCGTGTAATGTGTTCTATTTTAGTTTATCATGTGTTTTAAGGTATAACTGTGATCCTAGCATTTATCAGTGGCTCTGTAAAGTTACATTACTATCTACCTATTACAGTGAGTAATGTCCGGCCATAGGTGTGCCGGCGACGTACGCATATTCGCCTCTCTTTTCATTACGTCTTTCCGTAATTCGTCGGAGCGAGATAGATGATTTTTATTTCTTACATATTGCTACCATGTTCCGTTTGTCGAGAAAGATATGTTATTCGTTACAAAAAAACTTTAGATTAATGCAATATTAATACGGATAAGTGTAAATGAATCGATCTTTACATAATTTAGCGGTACACGATGTGCTAGTTTCTGTTACAAGTAACAGGTTTGTGTTGGAGGTCGCTCGCTAAGCTTGTGAGTGCCACATGATGTAGATTGAGCCGGTTCGTGCTACTCCGGACCCTTCGATGCATTTCTCTTATTCAGTAAATCCAGCTCAGACGTCCCCAAAGGTTCGCGCCGGCGCCAGAAAGGCGTGTCCGTTTCTTTGCTTTTATCGCCTCATGACGTAATTTAAGCCTAAAAATATTACATACAAAACATGAATCTATAATTGAATCCTGACTAAACGTTTTCCTTCCCGATATTAATGCAATATGCTTAATAATAATTTATCTCTGAATAATTTTATTTCCTTGAAAGAAGAAGCGTTATCATGCCAGTATATCGAGGCGATAAGGAATTGTTCACTGTGAAATCAGGTTGGTTACTAATCTAACATATTCACGTTAGATTACATCACCTGAAACATTGAAATGAATTTTTACATTTCTTTACTCTTCCAGAGCCAATTCTGAGGGCGTTTCATTCAAAAATCTTTGTTTATAGTCTAGGAGTAGAAGTTTGAAGTAGGAAAAATATTTACATAACATTTTACCAGGTTATTAAGTAGCGTTAGTTAGTTACATATATAACGATGATGATTTCTAAAGTAAGATATCTCTTTAATTTAGTTAGGTATCCCATTAACTACATGCAATGTACTACATTATATCACTAACAGTACCGGACGTAGCTAATTAGCGAAACGCTTAGGATTTCAAAGTCGATAAATGTTTTAGATTTGTTTTATGTAACAAAAGTCCTCGGTCAGCCTGGAATTCGTTCCCTACGAGGTCCGGTAGCCGATTGTTTGGGAGTCATTGTTGAAGTTTGAACAAAAACTTTTGAACAATATGTCCGCCCTTCCATAATACATACATTACTTAGTGTAGTGATGTGTAACATATAATGAAACCTTATCGATGCACGGATCAGTTAACAAAGGAAAATTAACTGTCCTTACTTTGTTCTTAGCTACCAAAACTGAGGTTGTTGACACTAAATTCTGAGCCGAAATCTCCACTTACTCACACTGTATTGCTTCTAATGCCTCGAGGCATTTGAATTTCGAGTTCAAGGCGACTCAATGGAAATATTTGATTATCATTCAACACATATAGGATTGTGTTTTTTTTGTCGTTAATAATATGAGTTCTATATATAGAACTGTAATAAGAATAAGAAACTGGGACTCGTTCTGTCTTCCCGACAACAAGGACATGATAGTGACGCGCGGATGCGAATATAAATTACGATCGCGAAATATTTCGAATAACTAATTCTTTTCACGTAACATCTCGACGTTTAACTATGCAGTGTCGATGTTTTAAATATAGAATAGCGAAAAAAATCAACGGTTCAATCGATAACTGTACTCACTTGACTTGGACATCACTAATGAATAAATGTCACGTGATAATCAAATTAGCCGCGTTTTTTTTTCATTTTTTTTTTGTTGTGTTGTTGTGTCGAAGATTCAGAATATAATGCATCATTATGTTATATATGGATCTGTCGTCCACATTACTTTCTGTTCGTGTGTTGTAAATGTAAAACAGTACATTTATTAACGCTTATTCGGTAATGTATGGGTTCGTCATCGATTGTACTGGACGTACTTGATAGGAATACTTGATATCAACTCTGGTTTAATTAAAAAGGTCTTAATACTTATATATAATATTGTTAGATTTAAATATTTCTATGAAAGCATATAGTATGTAGTTAATATGTGCGTGAGGTTGATGAATTATATATTTCCAGGCCGAATCCGAGGTCGCAGCTCTTAATAGACGCATCCAACTTTTGGAGGAGGATTTGGAAAGGTCTGAGGAACGTCTCGCCACAGCTACAGCTAAACTCGCCGAGGCCAGCCAAGCAGCTGATGAGTCCGAACGGTGAGATCTTTGCCTTTGTATAATGCTTTGAATTAAAAAAAAAAATAGTTTGAAATTGGAATACTAAAGTCTCTAACAATATAATTACATTCGTTTAACTTTCGAATAGAGAACAAATTAAGAATCGATTGTACACGCAAGAGAAATTGTATAGCAGATATGAATACATTTTGTTCAATGATTATAAACTAAATATTAAACTGATTCATTTTATTTTTAAAATTTATTACAATGTGCATGAGTGTTGTGTTAGAAACTCATATTTTCATGTGTGATCTTTTTTATCTGTGTTTATAAATTTTTCCTACATTCTAACTAAAATCATTATATTATTTGTCGTTAAAAAAAAAATATCGATGTATAACACGCATGTGTTTGCCCCGCACTAATCAGAATACGCAAGGCCTTGGAGAATCGTACAAATATGGAGGACGACCGCGTCGCCATTTTGGAAGCTCAGCTGTCACAGGCGAAACTCATCGCCGAGGAATCTGACAAGAAATACGAAGAGGTGAAGAAATGTCATCATGACGTTTAATTAGTGTTGCTATATGAAAAAAAAACATCGTTCAGAAACGATTTTTTTTATCAAAATTAATTTAGTTTAATAACCGTTTTGAATGTCAAAGATTTCTTTCATGTAGCAACAGTATTAATTCTAATTTTATATAGCACCATTTATTTAAAATTTAATGTAAATTTGTTTTTATTTGTCCTTTAAATTGAGTTATTAAGTAAATGGTGTTATTAGTTTTAACTATACGTATTCTGTTTGTTTATAAACAGGATGCTATATTTTCTGTAACTTTTTCAGCAGGTTCTTCTCAATGCTTTGTTCGTTCCTTGATTGTGTTGTCTTGCATGTATTGGGTCACCCTTGATATTATATATTATATGATTGTTTATTACGTCCAGCGCCCGCAAGGTATTGGAAAACAGGTCGTTGGCTGATGAAGAACGTATGGACGCTTTGGAGAACCAGCTCAAAGAAGCAAGATTCCTTGCTGAGGAAGCTGACAAGAAATACGATGAGGTCCATTTGTGTGGTCGTTTGTTTTTTGTTTTGCTTCTAAAACAATTATATCCTGACCTCATTCCAATATAAAACATTCTAATCTAATTTATTCTCATTTTTGATGTGTTTGTAATATTCCTATTGAATCTCAAAGGACTTCCAACTAATATATAATCAGTTGTGTGTTGACTAATTTTGATTATTTTTTTTACACTAAACTGGAATCGCGTTTTTTCCTCGCATGATTATTGCTATCGATAATTTCGTATTAATCATTCCCCAAGATAAGATTTTATAACCTTGGCTTGTTAATGAGTTTCGTTGTCATTTTAAAGACAGATGTTATGTCCTAATTCCTTTCGTATGACCCCGTGTGGCCTCAATGACCGAACATGGCGATCGTCTGGTCTTAAGTTTCTTTCCCATAAAAGGACTTGCAAGTTCATTTCATAATACGGCCATATAAGGTTGATTTTTAGTATTGATCTTATTACGAGCCTAAAGCTGTTTGTGTGTCCAGGTCGCTCGTAAGCTGGCTATGGTTGAAGCTGATCTGGAGCGTGCTGAAGAACGCGCCGAGGCTGGCGAATCGTAGGTCCCATTGTATTTAGATATTTAACGTTACTTAATACCGATATTAACTTGACCAGTTTACACCAAGAGGCTGTAAAGTATCAAGTAACATTGATCGTATTTTGTACCGTTTTGCATGGTTGTTGATTTTTTGCATTAACTCTGCACTTAACCCAGGTCGTTTTGGTTTATAACTTGTCGTGATGCATGAACAGGTCCAGCGGCGAGATGTGTTCCGGAGTCTAGTTTATAATGTGTTGTTTTTTTAATTAATTAGTTTTGCATAACTTAGTATTAGGTCCCAAGAAAGTGACTCTAGCAATATTCGCTGTACTGCCAGGGTCGTTTTCGTATAAGTTAGAAACAAGGGTTGCCCCATCTCATGGTTACTTGTAGCGCTATTTTAACTATGATGTACGTCTGTACTCGGTACTTCTGTCTTGAGTGTGTGTTCCGTGGCGTAGGCTACTACCAGCCGATAGATATGTGTGGTATAGGGAAGTTTTCGTTTTCAGATATGCACCGCATTACACCAGAATTACTGGCCGTATGCGTGCCGCACATATGCAAGCGCACACATCACATAAATTAAAAACGAACGCACTAGATAGCACTTAGAATATAATCATTAAATTTTTTTTAACTAATAGTTTATTGAAAATTAATATATATATATAAATATTAAATGTTATGGGACAACCCTCGTTTACTAGCGCTCTCGGCCTCCCGCTTTGTGTGATCCCCGGCCTGTGGAGCCAATTCCCTCCCCCTCCTCCCAATTCCTCCCCAATTCCTTCAGCCTCCCCCGCTGCACTCAATTCCGAACTCTATCTCATAAGCACAAAGCACATAGCGTGTTGCCGACAGCGGCGTGTTGTGTGCGCGTGTACTAACGCGGTCGGTAGGTGGCGCGCAAGCTCGTGCTGATGGAGACGGACCTCGAGCGGGCCGAGGAGAGGGCGGAGCAGAGCGAGTGGTGAGTGGGGGGGCGGGCCGCGCACACACACACACACACACGCACACGCACACACAGACAGACATATAGAGAAGACAGGGACAAGCATACACACACACATACGTATAGGGAGAGAACGGGGACACGCACACATACATACATATAGAGAAAGAAGACATTGACACGCACACACACATACGCACAGGGAGAGAAGACAGGGACACGTACACACGCACACATACAGATAGAGAGAGAAAACAGGGACACGCGCCCACACACACACACACACACACACACACACACACACACACACACACACACACACACATAGATAACAGAGACACGTATGCATACAGAGGGAGAAGTCTGGTATACGCACACATAGAAAGAAAGAAGACAGGGAATCACATACACACACTCACAGAGATAGAAGACATTGACATGCACACACACATACATACATAGACAGAAGATATTGACACCCACACACACACACATATAGAGAGAACACAGCTATACACACACATGGAAAGAAAGAGCAATAGAAGTAAAAAAGTAGTATGAAATGATGAAAAGTATATAGTTTCTAAGATCTGACATATCTAGTAGTGTTACAACGACCGAAATAATAACGACAACAACGATATTTTAAATATTAATTCAGTTTTCTTAACTTTGAACTAGGTATACAGTTTGTAATCTTAAAATATAGTTAAATAAAATATCGTTGTTGATGGCTTAATTTATTTTGCATGCTTAATCAATAGTTACATTTAACTGTGAAGAAAACTTGTATCAATAGTATTGAATTTGAGAATAATGTAACTATTGACCTTTATTTTATTAACTCGCATGATCTTACACAATAATCAATGAGCGCACTATATTTATTTGAATTAATTGAAAACTATTTGGGACATATTAATATTGAAGTCATTACAATGACTGGCATATATAATTGATGACGCCATATAAATTTAATAAAAAAAATATTGTTAAATTTAAAAATAAAACACATCCAATATGGCGACCAATAAAGATGCGTCCTGATTGTTCATTTCTAATTCCAGCAAAATCGTCGAGCTTGAGGAGGAGCTCCGCGTCGTCGGCAACAACTTGAAGTCCCTCGAAGTCTCCGAAGAAAAGGTATGAGAGTTACCACTAGTTAGACATAAGTGCTAGGCTAAGCTAATTATCATGAAATATTGATTATATTTTATGACGCACCAACCAATCATGATAAAAACATAGGATATAAGATTTAGAAATAATTTAATGAAAATTGACAGGCCAATCAACGCGAAGAGGAGTACAAAAACCAGATCAAAACTCTCACCACCCGTCTAAAGGAGGTGTGATGTTTTTGAACACGAATGTTTGCGAGTGTCGTACGCTTGCTAACACTATTGTGTAGCTGTCACGCCCCATTTATTGTATAAAGCATTATAGACATTCCAAATTTGAATTCCTTTACGGAGAGTGATGTTCTAAATTTAAATAAGGAAACATTTTGTCATTGGTCTTTGCACGGTGTTCGAAATTCAAAAATTCAAATGCTGAGAGTGATGGATTAAATTTAAATAAGGAAATATTTTATTACTTATTGGAAGTCAGCGTTCGAAATTCAAAATTTAAATGCTTATAATAAATTGGGTGTGCAGTACTCATTAAATAATAACGATGGCAGTCGATTTACTGTTCTTTTAACAGAGATGTTTGTGTATAGTATAGATGTTAACTAAGTTATCTACAGTGTAGATACAGCATGGATATTAGTTTTGTTATACGTTAACATAAAATAATCACAGGCTACGCAAAGGGAAGAGACATACGAGGGTCAGGTGAAGCTGCTCGACGCGCAGCTCAAAGAGGTTTGTTTGAAGGAGTTTGGTTGTAGTCGGAGTCGCTATCTTGTTAGATACACCCTATATATAATCTGTGCTAATGTATGGGTTGGTCCAGCGGTTGGTGCTTCATCTATGTTTATATCGGTCTATAGTTATATACTTTATTTATATTATATATAATGCCTGTGTTGTGATCGTACGCTTTTTGGGATTTAGCGCTCTTTGAGTTCAGCTTGGCTGGAGTAGTTTAGTTTTTTTTTTTTAATTATATATAGAGGTCGATTCTCAAAGGAGGTTGTCCTTATTTTTAATCTACACTATGAATATCTCCCGTCTCCCCTCGCTACCCAATCGGCGTACAATCACAAGTCTGTATGCGTGTACATGTAGTATGTGTGTCAGGCGATGGCGTCCCGTGATCACGTCGAGGATAAGATACACAGCCTCACGCAGAAACTGACGCAAGTAAGTGCTTTACTATTTGGTCACCATGGAGTTTTATAGCGGATGTCATATTTTTTTTTTTATAAATTCTAAATGGCCAGTCATAATGGGAGATTTGAAAAAGGAACATTAAAGTGTTCTTTATCTGTATGAGATTTTTTTTAAACTTTAATTATGTTAGGTCTCATTAAACAAATTCAAAAATTACTATTGTAACTTTTCAAAGATTACAATGATTATATTGTCATTTCAAATTAAGTAATAAATAAATATAAGCTTACTGGTATTATGTTAAGTTAATAAGCTTACAATACAAAAATGCCATTCCTTAAGCACATTAAGTTATACATTTTTTTAATACATAATATTCAGCCTCCTTGGTGACCAGTTTCCTTCCTTTCCAATAATTATTTATTATATTTATACATATTGTTTATTACTAGAGGGTATTATTTAGAGGTTTATTTGTAGATCAGTTCGGCACATAGATGCTTTGGTGAAGGTAATGCATGTTGTGTGGGCTTGTACATTGTTGATTTTAATGTCTACAGTTTTTTTTTCGTAACTAAAATTACGCTTTTGTAAGAAAAAATAAAAAAATAAAAAATTTTTTTGATGTAAATTCTTTAAACTAATTTTTGATAACTAAATAAATGTCAATATAGCGAACAGTTTTTTTTAACTAAAACTAAATTCAGACTAGTGTTGCATGCACCAAAAATTCGGACGATCCTTTTCTTTGATATCATTTATTTTAAATGGTATCATTTATATTCAAAGAAAACGGTCGTCCACTTGAAGTGCTTATAATAATTGTTTATTATAAATTTACAGGCTGAGGCTCGCGCTGAATTCGCTGAGCGTTCGGTCCAGAAACTTCAAAAGGAGGTCGACAGGCTTGAAGGTAAATATAATATATTATCTGTCCGAAAAATACAGATTAAAAATATTCTTATATCAAGTATAAAATGATTTGAAAAGTTTTCAAGGTTCCGCAGTTATTTTATCCAGTACAGCAGTCGGTTGAGTGATAATTGTTTATATCTCTGAAGTCAAGTTTTATAATAACCAAAGCTTCGACATAACCGCACTGTTACCATCTAAAGCTGTTCTTGAGTTTCAAAGCTGTACTATAGATTTTTTAAGCTTATTTTTTTTACTCTCATTACGCTATCTCAAGCTTAATATTTTTTTCTTTATTTCATTGTAACATGTATAGTTTTTTTCGTATGGCCATAATTGCGAATATTACTCTTTTTGTCGTATATTTTCAACTGTTATGTTTAGCATGGAGTTTTTTTCCTGCTAGAGTAGTTTTTTTTGTATCGATGTTTTTTTTTGCATGGTTTTTTAAATGTTGCCTGATTATGCTGGAACGGTCTTTATGTTTTAATATGAATGTAAGGACTGTTCGTGTTGTATTATGTGTTGTGTGATTGACGTGGGCGCGTCGCTTGCAGACGACCTGGTGGCTGAGCGCGAAAAGAGCAAAGTCCTTCAAGAAGAAATGGAGGCGACGCTCCACGACATCCAGAACATGTGAACATTCCAATACCCACCCGGCTCTATCGATATCGATGAAATTTACGACCCCGCGACAACCCCTCACTATTATGTCATCTCTGACGCCTGTCAATCTTGACGTCTGTCAAACTTGACACGCGTCACAGTGACATTGATCACTAGTATACGGTTAGGTCGGGCATACGTCATTATTTATTGATTTTTTTGATACTTTTACATTATGACAAGGTATCGAGCGAGGCGGTCGGGTGTAAATGTAAAGTAATTGCCAGCCGCTTATATTTTTCACGTCTGAAGATCGAGCGTTCGCTACGACACCACTGCCATGTGCAATTTTTTTTTATATATCGTACACAGTTTACTAATATTTCTATTTAATTATTTTTTGCCATTAAGTATATCTTTGATTCATTTCCATTAAGTATAATTTTGATATTAATGTATCTCGACATTCCATTACTGGGACCATAATAGTCGTGGATACTGGCAAAATTTATAGCAATTTAAAGACACGTTGTAAAGACATTCCTTAATTCATTCCTACTCAATACCGATGTAATATACGCACTGTTTGCGGTTTAATAATGAGTTTTTGTATTTTTTTTTTATAGTAATGAGATTTTTTTTATTTCTGAGTGATGGCAACACTAAAGTAATGATATTTATGCTTAATGAATTATTATACTTTAATTTTCTTGTGTCATATTTCGGCGCTGTTATTTATTGAAGTAAATACGAATGATGACATTATATGGAGTAGCTTTTGTAATTCTAGCTGGCATTTAGCCTCCGTGGAGGTTCGCGTTATTCAGTAAATTAAATTAAATGTTATAAAAACACGATCGAGGGTAATCCGTCTTTTTTTTTTTAATGTTGTCGATTAATGAATTGAGAGATAAGTTCGTGAGAAATAAATTAATAATTTTAAGAGTATTCTAACACAAGTGTTTATAAAATATATTATATTATTATTTTTAACCCGTTGTGTTTTTACTAATACCCTCCACACCCCACAACATGGTTCCACCAGCTATTATAACAACGTTAATAAATGGATTTTTGTACATACCATTGGAACGAACATCACTTGTAACTATAACGCATGAAAGGGGATTGAGACACGCGACCTATGTGATAACTTACCGAAGCATGGAAGAAACCGATCCATACAAACGCATGACTGATGACCCGGAACATCCACGGCATGACTGACCGTCATGACTCACACAGATGACCTGATCAACGAGAAGGAGAAGCTTAACGGCATCGCTGACGACATTGATGACACGGTCGTCGAGCTCATACCCGGCATAGACATGACCAGCAGGCAGGTGGAGGCCGCGCGGCTGGCGCTCGAGAAGAAGAAGAACGCGCCCCCACCACCGCCGCCCAAGGAGAAGACACCCCCACCACCGAAAGAAAAAACACCCCCACCACCACCAAAAGAAAAGACCCCCCCACCCCCACCACCAAAAGAACCAACTCCTCCACCACCAAAAGAACCAACACCCCCACCAAAAGAACCAACTCCTCCACCAAAAGAACCAACTCCCCCACCAACTGAACCAACTCCAGCCGAATAGCGACATGTGTATAATAAAATATAAAATAAAATATAGGAATATCTTAGCTGGTGGAATAAATAGTCTTTGATTTGCATGCGTGTGATCATAACGTTAGGTTTCCAGACATTACCGAGGAAGCGAGCCATGAACGGGAGCTACTAGCCGTTCGATAACCGCTTAATAAATATCACGCTTTGTTTGTACTAAGAATATATCAGTTGAGTGGCTATAACGCCGAATTACGCATGCGTTTATCGACGCATGGCTTCGGAATAACCGGACAGCGACATGTAAGCATAATCTTTTATTATATTAAATCACGACGCTGTATTAAACTTGACTTTGAGGAACGGATATTTCGTATAGGCTAGGTGTACAATGAGGTATATTGTGTGTTGGTTGGTATTATAACGTTTGGTGATGTGCAGACGAGCTTGTCGCTGAGAAGGAGAAGTACAAGGACATCGGCGACGACCTTGACACGGCCTTCGTGGAACTTATCCTCAAGGAATAAGGCACTATCATTATATTGCTTTAAAGCCGGCGCCATACGCGTTATATGTATAGACATAATATATTACACTCCTTATTTAAAGATACATCTATCTACATTACGGCGATATTTATTATAAATTTTTTAAAATAAATCATTTATTATTTTATATTTGTTTTTTAATTATTTTTTTTCATCCTTTTATTTTATTTATATATCCTGCTTTTTAGATTTACGTATGTGTAACTCAAATCCTTTTATATTTATGGAAAACACCTCTAAAGTAATCATTAAGTACATAGATTTATTCCATTTGCATTCTGCCTTAATTAATGTGATAACTTATATTTATTTAAATTTTTAATTATCATGTTTTCTTCCATTTATAAAACTGTAAATACTATATTAAAAGTAAATAGTTTCACGCCTGGCAAACAAAATTTGAGGTGGCTTCTGAAAGATCTATTATGATTTTATTATCACAAATATATTATTAAACTGTTTTATAATCACGTAAGTATTTATTGCTATTTTGTAGACAGTCACTTATAGAGAAGTAGTTTGCATGTCTTGCTAATGTACACTAGATATATTTATACTGCAACCATATAATTTATTTCGTAGACGCTTTATTTTAAGTTATTTTGAAACTCAAAAAACTATGCTTAACTATTAATGATAATCGTGAACAAAATATTATTTTACAATGAAAATCTAACTGAATGAACTAACTAACTAATTTTTAACAGATGAAGTCATGGAAGAGAGGAGTAAGTATAAAGCTATCGCCGAAGAAGTAGATCAGACATTCGCGGATCTATCAGGTTACTGAAAACATCGATTTAAGATAATAACAGTTATGCTTATGTATAATTTGCTGGCATGAGAAGGTGAATTTAAAAGTTTTATACCATCACTTCTTGTATCTTATTCTGTAGTATAAGGGTAAAATTATTTAAATTTAACTCCACTTGCGTGCCTTTCATAGCCGTGTTGTAGAACGTGGTCACAATCCGCAAGTAAACATTCCATTGTTGAACTAAAACGCTGATTTCGCAGGCTTTTGTATCGAGCAATAAATGACGTTTCTTTGACGTTTCTCATTTTTGACTTTTGACATTCCAATAATGTAATAAGATAAAAAATAAAAGTAATACATAATATAGAGAATAAATATAGAATCATTTGTAATTACATATTTTTTATAAGTAAAATTAAATGTAACTATCCTTTCCATAACACTGCCGTTATAAAATGAATATTTTGGCAAATCGTTAAACATGACTTAGGTCTTAATGAAGCATTTGTATGTATTTTGTATGACGGACCGTTTATAAATAGGAATCCATCTTTTGTAACTAATATCGAATAAAAATGGACATATTTTTTATGTCAATTATTTTCATGAAATGAGATAATTGTATTTTTCGAAGATTTAAATTAGCATTGTTGGTCGGAAAATCAATGAAACACACTTGTTACTGATTTAATGATGATTAAAATAAGACAATTTAATGTGATCGTAAAAGTACAATTATCTTGATTGTACATTTCTTTGAGCCATCTAACAATCTTTTTTAAGCTATATGTATATTATATATGGCTTTATATTTTCAACTGTATTGTTATAACAGCTTGTTTCATAAATAACAGCTTATATATAAAGTGTGTCAAGGGCTTTCTTTAACTGTTTCATTTCCACAATTATACGTTTGTAATGAAAATATCTTTTATTTGTTACACCCATTATTATAATCCAAAATGAATATGTAATTTTATATAGTCTTTTCAGTATTAGAATTTAATGTTTTATTGAATAAAACTATCTTAATAAACTTCTTAAAAGTTTATCATAATATTTGTAATCCTCTCTTTCGAAAATTATTTACATTTACTTAAAAAGTCTATTTTAATTTGTAACTAGTTTTGTATAATAAACAAATATACATTTGGAAAACATGTGTTGCAGTTATTCGAATGACTCATGTGCTTAATTGTATCTGTTAATAGCTTCCATATAAGTAATATTATATTGCTTGTACTATCTATTACAAGCAATATAGTTTCAGCAAATCTCGTCTTTTAAAAGCTAAAAGGAACATAAAAAAATTAAGAGAAAAGTTACATACCTAATAAATTTGCTGTTTAAATATTCCTTATTAATTTTCAATATAAACTTTTTGGAGATGTTTTCTTATGATTGTATGAAGAGTTTAGTTAAACATTCGTGTTCATAAAAAGCTACATCTTAAAAATAACAATAAAAACATGATGTTACGTGTACTTATCTTGAACTTTCATAAACGTCACAATATTTGATTTTTTATTTTAAAAAAAGCTATAAAAATGTTAAATCAAGAAGAAGTTACAAGTTACTTTGTATAATTGAGCTGGCATAAATTTATATAGTAAATTTTGTAATAGCAATCATAAATTTTTTGATGATTTAAAATTTTGCTTTTCTATTTCTTACTTTATTTATAACTCCATCTGGTGTTACAAAGATGTACTAGAATGTAATTCGTTCGAAATTAAATACTTAAATTGTACATAACCAATGTTACAGAACATATTAAACTTCTAATAAGTTTATAATAAAGAGATAACAATACTAAACCATAAAAAAATATGGATGTATTTCAAAAATACAAAATTTATTACAAGTAGGTACCTAAGTATAATTATAAAGAAAAATCTCAAAATTTCTTTCGGATTTCGTCGTGAGCTATCAAGAGATAAAGACATTGTGGTTTTTACATCTAAAACACACCAGAATATTCTTATGAAATGTATTAAATGACTCATTTCTTCTTTTTGTATTGAAATCCACAAAACTTTTTTACGTATATAATAAGTAACAATAAATATAAAGAGGAACTAAACATAACTACTATAAATCCTTTATACATAATAAGTGCCAAAGAACTCCAAATCAATATATTATGTTATTGTAAGATACAAAAATATTGTGCTATGGAGCTAAATCAGTAGGTTTTCATTCATTATATATTTATAGAATTTTGCTTATGAATGGGGATAATGAAATTGACCGTATGTCTCGGATCAATGTTTTGTACATATATAATAAAAAATAACTGTAGTCTTGAATGTTTAAATAGTTTTCAAAGATTAGTAAACGTAATTTAATATGCTCGCCTTTAGCTATTACTGCTTTTATAGCTTAGTAACAGGCTTAATTTTAACAGCTGTTTCATAGAAGCCTGTTATTTGCAGCTTCTTATTCTGAATTTTATTTTCTCTAGCTCCTGTTTTTAAATACGAGATTTTATAGATGTAATTACTAAATATAGAGGTGACGGTAGCTCAAGGTTCGCTAAATTAAACTAAAACACACTTTCTTTTAAAACAATAAGATTTTTTTTTTCATAATTGGAGAATAATTCATTTGATTTTATAAATACTGAATAAGTACTCTCTTAATTCATCTTGTTATTATTCCGTATTTTTTCATGAATATTTGACATAAGCTTTTTTTTATTCATTACAGTTGTAGCCAAATCAAACTATGTATTGAGTTAGCTTTGTTATTTCTCCTTTAAGAATGTTGAATGGTATAATAGTAATCATATACATATTACAATTACATTACAATAGAACCTTTGATATTTATATATACATTTATATACGTATGTACATACCCGCCTTCTTTTTTTTTGCTTTCTTCAGAAATGTTTATTTATAAGGTGTCTTTGAATTTGGTTTTTAAAGAATGATTATTATTATTTAGAAAGAAATAGAAAGATCAGTAAATCCATACAAATATGGTCATTACGGTCAAGCCAGTAAATATATGAGTTATACAGTCATAATATTACTCATAGACTTTACAACAAAATCTTTAATTATTTAGAGAAAATTAATTTTTACTTCACTAATTCATTAACGTCCAATCAAATGTTTTTTGTTAGAAAATACTTAATACTTTTCCAGTACTTCAACATGTTATCTAGATTTAAATTTTCGTTAAGTAGGTGGAAACGGGATGAAAGATCTTGAGTAACGACTGCTAACAATTTGATCATTCATATGAAATTATTTATAGACTTAGGCTGTACAGTTCAAGAAGTTACTTAACACAAAGAAGCAACAAGGAGAATATGAATTAAAATCATTTTTAGTTAATAGTTATTATATTCGCGCCATCCTTTAAGGTAATTAATAATTCTTTAACCCGTTATACCCAAACAAACGCGGGTAAGTTAACACCGATGTGGGTGTGTGCATTGGTATGGAATCCAGGAGTTTTTGGCACCGAAAATAGCGGGCGGCGGCGCTGGCGCAGGGCGGCGCAGTGCGTGTCGCTCCGCCGTGTGAACAGCCCGCTAGGTGAGTTAGAATAAAATCTGGGGTCCTGACTACCGAAAAAAAGGGTCCCGAACCCCAAGGGTTTACGTGTAACCCCTTCGATTATACGTGAGTGAAGTGCAGTGGCGTACAAGCCTTTTAGGATGTGATCTTTCTGTGTTCATCTGTCGCGATGCTGGCGATGAGTGACTCGGGTTTCACTCACTGAAAATAGTGCGCGCTCGTGTTTGACTATTTGCGGCTCTCGTCAGTATTTATTCGGCGTTATGGGGAAACTAGTTTTTTTTTAGTCCGTCCATTGATTCGGGATAACCATAAATGAGAGTAGCGTAAGGTGTCCCATTACAAGTCTGCATTTAGACATGATTGTTCACAAACACCCACACAGAGACATAATCGTGACATACACATATAGAATTACATAAGATATGAAAAAAAACAAAATTTATGTAATATACAATCTATTGATAGAGATAAAATTAGTTCTAAAATTATGTTAAGATATTCTACGTCAAAAAATGTATTTAATGATTTTTGTATCAAATATGTTTTGTTTTTAATAAAATAACTTAAGTAATTTGATAAGACTTGTTAAAATTGCTATATTAACTATGTATTAATTATAATTCTAATCGCGATCACAGAGACCTATTTAAAGTTTCATACAATTTAATAGAATAGCAAAACTCTTGATAAAAAAAATAGCATTATGTTTAAAAATTGAGAAAAAAACATGACATTTATATTTAAAAAAATCCGTTTATACTTATATTTTTCAGGCGGGCCTCCTTTTTATCGTTTTTAATAGGCGAGAACAAAATTTTCATATGATTTACACAAAAAAAAAACTCACAAAAGTGAAAAGAGTATATCATTTAAAGAAAAATAATATATTTTTTGGAATCGTCTTTAAAATTTCCAACCAAATTTCAATCATCTGATTAATGCTGTAATTTTTTTTAAATAAGAAGACAGAGATCAATTTTTATCTTTGATTTAAGGTTAAAATAAATTCAAAATAAGGATAGAACCGCTTAACTTAAAATACGTATTATATCAAATAATTGAAAGATTGAAATACAGGCACATCCATATGTCACAGGCATGTCCATACAGTATTATTTTCAAAAAGTTTATTTCGTACAGTTTAAAAAAGGTTTGCGAAGTCGTGATTATTACGAAATGTATACCAAAATGTTGGTTTAATTCTCATGTATTACTAAATACCGTCATATTTGTGGACCAGCTGGTGGAGATATTTATTTCTGCTAACAATATCTTGATGCTTGGCCAAAAATACTCTCACGTCATCGGCGTCTTTTATTTTCGCAACCGGATTGACCGACGCATAAACCGTGTATCTGTTTTAAGACGTCCCGAATTTATATTTATATAAAATAAACTGATTTAATATGACCTATTTAGATTTATCAAATAAACTATTAGGAGATTTGAAAATTTAAAACATGTTTAAACTCCTATTATCGACGTTAACCCGACTTGAGGTTGTATATCACTTAATATCGTGATATCAGATACATTTTAGACCAGTTATTTCCCATACATATCATAATTGGAAGCCAGCCAACTATGAGCGAGGGTTCAGAATAAAATAGCTTTCATACTATCGTGTACACATCAACTTTTAGAGGTTGCCAAAAGCTTACGGACGTTAAAAATAGAAATTGAAAAACGCTCTACATTTTTCGGTATACAGAGCTGATCGTTGATGATTTAAATTCTTGATAAAATCAGATGTTATACTATTTTATTAAAGCACACAACACTGATTATTAAGCGTTGCCAAGACCTACAAATACTACCTAATTCATATTAAGTTCAAAAGAAATATATACATCAATATACTAATTTGTATTGTATATTTTGTTTTCGTTAAGGTCAGTTGGCGTATTATTTTGAACGGACCGTGAAAACAAAAAACAGCCACAATGGACGCGATCAAGAAGAAGATGCAGGCGATGAAGCTGGAGAAGGATAATGCCATGGACAAGGCAGATACCTGCGAACAGCAGGCCAGGGATGCCAACCTCCGCGCCGAGAAGGTAAATATACTTATTTTATGGTAAAAAGGGGAAAAGTAGACGGCCTACTTGATGGAAAGTAGTTACCGTCGTCCAAGGACATCTGCCACAGCTTGTTGTGAATAAATAGTTGATTTTGAGATGAAGGGAATGGTGGATAAATGCTGATAGCCCAATAACCTTCCTGTCAAAGAACATAGCCCTTAGTTTGAACTGAGAGTCGAGTTATGTGCGGTGCTTGCGAGGGGTAGGGAAGGGTTCCCGTGAATCCTGTGCAGGGATTGCCTGGACCCCATGCCAATGAAACAAGCTCAATATCTCAACAGACTAAATAAACAATGCAAACTTAAAAGCAATCTAGAAATATAATAAAAAAAATATTTAAAAAATCGTTTTATAATACACGAAAGTATTCTGTTCAAGAATTTTACGTAACAATCATTAGAGTCACATAAATGAATTAAAACTAACTTGACATACTTAAAGAAGAACTTATCTTCTATTCCAGGTGAACGAGGAAGTCCGTGAGCTGCAGAAGAAGCTCGCCCAAGTCGAGGAGGACCTCGTCCTTAACAAGAACAAACTGGAGCAAGCCAACAAGGACTTGGAAGAGAAGGAGAAACAGCTGACCGCCACCGAGGCGGAGGTGGCCGCTCTCAACAGGAAGGTCCAACAGATTGAGGAGGACTTGGAAAAATCCGAGGAAAGGTCCGGCACCGCCCAGCAGAAGCTGCTTGAAGCCCAGCAGTCTGCTGACGAAAACAACCGGTAAATATCTACTGATATTATAAATGAGAAAGTAACTCTGTCTGCCTGTCTGTTACACTTTCACGTTTACCACTGAACTGATTTTAATGAAATTTGGTACAGAGATGGAGTTGACCTTGAGTTTTCCCAAAGAGGGTTGATGTCAGGCAGGCGGCCGGTCGTAAAAACAAATAGCCAAAACTATTCATAACATGTAAGGCAGACCCTGGCTTTATCTGGGAAATTGCCAGGTAGAAGAAGAAGATGGAGTTGACCTTGACAAAGAACATAGGATAGTTTTTATTCCAGACTTTTGAATGGTTCTCTTGGAAAAGCAATATAACCGAAATCCACGCGGGCGAAGCTGCGGGCGGAAAGCTAGTAATATATATAAATCTTATAGAAGAAGATAAATCGGTAATCAAATATAATCACGTCGTCTACCAGATCGCGGCTGATATAAGTATAGAAGCTTCCGGAACATGTAGAAATAAGATAAAAACTCGAATTTCTATGTGTACACGTGAAAATCTTAGTTCATTTATGTGTAACTATATCTTGATTTTGAATTTTAGTATAAATTTAATTACTAATAAATATTTTAATAGAAATTTAATTATTAATAGAGCTCCATCCAAACATTTACATGTCATGTCATCAGCCTATCAGAGCCCACTGCTGAGCAAAGGCCTCTTTCTCACATGGAGAAGGTTTGAGCATTAATCACCACGCTTGCTCAAGACGGGTTGGTGATTTCAAACTTATAATTGTGTATGTCAGTGATGTCTAAATGCTCTTATAAAATACATATGACTCTGAAAAATCACATTGGTACTTGCCAGGTTTGAACCCGCGCCCTTGGCAATGAGAGAAGGGCCCCTTAACCACTAGGCCACTGAGGTTGTCTTTACATAAGTTTTATTCAAATAATATTTATCTATATTTGTTTGTTTGCAGTATGTGCAAAGTATTGGAGAACAGGGCACAACAAGACGAGGAGCGTATGGACCAGCTTACCAACCAACTGAAAGAAGCTCGTCTGCTTGCTGAGGACGCCGACGGTAAATCTGATGAGGTAAGCCAATTACCACGTATTTATCCAATGTTACTTATGTTTATGCCAAAAATTACAAATAATCCTTCCCGTAATTGATTAAATTCCACTAATTACTTCTTGTTATACCTTCTTAAAGAGGAAATATGTTTTGAAACTCAGGTTTCACGCAAGTTAGCCTTCGTTGAAGACGAACTTGAAGTAGCTGAGGATCGTGTCAAGTCTGGTGACGCTAAGATCTCAGAACTTGAGGAGGAATTGAAGGTATTGTATCCATCTATTCATGCAACGTGTGAAAGTTTGCAATTGTGTTATTTACAGGCCAAAAAAATATGATTTTCAGTAGCAAAGGTAGTGATAATTATCTTAATCGCTATTCAAACCAACAGGTTGTAGGTAACTCCCTTAAATCACTCGAAGTATCAGAAGAGAAGGCTAACCAGCGCGTAGAAGAATTCAAAAAGCAGCTTAAGACCCTGACCTCCAAACTCAAGGAAGCCGAGGCCCGCGCTGAATACGCCGAGAAGACTGTCAAGAAACTGCAGAAGGAAGTCGACAGGCTTGAAGGTAACGCCTCGGGGACTAACTCACTAATATTCATTAATATATTAATATAAACAGAGACAGCTCTTGTTATTTCATCGATTGATTACCAACGATGAATTCCAAGTCTCGTCCTAATAAAATTTAATTGTTTTTCAAAATTTTACTTAAAAAACAACAATAAACAATAATCCTAACAACTTGAACGGAGATGCTATCACAAACGGAAGACCAAGCTTATAATCATGATCATCTTTCAGGGTTTTTCACATTTATCTATTAACAAAATTTTACAGACGCTTTGTTCAACGAGAAGGAGAAATACAAGGCGATTTGCGATGACTTGGACGGCACATTCGCCGAGCTCACAGGATACTAACAGAGCTTGCTAGTTTAAGACATAAATCCAACAGGAACACCTAAAACCGTATCTCAAAAACCCTTCTGTACAAAATCAATAGGATATAGTCAATCCGCACGTCTTATAGTCTTAGATTTAGGATCGCCTTAATCTTCTTATCAAATAACCCAACCATTACCTTTAGGATTGTCATAGAAGCTACCTTCTTTCAATCCAATACATCATCATACCTAGCTTTATTCGTTGTGATTAACATGTCTTATGCTTTGCCGCTACCGCCGTGGATCTTTGCTTCCAAGGTACTATATTCTTTAATATAAAATATCTCTATAAACTATATAATAAAGCTCTTCCGTGCTTATGCTTTAATATTATTATTAAATGTGTAATCTAAATCATTAACTCAATATAGGTGACTGAATTGAATTACGCGGAGGGGATTTTGGTTATATATTAGGCCGTAGACATAGAGATTTTATTTATCCTACAAATATTATAATTGCGAAAGTTTGAGTGTATGTATGTTTGTTACTTCTTCACGCTCAAACGGCTGAACCGATTTTGTTAAAATTTTGTATACAGGAAGCTGACGTCCAGGAATAAGACATAGGCTACTTTACATCCCGGAAATCCGGGTAACACCGAGGGGTGGAGCTAGTGTTTGAATGTATGTGTAATGTTTCATACGTGTTGCAGACGAGCTGGGCATCAACAAGGACAGATACAAGAGCCTGGCTGATGAGATGGACTCCACCTTCGCTGAACTGGCCGGCTATTAAACATTTCAATAGTACACGCGCTACCAACGACGCTACCAATTTAATACAAGTGATGTAATATTTATTAATATTATATGTAAATTTATTTACGATTTTCAAAATAAAAATAATTTATAACAACTATTATTCATATATTATTCGTTTTTTTTTATATTTCTAAGCAAATTTAAAAACAGTGCGATGAATATTTTTTAAGGGGCTGTAATATTTCCTTAAATAATGACACAAACAAGCCTTAGTTTTTTATTCTATGTCTTTTCTAATTACTTGGTGTTCCCATACGTCATTGAAAAACTAGTAACCTTATAATTTTACTGAAAACTACGATAATTATCAGTTAATGAACAAAATACTTGCTTATGTACGAGACGTTTAACAACTTTTTTGGCAATTTCCCTTTCCAAAGCGATAATTAAGGATAATACAGCCTCTGCCAATTCAATTAGTCAGTAATCAACTTAGATTACAAACCAAATAAATAAATTAAGTTATTTTTCAAACACCAATAGACGTATAGTCTGTCAGTTGTCAAATGACGTCATTACAATAGGGTTGCCAGGGCGCATGCGTGCCCGGGCTTTCAAAACGCCTGCGCCACAACCCTGAGTCAATCGATAGTGCAGTACATACTACATCGCGTCCGATAACATACATTTGCGTCGTATTAACGAAAAATAATACATTTTTCCCAACTAACGGCTAACTAAAGCGTCAAGGTGTCGGTATCAAGCAGCGTATTGCCTGGTGCGATCACTATGAAGATGTTGTCACCTCATGATGGACCTGATATCTCGCCAGTTGAATCCGGTGAGTTAAATCGCTATACGATATAAAAACTACAATTCTATTCAACACTAGGTACATAAAAACATATACGAGACGAAGAAATGACGCGCAGAATGACCAACGACAATGTATAAAGCTTTTATTTCACAACACAAAGACTATTGTCGAAGTTTTTCAGACGAGAAATTTTAAAACGATATATTTTCTAGAGATTTCTTTCATTCTATATAAGTTTTGCTGTACAAGCAAATGTAGTTTAAAATATTTTAATAATTACTGTTTTTAATCGCTTTTAGAAGCATCGATTAATAGTAGATAAGTGGGCGATGATTTGCGTCATAATTTTGACGTTAGAGTAACTAGCGCGTAACGAAAAAAAAAACATATAGTAAATATTTGTATTTGCATTCTTATATTAAGATAAAAATTATTTACTTATACATATTTAAATATTTTTTTTATTATACAAAAAATGTATTCATAAATAAGATGAAAAATAACCATTATAAAACTAATTGCTCAGTAATTACGGCGAGGGTAAACGAGAGTGAATTGAATCTTTGGCTTATTTTTCCGAGCAAAGAAGTTTCAAGATGGTGTGAAAAGTAATATATAGTAGATAAAAACATACAAATCTTTATATTAATACCAAATTGAATGATTCCAAAAAATACAATTATGAATTTCATAAGAAAAGAAACATCAAATTTGATTACAAAAAACAGTTATTTTTCACGACGTACTTCTCTTTATTATGTTATGTTTTTTAATATCGTAAAACAACAGATGTTACAATTTAATAGTTTAATATCTTTCATAACATTTCGCCACACGCGTCTCCAAGAATTAGGTTTATGTGTTTTAATCAAATGTAAATTTTACTACAAAACACATTTGCTTTGTAAGCAACACTGAAATTACGTAGCATTTCAGATTTAAAAGCTTCAATTTATTGATTTTGTATTGAAATTTGTCTTAGGTGCTTAAAATAATCAATAAATACGTAAAAACTGATTAAAATACAAAAAAATAACTGTTGAATGCATTGTAATTAAGATAATAAAGGTTTTTTGTATGTTTATAAAACTAAAAGATTCAGACGTAAGTATTGCTAGAGGTCAAAAAAGTGAATCCCTAAGGCATTGCTAAATAAATCAAAAATATAATCTAAAGAAATTTTAATCTACAATAAAATAAAAACAAATTAAATAGACTAAAGAAGTCTTTGAAACGAGTGAAGTTAAATGAGATGACTTACAGCAAGCTTTAAAACTCTCGTATACAGGGTGTTCTGCGGTTATAAAACTTTTATTTTTGTTTTTTTTTTATTTATTTACTTTTAATATATGCTTAACATATTCAGCCTGGCAAATATTATAAAAGAAAATGCTTTAGCCATTCTGTATTATCTATTTCTTTTTCGTAATTGTTTTTATATTAGAAAGAATAAAATATTGTTAACATTATTTCGACCTTTAAATTATCAAGTTTCAAGTTTCAAAAACAGTTCGAAGATCTAAGGTCAGAATTAATTATTCGACTGTTTTCTTTAAACAGTAATACAGACAGTGTTAATCTTTTAAGTTGCTTTTGTAGGAACAATGAATCTTTAAACATTGTTTTAAATTGACAAAACAAGTACCTATCAATAAAATAATGTCTAATCTTCTATATATATAAAAATGGATTGCTGTTCCTTAGTCTCGCTAAAACTCGAGAACAGCTGAACGGATTTATCTTATCTTAGTCTTGAAATGTTTGTGGAAGTTCAGGGAAGGTATAAAAGGTGAAAAAAGTTGATTCATTACTGGGAAAACCATAAAAACAGCAATTTTCTATTTCCCATACAAATGTTTTCTTTGACATTAGATTTGACAACTAACTAATATGTCAATCTTTCGGTCGCACTTCAAAACACGGAGATTTATGGCTTACACCTGTAAGTTTACCTAAACTCCAAAACTATAAATAAAAAAACGTAATAGATATTTCTTGATTATAGGGCGATAAGAAGTTCGCCAGGTCTTCTAGTATACTATATTTTACATACAACATATAAAGAAATAGTTGCCAAAAGCGATAAATGACTAAAATAAAAAAAATGATTATAAAATATTAAACGTCAAAGTAAGATCAACGATTTTTTTTTAATTACAAATTAAAAATATAAATAAAAGTAATATTTTTCATTACGCCAGCGACGTTTTTGTTTCCAAACCAATTTTATCATATACTTTTGGTAAATTACATGTGATTTGATGTTCATTTCAACCCAAACATTTAAATAATAAAATGTCATATAAAATGTTGCAAGTTAAAATATATTTTAATAAAAAAGTAACTGTACCAGCAAGTATTATTACAAATGAGTTATTAATACAGAATTATATTAAAAGTAAAACAATAAACGGAATGATAGTAATTTTTTACATATTTTAATTATTTTCAATAAATATGTATATATTATGCAATATAACTTATTATTAATCTGTACTGACATTTGACATAATTGAAACATTATCTTTAAGTGACGTCACACGAAAGACGTTACGTAATATGAGTCTCCATTAATTCATTTGCTTGGTAAGAGGATTAAAAGATTTATTCTCTGTATCTGTGGTGTACCTCTCAATGGGAATTAAAACAATAGGCTTAATTGTGCTTTATAAAAAACTTAAACTATCACGAATATACTTATATTTGGAAGAGATAAACGAGACAATATAGTCAGTGGTGGCCTAGTGGTTAATAGGCCCGTCTCTCGTTGCCGAGGGCACGGGTTCGATCCTGGCAAGTACATATGCGATTTTTCCGAGTCATATGTACTTTTTAAGAGTATTTAGACACCACGGATATACGGTGAAGGAAAACATCGTGAGGAAACCGGGACTTATAATTTCACAATTATAAGTTTGAAATCACCAACCCGTATTGAGCAAGTATGGTGATTAATGGTCAAACCTTCTCCATGTGAGAAAGAGGCAGCTCAGCAGTGGGCTCTGATAGGCTAAAAAAATGGGAAATATTCTTTATATTAAATAAAAGGTTAATTAAGCTAACTATAGAACCTTTAAATATAATATATAAAAAAATATAAGTAACGCAATTTAGTCATGTAATTCAAAAACCTAAATTCATGTTGTTACTGTCAACCATAATATCGAATTATCTTTATAAAGCCCCAGCTGTCTTCAGGAGACAAATAAATTTCAATCGTGATTACCCACAGACATGTTTTATATCCCTATTTTACTTCACAGCCTTACTAGTTATTTTTTTATTATGTTTAAAATAGAATTATTTTATATTTTTAATCTGTGCTTATAAATTATTTAGTTTATGTATTTTTTTTAATCTGTGTAATTTTATATCCAATTGACAGCCAATCTTTGAACATTTTTCGTTTATACTCTACTATTATTCATAAATAAATACTTTTCCTGTTTATATTGTCGTAATTGTATAGTTTTTTTCTTGTTATTCTAATTTATCACAATTTATATTTAAAAAAGAATGTAGTAAAAATCTTCAGATGAAATCTGAATCTTTGATTCTTCTTAGTTTTCGTAGTAATCTGTCTCAGGATCAACTTGATTCTTATTTCTGATCCAGACTAAATAAAGTCGTTTCAAGACTCTCTGGTTAGACTTATCGAAGATTTGACGTGTAGCGAACGATTTTTATATATCTGGTGGAATCTACGTCTCGCAAGGAATGGTTTTAAAACTTTGTATATTGGTAGTTACAAACTTCGTATACAGAATTAAAATACAGAAAAGTTAAGAAAAAATATGTTTGGAAAAGAATTTAGGTTCGACTATAATAGTTACAATTTTTTTTAAATCTGTATTTAGTATTTACGTACACGGGGAGAGAATGGTTATTTAAGCTATATGATATTTTTGTTTTATATTATTATAAACTAGTTTTTGCCCGCGACTTCGTCCGCGTTAATTTCGTCATTAGTAATATATGTATAGCTGACCGGGCGAACTCTATTCCGACTTAGAGGCCATAAATAATAATTGAGACTTAATTCTTGTTTCAATCGAACAGAATGATTGACATATTTGTCAGTTGTCAAATCTAATGTCAAAAAAAACGTTTGTATGGGAAATAGAGAAGGGCTGATTTAGGGTTTTCCCGGAAATGAATCAATTTTATTCAGCTTTTAAACCTTCCCTGAACCTCTATGAACATTTTCAAGACTAAGATAAGATAAATCCGTTCAGCTGTTCTCGAGTTTTAGTGAGATAAACGAATAGCAATTCATTTATATATATATATAGAGTAACAAATATTATAAAAACTCAAATGATATATGTATATTATTTCCTGTATTTAAATTTACGGATGAAAACACCATATTAAATGTGATTGGAAAAATATGTGAACAATTTTAGCATTCCATCTTAGAAAGTCCGCTCTTGAATACACCAGACTTTCGATAAGCATTGGAATGAAAAGAAATCTACAGAATGTTTGCAACTATAGAAAAGTCTAGAACTTTAGACTTATTTTTATTTCTGTCTCAATTCTCATATTGATCTGTTCTAGGCTTATATGTTCTCTATTTTGTGACTAAGATTTTTCAAAGTAAAATATTACTTCGACATATTTATTCTTAAGTAACTGTGTATTAATATAATAATAAATTAAATATCTGTGGTCCTCTTGACATAAATAGTCCCCTTTAGTTGAAGTTCGCACGTGCGTTCAGAAAGGGCGTTCTTTAGTAATGTTATAAAAAATATCAATTACGATTTAAAAATGAAAGAAAACGTTTAATTATCCAGTCTTTTGTATCATTAATTGGTTGTATTCATTTTAAACATTTTTAGACTCGATTAAAAAAAATAAAAGATCTGTAAAAAATATATTTATGCGCATTATTTCTATTAATGTTTAAATAAGTTTTCGGTACAAATTATATAAATTCTAAGTTATTTAGTGAATATTAAAGCAAAAACACTTTTTTTGAATGTATAATAAACTTTTACCTAAATTAAATTGAATTAACAATTAATTTCTTTAATATTGCAGTCTCCAAACACAGATAAAATTTTTACTATATAATCAATACATCAATAATTAATTATTATCATTTAACGTTTACACAGGCACGCTTAAAGTACCTACTCAATACATACATTCTTTAGATAATTTCGGAAAAAAACGGATATTCCTACTCTACTAAGTACCCCATTACTAATCAATTATATTTGAGTACTACGGCAAAGCAGGATAAAAATCGCATCTAAATCCGTTTGAGACATAATAATATTTTCCTTTTTGTATTGTATTTGATATGATTATAAATAACCTATATATAATAATAAAAAAATATTTATTTCAGACATAACATTCATATCAAAATTACATACATAAATTGAAATAAAATTAAATGTATCAATTAAAACAAACAAATAAATACAGTGTAAACTCTATATAACGACACTGAAGGGACCGTGCATTTTGGTGCGTTATAAAGAGTTGCCGTTAAATAGAAAGAAGGAAAATTAGAATTAGAAAAAGACAAAGTTTATTTCAGACTAGTGTTAATAGTTAATTGCTGTTAATGTTAATACTTATGTACATAAAAAAGAATTTTATTCGAACGCTATTGTTAAGTTAATGGAATTTCGTCGTCACTACCAAACTCAGGTCCCGTTTCCACCTCATCACTCGTAGAATTAGTACAAAGTCCAGCATTTCGAAGAGAGTGCTGTATAGTTGTGGGTGTCACTTCTTCCCAGGCTTTAGATAAAAAATTTACTGCATGCATTAACAGTAGTTTTACCCTCAGATTCGACTAGCTCCATCAATAATTTCTTTCTGTAGTGACCCTTGAGGCTTTTGATCACACTCTAGTTATTTTTCCATATTGTAGACACGGTAGAGCGACTAAATCCAAAGCGTTTGCCAACATCGCTTATCTTCTCTCCCGTTTCTATTGCGCGTATCAGTAACACTTTTTCGTCAACACACAGTGATTTTCTTTTACTAGCCATGTTTACAGTTTGAGATTTTGTGAGCAACTGAGAATATGATAACGTATAGGTAATACAAGACTCCTACTTATGGTCAAAAACCGTCGACACGTGTAAGCAATTTGTAATTGTAAACAAAAGAACGAATTTCTTAGAAAGTTCGGTATGCATGATAGGGACAGTCGAGTTTATTGCGGGCTAGAATAACAAAGCGACAAAGGAACGTACACAGCTGCACAGTTTTTACTAGTTTTAGCAACTTAAAAGGTACTTTTTATTATTTAATTGTTGTCGTTATTGAGAGTGTGTGTGCGCTATATAGAGTGTATCATTGTATGGTAGACAACCTAAACCAACCAAAGTCAAATGATTTCGACGCTTTAGAGAGTTTGTCGTTAGATCGAGTGTCGTTATATAGAGTTTACACTGTACTAAATCTTACTAAATAAATACTAATACACTGGAAATGCGTTCACCCATATATACATATATATATATATATATGAGCAACATATTATACTAAGAACTTTTTAAAAAGAAAACTAAAATATATATCACAATACTTAATTATCATACAAAACAAAGAAACCTGTGGATTTCTATGTACATATATATAATTAGTAATCTTGTAACATGCAATTTTATTTACGTTATCAAAGCTTTGATCTGATTAAGAAAAATAATGGTTTCTGTCCTTGTAGTAAGGTCAGATGATAATCAGATTACGCACATAAACGCTGAAAATGCCAGTTTGGAAGTAAAACTTTCGGTAACAATTTAACTATTTTTATTAAATATGTATAAATATTACGGGTTTTCACTCCTTAAATATATAAGCTGAAACGTATGATGTAATGATTTTAATCTATATTTGTTTATTATTTCTTTTTTTCGTTTCTGTTTCCTTTTCTATAGTTTTGTTAAAGTAGATCAAAACAAAATGGCTGTCGATTATCACTTGTTGAAGATTAGAAAAACTATAAAAATATGTTCAAAGTTATTTTTTATTCAATGTACAATATATATTTTATTAAGATGAAACTTGCAAGCCAATTTTAATAATAAGCCAATTTTAAAATTACATATAACTTTGAAGATATTATAACGCCATGTTTGACAGCCTATATTCAATATGGCAGCGAGTCCAAGATGGCGGACGAGTTATTTTAAATCGCTCCCACAATAGATATCAAATGAAAGGTCTTGTTGAGAATAATCAATAGAAAAGCTAGTAACTAAACAACTTGCCTTTTATAACAATTCAAATATATATTTAAGATTAAAGTATTTTGACTAAATATATATATTTTTTATTTAGGTTTTATTTGTATAAACGTTTCTTATTGAATATGAAACTTTTTTAACGTATATATTGATTATATTTATTACTAGCTTTCCGCCAGCAGCTTTGCCCGCCTGGAGTTCGGTTATATCGCGTTTCCAAGAGAACTTTTCAAAAGTCTGAGATAAAAACTATCCTATGTTTTTTCTCAAGGTCCACTCTATTTCTGTACCAAATTTGATTAAAATCAGTTCAGTGGTTTAGGCGTGAAAGCGTAACAGACAGACAGACAGACAGAGTTATTTTCGCATTTATAATATTAGTAGGGATTCTTTAATAGATAGTTGATATAATTGGTTCATGTTTGCGTTTAGTAAACTACGTATTAAGCACTATAACAGGTGGGACGGTTTAATGCAATCCATTATAACGAGGCGACGGATAAGTGCTTTAGCCCAATTAGTCTTGCATAATACGATCCACGTTAAATCGTGTTGAATAGATTTTCATATAATTTCAGTATAACTTCTATTTAGAACTATTTGCTTACTTGCAGTTCTTCATTAAATACTTCGATCGTTTATTTTAACAAAATTAAATGGAACAGAATGAAATATTAATTTAAACTTTGTGTCATAAAGTAATATATGGATCCAAATCTTTGTTATATTCAATTTCATTTATATCTGAGCTCGCCTGGTAATATTGTACAGGCTCACAAATACGGGTAACAAAGACGGTCTTTCAAAAGACTTCGGAGCTTTATAACTTTAGTTCTTGGTCCTCAATTTTTGGGGAATATTTTTCTTGTAATGAAATTCGAAAGATATTGGATGAAAACTGCATTAAAGAAAGATTACTTCTTGTTTGTTGAATGGCAATCTTTTGGTATTTCCAGATGCTATTGAGGTGAAATTTCGTATCTATTAGCTCAAATTATATTTATTAAGATAACTTTTGATATTATAGGTTTATTGAACATACATTAAAGGTTTTAGCTATCTATGTAAGGTTTTCACTTCTTACTACTTTTAATTTTAAGGCTTAGTTTGCAGGATGACGCTATGTAGGATATGTGTATAATACACTAGATTTCCGCCCGCAGCTTCGTCCGAGTGGAGTTCGGTTATATCGCGTTCCCAAGAGAACCTTTCAAAAATCTGGAATAAAAACTATCCTATGTTTCTTCTCAAGGTCAACTCTATCTCTGTACCAAATTTCATTAAAATCAATTTAGTGGTTTAGGCGTGAAAGCGTAACATACAGACAAACAGAGTTTCTTTCGCATTTATAATATTAGTAGGGATAAGACGTAAGATCCCATCGTGACATTGGAAAAATATTCCACAATTCCAATGCGAATGAAGCCTTAGCATAAAAAGATGTCAGCGTCTTTATTTGGTAAGATCCTCAAAGATCCTTCTGAGAAAAATTACACAACGTTCATGTTTTATTATATCAAAGTACGCTTTGATCCTTTTTTTACTTTGGTAAATTCAATATGAGACTTTATTTTAGTAATAATCATATAGCATTTCGGGAAATAAATGCCATTTGTTACAGAATTACCAATTTAAACTTTATCTTTTAACAATTAAATAATATGTTTAGGCTAACTATATTTAAGATTTTCGGGTGTAATTAAATGGCATTCACTACGGTGAAAAATAACAGGACTAACTGACAGACACTCACATCTCGTCTGTCCGTGATCACGGTTGATGTAAAGTAACCGAAACGACGGGAGTATGTTGATATAAAGAAATAAAAAACAGATAGCATCAGTTAAACTTAGTCTCATTTCAGTTGAAATGCATTATTATTTTTTTTGTATTTCCTTTGTATATAAGTCCAATCTATACTCTCTTTAAAGAAAGAGAAAGAATGTTATGTTAGTTACGATAGTTATAACTTAAGAACGTTTGTAGGGATATGGTTGAAAATTGGAAGTGAAATAGCTTAGAACCAGGAGACGGACATAGGATATTTAATTCTGTTCGATTGAAAATGAAAAAACTTAACAAACTCCAATATCTTTTTATTTACGGCCTCTAGCGCGAAAAAGAGTTCGCATGATCAGCAATATATACATATATTACTAATTAAAAAATTAACACGGACGAAGTTGCATGCAAAAACTAGTAGCACCATAAGAATAGTAGTACCACAAGAATAAAATAATAAATGTACTTCAATTTTATAATAATAAACTACTTGATATTGTACCTATCCCATAAATACATATGTATTACAAATAATCTCCACTAGAATCAGGGTTTTTGGAAGAGATCTCTTTGTACACATCTGTCATTAAATTTCCTGTTTACTTTGTTGGTATAAAAATTAATATTATCATAATTATATTGTGTTGTAGCTGGTGAGTGGCACAGCCCTACATTCTGGGTGCTTGTTGTTGGTGCATCAGCATTGGTTGCTGTTGTTGTTGGTGTGATCGCTTGCTGGGTCGCCCGCAGACGAGCGTCACTAGCTCACAAACTTGGTGAGTATTGTTCAATGTATTTTTGTTCCTTTCCTATTTAATGCTTTTGGAACTTCAATTAAATACTATTCCTATTTTTAGCGAAAATTTCACACACATGGTCCGTTAAAAAGCGTCATATTTGCTACTATACGTAATATTTCACAGAAGATTGAGCAAAACGTCCGTTATTATCCATATCAGTTATTACACCCCATATATTTTATATACGATTAGTTTATCCACACGTTTGATGGGAACTATGCTTCTATATTTAATATCTTCATAAAAGATTCTACAGTCACTTACATTATTATGCATGTCACTTATTATCAAAACCAAACATTTTACATACCCATTGGAATATCTATTTGCCTGATGTGAACAATTGGTATAAACGATTGATACAAGTTAATAATGGGTTTATACTAATTGTAGCTTGTAACCAATTGGTTTATCTCCTTGCCTGATGGTAATTAAATCTGATTCAAGATCAACTAATAGTAATACTGTCTGTAGGTGGTAAGCGTGGTCCGGACAAGGCCCTGGTCTTCCAACCTCCACGCCGTGCGACTGCTGTTCGTTCTCCAGGATCTGCTACTCATTATCTTCGCAAGTCACCCTCACCAACGGCTGCTGCTCCACCAGCTACTTCACCACCTCAGCCGCAGCCACCGGCTACCGTCGTTGTTGTAAGTATACCATTTATATTATAAGAATTGAAGTTTTTGAGGATTTATTGACTTATTGATCTGTCATATTCAATATATTGAAGAGATTCTGATGCTATTTTCCAATGCTGTAGTTTAAAATTCAGCATAACTCATTTATGTTATAAAAACGGAAGTTTTTTAAGGATCTATTGATTTATATTGCTCTGTCACATAGAATATAATGGACGGATTTTTATGAAAATTTTATATAACGTAGTTTCAATATAAAAATAGTTTATAGGCTTATGACATTCCTTTCATGCTCATACAATATGCGGTACGCATTATGACAATTGTATTTATTAAAAATTCACGTAATAGGGATATGAAATGTCGAAGGCAGTTTGGTAACATAAATTGTATTAAACATTATTTATCTCTGAATACAATATCGAAGAAAACATGGACAGAATCGGGGAGAAAAAGTAGTATTTATATATGTATGAATATAATAATTTGTGATAAATATACACATTGTAATTTTCTACCGAAAATATTTATATACAAATACAACGTTGGCGATTTTATTAGGTAACAGGTAATAAGGTCACATTCTGAATATAGTTTCGCATATTTTTAAAGTAAAATCTTTTATTACCTACATATTTTATTTTTAATAACGCAATAAAATTCACTGCCTTAGTCACTATCAGTTATCGATAATCTATATAATGAGGGCAATGTTTATCGTACGTCTAACATTTTAATAAATAGGTAAAAACCTTTATCGAAAGGTCATTAGAGCTTATTAAGAAACGCGGGAAATCGATCGTGTTAAAAACGTCAAAACTGACAGTTAATTATCTGTAGACTAAATACTTGAGGTAAAAGTTTTCAGTCTTTGTAGTACATTAAATTTGCGTTATAAAGACAATTTGATGTAATGTATTACGTATTTTCACAAGTTTTGTAAGCCGAGATGAGTTACAATAGACGTCGAATTTAATTTTGCGTGCCGCGAACATGTTTACCCTTGTTTGACATTGACATAAAAGACGTTGACAGAAAATTTTGTAAATATAACATTCATGTAAGGTTTCTAAGTATAATTTGAATACATTTACAAAAATACACACGAATCTTCTTTATTTTTTATTAATATTCAAAACAAATATTTATTTTAAGTAAATGTCTTTTATCTATTTTGGATAATACAGATAAAATATAAAACCTCCTTTGAATGAAATATATTCAACCTCCTTTATACTTTAATATAATTAAAATAAAAAGCTTTGAATGTAATAAGTTAAGCTAAATTGATTTTTGTACATTTTATGCTATATTTACATTCAGTTTAATAAAACTCTTGTATAAGAATATAGAATATTACAATTTCTTCGACGATACATTGCCTTTAGATTTGATAGAATAAAAATAAACATAATGACTTCTAATTATATAAAACTTCATATTTATATATAAAATTAACTCTGGTTTTGTTATAAATATAATTAATTTAGAAACTATTTATAACACATAGATTTTTTTTTAATAATTTGTTTGTAGACATTGTAAAGTTGTTTCATTATCTTTTGTTATTTTACTTCAAAATGTAATTATTATTTCGTCCTTATTGTTTAGTTCGAGCTTTATAATATGGAATACTTGTTAAGTTCTCAATTTTTTTACTAAAAATAGATCACTTTGTTTCGAGTTACAAAGAGGATTCGATCGCTGAGATAGGTAGGCTTCAGTAACACATTTTTTTTAGATCACCGTCTTTACAAAATAGCGATGAAAACTCTTTTAAATTTTTTCTTCAATAGCCTTATATCTTTACATATACAATATATCATATTAATAAGTATATATTGTATAGTGCTTCTTTATTTGAGAATACTAATAATTGTTTTAATCATTGTTTTTTGTTTATAAATTTTCCATGTGGCAACAATGTTATATTTTATTAAAGTTTATTACATTAAATTAGTCCTTAAATTTTACTGACATAAACATAAACAGACTGAATAGTATTTAAGGTTATCGTGAGTATTCATTTAAATGAAACTAATATTTTCGGATTACTATATATTTTATTATTTTTATAAAACTACATACTGCTGACGTTTCGATTACTTTGCAGTAACCGTGATCACTGACAGACGAGATGGGAATTTATTTAAAAAAATAAGAAAATATAAGTTTCATTTAAATAAATAGTATTTATTTTAATTCCCTGATATTTCATAAACTGTATGGATGATATATTTATTCAGACGTCAGGCGGCACCAGTCCTCATACGCCAACTGCCCCTGAACCAGCTCCTCTTAGCAAGGAGCTAGCTGATGCTAACGCCACTGAGAAACCAAAACCAGCCGAACCAGAGACTAACAATAGCAGCCTTGGAGACTTGCACTTTAAATTGAGGTAAGAAAAGATCCTTTTAATGCTTTTACAACACTTTTCAAAGACTTTCGCGTGTATTCATTTCCATTTATTTTGTTTGCAACACTTTTTATCTAGATCTGACACTTTCGAAAGTATTCATTTAAATGAAACTAATATTTTTGTATTATTAGACGTCATTTTATTATTTTGAATTTACATCTCGTCTGCTCGTGATCACGGTTGCTGCAAGGTAACCGAAACCTTGGGATTATGTAGTTTTACAAAATAATAAAATAAGGCGTAGTAATCCAAAAATATTAGTTTCTTTTTAAAGAAACAAAATTTTTATAGTTAAAAACACGTAAAATAAATACTACTAAAACATTTACTTTTTAACTTTTACAAAATCTTATATAACTTTTGGATAAATTTATAGTCTTTTGAACTTCTAGAAGAAGACTGAGTTGTTTAATTTAATATTTAATCTCTTATCTCTCTGAATTATATGTTCTTTTTCACACTAGCACCTTACAAGTCATTATTTATAAATACAAGGTGTCAAATGTCAACTAAGTATACATATGTCTTGATTTTATCGTCTGAAGAAAGGTCGCCTTTATCTGCGTCAAAGCGTGGGACTACCATTAAAATAGAACAGCTCTTAAAACAGATTAAACCTTTACTTACTTGTAATCTAAACATAAAATATATCTTAAATTTCACTAAATACACCTACCAAAGTCGTCTATAATTAGAAGTTTAAACAAAAATAAGTTGGTTAGATAATGAGATCTAAGATTTTCACGAGTACCTAATCATTTAAATGAAACTAATACTTTCGGATTTACTACGCGATTTTTATTTTTGAATATAAACTACATACTCCCGACGTTTCGGCTACTTTACAGCAACCGTGATCACTGGCAGACGAGATGTTGTTTAGACTTTAGACCCTTTAAAGACTTGTGCAATATAAAATTACATCGCAATAGATTCAGAAGTTCTTGCAAAAGGTACTTGCATTTATAATAGTGATGTCTAAATTTAACTTGTCTTTGTTCGTTGTGGAATATTTAAGAAGACCCGCCTGAGGAACTCATGAAGGATTCATTACACGTGACTACTTCGCCAACTGAACTGCCAGGTTTAGTTTTAGCTCGCGACTTCAACGGTATAAATGACCTTTATACTATTTTTCATTTAAATTATAATAATAATTATACAATAGATGATATATTTTGATAAAAATGTACTAATTGAGTTATAAAAAAAGAAAAATGTTGCTCGCGACGTTATTTTGTTATTTTTTGTGATCTTAATAATCGAAAATAATTAAAATTTCTAAAAGTAGAATAGCTTAAGTTATTTTTTTAAAGTCTTGGTGGCCTGGATGTTAAATACCCGCCTCTCGTATTTGAGATGAGGGCGCAGTTCGAAAGCTGGCAAGTACTTATGTGATTTTTCCGGGTCATATGTACCTTCTGAGAGTATTTAGACATCACTGACAGATGAAGGAAAACATGGTGAGGAAACCTGTACTTATATTTTCACAATTATAAGTTTGAAATCGCCAATCCGTATTGACTATTGAGCAGACGTGGTGATTACTGCTCTTTCTCCATATGGAAAGAGGCCTTTGCTCAGCAGTGCATGCACCTTAATGCATCAGCTATCTGCCAATCAAAATCCTTCCAAAAATTCAAAATCGAATCTATCGTTTCTTTGCTTAGCAAAAACAAACAGATAGACAAATATTGCAACCACACAAAATTCTCGCATACCATACCCACTCCATATAGTTCAATTCAGAAGTGGGTTCAGTGGAAAGTTAAATTTCGTATAGTTTATTTGTATAGATTATTGACAGTAAAAGACAGAAGTCATACAAAGTAACTGGTCATGTGAACACGTGTATCGCATCTTTACGAGCCATTCAATACTCACACATCCCTTCTCATGTAGAGAAATTGATTAAAGATTAATAAAATGCAATTAGTAATGTCGATAGTAACTTTTATGACCGTGGGTTTGTTCTTTATCTTCTATCTTCTATATATATAAAAATGGATTGCTGTTCCTTAGTCTCGCTAAAACTCGAGAACAGCTGAACGGATTTATCGTATCTTAGTCTTGAAATGTTCGTGGAGGTTCAGGGAAGGTATAAAAGCTGAAAAAAATTGAGTCATTACTGGGAAAACCATAAAAACAGACCTTTTCTATTTCCCATACAAACGTTTTTTTTTGACATTAGATGTGACAACTAACTAATATGTCAATCATTCTGTCGCACTTCAAAACACGGAGATGTATGGCTTACAGGTAAACTCCAAAAATATAAATAAAAAAACGTAATGGATATTTCTTGTTATAGGGCGATACGAAGTGCACCAGGTCTTCTAGTTCTAAATAAATTTTATACAATTAGGGTATAATATGATTAATTGGAAGTCAGTGGTGGCCTAGTAGTTAAAAAGCCAGCCTCTCATGCATGAGGGCGCGGGTTCGGGCCCCTGGCAAGTACCAATGTGATTTTGCCAAGTCATATGCACTTTCTAAGAGTATTTAGACATCACTGATTAATACATTCCCAAAGAGGGTCAGGTGATGTCAGGCAGGCGGCCGGTCGTAAAAACAATTAGCCAAAACTATTCACAACATGTAAGGTAGACCCTGGTTAAAGCTGGGAAATTGTCAGGTAGAAGAAGAAGGGTATAGGACTAATATATCCTTATAATTTTTCATTTCATAACTTTTCGCATAAAGTATTAACGTAGATTATTGAGTGAGAAACGGGAAACGCGTCGTATGTAGTCTAATGCACTAATTAAGCATACTGAAAATTGGGTTATGATTAATGGTTTTAATTAACCGACTATAGGAAAACGTTTGAAACTTTAAGACTACACTAATTTTATGTATCACAAAATAATGTATACCTACAGTTTTGCTAAGAAAAGATTTCAATTTACCTGCATACGCGAAAACACTCACATCTCATACTCCTTCTTCTACCTGGCAATTTCCCAGCTTTAGCCAGGATCTGCCTTACATGATGTGAATAGTTTTGGCTAATTGTTTTTACGACCGGCCGCCTGTCTGACATCAACCCGCTTTGGGGATGCATTAATCAATGATGTCTAAATACTCTTAGAAAGTACATATGACTCGGAAAAATCACATTGGTACTTGCCAATAATTAATTGCCAGTAAGTGTATAGTATAGAAGATAATTTTCCCAAAATGTCTAAAGTAAATATCTTCATAATTTATTAGTGTTGATATAACGCCGTTTATATTCATAAGTAATTAGACACACGTGTGTATAATTAAATGATTACAACCCAAACATAATTATTTAATATCAATTATTCTAACAATTAATTTCTCGTAAGATGTGATATAATCGTTTTAATTAAATTAACTGTGAAACAAAATATTTTCTGTAACAAATTCCTATTATACAATCTAGAAACGGTTGATCTTATTTGAGGTTTAGCGTATATCTAAGTGTATCTAGGAAATATAATAACTAAAATTGTAATACTCCCGACGTTCTTGCAAAGTAGCCGAAACGTCGGAAGTATGTAGTTTAAAACAATAAAAAACGCATAGTAAATCCAAAAGTATTAGTTTTATTTAAATGAATAACAGTCTTAGAACTGATTATATAAAAAGTACGTTAAACACCAAAAAAGTGTCATTTATATGATTATAACATTGGACAATCTTATAACCAACTCCAATCACTAAAGAAATTTAACCGCAATGTGTTTCAAAGACATTAAATTGCTTGATCGTCTCTTAATGAATATCAGGTTACAATATATATTGAATAAATATTGGTAGAGCAATATTGATTTAACTTTGACCTAGACTTGAATTAACCCAGACATTGCTGAGCAAATCCAATTAGCTCTATCCATGCCATCACAGAATTTCACGGTCAGCTTTTTATGTAAACAATTAACCTTTTATTAGTAAAAAATTGAATTCATGAATAAATAATTAAAGAAACTAATAATATACATTAATTTACATCTCGTCTGCCCGTGATCACTGTTGTTGAAAAGTAACCGAAACTTCGAAAGTATGTAGTTTTTTTAAATAATAAAATACGCTTTATAATTATAGCAATATTAGTTTCATTTAAATGAATATTCACAAAAGTCTTAGTTCTCATTAAACATAAGAGAAAACAACCAATTTATCTTATTTATTTGTATATTATATATAATTTTAATCTATTAATTTATATCTTTAAAGTGTAATGTATAGAATTTATTCTAGAATTTTCTTATTTGTCGCGTGTCGATCTAGTAGTAGATGACATAAAAGTATGTATTATTTACTGTAATAACCTTTGCGAGGGTCGCGTCGTGAATGTTCAGTTTTACGAGCTGTGTGTCGGGGCTATCAAATAAAGGACATTTTATTTAACTGTGTAACTTAAGATGTACATTAGTATGGTTATTATCTTTACTTTGTAGATACGAATTCAAAGATTATGTACATTAGTATATGAGATTGGTTTTAGAGAATATAATTAATACATAAATATAATATTAAATATTATAATACATACAAATATTTATAGGATTATACTACGCTTTTTTTATTATTGTAAAGACTATACTCCCGACGTTTTGGTTACTGTTCAGTAGCCGTGGTCACGGGCAGACGAGATTTATATGAAATTTAATTGTTTTTTTTTTGCATTTACTGTAATTTCTTTTTTTTAGTTGGTAGGATAACTGTTACAATACATTGACTGGAATCTTTTTAAACTCCGCCTATAGCTTATTTTATCATTTGTATTTCCCACCTATCCTTAATTACCACAATATGTTCACATGACTAGTTTTTTTTTTCATTAAACATTAATCAAGATCCTTTTTCTGTTATATTCTGTTATTTCGCTAGAGTTTACAATGAAAATAGATCCATAAATTAGTAATATGAGATAAAGATTTTAATTTCATGCGAAATTTAATTCACATTTCTTAAAACCTAAAATCATCTACTGGCCTTTTGACATTCAATATTTTGCTGGTCACTGGAAAATATATTTCTTTTTCAGTTTGAAACTTTGAATTCAGTAATTTTATTTTGTCCAGATAAATATAGATACAACTTTTATTATGATATAAGGATTATTATAATATATTTAATATATGTTACGAATTTATTATGAAAATTATAGAAAACAATTCGTTTTTAGAATAGACTTTCTAAAACGAGATAACGTCTTATACTCGACGGGAGTTTTATGAAACGACTACTTACATATGAAAGCACTTGAAACTTATTAATATGAAAATAACGTGCATGATATAATATGGTTGTTTTATTATTTTAAGAGACAGCACTGATTGAATTTAGAGTTGACTTTTGTAGAAAACATATAGTAATTTACAAAGAATAAAGTGAATTCGCGAAAAGCTTTTAAAGAAGCATATTTTATCTTATATGTAAAATTATATTCATATTAAAAATTATTATAATCCTGTAAAGTTACTTTGTTGATGTCATTATACCTAGCAATTTACCTAAACGATGATAATATTATTAACGCAAAGAAAGAAATAGTAAATTAGAACCACATAGAACATTTAAATTCACATATAAAACGATACAACTTTCGCTCATATATCAGAATTACTTTAATTACAGAGAAATATGAACACATTCACGGCTTTCATTTATGCTGAGTGTGCTATGAATATTCATTTAAAATTGCTCATACATAACCAAGTATCTATTATCGTAGAGGTAAAGCGGTACCAGGACCTGTTATCAGAACCTGCCACTAGATGGCGCTGTGCTAAAACAGGCCAGCTTAATCGATTTTCAGGGCTCAGCCTATAAATATATAAATTGAATACAGTTATATTTTGTAATTTTATTTGTTATTTATATAAAACATTAAGTTATTTAGTTGCTTTTGACACTGTTTCTTTATCGTACATTTCACCCTTAATGATTAAATTTAATAGTTTGAAACTTTGTATTTTTATCAGTGAGACATTTTGAAAATGTAGACATTCGAGTACAACTGTTAACAACTTGACTTATGTTTTAACAACCAGATATGAGAATGAGAAGTAGAACTCTATATATAATTATATTTTGAAATTTTATTTCTCATTTATATGATAAATTAGATAATTTGGTTGGGTTTGATACAGAAGAATATTATTTATTCATTATTATTATTATTATTACTATTTCATTTAGTTGCCGTTTCTTTCATAATCGTATATTTTAGCCTTAATAATGAAAGTTCCCAGTTTGAAACACAATTTTTATGGCTGAGACATATTGAAAATGTATACATTGGAGTACAACTGTTAACAACTCATCTTTTAACAACCAGATATGGAAATGAGAAGTAGAATACTATATGTATCTATACATATTTTGAAATTTTGGTTGATTATGACACAAGTGTAAATGTCATTCATTAATTTTATCTTTGTTTATCTTACATTTGTTCTCATGATCAAAGTTCCTAGCTAAAACTTTGAATTGTTCAGTGAAACACTTTGAAAATGTAAAGTGTAGATATTCTATTAGTAAACTGTTAACAACTTGATTTTTCTTTGATCAACCAGACATGACAATGAGAAGAGCGCTCTCGTGGTGTCTGTGGTGTCCTGCCAAGGTCTTCCAGGTCGTGAGCCAGCTGGGCCCGACCCTTACGTGAAGCTGCAACTTCTGCCGGACAAACAGCACAAAGTTAAGACAAGGTAAACATAGCTTTCAACCCGCAGCTTCGCCCGCGTGGAGTTCGGTTATATCGCGTTTCCAAGAGAACCTCTCAAAAGTCTGAGATAAAAACTATCCTATGTTCTTTCTCTAGGTCAACTCTGTCTGTACCGAATTTCATTAAAATCAGTTCAGTGGTTTAGACGTGAAAGCGTAACAGACAGACAGAGTTACTTTCGCATTTATAATATTAGTAGGGATTCTAGACCTTTTTGATTCTTATTTAATGACCAAAATTTTCTGGACATGAAATAGTCGAGGTTAGTATTGAGGTTTTTACAAATAGATTCTAGCTAAAGCATATTAAGTGTAAATTAAAATGAAAGTGGCAACTTAAAACTAGTTGCACATGTGCAATTTTGTCGTCGATAAAGTATAAAATGGATAAAAAAAAAATGAAGGTAGACGCATAAAGAAAATTCTATTTATACGTTGACATTTAAAAAGCAACAGGATTTGTAAAAAGGAACAAATATTCATTTTTCCTATAAGATACATGGAACATAGATTGCTTTGTGATGTAACTTCTCATCATTCAATGGATTCACTGTTCGGGTGTCGGGCCTATCATTGTAGGGAGAGGAGCTTCAACAGTGCCTGGGACTTGCGACCTTCAAGGAAAATTTAATGACTAAACCGTAATATTTTTATATTATAGAGTTGTTCGAAAGACCCGTTGTCCAGTATACGATGAAGACTTCACTTTCTACGGCATCGCTCCACATGAACTTGCTTCCATTACCCTGCACTTTGTGGTCCTCAGTTTTGACAGGTAACAAATGAATAAACTAACTACATATATCTCTTAAAATCATTCATATTATTCAATTGTTTCGTCTTATAACCGATTTCTAATACTTTTTCGGATTAAAAAATATCGTGTCAATATTTTGCCCTGTCTTCTTTAATTAAAATTATAACTATTAATCAACATTGGACTTTTAACGGAACAGTTTTTTGTAAACTAATACTTAATCTATCTGCACTAAATATTTTCCTAGGAAACTATTCTTATACAAATAATAAATGGCTTTATATAACTTATTTGAATTATAAGATTCTGTAAATAATCGAGTAATTAATTGTTTATTATAGATTCTAAACAATTAAATCTAAATAAAATTAATCACGCATATCTCCAAAAATATGTTGAAATCATATTTTTGTTACATTTCATCAGATATTCTCGTGATGAGATTATTGGCGAGGTAGTGGCACCGCTGTCAGCTCTTCAACTGCAGTCAGGAGAGGCCATGGCACTCTGCCGTGAAATACAACCGAGAAGTTTGAAGGTATGAGCATCAGATAAGATGCTTTTGGTCTATTTTTATGTGTCTTATAACTGGTTATAAACTTTTCACCATATTTTCCTCATGTAATACCTACCTATCTACCTTTCGTCACGTCGTTTACATCTTAAAAAGGTTGAATTGATATGTATAAAATTTTTGTTCCTGATATATGCTTATATGAGTATTAATATGTCTTTTACTTTATGATTTTTTTACGTTCACTACGTAAAATTCATTTTGCAAGTGGCTATTTTATACTCCTTGACTTGGTTCATAAAATGTGCAGTATAATAAGTATTGTTTCATACTAGATGCGTTCGGTTGGTCGTGGTGAAGTGCTTGTGTCTCTGTGCTGGCAGCCGGCCGCCGCTCGTCTGACCGTAGTACTGCTGAAGGCTCGCAATTTGCCAAAGATGGATGTCACAGGACTCGCTGATCCGTGAGTTTGAATATGTGGAAATTACGGTGCCGTTTAAAATAGAATTTGTAACCATTATAATGGAAAAATATCTAGTGTTGTTAACAGAGATATTGTTCGAAGTACAGTTTCAGTCTGGATTTTTAATGTTCAGCGTTACTTCGAGTAATGTTCTACGAAATGGCTCAAGCCAGTATTTATATTTTTCTAATACAAGTTGATACTATGTTGCCATAACAAAACTACAGTGGTTCAGTTTTTTAATTAATTACAATCAGTCATAAAAATATTTTTAAGGATTATAGTTATTATAATTAGAATGACACGAAGGGCGCCATGTGTAAGAATGTGTCTTTAATAATAATTAATCAAATTAATGTTAGTTCCTTTATAATATTTCAATAAATAATTAATTATTCTTTCAACCAGTTATGTAAAGATGTATCTGCTCTACAATGGTCAACGCATCGCCAAGAAGAAAACTCATGTTAAGAAGCGCACTCTGAATCCCGTCTTCAACGAGTCTTTCGTCTTCGAAGTACCGGCCGCTCCTAACGCCACGCTCGACCACGTGTCTCTGGAACTATTGGTTCTTGATTGGGATAGAGTCACTAAGAACGAGGTTTGAATAGCACCAAATTTATACCAAAGAAATCTATATAAACCTTTCAGTTATTTGTTTTGAAATAATATTACATTATAATGATTTTAAGTCAGTGGTGGCGTAGTGGTTAAAAAGGCCCGCCTCATACACGAGGGCTTGGGTGCGATCCTGGCTATTAAAAATGTGATTTTTTCGAGTCATATGTACTTTCTAAGAGTATTTAGACATCACTGATTTATGCTGATTCCCAAAAGAGGGTTGATGTCAGGCAGGCGGCCGGTCGTAAAAACAAATAGCCAAAATATTCACAACATGTAAGGCAGACCCTGGCTATAGCTGGGAATTTGCCAGGTAGAAGAAGATAAATTATAATGATTTTGTAATGTATTAAATTATATATTCAATTAGGTGATCGGACGATTGGAGCTTGGTTCGGAAGGTGTAGGCAGCGCACGACACCATTGGCGCGAGGTGCAGGCGGCCCCACGACGACAGATAGCCGACTGGCACAAACTGAAGGAGTGAACCCCTTATATACTCCTATCCCCTCCACGCACCCGCCTTCCTATCACAACCCTGTATTAAACCCATTATGTAACACAATTTACACATACTATGAAAAGGATAATTTTACATACAAATTTTAGTATTCTAGAAGTTGTTTTCGTTTTTGCCTAAATTGCTTCTTAAAACGCAATTCAACGAAACAGGTCAATATTACATAACAACGATGTATTTTAGATTGCCATAATTCCTACCTACCTCTTTCCATTCCTATCCTTATACCTTTTTTCAGCACAAATTCATTAATTTCCTAAATTAGGATATATTATATCCGATAACAACTTTCGTATAACACAACCTATTAAAGGAAATGTAGCCAAAATAAGTATGTATATCTTGAAAACAATTGATTAATTTGTAGTCTACATTGCAATACTCACATCAACTTATAAACTTATAAAATTATCTGAAACGGGTAAGTGGAAAAAATTTAGCCAAAATCCAAAAACAGGTATAATTTTTCTTTAGTGATAATTGAACAATTAAAAAAAGTAGTAATATTTTTATTAGATAGATAATATGTCACGTAGTAATTCATTTTTGTAAAATCCATTTCCAAACGTTATAATTATATTGTAAAACTTCTTTATTTAGTATCAAAATCATCGAAAATCAACCAAAAATGTTGACTTTGTTAATTTATTTTATTACTAGAAAAGTTATAAATGTAATATTTATTATATTTTAAACATTTATTCTAAATTAACATATCTAATGATTCAACATCTCCACTTATCTAAACACTTATTTAATTAATTTCTCATCTTCTGTAATATATGATATTAATAGTATATTATAAGTCATCGATGTAGTAGATATTGCAACAAAAATAGTATATAAGTATATGTCTTGTGTATAGGATTATTATTTGAACATTACTTTCTATAGGCCAAGAGCCCACGAGGGAAGAATTTTCATTTTATAATAAAAATTTCTTTGTGTATGTCTTATATACATCCAATAAGAACCACGAACTGTATGGTTTCTTTACTTGGACAAATAATAGAAGGTAAAGATGTTATTTTCATCTTGTTTTCCTTATATATTTTTGTTAAGATACTTTTAGAAATCTCGTCCTAATTACCAAACACTTTTAGCTTCTATAAAATAAAGTCTGACCGTCGTGAGCTCTTTGTTCTATCACATGATGTACGAAATTTAGTAAACAAATTTATTGATAATATATTTTTAAAATATTCAATATATATTTAATAAAAAAACACAGGAAACTGTTGTTCTGAACAGAGTTTTTGGTCGCCTTATTTTATTTTAAACGAACACTATTATGAATGTCTTTCGCGATAATGCGAAAGCATTTTTACTAAGAGACATTTGTAATAGTGACTGCAATAAGGAATACTCATGAAAATTATACGGACTATAAATTATAACTACATATAAGTTTAGAAAGAATATCTATTTTATACTGTAGTAGTTTTAAGTGAACAGCTCTATAGACGAAGCTGAGAGCTTTTAGCCTTTGTATCCATTAGTGGCATCCACATAGTTGCTTCAATGACCCACGATCCCTCAAATAAGTCTAGCAGAATTAATTAAACTTGAAACATGCAAAAATTAAGGAGAAATTCTTTTATTCCTAGTAATTCTGCTGGACTTTCTTTCCCCAATATGCAATGTCGTCTATAAACCACGCGTTCATACCATGTTAGATGTGTAACTATCGATGTTTATCTTATTGTAGAGACAATAAGTTTACGTGTTGTATTTATATAGACAACTCTTCAATGTTTAATTCTAAATAAATAATAAGTAAAAAAAAACTCCGAGTGAATCTAAGAAGCACATAAAATGACGTGCAATGAAAAATCGGCTTTTATATTTTGATGTTTTTTTTATTTAATTAAAACCCATATGTTGTATCCTTAGTTTAAATTTACATCGTCTTTACATACGTGGCTATTACAGTTTCAATAAATCAATAAAACTATTATGAACGATGATTTATGAGTGAAAAACTGTTGACGCTGCGTATGTAGTGTGATGCTGACTTGGATTAAGCAACTATTATTTCAAACAGCAGATAAATCTGCTTAATTTGATAACAAAATTAATTCCATACTCTTACATTCCAAATGTATTTTGTAAATATTTGAAAACTTACGATCTCTTATTTCTAAGATGTGTAATATATGTTTTATTTTCTTATATGTTTTAATAAATTTTGTGGACGCGAGAAAACTCACCTTAATTGTGAACCTTACACTACCCAGCTGTACTGAGAGGTATATTATATTATATTTCTTTTATCAACAGCTCAATGGCTTTATTTTTATATTTACAACTCATTTTCATCTCTCAGTACGGTGTAGTTAATTTTTAATCACAATTATTATCTTATTAAAGCTTCCTGGTATATTTTTTGATAATGAGATCTAAGATTTTCGCGAGTACTCATTTAAATGAAACTAATATTTTTGGATTTACTACGCTTTTTAATTTTTGACTAAAATTTTGTCATCCTTACGCAACACGCAAAATCGTGAAGCGTTCCACATTTTTGGGAATAGTAGTTTATAGTCAAAAATTAAAACGCGTAATAAACCCGAAAATATTAGTTTCATTTATATTTTTTATTTTCATTGCTTTAATACTTGACATTTCATTTGATTTAGTAAGATAATAATTAGGATTAAAACGCAAACCAGCACGTCAGTAGCACTGATCCACATTATCAGATTTGTATACTAAGGATTATAGTGAATAAATTATTGACTGGTGCTTTCACAATAAATGTACGTTTTATTTATTAAAACCCTAAACATATTTTACGTATAGTCGTTTTGGCTCATGAGATTTTTCCGAGTCATTTGTACTTTTTAAGAGTATTTAGACACCACTGATATACGGTGAAGGAAAACAGAGCTAGGAAACCTGGACTTATAACTTCTAATTGTAAGTTAGAAATCACCAACCCGTCTTGAGCAAGCGTGGTGATTAATGCTCAAATCTTCTCCATGTGAGACGAAGTCTGCTCAGCAGCGAGCTCTGATAGGCTGATGATGAGACTAACTAAAGAATTACTAGATAGAAGACTTCTAGAGAAAAATTCTATTAATTATTTGTGGTAATAATACTTTGAGAATTATAAAGGCTGGCAACCAGAGGTTCCAATGCAACTACGAAACTTATAGGTACGTATATTATAATGAGAATTACATGTTAAAACTTATAACCTACCTATATCTAAGACTACATCATTGCCCCGATGTTAGGATAGCAATAGCAATACACACCATAGCTTGTTTGGTATCAAGAATCTTCTGGTTCACACGATGTTGCCCCGGCGATGTTCATTTATTTTTTATCACATTCCGAGTATGTCACATGGGAATAAATATAATTCAGGAATACTCAAATAACAAATGTTCAAAGTACAATCAAATGTTAGTAAAAAATTAACGAATACCAAGTTTGTATAAACATGTAACAGTAACGAGCATAATATTCAGTTTTCAATCATCAAGTGTAACCTACTTTATGAATAAAAAACAATAATATATAGTGATTATGATTATTTAAGTGAAAAAGTTAGAGAGATCAATTATCTAAAACTATTTATAATGCAAAATTAATTATTTCATGTCTGCAAACTTAAACTATTGTTATATAATTTTTCTCTTCATTCAGAATTGTAGTCTACAGCTAAAACAAGATTTGTATCAACGTTTGTGACAAACTTTTCTTGACTTGTTACCGTGATGTCTCTACTTGGAACTAGATGGCGCTGTCATAACATTTTATGAGCAGCAGTACTTATTCTGACATTTGAAATAACTTTCAAGTCTTAGTTTCACGAAAAATTTTAAGTATAAAATCAGTAAATAACAGTTTTGTCAAATATTTCTGGTGCGTGAATTTGAAAACAATTAATTAATGTTTTTCATTAAAATAATTTTGCGCAGAATCCCTTCGAGCGGAAGAAGTAAAACTTCGTAATGTTACAATGAAAACAGAAAGTTTTAGAAATTTATTTTCTAACGAATTATTAGTTTTCTTTAAGATAAACTTTATTAATATTACTTACTAGTCACAATTAATTGCCTGCATGTATTCGAGCACCACGGATTCCCTCTTGCTCTTTTTAAATCCCTCCCCCCCTCCATGAGCGTTAAACATTTAACGCAACCTTGATGGAAGTGCCATATGAAATGTCACTTATATAACAACTTTTGACTTTTGCCTGTTTTATATAATTGGCATTAAAATATGGTTCCAAATATAATACTTTTAAATGGAAAAAAATTAGAACAAATATTTCATGAGGAATGAAATGTACAAGTATTTTTAAACAAAACAGTAATTAACATGGGTACATATTAAAAAAACCAAGTATTTTTCATCATTTGTATATTTTTGATATCAAACCTTAATGTAAACACAGCTTAATATCCAAATGTACATTTATTTCCATCGACAGAACAACATACAGACAAAAAAACTGAGATCTTTATTTGTCATGTGTATCAGATTATTAAATAAATAAAACAGTTATAATTTATTAAAATTGTATAAATATTTTGAACACCAGTCGGATGAAGAGTTAGTGTTAGAGCCAAGTTCTGAATTACAAATGTTGCTATTATTAAAAATTAAAATATTATTATATTAAATTAAAAATACAAGCACAGGTATTAGGTATTTGAAATTAAGTGCAGATTCTAAATAAAAATATCATAACGCAGCCTAAATTTTGTCAAACTAATAATAATTACAAATAAGTTTCTTACAACTAAGCCAATTATGTCTATACAGATTGCAACTAATTAAATTGATATGACGTACAAACATTTAACAGCCATTGTCTTAGAGAGACGTGAAGTTTTATAAAATATTGTCATTACATCAGATGTCTTTGATTTCATCTAGCTTAATAAGCAATAAACATTTAATTTTATATCTCACAATAATAACATACTTAAACATTTGACAGTTCTTATGTCAAAGTAATTTTTTTTTTAATTTTTTTCGGCTCTGGATTCGAGTCGTTTTGAGCCTTACGTCAAAGTCAAAAATCAAAATTACACCACACATATAACACACAATCAAATTATATGATGGCAAATAAATTAAGATTGTCATAAATCTTGGACCATGTCACGCTCCACCAACTACGGGCAAGTTTGTGCGGAGGTGTAGATTATGCTACTTTTAATAATAAATTAAAACTATTAATATTTTTTTCTTATTTTATTGCTAATTAATGGCAGATATGACGTTAGTTCAGATATGTTAGAACTATACTAGATATTGGTCCGACTCGCCGTGTCACATCATATGTATAACACATGTATTAAGATTCAAAAATACGTGGCTACTGTAAAAAGATTTTCAGAGATATTTTTTGTATATAAAATCGTATCTTAATTGGTATTTGTGTTAGTAAATTATAAAAAGTTATGGTGCTTTTTTGCATGTGTGATGTGATATAAATAGGCAAGCCTAAAAAGATCTTATTAAAAGAGGATATAGGAAAATATTATGATTTAACAATCTATAGATACATCTCAGAAAGAGAGAAAGTGACAGAGATATAGATACAAGCGAATTAATAGAAATAAAATATTGTCACAAAGTGCTCTTATAATATAAAGATATTATTGTAACGATTGCTTATTTTTACATCGTATTGATGATAAATCTAACGCAAAAAAATGTACACAAAATAAAAACATTTGGGCAATAAAGTCTTTGTGGCAAGTTTTGCTTGTAAAGGAATTAACTTTCAGTACATTTACGATCGTTTGAATTCTTACAACATATGATAAATTGTATTCCGAGATTCCAAATTTTTGTTACATTAAATTTATTTTAATTTGTTCAGTTTAAAATTAATTTTAACAAACAATATAACTTACACAATCAACATTTAATACTGGCAAAATATAGGGCAAGTACGTTTAACACCAGATATTCTTAACCACTTGTACTGAGTTTCTTGTCACATAAAAATAATTAAACACATATTAATTCTAATATACGCTAAGTAAATGTTAGTTCTAAGTAAATCGTGCGGTCTTCGTGTTTGTAGGTACCCATAATAAATTTATCAGTGAATGAAACTGAACTTCATTTGTCATGGTATAAAACCGAGTGCACACTGTAAGCGTTACTATGTGCAGATATGTATATCCCTAAGATTATGCACAGCTTGGGACGGCACATGTGTGTATGCAGCTTTACATTACAGTAGACCTCTGTCCAATTCTTTTCTGATCATTTTCGTTAGTTTTAATACGTCGTCGTCTATCTGTCCAGCGAACAGCGAGTCTAGGAGCTCGCCTCGTGACGCCAACGCGAACACTCCGCCGAGACGAGACACTGATTTGTCAGATAAATGCCTTTCTACAACCGACCTGGAAGAATAGAGGCGGAATGTGAGAAAAATTGGATGAACTTAAGTAATTCGAGTTTAGTTATTATGTTATTATATATTTATAGTTGCTTATTAGTCAGTGGTGACCTAGTGATTAAAAGGCCCGCCTCTCATGCACGAGGGCGCGGGTCGACCCTGGCAATGGCAAGTACCAATGTGATTTTTCCGAGTCATATGTACTTTCTAAGAGTATTTAGACATCACTGATTAATGCATTCCCAAAAAGGGTTGATGTCAGACAGGCGGCCGGTCGTAAAAACAATTAGCCAAAACTATTCACAACATGTAAGGCACGCCCTGGTTAAAGCTGGGAAACTGCCAGGTAGAAGAGAACTATAGTTGCTTATTATTGTAGATTTAGTTTTTTTCTTTAGAAGTCTGCCAAACAAAAGACTGTTTATAGGCTTGAGTGCTTAATTTGAAAAGCCAAAGTGATCTTGTGATCATTGGAAACAGGCGTTAGTACGTTTGTAAAGTATTTTTTTTATACATTAAACATGTAACATAAAGGAACTGAAGGTGTCTTTGCTATTTTACAATCCATTGCCGGTTTTGAAGATACTTTAAGCTTCATTAGTATTGAATAACAGAAATGGACTCGTATCTTAAGCAGTCTTACGGAAAGGTTTGATTAATAATAATATTTCCATGTTTTTTAGATATCAAAGGAAATAGTTTTTGGGTGACAGATTTACCAATACCTACTATACTCAAACTTTTGCTTTCAAAAGATATGTATAAATTATATTAGAAGAGAGAGACGAAAACTTTTCAGCATTTAATGGATTGACAATGCGAGTGCCGGGTCCATCCTTACAGAGAAAGGAGGTCTAATACTGCCATTTTTAAATCAAATTAACGTATATTAAGTAAATATTATATTAAAAGCTTTACTTGAGTGACTGGTGAGAATCTCGTAGAGCGTCTTGAAGGAAGCCGCGATCGTAAGAAAAATCGACTTCACAGAAAGATATTACCGCCATCAACACCGTCTGAAGAAAAAAAAATAACTTTTAAGTTACATAAACATATATTAAACCATATTTCTTTATTGAAATCGTTATGCTTACGTAAAATTTAGCTCTGAAAGCAGCTAAAGCGCGTTCGTCAGCCGCTGACAGCTGTCCGTGTCGTCTTAACACGCCAAGCTTTACAGCCGCTTTAATTACATGTTTCACCACCTTCTCCGCTTCGCGCTTGTCTACCCTTTGTCGGAGTACTGTTAAAAACTGAAAGAAAAATATATACAATTAAAAATAGACTGCATTTATAATTGTTTTTGGGTTTATTTTGTGAAAGAGTTGAATTATAGGTTGTGTTAAGAAATAAGTACTTGTTTTGTTATATTATAAGTAGTTTACAAAGCTATTTTATCACTTGAAACACTATGTATGTAGATGATGCAAACTTGGACTAACCACTGTACTTGACTGAATAAAATATAAATCAAATTAGGTAAGTAAATAAACCGGTTCTTAATCTCTCTATTAATGGTTTTTTTATAATGAATAACTTTACCTGATCTAGTAATTTAGCAGCTTGTTCATCAAGGACAAGAGCACGTGCGCTGGCCGCGCCGCCGACTTTTGATAGGAATTTTTTTTGGGCCCGCAGTGAAATGTCGCGGGCGCACCAAGCGCCGCCTTCCATTGCTAGAAAGAATTAATGATTAAATAATATTAGACATCTAATCTTGAGTTAGTAATATATATGTGACGATGTTTTTGATAATTAAGTAATTTTATCGTATTATTGTCAGATTTTTTCGCGGTTTCGATTACGTTAAAATAACCGTGATCATGCCAAATTTAAATTGTTAAAACATTACCGAAAAACACAGTTTTATATATTTTAACTGTTTGCCATGACGAAATAAAGTCTTGTTAAATACAAGTTGCATTTATGAAAGGGTGGAAATAGGGAAAGAGCAACCGTCTCTCTCACTCATCGGACGTAACGCAGCCATTAAAGGCTACTTCACGCCGATCTTCTGTGAGAGGATGGTACTTCCCTGGTCGAGCCAGCCCATGTTCGAGCTGTAGTAAATTGACCACACTAGCCTCTACCACCATATAATTAGAATTCTAATTCTAGTCTTTCAATTTATAATATTTATTCTCTTAAGACAATGTTACTTATTAACACATTTAGATCAAAAATCAGTGTACGAAAAAACTGTTTTTTTTTTTAAAGTACAATTTTGGTTTAGATAAAATTTTTATTTTCGTCACATTAAACTGGTTAGTTAGTAAAGAATATTATGAAAAAATTAACATTTTACTTTTAATTTCGTCTCATACATATCGAAAAATAATAAATAATAATAATACAATGTTAAAAATATAATAACGAATAATAAATAATCACAGATAATATATAAACATGAATCTTTTTTCGAAAAAAAAACCAAGATAAATTGTCTAAGGAGGTCGTAATAAGAATGAAAAATCTTTAAGTTCTTTTATATTATACCTTCAAATAACAATAAAAATGATTTAGTTGTTCACAGGACATTGACCCCATACCTTTCTTTACTCGCGAAAAAACCTTTTTATATCGGTTTCCTTCCCTTATTTTGTATTTAAGAAATACTTTTGCTTAAGAAATCATACAAAAAATATTATTTACCATTATAAAATAGTTCTAAACAATTTCTAAACTAAAAAAATATTGTGATTAAAATCTTTTAACTTCGACAAATCAAACCAATTATATTTTAAGTATGTAGGTACTCATTATTAATACCAATATTTATTTTAAGCAACACCTACAAAAATATATTTAGAAAACTGAAAATACCTTATAATATCATTCAAATGTTATAAAAAACACTATCAAATGTTCTTTTCTACACAAAACACGTTTGGAAAGCGGTTGCATTCAAACCAATATGCGGGTGATTACTGTATTGACAATCGATTAAATGTAGAAACTGTTCTAAATATAATAATGGGACATGAACATCGATATAATTTTGTTAAAAAACATATATCTCTCTAATATATAAAATTCTCGTGTCACAGTTTTCGTGCCCATACTCCTCCGAAACAACCTGACCGATTTTGATGAAATTTTTTGTGCTTATTCGGTAGCTATGAGAATCGGCCAACATCTATTTTTCATCCCCCTAAATGTTAGGGGTAGTCCACCCCTAAATTTTTTTTTTTATTTTTTAGACAAAATTTTTAATTACTATTTTTTTATGATACAACGTACAAAAATACATCCAATCCTAAATTTTCACCCTTCTACGATCAACCCTTATTTTTTAATAGCTATTTTAGTAATTTAATCATTTTTCATCTCCGGTCGATAACTGATCAATCGTCATTTAATAAGTTATCCCCGCCAGATATCTACAGGTGTCACTTCTGACCCAGTAAACAGCACGGAGTAGGGATGAGAACGAAGCCGGTCTTCTGTTTCTCTCACACAATTAGACTTCTCTCACTCCCTACACAGTTGTCGGCCATCGTTATTGTTTGTGCATCAAGTGTAGTAGTAACGTTGACAATTATTATTTTGCTAGCTCAGTGTAACTCTCATATTAACTATTAATCATTCCTAATCACTTCAAAACACGGAGATTTATGGCTTTAATAGGTAAACTCCAAAAATATAAATAAAAAAACGTAACAGATATTTCTTGATTATAGGGCGAAACGAAGTTCGCCGGGTCTTCTAGTATACATATATAAATGTATATAATATATAGTCTATTTATAACTGAAAATCAGAGGTATAGGAAGGAAATACAAATCACGCAGACGGAGTCGCGGGCAAAACCTAGTGTTTATTTAAACAAACCAGGGGGAACATTGATAATTGTATTTGGAATCAGAAAATGTAACAATCGTTGAAGGGCCCCACATCGTATAAAAGCACTTGACTTACTGTTACGTAAGGGGCAAATTATTACAGACGCGAACACAATGTATAGAAAGACTTCGTTAACATTAAAATGGGTATTAAAATATTTCATTCATTTTAAGTTTCTTAATAACTTAAGTTTGATATATTTTGTAATGATTTCATTCAAAATATGCTTATATAGATTATTGCGTAGAGAATCTTGTTTTATAAAAATCCAATCAAAAGCACTTTAATTTATGTACAAAGTCAAATAAAAACAAAGCTTGTTTATATAAATTGTTCCTTTCATAAAATAATATAAAACTTCTTTCACGTACTGTATGTAAAGAAAACTAATTGTAGTCAATTAAGAAATATTGAAAGATGAGTTATTTGTGCCTTGTAACGTTAAGGTAAAATGAACATTTCGTTTCTATGTGAAAACATATTAATTACAAATGAAATATTAACATACTTGAACTAATTTTAATTAACGGACTGTGTATCATTTTGAATAGTCTTAATGTCATAAATAAAAAACGGACTGTAATTCAGATATTGAGCACAGAATATTATTTATTTAAAAGACTTGATATTTTTTCTCTACAACACATTTCTTACGAGTAAGCGTAGTATATGTTTTACTATTTACGATGCGTATACTACATATATCTTACTTCATAACGTACGTTAATGCTATAAGAACTATTACGAATAAACTGTTAGTTATACGTTTGAAATTTAACGCACACGTGGTAAGCATATATACATTCGCGTTAGCGTTTTCTGTTAACAGTATTCTCTTAAGGATTACGGGTATTTTAGGCAAATGAAATCGTATCCGGAATTAAATTGGACTCATTTTTCTTTACATCGTAGTGAACATAAAAATAAAAAATGTTGACACCTATCAAAAATAGACCTTTCTACAGTAAATTATTAAACAACAAACTCCCATATTTCTTCTTCATAATACATGTATGATCACTTTTCCTTATAATTAAGCCTAACACATCCAATTTTCTTTACAAACTCTGCCCTTGAAAGAACTGATGAGTCAAGCCGGCAATTTCCTCTATCCATTGAGTGGTCATGACTTTCGTTTTAGTGTATAAAATCGTTGCAGAAAAAATTACTTTATGTTTTAATAAATAGGTTTTAATTTTGTGTGTTTGTGGTGTACGGAAACGTGGTATTAGCATATTGCATGTCTACTCGTCCTTGGGAGTGTTACAATCAAGCAATGTCAAGTTAACAGTCCCACAGTACGAATGTCTGTAAAGTTAAAACGATTTTTACCTCTTAAATGCCCGCCTTATATGAAAAACTAGTTTTTACACGCGACATAATCCGCGTAGATTTTTCATAAGATCACATAGAAATGTGCAATGTAAAGCATTAGCTTTATAACCCAATCGGCAATTACATCTTTAGTCTACATCTAGTCCTTTCGTTAGAAATACAACTGTTGTCTTGATGTTACATAACAACATAAAATTTGGGGATAAATTATAAACCAAGTTTCATTCTGGTGTTTAAGCTACATTACTGTAAAGTTATGTTAAAATCCGTTACGTAAATGTTGCTTGAAAGAGCAACAAACAATCATACATATTAGTAGTTATTTAATACGCAATTGACTATCTTCTTCTACCTGTAAAGTCCCAGGTTTTTCCAGGGTCTGGCTATATTAATGAAATATCAGAAACGGCCTAACTGAAAGTAAATTTTAATTACTGTAACTTATATTGCAATATATTAATATCGTAATAGTGACGTGAAGTTTTATGTACAATCCTTACCAGACTACAAACTAAGCGTAACTTGTTTCTCGTATAATAACCAACGTTAATACTATATCTTCTTATCCTCTTCATCTTCCTGGTAATTTACCAGCTTTAGCCAGGGTCTGCCTTGCATGTTTGTTAATAGTTTTGGCTAATTGCTTTTTCGACCGGCCGCCTGCCTGATATCAATCCTCTTTGGGAATGCATTAGTCAGTGATGTCTAAATACTATTAGAAAGTGCATATGACTCGGAAAAATCACATTGGTACTTGCCAGGATCGAACCCGCGCCCTCACGCATGAGATGCCCTTTTAACCACTAGGCCACCACTGACTTCAACGTTAGTACTAAATATATATAAGGATTTATCAGTAAAAAACTGACAATATTTCGTATGTAGTAAGAAAACGCAGACGTGTGGTAAACATATTATACAGAGTTCTCATGCATTTGTAAATAAATAGACCTGTTACTCATTGAAAGTCCATACATGGTTTTAATGTAAGCACTTAATATGTGATTACAACTCAATAATAGTTTAATATCTCTATCGGAAGATAAGTTTATTAGTGGAATGACCATTACGCTTAATCCGAGTTTAATGATCACACTATATACTAATAGTATCTCGTTTTTTATACAATAATATGCGAGTAAATTAATAGTGTAATATATGATGATTTTTGAATGAAAAATTGAAAACTTTTAGGAACTATTGTGCCGATGCCGACTTTATACAGGTAGGTTCATAATATATCTATAGTATATTATTATCTATATAAAAATATTTATAAAAATATTGGTTGGGGATATAATAAAATAGAGTTGTATGTATTTTTAATGGCACATTATAAAAATAAAAACAAAAAATTCTTAAAAAAAAAAATAGGGGCGAACAACCCTTAACACTTAGGGGTATGAAAAATATTTTGTAGCCGATTCTCAGAATTACTGAATTTGATAAAAATAAAGAAATTTTATATATTAGATATAAAATATTGAGTTTTCAGTACCTACTGCACCGTAAATGAGTTGGTTTTGTAAGTGTATATTAAATATGAAATTCTCAACGGAATCACCTTCACTCCTTATAAGAATGGATGGCCATAATTACTGTGAAAGCAAACTCATTATAACTAATCCTGAGAGAGCGTATACTTCATTAATAATAATGTAACTTATTACTAACTAGCTTTCCGCCCGCAGCTTCGCCCGCGTAAATTTCGGTTATATCGCGTTTCCAAGAGAACCTTTGAAAAGTCTGGGATAAAAACTATCTTTTGTTCTTTCTCAAGATCGACTCTATCTCTGTACCAAATTTCATTGAAATCAGTTCAGTGGTCTAGGCGTGAAAGCGTAACAGACAGACAGAGTTACTTTCGCATTAATAATATTAGTAGGGATATAAAATAGCTTTTTAAACTAATTTAAAATATATTGAACGCGCTAAAAGATAGGTTTGCAAGAACCAATGAAAAATTTGTCGGTTTAATGCAATAAGTTGTAAATATATTTGAAATATTTGTTGCCTGGCTTTGCTTTTCAAATTATATGTGCCTATAAACTTGATGGTTTTATTAGTTTATTTTTTCTTAATGGAATTAAGGAAATAAGAAGTGTTTAAGCTTCAAATAAATAATAATGCGTATAACGAGATCTGTAACTGAATAGAAGATCTAAATAAATAGAATAGTACTTCTTCTACCTGGCAATTTCCCAGCTATAGCCAGGGTCTGCCTTACATGTTGTGAATAGTTTTTGGTTATTTGTTTTTACGACCGGCCGCCTGCCTGACATCAACCCTCTTTAGGGAATCAACATTAATCAGTGATGTCTAAATACTCTTAGAAAGTACATATGATTCGGAAAAATCACATTGGTACTTGCCTGGGCCAGGATCGAACCCGCGCCCTCGGCGACGAGTGTCGGGCCCTTTAACCACTGAGCCACCACTGACTGAATAAATAGACTGAATAATAAATAGAATAGTACAGTTTTTCATATACGTAAGTTGATATAGATTAACAAAACTAAAACGACTAGCCCCACTACCTTTTACTTGATTTGGATGTGTGAGTGCAAATATTTATGTTTGTATGTGTGGGAGAATCGACTGTTTTGTATGACCAATCACAGTTGCTTTTTTGTGTGTATTACGTACATTTTTGTATGTGTGTGTGTGTAGTGGGGAGCGAAATTTTCTTCGACAATCTATACTACCAACTGCCCGTATTTAGTTTGACGATGTAAACACGTCTTAAGGATAGCCACTAAAGATTTCAGGTTCGCGTTAATGTCATAATATTTGTGTCATTGAAGACTCGTACCAATCATTATTTTGCTATAAACTGGTGATTACAGAGCAATCAAGATAATAATATAAAATACACCGTTTTATAAACCTATTAGGGTTTTAATTCGAATAAATAATACGAGTAAAAAAAATCTGTAATTTTTATATTGAATATGCAAAGGTTTCTGTTGCGACGAGTGATTTAGTTACGCAAAATTTTGACTTCCTATTTGAAACGACTTAAATGCCGATCCAATATTTAATATATAATATACAAATAGTATTTAAAATGTATATATTATGTGTTGAAGCAGAATATTCTGCTGAGATGAACACTGGTTGGTTTTAGTTTATAAAAAAAAGTGTGCGTCGTGCGTCCATTTTTTTATTGTTTTTCAAAGAATATTTTTCAGTGTAAGCTTGTGTTCTTCATTATTATGTACTACTATTCATATACATATTAAAGAAACGAACATATAAATGCATAATAAATTATAAATTAAACGCTCTTTACACTGCTTGAGGTCTTAGTGAAAGAGATTTTAAAAATACATATATGTTTTTAAATTATTAAATAAGCGTTTAAGAGAATCATATGTAAGCTACAAATAATTACTAAAATACATAATAGTAATATATAATATTAGAATATAATCTGAAGTGCCTCATATTGATTGGATATATGTATTGAGGGATTTATAGTAATTGCTGTGCCCTTTCCAAAACTCAGTAATAAGGACCCTTTCCTAAATTGGACCTTGTCACGTAACTCGACCTTATAAAACTTTGTTTGACTAGAAATTTAGTAAAGGTATATATTACTATTTACTAGACTCTATGTCACATATTATAAGAACTAATTTCGTATATCAACGTTCGTATGACTCAACAACTATGCGAATAGAAATTGTACTAAGAAATGAACTCATTTATTTTTAAATGAAATACTCCAAGGAGGTTTAATACTTTTATAAAATCAAAGGAGGTTAGTATGTAATGAAAACTCTATGGAGAAAGAAATAAGAAATGGACTTACCTACACCTACACATGTAACAAACATGATTGGACATGTGTCCATAAAATGGAATATTTATGTACACTTGTCCACATAAGCACCAACCCTGGACTTACTGTAACTAATGACATGGAAATATATTATGTTGCTGATTGTACGTAACTTAAACAAGATGTTTTATACAAAGGAATTTGAACCTTATGAAGTAATTCATTTATCTTATATTGTAATAATGAGATTTTCAAGTAATTTGAAAGGTATTGTATTCTCAGTATACGAAGATTTTTTTCTATGGTTAGACATTAACCAATTTATGTTCCAATTAGTCAGTTTTATGGGTCTTGAAGAGTTTTGTCAATCGTAAAGTTGACCTAAATGGAGCTAGTGACACAATGTCTCAAATTTTCAGTTGAATGGAGTAACTTGAGTGAGTTTAGACAAGGAAATACATCATTTACATATAAAAATAAAAACTATATAATGATATAAAAATATGTTCTGCTATTAAAAACATAGTAAGTATGGAACCTTTATATATTTAGCTGAATAGTTCGAGAAAAATATTGTGCTTATATTGTAAAAATACTTTCCCTCCACCACCCGCTGTAATGCGACATGCGATAGGTAGACGTAAATATTGAGTCTATGTAATAAATGTTTCTTTTTGATACGATAATATAAACTTATTAAATTGTAGCTTTTGTTGTAGGAATCAAATCAGGTGCCAAGCTGTCTATCAATACTCTTAGATTATTGATTGTGGGAAGAAAATTAGGTTACGCGATTGTTATTGTGTTAAATTTAAATATGGCGACGTAATTAAATGTTTTCTTGTGAAAGTATTTGTCAATTTAATAACTTTTAACCAGGTTAAGAATATTTAAAATAAAGTGACGCCTTTTTATATTTATGATAACGTCAAAAAAGATTGCATGACATAAGTTTTAAATGTGTATAAAATTTTAGCTATAGGTTTGGTCGCGTGTTAGTCAACTATGAAACTCGTACACTTTTTAAATTTATGAAGCAAAGCCCTGTCATTCAGCCTCAATAGACATAAAGAAAAAATCATTAATATCAAGTGACATATTATTGCGTGATTGGTTAAAAAAAAGATAAAACATGTAGACAAATTCAAAATTCTTTATTTTTTTGTTTATTTAGAAGTAATAACTAAATTTACGAAATTAGTTTATAATGTATGCATTATATTAATGTATTATTACAGTTAAATAGCAAAAGAAATAGTTAATGTCTGTTAAAAGAAAATTTTAATTGAAACCTCTACCTTTTTGGAGGTAATCTCAAAACAAGATTTAGAATAGCGATTAAAACAAACAGCGTTCTAGATACGAATTGAAACTTGATATATTAATTATATTCTTAAGTTTTTATTGCTCCAATAAAACCTTATTTGTTTTGTTCTACGAACAATGGAAAGCAATATTGTTTTGTTTTATTTATTTCACAATCATTCGTTCAATGATGTGAATGTTATCGACAGGTCTTCCTATTATTATCGAAGAAAATTGAGAGACAAAAGGAAAATATCTTTCTATGGATAATAAAAAAAATAAATTTATGATGAAAATAGAAGGAAAACAAATTAATTTACAGCGAATTTTTTTATTATTTTTCAATTTTCATTTTCAATTCATTTACGATCTACGATAGAGAATTCCACAAGTCACCTTTCAAATGAATTTATCTTTTGTTTTTATTTATTAATAAGCTGTTTAACTTTATTTATAAGCAATGACAGATTTCACTGACCCTTCAAATTAAAATTTTATCTAACTGACAAATTACATTGACAGATATTTGACATTTAGAATGACGTAATAATAATTGTCATTAATATTAAAAATAAATAGAATTTTATTGAATTAAATTACATTTATATCATGAGAAAAAAAAGGTCAAATAGACTATAATATATCCGCATTTCTATAATTCATTAGGAACGCAGTCATTAATCAATTTTTTAGCACCTCCTTGGTAACTTCCGTCACCAACGTAAAAGGCTTTTTATACATTAAGTAGCTCTGCAAGATCTTATAGTCCAGAAGTAGAAGCAGCCTTGAAACTTGACCTTGTACGAAAACGGTTTAATACTGGTCATTTGATTTATATACTGACTTTAAACAATTTATCTGCGGATTGTGAGTAATTATTATCAACGACGGAATTGGAATAAATTAATGTCATATATCTTTGGGAAAAGTATTTAGACATCACTGATTAATGCATTCCCAAAGAGGGTTGATGTCAGGCAGGCGGCCGGTCGTAAAAACTATTAGCCAAAACTATTAACAAACATGTAAGGCAGACCCTGGCTGAAGCTGAGAAATTGACAGGAAGAAGAAGAAGACCTTTGGGAATAGTGCAAATCCGCGTAATAAGGAATTTTGTCACAATTAGTCATAATTAAACCCTAAATATTTACTAATTGTTAAAAAAAATACCTTAAAAGTCTTTAATTTAGAAATTTCAGCTTAAACTTTCCTCTGATAAATTGCTTCCAATGTAGATACGTGGAATTATCCAATGCTAGTTACGCGGATTTGCACTATCCCCGACGATATGTAGATGATCATATGAAGATTAGAACAAAATTAAAATACTATGTTCTTCCTGTATTGCGTTTCTCTAGTAGGGGCTATAACTCTGTATTCAATCCTCATTACTATTTCCCATTTTTATTATATGCTGACAACTGCAGTTATACAAGCATTACGATACGGTGCCATCTATGGCCTTTTAGAACTCGTCATAGTTTGCAAATTTCGACATGGCTATCAATTATATTAGTCATTACTATTGGCAGTTCCTGAAAATAGGTCAAAATTGACGAAAGATCTTTAGCAAAAACATATGTTAAAAATATGCTTACTAACTTGAAGCATCACAACGATTTATATAAACAGTTCCAAAAGCTGGGATATCTTAATATTTTGTAAGAGTATCTCATGACTTTTATGATATATTGCACTTTCTGTTTTACCTCAAGAAAAATCTTCCGTATAAAATAAGGCTTTATCCTACTAATATTATAATTGCGAAAATTTGTGTGTGCATATTTGTTACTTCTTCACGCTCAAACAACTGAAGTGATTTTGTTAAAATTTTATATACAAGAAGCTGACGTCCAGGAATAACACATAGGCTACTTTACATCCCGGAAATCTGCAGGTAACACCGCGGGGCGCAGCTGGTATTGTACACCTTATTTCTTTCTATAATCGGTGATACTGATTAACTTCAAAAGATTTTCGTAATTGATTTACTCTGGCCATCGAAATCTACTGCTATGATAACCAATTCATGACAATAATTCAATTCAATTTTAATCTATAACATGTGTATTTCTAATGTAGATTTTCATTTTTATTCTATCTGGGTTCATGTGAGTCATTGGAATTAAGAGCAGTATGACTTTTTTAATGACTTATCTGAGTCAATTTGAAAGCTTCTTCACGTCATTCTTTTAAAAGTTAAGTAAGGGTTTTATTATTATTTTTTACCTAGGTCTTCTTGTTTTATATATTCATATTTATTGTTATGTATTTCTATTCGAACAATGTGTTTTTTGAAATATTTTTTTTAATCATAATTTATTTTTTTAAGGAAATTCTATCTATTTTTCGGAAGGTGATCTGTCAGAGAATTTATTTTAGGATTTAGCACGTCTTTTGTGTATGTCATAGATATATAATATGTATAATAAATAAATACATAAATAAAATAACATTTTTAAGTAAAACTGAACAATACCAAATATAGTTCGTTCACCGGTAAATTATGGAATGCAATTTATAAATTATTTGAACATTCTGAGCATTGAGATTGACAAAGAACATTGTTCTGCTTTTGCGGAAGAGAAATTTTAAATGAACTTTAAATGAGTGAACCATTTTATGAAAAGTACGAGCCTAATTAGTATAATAAAGAAATTAAAAGCTAAAAAGATAAATATTATGAATTAATGTACAAACGCCATAGCTTTCATGAAAAATAAAAAGATAGATACTTATATGCTGTACATATAAAGCTATCATTATATTAGAATCTACATATATAGTTATTTCTTTTCGTATTTATGTATCAAAAATATTATCTTATTTTTTTATTATTTTCGAAATTCTTATATTTACTTTTAAATTTAATATTATTAAGTTGTTTCAAAGCATAATTAATGACAGCCCCGAGTCAATGACCCTTCCCGGACGGGCATCGAATTACGCGACGGATTTGGTTTTATTGTAGAAACAAATTTATATTATTAATATGTATTAACATCTTAATCGAAGTATTTTAAATAATATTAAAAATTTATGAAATGTATAAAAAATAACTACGGTTTTGAATAAGTAGATAATTTTTATTTTTACGTTTCGATTACTTGCAAATTGTAATCATGAACAGTCGAGTTGATAGTATCTATACTAATATTATAAAGCTGAAGAGTTTGTTTGTTTGTTTGTTTGTTTGTTTGTTTGAAAGCGCTAATCTCCGAAACTACTGGTTCGAATTGAATAATTCTTTTTGTGTTGGATAGTCCAGTTATCGAGGAAGGCTGTGGGCTATATAACATCATGCTACGACCAATAAGAGCAAAGATATAGTGGTAAATGTGTAAAAAACGGGAGAAATTATTTCATCTTTGAAGCATTCCGTTGCGTGCGCCGTGAAAACGGTTCAAAATACACAAAAAATATGTATTAAAGAATAATAGCTCTTTTAATGATCTAAAAAACAGTCCGCGACAGTATATGTCTATCTTTTAAGATTAACTCACAAAAACCGTTTTTATGGTACCTAATTTGGTCGAAATAATTTGATTAAGTTGTATCAACATAATAATATTAATCTTTATTCAAATAAACAAATAAATATGTTGTTGGTTAAGAGTACTTCATTATGAATAAATTAAAAACAAAGGTTTTATCCTGAAAATTCTACGGGAACTCGATCATTCCGAAAAGCCCGCAAGAACGGGAACTATGTTTGAAGAACCAAAAATGTGCCGGAAGTCACTATTCCACGCGGACGTAGTCGCGGCAAAAGCTAGTCTAAAATATATGTGTATATATATAAAATTAAAACACAAAGGAGAATCCGGGGGTAGGAAAAAGTATTAATTTCATATACTTACCAAGAAAACACTTAAAAGTTCTTACAGTACGATTATTCAAGACATTTCTATGTATTCGTGACTCCAAACATTTGTCTCATTATTTATTTCGCGGAATTTTCTTTTATGAAAATCTAAAACACGTTATAATGTTTCATTTCTTACAAATAAGGTAGAAACCAATAACTTTATATATAATAAAATCAGCTTCTCACATAAGTATCACGGTAATATTGCTTTGAAGATCTCCTTTTTATCAAATAAATACCAACCCCTTCTGAGAAATTCATCGAATCTTCTAGACGTTGTCATGGCAACGATAAGAAGCTTATTTCATCTCAACGTTTTGTGTTCGAGTGCATTTCATTGTACAGTACTTATAAACATTGACTACTAAGTATTTAGAGGCGAGACTTGCATTTTAAATGTGCCAAGTAGGTATATAATAGGTATCTTATACATATGTATATTGCCGCCATTGTAAATAGTCGATTTGAAAGTACATTTAACTAATAAGCCAGTTCGTCAAAGCTTTAATTTTTTTTTCACAAATATTGTATATAATATTATAACACATAAATACACGGATTTTTTGTATTGATAGCTAAGTAGATATTGATATATTTTAGAACAAAAAGTACTGAATATATTTGTATTGTCATACATAAGAATAAGAAATAATTTATTGTAGATTTAGTTTCTTCGACAACACAATATGTCAATGGTATTTCAAATTAATTCATGTAACACACAATAGATGGCGCTGTCTTGTAGTTGCTATATTTTTCAACCACAACTTCCTTTTGCTTCGTATACTTAGTCCGAGTTAGAATATTACTATATACGTTGCGTTTCTCGTTTCTCATTCAATAAATTAAATTTAAAATTCTAATGTTCGAAGATTAATGAATGATTTTTTTTTAGATTTCGTATATATGTAACTTAGACTAATTATATTGAACATTTCGAATTAAACACGGGCGGAGTCGCATGTAAAGCTAGTGTTAGATAATAGTGGATTAACCTTCATCCAATTTGAATATATGAAGCTTTAAGGGCCACGCCTACACCTTGACCGGTGTGAATCGGGACAGTGAAATACGTAAAAGATAGTTAACCAAACATATTATGTAATATATAGCTATTACCTTATATATAAAACGGCTGCACAGATTCTGATAAAATTTTGTGATTATTGAGTAGGTCTGAGAATCGGCCAACATCTATTTTTCATACACCTAAGTCATAAGGATTATTCATAATTTTTTTTTTTCGGACGAAATATTTTGTTTTTATTTTTTTATAATGTATAATTAATAAATACATATCAAAATTTTTACTTTTAAATCACCAACCCCTATTTTTTTATATGGCAAAGTAACATTTGCCAGGTCAGCTAGTATTAAATAAATTAAAACAAAGAAGATGTTTTAGAACTATAGTTAAATTGAAAATCCATTATCTCGAACGCGTAATAATTTTAAAATGTTATTATAATAATAATATGGAAAACATTTATTAATAAATCTGTATACATAATAAAACACGCAGTAACTCTCTGAGTTAATCTAACTTTATTTGAAAGTTTCATTTCACGGTCCAACCGAATGTTTCCATCATGAGATTTATACAAACAATATGGCGGACGGGAGTTTGGGAGCGGGAAAATGACTAATTTATATAATTACGTTTATATTTAACCTAAATACTTTAAAGATATATCAATGTTTTCATTTTTTATAATAATGTAATATTTTAATTAAATAATGCAATTTTATATTGACGTAATATTTGTTGTCATGTTTTTTTTTATATCAGTATTATTCATTCGTCTTGTCATAATGATAATTTTTTATGTCGTGGCATTGATTTTGACAAGTTGAATATTATGTATAACCTTGTATTACACACGAAAGCATTACGTAAAATAAAAAAATATTATTGTATAATCGTTATATTATACATCGATTAAGATAGACATATGAATGTAATCGATTAAATAGAAAAAATCGATTAAATAGATTAAGAGTAAAAAATATATAACCTATTTATATAAATAAAGTTTTAATACCTTTGATAAAAGATTCGTCGTTTATTAAATATTAATGTTTTGTGTATTCTGTTTATAATAATTATTACACAAAATAACACAGGAAAATACAAAATAACATGATGATGATGAAAAATAAGGAAAACAAAAATATTAAATAGGATAAATGAATAACTTAAAATAATAACAAATACATATAGCAAAAGAAAATTAAATAAAAAAAAAATAAAAAAAACTTACAAGCGGCTACCATGAAGGAAACTTAAAAAAACTCGAGCCAAAATATATTTTGGGTTATAGTCTTTAAAACAGCTCCTGCAAAAAAAAAAGAAAAATCATGAAACAAAAAAAAAAACAAAAAAATCATGACTACTACTCATTAGTAGTGCATGCACTTACAAAGTAAATAAATATATAAAAACTCTTTGCTTGCAAACAGATCATTAAATTGAAAACCAATTTATATAAATGAGGAAAAAAATAACAAATAATACGTGAATAAGCGTGTTTTTAAACCAACTCAATAAATAAATTAAGCGTTCATTCAAAACAGTACTTATATTTATCGCCATACTTTAAAGTATAATTTTTTTAATTAGCATGATAAAAAAAAATACACGTTTATACTGAAAATAGGACAATAAAGGTGTGCAATAAATTATTCTAGGAAGATAGAGAACACATCGTAAATTAACATTTATAGCACGTATATAAGGTCTAAAATCGCAGGTTACAGTATCCGTATTATCTAAAGACGCAGGGTATTTTCCACATAATTTACTAGGGTCGCAGAAAGGTTGGCCTTTTAATAGAAATTGCTTGAAGAATTTCTATTTAAAAAAAAATCTCAATGGCTTATTTAAATTGATAAATGCTGATATACTACCTCTTTTGTATTGTCGAGGCATAAAGAGGATTAAAAAAAAACGTCACAAAATTACAAATATAGGTAGGTACAGACAAACAAGCAAACTATGCTAGAACAATGATTGCTTAGCAAACAGTTTTCCACACAAACGCTTCCCAGAAAAACATATTGTGATATTATATTCATAACTTTATTATATTTGGTATACTGTCAAAAGTTCATTGACCTATGAACGTTTAAAATTTTAGAGCTTTTATTAATCAAGGTATTTGACCGGTTTAGGATATAAATGCAAGGATATTAACCCCGAGACGACGGTGCAAGTCAAGCTCATTACTCAAATAGTAACAAAAACGACTGAGATTGAAAAAATATTCTTATTGCTATATATATGTATAGTTTCTATTGTGTTATTATCCAAATTCATTAATTAGTAGACAATTATTTCTAAACAAAAGTAATGATATCTACAAAAGCATAGGCAATCTTTGTCCTAAGATTGATGTGAAAGGTTCAGTGCTGCCATCTAGTTAAACTAGATATAAACCACACATATGTATAACACTTACTATAGTTGTTAATTGTTTGATGTTTCACGTATAATATTGATTTTATGAAACTCCTCATTAAAATTTTTTAGCTATTTGAGGATAAGACGAAAGTATAATGTACTAGAAAAATAAAAAAAATTAAGAACAAGATATATTTTTTTATAAGAAACTACTAATTTAATGTGAATATTGATATATTAGATTATTTATATTAAACTTAATATGTATTATAAAGAAAAAAAAATTGGATGTTTGTAAAGTAGGTTTACGATCGAGATGTTTACGTGATAACGTCTTATTGGTGATATAAGTTTTTGGGAAGTAAAACATTCAACGAAAACTTAACCGCACGAGAAAATCTCCATTCGTTTGTATGCCGCTAGAGTGAGAGAGACGGAAGATCGGTCCACTCACTCGAACGCTATGCCTGCCTCCGCTCGTGAGGATTCCGCGTGACAAGTTTCACGGAATGACTGGCAGCGCTCGAGATGAGATCGGTTTGTCTCTCTCTCGTTATACCTGCGATCGCGCTCGTGAGGTTTTGGTGTGACACAAGTTTCTGAACATGTCACCCGACTAAAACGATTTAAAGACGTTATCACGTCAAAAATATTATTTAATTTAACTTCCGATGTACAATAAGAAATATTCGCATGAAGATACTTAATCATTTTTGTTTTGCACGAATGTTAAACATTTAAATAACTTTAATATAAGAAATAGACTTGCTCTCTTTAGTAAAGCAAAGACGATAGTTATAGGGGAGAGTTGGTTATATCGTACTAGCATTTAAATCGTACCACCTCTAAATTTCCCATTTAAGGAATATTTTTTTTTACATTGACAACGCCAAATCGTGGCCCTGCACCATCCCTCTTCACCCACTAGTTTAAATCGACGTGAGTTAACAACTGTGCACGTAATAAAAAAAATAATTTTTTGTAGGAATTAATATAAATATTGTCGTACATTCGTAAGGAGATAACTCGTAATCAAGGTAGGCTATAGTTATTCAGTTTTTTTTATTATTCCATAATTGTATACTAGATTATTGGGGGTTTTTGTTGCGTGTCTAAGTTTTGAGTTTATGCCGGATATTTGCTTTTGTTTTAGAAATGCCTTAGTTGGTTTAATCGTACCACTTGCAGTTGGTTAAATTGTACTGGTACGATTTACCCGACTACCAACCGCAAGTACCTATAGTACTACCTCAAGTACGTATAGTAAGTACTACCCAAGGACAAAAACAAAAGTTATAAGAGGAAACGATCTCATTCCATCACCAGTAGCGATGATTCAGGAGAGACACTTGTTGTAGAACTAGATGATGATGATGACAGCGATGATTACCTTGAAAATATATGTCGAAAGTGCAATTGTTCTTACTACGATAAGAAGGGTCCAAAAGTTGATTGGATTCAATGCGTTCGCTGTAAACGGTGGCTACATGAGACGTGTACTTCGAATCCAAACATTTGTCATGATTGTTTCCATTAAGAAATATGCACAATAATTATATTACAAATAACATTCTTGTTAACTGTTACTTTATTAGTCTAGTTTACTGTTTTTTTTTTGTCTCATTTTTATTAGTTATGTTGATTGATCTCATTATCATAGTATAATAATGTTATTTTACTGAGAAAGCTTATAGTTCCTTTATATAACCTAAGAGTTAAAAATTATGTTTCTATTACCTAAAAGATATAAATAATGTTGTTTTATTACTTACCTAACAGTTAAAAATAAATAATTTGATTGAGAATTTTAATGTCTCTCATTCAGTGGTACGACTTACACACCCATGGTACGATTTAAAGACTTAGTGGTACGATTAAAACGACGAGTCGGCTAAATCGTACCAACGGCAAGCCTCTATAAAAAAGCATTTTTAACAATGTTAGAATAATCGCAAGGATCTGTTCTCTTCTTCTTAGGAAGCTAAAATATGAAACTTTATTTTACATATCTATTAATTATTATAAGACGTGTTATAGTCGAAATATTTGAGTTAAAGTGAAAAGTGGTACGATATATCCGACTCTCCCCTATTTGTGTTAAAACTTAACTAACCACGCTTGCAACGAAATAACGTCGGTTTAAAAATACTAGTTAATAATAGAAAACTTTATACTCAATATAAATGTACAAATAATGTTTTTTTAATAGAAATATGTATATAATCTCACATATTAACAATGCCGGGAAAACAATTAAGTACTTCAAAACCGGCTCTAAATTTACATTGGTAGTAGACTACAGTTATTAGAGATAGTGCCTTAAAATATATACAATTGCCTTTATTTCTTTATCTTTATAATTTTGTATACAACTAAGTAATTTTTTAACTCAGCAGAATGGTTACAACAAAAGGTATTCAAGTTAAACACATGAAAAAATGTGTGGGTATATTTTCTTTCGTTTTTAACAGAAGAAAACTTAGATACACTTTACCGAACCGTACAATATAAATTCGTTCTTTGAAAGAACTCATTGTTATTAGTAACTAATACCGATATAATCATTGTAAATAAACAAGAGCTTGCTAATATAAGGTTGAAGTAGCTTAAAAAAGGATTTTATCCCAAAAATATCTTCAAAATAAACCAATATTTCATTAATTTTCATATTACGAAAAATATTTTATAACTGCCGCCATATTGGATTCATTCTAGTAACATGTCCTTTTAAAGTTTTTCGATAGAAAATGTAATGTAAGCTTTAAATAGTATTTTTTTAACATCATTACCCTATTTTACTGCAGTTGCGTAAAATGACTTCAAACTTATAATTGTGAAATTATAAGTCCAGGTATCCTCACGATGTTTTCCTTCATCTGTCAGTGATGTCTAAATACTCTTACAAAGTACATATGACGCCGAAAAATCACATTGGTACTTGCCAGGATCGAACCCGCGCCCTCATGCATGAGAGGAGGGCCTTTTAACCACTAGGCCACCACTGCCGACATATTACTTCTCTCAATTGGTTTTATTTTAATAAGATATAACGAAGCTTACTTACGTACTGATGACGCATTACAGTCAAGCTATTAATACATTTTAATTGAATTTTACTCAACATTTACTCTTAATCACTCCACTTTGTTACTTTAAATATATTTTAATGTTTATAATGGCTTATGCTAATGATTTTATAATTCAGATTGAGGTTGGTTGAGTCATGAGTGCAACTGCCTTCATAAATATAAACGGTTTTTTAAACGAATGCTACTTATTTTGTTTTGATATTTTTTTTTAGTTAGTTTAAGAATATATATTCTGTTTTATATTAAACCGCTATGTTAAGGTTGATTAATGAATATTTTTGCATCACATTAATTAGTTGTTTTTCAATAAGCTTGAAGAAAAAACGTAATAAATTACTACACACCAAAAAGGGACAAGCGGAGAATTTTGTACTACTAATATTATTATTTCATGCATGTCTTAATAAATAGTATTTCAGCAGAAAATTGTTAATTTTGTAGTTAGAAATTGTTGTTAAAATACTTCTTCCTGGCATAACATAACAATTAATATTATAAAGTGCTTGTTAGTTTCATGAAGATGGAAGTTCTCACTTTTTTCCATAACATCAAAATCTTTTATTCAAAACATAGATCAAATACAGTTACTAGTAAAAGATAACCAGTATCCTTACTCCTTAGTATAAGTTTTCATCACACTACATACGTCGCGTTTCCCGTTTCTCACTCAATAACATACGTTAATACTATATACGAAGATTCATCAGAAACTCTTAAACCTTTCGATACCTACGTAAGTTTTTATATCTCCAAAACTGTAAATTTACAGTAGATCGTATCAAAGATTCAAATTAAACCAAAATCTGCTAAATTTGAAAATTACATTAGGTATGCATCTGACAAATCGTTTAAAAATAGTGTTTTCGTTGTTTTTTTTACTTTGAACGGATATAATGATCAATAATAGGATATTTTTCAGAAAAAAAGCCAAATATCATTTACTTAGTGGGAAGTATCGCTTTGTATTTACTGTAAAGAATACTTGCATTAATCATAAAGAATAGATTATAAATATTTTTATATACAAATAAATTTATTTCTCATTGTTAAGCGAAATCCAAGTTAGTAACAATGGAATAAATTATCTAACGGACGCAAAACTAAAATTTTCACAGCTTTCGAGTAAAATCGTGAGATCAGTACACAATGCTCGCTTCTTACTGTTATAGAAATTGTCATTACTTGTTTATGAACAGACATTCATATAAATATTTATATTTATAGATTCTTTAATATATAATTATATATTTTTATATTTATGCTATATCTTCATTCACACTGAAATAATGGAATATTCATCCAATGGCGATATTTTTAAAGTATTATATTTAAAAGTGACAGTTGATGTTTGACATTCGTTCAAGCAAAAAATTTCTACTAGTATTTTAATAAAAGCCAAATATTGAGAACAATTTTCACCTTAATATAATGAAGTGAAGATCTTTATACTAAAAACTAAAAATAGTCAATTTTTATATATATTTTCGACTGAATAAAAATCAATTTAATAATCTCTTTACTACTATGATTGCGATAGATTGAATGTTGGAGGCGGAACTAGGCAATTTTAGCAATTCAGTGATTGGCAAAAATTGGTATATCAAATAATATGCAATACAAAAAAATACCCGTAATATTTTAAAAGGCTTTATGAAAACAATTTAAATTAGTAAAAGTATACAATATTCATTTTGAATCCATGGAATGCTAACGAGTCATATTGGCTTTCCCCGTCGCCATGGCAACGGAACCAAAATGTCCGCCGGCTCTATTAATTTTTAAAAGAAGACCTTTAAAAGACGGAGGGCTGCCTGTTACAGTATTTACAACTAGAAAATTCATTTCTTTTTAAATATTTCTAACCTATTTTTCTAGAACACTTAGAGTACAAAGTGTAGAATTAATTAATTTTGTTTCTAGAACATTCGATAGTCATATTAAAACCAGAATAATGGGCTGAATAATAAAGATACTATTTTGTTTATTTAAAAAAAAAAAGAAATTAATTAAACTTGCATAAAATATACAATTTTGACATTTCAAATAAAAATAAATAAATATGTAGACATTTCAATTCTACATTTCATTGGCTGTATATATTGTGAACGTTTTTGCACTAACGAAGGACGCAATAAAAAAATAAACAAAGGAAAGGATATTATATATTTTATTTATATAATATTTATAATAATAATCATTTTTAATATCTTGAGAGTTAACGTACAAAGCTTTATTAAACAGAAACCTAACAACGCAATCAAGTACAAAGGTAATATTATATCAGGAACAAGGACTGAAATAATTACTTTGAAATATTATATCACTACTTCTTTAATAATATTATTATTATGTTATCAAAAGTTTTTAAGAAAAGATTAAAATCTAATAAAACATATTTAGTGAGGAATTTAACTCAGAAAAAACTCGACGAAATGAAAGTGTCAAATAAAAACTTGTATATATAAAGAAAATAAATATTTGAAATAACAGCATAGAAATAAAATGCTCTATAAAAAGACGTAGTGACAGCTAAACTTTGAAAATTCAATTTAACTTGTCAGACTTTTATACTTTTTAGCTATCAGATTTGAAGAACAGTAATCTGTTCTATTAGTATTAGAGTTATTATATTTATTTTAAATTATTGTATGTTAAACGTGAAATGTGTTAGTGGCGGCCTAGTGGTTAAAAGGCCCGCCTCTCATGTTTGAGGGCGCGGGTTCGATCCTGGCAAGTACCAATGTGATATTCCGAGTCATATGTACTTTCTAAGAGTGTTTAGACATCACTGACAGATGAAGGAAAACATCGTGAGGAAACCTGGACTTATAATTCCCAATTATAAGTTTGAAATCACCAACCCGTCTTGAGCAAGCGTGGTGATTAATGCTCTAATCTTCTCCATGTGAGAAGTCAGCTCAGCAGTGGGCTCTGATAGGCTGATGACGAAACGTGAAACGCATCGTATGTAGTGATGCGAACTCGGACTAAATATACTGAATAGTGAACTATCTATCATTCGTATTAAAATGATATAAAAATTGAGTGTATTGTTAAATATATTCTGTATAAACTAATAAGTGTTTAATTTATTAATAGAATATATATACCTACACACATACACACACGTATAATTCAGTTAAAGTAAAAATAAAAGCAAATTGTTCTTATATAAACATTTCACTTATGTTTCAAGGTGAATACTTTCATTATATAAATAATAACTAAATATATTTATCATTATATTTTTTATACAAATCTGTTAATAATTTAGTCAGTAGTTAATGTATACTTGTAAACGTATACCAATTAACAGATTAATGGAACCGCAAGGTCGAAATGTTAATAAACAAAATTAATGAAGTTTAATTATTTCGGACCATCAGCCATAAACTAAATGGACCCTTCCTTCCTCTCAAATTACTACTTTAATAATAAATTAATGCAAACAAAGAAATGTTAAGGATACGGAAGTTGTAGACATTTTGATATAATGGGATATAACTTGAGTATAAATTGAGATACTTTTTTCTTTTAACTCGAGATTTAAACTTTAATTAATCAATAATTGTGATGGTTTTTTTGTAAGGCACGAGTATTGTCATTTATTTATTGTAAAAGGTAACATATATTTATTTAAATGTCAACTCGTATAAATCTTGGAATTTTTTTCTTCTTTTATGGTTTAAATAATAACTGTTTGTCGCGATTTCGTTCCCAATATTATTTAAATTGTTTTTGACCTCATAAAAAATATGTCAAAATACAATTTACACGTCAAATCTCTAACATAAATGTCACTTTGACATAACTTAATTTAATACAAAAAAGATTATTCAAAAGTAGTTCGTATAGCTGTATATTGTTTTTTTTTATACCATCATCAAAAGCATGCATATATCGGAAATGTATTCAGCTCAAATAAAACATATCGGCACTATGATCGAAACGGTTGCTAACGATCCGACCGTTAGTACTGTGATTTTGATACACGATACAGTTATCGATATTTTGATTTATTCGATTCTATGTTCTCTCATTATTCATATTGATGACTATATATCGGTGTGTGTGTGTATATGTGTGTGTGTGTGTGTGTGTGTACAATCAAATTCATCAGTATCTGATTTACCTGTATCCGTTATATCTCATTATAAATAGATTCTAGTTAGCATTATTCTGTACTCATAGTAACTGTTATATACAGGGTGACTGGTGAATTACTATCAATATTTAAGGAGAATACTCGGTACATGATTCTCATTCGAATTATGTGAAAAAATAGGCACTTAATTTTTGACCAAATTTCCGTATAAATAAATAAAGTGTTGACACGTTCCAAGTGTTCCATGTGTGGACGCGTGCTGATACAACACTACGCCGCCGTACGCGTATGTGTGAGTGTCTGTGTATACCTAATCTGTAGGGTGTTCACACGATGCGTAATTAATTACATAACTTTTTGTTAACTTTACATAGAAGTTTATTAATATTTATGTTATATTAATTTTTATTTTGTCATATATGATCGTCAAATATCACGTCCTCAAGTATCGATAGTAATTCACCAGTCACCCTGTATAAGAATATTGCAGAAAATAAGTTAAAAGTACTCTCAACTTGAATAATTAATTATTTGATAATATGAATCTGTAGTTGTAATTTTTTGTAAAGTTCGTTGATTAAATTGCATTCATTATGTGTGTGGACTGTTTAACGTGTACAATGTACATGTATGTTGCTCTTTCACGCAACAACTGTTAGACTTATTTTGATAAAACTTTGCAATAATATAGCTTAAGCATCGGTTTAAAACAACGGCTATAATTTATCCCGGAATTCGGTGTTTATATGTAGCTCCCGCAGGATCACGGTTTAATAGTCATATTGAGTCCAAACTTGAATCTAATATTTAAGTAATACATACTTAATCATATATATATCTTCTTCTACCTGGCAATTTCCCAGCTATAGCCAGGGTCTGCTTTACATGTTGTGAATAGTTTTGGCTAATTGTTTTTACGACCGGCCGCCTGCCTGACATCAACCCTCTTTGGGAATGCAATAATCAGTGATGTCTAAATACTATTAGAAAGTACATATGACTCGGAAATATCACATTGGTATTTGCCAGGATCGAACGCGCACCCTCGTGCATGAGAGGTGGGTTTTTTAACCACTAGACCACCACTGATTGACCACTTAATCATATACATATATATAATTATTTTAGACTATATATATATAGATGTAATTACGTCAAAACTAACAGTAATTCTTGCTTGTCGTGATGATTCATGTTTCTTTTTGAATCACACACCGGTTTCCACGTAATAGTCTTGAGTATTCACACAATTTAACATTAATACGAATATTTATATAGTACCTACGTTAAAAATTTATTTTATTCATATTTCTTTGAGTAAAACAAATATCTTTCAACCATTATAAAGAGAAGTATATAGTTATTTAATTTCAATCATTGTTAAGTTCGCTTAACCCGAGTTTTATTTGTTAGGTAATTGAAAACTTCATAGTTTAAGTAATTCATTTATATTCATACTTATTACGTATAGTATTAACGTATATTGTTTGAGTAACGCGAAACGTCTCGTGTACAGTGAGATGATGGACACTTGTACTAAGAGTAAAAATTTACACTTAACTAAAGTTAATATAAAATTACTCTACTAATATATTTTGAAGTACTACTCATTTTATGTTTATATATGACTAATTCTATTTCATTCATACAATATACTCTATGCTCATGCACATAAAGTCGCATTTGGTTTGATAGAGATAAGAATGAAAACGTAGCTCAAAGAAAACAGTAGTAAAGACTTAGTATAGGACTAGTGCGATTATTTTTGATATTTTAAAATAAGATCATTCGTAATTTCATTTTCATTATTACCTACACTTAAATATTTATAAAATTAAATATTATTCTTCTAAATAATATTGGTTTACTTTTTTTGCATAATCCGGGAATCGAACCTATAATATTATATACTATTATACATTACAAACTGAACAATTGTTGAACCAGAACACGTTCAGCCCATCAATAACACAGTGTCGACTGCCAGCGAATTAATAACGGACGTTAGGAGGGTTTATTAATATTAATTAATAATAATTTATTGATTTACATTTACATTTATGACATACTAGCATTCCGCCCGCACCTACGCCCGCGTGGAGTTCGGTTATATCGCGCTTCCAAGAGAACCTTTCAAAAGTCTGGGATAAAAACTATCCTATGTTCTTTGTCAAGGTCGACTTTATGACTGTACCAAATTTCATTAAAATCAGTTCAGTGGTTTATGCGTGAAAGCGTAAATAACAGACGGACAGAGTTACTTTCGCATTTATAATATTAGTAGGGATGAAAACTTTTTGCTGTCAAAATTATTAAAAAGCAATTATTCTTTCCGTCTATATCTTTAGAAATGGCTGAATATACATATTAATACCATTATATTTGTATACCAAATAATATTTACTTAGCGTGAGTGAATCTATTTTTAAATTGAAGATATATTTTAAACATTATTATTAAATTTTTTATCTACTTGACATTGACAGATAGGGTTGCTTCCTGTTATTTAAGCGCCCTGTCATTCTCATACATCGAACAATGACTATTCAAACTTTTTAAAGATATCAGTCACTAACTCACAAAGTTAAACCTATTATATTATACCAAACTGAATTCTTATATGAAATATAATATAAAAAAGGTTGGTATCTTCAAAAATTACCTTGTTATATAATAAAAATGGTCATACAAAGAATTTCAAGTAATATATACCGTAATGAATATAAAATCTACGAACATTTATGTATGCGCTGAAAAATATTGTGAAAGGTAAGTTTTAATTATGCAAATGTTTTTAAAAAGTCAACGCTATACTGAACAAAAGCGTTACTTCCATTTTTTTATTTTTTTTTTATTAAATCTTACAAAAATACCGCAAAAAAAAATCTCTTTCAAATTATATAAGGTCTCAATAGAGCTTTTCGGTGTCACTAGTAATCTTATATCTGAGTTTTATTCAATGTTATAAAGAAACACGTTCTTGTAAGTCTTGAATTCACCCTATTACATAATGTATTGTAAAAACTACAAGCGACAGCCGTTAGGAAACAGCTGTTAACGCACCTGCCGACGCCATCTTGTTATTAACGTCTTAAGTTCAGCAATTGTAGATGAATATTTAATTTTATCGCACAAGTATAGCCATATATATAATGAACTTAATAAACTCCGTAAAAGTACGCATTAATTATGATTTATTCATGTATTTTTTTATGAAATACAATCACGGAATACCGATCGCAAGGTCTTAACCTTGGGAATCCATTCATTCATTAAAACGGTATTATTATATGGAAAAATAAATAACAATATTTTTTATAGAAATAAATTTAATATATTATGTGTATGGATATTGAATTTCATGAAAATATATAAATTCGTCATATCCATAGCAGTTAATATCTATAGATTAAAAAATATTGTAATCAAAAAAGAGCAATGTATTACGAAATTCAGTAATCCTTCATTATTATATTATATTATATACTCTAGGGAAAATCAGGGTTATAATCTGTGTGCTTTGGGGGAAGCTATTACGATTTACGACAGAGTAAATAAATTTAAGATTTGATCTCAACTTATGTAGCAATTACGTAATAAAAAAAATATATTTTTTTAATCATACGAAACTACAATGACCAAGATTATATTATATATTATGAAAATATAATTTAATTGAAACTTTGAATGACTGTGATTCTTTAATAGATAACAAATGTATAATATATTGTATTATATTATACAAAGTTTCGTATTATACAAACAAGTTTTAACTATACAAATATATAATCCAATTAAACCGAGTACCAGGGGTTCATAAGTGGTTTGGTGTAAATATTAAAGATGAAACACGCTTTACTTCACGTTGTTTATGTCTTACGGCTTCGGTATGCAAAACATTTCTTGAAACGTGTACAAAAGACATTTTTTAATTGGATTTTTATCATTTAAAATATTAAGATGTCTCAACGATTGTTTTAGTACAAAATGTTATTATAAATATAGCATTGTATGTATCGATTTTATATACATATATTAAATTTTAAAATTTGATATCGCATTGAAACTTATGTCTGTTACGGAAGTTTCATGGCCGCGTCCTTGAAGTTTTGAGGCGTGACAAAGTCGAAATCGATTTATATTTAACATAAAAACATATGAATTCATAAAAAATATGTACAATTTTTAATTAATTATGTAATATGTTTTATGTTTTAAAACGAATTAATAACATTTTACGTGCTTCATATAGATAAAAAATTCCCGCGTTTTTAAACAATGTTATGATTAAGTCTTAGATTTATAAATGCGTATTTTTTTTTTTTTTATTATCTGTAATGAACTTTAATTAAATCATTTTGAATATTATATTAATTATTATTAATGTGTAATATATTAATAGACATATTCTTCAGTCATTTAGTTCTTAAAATAATTACTAAACGCATTAGTCATTGCCGGATGAAGCTAAGTGTTAACTTATTGCGAGCTGAAATATCAAAGCAACGGGATTATTGAAACTTATATGAGTAATGACTAAATTAGGATATGTGCAGTATTTAGACCGGAAGTGGTATGCTATTCGTCATTGTCTTTAAACCTTTGCTGTTTATATAAAATATACAAACCTCTATGGTTAATATAAAGTAGGTTTTATACATATATTAATTAAAATTAATCTACCGTATACAGTCTGAGTGTTGCGGTCCATTAATTACTAACATCTGCTCAAACGTTAGTTTAAAAAACAATTACTAATTAACTTAAATTAAACCAGCAGAGCCGTTTTATTCTTTAGTTTTTTGTCGCTGACGAGCACGCAATATTTAAATGATTGATAAAACAATAATTAAACATAATAATAGAGTATTTACTATATAAAATTGTAAATAAATATTCTTATATGTATAAATATTATATTTAAAAATACGTACATGAGCTGGTAACATGACACTCATTAAGAACACATTGGTAAATTATCCAGGACTCCAGTTCAATCATAGTTGAAGCTGTCATTATTAATGAAATACACAAAATACAAATCAAATGTCAATAATACTGAAAAAATCCAAACACTAATGCCTTTCACTTCACTAATATTATATACACAATATATTTTATATATAGTTTTAATTCATATAGTTTTTGTATATTAAACATACGAGCCACTCAATGTTTTGATACCGCCCACGTAGGTCAGTAGCTTTTAGTTATAACGATTTGATTTGACTCTTACGCTAGTTGTGCTCTTGAAACACTAGACTAGAGTATTTCTGAGCCGACCGCCCAGCCGGAATCGGATATGTTAGGTGTTGCCAGACTAATAAATTTATGTCATTGATAGAAATGTCAGTTTGGATATATGGAATGAGTTTTTATTCTCTAATACCAATTACTGTATAGAAATAATTATCCATTACAAGATTAAAAGATATTTTTTTCGCTTTAAACCCAAAAGAAATGAAATTCATTACGATTTAACTGTCAAAATAATTATCAAAAACCTGTCATGGTTAAATGTTTTAGCATTGAACATGATTATACTTTAGGGTAATAACACTAATTAAATGTATATTATGTTACCAAAATGAGAATAAGTACTTTAATAATGTTATATATTATTTAAAATTGAAGACTGAATAAAATATAACAATATCAGTTATAATAAAAAATATACAAATTATGAATGTATAAATATTTAATCTATTAGGTTAGGCTAGGTTTGACTTAAATTATATTTATTTGTCATAAGATCTTTAGGTAAATAATATTTTTTTTTTGTGTTTTGTTTCCGTTTAACAAAAAGTAGTTATATTAAAAACATCTAAATAATTGAATCATGAAATTATTTTGATATAACCGTGCTCATAATTTATTTTCAACTGATATTTAAGAAATGTGGTACATATGATAATGCTTGCAATTTTGTCATCCAGTCGTAAAATAAAGTCTAAAGAAATTATATTTATTGATGAATTCTTTAATTTATGTTGTATATTAAGAATAAAATAATTTGAAGCATTTATTATGCATAATTTAGCTCTGAAAAGAAGAGAGTAAAATTATATTTTTTACATCACCTGTTCCTCTTTAAATGACATCTGTCACTTCATGTTGTCTATGGTTTTTACAAGTGTTTCGTCCGTGTCGTAGAAAGTGTTCTATTTGTAAATATTGTTAAATTGTAAATACGGTGAGCGTATTTAAATTTTACACAAGTTAATTTGTTTTAAATATATAAGTGGAATTGTTTATGGATACAGATCATCTCAACTGAGGATTATAAGCCATTAAAGGTAAAAATGTTTATCTTGCGCACTTATTTTATACCACCTGCTAGCCTATTTTGGCTGTATACAAATAAGGCAGACAATTTTTTAACTACTATTTGGCGTTACTTTGTCGCATAAACTATAAAACAAAGAGATTTAAGCCTAACCTTGAGCGTGTATAGGTGTGCCATCCTAAAAATCGACATTTGATAGCTACATCTGTCGCTTTTATTACACTGACCTTCGTGTAAATGGAAAACATCTACCTTCCGTATTCTAAATGCATTGTCTGAATTAATTTCCGTTCAACGATTGAGAAACATAGACAATAAAAAAATATGCCTGTGCTATTTCAAATTTAGAACAACTTAAAAGCACTCCCTATTAAAAATATTTTAATTTTACTCTTTAATATATTTTCCTTTAGTAAATATAAATTATGTACTTTAAATAATTTTTAAATAAACACATATTTATATATGATAGGATATTTGTTATTTAAATTATTATTTGATGACCTGGTCATAATAACAATGCCAATTGGAATTTGATTACTCGACGAAATATGAAAATAATAATTAACAAATAAGTTCAATCACATTGTCTTATACTATATCTTATAAGAAACATATAAATTTATACAGTTTTTTTATTGTATTTTCTATTACTTTTATATGATAAGTTAAAATTCTTATCTTTCTAGCATTCCATTTCAATAGAAATAATAAAGTAATAAAAAATAAGGTGCTGATAACAATCTTATTGCTAACAAAAGTTTATCAGATTGGTACAAATTCATATGGAATATTAAAACAATGAAAACAAAGGGAAAAATATTGATATATACATATAAATTGCAATTATTTTTTTTCACAATACATTAATGGCTAAATAAATGTTTTTTAATAGATTGTAAATAAAAGTGTGTGTTATATTCAAAAAAACTTATTACTTATTACTTAAAATTGCTTGCATTATAATCTTATTGATTATACACCAAAGAATCACGTTTGAACCTCAGACACAAAACGAAGGGTCGTAAATTTGATATGGATGTATGTTTGTTTGTCCGTCTATCCCACTGTAGTTCTTAAACAAATCAACAGATTTTGATGTGGTTGTTTACATTGATAGAGAATTTCCTTGTTGCAACTTATACCCTGGTTAAAATCAGTTCAGTACAAAACAATGTAAGGTATTTTTTGTATAAGATTACTTTATAAAGTACTTCACTCAAGCTTGTAAAATTGTGTATTGACAATAATGCCTTGGGCCTTTTTTTATCAAATTTTCTTATCATTGGACATATTAATTGTATTTGAGTCTTATAAAGGCAACCGTGAGTTTGATCAAATTTGTCATGATTTTAGGCTTAAGTTTTAAAGAGAAATTACTACATTTATTAATATTTATTTATTTTCATAGTCTTATATAGAAATCATTTGATATGATGTGTTAAACGTCACTCAAATTATTTTTATTTAATTTTCTATATTAATTATAATCACCATTTCATATTATAACTATTAATTCATTTTAAATTGAGCATGAATGTGTCTATTAGAATTGTTTTATCAAAATTGACTCAGCTTATTTATTAATAAATAAATTTTCATATAATATTTAAAAACTAATTTAAATATTATGTAGTTAGTAACTAATTTGACTTTCAATAATCATTAAAGGAACTGTGTCAATTGACTTCCTGTTTTTTGTTTCACCTTGTATTGAATCTTTTATTATGTTTAAGTAATTTCAATTCATTGATTTATATTTCACAAAAAATCATTAATTTGTATTGATTAGTAGGATTTTATTAAAATATGATATTTTCAAGTGAACACTATATATAATATATAATCTTCTTTCTGGCTATTTTCCCAGCTTTAACCAGGGTCTGCCCTGATTATATTATAATGAAATAAGGATTAAGTAATAAGTTTCATTGAGTGTTAAGTTTCATTTCATTCATAATGTGGTTTGACTATTACTTAGGCTATAAAATATAATACAAATTCATATATACACATATAAATTTGACAAAAAAATCAGGTAATTTTGAAGTTGGAGCTAAAGTCACAGGAAAAAACTAGTATTGAAGATATTATATTACAAAAAATATAAGTATGTGTTATATTTGTAATAATAATTGTAATTCTAAACTGTGTGTGAATCATTAAGTATGTGTGCGGGGTGTCGTTAACATTGAGTGTAAACAATCATTGTTTCAGTGCGGACTGTAATCAAATATGTTCAATGTTATTGAAAACAATATAATATTATTATTATACATATTTAATTAATTAATAATAATTATGGTTTTTTCTGTGGCTATGTCTTTTTACATAGGAATTCATTTAAATGAAACAAATATTTTCGGATTACTACGTGTTACTTAAATACATACTCCCTACGTTTCGGTTGATTTGCAGCAACCGTGATCACGAGCAGGTCAGATGAAAGTGTCTACTTAGTAATAAAAAACGCGTAGTATACAAAAATTTTGTTCTATTTTAATTGATATATAATAATTTGAGATAGAGTACATACTATTTTTATACAAATTTAAATTTATCTATAATTTAATCTTGCTTGAAACTCATTTGGATAGAAAAGATTCCCTTTTGTTAAGTTTAAATCGTAATAATAAAGTTGATTTCATTAAAAAAAGTATTATGAATTAAAAAAAAACATTCAGGGATTATAAATTACATTGAATCAGTAACTATGTACATGTAATAATTTTTTTTTCATCTTCTTCTTCCTGGCAATTTCCTAGCTTTAGCCACTGTCTGCCTTACATGTTGTGAATAGTTTTGGCTAATTGTTTTTATGACCAGCCGCCTGCCTGACATCAACCCTCTTTGGGAATGCATTAATCAGTGATGTCTAAATACTCTTAGAAAGTACATATGACTCGCAAAAATCACATAGGAACTTGCCGGGGTCGAACCCGCGCGTTCATGAGAGGCGGGCATTTTAACCACTGGGCCACCACTGACTTTGTAACTTTTTTCATCATTAACATATAATTGTCAACGTAATTTTTTCTATATACTAATTTAAATATATTCTTTAGTTATTCATATGACAAAAATAAATCTTATTGGCTATTCTATATATGTAGCAACAAGCCATAATATATAAAATAATTGAAACATGCCAAAGACTCATTACTTAGTCTACATTACCTTATAAGAATGTAGAGGCTATTTATATACATTATATTACTTAAATTAATTATAAATAGAAATTCTTAGGGAGTTTTTGTTCTCTTAGAGATTAAAAAGGAAATGAATAAAGGTTTTCGGATACTACGTGTTTTATTTTATTACTTTTTAAGTATATAATCCCGATTATTTAAATTGATCATGGTTGTTATAAAGCAGTGGATACTAAAATTATTTTATCTATGTCCACTTTTAGAGAGAATAAATTTTTATCCCCTCCATTTTTTCAGCTACTAAGACTAGTATAACTTATTCTAGCTAAATGAAATTACGAAACATCTTTGAGGCCTACATATAACACCTCCATTTTTTCTGTGTCTCTTACCTCTTCTAGGCCTGTAATAACCACAAGGGAGAATTATCGCCCACTTTGAGAAAGATTGCTGTAAAGGAACCGAAACCTCGGGATTATGTAGTTAAAACATAATAAGAAAACGTGTAGTATCCGAAATGATTGGTTTCATTTGAATGAGTTCACGCAAAAATCTTAGATATCACAAAAAAATAAGAAACATATCTTTCTGCATTATCTAAATGTATCGATTGTTATAAATAATTTTTTTTCAGTCGTTTGAGAATCTAAACATTGTTTATTTGTGAGTATGTTTCTACATATAAATTAATTTTATTAATAAAACCTTTACTATACAGTATAAATCAATGAATCACATATATTTTTATTCGGGGACACAAAAAGTGATATGAAGCACAAGTGATGAAAATTTGTGCATTCATCGCGAACTAAAAATATATAAACTAGTTTTTGCCTGCAACTTCGCTCGGGCGGCTTTCGGAATTATATTTATATAGAAGTGTGTAGTGTATTTAGACAAGATAATGCAATCAAACCACTTCTATAGTCAGTATATAAAACACAAATTATATAGATTTTCAAAATAAATTTAGCCTATATTTTATTCCTATTTCTAAATTACATAACCTTAAAGTTTCATCAAAATCCATTCAGTAGTTTTTGGATAAATAGCAAGAATGATCCGTAAATTCTCACAATCTTTCCCATTTACAGTAGATGCTAGTGAATAATTTTTTAAAGTTACATTTTCACTCATTCATAACTCAAATAATAATCTAAAAATAAAACTATTTAATTTCAGATAAGATATTAGATAAAGCGTGATTCATACAGAATTCATTATACAATATTTTGTTACTATATTTGAAGCAATTCATTGTTTATTTATAACTTTCTGAGTTTTATAAATATTTAATACTATCTTAATCCCGCGACTTCGTTCGCTGTTTGATTTAATAACAAAGTTTTTATGGATACATCCGTGGTAACTTTATCAAGTGAAGTTATTTATTATACGAATTAATCATTTTTATTGAAATGTTTCCATTAGTTTGACGTTATGAACTTAGCTGTATGCAGTAAAAGTTGGTGGTAGAGGCTAGTGTGTTTAAGTTACTACAGCTCGTACATGGGCTGGCTCGACCGTGGAAGTACCACCCTCTCACAGAAGATTGGCGTGAAGTAGTCTTTAGTGGCTGCGTTACGTCCGATGAGTGAGAGAGACTGTTGCTTTTTCATTTTTTCTCCCTTTCTCTGCCGGTATGTTGATGTGTGTAATGACCATCTCTTCTTCATCAGCCTAAGATGTTTTGAGGTGTAGAGCGTGATTCAATGGCATAGGTTCTTAGGAGATCCTGGAAGTTTATTTATTAGGGTTGGGTCCTGGGCCCTCCTTTACCCCATGCCAATTGCCAACGACACAAAACTCGACTCTCAGTTCAAATCAAGGTCAATGCTCTTTGATAGGAAGAATATTGGACTATCAGAATCTTTTCATCCTTTCCTTTACCATAAGGCCGATTTATCCACAACAATATCTTGCCTCTCCATGGGTGACAGTAACTACTTCCCATCAAGTAGGTCGTCTGCTCGTTTGCCCTCTTTACCATAAAAATAGTATGTTTACACTACATACGGAACGTCAATAGTTTTTTATTTATATGTCTTAATTACAGTATTAACGTAGGTTATTGAATGAGAAACGGAAAACACTTCGTAAGTAGTGTGATGCCAACTTGTATTAAGCATAGATCTGTATCGTTTTAACTTACAATTTATGTAAATCGTGAAAGTTTTGTTAAACCTGATTACACTGAATTTAATTAATACATTTTTGGACATTCTAAAGTAATTGCTGAAAGTTCATCCGAAAACAGTTGAGAAATTTAAATTATAATCTTACAATTTCAAAAAAAAATTATCACGAATTATAACAAGATAATTTGAGAAGCGCTCACAGAATAACACGAAACATAGGTATCCTTAAAAACATAAACATAAATCTTAAAAGACATTATGCCAATTATTAACAAAATTATCCAAATCTGTTAAGATTTTTAACAATAATACAGAATTTTGTATCAAATGCCGACCAATAGTGTCTTTAATTTAATAGGCAGGCAGACACTGGCTAAGGCTGGGAAATTGCCAGGAAGAAGAAGTGTGTTTCATTTAATATTCCGACGATTTTTTCGTACAATTTTAAAATACATATTTTTTAATCATACTCATTCCATTTAAACTATGGCCACTCAAAACATATATAAACTTCTTCTGGATGAAGAATTTATAAAAAAATATATACAGGATGACTGGTGAATTACTATCGATACTTGAGGACGTGATATTTGACGATCATATATGACAAAATAAAAATTAATATAACATAAATATTAATAAACTTCTGAGTAAAGTTAACCAAAAGTTATGTAATTAATTACGCATCGTGTGAACACCCTACAGATTAGGTATACACACACGCACACACACACACACACACACGAGTGCGCGGCGTGGTGTTGTATCAGCACGCCGCCGCACGCGTCCACACTTGGAACGTGTCCACACTTTATTTATTTATACGGAAATTTGGTCAAAAATTAAGTACCTATTTTTTTTACATAATTCGAATGAGAATCATGTACCGAGTATTCTCCTTAAATATTGATAGTAATTCACCAGTCACCCTGTATAAATAGTTTAGATATACACATAAAATAATATTGTCTTGCACTATAATATTATACACAATGTATGTGTGTGTGTGGGTGTGTGTGTGTGTGTGTTGATCAAAATTTTTATAGTTATGTCATTCCAAACTACGGTTTACAAAAATAACATAAGCTGCAGTCACAGGTTACACTTTCTTTTCAGTTCATTGACCCCATGATTTTTGTAGGAAGCAGAAATCATTAACATTTTCCAATTCTTTGAATCTATATTTATATTATCATAACATCAATACGTCAAGCGAATTCTGCTCGATTTTAAGAGAAGGTGAACCTAATGAATTTAGTAATAAATAATAATACACAGTATAAATGTACAGCTGCGTGCAAAAGTATTAGGCACCCCTATTGTTAGTCACTATCTCATTATATTGCGGTCAAGTGTGTGTTTTATGGTTTAGCTATTGTATTAGCGGCAATTTTTAACCAAATTAAGATAAAAAAAAATATTTATGACATCCAGGTATGCTCCTAAGCGGTGTTTCTTCGAATTTGCTTTTTTTGCGTTTCGGGCTATAGTGTGTTATCAGTGCTTGCAGTGAACATACACGTCTTCTACGCAACTATTCCTATCATAATTCTAAAGACTAACATTTAACGTGTTAATCATACCGAAAAAATCTGAACTTAGTGCTGAACAGCGTCTAAGAATAAAGATTTTACATGAACAAGGCATGTCTCAGGTTAAAATAGCCCGAGAAGTGAAGTGCTCGCGATGTGCAGTTCAATATGCTATCAATCGCTTCAAAGAGACTGGCACCCATGAAAATAGACCAAGAACAGGCAGAAGAAAAGTTACTACTGAACGGGAAGATCGATTGTTGATTAGGCAGTCTCTACAAAACAGGAAAAAAACTGCTTTAGAGCTCGCTGCAGCATTATCTGAGGCAAAAGGCAGCTCAGTGAGTGTTTATACTGTGAGAAGAAGACTTCTTAAAGCTGGATTAAAAGGATGTAAAGCAAGGAAGAAGCCGTGGCTGTCAGAACACAATAAGAAAAATCGGTTGGAGTGGGCACTCAAACATAAAGATTGGTCAGTGGAAGATTGGTCCAACATACTGTGGTCAGACGAATCTAACTTTGAGGTATTGTTATTTATTTTATGTACAATATTAAAACACATAAATGTTTTTAAAATAACGTACTGCAAGAAAAATAATAACGTTGAAAATAAATGTGTTTTTTTCGTTTGGCATAGGTGTTTGGAACACCCGGTGTGACTTATGTTAGGCGAAGGGTTGGCGAAGAATACAACCCAGAATGTGTGGTTCCCACTGTTAAGCATGGTGGAGGCTCAATAATGATCTGGGGCTGCATGGCTGCCAACGGAGTGGGCGAAATGGTGTTGTGTGAGGGACGAATGAATAGTGTTAAATACACTGAAGTTCTGGAAACAGCACTAGCAACGTCGATAACGCAAATTTTCGGTGATACAAACACCGGTGGCCTGAAATTTCAGCAAGACAACGCCACTTGCCACAAGTCCGCGCATACCATGAAGTGGTTTGCTGAAAATCATATTGATCTTTTGGACTGGCCACCACAATCACCAGACCTCAACCCGATCGAGCATATTTGGTCCATTTTAAAGAAAAATATCCGCAGGTACTCGATTAGCAATAAACAAGCTCTATTGGCCGCGTTACAGCAGGAATGGAAAAATATATCAAGAGAAGAATGTTTCAGGCTGGTAGAGTCAATGTCAAAAAGAGTGGCTGCGGTTATTAAGTCAAAAGGTGGACCTACAAAATATTAATTACTTTCTTAAAATAAACCATTGTAATCATAAATGCAGTTTTATTTACACTCGCTATGCTAAAACACCCTAAAACTTGTCTTACTGTAGGGTGCCTAATACTTTTGCCCGTGGCTGTATATAGTTATATTGATACACACACACACACATTAATTTATTTATAATAAATATGACACACTACCATGACTGTAACACATATAAATACATATCAAATAATACATTAATCTTTTTTGTCACTGAATGACAAATATCAAATGAATAATTTCTCTATATACATTTTGTAAAATTTCGCATCATCATCAGCCTATCAGAGCTCACTGCTGAGCTGACTCTTCTCACATGGAGAAGATTAGAACATTAATCACCACGCTTGCTCAAGACGGGTTGGTGAAATTTCGCAAAATCAAATAACATTTTCATTGTAGAATATTAGTGTTGTATTTGATGTAAATTTTTTCTAAGTACTTAATGTCATTCCCAAATAAGGTAAAGTTAAGTTTACGTATCCATATAAGTTTTTTATGAATAAAGCAACATTTTTATTTATTTTTTTCTTTTACAAAGTTTATAAGACTTTTCAAGTATTTTATTCTGATCACTGTATATTTCGTCTCCTAATTTAATATAACAAAATGACGAAAACTTCTTGAGAAGTGAAAAATTTTTTACTAAGTGATATTTTTAAAGAATTTTATATAAAAGCTATATGTAATATACGTATATAGGGGAGAGTTGGTTATATCGTACTAGCATTTAAATCGTACCACCTCTTAATTTCCCATTTAATGAATTTTTTTTTTTACATTGACAACGCCAAATCGTGGCCCTGTACCACCCCTCTTCACCCACTAGTTTACATCGACGTGAGTTAACAACTGTGCACGTAATAAAAAAAAACATTTTTTGTAGGAATTAATATAAATATTGTCGTACATTCGTAAGGAGATAACTCGTAATCAAGGTTAGCTATAGTTATTCATATTTTTTTTATTATTCCACAATTGTATACTAGATTATTGGGGGTTTTTGTTGCATGTCTAAGTTTTGAGTTTATGCCGGATATTTGCTTTTGTTTTAGAAATGCCTTAGTTGGTTTAATCGTACCACTTGCAGTTGGTTAAATTGTACTGGTACGATTTACCCGACTACCAACCGCAAGTACCTATAGTACTACCGCAAGTACGTATAGTAAGTACTACCCAAGGCCAAAAACAAAAGTTATAAGAGGAAACGATCTCATTCCATCACCAGTAGCGATGATTCAGGAGAGACACTTGTTGTAGAACTAGATGATGATGATGACAGCGATGATTATCTTGAAAATATATGTCGAAAGTGCAATTGTTCTTACTACGATAAGAAGGGTCCAAAAGTTGATTCGATTCAATGCGTTCGCTGTAAACGGTGGCTACATGAGACGTGTACTTCGAATTTTTGAAAACATTTGTCATGATTGTTTCCATTAAGAAATATGCACAATAATTATATTACAAATAACATTCTTGTTAACTGTTACTTTATTAATATAGTTTACTCTTTTTTTTTTGTCTCATTTTTATTAGTTATGTTGATTGACCTCATTATCCCTACTAATATTATAAATGCGAAAGTAACTCTGTCTGTCTGTCTGTCTGTCTGTCTGTCTGTCTGTCTGTTACTCTTTCACGCCTAAACCACTGAACTGATTTTAATGAAATTTGGTACTGAGATAGAGTTGACCTTGAGAAAGAACATAGGATAGTTTTTATCCCAGACTTTTGAAACGTTCTCTTGGAAACGCGATATAACCGAACTCCACGCGGGCGAAGCTGCGGGCGGAAAGCTAGTGTAATATAATGAATTTATTTAAACATCATCTCTAATAATAAACGTTGGCTTTTTAATTTCATTCTCATAATCTTATTATATTTATTTTTGACTAACTTTCCGCCCGCAGCTACGCCCGCGTGGAGTTCGGTTATATCTCGTTTCCAAGAGAACCTTTTTAAAGTCTGGTATAAAAACTATTCTATGTCCTTTCTCAAGGTCAATTCTATCTCTGTACTAAATTTCATCAAAATCATTAAAAGAGTTACTTTCGCGTTTATAATATTAGTAAGGATTCTCGCTTGTTCTTTGTGAAGCTAGTCATAGTATAATCATGTTATTTTACTGAGAAAGCTTATAGAAGAGAGAATTTTAATGTCTTTCATTCAGTGGTACGACTTACACGCCCATGGTACGATTTAAAGACTTAGTGGTACGATTAAAACGACTAGTCGGCTAAATCGTACCGATGGCAAGCCTCTATAAAAAAGCATTTTTAACAATGTTAGAATAATCGCAAGGATCTGTTCTCTTCTTCTTAGGAAGCTAAAATATGAAACTTTATTTTACATATGTATTAATTATTATAAGACGTGTTATAGTCGAAATATTTGAGTTAAAGTGAAAAGTGGTACGATATATCCGACTCTCCCCTATATTGACTAGCTTCCCGTCCCGTCTTCACATGGGTGTACACAAAATTTTTCTTATATACACTTACCTTTTATTTTTATAAATTTTTTTTAGAAAAAAACTGCCTATGTTACTCAGTTTGTTCTAATGGTAAAGCTATTTTTCAAATTGGTTCAGTAGTTTTTGAGTTTATTCATTACAAACATACACACAAAAATATACACCATTTTCCTACATATAATATTATTGTATATGTATTCTTCTTCTACTACCTGGCAATTTCCCAGCCTTAGCCAGGGTCTACCTTACATGTTGTAAATAGTTTTTTGGCTAATTGCTTTTACGACCGGCCGCCTGCCTGACATCAACCCTCTTTGGGAATGCATTAATCTGTGATGTCTAAATAGTAAATACTCTAAGAAAGTACATATGATTCCGAAAAATCACATTGGTACATGCCCGGGCCAGGATCGAACCCGCGCCCTCATGCATGAGAGGCGGGCATTTTAACCACTAGGCCACCACTGACTAATATTGTGTATGTATTATGTATGTCTAAATGCATTTTCTGTTGTTCCAGGCTTATTCCAGTCACCATGGTTATGGAAGCGAATCCCATTACTGAAAAACGAGCAGACGGTAAGAATCAATCTTTTATTACATAATTAGCTTTCCGTCCGCAGCTTCGCCCGCGTGGAGTTCGGTTATATCGCGTTTTCAAGAGAACCTTTCAAAAGTCTGTGATAAAAACTATCCTATGTTCTTTCTCAAGGTCAACTGTATCTCTGTACCAAATTTCATTAAAATCAGTTCAGTAGTTTAGGCGTAAAAGCGTAACAGACAGACAGACAGAGTTACTTTCGATTAATAATGTTAGTAGGGATATACACATATCTATTAGCTGACTCAGCAAACGTTTTTTTGCCATATCAAAAACAGGGTTGGTCATAAAAAAAGTAACAAAATTTTATTGTACGTATGTTTTAATGCTACATAATAAACAAATAAAAACAAAAAATTTCGTTCGAAAATGAAAAAAAATTAAGGGTGAACAACCCTTATGATTTAGGTGTATGAAAAATAGATGTTGGCCGATTCTCAGAGCTACTCAATATGCTCACAAAATTTAATTTAAATCGGTCCTGCCGTTTCGGAGGAGTTCTATGTCTAAAGAATTATATATATAAGGTATATATAAGTGTATTTTCATGGTAATTTTTGTGTATGCAGCAGATTACGGGCCCTTTCACGTGCAAATGAACAAAAATCCGAAAATATTAATTCTATTTTAATAAATACTCGCGATAGTCTTAGATCTCATTATTAAAACATCTGAATTATTTGGTTTATAACACAAAAAATCTTATACATTTAAAAATATTAAATGAGATAAGTCATTTGGAGGTTGTAATACATGTGTGTAACCTTGGATTTGCTTCCTAATGCTGTTCATTTAATTGGCTTAGACACTTGTAAACCTCTTGTTAGTCGAAGACAGTTGATTTGAAACATTTAATACAACTGACGTATGACGATAAATTTATAATTTTTTATACGAAAATTAATAGTTAAATATTTACTAATTTATTATATGTATTTAATTAAGATTATTTTTAGTATTTGTAATTATATTGATAAAAATTAAAGAAATAAGTGTCTTGAACTTAAAATTATGTGAGGTAACTAGTGGTATGTACGTACTCATATATATACAATAACATTTGAAAACATATACAAGGTGGCTGGTGAATTACTATCGATACTTGAGGACGTGATATTTGACGATCATATATGACAAAATAAAAATTAATATAACATAAATATTAATAAACTTCTAAGTAAAGATAACCAAAAGTTATGTTATTAATTACGCATCGCGTGAACACCCTACAGATTAGGTATACACTCACACACACATACGCGTGCGGCGGCGTAGTGTTGTATCAGCACGCCGCCGCACGAGTCTACACTTGGAACACTTGGAACGTGTCAACACTTTATTTATTTATACGGAAATTTTGTCAAAAATTAAGTGCCTATTTTTTTTACATAATTCGAATGAGAATCATGTACCGAGTATTCTCCTTAAATATTGATAGTAATTCACCAGTCACCCTGTATAATATTTAAAGAAGATAATGTATTCTTGGAAAAAGTAATTATTCCTATATAATAATTCTATTTGGCAGAACCAAACAAGCAATAAAGTAGATTACGAGATCATAAAATCTCAACGTCTTAAAATAGTGATATTTTACTCTCAATTTAAGGACTACATTAAAATATAATTAGACTTATAATTTGACACAGTTAAAAAATAATCGTATGACAATAGCCAACTGAATGTTTAATTTATAAACTGTGTCAAGTTACTTATACGAAATACGTAACTTTCCTGTTTCTGTTATAAATCTCATATATGAAGGAAAAAGTAGGAAAGAAAATGGTATTTTCTTTTCACTGAGTACTGTTACGACTTACGAGATTTTCCCTTGGGAATTGCATCAAGTTGCAAAGAATCACCATATAATACGGGTATATTTATGTTTTTCACTAATATATATTCAGTAGTTTTTACGTACGGGAACAAGTAACAAACATACACACATATAATATCCTACATCACCGGCAAACATAGATACGACCGGCCCTGTACCATTCACATTAGGTAACTAAGTAATTATATATTAAATAATATACTATCTTCTTCTTCTACCTGGCAATTTCCCAGCTATACCCAGGGTCTGCCTTACATGTTGTGAATAGTTTTGGCTAATTGTTTTTTACGACCGGCCGCCTGCCTGACATCAACCCTTTTTTGGGAATGCATTAATCAGAGATGTTTAGATACTCTTAGAAAGTACATATGACTCCGTAAAATCACATTGGTACTCGCCCGGGCCAGGATCGAACCCGCGCCCTCTCGCATGAAAGTCGGGCCTTTTAACCACTAGGCCACCACTGACTATATATAATATACTATATCTGTGTGTAATACATTAATTTACTACACTTTAACTACAATGAAATGATACTTTTCTGCATTGTGATCGACAAAAGGCAGCATATGTTTAAATCAAGTTAAATTTTTCAATACTTGTGGGTGTACGATATTTTTTGTTTTCCCATTGTTTGGGTAGATATAGAGACTATCTGTTTTTCCAATACAGGATCACGCAACATACTATTGTCCATGTGAAAGCAATCCACATTAAAATCTAGACCACACGTTTGTAAAGACTGACCTTGTACTTTTTTAATAGTGACTGAAAGCCAATCGAATTGGGAATTGCGATCTTTTAAATTGAAGTGATGTATCGGTCAGGATCATGGGAATTCGAGGAATGACATCTTCATCTTTAAGAGGACCTAAAATATGTCTGCTTCCACAATGTTGTTAATTATTTTTTAACTGCGAGTCGTATACCGTTGCAGGGTTTTGGCTGGTTCATAGCGCACTTAGGGTTATGTTAGGATCGTGAAAAATAAATAAAAACAATCCTTATAGCGTGTATATTGATTTAAAATTTGAGTTGAATTTTTTTCAGAACATTTTAGTTCTTGAAGCACAGAAACAAACACACAGACACACATATATGTATATACTAGCTTTCGACCCGCAGCTACGCCCGCGTGGAGTTCGGTTATATCGCGTTTCCAAGAGAACCTTTCAAAAGTCTGGGATAAAAACTATCCTATGTTCTTTCTGAAGGTCAACTCTATGTCTGTATCAAATTTCATTAAACTCAGTTCAGTGATTTAAGCGTGAAAGCGTAACAGACAGACAGACAGAGTTACTTTCGCATTTATAATATTAGTAGGGATTACCGATTAGTAAGGATGTGTGTTTGTGTATGTTCCAGATCTGTCCTTCAGCCTAACCACGTGTTTGATAAGACATAAATGACTAATAGTTTTTTTTAACCAGCGTCGAATTTATTTTCTTTGTTCTATTTAAAGTTCAGTGACTCTTCATTTGTCGTCCGTGTTATATGAACGCATTCAAATATATATCAAAAGATACGACGAGTAATGATAAATATATTACTAGTATATTTTTAATCACTTAAATTTTGTTGAACAAATATTTAAGATTTTCCCGAATTTTCATCTCGTCTGCCCGTGATCACGGTTGCTTCATAGAAACCGAAACGTCGGGAGTTTCTGGTTAAAATAATAAAATACGCGTAGTAATGCAAAATTATTAGTTTTATTTCAAATTTTTAATATTTTTAACAATCATTCAAGTTGTATTTTGTTGTTTTTTATTTGAACTGGCATCGTTTTGAGATGATGGTCAAATATTTCTAAACAACATTTTTAATTGATGTATCTGGTAATAAAAATATGAGTTATCCAGAACAATCTAAAATATTAATTGATTGTACTATAAATACTATTTCATCAATCTTTTCCTAACATAAAATTGAGAAATATTTCATATCTTTGACAATATTATGTGAGATTTAACTACATACAAGTCAATTGAAAGAATTACTATGAAATATATTTATTTTAAAATGAATTAAGATTCTAGCTTGTAAAACCTTAATTAGATCTAATACTCGCGAGTATCCATTTTAATGAAACTAATCTTTTCAAATTACATGGCGTTATTTTATTATTTTAAAACTACATTCTAAATAAGTACGTTTCGTTTACTTTCAACTACTACTGAGTACTAAGAAAATATTAGTTTTATTTTTCTTATTTATTTCATCAATAGAAATACTCATTACTATGTACTGAGCCATTCTGAAATCATATAAGGAATTCTGTCTCATACAAACTAAATCTTGGCACTACCACCAGGAGAGACGTGGCGGGTATAAAAATATCTTAATACCAAAATTACTTATGACTCATGTGTTTTATACCGTTCTAAAGTGGTTGCACTGTGGGTGGGAGTTCATAATAAACGATTATGTTTAGTTACGTTACTGGATTTCAAGACTTCATTATGATATTATTACGAGAATATAAATAAAAATAATCAAAAATATATTCAGCAAAAAGTATTTAATATTTCTCTTTCTATTCTATTGTTTTGAGATTTTATTTCGTATCAAATTTGGTTAGGTAGAGAGAGGAGTTTGGACAGTGGAGGTAAGCGTTAAATTCGCGTTAAATAGGGGCTCTTTAAACCTACACCTGGGTCGCAAGTCACTGTTGAAGCTCCTCTCCCTGCAACGATGGACCTGACACTCGTACTGTAAATCCATCGAATGCTAAGAACTTTCGTCTCTTATTTGTAGGTTAATATGAGATCCTAAATATTTTTTTCCAGATCGCGTCCACGCTATACGTACGCGAGGTGGTGGCGATGTGATTCCAGAACGTTCCGTGGGAACCTTGGACCTAAATATGTCATTCACACCATCGAATCTCGTCTTGACCCCGGCACCTGAATGTAAGTATAAACCTCGCTATATACTCTTGCTGATGTTTAGGAATCATATATTAATATATATCTATAGATATACTAGTTTATGCCCGCGACTTCGTCTGCGGTAATTTCAGAATTGTTAATATATGTATAACTGACTGGACGAACTTTATTCTGCCCTAGATTCAGTAAATAACCAAATATTTGATATTATTATATATATTTTTTTGGTCGAACAAAATTTACTATCCCATGTCCGTCTCCCTGCTAATCAAATAACACAACCTCATATATATATAATCTAAATTTAGAGTACAATTTTAATATGGAACATGAAATTCCCTTGTGTCTTTTTCGTTCCATCAATCCAGCCATTGAAATGGGAACACGTATACATTTGCCCAACCTAGAAATAATCCTACGTGATTATATTTATAGAACGAGTGAATCGAACATTATATGTTTACTGTTTGATTTAGTTTGTATTGAATTAAATATAACAATAATATCCGTTGAACAAAATGTATCATAGTTCATTTACAATAGTAATTCCAAATTAGATATATCTGAGCTTTGAAATTAATAAATTAAAAAAACTAAGAAAACTATATAACTAACATTAAAACTAAAATAACTCGTACATTTTTAATACTGTATTAGATTTAAATCCTGCCAAAAAAATATCCCATACAATTAGCTATACAAATACGAGATTCTGTTAATAATATTTGAGCAGTGTCAACTCTAGGTCGGAAGCTATCTCGTGGTATATCTCGAGCCACTGACAACGAGGGTCTCGTGTGGGCATTAAGAAGCAACACAGAACCTCAACCAAACACCTTATCTTCAGACCATATTTTATTATTGCCAGATATATCCGTCTACCCCCCAGATTTTAGGTAAGTTAATATAATCAATATTATTCTGGCAACACATTAACGAAGATCATGACTAATTTTAGTAAACATAAAAAACGTCTTGTAGGACGAAAACGCCAGCCAAATTATAATCTTGTCACCTTTCCAGAAACGTGAAGTGTATTTTGGTATATTTTGTACAGATTCATCTGGAAAATGATCTCATGATGAATTACACCCAAATAAGTAATTTCATAGTTATATGATAAACTAGAAGTAAATATATGTACTTCAGTATTAAACCACAATAGGCCATTGAAGTAAATTTTCAGTCTATATACTTAAGTTACACGAGTCATGACATTGATTTGTATCGTTCAACGCCGCGCCTACAAGGTCAACGACCTCCGCACAAAACCCTTTGATATTCGGACAATTTATGGCATTGTGGTGTTACACGATTTCATTATATTTAACCTTGAGCATAATAAATAATGCGTAGTATATAAAATAATTTTGTTTTAGAGCTTTACAATATTTTGTTCAGTAACACCAAATAAATATAATAGACTAGCTGCGCCCAGCGGATTTCCGGGATGTAAAGTAGCCTATATGTTATTCCTGGACGTAAGCTTCCTGTATACAAAATTTCATCAAAATCGGTTCAGCCGTTTGAGCGGGAAGAAGTAAAACATACACACACACTCACAAACTTTCGCAATTATAATATTTTCAATTCTGTTTAGAATATTCATCGAAAAGGATCTCCTAGAGACAGCTACTCTAGTTACGTTAGAGTCTGCTAATATACTCAATTGGTGGCGCCACGGTCGAGTCCCGGGCGCCCCACGGTTGCTACCCCTGGCCACGTCAGGTGACGGAAACTGTCTCCCGCACGCGGCTTCGCTCGCAGCGTACGGCTTCCATGACAGATTACTGGCTTTAAGGACCAAAGTCCAGGCTCTGTTGTCTGGGGAATGCGGCGATGTACTTACTAGTGAGTTTTTGTTAGGATAATAACGCCTATATACGTATTTATGTCCAAAATACTTTGCTGATACTAGAAAAATATTATACAAGTCATATTAGCCCATAGGTTCTAGTACTTTGTCAGTATTTTCACACCAGTGTATCAATAACAGAGGCTATAAAACGTCGTTGGCGCTGGTCGGAGAGCATCTGTCTACGGACAGCAGGGTTGACACCTTCGGAGGCGGAGTGGGAGCGAGAGTGGCAGGATTCTATAGTGGCAGCGTCCGCTGAACCAAGGCCGCACCAACCCTCGGCTGCTCCACACTACGCTGGCTTGGAACAGCTCCACGTGTTCGCGCTGGCTCATGTCATGAAACGACCGGTTATCGTGTTCGCGGACGTCGCGTTGAGAGTAAGTGATAAAATATACGAGATGGAATATAGACAAAAAAAGATGATAGTGGTAGAGCCTAGTATGTGAAATTACTGTTGATCGAATATAGACTGGTTCGGGAAGTACCACCGTCTTACAGAAGATCGGCGTGAATTGCCTTAAATGGCTGCGTATCGTCCGATGAGTGAGAGAGACGGTTGTCCTTTCTCTTTTCCCACCCTTTCTTTTCTAATTCAAGTTCAAAACTAGGTTGCAGATGTCCATTTGCGACGGTAAATACCTCCATCATTAGACCGTCTGCTCGTTTGCCCACTTAGTTATAAAAAAATTGTTGAAAGTCCTAGTTCCACTACACATAAGTTTCCCAGTAGATGTTTGAAAAATACCTATCTTATAATCGTCAAAAAATCTTCCATTAAGATTTTATATATTAGAATGATTATTAAATATCATCATTTTAAACATTCCAGGATTTCAGAGGCGACCCAATAGCACCTATTCCATTCGGTGGTATCTATCTACCTTTGGAACTTCAACCCGAAGTATGCAGTAAAGCGCCGATACTCCTGGCTTATGACGCCGGTCACTTCTCAGCGCTCGTACCATGCGAGCCTCTCCCCACAGATGGCGCTAGAGTACCCTTGGAGGATCGCATCGGAAACCCAATGCCTATACGGTATTTATAAATCATATCACATCTCATAAAGTATGAAAAACCAGTAAATAAATGACGATTAAATGAATCATCTGGAAAAAAATATGGTATTAATGAATAGTAAAAAAAATATCGTGGTCTGGAGGTTAAAGTTCGCTCATTCATGAGAACGCGGGTTCGAAACCCGGCAAGTACCAATATGATTTTTCGGAGTCATATGTACTTTTTAATAGTATTTAGACACCACTGACAGATGAAGGAAAATATCGTAAGGAAACCTGGACTTATAATTTCTAATTATAAGTTTGAAATCGCCAACCCGTCTTGAGCGAGCGTGGTGATTAATGCTCAAACCTTGTCCATGTGGGAAGAAGCCTTTGCTCACCAATATAGTCCGATGGGCTGATGATAATGAATATTACTTTTTTTACAGGTTTAATGTAGACCCGGGCGAGGATTTCCGGTGGGATATTGAACCGGAACAAAAGACTATCAATAACTTGCTCCCAGACGAATACCAACGATCAGCCATGTTGTCTGCTTATTTGGACTTGGAGAGAGTTGAATGTCTATCTCAGGGTCAACCTTCAGAGGAGTTGAGAAGATCCCTTGACGCGTTGTCGACTAAGAGCTCCAAGCAGTTGAACTCCGTCGCCAAACAATTTGGCAGCATTGGAAGATCAATGAGCAGCAAGTTGAAGAGCTTCGGATCTATGGCCAAGTTGACGAAGACCGGAAGCCAGTCGAACCCAGAAGACGGTCTCATGAGACGGCAGTCTACTTGTGAGGTCTTGTGTTGTAGAGTACTAGCGGCTAGAGCGCCCGTACAGGAAGAAATGGTTAAGAATTATCTGAATGAAGCTTGGATTGGGTATGTGGATATGTATATAAAATTGTAAGAAAAGAATAATTTATAGTAACGTATAAAAAAAGATATTTCTGTTTTATATCATTTATGTACATAATGTTAGCTTAAAGTTGAAATAGGTAACGTAGTTATCATGTATATAAAATTGTTAGAACGCAATAATTTATAGTAATTTATAAAAAAAGATATTTTTGTTTTATATCATGTATATCATTTAAGTACATAATGTTAGCTTAAAGTTGAATACAACGCTAGTTATCTTCCTACCCTCATATATATCATACATGGCATTATTAATTTCAGATATACAGCAGAGAAAAATAGGAAAGAAGATTCCCAAGCTCCAGCGAAACCTCGTTACGGTACAGGCCGGTCGCAGTTCTACGCGGAGGCTGATAGGAACGCTCACGAAAACGCAAGGACATTGACCTCTAAATCAGCAAAACCCGCCCAAGATCGAACCTTGTACCTCTCAAAATCAACTTTCTATGACGACCGCCCTCCCTCACCCAAACCTTGCAAGGCTCCTCTCTGTATGTACTACGGGAGCCCCGAAAATAATGACTACTGTTCTCGCTGCAGTAAACTACAATGAGCAAGAGTTTCATCAGTTTCGATACAGTCCAAAGGCGATTTCACCGGTTAGAAATATTTCTGGTATCATCCTACCTTCAATACCGCTTATATGGTTTTAATTTATTATTAAAAATCAAATACATATGTTTCTCTTACATAATCCTTGGAGTAAGTAATCGGTGAAATGAACCTTGAGATTTAATTGATATTTTATTTTATTTCAGCACTACACAAGTTTAACAACTCACAATTTTATACATAGATTTTATTTTAAATCGACTGTATCGAAACCTAACTTCTAATCTCCTACTATTTCTAATACATAACTATTTTTTATAACAGAATAATAATTCGTTTAAGTTATATTTTTCTATAAAATAGATAAACATTTGTAATGTTCAAATTCAGGACTATTTTATGAAATGTTTATAAAATAAGAGTTACCGCAGTACAAGCGTATTGAAATAGAAAAACTATTTTTTAATGATCTTCCAATTTAAAAATGATATTATGAAACAGGTTGATATAGTTCTTAAACTATTATAATATACTTCGGTATATTTTTTTATTTGAAATAAATATTTTTGTCAAAGCTTTATCAATGTGAGCCAAATGCACTTTCTTAGTGCCAATATTTGGAACGTGCGAAAGTATTAAAAGGCCTTTACTTAAATTGTTACTGTTATATGTAAGTGTTTATGTAGATCTATATATATTTACATAGTGTATAGTTGTTTGATATTGACGTTCAATTGTTTTGTTTTTGGACTCAGGGTAACGCTTCGTTATATATTTTTATATCAAAGAGCTTGGAGTCAAACCTCCGTCCTAACTTCAAAAACAATTAGATCTTCTAGTCTCGTTAATACTTAGGTTATTTGTTAACATTAAGGTTTTATTTTGTTAATTGCATGAACCTAACTCCCACCATTGTTTTTTTATTCCGTAAAAATGTTTCAATGATCTGTAAAGTGAGATTACATGACAAATGTATTTGTTGGACATTTATAATAAAACATGTTGGAACTAAATGTTTTGTCATATCATGTTTTGTAGAACTATAAACGGTTACACAATTTAAGTCTTTTATTTACACAGACTATATTAACATATTTATATTTAGATACATCGATAGTTATACATTTCATAAATGTAATAAAATATTAAAGCAGTCTTAATATACATTATCCTGGCGCGATCCTAGCTGCTATAATTGCGGGTAGATATAAATTTACACTTACACTATACTGTAAAGTTCATTTCACGGGTGCACTTTTCGGTGTTTAACCGAGGAAAATGTCAAATTCTAACTGTCAGGATTCAGGTAGATCCGTATCTATGATCTCCAAATCTCAACTGTCCTGCCAATAATTATAATTGGCGGGCGGAGGGACTGGCATTGGCGGAACGTTGTTGGAATTGTATGGAGAGCCTTGGGGTGATCCATACCTCGCTCTGAACCACGGTCTGCTTGTATACTGGTATTGGTTACTGGCATATGCTGCCAGATTCTGCCCTGTGGCATTCGGGTAGGGATTCTGTCCATTCTGAGCCGGATATCCCAGGTTTGGCATATTGGGATACGTCTGGTTTGGCGCTGGTGTTGATGAGGGCGAGAAGTTTGCTTGTGAGGTGTTTGTTATCGTGGTGTATTGGCTGGTTTGATTTGAACCGTTAGTGGGATAACTTGGTGGCGCTGTAGCTTGGTTGCTGTAGGTTGTGTTGCTTCCGTTTTGTGTGTAATTTTGCTGATTAACGGTTTGGTTGCTGGCTGTATAAGTTCCCGATTGCGTCGTACTTCCGTCTGTTGAGAAATTCTGTTGTCCATTATTCTGTACAGGAGTAGTACCGGATATGGCGTAATTGTTTTCTTGGGAGGATGACGAAATGTAATTAGTCTGGTTGCTGCTTCCGTTTGTTGAATCCGATTCCGCGGCTGTTGTTTGACCGTTGCCGTTTGTGGGTGCTGGGTTCGTAGCTTGGTTTGTTGGCATCGTGTATTGGACGTTCTGATTTGAAGCTGGCATTGTGATCGTTCCGGAGTTAGCTTGCATGACGTATTGAGGCGGCATCCCCGCGTATTGAGAGGTCGGTGTGATGAAACTTGATTGTTGCGGCACGGCACTATTGATGTACCGGTGGAGGTTGAGATACTGGTATGGTTTGAGTGTTCGTCATAGGTGACGCAGTTGGTGCTTGTACTATAGGTATGGTCCCGGAAACGGCTAAATTAGAGTTAGCCAACTGCTGCCCGGCTAAAGCTGCATTCAATTGCTGGGCTGAGAGTTGCGCGTTCAGGTTTATGCCTTGCATGTATTGCGAATTGGCTTGCATGTTCATAGGCATTAATGGCATGTTGTATTGCACTCCACCCGGCATGCCGAGTTGATTTGGTTGCATAACCGTTACGTTTTGTCCCGGTTGTAGAACCTGTTGGCTGATCAAACCAGGCGGTAGTCCTGATTGGACGAGACTTGGATGGTTCGTTGGTATCATGTACACTTGGCTATTTGGCTGACCAATCACGGTCGGCATTTGGCTTATGTTCAACGGATTTTGCAATACCGTCATACCCTGTGGTACGGTTATCATTTGCAAGTTCTGTGCTGTATTCTGTATTTTATTGGTGGTTAGATCCTGTTTCTGTCCGTCTTTACTCGTTTGTATCTGTATAGCGTTCCTGTCGATTTGTTTAATGTACATTCCGGTGCCGTCTTGAGCTACAGATGATGCTGATACACTGTGAAACAAAGTAATAGTAGGTTTAACATTTTAATATGAAAAGATGGTATAAAGTGTAGCCTCGTGTAACAAGTGATATGGGGCTCAATAGTTTTATGACATCACATTATAAAACAAAGTCTGGATGAGAAGACAATTTTTATTTTGGGTTTTATGAAATTCTGGACTTTACGTTACTTTAGATTATTATTCAATAAAAATGAGTAAAAATGTAACATAGCTTTTTTCTGACAATTATTAAGACCTATATAAATTTAAATAACGTGTGGCGTAACATTATTACGGGGGAAGGGGTTCAAAAGACCTAAAATTCGTGTGAAATACTTTTTGGATGGCCAAATAAGAAATTGTTGATGAAACTCACTTCGTCTGCTGGCCTGAAGAAACGTGGATAATGGTGCCGTGAGCCGGATTTATTTTCATTCCCATACTGACAATAGTGTTGTCTCTAGCTACGGAAACAATAAAAGTTTTCAATTCAAATTAAAATTGTACGCTCTGCATGATATTTACGCTTCGCTTCGCTATACGCATGTTAATTTGGACAGGGTTTGTATGCGGGAAAAAATAAGGCATCTGCTTAATATTTTCACTGGGAGTCCTTGGATCGTCGTAATCTGAAAGGGTAGCATGCATCTACTCGAAAACTATTTAGCAATCGATTATTTCAGCATTACTTATTGCTTATCGCCAATACTTTGTACTTAACGCTACCAAATACTGATGAAAATTACGCTTATATGACGCTTGGAACATTACTTTCCCAAGTCGATGCTAAAATGTTTCTGTGCTAGCAGAACAAAAGCCAGTACGCTACGCCATAAACTATCAGTTACAATACTTCATAATCCTGAAACTGCTAAAATAGTTTTTAATTTATCTATAACTTCTCAAACATGCAAGGAAGGTCAATAAATTCGTCGATCAGATTTTTCGATGCCAAAGTCTAAGACCTGAACTTTGTAAGGCCTAAAAACTGTCCTACAAAAGAAAAAAAATCGTATTTTCTAGATAGGTATAGCTGCATTCAAGGACTGCATTCCCGAAGTGTATGGTAGTATTTCTGTAATTATGGTATTATTGACGCAAATTAAAATTATGGAGCTTTTTGATTTCACCCGACTTTTGAACCTACTTGAAGGAAAAAAACATAAAACAGTGTAGATACATAGAAATATTTTCAAAAGTAAGAAAACAGCTAACGAAAATTGCTCTTCCAAAGACTGCCGTCTCCTTTGCTATGAGAATATCTGGAAATATATAAGGCATGAATAATTTTTGTTTGTAAAAGCTAGTATAAAATTACGCCAAACTTTACGCCTTAGTAAATAACAATTTAGTTTCTACGCAAGCGCCAGAAAAAGCCTTGTTATTCATGTAATTTTACGCTCCTGAGTAATAAAAATTATACCCCATATACCAAACACGAAAATGAGATAAATCTAATATAAATATTATCAGCGCAGAAACAGCATCTGGAGATCACGAACAAAATTCTGTAATGGAAGAATTAAACTTTGAAAATACAAATGCACTACGCGATTCGCTTTAAAACTTAAAGTTATGGCTGTTTTGAAGTTATATCCGCAATCACTTCAAATTCGTTAGACGTAAAAATCTTTGAGATATCTTTTAATATAAATGTTAGGATTTTTTTGGACGTAATTAAAGTGATTTCGAATACAATTCAGTTATTCATTCTTATATACCTGTAGTCCACGTGCGGGAATCTCTCGACGATGTCTTGTCTTGGCTTACATGCGACCTGCGGTTTTATTCGTTTCATTAAAACATCCAATCAAATACATCAATTTCGTTATAAACGAACTTAATTTCAATGCTAAAAGACCAATTAATAATATGAGACGAAAAACTGCGAACTTGGCACTGGATTTTACGATGAGCTTCATTAAATGCGCCCGCTACACGCTAAGAGCTATAATTTGATCACCCAATGGGCTAAAAAGTGTAAAATTTTGAAAATTTGCATTTTTTGTATGGAAAACGAATGAAGATTAGGATTATATCGATGGAAAGACAGAAAGAGAAAAGAGAAATAAAGTGAAGTCACCTTGACCAAACATCGTACTACACTCTACCAAAAAAATAGTGTAGTGGGCGCCTAAAATGAAATGATACTTCGAAGACACGTTGGTAGAATCCTGAAGATCTTTATATTTTTGGGTAATAATGTTGAATAACCCTAATTTTGTTTCTGATATTAATCTGAAATGATAAGCGATTATTTTAATTAGTTTTCACTTACCCGGCCGGTGCTATGGGACGTAATTGTAATTGACTTGGAGTTCCATCTGATAATCTTTTCTGACCTCTTGATTCTTGACCAGAATTTTTAGTCGGCGTTGAACTCTGGAATATTAAAGGAAAATTTCAAACATAGCCAAAAAAATTGTATTAACACCGACTACCAAATTAGAATGTACAAAAAAATGATGGGTTAGGGCAAATTATCAGAAAAACAGCTTGAAATGAAGCGTTTGAAAAGAAATATATCTAATTAGAGTAAATTGTAGGTGTAGGAGGAAATAAATCATGCTTTTTAAAGCTTTTTTGGGATTTTCTTCTAAAAAAAAGAAAGAAAAGGCGATATATTAAAAACTTCATTAAAGTCAACTCGCGTAAGAAAACATTTTACGCGAATCATCTTTAAATAGTTCCATTTAAGTGTGATTAACTGAAAAACTATAAGAAAAGCAAATAATACGATGGGATGAAAGTAATTATTAGTATAAATGAAATGATAATATATTTCATTTGCTCACAGATATGATTTGTGGCGAGGACGCTTGGCCAGTTGATATAATATTTATTAATGAGGCACTGCTCACTATTGGCTGTTAAAAAATATAAAATATTATTTCTTTGAAACCGTCAAACACTTCCATTTATAAGAAATATTCAAAATTAATAAACTCCTGTAAGAATACTACTGTTGATTATCATTTACATACATTGTATAGTGTTTTAAACCTTAAATTAAACCTCGGGAAACTCAAGTAATTTTTACATATAATCTGGTTTGAATATTGTAATACAAATTTTATGGGATTAAATTCATACCTTTTGATTAAACTGCATTATAGTTCCTGTGGTTTGTAATTGTTGTAATTGAAGTGCCGATAGAGGGAGAGATGTCTGTTGAAAACTATTTGCTGGCGCGATCTATGCAGAAAATGAATATAAAATCACTATTAACCTCATAATATATAGTTGCCAACACAATGTTCATAGAAAACCAAATTAATAATAAAATTACAGGCAATGTTTTAAATTTCTTGTTTAAAGCAAAATTTATTGTAAGAATATGTTAAACTACCTAGTGACACATTTATTATGATTGTCGAAGTTTTAATTTAAAATATGTTTACAGTCATAATTTTCTCAAGTAAGTGTAATGTAATTTCTTTTTGAGAAAATAAAGTTTCTTTAACAATAATTACAGTCAAAAACTCAAAAATATCTTACAGATACGAATTGCTGTGGTTGTAAATTGGCTAATCCAGTTTGGTTTGACGTTAAATCTTGCAACTGTTGATATGGTATCAACATTGTTTGAGATCCTGGAACAGTCCATTGCATTGTCTCAGCTCCTTGGATGTGGTATTTGACCTCTTTATCACCTTTTTCTGTGTATAGAATCTTCTGTGATGAATTTGTGCTCTGTGCTGCACAAACCACTGGTGTTGAGGTCGCTGAACTTACAGTTGTCGTGTCAGCACCGGTTAAAGTCGCTTGTGGAAAGGACAGACCGTTTGGTAATAACATCGACATTGAAGACGGGACACCGCTAAGCCTTAATTGAGTTACCGGCTGCATATTAGATATATCAACTATCTGTGTTCCGAAATTAGGTTGTTGTATTGTGTTCAGCTGTTGTGCTATCGGTAGTGATGTGAAGTTTGTATTTGAGACTTGCATGCCGGGCTGAACGATGGGTATGAGCTGCCCGCTCTCTTGATTGAGGACATATTGTTGTTGAGGCAGGAGTTGTAATACGGTTGGTTGTCGGACAGTCATTAGGGGTGTGGAGGCCGGTGCTACACTCACTACTGGTGGTACCACTTGTTGGGTAGATGTGGTTAATGTGGTAGGATTGGATAGAGCGACGGATACTATAGGCGCGGGCACGGGTGGAGGCGCAGCGGTAGTTGTTAGCGCGGGAGGTGGAACATTAAGCGCAGGCGGCGGCCCACCAGCCTGCGCGGCGCTCCACTGAGCCAATTCGGCCCGTATTGTCTCTATAAGATTTTGCGCCAACGACCTAGCCGCGGCCAAAGCCTCCGAACGCGTGTGGTGCAACGCGAGATGTAATGGTTCAAACTTATCACTTTTCAACACAGCGACCACACCAGTCTCGGATCTTATATACTCCAAATTGGTTCCATTCTGAAAATAAGGCACAATTTCAAGTTTAAAGAGTAAATTTTAATAACATATCATCTTAAGATCATAATGCTTACAGGTCCGAGTATCCGTGATTTTATATCAAATGCGGCTGGCGCATTATCCAAGCCTATGAAAACTTTTTCCATAAGGCCTCCGGACATTATTTATCAAAAGAATACACTATTATCAAATATATTTAGGTGATTCTTGATGAATGCATCTTTTCCTAAAAGCGCAGAGACAGTGTTTTGAGTTTTGACATTAGCAACAAGCGTTCAAAAACTTTAAAAGATCGAAATTACTTATAAACCTTATATAATATTAAACTTATTAATTTAACCAAAATCTTAAAAAATAACCCTAAAAATTGAAACAAAGAAGCTTTTAAACACGCCTTAATTAAACGTTATACGTTTTAATCGCTATCAATATCCACCTCTTTTTAAGTTGTCAAAATTTTTTGTTATAAATGGTCATTGACAAATTTAAATTTGAAAATAGTTTAAAGGATATAAATTTGTATATTAAATTGTTAAACCCTTATTGATAATGAATTCGGAAAACCGTTATCCTGTAACGGCATCTTTATTTATGCTACGTGAAATAAAAAATCGGCAAGAAAAGGTTAGCAGAGGATATCAACTTCTTAAGAAAAAAGCAGAAGCTCTTCGTATTCGCGGCCGTCAGGCAGCTGCTGAATTGGCTACAACTCAAGCGATATTGGGTCATGCATTAAGAGAAGCTTATATATCTTTGGCTGCTATTAAATTCACCAACGGCGAATCCAATGCCTTAGTTTTAGAAAACGTTGGCGAAGTATGTCATTCATCGTATCAAATGTAATATTTTACTTAATAAACTTAATTTTCTTGGATCGCCATCATTATATATTTTTTATAGGCACAAATTCGAGTACAACGTGTGCCGGAAAATATTTCGGGAGTCGCTACCGTGTCACTGCAGGTATTAGAAGATACTACAGCAAACGATTCTTTGCGATATGCAGGACTCGGCGCTGGAGGTCATCGTACCACTGAAACCAAAAAGGCTTTTCGAGAAGCAATTAAGATATTAATCAGATTTGCTTCCCTCAGAAGTAACTGTGTGTTGCTAGATGAAGCTATAAAATCTGCGTTGAGGTAAGATAAATGGCGTTAAATTAGCGTAAAAGAGTATAAAAAGCTGTAACTAGTCCGAAATATTTTCAGAAAGGTGAATGGCATAGAAAAAGTTATAATGCCTAAGCTACGAAATACTGAAAATTACATTTTAATGGAAATGGACGAAAGGGTAATATTTTTAAAAAACGTTATAAACTAGCTTTTAATGTTATTTAATTTAAAAGAAATATAACTGTACGTTTTATTTCAAAGGAACGTGAGGAATTTCATAGACTAAAAATGGTGAAGGCAAAAAAAAACCTTGGACAGCCGCTCTTAAAGTCCAAGTCCAACAGGAAATTTCCCTTTGGCGACAGTGGTAAAAAAATCTTGGGTTGTTGAAAAAAGCACAGTATACATTTTTTTTATGACGACTTCTAAATTCATGGGATGTATTTATTACTATTATTGTTGTAGATAAAGCTAAATCCTCTTTGGAGTCTATAGACAATAATTTGGAATGTTTGGACATCTGCTCTTGCCCTACATTTTCGTCAACCACTGTGTCAGCAGGAGACTTTAAACCAGTGTGCTACCCTCATAATTGGGATGACGAGGATTTACTATTTTAATGATTTATTAAAACAATTAATAAAATTTTAAGAAACTTCCAAAACAATTTTATTTGCTGGCATAAATTAAACATGTATAAAAGTACAATCAAAAGTAAAATAAGTTCTTCACAAAACCCAGCCGACGTCCAATCTTTCCTCCATGGGCTTGGTAAAGTATTGACATCGTCGGAATTTTTCTAATATTTCACCCTGTAAAAAAATAAATTTTAGTCTATCGTCTCTTCACTCATGAAATTAAAGATTTTAGTAAGTACTTACAGGCCCTGTCTTTTTGATATTTTCGCTATAATACGTTATTGCACTAGAGCCGGTTCCGTAAAGGGGATATTTTAAATGCATCTGTAACCCAAAAAAAGTATTATTTTTAGCTTTACTTAAATTTTAATGTGTAATTCTTCTCCTTACATTTTTGTCAGCTGTAACTTCGAGATTGCGTGGTTCAAATTGATCTTTTATAAAGTTTGCATCGTATTCCGAACAATATTCGGTTATTGGTTGCGATGTTGCCAGTTCGTCAATCACTTCATCCAACATCTGTTCCCAGAAGAAATCGGTCAGCATACGTTTTCGAATACCTATTTAATAAGAAAATATTTTAGAGAAACTTTATTGCATGAAACATTACAGTTGAATACCTAGAAGCGGTGAACTGAAGGGCACTAGGTAGAATTTAGCACAACAGGTTCAATTTAGCTTAACAAATTTTCGCCTATAATTGTTTGTTTTGATTATTTTTTATAAATATTGTAGTGGTTATTTATTACTGTAATTATTATAGCATACTATATTACAGATTGAAATCAAAATTAATAGGTAGTTGGACATCATAATTACTATTAATTTTTAATTATGGATCTCATTTCCCAAATGTAATTTTTAATTTAAATTTTCAGTTACATGTCTATGATCCAAAGAAAGATATTTCTTGCAGCTGGATTTTGTACAATCACACTACACTTTTTAAATATATGCATATTATTATTAATTTACCATCGGATTCGTAAGGTTTCTTTGGAATTCTATAGCAGTCACGCATTTCACTGCCTTTTCCAGGAACTTCTCGCCCATCTTGAAGAATCCATGGGCGGCTGAAATTTTTACCCTTTCCGTAGGCTGAGGGTTCAATTGGAACTTTGGGATGAAGTTTAATGCGTTCCAACGGTCTTATTTTTAATTCAGTTTCCTCAGTTATTAGTTCTGGGAGATCAGCTTGCACCTCTTCGTCCATTTTTAGGTAATTCGAGAAAAAAAATTATGGAACGATTTCGATTATTTGTTGCTATGGTTGCGGAAACAATATTCATTATCTAATAAGGATTGCTTGAGAAATTTCAGGCATAAAATTAATAAGGTGCTTTTAAATTATTTTATTTTGAATAAAAAAATAATACTATTAATTTTTCATTCAATTATTTATGTCGTTCGCATATTTTAGTTCGTTTTCTTTTTTATTCGTTTATAAGAATGGTTGCCATATTGCCAAAGTCAGATATAAAAAAAAATGACGTTGACAATTTGATATATGTTTTGTTATGCTTTGTCAAAACCAGAAATCGACGTAACGGGTTTCAGACTTCAGTTAGAAAATGGCTGAAGCATGTCAGGTAGCCCGAAAACAAGATTTGCCTCCTCCGGGAGGCTACAAACCCATACCATACAAAAGACTACCTGCAAAGCAACTTTTCAGCGGTGAGTATGATAACAGAACATTGAATGTATTCATACAAAATTATGTATTACGTAACTCTATTTAGGTTAAGTTCTAATACCAAATGTCTTAATATTTATTATTGTTTACTAAACTGGATTTAGGTTATACAATGTTTGCTGGGTTCCTGGGTATAACTGCAGTTAGTTCATACCTGTATTATTTAACTAGCAAAAAGATTACCAAGCAGGAGATTGAGATGAGATCAGCCAAAATGGCAATATATCCGATGTTATTGGCGGAGAGGGACCGAGAGTTCTTGAAACAGCTCCGCAAGAACCGTGATGCTGAAGCCGAACTCATGCGCGACGTTCCTGGTTGGGAGGTAATAGATGATTAATTATATTCAAACAATATCTTTATAGTTATATTTTCTTATTGCCATTAAAAATTAACAAATATATAAACTGTACTTTATCTGTGACTAATTGCTACACCTAAGTCTGTTTTTACACGGTAGATTGGTTCCAGAAGAAGCCGTGTAAAAAAAAAACGTGTAAAAAAAACATTGATGTTATACAAAAATGGGTGATTTGTTCCTAATCTCTAAAACCTATTAAAATTAGTGAAAAACAAGAATTTTTAAGAACAAGAATTCATGTTTATTTTATTAAATCAAATATATAATGCTTATGTTCGCAAACTATCGATACTATCGATGGTTTCAGACTTTTTTCTTTCATAAATACTTTTTTGTGATATGAACATACTTCGCAAAATTAAATTTGACAAAAAAAATTTAAGTACATAAAATTTCAAATCGTGCTAAATGGAATAAAATCGTGTAAAAAAATTAAAAATATTCAATTTTCAAACCGTGTTATATCAAAACTGTGTACAAAAAGACTGTGTAAAAACAGACTTAGGTGTATATCATTTATATTCTATAAACAATAATTAAAATGGATAATATTAAAAATACTATGTGAATATGTTTTTCAGGTCGGTACCTACTATGGTGAGCGTGTTTACAAAAATCTACCTCCGGACACCTTAGTACAGCCCATTTTCCATGAGTACTACGCACATTGCAACCCAACTGACTGGTTCCAACGAGCCTACATCAAGTTGCGCTCTTAAACATTCTTAACACAAATTTATTAGCAGAAAAAACGGCCAGGTCGCAACAAATCTTATCAAAAATTAGTTTTTTCAATTTCTCTGATTATCCGTTATTAAATTGTCATAAGACCTCGGCTTTTACTAACAAAATAGAATGTGAGTTTAGTACAATTTATGTTCAGTTGTAGTTGGTCTGAATAAATTAAATAATTGATTATCTTTTACTATTTTTCATCCATTTTGTCCATTGTTTTTCTTTTTGTAAAAATAATATTACTTTTATTAAGTTACTGCTTGGTATAGTCATATTATATTTCTATATTTATAATACATAAATATATTATTTACCTTATATTCAATTTCAGCTATTGTTCTTAAAAAATGGTGTACTAGACAGACATGTTAAATATATATTTTTATTATTGAAAGTTCATTAAACCACTTGTTAAATACAATAAATTCTAAACATAATAAGAAAAAGTTAGTTATATTCTTATTAATTTTTCACATTAATAAATATGTTACTTGTAGTGTATGTATCTATACAGGGTGTTCTAAAAACTGTGTCAACCCTTAAAGGCATGTATACATATAAGTATAAGCTTTTTATTAAAAATAGTATAACTTAAAAAATATCAAGCAGAGGTCAGTTATAGTGCATAGGCTAAATAAGTTTTAAATCGATATTATTTGAAAAAATGAGTCAACAACAACAACATCTGACTCATACAAGGTCTAGACACCGTATAGTCGCGATGATGCATGCGTGGCCATTGACCGCAGGCGACGGGCCGCCGGCGTGGCACACTCGTCTTTTGTTAGTGTTTATTAGGTAGGTTTATCGATAAATATTCTATCGACATTTTCAATATTGCTATAAGTAGTTATGCTTTTCTTTAGTCATTTAAAGTAACTTTTATAAATAATAAATATTATTAATCAATATTATAATTTGGAACTTCTTCAGGTAAATTAACTATGTTGTATTATTAGGATAAATCGTTAATCTATTTCTGTTAAAAATTGTGTTTTATAATCAAAAATAATACTAATGTTTGATATATCAAAATAAGTATCGAAATAATATTAAATATTTATTTATTGTTATGATTTTTAAAATATCGATATTTTCAATAATGTGAAAGTAACTTCGAGTTCGTCACTACTGGCGCAGCAGGTGTGATGACGCATTGAGTGTCATCGTGTTATACCAGTTCATATTTAATTTTATTATTTTTATTGAAGAGTTTGTAAATGTAGGTTGTTTAATTGTGTTCCATTTTCGATACTGATAACGCAGTTAAGGGGGTTGACACAGTTTTTCATACACATTGTATCTATACTATTTATTTATTTATTTATTTGTAATCAACAGCGTATACAGATTATATTTGTACAGTTTTTAAAATTTCATCAAGACTATGGCCACAGAGATTACATTATAAAGTGTTTAATAAAATATTTTTAACAAAAAGAGAGTAGGTTTAAAAAAATAATAATAATTGTTGACGCATGCAATTAGAGAATATTCACAGGTGTATGGGTTATTTTATGTGCGTGCGTGCGTGTGTGTGTGTGTGTGAGTGTGTTTGTGTGTGTGTTTGCGTATGCATGTGGATGTGTGTGCGTGTTTATTTTTGGCGGTAAGATAGTATTATTTGATTCTTTAATTGTTTTTTGGATAAGTGAAATAGGTCTAAATGAGATTTTTTTTTATTGTATGTTCGTGCTAGACGTACACTTATAGAGCTTTTTGCATAATTTGTGTTATATTTAGGAACAACTAGTAGATGGGGGTTTCGCGATCTAAATGAGGAGGCATTTAGAGAAAATGCTGACACCAAACTTGGGCAATCCATCGTACCAGTTAAAATTGCTTGTAGTAACAGCATATCCTTTTGATTCCGTCTTTGCTCTAACGAATCTAGTTTATAATTAATACAGGCTTCTTCATAACTGTCAAATATTTTAAAATCTTTGTACGCTAAGTATTTGAGAAATTTATATTGTATAGATTCGAGTCTCTGAATATGATTTTTATATAAGGGTGACCATCTACTTGCATATTCCAAGATACTTCGAACGTATTCAAAGTAGAGTATTTTTATGCATTCAATATTATTAAATGATTGCGTTGCTCGCTTAATAAAACCAAATTGTTTGTAAGCCCTATTTGCTACTGCGTCAATGTGTTCAATCATTGAAACTTTAGTGTCAATTGTAACGCCTAGATCTGTAACGGTGGATTTTTTAGTAATGGTCGTGCTATTGATTTTATAGTCGAAATTAATTTGTGTTTTTTTACGAGTCAGAGTTATATAATGACATGTCTTAAAGTTTACTGTAATTCTGTGTTTCGCTTAGTATTTTGTCAGGGCATTTAGATCATCTTGTAATTTAAGGCAATCCTCGACTGATCTTATTTTACAGTAGACTTTTTTATCGTCAGCGAACATCAAATAGTGTGAATGTTTGAAACAAATTCCGATATCAAAAAGATATTATGTATTGTATAGAAGGGGTCCCAAAATGGATCCTTGGGGTAACCCTGATGATATTAATACAAAATCACTTCTAGCACTGCCTGTTACTGCTTGCATACGATTTTTAATATAAGATGTTAACCATCGAAGCAAGTTTCCATTTATCCCAAGAGTATTAAGTTTATGAATATTATTTATATAGAGTTTAAATATTATTTATATATATGTAGTTTTACTAATATTATAAAGCTGTAGAGTTAGTTTGTTTGTTTATTTGAACGCGATAATCTCCGAAACTACTTGTAATAGATATAATAAATTGTCTCACATACCCCACTAGAGGGAGCGGCATTCGCTCGGCAGTCTCACGACTAGTGCGGAGCTGACCGGTGAAGTGCGCTTGCGCTCTAGGCGAGAGTAGTAGTGAACCAGGGACTATACTCCAGCCACATTCGATCTGGAATTTTAGTAAACAAACCATGAGTCATCATAATTAGGGTTGATACACTCTTAATAAAAAATAATAATTACAACTATATTCATTATAACATAATTTCCTATTTAAACACAAAAATTTTAATTTATATAGAATCCAAAAAAATATTTAGCCGGTCAATACATAATTTATATGAAAATTAGCTTAAAATAAGTTTAAAAATCTTTAATTACCACTATAATATTACTACAAGACTAACAACCCTATATTTTAAAACTGACGTAAAGAAATCGCGGGTTCGCAATATTTTTAGTGTTTTTTAAGCAATTGGCAGATTTAGGAAGGTATATAATAGCGATACAGGCTCTTCGTAATTGGTGGTGTATATTTTTAGTCGTATTATAATGGTAGTATAACCACAACAGGTTAAGAATCTTAACATTACAGATAAAAAAAAAGACATCTTGTTTTGGCTAGCATAAATATAGCACTATGTGACTATAATCACTGTTTCAACCACATATATTTACAATGTCTTCTATATATATATATATATATAAATAAGATAAAATTTAAGAAATTTTATTGCGGTTACATTTTTATTAATTTAAAAAAATATTTTTTTAACGCAAATAAAGTTAAACGAAACGTAACTACGTAATTTTGTTGCGTTATACGCCCGCCGCAATAATGTTTGTTTTGTTAGGTTGTTAGCTTATGCTTACAATTCGCTAGTATTTGATTCTGGTGTTCTTCCGTTCTGTTATTAATTGTTAGATTTCGTTATCGTTATTTAGTTTTAATTCGTTGTTGTTATAAGTTTGTTGTTATCAAATATTGTTTATATTAGATTACGATGAGTAATACTGAATTATCTGGTCCGAGTGGGATTGGATCTGTAGCGAAATTTTCTTCGCCCAAGAAGAAACGTGCAAAGAAATCTGCCATGAACTCGTTAGAAAAAACTGTCCTCATCAATATTTACGAACTTGTCGAAGAAACTTGGCCCAAAAATGAGTATATATCGACAAGATCTTGCCAAAAAGACAGCGGAAACCGCCGGCGTCAGCTCGTCTACTGTTTATAATGTTTTGGCTGAGTATAAAAATGAAAAACGTGTGCAGTCGCCGACACCAGCACCAAAACGCGTGACAAAAATTGATTTGTTAGACGAAATAGACCTCAGTGGCATAAGAAGAAAGTTCCACGAGTTTTTTTTTTCGAAATGAACCACCGTCATTATCCCAAGTGTTACAGGCTGTTAACGACAATGACACTCTTCCAAATTTTAAGAGAACAACTTTTCAAAACTAATTAAAAAATTGCATATTAAATACTTGAAAAGGTTAAGAAAAAGCATGTTAATTGAAAAGTCAGATATTGTCCGATGGAGATTTGAGTATTTAACAAAAATCATCAAGTTCCGTGAAGAAAATCGAAAAATATACTATCTCGATGAAACATGGCTTAACAAAGGTATATTATTTGTTGAGACTTATGTAGCCTTTTCCTTTATAATAAATACATTTTTTTTCCTTTATAATAATTACATTTGTATTTTCATGTCATATTTAACAACTTTAATCTTGTTTTTTAGGACACACAAAATCAAAAGTATGGCAAGATATAAGTGTGCAGTCCAGTCAAGAAGCTCATAGAAAAGGCCTGTCTACGAGACTAACAGCCCCAACAGGAAAAGGAAAACGTCTGATAATATTACATATTGGTAAATATTTAACAATGTTAATTGATTTTGTTTTGATTTAAAATATATTACTCTATAATAAATGTTTATATTTTTTTACAGGAAGTGAAGATGGATTTTTAAATGGTGGAGAATAAATTTTTGAAAGTAAGAAAGGGGTAGGTGATTATCATCAAGAGATGAATTCAAAAATTTTTGAAGATTGGTTTATAAAAATAATAAATAAAATTGAGCCAAACTCAATAGTTGTGATGGACAATGCACCAAACCACTCAAGGCAACTTGAAAGAGTTCCAACGATGATATGGTTGAAAACAGATATCCAAAAATGGCTAAATGAAAAAGGAATCCCCTTTGGAACAAATATTTTAAAAAGAAATTTAATTGATATAGTTAAAAAGAAAGAAATAAATATATGGCATATGCAATAGACACATATGCAAACAATTATAATATTGAAATACTAAGATTGTCCCCATATCACTGTCAATTAAATGCAATTGAAATTATATGGGGGCTAGTAAAAGGCTATGTCGCAGGGAAAAACAAAAGTTTTAAAATGGCAGATGTAAAAATATTACTTAGAGAGGCAATGGATTTGATTAAACCTGCGACTAGTGGCGGTCGGTGGGTAATCGAACCGGTGGTGCACTTTACAAAAATATTAAAATTAGAAAATGCCACAAAATATAACGAGATGTCAATCATGGCTAAATTCGTCATACATCGGGTACTCTCAGTAATCTTCGGTCGCTCGTGCGGCGCTCGAGAACCGACTCGTTACTCGGTACATTTCTATGAACTATCTTTTGTCTCACGCGACAGGCGTATTAATGCATATCTCATACAAGATCTATTAGCCGTCCTCGTGCACTCGCACTCGAAGTGCACAAGATATTAGTTTAGTAAAGCGCTCAAACTCATAATTTGAAATTTAATTTTTTATAAGTTTTAAAATGTTTAAAAAATAAATATTAAAATGTTAATTTAAAAATAAAGATGAAGTAATATTTTGTAATTTTTAAATCTTTTGAATTGGTGGTTCAGCGCACGAGTGCACATAAGGTACAGCCGCCACTGCCTGCGACATGGCAAAAATGTATCGGGCATGTCTTCAAAGAAGAATTAGAAATGGCACAACTTGACCACTTAAGTGATATATATAAAACGCGGGTAGACATTGAAATAGATAGACATACATTTCGAAGCTCTACTTTTATTAAATTTTATAATTACACAAGTACTTATGTTTTAAAACTTATATTACCTTTGTATAAGTGGGCTATCACTACATTCACACACAAGTTTTCAACACTAAGAAATGGACACTCTTGTTGAACAGCTGGTCAAAGGTATGGAAGAACTTTCTTCAATGTTCAGCCAGAGAATGGGTGAGTTTGAAAAGAACTTAATGCCATCCACCGCCTCTGCTCCTACAAACCCAACGATCAAGTCCTTGTCCGCCGAGTTCTATGCATTTAAGTCCCTTGTGTGGAAATCGCTGGGACTACTGAAAGCCCAAATAGAGCTTGTCGCACAGGGTTTGGACCGCATGGAGACTCATAGTCGCAGGAAGGTTCTCCTCTTCCACGGCATTAAAGAGGAACAAGGTGAAGACGTCCTGAAGAAAACACTCGCCGTATTAACCGGCCATTTGAAGATGTCTGATGCTACACCTGAAGTAATTGACTCCTGTCATCGTTCGTTTCGCCTCCGTACGCTTTCGTTCCAAAGTATGGAACGCCAAGTCGGCACTCAGGGGTTCTAAAATAACCCTCTCAGAATTCCTGACAAAGCCCGTAAAAGTGTCTTCATAGAAGCTCGCAAACACTTTGGGATGAAGAAGTGCTGGTCGGCTGAAGGCGAAATTGTCATTCTTCTTCCTGACAACTCTCGCAAGAAGATTTCTGCATTGTCCGAGCTTAAGCAATTAGTCGCTCAGTATCCAAAGAGCAACAAGTGAATACCGGTACTTTGTAGATTGCATATCCATTTGGTCGGTTTATATCATGTTGATACTGACATTTGCACTGCAGGGTATAGTTAATTTTCTTTTTACTTGTTTAACTCTTATTTTTTAACTATTTTACTTTGTAAATGAATTTTATAATTTCATAATTTTACAAGTTTTTTTTTTATAGTTTAATAAAGTGACAAGTGACAACTAATGTTCATTGTCAGACCACACTGTTTTTAACTCTGGGTTCGAGTCTTTTGAGCCGTAAAAATACTTTTGACTTTTTATTTTTTTAGTTTTTGTTTCTTTAATATTTTCTATATGTATATCTTTATTTTAATTTACATTTAATTTTTAACTGTTAACACTACTTTTTATTGTTGGTTTTCTGTTTTGTTCATTTTTTAAGTGTAAATCTCATTTTACAGTCAACTTATGCTTGAGGTGTGTGTTTCAAGTTGTTATTTTTTATATTTTTTTTATAGTTGTTTAATTTATTTATTTTTGTGTGTGACATATCATTTTTTATTTTTGTTATGTTCGTTCCGTTCAGAACAGGCAAAGAGAACAAAGCCCATACAGCCATGTCTTTTGTATTTTGTATCTTTAATTATTTTTAAATGTCTTAATGTAAGCCATGTCTTCTTTTAATTTTTCTTCTTGAATCCTTTTTTAATTATAAGGCCGAAACCATGTCTTTATTTAAAATATATTTTTTTTGTCAAATTCTTGTTTTTTTTTTTACATTCCGTCTTTTTCAATGTCAAGTCCTTGTAATGTCATTTTTAGTACAATAATTAATTTGTCAAAATCGATATAACAGTCAAATTCTGAAAATAACTGAAAGCAAATATGTGAAAGAAAACGAATAAATTTGTATTACATACATATGTACAAATAACAATTAGATTTCATTTATAGTAGAAACAATAAAGCCATAAACTGGCAAGAAGCATTCTTGAATGCTTAGTATTTGCTGAAGGGAGCGCGGGATATCTTCAGCAGTTTTAAAAATACTTAAAAGTTGGTCTACAAGGACCATCCTTTGAATACTAAACTGTGGACAGTCAAAAATTATATGTTCGAGGGTTTCATCAGCACTATTGCAATATCTACAAGTTGAAGAGTCAAAAACACCAATCCTAAAAAGGTGAGCACCAAAACGACAATGTCCCAGACGCAAACGACAGATTGTGGTATAATACTTTTTATGGCTATAGTCACTACCTTTATTGTAGCAAAACCATTTTCCTTTTACCTTTACCACCTGATGCCACAAGTTGTAAAATTCTTTCTGTAACTTGAGTTTGAAGAGGGATAGAGTGTCTGAATAAGGAATTGGGAAATTTAAAAAGTTATGATTTAATTGATTGTGGGCCGGATTTGTAATAAATTTAGCTAAATAGTCTGCTTGCTCATTACCATGCACACCAATGTGGGCTGGTGTCCAGAATAGGACTATTTGCTTGTTTTGAGACAGCAGGTGATACAACTCTCTTATTTTATATATAATATAGTTAGTTTTTGAATTTAATTTTGGATTTTGTAGTGCCGTTACTAAACTTAAACTATCCATTATTATAATCCACTTAGGATGAGTCTGTGTTTGAATGTGCTCCATAGCTGTATATACAGCTATGGATTCGGCGGAGTATATGCTTGTGAGTGCATTCAGAGTGACTATCATACACAGCTATAGAGACTGCTTCATTGTTCCTAGACCCATCTGTATATATCTGATGATATCCCCGCCACCTATCAAGTTCCCTATAAATGTCTTCGTTATACTTTAGAAGACTTTTGACTACAATTTTAATCTGAATAAATTTTGATTCATATAACCCAGAGTAACAAGGCCATACCGTGCTAGAAAATATATTATGTTTATTAAAAATTTGTTCTGTTTCAGAAAAACCTTGAAACAAATATGAATTAATATTGGCAGTCCTGTTAATAGTGTCCCGTAGTTTAACAAGAAGTGGATGATTACTGACGGAGAGCAACCTTGCAAAAAATTTTGATTGTAAGTATTTAAATCTAAGTGCTAATGGAGGTATATTACATTCCACCTGCATTGACACTATGAGAATAGTTCGCATGGCACCCATTATAATACGCAAACATTTATTCTGTATCTTTTCTAATTTATCTACTATAGTTATTACCCCTGCAAAACAAATAAAGCATATTCAAAATGACTCCTTACTAATGATTTATACAATGTTAATAGAATCCTTGGATCAGCACCCCAATATGTGCCTGTTAACGATTTTAAAAGATTACAAGCATTTAAAGCTCGAGATTCTAAAGTTTCAGCATACTTATTCCATCTAAAATTGTTTGTAAAAATAACACCTAAAAACTTTACAGAGCTCTCTACAGACATAACATTGTTATTGAACAAAGTATTTACATTCCCATTTCTAATTCCATTTTTTGAAAAGACAACAACTTTACTTTTTTCATTGCTGACCTCCAGCCCATAAACTATTTAATAGAGTTAAATAATTAGAGTTTGAACATTTAAAAGTTTAAACATTTTGTAGGAAAGCCAATCCAGGCCACATGAAGAATCTTTTCTTGAGGCTAAAGCAGATTTTAACTCTTGCATAGTAAAACAACCGATCATGTATGAATTATCACTACTTACTCCAAGAACATTATCTATACTTATCTGTTGTGAAACAGTATCCGGTGTGTATTTATATAAAAATGTTTGAACCCAGTTGAGGTCAGAAAATAAGTTGGAAGTCGGAAAGCTTTTTTTGAATTTACTTATTTTAGTCCAAATGCGATTTATAGAATTCAAACGATTTATTGATGAGCAGAATTCAGATCAACTTTTACAACATTCTTCTTTTAAAGTACGTTTTTCAAAGCCTTGTGCGCGTTTGAAATTAATGTAATTTTTACTATTAAGACTAGTTTTGAAATTAATGTAGGCGTTCTTGCAATCTTCTACTACTTTTGAACATTTATCATTCCACCAAGGTACTTGACACCTTTTTCTAGGACGGTTATTATTACTATCAGTTGTGGTTTAAGCTGGGCCCGGAGAATTTGATTGCCAATAGAATAATTGCACAAAACTTTCTGTATGAGTCAAGGAGATCACTATTGTCAACTTTAAAGTTCATTAACATTTTATTAACAATTTGTTCATACCTATCCCAATTTACTAATTTCAGATTGCTGTGAAAAGGAATGTTGTTCAAGGAAATAGAGGGCTCATGTTGATCTTTTACGAGATTAAATTTTGTGATAGTTGGCAGATGATAACTGCCTAAAGAGTCCTGATGAACTTGCCAGTCACAAGAAAGAAATAAAGAAGAAGACACCATAGTTAAATCTAGACTGTTTGGTTTCCAAATATGAGAGCCTATAGTTGTTGGTTGACCATTATTTAAAAGTATTAAGTCATAGTCATCCATGGAATCCATAATAGCTCTGCCCCGAGAATCTATGCGACTGCAACCCCAAAAAGAGTGATGGGCGTTAAAATCGCCTGCAATTATAAACGGTTTTGGAATACTGTACAATAAACGATCGAACTTCGCCTTTTCAAAAGCAGGAGAACTATTACCAGGACTGTAAAAACTAACCAAAGAAATGCATTTATGTTTCAGTTTAATAACAATAACTACATTTTGTAACAAATCATCATAAAAAGTATCTAGTTTAGAGAAATGTATACAATTTTTAATTAATATTGCTACGCCATTATGATCATTACCGCAGTCATTCCTAATAATGGTATAACCATGCAAATTAAATTGAATGTTAGGCTTAAGCCAAGTTTCTGAAATAAGAGCTACATGTATATTATTTTGGTATAGAAAATTTTGAAACTCAATTTTGTTACTTAACCGACTTTGGGCGTTCCACTGTACAATATTTAAGATTTGGTGGTTGAATGTGACGATTTGCTATTTTTATCCTGGATGGTTTCTTTAATAGTTGAGCTAAGAAATTGTGAACTAATACTTATATTTTGAGTTTTATTTAGAATAACAACTTTTACTATAGATTCTGTTAATAGGGCCATTGCTTCAGAATTTGATAGTATTGCTTGGATTACTTCTTGGGTATTTAATTTTTTATTACGGGAGGGAAAATTTAATGATTTTTTTAACGTGTCAGCATATGACTTGGGTTTACTGTTTGCGATTTTCTTTTGCCTTATAGGGCACTGGCTGGAGATGACAATGTGATTGCCATTACAATGAATGCACTTAGCTTTTTCAATGTTAACCTTGCATTCTTTGAAAGAATGCCCCTCTGTGCATATGGAGCATCGCGGTGAATTTTTACAAAACTTAGCCAGATGATCAAAGCGTAAACATTTAAAACACTGTTTTATAGGTGGGACATATGTGGAGACAGGCGCCTGCCACATCTTAATGTGAACATAGTCCGGCAGTGACGTAGCAGACGCAAAAGTTGTTACTACGCTCTGAGTAGGTTGCAGTATGAAGGTATTATTTTCTCCTTTTACTTTACGCATTATGCGTCGGACAGAAATGACTTTTTTTGTTGTTGATATTGCTTTATATATTTTGTGATAGGATAGATGATTGAACCAAAGTAACTCCCGATAGTTCGGTGGCCCCTGCTGGTATTGAAGCTTTAAGTCGTTATTCCTTTAGATATGTAGTATTTTCTAAAAAGGCATTTGCTAAATTCGCACGTTGGAAAACAACACCGACCTTATATTTATTTATTTTTTTTAAATATTGTTTGCCTTTCACAGAGCGTATAAAACTAGTATGTACTAAGCGACATCATGTCCCTATTACCGAGTGGGACATCATTAGTACTTTCGACAAATACTATGAATTTGTACCGTGAAACTTTATCGGTCGATATGATTTTTTCTGCCAAATCTTTACCAATATTAGCAAAAAAATTATTTACAAATTTTACAGAATGTGTTGACGATGGTAGAATATCAAGTAAATTAGTATTAGAAGTTTTACATTCTTTGAATTGTGTTATTTCATTATTTATAGGCCATAAAATTTTTCTGTTTTTACAAGATTTAGCTAATTTTTCTTTGTTATACGAGTAGTTACGTTTAACTTTTTTAATAAGAGAATTACAGAAATTTCTATATCTTCGATAAGTAATTTTTAATATTTCATTATTGGGATCTAATTTAAGTTTTCTTTGGATGCCATTTCTATTTTTAATACATCGTAGTATGCCCTGTGCTATATAAGGTTTAATAGTTTGTTTACTTCTAGAAATAGCAATAGTTTTAGTGTGCTCTCTAAGGGAGAAATATTTTTTTTTAATCAAGAGATCAGTATATTCATTTGGATCAGTGTAGAGAAAAAGTTCTGTCAGATTCTGTTCTTGTAGTAATTTATAAGCTTTTTCGTAATCGACCATTGTTTTAGTTGTTTGATTGGGTTATACTATCAGATAAATTAAGTAAAATCATAAGATGATCCGTTATAGATGTGTTTAGAACAGCAACTGTTGCTAAGGTTGACTTTTTGTTTATTTTTAACACAAAATGATCTAGACATGATTGATCCCTTGTAGGAAACATGTGCCCGCACAGGATACCATGCATTATTAATGATGTAAGATATTTTTGTCGATTATTTCGTTCATAGGTTTGTGCAGTTTGTTAAGCGATTATGTTTATATTAATGTCGCCCGTGATTATAATATTATGTCGTGATTTGATCGCATTCAAATGTGCTAGTAGCGAATTAATGAAGTCTTCTGCGTTTGTATTAGAGGGTGATCTATAGATGGCCAAGATTATGCTATTATGCATCATTATTTCCAATCCTGACGCGTGTACTAAGTTCATTTCCTTTACTTTCACTTTATGTTCATCTTTAATGTAAACTACGACACCATCATTTTGATTAACTAATTTATTAGTGAAATAGACAGTGTAATTAGTTAATAATGGAATATTTTTATTTGAATTTAAACGACATTCTGTGAATATGATAACGTCAATATTAATTTTAAATTGTGAAAAAGTTATTTCAAAATCACTAAAATTGTTATATATGCTTCTTATATTCCGGTGAATTATATTTAAACTAGATTTCTTAAAAATATTATTTTGTAAGTCTTCAATGGACTTAGCGATTTCTGTATTATCTATGTCTTGTATAATTTGCAGAGACTTATCCATAATCATAGGTTAACTCAATATTACGTTTTAAATATATAAGGGATGCATATTTACATTGGTACAGCATTGTTTTATGAATTACTAGTAAACCTGGCGAACTCCGATTCGCCACCAGAAGGCTTTTATATAACATTTCGTTTGGTGATTAAAAGGTGATTTTTTTTGTTTTATATTTGAAAAGGAAAATTTTTTATTTCATTTCACAACAGTATTGAATTCATTTCGATTACAAAAATGAAGTGTTATTTAGTAGAACTTCTCTAAGTAAATGAAAGTGAATCCAAAGTAGATACCGAATCGAAGCGTGTCCACAAATTATCCCTTTCATTGAAGTGGTCCTTTGTAAACCACATTTATTGTTTTTTGGTCTAACTTTAACACAAATAAGGCGGATGGTTTCCAAACTCGTGAACACGCAAAATATAACGCCCATGTGAAAAACAATGTTTTCTAAATATATCCCGCAAATACTAAATGGTTTTAAGAGTTCAAACACAATACCGGTTTGTCACATGAAATTAACTGAGCAGAGAACAATGAGTAGCTGTCAACCATTGTATCATGCACCGGCACCATTTACTTAAAATATTAATTTGTAGTACATGTTATGTATGATGGCGCTGTATGTGAAAAAAGATTTTCCCGCTTTTCTGTTGAAATTTTTTGTTTTGTACCTCACGGAGCCCAAGACCTTTCCAACGAATGCGAAATCGTGGAAATTAGTTCGTTCTGAAGTTATAGCGTCAGGATGGAAAACCGGACTTATTTTTATATAGTAGATCTCTTACAAATATCTAATTGTCGTCATTACGTCATTACATATCTGTCGTTATACGTCAATTGCATAGCTATCAATTGTGTTTCGTTATTCCACGTTTTATAGTGACTGACGTTTCATGTCAAGTCCCACGGGAATGCTATTTGCGGGTATTTTCTTCTGTCTTAAAGCCAAGATCTTTGGCCCGCAGTTTTTCTTTATTTTTAATATTAAAGTTTTGAGAAGCTTTTAGTATATCCGTTTTAACAATTGTTGAGCTTGTTTCAATAATTATTATTGGTGTATTTTTATTTTTATCCTTTTTTCCTTGAACCCGATAAATGTCTTCAATATCAGACTTTTCGATTTTGCATTTGATGTTTCCTGTTAGGTTAATTACCATACCCATTAAGTCCTTCCTAGTCTCATTATTAATGTTCGGAACATTTTTATTTCGAGGCAAGTTTTCCTATTGTTTCGCCGCATATCCTCAATCTTGTCCTCTAGTAAGGTAATCAGTAGCGGGGCAAGACCTAAATTTGATGTGGGCAAGACAGATTTCGCGAGGCCCTATTCTATGGCAACTTGAAGCTCTAACTACCAGCTAGTTTTAAAAACTTTAATGTAGATACGTTTTTTACCCTTAAAGCTTACTGCTTCCTTACTACAAATAATTACTGCATTACATACTTATTACCAATTAAATATTTCTTACTTTATGTAAAAAAGACGAGTACAGGTACCGGTGTAATTACAAATCACAAAGAAAACAAAAACAATTAAAAAACGTCACTGTTTTCGGGGGCAATCAATAACTTAAACACTATCTATTTATTCGCTAAATATTATTAAAACATTGAACACATTATTCTTATTAAAATTTATTAAAATAGGTTTAATTAATTCTGATTCCCAAAGAGGGTTGACGTCAGGCAGGCGACCGGTTGTAAAAACAAATAGCCAAAACTAATCACAACATGTAAGGCAGATCCTGGCTGGCTGGGAAATTGCCAGGAAGAAGAAGAAGAAGAACAAGATTTTTTTTATTCACGCTTTAAAATTTTTTGAGGCGCGAGGCCCTTTGTACCGCGAGGCCGTAGGCGGTTGCCCACGTCGCCCACGCCTTACGCCGCCACTGAAGGTAATACATTCCCGATCTTTTTTGATTGTATCTAAAACAGATTTATTTTGTTCTGTAGTTCCTCATTTTTTTGGGTTAAGAATTCCATAGTTTTTTCAATGTTGATATTTGTCTGTTTAATGTCTTTTAGAGTAGATTTTATAGCTTGCAGTTCAGTATTTTGTGCAAATAAAAGAGACGACAATTCTTTTATGTCATTTTTAAGTGAATCTAAAATACAATCATCCTCTCCACGCCGCTGAACTCTCTGGCTTACGAAAGTATTTTAGTGTTTTATATTTTAATTTTGATTCAGATGCGATTACAAGTACTAGGAGACTATACGATATGAAGAGAATCTCCTTTAAAATGTCATAAGCACGATATTCTACGTGTACTATGTAATACCAGGAATGTAGCATTATGCACAATGTGATATCAAAGCAAAAGCAAAGCATGCATAGGGTAAAACCGGAAGCAGTATTTGTACTTTTTGTCTCCTTAGGTACCAGGGTCACATATAAGCACAGTAACTTGATTAGCAAAAACGCACGAGATGGATGTTGCGTTTTTAATTTTGTAGGCGCTGTAAGCCGGGTTAAAGTACCAGGGTATAATGAATCACAGGTACTCACACAGTTTATGCAGCTATGTTGTATGTGGTTCCAATGCACTTCTGCACTCCTAATTATTAAACTTGATTTATTTTTGAGATTTTGAATGAAATTTTTAGTATTTAAATCAAATTTTTTTAGTATCTAAATCAAATTTTTAGTATTTAAATCAAATTTTGAATGAAATTTTTAGTATTTAAATCGAAAAGGTTCGTCCACGTCTACTCTTGTCAGAGGTCCGAGGGGAAGAGGAATAATATTTTATGGTTGCAATTATAACTAGTATGTACTAAGCGACATCATGTCCCTATTACCGAGTGGGACATCATTCGTACTTTCGACAAATACTATGAATTCAGACTTGGCTTCCGAATCTTCAGGGTATCGTCGAAAATAATCAGCGACCCTAAAGGGAAGGAAGGCATTTGCATCCTGCAATACTGGCGAATCCTCGTAATCGGAATCGCTGCTTGTGCCGAGATTCAAAGACTCACCTGAATCCTTCTTTTTACGTTTTTTCATCATCTCTCCACATAAACACTTATATACAGACTAAGTTTTACTTCTTTACAATAAACTAAACAAAAATTTGCAAAATATAGTATAAAACTATTTAAAATAATTTAAAATTTTCAAAAAGCACGTTTCAAAGTTTCAATTCCTGCGCTCTTTTTTTTTGTGTGTGACATATCAATGACAATTTGTATTTTTTTGTTTTATTAGTGTTGCTATTGCAATCGATCGATTTTTTTCAATAGAAAAAAAACAGATATGATTACATTTAACATTCTTCATATTTCAGTTTATAATACGTTTTAAATGACGAAACTAATTAAAAACAATATTTTTTTTTGTATTAAATACTTATAGTTGTATTACGTACTGCGAGATGATTCGATTTGACGCAATCGTTAATTGATTTTGCTGGTACAAACACAAAACGTGGATCAATAAAGCAAATCAATAAAGATACTTTAAAAATATTTTTTCAATAAAATACAAATGTACACTCAAACAATAAGAGAATGGCTAGCTAAAAAAAATATATTTTTTTCATAAACTTTTTATTTGCTAGCAGCTTGTTCACGCTAGGCCAAAAATGGAAATTGCCCTTTAATCTAAATGAGTCCTGTCGTTTGGGAGGCGATAGAAAAATTTTATAAAGCGAATTATATAACTACGAGGTAATTTCGGATATCATTTTAAAAATGGAGGTATTATTTTTGAGATCTACATTATTCCAGATGATCATAAGTGTTATAATTATATTCAAGAATTAGTCCTTTGTCTGAAATATTTTATTATTAATCATCAATTTTAATTTACATTAACATCATAAATAATTGTTGTACATATTTCTAAAAATGTTTTGAGCATTTGCCTGACGTAGGTTGCTAAGCAAAGCTTTGTTATTAAACATTCCACATCGAATTTAGCTGGAGTATAGTTATTCATACATTGAGGACCAGGGGTCAATGAACTGGTTAGCTCAGAGGTGATTGTAGACATTCACTTTCAAATTATACTGGTTCAGTGAAAGAGATATTTTTAAAAAAAACATTTATTTTAACAAGCCACAGAATATCAAATTGTATACATAACAGATGTAAATTTAAAACAAGTCCGCATCTATTTACAGATATAACTTTATTTCACAGATAAACAATAATTTGTGAATGTTAAATTAAGTGTCATGAAACAAACTAAATAAAATATAAAAAATAAACTTAAATACCACATCCCTAACTAATTGACATCTCTTTATTTCCATAAATACCCATCTGGTAATAATAATTTTTATGGTTGCAATTTTAACATACAAAAAAAATAAAATATTATACCATAACATATAATAATATATTTATTAATTGTGTTAATCCATTGCACATATCTATATATAATTAACGGATAATTAATCACAACATAACTACATGTGCTTTATTAGGAAGAATCCGTTTAAAACTAATAATTAAATTATCAAAATTACATTAAAAAATAAATCTTCTTCACACTAGACATCTATTATTTTTATTTACATTTCTTTATAACAATCTTTGGTTTCAATTTCACTGTTCTCAATTTATGCATGTGACTCATAACGAAATACATGCCAGGGAATGTGAGTACTAATAAGTAGACTCGTAAAAACGTTGGCATGTGGAAAGCGAAATTCCATTCATTGGGCATAGATACCGTAAATTTCAATGTTTCCTCAAAATATGGTATATTCCTTAAAATTACTATGGCCTCGCACATTATACCCAAAGGGTATAATGGTATCCACATAGTATAACGCAGCCAGGTCAATATATATATTTCTTTCTTATACAACTGAGCTATGTAGAATGGATATCTGGAAATGAAAAATATATACATCAGTATTTAAAAAATATCTTAACACCACATTTTAAAATATAATCTTATTATTAGTAGCTTTAACATTAAACTTTGATCTTCATTGTTTAACTATTGTCATTATAATTATTATGTAAACACAATTTTAGGTCACAAGCAATTATGTATGTACATTTAAAAAAATGCCCAGCTAAATAATATATGCAAATGATTTCTTTAATGTGTCCTAAGTTTTAAAAGCATAAGAGTCAGAAATCTGTGCAGATATACCACCAAATAAAATATTACTAGTAATTCATATAAAGTTAAACTAATTTAATAAAAGAATTTTCTTATATGTATCTTTTACATGGTCTGTCTTACATGTTGTGAATAGTTTTGGCTAATTGTTTTTACGACCGGCCGCCTGCCTGACATCAACCCTTTTTTTTTTAAATGTATTAATCAGTGATATCTAAATATTCTTAGAAAGTACATATGTCTCGGAAAAATCACATTGTTACTTGCCAGGATCGAACCCGCGCCCTCAGGCATGAGAGGCGGGCCTTTTAACCACTAGGCCACCACTGACTCTATGTATATGTATTTTAAATATTATTCACCTGACAATTTCAATAGTACTCCAAAGTATGAAAAGATAAAACACAACAGGTTTCGTCTGCATTCGAGGCTCTGATTCAATCATAACAAAGAGTATAAACGCCCGACCGCTGACTTGAAGAAATGGTACAAGTACACCACCCTGGAATATGAGAATACACATTTATATGTAGAATAACAAATATATACATTCACCAACATTAAAAAAGAAGTATTTGAAAATAGTAGATAAGATTTAGATAATGGAACTTTAATATTTTTGTATCTAGTCATTTATATTATCCTTCTAACTATTTTCTTTATGAGTACTAATTAGAAATAATATTGCATTAACAGGAATCATTGCCATAAATTATTTGATGCAAAATTAATATCACATTGAAATACACAGAAAATATGACAGATTGATTTATAAGCTAAGTAGTATATATACCTTTGTGTAACCAAACATAGGGTGCATGACCTCCAAAAACATCATAAGTTGTAGGAACTTCATGGCTGGACCGACATGTTCATAAGTATCGGCAACTGAATCATATTCCAATTTCGCATACCGTATTCCGATGACACACAATACATAAGTGTATCCAATAAATTGGAATAGATTGTACATAACTAGGTAGACTTTCTTGAAATCCTCTGAAAGGAACATATTGGTGTCGGCTTAATAACTATTGCATATAAAATACTGTATTAATATAAGTAATTAACATTAATAAATTTGATCACCAAATCTTATCTATTGTAACCAATTGGTATGATAAGAATTTTAAAAAGATAAATGGATTTTATTAAATAATATTTATCACGTAATTTAAGTGTGCAAAGGGCAGTATAAAGTGAAATATACATTAACAGTAGAGAAAAAATAAATATTTATGTTTCAAGAAATATTAATTATGAGCATTAATTGCTCAAATGGAATCTTCTTTTATGACTTTCAGTTCTGTATTATTAAACTTTTCTATATAATTAAAGTTATGAGTGTAAATTCTCGGTTTACCTTTCCGATATCCCATTTCTTCCTTTTGTAATGTATCATACAAGCCAGGGTAGTCTTGCATAACATTCCGTTCTTCTTCACTTTCCTGTCCATCCTCAGATTTCCATAGATCAAAGTTAATCTGTAAATTATTTATTATTAATTGTAACAAAATTTTCATTTTAACTTTGGGGTGAATAAGAGAATTTGGAAAAACTTTAGAACTATATTATATTGTGTTTCTAAGTGAACATTAATGATGACCTGATAAATAATGACAGGCAAAAGTATAACATTTGAGACAAAACCTCTCAGCATTCGATGGATTCACCATACATGTGTCAGGTCCATCGCTTTGCAGGGACAGGAGCTTCAACAGAGCCTGGGACTTGTGACCCAAGTGTAGGGTTAAGGAGCCCCTTGTCTAAAGCATGTTAAATACTCACCTCACTGTCCAAGTTCCTCTCTCTACCTAACCAAATTTGAAAAGAACCCACTAGGGCTGCCTTCAAAGTACTTTCCAAGAATTAATTGATGTTAGTACTTATGATGTAGGTTTTATACTCTAGCTTTGATAATGATTATTTCTAGATTTTTGGGTACCTTAAGCCATGCTGGCTTCTGTGGCTGAGCAGTGAGACGTGGCCACCAGGACGGCTTCTCTTTCTGAATGACGACATCTACTCTATTGTCGAAGATGCGAACTGTTGTAGCTTCGTTTGTCTATAAAATATACACTTCATTCACTTGAATTTTAAATTAGAAGATATAATTTAAAAGCTAAGCTTGATACGATTTTTAATATCACTATTTTAATTTTAATGTATCTTATATTGTTTTGATAAATTATTAATATTTACCGGTTTAACAGACGAAAATAAATCCAAACTAAACTCATAATTGGTTTCTCCGTGGGCACCGATACCTTTAGTCTTAAACTTTATATTATTATCGCCTACACTAATATCGGGTTTGATCACATTTTTTAAATCAATTTTTAGTGATATAGTTTTGTCTGTTTGGGCCCAATAAACGAATGGGCTCGGGATAACCATTATTTAAGAAGTACACTGTGTTATGGAAATATTTAACAATGTTTAAGTCTTTATAAAATAACTTATATTTTATTTTAGTAATAAATACCAAGTATACAATGTGATTATTTAAAACACCGTTCACAATTTTAGCGCAATAATAATGAGTATGTACTCGGTGGACGATGACACATTTGACAGCAATCGTTCAAATTACATTCCTAAGTCCAAATATTTATATCTACATAAGTTTTCTGTGGGTCAACATACTTGGAATAAGTTATTATAAAATCATTACTAATTTAAATTATCTTAAATTTTCTAAACTGAAGATTTTCACATATTAACTTTTTTAATAAAGAGATTAATGAAATTGTATAGGGTAATAAACTATGTATAAGTGATGTTCATTTGTTTTTGAGCATTAAAAAAATGGTAGATTATAAAGATATTGGTATAAATTATAGAAATGGGACTGGTGTCTACAACTGGGAAACGAAATGATTATCACCTGCCACTTCTTGACGTTGAGTATGAATTAACTTTTAGGGAGGCTCTTGGGGGTCAAAAACCTCTATCATAGTTATGCCCAGGAACTCAAATAAGAATTTAAAAAAATAATTACATGCCTATATTTTTTTTACATCAACCATTAGAACATGGGCTGGCTCGACCGGGGAAGTACCACCTTCTCACAGGAGATCGGCGTGAAGTAGTCAGTAATGACGACGTTTCGTCCAATGAGTGAGAGAGCCGGTTGCCCTTTCCCTGTTCCCAATCTTTCCTACCCGTTCCCTTTTCCCTACCTTTCCCATTCTGTCCTCCCCTCTTCCCTCTCCCCTCTTCTTCAAGGGTGTCAACACATCTGCAAACTATTGCTCCCTTTCGCATAAAAAAAAAATGTTTCCTGCCCTGATATCCCAGTTTATGTAGGGCCGCCACAACATGTTCTTCTCTTCTACAGAACATGTTGTAAATAGTCTTGGCTAATTGTTTTTACGACCGGCCGCTCGCCTGACATCAACCTTCTTTTGGGAATGCTTTAATCTGTGATGTGTAAATACCCTTAGAAAGTACATATGACTCGGAAAATGTGATTTTCCCTAATGTGTTAACTAATGTGTTAGTAGGTAGGTAGGCCCGGGCCAGGATCGCACCCACGCCCTCGTGCATGAGAGGCGGACCTTTTAACCACTAGGCCACCACTGACTGAAAAAAAAAGAATATCATAAAATAGGTACCGAGTGTGAAAACGTATAATTAATTTTAATTTTCAGACAGTAAGATATAAGTATTGTTTCATGTAAATTTAGTTTGGGCATTGAAGACGAATTAGTTATTTTATACATAGAAGCTTTTTCTCATAAGTTTCCTTAACTCTTATAAATCGGCGTCATATTTAAGACTACCGCCAAAACTTTACATACGATTGCGAAAATCATTTTTAATGTGTAAATTATACAATTTTTCTAAAAATGATTACAAAATGTTTGTAAAATCTTGAAGATATTATTCATCATAATGTTTTTCCCAATCGTTCGACTAGTGTTACGGCTGTATAATGTACGCCTGTGAGTAATAAAAAGCAAAATAGCGAGCGATTCATTCAGTAACTATGTATATGGTGGACGAACAAAAAATAACTCAATTGAAAAGAATAATTTGCGGGGGTGTAAGAATAGTTCAAACCTATTTGAGGTTCATCGAACCCAATATAGTTTTAGGGATTATTAATGAACCTACATTTTTCAAATCATTAAGATTCTTCAGCCTTTGAATATGGCTCTTTTAAGTATAATACTACTGTTTATTTTTTTTTGTTATACCTATCTTGAGTTTTATTTTTAATTTATTTAGTCTTTATCAAATCAAAGTTTTGTTTACTTCACAGCATCTGTGACTATAACTAATCGTTATTTTTTTTCTATGAAGGTTTGACTTTTATATATAAATATGTTAAGAACTTTTAAATGATTATTTTATAAAATATAATACGAAAAACAGAAACGTATATTAAAAATAAGTATAAAGTAACAACAGGCAATACATTTTAAAATGAAAGTTTTATTTCACTCGCAAAATGTGTGCTTACTCACATATTAAATACGTAAAGTGAAAACTTTTGGTCCCGTTGTAAGAGAATTGTACGAACGTCGAATTTAATGGAGTCAAAGTTTATATAGAGAAGTGTACAGAGCTGTTTTTGTTGTGTAAATTGTATTAGGGATGTGTACATTAAATAATTTAACACTTATAGCTCACAAATTACCATGACTGTTACACAAATATCCGCGAATATTCATCAAAAAACTTGTAACTAAATATTATCAAACATAATTGATTCCCAAAGAGAGTTGATGTCAAGCAGGCGGGCGATCGTAAAAACAATTAGCCAAAACTATTTACAACATGTAAGACAGACCCTGGCTAAAGCTGGGAAATTGCCAGGAAGAAAAAAATCGAACATAATGATGTTTCTATTAAGTTACGACATATATTTATTTGTTCAGATAGTATCCTATTACATATAAATTTTGGCTTATAAATTTAGCCTGTGTGACGTCATTTTAAATCGAATATGGTGGAATATCTAAGATAGCGGACTAATTGTTTTGAATTTTGTATACAATAAGTGCTTTAAATTATAGACCATGCTTGATAACTCTGTAAAATAAAATTTCCTTTCTTCAATTTAAGATTGTTTCCAAAATCATTTGAGAAGAAGATTCTGTTTCCATTCTCTTTTTATAAAAATAATTTATTAAAGCTAAACTATCGAATTAGTCAAAACATATTTGAAATCGAGCAATGTCATTTGCTTATTGAAAATTACCGAAAAGTATAGTAATATTAGATTTGGTTCGTTCATACATTATCTTATCTTAGATATGTAATGATAAAAAATGTTTTATAGGTCACTGTTTCATAGAAAAATTAATTCAAACAAACGTTTATATTTGCAAAAGGATTCCGTACAAGCATCGTAAGAGCTTTCGTGTGTTAATAACACTGCCCATTTAAGGGAATTATAGGGATTCCAATATTTACCAAATAGGTAGGTACTTCGTACAAAAATACGTAACTTATTTAGAGGAAATGTGTTTGATAACTTAGATAATAGCAAGATAAAATGCTCGGAATCCAGTAACAAATACCCAATATCCGTTGTGTTCTTGAATAAAGGAAGATTTCTTAAGAATTAACAAAGAATGCCTGTGTTTCGTTGAAACGCTGGACTGCTCTAGAAAACTAACCGCAAAGTATTAGGTATTTTTGCTGGAATGAGATTAAAAATAAATATCTTCCCTTGATCGTTTTATTGAACACATGAATAAGTACTTAATATAAAAACAATAATTATTTATTATTTTACGATCTTTAAATAAAAGTAACTTTTTTCATCCCTTTCTCTTGAAACAAATTTGAAATACCAGGTGGAGCGTCTTCTACTTTGTTGTTTGTACTTAAAATTGTGATGAAACAAAATTTTTAATTGTACCTTTTGTATTAAGTGCTTAATATGTTAAAATTAGCATTTCTATAATTAAGAATTATAACGAAGTATAAAAACTTACTGACTAAAACATTTTTAAAAACTCCAGACGATTATCTTGTGGGTCAAGTTATAGCTACAATTATTGTCGGTTAATTAACTGGACAAAGCATAAATTGCTTCTTTATTTTTAACCATTTTAACAGTGTAATCTTATGGTGTGTTATTGTACGAGTGTTTTTGATGTGATCATTTTTTAAATAATGACGATAGTTTTTTCAATAGAGTCAGTGGTGGTCTAGTAGTTAAAAGGCCCGCTTCTCATGCAATGTGATCTTCCAGATTTGTAATATGTACTTTATAAGAGTATTTAGACATCACGTTTAATGCATGCCCAAAGAGGGTTGATGTCCGGCAAGCGGCCGGTCGTAAAAACAATTAGCCAAAACTATTCACAACATGTAAGGTAGACATGCCCAAAGCTGGGAAATTGCTAAGTAGAAGAGATCGTTTTTTCAATACTAAGGATTGTTTTTTAAATAACGAGATTCCATTAAGAAAAATATTATAAGTAGTATTTGGTACAAATTAACTTTAAACATTGTTTCATGTATATATAATTTATATAGTTTTTTGATAAATAGAAACAAGAACAGTGTCACTGCTGGAAACATAACTAAGCTTGTCACTCGTAGCCCAAAAAGTCAGAATAATTGTGGATGTAAAAATATTTAAGCACAGAATGAAATTCAACAAGATATCCTCAATTCATCAGATGAATAACCACACAAACGATTTATAAAGCAAAACAGGAAAAATAATACGAAAATACCAGTCAAATGATGCATGATAGCTGTATTATTATGCTAACATTATATAATGTATTAAAAATGAAGGTTCGCGAATATTTGACGGTTTTCCTTATTCACGGTAACTAAGAAACGGAATAAATCTCATTTTGTTTTACGATTCGAAATACTTTTTTTTAAATTATTATTTCATTCGCACTGAAATCGTCAAATATTATGCCAATGTCAACGTTTTTATTTGTTGAGCGTATTATAAACTCGGATAACGTGTGTAGAAATTACAAAAGAGTTTGTCGAATGTAATAAAGGTCTTAATATACATTATTATTATGGATAAGTATTATTTGCAACCTGTTTAGACCACAAATGATCTTTTACTGTCACATTTCATATACTTAAGTGATCGTGATTGTAATCTATATATGCATATATAAAACGACAATATTCTTTTGTTAAATTTTGTTTAGGAACAATACTAAATGAAACAATATTAACATCTTTGTTTGAAATATTGCGCTTGTTAATTTAAATGAAAATAAGATCTGACAGTATTCAAACTCTAGATTGTCTGTGGTATGGTAATAATAACAGCTATTAAACCTATTTAGATTTACTTTCTTATTGAATTATAGTTATTACTGACGTTTATGACAAACTATGTATGGGTTGTTGTATGTTTGTATTTATGATTTATTGTAGATATCTGAGAATGCCTGTTTGCCTTCTTAACTAATTCGAATTTCTGGATACAATGAAATTTAATGTTTTTGATAAAATTTAGTATTACTCAGTGGTAGCCTAGGGGTTAAAGGGCTCGCCTCTCGTTGCCGAGGGCGCGGGTTCGAACCTGGCAAGTACCAATGTCATTTTTCGGAGTCATATGTACTTTCTGAGAGCATTTAGACATCACTGACATACGGTGAAGGAAAACATCGTGAGGAAACCTGGACTTATAGTTTCACAATTATAAGTTTGAAATCATCAACCCGTCTTGAGCAAGCGTGGTGATTAATGCTCAAACCTTCTCCATGTGAGAAAGAGGCTTTTGCTCAGCAGTGGGCTCTGATAGGCTGATGACGTACCTATAGATAAAATTTATATAAAATTCTTAGAAAAAATGAGGAATTTTATACTTTTTAACCTTTATTACATTTGTAACTAAAGCGAAGTTTGACATTGTTTAATTGGATTTGCTATTAGGAAAAAACTTTTAAGTGTTTTAAACAATTAAAGACTTTTCTGAAGATATTATGCTTCTTATATTCTTGAGCTGGTGACCGTACAAATAGTAATAATTATAAATATCATTATATATGTATAAAAGAAAGTCGTATTAGTTCCACTATTTATATCTCAAGAGCGACTTTACGGGTTATGCTAAAAGTTGGTGGTGAGGTAGGTTAGAACCAGGAAAAGGACATAGTATACTTTTCATGCGATCGAAAAATATATATAAAATTCAAAATCTTCTTATCTACTGTCTTTATAGACAGCTATACATTTCTAATACTCAAAATAAGTAGTTCATTATTTATTTATTATGAACAACACTGGCTTTTCAAAGACAAATAGATTTTGATGAGTAAAAAATTATCGTGTCAATTTGACAAATGCAATAAATTTTCGTGTTCAAAATAATCTTATAAAAAACATATATACACAGTTGTTTAATAATGAAATGATTGTTAAAAACAGTGGTGGGTTCATTGAGATGTAATTACTATCAGGACTGATATCCAATTATACGTAAGAACGGAGTAATCGTGGTCAATTGCTTTGTTTACAAGATTGTGAAATGCTATTGAAATGAACTATATATATAATTATAAAATATATTGATAATATTAGCAGTATTATTATTTTAATCAGTTGTGGCCTAGTGGTTAAAAAGGCCCGCCTCTCATGCACGAGGACGCGGGTTCGATCCTGGCAAGTACCAATGTGATTTTTCCTAGTCATATGTACTTTATAAGAGTATTTGGACATCGCTGATTAATGCATTCCCAAAGAGGGTTGATGTCAGGCAGGTGGCCGGTCGTAAAAACAATTATCCAAAACTGTTCACAACATATAAGGCAGACTCTGGCTATAGCTGGGAAATTGCCAGGTAGAAGAATATTAGTAGTATTATTTTATTAAAAAAAAATGTTGACGAAGACTATTATTTATACCCAAATTAACGATATGTGATACAGTTTAAATGATTATATATTCATTATTTATATTTTAAATCTCTTTATAAAATACGAAATATACCTGACACTAACAAGTTCAGAAAGTAGCAGAACTTAGTTATAAAATGTCAACTTTAAAGTGTTTCGTATCCGTATACTAAAGTTTGGTACGGTTCAACTGTCGTTAAATATGTTACTTGCGTCCGAATACTTTTGATACTCCAAAAGTTAACACTCCAAGCTTTAAGTGTTACTTTTAAGTTAGAAATGTTTCATTTAAAAGTTTATCCGGGATCGTCTTTCCATTCTACATGCAACTGGCACAATATATGCATTTCTTTGCACTTTTGAAAGCCATATCTTGAATAATCAAACAAGTTAGAAACGAGTAATCCGTATTCGAAAGCGAATTATCATATAAAATCTTTCGTTTAATTTGTGACTTTTATTTTGTAACTTGCATAATAATCGTATTAATAGTGGAATTTTATAATAATAGTAACTATAAGCCAGTATATAACTTTTGAATAACTTGAGGTTATGAATCTTTTTCGTTTAAAAAGTTTTATTTCTATAATGAATCTCGGAAACCGTTTTAACAATTATTATTACGGGATAATGTCTTAGTTTATTTGTGTTAAACTATTATTTTATTAATATTTGATTTTATGTTTCGTTTGTTTATCTTCTGGTTATTAAATAAGGAAAGTCTCGGTCGTTTTATCCACTTATATTTTAAACAAACATAATTTGAAAATTAAAAAAAAATACAATAAATAAAAAAAACCTCTACTTAGCGCTAAGTATTCGAATAAGGATCCTTATTCAAAATATTAAATAACAAATTTGTATTGAATTACAAAACTATGAATTATTATGTACATTTTTTAAACTTATACCAGTAAGTAATATTAACAATTGTCTCTATATCTCTCTCCGTTCCACCACCTCCTAAATTCAGGCCATTCGCTGACTTCAGAAACCTTCTCCTCATTGTTCAACATCTCACACAATTTACAGATATCTTCTTTGGATGAAGTCTCTTTGTACACGTAGTGGTTCCTCCAACGAAAATAGTCGTAGAACAATGTCTTGTTTGTTATTATTTCATACATCTTCTGCGCCAAAATTCTTGGGCCCAATAACAAACCGTCCAGGTAGCTCCCGGGAGGCAGAAATCTGAAAATTAAAATATATCATTGAACAAATATAAGAGGATTTTATACTGGTTTTAAATATAATGGGACTAAAGATGTATTATTTAAAGTACAGTTACAGTGTTGATTTTATAATTTTCAGCGTTACTTCCAGTACCTAATGTCCTACAAAATAGCCAAAGCCAGTTTATAGTTTCCATATACAAGTTGATACTTAAACGTTGCTATTACGAACTTATAATAGTTCAATATTATAATTAATTATAGTTAGTCATAGTAATATTTTTGAGGTACAGTATATTATAATTAGTACGGCAACTTGTAACAGTAACGAAAATCAAATGTTTTAAAAGAAACTAACATTTTTCGGATTATACTCCCGACGTTTCAGCTAATTTTCACCAACCGTGATCACTGGCAGACGAGATGTGAATTTACTTTGCATGTATGTGGTATATGTATGTATGTTCACTATATAATATTAGATCTCATTATAAAATGTTTTGTTGCCAGAGAGAAAAATAAAATATAAAGGGAATGATGCATACACGTATTTTGAAGTTATTTTCCTGAAAGTGAGATAGAATTTTTGGATAAATATTATTTCTGCTTTCTAATCCCTACTAATATTATAAATGCGAAAGTAACTCTGTTTGTCTGTCTGTCTGTCTGTTTACTACGCTTTCACGCCTAAACCACTGAACTGATTTTAATGAAATTCGGTACAGAGATAGAGTTGATCTTGAGAAAGAACATAGGATAGTTTTTATCCCAGACTTTTGAAAGGTTCTCTTGGAAACGCGATATAACCGAACTCCACGCGGCGAAGCTGCGGGCGGAAAGCTAGTGAGTTATAAAAACGGGAAAGAAGTTCAGTTGAATTCTTAGTTGTCATCACGCTTAACAAAATATATTTGTGAGTATTTTGTATTTAAATTGTCGTAATATTAACATAAAATAATTATTTAAACTGTAACTGTAAATTGTAACTCTGTCTGTCTGTCTCACACATCTACACCGCTGGACCGATTTAAATGAACTTTGGTATAGAGATAGATGGTACACTGGAGAAGGACAAAGCTACTTTAATCAAGATCAGAATTAATCCCAACACTACACGGGTTGTAGTGGCACAGAACAACTCTGATGTTCACGAGGACAGAGTCGCAGGCAAACGCTAGTATATAGTATTTTGTCTCAATTCATACAGTTTGCGAAGACTTCCATAATTATTTTACTTTCTTGTAAACCCATATCCAAGAAAAGCAACGTAAATGTATAATATACAGGAATATAAAATGTTAGCACAAAGGTCATTGTTATAAGCTGAAAACGTGTTTTTGTGTTGCCAATTCCACTAACAAAAGTAAAGGACTTCATAAGGATAAAAAGCTTTCTTATATTTAATCCTTCTCATTATTTTTTGATATTAAAATGTCACAAAAAGTTCAATCACAAATTCTAGCGCTTAAGTTGGGGCTCGAGTTCAAATATTCTGTATATTTATCAAATATTTGAAAAACAAATTGATTTTTTGAATTATTTTTATCTTAAACTTAATAAGACTTTTAAAACTATAAATGTGTATTGTTAGAGTGTACGTATATAATTGGATGTTTATATCAGTCTGCTAGATAATTATTTTCATCGTAACTCACAGAAACTTGATACCATACAACAACAAAATATATGAATGAATAATATTTTCGGATTACTACGAGTTTTTTATTATTTTAAACTACATATTCCCGACGTTTCGGTTACTTTGCAGCAACCGTGATCACGGGCAGGCGAGATGTGAATGTCTGTCACAGACAGTAGTACTCCGAAATATTAGTTTCATTTAAATGAACTCGCGAAAGTCTTAGACCTCATTAAAATTTCTTGGTGACAGCACTATGACCCTGTATTTCAGCGTAGATTTGAGTACTTTTCAAGTAAAAAATCAGTTTTCTTTATGTGAATTAACTATGTCTAATTTTGTAAAAATGAGAGTGGTAGAAGTATCACTCTAAACTCCTATATATATGTATATATGATCGATTGTTATGCTGTGTCATTGTTATAAAAACGTATGTACTTTAAAATATTAGTATTTACATAATGATGTGGTAAGATCCAGTAATTTCACCTAACAAACTAATGTAACATTACAATATGTCTACAAGCCTGTAAATATATGAGATTTTTTTTTATGCAGAAATGAAAATATTCTCAATTACACTGAGTATCGGATCTTAATAATTATATACATTTAATTATATCATGGCATATTCAATACAATATTTTAAAATCAATTTATGTTTTATTGGAGAATAATTGGAGGTAATATTGATAAATATTCTTGATTGACGAAAATTTGGTCATTAGTTTTAAGTAAAATTATAGTAGAAGAAAAATCCTTTATATAATAAAAGCATACATTATGTTTAATGCATATAATGTATAGAAGTATTGAATAAATCGTACCATTCAAAAGAACATATCTATTTTCTGTTTCAGTAATAGTCAGTAATTATTCCATATTCGTTCCTAATATTAGACTATATCAAGGCTATAAAAGAATATTAAATTTGTCATCGTAATTATACTTAAATAGTCCATTGTCTAGTATTTTTATAATTTAGATAAATGAGATATTTTAAATACGTAATTTATGATGAAATATATTTATTTATGGAGTTATTCAATACACAATTATTGATAATAGAAAATGACGTTACATTTTATGTGAGATCGGATATTTTGTACTCATTAGTAACCATTGATGAATTAGTACTATAATACACATACACACACGCACGCACGCACACACACACGCACAAACACTGACACACATCAATTTTTATGCTTATATAAATCTATGTATATGGGGTTGAAAAAAACGTGTTATTGATTTTGAAGGTTGCTTTGTATGTGTGTGTGGTATAAGGCATTGTAATATTTCAAAGATATGTGGGTTTCTATTTAACGAGTCCTTTATAAATAACCAAGAGTATCTGTCAGCGATATAAATAGCATCCATTATATAATATAATTGTTCCTAGTAATCTATATATATAAAAATGCATTGCTGTTCGTTAGTCTCACTAAAACTCGAGAACGGCTGAACAGATTTATCTTATCTTAGTCTTGAAGTGTTCGTGGAGGTTCAGGGAAAGTTTAGAAGCTGAAAAAAAATTGAATCATTTCCGGGAAAACCCTAAGGGCAGCCCTTTTTTATTTCCCATACAAACGTTTTCTTTGACATTAGATTTGACAACTATCTAATATGTCAATCATTCTGTCGCACTGTGTTATTGGAATAATTTTGTATTATTAATATACCACTTACAATTCAATAATCTCAGTTAGGAAGACAGAACGTTGTATGTCGGGTCAGTTATACTTAATAAAGAAATTAACTTCATTCAGATAAAAAGGTAACAGATATTTCTTGATTATAGGGCGGTACGAAGTTCGACGGGTCAGCTAGTATATATGTATATATGTATATTTATATCTTTCCCGAGATGTTTTTTCGATTCGTGAATGTAAATTTTGCATTTAAGTGATTTAAATTCAAAAGCAAATCTTTAGATCATGATATTAAAGTTTTTTTCGTAATTTGAATACGCAGATCTAGTTGAGAAGAATGCAATAAAGATTTTATTGAAATATATGAGGAGCGATAACCTCAGCCCCCAAGGGTGTTAAAATTACTTCAACCAAAATGAAAAACATAAAGATTAAATGAAACTAAATATATAGAAAATATCAAGGTTATACTAAGGGTTTTCCCAAAGAGGGTTGATGTCAGGCAGGCGGCCGGTCGTAAAAACAATTAGCCAAAATTATTCACAACATGTAAGGCAGACCTTGGCTATGGCTGAGAAATTGCCAGGTAGAAGAAGAAAGATTATACTAAGGGTATTTTATTATTTTAACAATTACTCCCGACGTTTCGGTCACTTTTTCAGCAACCGTGATCACGGACAGACGAGATTTGAATATCAAAATTGTATGATAAACATTGTACTCAATTTTCAGTGAAATTTCTCATGAAACGTAAAATCCTTGGAAATTAATTACTAGAAATCAATGTATTGTATTTGTTATGTTCTCGACATATCACTGCAGTTACGCGAAACGCGTAAATGGCCGTACGAACCAGAAGATTCCTGGTAATACAAAAGCAATTAGATGACATTGCTATACTTATATTAGGGCATTATATGTCTTGTTTATAAGTAAGTTTTAGAAGTGTTATTTTTATTATGTTGTTACAAATGGCGCCATCTGTGCCGTACTAAGTATTATATACTTTAATCCTTACAAATATTTTTATGACTGATTATAATTAATTATAATACTGAATCATTGTAATTTTGTAATGGCAACATTTAAGTATCAACATGTATTTGAAAACTATAAATACTGGCTTCAGACATTTTATATGACATTACTTGAAGTGACGTTGAATATTGAAAAACAAATCGAAACATATATAACCTATGTATATAAGTCTAAATTCATATTTTTAAACTTCGCTTTTTCAATATTAGATTTAACATGAAATAACTGTGACTTTTCCTAAATTATAATTCAATATTTAATCATAAAATGTTATTATTTCAAGCTTAATCTCATTATATAAACAAATGTTTTCATAATCAATATTTATTTACCTCGTGTAATCTGCAGCACCAAACACCACTGGTATTGCATCGTTGTTCAAAGCCGTCAACAGCTTCTCTGTCACGTAATCTTCAGAAAAAGAATTCTCCAACGAAAAATAGAAGTAATAATCACTTTTTATTAAATCGAAACACGCTTTAGCTTCAGTCTTTGGACAACTAAAAGTGCCACAGGCGCCGTAAACGTCTATTGACAGACTATATTTTTCAAGTTCTTTTTGAACTGAATTCACGAACATTTCTCTTCTGCCTTTGGAATTACAATGCGACACAAACCAGGCGGCTGCCTTCTTTTTTTTTGACAAACTCCTTTTTAATTCATCACTGATAGGATTTAACTCTTCCCGCCACTTCATATTCACAGACGGACCCACAATGGTACCGTTCAGATCGTAAATAGTGATATAGCCAAAACGAAAATCCGAATCCAATTTGTACGTCCAAGTCCAATTGAAAAAACCGTCGTAAATCTGATTGCAGACAGGGAAATTGTCGGGCGATTCCATTGCACCGAAAATGTATTTCTGTTTCGGCGAGCGATCTGTCGGCAGAAGCCAAAGATTTTCAACATCGCGTCCATTGAATGCGATCGCGTCGAATTCAGAGTGGTTCAAAAAATAATTGCTGTCGTCTGTCACAAAACAATTGTTGTACACACATTTGTTTTTGATGAACGCTGAATTTCCTTCTCCCATGAAGTCGAATGGCGCACTGAAACGTCGAGTCCATTGGAGTATGTACTTTATATCTTTGTTATTAACGTACGATATGTAATGCGAGGTCGCCCTTATTTCTCGTAATTTCGCACTGTATATTTGTATGAGTGAAAATGCGTATACAACTACGATCAAAATAACAAGCTTTCCTAAACCAATGAATCTTAAAACACTATATATTTTCGACAACATCGCGTGTGTCCTTGCGGCCGTTTGTATCAAACCTAGTAAAATCAGTGATATTATCTTCTATTATCGGTTATTCGTAACGATTCGGTCCTATCGTGTCCGAATATTTTACCTCCATACGTGAGTTCGATTATGACAATATAGATAACTTTCCTTGATAATAATTAATATAGTGTCAGTCGAAACTACCGTTGACATTTAATAGATGTAAAAATACCTTGTGAAAAATTACTCAATATAGTCGATAAGTAATGTATATATATTTGTCTTTTTAATATTTCTTAATAACTATATCAAGTAGTTGCAAATTGAGAATTGTGTTTTGGATATAAAGAATGTTCTATCGTAGGGAAAATTCAATTTAGGTTTTTCCTTTGAAAATATTTGCATCTTACTAAAATCTTTTTGGTAAATTATAAACAATTTTTTAAAATTATGTCATTATATTTAAAAATAAAATAAAATTTTATACAGAAGTGTGTCAATTGTTAGTTGTATCATTTATTGTTTTTTGAATTCATTACTGAGCTGTCACAATTCTTTAATAATGCATTCAGTCATTTGCATAATATTGTAATTGATTATATTCAAATTATACTCGATACCTTTATCTTTTGGACAGTTTTTCTTATTTTATCTAGTAAATATTAGTTTGAAATTGATTTTTATAGTGATTTGTTAAAATTATCGTGATCCTAATTTAGGTATCTTATTCGTTTTGTATTTCGTTTGATTTTTTTTTATTACAGATGTCTCACTTTATAAACTTTCTTCGAAAATAAATAAAAAAATTCCATTTATCTTTTTTTATTGAATAGGTATGCATAATTTACAAGGCATTAAATTTTATTGGAATATTCAGTGATCATTATATATTATCATTGTTGTATTTCTGTATTCAAAACAAAATTTTATCGTAAAAGCCATTTTTAAATCTATATTGACGCAGTTCAGTCATTGTTTTGTTCAGGTATTCATAATATATAATAATAAGCTTGGTTTATAAACCATAAACAATATGGAATATTTTTCCAAATGATGAATTTCCTCATATAGTAGATTCAGTGTATTTTTTATAAAATAGAGGTGAATTTGTTTATAAAAAACTGAACTTGTGTGTGTTATATCCTTCCAAGTTATATAGGCTGAGAGACACAAATACATATTAGCTTTATTAAATTTCTATATACTGGTCTAGAGATGTGAATTTAATATTTGACTTAAAAATTACAATAAATTTAAAAGTTTATAAACAATTTATTGATGTATAATTCCACTAACTTTCTCTGTATTTTTTTTAATTTGTACTAGACTAATAAAAATAAGCATAAATATGATAATAATAAATAATTCATGTGATACATTATATAGTGAATTTAATGTATAGTTACATAGCTATGATGCAATGAAGTACAAAATGGAACCAAATTTAGTATTTGCTTAGGCCAAAACTGACCGAGGTCGAAGAAGATAATGGGACATGTGTATCATTGTGTAAACAAGTTGATAAAGTACAGGCAATGTTTGAGAATAGCGCTGGCCTTACTTGCTGATTTAAGTCTGGTTTAATCTTTGTCTATCCTTTTAACCTTTGGTAAACTAAATAATAATCTAGAAAGAGTTTTCATTGTACATAAGAACCTTTATATTAGCAAAATTTTATTCATATATAAGTTTATCATATTTTTAAAGTGTGAAATTTCAAATAATAATATAACTATATATAGTAAAATCCTTTACCCACTGACCATTACAAATTTAAACTTTATTCAATATAAGTATAAAATTTAAATCATAAATAATGTTTTTTATCATGGAATGGGTATTTTTAGTCAGGTTTTGTATACCTAAGCATCTCTAAATTCTTTCACTTTTTTCTATCTATGAACATCTTTCTCCATCCTTTGCTAAGATATATTCCCATTGTTTGGCTCAGATTTCTTGTTCCCTTTTTCCATTCCTTGGAAACTCAACTAATTACTACATTTGCTATACATTTTTCATTGTCATTCCTCACTAAACTATACAAAATACAGTTACATTAGTCTCCTTATTCTTTGTAACACTCCATTGCCTTTAATTTTAAAGCTATCCATCTATCTCATAGTCTTATTAGGAATACTTCTTTCCATGCTATTTTAGAAGATTAAGTTGCTATCACAACCAAAGTTTGACTTCCATAAATAAAGCAACATTATACATGTTTTACATAAGTAATTTTATGAACTACTACTTTTTTTAAATGCCAGTGTTGCTAATTCTTTTGTCTATTACTTTAGAATACTACATTTAGTTTTTTTTATATGATAAATGCCAAACAAACAGATGGTCTACATCACGGAGGTAGTACCGTTGCCCATAGACATCTGCAAAAGTATATAGAAAATGCGTTGCACCCTTGATTGAGTCGGAAGGAGAGGAAAGGATGGGAAAAGGGAAAGGGAAAGGGCAACCGGTTCTCTCACTCATCGGACGAAACGAAGCCGTTAAAGACTATTTCACGCTGATATTCTGTGAGAGGGTTTGACTTTCCCGGTCGAGCCAGCCCATGTTCGAGCTGCAGTAACTTGACCACAGCTAGGCTCTACCAACATAAATATTGTATCATTTTTGCTCTAAAACACTTTTTTTCTTTAGAGCATTCGTCAATAATTTGTCTGCTTTTTATTAATTGTTAACCCTGTTTCTCTGATTTCACAATATTTTTTTGTAACATACACTGTAGTGTACCTACCTGATTATAAATAAAGCACAAACTGATTATGATAGGTAATTAATATTAAGTATGCAAAAGTTTTTATCGTGTGGGTTGTACAGAAGTGGGTGGAATAAAGTTTTGTACTTAATTACATACATACCTATAATTGGAATAGCATATATTTTAATTTTTGTTTCAATAACTTTCAAAGCCAATCCCCCGTTTTAACTAGTACCTACTATATAAAAACCTGACATATTACCAATTTTTTAAGTATACATATTTGTATTTAACGTAAATGTGGGTGTCTCAGATGGTTTAGAAATCCAAATTGGGCCGGCAGATGTCGCTGCAATCGTTATCTAGACGTTATCGTTAACCATACAGTTTTAACACACTTTAAATATTTCTCTGATTTTCACTCGCAGTCGTAATATGTACATAAATGTATAAGTATACATTAAAACTACCCATAAAATAAAATGTTCGTTTACATTATTGAAAGAAAAAATTTCTGTCGAAATAATAAGACATCTGAATGATCGTTTAGCCGGGTGGTTCAGAATACTTACATTATTATCCCATTATTAAAAGCCGTATATCGTAATAGGAAGAAAGTTGTTTAATATTTATATAAATAATACATAAAAAATGTATCAAAACGGATAATATTCCTGTTTACACGTGGTTACAAAGACGTGTGGTCATATGCGCAATTCATACATGAGCTTTATATATATAGTCTTAAAGTGGAAAATTGATTAAAAATCGTAGTTTCATTAACAATACTTAGCGGACACATTTTACTGGGCCATAAAAATATTTATGATTTTACAATACCTTGATGAGAGCACTAATTCTGCAGCTTGATTTTATATTCAGTTTTACGAATTAGACTTTATTAATAATTTTTTTTTGCAGATATTTTACGAATCTTAAGAAATATTTCTACTTACATGCTAGTTTGTTTGGCAAATTTTCTAATTTTTAGCATGCATGTATGCATTTCAAACCAGATAGAAATATCAATAATTCAGAAAATCGATAAAATAATAGAAAATAATAATATTATTTGCGTAAATATTTCATACGTCGTTGTGGCCTAGTGGTTAAAGGCTCGCCTCTCTTGCATGAAGGCGCGGGATCGAAACGTGGCAAGTACCAATGTGATTTTTCCGAGTCATATGTTAGGTACTTTCTAAGAGTATTTAAACACCAGTGACATACGGTGAAGGAAAACGTCGTGAGGAAACCTGGACTTACAATTTCCAATTATAAGTTTGAAATCACCAAACCATCTTGAGCAAGCGTGGTGATTAATGCTCAAGTCTTGTCCATGTGAGAAGAGGCCTTTGCTCAGCAGTGGGCTCTGATAGGCTGATGATGAAATCATTTCAAACTTTGCTGTCACAACAGAAGTGTATCAAAGAGTCAATGTCATTAGAAAACTGTAAGAATTATCTTTATAAAAATGAGTTTTAAATTACATAAAATAAGAGTTTAATTTGTAATGAATAAAGGGTACGATTGAAATATTATATCTAATAACACAGTGTAAACATTGATATTAGTCAATATTAGTAGAGAAAGAGCAATAATAGTAGTATAAACGCCATTAAAACATTAGTCAAATTCCTTCGTGTTTCCTACACACAGTATTCAACATAATAATTCGAACAAATAAAAACTTTAACAATGCGAATGAAGCCATTAAATGATAAAAAAAGAAAAAAAAAATACCGTTATTTTTAAATTAATCAATACTAAGAAAAAAAATAATTGATAGTTAAGATATTGTTCATAGATAAATTTAGTTAGTCATATAAACTAGCTAAATATGAAGAAAAAATGTTCCCAATATTAACATATAGAAAGTTACACTTGAAACTAATTTGTCGCTTTTCTTTTGAATTATTACACATTTAGATTTGAATCATATATACATCTCTTCAAATTTAGTATCTTTTTCGTCTCTTAGTGGGTATTAAAAACATCAAATACGTGTTAATAGTTTTTACAGTATATTAAGTAAAAAAATATTTGATATAAAATTATATTAAATAAATGTTTATAAATAAATAAATGTATCTGTTAATCACGAAATATATCCTAATACTTTAGAAGCACTATCTAAGGAAGAGGTTTTCTTTGGTTTTTGGTATAACAGTAAAAATCCCTAACAGTGATACTTGTAAAACTCTTATTCAGTTATATGTAAATAATACATATAACTTCATTCTTATGATAGAATAGATATAAGGTTTAAATTAACTCTATACTTTTACATATAAATTATCTTTTATAAAATTATTTTTTATATATATATTATTACACTAGGCATTAGACCTAATAGGACTCTTCTCACTACCCGTTTATTATTTGTAATATTTTTTAATTTTTTACTTCTCAAGTTATTTTACTCTATAACAATTGTCTCTATATCTCTCTCCGTTCCACCACCTCCTAAAGTCGGGCCATTCGCTGACTTCAGAAACCTTCTCCTCATTGTTCAACATCTCACACAATTTACAGATATCTTCTTTGGATGAAGTTTCCTTGTACACGTAGTGGTTCCTCCAACGAAAATAGTCGTAGAACAATGTCTTGTTATTTATTATTTCATACATTTTCTGCGCTAATTCTGGCACACCTAATTGTTTTCCATCTAAGTAGCTCCCGGGTGGTAAAAATCTGCAAATAATAAAAAAATCTATTAAATATATATAAATGGCATTTTTGTCGATCGTTATATTGAATATCGATCCTACTTTGTTAATTATTGCTAGATATACTTTCTTTTATTTGTATTCGTAGATAGTAAACATTATGTATTAACAAGATACATGTGTTAATATTCATGAAGCAGTTTCTAATATAAATTAAAATGATAAAATAGTTTAATACTATTACTGATTGAAAAGTGCTGGAACAATTCAAAGAAATATACAAAAATGCTTTATATTTTCCTGAGTAAAATGTCCTCTTCTTGATGTACGATTTCTTTTTACAAAAAAATTACCATTGCTTAAAACTGAGAAGATTTTTTCAAACTCAAAACTAAGTCATTTAAATAATTTTCAACACTTCGTAAGTCTTCAGTAAATAATTTATTATGTGTGACCGTAGCTAGCATGATACGCCCCTACATCAGAAAATGCGATAATTTACATAATTAAGTCAGCGAGATAGTAACGAGAATTGATCTGTGAATTCACATGTGGCTGTGTAAATAATTTGATTTGGTTCGTTCTTTGAATTTAATATATTTGTTTTAAAGTGATCTTTTTTTATTCTTATATTCATGTCGTCAGTAAATTAATAATAAAACATTCTTTTGTTTTCCTACTGTTGGGGTTGTGTATTTCTAAATGTATATTGGACCAACTTATACCACAAATAATGCGATCGTATATAAAAAACATAGACGCAGGCTAGACAATCTCCTCCAAGTTTTCGTTTATCAAATTTAATCTCCAAGTTTATCAAGTTTAATCTGTGAGGAAATAGCAATATAGTAATGGCAAGGTATAAAAACGAATACTTTTATTGGATTTCAATTTAGTATTTACTGAAAATAAAAGTTAATAAATGGTTATACTAGCTTATTTGTCAATAAAAAAAAAACGATTAGTTAAGTATGGATGTAAATCCTGATTACTCTTTCCAAAAATGCTTAGCTCTTAATTTGTTTTTCCATTATTTTATAAACAAAATACAAATCATATCTTATTACAACAATAATGGGAATACAGATGCCTTTGTTTCTGTATGTGAGTTATTAAGATTAAAACCACTTCTAGTATTTTTATGTTGTAAACTTAAACATTAATTGCAAATTTGTTTAACTTTTATTAAAATATATTAACTTAACTTTAACTTTTATAAAATAAATTATGGTTTATAGTTTTGCACTGTGGTTCCTTATCAAGCAAACAGTGGCGCTATATTGCTGTTGTCTAAATTCGACACAAAGCAAATTCCGACCAAGGGCATTTTGTGGTGAGTCCATGTCCTATGATATGCCATAGGGCAGCAAAGAAATAAATGGCTATGGTGTGCCATATTAGAAGACAATCTTGGACCTTTTAAATTGTGTTCTTACAGTTGTGGAAGGGAGATAGTTGAAAGAATCAAGCTTGAGTGGCATTAGAGAGACCTTCAGTATGTATATAAAGACAAACTAGCTTTTTCTGGTGCACACGCATATCGGTTTCCTTCAAATACATAAAAGGGACTTTAAATGAGCTGAGCTTGAGGATGTTGAACTGAATTAAAAAAGCCAATTTTCAAATTAATTACTACTTTTATAGCTTAGACTATACCTATTTATAAATTTTCGTGATATGAAAGATATTTTTAAAAATGTTGTGTCTTTTAAATGATAATGTTAATAAAAAAAATCAATATAAATTAGTTTCAGCAACAAGCATCGTATGATATATTTTTTCAAAGCAGTCACTTAATGAGAACTAATAGTCCGATAAGGCAGTTCAAAAAAACGTTTATGCTAATGATTACTAGCATAAACCAATTGAACGGAAATTATTGGCACTTAAAATTTTATTATGAATTAAAGAAATCATTAAAAACCATTGAAGGCTAACGAAAGTCTAAACAATGACGCTAATGTTGCGTAAATACATAAAAACATAATATTGTAACTCTACAGATTTTACTTATAAATTACAAGATGGAGATTTATGTATGAAAAACGTTAAAATATTTGTATTAAGTTAACAATTCGACTTGATCTAAAGTTAATGTATGGTTTGTATTCATTTCTATGCTTACGTAATTCTATTGAATAAGATTTTCTAAGAGTAACACAAAATTATAATTATGTACCAAAACATATGTACATACAAATGCTTTGTTCAATTTATTATGAAGGCAATATTAATGTAAAGTTTCATATCATTCCCGAAACTTCATGATGAAAGTGCTGCTTTGTATGTAGTTATAAGATAACATTTACTTATATTCATTTAAAAATATACAATTATTCCTCAGATTCCACAAAAAGAAGTAAAAGAATAGGAGAACATTACTCCAAATGATTGTCAAATTCATAAACTTCCTAAATAACTTTAATTGTAGTTTATTTAATATATATGAGGGGAATTTTTATTACATTTTAATTTTATTACTTAACTGCTAGTTTAACGATATAATACAATTTGAAATTATTTAAACGTGTTTATTATCATTCTGTTTGTTTCAAAAGAAGTTTGATACTGAGTAGGTGCAAGATTAAATTCTGAAAAGTCGGGTTTTTTGTTTGTGATTACGCATGTTTAAAATTATTAAATTTTCTATAACCTTTGTTTCTGTTATACATTTGGAAATTAAATTCTTTACCTCGTATAATCTGCAGCACCAAACACCACTGGTATTGCGTAGTTATTCAAAGCAGTTAACAATTTCTCTGTCACGTAATCTTCAGAGAAAGAATTCTCCAACGAAAAATAGAAGTAATAGTCTTCTTTCACCAATTTAGCACATGCTCTATACATTTTTCTTGGACAATTGAAATTACCACATGAACCATACACATCGACGGACAAATTGTACTGCTTTAGTTCATTTTGTAAAAAATTCATGAATATTTCCCTTTTACTTTTAGAATTGCAATTTGAAACAAACCACGCACCTGCCTTCTTTTTTTTCGATAGCGTATCTTTTAATTCGTCACTCACAGGCTCCAGGACTTCAGGCCACTTCATATTTACAGCCGGACCTACAACAGTGCCGTTCATATCGTATATCGTTATATATCCGAAACGAAAATCAGAATCCAGTCTGTAAGTCCATGTCCAATTGAAAAATCCATCGAATATCGGATTACAGATAGGATAATTATCAGCAGATTCCATTGCACCGAAAATGTATTTCTGTTCTATCGTACGTACTTTTGGTATTTGTAGATTATTTAGATCTCGCCCGTTGAATGCGATCGCGTCGAAGTCACCGGGATCCATGGAAAGGTGAGTCTTGTGGTCGATTACAAAACAATTTGTATACTTGCACTGATTTTTAATGAACGCCGAGTTTCCCTCACCCATGAAATTGAATGGAGCAAGGTCTCCCGACGTCCATTGCAAAATATTCTTCACGTTTGTTTTCATTCTATGAGATTTAAAACTGGTGGTCATCTTGATGTCACGTAACTTGTAATTATATGTGTACACTAAAGTCAAAACGCAGAACAATGCTCCCATAACAATTAACCGCGTCAAGTTGGTTATGTTCAAAATATTTTTTGTTTGAAACATATTTTCCGCCAATTGTGAGTAGATACGACCGCTCGCTTCGTTTCACCGGCTGTTTTTGATAAGCATAACTCAGATTATCTATCGCTATCGTTAAAACATTATTCGTCACGTTCTATTGGTAATTCTGTTCACCTGATTGTTTGTATACAATGTGCTAATATAACTACATATTAATATTTAATAATAATTCAATGTTCGTTCATTTTTTTCACTTCTTTTTTTGTTACTAGTTTTATTTTAACACATTAAATAAATAGAACAAAGGTTTGTAGTACAGAAATAAAGAATGAAAAGTGGCAATTTTGATTAGAAAAATATGGCTTTTACTTAAAATTTGTAGTGGAGTAAATAGCACACAAATATTTCACAGTTATTAGTAATGACGTTTAAAAGTGAATGCAATTGTGTTGTTTATTATATTATAAATATTTTATTTACATAACTATATAAGCATATATATATTACACATTGAGTGTTTTACCTTTATTCAAAGCAATTATGATAATACAGAGATAATACAACTTGAGTTCGGTTTATTCTTTATGTACCTACCTTTTGCTTTTGTTATATTTATGAGTAACGTGGAGCATTCATTGATATGAGTATATACAATATACATATAGAGTATGTATTGACGGGGAACTGGGTTTTCCTTTCGAGATATTGAATCTAATATAATCTTAAAATGAGTTAAGTGGACGGTGAGTAAAATTTTTGCAAAGTTCCCCACGTTTCTACGGTTGTTTTTCCCAAAATAATTCTTATCTTTTCAGTTTAAACCCAAAAGAAAAGTTTTCTTTTAATAACTTTCAGTTTTTTAACGTATGATTGCTAATGGTAAGTTATAGTTTAGAAGTGGTTTAGTCTTACGAATATTTTTGTATTTCCAAGTAATTTGTATTAGGAGATATTGTTTATATAATAATATAATGCTAATATATATATTAGAAATATTATATATAATAATATTACAAGACGAAAGATAATAAATCTGGAATTTGTCATTGTATGTATTTGTGGTAGCAAATGACATTTTTTGCATACAGACTTAATGAATCCTAAAAAACAAGTCATTGAAGAACTTAAAGGATCTCAAGGAATAATTTAATATTTCATTAATATCAGAGTATAGTTCTTAACTATAATTTTATAACACAAAAGTTTAAATGGAATAGAAAAAATTAGGAAGCCGATTTAAAGATTAAAGAGTAAAAGTGCGTGACAAATAATAAACTTCTATATTGACTGGACTGCTTACTACGTTATGGAGAAGGTAAAAGGTAAAAGGAAGAAGGTAAAAGGTAGAAGAAAGAACTGTAAGTAAGCGGAGAAATGATTATCCCTAATAATATTATAAATGCGAAAGTAACTCTGTCTGTCTGTTTGTTACGCTTTCGCGCGTAAACCACTGAACTGATTTCAATGAAATTCGGTACAGAGATAGAGTTGGCCTTGAGAAAGAACATAGGATAGTTTTTATTCCAGACTTTTGTAATGTTCTCATGGAAACGCGATATAATCGAACTCCACGCGGGCGAAGCTGCGGGCGGAGAGCTAGTATAATATAAATATACCTTAAATTCTGTTCGGTTAACAACAAATAGGTTATCGGTTGCTCGATAACTAAATGTATTTTGGTGTGTAATTACAAAGTTTAAAATCTATCTTAAAAGCATTTTTATGTTTTATTTTAATAGTATAATAATTATATTACAAAAATATCTGATATATAGATAATTTAATGATAATTGATTTAATTTAACTGTACTGTTGTATTCATATCTAAATGTATTACATTGGTTGCAATTAATTTATATATCATTAAATGTTATCTTGCACAAATTACGTAGGGTGGCGACCGGAGGTTCCAGAAAAACTAGGAAACCTTCTTATATGTATATTAAAATACGAATTAAATGTTAAAACTTATAACCTATACCTACAACTATATGATTGTTCCGATGTTAGGATGACAATGACATTCTATTGCTTGTATGGTGTAAGGAATCTTCTGGTTCACACGGCTTGGTGTTCGTTCCGCGGAGTCAGCGGCATCACTCGTTATATGATATTTAACCCATACAAAGATATCGCCAGGACGATGTTCAATTATTTCTTCATATTATGTAGCGCGTAGGTAACATACACTTGTTTTGGCAAGAAAGGATTTCTGTATCATTAATTGTAAAGCATAAAAAATCAAGATATTTATAAGCACTACTTGGTCAGGAACGTGTTTTATTGAAGAGAAGAAAATTTAATTATAAAACAATTAGTACTAGATCTCAGATAGTACATCAGTTAGTACATTTGTAAATATGTAAGAAATAATTGATTTATGTTTAGATTAGATTGATAAAAATGGTTACGTAGAAAATAAATTAAATGTTGTCTAATAGTAGGTGTGATAAGACCTTGGCTTGAATCCGAATTGCTCTCTTCCCTTAAGCCAGTGTGGATTAATGAGTATTGTTTTTCCAAGAATAGGTTTATTGTGTGTAGAATTGTGGAGGATGCATGTCTATTTATAGCAGTTGGAGTTTTTAACGCTTTGCATTTTAAAAAAATTGTTATGCACGATGGTATTCTCATAAGAATCCCTTCAAAAGAGGTCCAACCTCCTCTTAGACACCTGGGACGTACTTTCAGGAACGCATTTCATGATTTTATTAATGTTACAAGTTTAATATCATTGTCAGTTAGAGAAATTCGTATGTGTCAGGGGATTTTATTACTCAAAAATGTAATAAAAAAAGGTATACATGGATATAGCCCAAGTTGTTGACCTGTTAATAATAATGAAAAGAAAAAACTATTTTTTAAAATAGGTTTTGAATCGGAACTTATATTTTAAATATGTCCTGAGTTACTGAAATTTCTAAACTCCTACAATAAGAAAAGTTACTATGTCTGGGACCTCATGATTGTGATATGGCGAATAAACTTATTAGACTTAATTCTGGTGGTAGATGAAGAACAAATTTTCTATACAGTTCGATGCATTATACTAACCATAATAAGAAATGATAAGAATTTCGATAATACAAAATACATTTAACTCCATTAAAACTTTCACAAAATGTTTTTAAAACTAAATTCAGTTAAGTACCTATACAAATACTACAATTATAGATTATATACAAATACAATACAAATACTAATAGTTACTACATTTCTAATACTATGTTTAGGTATATAAATACTTCTAGAAAATATAATTCACTGGAGCATCTAATAAAAAACTATAAAAAAATATATATTTTGAGCATACTCTTAAAACAATAATCACACGATAAATTCATTCTACAAGACAATGCAGTAATCAACGTCGTAATAATCTGCAACAGGAGATATTACCGAGTATTACTCAAGCCCAGAGCAATGTAGTTTATTTCTTGAAGTAACAAGAAACATTATTAATTTCATACAGACATTTTCCAATAAATATGATTTTAAATGGATGGAATGTTATTGGAATTTAAAAAGTTTGTAAACCATGTTTAAATTCTTTTATACCAAATACGATTATTTAAAAAATAATTTTAAATTTTCTGCTTCACATCTCTTTGTTTATTTCTCCCTCTTTCCCTCTGTCTCTATAGAGAGAGAGAGAGTTAAATCAGACATAAAAAGTTATGATATAAACACAAGCATACTACAGAATCCAGAAAGTTAAGGAACTCATTGTAATGACATTTTACAAAATTTTAAGGGTTTAACAAAATAGACTTATCAAGTCATTTATAATACTTTTAATGTTATGTCCTAAAAGACTTGGATTTCTCATAACGTTGAATTACAAGGAAGTGTTAACAGTATTCGAGTTCGAGATTATACCAGCCTTTATATTTCATATTCATTATAAATTCATTCAAATTTAGATCAGTTAGAAGTTATAATCTTGTGTAAATGAGAAACCCTAATAGATTCTGAAACAAAATATATAAATTACCTATTCATTAGAAGCTTCACAACTTATTATAAGATATTAAAAGCGGTTTACGTAACTAATTGCTTGGTTATTTTAAAACGAAATCGTAGATTAATGATATTTATTGTTAAAAAGAAGTACAGCGAAATTTTAAAAGAGAATGATATTACAGCATCAATCATTACGTGTTTTTCTTATCTAGTAGTACCTTAATGTTCTAATTTTTGTCCAAGACGTAGTAGAGCCTAGTTGTGATCAAGTAACTACAGCTTGAAGATGGGCTAGCTCGACTAGCGAATGTTCCTGTAACAGAAAATCGGAGTGAAGTAGCCTTTAATGGCCGTGTTTCGTCCGATGAGTGAGAGAGACGGTTGCACTTTTCTTTTTCTCACACTTTCCCTCCCGGGACGTTGAAGTGTTCAATGATCTTCAGCCCTGTATCAGCCTAATATGTTTTGCGGCGTTCGGAACCCTTTCCCATTCGCCAGTGGGACACCAAAACCGACTTTCAGTTCATCCTACGGACACTGCTCTTGACAGGATTGTTATTGGACTATGAGCATCAAATATTCCCTCCGCCGCAAAGGTGGTATTCGCGACATCGTGATCCACCATGATCCCATTACGTAACAGTGGGCTCGTTTGCCCCTTTACCATAAAAAAAACAAAGGATGATTTAATAATGCGGCTGTTGTTGAAATTGATTAAATTTTTATTAATCTACATTAACTGATTTATTTTAGACAATATGACAAGGCTTGGCTTCAATAATATACAATTCTGAACAAAAAAAACAAAATAAAATTCATGTACTGAAAAACCATTCCAATCTTTTAATTCCCAATGAGTGTATTCCTACAGCTTCCAATGTTTAATTGACTATATCATCTATGCTTATTAATGTATCGTAATTAGTGAACTTGAAAATTAAAACTTCTGTTTTTGACATTATCTTATATACCAAATAAATGAATTTCTTCAACGTTAGATAACGGAAAGACGTATAAAGAAGTTAATTAATATTCACTGAGACTTTAGCATATTTTAAGAAAATGAAATAAATTTACTTTAATGATATATTTCAAAGGATTTTCTTAATACCATAAACGATAAAATGATCAAAGAGCATAATGACATTTTTTCATTTAGATTTTTGAATAGCTGTAACTCTCTGGAATTTAATTACTCTATGCCTTACTGTTAACAGCTTGTATCGCTTATCGATAATCCGATAAATTGCAAGGCCTTGATGCACCTACATTTGATACTGTATTCCGTTGTGGTTCATAACAAAATCTTACTATGAAGAATAACACTTGTTGTATTGTTCATAGAGAGTTCATAGGAAATATCCTGTTACAAAACTCAATTAAAACACGAGACTACCAGAGAGAATAACGAGTAATGCCAATATAAATCTACAACTTATTACCAACACAAAATATTATTTTTCTTGTTTAATGACCATTAATATATAATCACCATTAATTTCTCCCTTACAAACGCAGGCCGAAAAATATAAATGAATAAAAATGTTATTATAATTTGAGTTATTATATCAAAGCCTAACCTTCTAGTGAAGTAGAAGAACCTAGCTGTGGTAAAGTCACTACAGCTCGAACATGAGTTGGCTCGACCTGGGAAGTACCACCCCTTCACAGAAAATCGGCGTGATGTATTCTTTAATGGCTGCGTTTCCTCCTATGAGTAAGAGAGCTGGTTGCCATTTCCCTTTTCCCATGCTTTTCTGCCCTTTCCTTTCCCTCATTTTCCCACCTTTTCATCTCCCACTTCCCCAATCAAGGGCGACGGTACTACCTCCATCAGGTAGGCCGTCTTCTCGGTTGCCCCCTTTTACCATAATAATAAAATAACGCGAGTTATATAAAAAATAGATTTAATAAATAAATAAGCAGTGTAAGGCTCAATGACAGAGTAGAAATTCTTATGGTTCTGTTACCACATCTGAAACGGAGTATTTTTTTAAAGATCGAATATAATATTTCATCATTAATATGCAAAGTTCAGTTGCAAGTAATTTCAATATGGTAGGTAGAGCCAATAACATATCAACATTCATCGGAAAACGCCGAAAACCGTATAATGCAAGGTGAAAATGTTCTACTATAATCATTATAATTATTCATCTATTTGTTGGAAATATTTAATATTTACATGTAAAGATTTAATTCATAAAATACTGATTCTCGAAAATTATTAAAATAATTATTATTATTGTAAGTTTTTGTTGTAATTTTGTTTAAAGCTTTTTGTTTTCGCAAAATTAAAAATTATTTAATACTATAAAGGTGTGGTAACACTTGTCAATCAAATGCCAATCTAAATCATTGTGATTCATGGAGTGGGTGCGACACAAGAATTTATAATTTGATACAATCCTTAGGCGCGTATGAGCTTAGTAAAAACGTATTTCGACACATGATTTTAAATATGACACCGTTATAATACTTACATTTTTTATAAATAGACCTATTATATGTAAGGAAGATAAAATTAGTTTCGGTTTCTTTGTTCTTTTAAATATTTAAAAGAACAAATAACACGAAGTTTTATGTCACCGTTAATTAAGGTTACGTGGTTGCTTTTGTCATGCAAATCAATTATTAATTTTGTACCATTAAACCTCATTACTATTTTGTTTCTTAAAGAAACAGAAAGACATTTAGAAGAAAAAAGATTTAGAGAAAGGAAAATTATTATTGCTTATATTTGTTGCCAAAATTCACTAAATTCTTTATTAATAGCTCGTTTTTTGGACGATATATAAGACATTGTTTTATACACAGTAATTTCTGACCTTCTAAGAAATGTGTACAACATAATAAATCGAATTCCTTTGTGGAATAAGTATATTTTTATATTCGCTAATTACTTATCGCAGCTAATTAATATTCTTGGAACATTAAAATTAATTGCTGTGATAAAAAAACTGGAACGAAATGACATCACAATAAAATAAATTAGTTTTGTTACGAAAATATTCGATATCATTCGAAGTTTTAGCGAACTATTTTGTACAATAAAACACGGTTTTTCTGTACAATCAGGTCGGTATTTACACAATAGATCAATCCTGATTCTTCGTTCTTCATTGGATTTCTCATTCTTTGTTATTGCTCAATAGATGCTGATTTTTTTCGTAAAAGTTATATATTTTTTAAACAGTTATTAGAGTCGGGATTATATTTTAAGTTGAACAACTTACAAAAATCACAATGACAGGTATATTATCTTAAACTTTTTCGATGACAAGCTGTACGGGATAGGATTTAGCTATACTTACTTGGTTCCATCTTGTTTTGGCAAGCCTCAATGGGGAAGAGTACAATAAAACAGCTATTATGTGCCTTTTATGTGTCAGAGAGTCAGAAGACCATTTGCTTAATTGTATTATTTTTTCAGCGCAAAGTAATAATTTCCCCTTTTACTATAATAATATGTATAATCAAAAATACTTTAGGATGATATGTTTTTTAAGATTTTCAGAAAAGAAATTGGGTTGATTGGAACACTAAATTAAAATGACATTTTAATGTAAGTAGAAAATTGAATGTAAAATATTATAATGCAGTTATATCAAAAACCAAAAATTTAAATTAATTTGGGTAACTTATATTTAAACACGTATATACAGTAAATTAGAGCAAAGAAATAATATAATTTTCTTTGCTATAGAGAAACGCTATTCCTCATGTAAACATACAATAGCAATAATGTACATATATTGGTTAAACAGGGATTAATTTGGCTTTCTGTTTTCTCAGTAATTTGATTTTGTACTCTACAAATTCCTTACTCAATTCAACGAAATTTCAAATTGTTGCTTTGAATGAAACAGTTGTGCTGATGCTATTTATTAGAATTATTAACATCAATTATCAAAAGTTAATTTTAAGTTAATTACCTTCTAGTTTTGATCACGTCCTTTTTGATATACAGTATTTTGGATTCATTAGTAAAGTATATAATTAAAAAATGATAGCAAAGAAAGAAAATGTAATATATGTTACAAAAAAATAATAATAATAGCAGCAATTTTTGTCAAATATTTTACATCATCATCAGCCTATCAGCGCCCACTGCTGAGCAAGGCCTCTTTCTCACATGGAGAAGGTTTGAGCATTAATCACCACGCTTGCTCAAGACGGGTTGGTGATTTCAAACTTATAATTGTGAAACTATAAACTATAAGGTTTCCTCACGATGTTTTGCTTCACCGTATGTCAGTGATGTCTAAATACTCTCAGAAAGTACATATGACTTCGAAAAATCACATTGGTACTTGCCAGGTTTGAACCCGCGCCCTCGGCAACGAGAGGCGGACCCTTACAAATATTTTACATTTTTAATATATTATTATGTTAAACGTCTAAATTCAAACGCAATTTTGAAAAATAGCACTCAAATCTAAAACTTTGTAGTTATTTTATTGTATTTAAATGACTTTTTAAGTATAAAGATGTAGAAACAAACAATGTGTTTAATTATTTGATCAAATTTATACATTTAAAAGAAAATATACTAAACGATAGTATTTCAGTAACATCTTATTGTCTTTTACTCTTTTACAATATTAATTTATTAAATGTTAATACCATTTTGAACATTTTCAAAGAAGTCCCAGCGGGTTTTAGAAAGTTAGAGTGATCTTACATGAAAATCTCCACTCCGTAACAATATTGACTCAAAAAACACAACTACTACAATTAAACCATTCATTCGTCAATACATTTCTGAATATCACTAAAGAGGTTTGATATTATGTCTATTTGAGCGTTATCTCAACAAAAATTCTAGTCAGAACAGCAGTGCTGACGCCACTTGTCGTATGCCACTGTATACGCCAGTAAGTGTTTATTGTATAACATGTACCAGAATGTCCGTATAAATGATGCGCTCTCCTCCTTCCTTTAACTTTTACTTTGAAGTAAAGAAGCTTACATTCTTCATTTTCCTTTGTTACTTGTTTTTGCCTAACTTGGAAACTTTAAATTGCGAAGTAAAATTCCTTTATATGACAAGTAATTATAAGATAAGTTTTTTTCTTTTTTAGTTATTTTTACGGTAAAGTAACTCTTAGAAACAATAATTATCAATCATGTAAAATAAAATAAAAAAAATATTAGAGCAGTCTTCTATTGGGATGATGTTGATCTTGTGAAGCTTAAGGTCAACATAAAAAAAACAGGTGGAATAGGCTTGACTTGATCTTAACTCTCAGATTTAAGACAAGTCCTTCAAATCAAACTATGGTTGGTTCAATTAATCCAAGGCTAAGGTACAAGATATTTAGGCGTCCTTGCAAATTCGGGCCGGTCCCAGCACGGGCCCACTCTTCCGGTGACGCTGTAAAAACCGCAGGGCTAACAGCTATACACATTACAAAAAAAATCCTTGCAAATGTATGCAAGTATCTCATTTTGGAACACCTTGTTTGTAAGTAAGAATAGGTCTAGTCGTGTGTGTATTACGTTCACGTTTAGGAAATGCTATCAAAAGTCATCTCATGAATTTGAACTTCTTTTGGTGATGTGCAAAAAGTGTTATTGCTGATAATATAGTGGTTATAGTATTCTTGTTAGTATAGAAATTAAAGAGGTAAAATAACTAGCCTCTCGGTAATTAATTTGATATGCTTAGGAGACTGTGATCTGAAATTGCACATTTTAATGCAAGAAACAAATTTTTGGCAATGAATAACAAAACCGCCATTCTTTTGTTGTAGATCTTACTTTAATTCGTATAAAGTGATATATTTTGTCCTTCTTGAACAAGAATAAATTAATATATTTCGATTAAATGTTGGTATTTTTCTGTTCAAAACATATCATTGGAAGTTACGTGTCTTTATAAGAAATACAAGAATAGTTCTCACCTGTACCTTTCAAATCGTTGCATCGTTATCCCCTGTGATACCCTTGTATTGGTATTTCATTTTAGTTTGAAAGTATTTTTAATGTACAACTTCACTTAGTAAATAAAATATTAAGTTTGCATGATACATATGTATACGTAATACACAAATTACCTTCTAACAACACATCGATATACACATATAACATCAAAATCTTCATTATTTAGTAACATAAAATAAGATTTATTGACAGAAAAGTATGTACAATATCGTCAGATTATTTATTATAAATTCTTTAGAAGCTGATTGCTGATGTCTAAATAAAAAAACTTTTAATTAGCACATTTCTGTGAAAGAGAAAGGACTTTCTGTTGTTGAAAGACTGTCAAAGCTAAGCCACAAATTGTTCTTTTCACTTAATCGTTGACCGTCTTACTTAATTATAAATAAAAATCTTTTAAAGTTTCATTGAATTAAACTATAAAACCAGTTATTGAAGTTTTATAACAAAAGTGTAGTCTTTGTAAAATAAATCTACAAAAGATTTTAGATGCCTCGATATATTTTATATGTCTAACCTAAGCTATTTAAGCTCATAAATTTGATTGTACTAAATAAGATGCAGCCAACCCAACCAAGCTCAAAATGGCCTGTATTAACTTTGTTTCTTGACTTCTAAAAATGTCAATGAACAGATAATATTGACCGTTGGCAAGCATTTAACTCTTGAATATTTGCTGAAAACCAACATAATAAGAAAATTTAATGAAACCCTTTTGAAAACAGACTTGGGAAACTTTCAACTCTCGGCTTACACTTTGTTTGAACTTTATAAGAGGATATACGATGTGTGTTTTAAAGGTCAGTGGTGGCCTAGTGGTTAAAGGCCCGCCTCTCATGCTCGAGGGCGCGGGTTCGATCCTGGCAAGCACCAATATGATTTTTCCGAGTCATGTGTACTTTCTGAGAGACGGTAGACACCACTGACAGACGGTGAAGGAAAACATCGTAAGGAAACCTGGACTTATAATTTCACGATTATAAGTTTGAAATCACCAACCCGTCTTGAGCACGCGTGGTGATTAATGCACTCCCAAAGAGGGTTGATGTCAGACAGGCGGCCGGTCGTAAAAACAATTAGCCAAAACTATTTACAACATGTAAGGCTAAAGCTGGGAAATTGCCAGGAAGAAGAAGAAGTAGGAAGAAGATACGATGTGTGATGAAAATAATAATGGTAATAATAATATCTTTTAACATGTACTCAAATAACAAATTGAATATAATAATGTTGTTTAAAAATTGTAAATCAATCAGAAGATTAATCGTTAATATTTCAAATACTACCGAGATATTAATTTCCACTAAATTACCATTACACAGTTTGAAATTAATACAATAAATATTACATGCAATATATAGTCGATTTTTGACTGGTAATAATTAAAATATAAAGGTAAAATCCGCTCCGTTACTTTAACATGTATATGGCCTATTGTAAAGAGTTTTCTCTGATATCTTGAGAGAATCTAGAAATTGTTTTGTAATTTCGAAGACTTTTATTTTTAAGTTCAAGTTTAGGGAGGATAAACATATTTTATTTGAACACTGACTAGACTGAAAGTAAGAAGCGACGAATACTTTCGACTGAGGTCATTCATTCAGGGAGATGGATTTGTAAAAAGAAATAAGATTGGACCACTTATCTCAATTTTAGGGCTGGAAAACGGATTCATGCATAAAAAAAACGATTTATTACCGAAACGCTGAGGTCACTTGACTCATTTTGCACTTTGAGTTTTTTTCGAAACGAAGCGAGAAAAAAAATGCGGAGGTTCATCTTGTAGTAATACTATAGTAACATTTTTGGCATTGGATTATTTTAATTATATTTCACAAGATTGTAGAATTAATAGAGGGAAAAATTATATATAATCCGCGTTAATGGAATTATCTACTAATTAACAAGGAGAGAAACAATAAAACAGCTTAGAAGTTTTGACATGGAATTATTCATTATTATAATATTCGAAATGAACAAACATTGGCAAATAAACTCCATGGAACGCTTGCCTCATTAAAAAGTTTTAGATAACAATGATGAATTTCCACCAACATTTTATAATATGTATGTTAAACTGAATAATTAAATGTAATACAAAAGTTTATCATGACAGACCTTTATCGCTTGCAGTATGAACTATCTCTACATCACTAACAAGGAGTGGCAGTGGTTTTGACTGACCCGGAATTGTATTTAATGGATTTAGACGCTTTAAATTTTAAGGACATCGGTTTTCACTTAGGAACATTTTGGCTGTCAATAGTCAAGTTCACCCTCTTTGCCGTCAGGTACTTCACGACCAAAGAGTCAGTCAGTCTATATATAAATACTAGAAAAACTAGTTTGTTATAAAAATTAACAAAAGATGTTACAAAAATATTATCACACATTAATATTCTTCTATTCTTGCTGCAATTTTTATGAACGAAGATTTCAACTCTATAAAAATTTTAGGCGATCGAAAAATAAGAAGAATTGTCGAAAAAAAGTTTTCTTTTTTATGTTATCAACATATTAAACTGATGGTACTGTACTCCAATAGATGACTGATGAAGTAACTTTGTTTCTATGTTTTTAGCTTAGGTTACATAAAGTAGCTTTTTACCTGTTTAACTATTTGCTTTTACAGGTAAATCTCCTAAAAGGTCATATATTCCTATTTTTGTCACTTAAATACTTGAAGAATATAATAAAATTGATATCGGTTGTAACATATTTGGACAGACCTGTTTATTGTGGTAGATATTTATTAATTAATTTTCATTTCGAGTTAATACTAAAGTATTGAAGTCAGGATAACTAATGATAACTTGTTAGTAAATATTTTTTTATCATATTTTCCTTCATTTTTACTTAAGAGAGGACTAGTTTCACCTTTCACCTTTAAAAGGCTACATTTCACACTTTTATGTTATTTTGATTTGTAAATAGTAAGTAATTTAAACTACGAAGTGTACTTAAAGATTTTTCCAAACTTGTTTTTTTTACCATATTTATTTTTATTAACACAACATGTATTCCTAAGGAAAGCAGTTCTAAATATAAGTTACTTTTTAAAAGTTTTGATATAATAACTAGGTTTTTCTATTCTATTAAAATATACAATTTCCTGTGTGTTATATATTGATTTCATCTTAAGAATATGCTCCTATTGTTATAAATAATGAGATAAGTGTTCCTAAACTTCGTTTCTCTTCTTGTTCTTCTACCTGGCAATTTCCCGGCTTTAGCCAGGGTCTGCCTTACATGTTGTGAATAGTTTTGGCTATTTGTTTTTACGACCGGCCGCCTGTCTGACATCAACCCTCTTTGGGAATCAGCATTAATCAGTGATGTCTAAATATTCTTAGAAAGTACATATGACTCAGAAAAATCACATTGGCACTTGCCCGGGCCAGGATCGAACCCGCGCCCTCATGCATGAGAGGCGGGCCTTTTAACCACTAGGCCACCGCTGACTTAAACTTTCTAACCTTCGTTTCTAGACATATTAAATAACATTTTTAGTTTACAGAAGAAACATTTAAATTTCGTTTATGTAATAAATTTAATACTAATAATAATTTATCTGTTTCAGTTATTTATTAGAAGTATTCCATTGTTTCACATAATAATTAATCAAAAGGACTATAAAACAATGTTACTATTTTGTTTCATATATTTCTTAAATAAACAAATTAAGTAAAAAAAACACAGATTTATCAACTTTTATTTATTCTTCATTAATAGAAAGAACACAATAATGCTTATTTTTATTGAATAGATTAAAAAAATAGTAAACTGGGCCTATGATTCTAAAAATAAATAAACATTGATAATTTTTATAATTCTTTGATAAAAAAAAGATTATTTAAGATATAGAAATTTAATTTATAATAAATTTTAGACAGCTGTATATTCTCCTGGAATATCGTATGTTCGAGACATTAATTACGAGGAAGTCTCAGTTTTACTTACAGAATAATTAATATAAGAAGAGAATATTTAATTATAAGGTTTTATTACCATCAAATTCACTGAAATTTGTATTTTGACGTTATCCTGTCTCGAACTAAAATTGAGCTATATTTATTTTATTTCAATTTGTTATTTGTAGATGTATAATTTGATTGTTTAAAAAGGAGTTGTGTAGAATAGTTAGTGGGGAAAGTATGACTTATTGACAACAGTTACCCGTGAATTCATCAGTATGAGTAATCGCGTTCCTGGAACCATAATACCATGTAGTACTATATCAGAAACTCTAGCATTCCTGGCAGTTTTAAAATTCATTCATAGCAGAAAAATAGTTATAGGTACTTTTTGAAAACATCGCTTCAAAAATGAAAGGAAATTCTAACAAAACTCTCATAAAGCTGATCTGCTAAAAGAGATGTTTCATGGAAACTAGCTTAAAACTGCAAAAGTTGGCATTCTTTAACCTGCCTCGTAAAGTCAGAAAGCGCAATTCGAATATACAGAAAAGTTGGTAATGCATGGTCTATAAATAAACTAAAAACGTTACAAGTGGACGTACTAATTATATTATACGATAATCCTTAGAATTATTTTTATGAAGTATATAATTTATTATAATACTGAACCATTACATATTTTATTTAATATTTTCATAATTTATGTAATTTAATATTATAATAATTTTGTAATGGCAACATTTAATAACTTATATTTGAAAACTATAAATATTGGCTTTAGCGATTTTGTAGGACATTACCTACTGCAAGTAACGCTGGACATTAAAAACAAATCTGAAAATACCTCGAACACGTTGTTTGCTATCAGCTAAAGATTGTATACATGTGATCTTGAAAATCTTGGAAACGAAGTAAATCTTAAAGTTATATAATTATTAATTGAAATCGTATTTTAATAGATTATTAAAAATAATTTCTATTTTAACATAAAAAATATATAACATGATAACTGTTTATATATATTAGTATTTTTATATATACTCGTAATTTAATATAGAAATATATAAACACATTTTAACTTAATTGTACATACATATATGAAATCAGTCAAGCTTAAAAACGTCTACAGGGTGACTCGTGAATTACTATCAATATTTAAGGAGCATACTCGGTACATGATTCTCATTCGAATTATGTAAAAAAAATAGGTACTTAATTTTTGACCAAATTTCCGTATAAATAAATAAATTGTGGACACGTTCCAAGTGTGGACGCGTGCGGCGGCGTGCTGATACAACACCACGCCGCGCGCTCGAGTGTGTGTGTGTGTGTGTGTGTGTATACCTAATCTGTAGGGTGTTCATACGATGCGTAATTAATTACATAACTTTTGGTTAACTTTACTTAGAAGTTTATTAATATTTATGTTATATTAATTTTTATTTTGTCATATATGATCGTCAAATATCACGTCCTCAAATATTGATAGTAATTCACCAGTCACCCTGTATAGGTTTCATACTATAGTCAGTTTAATTTTGTTAACTAATACAAAGTTACGTTTTTATTACATATGCCTTCAAAAAGAGGGTAAATAGGCTAATAATGAGATAGTGTATTCACCACCTATGATTTCATTTCCAACTGTCAATGAGTAGAATGATAGTCAAGCACTATCCGGTCGAATAAAAAACCAGTTATGTGTTTTTATTATCTGTAAAAGTCCTTGTCTCTAAATCATAGCACGTTAGACAAGTTTCATAAACAATACACAAACATTAAGGATGTTTTTAAACGGTTTAAAAAATAAGATTCCTCTGAAAATACAAAACAAATGTTCATATAGCCTTCTTGCTTTTAGATATTAAAAACTTCGGTATTTTTGACTTTGATACAAATTGGGAAAACTAGATAATTAACACGTGTTTTTAAAATATAATAAATACGAAGTTGTCTATAATATCTCAAGGTATATATTATTGTAAAGAAAAAACTTCTGTTTTGACTTAAATTTATATATGAATGTGACTAAAGCAAAAGGTGATAGAACTATAATTATAAAGTGGAGGATGCCTTTACTTCGAGTGTGTTTTATGAAATACAATTCTTTTTAAACCGATATTTTAAAGTCAATTAGACGTCTAAATACTCTTCACTCTAGACGATGCTCCTTCAGTTTCAAATTAAATATTTTAAAATTGTAATATTACAGTCGAGAAATTATAGAAATGCGAGAAGGAACGTTCCTCAATGAAAATGTTATTTTAAATTATAAGTGGAGTGAAAAAGTAATTTTTGTTTTTGTAATTCATTATGAATATTATATTTATTATATTATTAAGTGAAAATTATAATATACAAACACTGGTCCTTCTGATATTAATTGGTGTAGTCACAAAATAAACCTCTAATATAAAACACATAAGTTTTTTTTCTGCTGATTTCGACCCTAGAAAAATCGCTTTACTCGATTTTCAGAAGGTTATTTATTTATGTGTAAATAAATATTACGGTTCACATATATGTTGATTCATTCAAACGATGTCACTTTTACACTTTACCCTGCGGCAAAGCCTTTGATGTCTCAAAAGTGTCACTGTGCTGTATAATTTTTTTTATTTTATTTTTACTGTAATGGATTACAGAAAAATTGGGATTGTGGTTTTAAAACGCTTTACTATTTGTTTACGATTTACAAGCTAACATTTTCGAGTATATTACTTTTAGTAAAACTAAGGGTTTCTGATATAAGAAAGTTTTTTATATTTTACAGACGTTTTGGTTACTTTACAGTTTACAGCAACCGTGATCACGGGCAGACGAGACGTGTCTGTCAGTTAGTCTTGTTATTTTTTAACTACGGCCAACGATTACTTAATTTTCTTAATTATAAATGATATCGGTATAATATTTTTCTAAAATAGTAACAATGCGTAATATCCGAATACCTTGGTTTCATTTCAATATTGGAGTCAATTTCTGATCTCTGAATACTAATATGTACGCAATCTTATAACAAATATCTATTAATAGCGGACACTGATTTGAATAATTTATTATAATTGTCGCTGCACATTAATTTGAAAAGAAATACATATACAATATTTTAAATGTGTAGATATAGAAATCCGTTGTTATTGGGTTTCAAAGATCGTAATGATAAGAAGTACTTACAAAAACAATAGGTAAATAATGTACATATTTTCATGGTAAGTAGAAAAAGTAAACATATCAATATTGTTATAAGAAGTTATATTCTATGAAGGTCGGTTGAGGGGTAAGAAATATCATTCGCAATATTACTTACTACATCTAACATAATATATATATATATATATATATATATATATTACGTAATATCGCTGGAAACTGAAAATATATGGAATATCAAATATTTAAGACTAATTACTATCGATTTTCAGAATAGCGTCCTCAAGACAAATATTATTTGAACTTTGTCTTTTCTTTTCTCCTTCACAAAACTATGTAACCAATTTCCATCTCATTGGGTCTACAGAATTCTACAAAGTTATAGAAGGCACAATGTATTTGGCGTGTGGCCATCGTGACGTACATGTAAGGCTTGCTTTTGATCTATCTAACAAGTATGCAGCTCTGATTTTTATTAAGTCTATAGGTATATATATACGTAGTGTGCCTTCTTCTCTTGTGCCTTCAAATAGAAGTTAACTATTGTCTAACAATTTTTAATAATGATTGTTTATTCTTTTACGATAAAAAAGTTATAAAATCTGTTTCAGGACACAAGATATTTGAAAACTGAGTGTAGTACTTCAGTTATAAGAAAATTTGAATATAATATTTCCTTGAATGAGACTTTTAAAGTAATTTTATAACTCCATTAGTCAAAGCGTCACACAATAATTGTTTTAATGGTAAAAGGGGTCAATATTTCTAAGTAACTTGGGCTTTTATTGCCAATCGATTTTCGATAATTGTATTAAAATAAATTTATTGAATTTAGCTGTTTTCATTTTGTAAGTATAGTTTTCTTATCTATTTATGTTCTTTGTAAAATAGGTTACATTAAAAGAAAAATGCATTCATTATAAAATAATAATAATAGTTATCCCATAAACGACAAAAATATTTTATTGTTGTTAAAACTACCATCACGATGCCCCATAAATGTATAGTAGATTCCGATGTATTTGATATAATAAATTCCTAAAATAAAGAAGAGTTAGGAAATAGCTTCATACTGAAAAGCATTGAATATAAATTTTACAAAACAAAATCTATTTCGCTGCCAATTTTTTCTTTTATTTCACAATTGTTTTATGTAAATTGAACAACAGCAAGAGAATATTATCCTTCCCAGAGAGGGTTGATGTCAGGCAGGCTGCCGGTCGTAAAAACAATTAGCCAAAATTTTTAACAACTTGTAAGGTAGACCCTGGCTATAGCTGGGAAATTGCCAGGAAGAAGAAGAAGTAACAGGATATTATTATTTTAATTTAAATATCTTTCACAATCTTCAATTTATGGATAACAGATTTCACAAGTTATAAATAAACCTAAATTTAAATAAATGAACAGTTTCTGAAATATAAAATCCTAAATGAATTTCTGTTTACAAGAAATATGTATGTATATGTATGTATATATTAAAAGCATAATATTAAAAAAATCCGTCTTACAATAAGGATACAGTTACAATTCATCTTGTAATTTAAAAATATATTTGCGTATATATCTATACCAGGAATAAATCTAGTAATTAATGATTAATTTATTTCGGGAATAAGAATGTAGTCTAGACAACAGTAGTAGATAATTGAATAGAAAGCTACATTATTATAATGCAATAATATATTCGTTTCCTGAATTATTTTTGTAAATAATTTTGTACTAAAATAACCTTAAAGTAGTCATCGTCATCATTAAGGGGGTAAATAAGTAAAAAATGTAACAAGTATTACGTACGCGCTAGATATGAAGATATAAATGAACATCGCCGGGTCGACATCTTTGTATGGATAAAATATCATATAACGAGTGATGTCGCTGACTCCGCGGAACGAACACTAAGCCGTGTGAACCAGAAGATTCATGATACCATACAAGCTATGGAATGGTGATGCTATGCTAACATCGGGCCAATCATGTACTATTAGGTACTAGCTTTCCGCCTGCAGCTTCGCCCGCGTGGAGTTGGGTTATATCGCGTTTCCAAGAGAACCTTTTAAAAGTCTGGGATAAAAACTATCCTATGTTCTTTCTCAAGGTCAACTCTATGTCCGTACCCCATTTCATTAAAATCTGTTCAGTGGTTTAGGCGTGAAAGCGTAACAGACAGACAGACAGACAGAGTTACTTTCGCATTTATAATATTAATAGGGATAGGTTATAAGTTTTAACATGTAATTCTCATAATATATACATATAAGTAAGTTTTGTATGTTTCCTGGAACCTCCGGTTGCCACCCTATATAAGTCAAGGCACAACTATAAAGTAAACTAAATGTTTTATTCATGAACATTATGACAAGAAGATTCATTGACTGAACTATATTGGATTCCATTCTGTATTACATTCATCATTTTGACACATGTGAGAACATTGATGGATAAAGACGATGACAAACAGAATAATTCAGACGCTTTGAGATAGAATGAAATTTAAATTTACATTTAAATGTATAAATTTATCAGGAAATGGGGGAATCGTATTTAATCAAACACGTTATTCATTAGCATGACCAAATTTTTGATAAGACTATGATTATTTTTTATCACTTTAGTAATGTTTGTAATGAGAGTGATGTTTGATAAACAATGAAACAATATTATATTATATGGATTATTCTTAAACTACATTCAAAATTTATTTATTTCTTAGGAGCCTAACTAACTCTTCTAACTTGGGTTGGTTCGGCCGGGGAAGTACCACCCTCTCACAGAAGATCGGTATGAAGTAGTTTTTAATGGCTGCTTTTTGCCGATGAGTGAGAGAGACGGTTGTCCTTCCCTTTTCCCTCCCTTTCCTCTCCCTCTTCCCTAATCAAGATTGTCAACGAATACGCTAAACTATGTTGCCGATGTCCATGGGTTACGGTACCACCTCCATCACGTAAGCAGTCTGTCTGATTGCCTCCTTTAGCAAAAAAAGTACATATATCCCTTCTCAATTTGTAGAAATTAATACATAGGTATTACGAGAAAGTTTCAGTTTTTAAAAACAGAGGATTACTATTAGCTCAATGGTATTCAAATAATTAGAAATTATGAACACATTAAATACACATTTAGAATGAAACTTATTTTATTACATACTACACTCATTTATTCCATTATTTTAAATCTTTTACTGCGTTTAGTTCACTTTCAAGCAGCGGTAATCAAGATCAATTTTATCTCATTTGACTGCGTAGGGTAAAATATATAAATAGAACAATAAAAGCTATTAATTTGCCCGAAAAACGTAGTCAATTTAAAATTACTACGAATTGTAAATTGGGATTTTTAAGAACAATTTACAAAGTAAATAATAATTCTACTTTTTTGATATAATTGGCACAAAGCGAATTTTGATCAATAAATAAATATGAATTCTCGTAAGGCGTATTGTGATCATTTTACTGTGAGTATTAATTAAGTAAATGTTGTAAAATATATATATTTTTAAAATTGCGACAGTACAAACAATTAACAATTTTCGTCAAGTGTTTACTAAACTTGTGTTATTTCATTCTTTACTTATAATAAATAATCACATAAATATTCACTATTTTGACTTCCATGTAACTAGGTATCTGACAATAGGCTACAGTTTATTTTTCTGTGTCAAATATGTCTTGATATTATTTCCTCTTAGTTTTTTATTTATTCTTATTGAATACTATATGAGTTGTGATGTTCATGACTTCGAAATAATCATCTAACTGTGAATTTCAAATATATCGACCACAAATTAAAAGGGACATTAAAATTCCAACAACCAAACGTGCCTATATAATTTCCTTTAGTTTTCCTGTGATACTCGGCTTACTCATACAAGTAAGTAAGTGTAAATTTAACATTTATGAATAAGTCATGTTTGACTTAAACTCTGAAATAGCTTTGTGATTAAAATGATATGAATCTTGTTCGAGATACAGTTTGAGTCTTGTTTTCAATGTTCGGAGTTGCTTTCCGCATTGACCTGACTGACTGACTGAAAATGACTGAAGCCAGTATTTATAGTTTTTGGTGGTGTCTAAACACTCTTAGAAAGTACATACATATGACTCGGAAAAATCACATTGGTACTTTGCCAGGATCGAACCCGCGCCCTCGTACACGAGAAGCGGACGTTTTTAAGCACTAGGCCACCACTGACTATGGATTATAGTGTATTATAATTAGTACGTCACAGATGATATGTAAATATAATTAATTGTAAAACGTTCGTCAGTTTTAGCCAATCGCCTTAATGAAATTCAATTTGTATTAATACTAATTAGCCTTTCTTAATTTTCTCGTTTAATGAAATAAACTTGAGGATAATTCATAATAAGATTTTACTTACAGAAGTATTTACAAAAATAAGTTCGTTTATTTCACTGATTGAAATGAGCATCGTCGACCATAATTGAAAAAACAAACCGTCATACTGCGTAACAAAATAAAAAATCTTTATGTTCTATATTTTTAAGTTAAACCTATCTTTTCTTTTAAATTGACAAAAATAAACAAGTTAATTTTTAGAAATATTTTTATGTTAAGAAATATAAATAAATTTATTTTAATAAAAGTGTTTTTATTGTATTTAGAATACTTTGAATATCTTCTAACGAACACAATTAAAAATATGTAACATATGTATATGTCGGATCTACAAAGACCCTTGTGGTTTTAAAGTAATAATTGCCAAATCAAATTGTTTGATATTTTTCCCCATTACAAAACTATTTTAATTGTGAGATAAACATTCTGTTTGTGTTATATTGTTTATATAAATATGTAAATTTATTTGTTTTATTATACAAAAATATTTATTTAATAAAAAATAATGATAGCAATTTTTATATAAATTTATAAACGTTTGCAAGAGCCTGGTAATTCAAATTTAGATTCAGGGTGAAACTTATGATAACAATATTATAGATATTAATATACCTAATAAATTTATTTCAAATAATATAAAAAACTATAATAATGTAATGTTATTTTATATATTTTATAGCAATAGAAAACATACACATTTTATTATTGTGAGAGCAAAATAAAAACCAATCTAAACAAAAATGAGATAGCAATTCGACATCAATTCTTTTTATATTCAACACGTTATATTTGATTTATATTTTTTGGGTCAAGATCACAGGAATATAGAATATATTTCTTTAGTTCAAAGGATGCTCTAAGAAAATATACATTTATATATAAAAGTATTATCATCGAATAAATTACAGTAGTGTATATACCTAATAAGCTCGGAAAACTTCTTGAAATGTCAGTTCTCCAACACATCACACAAAAGAGTTAATAGAATTACTTATTCTTCAAAATATGCCCACACAATACGCAAATACATATTTTGTTATAATTTCGCCAAATTACACATTCCAGTAAAATCATCAGAATCTTGTAATAAAATTTTCAGAGACAAAACCTCTTAGCATTCAATGTATTCACTGTGTGAGTGCCGGGTTCATCTTTGTAGGGAGAGGAGCTTCAACAGTGCCTGGGAATTGTAACCCAGGTGTAGGTTTAAGGGGGCCTACTCTAACACGCGTTAAACGCTCACCTCCACCGTCCACGCTTCTCTCCCTACCTAACCAAATTTGAAAAGAACATTACATGAATCATATTAAACTGAATTAAAAACGACATTTATCATTATACGAATTAACCATTCTATTTGCTCTGTATTTTCTTGATAAACTGTATTTTCTAAAGTATTAGAATAAGAGTTGTAATAAAAAAATCACTCCTATCATTTCCTTTAAGCTTTTAGTTCTCTGAACTTGAGGTTGTTATCTAGTTTCTGATAAGGAATGCTTCAGTCACAATCTGCGCTCAAACCCGTAAAGTTAAAACGTCGAGCGTCAGTAAGCGTTATCAGACGTTGAAGAGAGGACGTCTTAAATCTTCTGCCTTTAAAACTACGAAGCGTATTAAAAGTTAATAAGTTTAAATATTTTTAGGATATGTAATAAAAATATTGAGTTATTGTGTTATTAACGATCGATTAATGGAAGTTATAAAAATTTAAATATTTTTATCTGGTGATCATTTGTGTTAATGAGTGATTTTTTTAAACGCTTAAAAAGTTGTTAGATTTATTTTATGGTTAAGTGATGTTACTCTATTAAACATAATTTTCTTTTATATAATGGAGTATAAAAACAAAGTGATACTGCTTTGAAAAATCAACTTCCTTCGCTATCGTGCTTGTTTGTGTACGATTAATTAATAAAATAACAATGGAGGTATCAAATTCGTCTAACCTAACGAACAGTGAGTTTCCAACTTCGTCGGTAGATCGTCAGTTTTGGGAGTATTTCGATTCTGAAGAGCGTAATATCACTTGGGATGAAGTTGGAAGGCAGCAGGGTGCTGTTCTCAGTGTTTATGGAGTTCTGATGCTGGTGGGTGCTGCTGGAAACTTGGCTGTGCTGATAGCACTCTCTCGTACTCGTAGAAGACGCTCCAGGGTTGATCTGCTCATGACACATCTTGCTATAGCTGATGTCTGTGTGACCTGTGGAGTAATTCCACTTGAGGTAATATATGTTTCAAAATTATTTTCCATTGTGAGTAAGGTATCTTTAAAAAAATATTTACACTTAACGTAAGGCCCTATGAAACAGTTATAATAGGTTTTTTAATATAATTGAATTTAACAGACATTATTAACAAGAAGTCAAAGCAAAAAAATCATTACTTTTGATAGCATTAAGAGATTTATCTGTAATCAGGAGTTCGTCGCGTAAGTGTATTAGCAGTAAGAGGCAGAATAATTTATCTTCAGGGAAATTAAAATGAGAAGCTTTCAAGATTCTTAATTTATGGAAAAAGAAATCTTACATAATATATGATAGGATAATGTCATTATTAATATTTAAAATATTTTATAAATTGAATCGTTACTTGGCGTTAAAAAATACATACGAGATATCTTCTGCTAGTGATCACGGTTACTGAAAAGTAGCCGAAACGTCGGGTGTATGTAGTTTTATTTACAAAAATAAAGCACACGTAGTGTACCTATTCGAAAAATATTAGTTTCACTTAAATGAATAAAACTCGCGAAAATATTAGATCTCATTATTTGGTAATATCTTTGTTATAATCAATCGCTTTAAACAATCTATTAAAATTTAATATATATGCCAATATTTGTACAACTGCGAATAGAGTAACTATTAATGAAGTAATTTTCAGTGATTTCATTCTATACAATTTAATAATGTGTGGTTAAATCTGGCTTATGAAGAGATAATAGAATATGTTTTGAGGATTCACTCCACTGTTTTATAAATAAAAATTCATTTCATCTCTATTGTATTTCTATCAAGTCTCTTTATATATCCATAGTTTAACACATGATCATTGGAAGATAATATATTATATAATATTAGTGATACATAAACTTGTCCCTTTATATTAAAATGAATGAGAGATTTTTCTTGTATTTATATTAAATAAAAATTGATATAGCATAAGTTTAAGGCCGTTTAGGTTTTTCAATAACTTAAAGAATTGTATGCAATACTTTATATTACTAATAAAAATGTTGACTTATTTATTACATTATCATGAAATGCTTTATTTTGATTTCTATATGCAAAATTTACATAAATAATATTAAAATTAAAGGGTAAATATTTTTTCTAAATATTCTTATGAAAACAATAGTTTGAATATTCGTGTGAAGTTACTAGAGAATACATTGGGTGTCATGTTGTATGAAAATACATATTGTGAAATACTCATGCTGTTTTGATATTGTTAATAAGTTAGGTAAATTTAAAACAATTCCATATTCCGTATTAGGCCATGTATTAATTTTGGTAGCATAAGGTTTTAAATACGTAACAGTAATTTTGTTGGCGGGAAATGTAATTCAATGTATTTGTCAATCATGAAAGGAAGAGCATGTGTCAATTAGACTTTTTATTGGCACCTGTCAATGATTTCCTTATTCAAGTTGAAAAGGTTTTGTGAAAAACGGTATGGAGTAAATTTATTCTGAAACTTAAATAATGAGAAAATGAGAAAAAGACCGACTTACAATATGTTCAGTCACCTTCAAATCGACTTTCAGTGGCGCTACTTGTTGTCGACTAATTTAATGATAGTTTAAAATGTAAAATGTAAAAGGTAACCAAAATGTATCCTTTTTCAACCAAAAATATAGTTTAATTTAAACGTATATTTCTAGTGAAAATCTTTAAAATAAGAGTTTACTATTTAACACATTAATATGGACATTATAATTTTCATATAAATAGACCTCAATTTTTTTTTCATATTAATTTTAGTTTATAAAACTTTAAATAAATTAATATCACCTAACTGACACAATAACAGATTTAAATTAAAAAAAAGTTTCTCAAAATAGTTGACCGAAATATTATATTAAATAAAATAATATTAAACTAAATAAAATAAGATTATTGTATATTTAAATTCAAATTATATTTCAGTAGAAGTTTCTGACTGTGATTTAAAAAAAATATTTTTCCTTAAGTCCTTGTATTTATTAAGACAAAGGAAATTAAGAAGAGGTTGTTTTTTCCTCTTAGGTTTTTCTATCTTGTGGCTGCATTGAATTAAATTATAATTTCTCTTTATTTAAGAAGATTTGTGAGACAAGACAAAGAAAAATATAAGTAATAATAACACTAAAAAACATTATAGGTTTAATATCGAAAGTTCAAATCTTTTTGAATATACACAAGAGTATATTCAAAAAATAAAACCACTACCACAAAAGATTTGAATATTACGCTTCTTCAATCAATGTAATTCCTGTAATTACAAAGTGGCTAAAAATTTTCAACCCCACACTCAAGATATTTACGATATTAAAATAAGGAAAGAAATGTGTAAAGTTTATGTAGTAGGTATAGTATTTGATATATAGATACTTACATCTCGTCTGCCCGTGATCACAGTTGTTGTAAAAAAGCCGAAACGTCGGGAGTATTTAGTTTATAGTCAAAAATTAAAATCGCGTAATACATCCGAAAAATATTAGTTTCATTTAAGTATTTGAATATATTTCGATGGAATAAACATACATAATATATATATATATATATTTATATACATAGATTTATTAAAATTATTATGGATTACATATTTATGTATATTAATGATTTGTAATCATGCCCTCGTCTTTACATCTACTTGTAAGGTAAGGCCATTTCGTAAAGTGCCACTACGTTTTTACTAGGCATTTGACAACATAATGCATAGTAATCGCCATATTATCTGTAAAACTACAATTTTTTCATTACTATGTCACTTAATAAAACCAATAAACTTTATATTTATGAAATATTTTTGTAATTAAGTATTTCGTTTGACTCCTGTAAAAGGCCAGTTTAGTCTAGAATTGATAAAATCCGGCATAAATTTTTCATCCAGCATTTCATGAAGAATTCGAAAATAAATTGTTGAACAAAATTCTGTAAAAGTTTTAAACTTCTGTCCGCTTTTAGCTTTGTAACGCTCGAGATATATTAGATTTTTTATATTACGAAAATTCTTTATTTTATTGGCATATTATAAATAAAGGTGAAATAAATACAAGTTCTTTCTAATTTCTTTATCCACCCAACGATCTCTGTAATAAAGTTATTGTGTGGATATATTTCAACGGATGTATTCAATCCATCAATCAATTAAGTAATGAAACAAAGTTCTTATCAAACAACTTACTTTATAACCTTGTATATTCTTTAGTAAAAGTTTTATTAACGAATGTAATGTAACAGTTAGTCTTAATTGTCATTCATTCACTCAAATTACGATGCAAAATTGAATGGACGCAAATAAGATTATGGACGCAAAATTATAAGGTTAATGTCATTTCAGTGCCGTTTTGTTAATGAAGAGTTTCTTTCGATAAGATTGTATATATGACACACTAGTCTAATATTATTAATATGTTTGAATATATTATATTTTTTATGCTAATATATCTAATACTTATACGAGGCAGACCCTGGCTAAAGCTGGGAAATTGTCAGAAAAAATAAGATGTCTAATACTTATACAAAAGAGTGTTTCATTTGTCAAATTTAAAAAAAGAACAAAAATATTTAAACGCCAGTGAAACCAAATAAAAAGAATATCCATAGGTATTGAACAACTTTTCTCAACAGCTTAAATTCTATATACTCTAAAAACGTAGTTGCAGGAGAGACAGAACTGATAGCCTAATTTAAAAAGAAGCTGCCTGAGCTGTAGTAAAAGTTCTTTGAGCTATTTATGGTCAATCATTTGCTTTGTATACAAGTGACAAGTCTATGTATCATCAGTACATACAGATTGCAAGAGAAACAACTGTCAAGCGGTGATCAAAGGAATACATTTGTATGTAGGAGTTTGGCCAAAATAATGTTTGTTAGGCCTTGGTTAATTTCATTTCATATTTTTGTTCAAAGGCTACATAGTTAAGGTACTTTTGTTATATGAGTGTTTCATAGTTGTAGACTTCTTATTTACTTTCATGTAAATATTTATGTATATATTATAATTAATTTAAGCCATTATGGCTATATAGTTTAATATGAATCGTTCAATAGCATTTCGCGAAACCATTAATTTATAAACTGTACTTATTACTGTACAGAAATATATATAACATTGTTTTATTATGCATCGTATCATATCATTATCATTATTTCTCGTGTTCATCGTATTTGCTTTGTTCCAGATTGGTTGGAAATACACGAACGCCTGGCTCGTTGGTAATCTACTGTGTAAAATCCTTCTCGTGATGAGAGCTTTCGGTTTGTATCTGAGCTCCAACGTGTTGGTCTGCATTTCCATTGACAGGTTTGTTATTGTACGTTTACATATCTTTGTATTCATCCCTTTATTACTGAATTTAGGAAGAATCACAGAATCATTTGGGTTATTAAGATGTATACTATAATTATAGAAGTTCATTTCAGTATTCGTTATAATTCATTTTAATTTTGAAGATAGTTTTGGAAATAGTTTTCAGTTTTTTTGCCCTCTGTTAATTCAAATATGAGTTTTAATTATTTTACTTGATTAATCTTCTTCATCAAATCTATTTTTAGGTCTATCTATTTATGTTGTTTGCATTTAATAGAATTTTGTTTGCATTAGATACAACGTAGGAATTTCATGTTTATATCAACGTACTCAAAAGTCATAATATTGACAAGCCAGAAACACATATAGGGCTACAAAGAAGCGATGTTATAAATATTTTTTACTTTGATATATAAAACTGGGGTAGATGCGAAGTTTAAAACTATGAAAGTTACGGAATGAAGAAGGTTTATTAAACTTTCTAAGTGCGTTTTATAAAATAACTTTTAAAAGATAGCATTTTGTGTATTTTTGTTAACTGTCGTCTCTTTTTATCCTAATTATATTATAATATATATAGAGATAATGACGATGTGTATGTGTGGGTGCATGAATATGTGGGTGTATGGATATGTGGATGTGTGGGTGTGTGGTTGTACAAGCTGTATGGGTCTACGGATTTACGGATGTTTGTTGCTCTTTAAAAAACATCCCTACGTATTGTGATAAAACGTTACCATAACATAAACTACACATAATAACACGTGTACTATAATTATTGAGAAATTCCATTTAGTTACTACAGGATCAAAGCATACCAACTGTAGTATGTATTAAGTACCGTCACTATACCTATTGTTTTAACATAATTTATACATACTCAAAAACTAAAACCGAAAATCAAACGATTGAACTTGCAAGAAAAACTAGAATGTTATTAATAAAAAAGTTTTTAAATTCTGAAGTAGGCTATTGTTAACTGTTTAAAATTTTAGAAGAAGAATTTTAAACCGTTAAGATTTTACAAAGGCTTCTTTTGATCTAGTTTCTTACAAACTACTCCGTCCTTATAACAGGCGGAAAGCTTTTTAACTTTGTCTTACTTTTCCATTCGATTTTCTTAAATTTAATATGATATGAAAACGCCAACGATGCCTTTTAAATACGAAAAGTACATATAATGACATGAGTGTCTATATGCATCATATTATACATGTATGTATATGAGTGGATCAAATTGAAAAACATTTATATTTTTATAATACACAATAAAAATGAAGAACAAAAATGAATAAAAGAAAATTTTTATGGAAATTTAGGCTACCCATATGAATAAGTGAAAAAGTTAAATAAATGTATTTAAAGATTACAAATTGCACAAAAAGAATCACCAACATTTGTCATAAAGTTTAAATTGAAACGATATATTTGCTTCATATTTTTATTGTTACACTAGTTTTTGCCCGCGATTTCGTCTGCGTTAGCTTCAGAATTAGAAATGTATACCTGACCGGGCGAACTCTATTAAAAGTATGTCCTTACCGTTGTTCTATCTCTCCTCCAAATATCAGCAAAAACCGTACAGCCGTTCTTGAGTTATAAATAGTGTAACTAACATACCTTTCCCTTCCCAGGTTTTTTGCTGTTTTATATCCTCTAAAACTGTCTGTGGCTAGAAAAAGAAGCCGACAAATGTTGTATGCTGCATGGACCGTAGCACTGTGCTGCAGTCTGCCTCAGGTGAGGATTTTGAATAAAAAATACTTCGTATCTTATTGGATGAAAGTTAATCGCTTTAGAAGTATGTTTTAAAGAACTCAAAAGTTAAACGTAATTACATTACATAAAAGATGAGTCAAGAATGTGTTTTTATTGCCATGAATTTTTGTAATATTTGTTTATTTATTTATTTAAAAGAATCATCAACGAATAAGACAATCCCGAAATCAGAAATGTAAAAAAATGCATTTCTTTTTATTAATGGGATGTAAGTATGTATAAAATATATTTTAAGGCCCCACAGAAATCGTAGCTACGAAGGGTTTCCTTTAGTGTTAGGTGGCCCTAAATTGCAAGTGATGTTGAGATGTTAGTAAAAGTTTACAGAGCGTGTACCTTGATTAAGTTACTGAATCTTCCAATACTAATGAAACTAAAACTTCCGTTTTCTAAACCCTAATTCAGATGAGAGTTCATCCCAGGTTCATTACAGTATTATTTAACAAAAGTCATAATATTCATCATAAAATCTAAATCCTACTATACTTTATTTTTATGATTGCTCTAGTATAATTCACAACACAGATTAAATTACTCAAAAGTTTTTATTTATTTTGCAAACATTTTTTGCGAGAAGAAAATGCTGATTTATTTTACAATATTACTTTTTGCATATTTGTCAAACGACTTAACGTGGAGTAACTTATTATACTTTATGAAAAACCTTAATATACATAGCTTTTTTCTCTATAACTTCTCTAAATCTCAGTTAATTGTTATGGTTGAAGGATTATAGTCCATTTAATCTAGTTTTCATTCCAGAGTGCTGTATTTCGTGTGATGAATCATCCTTACGTGTCTGGTTTCGAGCAGTGTGTGTCCTTCGACGCTTTCTCAAGTGTCCGTTTAGAAGTAGCGTACAACGTCTTCTGTTTGTGCGCTATGTATTTCGTTCCGTTATTAGTTATCACAGTATGTTATGTCTGCATTTTCTGTGAAATACGAAGAAGCAGTAATGAAATTAACGGTATGTCTTCGTTTCGTTTCATTTTTTAACGATATATTAATAGCTTTTTAACGACATATCTTCATTTTTTCTGTATTCATATCTTCGTTAATAAAGCGACTGGGCCTTAGCATCAGGATAGCCATTATTTGTAAAGCCGATCTTATTGACATTTTTGTGACAACCAAGATTTTTATTCCTAACTAACCACGAACAAGAATGTCTAATCAAAAAGGCACATTTTAGTAATTGGGACATTATTAACCAAAATAATAATAAGCCAACTCAAATCGTAGTATATTATTATGTATCAAAAGAATCGAAATTTTTTACTTCGATTTGATATTTATTAATAAATATTGTTTCTTTTCAATTGCTAAGAACAAAAAATATATTTGAATTAAAATTTTGCACGATGGAGAAGGTTTGAACAAATCAACAATTACAATAAGCTATCGAGTTCTTATTCAAATCTATGACATTAGGATTTTATATAAATAAGTTTTTCACAATAACAAGATTCCATACCCAACATGTAAAATTTTCCATTAGCAATTTAGTTAATACTCTTTATTATCTTTACAATTTCCAATTTATATAATAGCATACTTTAATAGCATTTATTTGTGTTAATCAGCTAAATGTCGAAGCAGTATCAACAGTGTTCGTCTACGTAGATCCGATGGACGGATGTTGGAGCGAGCTCGTCGCCGTACTCTTCGGATGACTGTCATTATAGTCACTGTATTCGCACTGTGTTGGCTACCGTACGCTACGATGGCTATGTGGTAAGAATATTGCACTATTGTATGACAGAGTCTATGTACATTAAACAAACAAAGTCTTCATAAACTTTCTTAAATTAAAGTAAATTTTTTTCAGCTATTCAAATTAAGTTGATTTTCTCGAAAAGTAAATATTATATAACTCTGTGTTAAATATTTTAAGAATAAATTATCTTATGTTAGAAATTCTCAATTAGAATTAATTTTATTAATACAACGACGAAACTTGACAAGACATTTCAAAATCAACTAACTATACTAAAAACGTACATAAACCCACACAAATAGCATTAATCACAATAATCCTTCGTTTATTTATAGCCCAAGGCAAAAATAGCGAAAATTATAATAGGCATCTAATTTTAGAACTACTCATTTTCGGTATTTGACGATGTTGTTTAATAAATAGAACATTCCAAAAAATTCTTTGCCAGGCAGAATATTCGCGTCTTTATAAAACATATCATTTAATTCGATTTATGTAGAATGAAACTAAAATTGTTATTGTACATTGAATAAAATATACAAACATTTAATACTACAAGCCTTAAACCAAATTACAGAAAGTGAGTTTAAAGAAACTTATCATTAACTGCTGTAAAGACAATATTTAACAATAAATTTTAGGTTTTCATATATATTTCGCGGAATATCAAATGAACTACATTTCTACTAGACTTGCAAGGAACAAATTTAACACCATAACCACCTTATAACTTTATATTTTTTGCATTTTTGGAATAGGATCAATAAAGTGTTAAAATATAATAAAGAATTATAATCTGAAATAATCTAAATTAACTTAATATTGAATATTGTCCCTTTTATAGTGTGTTACCTATTACTTTATTTCCACCTACCAACGACTGGAATTATGGTCAAGTATTATCCAATCATTATTAAAAAACATAATTATCAAATATGAAATAGTATGAAATTTATGAGAAGGCTAACAGAATAAACCAAGTCACGTAATCTTATTGGCTTAAAATATCAAGCTCTATAATATGTACTCAGCTTATAAAATCTTGCTTAGCTGCTTAGCTTATAAGTATGAAGAGAATAAAATAAGTTAGAAATAAATTGTTGAGCGCTCTCCCACGTTTTGAACCAAGAGAGGATTTTAAGCTGATCCTGTGATTAGATTTTATTAATAGTAAGATTAATAAAAATAATAAATTTATACTTTTGGTCAACATTATAAATGTTTATTTTTTAAAAGCTTTGCTTATTTTATTTTGATGTAGGCTTACGATTACGATCTATGGATAAAGAAATTTTAAGAGTTTTTATTTATTTGGTAGAAACTAGAAGCTTACGTTTTTAATAAAATGTCAACGACCTCATATCAGTGAAGCTTATAATACACGAGACATAATGGCAAAAACATTACCAAACAAATGGACCAAGAGGTCATTGACTTCTATGAAATCAAATTATTTAAATGGTATGGTATATAACATCACAATTTAGCTATTACATTAATTAAGACATATTGCTTTGTGATAGCCGGAGAGTTGTTTGACTTCAAATATCTTGTGTGTGTTAAATGTTTGACGGGTCATAACTTACTCCATTATACAAAACAGGTGACCAGAATTATACGAAAAACATTAAATAGTATATAGAGAAAAAAATATTAACCAAATCTATTTATAATAAAAAATAAAAAGGCGCATAAATAACGACTTTTTCATGAATCTGTGTGAATAATAAAAATATCTATGAATAAAAACTTTCGAAACTATTGTTCAGTTTTACGACACAAACTTCAATTAAAGACAAAAAGTGAACAAAAGTCTTGTAAAAGGAAATATAGGTATTCGATTTTGTTTGAGTTGAAAATTTTAGGATAACATTCGATGATAAAGTTATTATGGGGAAGCAATTATTAGGCTCACTTCTTTGTTTCTATAAGAGCAAAAAACGTGGTATTTACTTAATCGTAATGATATTGTATGACAGGTATATGGTTGATCGGGAGTCTGCATCCCGCGTCGCTCCCCAAGTCCAGGATCTCTTGTTCGCGATGGCTGTGTCCAATTCCTGTATGAATCCTCTCGTATATGGTTCCTATGTGTTACGACTCAGTGGCATAATACACAGAGTTCTTAAGAAAATCTGTTGTAGCTCTACGACTTCTGATACTGTTGGTAAGTTCAGAGTTATTTTATGCGTAACCCATACGAACTCTCTCTCTCTCTCTCTCACACACACACACACATGCACACGCACACTCACACAGAAAATATAGTCTAGTCTTTGGTCTATTGGTCTAAGCGTACGTTTGCAACAAATTTCTCCCTTTTGTTCCATAATTATTATTTTTTTTCATTATAGTTTTTTTATTCAGGTACATATTATTTTTAGGTAACTCAGGTTCAAGTTCCTTGAAGAACAGGAACAACGTACCAGTAACCTGTTTGACTAAACCCGTTAAGGTAAGATAGTGAACATAAAATTTCAAGTTGAATTAATCTTATTGGGTAGAAAAATAAAAAAAATATATAAATACGTTCGAAAAGATACAGAGTATATTAAAATTAAACGATAAAAAAATACACACTTTTTCCTGGTAAGATATACATGTATATCGCTGTTAGCCCTGCGGCTTTTACAGCGTCTCTGGCAAAGAAAATTTTTCACAAAATGCCCATATATATTATATACATATTAAATATTCTTGGAAAACATCTAGAACGGTCGCGTTGGTCCCCGTTTGGGCGTAAGATTTGCGGAGACCACGCTTACTCCATCCCCCGAACGTGTAGAGGTCAAGTCTGGTCAAGTGAAGTGTCGTGGTCGAGCCTGACATCCACCAGCTAGACTGTTCTGTGCTCCGAGCGAGCGGAGTCGAGTGCTGAGCGAGTATTGTAAGTCCAGGTCTACACCTGTGTGAAGTAAATAGTGTATACAGAACTGTATTAGACAAGGAAGTGTAAAGGAGACTGACTATTCAAAGCAGGGTTTTCGTTTAAGCTATAGTTATATTTTTAATGTATTGAAATTGTAAATAGATATTAATTAATGTTCATCTGTAATGTTATTCGTCTCAATGAAATTTTTAATGTAGCTTGAAGACAATTATCGATGTTATTCCAATATTCCTGTATTGAAACGTTCTTATTCTTGTAATGAAGTCTGAAAAATACATAAAGTTTTTATGCAGTAAAATATTTTTTCTATAAAAACTATATCTGATTCAATTGTTGTAGTAATCATGGTTTCACAAAAGTCCGTTGAATTATATAAAAATTAAATCTCTTAATTACGATATTTTGGTATAAAAGATTTTTGAAGTGTATTTTATGTTATAAGTACTTCAATTTGTTTTTGTCTATTCTTATTAATAAGTCATTATTATTTTATTAATAATCTTCAAGGTTAATATTCTTTTAAATAGACGATATTTCATTAAACGTACATCCTTCCGAACTCTGAAAATAATCTAATATCCTTCTAAGAAAAATTAAAACTACCGTGTCTATATTTAAGGTAGAAATTGCTTTAAGATCAATACCTTATATTTTGTATGTTAAAATTAATTTTGGATTGCTACATAATAAAATTAAAAGCTTTAAATTGTTTTGTAATTATTATTATACCTCCTGCCCCGTTTGTTAAAATGTGATTGTAAGAATTTCTAATAATTGAGAAATGAAATCTATATTTATTTATCATTACGTATTAATACACAAAATCTTTAAGTTAACGAAATTTTAAAAACTTTGAAATTACTTAAGATTAATATTATTTATTTTGAACGTACAATAAATACTCACTTTAAACGCTTGCTGTATCTAACTAACTTCTGCAAGATACAATACTTTAATGTACTTTGGCAATGCAATTACTAGAAAAAAGTAAGTGGTCTGTCTCGCATCTTGTATGTACACTGATGAAAAAAGATAAAATAGAACCAGCTATTCGACAAGGTAGATATGTGTACTTATGTACATTATGGAAAAAATAAAATGATAAATATATTTCCTTTCATTTTATTAAACGTAAAACAAGCTTTATTATTTCATTATATTCACTATCAAATAGTGAAAGACTTACAAAGAACCTTCGCTATATTAAATGGCTCTAGGGTATTTTAAAGGCTTTATTAATTTTAGAGTAAAGTATTCTAAAACATATATTAAAAATTATTGCAAAGTATATCATTCTAAGGTAAGGTAATATGTAAATATTATTTTTCTTGTAGATAAAAAGAAAACAAACATTTAATATCAGTTACTTCAATAGCTTTCTTTATTTGCATTATTTTATAAATCAAATGATGATTTATATTTTATAGTATGAAAATTTCTTTTGTTAACATTGAATAGAAATGAAATCTTAAACAGTTATGTACTGATAAAAAAGATATAATTTTATTTACACTGGTATTGTGAATTTGCTGTGAATAGCTCTGAGCTAAATTTTAATATTTAATAGTCATCAAAATTCATCTTTAAGTTTTCAACATCGTTAAAGATTAAAAGTGGGTTCTATCTCCTTTGATATAAAACTAATTTTCCTGAAACCAAAGAAGTAAATAAATGTTATACAAGACACAATTATTTTTTCATCAGCTTCCCTTTATCACATCCCACAGCTGAGCAAAGGCCTCTTTTTCACATGGAGAAGGTTTGAGCATTAATTGCATCCTTGCTTAAGACGGCTTGGTGATTTTAAACTTATAATTGTGAAATTATAAGTTCAGGTTTTCTCACGATGTTTTCCTTCATCGTCTCTCAGTGGTGTCTAATTTATACTCTCAGAAACTACATATGACTCGGTAAAATCAGATTGGTATTTGTCAGGATCGAACCCGCGCCCTCATGCACAAGAGGCGGGCCTTTTAACCACTAGGCCACAACTGACTTATTTTTTACTTACTAATAAAATTTGTTTAATAATTTTAACGTAACATTTTGTTTACTGAAGCAGAAAAGTTAAGCTTTGTTTGGTTTTAAGTTACCTATTTTTACAAATCTTTAATTAAAAGGCTATGTTTTTGTCACAACACATTAGTTAGTTTCACTCGAAATGAGACTAAGAGAAGTTACTTAAGAGAGATCTTAAAACTATTCTGGTTTAAGACTTCAACATCGGATTGGATTTGACTCGTTATTTGAGGAATGACTTCTACCCCACAAAAATATATCTGCTAGGGACTTATAAATCATAATTCGGTCACTTGAAATCTGTCACAAATATATAAAATATTTTTTTTATTATTGTTACTACATTCTACTACTTATTTGGAATTAAAGGTTTTATTTTGGTTCTGTTTTTATTTTCCATTTGATACAACAGAATATCTCCATATTAATGAAAATTAATTATACATATTATTATAACAAAATGATTAGTAATAAAAAATATATAGCCATTACCACAAAATAAATACTCATTTATATTAGTAAAGAATCTATAGAAAAAATCCTGAGAACAATTGATATACTCGTAACGTACAATTAATTAAAATTTAAAATGTATACTTAATAAAATTGTGTTCAAATCATCTTATCTTTACATACATATATTAATGTTATTTTATAAGAACAAGCATACTTCTAAACCAACATAATAATGAATGTATGCAGACGGAAGTAATATAAAACGTTTAAAGGTCTTGTGTGCTATCAATATTTACTTTGTGACCCTCCCAACCTAAAACAAAGACCAAATAATGAGATTAAAGCTCCAGATCAGTGACGAAAGTTTACTTTTTGAGCCGAAATAAAATTTTGTATCATTTTTAATCCAATTTTGTTAATTCCTAGAAATCATTTTGAGTATATATTAGAAGAAATATGATTTTTAGTGTATTATTATGAGACCTTAAAAGTAGTTTGAGGGAGACGAAGGCTACGAAGGGAGAGGAAGATATAGGTACATATATTTTTTGGTGTTAAATAAATGTTTTCTCATTAACATAGTAGTAATAGGAATAGTAAGGGGACATTAAATAAGAGCATAATAATTTTATAATACTTCTACAAACGTTAGAATAATTACTTAAATAATGACTTAATTTTGTTACAAATTTTAACGCAATCCATTAAAATAGGAAGCGAGTAAATTGTACAGTACTGAAGATATTCAAGGTCATAACGAAATTTATGAATCCCTACTAATATTATAAATACGAAAGTAGCTCTGTCTGTCTGTCTGTCTGTCTGTTACGCTTCCACGCCTAGACCACTGAGCTGATTTTAATGAAATTTAGTACAGATATAGAGTTGACCTTGAGAAAGAACATAAGATAGTTTTTTATTCCAGACTTTTGAAAGATTCTCTTGGAAACGAGATATAACCAAACTCCACGTCAGCGAAACTGCGGGCGGAAAGCTAGTAATATATAAACATACATATGTTAATACAGGGATAGAGAGATTAGGAGAGATGCCAATGATTTCACTGCTATTCAAGAAACAAAGATAAATGACTATTCTATAGTGGTATTTTTCATTACATCGTTGGGTATAGGAATATAGTGGAATGATAACTTCATATTGAATTGATAATTAAATAACTAGGTCGGAGATACAAATGTTTTATTACATTTAAACTATACTTTGTGTTTTGGAGTACAGTACGTGATTTTGACTGAGGAACAAATGATTCTCGGTACAATCCTGACGGAGTTAACTTAGTATGGACTTAGGAGTTAGCTGGAAATATGGAAAGATGTCTTCTTTTGCAATTCTTTCTTTGATGTTGATTGGGAATTCTTTAATCTATCAATCAGCAAAACAAGAACAGTAAGTAAGGTACAATGATTACATTTTCAAGTCACACAGGTGACGTAACAATACAACCAAATTACTATTTTATTTTAAAGGGAAGATTTTGGGATAAGTGTTAGAGTAAGGAAATTTTTCCTGCAAGCAATGTAAATTATTGAGAGTGCGAATAATATGGTTTCATCTTGTGAACATTTCACTGACATAAAATACTTTGATTACTTAACTTCGTTCTTACTTCTACTTTGATATGATAAATTTTACAATATTTTAATATTTCAGAAAATACTAGTCTTACATGCAAATAAGGTTTCATGAGATCACGTTCACTTTGAAAAACCTTTTTCTATCTTGATATACCTACTTTGTATTTAAACGAGTTATAATAAATTCATGAAATAATCTTGATTTAAACTAATAAATAAAGATTCTTTTGAAAATAATTCAAAGTTATTTTTTCTATTAATACAACAATTACGGACGACCACTTTTAAATCGAAGGAAATATATCCCTTAAATTAATTATTAATCATATACAAAACTATGATAGTTGTCTTATTATGAAAGGCCTAGTTATGAGACAATGTAAACTTTTATCTAGTAGTAAAAACATGAAGATATCCTGCACACCCTCCACAGTATATTCTATAAAATATTTATAGGCAACATGCCCGTTTTAAAGGCTGACAAGCTTTTATTCACCAGGAAGCTGTTTTATGTAATAAAATGAGACAAGGACTCCAAAATATTTTAATTCTACGAAGCGTCAGGCTTTAAATATATTGAAAGTCATAAAAAAAGGTTAAACCTTTTAAAGATTAATTATTATCGTCTAACCTCACGATGCCTTGAGTCAAATTTAAAAGCCATTAAAACTTCGTATGTTGAAACTCATGTTCATAATTATTATGTAGTTCGTAAAAGTGAGAATCATAGAGGCTTTTAATATGAACACGTAGACTAATGATATTTGTTTTAGGTTCTATTTATATGGTGTATATTCAGTTAGCTGATTTATGCTCTCTTGAAATGTACATTAATATCAGTACATTAGTATCTAAATGTTTTGTTGAATTTCTTTACATATATGTATGTATATGGCAAAATGGAAGTTTTATGAATGAACGAATCTTTACATTTTTGCTTATAACTTGTTCAATATATTTGTGTTCATGAATAAAATTGTTATATTTTGACGAATAAAACAGTAAATGTGTTAGTACAATTGAGATTTTTCTCACTACCTGATTGCTGAGATTTTGATTCAGGAAATTATAAATTATTAATTAATATGTTTATTTCTATTAAATAACAAATTAACCCTGTAATCTTTAATATATTACTCACAGTAAAATTATAGGAGTTCGTCTATTTTAAAATAAAATGTATCTAAATAAAATAGATTTAAATGTATGAAAATTATTTCAAATCGTCTTTTAATTGTCATTGTGCTTGAAACAAAACGTAAGGTAACTAATATTTAAAAAGTTGAATGAAAATTTTAATAATCCCATATAATTTAGTTCTTGAAAATGTAAAAATTAATTGTGATTTAAAACATTATACTTAAACAATTTATTGCTATTTAAAATCTGTCAGACTTTAATTATTCATTACTCTCATTTAAATCCATAGATTGATTGGTTAAGACATTTTTCTATATTATTTTTTTTTTCTATAACTATATGTACTATTAAATCATCTGTCAAAACTTTTAAGATTTTTATATAATAGAAATTACTCTTCCATCATCAAATAAACTTCTGAAATACAAGTAGTATGCATCAATTATCAAAAAATACTAAGAAAACTCTATAGTTTTCTAGCCAATGCATACAATTTTCATGAATTTACAAATAGGATGCAATCCAATCAACATTATCACATGTTCAATTTATCTATAGTAGAGACAGAAGAAGCTATCATTTAAATAAATAATGCGTTCAACCCGCGTAGTCGTAAATGGAATTTATATTCCAACTAGTTTGTGCCCATGGCTTCACCCATCTGGATTTCAAAATTGGATTTAAAGATAAATTTCTGTCTGTCTGTCTGAATTTGGTAATTATTTTGACATGGCTTCAAACAAAACAAAACTTTAATACAATGTAATAAGGAAGTACTTAAGAGGAGTATCGCGGAATTCTTTTACCAAATTCTTATTATTACATCTGAGCTGAACGCCTCTACATTTACATCAAAAGCGTTGAGTAGATTTTGTGTGAAAGTACAATAAATGTACACACATACACCTACACAAAATACCGTATTCATAATATGAATACAATGAAATCACAATCTTTTCTTTTTTATAAATATAACTTTATTACTGAATGTAAATAAAAACTGTTGGTTTGATTTTATAATAATGAAACTAGCTTAAAAGATGGCTCACTTGAAAGCCTTTGAAATAAAATGTAAATGAATTCGACAAATATTTAGATTGATCAATGTGCTGTCGAGACTGGTTTTATTCATGAGAAATTTATTTGTAGATATAAAACTATCAAAAAAATACTGACGAATTGAGAACCATGATTTTGAAGTTAATTAAGGACACTCTTGTTACGTACGCCATACATATTATGAAGATATAATTGAACATCGCCGGGGCGACATCTTTGTATGGGTTAAATATCATATAACGAGTGATGCTGCTGACTCTGTGGAGCGAACACCAAGCCGTGTGAACCAGAAGATTCCTTACACCATATAAGCAATAGAATGTCATTGTTATCCTAACATCGGGGCAATCATGTAGTTTTAGGTATAGGTTATAAGTTTTAACATGGAATTCGTATTTTAATATACATATAAGTATGTTTCGTAGTTTTTCTGGAACCTCCAAGTGCCACCCTACGTAATTCCTTTGCCATTGTTTACTTAATGCTATTGAAAAATAATATAAGGAATACAAATATTAGGATAACTTTATATCGTCTTATGTATAAAAGAAATTTTACATATATTGACATTGCTCGAGAAATATTTTTATATAAAGAAAAACATTAAGGGTTAAGTGTTGTTTGTTTGTCGAATTGATATGTTTGTTAAAATTTTACAACTTAAAATCACCAAATTAAGAACACGTTTTTTTTATAATTATGTGTTTTTACCACATTAAAATTTTATGTTGAATAAAAATACATTTTAAAAATCACACGACGGTTTAAGATTCTAGACGGTTTAAGGAAACCTATAAATCTAATTATTATATTATGTATAAGTATAGCATATACATGGATGTTCGTTATAAGTTTGAATTATAAGTTTGAATTCACTAACCCGTCTCGAGTAACCGTGGTGATTACTACATTCCCAAAGAGGGTTGATGTCAGGCAGGCGGCCGGTCGTAAAAACAATTAGGCAAAACTTTTAACAACACGTAAGGCAGACCCTGGCTAAGCTGGGAAATTGCCAGGAAGAAGAAGAAGAAGAAGATCTGTGGATATTTTTAAAAATTACTGTAACACTGAAAACGTTATTATTTACCTTTTAAGAAGAAAAATCTAAAGCTAAATAAGTAATATATCTACAAAACTTTCATATATTTGGGTACAAAATATTTATTAACAATCTCAAATACAAAGTTTGATGAAATCAAAGCATCTTTTCACCTTAGTAAATTCAATTGGTCTTACGAGACCGCTGAAAACAAATTAGTCAGTGTTATTTTAATCAAGAGTTGTCATTGCCTTAATCAATATTTATTTTGTTTGTGTAATAGAAAATTTACGCTACTTGCCTTTAAATAACTTGCTTACTCACCTAATGTTATATATGTATATAGGAGTAAACATATGATATATATACATAGACAAAAATTTAAATGTAAAATGATAAATATGGATTTGAACCACTAGCAGCAGTTGCTTTAACAACTAAGCAATCGTGCTAAAATCGAGCAAAAAAAAAATTGTATCTTCATAGCAAGAAAGGGATGTCCATTATTTAACCCATCACTATGAAATATGACAAGTGACACTGTCCTGTATTGTAGTAAGAAGAAATGAAGAACACTGTTTTAGTATCAAATACTTCATCTAAAATCTACACGAGCGATATTTTCCAATTAAATTGTACAGAAAATAATAATCAAAGAAAAATAAGAAGCTAAAAGAAAGAACGCATAATTTAAATGTACATAAATTTCTTGGAATTAATTAAAATAGTGTTAATACAATTTCTTCTTTAACATACGATAATAGATTGTTATTATATTAAGTATCTGTAGGTGTACCCAGACTAATTAACCTTTCCCTCTATATGCGTTTCTTAAAACTAACTTTAATTAACTTATAAAGATTTACTTGGATGCTCATATTAATTTTTCTAAGAAACACACATTCTAGACAAACAAATTTGAATAAACTTACTATAAAATTATTTGATTATAAAATTATCTTATATTTTAAAACATAAGCCAGGCAGATATAAATTTTAAAGTGTGATTTTCCGAATTGTACATTTAGTTTCTAAGTGACATTACTGACAGACTGTGTAATGGATGTGTGATGGATAATGTGTGTGTGATAATGTGTGACTGGATTTATAATTTCAATGCGACAATTGAAATTATAAATTACTTAAAAATTGTAAATTACAATGTTTGGGGATATTTTTAAATTTTACAAAACACAAGAAAAAAAATCATATACCTATATTTTGAATTAAATATATCCTCATATTTCAAATTCTGTGTGTATTTTCATTTCCATTTTCCTTTTCCTTTCCAAAACAAATCAAATAATCAAAATTTGCGTATTTTATTTACATAGCTGTAGTTTCTAATATCATACATCTAATTTCTTAATAAATTCCAATATATAACAAGAATAATTGACTTGAATTTTCTATTAATTCGCTTAAGATCAGAAAGTTAAATATTACTAAACTTTTCAATGAGTTAAATATTAACAATAGTCATGATAAAGAGTAACAGAATTTCAAATTATAAGTTTAGAATCGCCATTTCCCTTTGAGCAAGCAAGGTAATTTGTACTCTAACTTTCTCCGATAGGCTAATGATGATGAACCAAATTATGTTTTTGTTCTAAAAAAGTAGTTGTGTCAAACTTAAAATATGGTGATATAAAATAATATTGTAAATAAAAAAAATACGTTTATTATTATAAAGATACATACATAAATAAAATATGGAATAAATTCAACTATCACTGGCTATCGGCTGGTGTCAATGTTTTTTTAAGAGGTTCATATCTTAGAAAAGATAAAACAATAGAACTTTAACTACTTAAACTAAGAACTACGTTGAATAAGTTTTCTTTAAAAGTAATATAAAAGCATCTCAAATTTCAGCTTATAAGAAAATATCTTGAAAATTTTATTTAATAACATTCTCTTATAAATATTATTCATACAAAATAAACTAACAAACAACGGGTTCTTGTATTGAACGTCTTTTTATTTCAAAAACTTCAACAAAAAACTGTTTCTGCATATTATATTATACCTTCTTAAAAATAAATTCAATTTTATTTTAATTTATTGTCATAGTTTTACTTCTTATACATTAATGTTACAGAATTATTCCTTTAAAGCAAACATTTGTTTTAGCCACCTCAAAATCATTCTGCACGTTAATCCAGAAAAGTCCACTAAAGTAAAAAAAAATGTATTAAAATCGGATAATAGACAAAAATTTACGTATTTTTTTTTTTGTAATAAAAGCTTAAAGTTTCAACTGGGTGATTAGACGTGGCTTAAATTCGTGGGCTCTAATTAAATTAGTGACCATCTACATTTAATTAAAAAAAAAGGTCATGATACGATTTTTTCAACATTATATTTAGGGACATCTCTAGAGCATATAAATTTGTGTTAATTTGAAAAGAAAATACATGACAAATTTTAAATATTAGAACTGTTATTTAATTTTAAATATTAGAACTGTTATTTATATAACGGAAGAAACTTAATATGAATAGTTTTATATAAGAGAAAGTTAATCTTATCTATATATATAAAAATGAATTGCTGTTCGTTGGTCTCACAAAAACTCGAGAACTGCTGAACGGATTTATCTTATCTTAGTCTTGAAATGTTTGTGGAGGTTCAGGGAAGGTTTAAAAGGTGAAAAAAAATGATTCATTTCTGAGAGAACCCTATAAACAGCCCTTTTCTATTTCCCATACAAACGTTTTTTGACATTAGATTTGACAACTAACTAATATGTCAATCATTCTGTTCGATTGAAACAGGAAAAACATGATTATTTATGGCGACTAAGATGGAATAGAGTTCGCCCGGTCAGCTATACATACGAGTATATTACTAATGACGAAACTAACGCGGACGAAGTCGCGGGCAAAAACTAGTTCTCCATAAAAATGTAATATTAATATAGGAGACTGAGAAGAATATTATCCGTTACAAGGATCAAAGTATAGCGGAGAATATTGCGCTTTTGATGCTCGTCATAAGTTTTGATGATAGCTTTTATAGTGAACTTACTATTTTTATAAGTCCAGGTTACCTCACGATGTTTTCCTTCACCGTCTGTCACTGGTGTCTAAATACTCTCAGAAAGTACATATGCCTCGGAAACATCACATTGGTACTTGCCCGGTTTTGAACCCGCGCCCTCCTGCACGAGAGAGACCTTAAATCTCTAGGCCACCATGACCAAAAAATTTCAAGGATTTTAAAATATAAAAAATTTTCACTTTAGTACCACTTTTATGTGATTTATTTTAAGTGATCAGAGAACCATTGATGATTAATTTAAATGTAAGTGGGAACTCTCAGTGATGTAACAAATAACATATAAAAAATAAACAGTATAGTAATATAATATTTATTTACTTATTATGCATCAAAGCCATATACTGTTTATGTATGTATAATGTATGTAATAAAGGATGCAACAACAACAACGCAGTTCAAACGATATTGAATTCAATTTTGGCATCACTGCAATAAAAACACAAAGAGATCAAAGGTTTTATTAAAAACGGGTAAACAAGTTGATGAAGGCACTTTACTTTGATATTAAAACCGCATGATATTAAGGCTTTGTGACGGCACATACACTATACGACACCAGGAAGTGAGTTAACTATTTTGATCCTCTTTTGTATTACCCTGCGTGTTTGTCGTTGTTCATAGATAAATTTAAGTTCCGTTCATTTTCTTTCAACTTTCATGATAAAAATCCAATTTAATCTTGCTTTTTAGTAACACATAACAATAAATCTATTATTTGTAAATCTTCTTATTCATATCTAAAATATTCGTGTTGTTTTAAATAAATCTTTGAATCAATAAAAATTGAACCGTAACAGTAGTGTCAGTTTATATGAAATAATAAAATTATTGTTGGCTTATTGGCAAACACCCAATCTTCTTTTGTTTATATATATTCTGTATTGTCTTTCAAAATATCATTATTTTTTATAGAATTGCTATTCCACTTTATTTAAATTATAATTGATTATGATTTATTTCGACTAAAAGAACTATATTATATGTGATGTCGAATGACCTTTCCACCTAATGTTTTCCAGAGAGCTACAACATGAGATCTTTCAAACATCAAGTGTTTGGGTGGCTCCTCCACAAACAAGGTCGGTAAAGAATCTACAACATCTCTATTTCAGATGTCCATGGGCGATGGTAACTACTTACCATCGAGTAGACCGTCTGCTTCTTTGAGACATATAAAAAATATATTACCTCTGCTCACGATGTTGTTTACTCAGAATAATATATATTTTTATATTAATTAAAATAAATAAAATTTCGTAACAGAAAGTATATACTTTTTTTTCTTCCAATTACAACAACTAATTTCCAAAAAAACCCTTAAAATCGGTATAGCTCTTTCAGAGACTAACCGGAACAGACAAACAACAGACAAAAATATAATGTTTAGTAAAAAGCTATTAAAGTCAAATTAGTGGTAGAGAATTCAATTTTAATTATGTGTATACATATGTACATATTGGTATGATAGAACATTACTTAATCAATCTTAAGTTCTAGACTAAATGATTTTATTTAACTGCCTTATTATATTACACTGTATCAATATATTTTAATACAAGATAAGTCAATTAACTTATAAAAACGAAAATGTCATAAATGTTTGACTGCTTTTTTAATATAACAATGTTTATTTTCCCAAACCAAAAATAACTGCAATAAGTTCTTTATACCAAGTTGCCAAAAATATGCTTAATTTTAGCACACATGGAAATGTTTAATATTTTTAAGCAAACATATTTTTTACTAGATATAATTTTCAGCATCATGTTAAACTTATTTTGCATATTATTAATATAACTCTAAGTCTGTTAAAATTAGATTTCTTTGCACGGAAGAACACGATCGAGTTTTTAATATCCTTAGGTTTTGTAACAAAATAATAAAAAAAATCGGAAAGTACTCAGAGGAATACTTTTATGAAAAATATATAAATTTTCATTCTGGAACCTTTGAAAATTTTATTAATGTATACTTTACAAATTCTAATAAGTGGTATTTTCATGAAATTTCCTACACTTAAGAATATTTTCATCAAAATTCCACATTCGCACATTCCAAAGAATTTGCGACACAAAGTTTTATATTATACTTGATGTAAGTAGTAACGTTAAAAAAATGTTTTAATATTTTTATGAAATAATATCGTCTCATTAACTTTCAAAATGAAAGGTGGGTAAAATTACATCACAACATACTTAAGATAAGATATGACGTTGATGTTTAGAAACTCATTAAAATATTAATCTAATATTGAAGATTATGAAGCTCATAAGAATATTTTTAGTCTTGGTATAATAATAAACCTTGAACAATATCAAATACATCAATGCTCTTAATTTGAATTGAAAAACAAAGATTAAGAATTCTTATAATGAGATCTAAGATTTTCGTGAATATTCATTTAAATGAAACTAATATTTTTCGGATGAATTATTCGATTTTTATTTTTATCAACAACTTCATATGCCAGAAGTTTCCGTTACTTTACAGCAACCGTGATCACAGCTACATCCGAAACATACGAAAAATATTAGTTTCATTAAGAATTCTCTCTTAAATTATATTAAATTGTAATTTCTCAGCTTTAAAATAATACTATAACTATAAAAAATATTCTTAAACAACTGAAATAAAACATACAAATACATATGTTATTAAATTAAAACATAAGCTATAGTTGCCGTGTGCCACAACCACTTTGAAGATTCTAGATGTGCATCTCTTTGTTACATTATTATGTTTAAGTGAATAACGTGTAAAGAAAATACGTAAAGGAGCTTTCGTTACTACCAGGACTATGAAAACAATGTTTTTATATGAAAACAATGGTTTTACTTATGACCATATCACAATAAAAAAACTTACACATTTTTTGTGATGACTTCGAATTATTTATAGATTTTTTAAGTTAGGATCGTATCCTAAGAAAATTGGTTTTTTATAAGATTCATTGAATTAAATTCAGAAGTTATATTATTTAGGTCTTTGGAAATTTTACGTCAAATTATTTTTATATAGTTGCATAGTAGTTAATTTAGAATAAAAAACAAGGTTGTTAACTGGTTATCGTACCACATAAACAATTGCCCAGAAACCAAATAATAAATATTTTTCTCCTTAAACAAATTTTGATTTTGATCTCTAAAGAATTATTGTTTGAATGTGTTTTTTAATTTATTTAAGTTGGGGAATGTTTTAACAAAAGAGACGTTATGATTTAAAGCCATATTATAAAAATATTTCACTCTGAAGTTCTCATTATAGTTAAGATCAATATTTGATATAACATATTTTTTGATAATATATTTAAAACCTTTTACGTTAAAAAGAAATTTTCATTGTCTTTTCCTGTAACAGCCAAATAAAATTACTTTGAATTAAATACGATTAATCGAAATATTTCAAAGATCATCGTATTTGGTTCAAGATAATTATTTAAAAGGAAGTAAAAAGAGAGTATTTTTCATAAGGCCTCATAAGGCTAGAACAAATTATTGAATTTATATGACAAGCCTGTTTAGATAATAAATAACTTACATATGTAATTTAAGCAACTTACAATTTCTAACTAAAAAGTTGAAACTTTATTTTCGGGTGCAATTTTATATATATATTGTTCGTACATACATTTCGCTTTCCATCCCCAAATTATTAAATTTATTCAAATCTGGACTGGACATAGAATGGATTCCTACCAAATTTGTATCTTATAGGAGCTACAACTTTGAAATTCAGAATATTCATTGTTAAGACTCACCCCTGCAAACCTCTGTTTAATGAGGTAATTGAAAATTCGTTTATAAATTATTCTTACATCACTTACACAAAATTCATACAAAATCAAAAGTCTATAGGAGCTATAGCTCGGAAAGGGAAAATTTTCATTGTAAACGTCCACCTTCCCAATTCATATTGGGAGTACATTGTCATGAAATCCGCTCTTAAATCATTTCTACATTATATATAGAACACTCTTACTAAATTTGGAATTAAGCTATAGGTTAAAAATTGCAATTTTTCATTGTTAACGTCTTCAATTCAGAAACGTACTGAAAAAAAATTAATGAACATATTTTGAAAATTTGCACGATAATACATATAATAAGTACATTCAAATAATAAGAATTATTGTAAATTGACAGATCGACAACTTTCAATATACGTTCTTATTTCTCTTCAATTGCAATTCATACTAGCAGACTAACTAACAAGATTGTGTAATTACATGAAATTACAGTTATTGTTTCATAATAACGACTAACACTTCAGTTATGTTTTGATGATTGCTTTGCTAGAAGTGTAAGGGAATCTCTATAATATGAATTTGAAGTACACTTCAAAACTACAGGTTTAAAAGTAGACAATATTTATGGCTATCATATATAGTAGTAGAAAGAGATTATGGTTTTTCTATAGAGTTTGTGACATAGGTTTATGACCCACAGCAAAACCATGCAGCTTTGTATTTTGTACTGTTAGTTAAATGTATTGTTAGAGCTTCTTATACTCATACAAGTTTTACGCGCAGCTTTTATTATTGTTATAATATTTCAAGAGACAAATTTTTAAAGAAATATATTTTTGTTATATCTAACATACAAAAAAAAACATATACTAAAAAATTAGGACCCATAAAATCGTTTGGTATTGAAGATTCGGCAGCAGAAGAGCTATGTTCACTTCTACTTCAGTAGAGGTTTTAATATCGTGGAAATATGCTTTGAATACTCGTACTTCGGAATAATTCGTAATACTTTGTAATAGTTCGTAATACTTTAGAATACTTTGGTATAGTTAGGGCCCCAGTCTGTCAAAGGTTGCAGCAGGGAATCAATTTTGATGTCAATTTCTGCTTCCAAATATTCTGTTTTCTAGTATATATAACAATTTTTTTTAACAATAGAGTTTTTAAAAAAAATTGTTATATATACTAGAAAACAGAATTTTGAATTATGTAAGAAGCAATACCTACCACATTTGAAGGAATATATTTTGTGGGAAATTTTTTCAAAATTACATTTGTATAATATAATAAAACAAGGTGGACCTTCGATCTGGTGAAGGTCGCGGGAATCCACTGGATGCGGGTAGCACCAGACCGGTCGTCGTGGAGATCCTTGGGGAAGGCCTGTGTCCTGCAGTGGACGTCTTACGTCTGAAATGATGATGATGATGACGTGTGAAATATTAAAAAACTATCGTTTAGGCTATAAGGTATACGATAAAAGCTTAAGATTTCAAATTATCAAAGTTATTTTTCTTTTTTTTATTTTATCTAAACAATTGAACTAGAATTTATAAAATAGCGATGGCTAGACATATTGATTAAGATAAATAGAATGAGTGAATAAAATGTTATATAAATGTATAATACATATGAGTATAATATACTGTATATTACAATACGGTCTTGTTTGCTTCATTATTACTTACGTCCCACGGGAGTGACATGAATTTAGATTTAGCCTGAGGCTGTTATTGGGTTTGCTTATATAATTGCTGTCTTTGTTCCATATATATATATATACCTTTATGTATATACTCTAATTTATAATTAATAAATACATAAACAGATAATATAGTGTATTATCTGTTTATATGAAACTCCATTTTATTTATTTTCATCACCTGCTATGAAAATGTATGAAATTTTATTATTTGTTATGGTATTCTGACATGTTTTTAAGTATATTAAAATGGATTCTGTTCGGACGTAGATTTGGAAGGGTATTTTAAGAGACGGCTGTTAAGTTATTAAAAATCAACCTAAATTAATTAATTGATAAACCGAAGTTTATTAATAATAATTTTTAAAGATATCATATATTTATCTTTGAAGAAGGCAGTATTTTGATATTAAGTATAATGTAGCGACAATTATTTATAATTAAAAATCAAGCGAATTTCAAATTGTCTTTTAAATATAAGTTATAGTCAATTTAATTCATATTACACTTAGAATACGGTTGTCGTTTTGCAAGTGGGATATATGTAGGTGGAAGTGGGAGCGAGAGGTATAACAGCTAAATCTCTCAACAACCTACTAAAAGATTTGGGCCTGTCCAGAACTAACATCATTTCATTCTTGGAATGTGTGCCGAAGGTAGCCTTAGTAGGTTCGTTTCAAATTTGGTTAGGTAGAAAGAGAAGCTTAGACGGTGGAGGTGAGCGTTTAATGAGCGTTTGATAGGGACCCTTTAAACGTACACCGGGGTCGCAAGTCCCAGGCACTGTTGAAGCTATTCTCCCTGCAACGATTGACCCGACACCGGCACGGTGAATCCATTGAATGCTGAGGAAGTTTCATGAGCAAAGTCTTTATACATAATGTAACACATATCGTGTGTGGACTAAAAAAGTACATGGTATCTTGACACATAAAAGTGTATATTAATATAAATATATATTAGATTAAACGCAAAAACAAATTACAATTCAATGAGGATTGTGAAAAGTTTTTTCACTAGTTTTTCACATCTCCAAATTTAATATAAGAAGAATTTGATTATTACTTTTTAATATTTTTTTCTCGTTGAACATTCTAATAAGCAATTGCTCCAATCATTAGGTAAAATTATTATTATATTATTACAAATTCTTCGGAAGTAAAAATTATTAACAAGTTATTTACAATAAAGTGAGTCTGAAATGAAGACTATAATTGTGTTTGGAGTTCCACCGCGCGGAAGAAGTAAAACTTTGTAATGTTTGTATGAAAACAGGAGTAGAAATTGATTTTAAAGGAATTTTCAGTGTTTCTTTAACACAAACTTTATTAATATTACTAACAAGTCACAATTGATTGCCCATATGCGTTCGAGCGCCACGCATTCCTTCTCGCTGTCTTTTTACACACCCCACCCATTCCAGGGAGTCTAACCAATAACGCAACCTTTTTGGAATATATGTACTTTTAAAACTATTATAATCTCATGAAATTGTTATACAGGTGCAAAATGGTCTACAATATCAAACATTTTTCTAACGGTAAGTTTCATTATCCCCTTAAATAAAGCCTTGTACATATTATAACAGTCTCGTATAAACACAACATATACTGTATAACAAACTGAATGCATTGAAACTTCATGAAGTTGTAACACGTGCTTGTAATTTATTTTATAGTTTCAAAACACGAGCATGGTAGAGGATTTTAAGCAAACCGTTTTCTGATAGTCAATTGTTTTAGTTATATAGTTTATATTAAATTTACTGCTGTATATTTAAGCGAGCGGAACGCTATGTCTCAGGTCATTTACCGAGGAAAATGATCTCGCCAACCGAATGTCCGATCGAGTCAAGGATTTTTGTTTAATAGTCCAATTATCTAGGATAGTTAGCAAAAAAATGTATATCGGACCACTAATTTTAAATTTAATAACCACATTATTAGTGATTTTTGATAGTGATCAAATTTGAGAGACATAACATTATATCACTTTAAACAATGATCCTTGATAATCTAAATTTAACTGCAACATGTGGTTTCGAAATCTTCAAGTAAACAAATATAGACAAACTAATTCATTAAGATTTTCCACCTCAGAGCCACTTGAATAGAAAGCAATTCTGTGTTAAACCGTTGGCGTAGACAATGAATGGATTAATGACGAACAAGTCTGTTCCACGAACATTTCCTTGAAATACACCATGTGATGAGAAAATTCATTCCAAGGAACATATTTATAGATAATATTGGAAAAATCAATTTTATTTACTTTAATTTTATTTAATTATTATGTAATATTTCCAATATTCATTAGTTAGGTACATCGTATTTTTTACCGTCATGGTGATGCTAATTTTATTACTGACTACCTAATTTTATGATATTTAATTCGTCTAATAATAATACTTTCTTGTTACAATTTCTGTTTGTTTACCTTGTTAGTGACCAGAGTACTTTTAAACAGAAAGTGATTGTGTTAAGAGCTCTCAAATAAGACACAAACACGTTACTAAAAAAGGGACTTCAAACGATGTTAAAACAGAGAGAGATTATAAAATATTGTAAATAAATTAAGTAGAACAATAAAGACTAAAAAGAATTAATTCTATTATAGTTATTGTCTTCTTCCTAGAATAGAGAGTTGTGTATTGAAGAGAGAGGTATGTACAAAGATACTGTAGGTACATTTAATAGTAAATTTAAATGTTAGGCTTTCTGTATTTCTCAGTATTCAATGTATATAAAACTATTTACATTATAATAAATAAATAAATTGTATTCTGAATACCGCCTTTTGTTGTTTCATGACTATAGCTGTTATCTCGTAAGCTTAAAAATATAAGAAAATATTAAAAATGGATTTCATGATGGAAATAGAGAAGGCTATCTAAGGAGGTTATTTTAAATATTATATTAATAATGTTTATCATATTTTGATAAAATTTGAAAGAATTATAACATCATATGGCTATTAAACTCTCTCTCTAAGTAGAATTTTGAAGTATATTTATTTAATACACGTATTCTTAATCCACCAGTATTTTAATGTTCAATTTATTTGAATTATAGCAGATAATACAATGCGGTTTTAAAGTATACGAGTTAGTTGTCGTATTGATTGCATCCACCAAGTCTATTTTTAAATTCCTCCTTATGTTCTCGTTAATATATTTATTGATCAAAATAATTTAAAGTCTAGTTTTCATACTCGTATAACAAATATTCTGTATAGTAAAATTATTATTTTCCTTTTCTTTATTCTCATTTGTAAATCTCTCTCTCTTTCCGTCTCTATCGCACTTTCTATCTATCTAACTAATTATGACTAAGCAAAGGCCTCTCAGTCATCGACGTACCGAGATACAATGCCCAGTTTAATTCGAAATAGTTCGCAATTAAGCATCACGTCTGTTTAATTCACTTTCAAGTGTCCTTTGAATCTGGCCTTCATTGAATTCATTTCGAAATAGATTAGAATTGCATTATATTTCTAAATATGAAATTGCAATTGCAATCGTATTTATAAAGTATTTATATTCTAAATTTTCTTCATTTTGTTTATAATTTTAAACATAATAGAAATAAACAAAATGTAATGAAAGAATATTGCACTTTGGTAATAATATAATAGTATTGAAATTATTAAACAATATTCAATTTTAAACCTAAAATTGATATTTCCGTTCAAATTTATTTTCAAGTTAAAAAATTACCACAACGTTGTACCCTTTGATTTTATCAGTGACTACAATTTTCACTGTGTTTATAGTAGTATAATGTCAGTGAGTCGTGTTCGGGTTGCATAAAATGTTAAGGTCCATACCACTTACCAAACCCTACCAACAATTCCCACCACCCACAACCAATAACGCCACCATCTCAAAAATACATGCATGGGAGTTTAAATTTTATAAGCGGCAAATACAGAAGGTGAAATTAAATAGAAGTAATCATAGCGATTTTCAACTGAATCATAGCGAAATACTAGTATTGAGTTACTATGACTGGTTTTACGCTTTATTATTTATTCCGTTTGTAATGGAATCAAAAACATGGATTGGTTATCCGTAAAATCAATAATGGAGTTGAAATTAATAGATAAAATTTTGAATATTTTCATACAAGTTGACTAAAAAGACGACCAAGTGTTAGTGAAAAGTATATCACTGGCATCAAGTCTTGGGTGACGTAAAAGTGAAAACAGATATCTTTACAACTGAAATCAATCATTTCATTCTGGGTCAGATGATGTGTCTTTTTGCTATGTTGAAGCCCACTGACATTCCGTAGTATACAAAAAGCAGCTGATTTGATTTTATATGAGCAAGGTGGCAAACAGGCAGACGGCCTACATGATGGATAAGAGTCACCGTCGCCTATAGACATCTGCAACTTAATAGATTTTGACAATGCGTTGCTGGACTTGATTTTTTAGGAAGAAAGAAAAGATAGGAAAAGGGAAGGGCAATTGCCTTTCTCACTCATCGGACGAAACACAGCTAATAAAGGCTACTTCACGCCGATCTTCTGTGAGAGGGTGGTACTTCCACTTTCGAGCCAGCCCATATTCGAGTCGTAGTAACTTGACCACAGCTAGGCTCTATCACTATGATTGTTTAATTAGAATCTATATTTAATTAGTCTACATTGCTGTAAAATGTTCGTTTTGAAATGTTTTCACTGGAATCATTATTCAATTATTTTATTTGCATTCAATGAATTTGATCTGCCACTATTTGTTCATATCGAGTATTTTAACACACTAATTACAAATTGTAAGTCCAAATAGGTATGTGCAGTATTTCATTATTATGTTTCTCTATAATTATTAAAACTATCAATTTATTTGTGGAAATATAAAATGTTTTTGAAAAAATATTGTATACAAAATATGTTTTCAAAAATAGCTTTATCCACCATCAATGTCATTTTTAATCTTTATATGTATAATTCTACTTTACGATTATGTCACAGAACTACTCACAAATACTGGACAAATTTGAATGTTTTTTTTTGTAATTATTTGGGTTATGCCTTCAAATGGTTAAGTTTCACAGATCAGCTCGGCAGGCAGTATCTAGGTTATTTAAAACGAAAAGGTTCCATTGCAGGTTAGTAAATGTCAATATAGTAAATGTGATATTACTAATTAGATACTCATCTACATAATGGTAATATTTTAAACAACAATTTAATCTGAAGTCTAAATTACTGAATTATTTTTACACATTTTCCCAATAAATAAATAAATAAAGTTCGGATAAAGTTAAATAAAGTTCGGATCTTCATTAAGTACTACAATAATTGTATAAACACATATTATCCACTTTTTAGCTCAATTAAATTTAAATCAAATATTAATTTACTTTTTTGTACAATGTGCGAGAAACAAAAATATAAACAGATTTACCTTCACTAATTGGTTCTCAATTTTTTGTGTAAATTGATCTTATTTTATATTTTGTTAATGAACAAAACATAAATATAAATTTCTGATATTTTTTCAATAACAATATATATTTATAATCTCTATATTTTTTAATTCATGGTAATGGAGTGTAAATACCGAGGTTATTTTTATTATTCCTTTTGTGCAATTTTGAGACAGGAATATAAATTTAATATTTTTCATATAAATTTCTAATTATGATACTATATATATTGTTTACAAGCAAATATAGGCAATTACATAGAATCCTTTTCAAGCTGTACTTTGGTTTGATTTAAATTCCATTGAGCTAAAACAGTGTATAACATGGTAAGCCATGGTTTTTGTACCTAAATACAATATATATATATAAGTCAGTGGTGGCCTAGTGGTTAAGGGGGCCCGCCTCTCGTTGCCGAGGGCGCGGGTTCAAACCTGGCAAGTACCAATGTGATTTTTCGAAGTCATAAGTTCTTTCTCAGAGTATTTAGACATCACTGACATACGGTGAAGGAAAACATCGTGAGGAAAACTGGACTTATAATTTCACAATTATAAGTTTGGAATCACCAACCCGTCTTCAGCAAGTGTGGTGATTAATGCTCAAACCTTCTCCACGTGAGAAAGAGGCCTTGCTCAGTAGTGGGCTCTGATCGGCTGATGAATGTATGAAAAAAAAAAAAATATATATTTTATTATTTTTTTATATCATATATACATATATATATATATATATATATATATATATATATATATATATATATATATATATATATATATATATATATATATATATATATATATATATATATATATATATATATATATATATATATATATATGATTTCAAATCACATAAATAGAAAAGGTTCGTGTAAAACCACTTTTAACTTTAAACTAACCACAATTTTAAGCATAAAATTGCAATCCATACAATTTTACCTCCTATTACTTTTCAATTCGTTCTAAAATTACGTCATATCTTTTTTATTTATCAGAAAAACGTTTTATAAAGCTTCATACATGTTGTTAGAAATATATCCAATTGAATGACGCTAATTAAGAAATGGAAGAAAAGATTACTTTAAATAAAACTACATACCTTATAATACAACTGTTCTTATAAATCCAGGAAAAGCTGGTGTAAATTATATGTATCTTCAAACAATATTTCAGTATATACGTAATACAAAATGCAGATCCCTGGTAGGTATAAATAGCTACTTGATAAATGATAACGGGCGTACGCTATTTGAACACTACGTAATTCAAGATCAGAAATCCACCGAATATTAATGATTGGCTTCACGTGTTTGTGGCTCTATTTTCGTATCAAATTGTACACATATCTGAACTATACTTATATGATTATAGAATTTTATAGATGAGATATGTTCAGTTGAATCTAAAGCACCGATGATCGTAACTTTTTTACTATATCCTTGCGATATTTTTAGTTATTAAGTAGTCTTAAATGAAACACAATAACGTGATTTTAATTAATTTTTTAACTACAAAATCTCTTAGTCTCGGTTATTTTGCAGCAACTGTTTTCACGAGAATTCTCAAATCGTCTGCCCGTGTAATCAAACCTGTCGAGAGTATATACTCGTAGTTAAAAAAAAAGAAAATTACTTAGTAAATAGGAAAACATTAGTTTTATTTCAATAAATACACGCGAAAGTCTTAGATCTCATAAAACATAATCATCAGATTAGTAAAATAAGCCTGTTAGACCTGGGAAAGCAAATAAAAAAACTCTGTAAGTAAACTACCTTAAGAGTACTCTCAAACTGTGTATACATATTATGATGTTCAAACTCTTTTAACCTAATAGTTACAAATCAAAGACTGTGTCTCTTTAGAAAAAATATTATAAAAAAATCAAGAAATCTCATTAAATAAAAATGATTTTGAATCGAATTAGTAAATTTAAAAAAGAGAAAACATTTCCACAAATAAACGATGAAAAGCAAACTCACGCTGGTTTTATAACATTTTATTTCCTGTGGTTTTTATAAATGTTTAAATTAGTAACCCAATTTTAAATTTTAATTTATGTTTTAGCTCAACATTGCTTTAATGTTAGTAACAAAATTTCACACCTTTAATGGATTTGGTACCATTGAAGTGTTTCTTTTGTACTGCCAAATTAGAAGACATTAGTAAGGATTTCTGTAAGAAAACCTAAAAGACGTCTTCGCATAACCTATATGACAATTTAATATATAGTATATTTAATTTACCATCTCGACTCAAGACATGATAGTTTAAAAAGTAAAGTTACGAGTACTGTAACGCGATATTTCAAAGGTTTCAGGTTGAAATCCTGGTTATGTCGATAATTTTTTCAATCTATATTTTCTAATTTAAACTTAGTATTCCAGTATAGCAGTTATACTATAACCTTACAATTATAATTTATTTTTTTGTATAAAGAAATATAAAATATTTTCTTCATTCCTCCTAATTTTTCGATTTATTTGTTTCGCTTTGAAGTTACAGCAAAATAAGACATAATTGTTTTCAATTTATATATTTTTTTATTATTTTTAAAAAAATTATGTAACAAAAACATAGATGAGAAAGATATTAAAAATAATAAAGATTTCTTGAAAGAATAATTCTGACAATGTATATTCTGTACGATATATATTATATACAAAACATTCTGTCAGTTATTTTTAATTATTACAAAGAAACAATCACTTCCCTGGCCTCTTGACTGTATTCATAATAAATGTACTGTTTCAATTAATATTTTTTTCTATACTCGCCCAAATACTTAGAATTAATTTACTTGGAGTATAAATATACATACTTATACAATACAATTTTAATTAAGATTTAATATGTTTTTTACTATTCTTATAAAAATCTTCCTGAATCTGTTAACTCTAACTGCTAGCTTCAATGACATTAAATATCTTTATTCTCTCAAGCATTTACGATATTTCATTCAAAAATTTTGGTTATTTTATTTACAAACAAGCCATACAATTATAAACCAAATTTATTTTCATAAACCACAAATCCTCGCTCATTAAGGCATATATATATAAACACATCAGCGTTCATGTATATTCTTCTTCCTGGCAATTTCCCAGCTTCAGCCAGGGTCTGCCTTACATGTTGTGAATAGTATTGACTAATTGTTTTTACGACCGGCCGGCCGCCTGCCTGACATCAACCCTCTTTGGGAATGCATTAATCAGTGATGTCTAAATACTCTTAGAAAGCACATATGACTCGGACAAATAACATTGTTACTTGCCAGGATCGAACCCGCGCCCTTGTGCATGAGAGGCGGGTCTTTTAACCACTAGGCCACCACTGACTTCATGTATAACAATAAATTATTTAAATTAGTAATTTATTTGACAATAAAAAGTAGGTTTGATTTAAATAACCATTAACCTTGAACAGTAACTGTAGTCTTATTTATGAAAAAACCGCCTGAATCATAAACTTTTGTTTCAAATTATTGTGGTATTAGTTATACAATAGTAATAAATCTATATGTGATAATATTTGTGTTAATCAGAAATGGATAAATATTTTTAAAGTGATCAGAAAACCTTCCTCATAATAGCTCCAACCGCGACCTTGCAAAAGCTAGTACGTATCCATGAATTATTCATTAATTCTCCAAATAACTACTGAATTAATTTCACAAATGATAGCATCAGTCAAAATGTTTATAATAAATGTTTATAATAGTGAAAGTGTAAAATATAATATGTGAATCTTGATTAAGAATATGGTTTTATTTTAATATTTACTAATGAGAGTCAGTGGTGGCCTAGTGGTTAAAGGGCTCGCCTCTCGTTACCGACGGCGCGGGTTCTATCCTGGCCCCCGGGCAAGTACCAATGTGATTTTTCCGAGTCATATGTACTTTCTAAGACTATTTAGACATCACTAATTAATGTTGATTCCCAAAAGAGGGTTGATGTCAGGCAGGCGGCCGGTCGTAAAAGAAATAGCCAAAACTATACACAACATGTAAGGCAGACCCTGGCTATGGCTGGGAAATTGCCAGGTAGAAGAAGAAGAAGATTTACTAATGAGAGATATATCGATTATTACATTACATAATATGAAGTGAAAAATTAGATTCTATTCAAACTTCTATTTTTTTTTTTTTTTTTTTTTTTTTTTCTACGAGGGGAATCTTTTAAAGACTTCCTGCCGCGGGGGAAACGCGACAGGGGCATGTGGGATTTCCACCCACTAAACCACCTCGACGTTCTCTGCGCTGTGCGTAGGCTAGTGAGCGGGAACGGCAAGCCATACTTCCGCTCACTACGCACGAGTCCCGAAAGGGACTCCGCCATCGGCAGGGGCATCAGTGGCTGACCACACCACCCCTCCGACTCAAGAGCAGCGTGCCGGGAACGCCAAACACGCCGCTCTTCCTCTAGCCTATGTTACCCGGACGCCGGTTCCCCACCGACGCCCGGAGGCTTCCTCACTGGGGAGGCAGGTCGCGAGCATAAGCCCGCTGCCTTCGACCCAGCCATTCAAACTTCTATTACAGTAACGCCATGTAACTTAGCATAAGATTTTTATATGTTGCAGTTATGAGGACGGGAGTATACTTGCGAGCATTTAAATTGGACCCATTATTTTTCTTACAACTACCAGTTTTTGTTATTGATACAAATCAAAAGTAACTACTTTTGTTGCACTCAGTGTACATGCTCAAACTTATCCCCACTACTCCAAAACATGGCCTAGTTACGTTACAAGTGCCTTTCAACTATAACTAGTATCTAATGTTTAGTTCTAAACAGCATTTGTATTAGCAATTAAATATACAAGTATATAGCGATGCATAGAAATAATACTTTATAGGTACATACATAGTTCAAAATCGTTTATTTGATATGGTTTCAGGTAAATTTAAACTTATATTATTCTTTTCATTTATTTATTCGATTCAAATATGAATATGTAATAAAAAACATGTTGATATTTTTTACCTTGGGAGCGTATTAGATAGCCATTCAGGTATATTTTAGATAATAATCGTAAACTCATGTTTATTTGAGTATCTTTTAGTTTTTTTACTAATTTTAATAAATGAAAATATGTACTTTTAACCACTAGTGAATCACTCTCATACACAATTTAAATAGTCGCTTATTGTTGGAACGGATACGATCTTTATAAGATTATGATACACGAACATGACATTCGTATACGAAGCAGAGGGTTCTAAATCTTTGGGAAAATTATAATATAAAAGTGCCTTCGACTTAACTCTAGGAATTATTTGTTCGTCATTACTTAGGTAATATGTCTTAAATAAAAAATATTTTCGGACCAGTCTTTTAAAATGCTTTCATTATGGTTAAGTCTCTTCTTGAAATTTATGCATTAATTTAATGATATACATCTTCTATATATATAAAAATGGATTGTTGTTCCTTAGTCTCGCTAAAACTTGAGAACGGCTGAACCGATTTGGCTAATTTTAGTCTTGAAATACTCCTGGAAGTCCAGGGAAGGTATAAAAGGTGAGAAAAATTGGAAATATTGCCGGGAAAACCCTAAAAACAGCCCTTTTCTATTTCCCATACAAACGATTTTTTGACATTAAACTTGACAACTAACTAATATGTCAATCATTCTGTTCGATTGAAACAGTAGAAATTTAATAAATACCAATACCGGGTTATTGAAGACGGAATAGAGTTTGTCCGGTCTGCTATACCTATATTACTAATGACGAAATTAACGCGGACGAAGTCGCGGGTAAAAACTAGTATTTAATATATTAAAAGTCAGTCACAAACAAAACTCAAACAGTTCACGTTTCTATAGCATTTTTTCAGCTCAAACAACTTTACGTAAAAACAAAAAAAAAGTTTCTTATGAAACGCTCTTATAAGACTGCCAAAGCAATTTCTTGGTACGGCTTCAAAAACATTGAAGTCGTTACAAGATCGGCTTTTAAAGCTTATCACAAGTTTGCCACCAATAAAGACTTAAAAATCGTTCCCGTTATTTTAAAATGCTTTGGTTTGAGAATTTCAAGGATTCGATTGATGAATCAGTAACATATATGTTATTATTTCAATGATTTAATTATGAAGTAATTCGATCACGTGTTTACCTTTAAATTATAAAATCAATTGTTAATTTGTGCAAATCACATCAAAATATTCTTTATATCAATTAAACTGGAGTAAACTGAGAATTTATGGAATATAAACTATGTTTCAAATCTGTAAATCCAGATAAAAGAGCCTGTGACCCAAGTGTGTGTATTCGTAAAAGATCTAAAGAGTACAACTATACTATTACTTTAGTTTTAAACTACATATATCTACTTGATTATTAAAAGGAGTAATACATAGTATACAGGTGATGTTAAGTTAACTATGGTAAGTTTCTTGGATTAACGCTGTACCTTGAATATCCTTTAAGATTGACAAATACCTATCAAGATTTTCAATGATGTAAGATGAAATTTTTCGTCAAAACTGTTAAAGCTTGCAATTTTATGTATTTTGGTAAAAGAAATTCTTATTCGTACAACTTCTAATATAATAATGCAGAAGTCTTTAGCTAAAATTAATAGATAAGTAATTGCTTGGAATAAATTATAAAATATAGCATATGTAAAACAAATTGTTTTATGTCATGCAAAATGTTTGCAAACATACTTTGTCCTTAATAAATATTTGCATAAATTGTACTTCTCTCCCAGCGATCTCGCTTTCTCCAAACGACATATTTTCCTGTCGTTGAATAATATTACCATAAAACGCGATGAATAAGGAATTTTATACAAATATTTTTCTTACTAAGGATGGTTTGTGTTCATTCACTTGATTGAACATGTAATATTAATTCATAAAGGCGGTAAGTTTTACTATTTATGTCATCAAGATAAGCCTCAGATTTTCTTAATTCGAACTATCAACAATTTTTTACTGAAACAAAATTCTAACTTAAAGAAATATAGTTGTCCTAACTTACTATAGGAATTATAAGAAAATTAAAAACCATTATACTTTTTCAAGTTATTTGAACATATTTTACAAAACTAACTGATTATCTATACATATTGTGTTAAAACAAATCAAAAACTGTCTTTTTGTACGATGATCATATATTACGTCAGTAACTACAAAAACCGGTCCTACAAAAAAAAGGTATAAAAAATATAACATGGAGATCATAAAAAAAGCTGTGGAAGAGTATGCATCATCCCGAAATGTTAAATTAGAAGAAGTTGCAAAAAAATATGGTATACACAAATCGGTGTTATATCGTCATTGTACGCGGGATATGAAGCAACATGGAGGCTAAAGAGCTCTATCCGATGAAACTGATATGTTTCTAATAGAAAATATAAACAAATGCGCAGAATGGGGTTATCCCTTAGATACTTTGGATCTCAGGTACATAGTAAAAATGTATCTTGATAAGATAGGTATAATTCATAAAAGATTTAAAGACAATTTTCCAGGACCAGATTTTGTACAGAGCTTCCTATTAAGACACAAAAATGAGATTTCCCAAAGAGTTTGTGAAAATATCAAGCGTGTGAGAGCTAAGGTATCTCCAGATACGATTAAAGAATATTTTACAGAACTTGAGAAGTCTTTAAATGGTGTACCTGCTTCTAACATCTTAAATTACGACGAAACAAATTTGACGGACGACCCTGGGCGGAAAAAAATACTAATCAAACGGGGATGCAAGTACCCTGAAAGAGTTCTGAACCATACCAAGGCTTCCGTGTCTATTATGATGGCTGGTACCGCAGATGGTAAAATGTTACCACCATATGTGGTATACAAGGCAACTCATTTATATGATTCTTGGATCCAACACGGCCCAGAGGGTACTCGATATAATAGGTCGACATCTGTATGGTTTGATGGAACCACTTTTGAGGATTGGGTACAAAATATGGTGGTTCCTTATTTTAAGAATTTACCAGGTAGAAAGTGCTTAATTGGAGACAATTTGTCTTCACATTTATCAGCAGACTTGATCCAAACATGTAAAGCGCACAACATCGATTTTGTGTTTTTACCAGCCAACTCAACTCACCTGACGCAACCTCTGGACGTGGCATTTTTCCGTCCAATGAAGCGAGCCTGGAGGCAATTATTATTAAAATGGAAAAAGACAGATGGTCGACAATTACCCACAATTCCAAAAGGTTGCTTTCCAAAATTATTGAAATTATTAATTGATGAACTGCAAATAAATGCTTCAAAGAATATCATTGCTGGATTTAAGAAAACAGGAATTAGCCCTTTAAATGCAACTGAAATATTAGCCAGACTTCCCGGCGAGGACTTAGGTGAAGACCATGAAAGTGCTGTAGAAGATTCTGTTCTAACACTCCTCAAAGAAATGAGATATGGTTCAATGAACATTGTAGAACCAAAAAGAAAGAGAAAACTCAATGTACTCCCAGGTAAAAGTGTCGCTCCAGAAGAAATTGAAGACTATGCAGAAACTGATGTTGATAACAGTATGGCAAATCCTAAAAAAACAAAATACGATACTAGCATCAGTGGTCCATCAGGTTTAAACAATAAAAATAAAGGAAAAGCTAAAAAATCTATAATTACAAACATGAAACTATTACCAATTGAAGAAAAAGAAAATTGCCCTAATAAAATAGAACCTTATAAAGGAAAAGGCAAACGGATTGGAAAAAAAACGAAAACATCCTATTTGGAAACAAAAGAAGAAGTAATCTTCAAAAAAAATATAGAAAACAATGAGACTAAAGGAAAAGCTATCGAGGATATTACTAAAAAATCTAAAACAGAAGACAAGGGCAATAATGATAACAATAAAGAATGGAAAGAAGTATACCATAACAACTCAGAACAATCAAAATGCGGAAATACAAGTCAGAAAGATTACGATTACGTTAACGTTACGGCTTACGAAAATTATGATAATAATATGGGAGAGCAGAATTACAACAGTATCGCGGACATGGAAAACTACAATAGTAACTTACAAGGATTAGAGTGCAAAGTTTCTAATGATATGGACATAAACAGTCTGCCCATTCTTTTTTTTGACAGCTTATGTGAAGAGGTTACAATCAGTACTGGAACAACTGCTGATGATAATACTATTAAGGAGAATAAAGTAAAAATAATATCAAATGAACTAGTGAATGACGGCCAGTACAACAAAAAATACAAATTACCAATTATAAAGAAGAGCAAGACTGTACTAACGGTAAAAGATCTCATTAAATTGCCAAAGGAAAAACACACAAATAATTACTATAATGATAGTGACGAAATATTAAAAGTTTTAGAAGAGGATGATGATGACCTGGGACTCCTAGGTTTAAGTACCCAGTTTACCCACTAAAAAACCAGCGGAATTACTCCTCGCCACAAAAGGTGGAAAGAGGCCGCGGTAACGCTTTCGCCCAGCACGCGGCAGGATGATGATGACCTGTGAAAACTTTGTAAATTGTTAAGTTGGAACATGGTTGGAACGATTTAAAATTTTATTGTTTTTTTTTATTATTTTTACATTTAGTGAGAACGTAACGTAGACTGAAGTTATCTACCTGTAACAACTTTGTTATGATAATTATTGTTAAGTTCAGAAGATTTAGAATTTAGTTTTATTTTTTTAAAGAATTTTGATTATTTTTACGGAGTAGTGCTTTCTGCATTTTACAAAGCCATAATGAAGGCTGACATCGACTACCTGTGATATATTTTATGATAATTGCTAAGTTCAGAAGATTTAGAATTTGTTTTTTTTTTTAAGAGTGTTTATTACTTTTATGTTATAATACTGATTCTTCAAAGTCATAACGTTGATTACCTATTTGTAATACCTTTGATATAATAATTGTTAAGTTCAAAAGATTTATAGTTGTTTATATATAAGCGACTTTATGTATAAGCGACTTTTAATCCAGAAAAATGTTTTTAAATTTGTTATTTTCTTTAATTCAAATAAAATACGAATAAGAAGTATACATTGTTTAATTTATTGAAAAGAGATAACATTCCGTAAAAATAAAGTCGTTTAAAATACAAACATACCTAATTATTTATGTTAACAAAAACACATAAATAGTTTAAATCACAAATTTTGAATTTCAATTACCATTTACATACCAAAATAATTTTTAAATACACGACCTTTCATTTTTGCATGTTGGTTAAGTAATTTTTGGCAGCCCTAACAGTTTTTCCATTCACCCCTTTATGCATTTCTATTGACCCCAGTCGTCGGGTGAATAGAAATGATACATATTTTATTAAAAATCTGAAAAACATTTGCTTATAGTTAACCAAATATTGTTTTAGCTGTTTCTTTGTGATACCGGACATGATATTAAAATAACCTGTGGTTTAAAAAAAAAGGAATAGACAACAAATTCTTAAGACAAAGTTGAAAATCATTGCTATTCACCCCGTTTTACGGAACATTATTAGAGATTAGTATTAAAATAGGTCTGTACGGAGCTCATATACCAGATAATTAAATAAGACCTATACCTAATACTGACTATTAATAGTAATGATTATTATTCTACATTAAATCTCTCATTGGTATTTAATTATTACTATTTTATAACGTTTGATTCAAATACATTTCAATTATATATAGGATATTTATATCAGTCTACGATAAGTCAGTGGTGGCCTAATGGTTAAAAGGACCGCCTATCATGCACCAGGGCGCGGGTTCGATCCTGGCCCGGGCAAGTACCAACTTTCTAAGAGTATTTAGACATCACAGATTAATGCTGATTCCCAAAGAAGTTTGATGTCAGGCAGGCGGCCGGTCGTATAAAAAAAATAGCCAAAACTATTCACAACATGTAAGGCAGACCCTGGCCCCATACCCCGGCTATAGCTGGGAAATTGCCAGGTAGAAGAAGAAGATATAAGTCTACGATCAAAAAGACTGCGATAGTAAATGATTATCGAGTTACGAGTCATTGCAAGTTATTTTTTTAAATCTTGCTAACCTGAATGTTTGTTCATATGTTACGATTTCTTCATTTATACAAAGGTTAAATTCTCCAGTTAGATATACTTACGAGTAATCTATTGTATATTTATTGTATTAAAATAAAAATCAACTTCGGATACATAACACTATTTTGTTTCAAAAGACTGTGTTACAATTTAACAAAGAAATGTACAACATTGTATGAATGAATTAAAATATACAAATCATATTAAATATGTTAGATCCATAATTTCAATTATATATGCAAATTAGTGCCTTAATATTACTAATGCAATGAATTTATAACATGCTTTAGTAAGTTGTATGTATTATCATGAAAAATCTTATTCTTTCTTAGTTGGTCCGAGCCTCACTTTTAGCCCTTAGAACGTTCGTACCTTAGGAGCCCTTCAGACCCCTTCGTAATGGGTCAGTCCCGGCACTGGCCCACTCTACCGGTGACGCTGTAAAAGCAATAGGGCTAACAGCATTATACATAAAAAACAACTCTTTCTTATTATTAAACAGTTCTTTGTACTCGCAATAATTACACTATTTCATGTATTTCACTGAATATAATACAGTACAACAATATTCTACTTCAGAACAATCAGTCAGATCAATTATTGCAGTTAGGTAATTATCAAAGAACTTTTAAAGTCTAAATACCCAACCCCACTCGTAGGTCAAGTTATCTAGCAGTAGGTGAAAGAACACTATCTTCTAGACATTTATTATAATTATGAGCTATGACATATATTTTATTTATGTAACACATTGTATTGGTAGAGGAAAACACGAATATGTTACGTCAATATTAAATTGTATGGAATAATACGAGTATATACCACACAAAAACATATTCGTATTGTTACAAGACCCTCCTTTATAATTAGGTACATGTTGATTATTATAATAACTTTAGGTAGATGTGAGTATGACCGGGATAAAATTATTGATTCATAACAATGAATTATATATACAAGAAATAATAATATTGTCTTTATTTTATATTTATAGTAACGTTAAAACTATTTTAAATCCGTCTCGGAAATATTAAATCGATGTACATAATATATATATATATATATATATATATATATATATATATATATATATATATATATATATATATTGAAGGTTATAATAAATAATAATACTGGGTTCAACCATTACGTGTGCTATTAATAAAATAAACAGTATAAATCATAAAAAATTTAAATTCCCATTGTTACGATGTCCAACGTAACTATAAGAGCTGTAATAACTTTTACTTGGAACCATTCTACTGATTATAATATTCTAGTAAGCTCTTTGTATTATATATTATTTATAAAACATAAAACTCACTGCCAGTCACTGATATTTGAAAATGTAGAAATAAGAAGCAAATGTTAATTCTTTAATAATAAGAAAATAAAGAATAAAATCCCATAATAATAATAAAGTAAACTTTTCAGATGTTCAATATAATTTTTTCATTAAGACTTACATACATCGACAGTTTCAGATACAAAGTAATTCATTTTAGAGCATTCATCGTTAGTTTAGATTGAGTAGAATAATCTTACTTGAAAATTCCTTCCAATGAAGTAAAATATTTACTTTTTATTAATATATAGAACTTTTACTATTCCCAAAAAAATATTCCGTCATTTATAATCGTTGTTTTTGTGTCAGCTTATATTCATTAATGTGAAACTGGAAAAGTATTAATTACATCGAAAAACATTTTGCTGGAACAACAAGAATATGTCGTAATAAATACCAATACTAGACGATCCTAAGAAGTAACTTTTATTTGAAATTAAGTTCAAATATTATTCCTATAATTATGTACAAAATATAGACTTAACAAAATTTCATGTTTTCATCAACCAGGAGTAAGTTTCTTGTTAAACATTAAGGCATAGTGTTTATATTTGACAAAATCTTATTTATTTCGAGTGGCTTATTTAAATTTGAAAATAAACAAACATAATATAAAAAAATATATAGATAAATTTAACGGATGAACAAAGATTAGCGAAATAAGTTAAGTTATTTAGTCTACGTATTATATACTATTTAGTTTACGCCTGCAGCCATATACCACGATGTTTAGGATTTGATAAACAAAAATAATATTACAGAATAAGATGTATTGAAGGATATTTGTGATTTGTATAAATATATCTTTACAAGTGTTCGAGGCAGAGTTTCGCTCTTGATTTTCAGTGTTCAGCGTTGCCGTCAGTAAAGACCTACAAAATGGCTGAAGCCAGTATTTAAAGTTTTCAAATACATGTTAATATTTAATGTTGCATACATAATTACAACAGTTCAGTATTATAATTAATTATAATTAGATATAAAAATAATTCTAAAGATTATAGTATATGAAATTTTTTATCTCGACCTAACAAGCTTGGACATCTTGTTAGGTCGAACTAAAGAACATAATATTGTAGATTGACCTATAAGCGATGATATTACAAACAAACAACTTGAATATACTACATTAACAGTCGGCAAGTGGTATACATAATTCGAAAACACCTATCACCCTTATACCCCAGCTATAGAGACTCTACAAAATATAAATCACATAAATAAAATTAAAATTATTAACTATACAATCTTAATAAATATGTATATTAACTCTCAAAAATATATTTTCTACCAATTGTCATACAGAACGCAATAACATATAAAACAAGTAAAATTATAATAAGAACAAAACAAAAGTGTCATCAACGGTATTCAGATTCATTTGTTTGTATAAAATTATAAATAATTTGACATTCATTAACATATAAATTCCGTTTTGCTACCACCAGAACTGAACACATCATTTATTTAAAAAGGATAAATGAAAATGTTGATTGGGTTAATACTATTTGTTTAAACTTTAAAACTACTGAGTCTTCTTTTTCTGCCTGGCAATTTTCCGAGATTTAGCCAAGGTCTGCCTGACATGTTGTGAATAGTTTTTGCTAATTGTTTTTTTACGACCGGTCGCCTGCCTGACATCAACTCTCTTTGGGAATGCATTAATCAGTGATGTCTAAATAGTCTTAGAAAGTACATATGACTCGGACAAATCACATTGGTACTTGCCAGGGCCAGGATCGAACCCGCGCATGAGAGGAGGGCCTTTTAACCACTAGGCCACCACCGATTTGAGTATTCAACTAAATGTTAGGACATAAGTAGTAATTTACGAGGTATTTTGTTCTTTTTTTATGGCAAATATAAGTACTGCATATTTTATATAATTACGTTTAAAGTGTAAATTTAATGCCTTTTCATGAATGTTACTGTTGGTTTTTTATAATTACGTATAATACTTACACATGTCCAGGACATGTTTAGTTTCTGAGTAAATGAGTTAAAAAATGTCCTTTTAATTTGTGAAACCTTTTTTAATTAGAACTACGAGTACACGAAAAATTATTCCTATATATTTTTTGTTCTGTAAAAATCTAAGCATGCTAAAAATAGAGCTAAACTGTTACGTGGTCTTTAATATGATCATTGTAGTAATAGTCTACATTATCAAACATTCTTCTAACAGTAAGTTTCATTATCCCCTTAAATAAATCCTTATACACATTATAAGAGTCTCGTATAAACACAACATGTGCCGTATAACAAATTGAATGCATTGAAATTTCATGGAGTTATAACACGTGTTTGTAATATGTATATTTTATAGTTTCAAAACACATGCATCGTTCATTTATTTAAACTGTACATGAATACATACAACAGTATATATTCTTCTTCTTCTTCCTGGCAACGACCAGCTTTAGCCAGGGTCTGCCAACATACAACGGTATATGTTAATGTTATGTATTAGTATCTTATTTAAAAACAAAGTTTTAAGTCGTTTCGATGTTAAAAAAAAGCTATTCCAATGGTATATTACCAGACATTTTATTCTGCCATTTTTTTATTCAAACCGTACTTTTTACATTATCTAGTAGTATTATGCTAATGGAATGTACAGTACGCAAAAAAATATTTGTATATTAATATAATTGAAAAACATTATTGGTAGTGATTTTTATAGTTTTTATTGTGTGGTCTTCTGTAAGTTATACTGTCAGGTTACTCTCTTTTGTAGTTATCAAAAACTGTTAAAGTTTCCGAGATCTTCATAATTTCAGTAATACGTTACTATAAAGACCATGATCAGAGCCTTCAACTTATTCTTTTTCTTTAACCTTTCTCAGTAAAATATAATTCTTATAACAATTTTCGTCCTAATCTATATATATAAAAGAAAGTCGTGTTAGTTACTCCACTTATAGCTTAAGAACGGCTGAACCGATTTAGCTGAAAATTGGCAGGGAGGTAGTTTAGAACCAGGAAATTGTAATAGGATACTTTTTATCCCATTCGACAGCATTTCCGTGGGACTTGACATGAAACGTCAGTCACTATAAAACGTGGAATGACGAAACACAATTGACAGCTATGCAATTGACATATGTATAATGACAGATTTGTAATTTAGTATTTGCGGGATAAATTTGGAAAAGCATTGTTTTTCACATGGGCAGTTATAGTTTGTGTGTTCACGAGTTGGGAAACCATCCGCTTTATTTGTGTTAACGTTAGACCAAAAAACAAAAAATGTGGCTTACAAAGGAGCACTTCAATGAAACGGATAATTTGCGGACACGTATAACGCTTCGATTCGGTGCCTGTCTACTTTCATTTACTTAGAGAAGTTCAACTAAATAACACCTCATTTTTGTAATCGAAATGAATTCATTACTGTTGTGAAATGAAATAAATATTTTCCTTTTCAAATATAAAACAAAAAAAAATTCTTCATCTTTTAATCACCAAACGAAATGTTACATAAAACAAAGCCTTCTGGAGGCGAAACGGAGTTCGCCAGGTTTACTAGTTTAATAAATTATCTTAATTAACGTACCAAGAAATATAATTTTAAGAAGATTTTAAGTACACAGGTTATACTTAAAAGGTCACCTGGAAATAAAACAAAGATTTTATTTATCTTGCTTTATGTTTTACATGAGAGAAAAATACAAATAAATGTAACATAGAACCACTCGTATCCACATTTTTCCGTTTGATGAAAATTTCCACTTGATTTCACAGACGAGGGTTTGTTAGAGAAATTGAAAGGCTAACAGAATACGATAATATTTTATTAATTAAACATACTTACAAAGAAATGACGAATTTAGTACAAAAGATATCAATTTATTATTATTTTGCCTTAATATCTATGAACTATTTTGTTGATAATTCAGAGATAATAATCTCTATGATTTCTAAGAGCATGTACATATGTACATTGAAATATAAATTATTTGTTAGTTCCGATATCACGGTCGGTCAAAGTAATTGAAATTTTAAGTTACTGCTAAATGAGTTACGTTAGTTTCAATAGGAAAGCCCAAGACAAATCAAAAACATCTCTAAAATACTTTTTAATTAAAATTAAACTTAATACTACTGATTAACCTATGACTTGTGATCTATCATCTGTGACTGACCTACGAAACTAAACTACATATGTGATCTATCCAAACTAAACTTGTGGAATAAGTTGGAATCATTATTATACGGAATATATGAAACATTTAAGTTCCAGTTAGATATTCCGGTAAGATGAACATTATTGTTGTGTCAAGGAAATATGTATTAGCACACTTATTAGGGTAGGGAAAATAATTATAATACTGAAAATTACTAATAAAATACAATTTAGAATTCTTAATAAAGACGTATTATGGTTGTTAAATCTACATCAAATTATCTTCGCTAAGAATGTGTGGTTTATTCATAAAGCAAAAAAATTATTCTGAAATATGTAATTTTATATAATTGAGGGATATTATTAATAACTTCAGGAACTTAGTAATAAGTGAAGTTTAAATCAAAACCAATAATGAAAAAACTCCTAGTGTTTCATCAATAAAATTAAATGAATTTGCTTTGAGTTTCTTCTAATTTATTTTTTATTATATATTATGTTGTTGGAAATTATAATATTAAAATTATCGTTGCAAAAGAATTATTTAAAAATAGGTATTAATCAGTGTCTCACTTTCATATACTAATATAGATAAACTTATATATAAATACGAGTATAAGATATTTCCACGGATATATTGACTCATCACGATATTTCTGGAACCATGAAATAGAGACTGGAAATTTGATAGGAATATTCCTTTCGCCGAATTTAGGTCAACTAAGAACGAATTTTATGAAATTCCACCCACAACTGGTGTTACGTTGGCGTCATCAATGAAAATTACCTTTTTTAATATAACTCCTACATGCTCGAATTAGGAAGAAATCTTCCACATGTGATGTAGAAATTTCTATTACAGAATGTTATAACAACTCATCTCCAATAATTGTTGCTATATATGGGTGTTAACAATGTACATTTAAATATTCCCGGCAAAGTATGTATGTAGATGGAAAACGGCTAGTCTTTTAAAATCCTCAAGCAATTATCTTTTTATTTTCAAAAAGATTGCTTTATTAAATTACTTGAGTATATTCGATGTTGATATAATAAGAAAGCAAGTCAGAGAAAAGTTACTTTGTAGTTATAGATATAGGTTTAAATATTTTTTTTATTTCATACTCCTTTTTTTTCATAATTCCTTTTAACATATCATTCATAGGAAAATGACTTCGTGTGTTTAACTTGAATCTAATGCTTTTTAATTTATAATTAAACCATGTTATAAATACTCGTATGAATATTTGACGCGATATCAAAGACATCGATAAAGTTAATCTCTTCAAGAAATATTTGTCTTTGACAGTCAGATATATGAACGCAGTTTTTCGTCTATTTTCTGGTATGACATAAAATATTTTGTGAGTATAATATTCAATATTTGTAAGGATACTAACAACTTTTCTCTTTACTCTTGTCAGGCACACATTGAGAAGTATACACGTATTGTATGTATGTGTGTGTCAAAGTTGTAGTAGTGTGCGTAACGTTTATTTTTAATGCTATTCTTCTCATGAAATTCAACTGTGTTAAATTCTATATTCATTACATTCATCACAATACCTAAAAAGGACTAGACAGTTTGAGCATCAAATATGTATGTAATGGTAATTATCTTTTGATTGCATCACGTCTAACCAAAATCTAACTCTATGTTCTATATACTACGTGACAGTCGTGAAATAATCCTTATCGTACGATGTCTACTTTTACTACAATTATAGACTTTACACTCATACTGAAAACTGTGAGTTAGTAGTTCTTATTCACAAACTTCATTGCTGTTTTCATGTGGAAAGGTTTATGAACGAACAACAGGAAACTTACCGTATTGAGTAAGTCATGTAAAACTTTTACTATAGATATAAGTCTCGGCACAGATGGGGCTTATAATTGAAGATTGGAACTGAACTCATTCACATCTCCATATTGATCATAGACAGTCTCTTTGATAGATCTCGTTTTATTAATTAAAAACGTCCTACTTACATTGAAAATTGGTCTTACGGCAGCTGTTACAAATATTACATAGTTTTTGTAATTACTTCGTTAAATCTTAATCCAATGATAATGATGTTTTTATATAATAGCAATTTTAAAAACACTTTATGTCTGACCAGACAATAAGGACATTATGTCGCTAATATGTACTTACATATATATATACATATACCTCTATATAAAATGTATTAAGATCCGTTAGCCTAGCTAAAACTTGAGCAGTGTCGGACCAGTATGCCTAATTATAGTTTTGAATTAATTCTGGAAGCCCATTAGGATCAGCTAGTAAGCAAGAGACAGGTGATGAATATAGTCGCTTTCGTAGCTCAGAAATAAGTTCTGGATCGAATAGAAACTAAGTGTTTTAGAATGTAATGAGGTTGTGTGAATTAGAGGGAGCCTTCAAGTATTAGGGGAGAGTTGGTTATATCGTACTAGTATTTAAATCGTACCACTTCTAAATTTCCCATTTAATGAATATTTTTTTCTACATTGACAACGCCAAATCGTGGCCCTGCACCATCCCTCTTCACCCACTAGTTTAAATCAACGTGAGTTAACAACTGTGCACGTAATAAAAGAAAAACATTTTTTGTAGGAATAAATATAAATATTGTCGTACATTCGTAAGGAGATAACTCGTAATCAAGGTAAGCTATAGTTATTCAGTTTTTTTTTATTATTCCACAATTGTATACTAGATTATTGGGGGTTTTTGTCGCGTGACTAAGTTTTGAGTTTATGCCCGATATTTGCTTTTGTTTTAGAAATGCCTTAGTTGGTTTAATCGTACCACTTGCAGTTGGTTAAATTGTACTGGTACGATTTACCCCACTACCAACCGCAAGTACCTATAGTACTACCGCAAGTACGTATAGTAAGTACTACCCAAGGCCAAAAACAAAAGTTATAAGAGGAAACGATCTCATTCCATCACCAGTAGCGATGATTCAGGAGAGACACTTGTTGTAGAACTAGATGATGATGATGACAGCGATGATTATCTTGAAAATATATGTGGAAAGTGCAATTGTTCTTACTACGATAAGAAGGATCCCAAAGTTGATTGGATTCAATGCGTTCGCTGTAAACGGTGGCTACATGAGACGTGTACTTCGAATCCAGACATTTGTCATGATTGTTTCCATTAAGAAATATGCACAATAATTATATTACAAATAACATTCTTGTTAACTGTTACTTTATTATTATAGTTTACTGTTTTTTTTTTGTCTCATTTTTATTAGTTATATTGATTGATCTCATTATCATAGTATAATCATGTTATTTTACTGAGAAAGCTTATAGTTCCTTTAAATAACCAAAGAGTTAAAAATTATGTTTCTATTACCTAAAAGATATAAATAATGTTGTTTTATTATTTACCTAACAGTTAAAAATAAATAATTTGATTGAGAATTTTCATGTCTTTCCTTCAGTGGTACGACTTAAACGTCCATGGTACGATTTAAAGACTTAGTGGTACGATTAAAACGACTAGTCGGCTAAATCGTACCGATGGCAAGCCTCTATAAAAAAGCATTTTTAACAATGTTAGAATAACCGCAAGGATCTGTTCTCTTCTTCTTAGGAAGCTAAAATATGAAACTTAATTTTACATAAGTATTAATTATTATAAGACGTGTTATAGTCGAAATATTTGAGTTAAAGTGAAAAGTGGTACGATATATCCGACTCTCCCCTAAGTAATGCAATTTTCGTAAATGTTTGACCCCTCTTTCCGCCCTTATAACACACCGTAACGATTTTTACGTAACGTAATACAACAACAGTGAGCACGGTAGGATAAAATTGAGTTAACCTTCATACTCAAAACATCTGTGACTTTAAAACAAAAAGAAGTCAGGTATGATTTAGTTATAGATTATAGTTCAGTAACGATTAAGGAAGCGAAATTTATTTATACTTATTGTGAAACGTTTGTCTAAATTAGCATCTTACAAGTAACAACTAAAATATAATCGGAATTCATAATGCTGTGTAACATTAATCAACTACAACAGTCGACTGTGCAATGGAAGAATGTCTGTCTGTCTGGAAGAATGTCTGGAATGATTTAAAGGAAAATTACAAAGGATATCTTCATTCCACATTTACCGCTTCAGACTTAACTTCTACATTTCCCAAATAAAATGCTAATTATTGCAAGTTTATGGAATTCAACTTGGAGTGACCATGTTTAATACAATAAAATATTAGACGTAGCAGACAATTACAGTCATTTTTGTTTATTAACGCACCATTAAATAAAACAAAATATAGTTTATCAGAAATCTTTAAGTCTTCCAAATCTAATTGAAAGCGTGCAAATAGCGTGTATCACAGGAAAAAAAACTAGTAAATAGTTGAGATTAAAAAATTGTAAAAAAGAAAACATTAAGTTAAATAAAATAATAAACAAATCTTTTTAAATCAATTCTGAGAAAGGACGAAGATTATTTAAGCCTAAAAGAGATCATATAACTGAGTATTTTAATTCAAATATTTGTGTCCAAACAATTTTAAATAGAATAAACATCATAATGGATATTCATTTTATGTAAATTGTATATTGTTTTGTTACAACAACGGGGTTTTTTTGATCATCGTTTTTTAAGCGAATCGTTTTGAGAGTTACTTCAGCATTCATTATGATTCTCAGCTGTTATTTTATTATACCGATACACAATTTATAAAATACGCTTTCAGATGTTTTTTTCGAAGTCCGTTTTTATATTGGATTTCATTCTAACTGCTACTGCATTACAAAATTTAATTATATATACATTTTCTTAGTTTTTCTTTTTGATTTAAGGTCATCTACTGACCAGTAAAAGTCAAAATGTTGACAGATCCAATTAATTTCAAAAATTCAGTGGAACAACTGTCTCCAAAAGCTTAAAATTATTATCTTAATATATTTTCATTAACCTTCCTATTACGATAAGATTCAACATTATTGTCGGCAGTATAACATTGATCATATGGTATAAATATCTACGAATTCAAATTGTTTATTGATACATGTATTAAAATTACATTATATATAATAAATTTCTTCTTACCAAAGTCGTTGTAAGTTAGGTGTAATACATACTTCCTTAGCTGTTCAACTAAATAGTCTATTTACGATAATAACTATCATCATATTTTAATTCAGCTTTTTTCCTCTTTAATGAAAGCAAAAAAATATTCAGAGAAAAAACATGTCATAACTTTTATTTACGATTACGTTAATTAAGAACTTTTTTATTCTTTAAACGGTAATGATGTAAAGATAAAAAAAGAAATTTAATATAAACTTATCTTTTTATAACTCATGAAAGCCATCATTGAAATAATATTTCTTTAATAGAAGGTTTTAAGATACTAATATGATTTCATTTATTTCTCATTTTACTGCCAATACTTGGACATCTATTTGAATTTAAAGGTGTGCTTTATAAAAATTAAATATTTTTTGTTTTAAAATTATTACAAAACACGATCTTATATGAATGTGACAAATAAGTTTTAACAGTTCTTTTTGAAGAAATAGCTTGATCATCTTCTTATATTCTAGAACGAAGGAGACATTTATTCCATCAATAATGGCGAGAATAGGGAAATAATAGAAAAGTCCACTTGACAAATGTTAACTTCTCAAACGTTTATTCCAGGTAGGTTCACAGTTTATACTTCAAGGTTTAAAGGTATGTTTCATAGAGTATGAGAAAAATTTGGTATTTGTACAGAAAAATTATGACAAAGAAATCGCTACGCTCTCTAAATAGCAAAAATAAAATTTACTTTGACATAAATTAACACACAGAATCTCAGAATTCTTTACAATAATTATTTTTTAATTGATGCTCACAATAAAAGGGTTCAAATAAAATATCAAAGTACTCAAAATTCTGTAACGCAAAACCTGATATCTTAAAAGTTTATAAGCAAAATGGATCTTACAGAACACGAGGCTAATAATGAGGAGATTATTTTGATAAAGAAAATCATAATAAGAATACATATGCTGCTTGTTTTTTATTTTGACATATCAGTTGAGAATATTTAAAATGATTATAGAGTGAACTATCATATATAAGAAAACAAGTGACTCTAGAATCTGAGCCATAATAACGTAATTCATTTCAAGTCATCTCTAAAAAATCAAAGTTCAAATGTCCGAGATTTATTGATTTTAATAAATTTAATATCAATACATAATGGGTATTTGTCAATATAAAGGAAAAGTTGCTTGTTATTTATTCAGCGTGAGTGTCCCAATGAGACTCCTCAAATTGAGATATTTAAAAATCTGCTTTAAGAAACAATAACAGTTCATGCCTTACATGAGAAGCTTTTGGAAGAACAGCTTTCTTTTACAATGTATAGAAAAATATATAAAACAGTACTCCTAAACAATTAATATCAAAATAAATTTAATAATAACGACACTGAATACAAATTGGTATTTAAAATTGATAATTATATATTCATTGATACAAAGCCTGGTTTACTAGAGGCACTACTACTAATATTTAAAACACCAGAATAGTTCATATTATAAACATTAATAATAATTAATTTATTTCACGGCTTATAATGCAATTTTTCTTATAATTGATGCTCATCCCGCTATTGTTCAGATGAAGTGAAACAATTGTTAAATTTTAATATACATACATATTTGTAAAATGACAGTACTCGTAAATATATCAGCTTTATATCTTTCTTTATTCTTAGTAATTGTGTGGTTTAATTTAAACAATAGAAATATTCTATATTATCATAAACACATTCTATAAATTAATTCTAAAATTATTTTTGTATACAAAAGCACTCATTGTAATGTATGTTTGTTTGATAATATTTAACGTTAACAACGTGTGATTACTCGACGCATATCATACAAATAGGTCGGTGTATCATTTAGTTTTAATCTGCTTATAAGTACTAATATAATATATAAACTCATTATGTTGAAAAAATCACATTATTTAGTTATTATACATGTTCTTATTTTTTATAGTATACATAACATAGACGACAAATTTAAACTATTTTCAACGAATATTAATTATAATAAGATGTTTCAAAAGGATCCTTTAAAAATTTTAAGCCCAAAATGGTTTGTCAGAGAGGACGTGTCCCGTGTATATATACAAACATATATGTATTTCGAACCCTTATGTTATAAAGTATGCTTAGATACTATATAATATAATAATAAGATTGACTTATAGAATTAAATACTGACAAATTATTAAAATTATACAGATAGTTTGCTTGTATCGTATCAAATTTTCGCAAGGAAATTCATCTCATTCAAACCCAGAGGACTTGTCCCACTTCTATAGACAACTGAACTGATATTCTCCTATTAATGATAGTAAACACTTACTGAGAGAACGATTCAAAGCAAATCTATTTACAATGTTTACCTGATTTAAAGTTAAACACAAAAGCTACACTTTAATTTACTCTACATGAAATTTTCTTTGTTTATGAAAGTCCGAAAACTTTTGAATTTAATGTTACTTTTATACTTGAAATAATAAATTTATTTCATTTATACTCCACTTATTTCAAAGTGTAATCCATTATTCTATAAGTACTACGAAAGAAACAAGAGCGATAACAAAAAAAAATAGTCTATAAAGTTCCGAAGGACACTTAGACACTTAAAATATTTATAATTACATTGAACGTAGAAATGTAACAAAACTTTTTAACACTCAATAGCCAAATTTTACGTCATTTAGTTCAATTTAAATGCTGTCAATATGAACATAGTTGTCGAAATTATTGCCTTACTCAAATTTCTTTCCTCTACTTTATTTTAATACATTACAATCAAATGATTCGTTTATTCTAACTATAAGGTACATAGAAAAATAGTAGCAATTGACTTTATAGAATTGTCTTACAAATAAACACAAATTATTAATATAAAAATGAACAGTGGAACTCACTGCAGTTAGTCATATTATACTTCAGACTTTTATTTGTCAAAGATTTAACTTGAATTCTTTAAAATTTAAGGGAAACATGTGACCATTAAAATAACAAAGCTTTTTATTTTATTCTATTGAAAGATTTATCTATTTTAGGGCTTTTGTTAAAATCAAATATTTAATGCGTAAAAATTTAAACCGAAATTCATGTGAAAAATATTTACTAAAAAATACTTTTTTAATTCTGGCTTGTCTTTTTTAGTCCAGTTATTCTATAGTTTTGACTAGTTATTATCCATATAAGTATGTATATGTGAACCAAATATAATTTTTTTAATCTCACTATAGAAAAAAACATATTTCTTTGAGTAAATATCATATAAAAAAATATTTTTTACACGCACGCATGTCATTGCTAGCTTCACTGTGCTAAGCTTAATATAACAATTATTTTATATAGCAAAATTTAGACTTGAACATTACTGTAACAACACGAGTAAATTTATTATTTGTGCCATTTTCAGAACGACTTTTCGTTATTACTGTTTAGGCAAATATTTATTTTAATACATTCTAGTTTCCAGCATAGACTTCAATGCCCATGTCCTCTACTTTACAAACATTAAACTAAAATAATTATAAACTCATTTCCGAGAATCTTACAGAATAAACTGTTACTAGTTATTACTATAATTTTAACGTTTCTCTCAAGTTTGTTATTTCCGTGCCAATTATTGATAACCGATTCAATTATTCTATTATAATATTTTGCATTAAAATAAATTGTAAGACATGAAGCTACATGATTAAGAACTTGTGTTCTCTTTTTGTGTATTTTCTTCTGTGTCCACAGGTTAGCATAATTTTGAAAAATATAAATATGAAACTAACCTTTCTTATAATTTTAATATTACGCTTAAAAAATATCAAATAATCCATTATGTATATAATGTATCGATGTTTTATTTCTGCTACATAATGATATGTCACTGTAATGATACTTTAAGCTTATTTACAGTTATTTTAGGATGGAGGGTCGGCAAGTAAATATTGATAAACCCAAGCCTAAAAACGTGTGGTATTAATTACGACAAAGACAATCCTCCGGTTTATCTTTATGGAAAACCAAAATTAAAAATACAATTGAAACTTATCCTAAATTGAAATAAAACACAAATTTAAATGAAATATTAAATGGCACTTGGTGATTAAATTCCTAATATATAGTGTCTAGTAATAACACTACTATTGTTCGTGCAGCAACAACCACGTTATTTCACAGTTTATTAGTTAGTGGTTGCGGTTAAAATAGTATTATGTAGTATGATAAATTGATAAGTATTAATTCAAATAGAAGCGTGACTTGATGGTTATTCAGAGACAGAAGTGGAGACAGAGACAGAAGTGAACCTAACACTTACAGAAATTAAATACATATTTCTTTTTCTATATCTTATTAGTTTACTAGGTACCCTTTTTTATGCCGCAAGGAAACTCTCTTTACAAGCCGTCGGTTACTAGGTACCCGCCCCAGCTTCGTAGGGTTACTTTACAAAGAATATCAAATATCAACCCAACATAGGCTATGTTGGGTTTAATGCGTGACTACTTACTTTTTGAGTTAAATGAAGACAAACAAAAATTTCATCATCTTTCTTCGTCAAACATGTTTTAAGTTTGATCTTAGATTAACGGTATAATTTTATATTAAAAATAGTTTTTTAATAAAAATTATGTATGCAACATTAATAACGTGTTCGTGTGAAGAAGTGAGCTATGCTGTAGATTTCATTTTAGAATTATTAAACTTATAATAACTTTCAAATGGTACGTCCGAAATAAATAATTTAAAAAGTAATTTATAGTTGCTGATGCAAGCTTGAATACGAAGTCATTTATTTTGATAAGACGTACACCTTAATTATATAAATAGCTTTGCAATAATTAATAATTATGAATGCCAATTTTTAAAAGTAGTAAAATGTATATAGTATGTTATCCTTAAGAGATAGACATACTCCATCGCGGACTTTTCTGTAGACCTATGTAAAAAACATAATTCCACCATACATTGTTTTGTTATATCTCAATGAGTTTTGGCAGCATTTTCGTTAAAAGATCCCAGATGGCTCATTTTTAGCCGACATCTTAAACAAATATCGTTAATACACAAATCAATACAAAACCTTAACAAATTATATGTTGAAAACTTCCTCAAGAAACTCGCTCTCGAGTCTGAAAACTGCTTGATAATTGGTGCTGCACTTTTTCTGTTTTTTGCGAACAGACAGACGCGGCGTGGGACTTTATTTTATAATATGTATTAATTTCAGGCGTTTCATACTATTTTTGAAACAACGTATAAAATCTAAAAGAACTTTAATAAAAGTCAGTTTACAGTTTGCCATAATACAAATAAAGAATTCAGCTTTACTTCAAAACAAAAATAACAAAAATGATTTTAAAATTATAGCCTACATGAAAGTAAATTTAGTTTGTTAAGAACATATGAAATCAAAAAACATTCTTTGGTCGTTGCTTGCATGACCAAGAAAGCAGTTAAATATAAAAATAAGTCATGTTATTCCGTAGACATACAAACAAAACAGACAATTGTGACTTCAAAATTTTCAATATGTGTATAATATTATGCATTTTTAATTATTATTTCTTATTTATTCCCTAGATTGCCCAAGGAGTTCACTAAATCACACTAGCAGTTGCGCTTCGGTGAAGCCGTACAAGCACAAATTTTTATGCCAAGCGAATTTTCCTCTCAAGATCTTTTGTATTTTACGGTCTTCACAGGTTTGGGAATAAGAAGATTGTTCAATATGAAACTTTCAAGCCTTATAGCCTTAAGCATTGTAAAAAGTATCTTTCATTGTCGTTCTTAAAACTGTATTATACTTTTTATTAACATATTAATAGAGGTGAATTTACCATGGCATGAAAGTTTTAATTATGCAAAATTTTTTCTTGACTTTATGATTTTTTTAATGATCAATTGAACATAAATCACATTTGATTTATTAGATATGTTATCTCAATTTCAATAATTTAAAAAATCTCATCAACCCATAAGAACAATTTAACATTTTATTATTCAATAAAATGCAAAAAAATGTCTTTATAACATTTTTGAACGAAATAAAAGTTTTTTTTTAATCACAACCAAAGTAATAATGCTTGTGAAGTTGAAATATGATTTAGTAGCTTTTTTTACAACAATTACATTGGGTCTGAGATTGTTATATGATATTAAATAAAAATCAATCCTATTAATGAGTTCTAATTTATACATATATATATATATATATATATATAGTAAAATATTCTCAAAATGTAACTCTTAAACACACCAATACAATAAAGATGAAAGTTTTCAACTCTAACTTACACAAACCACGGATAAAATGCTGAATTATTAAAATTGCTGCTTTGCTGTCTTTCGTAACAATTTAAGATTTAATTTCAGTTCAAAGTTGACAAAAGTACTTTCCTTACTTAAAATCATGCGCGTATTTATTAATATTACCTTCTAACGATGGCTTTTGAAATAGCTGATATTAAATATTTAAATATTTGTTGGACATTGAGAGGTAAAGATACCTTATTTATTTTATACCAATTTTCATTTAATTTTTGGCAACATTTGTATATGACACTCGACAATATCTCGTTTTGTGACATTTTTTTAAAGAAATCTTCTTTTTATTCTATTTCATAAAATATTATTAAATGAATATTATCGTATATTTTAATTTTTAAATATATATATAATGTGTAATAGATGTATGTACATATATGTATGTCCCTGACTCTATTATAGAGAAACTTCTTTGAGATACTTACATAATTTAAGGATTTATAATTTAAATAGTTGTCAGTATTGAATAAAAATGAAGGAAAATTAGATTTTAAAGAAGTTAGCATATTTGTGAAATTTTTTGCTAGAAAATAAGAATAGAGATTGATCAAACGAGTACAACCTCTTCCAACATCTTCCTTCAAATAAACGTAAAAGGACGCTGCTTATTCTATATCAAATTTAAGGAACTTAGTTTTAGATATTACAAATAATATCTTTAAATCTAGTTATAACCTTTTCTTTACGATGGTTTTAGTGAGTTAGTTACCGCAGTAAGGTGAACAGACTGTTACTGAAATAATTCACAAGCCACGGCTTTATTTCTACAGCACACGTATATTGTACGAATATACGCGGTCAGTGACAATCAAACAACGTAATAAAAATAATATTGACACGTCACATACAGTCAGTCACAAACGAGTTATTGAATCACTTCTAAAATTAATATATATAGAACAAAGATATTTTAATTTAAGTTAAGATTGCAAACTTTGATAAATAATCAAAGTAATTGTTGTTAGCTTAAGGTTTTCATTATACGAGTATGTCAATGAAATGGCTTCTTCATTTTATTAAAATTACTTTATTAATTATTAACTAATTACCCCGAGTCTTATACCATACTGTGGGTTAAGTATATTGACAAATGTATATTAGTTGCGAAAAATTAAACAACAAGTTTATTTTTATAAAAAAATTCCATTACGTTTTAATTATTTCGTCGATTTAAAATGAAGTATCAAAATTAATTTTAACCTCACTATGAATTTTCTCTTTTTCTTTGATAAGTTGAGATATACTTTAAAACAAAGATTCCCGGGAAGAAAAGCTAATATAGGCATAGTAAAACATGGACAGAAATAAGAATTTAGGGTACAATATTATCTATAGATTTCTTTTTGTCACATCTATGTATTTTAATGATTGACTCGAGACGAAGAATACGATAACCATATAAGAACTTTGGAAAAAAGTCAGTGAAATATCTTATATCCAAAAACTTAACAATTGCATTGCAGTTATATAAATCACCATATAATTAAGAAAAACTGATTTTGAAACTGAGGTGAAACATATATGAATGAAATTGTAAACAAATCGTAATGGAAATGAGAACACATAAATACTACATATAATTTCTAATACATATCTCTGTGTGATCTATTTTAAATATATATATTTGTTTAACTTTTAATCATTTATAAGTAAAAGTTCGGTGTAAAACTAAATTTACAGTGAAATTAAGAAAAACCGATTAAGAAAATTCATGTTTGAATGAGATAGACCTGCTATATTTAAAATAATTAATATAGTTATTATTTCAATAAACCATTTCATAATTTGTATCGGTATATAATTGAGCAATATTTCTTTAATATTGAAATGTTAACAAAAAGATAGATGTAACTTCAAGTGAAGGTAACATTTTGACAAGTTACATAACACAGAGCTTGTAACAACCAGACTTCAAAACAACAATTATTGATATTCAATTTAAGTACAAACAAAATATTAATATAGACTTGTATATTATTTTTAATAATGTCAGAAAAATAAATTTAATATAATATATTATGTAAAGAATAAAACGAATATCGTGGTATCAAAATCTTTTGAAATAACTGTGTTTTTTGTTTGATACACGTTCCTAGTATACATCTTAATGACCTAGATCTATTTGTCGAACTATGAATTTATTTGAAAGCGTTATCCATCCTAAACTCAGTAATAAAGCGATAATAACAAAGATATATGTACGTACAATAGCCAACCTGTCAATGGAAATGCAGACCAACACGTTGGAGCTCAGATACAAACCGAAAGCTCTCATCACGAGAAGGATTTTACACAGAAGATTACCAACGAGCCAGGCGTTCGTGTATTTCCAACCAATCTGGAACAAAGCAAATATGATGAGGACACGAGAAATAATGACAACGATATGATACGATGCATAATTAAACAACGATACATATATTTATACACTAAAAGTATTATAAAAAGAAAACTTAATATTCATTCACTCAACAGAATGGATATTAAGATTAATTTAAAGGTTAGCTTAAAGAAAATTAAAACCTCACTATAGCAACTTAATCGACTGGTTCTCGTAATAATATATGTATATACATATATATAAATGACTAATATATATTAACTTGCTACTTAATTCGACTAAAATAGTTTTATTACCACACGATGTTACATATATTATTCTGTTAACAAACGATAATTAGTTCCGAGTAAACAGGAATCTATTGAAACGAGGAAATAACAAATTAAATTCAATATCAATGTTCAAACATCGTATTATTAAAGCATGTGGAAACCACTACCCTACGGCCGAGTCTGTTTACGAAATGATATTAAAATATTAAAGACAGAAAAAGGTTTTGTTAACCGTTTAATAAAAGAGGAATTATATATTTCCCTTCCTTTTAATTCAATTATTAATCTTTAAATTGAATTATAAGATTTGTTTTTCTATTCATATATTCGAAATACTTCACTGTTTTTATTGAAACACAAAATTAAGAGTTACAATACCCGTTTTAAAGAATAATAAAATAATAAACAATCATTCTGTGGGCCACTTGGTGAAAAGTCTTTTATAAATCGAAGTAATTTAATTGTATTAAGTATACAATTGAAATAAATGTTTAAAACAATTTAACAGACACTCGATCTTTAATTTTACAAACCGCTCTTTTCTTTTCTTTGTTTTGTTATTCTATTACTATATATTTTTACAAAATTTATTGTATCACTTAATCAATATCTGTGTTTAATTTTTTGTTATAGTGAATATTGTATATGGATATTTTTATGACAAAACAACTATTTTTAAAGACTTTAAAGATTTTAAAGACTTTAAAGATTTTAAAGACGTTATCACGTCAATAAATAATACAAACAGTACTAATATTATAAACAGTGACAGATTCTGAATCTACGTAACTTTATGAAGCTTTTCATCAAACAACAAAATATAATTACTGCTGCGGGTCCTCTGTTGTGAAACTTGTCTGTGTCACTAACTTGAAGTTTATATGATATGGCTAACCATAAACTGATCTCATATAAAATCTGTTCTACAATAGTTGGAATCTCATAAATTATCTAATTAAATTAATAATTAAATTATTTTAAATAATTGCATGTATTTCTCATATACTTAGTATAAATATGATAAGTAAAACATCATCTTTAAGAACAATAATTTGAATGTGATATAAGAGAACTGAGAAGGGTGACTGAACTTTAATTATTAATAAAACTCCTTACCATTGAAAATCACATATCAAAGCAATACTCCAAAACTATTATTTTAAAGTAAATTCAATATCTAAACTCTCTTCACACTAGACGAGACTCCTCCTTTAGTCTCAAATTAAGTATTTTGCAGTTAAGAAATAATAGTCAAGAAACAAAGAACGTTCACCTCTTCTGTACTTTGATATTTTAATTTATAAATTTACTTGAAAAATAATGTTTGTTTTTGAGATTATTAATATTGGTGTTAGCTTTTTAATGTTTGGTGAAAATATTAATTTAACTAATTGGATATAGAAAATTGAATTATTTAGAGGGCTGTAAAGAGTTTTCGTATAATATTAAATAATATATAGCAGTTCTTTTTATGGATTCCTATGTAGAGAATTATCTACATTCCTTTTTTTAAAAACAAGAATATTTCAATATCTTGTACATTTGTTGAAATTAAGATTATTATAGTCAAAATTTGTGGTAATTATTAATAAATATCTCTGAGTCTTTCTAATATATAAGAAATATACAAAAAGCCGGGGCTCACTTTCCTGTAATGATTGACAATACAAGGTTACATAAGCGGATAATAAAATTTCCTTTATATTGAACCGACTTCATGAAAGGAGGAGGGGCTCGACAATTTTGTATTTTTTATGTTTGTTACCGAATAATTTTTGACTAAGTGAAGAGTTTTTAATGACTTTCTATTTATATGAAATCTGGTGCTTCCCGTACGGACTCGTTTCAACTTAGTTCAGTTCTGACATTTGTAACCATGAGAAAACTATATAAGTCTTAAATTAACAATTATTTACTTAAGTATGTATGCGATAAATGTAGTCAAGTCGAGTTTTGTGTATCACTGGCACTAGGACTAGGGTAGCTAGCTAGCTGGGACTAGGTTCAAAGCCGCACTTCCAGGTTCTCTCTGGACTACATGACAATGAAACACGCTCAACACCTTAAAATATCTTAGGCTGATGCAGGACAGAAAGTCATTCCTGAGAAAGAAATGGGTGGGAAAGAAAAAGGGCAACCGTCTCTCTCACTCATCGGACGAAACGCAACCACTAATGACTACTTCACTCCAACCTCCTGTGAGTGATACTTCCCCGGTCGAGCCAGCCAATGTTCGAGCTGTAATTACTTCACACAGCTAGGCTTTACCACCATTGATTACATTGTAGTTTATAACTGTATTTACTAATTACTTAAAAAAACATTTTAAATTGTTCTCTAACTTAAAAATGTCTACTGAAACATAATTTTATTATCAAAAATGTCGTTTCGTCATTATATTCAGAAAGCTAAACAGGTAGATTGTTTTACAATCCTACATATACTTCTAGACTAGATACATATGTTTTTCAATTTAATAGTGTTATAGGAGGAATATAATAAAATATATGTTTTAGAAACGCCTGTAGCTAATTAAAATATTCTTCCGAGTCTTAAGAATGACAATCGCTTGTAAAACTTGTTATGTTACAGAATGTAACGTCAAAAACTTTTTTAAACATGACAGAATATTTTAAATTTTACAAATATTCTGAATGTTACTAAACAATTGAAAACTTCATTATTATGAGGAAATGCTGGTCTGAATTGAGTAACATTAAATATTAACGAAAATGCAAGATTTGTCACAATTAGTTCAAATAACTTTCAGTGTAAATTAAATCCAAAATCGAAGATGAACTTAAATTGGGTGTTTGGGATATTTTAAAATGTCTGAATTACTTTGAAGTATTCCAATTCCATTCTATTAACGGATCATTCAATTTACATTTCCTCACTTTCAAAGCCGACATCGAGTTCTTGTTTGTTTAATCCCTTTACAATTCCCCACAACTCCTTTCATTGAAAGTATCCGAGCACACAGTATTACAATGTAAAAGATTTCCTTGTTCCACAACAAACTGTGTTAATATTGAAATAATTATTATAAGTATATAATATTTTTTCAACAAAGAAAAACGTAATTAAAGAATAAGAAGGAACAATTTAACAATGAAAACAAAATGTTTATTAATATTATAATCGACAAAGTTCCAAGAATCGTGAGAATAATCTAAGAATATCAACTTCACATTGAACTATCCTTCTATATATATTATAAACAAAGGAATAACAAACATATTGTTTTACCTAAATATTATTGTAGGAAACCATTCACAAAACAAAGTTACAGTCGAATAACACGTATGTATGTGTCAATGGAAACGTGAGTAGATGCCAGTAATAGATTTGATGTTTCAATGAAATATATATAGGTAAGATACTAGTGCAATATATGTACTATAGAGTGTAGAGAATATATACAGTAAACAACATAGTATTAAATAAAAACATGAAATAAATATGGTAATTTTAAATATTATTAAGTATTTTTTAATTACCAGTCAAAGTCTTCATAAAACATACTCATTTCCACTGTTATTGAATATTTAACGGAACAATGTACCTAAAAAAATATATAAAAAAACAGTAAAAATATTACAATCAGTTAAATATTGTTTAATGAAGTGTTTCTAACATCAATCGTTCATCCGAGTATCAATTAATTATCAATCCATTATAAAAGAAAACACAGTATAAAACCAATTTGTTTTGAACCTTTAAATTATATACTTATTTTTGGAAACCAATAACCTCACAAAAATGTCAATTTTATTTTACTTTATTGCATTCTACAAACAAAAAACCTTCCATTGGAGACATTGAAATAGTAAGCTTGTAATATTATGTGTTTTATCGACAGTACAAAGAATATTTATTTAGGATATTGAAGTAAGGAGACATTAATTTAACAATAAAAGGAATCAGGAGAAACAACATACAAAAAATACAATGGAGTTAACGTTGATCGTATGAATAAAAGAAATCGATACATATTTTTGTATATCCCTCGTATAATTTGCTTTATTTTTAAAAAGGAGACATGTCAAATACTATATTTACATAATGATGATTTCGCCATCTAAAATAAACTTGTTTGAATTTATTTAATAAATTATGTGCACACAGATTAACTACAATACCCATATTAAAGATAAAGATAAAACTAACATTTGCGGACTTACTATGCATTTTTGATCATTTTAAACTACATACTACAGACGTTTCGGTTACTTAAAATTTCATAAAACGATCACAACGAGATCAAAATAATAAAAAACTCATAGTATCAGAAAGTAGTAGTTTAATTTAAATGAAGAATAGAGAAAGTTTTAATAGAATTATCTTCATCATTATCATCAGCCTATCGGAGTCCACTGCTGGGCAAATGCATCTTCTCATATGGAGAAGGTTAGATTAGTAATCAAAAATGACATCAAAATTAATTTTACAATATGTACAGAATATACAATTATTTTAATTATTGACATCAAACTTTAAATCAAGTTGTACTAGAAATTATTTAATTTTCATAATTTCGTATTCCTAATAGAATTCTAAACGGTCCTATAATTTAAATACTAAAAGGAACGAAAGCCCTTTTAAACTTATAACAAGTTTTACAGTTGCCACACATAATAAATTGATTACGAAACTGTTATAATTTCCATTAAAGTTTCTAACTTGATATTAATCGTAAATTTAACGTATGGTCGATGTTGAATTCAACACTAAAAAGGCTTTTAGTCTACATTGCCATATCATATTACGATTTTTTCCCCACTTACAAATCGTTCGTATTGATTGAAGCGTGTTTCCATCACAAAAAATGTTTAATTACTAAAAAGTACTGGTAATATTGTTATACAAATAAAAAAATATATAAAAACTTAAACAAGTTATTCATAAGATCTTATTAAAAAGCCATTTTACATTCCTATAACTGTCTCGGAACGTAAAAAATACTACTAATTACTAGCTATATACAATGAAAATACCAATGGAAATATGAAACATAATTGTATTAAGACCTCCTATATAAAATATTGACGAAATATTATTTTGACAACTATAAAGTAAACACTAAAATATTAAATGTGATGGTATCAAATAAACAATTGAGAATAGAAATGAGATTACAAAAAGCCAATATTTGTAATAAACGAGAGTGGAGCTTTGATAAAAATTGTTGTCTCTTGAATACAGATGATACAGTAAGGGTTATTTTAATCTGCTATAACATTTTCGGTTTGTGTGCTTGGGATTTAAGAGCCTTTGAAAACAATGGAAGGATAAATGTATGTATTAAAAAATTATATGATTTAGTAAATTACGTTCTTTAGGTATTTATAATAATTAAATTAATGAATAATGTATTCAAATTATTGACATAAGATTGAAAATATTCCTTAGTTGAATTATATAAAACACATATGTCATCAGCCTATCAACGCCCACTGCTGAGCATAGCCTCTTCTCACATGGAGAAGGTGTTGAGCATTAATCACCACGCTTGCTCAAGACGGGTTGGTGATTTCAAACTTATAATTATGAAACTATAAGTCCAGGTTTCCTCACGATGTTTTCCTTCACCGTATGTCAGTGGTGTCTAAATACTCTCAGAAAGTACATATGACTCCGAAAAATCACATTGGTACTTGCCAGGTTTGAACCCGCGCCCTCGGCAACGAGAGACGGACCCTTTAACCACTAGGCCACCACTGACTGACTGAAAACACATATATTAACTACAAATTCGTCTTTAACGTCCTCAAAGTTAATTAATTTATGCCCTCACTAAGTTTGTCTCTCGTCTCTATGGTTAGAAAATTTATATGATGAGATAAGATCTTCACTGAAATATTTGACATCGTCATATCACTCTGAAATTTCAGATATTGTTTGTGAGTCAAATATTAGGCAGCGTAAAACATGATTAAAGTTGGAGGCAATTTAATTAAATCCTAAAGCTACAGAATAAACTGGGAACGTAATTACTATGAGATTGGTTTATTGTTATTTATATATTTTAGTAATAATAGTATGGTGACTTAGAATTAGAAAATAAAGGAAAAGATGTTAAAATTTTAGTTACCTAAAACATGTTAAGTCTCGATTTATTTCTATTAGGTACTAACTAATTTACATTGTTTTAATAGTCACAAACATCATGGAACTCTATTTAATTGTATTATCGTTTGTTTTAATATAATTTACTTGTTTAAATTTAATTTTTGATTCTTGATCACGTTTGTAATGGTTGTTGAACTTATATTGTTTCACAACGGTGGATAAAATACAACGTATAATTACGTATAAGCTTTTCATCAGGAAATTATGTTCATATATTTATAAGTACGATAGGTACATATCTCTTGTCAGTCCTGTTTGTCACTTCATTTATCTCTTGTATTCTCTTAGTCTTGTCTTGTTTTGTTAGTGTGACAATTTTCAGTTGTAGAAACGAATAATAGTCGCTTGGTTTTTTTATCAAGCAACTATCCTTTTGAATTAAATACAAAGATATATTCATATAATGATTATTCTATCTCCGTCTACTGCTAAACGTAGACCAAAACTAATAAATTATATACAGGAGTACAAATAAGTTTCCGCCGTTTTTTAACACGAATTAAATATTTATTATAGAAGGACGGTAATATCAATTTAGAATAGAGTATTGCATTTATAATGGATTTATGTCAATTTTTAAAACAAAAAGACAATTTCGATCCCTGTTTGGCTTATCAAAGGTAAGTAAAAATGTTATACTTGTAACTTTTTAAACATATTTGTGTTTTATAGGGATACGTAAATTACAATATTAATTTATATACAATTAACGTACAACGTTATTAGTTGGGATAGATTCTAATATTCCTACCTGAGTATAAAAAAATATATTATATAATCTATGATTCATCAAAAGAATACAACAGGAAAGGGAAAAGGTAATAAAAGAAAGAAAATTTTATCCCAATCAGTAATTTTATTCTATCGAGGATGAAATTTAACGTAGATAGTTTCAGCAGGTCTTAGTACTAGGTCGACCTTCAGTTGAGGGCGGGCTCCAGGTACAAGGGGTGACAACTTGAAGTTACGGACTATCTCACTGATGACAACCTTCATCTGCAGCTTGGCGAACCTTTGACCTGGACGGAAATAATACAGTTTATTCTGGATTTCATTCATTCATTCATTCATTCAGCCATTCATTCATTCATTCATTCATTTATTCATTCATTCATAGTTACATTCAATCATTTTCTGGTTCAAAATCACCTTTAAAATTGATAGTCAAAAAGTACCTACAAATATGTATATTATATCATAGTTATACAGGGTGACTGGTGAATTACTATCAATATTTAAGGAGAATACTCGGTACATGATTCTCATTCGAATTATGTAAAAAAAATAGGCACTTAATTTTTGACAAAATTTCCGTATAAATAAATAAAGTGTGTACACGTTCCAAGTGTTCCAAGTGTGGACGCGTGCGGCGGCGTGCTGATACAACAACACGCCGCCGCCGCGTCTGTGTGAGTGTGTGTGTATACCTAATCTGTAGGGTGTTCATACGATGCGTAATTAATAACATAACTTTTGGTTAACTTTACTTAGAAGTTTATTAATATTTATGTTATATTAATTTTTATTTTGTCATATATGATCGTCAAATATCACGTCCTCAAATATCGATAGTAATTCACCAGTCACCCTATATATATAAATAAACTAATAATAAACTAATTCTTACCAATACAATTTCGCAGTCCAGCACTGAAAGGTACATAAGAGTAGGGATGTCGTTTCTCTTCATCCAGAAACCTTTCAGGTTTGAAAGCCTCCGGATCCGGATATAGATCCGGTCTTCGATGTACATCATATATATGGACGACTACTTCACAGCCTTTCTTTACTTTAATGTCATCTAAAAGATATGTCATATGTCACTGTATAAAAATTTGGTTTTATTTAGTTCTTGTTATAACCTAAGTTACACTCTTCAGTGATTTGTATCCTAGACTAGCCGTGTCCGCTACTTCGTCTACGTAGAATAGTTATTTTAAACATCATATTATAGTTGCAAAATAACCTCCTCAGTTATAAGTTTTTCATCGGAGTTATTTTAAAATTGTTATATCTTCATTGAAATTAAATGATGTCAACACAATTGGGTTTTTGAAAAAAAAAAAGTATTGATTTTTTTTATGTATTTTAAAACTTTATTATTAATTATATTGGATTTTTAATGCAAAAAACTTGAAATATATTTTTTAAATTAATTATAAACAATTAAAAATTGATAAAATTCAAAAATATATCACGTGACTGTAAACGCGCCATGATTGGTCAGCATACTTGTGACGTCATAATGTTAAAGCAATTTCATAATAGTACAGTGTTTATGGCTATTATCTTTAACTTGATAAAAATATCTCAAATTTATTAGTGAAAAACGATTTGAAAAGTTTATTTCGACTATGTGTGATAAAGGATTTATAAAAGCAAAATCGGATAATATTCCTGATGTTAATATATTTTTATGATAACTAATTTTTTAAAAAGTGCGGTTTAATTTTGCTGAAGTTCGAGGTGCTAAGACATCAAGGTAAGTCTGTCAAAAAATACTATTCTAAATGAAAATTAGTATTTATTCTCTATTAAATATAATTAATAATTATTTCATTAAATCATTATTAATAAAATGTTATTATAACATTATAAAAAAACCAAAATAACATATATGTACTTTAAAAATTTAAATGTAGTCTGATACAGAACCTAGAATGTTATAAAATTATGAAAATATCTATTAATTGAAGTCCAATTATTAGACAAACATATATATAGATTTACTATTTAATCGCTTTGAATTATCAATTAAAATTTTTTAATGCTACGATTCTAAAGGTTATGATTTGGAGCCCAGGTAAAAAAAATTAATTATTGAACTATACTTATTCGATTTATACACTTAGATAAATAATAATTAATAACAATACTATTATGAAAACTTACAACGAAATGATCTTCACAACAAAAAAAAATGATTTTGTTTTTGAATAATCTCGATGCACTGCTTGAAACCATTTCTTTCGACGTTTTTCGTCTTGTGGAACATTTAAAAACATTTTTTCAGGAGTTGTTTTTGTAGTCTTTGTACATAATGGTACAAAACTTTTGATTATTTAACAATGCCAACAGAATTTACTAGATAAAAACTCAAAACACTGTACTAATTATTATATCTCTGTATGCTACAATGAGCAAAAACTAACATTGTGACGTCACACGCGCTCGGGTTTATTCACGAGCTGTCGGCTTGTCTTCGGTACTGAATTTAAAATTTAATTTTTATTTTGAAATAACTTTTTAAATATTGCAAAAAAAAAATAAAATAAAAATAGTTTTGTTATTAAACTTATATATGATCTTTCCATTTATCACAAAAAAAAAATAATTCAAAAACCCAATTTTGTTCGCAATTAAATACTCTTATCTTATACTAATAAAAAGAAACAGTATGAAGTTTTTCATTCACACATTTAATAAAGAAGGTTTATTCGTGATAAATCAGAGCTTGTACGTGCTGTTCGACGTTGCAATCTCGTAATTAGAAGAGATATTATTATATTATACCCAAAACCAAAGCTTAAAATAGCTTAAGACGATTAAAATACGTATAAATTTAGGATTCATCCGCATTAGAATATAATAGAATTAATGTTTAACCAACCTACTATTCTAATGAGATATTATTTTTGAATAGTAAAATAAAGCTCTTGAATTCATGATATTTCTTGGTAATTTTATCATGAAAAGCTTACCACGAAAATATATGCAAATAACACAACTACGTAAACATTGAGTTGGTTAATATTTAATATCTGAAACCTTACCACAAATTTGCATACTATATAAATAAGCAGCATTTAAGTGAAACTAATATTTTTCGGATGTACTACGCGATTTTTATTTTTGATAAAAACAACATACTCCCAACGTATGTAGTTCTTACGTCGGGAGTGTGTAGTCCGTAGTAAAAATCGCATAGTACATCCGAAAAATATTAGTTTAATTTAAATGAATACTCGCGGAAATCTTAAATCTCATTAGTCAGCATTTAAACTTACTCATTCATGAAAACTCACAAGTGACAATTCCTCTTATTTATAAACTATTAAATTATTAAAGTTTCATCTGAATCAATACACTATTGAAGTTTAATACGAATCAGGAAACAATGAGTAATGAACAGATATTATTTCATTCAACAACTAATTTCGTTACAGCACTAATGATTGGATTATTCTGACAAAACAAAACAATAACGACGATTTGAAACACTGACATTGATATTTAATTATTGAAATTTATATTTCTGTTTGATAAAGTTATTATTTATCATAAAATTTTAAGTTATTGATATAAGAACTATAAACTGCAGAAGTATGAAAATGTATTAAATAGAAGTCTAAGAAAAGATTATGTTTTTAAGTAACGCATATATACATAAATTTGGAAGTAAGAAAATTCTCATTACTGATTAATACTTAAATCAAATATAATCGCTAATTATTTGGAGTCACAGATAAACATGTACTTTATATTACTTGTACAGTGTGTAACAAATTCTATGTACTTTTATTATGGAGATTTTAGTTCGTTAATTTAGTACTCAATTTGCTATAGTTAAAACTATATCTTAAGTATTCCATATCTACCTAACATAAAGTCTTCAGTAATCTCTCGTCCTATGAGCGGCACGCTGGGGTACAATCTCAAGATTTCTTTGATCACAGCTTCCAAATACTTCATGTCGTTTAACTCTGACACACTCGGTTCATGACCGACCTGCTGACACTCTTCGAAGAGACGCTCCTATATAATAATATAATAACAACCATTAGAATACTACGCTAAAAACTATCTTCTATACAAAATTCTCGTGTCGCGGTGTTAGACAGAGAACTCCTATGAAACGGCTTGACCGATTCTCATGAAGTTTTGTGAGAATATTCAGTAGGACTGAGAATCGGCCAACATTTATTTTTCATACCCCTAAGTCATAATGTTGTTTTTATTTTTTTATAATGTAGCATTAAAAATACATACAACCCAAAATTTTTACTTTTCTATCAATAGCCCCTATTTTTTTATATTGTATAACAACGTTTGCCAGTTTCAGCTAGTAGTAGATAAAAATGTACAATCTTGGCAGCACTATCGCTAAAAGCCGATTTTTTTCAGACAAACGAGAGGAGAGTAAAATATAATATAGGTATTAGATAAGCATTAACATAAAAGAAATCGTAAAAATAGCACTAATTAAAATATTGGAAAAGTCAGAGCTTAAATGAAAATTATCCCTTAAACTAAATGATCTTAAATAATATAATCATATCAATATAATAAATAATTTAAATTTAACATATTAAAATTCTTTACCGAATCCTTAAATTACATTTCTGACTTCGGAACTTTAATATGTAAAGAAAATTCATTCCAAAGCCGAATATATTAATATAACTTTTTTAATTAAAATATCATCGTTTCTTTTCTTCGTTTCATTAAAATTAGATAGAATTTACATAAACCTTATTGAAAAGTAAATATAAGTAGATCCAATTTAAATTGGGGCTAGTCATTATAATATTATTAAATTAAAAAATATTTATACCATACTAGCTTTCCGCCCGCAGCTTCGCTCGCGTGGAGTTCGGTTATATCGTGTTTCTAAGAGAACTTTTCAAAAATCTGGGATAAAAACTATCCTATGTTCTTTCTCAAGGTCAACTCTATGTCTGTACGAAATTTTATTAAAATTAGTTCAGTGGTTTAGGCGTGAAAGCGTAACAGACAGACAGAGTTACTTTCGCATTTATAATATTAGTAGGGATTTCAAACCTATACAAGATAAGTTATATTTAAGAATTCTTTGTACCTATATCTTAATAAATAGAGATACTTACATAATAATAAAAATTTATTGTTTTTCAAATAATACCTGAACTTCCTCGCTATCTGCGAGCAACATCAGGCCGAATGCTAAAGCTGTAGCTGTTGTATCATGACCCTGGAATAAAAAACACTTAATACCTATAAAAAAACACTATACAAAAACACACATTAAAATTATATCACTAAATCGACCAAAAACAATATAAATAAGAGAATAAAAGAATTAATATACAAAAAAACTCATTAACATTTCATCAATAAATGAAACTAATATTTTCGGATTCACTATTCGTTTTTATTTTTTAATATAAACTGCATACTCCCGACGTTTCGGTTACTTTACAGCAACCGTGATCACGGACACGTAAATCCGAAAGTACATATTAGTTTCATATAAAAGAGATTTCGCGAAAATCTTCGATCTCATTATTTCATCTATAAGTTAACCAAACAATACTTAAACGAGCATTAAGTGATTACCTCAAACATAAACGTATTAACTTCTTCTCTAATTCCCTCTAAATCTATTTCTCCTTTCCTCTCCGCTTCCAATAGTAAGTCTAAGAACGCCAACCTCCTTCTCCCACCCTCTTCACTTGCAACACTTTCATATGTTTTCTTCCTCTCCACTATCACGTTATCAGCGAAGGAATGAACGTTCTCCAAGCACTTGGCGAAATTCTTTCCAGTGGGCATATTGTAAAAGATCAAGTCACTATGAAGCCACACTGTTGTAAGCCTCTTCATCACAATCTGTCCTATTTCCATGATAGCCTTCTTGTACATCATTTTTTCTGTACTTTTATCCGCATTCAATCTTATACCCATAGCCGTCTCTAAAATAGTAGGATATTTTTTTATAAAGAAGCTTTTAGTGCAAAACGATTTTATAACCAAGAACTATTGAATATACTTTCCACGTTGTTATAAATATTAATTCCTTATTATTATGTTATTTATTGGCTTAGTTTAAAATATAATTTTAATTTTTAAATAATATAATAACCATTATAATTAGTGAGAGACATTTAATAGCTTTATACCAATACATAAATACAATTACATATATAGGACGCTTTTATATATACAGGACGCTTTTATTTTAAATTTACAAAGAAATTATCTTATGTTGTGCGAGACTTATTAATTAGTTGCTTTCAAAGTAAATTGTTGTTCCTCGTAAGTAAAGTCGCCTAAGTATCTTACTTCACTAAGCCTGTCTCGGTACTAAGGGTAATGTCTAATATTTGCCTTTAAACTAAACGTGGAAAAAATAAAATTGTACCTATTAAAACATAGTAATATCTACTCATGCCATATATCTATATCTTATACCTTAGGCCTCGGCCTCGAATTTTGCGGGCAGTGGAGCGGCAGCGGGAGCGGCAAGATCTTACGCGTATAATCAAATGGACCGACCCTCGAATACAGCGGTGCCCGCTGCCGCTCCGCTGCCCGCAAAATTCGAGGCCGAGGCCTTAAAGCTAATGAATTTGTTTGTTTGTCTGAACGCGCTAATCTCAGAAACCGCTAATCCGATTCGAAAAATTCTTTCAATATTAGATAGTATATTTATCGAGCTATGAGTCATTCCTTTTTTTTAAATAATGGCTTCCTTACTAAAAGTTCACTAATGTAAGAAAAGGTCCAAAAAAATTGATCCGAAAAGAAATCCTTACACATGAGGTGTGCTGCGAAAACTATTGATTATAGAAAAAAATATATATAATAACTTTGCTGAACATATAATTGTCTACAATAAATATCGGATAACCATAGCTCTAAATATTGTAGCTATCCCAAAATAAGTGTTTTTATTTTGGGGTAACTACAATATTTAAACATATACTGTACCTTATTATTAATCCTTATCAAAAAAAATTACTCCACCTTCAATACAAATACAATATCTTTCTAGAACTGTTTGAATTATTCAACTCAAACGTTTAATTCAAAAGATATCGCGATACTTAATTAACAAATAAGTGTTAAATATTTCGCGCCTATGATGTGGGCGTACATAAGAAGTGAGGGTCGTAGATCCTTACAGAACAATTGTGTTCAACGAGCAAAATAAATTGTGCAAACAATCCTTAGAAATACAAGTTATACCACTTTTATTTGACTATTTATTAGTATTTACATATATACACATATATTCTATTGTACGTGTGTATGTCATTGAACTCATCCGATTTGAATCACTTTTAATATAAATTTACAAATGTTTTGGTTCACAAAATAACCCGGCAGATACAATCGTTACAATCGTCATCTAAGCTATTTAAAATGAAGAATGAGCTTTGCATTTGTGTGAGTGAAAGTAAAAGTAGAGTTAGACAAAAAACTTTTACAATTCAATTTTATTATATTTTGCATAGATATACATAACATAAGTGCTAGATCTATTTTAGATTACAAGTGAAATAAGCAAAAATTGTAAAAGGGGAAATCGAAATATTATGGAAAAAAATTATTAAGTAATAAAATTTTGAAAAACAATACAAATTTTTCTTCACTAGACATTGCGTTTTCAACATTTGACGTTGCTACCATTACAAAGGCTGAAGTGCGGAAGTTGCGGGGCGGAGTAAAAGCAGAATAAACCGGTTCAAAACTAGAAAAGAACGTGGCATTCAAAAATTTTACATCACACCTACACTATCCGTGTACACTCACACAAATGCAAAGCTCAGCTTAAATCAAACGCACTATACCATATTTATTGGTTTAACACACTTTATACATTACTCTATGAGAACAACTGTGATGTTCACGCGGACTAATATACCTATACTGATATTTGATTAAATGTAAAGAAAATGTAATTATAGAAATATATGTAAAAGTATTTTGTTTACTTTTACATATATTTCTATAATTACATTTTCTTTACATTTAATCAAATATTAGATAATGTCATATAAAATTGATAATTAAATAACGAGATCGGAGATACAAATGTTTTATTACATTTAAACTATACTTTGTGTTTTGGAGAACAGTACGTGCTTTTGACTGAGAAGCAAATGATTCTAGGTACAATCCTGACGGAGTTAACTTAGTATGGACTTAGGAGTTAGCTGGAAATATGGAAAGAAGTATTCTTTTGCAATTCTTTCGTTGATGTTGATTGGGAATTCTTTAATCTATCAATCAGCATAACAAGAACAGTAGGTAAGCTACAATGAGTACATTTTCAAGTCACATAGGTGACGTCACAACACAACCAAATTACTATTTTATTTTTATTAAAGAGAAGATTTTTTGATAATGATTAGAGTTAGGATTTTTTCCTGCAAGCAATGTGTTAAATTATTGAGAGTGCGTATAATATGGTTTCATCTTGTGAACATTATACTGACAAAAATAAATTGATCACTTAACTTCGTTCTTACTTCTATTTTGATGGGATAAATTTTACAGTATGTTAGTATTTCAGAAAATGCTAGTTTTACATGCAAAAAAGGTTTCATGAGGTCATGTTCACTTTGAAAAACCTTTTTCTATCTTGATATACCTGCTTTGTATTTAAACGAGTTATAATAAATTCATGAAATAATCTTGATTTAAACTAATAAATAAAGATTCTTTTGAAAATAATTCAAAGTTATTTTTTCTATTAATACATCGATTACGGACGACCACTTTTAAATCGAAGGAAATATATCCCTTAAATTAATTATTAATCATATACAAAACTATGATAGATCTCTTTTTATAAAAGGCCTAGTCATGGGACATTACGATTACCACACAGAAGTTTAGACAATAATAAAATAACATGAACTAAAATATGAATTAAATATTAAATTTAGTTCATATTTTTTGGCCCAGGCCGGGGACGAACTAAACAGTTGTTAAAATGTTCATACATATATTTTATACACACTTTGTTGTATTGTAAATTATAATATAAGTAGAACTTTTATGAATGTAGTAGTAAAAACATGTAGAAATCCTGAACACTCTCCACAGTATATCCTATAAAATATTTAATGCCTTTAAAAACAGGCATTTTACTCGCTAAGAAGTTGATTTATGAAATAAAATGAGACAAAAAACTCCAAAATATTTTAACTCTACGAAGCGTCAGGCTTTAAATATATTGAAAGTCATAAAAAAAGATTAAGCCTTTTAAAGATTAATTATTATCGTCTAACCACACGATGCCTTGAGTCAAAATTTAAAAGCCATTAAAACTTCGCACCGTTGAAACTCATGTTCATAATTATTATGTAGTTCGTAAAAGTGAGAATCATAGAGGCTTTCAGTATGAACACGTAGAGTAATGATATTTGTTTTATGTTCTATTTATATGGTGTATATTCAGTTAGCTGATTTATTCTCAGTTGAAATGTACATTAATATCAGTACATTAGTATCTAAATGTTTTGTTGACTTTCTTTACATATATGTATATGGCATAATGGGAGTTATATGAATGAACGAATCCTTACATTTTTGTTTATTACTTGTTCAATACATTCGTTTTCATGAATGAAATTTTGATATTTTGTCGAATAAAATAGTAAATGTGGCAGTACAATTGAGATTTTTCTCACCACCTGATCGCTGAGATTTTGATTCAGGGAATAATAAATTATTAATTAATATGTTTATTTCTATTAAATAACAAATTAACCCTGTAATCTTTAATATATTATTCACAGTAAAATTATAGGAGTTCGTCTATTTTAAAAACAAAATGTCCCTAAATAAAATAGATTTAAATGTATGAAAATTATTTCAAATCGTCTTTTAATTGTTATTGTGCTTGAAACAAATCAAAACGTAAAGTAACTAATATTTAAAAAGTTGAATGAAAATTTGAATAATCCCATATAATTTAGTTCTTGAAAATGTAAAAATTAATTGTGATTTAAAACATTATACTTAAACAATTTATTGCTATTTAAAATCTGTCAGACTTTAATTATTCATTACTCTCATTTAAATCCATAGATTGATTGGTTAAGACATTTCTCTATATTTATTTTTTTTTCTATTACTATATGTACTATTAATTCATCTGTCAAAACTTTTAAGATTTTTATATCATAGAAATTACTCTTCCATCATCCAATAAACTTCTTAAATACAAGTAGTATGCATCAATTATCAAAAAATACTAAGAAAACTCTATAGTTTTCTAGTCAATGCATACAATTTTCATGAATTTACAAGTAGGATGCAATCCAATCAACATTATCACATGTTCAATCTATCTACTCTTATAGTAGAGACAGAAGAAGGTATCATTTAAATAAATAATGGGTTCAACCCCCGTAGTAGTAAATGGAATTTATAGTCCAACTAGTTTGTGGCCACGACTTCATCCATCTGGATTTCAAAATGGGATTTAAAGATAAATTTCTGTCTGTCTGTCTGTATGTGGTAATTATTTTGACGTGGCTTCAAACAAAACACAACTTTAATACACTGTAATAAGGAATTATTTAAGAGGAGTATTGCGAAATTCTTTTACCAAATTCTTATTATTACATCTGAGCTGAACCCCTCTAAATTTACATCAAAAAGCGTTGAGTAGATTTTGTGTGAAAGTACAATAAATGTACACACATACACCTACACAAAATACCGCAATCATAATATGAATACAATGAAATCACAATCTTTTCTTTTTTATAAATATAACTTTATTACTGAATGTAAATAAAGACTATTGGTTTGATTTTATAATAATGAAACTAGCTTAAAAGATGGCTTACTTGAAAGCCTTTGAAATAAAATGAAAATGATATTCGTCAAATATTTAGATTGAACAATTTGCTGTCGAAACTGGTTTTAGTGATGAGAAATTTATTTGTAGATATAAAACTATCAAAAAAATACTGACGAATTTAGAACCATGATTTTGAAGTTAATTAAGGACACTCTTGTTACGTACGCCATACATATTCTTCTTCTTCTACTACCTGGCAATTTCCCAGCTATAGCCAGGGTTTGCCTTACATGTTGTTAATAGTTTTTGGCTATTTTTTTTACGACCGGCCGCCTGCCTGACATCAACCCTCTTTTGGGAATCAACATTAATCAGTGATGTCTAAATACTCTTAGAAAGTACATATGATTCGGATAAATCACATTGGTACTTGCCCGGGTCAGGATCGAGGCCGCGCCCTCGGCGACGAGAGGCAGGCCCTTTAATCACTGAGCCACCAGTGACTTCCATACGTACGCCATAAATATTATGAAGATATAATTGAACATCGCCGGGGCGACATCTTTGTATGGGTTAAATATCATATAACGAGTGATGGTGCTGACTCCGCGGAACGAACACTAAGCCGTGTGAACCAGAAGATTCCTTACACCATATAAGCAATAGAATGTCATTGTCATCCTAACATCGGGGCAATCATGTAGTTTTAGGTATAGGTTATAAGTTTAACCATGTAATTCGTATTTTAATACACATAAGTATGTTTCGTAGTTTTTCTGGAACCTCCGGTTGCCACCCTACGTAATTCCTTTGCCATTCTTTACTTAATGCTATTGAAAACTAATATATGGAATACAAATATTAGGATAACTTTATATCGTCTTGTGTCTAAAAGAAGTTTTATTACTTTGACATCGCTAGAGAAATATTTTTATACATATAAAGAAAATTATTAAAGGTTAAGTGTTGTTTGTTTCTTGAATTTATATTAGTTTATTAAAATTTTACAAATTAAAATAGCTATATTATGAAGAACGCTGTTTTTTTAATAATTTTATGTGTTTTTACCACATTAAAATTTTATGTTGAATAAAAATTCATTTTAAAAATCCCACGACAGTTTAAGATTCTTCTGAAAATTATATTTGTTGCTTTATAATATTCATTGGTGTTAGTCGTTTGTAATCATTTTCAGGCAAAAAGATAGAAAATGTCATGTTTTGAATAAATAAAAAAATAACTGTTGTTTAAGACAAAAAATAAAGCTTACATTTTTATACTGAATACGTGTTGGTACATTTTTTGTTACCATTCATGTTACTTTTGTATAGATTATTTTTTAAATAGATCCATTATATGTGAGAGAAATCATTTTGTGTATAAGGAAACCTATATATCTAATTATTATATTATGTATATGTATAACATATAAATGGATGTTCGTTATAAGTTTGAATTCACTAACCCGTCTCGAGTAAGCGTGGTGATTACTACATTCCCATAGAGGGTTGATGTCAGGCAGGCGGCCGGTCGTAAAAACAATTAGCCAAAACTTTTAACAACACGTAAGGCAGACCCTGGCTAATCTGGGAAATTGCCAGGAAGAAGAAGTAGAAGATCTATTGATATTTTTAAAAATTACTGTAACACTGAAAACGTTATTATATAAGACCTTTTAAGAAGAAAAAAACAAATCAAAATAATATATCTACAAAACTTTCATATATTTGGGTACCAAATATTTATTAACAATCTCAAATACAAAGTTTGATGATATCAAAGCATCTTTTCACCTTAGTAAATTCAATTGGTCTTACGCCACCGCTGAAAACAAATTAGTTAGTGTTATTTTAATCAAGTTGTCATTGCCTTAATCAACATTTATTTTGTTTGTGTAATAGAAAATTTACGCTACTTGCCCTTAAATAACTTGCTTACTCACCTAATGTTATATATGTATATAGGAGTAAACATATGATATATATATATATATATGTACATAGACAACAATTTAAATGTAAAATGATAAATATAGATTTGAACCACTAGCAGCAGTTGCTTTAACAACTAAGCAATCGTTCTAAAATCAAGCCAAAAAAAATATTGTATCTTCATAGCAAGAAAGGGATGTCCATTATTTAACTCATCACTATGAAATATGACAAGTGACACTGTCCTGTATTGTAGTAAGAAGAAATGAATAACACTGTTTTAGTATCAAATACTTCATCTAAAATCTACAAGAGCGATATTTTCCAATTAAATTCTACAGAAAATAATAATCAAAGAGAAATTTTGAGCTAAAAGAAGAAAGCATAATTTAAGTGTATATAAATTTCTTGGAATTAATTAAAATAGTGTTAATACAGTTTCTTCTTTAACATACGATAATAGATTGTTATTATATTAAGTGTCTGTAGTGTACCCAGACTAATTAACCTTTCTCTCTGTATGCGTTTCTTAAACCTAACTTTAATTAACTTATTAAGATTTACTTGGATGCTCATATTAATTTTTCTAATAAACTCATATTCTAGACAAACAAATTTGAATAAACTTACTATAAAATTATTTGATTATAAAATTATCTTAGATTTTAATACATAAGAAAGGCAGATACAAATTTTAAAGTGTGATTTTCCGATTTGTACATTTAGTTTCTAAGTGACATTACTGACAGTCTGTGTAGGAAAATGTCGTGAGGAAACCTGGATTTATAATTTCAATACGACAATTGAAATTATAAATTACTTAAAAATTGTAAATTACAATGTTTGGGGATATTTTTAAATTTTACAAAACACAAGAAAAAAAATCATATACCTATATTTTGAATTAAATATATCCTCATATTTCAAATTCTGTGTGTATTTTCATTTCCATTTTCCTTTTCCTTTCCAAAACAAATCAAATAATCAAAATTTGCGTATTTTATTTACATAGCTGTAGTTTCTAATATCATACATCTAATTTCTTAATAAATTCCAATATATAACAAGAATAATTGACTTGAATTTTCTATTAATTCGCTTAAGATCAGAAAGTTAAATATTACTAAACTTTTCAATGAGTTAAATATTAACAATAGTCATGATAAAGAGTAACAGAATTTCAAATTATAAGTTTAGAATCGCCATTTCCCTTTGAGCAAGCAAGGTAATTTGTACTCTAACTTTCTCCGATAGGCTAATGATGATGAACCAAATTATGTTTTTTTCTACGGAAATAGTTGTGTTAGACTTAAAATATGGTGACATTAAATAATAATCGTAAATAAAAAAATACGTTTATTATTATTAAGATACATATAAATAAAATATGGAATAAGTTCAACTATCACTGGCTATCGGCTGGTGTCAATGTTTTTTTAAGAGGTTCATATCTTAGAAAAGATAAAACAATAGAAGTTCAACTACTTATACTAAGAACTACGTTGAACAAGTTTTCTTTAAAATTAATATAGAAGCATCTCAAATTTCAACTTATAAGAATATAACTTGAACATTTTATCTAATAATATTCTCTTATAAATATTATTCATACAAAATAAACTAACAAACAACGGGTTCTTGTATTGAACGTCTTTTTATTTCAAAAACTTCAACAAAAAACTGTTTCTGCATATTATATTATACCTTCTTAAAAATAAATTCAATTCTATTTTAATTTATTGTCATAGTTTTACTTCGTATACATTAATATTACAGAACTATTCCTTTAAAGCAAACATTTGTTTTAGCCAAATCAAAATTATTCTGCGCGTTAATCCAGAAAAGTCCACTAAAGTAAAAAAATGTATTAAAATCGGAAAGTAGACAAAAATTTTGCGTATGATTTTTTTGTAATAAAAGCTTAAAGTTTCAACTGGGTGATTAAACGTGGCTTAAATTCGTGGGCCTTAATTCAATTAGTGACCATCTAAGTTTAATTAAAAAAAAAGGTGATGATACGATTTTTTCAACATTATATTTAGGGATATCTCTAGAGCATTAAATTTCTGTTAATTTGAAAAGAAAATACATGACAAAGAAATTTTAAATATTAGAACTGTTATTAATATAACGGAAGAAACATAATATGAATAGTTTTATATAAGAGAAAGTTAATATTATTCTCCATAAAAATGCAATATTAATATAGGAGTAAGAAGAATATTATCCGTTAGATGGATCAAAGTATACCGGAGAATATTGCGCTTTTGAAGCTCGTCATAAGTTTTGATGAGAGCTTTTATAGTGAACTTACTATTTTTATAAGTCCAGGTTTCCTCACGATGTTTTCCTTCACCGTCTGTCAGTGGTTTCTAAATACTCTCAAAAAGTACATATGCCTCGGAAAAATCACATTGGTACTTGCCCGGTTTTGAACCCGCGCCCTCCTGCACGAGAGAGACCTTAAATCTCTAGGCCACCATGACCAAAAAATTTCAAGGATTTTAAAATATAAAAAATTTTCACTTTAGTAGCACTTTTATGTGATTTATTTTAAGTGATCAGAGAACCATTGATGATTAATTTAAATGTAAGTGGGAACTCTCAGTAATGTAACAAATAACATATAAAAAATAAACAGTATAGTAATATAACGTTTATTTACTTATTATGTATCAAAGCCATATATTGTTTATGTATGTATAATGTATGTAATAAAGGATGCACCAACAACAACAACTCCGTTCAAACGATATTGAATTCAATTTTGACATCACTGCAATAAAAACACAAAGAGATCAAAGGTTTTATTAAAAACGGGTAAACAAGTTGATGAAGGCACTATACTTTGATATTAAAACCGCATGATATTAAGGCTTTGTGACGGCACCTACACTATACGACACCAGGAAGTGAGTTAACTATTTTGATCCTCTTTTGTATTAAGCTTTGTGTTAATCGTTGTTCATAGATAAATTTAAGTTTCGTTCATTTTCTTTAAACTTTCATAATAGAAATCCAATTTAATCTTGCTTTTTAGTAACACGTAACAATAAATCTATTGTTTTGTAAATCTTCTCATTCGTATCTAAAATATTTCTGTTGTTAAGTAAATCTTTGTATCAATAAAAATAGAACCATAAAAATAGTGTCGGTTTATATGTAATAATAAAATTATTGTTGGCTTATTCGCAAACACCCAATCATCTTTTGTTTATATATATATTCTGTATTGCCTTTCAAAATATCAATTTTTTTTTATAGAATTGCTATTCCACTTTATTTAAAATATAATTGATTATGATTTATTTCGACTGAAAGAACCATATTATATTATTATATCTGATGTTGAATGATCTTCTACCTAAGGTTTTCCAAAGAGCTACAACATAAGATCTTTTAATCATCAAGTGTTCAAATGTTCCTCCACAAACAAGGTCCGCAAATCATCCAGAACACCTCTTATGTTGTAGATGTCCATGGGCGACGGTAACTACTTACCATCAAGTAGACCGTCTGAACGTTTGCCCCTTGGGTCATATAAAAAAAAAAATTACCTCTGCTCACGATGTTGTTCGCTCTGAATAATTCTAATTTATATTTATAAAAATAAATAAAAGTTCGTAACCGAAAGTATACACTTTTTTTTCTTCCAACTACAACAACTAATTTCCAAAAAAAAACCTTAAAATCGGTATAGCTCTTTCAGAGATTAACCGGAACAGACAAACAACAGACAAAAATATAATGTTTAGTAAAAAGCTATTAAAGTCAAATTAGAGGTAGAGAATTCAACTTTAATTGTGTATATATATGTACATATTGGTATGATAGAACATTACTTCATCAATCTTAAGTTCTAGACTAAATGATTTTATTAAACTGACTTATTACATTGTATCAATATATTTTAATATAAGTCAATTAACTTATAAAAACGAAAATGTCATAAATGTTTGACTTCTTTTTTAATATAACAATGTTTATTTTCCCAAACCAAAAATAACTGCAAAAAGTTCTTTATACCAAGTTGCCAAAAATATGCTTAATTTTAGCACACATGGAAATGCTCAATATTTTTAAGCAAACATATTTTTTACTAGAAATAATTTTCAGCATCATGTTAAAGTTATTTTATATATTATTAATAGAGCTCTAAGTCTGTTAAAATTAGATCTCTGTGCACGGAAGAACACGATCGAGATTTTAATATCCTTAGGTTTTGTAATAAATAAAAAAAAAAAACGGAAAATACTCAGAGGAATACTTTTATGAAAAATATATGAATTTTCATACTGGAACCTTTGCAAATTTTATTAATGTATACGTTCAAAAATATTCTCAGTGTTATTTTCATGAAATTTCCTACACTTAAGAATATTTTCATCAAAATTCCACATTCGTACATTCCAAAGAATTTGCGACACAAAGTTTTATATTATACTTGATGTAAGTAGTAACGTTAAAAAAATGTTTTAATATTTTTATGAAATAATATCGTCTCATTAACTTTCAAAATGAAAGGTGAGTAAGATTGCATCACAACCATACTTAAGATGAGATATGACGTTGATCTTTAGAAACTCATTAAAATATTAATCTAATATTGAAGATTATGAAGCTCATAAGAATATTCTTAGTCTTGGTATAATAATAAACCTTGAACAATATCAAATATATCAATGCTCTTAATTTGAATCGATAAACAAAGATTAAAAAATTCTTATAACGAGATCTAAGAATTTTGCGAGTATTCATTTAAATGAAACTAATATTTTTCGGATGCACTACGCGATTTTTATTTTTATCAACAACTACATGCTCCCGAAGTTTAGGTAACTTTACAGCAACCGTGAGCACGGTTACATCCGTAACGTACGCGTAGTACTCGTACATCCGAAAAATATTAGTTTCATTAAGAATTCTTTATTAAAATTATATTAAATTGTAATTTTCCCACTTTAAAATAATACTATACTTATAAAAAATATTGTTAAAGAACTGAACTAAAACATACAAATACATATGTTATTCAATTAAAACATTAGCTTTAGTTGCCCTGTGCCACAACCGCTTTGAAGATTCTAGATGTGCATCTCTTTGTTACATTATTATGTTTAAGTGAATAACGTGTAAAGAAAATACGTAAAGGAGCTTTCATTACTACCAGAACTATGAAAACAATATTTTTACATGAAAACAATGATTTTACTTATGCCCATATCACAATAAAAAAACTTACACACTTTTTGTGTGGACTTCGATTTATTCATAGATTTTTTAAAATTAGTATCGTATCGTAAGAAAAGTGGTTTTTTATAAGATTTATTGAATTAAAGTCGGAAGTTATATTATTTAGGTCTTTGGAAATTTTACATCAAATTATTTTTATATATGTGGTTGCATAGTAGTTAATTTAGAATAAAAAACAAGGTTGTTAAATAGTTATCGTCCCATATAAACAATTGCCCAGAAACCAAATAATAAATATTTTTCTCCTTTAACAAATTTTGATTTTAATCTCTAAAGAAATATTGTTTTGAATGTGTTTTTTTGTTAATTTAAGTTGGGGAATGTTTTTACAAAAGAGACGTTAAGATTTAAAGCCATATTATAAAAATATTTCACTCTGAAGTTCTCATTATAGTTAAGAGCAATAGTTGATATAACATATTTTTAAATAATATATTTAAAACCTTTTTGGTTAAAAAGAAATTTTCATTGTTTTTTCCTGTAACAGCCAAATAAAATAACTAAATTAAATACGATCAACCGAATTATTTCAAAGATCATCTTATTTGGTTCAAGATAATTATTTAAAAGAAATTAAAATGAGAGTATTTTTCATATGAGGCTAGAACAAGTTATTGAATTTGTATGACAAGCCTGTTTAGATAATAAATTACTTACATACTTTAAGAAACTAACAATTTCATACTAAAAAGTTTAAACTTTATTTTCGGGTGCAATTTTATATACATATTGTTCGTACATACATTTCGCTTTCCATCCCCAAATTATTAAATTTATTCAAATCTGGACTATCTCTACCAATGCTGTTTCTCAAAGTCACTGAATTATATTCATTATCAGTAGAAACATCTTAAACCTAAAAAGTAATGATTACTTTGTATTTTGTATGAAAACTTTTACCTAGAATGTTATTACTTGCCGTTACGGCATTTAATACGTGGCAAATAAAAGAAATATTAAATTGTGTTATGTATTTATCATGAAAGTATCTCACTAAATTACACCCTTAACAACTGAGGGACTTATCGATTTATATGAGTTTAAATAATAAATAACAAAACTTTCCACATCACCACGGATGTACTGTGTCATACGGTAAGTTCTCATTATTTTACACAGCATGATTCCCAGCCTATACTAGGAGCATAAATGAAATCAGGTGTAGAATTTAATACACATTTCAAACTCATATAAAAAAAAAATCGGATATTGACCACTTAAACCTAGGCATCAATACTCTGTCGTTCTTGAGAAAAAGATACTGATTTATAAATTCTGATACATTTTTCGCATAAATCTATTATTCTTACATTAATTTTATAATTGGTTATTTAATTTGGGTATGTCAACTTGATAACTTATCTACATTTCAAACTATAACGCTAGGAAATACTTTATGCACTTTGGTTGGTTTCTTTGTTTTCAGATTATCGTATATAGTAGATTCTTACCAAATATGGAGCTTATAGGAGCTACAGTTCGATAATTCTATTATTATTTTTATTTACACCCACTCTCAAATTTTATGAGTAGGCTATCATATAATCCGCTCTAGAATCATTTCTGCTTCCCATAAAGCGGATTCCTACCAAATTTATATCTTATAAGAGCTACAGCTTTGAAATTCAGAATTTTCATTGTTAAGACTCACCCCTGCAAACCTCTGTTTAATGAGAGAATGGAAAATTCGTTTATAAATTATTGTTACATCACTTACACAAAATTCATACAAAATCAAAAGTCTATAGGAGCTATAGCTCGGAAAGGGAAAATTTTCATTGTAAACGTCTACCTTCCCAATTCATATTGGGAGTACATTGTCATGAAATCCGCTCTTAAATGATTTCTACATTATATATAGAACATTCCTATTAAATTTGGAATCAAGCTTTAGGTTAAAAATTGCAATTTTTCATTGCTAACGCCTTCAATTCAGAAACGTACTGAAAAAAAATTAATGAACATATTTTGAAAATATGCACGATAATACATATAATAGGTACATTCAAATAATAAGAATTATTGTAAATTGACAGATCGACAACTTCTTTCTATATACGTTCTTATTTCTCTTCAATTGCAATTCATACTAGAAAAGTAGCAAGAGTGTTGCGCGGTTTTGCTCAAGTTTAGAAAGAATTTGGGTCATTTCATTATGTCTTAAGTCTTATTAGTTAAGATTGTGTAATTACATATGAAATTACCTAATAACTACAATCACTTATTTATTATATTATTTAATAAAACAATGACATATATTATCGACAGTTATTGTTTCATAATAACGTCTAACACTTCAGTTATGTTTTGGTGATTGCTTTACTAGAAGTATAAGGGAATCTCATTAACATGAATTTGAAGTATAAAAGTACAGGATTAAAAGTAGAAAATATTTATGGCTATCATATACTCGTATAGTAGTAGAAAGAGATTATGGTTTTTCTATAGAGTTTGTGACATAGGTTTATGACCCACAGCAAAACCATTCAGCTTTGTATTTTGTACTGTTAGTTAAATGTATTGTTAGAGCTTCTTATACTGATACAAGTTTTACCCGCAGCTATTGTTGTATTTAAGAGACATATTTTTAAATAAGTGTATTTTGTTATATCTAACATATTAAAAAAAATATATACTTAAAAATTAGGACCCATAAATTCGTTTGGTATTGAAGATTCGGCAGCAGGAGATCTATGTTCACTTCTACTTCAGTAGAGGTTTAAATGTCGTGGAAATATGCTAAATACTTGGGAATAGTTCATAATACTTTGTAATAGTTCGTAATATGTACTTTAGAATACTTTGGTATAGTTAGGGCCGCAGTTTGTCAAAGGCTGTAGCAGGAAATAAATTTTGATGTCAATTTCTGCTTCCAAATATTATGTTTTTAAAAGTTTACTATGTAACACTCATAAAACAATGGTTTGGGTTATGTAAGAAACAATACCTACCACGTTTGAAGATATATTTTGTGGGAAATGTTTTTCAATATTACTTTTGTATGATATAATAAAACAAGGTGGACCGACGATCGTCGTGGAGATCCTTGGGTGAGGCCTATGTCCTGCAATGGATGTCTTTCGGCTGAAATGATGATGATGATGATATGATTTAAAAAAAATATCATATAGGCTATACGATAAAAGCTTAAGATTTAAAATTTTTAAAGTTAGTTTTCTTATTTTTATTTATATACTCAATTTAAGCAGTATTTATATAAAAGCGATGGCTAGTCATATTGATTAAGATAAATAGAATGAGTGAATAAAATGTTATATAAATGTATACATATGAGTATAATATACTGTATATTACAATACGGTCCTGTTTGCTTCATTATTACTTACGTCCCACGGGAGTGACATGAATTTAGATTTAGCCTGAGGCTGTTATTGGGTTTGCTTATATAATTGCTGTCTTTGTTCCATATATACATACCTTTATGTATATACTCTAATTTATAATTAATAAATATATACATGAACATATGTAATATAGTGTATTATTTATTTTATATAAAACTACATTTTATATATTTTCATATAACCTGCTATGAAAATGTTTGAAATTGTATTATTGTATGGTATTCTGAAATATTTATAGTACATATATTAAAATGGATTCTGTTCGGACTTAGATTTGGAAGGGTATTTTAAGAGACGGCTGTTAAGTTATTAAAAATCAACCTAAATTAATTAATTGATAAACCGAAGTTTATTAATAATAATTTTTAAAGATATCATATATTAATCTTTGAAGAAGGCAGTATTTTGATATTAAGTATAATGTAGCGACAATTATTTATAATTAAAAATCAAGCGACTTTCAAGTTGTCTTTTAAATATAGGTTACAGTCAATTTAATTCATATTACACTTAGAAAACGGTTGTCTTTTTGCAATTGGTATATAGGTGAAAGTGGGATCAAAAGGTATAATAGCTTAATATCAGTTTAAGAACTAACATCAGTTTATTCTTGGAAAGTGTGCTGAAGGTAGCCTTAGTACATTCGTTTCAAATTTGGTTAGGTAAAGAGAGAAGCTTGGACGGTGGAGGTGAGCGTTTAATGAGTGTTAGATAGGGACCCCTTAAACCTACACCAGGGTCGCAAATCCCAGGTACTGTTGAAGCTCCTCTCCCTGCAACGATGGACCTGGCACCCGCATAATGAATCCATTGAATGCTGAGAAAGTTTCAAGAGCAAAGTCTTTATACATTTTACATAATATAACACATATCGTGTGTTACATTTGGACTAAGAAAGTACGTGTGTATGTGTCATATAAAAGTGTTAATTAATATAAGTATATATTAGATTAAACGCAAAAACAAATTACAATTCAATGAGGATTGTGAAAAGTTTTTTCACTAGTTTTTCACATCTCCAAATTTAATATAAGAAGAATTTGATTATTACTTTTTAATATTTTTTTCTCGTTAAACTTTCTAATAAGCAATTGCTCCAATCATTAAAATTATTATTATATTATTACAAATTATTCGGAAGTAAAAATTATTAACAAGTTATTTACAATAAAGTGAGTCTGAAATGAAGAATATAATTGTGTTTGGAGTTTCACCGCGCGGAAGAAGTAAAACTTTGTCATGTTTGTATGAAAACGGGAAGGCGTAGAAATTGATTTTTAAGGAATTTTCAGTGTTTCTTTAGCACAAGCTTTATTAACATTACTAACAAGTCACAATTGAATGGCCATATGCGTTCGAGCGCCACGCATTCCCTCTCGCTGTCTTTTTACACACCCCACCCATTCCAGGGAGGCTAAACAATGACGCGACCTTTTTGGAATATACTTTTAAAACTATTATAATCTCATGAAATTGTTATACAGGTACAAAATGGTCTTCATTATCAAACATTCTTCCAACAGTAAGTTTCATTATACCCCTAAATAAATCCTTGTACACATTATAACAGTCTCGTATAAACACAACATATACTGTATAACAAATTGAATGCATTTAAACTTCATGAAGTTGTAACACGTGCTTGTAATTTATTTTATAGTTTCAAAACACGAGCATGGTAGAGGATTTTAAGCAAACCGTTTTCTGATAGTCAATTGTTTTAGTTATTCAGTTTATATTAAATTTACTGCTGTATATTTAAGCGAGCGGAACGCTATGTCTCAGGTCATTTACCGAGGAAAGTGATCTCGCCAACCGAATTTCCGATCGAGTCGAGGATTTTTGTTTAATAGTAATTATCTAGGATAGTTAGCAAAAAAAATGTATATCGGACCACTAATTTTAAATTTAATAACCACATTATTAGTGATTTTTGATAGTGATCAAATTTGAGAGACATAACATTATATGACTTTAAACAATGATCCTTGATAATCTAAATTTAACTGCAACATGTGGTTTCGAAACCTTCAAGTAAACAAATATAGACAAACTAATTCATTAAGATTTTCCACCTCAGAGTCACTTGAATAGAAAGCAATTCTGTGTTAAAACGTTGGCGTAGACAATGAATGGATTAATGACGAACAAGTCTGTTTCACGAACATTTCCATGAAATACACCATGTGATGAGAAAATTCATCCAAAGGAACATATTTTTAGATTATATTGGACAAATCAATTTTATTTACTTTAATTTCATTTTATTATTATTTAATATATGTATATTTCAAATTTCAAATATTCATTAGGTACATCGTATTTTTTACCATCATCGTGATGCTAATTTCATTGCTGACTACCTAATTTTATGATATTTTATTCGTCTAATAATAATACTTTCTTGTTCCAATTTCTGTTTGTTTACCTTTTTAGTGATCAGAGTACTTTTAAACAGAAAGTGACTGTGTTAAGAGCTCTCAAATAAGACACAAACACGTTACTAAAAAAGGGACTTCAAACGATGTTAAAACAGAGAGAGATTAAAAAATATTGTATATAAATTAAGTAGAACATTAAAGACTAAAATAACAAAATTCTGTTATAGTTATTATCTTCGTTCTAAATATATACATACACGGGGTGTATACATACGTTCTATATACATACATTGTTGTTGCAGAGAGAGGTATGTACAAAGATACTGTAGGTACATTTAATTGTAAATTTAAATGTTAGGCTTTCTTTATTTCTCAGTATTCAATGTATATAAAACTATTTACATTATAATAAATAAATAAATTGTATTCCGAATACCGCCTTTTATTTCTTCATGACCATAGCTAGCTGTTATCTCGTCAGGTTTAGCTTTTAATTTAAAACAAATATAAGAAATGGATTTCATGATGGAAAAAGTTAGAGAAGGGTTTCTAAGGAAGTTATTTCAAATAATTAGTGTTCTTTTCTTGTTAACATAAGGACACTAAATTATGATAAAATCAGAAAGAAAAAACATCTTATTGCTATTAAACTCTATCTCTCTCTAACTAGTATTTTGATGTAATTTTTTTAATACGCGTATTCTTAATCCACCAGTATTTTAAAGTTCAATTTATTTGGATTCGAGCAAATAATACAATGCGGTTTTAAAGTATACGAGTTATTTGTCGTATTGATTGCATCCACCAAGTCTATTTTTTAATTCATCCTTATGTTCTAGTTAATATATTTATTAATCAAAATAATTTAAAGTCTAGTTTTCATATAACAAATATTATGTATAGTAAAATTATTATTTTCCTTTTCTTTATTCTCATTTGTAAATCTCTCTCTCTCTCCGTCTCTATCTCTCTCTCTATCTATCTAACAAATTATGACTAAGCAAAGGCCTCTCAGTCATCGACGTACCGAGATACAATGCCCAGTTTAATTCGGAATAGTTCGCAATTAAGCATCACGTCTGTTTAATTCACTTTCAAGTGTCCTTTGAATCTGGCCTTCATTGAATTCATTTCGAAATAGATTAGAATTGCATTATCTTTCTAAATATAATATTGCAATTGCAATCGTATTTATAGAGTATTTATATTCAAAATTTTCTTCGTTTTGTTAATAATTTTAAACATAATTGAAACGAACAAAAAGAAATGAAAGTATATTGCACTTTACTAATAATATAATAGTATTGAAATTATTAAACAATATTAAATTTTAAACTTAAAATTGATATTTCCGTTCAAATTTTTTATTTAGATAAAAAAAACGGCTACAACTTTGTTTCCTTTGAAAAATTAATCAGCCACTAGAATGTTTATTGTGTTTACAGTCGTATATTGTTAGTGAGTTGTGTTCAGGATGCAACGAAATTTTAAGGTCCATACCACAACCAAACCCCACTACGCACTACCAGGTAAATGGTAGAGCCAACCTGTTGCCAAGTTACTGCAGCTCGAACATAGGCTGACTCAACTTAGGAAGTACCACCCTCTCATAGAAGATCGGCATGAAGTAGCCTTTAATGGGTCCGGTCCGTCTGATGTCAATTTTGTTGGCTTTTGACGAGAAAATCTATTACAATGTCTGTCGCTGTCACGCTTGGCATTTATCGAATGCTATATCAAAAGTTTCGTAATAATATTCTAGTGATATACTAGTCAGTGGTGGCCTAATAGTCAGCGGTGGCCTAGTGGTTAAAGGGCCCGCCTCTCATGCACGAGGGCGCGGATTCGATCCTGGCCCGGGCAAGTACCAATGTAATTTTTTCAAGTCATATGTACTTTTTTAGAGTATTTAGACATCACTGATTAATGCTGATTCCCAAAGAGGGTTGATGTCAGGCCGGCGGCCGGTCGTAAAAACAAATAGCCAAAACATTTCATAACATGTAAGGCAGACCCTGGCTATAGCTGGGAAATTGCCAGGTAGAAGAAGATTCTAGTGATATACTAAAAACATTAAACAAAGTCAATGAAAAATAGCTACAGCTTATATAAATAAATTTATATCCTACATTTTACAGATGAAATGGCATACTTTTAATAGCATAATATTTTAATAAAATACGAAAACTTAATAAAACTGACCACAAATACATAAATTTTGTTTGATTTATTTCATTATTATATTACATAAAGAATAATGCAAATCAAATGATTGTATTCAGAAAAGCTTAAGGTTTGGGTTTGTTACAATATTTTTAAGGAAAAATAAGTGTAGGATATAATGAAAAGAAATAGGCTCGATATTACGAAACTTTACTTTAGTAAACGAAACAAAGTAATAAAGTTATTTCATGTCATTCATCGGTTAGCACTAAGTCAGTGAAACCATTCAAGTATTGTTTGTGTATGAAATATTTGGATTTTTGTCATTGTTTGATATTTATTACCTTGTTTCAATGCCAGCGAGAGGTATCAAAACTATGAAACTTACTTACTTACTTATGTGTATTATAATAAGAATTACATATTAACATTTTTAACCTATATCTAAGACTAAATGATTGTCCCGATGTTAGGATAGCAATGCCATTCGATTGCTTGTGGGTATCATGAATCTTCTAGTTTACACGGCTTGGTGTTCGTTCTGCGGAGTCAGTAACCTCACTCGTTATATGATATTTTATTCACAAAACGATGTTGCCCGGCGATGTTCGTTTAATATCCAATATAAAGCAACGATCTGTTTTGAACTAATGTTTCTATAGGTATACATGTTATATTCTCTACCTGGCAATTTCCTAGCTTTAGCCAGGGTCTGCCTTACATGTTGTGAATAGTTTTGACTAATTGTTTTTACGACCGGCCGCCTGCCTGACATCAACCATCTTTGGGAATACGTTTGGGAATCAGTGATGTTTAAATACTTTTAGAAAGTACATATGACTCGAAAAAATCACATTTGTACTTGTCAGGATCAAACCCGCGCTCTCATGCATAAGAGGCGGGCCTTTTAATAAGTAGGCCACCACTGACTTCCTGTATTATTCTCAACACTGATAATTCACAGAAAAATTAACCTCTTTGTGAATACTTTTTTTTATATGCCCTCCAATAATACTTTAAATGATTTAAAACCAAGTGACAAATTTCTTAAAGTAGATTAAGTTAAAGAAAAAATATACTTGTAATTGTGTTATTTTAAACACATGCACCTGTCTTGTACAACTTTTTTGAAACCAAAATCGAAATGGAAAAATAAAATATTTAACTCAAACTATTGAGTGGTTTTACGCTTTATTATTTATTCCGTTTGTAATGGAATCAAAAACATATATTGGTTATAAAATGAAAAATGGAATTGAAATTATTGAAGACATTTTTAATATTTTCATACAAGTTGACTAAAAAGGAGACCAAGTGTTGTTTACTACTGGATTCATCGTGGGTAAGAGTTACCGTCGTCCATAAACATCTGCAACTTAATAGATTTTGACAATGCGTTGCTGAACTTGATTTTTTAGGAAGAAAGAAAAGATAGGACTAGGGTAAGGGCAATTGGCTTTCTCATTCATCGGACGAAACACAGCTTATAAAGGCTACTTCACGCCGATCTTCTGTGAGAGGGTGGTACTTCCCAAGTCGAGCCAGCACATGTTCGAGCTGTAGTAACTTGACCACAGCTCGGCTCTATCACTATGATTGTTTAATTAGAATCTATATTTAATTAGTCTACATTGCTGTGAAATGTTCGTTTTGAAATGTTTTCACTGGAATCATTATTCAATTATTTTATTTGCATTCAATGAATTTGATCTGCCACTGTTTGTTCATATCGAGTATTTTAACACACTAATTACAAATTGTACGTCCAAATATGTGCAGTATTTTATTACTATGTTTCTCGATAATTATTAAAACTGAATCATCGCGCATGTTTATTGATATCTCCATTTATTTGTGAGAATATAAAATGTTTTGAAAAATATCGTATACAAAATACGTTTTCAAAAATGGCTTTATCCACCATCAATGTCATTGTTAATCTTTATATGTATATTACTACTTTACGAGTATGTCACTGATCTACTCACAAATACGTCCAGTATGATTAGAATGATTTGTTTGGAAAACATTTGGGTTATGCCTTCAAATGGTTAAGTTTCACAGATCAGCTCGGCAGGCAGTATCTAGGTTATTTAAAACGAAAAGGTTCCATTGCAGGTTAGTAAATGTCAATATAGTTTTAAACAAATTCAACATTTCTGTCTGATCGCAAAATCTGATATTCACACGGACGCTGTAACAACCAGAAATATTTATATATACATATATCTTATTTATAATATCTATTAATAAACAGTATATTTTTTTTTTCTTTACTTTGCTGTAACCTTTATTCAGGAAAGGAACGTCTCCACTATTTGAAAATAGCGTTAAGTCAATATTACAAAAAAATTTAAGGTCACTACACACTAAAGGATCTTTTTTATAGCAGCGACCCCATAAACCAAATTTAATTAAGTATTGAAGTGAAATTATAGTTTGTATTACAGCTGATGTGAAAAACTATAAGTAAATTAGCTTTTTCAATGTATATCTGATTATAAAATAAGATGTTAAATATTATATTAATGGTATTTCGTATAACAACGATTGAATACTTGAGTGGATGTTTCTTAGTAGCAGCGATGGGTCCTAACCCAAATTTGCGTTGCATTACAGCTAAGGTCACCATTGTGAGAACACTTAAAACACGTCTTAAAGAGTCATAATTACTTCAACATCTCAATTTCTTTTATACGGTACAACGTGCGTCCTAACCGTAGTTAAGTCTCGTTACTCTGCTTTAAAAATAAAGCATGGAATCCTCTTATTTTGTCGGCTTCCACTAAACAATCAGTGATAATATTTTAGAATGATTAAAATATAATAAACTATAAATTATTCATAGAAATTTGAACAAATTAAAAGAAAATTTTACTTCCAGTGTAATTTATCTTAATTTATTGTAAGAAAAGAAGTAATTCTTTAAAGTAATGCAAAAACGGAATTCTACTATAAACTATATATGTATATATGATTTTATAGCTAATTGAAGACTCATGAAAATAGATTGAAATTCTTCACTAGCCGTGATATTACTAATTAGGTACTCTACATAATGGTAATATTTTAAACAACAATTTAATCTGAAGTCTAAATTACTGAATTATTTTTACACATTTTCCCAATAAATAAATAAATATTATAGCAAATAAAGTTCGGATCTTCATTAAGTACTACAATAATTGTATAAACACATATATTACATTTATACATATATTATCCACTTTTTAGCTCAATTAAATTTAAATCGAATATTTCTACATATTTACTTTGTTGTACAATGTGAGAGTAAACAAAAATATAAACAGATTTACCTTCATTAATTGGTTCTCAATTTTTTGTGTAAATTGATCTTATTTTATATTTTGTTAATGAACAAAACATAAATATCAATTTCTGATATTTTTTTTATGAAAAATCATATTAAAACTTATATTTTTTTGTAATAAAGTGGTAATGGAGTGTAAATACCGAGGTTTTTTTATTATTCCTTTTGTGCAATTTTGGGTCAGGAATATAAATTTAATATTTTTTTATAAATTTCTAATTATGATACTATATATTGTTTACAAGCAAATATAGGGAATTACATAGAATCCTATTCAAGCTGTACTTTGGTTTGATTTAAATTTGATTGAGCTAAAACAGTGTATAACAAGGTAAGCCATGGTTTTGTACCTAAATACAATATATATATATATATGTCAGTGGTGGCCCAGTGGTTAAGGGGGCCCGCCTCTCGTTGCCGAGGGCGCGGATTCAAACCTGGCAAGTACCAATGTGATTTTTCGAAGTCATAAGTACTTTCTCAGAGTATTTAGACATCACTGACATACGGTGAAGGAAAACATCGTGAGGAACCCTGGACTTATAGTTTCACAATTATAAGTTTGAAATCACCAACCCGTCTTGAGCAAGCGTGATTAATGCTCAAACCTTCTCCATGTGAGAAAGAGGCCTTGCTCAGCAGTGGGCTCTGATAGGCTGATGAATGTATGAAATATATATGTATATATATGTGTGATTTCAAATCACATAAATAAAGTTTGATAACGAAAAGCTTCGTCTAAAACCATTTATAACTTTAAACTAACCAGAATTTTGAGTATCAAAATACAATCCATACAATTTTACATCCTATTACTTTTCGATTCGTTCTAAAAATACGTCATATCTTTTTTATTTATCAGAAAAACGTTTGATAAAACTACATACATGTTGTTAGAAATATATTCAATTGAATGACGCTAATTAAGAAATGGAGGGAAAGATGACTTTAAATAAAACTACCTTGTAATACAACTGTTCTTATAAATCCAGGAAAAGCTGGTGTAAATTATTAGTATATACATATATTTTTCTCTTCAAACAATTGTTCAGTATATAAGTAATACAAAATGCAGATCCCTGGTAGGTATAAATAGCTACTTGATAAATGATAACGGGCGTACGCTATTTGAACACTACGTAATTCAAGATCAGAAATCCACCCAATATTAATGATTGGCTTCACGTGTTTGTGGCTCTATTTTCGTACACATATCTAAACTATATTTATATGATTATAGAATTTTATAGATGAGATATGTTCAGTTGAATCTAAAGCACCGATGATCGTAACTTTTTTACTATATCCTTGCGATATTTTTAGTCATTAAGTAGTGTTAAATGAAACACAATAACGTGATTATTTTTATTTAACTATAAAATCCATTAGCCTCGGTTATTTTGCAGCAACTGTTTTCACGGGAATTCTCATCTCGTCTACCCTTAAGTACAAAGTAACCGAAACGTCGGGAGTTTGTAGTTAAAAAATTAAAATGACGTAGTAAATTCCAAAGAATACTCGCGAAAATCTTTTGATCTTATTGAACACAATCACTAGTTTAGTAATATAAGCCTATTAAACCTAAGAAAGCAAATAAAAAACTCGGTAAGTAAACGACTTCAGAATACTGTCGAACTGTATATATTATGATGTTCAAACTGTTTTAACTTCATACTTACAACTCAGAGACTGTGTCTCTTTAGAAAAAATATTATAAAAAAATCAAGAACTTTCTTTAAATAAAAATGATTTTTAATAGAATTAGTAAATTTAAAAAAGAGAAAACATTTCCACAAATAAACGATGAAAAGCAAACTCACGCTTTTATAACATTTTATCTCCTGTGGTTTTTATAAATGTTTAAATTAGGTACCCAATTTTAAATTTTAATTTATGTTTTAGAACAACATTGTTTTAATTTTAGTAACAAAATTTCACACCTTTAATGAATTTGGTACCATTGAAATGTTTCTTCTATACTGCAAAATTAGAAGACATTAGTAAAGATTTTTGTAAGAAATCCTAAAAGATGTCTTCGCATACCCCATGTGATGATTTAATATATATTATACATACTTAAGTTACCGTCTCGACTCAAGACATGATAGTTTAAAAAGTAAAGTTACTGTAACGCGATATTTCAAAGGTTTCAGATTCAAATCCTGGTTATGTCGATACTTTTTTCAATCTATATTTTCTAATTTTAACTTAGTATTCCAGTATAGCAGTTATACTATAACCTTACAATTATAATTTATTTTTTTGTATAAAGAAATATAAAATATTTTCTTCATTCCTCCTGATTTTTCGATTTATTTGTTTCGCTTTGAAGTTACAGCAAAATAAGACATAATTGTTTTCAATTTATATATTTTTTTATTATTTTTACAAAATTTATGTAACAAAAACATAGATAAGAAAGATATTAAAAATAATAAAGATTTCTTGCAAGAATAATTCCGACAATGTATATTCTGTATGATATATATGTATTATATAAAAAAACATTTTGTCAGTTATTTTTAATTATTACAAAGAAACAATTACTTCCCTGGCCTCTTGACTGTATTCATAATAAATGTACTGTTTCAATTAATATTTTTTTCTATACTCGCCCAAATACTTAGAATTAATTTACATGGAGTATAAATATACTTGTACAATACAATTTTAATTAAGTATTAATATGTTTTTTACTATTCTTTTAAAAATCTTCCTGAATCTGTTTACTCTAACTACATACTTGCTTCAATGACATTAAATATCTTTATTCTCTCAAGCATTTACAATATTTCATTCAAAAATTTTGGTTATTTTATTTACAAACAAGCCATACAATTATGAACCAAATTTATTTTCATAAACCACAAATCCTCGCTCATTAAGGCATATATATAAACACATCAGCGTTCATGTCTATTCTTCTTCTTCCTGGCAATTTCCCAGCTTCAGCCAGGGTCTGCCTTACATGTTGTGAATAGTATTGGCTAATTGTTTTTACGACCGGCCGGCCGCCTGCCTGACATCAACCCTCTTTGGGAATGCATTAATCAGTGATGTCTAAATACTCTTAGAAAGCACATATGACTCGGACAAATAACATTGATACTTGCTAGGATTGAACCCGCGCCCTTGTGCATGAGAGGCGGGCCTTTTAACCACTAGGCCACCACTGACTTCATGTATAACAATAAATTATTTAAATAAGTAATTTCTTTGTCAAAAAAAGTAGGTTTAATTTAAATAACCATTAACCTTGAATAGTACCTCTGTCTTTTTTATGAAAAAACCGCCTGAATCATAAACTTTTGTTTAAACTATTGTGGTATTAGTTATACAATAGTAATAAATCTATATGTGATAATATTTGTGTTAATCAGAAATTGATAAATATTTTTAAAGTGATCAGATAACCTTCCTCATAATAACTCCAACCGCGACCTTGCAAAAGGTAGTACGTATTCATGAATCATTCATTAATTCTCCAAATAACTACTGAATTAATTTCACAAATGATAGCATCAGTCAAAATGTTTATAATAAATGTTTATAATAGAGAAAGTGTAAAATGTAATATGTGATTCTTGATTAAGAATATGGTTTTATTTTAGTATTTACTAATGAGAGACATATAGATTATTACTTAATAATTAACTTTGCAGTGAAAAATTAGATTCTATTCAAACTAATATTACAGTAGCCGGCACGTAACTTAGCATAAGAAATAGAATTAATTAAATGCAATTTAAGTGTTCCAGGTATGATGCGTGATGGGAGTATACTTGCGAGCATTTAAATTGGACACATTATTTATGTTACTGCTATCAATTTTTTTGTTATAGATGCAAATCAAAAGCAACTCCTTTTAGTTGAACTCAGCGTACATGCGCAAACCTATCCCCAATATGCTAAAACCTGGCCCGGTTACGTTACAATGGCCTTTCAAACTATAACTGGTAAATAAGTCCTAAATTAAAGTATACGAGTAGAGATACATACAAATAATATTTTATACATAGTTCATCAAAGTGTATTTCGTATGGTTTTAGGCAGATTTGAACTTAAATTATTATTTTCATTTACTTATTCCTTTTTTTATGTTAATTATTTATTCTATTCAAATATAAATATGTAATAAAAAACATGTTGATATTTTTTAACTTGGGACCGTATTAGATAGCCATTCAGGTATATTTTAGATAATAATCGTAAACTCATGTTTATTTGAGTACCTTTTAGTATTTTCACTAATTTTAATAAATGAAAATACTTTTAACCACTACTGAATCACTCTCATACACAATTTAAACAGTTGCTTATTGTTGGAACGGATACGATCTTTATACGCTTACGAAGCAGAGGGTTCTAAATCCTTAGGGAAACTTATAATATAAAAGTGCCTTCGACTTAACTCTAGGAGTTATTTGTTCTTTATTACTTAGGTAATATGTCTTAAAATAAAAATTATTTTCGGACCAATCTTTTAAAATGTATACTTATTTAATATGTATATTAAATTCAGTCACAAACCAAACTCATACAGTTCACGGTTCTATAGCTTTTTTCCAGCTCAAACAGCTTTACGTAAAAACAAAAAAAAACTATATTTTCTTGTAAAACGCTCTTATAAGATTTGCCAAGGCAATTTCTTGGTATGGCTTCAAAAACATTGAAGTGGTTACAAGATCGGCTTTTAAAGCTTACCACAAGTTTGCCACCAATAAAGCCTTAAAAATCGCTCCCGTTAATTTAAAATGCTTTGGTTTGAGAATTTCAAGGATTCAATTGATGAATCGGTAACATATATGTTATTATATCAATGATTTCATTATGAAGTCGTAATCTTTATATTATAAAATCAATTGATTATTTGTGCAAATTACATCAAAACATTCTTTATAGCAATTAAACCCGAGCTAACTGGGAATTTATGGAACATAAAACGTGTTTCAAATCTGTAAATCCAGATAAAAGCTGTGACCCAAGTGTGTGTATTCGTAAAAGATCTAAAGAGTACAACTATACTATTACTTTAGTTTTAAACTACATATATCTAATTGATAATAATTAATTTAACGGAGTAATAGTACAGGTGATGTTATTTTATGTTTCTTGAATTAACGCTGTACCTTGACTATCCTTTAAGAATGACAAATACCTATCAAGTTGTGTCAATGTAGTAAAATGAAATTTTTCATCAAAATTTTTACCATTAAGGTAGCAATTTTACGCATTTTGGTAAAAGAAATTCTTATTCACACAACTTGTAATATAATAATGCAGAAGTCTTTAGGTAAAATTAATAGATCAGTAATTGGTGGGAATAAATTATAAAATATAGCATATGTAAAACAAATTGTTTTATGTCATGCAAAATGTTTGCAAACATATTTTGTCCTAAATAAATATTTGCATAAATTGTATTTCTCTCCCAGCGATCTCGCTTTCTCCAAGCGACATATTTTTCTGTCGTTGAATAATATTACCATAAAACATGATGAATAAGGAATTTTATATAAATATTTTTCTTACTAACGATGGCTTGTGTTCATTCACTTGATTGAACATGTAATATTAATTCATGAAAGCGATAAGTTTTACATTTTAAGTCACAAAACTAAGCCTCAGATTTTCCTAAACCTGTTATTCAAATAGCTCCTTCAAATTCTTAACTATTTTTACTGAAACAAAAGCATTACTTAAATAGATAAATTTGTCCTAACTTACTAGGTATAAAAAAATAATTAAAGACTGTTATGCTTTTTCAAGTTATTTGAACATATTTACTAAACATTTCAAAAACTGTCTTTTTGTATGTCGATCATATATTACGTCAATAACATTATTAGAGATTAGTATTAAAAGAGGACTGTACGGAGCTCATGTACCAGATAATTAAATAAGACCTTCTACTGACTATTAATAGTACTGATTATTATTATTCTACATTAAATCTCTCATTGGTATTTATTTATTACTATTTTATAACGTTTGATTCAAATACATTTCAATTAGATATAGGATATTTATATCAGTCTACGATAAGTCAGTGGTGGCCTAATGGTTAAAAGGCCCGCCTATCATGCACGAGGGCGCGGGTTCGATCCTAGACCGGCCTAGTACCAATGTGATTTTTCCGAGTCATATGTACTTTCTAAGAGTATTTAGACATCACTGATTAATGCTGATTCAAATAGCCAAAACTATTCACAACATGTAAGGCAGACCCTGGCTATAGCTGGGAAATTGCCAGGTAGAAGAAGAAGATATAATTCTACGATCATAAAGACTGCGATAGTAAATGGTTATCGAGTTGTTGTGAGTCATTACAAGTTGTTATTTAAATCTTGCTAACCTCAATGTATGTTTGTTCCTATGTTACGATTCTTGATTTATTAAAAGTTTAAATTCTCCGGTCAGATATACATACTTTCGTGTAATCTTTTGCATATTTTTTTGTATTAAAATATATTTTGTTTCAAAACAGTATTATTATTTTAGTAAGAAGTATAAAACATTGTATGTCATCGTCATCAGCCTATGTACGCCCACTGCTGAGCAAAGGCCTCTTTCTCACATGGAGAAGGTTTTGAGCATTAATCACCACGCTTGCTCAAGACGGGTTGGTGATTTCAAACTTATAATTGTGAAACTATAAGTCCAGGTTTCCTCACGATGTTTTCCTTCACCGTATGTCAGTGGTGTCTAAATAATCTCAGAAAGTACATATGACTCCGAAAAATCACATTGGTACTTGCCAGGTTTGAACCCGCGCCCTCGGCAACGAGAGGCGGACCCTTTAACCACTAGGCCACCACTGACTTGATTTGATTTTAATTCATTCATACAACATTGTATGAATAATTAAAATATACAAATAATATTAAATATGTTAGATCCCTAATATTAATAATATATGCAAATCAGTGGCTTAATATTACTAATGCAATGAATTTATAACATGCTTTAATAATTTGTTCGATTATTATGAAAAATCTTATTCTTTCTCAGTTGGTCCAAGCCTCACTTTTAGCCCTTAGATCGTTCGTACCTTAGGAGCCCTTCAAACCCCTTAGTAATGGGTCAGTCCCTGAACTGGCGCACTTTACCAATGACGCTGTAAAAGCCACAGGGCTACCAGCATTATACTATAAAAAACAACTCTTTCTTATTATTAAACAGTTCTTTGTACTCGCAATAATTCCACTATTTCATGTAATTTCACTGAATATAATACAGTACAATAATATTCTACTTCAGAACAATCAGTCAGATCAAATATTGCAGTTAGGTCATTATCAAAGAACTTTTAAAGTCTTAAATACCCAACCCCACTCGTGGGTCAAGTCAGGCAGTAGGTGAAAGAACACTATCTTCAAGACATATATTATAATTATGAGCTGTGACATATATTTGATTTATGTAACACATTGTATTAGTAGAGGAAAACACGAATATGCTACGTCAATATTAAATTGTATGGAATAATACGAGTATATACCGCACAAAAACATATTCGTATTGTTACAAAACCCTCCTTTATAATTAGGTACATGTTGATTATTATAATAACTTTAGGTAGATGTGAGTATTACCGGAATAAAATTATTGATTCAGAACAATGAATTATATAAAAAGAAATTATAATATTATCTTTATTTAATATTTATTGTAACGTTAAAACTATGTCAAATTTTTCTCGAAAATATTAAGTCAATGTACATAATATACATATTGGAGCATATGATAAATAATAATACTGGGTTCAACCATTACGTGTGCTATCAATAAAATAAACAGTATAAATCATAATAATTTTAAATTTCCATTGTTACGATGTCCAACGTAACTATAAGAGCTGTAATAACTTTTACTTGGAACCATTCTACTGATAATAATATTCTAGTAAGCTCTTTGTATTATATATTATTTATAAAACATAAAACTCCTACTTCGTAACAGTATTTAGACAACAGTATTTAGGCTGCCGGTCGGAAAAACAAATAGCCAAAACTATTCGCAATATATAAGGCAGACTCTGGAAAAGCTGGGAAATTGCCAGGTAGAAGGAAGAACTCTTACTATTCTCAAAAAATATTCCTTCATTTATAACCGTTGTTTTTGTGTCAGCTTATATTAATTAATGTGAAACGAGAGAACTATTCACTTATTACATAGAAAAACATTTTGCTGGAACAACAAGAATGTCTTAATAAATACTAATACTGGACGATCCTAAGAAGTGACTTTTATTTGAAATTAAGTTCAAATAATATTCCTATATGTACAAAACATAGACTTAGCAAAATTTCATGTTTTCATCAACCAGGAGTAAGTAACTTGTTAAACATTAAGACATCGTATTTAGATTTTGACGAAATCTTATTAATTTTGAGTGTTTTTAATTATATTTTAAAAGAAACAAACATAATATAAATAAAAATATGGATAAACTTAACTGATGAACAAAGATTAGCGAAATAAGAAAAGTTATTTAGTCTAATACGCCTGCAGCCATATACCACGATATATAAGATTTGATAAACAAAAATAATATTACAGAATAAGATATATTAAAGGATATTTTCAAACTATTTTATTAATTCTATGTTTATTTTGTGTGTATTCTTAAAAAAATATTACACAATATCTATCCAACCTTCACTGTGAATGGTAAAATATTTTATTATGTTCTATTTAATTGGGAATCTTCTGATGTACGTCACACACTAAAAGCGATAAGTTATAAGAACGATTTTGTCTCTAAAGCATGATCTGGAATGATAGTCTTATTGGTTAGCTCTCTGTCTATGACATCTTGGTTTGATTTCCTTGATTCCTAACTTACTAAGGGATCGTTAGTTGTAATCAGTTTTTAATGGCCAATGTGCTAATGGCGATCAACACAGGGTTCCTCAGTTCCTCACTGCAAATTTATTTTTCTTCTTTTTAACGACCTGCTATTACATTACTTATATGACAGATTAGTTGTGGAATGGCACCAATCCATCTCTAGGGATAGACAGGGTCAAAAAGATTCTGAAAGAGAATTCATTGTATGGCCTGTTAATGTTACAGTTTACTCTTCAAGCAGTCATTTATTGGAGCAATCCTAAGCTTGTAAAATTTAAAATAATAAAAACTAAAGGTCATTTTTTACCGCCAAGTGATATCAATATAGAATGATGTTGACTTTATTAAAAATAAATAAAATAATAAAAAGGTTATAAACATGATATTTACGTTATTTAATACAATGAAACAATTAAACTTATTATGACTACAAACAGACTAATTTTAATACAGAATCCCAACAATCCCAACAGAATTCCAACAAAGGGTTCATTAAAGAATGAGATCTAAGATTTTCTAGAGACTTACCTATTCATTTAAATGTAACTTATATCTTGGATATACTACGCGGTTTATTTTTGACAAGATGACAATAGAAGAGAGAATATAAACAGACCAACTGACAGACATTCATATCTCGTCTGCTCGTGATCATGGAGTATGTAGTTTTTACAAAAATAAACCGCGTAGCATATTCGAATAATATTAGTTTCGTTCCCACCCTTTACTACTCAAACATTCAATAAACAAAAATACAAATTTTTGTGTTTTTATACAACCTGAATAAAATATTTTCCTGAACGTGACCTTATATTTATTGTGATAATGTTTCGTAATGAATATTCATTTAAATGATTTGCAACTGTTCATACATAACAGCTTAAAAAATGCATACGTACAAGAAAACAAATGAAATGTCAGTACTCGCTGCATTTAGTAAACAATTTGTTTAAAAGGTACTTTGGATAATGAAACAATCGATTTAAATATAACATTAATAATTTAAACGTAATTATCTTTTAAATGAACCACTTGATTCAAGTGGAGCTTAAAATAGACTCGACTTCGTATAAAAATATTATTTACACAATAACATATGTATTTTCAATATTAAGCTTGATATTTTAGCAGCAATTATAAATATTTAATTTCGTTATCATAACCATTTTGTTGACATTTATTTAGAATTTCAATATATCGTATGTTTTTCAAGATATTTGTTAGTTATATTTGTTTTACAAAACTATTTTTAAATATAGTAAAAAATGTTTTTCATTTTCTTAGTAACTGAGTTCTATGAAGCGTTATTGTTATTACTTTTAAATCTTAATTATTTTCCATTTGGATAAAAAAGCACGACTTTTGACCTAATTTCACTGCACAAGCTGTTTAACGCTTCTTTATGGACATATCGCCCAAAGGCTTTGGAAGGCTTTTTTCCAATGGTTTAAATAGCATGTTTTACTCATAGTTTGAAAAAACTTTATCAGTTTTGAACAAAAACGTATATTCCACAACATATACATGACTGTTTTCAGCCTGTAGAATTTTATAAAAATAAAAATTCTAACGCGAATGACTTGTATAAATATATCTTTACAAGTGTCCGAGGTACAGTTTCACTCTTGATTTTCAATGTTCGGCATTGCTTTCAGTAAAGACCTACAAAATGGCTGAAGCTAGTATTTATAGTTTTCAAATACATGTTTATACTTAAATGTTGCATACAAAATTACAATGGTTCAGTATTATAATTAATTATAATTAGATATAAAAATAATTATAAAGAATATAGTATATGAAATTATTTATCTCGACCTAACAAGCTTGGACACCTTGTTAGGTCGAACTAAAGAACATAATATTATAGATTGACCTATAGCCGATGATAGTACATACAAATAACTTGAATTTGATACATTAACAGTCGGTACGTGGTATACAGATTTCGATTACACCTACCACCTTTATACCCCAGATATAATGACGATACAAAGTATATAAATCATATAACTAAAATTAAAATTATTCACTATACAATTTTATTAAATATATTAACTCTCAAAAATGTATTTCCCACCAATTGTCATACAGAATGCAATAACATATAAAACAAGTAAAATTATTATAAGAACAAAACAAAAGTCTCATCAACAGTATTCAGATTCATTTGTTTGTATAAAATTATAAATAATTTGACATTCATTAACATATAAATTCCGTTTTGCTACCACGAGAACTGAATACATCATTTATTTAAATAGGAGAAATGAACATGATTGGATTGATACTGTTTGTTTAAACTCTTAAAACTTCTCTACTGTACTGACTTAAGTAGTAATTTAGGTAGTATTTTGGTTATATTTTTGTGGCAAATATAGTGCATATTGTATATAATAACATTTAAAGTGTAAATGTAATGTCTTTTCATAAATGTTACTGTTGTTTTTTGATAATTACGTAAATTTATACATGACCTGGATACACAATTAATGAAATAATTCTTATTACTATTAAATGAATTAAAATGTTTAGTTTCTGAGTAAATGAGTAAAAAATGTCCTTTTGATTTGTAACTCTTAAATTTCTTTTTCATTAGAACTTCGAGGGCTCGAAAAATTATAAATATATATTTTTTGTTCTGCAAAAATCTAAGCATGCTAAGAATAGAGCTAAACTATGATCTGGTATTTAATATGATCATTGTAGTAATAGTCTTCATTATCAAACATTCTTCTAACAGTAAGTTTCATTATCCCCCTAAATAAATCCTTATACACATTATAATAGTCTCGTATAAACACAACATGTACTGTATAACAAATTGAATGCATTGAAACTTCATGGAGTTATAACACGTGCTTGTAATTTATTTTATAGTTTCAAAACACATGCATCGTTCATTTATTTAAACTATAAATGAATACATACAACAGTATATATGTTCTTCTTCTTCCTGGCAACTATCCCAGCTTAGCCAGGGTCTGCCAACATACAACAGTATATGTTAATGTTATGTATTAGTTATCTTATTTAAAAACAAAATTTAAAGTCGTTTCGATGTTATAAAAAATCTATTACATGGTATATTACCAGACATTTTATTCTGCAATTTTTTATTCAAACCGTACTTCTTACATTGATTAGTAGTATAATACTAATGATATGTACAGTAAGAAAAAATATTTGTTTATTAATATTAATATAATTGAAAAATATTATTGATAGTGATTTTTATAGTTTTTATTGTGTACATAGTCTTCTGTAATTTAATTGGTAGGTTTATTCTCTTTTGTAGTTATCAAAAACTGTTAAAGTTTCCGATATCTTCATAATTTCAGAGCCAGACCATGATCAGAGTCTTCAAATTATTCTTATTCTTTAATCTTTCTCAGTAAAATATAATTCTCATAACAATTTTCTTCCTAATTCAACATAAATTATCTTAATTAACGTAACAAGAAATATAATTTAAGAAGATTTTAAGTACACAGATTATAATTAAAAGGTCATCTGGAAAATAAAACAAACGTTTTATTTATCTTGCTTAATGTTTTACATGAGAGAAAAATATAAATAAATGTAACATAGAATCATTCGTATCCACATTTTTCCGTTTGATGAAAATTTCCACTTGATTTCACGGACAAGAGTTTGTTAGAGAACTTGAAAAGGCTAACAGAATACTATAATATTTTATTAATTAAATATACTTACAAAGAAATAAAGAATAAAGTACAAAAAGGTATCAATTACTCATTATTTTGCCTTGATATCTATAAACTATTTTGTTGATAATTCAGAGATAATAATCTCTATGATTTCCAAGAGTATATACATATGTACATTGAAATATAAATTATTTGTTAGTTCCGATATCACAGTCAGTCAAAGTAATAGAAATTTCAAGTTACTGCTAAATGAGTTACGTTAGTTTCAATAGGAAGAACTACGAAAAATCAAAAACATCTCTAATATACTTTTTAATAAAAATAAAACTTAATACTACTGATTAACGACCTATGACTTGTGATCTATGATCTGTGACTGACCTACGAAACTAAATTATGTGACCTATCCATAGTAAACTTGTAGAATAAGTACGATAGTTGGAATCTTTATTATACGGAATATATGAAACACCTAAGTTCCAGTTAGACATTCCTGTAAGATGAACATTATTGTTGTGTCAACGAAAATATGTATTAGCATACTTATTAGGGTAGGGAAAATAATTATAATGAAGAAAATAACTAATAAAATACAATTTAGAATTCTTAATGATGACGTATTATTGTTGTTAAATCTACATCAAATTATCTTCGCTGAGAATGTGTGGCTTATTCATAAAGCAAAAAAATAATCCTGAAATATACAGTAAATTTATATAATGAAGGACATTTTTACTGTGACTTCAGCAGCTTTAAAATGGAAGTATAAGTCGAAACCAATAATGAACAAACTCCTAGTGTTTCATCTATCAAATTAAATGAATTTCCTTTGAGTTTCTTCTAATTTATTTTAAAGATTATGTTGTAATAATATTAAATTTTTCGTTGCTAAAGAATCATTTAAAAATATGATTTTATCAGTAGCTTGCTTTCATATACTCATATAAATAAACTTATATATAAATACAAGTATAAGATATTTCCACGGATATATTGACTCATCACGATATTTCTGGAAACATGAAATAGAGACTTGAAATTTGATAAGAATATTTCTTTCGCCGAATTTAGGTCAACTAAGAACGAATTTTATGAAATTCCACCCACAGCTGGTGTTGCGTTGGCGTCAATCAAAATTTTCTTTTTTAATACATATAACTCCTACATGCTCGAATTAGGAAGAAATCTTCTACATGTGATGTAGAAATTTCTATTACCGAATGTTATAACAAATCATGCCCAATAATTATTGCAGATATGAATGTTAACAATATAAAATTGAAATATTCTGTATTTTATGCCAAGCAAAGCAGGCGGCAAACTGGTGGTTTTTTATAAACCTCAAGCAATTATCTTTTTTTATTTTCAAAAAGATTGCTTTTTTAAATTACTTGAGTATTTTCGATGTTGATATAGTAAGAAAGCAAGTCACGGAAAAGTTATTTTGTAGTGATAGAAATAGGTTTAAATTTTCTTTTTTTTTTCATACTTTTTTAATTCCTCTTAACATATAATTCCTAGGGAAATGACTTATTGTGTTTTTCTTGAATCTACTGCTGCTTGATTTATAATTAAACCATGTTATAAATAGTCGTATGAATATTTGACGCGATATGAAAGACATCGATAAAGTTAATCTCTTCAAGAAATATTTGTCTTTGACAGTCAGATATATGAATGCAGTTTTTCGTCTATTTTCTGGTAAAACATAAAATATTTTGTGAGTATAATATTCAATATATGTAAGGATACTAACAACTTTTCTCTTTACTCTTGTCAGGTACACATTGAGAAGTATACACGTATTGTATGTATGTGTGTGTCAAAGTTATAGTAGTGTGCGTAACGTTTATTTTTAATGCTCTTCTTTTCATATGAACTTCAACTGTGTTAAATTCTATATTCATTACATTCATCACGATACCTAAAAAGGACTAGACAGTTTGAGCATCAAATATGAATGTAATGGTAATTATCTTTTGATTGCATCACGTCTAACGAAAATGTAACTCTATGTTCTATATACTACGTGACAGTCGTAAAATAATCTTTATCATACGATGTGTACTTTTACTACAAGTCTAGACTTTACATTCACACTGAAAAACGTGAATTATTGGTTCTTATTCACAAACTTCCTTGCTGTCTTTATGTTTAAAGGTTTATGAACGAATACCTGGAAACTTACCGTATTGAGTAAGTCATATAAAACTTGTACTATAGATATGAGTCTCGGCATAGATTGGGCTTATAATTGAAGATTGGAACTGAACTCATTTACATCTCCATATTAATTATAAACAGTCTCTTTGATAGATCTCGTTTTATTAATTAAAAACTTCCTACTTACATTGAAAATTGGTCTTACGGCAGCTGTTACAAATATTGCATAGTTTTTGTAATTACTTCGTTAAATCTTAATCCAATGATAATGATGTTTTTATATAATAGCAATTTTAAAAACACTTTATGTCTGACCAAACAATAAGGACATTATGTCGCTAATATGTACTTACATATATATACATATACCTCTATATAAAACGTATTAAAATCCGTTAGCCTATCTTAAACTTGAGCACTGTTGGACCAGTATGCCTAATTATAGTTTTGAATTAATTCTGGAAGTCCATTAAGATCAGCTAGTAAGCAAGAGACAGGTGATGAATATAGTCACTTTAGAAGATCTGAATTAAGTTCTGGATCGAATGGAAATAAAGCGGTTTAATGTAACGAGGTTGTATGAATTAGGGAGCGTTCAAGTATTACGTAACAAAATTTTCAAAGATTTTTGACCCTTCTTCCCGCTCTTATAACTTACCGTAACGTTTACGGGGCCAAGTGATACTGGAACGCTCCCTTAATACAACAACAGTGAGCACGATAAGATAAAATTGATTTATCCTTCATACTCAAAACGTCTGTGACTTTAAAACGAAAAGAATTCAAGTACGATCTAGTTATAGACTATTATAGTTCCTACGAATCAGGAACGATTTAGGAAGTGAATTTTTTTTCCAAATGTTGTAAGACGTTCATTTAGATAACCCTCTCATATGTTACAACTAAAAATATAATCGGTAGTCAGAATGCTGTGTACTATTAATCAACCTCATCTTCATCGAAAGAGATAGTGAATAACGTCATCGGGTGAACGATCTAAAATGAAAATAGACACGATATGTTCACTCCACACATAGCAATAGTTCCCTATGTGCTACTGAAGTGTCCCTGTTTAGTGCAATTAAACATTACATGTAGTAGAGAATTACACAGTAATTTTTGATTATTAGCGCACCGCAAAATAAAAAAAATATAGTCTATCAGAAATTTTTAAATTGAATCAAGTGTCTTCGGAGTCTAATTGAAATAGTATAAACAGCCTGTATTATAGGAAAAAATAATTTTAAGTCATAAATCGTTGAGACGCGGTCATTGGTAAAAAAATTAAGTAAAATAATGTACAATAGAAATAAAATAATAATGTACAATAGAAATAAAAGTTATTTAACTATATTTTTGTGGCCACATCATGTGGCAAATTATAAAATTTAAATCATTTTAAGCATTATTTGATTACGACTTGTTTTTTTTAAATATTTAGACATATCGTGTACAAGGCTCTTTAAATTATCAATTCTGAGAAGGAACGAAGATTATTTAAGTCTAAAGAGATCATATAACTGAATATTTTAATTCGTATATTTGTGTCCAAACAATTTTAAATAGAATAAACATCATAATGGACATTCATTTTATGTAAAATGAATATTGTATTGTTACAACAACGGGGTTTTTGATCATCGCTTTTTAAACGAATCGTTTTGGGAGTTACTTCGGCATTCATTATGATTCTCAGCTGTTATTTTATCATACCAATACACAATTTATATAATACGCTTTCAGATATTTCTTCGAACTCGGTTTCTTTCTAACTGCTACTGCATTACAAAATTTAATTATATATACATTTTCTTAGTTTTTCTTTTTGATTTAAGGTCATCTACTGACCAGTTAAAGTCAAAATGTTGACAGATCCAATTAATTTCAAAAATTCAGTAGAGCAACAGTCTTAAAAAGCTTAAAATTTTTATCTTAATATATTTTCGTCAACCTTCCTATTACAATAACATTCAACATTATTGTCGGCAGTATAACATTGATCATATATAAATATCTACGAATTCAAATTATGTATTGATACATGTAGGTTAAAATTACATTATCTTCTATATATATAAAAATGGATTGCTGTTCCTTAGTCTCGCTAAAACTCGAGAATGGCTGAACCGATTTGGCTAATTTTAGTCTTGAAATACTCCTAGAAGTCCAGGAAAGGTTTAAGAGGTGAGAAAAATTGGAATAATTGCCGGGAAAACCCTAAAAACAGCTCTTTTCTATTTTTCATACAAACGTTTTTTTGACATTAGATTTGACAACTAACTAATATGTCATTCTGTTTGATTGAAACAGGCAAAACCTGATTATGGCCTCTAAGACGGAATAGAGTTCGCCTGGTCAGCTATACCTACATATATTACTCTTGACCAAACTAACGCGGACGAAGTCGCGGGCAAAAACTAGTATATAATAAATTTCTTCTTACCAAAGTCGTTGTAAGCTAGGTATCATACATACTTCCTTAGTTGTTAATTTTACGACAATAACTATCATCATATTTTAATTCAGCTTTTTTCCTTTTTAAGGAAAGAAATAACATTTTTCAGAGAAAAAAAAATTCATAACTTTTATTAACGATTAGGTTAATTAAGAACTTTTTTATTCTTTAAACGGTAATGATGTAAAGATAAAAAAAGAAATTGTTTTCCTTAACATTTTAATATAAACTTATCTTTTACAACTCATGACAGCCATCATTTAAATAATATTTCTTTAATGGAAAATTTTAAGACACTAAGATGACTTCATTTATTTCTCATTTCACTGCCAATACTTGGACATCTATTTGATTTTAAACTGTGCTTTATAAAAATGTTATGATTTTTATCATTTTTAAATTATTACAAAACACGATCTTACGTGAATGTGACAAATAAGTTTCAATAGTTCATTTTGAAGAAATAGCTTAGATTGGCTTACAAATATGGTAATGCATGGTTAGGATAGGGATTTAAAACACCTAAAGGTGCACTTGACAGGTATCAATGATTTGTTCAAATCACCTTCATAGTTTATATGTTTAAAATAATATAAGAGAAATTTGATATTTGCATAGAGAAATTATGAAAAAGAAAACGTATATCGTTACTCTCTCTCTAAATTGCAAAAAAAAATTTACTTAGACATAAACTAATACTCAGAATCTCAGAATTCTCTACAATAATTATTTTTTAATTGATGCTCACAATAAAAGGGTTCAAATAAAATATCAAAGTAATTAAAATTCGTTAAGCAAAACCTGATATCTTAAAAGTTTATAAGCAAAATGGATCTTACAGAACATGAGGCTAATAATGTAGGAAATTATTTTGATAAAGAAAATCATAATAAGAATATTTTGTTCGTTTTTTATCTTGACATATCAGATTAGAATATTTAAAATGATTTTTAACTAATATTAATTATATTAAGATTTAAATTTAATTTTTAACGAATATTAATTATATTAAGATGTTTCAAATGCATCCTTTAAAAATTTTAAGCCAATATGGTTTTTCGACGTGGACGTGTCCCGTATATATGTATATCTGTGTATTTATAGATATATATATATATATATATATATATATGTGTGTGTGTGTATTTATATATATGTGTGTTTCGAGCCCTAAAGTTTTAAAGTATTCTTAGGTACCTTACATATAATAATAAGATTGACTTATAGAATTAAATTCTAACGAATTTTTAAAATTATACAGATAGTTCGATTACATCGTATCAAATTTTCTCAAGGAAATTCATCTCATTCAAACCCAGAGGACTTGTCCCACTTCTATAGACAACTGAACTGATATTCTCCTATTAATGATAGTAAACACTTACTGAGAGAACGATTCAGAGCAAATCTATTTACAATGTTTACCTGATTTAAAGGTAAACACGAAAGCTATACTTTAATTTACTCTACATGAAATTTTGTTTGTTTATGAAAGTCGGCTAACATTCGAATTTAATTTTATTTTTATACTTGAAAATAATAATTTTATTTCATTTGTACTTCACTCATTTCAAACTATAGTCCTTTATTATATAAGTACTACGAAAGAAACAAGAACGATAGCAAAAAACTAGTCTATAAAATTCCTTAGGACACTTAGACACTTAAAATATATGTAATTACATACATTGAACGTAAAAATTTAACAAAACTTTTTAACAATAGCCAAATTATACGTCATGCAGTTCAATTTAAAATCCATCAATATGAACATAGTTCTAGAAATTTTTGCTTTACTGAAATTTCTCTTGATTCTACTTTATTTTAATACATTACAATCAAATGATTCGTTTACTCTAACTATAACGAAACTTAGAAAAAAAGTCGCAATTAATTTTATATAATTGTTTTACAAATAAACACAAATTATATTATTAATATAAAATTGAACAGTGGAACTCACCACAGCCATATGATACTTAAGATTGTTATTTGTCAATGATTATTTATATTCTTCAAAATTTAGGGAAACCATGTGACCTTAAAGCAATTAAGCTTTTATGCTATTAAGAAAATTTATCCATTTCAAGGATTTTGATAGAATCAAAGACTTAATAAGTAACGAATGAAACCGAAATTCATGTGAAAAATATTTACTAAAAATTACTTTTTTAATTCTGGCTTGTCGTTTTAAGTTCAGTTATTCTATAGTTTTGACTAGTTTATTATCCATGTATGTATGTATGGCTTTATGTAAACCAAATATTTTGGTTTACTCACTAAAAAAACCTGTTTTTGAGTAATTATCATATAAATATATTTTTAGATGCACGCACGCACCCATGTCTTTGCGAGCTTCACTGTGCTGTGTTAGTAATATGTATAACAATTATTTTATTTCAAACAGCAAAATTTAGACTTAAACATTCTTTACTGTAACAAAATGAGTAAATTTATTATTTGTGCCTTTCTCAGAACGACTTTTCGTTATTACTGTTTAGGCAAATATTTATTTTAATACATTCTAGTTTCCAACATAGACTTCAATATACATTTCCTCTACTTTACATACATTAAACTAAAATAATAGTAAACTATTTTCCAAGCATCGTACAGAATAAACTGTTACTTACTAGTTATTACTATAATTTTAACGTTTCTCTCAAGTTTGTTATTTCCGTACCAATTTTTGATAACCGATTCAATTATTCTTTTTTAATATTTTGCATTAAAATAAATTGTAAGACATGACGCTACATGATTAAGAACTTGTGTTCTCTATTTGTGTATTTTCTTCTGAGCCCAAATATTAAATATTAAAACAACCTTCCATATAATTTTAGTATAATAATAAAAAATTGAAATAAGTTTTGTATATTGTTATACTAAGAGAAAGTGCTGCCCAAATAATTTCTAACAATATAAAATGTGACGATGTTTTATTTCTGCTACACAATTACATTTGTCACTGTAATGAAACTTTAAGCTTATTTACAGTTATTTTAGGATGGAGGGTCGGAGAGTAAATATTGACAAACCCAAGCCTAAAAACGTGTGGTATTAATTACGACAAAGATAATCCTCCGGTTTATCTTTATGGAAAACCAAAATTAAAAATACAATTGAAACTTATCCTGACTTGAAATAAAACACAAATTTAAATGAAATATCTTATGCCACTTGGTGTTTAAAATCCGATTAGTGTCCAGTGATGACACCTATATTGGTTGTGCAGCAACAACCATGTGAATTTGCAGTTAGTTATTTAGTGGTTGCACTTACGACAGTGTAACATTTCGTATGGTAATTATTAACTGAAGTAGACGCGTGACTTGATGGTTACGTAGAGACAGCAATTGTTCAATAGTTACCTATATAACACATAACCGTTTCTTTATCTTATTGCTTCATTTTAGTCGTTTTATAATATTTTTGAAGCACCGAATAATATCTAAAAGAATTTTACGGAAAGACAATATACAGTTATAACTAATTTAGCTTTACTTCAATACATTATTAGTCACTGATAAAACAAAAAATACTTTTGAGAAGGTTCTGAAGCACTAAAATAATATTAAAAATTGGTCATAGAATTACATATTTCAAATATAGAAATAAATTTAGTTTGATCAGAGGAAGTGACCTGAAATACTGAATTCGGTCATTGTTTCCATGAAGAATGCAGTTTAATATAAAAATAGTTAACGTTCTTTCGTTTACATACAAACACAACAGACATTTGTGACTTCAAAAAGTTTCAATGTGTGTTTAATTTTATGTATTTTTAATTATTGTTTTGTTATGGCCCTAGGGGTCCACTGATCACGCTAACAGTTGCGCTTGGGTGAATCCGTAAATGCACAAATTTTTATGACGTTCGCTCTCACGATCTTTTGTATTTTATGGTCTTCACGGGTCTGGCAGTAAGAGGATTTTTCAATATGAAACCATCAAGAAAAGACTTTTATTTTCGTACTTAAAATTGTATTATACTTTTGTTGAAATACTACCTGAGATGAATCTATTGTGGGTTGACACCTGAAAGTTACATTTATGATAAATTTTACAATATTGTCTTGATTTTATATTTTTTTAATGATCAATTGAACAATCTAATAACATTTTAATTTAATTAACTTGTGTAGTGTGTGTTACGTTAAATAAGAAAAAACTTCTCATACACCTAATAAAAACAATATGCTTAACATTTTTGTTACTTAGTAAAGATCCAATTTTTTTTATATTATATTTGTGAACTATATCAAAACATTTTTTTATATCAAAACCAAATTAATACTGTTTGGTAAGTAAGTAGACATAACATTTAGTCGATTTTTTTAACAACAATTTTGACATTATAACGTGATTTTAAATTAAAAATCAATCACATGAACGAAATCGAATTTATACATTTATATTAATATGTATATTTATACATATATACAATTGAAAATATTCCCAAAAATGTAACTCTTAAACACAGGAATACAATAAAGATGAAAGTTTTCCACTCTAACTTACACAAACCGCGGATAAAATGCTGAATTATTAAATTTTCTGCTTTGCTGTCTTCTGTAACAATTTAAGATTTAATTTCAATTCAAAGTCAACAAAAGTCCTTTCCTAACTTGAAATCATCCGCGGTATTATTAATATTACTTTACAACGATGGCTTTTGAAATAACTGATATTAAATATTTATATACTTGTTAGACAATGAGAGGTAAAGATACCTAATTAATTTTATACCAATTTTCATTTATTTTTTTGGCAACATCTGTATATGACACTCGACAATATCTCGTTTTGTAAAATTTTTTTGAAGAAACCTTCTTTTTATTCTATTTCATACAATATTATCAAATGAATATTAGCTTACATTTTAATTTTCATATATATAGATGTAATAGATGTATGTACGTATTTGTATGTCCCTGACTCTATTATAGAGAAACTTCTTTGAGATACTTACATAATTTAAGAATAAGTATTTTGAATAAAGTGCAATATGGAATAAAATAGAGGAAACTTAGGTCATACTGGTGAGATTTTTTGCTAGAAAATAAGAATAGAGTTTTATCAAACGAGTACAATCTCTTCCAACATCTTCCTTCAAATAAACGTAAAAGAACGCTGCTTATTCTATATCAAATTTAAGGAACTTAGTTTTAGATATAACAAATAATATCTTAAAATTTTATTAAAAACTTTTCTTTATGACAGTTTTTATTCAGTAACATACGTATATTGTACGAATTTTCGCGGTCAGTGACAATCAAACAACGTAATAAAAATAATATTGACACGTCACATACAGTCGATCACAAACAAAAAGTTATTGAATCACTTCTAAAGTTAATATGTATAGAACAAAGATACTTTGTTTTTATTTAAGATTGAAAACTTTGATAAATAATCAAAGTAATTGTTGTAAGCTTAAGACTTTCATTATACGAGTATGTCAATGAAATGGCTTCTTCATTTTATTAAAATTACTCCCCCGAGACTTATACCATTCTGTGGGTTAAGTACGTTGACAAATGTACATATATTACATATGTACATTCCTTTTATAATGTTTTTAGTGTATATATATAATATTGTTTTATTATGCATCGTATCATATCATTATCATTATTTCTCGTGTTCATCGTATTAGCTTTGTTCCAGATTGGTTGGAAATATACGAACGCCTGGCTCGTTGGCAATCGTCTGTATAAAATCCTTCTCGTGATGAGAGCTTTCGGTTTGTATCTGAGCTCCAACGTGTTGGTCTGCATTTACATTGACAGGTTGGTTATATAAATCGAAGTAATTTAATTGTATTAAGTACACAATTGAAATAAATGATTAAAACAATTTAACAGACACTTGATCTTTAATTTTACCAACCGCTCTTTTCTTTTCTTTGTTTTGTTATTCTATTACTATAAATATTTACAAAATTTATTGTATAATGAGTATCTGTGTTTAATTTTTTGTTGTAGTGAATATTCTATATGAATACTTTTAAGACAAAACAATTACCAATTTTATTCTAGAAGTTGCTGGTGCGAAAGCCTTTACCAAAATATGTATTGATACTTTTTATAATCGCCTTAATTAGAAAGAAGACTTTATGAGACAGATGGATGATTTGTATTGATGTTGATGACTACTACATATATATGTATAAATACATCGCGACCTTTGGTGTATATGTTGTACACTGAAACTGAGGGGATTAATATAGTATAACTATTAGTTATTAGTAAAATAAAATGTGGGAACAATACAGTCCTAACACGGACATACATATACTTTCATGAATTGAGAATTAGATACGGCAGAACGTTGATATCCGATCAACTTTAATACAAAAATTCGTCATATGTTACCTTGTGGCACAACATATCGAAGGCTCAAAACTTTACTGTCACGTTAACTTTGTATTCAACAGTTTCCAAAATGTGCGTTTGACTATACGTCGCGATGTGAGTGTAGTACTCCGACGCACACCGAGTATATACGTCCTCCGCGCCTTACCGCGTCTATTAATTCATATAAACATCTAATAACATAGAACACAACGTAATTAAACGCCAAATACATTTGTATGGCAAATTATTGTGTCATTCTAAAACATTATTTAAACTGAGACTGTCCGTGAACGTGTCAATAACAACCTATAGTCTATTTAAAATAAATAATACAAACAGTACTAATATTATATATAGTAACAGATTCTGAATCTCCTCAACTTTATGAAGCTTTACATCAAACTACAAAATGTAATTACTGCTGCGGAGTCCTCTGTAGTGAAACTTGTCTGTGTCACTATCTTGAAGTTTATATGATATGGCTAACCATAAACTGATCCCGCACAAAGTGTATTCTACAATAGTTGGAATCTTATAAATTATATAAATTGTTTGGTGGAGGTAAACTGAGACATATTGTGAACTAAAATTATAATTTAAAAAAAACTGTTTTGTTCTGGTCCAATCTTATTTGTAATAAAGTATTCTTCCTGGTTCTTAATCCATATATTGATATAGTCAATTGAGTGTCTATTAATGATAATTGAAAAAGAGAACAAAATTTTAACCAAATTATATTTGAAGATAAATAAACATAGCAAAATTAATTTCATATCGGTTTCTCATACTATATTAATTTCAAATCCCTTAAACTAGACGAGGTTATTTATTTATATATGATGCAAACAACAAGGATCTCTTGAAACGTCTCAAAAACATTACATAGCATTATATATTGTTATTTGGTCTTATTCAAAATATAACGGTAATAAACACCTATGTCCATCTTGTTGAAAATTTATTAAAACTATATAAAATCATAATAAGGTTTTTAACATGATATTTACGTTATTTAATACAATGAAATAAATAAATCTTCTATATATATAAAAATGGATTGCTGTTCCTTAGTCTCGCTAAAACTCGAGAACAGCTGAACGGATTTATCTTATCTTAGTCTTGAAATGTTCGTGGAGGTTCAGGGAAGGTATAAAAGGTGAGAAAAATTGATTCATTTCCGGGAAAACCCTAAAAATAGCCCTTTTCTATTTCCCATACAAATGTTTTTTTGACATTAGATTTGACAACTAACTAATATGTCAATCATTCTGTTCGATTGAAACAGGAAAAATCTGATTATTTATGGCCTCTAGGACGGAATTGAGTTCGCCCGGTCAGCTATGCATATATTACTAATCTAATCATGAAATTAACGCGGACGAAGTCGCGGGCAAAAACTAGTTTATTATAAATTTAAACAGACTAATTTTAAAACAGAAAATTTTCCACCCCTTACCACTCAAACGTTCAATAAACAAAAATACATTATTTTGTATTTTTATCACAATACATGAAATATTTTCATGAACGTGACCTTTCTATTTATTGTTATAATCTTTTGTAATGAATATTAATCATTTAAATAATTTACAACTGTTCATACATAACAGCTTAAAAATGCATACGTACAAGAAAACAAATGAAATGTCAGTACTTGCTGCATTTAGTAAACAATTTGTTTAAAAGAAACTTTGGATATGAAGCAATCGATTTAAATATAACATGAATTAATTTAAATGTAATTATCTTTTAAATGAACCACTTGATTCAAGTGGAGCTTAAACTAGACTCGACTTTGTATAATAATATAATTTACACAATAACATATGTATTTTCAATATTAAGCTTGATATTTTAGTAGCATTTATAAATATTTAATTTCGTTATTGTAACCATTTTGTTAGCATTTATTTAGATTTTCAATTTATTTATGATTTTCAAGATATTTGTTAGTTATATTTGTTTTACAAAACTATTTTTTAAATATAGTAAAAAATGTTTTTCATTTTCTTAGTAACTGAATTCTTCGAAACGTTATTGTTATTACTTATAAATATTACTTAATTTCCATTTGTATATAAAGCACGATTATAACGGAATTTCACTGCACCAGCTGTTTAACACTACCTTACACTATATACTCATCGTCCAAAGGCTTTGAAAGGTTTTTTTCCAAAGGTTTAAATAGCATGTTTTACTCTTGTATTCTTAAAGTTTTTATAATAAAGGAGTGTGTCCACTACATCGTATCATCCCATGACCGTAATAGGAACGTGTCAGGCAAAAAAATATTCTTTGTATAGAAAGGCATGATACTATGCCCACTAGACCGTTCCGTCACCGACTCGTAACGTCGCGTGCCATGTACGGAGCGTTGATTATTGTCGGCGGGAATATTTTGCCAGTGCCGATACGCTCCGCGCATGGCACGTGACGTTGCCAAACCGATGCGTGCCGGCAGCAAAACGGTGATAATACGGGTTATAACCGCATATAAGGACCGTTATAAACCAATATTCTCCTTCAGTTTTTCGTTTTTTTAAAGTATCGTGAATCCAGTAGCGTCGCGTGGGTTTTTGGTTCTCTTTTTTTTCCTCATCCAATATTATGGCAATTATTTCCAGTTGTCCATCAATTAATCTTTTAATAGCCATGCCTATTTTATTATTTTAAAACTAGCAACCACTCCCCAGACGTCTGGGCATTACGGATACACATGCGATAATGAAACGGCTTCCTATGAATAGTCATACAAATTACGTTGCTTACGGACACCATACCGGCATCATACCGGCATTAAACGCCGTTGACTCGTTTCATTGGGCAAAGCAAGTCGTATCATATTACCTTCCGTGCTTGATACGTTCATGGCATAGTCATGGTATGATACGGTGTAGTAGGCAGACTCCTTAAAACACATAGTTTGAAAAACCCTTTATCAGTTTCGACCACAAACATTCATGTACATATTTTCCACAATATGTACATGAATGTTTTCAGCCTGTAGAATTATATTAAAATAAAATTTCTAACGCGAAAGAGTTGTATAAATATATCTTTACAAGTGTTTGAGGTACAGTTTCACTCTTGATTTTCAATGCTCAGCGTTGCTTTCAATAAAGACCTACAAAATGGCTGAAGCCAGTATTTATTGTTTTCAAACACATGTTAATACTTAAATTTTGCATTCAAAATTACAACGGTTCAGTATTATAATTAATTATAATTAGATATAAAAATAATGGGAAGGATTTGAGTGTATGATTTTTTTTCTCGACCTAACAAGCCTTTTTTTTGCCTGCCATCAACAAGCCTGGACATCTTGTTAGGTCGAACTAAAGAACATAATATTATAGATTGACCAATAAGCTATGATAGGACTTACAACCAACTTCAATATGCTACATTAACTACACCTATACCCCAGCTATAGTAACGCTATAAAGTATTTAAATCACATAAATAAAATTAAAATTATTTACTATACAATCTAATTAAATATAATAACTTTTAAAAATATATTTCCGACCAATTGTCATACAGAACGCAATAACATATAAAACAAGTAAAATTATTATAAGAACAAAACAAAAGTCTCATCAACAGTGTTCAGATTCATTTGTTTGTATAAAATTATAAATAATTTGACATTCATTAACATATAAATTCCGTTTTGCAACCGCGGGAACTGAACACATCATTTATTTAAATAGGAGAAATGAAAATGTTGATTGGGTTAATACTATTTGTTTAAACTTTAATACTACTGAGTCTTCTTCTTCTACCTGGCAATTTTCCCAGCTTTAGCCAAGGTCTGCCTGACATGTTGTGAATAGTTTTGGCTAATTGTTTTTACGACCGGCCGCCTGCCTGACATCAACCCTCTTTGGGAATGCATTAATCAGTGATGTCTAAATATTCTTAGAAAGTACATATGACTCTGACAAATCACATTGGTACTTGCCAGGGCCAGGATCGAACCCACGCCCACGTGCATGAGAGGCGGGCCTTTTAACCACAAGGCCACCACCGATTTGAGTATTCAACTAAATGTTAGGACATAAGTAGTAATTTACGAGGTATTTTTTTTTTATTATGGCAAATATACTGCATATTTTATATAATTACATTTAAAGTGTAAATTTAATGCCTTTTCATGAATGTTACTGTTGGTTTTTTAAAATTACGTTTTTTTTATGTTAAAGTTTTTAATATATAATACATATACATGTCCAGGACATGTTTAGTTTCTGAGTAAATGAGTTAAAAAATGTCCTTTTAATTTGTGAAACCCTTAAATTACTTTTTAATTAGAACTACGAGTACACGAAAAATTATTCATATTTATTTTTTTGTTCTGTAAAAAACTAAGCATGCTCAGAATAGAGCTAAACTATGATCTGGTATTTAATATGATCATTGTAGTAATAGTCCTTAATATCAAACATTCTTCCAACAGTAAGTTTCATTATCCCTCTAAATAAATCCTTGTACACATTATAACAGTCTCGTATAAACACATGTACTGTATAACAAATTGAATGCATTGAAACTTCATGAAGTTGTAACACGTGTTTGTAATTTATTTTATAGTTTCAAAACACATGCATCGTTCATTTATTTAAACTATAAATGAATACATACAACAGTATATATTCTTCTTCTTCTTCCTGGCAACCACCAGCTTTAGACAGGGTCTGCCAACATACACCAGTATATGTTAATGTTATGTATTAGTTATCTTATTTAAAAACAAAGTTTAAAGTCGTTTCGATGTAATAAAAAAACTATTACAATGGTATATTACCAGACATTTTATTCTGCATTTTTTATTCAAACCGTACTTCTAACATTATCTAGTAGTATAATACTAATGACATGTACAGTATGAAAAAATATTTGTATATATTTTTTTTTTATGTGAAGCTTGGCAAACGAGCAGACGGCCCACTTGATGGAAGGTGATTACCGTCGCCCATGGACATCCGCAACATCTTTGTTGCGGATTCTTTGCCAACCTTATTTTTAGGGATAGGGAGGGGTGGGAATAAGGAAATGACATGAAAGGGTAGGAATAGGGAAAGGGCTACCGGCTCTCTCACTCATCGGACGAAACGCAGCCATAAAGACTACTTCACGCCGATCTTCTGTGAGAGGGTGGTACTTCCCCGGTCGAGCCAGCCCATGATCGAGCTGTAGTAACTGACCGCAACTAGGCTCTATCACCTTGAAATTTGATAAATATTAATATAATTGAAAAAGATAATTGGTAGTGATTTTTATAGTGTAGACGTCTGTAAATTGTATTGTCAGGTTACACTCATTTGTAGTTATCAAAAACTGTTAAAGTTTCCGAGATCTTCATAATTTCAAAGACAGACCATGATCAGAGCCTTAAACTTATTCTTATTATTCAACCTTTCTTAGTAAAATATAATTCTTATAACAATTTTCTTCCTAATTCAACATAAATTATCTTAATTAACGTAAAAAGAAGTATAATTTAACAAGATTTTAAATACACAGGTTATAATTAAAAGGTCACCTGGAAAATATAACAAAGATTTTATTTATTTTGCTTTATGTTTTACATGAGAGAAAAATATAAATAAATGTAACATAGAATCACTCGTATCCACATTTTTCCGTTTGATGAAAATTTCCACTTGATTTCACAGACGAGAGTTTGTTATAGAACTTGAAAAGGCTAACAGAATACGATAATATTATATTAATTAAATATACTTACAAAGAAATGAAGAATATAGTACAAAAAGATATCAATTACTTATTATTTTGTCTTAATATCTATAAACTTTTTTGTTGATAATTCAGAGATAATAATCTCTATGATTTCGAAGAGCATGTACATATGTACATTGAAATATAAATTATTTGTTAGTTCCGATATCACGGTCGGTCAAAGTAATTGAAATTTCAAGTTACTGCTAAATGAGTTACGTTAGTTTCAATAGGAAGGCCTAAGAAAAATCAAAAACATCTCTAAAATACTTTTTAATAAAAATTGAACTTGATACTACTGATTCACGACCTATGACTTTTGATCTATGATCTGTGACTGACCTACGAAACTAAACTATGTGACCTATCCAAAGTAAACTTGTAGAATAAGTACGATGGTTGGAATATTATTATACGGAATATATGAAACACCTAAGTTCCAGTTAGACATTCCGGTAAGATGAACATTATGGTTGTGTCAAGGAAAATATGTATTAGCACACTTATTAGGGTAGGGAAAATAATTATAATACTGAAAATTACTAATAAAATACAATTTAGAATCCCTACTAATATTATAAATGCGAAAGTAACTCTGTCTGTCTGTCTGTCTGCTACGCTTTCACGCCTAAACCACAGAACTGATTTTAATGAAATTCGGTACAGAGATAGAGTTGACCTTGAGAAAGAACATAGGATAGTTTTTATCCCAGACTTTTGAAAGGTTCTCTTGGAAACGCGATATAACCGAAGTCCACGCGGCGAAGCTGCGGGCGGAAAGCTAGTTCTTAATAAAGACGTATTATTGTTGTTAAATCTACATCAAATAATTTTCGCTGAGAATGTGTGGTTTATTTATAAAGCAAAAAAATAATTCTGAAATATGTAATTTTATATAGTTGAGGGATATTTTTAATGTGACTTCAGAAACATTTATAATTGAAGTATAAATCAAAACCAATAATGAAAAAACTCCTAGTCAATCAATCAATCAAATTAAATGAATTTGCTTTGAGTTTCTTCTTATTTATTTTAAGGATTAGGTTATAATAATATTAAAATCGTTGAAAAGGATCATTTAAAAATATGTTTTAATCAGTATCTCGTTTTCATATACTTCTATAAATAAACTTATATATAAATACGGATATAAGATATTTCCACGGATATATTGACTCATCACGATATTTCTGGAACGATGAAATAGAGACTTGAAATTTGATAGGAATATTCCTTTCGCCGAATTTAGGTCAACTAAGAACGAATTTTATGAATTTCCACCCACAACTGGTGTTACGTTGGCGTTATCAATGAAAAATTCCCGTTTTTTAATTTAACTCCTACATGCTCGAATTAGGAAGAAATCTTCTACATGTGATGTACAAATTTCTATTACAGAATGTTATAACAACTCATCTCCAATAATTATTGCTATATATGGGTGTTAACAATGTACATTTAAATATTCCCCGCAAAGTGTGTATGTAGATGGAAAACGGCTAGTCTTTTAAAAAGCTCAAGCAATTATCTTTTTATTTTCAAAAAGATTGCTTTATTAAATTACTTGAGTATTTTCGATGTTGATATAATAAGAAAGCAAGTCAGAGAAAAGTTACTTTGCAGTTATAGATATAGGTTTAAATATTTTTTTTATTTCATACTCCTTTTTTTTTCATAATTCCTTTTAACATATCATTCATAGGAAAATGACTTCGTGTGTTTAACTTGAATCTAATGCTTTTTAATTTATAATTAAACCATATTATAAATAGTGGTATGAATATTTGAAGCGATAATAAAGACATCGATACAGATAATGTCTTCTACAGAAATATTTGTCTTTGACAGTCAGATGTATGAACGTATTTTTGATCCTATCTTCAGGTATAACATAAAATGTTTTGTGAGTACAATATTCAATATAATGGATACTATCAATTTTTGACTGTATTCTTATCACACACACGTTACATACTATACTATACTTGTCGTATACGCGTATTGTATGTATGTGTGTGTGTCTAAGTTACAATAGTGTGCGTAACGTTTATTTTTAATGCTATTCTTTTCATATGAACTTCAACTGTGATAAATTCTATATTCATCACATTCACGATACCTAAAAAGGACTAGACAGTTTGAGCATCAAATATGAATGTAATGGTAATTATCTTTTGATTGCATCACGTCTAACCAAAATGTAACTCTATGTTCTATATACTACGTGACAGTCGTGAAATAATCCTTATCATACGATGTGTACTTTTACTATAAGTACAGACTTTACACTCATACTAAAAACTACGAGTTATTAGTTCTTATTCACAAACTTCGTTGCTGTTTTCATGTGGAAAGGTTTATGAAAGAACACCTGGAAACTTACCGTATTGAGTAAGTCATATAAAACTTGTATTAGAGATATAAGTCTCGGCACAGATGGGGCTTATAATTGAAGATTGGAACTGAACTCATTCACATCTCCATATTGATTATAGACAGTCTCTTTGATAGATCTCGTTTTATAAATTAAAAACGTCCTACTTACATTGAAAATTGGTCTTACGGCAGCTGTTACAAATATTACATACTTCTTGTAATTACTTCGTTAAATCTTAATCCAATGATAATGATGTTTTAATATAATAGCAATTTTAAAAGCACTCTTTTATGTTGGACCAAACAATAAGCACATTATGTCGCTAATATGTCGCTAATATATACACATATACCTCTATATAAAACGTATTAAAATCCGGTAGCCTAGCTAAAACTTGAGCACTGTTGGACCAGTATGCCTAATTTTAGTTTTGAATTAATTCTGGAAGTCCATTAAGATCAGCTAGTAAGCAAGAGACAGGTGATGAATATAGTCACTTTAGTAGCTCAGATTTAAGTTCTGGATCGAATAGAAATAAAGTGGTTTAGAATGTAACGAGGTTGTATGAATTAGGGAGCTTTCAAGTACATAACGCAATTTTCGAAGATTTTTGACCCCTCTTCTCGCCCTTATAACGCGACGAAAAGTTTTCTTACGTAACGTTATACAATAACAGTGAGCACGGTAGGATAAAATTGAGTTATCCTTGATACTCAAAACGTCTGTGACTTTAAAACGAAAAGAATTCAGGTATGATTTAGTTATAGATTATAGTACCTACAAATCAGAAACGATTTAGGAAGTGAAATTCTTTTACACATTTTGTAAGACCTTTAATTAGATAACCATCTCATATGTTACAACTAAAAATATAATCGGTAGTCAGAATGCTGTGTACTATTAATCAACCTCAACTTCTTCGAAAGAGATGGTGAATAACGTCATCGGGTAAACGATTTAAAATGAAAATAGACACGATAGGTTCACTCCACACATAGCAATAGTTCCCTATGTGCTACTGGAGTGTCCCTGTTTAGTGCAATTAAGCATTACACGTAGTAGACAATTACACAGGCGTTTTTGTTTATTAACCCAACGCAAACTAAAAAATATAGTCTATCAGAAATCTTTAAATTGAATCACGTGTCTTCGAAGTGTAATTGAAATAGTATAAACAGCCTGTATTATACGAAAAAATATTTTTAAGTCGTAAATCGTTGAGACGCGATCATTGGTAAAAACAATTCAGAAAAATAAAATAATGTACAATAGTAATAAAAGTCAGTGGTGTCCTTTTTTTTTCGGGGAGAAATCCGCTTACAGACTACCCACTGGCCTAGTGGTCAAAAGTCCCGCCTCTCATGCATGACCCGGGTTCGATCCTGGCAAGTACCACTGTAATTTTTCCGAGTCATATGTACTTTCTGAGAATTTTTAGACATCACTGATTAATGCATTCCCAAAGAGTTTTGATGTCAGGCAGGCGGCCGGTCGTAAAAACAATTATCCAAACGTATTAACAACATGTAAGGCAGACCCTGGCTATAGCTGTGAAATTACCAGGTAGAACTTAGAGGTAGAACTTAGAGTTTACTAACTATATTTTTATGGTCACATCATGTGTAATTATAAATTATAAAACTTAAATTATGTCAAGCATTATTTGATTACAACTTGTTTTTTTAAAGGATTAAGACATATCGTGTACAAGTCTCTTTAAATTATCAATTCTGAGAAGGAACGAAGATTATTTAAGTCTAAAGAGATCGTATAACTGAATATTTTAATTCGTATATTTGTGTCCAAACAATTTTCAATAGAATAAACATCAAAATGGACATTCATTTTATGTAAATTGTATATTGTTTTGTTACAACAACGGGCTTTTTTTTATCATCGTTTTTTAAACGAATCGTTTTGAGAAGTACTTCGGTATTCATTATGATTCTGAGCTGTTATTTTATCATACCAATACACAATTTATATAATTCGCTGTCAGATGTTTTTTTCGAAGTCCGTTTTTATATTGGATTTTATTCTAAGTGCATTAAATACTGCATTACAATATTTAATTATATATACATTTTCTTAGTTTTTCTTTTGGATTTAAGGTTATCTACTGACCAGTAAAAGTCATAATGATGACAGATAGAATTCGTTATAAAATTCAGTAGAACAGCAGTCTTGAAGATCTTAAATTGTTTTATCTTACAGTATTACATCAACCTTCCCATTACAGTAAGATTCAATATTATTGTTGACAGGGTAACAATGATTATATAATGTCTACGCAGTCAAAGAGTTTTTTGACACATGTAGGTTAAAATTACGTTATATATAGTAAATTTCTACTTACCAAAGTTGTTGAAAGTTAGGTATCATACATACTTCCTTAGGTGTTAATTTAAACAGCTATTTTAGGATAATAACTATCATCATATTTTGATTCAGCTTTTTTCCTTTTTAAGGAAAGCAATAAAATTATTCAGAGAAAAAAAAAGTCATATTAATTAAGAACTTTTTATTCTTTATACGGTTATGATGTAAAGATAAAAAAACAAATTGTTTTTCCTTAACATACTAATATAAACTTATCTTTTTATAACTTATCAAAGTCATCATTTAAATAATGGAAGGTTTTAAAACACTTATATGACTTCATTTATTTCTCATTTCACTGCTAATACTTGGACATTCAATTTTTAAACTGTGGTTTATAAAAATGTAATGATTTTTATCAATTTTGAATTATTACAAAACACGATCATATATGAATGTGACAAATAAGTTTGAGTAGTTCATTTTGAAGAAATCGCTTAGATTGGCTTACGGATATGGTAATGCATGGCTAGAATAGGGATTTAAAACACCAAAAGGTGCACTTGACAGTTATCAGTGATTTGTTCAAATTAGGTTCATAGTTTATATGTTTAAAATAATATAAGAGAAATTTGATATTTGCATAGAGAAATTATGACAAAGAAAACGTATATCGCTACTCTCTCTAAATAGCAAAAAAAATTTACTCAGATATAAATTAACACTCAGAATCTCAGAATTCTTTACAATAATTATTTTTTAATTGACGCTCACAATAAAAGGGTTTAAACAAAATATCAGAGTAATTAAAATTCTGTTAAGCAAAACCTGATATCTTAAAAGTTTATAAACAAAATCGATGTTACGGAATACGAGGCTAATAATGTAGGAAATTATTTTGATAAAGAAAATCATAATAAGAATACATACATATGCTGCTTGTTTTTTATTGTGACATATCAGTTGAGAATATTCAAAATGATTATAGAGTGAACTATCATATATGAGAAATCAAGTGACTTTAAAATCTGAGCCATAATAACGTAATTCATTTCAAGTCATCCCTAAAAAATCAAAGTTCAAATGTCCGAGATTTATTGATTTTAATAAATTTAATATCAATAATGGGTATTTGTTAATATTAAGAAAAAGTTGCTTATTATTTATTCAGCGTGATTGTACCAAAGAGACTCCTCACATGTAGATATTTAAAAATCTGCTTTTAGAAACAATTCATGACTTATACGAGAAGCATTAGGATGAACGGCTTTCTTTTACAATATATAGAAAAATATATAAAACAGTACTACTAAACGATTATTATCCAAAAAATTTTCGTAATAATGACACTGAATACAAATTGGATATTAAAATTGACAATTAAATATTCATTGATACAAAGCCTGGTTTACTAGAGGCACTACTGTATTACATTTAAATACGAGTATTTAAAACATCAGAATAGTTCATATTATAGACAATAATAATAAATAATTTGTTTATTTTAATTTATGCTCATCCCGCTACTGTTAAGATGGAGTGAAACAATTGTTAATTTTTAATATACATATTTGTAAAATGAAAGTAGGGGAGGTAGGGGAGGGATGGGCACTTTTACACTATTTATTGCATAAAAAAACAGATTTTATAGATAATCAACTTTTATTGCTAATTCTTATTGCGCCACACATTTGACTAGATATAATTAAAGAGCTTTCTTAAAAAATACAATCAGTTTCTATATTACGAGATATTTTATAAACTAAGTCAAAAGTGCCCAATGCTCCCTATGGTAGGGAGACTTGGGCATACCCTGTGGGAGGCTTGGACACAGCCTATAAATCACTGTATATCCATAATGGAAATCAAAAATTAGTTAACAAATAAACTTTTATTAAACTATAAAAATAACAGAAACCAAAAATAAATTTTACAAAATATAAAAACATCTTAAATAGTATCTTAACTTATCTGAGATTATGTATAACCCATAGAGGACTATCAAATGGTTTTATTGCATATCTTTGATACTGGCAATTTAGTTTTGATGTCGTCTAAAGGGACACTAGCTTTATTAAAAATCCTCCTAAACTGAATATACTCGTAATAGGAGGAAGCATTGGGCATGCCCAAACCACCCGCGCGTCAAATGCCCAACGAGGGATTACTCAACCAATATTATACAAATAGGTAGGTGTATCATTTATTTTAATCTGCTTATAAGTACGGATACATATAAATTCATTATGTTGAAAAAAATCACATTATTTAGTTATTATATATGTTCTTATTTTTTTAGTATACATAACGTAAACGACGAATTTAAACTATTTTCAACGAATATTAATTATATGTATTAAGATGTTTCAAATGCATCCTTTAAAAATTTTAAGCCAATATGGTTGGTCGACGAGGACGTGTCCCGTATATATGTATATGTGTGTAATAATAATAATAATAATAATAATAATAATAATAATAATAATAATAATATTTATTTGCTAAGAATGCAGGTACAGAATAAAGGTGTATATAATAGAATCTAGTATAAGTTCCAGTACATTCTACCTTAAGGCATGCAAATGTTAGGCTCAAATTATAAATTCAAATTAACCATTAAATTAAAATTAGAAATTAAATAACAATGCAAATATTAGACTTAAATTATAAATTAAAATTAACCATTAAATTAAAATTAGAAATTAAATAACAATGCAAATATTAGACTTAAATTATAAATTAAAATTAAACAATGCAATTAAAATTATAATTATAAATTCATATTAATCAAAATTAACAACGAAAGATGGATACATGATTGAGTTATACATATATAGATACATTTTTTATTCATTAATTTATTACAATGTTATGTTTCGTCCATTAGGTAATCATTTATTGAGTAATAACATTTGTTGACTAGAAGGGAAAACAATAGTTTTTTAAATTTTACACTAGTTAATTCTTTTATTTCGTTCGGTAATTTATTGTATATGATAGGGGCCATGGTCAATATGTTTCTTCTCAACAAAGCAGTTTTGTAATTGCCTGTACATAAAAGATTATGATACTGAGACCTCAGATTTATAGCACGATTTCTCGCTTCTCTCAATGAAGGGAAAAGGTGCTTATTTGTTTTCACAAAAACCGCGACTTCAAATATATATAAACATGGAAATGTTAAGAGATTATATTTCTTGAAAATCGGTTTACAAGTGTCCGTGACCTTCAAATTAAAAATAGCTCTAAGGCATCGTTTTTGTCCTTTGAAAATACTCTCCCTTTGACTACAGTTACCCCAGTATATTATGCCAAATCTTAAAAAAGAAACAACTAGACCATGGTATGCAATTAGAATGGTATTAACATTAACTTTTTTAGCCAAATTATGTAAAGCGTATGCTGAGACGTTAAGTTTTTTGCAAATCTTTTCTGCTTGAGGTTTCCATGTTAGTTGACTATCTATCAATATACCAAGAAATTTAGCAACATTGACCTGTTCAATCCTTTGATTATTGTAGTTTATATTTGATTCTTGAACTTGCGATCTTTGATAAAAATGCATTATCTGAGTTTTTTGTAAATTTATAATCAAATTATTTTTGGTTAGCCAATTAACTATTGTTGTTATTGCACTATTTATTTGACTTTCATAAGTTACCTTATTATTACATTTAATTAAAGAGGTGCTGTCATCTGCAAATAATACCATAGGATGATCAATTTGTCGTGGAAGATCATTTATGTAAATCAAAAACAACAATGGTCCGAGAACGCTCCCCTGAGGAACTCCAAATTTAATTGTTCTATGTGCCGATAAATGTCGTGTTTCGCGTCTAGTTTTAGTATTTATTTTAGTAATTTCAGTGTACTGCTTGCGTTCATTGAGATATGACTTTATTAAATCATGGGCATTGCCGCGTATTCCATACACATAAAGTTTATGTAGCAATGTCTCATGATTTACGTAGTCAAACGCTTTGGACATATCAGTATATATCGCACAAATAGGTACTTTCTTATCAACATTAGTCATTACAATATTCAAAAGATCGTAGACAGCCAAATTTATATTTTGATTTTTCCTAAATCCTTTCTGTTCATTACATAAAACATTGTATTTAGTTAGAAATGTATAGAATTGTTCATAGATGATTTTTTCAAATAATTTAGAAAATATTGGAATCAAAGCAATGGGTCTGTAGTTCTTCATATCAGTTTTGGCTTTATTTTTGTATATAGGCTTTACTAATACAGTTTTAAGAGTATCGGGAAAGATACCTGAAGTTATGCAAATATTAATTATGTGACATAAAGGTAAAGCTATACTTTTCGACACAAATTTTATGACGTGCGTGGAAATACCATCATATCCAAAGCTAGTTTTATTTTTTAAAGATTTTATGATTCTTGTTATATCCTCTGGGATAACCGGAGACATAAATATTGAATGTGGATTGTATTCTATATTGATAAGGTTATTAGTTATGTTAGATTTTGGAATAAGGCTTACCTGATCAATGAAAAAATTATTAAAGGCTTCAGCAATTTGTAATGGGCACGTCAATATTTGATCGTGTTGATTTATTTGTGATATTGGTTCCGGAATCGATTTATTACTATTAATTACCTTCCATATCGTTTTAGATTTGTTTTTAGAAGTATGTATTAGATGGTTATTTTGGGCTTTTTGAGTTAGTCTAACAATTTTCTTAAATCTCTCTGAGTAGGTCTTGAACATGTGTTTATTCTCTTTGCTAGGATTGATTCGTTGTTGCCACAATAATTTACGCTGTTTTTTACTACAAACACGAATTCCACGAGTAACCCATTTTACCTTTCTGTCACATTTTACTATAACAAGTTTAAAAGGAAAGCATAAATTATAGAGTAGTGAGAATATGTCAATAAAGTTATTATACGCATCATTGGGATCCTCCGTATTAAATACATCATTAAAAGATAAGCATTGTAGATAGGAATTAAATTTAACTACATTTTCTTCACATATGTCTCGTTTTCTTACTCTCCAGGAGTTAATGATACAAGTTCTATTAATTTTTATTTTTAATAATTGCGCTGTATGATCCGACAAACCAAAATCAAAAACATTTGATTCACATTCTTTTTTAAGGTTATGTACAAAGTTATCTAAACAAGTATTACTCTGTAGTCTAGTTGGTTCTTTTATTTCTACTTTTAGATTATAGCCCAGAAGAAAATTTTCAAAGTCTAGAGCAAGCCTATTATTCTTGAGAGTATCAATATTGAAATCTCCACATAATACAATTTTATAATTATTTTTTAAATATACTTTTCTTAATACAATATCTAACGCTTCATAGAAAATATTAATATTCACAATCTTTGGAGGTCTGTACAGGCAAATAACTATTAATTTATGCTTTGTTAATTCTATTGCACAACATTCTATTATTCCTGATATGGAACACCCCATGATGTCCGGTAATTCTTTATACTCGTGTTTATTTTTAATTAATATACAAGCACCGCCACGTTTTTTATTATTTCTAGTATAACAAGCTCCTAATTTGTAATTGGTGATATTTAATAAGCTTTCATATCCGGACATTATGAAGTGCTCAGTAATACATATTATATCTAGGTCTATATGTTTTGTATATAATAAATCCTGGATGTGCACAGACAGTATATCACATTTATTTAATAGTCCGGCAATATTCTGGTGCATAATGTAAAGATGGTCAAAGACGAAAAAAATCTGATTTGGACAAATTTTCAACATTTAATGTGGAATTTGAAGGAGTGTTAGAACTGGATGTGTTATTTAATAATTTTGAAATATTGTCAAAAATATTTTTCATACCACCATTATTTAGTCTGCCGGTATATTTAGAAAACATAGTATAGTCACAGGATAAATTCAAATTAGAATCAAATAGATATGCATACTTGTCTGTAGTAACATCCAAGTACAGTAGATTATTAAAAGTTTCTACTCTCCAATTAAATAGCAGGTTACGGCAGTTGTACTTGTATGTTGGTAGACACAATATGATATTAGTATTTTTTATGCATTCTAAAGTTTTTCTTATATCAGTTACTAATTCAAAATAATTATTTGTTTTCCTGAAATCATCTTCTCCTATTAAGATAATGCAGTGGTCATCCATAGTGTAATCATGTAATTTTTTGTATAAAATTTTTTATGAGCTGGCGAATTCCACAATAGGGGTAAGAGTAATGAAAAATTTGACTCTTCTCAAATCTCTTTTCTGCAAGTGTTAAAATATTATTTGGTTTGTTTGCGCTTATAATACATAATTTGTTTCGCTTTGCTTGCTTGTTAATATCTTCTTTCGTTGTATATTTATAATTGCAATCGGTTTTAGATGTTATTATTTGTTGTGTATTTCCAATCAAATTCTGTATATTTTCATTATTATTTTTATCATAATTCCCAATATTTTTAGCATTGTCTAAGATCTCCGAAGTACAAAGTATTTGAGTGCTGGTTTTAGGGGGTTCGAGCTTTCCTGAAATTTTATTTATGATTTCCTTAAACTCCTTGTTCTCAATAGTTAATTTATTAATTTTTTCGTGTAGTGCATTTAATTGTGTCGTTAGAAATTTTACTTTTTGCTTGAGTTCAACCATCTCAATGTTGTCATCCGCAGAGATGTTCGCTAAACTACCGGTGCTGCCATCTAAATTCAAACTCGTTGTACTGCTATTAGGCGAAGATTGAGTACGTGTTTGTCGAAATGTTATATTTTCAAAGAAATTCATTGTGTATCGACTTTGTAGGATATTTTATCAATTAGACGAAATATGTAGTAAAAATTATTTTTTTTTCCCATGTATTTGTATTTATATATATGTGTGTTTCGAGCCCTAAAGTGCTAAAGTATTCTTAGGTACCTTACATATAATAATAAGATTGACTTATAGAATAAATTTCTGACACATTATTAAAATTATACAGATAGTTTTAGTTTATACGTGTTTATATTTCGATGATTTGAAGCAATGTGATCGAATAGACGTATGTAAGTAGATGGCAACAAATCTGTCTTAATTAAATGGCGAATGTCGAATTTAGGGTATCAATTTTAGTAGCCAAATTGGTATGGATGGTTAATGCTTGTATCATATCAAATTTTCTCAAGGAAATTCATCTCATACAAACCCAGAGGACTTGTCCCACTTCTATAGATAACTGAACTGATATTCTCCTATTAATGATAGTAAACACTTACTGAGAGAACGATTCAAAGCAAATCTATTTACACTGTTTACCTGATTTAGTTAAACACAAAAGCTACACTTTAATTTACTCTACATGAAATTTTGTTTGTTTATGAAAGTCCGCTAACATTCGAATTTAATTTTATTTTTATACTTGAAATAATAAATTTATTTCATTTATACTCCACTTATTTCAAAGTTTAATCCATTATTCTATGAGTACTACGAAAGAAACAAGAACGATACATAAAAAAATAGTTTATAAAATTCAGAAGGACACTTAGACACTTAAAATATTTGTAATGACATTTAACGTAGAAATGTAAGAAAAATTTTAACACTCAATAGCCAAATTTTACGTTTGTAGTTCAATTTAAATGCTGTCAATATGAACATAGTGGTCGAAATTATTGCCTTACTCAAATTTCTCTCCTCTAATTTATTTTAATACATTTCAATCAAATGATTCGTTTATTCTAACTACAAGGTACATAGAAAAAAAAAGTAGCAATTGATTTTATAGAATTGTTTTACAAATAAACACAAATTATTAAAATAAAAATAAACAGTGGAACTCACTGCAGTTAGTCATATTATACTTCAGATTTTTATTTGTCAAAGATTTAACTTGAATTCTTGAAAATTTAAGGGAAACATGTGACCATCAAAATAACAAAAGCTTTTTATTTTATTCTATTGAAAGATTTATCTATTTTAAGGCTTTTGTCAAAATCAAATATTTTATGAATAAAAATTTAAACCGAAATTCATGTGAATAATATTGCCTAGAAAAACGTTTTTTAATCCTGTCTTGTCTTTTTTGTTTTGCTATTATATAGTTTTGTCTAGTTATTATCCATATATGTATGACTAGATGTATACCAAATATTTTTTATAACTCACTATAAAAAACTATTTATTTGAGTAAATATCATATTAATAAATATTTTTTACACTCACGCATGTCATTGCTAGCTTCACTGTGCTTAGTAATATAACAATTATTTTTATAGCAAAATTTAGACTTGAACATTACTGTAACAACAGGAGTAAAATTATTATTTATGCTTCTCTCAGAACAACTTTTCGTTATTACTGTTTAGGGAAATTTTATTTTAATACATTCTAGTTTCCAGCATAGACTTCAATGTACATTTCCTCTACTTTACATACATTAAACTAAAATAATAGTAAACTCTTTTCCAAGAATCTTACAGAATAAACTGTTACTTACTAGTTATTACTATAATTTTAACGTTTCTCTCAAGTTTGTTATTTCCGTGCCAATTTTTGATAACCAATTCAATTATTATTTTATAATATTTTGCATTAAAATAAATTGTAAGACATGGCGCTACATGATTAAGAACTTGTGTTCTCTATTTGTGTATTTTCTTCTGTGTCCACAGGTTAGCATACTTTTGAAAAATATAAATATGAAACTAATCTTTCATATAATTTTACTATTACGCTAAAAAATATCAAATAATCCATTATGTATATAATGTATCGATGTTTTATTTCTGCTACATAATTACAAATTTGTCACTGTAATGAAACTTTAAGCTTATTTGCAGTTATTTTAGGATGGAGGGTCGGAAAGTAAATATTGACAAACCCAAGCCTAAAAACGTGTGGTATTAATTACGGCAAAGATAATCTCCGGTTTATCTTTATGGAAAACCAAAATTAAAAATACAATTGAAACTTATCCTGACTTGAAATAAAACACAAATTTAAATGAAATATCTTATGCCACTTGGTGTTTAAAATCCGATTAGTGTCAAGTGATGACACCTATATTGGTTGTGCAGCAACAACCATGTGAATTTGCAGTTACGACAGTGTTATAGTAACATTTCGTATGGTAATTATTAACTGAAGTAGACGCGTGACTTGATGGTTACGTAGAGACAGCAATTGTTCAATAGTTACCTATATTGCACATAACCGTTTCTTTATCTTATTGCTTTATTTTAGTCGTTTTATAATATTTATGAAGCACCGTATAACATCTAGTAGAATTTTACGGAAAGACAATATACAGTTTGTAATGACAAAAATAACTAATTTAGCTTTACTTCAATACATTATTAGTCACTGATAAAACAAAAAATACTGAGAAAGTTGTGAAGCACCAAAATAATATTAAAAATTGGTTTGAGAATTAAATCAAATATAGAAGTTTTAGTTTGATAAGAACAAGTGACCTCAAATAATGAATTCGGTCATTGTTTCCTCATGGAAGAAGAATGCAGTTTAATATAAAAATAGTTAACGTTCTTTCGTTTACATACAAACAAAACAGACATTTGTGACTTCAAAAAGTTTCAATGTGTGTTTAATTTTATGTATTTTTAATTATTGTTTTGTTATTTATTCGCTAGATGGCCCTAGGGGTTCACTAATCACGCTAACAGTTACACTTTGGTGAATCCGTAAAAGCACAAATTTTTAAGACGTTCGCTCTCAGGTTCTATTGTATTTTATGGTCTTCACGGGTCTGGGAATAAGAGGATTTTTCAATATGAAACCATCAAGAAAAGACTTTTATTTTCGTACTTAAAATTGTATTATACTTTTTGTTGAAATACTACCTGAGATGAATCTTTTGTGGGTTGAAACATTTAAGATAAATGTTACAATATTGTCTTGACTTAATGTTTTTTTTTAATGGTCAATTGAACAATCTAATAAGATTTTAATTTAATTGACTTGTGTAGTGTGAAATTTGTGAACCTAATAAATTCTGTTTGGAAAGTAGAAATTACATTTAGTCGTTCTTTTAACAACAATTACATTTGATTTGAGAATAGTACATGATTTGAAATAAAAAATCAAGCGTATTTACCAAATATAATTTATAACTTAAGATATGTATATATAACTAAAACTATTCTCAAAAATGTAACTTTTAAACACAACGAGACAATAAAGATAAAAGTTTTCCACTCTAACTAACACAAACCACGGATAAAATGTTGAATTATTAAATTTTCTGCTTTGCTATCTTTCGTAACAATTTAAGATTTAATTTCAATTCAAAGTTAACAAAAGTATTTTCCTAACTTGAAATCATCTGCGGATTTATTAATATTACTTTACAACGATGGCTATTGAAATAACTGATATTAAATATTTATATATTTGTTAGATAATGAGAGGTAAAGTTATCTAATTTATTTTATACCACTTTTCATTTATGTTTTGGCAACATCTGTATACATATGACACTCGACAATATATCGTTTTGTGAATTTTTTTTAAAGAAACCCTCTTTTTATTCTATTTCATATAATATTATCAAATGAATATTAGCTTATATTCTATTTTACATATATATATGTAGATGCAATAGAGGTTTATGTAGGTACGTCCCTGACTCTGTTATAGAGAAAGTTCTTTGAGATACTTACAAAATTTAAGAATTAATAATTTAAATAGTTGTCAGTATTGAATAAAAATGAAGGAAACTTAGATTATAAAGAAGTTATCATAGTGTTGAGGTTCTTTACTAGGAAATAAGAATAGAGATTTATCAAAAGAGTACAACCTCTTCCAACATCTTCCTTCAAATAAACGTAAAAGGACGCTGCTTATACTATATCAAATGTAAGGAACTTAGTTTTAGATATTACAAACAATATCTCTAAATCTAGTTATAAACTTATCTTTATGACGGTTTTATTCAGTTAGTTATAACAGTAAGGTGAATAGACTGTTACTGAAATATTTCACAAGCCACGGCTTTTTTTCCACAGCACGCGTATATTGTACGAATTTTCGCGGTCAGTGACAATCAAACAATGTAATAAAAATAATATTGACACGTCACATACAATCGATCACAAACAAAAAGTTATTGAATCACTTCTAAAGTTAATGTATATAGAACAAAGATGTTTTGTTTTAATTTTAGATTGAAAACTTTGATAAATAATCAAAGTAATTGTTATAAGCTTAAGACTTTCATTATACGAGTATGTTAAAGAAATGGCTTCTTCATTTTATTAAAATTATTTTATTAATTATTAACTAATTACCCCGAGACTTATATGTACCATACTGTGGGTTAAGTACATTGACAAATGTATATTAGTTGCGAAAAATTAAACAAAAACTTTATTTCTGTAAAAATAAAATGAAAATTAATAAAATGGCATTTATATAAAGAGTTGCAACTACTTTATAAGCAAACTATTATTTTCCCGTAAGTTTTAATTATATCATCGTTTTAAATTAAGTATTGAAATTAATTTGAACATCAGTATTAACTTTCTTTATTTCTTTGATATAAAGTTACAATATAGTTTATAACAATGACGGTGAGAAGAAAAGCTAATATGGGCATAGTAAATCATAGATATAAGGATTTATGGTAGAATCTTGTCTATGGATTACTTTATTATCACACATTTTAATGATTGACTTGAGATGAAGAATACGTTAACATTATAAGGACTTTGGAAAAAAAATCTATGAAATATCTTATATCCAAAAAAGTTATCAATTGCATTGCAGTTATATAAATCACTATATAATTAAGAAAAACTGATGTTGAATCTGAGGTGAAACATATATGAATGAAATTGTAAACAAATCGTAATGGAAATGTGAACACATAAATACCATAATTTCTAATCAATATCGCTGTGTGATCTGTTTAAAATATATATATTTGTTTAACTTTTAATAATTTATAAGTAAAAGTTCGCTGTTAAACTAAATTTACAGTGAAACCGATTAAGAAAATGCATGTTCGAATGAGATAGACCTGCTATATTTAAAATAATTAATATAATTATTATTACAATAAAACAGTTTAATAATTTGTATCGAGATATAAATGAGCTATAATTCTTTAATATTGAAATATTGTTTAATGTTAACAAAAAGATAGATGTAACTTCAAGTGAAGGTTACATTTTGACAAGTTAGATTACACTGAGCTTGTAACAACCAGACTTCAAAACAAACAACTATTGATATTCAATTTAAGTACAAACAAAACATGAATATAGACTTATATATCATTTTTATACAAGAGTAAGATGAATATGGTGATATCAAAATCTTTTGAAATAACTGTATTTTCAGTTTGATAAACTTTCCTAGTGTAGAAGTCTGGCTTATAGTAGAAGTATAATATGTTATCTTCTATATATATAAAAATGGATTGCTGTTCCTTAGTCTCGCTAAAACTCGAGAACGGCTGAACCGATTTGGCTAATTTTAGTCTTGAAATACTCCTGGAAGTCCAGGGAAGGTTTAAAAGGTGAGAAAAATTGGAATAATTGCCGGGAAAACCCTAAAGACAGCCCTTTTCTATTTCCCATACAAACGTTTTTTGTGACATTAGATTTGACAACTAACTAATATGTCAATCATTCTGTTTGATTGAAACAGGAAAAACCTGATTATTTATGGCCTCTAAGACGGAATAGAGTTCACCTGGTCAGCTATACCTACATATATTACTCTTGACCAAACTAACGCGGACGAAGTCGCGGGGAAAAACTAGTCTTCTATATATATAATAATGGATTGCTGTTCCTTAGTCTCGCTAAAACTCGAAAACAGCTAAACGGATTTATCTTATCTTAGTCTTGAAATGTTCGTGGAGGTTCAGGGAAGGTATAAAAGCTGAAAAAAAATGATTCATTACTGGGAAAACCATAAAAACAGCCCTTTTCTATTTCCTATACAAACGTTTTTTTTTGACATTAGATTTGACAACTAACTAATGTGTCAATAATTTTGTCGCACTTCAAAACACGGAGATTTATGGCTTACAGGTAAACTCCAAAAATATAAATAAAAAAACGTAATTGATATTTCTTTAATATAGGGCGATACGAAGTTCGCCAGGTCTTCTAGTAACATATAAAATTACAATGTAACTATACATCTTAATGACCTAGATCTATTTGATATACAAATGAATTTATTTGAAAGCCTCGTCCATCCTAAATTCAGTAATAGAGCGATGAATACAAGGACATACGTACGTAAAATAGCCAACCTGTCAATGGAAATGCAGACCAACACGTTGGAGCTCAGATACAAACCGAAAGCTCTCATCACGAGAAGGATTTTACACAGAAGATTACCAACGAGTCAGGCGTTCGTGTATTTCCAACCAATCTGGAACAAAGCAAATACGATGAACACGAGAAATAATGACAATGATATGATATGATGCATAATTAAACAATGTTATATATGTTTATACAGTACACGTATTATAAAAGGAATACCAAATATTCATTCACTCAATAGAATGGATGTAAAGATTAATGGGTTAGCGTAAAGAAAATTAAACGTATTCTCTTTAAACCACACTATAGCAACTTAATCAAAAGGTTCTCGTTATAAAAAAATATATAAATAAACATATATAAATCACTAAAATATATTAACTTGCTACAAAATTCGAATAAAATAGTTTTATAATACCACAAGATGTTGCATATATTATTATGTTAAAACGGTAATTAGTTTCGAGTAAACAGAAATCTGTTGAAACGAGTAAATAACAAATTAAATTCCATGTCAATGTTCAAACATCGTATTATTAAAGCATGTGGAAACCACTACCCTACGGCCGAGTCTGTTTACGAAATGATATTAAAATATTAAAGACAGAAAAAGGTTTTGAAAACCGTTTAATAAAAGAGGAATATTATTTCCCTTCCTTTAATTCCAATGATTAATATTTAAATTAAATTATAAGACTTATTTTTCTATTCATATAATCGAAATACTTCACTGTTTTTATTGAAACACAAAATTAAGAGTTACAATAACCTTTTTAAAGAATAATAAAATAATAAACAATCATTCTGTGGGCCACTTTGTGAAAAGTCTTTTATAAATCGAAGTAATTTTACTGTATTAAGTATACAATTGAAATAAATGTTTAAAACAATTTAACAGACACTTGATCTTTAATTTTACAAACCGCTCTTTTCTTTTCTTTGTTTTGTTATTCTACATATAGCTATATATATTTACAAAATTTATTGTATTGCTTAATGAATATCCGTGTTTAATTTTTTGTTTTAGTGAATATTGTACATGGATACTTTTATGACAAAACAATTACCAATTTTATTCTAGAAGTTCCTGGTGCGAAAGCTTTTACCAAAAATATGTATTCATACTTTTTATATGCGCCTTATTTAGAAAGAAAACTTAATGAGACAGATAGATGATTTGTATTGATGTTAGTACTGAAACAACAACTAGATGAGCTGTTATGTAAATTATACAACTCAAAGGAATTCCAGGAATCAATGTTCTTATATGTATATATAGTGTGTATTTATAGTAGGGAACGATATTTGCCAACCCTAACAACACAACCTACTTATTAACCCCTAACTACTCTACATATAAATGAAATTTTTCATCAAAATTTTTACCATTAAGGTTGCAATTTTACGTATTTTGTTTAAAGAAATTCTTATTCACACAACTTGTAATATAATAATGCAGAAGTCTTTAGCTAAAATTAATAGATTAGTAATTGGTGGGAAAAAATTATAAAATATAGCATATGTAAAACAAATTGTTTTATGTCATGCAAAATGTTTGTAAACATACTTTGTCCTTAATAAATATTTGCATAAATTGTACCTCTCTCCCAGTGATCTCGTTTTCTCCAAGCGACATATTTTCCTGTCGTTGAATAATATTACCATAAAACATGATGAATTAGGAATTTTATATAAATATTTTTCCTACTAAGGATGGTTTGTGTTCATTCACTTGATTGAACATGTAATATTAATTCATTAAGGCGGTAAGTTTTACTTTTTAAGTCATAAAAATATGCCTCAGATTTTTCTAAACCTATTATTCAAATAGCTCCTTCAAACTCTTAACTATTTTTTACTGAAACAAAATTCTAACTTAAAGAAATATAGTTGTCCTAACTTACTATAGGAATTATAAGAAAATTAAAAACCATTATTCTTTTTCAAGTTATTTGAACATATTTTACAAAAATAACTGATTATCTACATATACTGTGTTAAAACAGTTCAAAAACTGTCTTTTCGTGCGTTAATAATATATAATGTTAATAACATTATTAGAGATAAGTATTAAAATAGGACTATACGGAGTTCATGTTGTTATCATCAGCCTATCAGAAGCCCACTACTGAGCAAAGGCCTTTTTCTCACATGGAGAAGGTTTGAGCATAAATCACCACGCTTGCTCAAGACGGGTTGGTGATTTCAAACTTATAGTGTGAAACTGTAAGTCCAGGTTTCCTCACGATGTTTTCCTTCACCGTATGTCAGTGATGTCTAAATACTCTTAGAAAGTACATATGACTCCGAAAAATCACATTGGTACTTGCCAGGTTGATGTGCCAGATGATTAAATAAGACCTATTACTGACTATTAATAATACTGATTATTATTCTACATTAAATCTCTCATTGGAATTTAATTATTACTATTCTATAAGGTTTGATGTACATAATTGAAATGCATTTCAACTATATATAGAATATTTATATCAGTCTACGATAAGTCAGTGGTGGCCTAGTGGTTAAAAAGCCCGCCTATCATGCGCGAGGGCGCGGGTTCTATCCTGGCCCGGGCAAGTACCAACTTTCTAAGAGTATTTTTAGACATCACACATTAATGCTGATTCCCAAAGAAGTTTGATGTCAGGCAGGCGGCCGGTCGTATAAAAAAAATAGTCAAAACTATTCACAACATGTAAGGCAGACCCTGGCCCCATACCCCGGCTATAGCTGGGAAATTGCCAAGTAGAAGAAGAAGATATAATAGGTCTACGATCATAAAGACTGCGATAGTAAATGGTTATCGAGTTGTGAGTTATTTTACGTTGTTATTAAAATCTTGCTAACCTCAATGTATGATTGTTCGTATGTTACGATTCTTGATTTATTAAAAGTTTAAATTCCCCGGTCAGATATACATACTTTCGTGTAATCTTTTGCATATTTTTTTGTTTAAAATATATTTTGTTTCAAAACAGTATTATTATTTTAGTAAGAAGTATATAAAATTGTATGAATGAATTAAAAAATACAAATAATATTAAATATGTTAGATCCCTAATATTAATAATATATGCAAATCAGTGGCTTAATATTACTAATGCAATGAATTTATAACATGATTTAATAAGATGTACGTATTATTATGAAAAATCTTTCTCAGTCTGTCCGAGCCCTTCAAACCCCTTCGTAATGGGTCAGTCCCGGCTCTGGCCCACTCTAGGTGACGCTGTAAAAGCCACAGAGCTAACAGCATTATACATAAAAAAGCTCTTTCTTATTATTAAACAGTTCTTTGTACTCGCAATAATTAATATAATACAGTAAAACAATATTTTACTTCAGAACAACTAGTCAGATCAATGATTGGAGTCAGTAATTATCAAAGAACTTTTAAAGTCTTAAATACCCAACCCCACTCGCAGGTCAAGTTATCTGGCAGTAGGTGAAAGAACACTATCTTCTAGACATTTATTATAATTATGAGCTATGACATATATTTGATTTATGTAACACATTGTATTAGTAGAGGAAAACACGAATATGTTCCGTCAATATTAAATTGTATGGAATAATACGAGTATATACCGCACAAAAACATATTCGTATTGTTACAAGAACCTCCTTTATAATTAGGTACATGTTGATTATTATAATAACTTTAGGTAGATGTGAGTATTACCGGGATAAAATTAATTATTGATTCATAACAATGAATTATATATACAAGAAATTATAATATTATCTTTATTTAGTATTTATTGTAACGATAAAACTGTGTTAAATTTGTCTCGGAAATATTAAGTCGATGTACAAAATATGTATATTGATGCTTATAATAAATAATAATACTGGGTTCAACCAATACGTATGCTATTAATAAAATAAACAGTATAAATCATAAAAAATTTAAATTTCCATTGTTACGATGCCCAACGTAACTATAAGAGCTGTAATAACTTTTACTTGGAACCATTCTACTGATTATAATATTCTAGTAAACTCTTTGTATTATATATTATTTATAATATATAATACAAAGAGTTCAAATGTAGAAATAAAGTTTAAATGTAGAAATAAAATGTAGAAATAAGAACCAAAATTTTAATTCTTTAATAATAAGAAAATAAAGAATAAAATCCCATAATAATAATAATAATAATGAAGTAAACTTTTCAGATGTTCAATATAGTTTTTTCATTAAGACTTACATACATCGATAGTTTTAGATACAAAGTAATTCACTTTAAAGCATTCATCGTTAGTTTAGATTGAGTAGAATAATCTTACAAGAAAATTCCTTCCAATGAAGTAAAATATTTACTGGTTATTAATATATAGAACTCTTACTATTCCCAAAAAAATATTCCGTCATTTATAATCGTTGTTTTTGTGTCAACTTATATTCATTAATGTGAAACTGGAAAAGTATTCACTAATTACATCGAAAAACATTTTGCTAAAACAACAAGAATATGTCGTAATAAAATCCAATACTAGACGATCCTAAGAAGTGACTTTTGTTTGAAATTAAGTTCAAATAATATTCCTATATGTACAAATATACACTTAACAAAATTTCATGTTTTCATCAACCAGGAGTAAGTTTCTTGTTAAACATTTAGACATCATGCTTATATTTTGACGAAAACTTATTATTAATAATTATTATTATTAATTAATAAGATATGTTGAAAAATATTTTTAAACTAATTTATTAATTCTATATTTTTTTGTTTGTATTCTTCAAAATTTATTACACAATATCTATCCAACCTTCACTGTGAACGGGTAAAATATCTTAATGTGATCTATTTAATTTGAAATCTTCTGATGCACGTCATAAACTAAAAACGATAAGTTATAAGAACGATTTAGTCTTTGAAGCATGATCTGGAATGAAAGTCTTATTGGTCAGCTCTCTGTCTATGACATCGTGGTTTGATTTCCTTCATCTCTAACTTATTAAGAAATCGTACCTTGTAAATAGTTTTTAATGTCAACTCTTTTGTACCAAGTGCGATCAATACAGGGTTTCTCAGGAGTCTGTCCACACTGCAACTTTATTTTTCTTCTTTTTAACGACCTGCTATTACATTACTTATATGACAGATTAGTTGTGGATGGCACCAATCCATCTCTAGGGATAGACAGGGTCAAAAAGATTCTGAAAGAGAATTCATTTTACGGCTTGTTAATATTACAGTTTACTCTTCAAGCAGTCATTTATCGGAGCAATCCTAAGCTTGTAATATTTAAAATAATAAAAACAGAAGGGCATTTTTACCGCCAAATGATATCGATAAAGAATGACGATGACTTTAATAAAAATATATAAATTAAAAAAGCTGATAAACATGATATTTACGTTATTTAATACAATGAAACAATTAAATTTATAATAACTACAAACAGACTAATTTTAATACAGAATCCCAACAAAGGGTTCATTAAAGAAAGAGATCTAAGATTTTCTAGAGACTTATTCATTTAAATGAAACTTATATCATGGATATACTATGCGGTTTATTTTTGACAAGATGACAATAGACAAGAGAAGATAACCAGACCAACTGACAGACATTCACATCTCGTCTGCTCGTGATCACGGAGTATATAGTTTTTCACAAAAATAAACCGCGTAGTATATCCAAATAATTATTAGTTTCGTTCCCACTCTTATCACTCAAACATTCAATAAACAAAAATACAATGTTTCGTGTTTTAATACAACCTGAATGAAATATTTTCATGAACGTGACCTTATATTTATTGGTTTAATCTTTTGCAAAGAATATTAATCATTTAAATAATTACCAACTGTTAATACATAACAGCTTAAAAAATGCATACGTACAAGAAAACAAATGAAATGTCAATACTCGCTGCATTTAGTAAACAATTTGCTTAAAACGTACTTTGGATAATGAAGAAATCGATTTAAATATAACATGAATTAATTTAAACGTAATTATCTTTTAAATGAACCACTTGATTAAAGTGGAGCTTAAAATAGACTCGACTTCGTACTATAATATAATTTAATAACATATGGATTTTCAATGTTGAGCTTGATAATTTAGCAGCAATTATAAATATTTAATTTCGTTATCATAACCATTTTGTTGGAATTTATTTAGATTTTCAATTTATCGTATGTTTTTCAAGATATTTGTTAGTAATATTATTTTGGATAACAATTTTCTAAATATAGTATAATAATATTTTTTTCATTTTCTTAGTACCAGAGTTCTATGAAACGTTATTGTTATTAAATCTTACTTATTTTCCATTTGGAAAAAAAGCACGATTTTAACCGAATTTCACTTCACGAGCTGTTTAACACTACCTTATATACATATCGTCCAAAGGCTTTGAAAGGCTTTGGCCAATGGTTTAAACAACATGTTTTACTCTTGTATTTTTAGAGTTTTTATAATAAAACACATAGTTTGAAAAAACTTTATCAGTTTCGACCACAAAATATATATTCCACAACATATATGTACATGAATGTTTTCAGCCTGTAGAATTTTATAAAAATAAAATTTCTAACGCGAATGACTTGTATAAATATATCTTTACAAGTGTTCGAGGTACAGTTTCACTCTTGATTTTCAATGTTCAGCGTTGCTTTCGGTAAAGTCGTACAAAATGGCTGAAGCTAGTATTTATACTTTTCAAATACAAGTTAAATGTTGCATAAAAAAATTACAACTGTTCAGTATTATAATTAATTTTAATTAGATATAAAAATAATTCTAAAGATTATAGTATATGAATTTTTTATCTCGACCTAACAAACTTGGACACCTTGTTAGGTCGATTTAAAAAACATAATCCTATAGATTGACCTAAATGCGATGATAGTACATACAAATAACTTGAATATGCTACATTAACAGTCGGCACGTGGTATACATAATTCGATTACACCTATCACCCTTATACCCCAGCTATAGAGACGCTACAAAATATAAATCACATAACTAAAAATAAAATTATTAACTATACAATCTTATTAAACATATTAACTCTCAAAAATATATTTTCCGCCAACTGTCATACAGAATGCAATGACATATAAAACAAGTAAAATTATTATAAGAACAAAACAAAAGTCTCATCAACAGTATTCAGATTCATTTGTTTGAATAAAATTATAAATAATTTGACATTCATTAACATATAAATTCCGTTTTGCTACCACCAGAACTGAATACGTCATTTATTTAAATAGGTGAAATGAACATGATTGGATTGATACTGTTTGTTTAAACTCTTAAAACTTCTGTACTGTACTGTTAAGTAGTAATTTACGCACTTTTTTGATTGTTTTTTTGGCAAATATAGTGCATATTCTATATAATAATATTTAAAGTGTAAATGTAATGTCTTTTCATAAATGTAACTGTTGTTTTTTGATAATTACTTAAAATACATACACGACCGGGACACACAATTAAAGAAGTAATTCTTATTGCTATTAAATGAATTAAAATGTTTAGTTTCTGAGTAGATGAGAAAAAAATGTCCTTCTGATTTGTGAAATCCTTAAATTTCTTTTTCATTAGAACTACGAGTGCATAAAAAATTATACATATATATTTTTTGTTCTCTGAAAATCTAAGCATGCTAAGAATATAGCTAAACTATGACGTGGTCTTTAATATGATCATTGTAGTAATAGTCTACATTATCAAACATTCTTCTAACAGTTAGTTTCATTATCCCCCTAAATAAAGTCTTATACACATTATAAGAGTCTTGTATAAACACAACATGTACTGTATAACAAATTGAATGCATTGAAACTTCATGAAGTTGTAACACGTGCTTGTAATTTATTTTATAGTTTCAAAACACATGCATCGTTCATTTATTTAAACTATAAATGAATACATACTACAGTATGTTCTTCTTCTTCTTCCTGACAACTTCCCCAGCTTTAGCCAGGGTCTGCTAACATACAACAGTATATGTTAATGTTATGTATTAGTTATCTTATTTAAAAACGAAATTGAAAGTCGTTTCGATGTTATAAAAAAGCTATTACAATGGTATATTACCAGTTACTTTATTCTGCATTTTTTTATTCAAACCGTACTTCTTACATTGACTAGTAGTATAATACTAATGAAATATACAGTACGCAAAAAAATATTTGTATATTAATATAATTGATAAACATTATTGGTAGTGATTATTATAGTATTTATTGTGTGGTCGTCTGTAAGTTGTAGTGTCAAGTTACTCTCTTTTATAGTTATCAAAAACTTTTAGAATTTCCAAGATCTTAATCTTAATTTTAGTAATACGTTACTATAAAGACCATGATCAGAGCCTTTACCTTATTCTTATTATTCACCCTAACTCAGTAAAATATAATTATTATAACAATTTTCTTCATATTTCATCATAAATTAACTTAATTAACGTAACAAGAAATATAAATTTAACAAGATTTTAAGTACACAGATTATAATTAAAAGGTCATCTGGAAAATAAAACAAACGTTTTGTTTATCTTGCTTTATCTTTTACATGAGAGAAAAATATAAATAAATGTAAAATAGAATCACTCGTATCCACATTTTTCCGTTTGATGAAAATCCACTTGATTTCACAGACAAGAGTTTGTTAGAGAACTTAAAAAGGCTAACAGAATACGATAATATTTTATTAATTAAACATACTTACAAAGAAATGAAGAATATAGTACAAAAGATATCAATTTATTATTATTTTGCCTTAATATCTATAAACTATTTTGTTGATAATTCAGAGGTAATGATCTCTATGATTTCCAAGAGCATATACATATGTACATTGAAATATAAATTATTTGTTAGTTTCGATATCACGGTCGGTCAAAGTAATTGAAATTTCAAGTTACTGCTAAATGAGTTACGTTAGTTACAATAGCAGGCCCGAAGACAAATCAAAAACATCTTTAAAATAATTTTTAATTAAAATTAAACTTTATACTACTGATTAACCTATGACTTGTGATCTATCATCTGTGACTGACCTACGAAACTAAACAATGAATGACCTATCCAAACTAAACTGGTAGAATAAGTACGATAGTTGAAATCATTAATTATTATTATTATACGGAATATGAAACATCTAAGTTCCAGTTAGACATTCCTGTTAAATGAACATTATTGTTGTGTCAACGAAAATATGTATTAGCACACTTATTAGGGTAGGGAAAATAATTATAATAAACAAAATTACTAATAAAATACAATTAAGAATTAATTTATAGAGAGGTATTATTGTTGTTAAATCTACATCAAATTATCTTCGCTGAGAATGTGTGGTTTTTTCATAAAGCAAAAAAATATTCTGAAATATGTAATATTACATAATTGAGGCATATTTTTATTGTGACTTCAGGAAAATTTATAATGGAAGTATAAGTCAAAACCAATAATGAAAAAACTCCTAGTGTTTCATCGATCAAATTAAATGAATTTCCTTTGAGTTTCTTCTTATTTATTTAAAAGATTATGTTGTAATAATATTAAAATCGTTAAAAAGGATCATTTAAAAATATGTTTTCATCGTGTCTCACTTTCATATACTCATATAAATAAACTTATATATAAATACGAGTATAAGGTATTTCCACGGATATATTGACTCATCACGTTATTTCTGGAACCATGAAATAGAGATTTGAAATTTGATAGGAATATTCCTTTCGCCGAATTTAGGTCAACTAAGAACGAATTTTATGAAATTCCACCCACAGCTGGTGTTGCGTTGGCGTTAACAATGAAAAATTCCCTTTTTTTTAATATAACTCCTACATGCTCGAATTAGGAAGAAATCTTCTACATGTGATGTACAAATTTCTATTACAGAATGTTATAACAACTCATCCCCAATAATATTTCGTTTCCCATCCCCAATAATATTTCGAAAGACATCGATAGAGTTAATCTCTTCAAGAAATATTTGTCTTTGACAGTCAGATATATGAACGCAGTTTTTTGTCTATTTTCTGGTATAACATAAAATAGTTTGTGAGTATAATATTCAATATATGTAAGGATACTAACAACTTTTCTCTTTACTCTTGTCAGGCACACATTTAGAAGTATACGCGTATTGTATGTTTGTGTGTGTCAAAGTTATAGTAGTGTGCGTAATGTTTATTTTTAATGCTATTCTTTTCATATGAACTTCAACTGTGATAAATTCTATATTCATTACATTCATCACGATACCTAAAAAGGAGTAGATAGTTTGAGCATCAAATATGAATGTAATGGTAATTATCTTTTGATTGCATCACGTCTAACCAAAATCTAACTCTATGTTTTACTAGTAAACCCGGCGAACTCCGTTTCGCCACCAGAACTATATAACATTTCGTTTGGTGATTAAAAGATGAAGATTTTTTTTTGTTTTATATTTGAAAAGGAAAATTTTTATTTCATTTCGATTACAAAAATGAACTGTTATTTAGTTGAACTTCTCTAAGTAAATGAAAGTGAATCCAAAGTAGATACCGAATCGAAGCGTTATACGTGTCCGCAAATTATCCGTTTCATTGAAGTGCTCCTTTGTAAACCACATTTTTTGTTTTTTAGTCTAACGTTAACACAAATAATCGGATGGTTTCCCAACACACAAAAACTATAACTGCCCATGTGAAAAACAATGATTTTCTAAATTTATCCCGCAAATACAAAGTGGTTTTAAGAGTTCAAAGTACAAACACAATACCAGTTTGTCACATGAAATTAACTGAGCAGAGAACAATGAGTAGCTGTCAAAGAATGTATCATGCGACGGCACCATCTACTTAAAATATTGATTTGTACTCCATGTTATGTATGACGGCGCTGTATATGACTAAAGATTAACCCCTTTTCTTGGTTCTTTCGTTCTGAAGTAATAGCGTCAGGATGGAAAACCGGTCTTATTTTTATATAATACATTTCTTACAAATATCTAATTGTCATCATTATTTCATTACATATCTATCATTATACGTCAATTGCATAGCTGTCAATTGTGTTTCGTTATTCCACGTTTTATAGTGACTGACGTTTCATGTCAAGTCCCACGGGAATGCTGTGGAACGTGATAAAAAGTATCCTATTGCAATTTCCTGGTTCTAAACTACCTTCGTGCCAATTTTCAGCTAAATCGGTTCAGCCGTTCTTGGGTTATAAGTGGAGTAACTAACACGACTTTCTTTTATACATATATACACAGATATACTACGTGACAGTCGTAAAATAATCCTTATCATACGATGTGTAATTGTGTACTTTTACTACAAGTATAGACTTTACACTCATACTGAAAACTGTGAGTTATTATTCCTATTCACAAACTGCCTTGCTGTCTTCATATTTAAAGGTTTATGAACGAATACCTGGAAACTTACTGTATTGAGTAAGTCGTATAAAACTTGTACTATAGATATAAGTCTAGGAACAGATGGGGCTTATAATTGAAGATTGGAACTGAACTCATTCACATCTCCATATTGATTATAGACAGTATCTTTGATAGATCTCGTTTTATTAAAAACTTCCTACTTACATTGAAAATTGGTCTTATGGCAACTGTTACAAATATTACATAGTTTTTGCAATTACAACGTTAAATTTTAATCCAATGATAATGATGTTTTTATATAATAAACATTTTAAAACCACTCTTTTATGGTCGACCAAACAATAAGCACATTTTGTCGCTAATATGTATGTATATACATCTATACACATACCTCTATATAAAATGTATTAAGATCCGTTAGCCTTGATAAAACTTGATCACTGTTGGACCAGTATGCCTAATTATAGTTTTGAATTAATTCTGGAAGTCGAGTAAAGATCAGCTAGTAATCAAGAGACAGGTGATGAATATAGTCACTTTAGAAGATCAGAATTAAGTTCTGGATCGAATAGAAATAAAGTGTTTTAGAATACAACGACGTTGTGTGAATTAGAAGGAGCCTTTAAGTATTAAGTAATGCAATTTTCGTAAATTTTTACGTAACGTAATACAACAACAGTGAGCGCGGTAGGATAAAACTGAGTTATCCTTCATACTCAAAATGTCTGTGACATTAAAACGAAAAGCATTCACATATGATTTAGTTATAGATTATAGTTCCTACATTTCAGTAACGATTAAGGAAGCGAAATTTATTTATACTAATTGTGAAACGTTTGTCTAGATTAGCACCTTACAAGTAACAACTAAAAATATAATCGGTATTCATAACGCTGTGTAACATTAATCAACTTCGACAGTCGACTGTGCAATGGAAGAATGTGTGTCTGTCTGGAAGAATGTTTGGAATGATTTAATAGGAAATTACAAAGGATATCTTCATTCCACATTTACCGCTTTAGACTAAAGTTCTACATTTCCCAAATAAAATGCCAATTATTGCAAGTTTATGGAATTCTACTTGAAGTGACCATGTTTAATACAATAAAATATTAGACGTAGCAAACAATTACAGTCATTTTTGTTTATTAACGCACCATTAAATAAAACAAAATATAGTTTATCAGAAATCTTTAAGTCTTCCCAATCTAATTGAAAGCGTGCAAATAGCGTGTATCACAGGAAAAAAAATGTAGTAAATAGTTGAGATTCAAAAAATTGTAAAAAAAACATTAAGTTAAATAAAATAATAAACAAATCTTTTTAAATCAATTCTGAAAAGGAACGAAGATAATTTAAGCCTAAAAGAGATCATATAACTGAGTATTTTTATTCAAATATTTGTGTCCAAACAATTTTAATTAGAATAAACATCATAATGGACATTCATTTTACGTAAATTTTATATTGTGTTGTTACAACAACGGGGTTTTTTGGTCACCGTTTTTTAAATGAATCGTTTTGAGAAGTACTTCGGCATTCATTATGATTCTGAGCTGTTATTTTATTATATCAATACACAATTTATATAATACGCTTTCAGTTATTTTTTCGAACTCGATTTCATTCTAACTGTTATTGTATTACAAAATTTAATTATGTATACATTTTCTTAGTTTCTCTTTTTAATTTAAGGTCATCTACTGACCACTTAAAATCAAAATGTTGACAGATCCAATTGATTTCAAAAATTCAGTGGAACAATAGTCTCGAAAAGCTTAAAATTATTATCTTAATATATTTTCATCAACCTTCCTATTACTATAAGATTCAATATTATTGTCAGCAGTATAACATTGATCATATATAAATATCTACGAATTCAAATTGTTTATTGATACGTGTAGGTTAAAATTACATTCTATATAATAAATTTCTTCTTACCAAAGTCGTTGTAAGTTAGGTGTCATACATACTTCCTTAGCTGTTCATTTAAATAGTCTATTTATAATAATAACTATCATCATATTTTAATTCAGCTTTTTTCCTTTTTAATGAAAGCAAAAAAATATTCAGAGAAAAAACATGTCATAACTTTTATTTACGATTACGTTAATTAAGAACTTTTTTATTCTTAAAACGGTAATGATGTAAAGATAAAAAAAAGAAATTTTAAGATAAACTTATCTTTTTATAACTCATGAAAGCCATCATTGAAATAATATTCCTTTAATGGAAGGTTTTAAAACACTTATATGACTTCATTTATTTCTCATTTCACTGCTAATACTTGGACATCTATTTGAATTTAAAGGTGTGCTTTATAAAAATTAAATATTTTTGTTTTAAAATTATTACAAAACACGATCTTATATGAATGTGACAAATAAGTTTTAACAGTTCTTTTTGAAGAAATAGCTTGATCGTCTTCTTATATTCTAGAACGAAGGAGACATTTATTCCATCAATAATGGCTAGAATAGGGAAATAATAGAAAAGTCCACTTGACAAATGTTTACTTCTCAAACGTTTATTCCAGGTAGGTTCACAGTTTATACTTCAAGGTTTATATGTATGTTTCATAGAGTATGAGAGAAATTTGGTTTTTGTACAGAAAAATTATGACAAAGAAATCACTACGCTCTCTAAATAACAAAATTAAAATTTACTTTCACATAAATTAACATTCAGAATTTCAAAATTCTTTACAATAATTATTTTTTAATTGATGCTCACATTAAAAGGGTTCAAATAAAATATGAAAGTAATTAAAATTCTGTTAAGCAAAACCAGATATCTTAAAAGATTATAAGCAAAATGGATCTTACAGAATACGAGGCTAATAATGTAGGAAATTATTTTGATAAAGAAAATCATAATAAGAATACATATATATGCTGCTTGTTTTTTATTGTGACATATCAGTTGAGAATATTCAAAATGATTATAGAGTGAACTATCATATATGAGAAAACAAGTGACTCTAGAATCTGAGCCATAATAACGTCATTCATTTGATTAAGTTATCTCTAAAAAAACAAAGTTAAAATGTCCAAGATTTATTGATTTTAATAAATTTAATATCAATAATGGGTATTTGCTAATATTAAGAAAAAGTTGCTTGTTATTTATTTAGCGTGATTATACCAAAGAGACTCCTCAAATTAAGATATTTAAAAATCTGCTTTTAGAAACAATTCATGACTTATACGAGAAGCATTAGGAAGAACAGCTTTCTTTTACAATATTTAGAAAAATATATAAAACAGTACTACTAAACGATATATATCAAAATAAATTTCGCAATAACGACACTGCATACAAATTGGATATTAAAATTGACAATTAAATATTCACTGATACAAAGCCTGGTGTACTAGAGGCACTACTATATGACATTTAAATACTAATATCTAAAACACCAGAATAGTTCATATTATAGACATTAATAATAAATAATTTATTTCATAAGTTACAATGCAAATTTTCTGAAAATTGATACTCATCCCGCTACTCTTCAGATAAAGTGTAAAATTTTACTAGTAAATATATTAGCTTTATATCTTTCTTCGTTCTTAGTAATTGTGTGGTTTAATTTAAACAACAGAAACATTCTATAATTTCATACTCACAATCTATAAATTAATTCTAAAATTATTTTTGTATACAAAATCACTCATTGTAATGTATGTTTGTTTGATAACATTTAACGTTTACAACGTGTGATTACCTAACACATATTAAACAAATAGGTCGGTGTATCAATTGTATTAATCTACTCATAAGTACTGATATATATAAATTCATTATGTTGAAAAATTTGCATTATTTATGTATAATATATGTTCTTCTTTTTTATAGTATACATAATGTAAACGACTAATTTAAACTATTTTCAACGAATATTAATTATAATAAGATGTTTCAAATGCATCCTTTAAAAATTTTAAGCCCAAAATGGTTTGTCAAAGAGGACGTGTCCCGTGTATATATACATATATGTATTTCGAACCCTTATGTTATGAAGTATGCTTAGATACGTCACATATAATAATAAGATTGACTTATAGAATTAAATTATGACAAATTATTAAAATTATACAGATAGTTTACTTGTATCGTATCAAATTTTCGCAAGGAAATTCATCTTATTCAAACCCAGAGGACTTGTCCTACTTCTATAGATAACTGAACTGATATTCTCCTATTAATGATAGTAAACACTTGCTGAGAGAACGATTCAAAGCAAATCTATTTACAATGTTTACCTGATTCAAAGTTAAACACAAAAGCTACACTTTACTCTACATGAAATTTTGTTTGTTTATGAAAGTCAACTAACTCTTGAATTTGATTTCTTTTTAAACTTGAAATAATATTTTTATTTCATTTATACTCCACTTATTTCAAAGTTTATTCCATTATTATATAATAACTACGAAAGAAACAAGAACGATAGCAATAAGTCTATAAAATTTTGCGGCATCATTTATTAGTAATAATAATGAATGTAGAAGTATTACAGAACTTTCTTAACACTCAGTAACCCAATTTTACGTCATGTTGTTCAATATAAAATCTATCAATATGAACATAATGTCGGATAATTTGCTTTCTCACATTTTACTCCTCTATCTATTTTTAATACATTACAGTCAAATGATTCGTTTGTTCCAAATATAACGTACAGACAAAAGAGGTCGTAATATTTTTTATATACTTGTTTTACAAATAAATACAAATTCTCAACAGAAAATTAACCAGTGAAATTTATTGCAGTTAGTCATATGCTATTTCAGGTTTTTATTTGTTTTTAAAAATTTAAGGAAAATGTGACCATTAAAATAATACAGCTTTTATTTTAAGCCATTGAGAGGATTTTTCAATCTCAAAGATTTTGTCAACGTCTTAATACGTTACTTAATACGTAAAACATAAACAGAAAAACATGTGAAAAATATTTCCTAAAAAAATACTTTTTTAATCCTGGCTTGTTTTTTTTAGTTCAGTTATTCTATAGTTTTATGTAGTTTATTATCCATGCATGTATGTATGCTATATGTAAACGAAATATTTTTTTACTCACTATAAAAACCTGTTTTTGAGTAATTATCATACAAATATATTTTTAGATGCACGTACGCACCCATGCCGTTGAGAGCTTCACTATGCTTAGTAATGTGACAATTATTTTATTTCAAATAGCAAAACTAAAACTTAAACATTCTTTACTGTAACAACACGAGTAAATTTATTATTTGTACCTTTCTCAGAATGACTTTTCGTTATTACTGTTTAGGCAAATATTTATTTTAATACATTCTAGTTTCCAGCATAGACTTCAATGTACATTTCCTCTACTTTACATACATTAAACTAAAATAACAGTAAACTCTTTTCCAAGAATCTTACAGAATAAACTGTTACTTACTAGTTATTACTATAATTTTAACGTTTCTCTCAAGTTTGTTATATTTTCGTCTATTTTTCATAACCAAATCACGTATTCTTTTAAAATATTTTGCATAAGAATTAATTGCAAGATATGACGCTACATGATTAAGCACTTGTGGTCTCTATTTGTATATTTTCTAACAAGCCCGAAGATTAGAATTTTTTGATATTTATAAATATTAAAACAATCTTTCATATAATTTTAATATTACGCAAAAAATATCAAATAATCCATTATGTATATAATGTATCGATGTTTTATTTCTGCTACATCATACATTTGTCACTGTAATGATACTTTAAGCTTATTTGCAGTTATTTTAGGATGGAGGGTCGGAGAGTAAATATTGCCACCCAAGCCTAAAAACGTGTGGTATTAATTACGGCAAAGATAATCTCCGGTTTATCTTTATGGAAAACCAAAATTAAAAATACAATTGAAACTTATCCTGACTTGAAATAAAACACAAATTTAAATGAAATATCTTATGCCACTTGGTGATTAAAATCCGATTAGTGTCCAGTGATGATACTAATATTGTTAGTGCAGCAACAAGTATGTGAATTTGCAGTTAGTTAGTTATTTAGTGGTTGCACTTACCATAATGTTATAGTAACATTTCGTATGGTAATTATTAATTGAAGTATGTAGACGCTTGTCTTGATGGTTACGCAGAGACAGCAATTGTCCAGTAGTTACCGTTTCTTTATCTTTAAATTGATTATAGAATTATATTAAATATAGAAGTAAATTTAGTTTGATAAGTGACCTCAAATAAACAATTCGGTCAATGTTTCCATGAAAAATGCAGTTGAGTATCAAAATACATAGTTAAGGTTCTTTCGTAGACATACAAACACAACAGACATTTGTGACTTCAAAAAGTTTCAATGTGTGTTTTATCTATTCTAATATTATAAAGCTGAAGAGTTTGTTTGTTTGTTTGTTTGAATCGCGGCAAAAGCTAGTTTTATGTATATTTAATTATTGTTTTGTTATTTATTCGCTAGATGGCCCTAGGGGTTCATTGATCACGCTAGCAGTTGTACTTCGGTGAGTCCGTAAAAGCACAAATTTTTATGAAAATACGACGTTCGCTCTCACGATATTTTGTATTTTATCGTCTTCACAGGTCTGGGAATAAGAGTATTTTTCAATATGAGACTATCAAGAAAAGGATTTTATTTTCCCACTCAAAACTGTATTATACTTTTTATAGAAATAATGCCGGAGGTAAAATTATTATGGGGTGAACGTTATAGTTTTAAAAAATTGTCTTGATTTTATGATTTTTTTCTATTCTTTCATGATCAATTAAACAATCTAATTAGATTATATTTTACTGATTTGGGTAATTGAATTTAAAAAATTTCTTATATATGTATGTACCCAATAAAACTAATTTAACATTTTCTTATTTAGTAAAGTTCCAAAATTCTTTTAGCAATATTTTTGATCTATATAAAAGCATTTTTTAAAATCACAACCAAATTAATACTGTTTGGTAAGTAATAAGTAACATTTAGCCGCTTTTTTTAACAACAATTAGGTACATTTGATTTGACAATGTAATGTGACCGTAAATTAAAAATCAATCACATTAATTCTTAAAAATGTAACACTTAAACACAACGATAAAATAAAGATGAAAGTTTTCCACTCTAACTTACACAGACCACGGATGTAATGTTGAATTATTAAAATTGCTGCTTTAGTATCTTTCGTAACAATTTAAGATTTAATTTCAATTCAAAGTTAACAAAAGTATTGTCCTAACTTGAAATTATCCGCAATATTATTAATATTACTTTACAACGAAGGCTATTGAAATAACTGATATTAAATATTTATATATTTGTTAGACAATCAAAGCTAAAGTTACCTAATTTATTTTATACCAATTTTCATCTCGTTTCGTAATTTTTTTTTTGAAGGAACCTTTTTATTCTATTTCATACAATATTATCAAATGAATATTAGCTTACATTTTAATTTTTATATATATAGATGTAATAGATGTATGTACATATATGTATGTCCCTGACTCTATTATAGAGAAACTTCTTTGAGATACTTACATAATTTAAGAATAAGTATTTTGAATACTGTGCAATATGGAATAAAAATAAAGGAAACTTAAATAAAGGAAACTTAGGTCATACTGGTGAGATTTTTTGCTAGAAAATAAGAATAGAGATTTATCAAACGAGTACAACCTCTTCCATTATCTTCCTTAAAATAAACGTAAAAGAACGCTGCTTATTCTATATCGAATTTAAGGAACTCAGTTTTAGATATTACAAATAATAGACTCTAAACTTAGTTATAAACTTATCTTTATGACAGTTTTTATTCAGTTAGCAACAACAATGAATAGACTGTTACTAATAATAAATAGTTCACAGCCCACGATTTTATTTCTACAGCACACGTATATTGTACGAATATACGCGGTCAGTGACAATCAAACAATGAAATAAAAATAATATTGACACGTCACATACAGTCGGTCGCAAACGAAAAGTTATTGAATCACTTCTAAAGTTTATACATATAGAACAAAGATGTTTTGTTTTAATTTAACTTAAGATTGAAAACTTTGATAAAGAATCAAAGTAATTGTTATAAGCCTAAGACTTTCATTTTACGAGTATGTCAATGAAATGGCTTCTTCATTTTATTAAAATTACTCCCCTGAGACTTAGACCATACTGTGGGTTAAGTACGTTGACAAATATGTATTAGTTGCAAAAAAATAAATAACAACTTTATTTCTGTAAAAATAAACTAAAAATTTATAAAATGGCATTTATATAAAGAGTTGAAACTACTTTATAAGCAAACTATTAATTTCCATTAAATTTTAATTATTTTATCGGTTTATAATTAAGTATTAATATTAATTTTAATATCAGTATTAATTTTTGTGATTTCTTTGATATAAAGTTACGATGTAGTTTATAACAAAAGCGATGAGAAGAAAAACTAATATGGACATAGTGAAACATAGACTGAAATTAGAAATTGTGGTAGAACCTTGTCTATAGATTTCTTTTTATCACACCCATTTAAATATCGTGTATCGTGTAATCAAAATCTTTTGAAATAACTGTATTTTCAGTTTGATACACGTTCGTACTATAGAAGTCTGGCTTATAGAAGAAATGTTATATGATATAAAATAACAAAATAACTATACATCTTAATGACCTACATCCATTTGTCAAACTATGAATTTATTTGAAAGCCTTATCTATGCTAAACTCAGTAATAAAGCGATGATAACAAAGACATACGTATGTACAATAACCAACCTGTCAATGGAAATGCAGACCAACACGTTGGAGCTCAGATACAAACCGAAAGCTCTCATCACGAGAAGGATTTTACACAGAAGATTACCGACGAGCCAGGCGTTCGTGTATTTCCAACCAATCTGGAACAAACCAAATACGATGAACACGAGAAATAATGATAATGATATGATACGATGCATAATAAAACAATGGTATATATATTTATACATTAAAAGTATTATAAAAGGAATAGAAAATATTCTTTCACTCAATAGAATGGATGTAAAGATTAATGGGTAAGCTTAAAGAAAATTAAACGTATTCTCTTTAAACCACACTATAGCAACTTAATCAAAAGGTTAATAATATATATAAATGAATAATATATATTACTTGCGACTGAATTCGACTAAAATAGTTTTATTACCACACGATGTTACATATATTATTATGTTAACAAACGATAATTTGTTCCGAGTAAACAGGAATCTATCGAAACGAGAAAATAACAAATTAATTTCCATATCAATGTTCAAACATCGTATTATTAAAGCATGTGGAAACCACTACCCTACGGCCGAGTCTGTTTACGAAATGATATTAAAATATTAAAGACAGAAAAAGGTTTTGAAAACCGTTTAATAAAAGAGGAATATTATTTCCCTTCCTTTAATTCCAATGATTAATATTTAAATTAAATTATAAGATTTGTTTTTCTATTCATATAATCGAAATACTTCACTGTTTTTATTGAAACACAAAATTAAGAGTTACAATACACGTTTTAAAGAATAATAAAATAATAAACAGTTATTCTCTTGGCCACTTTGTGAAAAGTCTTTTATAAATCGAAGTAATATAATTGTATTAAGTATACAATTGAAATAAATGTTTAAAACAATTTAACAGACACTTGATCTTTAATTTTACAAACCGCTCTTTTCTTTTCTTTGTTTTGTTACTTTATTACTATATATTTTTACAAAATTTATTGTATCACTGTGTTTAATTTTTTGTTGTAGTGAATATTCTATACTAGATTTCCGCCCGCAGCATCTCCCGCGTGGAGTTCGGTTATATCGCGTTTCCAAGAGAACCTTTCAAAAGTCTGGTATAAAAACTATCACATGTTCTTTCTCAAGATCAACTCTATGTCTGTACCAAATTTCATTAAAATCATTTCAATGGTTTGGGCGTGAAAGCGTAACAGACAGACAGACAGACAGAGTTACTTTCGCATTTATAATATTAGTAGGGATGAATACTTTTATGACAAAACAACTACCAATTTTATTCTAGAAGTTGCTGGTGTGAAAGCCTTTACATAAAATATGCATTCATACTTTTTATAGGCGCCTTTTTTAGAAAGAAAACTTTATGAGACAGATGGATGATTTGTTTTGATGTTAGTACTGAAACAACAACTAGAGCAGCTGTTATCTAAATTACACAACTCAAAGGAATTCCATGAATCAATGTTCTTATATGTATATACATTGTTTATTTATAGTACGGAACGATATTTGCCAACCCTGACAACACAACCTACTTATTTAGGTACATTTAACTACTCTACATACATATATACCTACCAACGTGTTTTTTTACTTTATGTTGTTGTACATGTTTCGCGTACGTAACATAATAGTAAATACACGTACATAATCACGTGGTTTACTATATATGTATAAATACATCGTGACCTTTGGTGTATACGTTGTACACTAAAACTAAGGGGATTAATATAGTATAACGATTAGTTATTGGTAAAATAAAGAGTGAGAACAGCACAGTCTTACTAACAACATATACTGGATTTAAAATAAATAATACAAACAGTACTTATATTAAATATAGTGACAGATTCTGAATCTCCGTAACTTTATGAAGCTTTACATCGAATTACAAAATGTAATTACTGCTGCGGATCCTCTGTTGTGAAACTTGTCTGTGTCACTAACTTGAAGTTTATATGATATGGCTAACCATAAACTGATCCCGCATAAAGTGAGTACTACAATAGTTGGAATCATATAAATTATCTAATTAAATTATTGTAAATAATTGCATGTATTTCTCATATACTTAGTATAAATATGATAAATAAAACATCATCTTTAAGAAAATTTGAATGTGATATAAGAGAACTGAGAAGGGTGACTGAACTTTAATTATTAATAAAACTCCTTACCATTGAAAATCACATATCAAAGCAATACTCCAAAACTATTATTTTAAAGTAAATTCAATATCTAAACACTCTTCACACTAGACGAGACTCCTCCTTTAGTCTCAAATTAAGTATTTTGCAGTTAAGAAATAATAGTCAAGAAACAAAGAACGTTCACCTCTCCTGTACTTTGATATTTTAATTTATAAATTTACTTGAAAAATGATGTTTGTTTTTGAAATTATTAATTTTGGTGTTAGCTTTTCAATGTTTGGTGAAAATATTAATTTTGTTAATAAGATATAGAATGTTGAATGATTGAGAAGGCTGTAAAGAGTTTTCGTATAATATTAAAAAATATATAATTTTTTTAAAAACAAGACTATTTCAATATCTTGTACATTTGTTGAAATTAAGTTTATTATAGTCAAAATATGTGGTATTTATTAATAAATATCTCTGAGTCTTTCTAATATATAAGAAAAATACAAAAAACCGGGGCTCACTTTCCTGTAATGATTGACAATACAAGGTGACGTAAGCGGATAATAAAATTTCCTTTATATTGAACCGACTTCATGAAAGGAGGAGGGGCTCGACTGTTTTGTATTTTTTATGTTTGTTACCGAATAATTTACGACTAAGTGAAGAGTTTTTAACGACTTTCTTTTAAAGTGAAAGCTGGTGCTTCCCGTACGGACTCGTTTCAATTTAGTTCAGTTCTGACATTTGTAACCATGAGAAAACTATGTAAGTCTTAAATTAACAATTATTAACTTAAGTATGTATGCGATAAATGTAGTCGAGTCGAGTTGTGTGTGTCGCTGGCACTAGGACTAGGATAGCTAGCTAGATGGGACTAGGTTCAAAGCCGCACTTCCAGGTTCTCTCTGGACTCCATGACAATGAAAAACACTCAACACCTCAAAATATCGTAGGCTGATGCAGGACAGAAAGTCATTCCTGCGAAAGGAATGGGTGGGAAAGAAAAAGGGCAACCGTCTCTCTCACTCATCGGACGAAACGCAGCCACTAATGACTACTTCACGCCGATCTTCTGTGAGAGGGTTGTACTTAAAAAAACATTCTAAATTGTTGTCTAACTTAAAAATGTCTACTGAAACATAATTTTAATATCAAAAATGTCGTTTTGTCATTATATTCAGTAAGCTAAACAGGTACATTGTTTTACAATCCGACATATACTTCTAGACTAGATACATATGTTTTTCAATTTAATACTCTTATAGGAGGAATATAATAAAATATATGTTTTAGAAACGCTTGTAGCTAATTAAAATATTCTTCCGTGTCTTAAGAAAGACAATCGCTTGTAAAACTTGTTATGTTACAGAATGTAGCGTCAAAAACTTTTTTAAACATGACAGAATATTTTAAATTTTACAAATATTCTGAATATTACTAAACAAGTGAAAACTTCATTATTATGAGGAAATGCTGGTCTGAATTGAGTAACATTAAATATTAACGAAATTGCAAGATGTTTCACAATTAGTTCAAATAATTTTCAGTGTTAAATAAATCCAAAATCGAAGCTGAACTTAAATTGAGTGTTTGGGATATTTAAAAATGTCTGAAACACTTTGAAGTTTTCCAATTCCATTCTATTAACGGATCATTCAATTTACATTTCCTCACTTTCAAAGCCGACATCGAGTTCTTGTTTGTTTAATCCCTTTACAATTCCCCACAACTCCTTTCATTGAAAGTATCCGAACACACAGTATCACAATGTAAAAGATTTCCTTGTTCCACAACAAACTGTGTTAATATTGAAATAATTATTATAAGTATATAATATTATTTCAACAAAGAAAAACGTAATTAAAGAATAAGAAAGAACAATTTAACAATGAAAACAATATGTTTGTTATTATTATAATCGACAAAGTTCCAAGAATCGTGAGAATAATCTAAGAATATCAACTTCACATTGAACTATCCTTGTATATACAATTAAATATAGCTATATTATAAACAAAGGAATAACAAACATATTGTTTTACCTAAATATTATTGTAGGAAACCATTCACAAAACAAAGTTACAGGAGAATAACACGTATGTATGTGTCAATGGAAACGTGAGTAGATGCCAGTAATAGATTTGATGTTTCAATGAAATATATATAAGTAAGATACTAGTGCAATATACTATAGAGTGTAGAGAATATATACAGTAAACAACATAGTATTAAATAAAAACATGAAATTAATATCGTAATTTTAAATACTTACGTATTATTAAGTATTTTTTAATTACCAGTCAAAGTCTTCATAAAACTGATTTCCACTGTTATTGAATATTTAACGGAACAATGTACCTAAACAAATATATAAAAAAAACACTTATAATATTACAATAAGTTAAATATTGTTTAATGAAGTGTTTCTAACATCAATCGTTCATCCAAGTATCAATTAATTATCAATCCATCATACAAGAAAACAAACTATAAAACCAATTTGTTTTGAGCCTTTAAATTATATACTTATTTTTGGAAACCAATAACCTCACAAAAATGTCAATTTTATTTTACTTTATTGCATTCTACAAACAAAAAACTTTCCATTGGAGACATTGAAATAGCAAGCTTGTAATATTATATGTTTTATCGACAGTAAAAAGAATATAGTATATTTAGGATATTGAAGTAAGGAGACATTGATTTAACAATAAAGGGAATCAGGAGAAACAACATACAAAAAATACAATGGAGTTAACGTTGATCGTACGAATAAAAGAAATCGATACATATGTACATATTTTTGTATATCCCTCGTATAATTTGCTTTATTTTTAAAAAGGAGACATGTCAAATACTATATTTACATAAAGATGATTTCGCCATCTAAAATAAACTTGTTTGAATGTATTTAATAAATTATGTGTACACAGATTAACTACAATACCCATATTAAAGATAGAGATAAAACTAACATTTTCGGACCTACTATGCGTTTTTGATCATTTTAAAGTACATACTACAGACGTTTCGGTTACTTATGAAAATTTCATAAAATGATCACAACGAGATCAAAATAATAAAAAACGCATTGTATCAGAATGTAATAGTTTAATTTAAATGAAGAATAGCGAAAGTTTTAATAGAATTATCTTTATCATCATCATCAGCCTATCGGAGTCCACTGCTGAGCAAATGCATCTTCTCATATGGAGAAGGTTAGATCAGTAATCAAAAATGACATTAAATTAATTTTACAATATGTACAGAATATACAATTATTTTAAATTCTGTCATCAAACTTTCAAAAAAGTTATACTAGAAATTGTTTAATTTTCATGATTTCGTATTCCTAATAGAATTCTAAACGGTCCTATAATTTAAATACTAAAAGGAACGAAAGCCCTTTTAAACTTGTAACAAGTTTTAACAGTTGCCACACATAATAAATTGATTACGAAACTGTTATAATTTCCATTAAAGTTTCTAACTTGATATTAATCGTAAATTTAACGTATGGTCAATGTTGAATTCGACACTAAAAAGGCTTTTAGTCTAAATTGCCATATCATATTACGATTTTTTCCCCTTTTACATATCGTTCGTATTGATTGAAGCGTGTTTCCATCACAAAAAAATGTTTAATTACTAAAAAGTACTGGTAATATTGTTATACAAATGAAAAAATATGTGAAAACTTAAACAAGTTATTCATAAGATCTTATTAAAAGACCATTTTACATTCCTATAACTGTCTCGGAACGTAAAAAATACTACTAATTACTAGCTATATGCAATGAAAATACCAATAGAAATATGAAACATAATTGTATTAAGACCTCCTATATAAAATATTGACAAAATATTATCTTAACAACTATAAAGTAAACACTAAAATATCAAATGTGGTATCAAATAAACAATTGAGAATAGAAATGAGATTACAAAAAGGCAATATTTGTATTAAACGAGAGTAGAGCTTTGATAAAAATTATTGTCTCTTGAAGACAGATAATACAATAAGGGTTAATTTAATCTTCTTTAACATTTTCGGTTTGGGTGCTTGGGATTTAAGAACCTTTGAAAACAATGGAAGGATAAATGTATGTATTAAAAAAATATATGATTTAGTAAATTACGTTCTTTACGTATTTACAATAATTAAATTAATGAATAACATAAGATTGAAAATATTCCTAAGTTGAATTATATAAAATACATATATTAACTACAAATTCGTCTTTAACGTTCTCAAAGTTAATTAATTTATGCCCTCACTAAGTTTGTCTCTCGTCTCTATGGTTAGAAAATTGATATGATGAGATAAGATCTTCACTGAAATATTTGACATCGTCATATCACTCAGAAATTTCAGATATTGTTTGTGAGTCAAATATTAGGCAGCGTAAAACATGATTAAAGTTGGAGGCAATTTAATTAAATCCTAAAGCTACAGAATAAACTGGGATCGTAATTACTATGAGATTGGTTTATTGTTATTTATATATTTAACTAATAATATTATGGGGACTTAGAATTAGAAAATAAAGGAAAAGATTTTAAAATTTTAGTAACCCAAAACACGCTAAGTCTCGATTTATTTCTATTAGGTATTTGATAACTAATGTACATTGTTTAATAGTCACAAACATCATGGAACTCTATTTAATTGTATTATCGTTTGTTTTACTATAATTTACTCGTTTAAATTTAATTTTTGATTCTTGATCACGTTTGTAATGGTTCTTGAACTTATATTGTTTCACCGCGGTGGATAAAATACAACGTGTAATAACATATAAGCTTTTCAACACCAAATTATGTTCATGTATTTATAAGTACGATAGGTACATATCTCTTGTCAGTCCTGTTTGTCACTTCATTTATCTCTTGTATTCTCTTTGTCTTGTCTTGTTTTGCCAGTTTGACAATTCTCAGCGGTGGAAACAAATAGACGCTTGCTTTTTTTATCAAGCACTATCCTTTCGAATTAAATACAAAGATATATTCATATAATGATTATTGTATCTCCGTCTACTGCTAAACGTAGACCAAAACTAATAAATTATATACAGGAGTACAAATAAGTTTCCGCCGTTTTTTAACACGAATTAAATATTTATTATAGAAGGACGGTAATATCAATTTAGAATAGAGTATTGCATTTATAATGGATTTATGTCAATTTTTAAAACAAAAAGACAATTTCGATCCCTGTTTGGCTTATCAAAGGTAAGTAAAAATGTTATACTTGTAACTTTTTAAACATATTTGTGTTTTATAGGGATACGTAAAATACGATGTTAATTTATATACAATTAACGTACAACGTTATTAGTTGGGATAGATTCTAATATTCCTACCTGAGTAGAAAAAAATATATTATATAATATATGATCCATCAAAAGAATACAACAGGAAAGGAAAAAGGTAATAAAAGAAAGAAAATTGTATCCCAATCAGTAATTTTATTCTATCGAGGATGAAATTTAACGTAGATAGTTTCAGCAGGTCTTAGTACTAGGTCGACCTTCAGCTGAGGGCGGGCTCCAGGTACAAGGGGTGACAACTTAAAGTTACGGACTATCTCACTGATGACGACTTTCATCTGCAGCTTGGCGAACCTTTGACCTGGACGGAAATAATACAGTTTATTCTGGATTTCATTCATTCATTCATTTTCTGGATCACAATCACCTTTAAAATTGATAATTAAAAAGTACCTATAAATATGTATATTATATCATAGTGATATAAGGAGTGATAGTAATATATATTTTTTGCATAATTTTATTCTATATTTACTAGTAATAGGTGTTAATATGAACGTGAATATACAAACATACATACATATTTTCCTGACTTACCTAAGACTATTAAATCAAAAGTATTAGTCATCAAAATAAACTCTTACCAATACAATTTCGTGGTCCAGCACTGAAAGGTACATAGGAGTAGGGATGTCGTTTCTCTTCATCCAGAAACCTTTCAGGTTTGAAAGCCTCCGGATCCGGATATAGATCTGGTCTTCGATGTACATCATATATATGAACGACTACTTCACAGCCTTTCTTTACTTTAATGTCATCTAAAAGATATGTCATTATATCAAAATTTGGTTTATTTAGTTCTGTTATAACCTAAGTGACATTCTTCAGTGATTAAATCCTTAACTTGCCATGTTCGCACCTCGTCCGGGTAGAATAGTTATTTTGGACATCATATTATAGTTGCAAAATAACCTCCTCAGTTATAAGTTTTACATCGGAGTTATTTTAAAATTGTTATATCTTCATTGAAATTAAGTGATGTCAAGGCAATTTTGTTCGCAATTAAATTCTCTTATCTTATACTAATAAAAAGAAACAGTGTGCAGTTTTTCATTCATAACATGTAAAGAAGGTTTATTCATGATAATTCAGAGCTTGTATGTGCTGTTCGACGTTGCAATCTCGTAATGCGAAGAGGTATTATTATATTATACCCAAAACCAAAGCTTAAAATAGCTTAAGGCGATTAAAATACGTATAAATTTAGGATTCATCCGCATTAGAATATCATAGAATTAATGTTTAACCAATCTACCATTCTAATGAGATACTATTTTTGAATAGTAAACCAAAAGCTCATGAATTCATGATATTTCTTGGTAAAATTATCATGAACAGCTTACCACGAAAATATATGCAAATAACACGACTATGTAAACATTAAGTTGGTTAGTATTTAATAGCTGAAACCTTACCACAAATTTGCATAGTTTATAAATAAGCAGCATTTAAGTGAAACTAATATTTTTCGGATGTACTATGCGATTTTTATTTTAGATAAAAACTACATACTCCCGACGTATGTAGTTTTTACGTCGGGAGTGTGTAGTCTGTAGTAAAAATCGCGTAGTACATCCGAAAAATATTAGTTTAATTTAAATGAATACTCGCGGAAATCTTAAATCTCATTAGTCAGCATTTGAACTTATTCATGAAAACTCACACGTGACAATATTATTCACAAAATTTCGAAAATTCCTCAAGTTTTAAACTATTAAATTATTAAATTTTCATCTAAATCCATACACTATTCAAATTTAATACGAATCAGGAAACAATGAGTAACGAACAGATATTATTTCATTCAACAACTAATTTCGTTATAGCACTAATGATTGGATTATTCTGACAAAACAAAACAATAACGAGGATTTGAAACACTGACATTGATATTTAATTATTGAAATTTATATTTTTGTTTGATTAAGACGTTAATATTTATCATAAAATTTTAAGTTATTGATATAAGAACTATAAACTGCAGAAGTATGAAAATGTATTAAATAGAAGTCTTAGAAAATAATATGTTTTAAAGTAACGCATATATACATAAATTTGGAAGAAAGAAAATTCTCATTACTGATTAATACTTAAATCAAATATAATCGCAAATTATTTGGAGTCACAGATAAATATGTACATACTTTATATTACTTGTACAGTGTTTAACGAATTCTATGTACTTTTATTATGAAGATTTTAGTTAGATAGTTAGTTCAGAACTCCATTTGCAATAATTAAAACAATATCTAAAGTATTACCTAACATAAAGTCTTCGGTAATCTCTCGTCCTATGAACGGCACGCTCGGATACAATCTCAAGATTTCTTTGATCACAGCTTCCAAATACTTCATGTCGTTCAAATCTGACACACTCGGTTCATGACCGACCTGCTGACACTCCTCGAAGAGACGCTCCTATATAATAATATATTAACAACCATTAGAATACTACGCTAAAAACTATCTTGTATATAAAATTCTCGTATCGCGGTGTTAGATAGAGAACTCCTATGAAACGGTTTGACCGATTTTGATGAAATTTTGTGAGCGTATTTAGTAGTTCTGAGAATCGGAAAACATCTATTTTTCATACCCCTTATCTATTTTTCATACCCCTTAGTCTTAAGTTCACCCTTTTTTTATTTTCGGACGAAATATTTTGTTTTTATTATTTTATAATGTAGCATTAAAAATACATACAACAAAAAAAATTTACTTTTCTATCAATAGCCCCTATTTTTTTTATATTGTAAAACAACGTTTGCCGGGTTCAGCTAACAGTAGATAAAAATGTAAAATCTTGGCAGCCCTATCGCTAAAAGCCGTTCTTTTCCAGACAAACGACACGAGAGTAAAATATAATATAGTTATAAGATAAGCATTAACATAAAAGAAATCGTAAAAATAGCACTAATTAAAATATTGAAAATGTCAGAGCTTAAATGAAGATTATCTTTTAAACTAAATGATCTTAAATAATATAATCATATCAGTATAAGAAATAATTTAAATTTTACATTTTAAAATAGACTGAGGTAGTGATTCTTTACCGAATCCTTAAATTACATTTCTGACTTTGGAACTTTAATATGTAAAGAAAATTCATTCCAAAGCCGAATATATTAATATAACTTTTTTAATTAAAATATCATCGTTTCTTTTCTCGTTTCTTTAAAATTAGATAGAATTTGCATAAACCTTATCAATGAAAAGTAAATATAAGTAGATCCAATTTAAACTGAGGCTAGTAATTATAATATTATTAAATTAAAAAATATTTATACTATACTAGCTTTCCGCCTGCAGCTTCGCTCGCGTGGAGTTCGGTTATATCACGTTTCAGAGAGAACCTTTCAAAAGTCTGGGATAAAAACTATCCTATGTTCTTTCTCAAGGTCAATGTCTGTACCAAATTTCATTAAAATCAGTTCAGTGGTTTAGGCGTGAAAGCGTAACAGACAGACAGGCAAAGTTACTTTCGCATTTATAATACTAGTAGGGATTTCAAACCTATACAAGACAAGTTATATAGGAATTTTTTTGTACCTATATCTTAATATATAGAGTACTTACATACAAATAAAAATTTATTGTTATTCAAATAATACCTGAACTTCCTCGCTGTCTGCTAGCAACATCAGGCCGAATGCTAAAGCTGTAGCTGTTGTATCATGACCCTGGAAAAAATCACTTAATATCTATAAAAAAATTACTATACAAAAATACACATCCAAATTTCATCACTAAATCGATCAAAAACAATATAAATAAGAGAATGAAAGAATTAATATACAAAAAAACTCATTAACATTTCATCAATAAATTAAACTAATATTTTGGGATTCACTACGCGTTTTTAGTTTTGACTATAAAATACATACTCCCGATGTTTCGGCTACTTTACAGCAACCGTGATCACGGGCAGACGAGGTGTGAGTGTCAAAAATAAAAAACGCGTAGTAAATCCGAAAACATTAGTTTCATTTAAATAAGTATTCGCGAAAATCTTAGATCACATTATTTCATCAATAAGTTAACCAAACAATACTTAAACGAGCATTAAGTGATTACCTCAAACATAAACGTATTAACTTCTTCTCTAATTCCCTCTAAATCTATTTCTCCTTTCCTCTCCGCTTCCAATAGTAAATCTAAGAACGCTAATCTCCTTCTCCCACCCTCTTCACTTGCAACACTTTCATATGTTTTCTTCCTCTCCACTATCACGTTATCAGCGAAGGAATGAACGTTCTCCAAGCACTTGGCGAAATTCTTTCCAATGGGCATATTGTAAAAGATCAAGTCACTATGAAGCCACACTGTTGTAAGCCTCTTCATCACAATCTGTCCTATTTCCATGATAGCCTTCTTGTACATCATTTTTTCTGTACTTTTATCAGCATTCAATCTTATACCCATAGCCGTCTCTAAAATGGAAGCATATTTGTTTATCAAGAACTATTGAATCAAGAACCATTGAATATACTTTCCACGTTGTTATAAATATTAATTCCTTTCTTATTATGTTATTGGCTTAGTTTAAAATATAATTTTAATTTTTAAATAACGGAGACTGAACCATTTTTATTATTGAGAGACATTTAATAGCTTTATACCAATACATAAACATACAATTTACATATATAGGACGCTTTTATTTTAAATTTACAAAGAAATTATCTTATGTTGTGCGAGACTTATTAATTAGTTGCTTTCAAAGTAAATTGTTGTTCCTCGTAAGTAAAGTCGCCTAAGTACCTTACTTCACTAAGCCTGTCTCGGTACTAAGGGTAATGTCTAATATTTGCCTTTAAACTAAACGTGGAAAAAATAAAATTGTACCTATTAGAACATAGTAATATCTGCTCATGCCATATATCTATATCTTATACCTTAAAGCTAATGAATTTGTTTGTTTGTTTGAACGCACTAATCTCAGAAACCGCTAGTCCGATTCGAAAAATTCTTTCAATATTAGATAGTATATTTATCGAGCTATGAGTCATTCCTTTTTTTTTAAATAATGGCTTCCTTACTAAAAGTTCACTAATGTAAAAAAAGAAAATTGACCCGAAAAAAAAATCCTTCCACACGAGGTGTACTGCGAAAACTATTGAGTATAGAAAAAATTATATACAATAACAAAAAATATTGGATAACCAAAGGTCTAAATATTGGAGTTATCTCAAAATGTTTTTATTTCTGAAACAATTAAAATGATGTCGCTTTAAACATCTTTAATGTGTACCTTAGTATTAAAAGTCAGTGGTGGCCTAGTGGTTAAAAGGCCCGCCTTTCATACACGAGGGCGCGGATTCAATCCTGGCCCGGGCAAGTACCAATATCATTTTTCCGAGTCATATGTACTTTCTGAGAGACATCACTGATTAATGCATTCCCAGAGAGAGTTTATGTCAAGCAGGCGGCCGGTCGTAAAAACAATTAGCCAAAACTATTCACAACATGGAAGGCAGACCCTGGCTAAAGCTGGGAAATTGCCCGGTAGAAGAAGATTGTGTACGCTAGTATTAATTCTTATCAAAATAAATTACTCCATCTCCAATACAAATACAATATATTTCTAGAACTGTTTGAATTATTCAACTCAAACATTTAATTCAAAAGATATCACGATACTTAATTAACAAACAAGTGTATATCATGTATATCGCGCCTATGATGTGGGCGTACATACCTAAGAAGTGAGGGTCGTAGATCCTTACAGAACAATTGTGTTCAGCGAGCAAAACAAATTGTGCAAACAATCCTTAGAAATACAAGTTATACCACTTTTATTTGACTATTTATTAGTATTTACATATATATTTATATATATAATTCTACTCTACGTGTGTATATCATTGAACTCATCCGATTTGAATGATTTTTTATATACATTTAAAGATGTTTTGTTTCTCAAAATAACCCGGCGTTGACTACGGTATGTATTGTTTTTTACACATTACTCTATGAGAACAACTGTGATTTTCACGCGGAGAAATATCTATACACCTACTGATATTTGATTAAAAGTAAAGAAAATGTAATTATAGAAATAAATGTGAAATTAATATAAACATTTTATGAATATTAATTATTATTTTATGAATATACTTTCTCAATGTATTAAAATAATTCTTTTTTTAAGAATTTATTTAATAAAAAAGTCAAATTGAACAAACAATTCCGTGCAACTCGTTTTTTTATGTACGTAAAATTTCTAATTACATTTCGCTAATGTGACAAAAGGAAGATGCTGAGAGCACTTTAAATACTAACCAATTGGTAGGTGCTCCATTTGAAGTAACGTAATTAAATATATATTTGTACAATGCTTTTTCCTTTCATCTTAAAGCTAATTGCTTTAGAAGCGTTTGAAACATTATTTTTTTTCAAAAATGTACTGTTAATTATATAATTAAAAGTTAAGTAGTAGCCTTTTCCAAAAGAGGGTTGATGTCTGGCAGGCGGCCGGTCGTAAAAACAATTAACCAAAACTATTTACAACATGTAAGGCAGACCCTGGATAAAGCTGGGAAATTGTGAGGTAGATGAAGTTAAGTAGTAGCATCCGCCTCATTTTCTACCAAGATTAATCCACAAAGAATATATGTGTAGTATAAGTTGGCATCGTCACAGTACGTAGTGAATGTAAACAGTTTTTCTTTCTTAAAAGTGGCACATCACAATATTAACGTAGGTTTGTGGTATTATAAACGAAAAATTATTCATATGGGTCCAAATTTAAAATAAACATTCGGTAAGTACGTTATATTAAAAGTAACTAAACATTAGATAAAGTATATTAAAAATAACTAATTATTTTAACAAACCAATTGTGTTCAATATTAAGTCTATATTGATTTCCTAACTAAATTCTCTTATAAGCTTAACTAGCCAGTCAAATAATCTTTTCTTTTTTATCATCATCAGTCTATCAGAGCCCACTGCTGAGTAAAGGCCTATTCCCACATAGAGAAGTTTAGACCATTATCACCACGCTTGCTCAAAGCGGATAGCGATCTCAAACTTATAATTTGAAATTCTGTAACTCTCAATCATGACTACTGTTAATATTTACCTCATTGAAAAGTTTAGTAATGTTTAACTTTTATAACTTTTGGTTGAATCTAAGACTAGTAAGTTGAAAATTCAACTTAATTAATCATGTAATATTAGAATTTATTTAGACGTCACTAAAAAAACAAAATACACGAATTTTTATTATTTGATTTGTCCTTTGATATACAAAAAATAGATAAAAAATATATAGCTTAAGAAAATATAAGGATATTTTTAATTCATAATAATAAAAATTAATAGTTTAATTGTATTAATATAAAATTTGAAAATATCACGAAGCTTTGTAATTTACAACTTTATACGTACGTTGTAAAATAGTATGCAAACAAAGTTAACATAATGACTTTTTTCGTGTTTTCTTTATTTTAATATAATTTTCCCATTCTTAATATTTATTACATAAAATCCGAATTAACACATTTAAATTATAATAATGATATTAATTCAAATTAAAACTTACCACATATAATATAAAGTGTAAAATCGCTCATGATAGCCATAGTGTCAACAACATTTGACTCCTGCAGTTTTTTCCTGAGCATTGTCGTCAGATTCCTACTTTGCTCTTCAAATACCTTTACGAATCCCTTTAAAATGTCGAAATGGAATGTCGGTGTCAGGATTTTTCTCCGTTTCTGCCATTTACTGCCTGAAATCTTTTATATCTTTTACGAGTGTTTGTTTTTAAATACAGAATGAATTTTCTTTTCAAAGATACTCAAAGGTTCTCTCAATTTGTTACTTCACTTAATTCTAGTATATTTAATTTTATCGGCTTACAAATTATATTATTGAGAAATATAAATAATATATATATATAAAAATAGGAGAATGATCAATTTATATATTTCAATTTAGTTTTTGATACTATTGTAAATATATTTACGAAAAAAATTGCTTTAAAAATTACAACGAATACTATTTAGCGATGTTTAGTTCAAAGGTAATTTGTTATAAATATCTAATACCTACCTTTACTAATAAGAAGTCCAGTTCCCAACCACGGTTCTATAAACGTATAAGGTTTATTCTTCTTGATATTTTTCGAATGTGTTAGAACAATCTAGAAACAATACATTCAAATAACAGTGCGTAATAAACGAAGTAACAAAGGAGTTATAATTCCATCGTTTATATCTTCATTTAATTATTATAAGAACAAAAAACTATAAGATGTACCTATCTATTGTTTGTTAGGTAAATTATAACGATCAAGTTATCAGCGGAGGTCAAAAGTCAGAGAATAGTTATCTTCAATAATATAGAATACTTGTGGAATAAATTTTAAGAAGACAAAAACTTAACGAAAATTTTATAAATTAATTATTATTGAAGTTTCATATTATTTGACAACTATTACAACGAATGAAGATAAAACGAAGAAATGGTGAGTGAGTGAATGAATGAATATAACTATATATGTATATAGCAGTAAAAATGTGAAGAAAATAATTTGAACACATTGACAGTTAATTACTAATCTATAAATTTTAATTATTAACACCTAACCAATATTCACAAAGCTTTCCCAAATGCAATACTGAGAAAGTTTAAAAGTTATCAAGGAAAATCTTATTTAAAGTATTAAAAACGATCTCAAAACAATTCTATTTATTTGTTATATAATCATACTTAATTAAGAATTTTAAGGTATACAATAAACTAAATACATTCACAGCTTAAGATGATTTATACTCAAATATACACATATGCATGCCTCATTGGAAAGATTCTTTACTTCACGTAAACTGTTGGTACTTAATAATCATCGCACTTAATACTGAGAACTAATCAAACGACAAATAATCTTAGTGATTGCCAAGAGACGTAATTCTAATAAGTACTCACCTCAATATCCTCTACGTTGTAAACATGAAGAATATAACGATGCATTGCCTTAATAACAAGACGATTTCCATATTTCTTTGGCAGCTCAACCAACATTTTGAAAAGTTCGCCTAAAATGATTTTTTTAATAAAACAAAAGCAATTCAAGCACCAACTCTTACGATAATAACTTTATACAATGTTATTTCGGAATTATTAATAACTAAATTTTCAAGTTTCTGATTTCTTACATAGTAACTGCATGTCATAAAATTAGCTAATAACCGCGACTTTTCCGCTTGTTTTATATATATAAAAAATATATGTGCAAAAAAAGTAGGTACATATAAAGGTGCTGTTCCAAAAAACTTATAATTAATGAAGATATTGTAATAATATTAAATTCTAGAATAGTTCCTAGGTTCTAAGAAGTAAAAAAATTTTTGAAATTTATTTCAGAGTTTTGCGTAATGTAACTGCAATCATTCTTTTTATGTAGATAAAACCAAAATAATAAAAAGGATGATAAGACAAAATTTATATATTTAAAAATAAACAAACATTTTATAATTAATTCTATTAATATTTTTGACCTGTCAAGGTTTTTTTGTCTGTGGTTTTTACCAAGGTTTTTATATTGATGATATTAAAATTTTTAGGAAACGAAATATAAAAAAACTAAATAGTATTTATGTTGTTATTACTCATTTTGCAGATAATAAGTGCGAAATAATTTCATATCATTTACTCAGTAATAACAAATGATAACAAAGTTTTGATATATATTTTTATTTATTTTAAATCGTTATTTTGGATGTATACTCTATGCAGTTGCCTTTTTATGTGTTGCCAGAAAAAAGTCATATAATTCATTTAAAAAATATTACGATCTAAATAATATAGCATAGCTTTATCTGGGACGGCCATGAAATAAAACACGTTTCAAATGAGTAAACGTACAAAGATCAGGTGTTATTATTATTTAATTAATAATTACGTATTCATGTTTGATTATATGAAAATATTGTCTAAATCACGCCCGGCAGATTAGAATTAAACTTACTATGAGATTTTCCGAGGAATATGAAGACTGATCCAAATATTGGTGTTCTCGGAGGTCCAGGGAGATGTTCCAGATCATTGGGCTCCTGTTTCATAAGTCTCCACACCACCACACAGACCAGCAACCCAAGGACAATCGGCCACAACATCTTTGTATTTACAAATTACCATACAAATCTAGGTATCTGAAAACATAATTACATGACTATTTAATGCATAATATTCAGTCTTCTTGTTTATTAAGTCTGTTATCTAATCTTTTCGAGAGTAAAGTCATAAAATAGATATTTATTTCTATTGTTTAAATCACGTTTTCAGGATAATTATAATATTTATTGACATCAATAACAGATCTTGCATGTGATGGTGAGTGCTATGTAAATACTGACATTTAAGGGTATCATAACTATCATATTGTATTATAGTATTAAGCCAAATTAGGTATAAGGTTGGGTAAGTATAATTTTAATTTGGACAACGAAATTTGGCTGGAAGATTTTAGTACCAATGTTAAAGAAGCAAAAAGGATTTAAATAGCCACTCTAATCACCCAGTTAATCTTTTTTTGCTACTTGGTACAAGACGGGACAAGAATGTCTAAATAGGAATTAACATTATTTAATAAGAATCAAAGAAACTTCCTTTCGAATTTTTTATGCAATATAATTTAATGTAAACTTTACCCAATATTAATAATTTTATACAAGTTTGTTAAACTTATTAAAGGTCTTATTTTTTGAATACGAATATATAAAAGTACTAAAGAATAAAGGTATACATTGTCTCCGTGTCTGTATTGACTTTCGTAAGAGAGTATTTGACAAATATCGTACATGACAAATGCATTAATATGAAGGAAATTTCATAGCGTTTACCAAGAGTAGTTTCTAGAATTAGTCATTAGTCGTATTATATGAGTAGAGTATGTTTAAAACTTCGTGGCTTCGTATCCTTTTTAAAGAAAAAATAACGTGAAATTTAAAATAGACAAACTCCTTTATTCCATTCGACAAACTCCTTAGTATTTCCTCCACACAATGCTTGAAATTATTAGTCGTCTTACAAAAAAAAATGACATTGGCATAATATTCCGCAATTCCAACGCTAATGAAGCCATAGCATTAAAAAAAAAGACAAAATTTATTTGGCAAGACATGTGCAAAAAGAATTTTTTTATACGTATGCAATAATTTTAATTAAGCTTTCCACACACTGCCAGTATATACCACACATAATACATGCAATATGTCAAATAATGAATCCCCAGTGTGTATTACCCCTAAATGTCAAACGTAATGACATTTCTATTCTAGTAATAGTGTTGAATTTGAAATCATCTATATATTGTCGAATATCGATAGTTCGGTGATATTTTATTATAGATTAATATACGTAGTTTCTGGTTTTATCGAACAACAAACCTTAATTAGAAAAAAATTACGAACCACGTTTACCACTAATATGAAAAATATATCTTTCTATCTAAAAAACAAATTCCATTTCTCAGCAGCTACATAATAAGATATTAAGAAAAGGGAATGAAGCACTAAATTATAATGATTCTTTCCCAGATAGTGCATTATCTATTATTTAGACAGTCAATCATATGCTTAGAATCCATACGCGATATACAAAACTATGTTTAACCTGTAAAAACGAAGCAAAAGTCTATCCAAATTTCCTACATCGTCACAAGGAGATCAAAATTTTAATAATACCATAAGGAATAAGGTGGCACTTCACTTGGCGTTGCGTATTCGCCGCTTTTGTCTAAATGTTTGTGCGTAGTCCAAATAGGGCAAACACGACATCCACACTTGGCATGTCACCAACACGTCTTTACGCGTTTTCGCTTATTTGTGTATGTGTCTTATTTGTGCAAATATATCAAATGACGACGAATAAATCGTCCACACATGGTCTTTATGGCCGAACACAACAAATAAAAGCCAAGTGACGTGTCACCTTTACTGAAAACGCGTAGACGTAAATTCTCTTCAAAAAGTTTTAAATACTAAAAATAACATTATATTAAAAGATAAAACTCAATTTCATAAGAATTTTTATAATTGTGTCAAGTATAGCGTCAATTACACTACACGGATAAAAGAATTACGTATAATTTGAGCATTTTCATTGTTATTATCGAACAAAATAATTAAACATATACACGTGACAATAACCTGTTATCAAAGAGAACTTAACATACTTATGAGAAATTACTTAATATAAGGAAGGGTTGCCAATATCGGTGAAGAATTATTAAACGGGATTATTTCTTTAGCTTTGTTTCATAAATATATGTTATAGATGATTATATACTATTGAATTTGTATTTTTTTGATAACAGCTTCGATTTACGTTTTTTAATTATCTTAAGATTGTGTTTTCCTGTGATTTTTAATTTTTAGTTGATAATTGAGATTTATATTAATTTGCCTTTTATAATCATTTATATCTGTATATAAAAATCATTTATTTAGAGCAAAATTATCAAAATTTGTTAGATATACTTATCCACAAATAATGTTTAGCTTAAAAAGCGCATTTATTTATTCCTTTTCGAATAAAAACCCACGCCGTCAAGGTCAACTTCGTGATATTATAACAAATATGATTATTCTTGTAATTTAACTATTCACAGAACATCTTTAACATTTTTATAAATACCAAACTACTTAGAATTAAATAGAAACAAAACAATTTTAAACATCACCTTATTAAGCATGAAGGTTTTAATAGTTTTGTATACTTTCTAGATTATACAAAAACTAAAACTTTAATTAAAATTTTATTTAAATTTTAGTGTTGCCATCTAAAAGATAGTGTTACCAAATTTCACTAAATGTCTTTATCATTTCATTTGCATGTTCAAGATATTAAAAAAAAGTAAAATTGCGGCCACGCGATGAACGATACAATGAGTTGCTTTTATCAAAATTTTATGTTCAATATAACTAAATTAATTTAAAATATTCAACTTACATTATAATTTACATTTGAAGTATTTCATATATTGTTATTTTCTTACAAAACTAAACAATTAAATTTTTTATCGTGGCACTAATTACGGGAAAACAAGACAAGTAACTTGTGTAACTCAAGAATACAACGAATTATGAAATATATAAAACCTATATTCAGTTTATTTAAGGAGAATTTTTTGAAACGTTCATAATAAAAAATTAATCAGCATAATTAATTAGATAAATTAAACTTTTATTAAAATAATAAAAATATACTTTTTTATTGCATACTGTTTATAAGTATAAGAACGTCGTTTTTTTTAAATAAAAAGATGTGGTAAAGATAATTTATACAAACTCTCTTTACTCAGAGAATCTAAATATCTGAAATTAAATCCAAATTTAATGAATAATAGTCAAACACAGATAATATAAAACATAGTTATTTTTTACATTTAAATTATTTAAACTATTCGGCCAGTGACGAAATGTCAAATTTTTGTCATATAATATATTTTATATATTTTAATTGTAATTATTTTAGCTAAGGCGTTGTTTAAAATGGTTTTTAAAGTTTAAACTTATCTATATATACTTTTTTGCAATGTTAAATTAAATTACAATCTCCTTATAACTTACAATAACTAATTAAAATTATTTAATTATTATTATTGAACATTTATATTTTCTGCTTTAACAACTTTTTGTAGGACAGATTATAAACAGTATAAGTGAAAAAATAGTATCCATTTTACATATATATAATTTCATTTATACAACAGTAAATAATCATACTTGCATTTGCAATAACAAAACGTGTTACAAATTCTTCATATTTATCATAGTTTAATTTTATCTAAATCGAATACTCGATAAAACCTAATTAATTAAAAACTTTGATGTAATTATTTTATCAGGTTATCACACTTATCTGTTCTATAATACGAACAAATTATAAGTATTTAATAAAACACAAAATATACTAATCTTTAGTTTCTTCACAATATTTCTAAATAAAAACTCTAAATTTAAGCCCAAGCGTTTACATTAACTTTTGTACATGTCGTTTTTAATATTGGATATTTTACTTTTGTCTTTTACCTACTTATAAAGGTTCCCTTTATAGAATATAGCTATGACTGTTATGTGGTATTCTACTTAAATATTATTCTCCAACTATATTTAATTAGGTACCATCACCAACTTGGAAATTAGTAGTAATGATAATGAAACACTTCGCAAATTCCAAAGTCACATCCTGACAAGTTGACAAAGGTTCGGTTGTCTTAACGAGGGGTCAATAGGGACGGGACGGGAATACCAGAGTGACAATAGTTGAGAATATTCTGCCAACGTTTTTTTTTTAACAAAGACTACTTCCATCAAAATAAAATTAATATTTTCGGATTACTATACGTTGTTTTTATTTTAAAACTACATACTCCCACATTTCGGTTACTTTAAAGCAATAGACGAGATTCTCGTCTGCCCGTGATAACGTTATTCCGAAAATGTGTATCACTTTAAATGAATACTCGCAAAATCTTAGATCTCATTATGCTACCATCACCGATTGCCAGAAAACCATAGATGTAGACATCTCTTTATCAAGCTCGAATCTATACTAATATTATAAAGCTGAGGAGTTTGTTTGTTTGTTTGTTTGTTTGTTTGAAAGCGCTAATCTCCGAAACTACTGGTTCGAATTGAATAATTCTTTTTGTGTTGGATAGTCCAGTTATCGAGGAAGGCTGTGGGCTATATAAGATCACGCTACGACCAATAGGAGCAAAGATAAATGTGTAAAAAACGGGAGAAATTATTTCATCTTTGAAGCCTTCCGTTGCGTGCGCCGTGAAAACGGTTTTCACGGATACACAATATTCTTTAATACGTATTTAGATACACAAAAAATATGTATTAAAGAATAATAGCTTTTTTGATGATCTAAAAAACAGTCTGCGACAGTATATGTCTATCTTTTAAGATTAATTCACAAAAACCGTTTTTATGTTACCTAATTTGGTCGAAATAATTTGTTTAAGTTGTGTCAACATAATAATATTAATCTTTATTCAAATAAACAAATAAATATGTTGTTGGTTAAGAGTACTTCATTGTGAATAAAAAAAACATAGGTTTTATCCTGAAAATTCTACGGGAACTCGACCATTCCGAAAACCCCGCAAGAACGGGAGATATGTGGGAAGAACCAAAAATCTGCCGAAAGTCACTATTCCACGCGGACGAAGTCGCGGCAAAAGTTAGTCTAATATAATAAAGCAAAACGAAAATATGATTTACTCAACTTATAATCGATATTTCGTCAAGTTCCTTTGTATATTTTCAATATTCAATTTTAAAGCATGTTAAACTGTACAACTATATTTAAGATACAATGATTGCAATAAAAAAAAATCTAATTAGCTAAACTAAATAAATATATAAACATATTTTATACAGAAAATATTTAGTACCGCTAAGTTGTAAGGAAACTTAGAAAATAGAGCCGAAATGTGTTTGTATAGAATAATTTATATTTTAAAAAAATACATGATAATTAAAATGTAAACCAAACAAAAACACACAAAATAAAATCTGTTAAAATGATAAGTTATCACTTATCACCAAAATATATTCTATAACAATATATAAAAAATATATATAATCTATATTTTTACTGCAATCACATTGGACCATGATTTGAAATATTTCAAAGAAAGAAATGCTAAAATAGATTATCTGTTTGACAAGTGTAAAGTGTTGTTTAATCACAAGTTATATTACTTGCGATTATATTATGTTCACGAAACTAGAATTAAATTTACAATATTAAAGAACTAGTTTTCGACATCTAATATACAACGCACAAAAAATATTAAAATTTCCGAACGTTTCATGCCAATTACAAAGGTGCGAAATACGATGAAGTTACAACTAAAAAGAAGTTTTATACTTCTATTCATTTAAATCAGTTACACAAGTATGTATATATATTATAATAATTCAAGATAATTAACAAAATTACAGCTACATATGATAATAAATATTGATTGTGACTAAATAATGAATCTATAAGTTAACCTCGTTGACGTAAAATAGTGAAGAATGTTTTAAAAGAAATAAAACAATCAACTTACTGTCAAAAGTTATCCAAAGAACAGCGAGGTCTATTATAATAAATACATATTAATTTTAGTTAAACAAACTATACGAGTTAAAACAGCGGAATATAAATAAGTACTGAGTGATATAGTCATTTATCAACTTGAGATACAAGTTCGTTTACACGGGACGGTACGTAAACGACACGACTTACGATATTTATTACGACTAAAACATTTTAAAACTTTAACTAGTTATATCACACAACTTCGTCTGTTCATAGCTTTACTTGTATAATTTTACAAGTGAATGCTAATCAAAATAAATAATAAAACTACATCGCATATGTATTGTATGCTTTTTATATTAGTGCAAATTTACGATCTTTTATATATATGAATTTCTTGTTATAAACAGGTTTTGTTTTTATCCTTCGACTTTAATCCTTTTTAATGATGCATCACATGATGAAAATTATCTTATACATGTTATAGCATAACTACATTTAATATAAAGTATAATAATAATTGAACTAACGTAATAACTTTCAATTAAATCCTATTCACACACAAGGAACAACTACAGCGAACTTAATTTGTTGTTATGACGCGCTTCGTGTGAATAACGCCTTAAGTTACTTGTAGTTGATAACAATAGAATTTTTTACATTACCTTAATTTGGGGCCTTAGACCCAAAAATATATTAACATATACATGGAAATCATATTTAGACTTAACAAATATTTCAATTGTTGTATAAAGATTTTCAAATTTACAATATAGATATGCAACCTCCTTGGAGTTTAAAAACTAAATCATTTCATAAAAAAGATTCCAAAGAATAGTTACCGATTCATAATTTAAGATAGGTATATGTAAATAAAAACATCTTTCTTTCAACAATATATTGCAATACGTACTACTATGTACTACGAATAATAATTCGTAGTATACAATGTACTAATCGTTAGTTTAAGGATCGGGTGGAGCGTAAGACAATCCCAAATTCTTCAACTCGCAATCCTCTTCCAAGAAATCTCTCATAAGAAGTTTCCTTAACGCCGCCCGACGAACCTGTGAAAGTAAAATGTTTATACAACTAACTGTAAAAGTTAAATTGAGTTATCCAGATTAACAAACTTTAATACAGTTATTTCTGACAGTTATAGCATTATAACTTGTGTAACGACAAACTTAAATTACGTGACGTAAAAATAAAACATTAAAGAAGGCAACACGTGCTAATATCCTTTTAATTTTATTAAATTAAATATAAACTTATTTTGAAGATGAAATAATGAATAGATAATGAAATATAACCATAATAATTAAAGTAACATTTTGTTCAGTATCCATTACTGAAAATTAATTCAGTTTTCACTGAACTCATTTCTAGCACTGAGTGACTCCAATCAGATTAATCTTATCTTTCCAAAAAGATTTTTCGTTAAAGGAACTCCTTGTAAAGGGAATCTCGATTAAATTACTTACGACGTTTAAATGTCCTGAAAACATCCTTACGGCTTTTTTTACTGAATATTACAAGTTTTAGCTGATGGACCCATTATAAAGCAAATATTAGGACAAATTAATCTATTTGCAATGTCAATTTTAACACCTTAAAGTAAATATTTATTATTGATACCCAACTTTAAAGTTGGTAGTTAAAACTATTCTCCCAACAAACGGGGAAATATTTAATAGCGGACAACATTTATTGTAGGCAAAATGGCGGCTATAGTGAATATGTCAAACGGAATAATATATAAGACGAAGGAGCGTTTCACAAATAGCACGTACTTCAAACAATCTTCCTTACATTATCTGTCAATTAGATAAATATAAGAAAAGGTTCTATAAACATATTCGACGGGTTTACTTACGCCATACCATACAAGCTTATCTACAAAACTACCAAAAAGATTTCGTATTTAATTGAGTTATATTCTTTCACCCTCAAAAATATAAATATTATATATTTAAATGTGGGTTCATGTAAGTATTTTCCACTTCCAAGTATTCCAGTTACGCTTAGAATAAAACTAGCGTCAACAATTTTAATCATAATCAAATTATCGTGTTTCACTTTCGGAGGTTGACTCACCAAAGTGTAGGTACAATAAGTCCTAATCTTAGGCTATATACGGCTGTTACTTTTCTGATACCATTGGACTTTCATGCTGTAGAGCATCCAGATCTACGTTTATTTTAAAACGCTCTCTAATCTAGCAAAATTCTCCACCAATCGCTTACTAATCACCTGAAACTAAATCAATTTCCACTTCAAGATGAAAATTCCGCTAGCATAGTTTCGTACTTTAGTATATAGAACTTTTCGATTTACACTGAGATAGTGGATTCTCCGCCCACGACTTCACTTCAACTTCCAAAGGGTAGAACGTCAGTCAAACTTTATCCAGTCGAAAATATAAAAAAACTTCAAAGTATAACAGACTCAATAGTTCACAGTGATCTTGAATTTATGTCTAATTTATATCATTAAACCCCTTTTAATTTATATCATGAAATTTTAAAGTAAAAACCCTTTTATTTTGTGTCTACACTGCAGCAATGAAGAATAAGAATATGTGTTACAAGTGGCGCAATCTGTGCCTTACTATAATCCTTAGAATTATTTTTTATACTGATTATAATTAATTATAATAATGAACCATTGTAATTTTGTGATGGCAACATTTAAGTGTCAATCTGTATTTGAAAAAACTATACATACTGGCTTCAGCATCGATATATACTAATGGACATGCCGTACGCGTATAATCTGCAGTAATTTTTTGGTTTGAAGAGAGAGAGATGGCCTATGCTTTCGGTCTAGCACTATCTCTTTCCTCATATATGTTTGGCGCTCAGTTTTTATGACAAGCACGGCATATAAATTTGAGAGAGATGAAGATAGACCGAAACTTCTTTTCCTCTCTTTCTTTCGAAGTATCACAGTTGTCATCTGTAAGGCATGTCGATTAGTATATGTCGATGGGCTTCAGAGTTCAGCCATTTTGTTAGACATTACTAATTACTGGAAGTAACGCTAAACATTGAAACACAAATCTAAAATTGTATCTCGAACATATGTTTTTAATTAAAGAGCTCTTTGAACTATTGTGTCTAAAGCCATTGTCATGAAATAAAAAATACAACGCCAACGAAATTGCGTCTAACAGCTATTCCAAAATATGAAGCGACTCAAGTGTAAATAATCCGTCCAATACTCAGCTGTGCGGCGTTTATTCAATTGATTTAACTTGTAAATCGCTTATCGAACGACGGTTTTATAAACGAGCTAACCTCCTACGGACTAAAAGAGGTAACTCGATTTAAAAACTGTTTTTTAATATCCGAAACAGTTAAGGTCGAAATTGCTTTTATAAAATCTATTTTATATTGCTTTACTATAGGAAATTATTTATATTGTAGTGCCATTTAGTAATTTCCATGTGTATTTCATATGAAAACTTGTTATAATAAATCCTCCTTAAAACATTTCAGAAATCTGAATTATTAATGCAAATAATGCAATGAATGTCACTTTTGTTGACATTGTCATACTTATCACATCGCGTTTTTATATTTTCTTTATATTGTCAATATTACATTAAAGTATTCTTCTCATTATATAAGAACAAAGTTTTGATTACGTCTACAATAACATACAATTATTTCTTTTTTCTATTATCTTCAATCAATTGTCAAATTTTGAATGTGCATTGTCAATACCACAGGGATGCCATAAAAATACCTAATATCAAAAACAACACTAAAAAACGTCAAGCGTTGTTAAAAAAAAAAAAGACATATAGATTACGAAATTTAAAACAAGTAAAAATATGGAATTGAAATCACCTGACCAGTGTCGCTATTTACAAAAAAAAAAAGAAAAAAGAAAAAAAAATCAGTAATCTATTAATCTCACAGCCAATGTCTGCCATTTCGCCTGACGTAGTTCCTCCCGTATAAACATCATTTCCGGTCTCAGGTCACGATGAGCCTGGGGGTCCATGTTGATCTTCAACTTCGGGTCTATACCCGCCAATTGCTGGTCACTGATAGTTAAAAATATAAGAACATAATTACTAAACTATGATAATTTCATTTAAAAGAAACTAACATTTTTCGGATATACTACGCGACTTTATTTTTGATAAAAACTAAATACTACATAGAAGTAGCAGAAACTAGTAGTAAGTAGTTTTTATCAAAATCAAAGTCGAATAAAACTGGCGAAAATCTTAAAACTCATTCTGATAATTTATTACTTGTTTGGTACCCTAAAGTGGACCTAAATTGTACTATTTTTTTTTACTTACAAATGTGCCCCCACATCTGCTTCCAGTATTCCTGCTTCTTCAATAGATTCTGGATCCACATCATCTTCATCCTTATCTTGAGACATCTTTTATATCTTCTATTAAATATATTTGTACTATAATATTTTTTTCCCTATGTTTGATAGAAAGTTACGTGACAAGTCTCCTATATATGAGGATTTGGTGTTTTTTTTTAATTAAAAAATATACACATTCCAACCAGTTATAAAATATATTTTTTATGTTATAAAATAAATTATTATAAAAAATTCCTATGCTGTTCAAAAAATTACCAATGCAAAAGGGTACTTTAATTACAACAAACAAAGACACACCGCCAGGACATTTTATATAAATATCACATATGAGGCAGAATAATCTAAACCACATTATTACGTTTTATACCCTTGTATTTATTTAAAAAAAAGTAACGTATCCTTACATAACTTTTATGTAAAATATTCCTACACTACAAAGTACAATCCATCTAGAAATATTTTGTTTCATTAAAAATAATTTGTTTCTTCTTAAATAATATAGTAGGAAATGAAATTTTAATTTCTCTATTTTAAATAAATTTAACGTAAAATCAGAAACTTTCATTAGAGTATTTGGTTATAATAAAGAAAGAATATTTCTTCAAATTTTTCTATGTAGCTAAAGCAGAGGTTATTTAAATGCAGCAATTATTTCAATAATAGATAGGGAAAGTTATAAAAATCAGTAGCTTAAAAAGAAACAATACTAATAAAAGACAAAATTGTTTTAGAGAATTGCTGTCTCTTTAGCAAGTAAAGCCATAAGCTCAAAACTATTATACCTAATTATAGTATAAAGGTAATCGAATTTCTTCTTCTCTTACCATTTCATTAATATAAAACTTTGATAAATCTTGATGAAAGAAGCGTAATATCTGTTTTACAAATATTCCTTGACGATTGAAGTAGATTGTAGAATTCGAAAGACTATAAAATCGAGCATAATTAATAACACTGACATCTTTTATTTAAATAGAGAAATACTTACAAACGAATGTTTTGCAACTAGTCATTGCAAAAGATACTATGTTGCAATATCAAACATAACTATATTTATTTGCTATTATTGTTACATATGACTAATACATATAATGAATATACGCCCAAAATAATTAACAAAATTAATGATAATCTGTAACGTCACGTGTAAACAGAATTTCTTTAGTCTGTGGGAAAAGGGTGACTGAACTGCCTCATTGTTATTTATTGCATTTAAGTCTAATAATACATTAATTAGCCGTTTTAAGGGTACAGTGAGTGCAATAACATACATAACAAGCCGTGACAGCCATGCCGAAGTGAGTAATATCAAAGGTGTGGCGGCTTCGTTCGGGCGTTGTTTCCTAAAGTGACTTTTGTGTTACGAAAAAATATTTCTACTATCACGTCGCAAGATGACCGAGTACAAACTAGTGGTTGTAGGTGCTGGTGGCGTCGGTAAATCCGCATTGACTATACAATTGATACAAAATCATTTCGTTGACGAATACGATCCGACTATCGAGGATTCCTATAGGAAGCAGGTAGTGATTGACGGTGAGACTTGCTTGTTGGACATTCTTGATACGGCTGGTCAAGAAGAGTATTCCGCTATGAGAGATCAGTATATGCGAACTGGGGAGGGTTTCTTGTTAGTCTTTGCTGTGAATAGTGCCAAGAGTTTTGAGGACATAGGGTCTTATAGGGAGCAGATAAAAAGAGTGAAGGATGCAGAGGAAGTTCCCATGGTATTGGTTGGTAACAAGTGTGATCTCCAGGCTTGGGCTGTGGACATGACACAGGCGCGAGAAGTAAGTCTTCCACTGTTATATAACTTAAAAAACATTATTAGTCTCTCCAAATGACTATAAATCATAACTCAAACATTTAATACACAACCTGTTGAATACAAGTAATATATTGATCGAACTTATGGTATTATAAACTGCTTTGAGTCTAAATGATAAATTAAATTAAATTTGCCATATATATCATTATATTGTATTGTTTGTTTGTTTGTATTGGTGTTGGGAGTAAGTTATATAAAATACTAATGAAAGACTAACAGAAACATAGTATATTAAAAAAATATATTTTTATATAGTAAACAATTGCTGCATTGACCATATTGAGGTCTTAAAATATCTTAATTCTAAGAATTAATACTTCAATTATAGTTTTTCAACTTTTTAATTATAGTTTTTCAACTTTTTATAACTTTAAGTATTTAAATCCCCTTTTTTTAGTTTAACTTAGTTAATTAAAATGTATTGAATTTTCTATTATTATTATTATATAATTAGGACAAACTTATAATTAAAACTGAAATGCTTATCTCAAAGTATTTATGATACTTAAATCATAAAGATATTTTTCTTCTGTCCGTGTTTGTTCTAGTTAAACTCTAAATCAAGTTGTGAGGGTCATGTCATAAGGAGTAACTTAGCCTAATTTTTAACCGATTTCAAAAGTAGTAAGTTCTCAGCTGGATGTATGTTTGTTCATTATTACTATATTAAGTATGGATGATTTGGGAAATTATTAGTTTTTAATTGAAAGAACATTATCCTAAGGTAGTTTAGTTTTGTTACTTTGTCACCAAAAGTTCTGAGGAAATCTAATGAAAATTCTTAAAGGTGATATATAATAACACATATATCTAAGAGGCTTCTACAGGTTGGCAAAGTCACAGGCGACAACTACTATGAAATCAATTTAAGAAATGTCAAAACATTAACCATTTGATTGAATTGATATTGTTCGTTATAATATATGAAAACTTGGTTATAATTTATACATCCTATCATAAATAGAATTAATGTTATAATTGTGAAATTGTCATATACAATATACAAAAGAAAATATCGAAATACTAGATAAATAACATAAAATTAGTTCTTCTTCCTCAACTTGTAAAATAAACACAAATATGCCACATAATAAGTACTATACAAATATGTTCTATAAATAATTTTGTTTATAACATTATTTAATACAGTTTTCCTAGTATGTCATTAAATACATTAATCATGTAGGAACTATAAACAAATGACAAATTTGTATGTATTTATTAAATATATGTGATTCAAGAGGATATGAAAAATATTCCTCCATTAATAGTAATACTTACTGAATACAGAAACAGAGACGAAACCTTTTAGCATTCAATGGATTCACCGTGCAGGTGGGTCCATCGTAGTGAGAGGAGCTTCAACAGTGTCTGGGACTTGCAACCCAGGTGTAGGTTTAAGGGACTCCTATCTTATGCGCATTAAATGCTCACCTCCACTGTCCAAGCTCCTCTCTCTACCTAACCAAATTTGAAAATAATTATCAATACATTGTAGTAACTGATTTAAAAGGATTTTAATATGGACTTATGGTTTCTACTTTATGTATTGCAATTTTGTTAAATATGTATCTCATAAGATGAGTACATTAAAAATTTATGCTAGACAAAATAGAATTTAAAAAACCCAATTACAGCCTAGAAAACAAGTGTTAACCTATAATATAGGTCAATTGTATGATGAGACAAACAAGTTAAACATATTTTATAACAGATCGCAAAATGTATATTTTCAGGTGGCGCGAAGTTACGGAGTACCGTTTGTTGAGACATCAGCCAAAACAAGAATGGGCGTTGACGATGCATTCTACACTCTAGTCCGGGAAATACGCAAAGACAAGGAAAGCCGCGGCAAAAAGTACAGGCGGGGTACGAAGCTAGGCTCCCGGCGTACAAAATGTACGCTTATCTAATAACTATTATTGATAGTCATTATGTATAATGATTTTCAATGTGGGCTTTGAGAGACGTTATCCGATGTTCATTAATTCTCCGGCATTATACAGTCTGACGCATTTTGATAGTAATCGTGCCATTATTTAGTTCTTTGTCTCAAATATATCTGACATTAAACATCACGTGACCTTTGTATCGTATTGCCAATAATAAAAATATAAATTGTTTCGCATATTTTTATACATATTCAATGTAAAATATATTATGATCTTTTTTTAAACAAAATATCCTAGACTTAAGCTTTATGCCGTTGTCATTGACTAGGTAGAATTGTAATGGATTCTGTAGCATTAAGAATTGTTGAACATGCACGTATTCCACTCGGGTACATGTTGGCTGAAAAACTTTAAATACAGAGCCTTACATTAAGATATTATATTTAAAAAAAAACTATAATCAGATTTTACAACCAGTCTGCCAAAAGTATTTTCAACTGATATATGAATAGATGAAAAATATTATTACTTGTACAATTTTTAATGATTTAATTTACATTTTATATAATTATTTTTGTGTCATGGATGTAGTATAGGTGGGTGCTAAAGATATGGTTGTGCTCATACTTTTTGTTTCAGCACATTTTTTTTATGTTCAATAAACCCAAAAAAGGTTTTATATAACTCAATTAATCTTGAGAATCAGTCTTTTTCAAATAAACTTAATCTTTATTAAACTTGTTTATTGATTAAAATGCTATTTCAGGTATTATAACAGTGTATATATATTAATTTCTTTTAATGATATGTATTCTCTGTGAGGGCATTTGTGGGTAAATGGTATTGTATCAAATTAATTGTGCTCTTCTTATTTAGAAAAATAAAAAATAAGCAGAATTAAACACTACTATCAACTATCATGAATTTTTTATCGATATATTTATTATTTGAATTAAATATTGTTAGGAATTTAATATGTTGTTTATAAGTAATACAAGTTAATATTAAATATGAGAGATTTTTTCAAATATTCTAATAATAATTCAATTTAGATAAATTCAAAAACATCATCTTAGATAAATTTTATATGTAATATAGCTTCCTAACTATAGTATATGGAAAATGTGCAAATGATATGAATTCATTATTTAGTAATGGTGTATTAAATAAAGGTGGCACTTCACTTGGCGTTTATTCCTTGTGTTCGACCAAATAAGACCATGTCTGGACGATTTATTCGTCTTCATTTGACATACTTGCACAAATAAGACACATACACAAATAAGTGAAAACGCGTTAAGACTTGTTGTTGGCATGCCAAGTGTGGATGTCGTGTTTGCGCTATTTGGACTACGTACAAATATTTAGACAAATGCGGCGAATACGCAATTCCAAGTGAAGTGCCACTTTAATTCTATAAATTTTACATTTATCTCTTTTTTTAACTAATACCAAATGATTTTATTTTTATGACACTGAAATAGGTACAATGATAACAAAACGAATTGTTTTTTATACAATTATTTTTTTTATAATTTTGTCAACATTTCTTTAGGTTAAGTTATTGTTCTAGTGTTATGTATTAAGTTTAGTAATTTCGTGTAATGTACTTTGTGTAAGCACAGACAGATGAGTTATCTTATTATTACAATTAATTGTCATCTGTGCAGCTATGAAGTGTAAAACGATTATTTTGCAGCTATTGTAATTTTTTTCTGCTTTACTAATACTATAGCTCCGTTAAACCGAATTTGATGCACAATTTTTTAAACATAGATGATAATTTCAAACAATATTATTAACTTCATACTAATAAGTTTCTTCATGGCACAACCATGTGCTCGACGATATAAATAAATTTCAGCAAAACAGACATTGTTTCTTATTGATTTTTCCCTCTTATATTCTATAATTTTTATCACACTGTGTAAGTACCATAATGTTACAATCCTATTTTATTTTGTTATTCCCTATACTGTATCAGGAACCATGATGTGCCAATAGCATATAATTTTTCTTTTTAAATGTTTTATTCCAGAAATTCATGAATTTGCTTAAGTTATACAAGAAGATATTTGTACTAATAATATTTTGGTAGGGAGCAAAGTAATTTGAGATAATTAAATGCTTTTTTTTATCTAAATATAACTAATTTTAAAACGTGCCGTACTATTTAAAAAATACTTATTTTTTAAAATAATTAACTAAGAAAATATAATTTAGAATTTTTGTAACATAAACAAAAGTACTAGTTGCAAAATAAAAAATGTCTCAGTATAAAAGTTTTATTAAAGCTGTTGTCTTAATGGTCACATATCGATGTGTTCTCACCAGGAAACAAAAGACAAACTAAAATTTTGTTTAAAATACCTTATATAGTATTTTGCAAGTGATAGTAATAATATTACACAAAATTATATTTTGTCATTTAGTATTTTCAGTCCAGGTTTAGTTCAATTTTGGTCTTCAGTCATACCTTTTTACATTTACAGAGTTTACATGAACACCAAAACGATGTTATATAGAGAAGACTTGAGTTCTAACGCTAATACTCATTACTATCGATAAAATTTGTGATCTATGCGCGTTTGAAATGTGTCAAGATCTGCGAGTTGTGACGTTGACAGTAGTATCAAAATAGTCAACCAGCGATACAATACTACATATTTGTATTTTAAGGAATTACTTTATGATTTATAAAATAAAGAGAATCCGAATTAAAGAGATTAATAACATCCAAGCTCCATCATGGACTCGAAAGACGTTTGCATAGAAATAGAAAACGATGAGTTTTACAGCAAGTTCTTAGTAGATTCGGCGAAACCGATAATTAGTGATAACATTTCAGTAACAGAACAAGTTAACAGACTTACTCAAGGCATCGAAAAGTTAAGTAAAAGCCTAGAAACTCAAGTTCTAGCTAAACATAATGATTTACTTACACAAGCAATCAATATAACGGATCTTGAGAGTATGTTAGACACAGTACGTGTCCAAGTGCAGGCATTGTTAAAAGGTGCTGAAAAACTTAAGGAACGCGTTCACGTCCCTTATTACGAACTTGAAAACCAGACGTTGATGCTCGAGAGGGTCCAAATTACATGTAATTTACTCCGACATGCAGCCAAGATACTTGCCTTGTGGACTAAGCTTAATTCAGTGAAAGATAATCCGTCTAAGGAAGCTATGATACTCTTCGAATTAAAGGAATTAATAAGTGACTATGACTTTCAAGGTATTAATTTTCTAGATGATATTTTAACAAAAGTTGAGCTCCAGAGAAATGAATTATTAAGAAACTCAACAGAGTTATTACAAACTAGCTTATTGGATGGTGATAAAACTAAACTTCTCCAGTGTTTCAAAGTATTTCATAATCTGCAATGCACTGAAGACCAAATAAAAAGTACAGTAGATTGCATTTTGAAAGATTTAAGGAAAGCTATTGCAAATGCTTTAAATGTCCAAATGGTGTCCATAGAAGTAAAGAAATCTAGCTCCGGTCGCATAGCACCCGGCAAGGCAAATATAATGAATGCTCAAGACTTCAAAATCAAAATATGGGACAATATAGAAAAATTGTTTAAAATTGACATCTACAACAGCTGTATGAAGGTTGTGATGTTGCAGAATGTTGTTAATGAACTTCATGCTATCGGCAACTTCAGAACCATAGCCATCAACTTCTGGAATGAACTTTCCCTTGTATTTAGCAACGAGTTAGAAAAAAGCCCAACACAAGTCAGTCAGTCAGTAGAAATTGATTTTCCTAAGCTTTTGAAGTGTTTCAACGATTTACTGTCAAGATTAAAATGTAAAAATTTGGAAGTGAACCGTTCAAGTTTGACAAAATGGGAAAATTCCTTCCTATCAAAATCTTTAGCTAAGCTATTAGAACCAGTTAGAAGCATGTGGCATTTGAACCAAGTACCTAATATGGATCAAATTGACAACGCAATAAGAATAATAGCAGAAGCCCTTAGTATTTCACTCGGAGATAAACAATTAAGTATCAGTTTGGCTCAGAGTGTTGCAAAGAGCGTCAAACAGATGAATGTAGAGGCAGAACAACGACTTTCAATGGAAAACGATGTTGCACAAATAATAGAAGCTCCGACTAGCTCCCAGCAGAGAAATGCAGATCTTTGTAACGCTTTGTATTATTTTTCATCCCAAATCAATAGAGTACTTACCAATATGAATTCCTTATTGCCTCAAGAAAGTGTGCAAATCGTCCAAAATAGTCTAAAAGATATATCAAGTTTGCCAGTACTCAATTTGTATGCCGATTCTATAAAGAAGTCCATATATCTCATTCTGGCGACCATGCACGATGAACCTGATTTGATCAAAGCTGATGACGTCCCCAAGACTATGTCTTGCAGCCCATATATGAAAGAATTACAGCAATTCGTATCTAGGTGCAAAGAAATCTATTTATCAATGTTCCATGAAAAGGCAGCGCTCAACGAATGCTGCTTAGACATTTCAAAATGCTGCATAGAAAGATTCATCCAGCATGTGTGTAATGTAAGACCTCTCAGTAAATATGGGAGAGCGAAATTACAAGCTGATTGCAAACATCTAGAAACTTCGTTATCCCCTTTAGTAAGCGATTTGACAGAGTTGGGCGATTATTATAGACAGTTACGAGCATTATTCCTACTATTGGAGAAAACACCTCAGGATATATTGAAAAGTCAACAAGAAGGGGCTTTACTGCCTTATTCTATGGTGACGATGTTTTTATTCTCTCACGCTGGGCCTCAACTTTTAGCGCCACATACGTGCGCCGGTTGGAACATACAGAAATTAATACAATGGCTGGTAACCCATAGAAATGAAAAAGATAGATTGGAATTCGTCGCAGGAGCGTTACAGAGATATCAAAACCATGTGAGACAAAACAAGATAGCAACATATGATGATGTTTACCCCATACTGGTACAACTGCTACAAGATGGAAGAAAGGCTATAAAGAAATGATAAATTTAATAACTAAATATCTCACATTTATTTCTCAGTGTTATTTTATTTATTAACATATAAACGTGTTAAATTAATGTATGAAATTGTGTATAATTGAAACAATATATTTCAAAAGATAGAATATATTTAAATAAAACAGTCAATAATATTTGAGCTTTTTCTTGACCCGTCTTCATATGGATGAAGAGTTGACTTTGATCCTTTCTGCCTGTTTAAACATTTATATGGTTAATTATATATAAAATTAAATACTATATACATATATTCAAGTAGTAAGTGTAAGTATAAATATATATATAAAATATTTGAAGTGAACTACAACTAAAGGTTGGGACTAAATAAAAACAAAATAACTAATCAACATTTTAATAAAACATCATTCACCATTAAAATATATACAAACATACATGATCTAAATTACACTTTGGGTAAACTATAAAATTCTACATACATTTCACCGCCATTTAAAATAACATCGAATAACAACAAGGTCTTTTATAGATACAAAATACTTCAAACGATTTCAACATACGATAGCTAACTCAAAGAAATTTCCATAAACTACATAGTAGTAAAAAAAAATAGGCACTAACTTATTATATATTCAAGGAAATAAAATATATTGAACACTATATAATCTACATCTAAACTAATCCAGTCGACATTTTATCGCATGAATTGATCCAATATTGAAGCATTGATAGTGTAAATAAAAACACCGGTCTAGGATTTAGTGGGATCATTTAAATACATTATGAATAATAAAAGCGTTGACAAATTATTTACATGTTTTATATGCTTTGAAATTGGTAAATAAATTGATTGATTTCAGACTTGACGATCAAATAAGTCATCTTTTTGAACATTTTAGTTAATGTTTATTAGTGGGACTAATATTCAATATTTGCTCGGGTTTGTTTTCGTGCTATTAAAATTCAATTGTAATAGACACTAAAAATGCGAGACAAGGACAATCTTATGCGATCTCTCTCTATTGACTGTGGAGTTAAAGAAATTGGGGACTTATATCTACATAACATCCCCTCCACTCACGATGTATGACAGAGACAGCAATAGCACACCTTTCACTTCACATCAGACTGACTAAAAGTAATGCAGAAACTTAAAATGAATTGTAATGAATGAGCTGACATTTATGTGAACTTATAAAAAATATATCTTTTTTTGTTGTGTTGTAATTAAATCTTCTAATGAAACTAATTTTACAAGGTCAACTAAATCACTCAGTTCATCTAATATTGGATCAATTCGTAGAGTTAATCTCACGCCCTGTATAATAATTATATTAAACCTTTCCATCGAAGACTATCTTGAACACGTCATCATACACGCTGACGAAGTGAACGTCGATGCCTTCCCTGATGAAGGAAGGCAAGTCGTCGAAGTCACGACGATTATCCTCGGGAAGAATCACGCAAGTCACACCCACACGTTTAGCCTGGGAATTAACACGGAAATGTTATTATCAATTACAACTTTATCTATTAAACTAGCTTTCCGCGCGCAGCTTCGCCCGCGTGGAGTTCGGTTATATAAAAACTATCCTATATTCTTTCTCAAGGTCAACTCTATCTCTGTACCAAATTTCATTAAAATCAGTTCAGTGCTTTAGGCGTGAAAGCGTAACAGATAGAAAGACAGAGTTACTTTCGCATTTATAATATTAGTAGGGATGATTTAATTAAATGTGTATGTACAAGAGAGGTCTCAGAGACCAATATTATTATTACTCCACACACCTAAACTAACCACTAAGATAAATATACATACATGGGTCCCACAGACCGTTACCAATATTACAGCGTTATATAACACAACACTCATACAATATGTAGTGCGGGTCTCGTAAAAATCATAGTAATTCCTTAAATATAATCACCAATTAAAACAAGGTGAATATTCTTATTAATACCTTCTTACCAACTAGGTGACAATGACAGGTCAAGTCTATCTGGTCAATAATATCCATATAAATCAATACCGCTATCATCTTGTAGAGAGTCTAATAGTAATTCCTCATATATAAGAACTAATTACAATAAGATGAGTATTAATACTTGCATCCTAATTTCTTCTTGCCAACCAGTTTTATGACAGTTCATCATTATCTAGTCAATAAGTATTACGAGCTCACTAACGAACTAACTCCAAATAAGTTCGTCGTTGATTTGTACGCGGTAGAGGTGGGAGCGAGAGGTATAACAGTTAAATATCTCTGCAACCTACTAAAAGACTTGGGCTTGTCCAGAACTAACATTAATTCATTATTGGAACGTACATCGAAGGCAACCCTAGTAGGTTCTTTTCAAATTTGGTAGAGAGAGGAGCTTGGACAGTGGAGGTGAGCATTTAACGCGTTAGATAGGGCCTTAAACCTACACCTGGGTCACAAGTCCCAGTCACTGTTGAAGCTCCTCACTACAACGATAGACCCGACACCCGCATATGAATCCATTGAATGATGAGAGGTTTCGTCTCATTACCGCTATAATCTTGTAGAGAGTCTAATCGTAACTCCTCATATATAAGAACCAATTACAATAACCTGAATATATTTAACTGCTTAACATCTTGCCAAGTATTTTAATGACAGGTCATCATTATCTGGTCAATAATATCCATATAAATCATTACCGCTATAATCTTGCAGAGAGTCTAATAGTAATAGTAATTCCTCATATATAAGAACCAATTACAATAACCTGAATATATTTAACTGCTTAACATCTTGCCAACCAGTTTAATGACAGGTCAACATAATCTGGTCAATATAATCAATATATATCATTACCGCTATAATCTTCTCTTTAATTCCTCCAACGGGCAGCACTCGTCCAGTGAGTGTGAGCTCCCCGGTCATAGCGAGTGTGTTGGCTGGTCGTTGTAGCGCCAGGGACAGTAAGGCGGTGGCGATGGTCACTCCCGCTGACGGACCGTCTTTGGGAGTAGCTCCCTCGGGTACGTGGAGGTGAAGATGACTGTAATATGAATTAATAATAATAATAAACTTTTATTGGTTAAAAAATTATACCACTACAAAACAAAAATCAATAACGATAACGATAAGTGTGCAGCAGTGTAATCTAACCAAAAGGAGAACCACTCAGTGAAAAATATAAGCGAGGTGAAGATGACTGTATAATAATAATAAACTTTTATTGGTTAAAAAATTACACCACTACATAACAAACAACAAAATAAAAATCAATAACGATAAGTGTGCAGCAGTGTAATATAACCAAAAGGAGTGATTTTCAGTGATCTCGTAAGGTTGTTAACGTTATGGGTTGGTAGAAGCTGAAACTTGTAATCTCATCTTGCTATCAGTATAGTTAACTGAAAACAAGTAAGGTCTTACTTATATCTATTTTTCGCGTGCATTCAATAATAAAAATAAAGTTTTTCGGATACTACGCGTATTTTATAACTAAGTCTGCCCGTAATCACCGATCAGTAATTGAAACTTCGAGACTATATAGTCATAAAATAATGAAAAAACTCGCAAAAATCTTGATATCACTTAGACGTTAGTTTCAGTACTTATGTCAAGAAAAGAGGTAGTATAGGTTTCTTCATATATTAACTATCGTAACCTGGTGTTAAGATAAAAAACTCCCTAAAATTTTCATACTATTAAGACGTTAGTTGTTTCCAGTACTGGCAAGAAAGGAGGTAATTTATATTTCTTTATATATAACTAGCTTTCCGCCCGCAGCTTCGCCCGCGTGGAGCTCGATTATATCGCGTTTCCAAAACAACCTTTCAAAAGTCTGGCATAAAAACTATCCTATATTCTTTCTCAATATCAACTCTATGTCTATACCAAATTTCATTAAAATCAGTTCAGTGGTTTAGGCGTGAAAGCGTAACAAACAGACAGACAGTTACTTTCGCATTTATAATATTAGTATCTATGATCACCTGGTGTTAAGGAAGTCGTTGGTCGGCTGTCTGTCCTTCAGATAGTTTCTGGCTACAGTGAGCGCGATCCGGGCCGACTCCTTCATCACATCCCCCAAGTGACCCGTCAGCTCGAGCGAGCCGGATTGCTTCTCACCCTGCATAGTGTTGCGTACAGCCGTCTCTATGTATAATGTACTACCACCTGGAATATATTGGTATAAAGACTTTTAGTATTATATAAATAGTTCCATTTTAATAATGTTCCTGATAAATCTGCCAACTATGCGAATGTGATAGTGTTTTTGTAATTATTACCTAAATTCCTTATTCTTCTATAACATTACCTGAATATTTTTTTTGAGTTATGTTTCTATGAGACAAATCTGTACCAAAGTGCAAGTAATTCTTCCGACCATTCAATAATACAAACATAAAATGAGATAGGGTTGAATAAATAAAAATAACTGTGTTATAATTAAAATACAATAATAATTGAGTAGTTATGATTTTAGTTATGTTATGTATCGTCGGGGATAGTGTAAATTCTTCTTCTGATAATCTGCTTTCAATGTAGTAAATCTAAATCTACATTGAAAGCAGATTAATTATCAGAAGAAAGTATAAGCTGAAATAATTTCTATATTAACAACTTTTAATGTAATTTTTTCACGTTTAGTAATTATTTAGTGTTTAATTTATTAATCTTTACCCATAGCTGTCCAAGCTAGCCCCATGACAACTCCGGGAGGTGTGACATCATACATGCGGTCGTGTTTGAAGGTCGGCTTGCCAACTAATTCTGATAAGTTTTCATCTGTCACAGATAATGAAGATGTCTCTTTCTTTACAAGCTTGTAGGCTACTTTACGTGCAATCTGAAAAATAATATCATAACAATTATTTTATTATCTGTATATTTGCAAGCGATTAAATATATTCTTGTTTATACAAATATGCTAAGTGCAGATTATAAATGCGAAAGTAACTCTCGCTGTCTGTTACGCTTTCACGCCTAAACCACTGAACTGACTATAATGAAATTTCGTACAGACAGAGTTGATCTTGACAAAGAACATAGGATAGTTTTTATCCCAGACTTTTGAAAGGTTCTCTTGGAAACGCGATATAACCGAACTCCACGCGGGCGAAGCTGCGGGCGGAAAGATAGTATTCAATATAAAACCGCCATGCAGTTTTCATTACCTTCTCAATATGTTTCTGTAGATTCCTGACACCGCTTTCTCTGCAGTATGACTTTATGAGTGTGTGTAATGCTTCTGGTGTTATATTTATTTGTTCCTCGGTCAGACCACAGTTCTTGCGAGCCGTTGGTATCAAGTACTGCTGGGCTATAGCTAGTTTTTCTTCTGCCACATATCCTGTAAGAATATAAATATATATAAGAATTTTTCTCTACTATGGCAACTAAATAGTATGGAAATTTTATTGTTAGACACTTATATGGATGGTACAGAAAATTATTGAGGAACCTAAAGTTTATTGGAAATATATAATTAATCATTTCTTCATTACTAATAAGCTCAAGATTGAAAAGAGGTGGTTTCAATTTAGTTTTTTTCAAGCAAATATTTTTAATTTGATCTTTAGGCATTTATATATTCTTTAGATTTCTTTTAATAAATAAGAAATAAACACATACAAAAGAGTGTATTGAAAATGTAAAAAATTAAACAAACCTTACCATAAATATAATAGAGCTCAACTAATAACTATAGCTTGCCAATAAAAGGACCATATCACAGAAAATCATAGGAAAACAACTATATAAAATTTTTGCCAATGAAAAACAACTGGCAGCTGTAATCTTAGTCATAAAACAAATCCTTTGAATACTAAACTATATATACAGATAAAACTAATATTTATCAGATTTACTACAAATTTATAATAATTTTTAACAACATACTCCCGACGTTTCGGTTACTTTGCAGCAACCGTGATCACGGTCTTTGTATTAGTAGTACTTTGTATATTAGTTTTATTTCAACGAATCTTAGAACTCATTATACAGGGTGACTGGTGAATTACTATCGATACTTGAGGACGTGATATTTGACGATCATATATGACAAAATAAAAATTAATATAACATAACATAATATTAATAAACTTCTAAGTAAAGTTAACCAAAAGTTATGTAATTAATTACGCATCGAGTGAACACCCTACAGATTAGGTATACACACACACTCACACATACGCGTTTGGCGGCGTAGTGTTGTATCAGCACGCCGCCGCACGCGTCCACACTTGGAACACTTGGAACGTGTCAACACTTTATTTATTTATACGGAAATTTTGTCAAAAATTAAGTGCCTATTTTTTGTTACATAATTCGAATGAGAATCATGTACCGAGTATTCTCCTTAAATATTGATAGTAATTCACCAGTCACCCTGTATATACAGGTTCCCAAAGTGTACCTGACATTTCTATAAGTTCCATTCTGTCCCTCAGCGGTTCCGGTATAAGGTCGAGTACGTTCGCTGTACATATGAAGAGTACTCGAGACAAATCTACGGGGACATCTAAATAGTGATCCAGGAAATTGGAGTTCTGTTCAGGATCCAACAATTCCAGGAGGGCTGATGATGGATCACCGTGAACACCTCTGAAAAAACATAGTATATATATATTTATATATATAATTCTTCTGTGAGTGTGTATGTCACTGAACTTCTCTCAAACGGCTGGACCCGATTTTGATGATATTTTTTGTGTGTTCAAGGGGATCTGGGAATGGTTTAGATGCACAATTTTGTCCGTTGGACAATGTTTTTTTAATTAATTTTTAATTTATTAGTAGTTGTTGATACAAACGTTTCTTTTTGACATTAGATTTGACAACTAACTAATATGTCAATCATTCTGTCGCACTTCAAAACACGGAGATTTATGGCTTTAATAGGTAAACTCCAAAAATATAAATAAAAAAACGTAACAGATATTTCCTGATTATAGGGGAATACGAAGTTCGCAGGGTCTTCTAGTTTACATATAAAGAACTTCTCAGAAAATAATGTATAAGCAGTGTGCGAAAGAAACGCCGGCTAACTTTTGAATTCCCTGTCGTCGAGATGACATCACTCAAGGATTTTGTGTTGATATTATGTTCGTAATTAATTTTAAGGATATTAATCTGTCAGTAGTTTATTTTATTGTACTGGTGTTTGCAGTTCATTATTTTGTCCATTAATTAACCTTTTATATTTGTTGATTTTAATGAAAACCACGTTGTCGAATTGTCAGAAGCCCAATTGGCATTTTCTTTTAAAAACTTCAAACCCAATTTCTAAATGTATAAATATATACCTATACTATGTATGTATATGCCATAAAATAAAACTTAATATTAAAATGTAAATAATAATGCTGAATTATTATTTCAATACATTTCATTAAACTTATTTATAATAAGTCAAGTCAATATAAAACCATCACTAATATTCCCTACTAGCTGGCCCGGCAGACTTCGTACTGCCTCAATCAAGAAATAAATTATGTCTTATTTATTTTTTGGTGTTTACCTTTAAGCCATAAATCTCCGTGTTCTGAAGTGCGACAAAATGATTGACATATTAGTTAGTTGTCAAATCTTATGTCAAAAAAAGCGTTTGTATGGGAAATAGAAAAGGTCTGTTTTTAGGGTTTTCCCGGCAATTATTCCACTTTTTCTCACCTTTTATACCTTCCCTGAACCTCCACGAACATTTCAAGACTAAGATAAGACAAATCCGTTCAGCTGTTCTCGAGTTTTAGCGAGACTAAGGAACAGCAATCCATTTTTATATATATAGAAGATAGAAGATTAAGCCATAACAATTTAGAAGCACAGATTCATTACAGCTTTATATAAAACTTACTATTACTATCAATCAATGACCACAGATTACATAAAACAGTTGATAAACGTTACACAGTATAATAAACCATTATTACTAACTTGCTAATCTTATCAACTTCATCTATGAGTACTAATGGGTTTTCTGTGTTAGTTTTCTTCAAACACTGCACCAATTTCCCGGGCATAGCTCCGACGTATGTCCGTCTGTGTCCCTTAATCTCCGCAACATCTGTCATACCGCCCACTGAGAACCTGAAGTACTTACGGTTTAACGCTCTGGCTATCGAACGGGCTGTTAAAATATAGAAAACATTATTATTATAGCTTAATATGGAAAATGATATCGTTTTAAATAATAAAAAACTTAATGTATAAAAATATAAAAGGTTAATGATAGCAACTACATATATTTATGACCTTTAAATTCCCGAACGCACCCGAAGTGATGTTAAAACGTTGACATTTGGTTTGTTCACTTTTACGCGGGAAAGTATTTTGTCGACACGACTTGAGTCATTAAAATTAAATTTAACTTAAGGTGTTTTGGTTAAAGATAACAATAAATTTGTTGAAGTTAAAGTTTGATATGTTATTTAAATTACTGACTTTATAAGACAATTATCTTTATTACTTTTGTTAGAATCCTAAATATATACACATAAAAGTAAAATAATCTTCTATATATATAAAAATGGACTGCTGTTCCTTAGTCTCGCTAAAACTCGAGAACGGCTGAACCGATTTGGCTAATTTTAGTCTTGAAATACTCCTGGAAGTCCAGGGAAGGTTTAAAAGGTGAGAAAAATTGGAATAATTGCCGGGAAAACCCTAAAAACAGCTCTTTTCTATTTCCGATACAAACGTTTTTTTTGACATTAGATTTGACAACTAACTAATATGTCAATCATTCTGTTTGATTGAAACAGGAAAAACCTGATTATTTATGGCCTCTAAGACGGAATAGAGTTCGCCTGGTCAGCTATACCTACATATATTACTCTTGACCAAACTAACGCGAACGAAGTCGCGGGCAAAAACTAGTATTATATAAGTATTAATAATATAATCAACCAACCTATACTAGTTTTCCCTACTCCGGGCGGTCCATGGAAACACAGAATCTTTCCCTGTGTGCTGCCTTTCAATTGAGACACCGCTATAAACTCCAAGATACGCGTCTTAATATCCTCCATGCCATAATGATCTTCATGTAATATAACTTGTGCGTCTTCTAGCTTTAAATTCTCTTCTGATGACACACCCCACGGTAATGAAGTGAGCCAGTCCAAATAACATCGAGTCACACTGAAGAAAGTAATATAAAACATATATTGATACAAGTGGCGCCATCTGTGACGTACTAATTATGTTAAACTATAGTCCTTACAATTATTTTTATGACTGATTGTAATTAATTATAATACTGTACCATTGTTATTTTGTATGCAACATTTAAGTATCATATATTTGAAAATTATGAATACTGGCTTCAGCAATTTTATAGGATATCACTGGAAGTTATTGACAATCAAGTTTGACACTTTTTACCCCAAGAAATATATATGTCATATATTTTTAGTAGAAATTAAGGTACTACTAATTAAATATAATCAGTGCCGTAACTAGCGCGGTGCCAGCAGTGCCCAGGCATAGGGCACAGACCCTGGAGGGGCGCAGAAATGACCAGATTTACTAGTACTAGTTACTTCTAGTTTTATCTATATATACTTTGTTACTTTGGTACATAATAAATAGATAGATTTATTTGTATGCACATTTGTCCATTTTATTTTCGGAGCCTGATTAGAACACTTTTCAGGGCCGTAGTTTTGAAAACTCGCAGAGGGTGCATAAAAGGTTAGTTACTTCACTGAATACAGGGTGACTGGTGAATTACTATCGATATTTGAGGACGTGTTATTTGACGATCATATATGACGAAATAAAAATTAATATAACATAAATATTAATAAACTTCTAAGTAAAGTTAACCAAAAGTTATGTAATTAATTACGCATCGTGTGAACACCCTACAGTTTAGATATACACACACACACATACGCGTGTGGCGGCATGGTGTTGTATCAGCACGCCGCCGCACGCGTCCACACTTGGAACACTTGGAACGTGTCCACACTTTATTTATTTATACGGAAATTTGGTCAAAAATTAAGTACCTATTTTTTTTACACAATTCGAATGAGAATCATGTACCGAGTATGCTCCTTAAATATTGATAGTAATTCACCAGTCACCCTGTATAATTACAGTTTTCTTCACACTATTTATCTATACAACTGAAATAATAATTAACCAATTTTCACATACTATTAATGAATGTTATTTTAAAAACTAAAGGTCTTCTCAAACTGGACTTAACTACTAGATACATACATTAAACGTTATCAACCATACTAACTTGAACTCTGAACTATGACTTTCAAGGAAATTCAGTTTATTGAGCTCTTCATCAATCACTGTTTGAACAGCAGGTGGTACCACTTTATCTGCAAGCCTCTCACGGAATTTCTCACCAATGGCGTCTTTATCGTCCTTCTCAAGACCTAATTCCTTTTTAATAACCTGTTTGGAATAATTTTATTAACATAATATAAGTACCAAAGAAAAAGCTTTAGTTATTAGCTTATAAACTATATTAAACCTAAACTTGAGTTTTATTGAAATAAATTTTATAGATAGTTCACATTAAATAATTTAAAATGAAATAACTTCTTTAAAATCAGTGGATCTGTCTCCTTAATATAATATAATTGGATGTAAGCATGATTTTTCAACCATTAAATAGTTATGATTTATGATTTTAATATATATATTTTTATTCATGAACATTTAACTATTTAACAATTAAAAAAAATTGTAAACATTTAAACGAATAGGTGGCTCCCTCTTGCGTGTGTGAGGTCATTAATCATTATACATATTCCATTAAATTTTGTTCTTGCCATCCTCTCACAGAATGTTTTAATAAACGCGTCGTTTTTTGCACGTCGTTTTTTCGTCATGTGATTTTAATATCATATTAAACCACTTTTATTTATTTAAAAATTGTAACTTAGGTATTTTATGTGTATCGAAGAATTTATTAACTGATTTATTTGCAATATCATTTTCCTTTTAACCAAAATAACTGTTCTAACCTTGAGTTGTTCATGTAGTATATATTTCCTGTGCTGCTGTTTAACCTTTTCTTCAACTTCTTTACCAATTTTCTGCTGCAATTTGGACAATTCATATTCCTTCTTCAAGAGTGATAATGAAAGTAACAGTCTTTTTGGAATCTGCAAAATAGATATGTTATATATTAAGAATATTTTCACATATGTATTAGTTATTTATGGAAACCTAATTTTCAAACTCAGATATTGCAAGACAGAGACAGATAAAATTCAATAAATTAAATAAAATTACAAGATCGAAGTTCAATATGATGATGATTGGGTTAGGAAAAACAAAACAAGGCATTTCTTACCTCCCAAATAAATAATTACACCAATGTCATTGATGTTTAAAATTTAAACATTTACTAATTCAACTAAAACCAAGATTTTCGGATATTATTTCTCTATAAACTAATAATAAATAAAATAATATTAATATGTGTGGTTTCTTTACACCAACTTAGAAAATTAGGGGTTATGTACTTTTTTTTATATATCGCAGGGAAACTCTTTTTACGAGCCGTCCAACCGACCTTGGTGGGGCCGGAAGTAGGGTTATGTACTTGCAAGATATCAGAAAACCTTAAATTCATTTAATCCAATCTTGTTCATTATGTGCATTTATTTATTTGTTAATTTATTTATTTATGTACCAAAAGTAGAAACAGTAACATTATAATAAAAAAATGTAATGCACAAAAAATAACTTATATGTATATTAAAAAACATCTCTACCAGAAACATTTGATAGAGAAAACTAGAAAAAAAAGGTGTAGCTACAATAAAAAAAGAGGAGGAAAATATATATACATATATATAAAATTGCTGTTAGTACTACGCGAGTGATAATTTTTCACTTACATCCATTTCCTCGAGAACCGGCTGAAGGTCTTTAGGCTCAGCGGCGGTTAAGGCGGCGCCTAAGTCTGCGAGGTATACGGGATCGTCCACAACACGTTGACCTTGAGCTAACATGTGATGCAGAGATTCTCTAGAAAGGCAGAAAGATTTCATCATTTAATTTAAATAAAGGCTAGCCGTCGGGAGTACGTAGATTTGTACAAAAATAAACCACGCATAGTATATCCAATAAATATTAGTTTCATTTAAGATTTAATCAGCTTTTAGTACTTTTTCTACTTAAATTCTTATAGTCTTTACAACTAAACACTTTTATATCTAGAAATAATATATTCGGCAAGTTAAGTTCACCTTGTACTGAATATACTTCTATTTTGACTGTTTCATATGAATTTTTTTGTTCATATTATATTATATAACTTACAAATTTAAATAAAATATATACATTTTTGTTATGTCAATACAAACCTATACAGAGGGTTCATATTGATGATATCCCTGATGGTCTTAATGATCTCCTGTGTCAAGGCCTTCACTTCCTCGTTTTGTTGGAACTTCTCATGCATCATGTTCTCAACTTTCACCATCATCAGCTGATCGGGCGGAGGTTTCTTAGCATCCTTTGTATCCTGGACTTCCTTCTCTTGTTCCGCATCGGTGTCGTTACGTTGTCGTCTCGTGTTACGATATTTCCTCCTACGCCGCTCAGCGTCCGATTCTTCGCGGGTAACGTTAAATTCCACGTTAAATACGGGAAACTTTAGCTTCATTTCTGAAATTTTCACATTTCAGATATGAAGCTAAGTTCGAGAATTACAATGGGTATAAAATTACACATTTAGTTAACTCACCAGCCGGGCCAGTTTCTATCTCGTCTTCTATAAACTGGCCGGTGATTTTTATTCTTCTATGGGCCATTACTACTAGACGTAGTTTATAATCCATATCCTGCATTTCGTGGATTTGAGCGAAAACTCCAACATCATGAAGATCGTCCAAACTCGAAACAACATCAGATTTCTCATCTTCTTTCTTACGCAAAAATATACCAACATACGGCTGATTCAACTTCACTTTACGCCTTATTAAATCTATTAAAGCTGGATTTGATATCTGTAAATTAAATTGTATTATTATTAAGTATCCTCCTAATATTTATAATTACGAAAGTTTGTGAGTGTTTGTGTATGTTTGTTATTTCTTCACGCTCAAACGGCTGAACCGATTTTGATAAAATGTTGTATACAGGAAGCTGACGTCCAGGAATAACATATAGGCTACTTTACATCCCGGAAATCCGCGGGTAACACCGCGGGGCGCAGCAAGTATTTCAATAAATTTAACAAACATTCATCATCAACTTAGATTTATGTATGATGTCGTTAATGAGATGGTAATTTGTGGTCGTTTCATTGTAATATTTTATTGTCGAGACGGCTTAATTAATGATCGGCTTAGTGAATATTGTAGAATGTTCTCGACATTGATGCAGCGCCATCTCGTGACGAGTGGGCGAAAGTGTTAAATACGTTTACTAGAACATTCCTATTTTTAATGTTTGTGCTTACAAAGTAGAAATAGAAATGAGAATATTTTGGTATCTTCTAGTAATCGAAATTTGCTAGGTCAGTTTTCATTCAGTCTTTTAAGAAGCGACATACTAGTTATACCTACAATAGTACCTATCATTATAATAAAGTATTTTTTTATTTTTCCTGTTAAATAACGTATTTTAATTGATAATGAAATCCTAGCTCGCAACATTGTTACACAATAATATAAAAAACATATCTTCTATATATATAAAAATGGATTGCTGTTCCTTAGTCTCGCTAAAACTCGAGAACAGCTGAACGGATTTATCTTATCTTAGTCTTGAAATGTTCGTGGAGGTTCAGGGAAGGTTTAAAAGGTGAGAAAAATTGATTCATTTCCGGGAAAACCCTAAAAACAGCCCTTTTCTATTTCCCATACAAATGTTGTCTTTGACATTAGATTTGACAACTAACTAATATGTCAATCATTCTGTTCAATTGAAACAGGAAAAACCTGATTATTAATGGCCTCTAGGACGGAATAGAGTTCGCCCGGTCAGCTATACATATATTACTAATGACGAAACTAACGTGGACGAAGTCGCGGGCAAAAACTAGTATATTGTATAATTACTGATGCAAAATGAGATGATAAAAAAATATTTAATTTTATTTATGTTTCAATTTGTTTATTAATATTCTTTTTCAATTAATGTTTTAAGGCCATGAATACTTACATAGATATATATATATATATATATATATATATATATTGATAAAAATTTTATTAAAATATTATTACATATAATAAAACTTAGAGCACATTCCTTAGCCAAAAAAAAATTATGATTTCCAGAACTTTAATACTTTTAATTAACCAGTCCAGATAGTAATTCACCAGTCACCCTGTATAACAACTAACCATTTATATTCTCCAATATATATTGATAATAATATACACATATATTATAAACTTAATTATTTTTTTTTAAATTATGAAATGAAACCTCTAAACATTCTATAGATTGACCATGCGGGTGCCGGATCCATAGTTGTAGTGAGAGGAGCTTCAACATTGCCTGAGACTTGCGACCCAGGTGAAGTTTTAAGCCCTATCTAACATTAAACGCTCACCTCCACCATCCAAGCACCTCTCTCTACCTAACCAAATTTGAAACAAACTTGAATTAATTTACCTCAATTAACTTAATAAATCTCGGGAAAACTGGGTTCCTATTAATCGCAATAACGGGCACTTGCGGCCACACTTCGGGCACAGCTACAGTAGCTGGTAGCTGACTTGAGAACAATGGAGGGTCGTCCTTAATATCAGCTGTTTCTTCTTCTTCCTGGTTAGCCTTCTTTGAATAATGTCTAACATTCTGTACCTGTATACAAACAATACATTGTATACATTCTTATATTATTAAACAATTTTTATTTTCATACATTTTAGATTTCAAAGTAATTGGTTTATTTCTAATTAAGAATCAATGTTTAGTTATAAATATTTGTTTTTTTCTTCTATTATTGTTAATAATCACTATTGTTTTTAATTAAGATTATTATTTTGATTGAATTTATAATAAGAAGGTTGTAAAATCTAGGAGAGGAAAAACTGATTGTATAACTAAAACAACAAAGAACAATTGTAAAAAAAATTCTCAATAAAATTTAATCATTTTTTATATATATGTAATATTTCTAAGGAATATCACATGGAATATTTGTATGTGGTAGGCATGTGCCTACTTTGATCAGCTTTGACAATTAAAACATATTTAGGGTATATCTCAATTGAAGTTATTTATCATTATAAACAAAAATAAAAAAAATATTATGAGAACAAGCTGTAAATCTAGCTTAGAAATATTTGGTTGGACATAAGTCTAAAGTTTGAATCAATCAGTCGTTTTTGGCAAGACGAGTTGTGTATATTTTTTTTATATGCAGATGGCATATGCTACTAAAACGTTACACATATATAAACAATATATACAAGGAACAAAAGTCTGACCGAAGTTATTACTTATTTAGACTTGACATAGGACCTGTCACTTTTCAGTTTACACTAACCTTTTTCACGGACGCATATCCTTGGTTATACGAGCATATCCTCGCGTTGCGAGTTCCGTACAAATTGTGTCCATTAAGAAAACGATTTCCTGCCGGCTTGCAATATGATGCAATTTTGGTTACATTACGAACTGTTTGCGATGAAGGCCTAATCGAGGGATTAAGAAGTGCGGTATTGCGCACTAAAACACTCGCTATGTGCATTTTATTATTATTAATTAGAGATATACTTAAGTAACATAAAGCAGTTTCATTCAAAAATAAGTTATTTACTGGTTACAAAAGGTTATTTTTCCAGATTCTTCAATGTTCAAATTTGATATATATGTAAATGTCACAATGACATTTAAGATAAAAGGTTTGAAATAGTTGCCTATAAATATTAAAATTCATTTTGCTAACTGTTTAATTGATTTGATATTAATATTGAAATAATTATTAAATAAGTATAAATTCAATATAAAACTTCAAAATAATCAGATGAAATATAAATATTCCAGAATTTCATAAATGATAACGTTTATCTCGCCTTTTAGCCGGTCGTCAATGTCACTTTTTCTGAAATAATAGAAATGTCAGGCTAACATGTGGAGCATAAAATAAAAATATATTTGTTATATCTTGTTATAATTATCACTTTATACAATATATAACATAAACCTAATGAAATATATGCGGTTATTTCGACGTCTAAACACTGTTAGTTCCGTCAGTCATAGTTAAATAGTTGAAAAACATATCCAATTACTATAATAAGTTGTCTTCTCATAGCAAATTATGAAAATGGAAACATCAGGTGTAGAAGTAAACAAGAAAAACATAAAAGAAGGACAAGCTGAAATACTTCTTGCGTCAGAAAAAGTTTTTTATAATCCAGTTCAAGAATTTAATAGGGACTTAAGTATAGCAGTGCTCAGTATATTTACCGAAGATTACAAAAGTGAACAGATAGCTAGAAACCTTAAGAAAGATAAAAAAGTATGTGAAAATGTTTTCCAAGATGCTTCTGGAAATAATTCTGAGGTTTGTAAGATAAAAATGTTTCGCTTAAATTAAACACTTAAAACCTATAAAATATAAAATAGATAGTTTAAAAAAAACAATATTATTTAACTTTCAGGTGCCTATAATCATCTTAGAAGCATTGTCAGCCACTGGTCTCCGAAGCATCAGGTATGCCAAGGAAGTACCGAATATTACCAAAATTGTGGCCAATGACATTTCCAAGCAAGCCGTAGAAACTATACAGGCTAATATTGTGCATAATAATGTAGAAAAGCTCGTAGAAACCAGTCATGATGATGCATGGTGAGTTATTTTCTCTCAACCTTAATAATTAAGAAATAAATTCATTATAAATTAATACGTATTATTTATACAGTAGAAACTCGATTATCCAGCCCTCATTTATACGAATTCGCTATTATCCGGACTACAGACAAGTCCCGACAAGAAAAACTGTCAAAGTGTAAGAGAGTGGTCTTGTAGAGAGTGGTGTATGTCAAATGACAATTACCAAATATTCTAAACTAGATGAAACTTATTATTTCAATTCATGATTACCAATTTCAAATTACCAAATACATATTGCAATTTATTTTTAAATAAACATATAATATTATGAACTGCATATCACAAATTGCCTATCGATAACAATTAGTCCGGTTAATAGAGTTTCTACTTTATAAAACTAGCTTTCCTCCCGCAGCTTCGCCTGCGTGGAGTTCGGTTATATCGCGTTTCCAAGAGAACCTTTCAAAAGTCTGGGATATAAACTATCTTATGTTCTTTCTCATGGTCAACTCTATGTCTGTACCAAATTTCATTAAAATCAGTTCAGTGGCTTAGGTGTGCAAATGTAACAGACAGACAGAGTTACTTTCGCATTTATAATATTAGTAGGGATTTATATAAGAACAACTACCTACTTTTAAAAGTAATAAAAATTAATGTTTCTTTTTCTTAATCGCCAGCATGATAATGTATAAACACAAGCTCCCACTAAAGAGGTTTGCAGCCATTGATCTTGATCCATATGGATGTCCATCAATATTTCTTGACTCGGCTGTACAGAGTATACAAGATGGAGGACTTTTATTAGTGACGGCAACTGATATGGCGGTTTTGGCGGGAAACTCTCCGGAAACCTGTTATAGCAAATACGGGGCAATCAGTCTTAAAACCAAATGTTGCCATGAAATGGTAATATTTTTTAATGTTTTTCCTTAGATGATTTTTTTTATTATTCTGACAAATTTCATGTAAATTGCAATTTATTTAAATCATGCTAAATTTATATAACTTTTATTTAGATATTGGAGTTATAATAATATTGATCACATTTTTTTCATGTAAGGACCTTAAAATTTAAGTACCTATTCTTCAATGTTCGTAGTAATTTTATTAGAACAAAACATATTTTTACTGATTAACAATTTTCTATTGGGAATGTAAATTTTTACATTGATAGGAATCTAGTTTGAAACTTCCAGGAAATTATTACTCTTAATAATTATTCTTTGTTCAGGCATTAAGAATATTGCTGCAATGTATTGAATCACATGCTAACAGATACAGTCGATACATAGTGCCACTACTCAGTATATCAGCGGACTTCTACATTCGAGTCTTTGTGAAAATATATTCCGGGGCTATACATTGTAAGAAAACTACAAGGTATATTAAAAATATACATATATATATATTTAATGCTCATATAACATATGTCATATGATTGTTAAAAGAAAATTAATTGAGATATCCATTTCTGCATTTAATTAGCCACATATTTTTCATAACATGGTTAATAATTATAAACCTAATATACATTTCGAAAAATTTTTTATTTCAGTAAGTTGTCTATGGCATACCACTGTGTTGGATGTGACAATATCACTCTACAATCTATGGGTGGTTTTAAACCAAATCCAAGTGAAAAAAATCCACAACAAACTAAATCTTACCTACCCTCGGGGCCGCCTGTTAATGAATTCTGTCAACATTGTAACCAAAAGCATCATGTAAGTTGATAAAGCCAATATAAAAGAAATTTTTAACATTTTTTGCTATTTTTTATAAACTAGAACATTTTCATAAGCACTTTTAGAGTTTTTAAGTATATATTTCTATAGTCATCTCTTAAATAATTATTAAAAATGGTTGCTAAGACATATTTAAGTCAGATTTATAGAGACACTAACCATTATTTATTTCCAAATACAAAGAACATGGGAATTTAATAGAACTTTTGTTTGACTGTCAATAATTTAATAATTTAGTGCGCAATAATTATTAACTTCTATATACTTCCTTACTTAACAAAACATTCATGAAAGTGAATGTTAACATGTTTCATTATAACTACTGAACTTAATATATACATACAAATAAATGAAATAATAAATTATTTACAGTTAGGTGGTCCAATATGGTCGGCACCTATACATGATGAGGTATTTGTGAGCCGAATACTCACACATGTACAAAATAATCCGCAACTGTTTAACACTAGCAAGAGAATACATGGTGTTTTATCAATGGTTAGAGAAGAGCTTGAAACACCCTTGTATTATACGTTGGACAAGTTGTTTGGTCGAGTACATTTGGAGACGATGCCCATGTTGATTATGAGGTGACTTTTATATTATATTGAAGTACATTAATGATATACATATAGAATAATTCTTTGGGAACATGTATAATGTATGATTCTATGTTATTCATCATAAGATTTCAGGTTTCCTAAGTTTAGAATGTTTGTAGAAACTTAATTTAATAATGAATGGAATATTTGTAGAACTACATTTACGTTTAACTATTTTTTAAGTGTTGTAATATACAAAAATAAAGGAAAAATTGTCTGAAAGTTAACTGAGTACTAAATGTACAAAAAAGAAACTAGATTTCGCTTAATTTTATTACCTCAATTTAGATGAAGTTAATATGTATGTATATTTTCCTCATATTCTCTTAATATTTCTGCATAAATTGTAGTAGCATTAGCGGATTTTCTGTTTAACATTTTAATTATGTAAAAAGAAAAATAATAAGATATTAACATTCCACATATTTTTCTTTATAATAGACTTAAGTCACCATTAATATTTCTGTTTATATGAAACATACATTATGTATATTTTAAAATTTATTTCATACTATCCAGATCAGCAATACTTAACGCTGGCTACAAAGTATCATATTCACACGCCTCAAAACTATCAGTGAAGACGTCTGCTCCCTCGCATCTAATATGGGACATTGTAAGAACATGGGCCAAAACACATCCACCTAAAGCTGCAAAGTAAGAAAAACACTACTATTACTATATTTAATAAGATATTAATTCAAATATAATTGATAACCTCCGTTCTAGAATCAATTTGACTGATTATGATGAACCTTTGCATATTACTCATGCAAGAATAAGATAAAGATTTTGTAGTATATAGTTACTAGTAAATAGTAAAGTCATTTCATGTTCTATAGCCATAAGAATCTTTTACTTCTAGATTCGTCATATATTTATAACTATAAATAAATATTCATAAAATGAAACTAATATTTTTCGCATTTTACTTCGCGTTTTATTTTTGATTAGAAAACAGTAACCGTGATCGCGGGCAGACGAGATGTGAGTATCTGTGTCTGTGTCTGTGTGTCTGTGACTGAAAAGTAGCCGAAACGTCGGGAGTATGTAGTCTCATATTCATAAAATCCCAGGTTAGAAGCGGATCCAGTGGCTAGATTCCTATTGCAGCAAGATATACAGAACCACATTGATCTCAGCGAACGGCCAGATGCAAACCCCATCAGTAGGAGGGATGGTCAATTGAGGTTCCAATTGAACCCTGCCCCTCACTGGGGTCCTGGATCAAGGGCTGTTGTTAAGTGAGTTATATTTAATAATATTTATATAGTCTTGTGTAGTCAGTTGTGACCTAGTGGTTAAAAGTCCCGCCTCTCATACATGAGGACACGGGTTCGATCCTGACAAGTACCAATGTGATTTTTCCGAGTCATATGTACTTTCTAAGAGTATTTAGATATCACTGATTAATGCATCCAAAAAGAGGGTTGATGTCAGGCAGGCGGCTAGTTGTAAAAAAAATTAACAAAAAATATTCACAACATCTAAGGCAGACCCTGGTTAAAGCTGGAAAATTGCCAGGAAGAAGTAGAAGATATAAAATAGTGTCGTATATCGATATTAAGTCAATAGTAAAGGCAAAGCCGATAGTTACTATAATCTATAGATATTCTGAATAGTTTTCGAGGTGAACTATACATTCTTCTGCAACATTTTATCTTTAATATAAAATAACAAAATTATTAACACAGATAAAATCTTAATTGTCAAATAGATTCTAGATTGTCCATAATTGATTAGAATTATCTATGGTTATTGAATATTCATATTACCAATTATTCGTTATTAATAAATAGAATCAATCGTCCTATATTAAAATACCACTATGATAGTTGCAATGAAAAAAGCATGTCATATTTTATTACAATGTGATATATAACACTTATTGACTGATACATGTTTGTCGTAATGACAATAAAAATAAACACACTAATTATTGATTAATGCAAATGTATAAAGATTAATTTTTCCTTTAGTTTCTGGAATAATTCATATACAATTTAAATCAAAAAAAAATACTAGTAATTTGTTGTTTTTTTGTGTTGTCAGAAAATATCGTAAGAAAGAAAGATTTATAAAGTATTCTACATGCTTATAATAATGTAACAAGTTTAAATAAATCATCTATTAGAATAAGTCACGTTTTGTGTGGTTGAAACTTGTATGTAATAATATTATTTAATTGTTTAGTGTCGGTGACGAGAAAATATCAAAGGCCATACGGAATCAGAATAAGAATATCAAAAGAAAACAAGCTGAGAAACGTGAACATTCTCCCACTGACGAAGAGACAAGGAAAAAAATTAATAATGACAATGAAACTACAGTTGTGTAAATAATAAAAATATTTTTTGAATATATTATATTTCAAACAAACAATATCTGTTCATTTCTTTTTAACCTTTGACAAATACGTTAACGTTTAACTGACATTACATCATGTAAAGGCATAACGATATCTTTTACACTTAATTATATGTTGTTAAGCAAAACAATTTTAATATGTTCATATACATTTATTTATTTTAATGCTTCATTCGCAATATACATTTATAGTCTTGAATACTGATACAGTTGTTAGTTGTCAAAATGTAACGTCAACGTCAGAAAAGTCAGCATTAACATTAGGCAATCACACAATAGAACACCTTCACGTTATAATTCATAAATCACAATGCATCAGTTACTCGGGAACAACAAAGACTAAAAGTTAATGTAATACAATATCCACATAATAGTCGTTATCATACATAAACTCAACTGCGCACGTGCTTGTTTATCGTGTAATTTGTGTTACTTTTTCTGACTTATGAACTCTACCCTATTTATCAAGTAAATGTTTTTTTGATAAAAATGAAGTTTCCTTCACCTATATGGATGCACGTCAAGTCGTTCTTGATTTTAATTCTATTATCAGTTGTGTGTGGCCAAGATAGAAAGGTAATGTGTTTTTACTATTTATTACTACCCGAATTTGTTAAACTATTTCTTGCTTCCTTGTAATGTAAATGTGGTAGTCTATGTTTATAGTTAGAATTAAAAAACTATGCATTTAAAATTAATTTTTAGTTATGTATTTTTTAATATTTAAATAATTTGTTACACAGATAACTTCAAAACTAAATCCTGGCTGTAATACATGTTCAGCGGAGACAACTTTAGTGTATGTAAGATGTGATGGATCAGCCGACTCTATTCATCAGATTTGGGACTTTACAAGACATTTACCAACAGTTATATTCACAATTGCCTCATTAAATTCAACTTTAAATGTAACATGGGATGGAAAAACACCAAAAAGTTTTGCACTGTCAGAGAAACCTCATTACAGCTTTGCTACTGCTATTGATAAGGTAATTTTAATAATAATCATAATATTTATTATTACTACAATTTAATACTATTTGAATATAATTAAAAACTAGGATGTCAAAAAAATATACATACAATTTGTAGGTAAAAGTTTCAAATTACATATTATTTAAGTACTATCTACATTGTGTTCCAAATTTAAATCTATATTTTATAGTCCCTATAACTATTCTTTGAACAGGAACTGCTGCCCACATTAATGCTTATACAAATGACTATCATATTACATAATGGTTATAATCATATTTCCTTGAATCTCAAACATAATGATTCATGTAAATAGTAGGGGTGTACATTTTATTGTAAATTCAACTTTATAATCATGTCTTTCGGTTCATTATGACGCTAGCAAGGTTAAGGAAAATAGGTCAATTTAATTCATAACTTAGAAAGTTATTTTATTTAATTTTTACTTGTTATATATTTCTTTAGGATATGCCTAGTATTCACTTTATTATTTAAAAAACGATTGAGTTTAATTATTTGTCTAGGTTAGGATAAAAGATTTTTAATTAAATTCATATTCATAATTTTTCAAAATGACTGTTTCCTAACTTGATTGTAATCCAAATGTCCTTTTTTAAGCATTATAATCAATATGAAAGATTTTTTAATGATTTACACACAAATTAAAAAAAAGTTTGTATATATAGACAATATTTAAACCTTTACAGCTATATGAATATAATGATTTGGACGACAATGGCTTTATTGTGCCCAAGTATCCACAACATGAGTACAGTCTTAGCAAAGTGATCTGGCACCTCAATGAGAGCAGATTTGCTGACAAGGAAGTAATGGTGTATTTAAATGGCTTTATTGACGATGAAAGAATCCGAGGCATCATCAATATTAAGGTAGGAAGGGTTCGGAGTAAATGGATTAGTCTTGAGTAAGGTTTCTAAACTAATTAGAAACATAAGTCCGACTTAACCTGCTACAGACTGAGTTAATAATAGCATTTTGTTATTTAATTTTAAACTTTAAATCTTCTATCAATAGAGATTTATATTCTGACATTTTATACTCAGAACTGACCTGAATTTTCTCTATTTGTTTATTCAAACTTAATGCTTCAAATTATATGCAGTTCAATATTGAAAATAATATTCTCTTTTTTATTATAAATTTACACTGTAGCTGAATAATTTAAGTTTTCTGTTTCTGATTACGATTATTGTTAAAGGCCACTTTATTTTGGCGCATCAAAAATATGACATCCATAGAAATATTTAATAAAATAATTAATTCTTTTATTATTTACTAGCTGGATCTCATTCCATTCAAAGATTATGCGACAGACCTGCCACATTTAATCCACACAGCTAACTCGACACTATTCGACATCAGCTTAACAAATCTCACAACTAGGTCGCATTATAATGCCTCCCGGTTTGCCTTGCATCTATTAATGATAAGTACGGATCATGTAACCGATACAATGCATTTCACGATGAGAAAGAGTCTTGATGACGAACATACTCCTGGAGTGTTCGAGGTTAGTATTATTAATTCTATTACCTACATTGCCATATCCGTTTCCTTTGTTACAAGGAGATATAATATATATTCAATTTATTTTTTATCTTTAAATTACAATTTACATGTATTAAAAAATATATAATAATTATTTTTATAGTTAATCTCGGGTTAGAAAAAATATTCATATGTTCACAAGCAAGCGATATTAATACTACATATAAGTCATTACAATATGAAATATTTTGTTCTTCATATGAATTATCATAAAACTATTGACTGTATATCTAGTAGTTATTATTTTATACAATATTATACTCTATTCCCTAGATAATAGAGATCAAGACCCCATCATTGTATAGTACTGGTGAGGGCGGGTACCTCCAGTTTCGTCCCGTGGGCTACACTCAGCCGGAGCGCGGCGTCGCAAGCTCTACTGTGGCGCATGTGTCAGATTTTAATAGGTAATATAAACCTTATTCCTTAATACATAATGTTTAATTTAACAGTAGTATCGAAATGTAATGCTATTAGTGAACGCTGATATTATGTAATAAACTTTATTGTTTAGAAAATAGAGTTGTAAATAATTTTATGCTTTGTATAAGGGCAGTAATTTTTTTATATAAATTAGTGCTATGGGACTTTAATATATAATTATTCATTTAAAATACTAATGGGTAACTCGTTTAATAACAACCAACGTTTTACTAAAAGAAATAGTTCATAAACAATTTTATAAGATGTTTGTTTACATTGATTTTTTGATTTATTTTTAGAAGAAAGTAAATTACAGATACAAATATTAATAAGTATAATAGGCTGTATATTTTTTACCGTTAAATTTCTAGAACAACGCTGCCTTACCGTAGTACGTTAAGGCTTTTCTACGGCGGATCTGACATAGCTGACTTATTAGTACAGGATATGTTTGTATCGTTCGGTGAAAACGGTGACGGATTTTACAAACAACACAATTATACAGCTTGGTGAGTTCATATTTTTGAAATTGGAATACCTTATAAATTATAATATTATAACCTTTTTTGAGAAACCTTTTTTAATGTTTATATAAACTTTTTGGAGAAACCTCTTTAAATGTTTTATTCTATATTCTTAATCCAAATTTAGAATCGTCAAAAATACAGAGTTTAATTTTATACACACCTAATACATAATTGTATCAAGATGAATGAATGAAATAGATTTATTTTCATTATGAGTACTTTAATATTTTAAATTATGTTTTATATAATGTATATATGTTTCTTATACAGGTCGTTCACAATAGGTTACGGTACACCACCAGTGGAAAAATTCTCACTCTTCGTTATAATGATTATATCTATAGGACTTGGCGTACCTTTAGCACTCGCATTATCTGGTATTGTGTATGTCGTTTTAAGACGGTACAGACAACGATCTATAACGAGATTCACTAATGAAGACTAGGCTTTATATAGCTATATATTGTGATCCATTGCTTTTTATTATAATTTTTTTCATTTAACTAGGAAAATATAAATGGAATTAATAATTAATGACGACCAAGCTATGGCTGTATGTAGATCTGTTTATTATATTTGGATTTGTTTAACAATGTCTAGTTATTAAATTTAGTCTTCCGAGCTGAAATGAAAAATATCATAATAGTAAACACACTATAGAATTACTGAAACAATTAATAATAAATCCATATTAAGTTTAATAATGCTCTAAAAATGATGGTTTCCAACATATAAGTACTTATTGATACATTTGTATAATATTTTAATTTTTTTAGTATTTGTGTACAGCATATATAAGTTAAATGTAATGTAATGAGACATTGTAAATTTTATTTTTAATTTTGCACCTGAATTTAATTAAAGGCTCTTCATCTTTGATCTCAGGATATTACTAAAGGACATTTAATATGTATTTATTTGATGAAACTAAATTATCACCCAAAAATTTCTTTATCTAGACATTGTAATTTATTTGGCTATGAATTTTAATTGTTTTTTACTGTCATTACATACATAAAATTTTTCTTATTATAATACATTTTTAATAAGAAGATTTAAAAACAGAAGCACATGTGTAAAAACATCTTGATTGTTAGCTAATTTGTATATTCATGTTGTAAATATATTGGTTTAATTAAGATATAATTATTGTTATAAAATTTTTGCTATCTTCCTTTAAAAGTTTTTTTTCTCTACTTTCATATATTCTTTCATTATACAAGTATTCTTAAATTGGTATGTTAAATATGAAAAGTATGTCTTTTGTTTCTATTCTAATATTGAAATTGTAGTTGAATCTTCGTTTATGTTCTTATTACATTGTGATATTACCTATTTATTGTATAAATGTATGATAATAAATTAATGTATAAATCTTGTTTTTATTTTCATGATATGTAATCCTCTTAGCTGTTTTGTACAGATATGTAATTGTTATATGTTGAATTGCAATTATATACTGTGGATCCAAAATAAAAAATGATTAGCAAAGTAATTCAATTAAAATAATTATTTTTATTGGTTTAAATTACTATATATGGATAAAGAATTTAATTTAAATTATTTACACTATACGATCTCGCAGATAAATGTCGAACCATTAAAATATAAAGGTCTCTAACTTTTTTGTCAAGTAGGTTGAAATATTAATGTTATTTTCTAAAAATTTCAACCAGTACACTCAACTATTAAGAACCACGATCCTAAAGCACATATTCATGTTAACTATTATTTTAGCTTAACACAAGTATGAATTTCTTACCAAAAACAGTTTAAAATGTAATAGGTCAATGAAACATTATACCCCTTTAGGTAAGTATCGAGTGACTTATAAAATGATTAACAGCCAATAGGTTATGACTTATGAACTATAACTCATTTTCAAAAAACGAACTTTTATGAAAGGAAAGTCGGTAAATATATTTTCAAGGAAATTAAGTAAATGGTGTTGTGATTGAGCGTAAAGTAAACAACAATAGATTAAAAATGATTTTAATCTCCATCGATAAAAGTTAGAACAATGTATTTTATTAATAACATTGTTCATTTTAAAGTCAACAACAACGATGTTATGATTCTTTCAAGTCAAACAATCTAAGATGGCGCGTCTGTCAAATTTAAAATTAGCCCAGGATGGCGCTACGAAATTGTAATACGAATTATCTTCAACATCATCTATCGGACTGTTATCTTTATTTACCGGCGAGAAATTATTCGTATGGACGTTTTGCGGCGTAAATAATTGACGTTTGGACATTTTTCCCGCCTTCCTATTACCGTTCGTTTTGGTGACGCTGTGATTCTTGTATACTTTTTGATTAGAATTCTGCTGATATTCCTGAATTTCATTTTGCAGTCCTTGCGAGATAGTTTTGTTTTTGTTGTGAGTCATATCTATATCGCCCATTGATTTATGGCGGGTGCGCCTGAAAACTTTTTGATGCCTTTCAGCCACCCAGCGTCGTATGCGTTTTACGAACGGTAGCACCATGAAAAATGCATTCGGACTGACCCCCATTTTAACTTTGGGCGTCATATCTTTTCTGTTCGCTGGTAAATCCGCTATTGGAAACCATTCACAGGCCTTAATCTCATTCCTTGTACGCGGCTGAAACTTTGTATCTCGTGATATATTTCCTATAATATACAATCTAGCGATTTGATCGTGAATTGTAGCCTCAATATAATCTTGTTTGTTAATAAGGTTGCTTATATCAAAACCAGTTTCTTCTAGCACCTGTAAATAAAGGGCAAAATATTCAGCAAAAATAAAATTAATAAGTACCGAGTCAAGACAATTAGTTTTTATGAAGGATTTTTTTTTACATATTTATGTACTTGTACTCCATTATTATGAAGAAAATTAGCTGAATTAAAAAAATCAAAAGTTACATGATATTATATTTAAAAATTATATGAATTTTATGGAATGGTGCAATGATGTAATAAAGAATAAATTTTAATTAATTTATTAATTATGTTACTAAAACAAAACTTCCTTTTATTGTACTGCAAAACTTGCACAATGTGATACATTGCTATGAATAATATTTAAAACAATCATCTTTCAAAGTTTTCTCAATGAATAAAATCTAATTTGAAATGTTTGATATAAATTTTTTTCTACAATAATATGTGATCCATTAAAATACCTCTCTACTAGCACATTTCCATGGTTCCTCGTCCTCATTGACCTTGCCTTTAGGGAAACCCCACGACGCCTTAGCCCAATAAGACTGAACCAACAATACATGAGTCAAGTCAGTATCGAGCAGGATCGCTCCATATGTTGGAACAGTTTGCTTATATTCCCTCCAGTTATCCAAAACCTCGTCAAGATTCCTAATATGCTCACGAAGTGTAGGGACATGCTACCAAAACAAATTATTTATTTGTTTATTTTATTTAAACATGTATAATCAAATTAATGCCTTTATTAATATGAGAAGCAATTTTATTTTCTTGTAAAAAACTTATCTTAATTTGTATTATTACGAAAACGAAGATAAAGTTAGCAAAAAGTTTCCTTTACATATAAAAACAGAAATACTGAACAAGTTTTATCACATAATTCTTCTTAATTTATATTCACCCAAAAAACATTGCAATATACTGTTGTATAAGCCAGTCATATCATATATTATTTATAGGCTAATAACTTAATATTTACCTGAAATATATGTGCTGCAAATTCCCTGATACCACACGGGTTGAGTCTTGTGCTTTCGTCGGTGCAATAATAATCCAGGTAGAACCAATGTGCCAGTTCTATTTGGAAACAGATACGAACCAAATTTGCTTTGTCTTCAGGCGGAAGATTTATTATAAAACGACTGTAACATTTAACTTCTTTAGTATAAAATTGATTGATTTATCATGTTAATATTTTAAAGCGATATATAACCTTAGTCATGTACGTAACATAAAGTATAATTTTTGCTAGCATGTGGAACAAAGTACAGTTTTAAAAATGTTATCCTACCTGCAAAGATCATCTAAAATATCAATTGGAATTGAATGTTTGTTTTGGCGTATATTTCCTTCTGATGAAGCCATATTTTTCTATTTTTTTGTAATCAGAAAACTCTAAACGCATTCAATATAATTTTGATAGTTTTTTGGATTATATCAATAAACATATAACTTAAAAAATTATAAGTTAAAAGTCCTTAAAGGATAATGCGCATTTGTTTGTCAATACAAAGATTAACACAAAATCATAGGTTCTTAAAAGTCAAATTACAAATGTCACTTCGGATTCAACAAACTCATTTCTAGAAAGTTTTTTAACATAATTATGAAAAAAAAAGTTTTAATTATGTTTTATAACTAATAATCTTAATATTCTTTTAAACAAAGACTCTCAAAATCAGGTAAAACAAATCACAGTTTACAGTGTACGTAGGCGAACAGAGGATTCTGCTTAATCTTATAATAGGCTAATCTATGTCAAATTTAATTTTTAACTTTAATCGGATAAGTTTCAAGAAACAAGACTTCATGTACACTTGTACTTTTTAAGATAATAATAACTATTATAATAATAATTTTCTTTGTTATTATGTTGATACGGAAATCAATTTGCCATGTGTCAACGCATAGAGTAATGCAATAGGTAAAATGTCAACGTCATATCACAAAAACAGAAACAGCGTTTTCTTTACTTGTAGTCTTCATAAATTTTGGACTAAATAAAACAAAAAATATGGATATAACTCCATTATTCAAAGCATGTATAAAAACCGTAAGAACACGGAACAAAGCTTTCGGTATTCACAGTCCATCTAGTGAAGATAAACAACGAATACTTCGAACTAAACCGAAGACTGCTTTCATGATAACAGCTAAGGATATAACATTACAAATAACAAAATTACGCGACTTTATGCTGGAGCACAGAGAAAGATACTTAAGTTTCTTTAACAGCGTTACCGGAGATGAGATGTCTGAGGCTGAGCGAGATCAAATAGACACAGGCGCGCAAAGAATCATTAATACATGTTCACATCTACTCAAAGAGTTCAGGAATGACAATCGTAAGGTTTCTGTCTCCCAGCAGACACGGGATTACATGGATGCAGTTATAGACCTAATAGATTCATATTTAAAATCTGTTTGTAAAATACACAGTGAATTAAAGGCGTTAAGAGTGAAAAGGGCACTTGACATTCGAAAATTATCCCGCTTAGAACAGCCACAGATTAAATCGAGCATTCCAAATCCTTTTATAGATAATAAAATTATAGAACAGGAAGAAGAGAAAGATGAAGAAAATGTAGAAGAAACGGATAGTCGGAAAACAAAAATGGACTTATCAGAAAATGATGTAGCTGTTATGTCCGACCAGGGAGAACTTAGTGCTGAAGAATTACAAATGTTTGAATCGGAGAATGTTCAATTGTTGAATGAACTGAATAGTATGACTGAAGAAGTTCGTCAAATAGAGAGCAAAGTGCTACATATAGCAGAATTACAGGAAATATTTACAGAAAAAGTATGTTATTTTTGTTAATTCAATAACTTAAAAAGTATACTAATTTGTTATAAGTTATAATTATGATTTAGGAACAAATTAAATGCTAAATCAGTCACTTTATAAATAATAGTTATTTTTATGTATTAGTTATGCATGTTAGATATTGTTAAATTAGAATTATGATGTCATGGGTAATGTAGATTACTTTACTATATTAGTTGCTGTCATTCAGTTTGCTACAGCACAATACATATATGACAAATTTAATATAGTTTTATTGAATACTACAGTTATAATATATATTTTTTGTTGTAGGTATTACAACAGGAACAAGATATCGACAGGATAGCGAATACAGTTGTTGGAACGACCGAAACTATGAAAGATGCCAATGAACAAATAAAACAAGCCATTCAAAGGAACGCCGGCCTTAGAGTTTATATACTATTCTTTTTGCTCGTCATGTCATTTACCTTACTTTTCCTGGACTGGTATAATGAGTAATTCATCAATGCTCAATCAATGTCCGCTGTAATAAATAACTCAAAGCATCAAACAATTTTTCTGTTCTGGTTGCTTCTGTTAGGCTTTTTCGTTTAATTTATTATGTGTGAAATAAATTGTTATTGAATTTAATGGTATGTTTGCATTTATTTATATTAAATGGACTTTAATGTGTAACATATATGTTTTAATTCCAAAATATTTGTTATTTCCAGAAGGCACGTTGTCTAGATCTCATTAAAATGTTCTATAAAAGAGGCTAAGAAACTCATTTTGTCTACTGGCAATTTAAGAATAAATTCTGTTTTATCCCCCCAATTTTTTCATCTACTGAAAAACCACTATATCTTTACTAGGTAAATGAAATTACAAATCACCACCCTGACCTCTTTTGGTCGCTTACCAACCGCCTTTAGACGATCACCCACTTTTGGGAATCTGAATGATCATTCCATTCTCATAAGTCACGTTTCAAGTTGCTCACTAAATAAGATTAAATTATAAAGAGTACATAATTTTTGATGTCATCATTTATTTATATCCAAAAATATATCAAAGAAATTAAATATTTCATCAAATTAGCGTTATCCGTTAAGTATTATAATTCAATAATCTATTCAATTTTCGGTAGGCTAACACTATTGAATCTGCTAGAGTCCACTATTGTGATTACACGAAATAGGAATTTAACTATTCGTAATCATTAGCAGAAACTTGTATTTTTTTTATTTATTTTATCCATATCTGCTAGCTATTATGATTACTAGTTAAGTTTAGTTAGGTTAAGTTGTTTTATTATGTACCTAGTTACTATGCTTTCCTTGTTTCCCTGATACTGTTGAATTCATAGGCAAATTGGAAAAAAATCAGCAAACAGAACTAAATTAACTTAATTATTTACTTCCTGCGTTTTTAATAAAACTTAGCTAAAATCTAATATTTTATGTTTAGGAACCCAACAAAATATCAAAAAAAAAAACTTTTCAATGATCTGTATGTTTTTTGTATGTAGGACCTTTTCATGAAATCTGATAAAAGAAGTTACACGACGATCTTGAGTGAAATAATACTTCTTCAAAGAGATTGTTTGTTACTGTAAATATACATGATTGCTGTTCAGAACTTTTGTTCGAAAGCTTTTACATTTAAGGGATTCATAGGCTTTGTACTCAATTCGTTAAATTAATCTACCATTGCACTATAATTCTTTGACTACAAATTATCCATTGCCTTAAAGTTTAAGTAAATTATTATTTAGAGATGTTTTTTTCTCATGTTCTCATTTTTTTGACCTGATAATCTTAACTGTCTTTATAAATGCAGTCATATATGCCTATTCAGTAGTACATATTATGTAGTCAAAGGTACCTACTGTTTCTCGTCTTTCTTAGAATAACCATATCATGATTATTTTGTTGTTTTACGAATATTCCTTTTATCTAAAATAATTTAAGTATTTATTAACCTTCATTGTAACCTCATAGTTTTTTTTTAAGTAATTCCAAGTGACATTGGCAGAATAATTTGTGCAAATGTATGATACGGTTGAAAGACCGGTGTCATAACAAAGATTAAAGAATTGAATTGATTGGGTCGAGAAGTTGTTATCTCCCTATTTACATCTTTTAGGAAATGACAAAATAAATGTTTAGAATACAAAGTGTAATTAAGTCATTTAGAATATTAGAATCAATATTAGTATCAAAAAAATCTGACTTAAATTTTATCAAAGTCAACGTTATGTCGTCTACTAAATCCATTTTAGATTTGGGATACACATTTAATTCTGGTAAAGTATTTGCAACTTAAGTTAAGTATTACTATATTTAGAAGTTAATGGCATGTTATAATTTTTTTAAGAGGGTCAGTTAAGAAAAATAGGAGAAGATGGGCAACCTAGTAACGAATCTTTTGAATTTAATATAAGTAGTGATCATCAAGAGTGCCAAGCGAATTACGAGGTACTTGGCGCTGCAGTAACTGACCATATATACCATCTCTTAGAAACAGAGTTGAATCTTATAAGACTGCCTGTACCTAAAGGGAGTACAGAAAAAAATGGGACTTTCATCTTTGTCTCTCCCGAATTTGATAAGCAAGATGTCTTATTAGTTTTAATTCATGGATCAGGCGCTGTCCGGGCAGGACAGTGGGCACGTTCGTAAGATAAACATTTGACTATAACACTAACTTTCAGTGTATTTCAGAAAATGAATATAATTTTTGCTTTGTAGGCTTATTATCAACGACTGTTTGGACACTGGCACACAAATACCTTACATAAAAAAGGCACAGGCGAAGGGCTACGGAATTATTGTGTTGAATTCCAATGACAATTTCAGGGGGGATAATAAAATTTCCCACAGCAGTAGTGCCGAGGAACATGCCAATTATGTTTGGAAGACTTATATTAAACCCACTAAAGCTGCTAGTATATTAATTGTTGCACACAGTTATGGCGGAATACTTACTGTTTTGCTAGCAGATAAAGAGAAAAAGGAATTTGAGAAACGGGTGAAGGCTATAGCATTCACTGATTCCGTTCATGGTTATTCTGGTGTCAAAATTTCTAAGTATCTCAAACAAGTAAGTGTATACCATTATTTTATGGGCTCGTATTACTATATTTACTAACAAGATAATATTTAGGTTTCAAAAAATTGGATATCAAGTACTTCTCCTCTGGATACTCCGATGAAAACACCAGATTTTGATATCACAAGAGTTTCAGCAGGTATTATAATCATTTTCTTTCTATAATTTTAGCTAAAATTTCTCTAATTGTTTTTGTTTTCAGGTCATTCGAAACATGAAATGACGTCCTGCAAGTGCATAGACTCAGTTTTTAAATTTTTTGATGAAAAATTGAATGAAAGTTGAATTATTTACGCTTGTAAGCTGAAAATTGTGAGCAATATGCACAAATTACCCATGGTTAAGCTTCATATTAATCTCATATATATAAATACAAATATTCCAAAAATGTTGACTGCTTTTGATAAAATGGCACATTAATAAGGTTGTAACAATAAAATAACAAAAGACTGTAAATAAGTTTATATTTTAATATAAATATAACAAATAAACATTTATTTTTTCTTCCCTTTAGAGTAATGCTTCATCCAATATTTGATATCCTGTTTATTAGCTCTTACTCCTAGGACGGCAGACTTTGAGTTAACATCTTTCATGACAAATGGTGAAAATCCAGCGATATAGTCAGGGTCGAGAGCATTTGTTTTACTACGAGCCAATTTTGTGGCGAATGTTTTGTGTATGTGTTGATCTTCCGTAAGTATAGGGTACTGGAAATGTTGCCCGCCTCTGGGTGTCGGTAAACTGAATCTCTTACCCCTGGCTGTGAGGGGTTTTTTTCCGTTTATATGTATATGTTGATTGCCATCGTCATCCACACTTACAGATACCTTCTTGAGAGTAGCATGGCCACATTTGGGACAGAAGACTTTAGTCATAACGCTTGTTGTTTTAAAACATGTGGTGCAACGAAAAATGAATGTTTTTAGATATTTTATTACTCTACCATCGATGGATGTAACATTCAATCCTATTTGTTTCAGTACATTCTGCATGGCAAAATCTGATGTTATGCATGCAACTTCGACATTTTTATCCTCAAATTCTCCGTCTTCTATTTCTTTTTTCTTCTCTTTAAGGTTCCCCGGTGTTATCCAGTCATCATCATCACTGTCAGATTCTTCATCAGTTTCTTGACTATCACTGTCTTCTTCGTCGGAGACTTTTACGATACAATCATTGACTTCCGATTCTTCTCTTAAGTCCATATTCTTTATCTGCTCAGCGATCTCCTCAGCTAATTTATTGTCATCGTCACTTTCATCCCCGTCTTTTGAAGTATCAAGTTTATTTTCAGTATTTGTTTCATTTGTTGGCTTACTGTCATCTGTGATACATTCTTGGACGTCCCCTGAGCTTTCGCTATCATTTTTTTGATCATTTGTTTCCGATATATGTTCTTTTGCTTCTGTGTTATTATTAAAGGCAGGTAAACCGCTGACTTTAACAGTCCTTTGCATCGTAGGTTCTGATTTTAGATGATTCGTACCAACAAATTCTTTTTCCATTTGATATGTCAGAGCCATAACTTTTATATCAGTCGCTGAGAGACTGGTATAATCGCCAGTCTTTTTTGAGAATTCCGTAATAAACTTGATGTTTTCAGTAAATACATCTTTTATTTTCAAATCGTACGGGAGTACTACGAGCTTTTTACGCTGCCGGTCATTGGTAATTTCGTCTACTACCTCTTGAATTGTGTATATTTCATTCGCAATATCTTGAAGATTAGCAGCACGAATGAAAGCAGTCGTATCTACGACTAAATGTTTTATGTTCTTGGACATTTTTATAAATTTATAATTTACATCAATGAAAATTATTATTTTTAACTTTTTTCAGATAAATCACTGTTAAAAGTAAATATATTAATTTAAATCCACGTGCAAAGCAGAAGTTAATAAATTGAACGTCAAATACAACATTGACATTTGACATACATTTGTCTGTATGGTCCTAAAAACTTACAAACTGAAATAAATATAAAATATAAATAGTCTTTGTTTAAATGTAAATATTGTAAGAAAATTCTTTGTTTAAAGTGTAGATTTAACATACTGTTTTCAAATTAAGTTATATATTTTAAACTAAAAAGATTTGTAAGCTGCAGCGAGATATATATTAGATTTTATGTATTATCTATGATTCTCTCTTATGAGGTTCGGAGTAAACACTAAACAAAAATAGTTATAATTTATAGACTTAGATGGTTATACTTTATATACGTCTGTTATTTTTATCTAGTAAAATATAAATATGAGTTCTAAAAAGGGTAAGCGTAATTTAAGCAATAAGCACGCCCCAATAGCGGAATCGGTCAGTATAGCCTTAAAGATACAGTTGGATAAATTTCTAAGTGATGACAATGAAACAGAACTCAAGTTTCCATCGTTCCTATCAGCTCAAGAGCGAAGGTTTATCCATGAAACCGTTGCCAAATTGGGACTTAAGTCTAAATCGCGCGGGAAAGGTAGGAACATTCAATTGTTACTGTGACGAAATTTTTTTCTTTAACAATAAAATATTTTATAATATACCTATCATTTCGTAAATTGTTTTCAAAACCATTTTTTCTATGAACTATACCATACTGGTGATATTGCATTTTTTAATTTAATATATAAATCTAATTAATTATCACACAACATTGGAAAATGTTATAAAATTCAACAACTTATTTCACGTATATTTAAAAAAATTTCAGGAGTTAATCGCTACATAACAATATACAAAAGAATCGGCTCTACTATTGTACAAAACGATGCCAAATTGATACTCGACTCGAATATGAGATGTAGTATTACGGAGCTATTCAATACATTTCCAATCACTAGCAAGGAGAAGGATGATTTAAGTTGTTGCCCCGAAAAAGAAAGGAGCCCTCAATTAGCACACAAGTCTTTGGGACAGCTAAATAATGGAGTTGCACAGGTATGTTAAGTTTTAGACACAAATTGAGCGATTGCTCAGTAATTATCATTATTTTACAACTGATATTTCTTTCAGATACCAAACACGACTTATAACCCAGAGTTAGTCAAGTTCCGAGAAAAGCTTCCGGTGTATGATCAGCGACAGGAACTCCTAAATGCTATCCAAAATAATCAGGTATACACTCGTTTGACACTTTTTTATGATTATTATTATTTAAGTACATTAATTTTGCTTAAAATCTTGTAGTACATTTTTATGAAATAATATTTCATAATTTTTTAAAAATAAATTTCTGATTTGGTTAAAATTAATTGTAAATTACAGGTTATGAAATCATATCTATTATTGTCATATGTATATTTAAATATAGCTATGTTTTTGGGTTTACCTTGCTTATCAGTCTAAATTTTTATTGGATGTTTTAATTGAGAGTCGAATTTGGTGTATATTCATCAACATGGTCTCTGAAAACAACTAATTACTGAAAGAATTTTCAAGAATCCTACTAATATTATAATTGCGAAAGTTTGTAAGTGTGTGTGTATGTTTGTTACTTCTTCACGCTCAAACGGCTGAACCGATTTTGATAAAATTTTGTATACAGGAAGTTGACGTCCAGGAATAACATATAGGCTACTTTACATCCCGGAAATCCGCGGGTAACACCGCAGGGCGCAGCTAGTATTATTATAATATATGATTTACTTTTACCAATTAAGATATCAATATTTCATTCAGGTTATAATTGTGGCTGGTGCTACAGGCTGTGGTAAGACAACACAGTTACCGCAGTTGATCTTGGACTACTGTCAGGAGAATCATCAACCGGCGAGGATTTACTGCACACAACCTAGAAGGATTTCAGCTGTGTCTGTTGCTGAAAGGGTTAGTCAATTTCTCTATATTACGTTCATTTTCTTGTTGATGAAATTGTGAACCTAACTGTGATAACAAGAATTTAATACATGTGTTCATCCAACATTGTATTTGTCACATGCCATCACAGTACAAGTGTTGTGTTTTAGTGTAAAGTACATGGAATGAAGAGATAAATAATATATAAAAGTTTCTTCAATAATCATTTAGTATATTTTAAGTGACTCAATAACAAATAACCATGTGATTTCACAAACGAATGCTTCAACAATTAGATTTGTTAATTATGACCATATCAGTGTAAATATCTTTATTCCACTACTAGCTTTCCGCCCGCAGCTTCGCCCGCGTGGAGTTCGGTTATATCGCGTTTCCAAGAAAACTCTTCAAAAGTCTGGGATAAAAACTATCCTATGTCCTTTCTCAAGGTCAACTCTATATCTGTACCAAATTTCATTAAAATCAGTTCAGTGGTTTAGGCGGAAAGCGTAACAGACAGACAGACAGACAGAGTTACTTTCGAATTTATAATATTAGTAGGGATAAAAATCATCACACTAGACCAAAAATTGTAATAAATATTGCAACTACTACTTATTTACTATTCCTAAATCAACATAACTTTTATTAGGTGGCATTTGAACGTATGGAGAAGATAGGCCAGTCGATCGGATATCAAATACGACTGGAATCGAGAGTGAGTCCAAGAACAGTACTCACATACTGCACCAACGGAGTGTTACTGAGAACATTAATGGCAGGAGATACGGCTCTAACAGGTATAAACTTCTAATCATTTTCAATAATAAATTGTGTATAGTGCATATTTACCACAAGTAATGCATTTTCCAAGTGAAATAAGACCAAAAAGAGAATATTCTTGAATTTTATTAATATTTAATACTTACATTGATGCTACTATGTATGGTAGACTTAAAAAGACGGAACATTTAGTTTGACAGTGTAAATTTGTAATAAAGATACTAAATCAACTGTTATGTAAATATATAATAATATTTTTATTGTAAATGCATGGGTTATAATGTGGGGCTGGATGCAAACAGGATTCCCAGCCCCCTGCCAGTCAGGCGAGGTCGGAGCGCCACTGGGTTATTTTAGTGGGTATACCGGGAATCCTTTCCCGGGGAGTCCCACATACCCCTCTCCGTCCCCCAACGGAGAGGGGATGCGTAAAGCATTTTTTCCCAGTGCGCACAAAAAAAAAAAAAAGGGTTATAATGTAAAAGTATAAGGAGAGTATAGGTGATGAATTGAATAGACCTAATGAATTAGATGTCACAGTCGTTGTTTGATGTCTGGCAACATTTGCAGGTGTACATGAGTAGTGGTAACACCAAACAATTAAAACAATTATTTGCCTACAATATAATTTAAAAAATCTTTACATATGTACATGATCAGTGAAACCTCAGGAGTATGTAGTTATAATAGTAAAATAACACATAGTAATCTGAAACTAATAGTTTCATTTAAATGAATAATCATATATTTCATCATTCTTGTGTCATTATTCCAGGTGTGACTCATGTTCTAGTAGACGAGGTCCATGAGAGGGACAAGTTCAGTGACTTCCTTCTGATAGCTCTACGAGACTCACTTACGAGGATGAAGGATCTCAAGCTATTACTCATGTCCGCTACTATGGATACACAAATATTCTCCAGGTATGTACATATGTAATTATATGTAGTATACTAGAAGACCCGGTGAACTTCGTGTCGCCCTATAATCAAGAAATATCTGTTACGTTTTTTTATTTATATTTTTGGAGTTTACCTATTAAAGCCATAAATCTCCGTGTTTTGAAGTGCGACAGAATGATTGACATATTAGTTAATTGTCAAATCTAATGTCAAAAAAACGTTTGTATCAACAATAACGAATAAATTAGAAATTAATTAAAAAAAACATTGTCCAGCGGACAAAATTGTGAATCTAAACCGAACCCAGATCCCCTTGAACACACACAAAAAAATTCATCAAAATCGGTCCAGTCTTTTGAGAGAAGTTCAGTGACATACACTCACAGAAGAATTATATACAGGGTGTTCTAAAAACTGTGTCAACCCTTGAAGGCATGTATACATATAAGTATTTTGTTATCGTACTATTAATTACTATATATTTATGTTATCCCATTTTATTTACTTGTCTTTGTATCATTTTCCTTATACAGGGTGACTGGTGAATTACTATCAATATTTAAGGAGCATACTCGGTACATGATTCTCATTCGAATTATGTAAAAAAATAGGTACTTAATTTTTGACCAAATTTCCGTATAAATAAATAAAGTGTTGACACGTTCCAAGTGTTCCAAGTGTGGACGCGTGCGGCGGCGTGCTGATACAACAACACGCCGCCGCGCGCGAGTGTGTGTGTGTGTGTATACCTAATCTGTAGGGTGTTCATACGATGCGTAATTAATTTTTTTTTTTTTTTTTTTTTTCTTTTTAATGGGAAAAGGGGGCAACTGAGCAGACGGCCTACTTGATGGTAGGTAGTTACCGTCGCCCATGGACATCCGCAACGTAGATTTGCGGATGTGTTGCCGCCCTTGATTGGGGAAAAGGAGGAGGAAAAGGTGGGAAAGGGAGGGAAAGGAAAGGTTGGGAAAAGGGAAAGGGCAACCGGCTCTCTCACTCACCGGACGAAACGCATCCTTTAAAGACTACTTTACGCCGATTTTCTGTGAGAGGGTGGTACTTCCCCGGTCGAGCTGGCCCATGTTCGAGCTGTAGTAAATTGACTACAGCTAGGCTCTACCACTTCAAAATTACACAACTTTTGGTTAACTTTACTTAGAAGTTTATTAATATTTATGTTATATTAATTTTTATTTTGTCATATATGATCGTCAAATATCACGTCCTCAAATATCGATAGTAATTCACCAGTCACCCTGTATATTTAGATTTAATACTTTTGAGCTTGTTATAGTTAATCGTAAATAAGGCATCCACGACACAAGCTTGCTTAGTGTGGACGCCCCTTTAAATCGCGCGAAAGGTTTAAAATGGCATGTTCTATATTTTATGCAATTTACTATGTATGCTGTATTATTAGGATAAATCGTTCATCTATTTCTGTTAGAAATGGTGTTTTACAATCAAAAATAATACTAATGTGTGATATATCAAAATAAGTATCGAAATAATATGAATATTAAATATTTATTTATTGTTATGATTTTTTAAATATCGATATTTTCAATAATGTGAAAGTAACTTCGAGTTCGTCACTAGTAGCGCAGCAGCTGTGATGACGTCATTGGGTGTCGTCGTGTTATATCAGGGCTTACAAACATTTTGTTACTCTACATATAATAATCATTTAATATTTAATTTTATTATTTTTATTGAAGAGTTTGTAAATGTAAGTTGTTTCCATTTTCGATACTGATAACGCAATTAAGAGGGTTGACATAGTTTTTAGAACACCTTTATATAAACATATATTAATATTGTTGATGGAAGTTATTGTATTGAACTAAAAATTTTCTAATATTTCGATTCTGTTCAAACGAAACACGTATCGCGTTATTTTATTCATGAACAGATTCGAAAATAATTGTTACTTAATACTGTTGTGGGAAAAATAGATGCATTTGACTTCTAATAGTTTTTGTGATTATTATACAAAACATCTTCGGCTGAGTTTTCTGTGTCTAAATAGATATACATATATATAGAATTTATTGTATCCATATGTATCCCAAAAATCTTAAAGTTAAAATTTGGTTTACTCTTATTTCATACCTTCATTTTTTCCAACCTTTTTCAATATATATTACAACTAAAATATATTTTTTCCTACAGATATTTTAACGGCTGTCCTGTTATTACAATACCGGGTCGATTACACGAAGTACAACGCTTCTACTTGGAAGACATATTGAAAATAACCAAGTATAGTACAAAGAAGATGGTGCAAGTTGAAAGGGAACTCAAGAGTAAACTTCATACGGGACAGAGTTACTGGTCTCAACTTGAGAGTGAGTTAATTATTTTAAAGCGAAACTTTTTATTCATCTATCGCATGTCGCATTACATCCGAGTGCAGAAATTAGTCAAGTAAATGACACTTAGCAGACTAGTTATCCAATATGGCATTGCAAAATTGCTGAAAGTTGTATCGTTAAAATTACGCTATATTAGTTCAAGAAATGTATGTGCTTTGAATAAAAATTAACATTTTTTTTAGTGGATAGGTTTATTAATTGTGTTTTAAATTTGTAGATCAGAAATTAAATCAAGAAGAGAAAGAAGTGAAGGATGAGAAGGAGGTTCAAATAGATCCTGTGTTACAAGCTGATATGGATGAATTCCTTGATGAATGTTTCAATGAAGGCAGTCTGGTAATATATTAATTATATATGTTATACATAGCTTTATATACTCTATATACTAACTATAAATACTAGCTTTTGTTCGTGACTTTGAATGGATGACAGTCTGTGGCTCACAAAAATGGAACCAGTTTTTAAAACTGTGAATGTTTAAGAAATTAAAAAAAGCTGGTTAATGTTTATAGAAAGTTATAGAAAACAATATCTGCGATAGCAGTTTTTATCTTTTCTATAACAAATTGTCTTGTTAATATAAAACAAATATTCACACACACACACACACACACACTGTTATTTCAATATTCCATAAAACATAGGCATGTAGGAGATTCGCTATATATAAAATATAATACCTACTACTACACCAAGCAAGTGTTGTGATTTATGCTCAAACCTCCATGTAAAAGAGGAATTTGCTCAGCAATGGGCTTTAATAGGCTGATGACGACTACACCATGTATACTGTAATTTATTTGCATGTGTGTGTATAGTGTGATTTATTTGTATGTGTGTGTATAGTGTGATTTATTTGTATGTGTGTGTGTATAGTGTGATTTATTCGTATGTGTGTGTGTGTGTGTGTATAGTGTGTTTTATTTGTTTGTGTGTGTTTGTCAGGACTCGTTCAGCCAGGTGTTATATATGGTGATGTCGGAGGGTGTGCCCGCCTCGCTGCCTCACTCGCGCTGCGGGCGGACGGCGCTGGTGGCCGCCGCTACACACGGACTGCCGCATGTCGCGTTACAGCTGCTCAGGATAGGTGAGGCACGCACACATACATACACACACACATACATGTATACACACACATACACGGATACATACACGGAGACACATACACACACAATACATATAGTCCATTTCAATAGAAATTGGCAATCTTGTAAACAAAGCAACTGACCACGATTATTCCGTTCTTACGGACAATGGAATGTTAGTCCTGATTACAATTATATCTCAATGAATCCACCACTGTTTTTAATACAAGAATTATACAATGAACTACTTTTTGTCCATACTTCGTATACTTTCAAACTTAGAAATGTATAGCTGAGTGGTGGGACTGTTTCTCATTAGAGACAGTAAAGCCATTTTTGAATTATTAATGCTGTAACGACACCACTTTCATTTTTAAATAAAGATATTTATAATCATTATTATTTGAACTTCAACCAACTTACAAATATTAAAAAGATTTCATTTTACTTAACATTATAGTGTGTTCAACAGGCTGTGATGAAAATCAGTCAATCAAACAAGATTGCATTTTTTCAGTATTTAACAGACGGAACTAAACATAGGTAGCGCTAAAAAGTATACATTTTATTTTCTAAAATTAATTATATTTTATAAAATTATACATTTTATTGACCTTGGTGGCATGGTCTTTATGATCCTTGGTTTCCCAAGGAACTAAACTCATAAAAAATTATCATCAAACTCATTCTGAACTTCTAAAAAAAGCTCACTAATAAATACTTAACAAAATATGTACAAATTGAATTATTTTTTTACATTAATACTTTAATCTAATTATTAAGATTATCTTGAAGAGTACTCACATTACTAGGGGCATAGACAAGAGTCTGTCATTATCACGTTTGTTTACAAGATTGCCAATTTCTATTCAAATGAACTATACACACACATCCAATTATACGTATGTACACATGGATATCAATATGAGTAAGCACATTTCGCACATGAATATGTAATAATGATTCAACTTGGACTTAGTTTACAGTAACAATCCAAAAACAATGAGGTACATGGTTGCTTAACTTGAGTATAATTAATTTAGCTATTTGAGATTGAAACTTTGATAAAGTTTGAAGTCTAAAATGTTTTACACAGACATTTTATGTGAGTGATTTTATTTTTTCTGCACTTAATCCTGTAAGTGGTCTTTGAATATAACAGAATTCTACCAATCACTAGATAAATTAACATTTAGGGATATATAAAAATTATAAGGAAACAAGTAAAGTATCTTTATTATTATTACAGGTGCTGATCCAACAACGAAAGATAAGAGTGGTAAAACACCGTACGACTACGCCGTAGAGAATGGTCACCATGAGTGTGCTAAGATATTGTCGACATTTAATCACGACGAAGAAAACAAGAATAATCAAGAAGAAGACGACCCAGAAGATAATTTTCTTCTAGACGTGTACTATCACGCCTTCTCAGAAGAATTGATAGACCATGATCTCATGTTGGCGCTAGTGAAACATATACACTTGACTATGGCAAAGGGCAGTATACTGATTTTCCTCCCAGGATACGACGATATAGTCACTCTGAGAGACCTCATACAAGGCTGCTCAGATATGAACACTTTGAAGTTTCAGATATTTACACTACACAGTAACATGCAGACGTTGGACCAGAAGAAGGTTTTCAATCCGCTGCCGAACGCGAGGAAGATTATTATATCGACCAACATAGCGGAGACGTCTATAACGATTGATGACGTGGTCTACGTTATAGACTCGTGCAAAGTGAAAGAGAAGTATTATGAGTCGGATGGAGGTGTTTGTTCGTTGCAATGTGTATGGACTTCAAGAGCATGTTGCCAACAGCGGGCTGGTCGCGCGGGTAGAACTAAACCGGGTATTTGCTATCACATGTGCTCCAAACGAAGATTCAAAACTCTACCACTCAACTCAATACCGGAAATATTAAGAGTCCCTCTCCAAGAGTTGTGTCTTCACACCAAATTATTGGCACCTGGCAACACTCCGATAGCGGATTTCCTCTCGAAAGCCTTAGAACCTCCGTCGTTCCTGGCTGTTCGGAACGCTGTGACGTTACTCAAAACTATCGGCGCGCTGACTCCTATGGAGGATTTGACGGAAATCGGACAACATCTTTTAGATCTGACCGTTGAACCGAAATTGGGAAAAATGTTGCTTTACGCTTGTGTCATGAAATGTCTGGATCCGATATTGACGATCGTATGCAGCTTAGCTAACAAGGAGCCCTTCCAAATATCGCTGAATCCTGAGAATAGAAAGAAAGGTAGTTTAGCGAGGAAGGAGTTCGCAGCTGATAGTTATTCAGATCACATGGCGTTACTGCGGGCCTTCCAAGCCTGGCAGATGGCGCGGGCTAACGGCGCGGAGAAGGCTTTCTGCTCGAGGAATCTAATATGCGGCGCGACTATGGAAATGATCGTAGGGTATAGATCACAGCTGTTAGCGCAACTTAGAGCTCTGGGTCTGGTTAAAGCTCGAGGCTCGGGAGATATTAAAGACGTGAATTTGAACTCGGAGAAGTGGCACGTGGTTAAAGCGGTGTTAGTGAGTGGTTTGTATCCTTCTATAGCGAGGGTTGATAGAGATTCATCTACACTGAGGACGTCCAAGGAAGTGAAGGTGGCCTTCCATCCTAGTTCGACGCTACATCGCGGGGGAGGAGTGTCTGGCTCGCAGAAGTCGGTTCAAAGCTTACCGACCGACTGGGTAGTATTCGAAGAGATATCAAGAGTCGGAAGGTTCTGTTTCATCCGCTGCAATACTCTTGTAACTCCATTGACGGTCGCGTTATTCGGAGGGCCATTACGAGTATCAACCGCCGCGCTCTCACAGCGAGCGAATCCGCCGGGACTATCTAGTGATTCAGACAGCGAGGTTGAAGAGAGCAATTCGTCCCCAGATACGGCGATATTAACACTAGATGACTGGATGGCATTCACAGCGGACGCGTCTGACGCGATCAGCGTATACTACCTACGGCAGAAGCTATGCGCTCTAGTTATACGCAGAATGTCCAACCCTGCCAAGCCTATGACACCATTAGACGAGCAAATACTGAACGCCGTAGTCCACGTATTAGGAGCGGAAGAGAAAAACATAGGACTCAACCAACCGACCGGCATCGGACAGAGACCGAAACCTCTAACATTAGATTCACCAAACTGGAGGATGAGGGTAGATGAAGAACAATACAGACACGAGAACAAATACTACCCGCAGTATAACCAAGGGGAGTTTACGAATAACTTCTACCAGAATAACTACGCGTATAGAAATGGCCAGAGAAGCGGCTGGCGGGAACCAGCGCAAGGCTTCTCGCCGCAATACGGAGGACCTAAGAGTCCTATGTCGCCGAAAGCTATGGGGAGTATGGAGAAATATGTTGATAGTGAAGCAAACACGCGGTATTTTATAGTACGAGCGGATGAAGTGCATTCCGTTGAAGCTCTACAAGCTAGCGCCGGCGGGCTCTTCAACCAGAACACTGCGAAGAAACTTGTCAAAATTAAACAGGTATGTACAAGATAACATTACAATTTTTCTTCTACTTAGCAATTTCCTAGCTATATTATGTCTGCCTTACATGTTGTGAATAGTTTTGGCTATTTGTTGTTACGGCTGGCCGCCTGCCTGACATCAACCCTCTTTGGGAATGAGTTTACATATATACACTGTTCTATGGAAAATAATTATTTATTATAATGTAGCTAATAATATTTAACATATATTTCCAGGAGGGTAGTCGCGTGGTGGTTTTCTTCTCATGTTCGGGCGCGTCCAAGTTTATCGGTGCTGCCACTATCACGGACGGCAATAATGGAGCGACAGCCAGTAGTACCAACATGAACAATAACACCCCCACTCTAGAGTGGCTGTCTACACAACATGTGCCCTACCATATGGTCCGGTGAGGATAATACATATATAGTATGATAATATTATACATTATAAGTCAGTGGTGGCCTAGTGGTTAAAAGGCCCGCCTCTGATACACGAGGGCTCGGGTTCGATCCTGACCCTAGCAAGTACCAATGTAATTTTCCGAGTCATATGTACTTTCTAAGAGTATTTAGACATCACTGATTAATGCATTCCCAAAGAGCCAAAACTATTCACAACATGTAAGGCAGACCCTGGCTAAAGCTGGGAAATTGCCAGGTATAAGTAGAATGTAATAAAACGACATCTGTCTATATTATTTTTATGAGATATTATTATTGGACTTCATTGACATTGAGGCAAAACTATCATGCATTTATTGTCTGTCTATTTGTATGATTTAAACCAACGTTAAAACATATGTTTGTTATAATACAAAATCTCATTTAACAAATTAAAGTATCACGAAATTCATCATATCTACTGAAATGTTCAAAATATCCTAAGTAGCTTTCAGTGGCGGCTGGTGGGTTATCGACCTGGTGGTGCACTTTACTAAAATATCAAATTAGAAAATGTAACAAAAAACCTTTTCTGATGTAACAAAAAACTTTTTCTGAAGCGAAATATTCAATCAAATTTTTATTAAAATCGGATATTGTTTGTATAATTATTTTTTTCAATACTAAGCACAGAAAGTGCATTTTGCAAGTGCATGGTATGTCGGAAAAAAGTTTTGATTCTTTTCAATTCCAATTCGTCATACATCGGGTGCTCTCGGTAACCTTCGGCCGCTCGTGCGGCGCTCGAGAACTGACTCATTACTCGGTACATTTCTATGAACTATCTTTTGTTTCACGCGTCAGGCGTATTAATGCGTATCTCATACAAGATGTATTAGTGGTCCTCGTGCACTCGCCGAAGCGCACGAGATATTAATGTATTAAAAGCGCTCAAACTTTTTTACTATAATTAGAAATTTAATTTTTATACGTTTTTGTATGTTTAGAAAATAAATTTTAAAATGGTAATTTAAAAATAAAGATGAAGTAATATTTTGCAATTTTCAAATCTTTTGAATTGGTGGTTCAGCGCACGAGTTCACTTAAGGTACAGCCGCCACTGGTAGCTTTATTTTTGTATATTAATATGAACTTATTACATTTTTCAGTCACATCGGTAACTCTCTATCGGATGGCGGGCGCGTGTCGTCTTGTAGGGACGGGACGGAGCTATGTGTGTCGGCGGGGCGGGCTCTGCTCGCGACGCTCACCGCGAGGAGAAGACACGGGTACGGACATCACGCTCACCCTAGACCCATACAGAAACACGCAGCGGACGGCTAACACACACACACACACACACACACACACACACACACACACACGTACTGTAGATAGATGATCCACACACACGCACATAGAAATACAAACACACACATGTATATTAGAATGGCCAGTGATACAACACACATGCATACTTACACACACATAAAAATACACTTTTATTTATTTATTTATTTAAAAGGTACATCAACTTCACATATATTCAGCACACATAAACAAGAGATAAAATAGAAAAAAAATCTAGGACCTGATATGAGTGACAACTGCCAATTACAGATGTACACAACATTCACACAAAGAAAAAAATAAAACTTATTGTCTACCTGTTGAATTAAAGCGATAATTAAATAACTATTAAAGAAAAAATCTTAAGACCCAATATACAAAATTACAAGAAAAAAAATATATATATATAAAAATCATAGAAACAGAACACTGACAAAATGTGACCACAGACTAAGATGTTAATTGACAGATTTTATTCTTAAATCTGGGCAAGGCACCAGAAAATACGTCCAAATGCTTGAACATATTTGGTTGTACTCAGAGCAAAGTCTATTCATAGGACAGTGTTTGAAGATATTGGTGCGAGAGACCGCAGTATAAAATATTTTATAAATAGGCTTTCTAGGAGGTCTAACGGGTACTGAGATGTTAACATACGACAGAAGGTGCTCACTTTTGACTACCCCGTTAATAATTTTATATAAAAATATTAAGTCTTGAATTTGCCGACGTTTAGACAAGGTTCCCATTTTAAAGAAATTAAAACGCGCGTCATATGGTGTTCTATGAGATATTCCACTACAATTAAAAGCAAGAGATCTGGTAAATGCACGTTGTAAGTTTTCTATTCTCTGTGATTGGACTGTATACGTTTGGTTCCATACTTGGGACGCATATTCAAGAAGAGTTCGTTCAAGAGCATTATATAGGGAAATCTTGGTTTTACTGTTAAAAGGTTTTGTGTTTCTCTTTATGAAACCGATCATTTGTGATGCCTTCTTGACTATGGATACACATACACTCACATGTATATTACAACGTAGGCAGGCATACTAAGCGTAAAAGATCTACACACACATACATACTGTAGATAGATGATCCACACACACATAGAAATACAAACACACACACACACACATGTATATTAGAACGTTCAGTAACAATACACACACATGCACTTTATACACATATAACAAATCCATGTAAATCATAGCTAATACTATGAGTTACAATGTAAATGTGCTGAAAAATAATCATTTTATATACAGTACTGGCTTTTAACTCTTAGAACATAATATTGTAACTGATTGGAGATTTATATAAAGTAATAAATAGTTGATACTGTGTTATACTTTGCAAATTCAAATAATGTGTTTTGGCTCGATTTTCAATGTCTTCGTTATGTTTAAGTACAAATATAAAAGCACAGATTATTAAACAATATTTGGGACAGTATATAGTTGCAATAGTTTCTTACTTAAATAATATTAGAATATAAAAAAACAATGAAGAAATGTTGTAGGAAGCTTTTATATATTTTGATCTCACGCCAAAAATTTATATATTTATTTACTTTTAACATTTGAAACTGATTAAATGACAAGAGTTTTTGTAGGAAACTGAAGAGAATTTTATTTTCAAGACTAATAACTAACAATATTTATTAACTTGACACTTAATAATTTTTAATGAATGCTTGATATACTCAAAGCTAAAATTTTATATGATTTTTCAAACTTATAATCTCCATAAATGTAAGTAAGGCAATAAAATTCTGATAATGAATAAGATTGGAGTCACTTTAGGTATAAGCTGACCAATTTTTTCACTTAGCTTTATAGCTATTGTTGTTTAGGCAAAATTTATTCAATATAATCTTTCTATAGAAAATTTAGTTAATAAATGAAGTGTGTTACAGTTGTGTTATATTATAACATCAGTGTTCATAAGAAAAAATATTTATAACAGATTTAATAAAAAAAATTAACAGCAATAATAATTTGTACTATCTGTTCTCATTTAAATATTTGTTCAATACAACAAATGTATATTAGAATAAATTGTATTTATGTAACTTTAAGTTTTTATATATTTATTGAAGATATATTTAATTAATATTTATATATTATTGTTGTTTTATGATAGTTCTTAAATGGAACTTAATCTATATTATTAGTATTTAGATTGTTTCATAAGTTGTGTTAACAAATGCATTTAAAAAAGGTTGCTATTTAAAATTCTAATCATTTAAAGACTCATTTACACCGATTTTTTTGTTTAAAAAACTGAACATTAAATATTGAATTATTTTTCGGTGTAAATGGGACTTTTTTAATTTATTATTTTGCTGTAGTCATATGTGTTATATAAAATTTTGTTTTTGTATTGTAATGTTTAAACTGAATGTCTCATAGTTACAGTTCGTGTTAAAAGTACAGTTGAGTTACAGTTTAGTTTACAGTATTACTGAGTTATACCAGACTTTTATATGAATGGTTGGTGCTCTTAGAGCCGCTCACGATTTTTTTTCTAATAGCTGTGTTATAAAATAGTGTTTTGTTTTAAGTGTGGATGAAGAAATAAACAGTTTCATTATATTTTTTGTTGTTTTATTCCATTTGCATATTATTTCAGCAGCTTTGTGAGAAACGGCCCTTGTTTTGCTATAAGCAATGTAAGATTTATATTTATAATTATTAAGGGAAAAATGTGCGTTTTTCAAAAATTTCGAAAAAACACCTCAAGTAATTTATGAACGCCCCCTAAGAAGTTTCACATCAATAATAATTTTGAATCACTATTTTAGACCAGTGCCGATAGCTTTTGAAACATAATTAAATTATAGTAGAATGAAACTCGTTAGAAAAAGAGGGGAATATAAAAATTAAAGAAAAAATAATTTACGGGCGATATGAGGTCGGGAAGGGTATGGGGGGTGGGTATAGTGGGTTTTCTCGATTTCCGGCAAAACTAAAAGTCCTTCGGAAAAATGTTATATGGCAAAGTTGTAGGTGATAAATAGATCTAAAACTTTTGTACTAACATTTTTTTCACATAGCCTCAAAATTTTTGTGAAAAATTCGAAAAACAAAGTTTTTGGTTTTTTATTTTTATCTTTTACAAAAAACAATATTTTGTCACAAAATTTGGTGAAAACTTGCCTTTTGACGTTACAAATACACTGTAATTTATTTGATCAGAAATATTTGTTTTTTCAGCTTATTTTGAAAAAAATATCGAAAAATCAGCCTCATTTTCAATCCAAAAATCACCCGTCATAATATCAGCGTTTTTCAAAAATTTGGTGTGTTTTCTGTTTGTTCAAAACTCTATTTTTCGAGGGCGAAGAAAAAAAAAATAAGTTTTTTTTACTTGTAGTACCATTTTTGGATAAAATAATCATGTCCCTTTTAATGAAATGACACTCGATATCGTTTAGAAAATGCTCTTTCAATTTATTTTTCATAGTTTTAGCAGCTTAATGTACCTACATTTTCTGTAGATTACCTAAAAGAGGGACTATCTGGAGAACTTCCAGAGTACACAACTATTAAAAATAAATTAAAAAGAGCATTTTCAAAACGACGTCGAGTGTCATTTCATTAAAAGAGATATGATTATTTTATCCAAAATTGGAACTGTAAGTAAGAAATTTATATTTTTTTCTTCGCCATCGAAAAATAGAGATTTCAACAAATTGTTTGAAATTAAAGACAAACTACGAGCAGTGAAACGATTCCTCGCCAGCTAGCAGTGTGAATGTCCAATGATAAACTAGTTGAAACATATCTTTTATTTACATGGAGTGTATAACTATTGGAATTTCCATGAGCAAGGAAATAGTAAGATTTCCTCAATGTTTATAATTCCCACGACTGTATCTATTTTATTGTTTTTTGGTTTTTAGTACATTTATCTTAAACATCGCAATGTATATTTAACGTAAAACCGTTTAACTTAAAAAGTTTTTTTTACCAATTTTTTTTTTCTAGTTTTTATTTCGCATTCTGTGTGATTTATTTAGTGCTTCATTATTGAAAGGTTACTATTCTACTGGTTGAGACCTTTCATTTGATACCCATGTTGATGGAATTGATAAAAACTAAGTTATCCGCCATTTTTTGGCCGCCATCTTAGATTTCAATTTTTTATAGTATATCGTATTTTGCTTATTGAGCCCTTTCATTTGATGGGATTAATAAAACATAAATTATCCGCCATTTTGTAGCGGCGGCCATCTTGAATTTATAATGACAATAAATAACATTACTTATTGTCACCAAAATCCAAAGTGTGTACAAAATTTCAGATTAATCGGTTGACAGGAAGGGGGTGAAATTTGAATTAATAAATTTGACCCAAGAACAAAACAAACGGGGTGAGCTAAATAAAATCGTTTAAAAATATTTTCTTGTTACTTCTGAACCTTTATGATACTCGTGAACGTCTTGTTCGGATCAAACATTTTTCTGTTTATTTTTGATCTCTTTAATTGAGCATTTTATCTGTTTTGCGAAACTCAAATGTACTTTATGCTACAACTTTGTGAATTTTTCGCCTCGGTTTAGAAAAAGAGCTACATCATTTAAAAATCGGTTCTAGTGATAGTCTAGATATGAATTTGTCTTTTCTATAAAACTTAAGATATGAAATATTAATTTGACTAAGTATTGAAACGTAAATAAATAAAATATCATTTGATTCTAATGTTTTTTTTGTTATAATTATGTAACATCTGTGATCCCTTTATACTAACACTACTTTAATATATCATAAAATTTATATTTTGTATATCGAATAAGCTATTATCACTTAACAAAAAAAAAACAATCATTTTTCAAAATTCGAACATGCCCCACTTAGTTCACTTATATTATCTGTCAATAAAACACGTATGTATAATCAGTATATATTTATTGTCTACTTCTGTAACACCTGCTTCTCAATCTTGTCCTGCTGCTCCTTGCTCTGTAGCTGCTGGAGCGTCAACAGCGACACTCCCAGCTGGTCCTCGCGACTGAACGGCTGCGACATCTGGCGGAGCCAGCGCTTACTGATCTGAGATGAGAATGAATGGGTTAGTACTGGGATGTAATAAGCTAACATTGCTATAATCTTTATATATATACATATAACGCCGTACAGTAGTGGGATGATGGTATAATTTTTAAGTTTTTCTTAAATATATTGTAACATTTAGTATTTTTATAAGTTAATCCATAAATAATGTAGCAACACTAGAGAATAGTCAATACGGATATTAAAAGAATTTGAAGACGAGTGTTGTGTTTGCCAAATAGAAGTAATATTTCGTATTTCCGTCTACACTTGGTATTCTATATCTCCCACCCACACACACACACACACTCACACATGACACACACACACACATATATATGTATGTATATATATATATATATATATATATATATATATATGTGTATATAAGTGTATGTACCTGTACGGCTTCCTCAGTACTCAGGTTACAGAGCGAGTCTCTCAGATGTTCCTGTATCCACCGCGGCAGCTTACTCCTCTTGTCAGAGCGACTGAAGCGCTTGTCAGCGAATATCATTATACCGTAGTCCGTCTTGCCTCTGAGAATTAATAACAAGTTTCATAATACATATAGTATTTTAATTTGTAATGAAATGTAATTTTTATACCTCAACGCTCTGCCAACACACTGAGCTGCGTGACGCATCGCGTCGAATGTTAGGAAATCGTTCTCACGGATCTGAAATTAAAATACATTAACATAAATATTATAGTCTCTCAAAATGAATTTCAAATGATTAAAAAATGAAAGTTCCTTAAATGGTAACAGAGTATCAAATTCATATATGTGTATGTACAGCCTGGACGTATGTTGTTTGAATAATATAATTATATAGTAAGACGTTGAAAAGTTATTTAAAAGAAATACACATATGTCATTCGTTACTAAATAGCTCACTAGATGGCGTTATTAATAAAATAAATTATATGTCAAAATATACATCATTAATCACTAGATGGCGTTATTAATAAACAAATAAATTATATTTTTACCTGAAACTGATCTCTCAGATACTCCAGGCGTGCCTTCAGTATCCTGCTCTGTGTAAACACGTAAGGTATCCCGAACATGAGCACTGCTCGGCCCAAGTGGTGGTCGAAGTCAACTCCCTCAGACACCTTGCCTCGAGCTACTGAGAGAAGTACCGCGCCGCGACCACTCTCACACGCCTAGAGATTATAGTTATTATATAGGGAATTATTATATTACTTAGAAGTTATTGGACCATACATATATAGTATGTATATAGTAGTAATTCATGTGATATTGATGGCTAAAATAATATCAAAATAGAAAAAAATATTGAATTTTTAATATTGATCTTGCTATGTCTCTTTTCTTGGACAAAAACGTTCAACATTTTCGTGTCACTAATAATAGTTATTATGCCGCAGTAGCGTTTCACTCATTAGCGTAAATAAGATTTTAGAATCTTTTTTTAACTAAAAAGGACAGTTATTGTTGAGTGGACATTAATATTATGTACTAGTTTTTGCCCGCGACTTCGTCCGCGTTAGTTTCGTCATTAGTAATATACATATAGCTGACCGGGCGAACTCTATTCCATCTTCGAGGCCATAAATAATCAGGTTTTTCCTGTTTTAATCGAAAAAAATGATTGACATATTAGTTAGTTGTCAAATCTAATGTCAAAGAAAACGTTTGTATGGGAAATAGAAAAGGGCTGTTTTTAGGGTTTTCCCGGAAATGAATGATTTTTTTCAGCTTTTAAATCTTCCCTTAACCTCCACGAACATTTCAAGATTAAGATAAGATAAATCCGTTCAGTCGTTCTCGAGTTTTAGTGAAACTAACGAACAGCAATTAATTTTTATATATATAGAAAGATAACATGAATAATAACTTCACCTTTATATAGTTTATTAAGGCGAAGCTCGTCTCCGCCGAGTCCTGTGTTTCAATGAACAGCAGCTTGTGTTTCTGTAGATTGGCGACGACACCTGACCACACATGACACATTACATGAGAAAATTTAAAACAGAACAACATATATTTTGTAGGAAAAGTTGTGCGTGTGTTTGTATTTGCACATGTGTGTGCGTGTGCTAGGAGGTAAAGGTTCTTTTTCAAATGTATGTCTTTTTCAATTTTAAGTGTGTGAGTTTGTTTTTGAATGTGTGTGTGTTAATGTGTTACACATATTTGTAGACAGACAACACAGATGTGTTCAAGTGTGTCTGTATATGTGTGTGTGGTGTGTGTGTGTGTGTGTGTGTGTGTACACATACCTTGATCATACCAAGCTCCAACCACACTCTCCAAGTAGAGATAGGAAGTAAAGAAACACACCACTCCGTCTGGGACACACGCTGATATCTGAGAGACATTAAATGAAAAATATAACATCACTATACAAACATTTCAATGCCAGTGATAAACCTGATAATAAATATTCCATACCATTGTTCAAGCATTGTACTATAAAAATGTCTACTTTTTTTTTATTATTCTTTATTGCACAAAAAAAAATGTACAAAGGGCGGACTTAACGCTATAACAGCATTTTCTGCCAGCCAACCCAGAATAGTGAAGGAGAGTAGTGAGTAGGATGTACTTTCTGCCTTATATGTAATTTTAAGCAAGATGAAACATTCGATAGGTAATATAAATGAAGTTCATGTTCGCTTCACTTCCCTTCACTTCATATATGTTCAGTCACCTCTACTAATAGTTGTCCGTAGTTCCGTATAACCGCTACGTCTTCACGTGTTTCGTACTTTGAAGATATCGCCACTTGGTCGCTGCCTTTTGACACTATCTGGAATTATATTAATACTTATTGAACATAAATATATTTATCTTATAATATATAATACGTAATCAAAATAAACGAAGTTCTATAATACATGTGCGAGAATAAATAAAAATAACGTATGATTTATTTTATATTAAATAATACATGTGAAATAATATGATATTGGTGCAGATTCATCTGTTGGCAATAATTGTATATTTTTTTTATATAATATACACAACACAACATTGCAGCCCGTTTTTACTTGTATGAATATTCAAACATCAATTGCATTAATAATCCTACTAATATCATAATTGCGAAAGTTTGTCAGTGTGCTTGTATGTTTGTTACTTCTTCACGCCCAAACGGCTGAATTGATTTGGATAAAATTTTGTATACAGGAAGCTGACGTTTAGGAATAACACATAGGCTGCTTTACAACCCGGAAATCCCAGAAATCAGCGGGTTACTATTAAATAATACAGGTGAAATAATATGATACTAGTGCAGCTCTATCTATTGGCAATAATTGTATTCTTTTTACATAACTTTATTTTAACTGATAGCATGTGAAGAAATGTTTAACATCCTTCACTAAGGACTATTTAATATAATATGTAATATACATAACACAACATTGCAGGCCGTTTTATTTGTATAAATATTCAAACATCAATTGCATTAATAATAATTAATATTTGTAAAAAAATATATGAAAATCTTATTAAACTAGATATTTGATTGATTTATACACCCTGCAAGATTTCAAATTGTTTAAAAACTTAACCTTAATTATTTTATTTTAAATATAATTATATTGTAAGACTGTAATAGTGAACTAGCGCCATCTGTTATCGAGTAGGTGAAGTTACTCACCATGGGTAATATGCAAGGTCGGGCGAGCGTCATAGTGAAGGAGCTCATTACTACCGGGTTGAAGTCCAGGATCTTGGGATACATGTCCAGGGGAGATAAAGTACCTGGGAGTGACATATATATGTTTATATGTGAATAGAAAATATATAAAAATTGTATGGTAGATATGTTTGCACTCACCCGAAGTGATAATAACAGTTTGAAATCTACCGAACACTGGTCGCATGGCTATCGATGAGTCCATACATCTGTTAATATAAATATATGTACATATATTACATATGTTCCCAAAGAGGGTTGATGTCAGGCAGGCGGTCGGTCGTAAAAAAAATAGGCAAAACTATTCACAACATATAAGGCAGACCCTGAATAAAGCTGGGAAATTGCCAGGTAGAAGATAGTGTTTTATATATATGAGACGAAACATCTCATCATTCAATGTATTCATATGCGTGTCGGGTCCATCGTTGTAGTGAGAGGAGCTTCAACAGTGACTGGGACTTGCGACCCAGCTGTAGGTTTAAGGGACCTTATCTAACGCGCGTTAAAAGCTCACCTCCACTGTAAAAGCTTCTCTCTCTATCTAACTATACCTTCTATATATCCAAATTTGGTTTATATACATTTTGACACTTGTTAGTTTTTTTTTTAATTACCATACATTTAATTTTACTGTTTTATCCCTTTTATATATATGTTCACTTCCAGATTAATTATTTGTGGAAACTGTATTGGCATGTGGGTTATTTAAGGTTTATAAGTTTTATGTAATATAAAATATGCTGTTTGTTTCACTTACTTACAAATAAAATAAAAATTAATACTCACGAGAAGTGTAATATCGGATTAGAGACAGTTGGTGTTTTATCATCGAATGGTTCTATAATGATGACGAATCCTTTAGTATATGTGGACACGAGCGTCGCCAGGTGAGCTACTAGTGTTAAGGAGCCGAAGTTAGACGGATCTGGTATTTGTAGGGTCTTCATGAGGGTTTGGAGACGAGACGATACAAAACGGAGAGGCTTACGCTCGATACACACTCGAGATGAAACATCCTTTAAGAAACCTGAGAATATAGGAATAAAAGACTTTAAAAACATGTAAAAAATGAATAATATCGATAATAATAAATAAGTCTTATATGGAGGGAGATTGAATTAAATTAATTTCAGATCAAACCCACAGATTTCACCGTATAGAGTTCTCAATGACCTAGTTACATGTAAAACGAGAAGTGATAATTAATTTTTGTAAATAAATTGTTAAATAATATATTGTTTTGTACAGACCGGCGGGCGACTCCTGCACAACGTGTTGTATCCTGAGCCTCGTCTTCAAGTATTCTATGAACCGCTTCAAGAACCCCAGGAAGTGAACCGCATTCCTGATGTTACCGGGGACCACCTCTGAAATATTTATTATATATGTATGAGAAAGCTGCTTTTTAGGCTATATATGTAATGTGTTAGAGCAGGCAACAAAACTTATTATATATATGTCCACTTTGAGAATAAATTATTTTTTTCCCCTCCCCTCATTTTGACAACTACTGAAAAACCAATATAACTTTTCCTATAACCAATATTTCCTAGGTGAATGAAATTACAAATCACTTCCAAGATCACTACACAACGCCCTAATTATTTTCTAAGTTTCATACCACCCAAATTTAAGCCTACAACACGCACAAGGTTCGTCACCACTTATCTTCCATTTTGGGACAGACTGTGTGTGTGTGTGTTTACCATTAAGTAGTTCGTCAGGTAATACAGGGTTCCCCAGTATGACGTCACTATCCCTCAGCTGAGCAGCTTCCCTCAATCCCTCCACCATTTGTTCGTACTCCAGCGCCAGGCGAGCCTCGTCCTCTTGTTTTAATCTGATACAAATGTTTTACATAAAACAAATATATGTTGTGAAAGAAATGTATTTACTTTAAATCCTACTAATATTATAATTGCGAAAGTTTGTGAGTGTGTGTGTGTGTTTGTTACTTCTTCACGCTCAAACGGCTGAACCGATTTTGATAAAATTTTGTATACAGGAAGCTGACATCCAGGAATGACACATAGGCTACTTTACGTCCCGGAAATCCGCGGGTAACACCGCGGGGCGCAGCTACTTAATAATAATAACTGTAAATTGTTCAAGTGTTTATTTACTTATTTAATTGTTCTACTTATTACATTTATATAAAAGGTGCTTTCCATAAAGTACGTCGCAAGAATTTTAGGACTTTTGAAACCCCCCCCCCCGTTCCTTGTCACATTTTATACATATTATTATTATCGCATATTACGATTTTAATGTTTAGTTCTATAACTAGATAAAAATATCAATTTAAAGATTTAATAAAACACGTGTTTATTTTGTTCCTTTGAACCCGCGGATACTGGAATTGGAATTTCTACAATTTTACTTAGTTCACAAAAATATCTTTCTATAAAAATGTCTGTTTACGTAATTGTTAGTGGCGTACAATAATTTGATCAGAAATAAGACTTTTAAAAAAGTATTATAACAGTTATAAAGAAAACTGCTTTGAACTAAACTCCATATATCCAATAATAATTAGAAATGTTATAAGTGTAGCCAAGAGTGAAATCATTAAAAATATTAAACAGTTTATTGAGCCATAAAAATGTTAAAAGCTATTGTGAATGAAGTAGAGACGACAAAAAAAAATCCAAACAAAATATAACTTACTGTGACACAGCTTTTTCTAGTGTCTGTAGTGCTTGCGTGCTTTTATCGATAGTCCGCCTTGTGATTTTCACACTTAGAGAGTCGATACAAACATTATCGATATTATGGGCCTCATCGAACACCACTACAGCCTCCTTGTTGAGTTCTTTTGATACAACTTCAGCTATTTTTGGATCTAATAAGTAGTGGTACGAGTATACAACGATTTCAGCATGGATTATCTGTATAAAATAACATAATAAAATGAATTTAGTAAAGAAATGCACAATTACAAAGCAACCATAGATTAAAACTCATAAATTCTTACATAGAACTACTTATAATGACAATCCCTACTAATATTATAAATGCGAAAGTAACTCTGTCTGTCTGTCTGTTACGCTTTCACGCTTAAACCACTGAACTGATTTTAATGAAATTTGATACAGATAGAGTTGACCTTGAGAAAGAACAAGAAAGTTTTTATCCCAGACTTTTAAAGGTTCTCTTTGAAACACGATATAACCGAACTCCACGCGGGCGAAGCGGCGGGCGGAAAGCTAGTATATCTTTATTTGGCACTGAAAATACATTATTCTCAATATTTTACGTGAATTTAAAGTTTGTTCAGTATATTTTTCTATGATAATACTCACAGCGAATCTAGATAGGAAGTAAGGGCACCAGTTTCTATCAGCTCCATACTGTTTAAGGTCATCCATTGTATATACTCCATACGGCAACATTGACTCACGCCCCTCACGATTAAAACCTTCATAGAACTGACCTGAATCAAAAATATTTAACATCAGAACATTATTCCAATATACATATTTATGATGTTGCCATAGTCAAATTACTTAAATAAAACATTGATATTGACAATTAAATATATGTACAACAAAATCTATTACAATAACTGAAAATGTATAAATAAAAAACAAATACTTGGTTTTTATATTGAAAAAAGTAATAAAGCATCAAAAATGTTATAAATAATTTAATATTAATAACAAAAGATAATTCATTATGTTTTTATTAACAGTATATGTTAAAATAAATATATATGTTACACTCAAAGATCGAAAACGTTCAGTGAGCGGAAAATAGCTCACAACATTTTGGTCAGAGTAAAACATCCACATAATGAAAACGCGAAGGATGTGTTGTGGCTCACAGAAACATCAAATAGAAAAATTCGTGATGTAACTGACATGCTATTCAATCTGAACAAGACTTTGGCTGGAAACGTTTTTGGAGATGTCCTTAGGAAATATTTTTTTATTTTATGAAATCAATTAAGACTTTTAATTTGAAGTAAGCATATGTTTATAAAGGTCTTTGAGTGTAACACACATATAATATTATAATATCTAATATATTTACATATGGGCACTGAAGGATCCTGTTCGTGTCTGTCCCTTATATAACTGGCCGTCAGTGAGTGACATTTACCATCAACCAACTTCCCTTCACGTTCTCTTGATACCTGAAAAATTAAAAATTATATAATAATATCAATTTAAAATTTTAACAATTCTATAATTAAAAACATCATAAATCTCCCTCATACAAATCTATACAGTTGTGTGTGGAAATATCTTAATAAATAATAATATATTTTTCATGCATGCATGCATGTTTTCATCCAATTACTAACTGTTAATATTTTCAATATCATCACAGTAGATCTTTGTTGGTGTGATGCAATACATCCCTAAGCTTACAACACCACTCAAGTTGAAAATTGATGGTTTTTACAGTTTAATGCCATTGGGTGAAGCTGTGCATTTGCGTCACACCAAAATCGTCAAAATATGTATAAACAATTATTTATTAACTACTAACTATTATGTATTAAGTAGCAATAGAAAACAAAACACAGTTTAAAATAGGTAGACAGTTTTTTTTATCTCCTGTAAAGTTGGTAAAAATAACTTAAGCAATGTTATAAGTTATCAGACAAATAGCTAACTAGATATTTTAATTAGTTAATATTTTCAATAATTAAGTCTTATTTTAGTATATAATGTTATATTATATCTATTATCTACCTCTGGATGTATGCACAGATTTTTCCTTGAGCTGAGCACGACACCAGTCAAACTCGGTTTCTCCCCTTGAGACTTTTCATAATATTTTATAAGATTCTTAAGTTCCTCTAACACTTTTTCTATTTCAGGTACAGTACGGGAACAATAGATGAGTTTTCTAAAAAAATATATATTAGTTATACATTTGTTTTTTATACTTAATACACAGATTCTGTTATATGAATGAGAAAAAAGAATGACCTTGAAATCTTGTCATCACCATGATTATTATCAATTATTATAATAATTTTATTTTTTATTATTACTACCTCCAACAGATTACATAATTGTTAAACTAAATTTATTATTTATTGAAGCACTGGCTCTAAAGTCAGAAATAAAACTTGAACATTTGGTGAATATCATTGTATGGTATAAAAATGATTTAAATATTTACCTGACATGATGTGGGTTTTGTATCATGTAAGCCACAATAAGTGATAACAATGATATAGTTTTACCAGTACCAGAAGGCATTTCAAGCAATCCATGACCCTGTTAATTAAAATTTACATGATTATACAAAATTGCACTTATTTCAAATTTATAGTCATTATTATAGGTATATATATATTATAATTTCTTGGATAGCAATGTTTCGGCTTGCCTTTGAAAGATTATATTTTTAATGATTGTTGTATCAAACGATTACAACAATTACACTACACGTACGTACGTACACTATTATTATACTATTATGGTTTTGTTATGATGCTTATGATAACCTAAAAATTGTTTCACTATGTATATTACGTTACCTTAGCATCAAGGGCTCGTTTAAGTTCCAGCATGTAGGCATATTGTTCTGGATATATGTAGTCGTAAGGGAAATATACCAGTAAACCATCAACGGTCAACCTAGAACGATAAATATTGAATTGTGTACTAAAATGATCTCCTTACACCTTAACAAACGCATTTTGATAATGTGGAAGCTTAATCTTACTTCATTATATTATAAATATTAAATTTCGAAACGTATTTTAATTATAATTCGATACAAGTTTTCAAACAGCTTACAACATGTTGTGCAAACTGTTTTGAATGTATGTTTTGACAAATGTCATTTTCATTTTAACTTGTGAATTGTCAATATGACTGCTGAAATGTCGTTATAAAATTTCGTTTAGAAATGTAACTGTACGAAACACAAAATGCAATGACTGAATAATGGATACAATTAATAGTTTAAATATTGCAAAATATGAATTATCAATAACTTACAAAGTTCAAAATAAGAATATAAAAGTGGTGATTGAAATTAGAGTGTAATAGTCGTCCCTTTTTTTTTGTCGACGCAGGGAAACTCTTTACGAGTCTTCCAACCGACCTTTGTGGGGCCGAAAGACATGTGTGAGACTCGGCCTGGGCAGGCCCCTACTTATTTAAACCACTGTGTAAGCCATCGGCCGCTATGTCGGTGTACCCCGAATCTATCAGAAACAGGGCACACCAGTGACTGGCTGGTCTTGGCAAAGACCGGACTTACTCCCTCGGAGTATGAGGGCGATCCTGGCAATTCGAACCGCCCCGACGACGCCGGGCTTTCACCGGAGCCGGGTTACCAAGCCGACGTCAACCCTGAGCATAGGGGTGCTATTGGAGGCGTTGGAATTGCCTCCGTCGCACCCCCATACGTCGTCTGCGGAGGGAGGGTGCAGCAGGCGTATCCTCTCTGTGTAATAGTCATCGTACCAATATTATAAATGTGTAAATTTGTGTTGCTTTTTCAAACTTAAATACAAAACATTGTTTTAAATCTTACATTAATGTGGCTTACTCCTCAAAATAGAAAATGTTATCCAGAAGTTTTGTGTCGTTGCAGTGGGATAAAAGCGATAGTTGCATTGTGTATGAAGTCATAATATGAAGAATATTATAGATGTCGCTGCTGTTTTGTTACCAAATCTATTGTTTTAGGTTTTAAAACGCGTTATACGTACTCCCTGTTCCTACTTCCTAAAACATAGAATCATTCCTTGTTCAAATGAGTAAATGTATATTAATAAACCATTCTATCAATATCGTATTTGCATTGCTTATATCTGTTGCAAATCTTAAAAGTGTAACATCTTTTTCCTTAAAGTTAAACGTTATAATATATACAAGACTAATCCGAACACATCATAATTACTAATGAAGTATGTAAAATCTATATATATAAAAATGAATTGCTGTTCTTTAGTCTCACTAAAACTCGAGAACGGCTGAAAGGATTTATCTTTTCTTAGTCTTGAAATGTTCGTGGAGGTTCAGGGAAGGTATAAAAGCTGAAAAAAATTGATTCATTACTGGAAAAACCCCAAAAACAGCCCTTTTCTATTTCCCATACAAACATTTTTTTTTGACATAAGATTTGACAACTAACTAGTATGTCAATCATTCTGTCGCACTTCAAAGCACGGAGATTTATGGCTTACAGGTAAACTCCAAAAATATAAATAAAAAAACGTAATAGGTATTTCTTGATTATAGGGCGATACGAAGTACGCCAGGTCTTCTAGTATATTAATATTTTTCTTAAAGTTAAAAATGACGATAACATTGATTTTGCAGCCACATACTTCAGCACAACTCGAAATAGTGTTTAACAATAAAATAATTTTAAAGCGTAACAATTTTTTATATATTAATATAATAATTAAAGACACTGTTGGAAAAAATTATTTAAGGGATGAAAAAAGTTTACACATTGAGAGATGTTTCAAAAAGCTTAATATTTTAGAAAAATGGTAATATCGGAGAAAAACCACTTTGAAGCTTTGGTAAAAATTAATGAATATTGTTAAAAATATTTAAGTGCCTGGTATGCGAAAAGAAAAAAAGAACATAAAGAAAAACCCGAATTAAATCATCCGAATAAAATAGGTTGATCAAATATTTTTTTTGTTTGTTTATTTGGTATGATTATTTTTTAGTCAAGCTATGGGCCTACGAATGAAAATGGATTATTCTCTTAGGTCAACAGTGTCAGAAAACCAAAGGTGTAGAATTTTATTGCTTTCAGAATTTTAAAGCTATTTTTGATCTAAAATTAGGTACAAATTCTTGTTTTTTACAGTCTATAAGCACAAACGTGATCCTTCATTACTTTTAAGCATGTAGTAAACTTGAAAAGGTATTATTCATTATTGGATAAGTGGTAAGTGGTACAATGGCCTGTGATGTGATTACTACAATTTAGGGAATACATTTAAGTTCCTGAATCCTACCGTCGATTTCCTGTTTTGTCGATCCTAGTTTTCTTGTAAGTTCTTGATGGTTTCTGAGATATCAGTAAACAAAAGAGAAAGTCGTTTATATTCGTTCAAAGTCCGAGAACTTCAACTTTATTTAAAAAAAAACGAAAATGAAGTAAAAATATCAACCTATTACCTATCTAATTCAGACGACGTTGAACTTAAATCTTTTTGTCAACTTTGCTTCTAAATATAAAATTTCTATACTTATTAAATATAAAATTTTTAGTTAAACATCATAAATATAGATTTTAATTACAAATTCATAAAATAATTCTTAAAAGTTTATAGTGATCCTAGTTCCAAGACTCGACTTAGGTCTTTTCGGGTTGCAATTATTTTGTTTGTTTGTTGTTTTTCAATTCGATTAACAGTATTGTCTTGTTAATATAGATAATTATAGAATACAATAAAATCTTCGGAGTATCGCTCTTTGACCTTAGTTAAACATCACTATGATAATAATGACTTATTTTATTGACTCAGAGAGCTATTGATAGTCAGTATTCAATGAAATACAGAAAAGTCAACATGAAAGTAGCCGTTCTTGGTGCTGGGATAAACGGATTGGGTTGTGCTGTTAGAATAAAAGAAAAATATCCCAATTACGATGTTAGTGATTTTTTTGATATATATTTATAACTTATTATTATCTTTAAAAAGTTTTTATTATCTTTTATACACGGATTTTTGAGTCGAAGTTGATATTTTTGTTTCTTATTGTGTATTTTTTATAGGTAGTGATAATATCAGACAAATTCACTCCTGATACTACAGGCGATGGTTCAGGTGGATTATGGAAGCCCTACTGTAGTGGAAAAACACCACAAAGTCTCATAACGTAAGTAAAAACTCTTCAAAAATACTTAAAACTTCTATATAGGTACTGATTAATAATGTTTTTTAAAGTAATGTTTATTAAAAAATAAGAGTTTTTACAGCAAATGGGGCATGGAATCATACCGATTGTACCATAAGCTTTGGCTGGAAGGTGGCTATGACGTTACATTGGTACCGCTATACGATCTCTATAGAGAGAAAAAACCTTTGCCAGAAAGACCTTGGTCTAATCAAGTTTTCGGCTTTAAAAACTTGGATGAAAAACATTTGGAATATTTAAACCGACTGCACCATAGTGATTTCGTGTGAGTTTTACTTTCTACATGTCGTATGATGAAAATATCAATCTTTAATTGTAAATATTTATGTTTTAATTGCGTAATGTAATCTCGATAACGTAATTACATTATAACTTTCCTCCGTCATTATTACAAAACTTGTCTATTAATAAATTATCATAACAACATGATTAAGGGAACATTTGTAATTACATCTAAAAAATGAATTAATTTATTAATAAAAAGTAAAATAAATTATTCTTTTGCTTACGTAATTCTTATTTCGGCTTTTTATTCGTTAGATAAAGATGCTTAATTATCTTTAAGAATAAGTTTTAGATCTTTTTCATAGAAACCCGTATAGCTTAGAAATATTATGAATGTCATGATTATTTCTACTGTTTATTTCTACGATAAGTTTCGTTGTTTTAATATGCAAAATAAAGATTATGAGCTACTAGCTTTCCGCCCGCAGCTTCGCCCGCGTGGATTTCGGTTATATCGCGTTTCCAAGAGAACCTTTCAAAAGTCTGGGATGAATCCTATATTCTTTCTTAAGGTCAACTCTATGTCTATACCAAATTTCTTCAAAATCAGTTCAGTGGTTTAGGCGTGAAAGCGTAACAGACAGACAGACAGACAGAGTTACTTTCGCATTTTTAATATTAGTGTAGTTATACAAATATATATGATTCTTAGTTCAGGTATAACATTCACATCATTCATAGTGAGACCAAGCACAATGCTGGCTCATTTGACGCAGCGATTCAAAACCGATGGAGGAAAGATATTGACGAGGTCTATCAAGTCATTGGATGATGATGAATTGATGAAGTATGACGTCATCATTAACTGTTTGGGACTCGGAGCGAGAGACGTCGTACCTGATGATAAAATGTTCCCAGTGAGAGGACAGTTAATGAGAGTAAGAAAATTACTATATACTAAACATTCCTTCCTACTAAAATGTTTAATAATGTTTTTATATCGTCTTATTTTGATTACTACGTTTTTTTTGTGATTTTTAGATTATTTGTTTATTTATATGTTACTTGAATGTTTTTAGACGTTTAAAGCAAGACCATTTCTAAAGACAAGTTTTTTATCCAATAAATAATAATGTTTCCAATATCATTCATGATTCACGAATTGTAAGTAATTCAATTTTAAACGTGTAATGTTTTCAAACTTACTGAATTTAGACCCACTTTTTTGGCGCTGCTAGGTTAATCCTTGTAAAATAATAAATACGTCTGTCTAAACTCTAACGCTGGAATAAATAAAGTATACATATATTTGAAAAATCTTCTGATTATTAAAATTTGCGTCTAGCTGTATTTATAATCTATTAATTCTATTAATTACTTAATATTTTTACAGGTATATGCACCTTGGCTAACAGCTACCATTTATGACGTACAAAAAGATATATATATGATATCCACGTAAGTAGTGTTGTGTATGTTTATTTACTTATTCTTATAGATAGTATATATGTTTTTATATAGTACAGATATATGCGTGATGGGCGGAACACAACAAGTCAACGATTACAACAGACAGATCAATGTGGAAGACAGAGATAAAATTTTCAATGGCTGCACTAGAGTTGTACCCGCAATCAAAGTAAACAAATTCAATATATTTTTTGCAGGAATTCCATAATGAATCTAATTATTTAATATGCTTTGATTTTGTTTTTAAAACTAGATATTTTATATCACTACATGAAAGCGATATTACTACATCGGAAATGTCACCTACTTTGACAGATTACGTAAAAATTTAAACAGATTTCTTTGCTTTTTTTTCTAAAGTCAGTTTTTTTTCAAATTTAAATATTTATTTAAAGTTCATATTCTCTTTCTTCTTCTTTTTGAGAAGACATATAATGTTAATCGATTAACATGTTTTTCTTTATTTAGTAATATAATGTACTGTACAATTAAATGAACTGTTTCAGAACGCCAAGTTGATATCAGAATGGGTGGGTCTGAGACCGGGGAGGGATGAAATAAGACTTGAATCGGAAAACAGAAATGGAAAATTTTATATTCACAACTATGGACATGGTATGAACACTTTTATATATAAATTTTTAGAAACAACATTAAAATTGACTTTTTAAAAAAATATATTCGATACAATTTCGCTTTTAACTTATAAAATTTACCCAAAACTGAAAACAATTTTAAATTAACAACTTTCAACTGTCTTGATTTATACTTATCGTGAAATGAATATAACACAAACGAAAGATTTAAACACACTTTGAATATCTACTAAGGACTAATCTATCAAACCAACGTGTTAATCTGACAACTGCTTATATGTCGTTGGAATCTTTCCTACCTTCTTATTTTCCTACAATATCTTCTATATATATAAAAATGGATTGCTGTTCCTTAGTCTCGCTAAAACTCGAGAACAGCTGAACGGATTTATCTTATCTTAGTCTTGAAATGTTCGTGGAGGTTCAGGGAAGGTACAAAAGCTGAAAAAAATTGATTCATTACTGGGAAAACCATAAAAACAGCCCTTTTCTATTTCCCATACAAACGTTTTTTTGACATTAGATTTGACAACTAACTAATACGTCAATCATTCTGTCGCACTTCAAAACACGGAGATTTATGGCTTACAGGTAAACTCCAAAAATATAAATAAAAAAACGTAATAGATATTTCTTGATTATAGGGCGATACAAAGTTCGCCAGGTCTTCTAGTATATTTATATATATGTCTATGTATTTTTTATCGTTTTCCAGGTGGAAGCGGCTTCACATTATTCTGGGGATGCGCATCCAATGTATTGAAAATATTCGATGAACACGTCAACAGTAAACAAAATAAAGAAAAATCAAAACTTTAAAAATATATATTTGTATATAAAATATGAAACTTTAAAACTTCTATATACAATAAATTCATATGATCTGATTAATAATTGTTTTTAACAATATATTGTGTCTTTGGCTTCATTTGTTTTTGGATACTGTGTCATATACGTCGGTTCTTCTTTGTATTCTAATTGGTATTTGACTCCTGACTTCTTCAACTACCTTCAGATCTGTAAAATATAAACATTTTGAAAGATTAGATAGTATGTTATTGTATTTAAATAGTACTAGTAGAAATTAAACACTTTTGAAAAAAAAAATTCTTAAACAGACATTTTCGCTTGTACTCATTTAGATAATATGAAGTTCTTTTGGATACTAAGATTTTTTATTACTAAGTATCTACACATTGATCTCATCTGCTCGTGATTAGTAACCGAAATATTGAGGTTATATAGGAATAATATAATTAAAAACAGGTAGTATTCGAAAATCTCAGTTTCATTTAAGTTTGAAACAATAGAAGTCATAGTATAAAGTTAATACAAAAAAATATAAACCGAATTAAGATTGTAATTGAAAAGCAACTAAGTGGTTGTGGATTCGAATCCCAGTTACGTCAATTTTTCACTATGTTTAGATTTCAAAAATTAAGTACTGTTTAATTCGCTATTATAGATATACAGAAATAAAATGAATTTGTCTATGGTTTAAGCATAGTGAGTGCGTTCTCTACAGCATAGACAAAAAAAACTATTATAACTCATGTGCTAAATACAGAATATTATATTGGGATGAACTAATATGTTATTAAAATTATACACCAAAATATTTCTTTAAGACTAGTAGCGCCATCTCTGTTTTATTCACGTAATCCTACTAATATTATAATTGCGAAAGTTTGTGAGTGTGTGTGTATGTTTGTTACTTCTTCACGCTCAAACCGCTGAAGCGATTTTGATAAAATTTTGTATACAGGAAGCTGACGTCCAGGAATAACACATAGGCTACTTTACATCCCGGAAATCCACGGGTAACACCGCTGGGCGCAGGTAGTGTTTAATATGTCGATAATGTATATGTGGTTTAAAATATCCCACTCACCGATGTCCTCGACAATGACCCCGGGTTTTTCGTCCAGTTGACCTTTGACCTGTCCCCAGGGGTCAATTAGTGTGGTGTGACCCCAAGCGACGTAGCCCGCGTCTGTATCTCTGGCCGGGCTAACTAGACCCACCCATAGCTGACAGTCGTTAGCTCGAGCACGACCTAGTAGCTCCCAGTGTTTTGGACCGGTCGTCATATTGAATGCGCCCGGGTATAACAACATCGAACAACCTATAAATATATAGACATACATAATAAGATCTGAGAATATCAGTATTCATTGATATAAAACTATGTAATGAATACATTAATTTTATATCGATATTAAAATATGCCCGCGACTTTGTCTGAATTAAGCGTTACTTTATTATACATAAAAATTATAAGATAACGTTAAGAACAAAATACCGGGATTAATCACCATGTTTTTATGACGTATTTACATAATTGTAAAGTTTAAAAAATAAATTACAAACAAATCAATACCTAAGATTTTCAGTACACATTTAAAATGTAAGTATATTACTAATTAATATTTAAAATAAATTCTTCACTAAATTAGTTATTAATGATAAACATTAACGTGTCTTTATATACCTTGTTGGGCCATCAGATGCGCGAGTTCAGGGAAGCGTATGTCGTAACATATGCCGATGCCGAACCTAACGCCGCGGTAGTCGAACGTACTCACGTGGTCACCGGCGCTCAATACTTCAGATTCCTTGAACGTTATCTTGTTCGGAATATCTATATCGAAGAGATGCATCTGTAATTAAATTGTTGTTATATGAATAGAAGTAGAAAAAATATTTCTTATTAACAAGTTATTAGTCTATATATAGGTATTATATAATCGTATGATCATAAAAAATGGGATTGTGATTTTAAAATAGATTATCACATAATAACGTACGTATTTAAGTAGACTTTAATATTTATTTGCATTACTAGCTTTCCGCCGCGTGGAGTTCGGTTATATCGCGTTTCCAAGAGAACCTTTCAAAAGTCTGGGATAAAAACTATCCTATGTTCTTTCTCAAGGTCAACTCTATCTCTGTACCGAATTTCATTAAAATCAGTTCAGTGGTTTAGGCGTGAAAGCGTAGCAGACAGACAGACAGACAGACAGACAGAGTTACTTTCGCATTTATAATATTAGTAGGGATGATTCCAATACATGTACATAATGGCTATATACAAATATAAAATTTATTTAGAGGGTAATTGAACAACGAAAATCAGTTAAAACCGATCAAAATACTATTGAAGCTTATTTAATAATAATAATTTTATATTTATGTTATTCTAAAGTCATACTAACTTGTCTATAGTGACAAAATATCAACGAAGTAACAGTCAAAATACGGTTATTAATGCTTATTTTTATTCCAAAACTAGCTTTCCGCCCACAGCTTCGCCCGCGTGGAGTTCCCGTTATATCGCGTTTCCAAGAGAACCTTTTAAAAGACTGTGATAAAAACTATCCTATGTTCTTTTTCAAGATCAACTCTATATCTGTACCAAATTTCATTAAAATCAGTTCAGTGGTTTAGGCGTGAAAGCGTAACAGACAGACAGAGTTACTGTCACATTTATAATATTAATAGGGATTATTTACATACTTTAGCAACTAACACTGACATATTTTACATAGATATACGTAAAAAAATAAAAAACTGAGATTAAATAAAAACTATGAAAATATAAAATAAACTTAACATGTTCTTTCTCAAGGTCAACTCTATCTGTACCAAATTTAATCAAAAACAGTTCAGTGGTTTATTCGTGAAAGCGTAACAGACAGACAGTTACTTTCGCATTTATAATATTAGTAGGGATTAACCTTTCTATATTGGGCCAGTAACTTCCCGCTATCGTCCCACACAGTACATGTGTTATACAGTTTATCTCCACACCTCTCAGGCACGGTCCCTCCAACAACACACACGCCCGCTTCCGCTGCCGCTCGTGACAACGCTCGGCTCGTGGCCCCAGATGGAACCTCTTCCGCGTACTCATTGAAATATTCTTTATACAAATATAATACCTTTGATAATTTCTTTCATACTAATAATATATTTAATATGATAATATTAGTTAAATATTTATCTTTATACATAGTTATTATCTATTTATTAAAAGGGTATCAATATTTTTTCGTTTAATACAACAGCATAAAAAATCTTAAACCTAAACCTAATTTCTGTTTGAGTTAATTTTCGTATTGTTATTTTTATTTTTTAATTTATTTCTTTTTTAATTGTTATCTATAATAAAATCAATATTATTATACCTATTATTAAATTATTTGACAGATAATATACATACTAAACAGTATTTGATTACACTTTTATTATTTTATATACATTTTTCTATCAATAATTGTGGTAAAATAATAGTTGCAAATGACAAATCCTTTAATTGCAGATAATAAAATAATCAACTTCCTTAATATGTAATTAATAATTATAATGCACTTCCTATAATAAAACTTTAATTATTTTATTGACTCATCATTAGTATTCTTTAAACATTAGTTAAATTCAATACAAAATAATAATGTTCTTTGGAAATAAATAAAAAAGATAACAAAACTGTAAAAAAAATCTAATTGAAATTTAATTTGAATTTAACTGTCAGCATTCTAGTTGTTGTTTTGATCATTAAATTTTCAAATCGATAAAATATGTCATTATTAAGCTGATTATAAGAAAGATAGCATATAATTAAAGGTGTTAAGAATTAATTAATGAATTTTGTTTATATCTATGTACGATCCTGTTGTAAAAAAGTTGCAGTATAATAATTTATAAGTAAAATCATCAACTTACTAGTTCCATATGGAGAGTTGAAACATTCTGGCAGAGCTACCACATGAGCTCCTTTCTCTTTAGCTTTGTGTATCTCACTGACAGCTGCAGCAACATTTTTTGCTTTGTCCGGACCAACAGACAGTTGTACGAGCGCTATCTTAAAACCTGCAAAGTTGTTCATAGAAAATACATTGAAAATGTTTGATGTATTATTGAGAAAGTGGATTTATATTGGACTGCTTTTTTAAATTAAAATTTAAGTGTGTATTATGAAATGTTTTTTTTTAATAAAAAACAATCAGAATTAGGACCTACAAACTTTTGAGCAATACTAATAGTAAAAGACAATAGTTTAATTGTGAATCTATTGGTGGATATTATTTTGAAAATCTTTATTTTTATCATTTTTATTCCAGTATTATTTAAAAGATAAATTATACTTTTCTTTGTATAATAAAATACATATAAAATTACAACAACCTGTTCAAGATTGTCAATAATCTTGGTTAAGATTATAACCACAAGCTAACTTAGTATTTTCATACTCTTGAAATTATATAACACTAACACGTCAAGTTTATACAATAAATATTGTTATGAAAAATATTTGAATTAATATCATATTTATACATAATTTTATTTCAACAATGAGATAGGAAAACGCATTATAAAAATAATAGCTTGTCAACAACTATGCAAAGTTATTCTGAATACATTAATAAATTTCTTTTTGTTTTACATTATTTGTTTTATATCAAGCTATTCTGTTGTTCTCTTAGTGTGGGTTATCAAAAGATAAGAACGAACTGTTTAAACTTGAAATAATTAGTTAAAACAACATTACAACTGATTAAAATTTACTATTAGCACCCATTTATACTATTTATTCAACTATTCATTAAATTTTATGTAAGAAATATAAGCGATAGATAAAATTATATATTCACTTTTAAAATTAAATACTATACCAGTTTGATAAAACATCGGTTTCTTTGAAAATCGCGGATGTACCGCATCTATTGCACTATCACACATTTTAATAAAACTTTATTATATATTTTTTACAAATTTACCTCTCTTTAACATTGTTCACGGCTAAACTATGGCCTTTCACTGAGCCCTCTTGGAGTAAACAATGATAGATAATAGTTGTCAACCAAAGTTGTCACTATCAACTGACTGTTGAACGTCTGAAGAGTAAAGATTGACTGGCATTAAACAGACATGTCCAATGTTTATAAACTATTGTTCCCTATAAGTCGTTATTATTTTAGAGTGTCGCAGGAAGGGGGGATTTATAGATTGATTAGAAAATAAATTTTCTGAAATTGGATTTCGTGGGGGAGCAAATTACAATAAAATATCTGCTCTAAAGTCTATAAGTATAGGATATAAAGTATTCATGTCCAGACTTTGTCATAAACCACATATTATATTATTTAAAGTTATGGGATTTGATACTCATGAATCATATTAAAAAGTCACATGTATTAAATATCTTACATATAATTTGATTAAATCTGTTTTTTTATTGTATAGAAAGAAAATAATTTTAATTGAAGTTAATGACTACATAAACAATGTTACTAAAATCTTAAAATTATATATAAAAATCAAATTTTGAATCTATAAGTATAGTATTTAACTATAGTGAGATTCAAAGAATCCGTAAACAATTCTTAAAATTAATCACCTAATATAACACTTCATTCACGTCGTCCAATTCAGGGGATTCCTAAACAGAAATGTCAGTGTGGACACATGTTATTCACATTAATAAAAAAATAAAAACTTTTACTGTAAAACTAATAAAGTTAAAGTTAGCACCATTAGTCAAATTTCTTTATGAAATCATTTATAATTTTAATTAGATGATAATGGCTATAATATTTGTAACTATAATTGTATGCCTAAATTAACTCTGTGCACACATGACTAAAAATAGAATACAAAAAGTTCATATTTTTGCCGTGATTTTACAATAGAAACCTATTAAAATAATACGTGATTAATTAATTACGAAAAATTATATATTTATAATTCAAGTATATACTTTATAAAATATCGCACTGTCAGAAAATAATAATGTATACATATGTATATGATTTAAACGTTTACTCATTATTGAATTGTAATACAGATACATCAGGTCAAAATAAATAATATATTATCTTTTTTATTAAAACACAAAGGTCAACATTGTGGTTTAGTATTGGAGATTCCCCTGATTAGTACAAAAATCACTAAAAGGTGATTAGAAGTTAGAGATTAGAGTTAGTTAGAGATTTTCTTTTTATTCAAGAAAGGCTTTATTTCGCTTTTGTATACAACGTCAATGTTTATTATTTTTAAATTATGAAACAAATATTAAATAATATTTAGAGCCAGATATACTGACATCAATTGCGTTGGTTGGTTGATTTTTACTTATAAACTAAAATATATGTATTTGTATTTTGAAAATAGAAATAATTTAAGGTCAGCTGATCGATAGCTAACATCATACATAAAATTATATCGTCGTGGATAGTGCGAAACCGCCTTTTTCTACCTTGGGAAAATGCATTTACGCATCCCCGCTGTTTTTGGCTGTGGCTTCCCTCACCCTCTCGCCTCTTGGCCTCCTCCTTTGTGGACATTACCGCATCGCATACCGAATGCATAATAATCTGCTTCATGAATGAAGCAGATTATTGGAAGAAAGTGTAAGCTGAGATATTTTCTAATTTAACAACTTTCAAGTTAATTTTTTCACAATTAGTAATAAATTAAACATTAAATAATTAAACTTTCCCTTGATAATCTGCTTCCAATGTAGATACGCGGAACTATCCAATATGCTAGTTACGCGCTTTGCACTATCCCCAACGATATAGTTTTTAAGGCTTTAAGCTATATACCTAGATAAGTAAGAAGTAACGTATACGATTTGTTATAAGTAGTTTTGATGTAATTTTGTCATCTTTTTAGTACATTATATGTAGAATGTATAATATAAAATTATGACGATTTACTTCTCACACATAATTATCCCTATCTGAAGGTTTGACGACTGATGACAGCTCTCATAGTAATACCACTTTAATTGATAAATGTGATAATGTTCTCATAGATATCGAAAACAAATTCAATTTGGTGCATATTATTGTATGGAGTTTTTTTTACTAACTAGGTATTTTTAATCTAATTTGATGTCTTAATTTTAAAAATAAACACTTATTTTCTATTTTAGTCTTTGTATCCTGATTTAAAACATATCTTCATCCTACTTCTTATTCCTTATTCTTAACTAGCTTTTGCCGCGACTTCGTCCGCGTGGAATAGTGACTTCCGGCAGATTTTTGGTTCTTCCCACATAGTTCCCGTTCTTGCGGGGTTTTCGGAATGGTCGAGTTCCCGTAGAATTTTCAGGATAAAACCTATGTTTTTTTTTATTCACAATGAAGTACTCTTAACCAACAACATATTTATTTGTTTATTTGAATAAAGATTAATATTATTATGTTGATACAACTTATGCAAATTATTTCGACCAAATTATGTACCATAAAAACGGTTTTTGTGAGTTAATCTTAAAAGATGACATACACTGTCGCGGACTGTTTTTTAGATCATTAAAAGAGCTATTATTCTTTCATACATATTTTTTGTGTATCTTGAACCGTTTTCACGGCCCACGCAACGGAAGGCTTCAAAAATGAAATAATTTCTCCCGTTTTTTACACATTTACCACTATATCTTTGCTCCTATTGGTCGTAGCGTAATGTTATATAGCCCACTGCCTTCCTCGATAACTGGACTATCCAACACAAATAGAATTATTCAATTCGAACCAGTAGTTTTGGAGATTAGCTTTTCAAACAAACAAACAAACTCTTCAGCTTTATAATATTAGTATAGATTACCTTTTAGGTAAAATGAAGTAACAATCTATTTGCGTCCAAATATTCCTTTTTCCCTTATCAATTGTTCAAACTTTTGGTGGCGGTGGAGAGGAAAATTTCATTGAATTATTTCTCTCCCATATGCAAGTTGTTTTAGTGATTAAATGTATAAGTTAACAATACATGACAATATATGGATATCTCGAGGTTGACGGTTAAAATTATATGTTTTAAAGCGCTTAATATGATCATATATTTATGGGAGACTTCAATAAATGTGTAAAAAAAACACTGGCCGTCACAAAACGCTTAATAAAAATTCCTGCTTCTGCTATTTTTAAATAATAATAAACTACACTCCCTTCAATACTCGACTTATCAATTTTCTCTAAATGGGATCACGTCAAAAAATAATATTTTAATATAAAGATAAAGAGAAAAAATTATATTTTATTTTTGTTATTACAATAATTTATCCACTACCTCGTATTAATTTAAGGGAAAAGTATGAAATCAAAAACTATTCTATCGCTTAATTTAGCTGAGCATGATTTGATATTAGCTTCAAAAATGGTCTATCACGACCATTTTTGAAGCTGCTCAAATAATATCGACGTCACTCATGCAGTTATTGTGTACGTATAAAGGATTTGCGGAAACCTTGGTAGTCTCATGATGTAATAAAAACACAGGAATTCAAATCCTACTAATACATATTACAATTGCGAAAGTTTGTGAGTGTGTGTATGTTTGTTACTTCTTCACGCTCAAACGGCTGAATCGATTTTGATAAAATTTTGTATACAGGAAGCTGACGTCCAGGAATAACACATAGGCTACTTTACATCCCGGAAATCCGCGGGGCGCAGCTAGCATAAAATAAAGGACAAATGTGACTCTAATTGGAAGGCATACATCTCTGCAATAAAATGTACCTACAGATAAACGTCGACCATATTCGCTGTTTCTGTCACATAAAAAAAGACTGAGAAGCTCTAGCATTTACTATTTTCTACAAACTTCTACTAACCCTCATTTTTATGAATAAATATGTTAAATATACTTAGATATGGCAACACTAGAAAAACACAGTGAAATAAAACTATAAGTTTATATTTTTATTGTTACATGTATGTAATTGAAAAACTTTCCATAAATTTACTGTAACCGTGATCACGGTTTTCAAACAATAAAACTAAAATCCATTTTTAATTATTTAATTGCACACGTCTTAGATGTCGTTGAATAAAAAACATATTTGTTTTCATACAAATTTATTGCATTTAGAAAAAAATAATAAACTTTATGTACATATAAATGTTTAAAGTCTAATTTAAAATCGCATATAGTTTATGCCCTTTAATACTATATTGCTAAGAGTAAGTTGTCCAATAAGAACAACATTATACTTTTATACATTTACTCAACTAAATTCCAATACATACTATATAGGAATTCAGTAGTTCAAATGCTTCAGGAGCTTTACTAAGATTAATCAGAATAAGTACACGCCCTGAGCATGCGTCAGGGAAATCCTTAGTGAGACACAGAAGTGTAAATGCTATTCTGAGTACATTTCAGGTGAACCTTTCTGAGACACAGAATCGTAAGTGACGCTCTGTGAACGTCTCAGATGATTTTTAGTGAGACTGAGTATAGTAGAGGCGGTCTGAGTATGTCTCAGGTGATCCTTTCTGAGACTCAATAGAGTAAGTGACGTTCAAAGTACGTCTCGGAAAATTTTCAGTGAGACTCAATAGAGTGTATGACTCCCTGAGTATGTCTCGTGTGTTCTTTAGTGAGACTCAATAGAGTATGATTCCTGAGTATGTCCGGTGTTCTTTAGTGAGACTCAATAGAGTATATGACTCCCTGAGCATATACTCAAGTGTCTCAGTAGAACAAGTGCGAGGCGGGCGCGTGTTCCTTGTTAGGGCGGGTCCTTCTCTCGAGCCTGGCGCGCGACACGTACGGCGCGGACTGTTTGAGGTGCACCGTCCTTACATGTAGCTTGCGACTGTTTGACTGAGCGAACGCCTTCCCGCACACCTGACATACGTATGGTTTCTCGCCGCTGTGACTCTAAACATAATATTATATTGTTATTAGTATTGTTAGGCGGGAAAGAGAGGTAAGATGTGCGAGCGAAAGAGAAATAAAGTGGGTGAATTCAAGCTGTGAAGGTACGACTCAGGGTATTTATTAAAGTGAAACTTCTTATTTGTCTTCCGACAAGATAAAACGCATGCTCGCTATCAATTGTGAAATGTAGGTAATATCTATAAAGTTTGCCTAAAAGAACAATATAAAGTAATTAAAATTCAAGTTCTACCGCTTCCTGTTTTTATCGAACATTACAAAGTTTCACTTCTTCCGCGCAAATGGACTTAACGCACAATTACTTTTTTAAATAAAATTACTCGCGGTGTTCTAAGGTTTTCTTTACTCTATCTCAGTTTATGAATCAAACCTATCGCAGTCTATAATGTTTATATTGTATTTTACTTATACGATCCTTAACTATATCCGTACCCGGAAGTGTCTATCCAGAGCGCTCTTGCATTTAAATGCTTTGTCACACAAGGCGCACGGGTAGGGTCGCTCGTCGGAGTGTGTTCGTTGGTGCATCTGAAGATTATTCCTGTTGTGGAACGCTTTAGGACACTGGCTGCACTTGTATGACCGCTCAGACGAGTGAGTCCGCTTGTGATAGTTTAGGAAGGCGTTGCTCTGTAACATTATGGAATACATAGAAAGATTGCTACTTGGGTGAAACATAGTCTTGTGTGTATTAAGTATATATAATGTATATTAACACAATACCAAAGGTTACGTAGGAATAAAATCTCAATTGCGTTTCTCTGTAAAAGAAACAACTTTTAAAGCTATTAACTTATTCCTTATTAATTAGTGTTCTTAAACAGAAAACAATTATTTCACCGCGTCTTCTTAAAAAGAAATCCTAGAAGTGACAGCAGCGACACTCATGATATACAGGGTGACTGGTGAATTACTATCGATATTTGAGGACGTGATATTTGACGATCATATATGACAAAATAAAAATTAATATAACATAAATATTAATAAACTTCTAAGTAAAGTTAACCAAAAGTTATGTAATTAATTACGCATCGTGTGAACACCCTACAGATTAGGTATATACACAAACACACACACACACACACTCGCGCGCGGCGGCGTGTTGTTGTATCAGCACGCCGCCGCACGCGTCCACACTTGGAACACTTGGAACGTGTCCACGCTTTATTTATTTATACGGAAATTTGGTCAAAAATTAAGTACCTATTTTTTTTACATAATTCGAATGAGAATCATGTACCGAGTATGCTCCTTAAATATTGATAGTAATTCACCAGTCACCCTGTATAAGCTGCTTTCAAAAACTAAAACTAAATGAATATTCATACATATATTACCTTCATTTGCATGTATACATACACTGCAGGCCGGTATATATATGTATATATTTCAGTCGTTGTATTCATTATATGGAGGTATAACTCACCCTAAAGCTCTTTCCACACACGTCACACACAAAATCCTTCTGCGTGGGATACGTCTTGTCAGGATGTACTCGCCTGAAGTGTGACCAGTACTCGCGGGCGCTGCGGATCACCTCCGTACACTAATATGACAAAGTTCAAATTAAAAACACAATTAATAACAGTTTTCAACATTCCATTAGTGCTTAGTGTAACTATATCGATAGTATGTGTGATGAATTGTGTATGTAGGACTGCATACTGTAAGTATATTGACGATGAAAAATCCTCATAAATATACTGATAGTTTTGTATTTTCTGTTCTAGATTTATTATGTACTAGCTTTCCGCCAGCAGCTTTGCCCGCATGGAGTTCGGTTATATCGCGTTTCCAAGAGAACCTTTCAAAAGTCTGGGATAAAAACTATCCTATGTTCTTTCTCAAGGTCAACTCTGTCTGTAACAAATTTCATAAAATCTGTTCAGTGGTTTAGGCGTGAAAGCATAACAGAAAGACAGAGTTACTTTCGCATTTATAATATTAGTAGGATTGACGAGGAAAAATCCTCATAGATGTACTGATAGTTTTGTATTTTATGTTGTAGATATATTATGTATGTGTGTGTGAATGAGCATACGTGTGTGTGTATGTGTGTGTTTGTGTGAATGTGTGTGGGTTTGCTTACGTGTGGGTGTACGTCCGTGTGTGTGTTCCCGTATCCATGTTTGTGTGATGCGTGTCTACTGTGTGTGTGTGTGTGTGTGTGTGTGTCATACATGTTCGCACGTGGCGGGCCAGCTATGGTCGGCGGGTCTCTTCCCGTAGTTCCTGGGTCGTTGTCGCGCGTGTTTGTGTCTGTGATGTACTCGGAGCGCCTCTGAATCAGGAAACGTCTCGCCGCATTCACGACAACCGTTACTATATAACATAAAACAGATTAACTTACAACAAAAATGACTTCAATCAAAAACAACTGTCTGTCAGTGGTATCTAAATACTCTCAGAAAGTACATAATATTGACTCGGAAAAAGTCACATTGGTACTTGCCCGGACCAGGATCGAACCCGCGCCCTCGGCAACGAGAGCCGGCCTTTTAACCACTAGGCCACCACTGACTTTTTAAGAAAATATATAAAATTTTATTTACACTAAATTGTATAACTAATAAGTAGTATATAATCGAAACAGTAATAGAATATTATCTTCTTATATGTATATTCCGTACCCGAAGTCAGTGCTCTGCGTGTGTTTCACCGAAGTCACCATATGTCTCTTGTATGCCTCCAGCGTAGTGAACTTCACGTCACATTGTTCACAATACGGAGAGTCTTTATCTTCATCACCTACGTTATCTTGCTCCTGAAATATAAATTAAATCTTATTAGAATATCGGTTTAAAAATGAAACTACATATATGACTTTTGACAAGGTTGCGTTAAACGGTTAACGCTCTTACGGAGGGATAAAAAGAGTGAGAGAGAACTTGTGCAACTCTAACGCATGCGAGCAATCAGCTATCAATTGTGACTTGTAAGTAATGTTAATAAATTTTGTCTTTAAGAAACACTGTTAATTCCATAAAAAATCTATTTCGAATTACGAAATTATTTTTTTATATTTGGTAGTGGCAAATTATATATTTTTTATATCTGATCCCAGTAGTTTGTTCAACGACGTAATTTAATTAGACTTTGGAATAATGTTTTATGAAATAAATATATAAACTCAAGCTTGTGGTCAAGCTTGTGCTCATAATTTTAATTTTAATATTAATTTAAGGTCTTTGTTTTAGTTTATAAGTCATTATTTGTCTATTTGTAGTAAACTCATTAAATAAAAAGTGTGTAAAATTGGAATATTATGGTACTGGAAATAAAGTGATTTATTATTATTATAAACCAATCTGTAGCGCCATCTATTGTTCGTGGTATGTAACTACATAAATACTTTAGTCATACTTTATTGAAGCGGGATATAGTGTATATAATGTACATGTGTCTGTGTGTGTGTGTGTGTGTGTGTGTGTGTGTGTGTGTGTGTACCATCGACATATACTAATGGACATGCCTTAGAGATTATAATTGTGGCACTCCGAAAGAAAGAGAGGAAACGAAGTTTCGGTCTATCTTTATCTCTCTCAAATGTATATGCCGTGCTTGTAATGAAAACTGAGCGCCAATCATCTATGAGGAAAGAGATAGTGCTAGACCAAAAGTATAGGCCATCTCTCTCACTCTTCAGACCAAAAAATTACTGCAGTATACAAGTACGGCATGTCCATTAGTATATGTCGATGGTGTGTGCCAACCAACAGATCCTATTGAAGCGGGATATAGTGTAAGTGATGTACATGTGTGTGTGTGTCTGTGTGTGTGTGTGTGTGTGTGTGTACCAGCAGATCCTTGTGCATCATAGTTCTGTGCATGTTGAGTCCCAGCCGTGACACGAACGAGTAGCCACACGCGCCGCAGATGTGCTCCGACGGATGCTTCATACGGACGTGGCTCAAGTACGACGTCCACTTACTAAACATAATGTTAAATACTATACTAACAACATTATGTTAAATACTTCCTTACTTATAGTCCATTAGACTTAAGCTGAGCTTTGAATTTGTGTGAGTGAAAGTAAAAGTAGAGTTAGACAAAAAACTTTAGGAATTAAAATTATTATATTTTAAATAGATATATAACAGAAGTGCTAGATCTATTCTAAATTAAAAACTAAATAAGCAATAATTGTAACAGGCTACATGAAAATATTATGGAAAAAAAGTTGTTAAGTAATAAAAATTTAGGAAAAACAATATAAATTTTTCTTTACTTGATATTGCGTTTTCAACATTTGACGTTGCTACCATTACAAAGGGTAAAGTGCGGAAGGTGCGGGGCGGAGTGAAAGCAGAATAAACCGGTTAAAACATAGAAAAGAACGTGGAATTCAAAAATTTGACATCACACCTACACTATCCGTGTGTACTCACACAAATGCAAAGCTCAGCTTAAATCAAACGCACTATACCAACATGACAAACTCACAGATAATATATGAGTCAAATCACTTTAATTTGATTTTTTTGTACCTACCAAACCTCTTTTCAACATATATTAGGTATTCAGCAAGTTTTTTAAGTCGTATTAAATATAACTCACGAGAAAATTTCTTCGCAGTGTTGACACTTGTACGTTACACCTTTATGCCACTGTTGATGCTGCTTGGCTTGAGTTCTGTAAATAAATCTTCATATGAAAAAACTAATCTATTATATTCAAGAATTAATGATCGCAATCCTACTAATATTATAATTTTGAAAGTTTGTGAGAGTGTGTATGTTTGTTACTTCTTCACGCTCAAACGGCAGAACCGATTTTGATAAAATTTTGTATACAGGAAGCTGACGTCCAGGAATAACATATAGGCTACTTTACAACCCGGAAATCCGCGGGTAACACCGCGGGGGGCAGCTAGTAATCCTATAAGGTAGAGCAAAACTCCTTACCGTCGTGAGTATAACATTTCTAGTACACTAGAGGCAACAGATTTACATGGCATTATCTATAGTTAATATTCTTATAACATTTCAAATAATTTTGTCTCATAATTAAAAGAAATCATACAAATGTCTTAAGAATTTCAATCTATAGAGCGTCTAGCAGGTAAAGTAATAAGGAGAGACTAGTATATTTATAAAGATACTATTTTAAAAGTTATATATAAAAATATATTTAAATACTCACGTGTTTTTAGAAACATATGAGCATGATTTACATGAGAACCTCTTTCCGTGGTTCCCGGCGTGCTTCTTCAAAATCCTTATCGTTTTGAATCTCATCTTACATATATTACACTCTAAATCACCGGCACTCTGAAACAAAAACATTTACTAATTAAATAATGTTAAATTCTACTAATAACTCTTTATTTAAGATATTTAACCTTAATTATGGTCTTATCTCAGAGAAATTTTAAATAAATCAAAGAAAAATAATTTCCAAATTTATTTAGTCTTTATAATCATTCAGAATTTACCAAAATATTACAATAAAATCGGTCAAAAATGTTCATATGATCAGGCGTATAATAAATAGGTTCAATAATAAGAGAACAGACTGACCGGTTCATGTTTCGCGACGTGGTGTTTCCAAGCGTGAGTATCAACGAATCCTTTGTAACATAAATTACATTTGTACACTGAATTAATATAATTAAGAGACTGTTGCCGCTGAATCACCTCCTCTCTTTGTTCTTCCTCCTGAAAAAAATTTACTTAGTATTAAAATACTTCTACTTCTACCTGGCTGTTTCCCAGCTTTTAGCCAGGATCTGCCTTAAATAATGTGAATAGTTTTGGCTAATTGTTTTTACGATCACCCGCCTACCTGACATCAACACTCTTTTGGGAAAACTTAGTAACTACTTAGTATTAAAATATAGTACAAGTAATCTAGTGTTACAAGTGGCGCCATCTGTGACGTACTAATTATAATATACTATAATGCTAACAATTATTATTATGACTGATTATAATTAATTATAATACTGAACTATTGTTATTTTGTATGCAATATTAAGGTATCAACTTCTATTCGAAAACTATGAGGGCTTCAGCAATTTTATTAGACATTACTGAAAGTAACGCTGAAGATTGAAAATATAATCTGAAACTGTACCTTGAACAATAGTTCTCACAAAAATTACGTTATAATATAGTTTTCTATAAATAAAACGTATTTTTTACATAAATTGCCACTAAAGACGATGAAAACGATATCCTAAACTAACAACTAACTTAACTAACAAATACATATTTTAAACCAAAATACTACAAATAAATTATAGTGTGAGAGAAATCCTTATAAAAAAATTATACCCAACGGAGAATCTTTTAGTTAAGTGTATATTATGACAATTATTATGTTATATATCTAGTAATTTTAGTATATAAGTAAAATATATATACATACAGTGAGTGTAATTATATTGCAATAATCTTCTACATCAAGTCCGTCATTCTCCAATAACGCTATGTGTTGACTATGTTTACTTCTCTTAACAATCTTCTTTCTAACCTCACCCTTCTTAGGCCTACCTCTCTTCTTCTTAGTTATAATACCACATAATTCTTGCAAAACTGTATTCGCATTTGCCTGTAAATATTATATAAGAAAAAATAATTAATTAGTCAGAAAAAGGGTATATATATATAATTTTTTTTTATTATTATACTTCAGCATCAACTTCTAATTCTATTTTGTCATCTATTCTACTTCTGTTCTTGCAATCTTCTTTCTTTTCTTTATGAACAGATAATGGTTCGTCATCGTCACTCGATATTCCGTTGTAATCATAAAATTCTTCTTCTTGCTTAATATCTTCTATAATATTGAACGAAATCCTTTCTTGATGTGTTACTTCTTGCTTGAACCTCTCATTGTCAATTTCTTTCATACCACTTTCAACATTATATATTCTACTTTGATATATTTCAGTTGGTTCTATTTTCATTCCGGCATCATCTTCGTTGGCGTCAATGACTATGTTGTATAATTTTATATTTTCTAAATAAGAGGAACTTTGGTTTTGTTTATGTAATTGTATAATGCCGTCTCTGGAAATCTGTAATAAAACATACTTTTAAGGATGACTTAAATTGTTTTTTCATTCATATTTATATCATTATTGCTTATAATTCTTATTGGACATTATATTTATATCAATATTTAAATCAGTTAAAGATAAGGATTACAGTTAAAATATACCTTTCCAAAAGAGTTCAGTAAACCATACAGTTCTGTTTGTCCTTTGAGACATCTCTCTCGGAATGAATGAAATTTTCTCAGCATCGGTGCACACATATAACATGCATATCCCCTTAGTTGTACCATCTTCAACACCTAAATAAATTTTATTTATAATTTTTTGTGATAAAACTTATTCAAACAATAATTATTATTATAGTTTCAGTGGTTATGAATAAATTATATATCTTAAGCCTTTATGTGTCCATCAGTTAGTTGTATAAATCAGTATTATAAACATCTTGTGTTATATATTATTTGTAAGATGATGAAGACTAAAAGTTATTTATTTATAATCGTTGTTTTAAAAGTCAATTTAGTACAATAATCACGATTAAAGCTAATTTCGAGTTTAATGACTTAAAATACGTTTTTGTATTCAGTTATTAAAAAAATATTTATCAACACTTACATTGCCACCAATAACATTTTCATAATAAACATCAAGGGGATGCGAACAGAGATCGTGCATTTTAACATCCATCACAAGACATATTCTACACACTTTAAGTTCTTCCATCGTTAATAGTTTATTTACTATAGGAACTCAATAACAGGATTCAAAAAACTTACAATTTCGCGGTCAATAAACATACCGTGATGCGATAGAGCTAGAAAATATTAGAACTTCTACACATATAAGACACGCTAAAATATCACACAAATAACATGTAATACGCTATTTGAAATATTATTTTTAATTATAAAAAAATAATATTTTGACGCAAACTCATATAATATTAAAAATAAATTATATTGGGGGTGTAAATGCTATAAGAATGTCTAATTGAGCAAGACGCCACAAACAGCCATTTTTGTTGACAGCTGTAAATCGTTAACGTTCCGTTACCTCGGAAACTCTTTTTTGTAGTTTTACTTAAACAGCAATAATAAATAAATTCAAAATCAATAAAATTCTAATATGCCTTCAATGTTTTTGGGTGGCATTTGTGCGTATTCTATCAATTTCTCTCATTTCATAAATATTTTCAGTAAAGATGGAAAAATTTAAAGGTTTTCTAACATAATATATTGTAAGGGTACTTTATACTATATTTTTTGTTTTCATATTTACATGTGTGTTAGCTATTACTCATTGGAAATAGAAGAGTTGATTAGAAGTAACTATGAGCCTTGAAAATACCCGGAGATCTTTACTCAGAATGATTTATTTTGTTACGAAATTCAGTCGTTACTTTAATTAGAGGAAACTTATCTGATCTCCCAATTTTTTTGGACGCATGTCGCGATATGGTTTTTCCAAAGATTTGTATCAGCGGATCACGTAGCACTTATATTTCCCACTTGTAATTTAAATAAATAATTTGTAATATATTACTACTCAGTTTTAATATTGTTCTACTAAGTACTAACCATTAAAATTTTAGTATAAAATATGCATTTTGAACTCATATTGGATTTAATACGATGAAACCTAATTTTGTCTTGTTTACAATTTACTTCTCTTTATACTATTCTTAAAATATGTTAAGATAAAAACATAACAATTGGTTATGATGTCCACTTTGTATCCATTCATCAGTAATGTATATTATTATAAGTGTTATATGTGACTTCGAAAAAAATATAATTAATCTAAGCATTTGCTGATCTATTTTCCTTGTCGTTCCGAACAAAATACTACTCTTCAAGATCATAGGGGTATTTACTCACTGTGATCACACAGGCCTCTACAATTAGTAAAGGACAGCCCTGATTTCTTTGAATTCAAGATAGGTATCGAACAAAAATTCAAAGTATATTGTTATTAAATGAAACTCAGTTTTACAGATACTAGGACTTTTTAATTTTTTATAATAATATAATTCAGGTTTCTTTACAGCAAACGTGATCACGGTCAGACGAGATGGAAATCGTCTAATGTAGATATAAAATAGTAAAAACGTGGAGTACTTATACGGAATAACTTAGTTCCATTTAAATGTGTATAGCCAGAAATCTTAGATATGATTATATTATGACTAATCATATAAACTTTTTTAAGTGTATATTATATACTTCCCACGTAAGTTGTTGTATGCCACAAAAATGCTATTTTATATATATTGATATATTATAAAAATATACATACATACTTATGAATTACTAGTATATATTGATAACCCATACAAGTTAATGCATCCATGCTTCTTCTTCTTCTACCCGGCAATTTCCCGGTAATAGCCAGGGTCCGCCTTACATGTTGTGAATAGTTCTGGCAAATTGTTTTTTACGACCGGCCGCCTGCCTGACATCAACCCTCTCTTTGGGAATCAGCATTAATCAGTGATGTCTAAATATTCTTAGAATGTACATATGACTCGGAAAAATCACATTGGTACTTGCCCGGGCCAGGATCGAACCCGCGCCCTCGGCAACGAGAGGCGGGCCCTCTAACCATTAGGCCACCACTGACTTTAATGCATGCATGATATAAGAGGGAACAAAGTGATTTCATTTATGTCATATGAAGAAATTTGATTGACTGCAAGCATTAAGTCCTCTTCTAATTCCTGCTATCGTTTTCCTGTTTTTGATTTTACATGATCTGGGTTTTTATAACTACGTAATAATATTAGAGCAGTTATCGCCCTTTTCCGGGCTAGAAGTCTGCACAGGAAAAACTGTTGCGTTATTTTTGATCAGTACTATAAGTGTTATAGTATTTATTACAGATTGTTTAAGACATTTTTAATAGGCCACTTGGACCACTGGAGTTAAGAAATCATAACAATTCATTTACATTTCTCTGGTTTTATAGTTATAAAGATAAAATGTAGTTTTTAAGTGACCTATTAATATATCAACTAAACAGATAATATTTTAACAACCTTAAAATTTTTCACATACCTATAAAAACTTGAGTATTTAGTAGATGCATTGCGTGTGGGAACAAAATAAATTACCATACATCTAAGCTTTCCATTTCTTCAATCTTTCGCGACATAGGAAAAATAATGAGATGTAAGATTTTCGCGACTATTTATTGAAATAAAACTAATATTTTTCGGATATTAATTCACATCTCGTCCGTCTATCATAACGACGACGAAACGACGGGAGTATGTACCTAGTTAAAGAAATAATAATCGCGTAATAAATCAGAAAAATATTTGTTTTATTACATAGTAACAATATAGCTACAGGAGCTCTACTGGAACCAGCAAAATTATTGACAGAAGCTTTGAGAAACATTTCGCGGTAACCTCTGGTTTAAAATCGGGAAAATATACAATATGCCATGCAACCTCAAAGCCGGCCCATCATATAGTGTCATATAGTACAGTACAGGAATTCTTAAACGACTATAGCAAACAGAAACTATATTTCTAGTAGGTATATACAATAATTTACATTAATTCTATAGTGGTTAATTTTATATTAGATAAGAACAAACACTTCAATTATATTTACTTATATACTTAGATTAAAATTAAACCATGTGACTTTCCACTTCCTTCAGTATAATTGGATTTAAAAAGATGCCTTTTTCTTTTATTAGTCTAAGATCCCACTGTAGGATTGGTGCGTTCATAGGTTATTTGTTTAAAACCAAATTTTTATGTTTATTTATAGTTAGGAGAACATACCTAGACATATTTACTAGGTTGCCTATAAAAATTTCGCCGCCATTATTTTTAATTAATTTTTGGAAAATATTCCGTTTATTTATTTTTTTAATAAAAAAACCTATACATGTTATGAAAATTCTAAAAAATAATGATTTCCATTACGCACCTAGGCGCAATCTCACACCCTGGCATACATAATATCGTATACTCAATTCAAGAAAAATATGACCTATTATCGACATAATACATTTAACTCTTTATTTCTGAAAATATTCGTCATTAATATTTAATTTGACAAAACCAGGCAAAATGAAAGAGAATATACCAGTATGATAAAATATACAATACAATAAAAATGTTGTGGTATATTAAAATAAATCTACTTTTGATAGTAATTTTATAAGAATAACTATATGTATATAAAATATATTTAGCTTTTAAATAAAAACAAAATAATGAATTGACTGTAACGTAACTACATTCATTTTCTCTATTGAATTTGTAAATCGTTTATTTACTATAAGTTTGCGACGACACACTACATACGTTGAGTATCTCGTTTCTCATTAAATAAACTGCATCCTTACTATATGTAACATTAAAAAATTTACTGTTAACGCTTCGTATGTAGTGTAATGCTAACTTATAAGTTATACCTACTAAGCGTAGAGATCTCAATTCTCAAGAATACCGTTCTCTCGAATTTTCTACATTTTAAGCAGGATACGTAATAAAAAATAGTTACATTTAAATTTATTTAAATATATTATATTGTTTTTATTTCAATTTCCAACTATTTATCAGACGGATGACGTTTATGAATATAATGACGTCATTGCCATTTTAATCTACATTCAATATGTTGTAAAATTCCATATAAAGTACATGTATTTCTTTTACAAACAATTTATTGAAAAATTGAAAAAACTTCTCTATTATTTCTTCTTCAAATATTATTATTTCAATCAATACTGGTAATGATGTTCAAAGAAAATTATATTACCTATAGGGTATGCGATGTATACCTACTCAAAAATAGTTTCAATCTTTATAAATTGTAAATATCAAATTGGATTCCTCTTCACGCAGAGACCGTTATTTATCTTTAGATTTATCCAAAATAAATATAAAACAATACATAAGTAACAATATAAGATAAGATAATTTTTATTCTCATATACTAAATTCCAATTAAAATTTAGATCAAGTTAACTTTTTTACACACCGACACAACGGTAGCCCGTTAGTTTAACTGCGAATTAGTTTATAACAGTAAAAATTATACGATACCACTACACGCGACTTTCGTTAACGAATGAGTAGTATGCATCTTGAATTTTAACGCAGACAGTTTTTGAAACTAGACCTTTTTGAATGTCTAAAAGAGGCAAATGAGCAGACGGTCTACTTGATGGTAAGTAGTTACCGTCGCCCATGGACATCTGCAACTTAAGGAGTGTTGTAGATGCGTTGCCGGCTTTGTTCATAAAGGAGCCATCTGAAAACTTGACGTTTGACAGACCCAAAGTTTTACTAGATACTGAATATACCACAGTTCCTGAATGGAGAACTAGAAACTGCGAGTATTTAGTGTAACGATGCAAACTCTTAATTAGAGTTAATTTCATTACCTTTCTTATTATATTTCATCATTTTTTGGCGTAGAGTGTTCATTCATAATACCTGACTTCCTTTCAAGGAGATTTAATCCACTTCAAAAAACGAAGAGTTTCTCAATTCGATGTATTTTTTATTTGAAAGAAGACTTTTTTCAAAACTAACTTTGTTAATGCTTCCAGGGATAATATTTTTTAGTTTATGATACTTATGTTAACCTCCAAGTATTCTTCACACCTACGCATTATAAGACGGACAGTAATAGTTTCGTTTAAATGAAGAAAAACTTGAATAGAGGATTTTTCGTAACTCAAAATGATTTTAAATCTGTTTTAAAATACTTCTGAATCACGTGGTACACATTTTCAACATAAATTGGTTAAAGATCACAGAAGAAATTTAAATAAAACCAATTTACTGCTTCTCTTATAAATATTATAGAAAAAACATTACAATAAAGAGAATTTTTGAAATGAATATCCCAAGATAACCACAATTAACATAAAAACAATTAATTATAATAATATATTGTGCTATTTCGATGCTAACTTACAATGTGCTTGTGTTCTATTTGTGATAAGACACACAAGCAATGAACGAAAACAAAAATATAAAATTATAGTTATACTAGCTGCGCCCTGCGGTGTTGCCCGCGGATTTCCGGGATTTCCGAGATTTCCAGGATGTAAAGTAGCCTATGTGTTATTCTTGGACATTTTCCTGGAAATTTTATCAAAATCGGTTCAGCCGTTTGAGAGTCTAGAAGTAACTATCATAAACACACACTCACAAACTTTCGCAATTATAATATTAGTAGGATAACTAGTTTGCAATGTTTATTATATTTTTTCCGGTTTATTACCCTGTCATAAAAATTATCAACTTCAAGTAATCAAGTAAGTACGCTTACGAATTATTAAAAAAATATATAAGTATGTATTTTTTGAAAACATGTTCCATTCGATAATCGTGCTATATTAGTAATTCCTATGTGATGATATAAAGAAATGGCCATAGATTAGGTTACTAAATAACGGATTTTTCGGACCATAAATGCAATTTGAATATACCTTTTGAGGTTTAGACTAAGTATATATAAAAACGGATCAGTAAAGTAAAATAATCTAACCAATACATAACCTGACTTCAAATAAACTAAGGTTTATCTTTTGCTATGAAATATACTGAGTAATAAATCATGACTACTATGAAATGTCCTATGAGTGACCGAACACGGCTACAAACAGTATTGGTGAGAACTCTTAACTTCTTTCCTTAAATTCCTTGCCCACTTTAATGGTGTAGACTGAAGAGTAGAACAGAATAGAGTAAAAATAGCAACCAAGACATAGCAGTACTCACGCTCCAATTGTAAGTAAGAATCTTTTTGCTTAGTGGCCATGAAAGTGGTGCTACCAACCAATATAGGAGAGAAATCTGTTCTTTTCTTTTTACGAAACAACTAATAACCAAGGACTCGGAAGTCTTCATTGGAGAGATTTTCCACTGAAGATAGAGTATGATTGCTAAATGTACGGATTTATTTATAATAAAGGGGTCAAAAGGGGTGAGCAGATGGCGCACCTGATGGAGGTAGTACCGTCAACCATGGTCATTCGCGACATGGCGTTGAGGATGCGTTGCCGACCTTGACTGGGGAAGAGGAAAGGGAAGGTTAGGAAAAGGGAAGGGCAGGAAAGGGTGGGGATAGTGGAAAGGGTAACCGACTCGCTCAGTCATCGGACGTAACGTATCAAAGACTACTTCACGCCGATCTTCTACGAGACTCGAGAGGGTGGTACTTCTACGGTTGATCCAGCTCATGTTAGAGCTATAGTAATTTACCACAGCTAGATTGTACTACCTTTGAATATCCAAAAGTACTGCTCCAAGAACTCTTTTGCAATCGCTACTAATATTACACAAGTAAAGATTGTAAAGATGGATGTCACGTGACACAAACTATTGACGTTGCTACCGTTTGGTATTAAGTTATAACACATATAATAACTATTTGAATTTTTAAGTACAAGGAAACAAAAATTATGATTAAAGGTAGGAGATTCTATAAACACCATAATATGTTTTGTATAGAATAAATACGAATACATTCGAAAATCGATGTAAACAGTGATATTAATGTTAAAAAATATTTTTTTCATCTCAACGTATTCTTATTTGTGTTTTGGAAGTGAGAGTTAGATTTACTTGAAATATGTTAATCCTGCAAGATCTTCGTTAACGTAGATTAACGTTACTAACGTAAATGTACTTAAAGAAGATCTTACGTCTAGATGCAGGCGACACAAAGGTGTTGAAGTTAAGGCTCATGTGGCAATTCGTCAGCTTTATTTTAATATATCTCAATGCATTCTAAGTGACTTTTCCAGATCAGAGTAATTTAGTAAGTTGAGATAAAAGTAACGAAAAAACTTTCTATATCTGCGGCATGGCAGGTAGAGTATTTGCTAGTGTCAATACTCGCGTTGTCGCGATAGGGTTCTAGAAATCGTACGTGAAGCGGTTATTCTTTCAGTAGAAAGAGCGCAAAGGGAAATAACTACAAACGAACGATCAGAACCATCGGCTTTGTGAGAGAGGGCACTAGGACTACAAAATCAAACGTCAAGCCTTACTCCATCCTTAAAGCGGCGTCGGATTGGACTATAATGACGGATATTTATGAGAAACAATCCAAATCCCAGAGGAGATTTGTAGGTCGGTCTAGAAACCAAACTTATTTATGTAGTTGCGAATTTTAAAGCGCTTTGTATTAATAGAGCTTGGGGTTGTGGGAAACTAACTTCCCCAAACACCATGTCAGCAAGGTCTATAAGTATTAAGAGCGCACTAACGAACTCACTAACATAGACTTGGGTCGCAAGTAATAGGTACTGTTGAAGCTCCTCTCTCTGCAACGAGATGGACCCGGTACTGTTAAAAACTATTTATTTTCAGAACATCGCTGCTGTATATGATTGCTTGTTACTAGAACCACTTATGAGTGCTATAAAATATATAAATTATTGTATAAATTTCTCCCTCTCAGTATTATTTACAAAATGTGAGAAGAAAACGTCATTTTTTTATTTATTTCCCCTATTTCTTGATTTATCATCATGAGCCTATTGGAGCTCCAGGGTTTGAACCCGCGCTCTCGTGCACTGCGAACATTTAACCTCCAGGCCACAACGACTAGGTCTCTTTCTTAAGTTCTTGATTATCAAGTACTTATGTTCTATAATAATAATCTGAATTATCACGTCTTCACCTGTTCATGAACCTCTTTAAAGAGTCTAATTGGCGAATTAATTAATGTTTTGTGTCTGCTCTTCTTTTTCTATTTAAAATCCAACGCCGCATTCAAATCGGGCAAAGGTTAATATAATTCATGGTAATGTATAGTTTCTGTGTTTCACACCTAATCCAAGAGAACACTTTAAGAACTATGTATTTGAATTTAAATACGACAAGTTTTTTAATGTTCCAATTGTTTATGAAAATATTATAAGGGCAAACTTTAAAGAAAATTAAAATAAAACTGTTCATGGTAGTGTGAGATAACATTAAAAAAAACATTTATGTGAAGTAATTTCACCATAATTAAAGGTAAAAAGTTTAAATTATAATATAACATTATAACTACGTATGTGTTTTATTGATATTCTACAACTACTAAGCTTGTTTGAAATAGATATTAAAATAAAAATACCGAAAAGAATTAGAAAATTTATGCTATGATTAACGTCATAAATCTCAACACTAAAGAACCTGAGTAAACTTCACAGCAACAAAAACAAAAAATATAAAAAATAACTCATTATTTATTATCTGTGGTTCAAATTTGCGTAAAAAAAATGCAGTTCATATAAAAGGTTTTGTTCACAATATATAACCTTTACCTACTTGAATACGTTAAGCACCAATTGTCTATAGATTTTTGCAAAGGAGTATATTCAACGAAAGCATTGTGCAATAATAAACGCTGTTATTTTGTAAACAATATAAAGAACATTGTTGTTAACGAGAAACAAAAACCTACGTCGAATTTTCAAAGAATTCGTTTATAACTTCGTAGAGAAACTTCTGTTTGGGAAAACTAAAAAGTTTCAAACTCTGAAACTCGGAACAGCCTAACCTTGTTTACAAAATGAAATCCTCTCAGTGCGATTCCGAGAAAATTTATTATAATTCTTTTTTATTATTCAGCCAGAATAAAAATATTGTATTAAAAATTTGTAAATATTACCGGAATATACTTCAAGCTATACGATTTTGCAAAAAAAAAAAACGGTAAATCTGACCTCACTCAGTAGTAACAAACCAGTAATTAAAATATAAATCTAGGAATTAAATAATCGACCTTTTGAATCTGTGCCGCTATGGCGCCGAAGTTATGACCTTAAAAATCAGGCAAAGTTCAACTTTGTTCAACATTGTAATAAAAAGAAGTATTGGGAACTAAATACATGTACCCATTTATTTAATTTTGCTAATTTTATAATTACTAAGACTACTGGGTAAAAAAGTACTGATGGGTTTTTTAGTAGCAAAGTTACTGTCAACATTTTAATATTATTTTTATTAATATAACGGCAATAAATATTTTAACAAAGGATTATAAATCTTACGCCAAAACAAATAAAAGTTATAACTGTATGTACATGACACAACAGTAGTAAACCCATACACGTCTCCTCTAAGTAAATATATGAAGCTAGCTAATGCCCTCGACTTTGTCCGCGGTGTTATATAATATTAATGTTTTCAAATAAAAATCGTTGTTGACATGCTTAAAATTTTATTGACCTTAGATTAAATGAAGATATAGTTGTATTTTAAAAGAAATACAACTTATAATATTGAAAAAAATTTCAGTTTCTTCGTAGTGATGTGCACGCACTCACAGACGACTATCATTTTATTTATATAGTAATTTAAGACTTACTTTTATATCTTACTCTTCGCCCTAATTATTTTTTTTATTTAATATGTATTTAATAATATATTATAAAACAATATATAAATATCAATTATTTCGTGCTCATTATTTAAATTCGAATATCAATATACGATTGACTAATAAATTATATATGTTGGTAAGCACTAACTTATGGATCTACGATTCAAACGTCATCTGTCAGAATTTTTTTTTTATATTTGCATAAAAATATACCCTTGCTATATGGTTCAATCGTTACTCAGAAATATATAAATTATATGCCAAATTTTATCTGAATCCTAAATTTTATCTCGCGTTTTCGTAAGTAAACAACGCACACATTTAAACATATTTTTATATTTACAATAGGCAGTAGTGAGCTTAAATAAAGTCATTTATAAGTATAGATAGTCATTATCTCGGCGCCATGTAATAAAAAGTTAATATAAATAATAATAGCTTAATGGCTTTTGACATAGAACTTAAATATGAAAATATTATTTATAAAAAAATTATAAGAAATCTACTATTTATTTGTATTCGGTAATATCAATAGTGACTAAATAAAAGTTTTTATATATGACTTTTTAAAACCTTTTTGCTGGCTATTAAAAATATATTGATTCGTTTTATTTTAAGAAAGGCTGGAACGACTTATATTTAAATTTAAATAAATCAGTTTTGAAATATTATAAATAGAACAATCTAGAAAACAATGTTATAACAACAATACACATCCATTTAAATTCAATCTAGTTTATATAAGTCTGTAAAATATGTTTCTTTTTATAAAAAAACAGAGAGCTAATAAATTAACTTTTCATACATAAATCGTCTTTAAAGTATCGACATAATAATTTGAATGTCTAATACTTGTTACATTCTAATAAGCCTGTAACCAAAATGGGATTTTTTTTCACATTTAATAATATTTCAGCGAGCATTTTTCAGTTTTCTATACAGAGACATAGATACCGACTTTTTTATTATAAGTTAGACAATATCATTAAAAAAAATAGTTCCTATATATTGAAACGGAAGTTAATAAAAATGTAAATTGGTTTAATGCGAGCTAATAACATTATCTAACACAGGATATAACGTTGTGTACTCATCATCATTGTTTATTTATATTTTAGGCAATGCTAAATTGGCTCTAAAAACCGCTACGTATGTACCTACTTTAATTCGAAGTAGGTTATAGTTGCTTACGTAAGCTTGTAATTGCATTATATACCTACCTACGTTCTCTTTACGTTCATAGTAAAATACCTAAACATTTGACATCTACTTTTTACTTATAACTATCTCGCTCACTCGTGTAGGGGATTATTGTTCATGGAATGCGCGCGTCGGCAAGCCTCGTGACACAGATCGTAAGGCGGACATTATAGATTCTTCCATTAAGTTTTAGCTTCTATCCCAACGAAATAAGGTTGGTTTTAGAAATAACTTTTTTTTAAATAATTCTTACGTACTCTACAACTTCGACACGAGGCTAACCATAGTGACTACCTACTTTGTAAGAGTACATTCATAAATCTTATTTATTAGACATATTTGTTTTTTTGTTATTTGTTAATACACATAAAAAATAACTTAATATTCGATAGTTTCTATGTATGATTTTTATCCACGGAATACTGGAGTCGGTTTAAAAATAGTCTTATAGTTTGGGAACTAAAAATGAAAAGTCCTTGAGAACAAGCCTCACGGGGAGTGCGGTTACGTCACAGACTTGATTTTCGTAGGTATGTATATCGGTTCCACTGTCCTGATTGGCCAACAGAGCCTTGTTGGCCGCCATTTTGAACGAAGCTGAGTCACCAAAAGGTGAAAAATGTACATGAATTAATGCGCACTCCCCACGAGACTATACAACGGTATTGGGCATTTCCCTCGTGAACACAAAATTTTGGGTTTCATGTTCTTTCGTTCGTAGCGTGGAAACAAAATTTGATTACTACACGTTGAAAGGTTAAAGAGCGTTCGGAATATTTATTAAGTCATTTGAAATATGCCGGAGAACCCGTAAAGTTAAAAGTTTGATACGTCAAAACGGAAGTTTACATCCCGTTTAAAATCACAGAGACCGACAAGTGGAGATTGAGTGATTAGTTTCTCAAATTGGTTCACAGATATTAATAATATACCTTACTGATAACAATCGAATAACCTCTAATGTTGTGTGTACATCGCTAATCTGACTTAAGTGATTATTTAGTGTTGTGAACATCATGTTTACCAATTGTGTTCAGTGGTGTGCGGATCTTGAAAACACGATGTAGCCGAGTTATACAGTGTCATGTTAATATAAAACTCGAGTGTGTCGTGTGTGTTTGATAAAAAGTATTTTCCCGCCTCAATATGACGGAAACGGTGAAGATAAAAACTGAACGGCCAGATGAAGCCGAGATCAGGGAACTGGCTGCTAAGATGGTGGAGGCCAATAAGGCGAAAGCCTTGGCCGCGTCGGTGGCGGCCGCGCGACCGCAACCCGGCGCGCTGCTGGGAGCTTCCGCGCCGGCTGTCGGCGGTCAGATGGGTATACTTAACTTTCTTACAAGAAAACCGGGAACAACTCAGCCTGCCGCCGAACAGAGGCCACCGGCTGATGATAAGAAGACCCCGGCTCCTGACGAAGCGAGTTGGAAGGGTCACTTCGGCTGGGACATGCTCGGTAAATGTCACATTCCCTACATATACCGATCTGGAGAGAAGTATGTGGCCGTTCGTATGGTAGAGATCAAACTCCTAAACAAATACCTGAATTACCTCCACGCAGACATATACTCGTGCACTTGTATAAGAAGTTACTACATCACAGATATAGAAGCGAGATTACTCAATGAGATCAACAATAGGCATTGTGACGGCCAGTTCGGTCGGGAGCCGTTTACCCAGAAGGATCTGGTCGTCCGGTTATCTGATGCTTACGAGTTCTATAACTTCCTAGACGTGTGTTACAACAAGCTTCTACGAGGCACTACAAATAACAAGGATAAGTGTGGCTTCATTAGGATAAATAAAGAATCTGTAGTTCCCTACACAGTTAGGGACAGTCAGAAGTTTGTGCCGTTGTTCTATTTCGAAGGAGAGACTGACAATTTAAAGTTAAAGGCCGACCAGTTGAAAGGTTGGGACTTATCGTACTTGAAGTTCTGTTGTAAAGTGCAAGGTATAAGAAATGAACTGTTTGCGAGTGAGACATGTTCAGTGATCAGTTTGACGGACATTAAGAGTTACTTCCCACCGGGTACCGAGTTTGAGGAGTACTGGCCTAACAAAGTGGTCGATTCACAGCTACTGATATCTGCTAAAGGTAATATTACACATGATATGTCTGATTTAATCAAAATAATAAGTTTAATTTCATTAAAATCATATTGGAATCTAATTATTGTTATATATTAAAAGTATATCAATAGTTTGTCTTTAATAACTAGTCTAATAGCTTAGCTATAGAATTATTTAAGTGTTCATGAAGTCGGTACAAATATTAAAGTAACATCATATATATGTCTTGACAAAAAATTATTATATATAATAATAAACATAGTTATATTAGCCATATACATTGTAGTAGAAACTTATATTTTTTTCAATATTCCTATAACAGAAATATTGTTATGAATCCTCCCACAGCAACAAAAACAAACATCTCATACACAGTATATGAAAGGACATATTTATAAACATTTGTACATAATAAGCAATACCAGAAGATTTGGAATCATAATATATATTTGATTATTATGAATTTTATTTTTAATAACTTATTATGAAAAAATACATCAATAATAGTATTTAAGATAATTAAATTATACTATATGGTGAATAGAAAAATTTACCAATAATTTTTTTGTCAATAAATTTATATGGAAATTATAATAATCTTGAACCAAATGGCTAACTATAATCCAAAATTTTCTCTATGTAATTATGAAAATTCTTCTCTTGTTTATATTATTATAAATTATATTTACATTAATAAGAGATGAAAATATGTAAAGAATACTATTACAGCAAGAAAAAATACATAAAAGATATTAGTTCATAGACTTGGTTTGAACCTAAAAGTACACATAATGAATTGAAAGAAATTAATTGTAAAAAATCTTTTTTTATATATATCTATAAATTAACCTCATATATAGAGATTAAAAATATATTGTCATTCTTGTTTATAATAATATTTTAAATATATATACCTACAAAGATTATACTAAAAAACTTTATTAAGAAATCTATGAGTTCAAATGATAAACAATTAAATTGAGTTATGATTCAATAATATAATTTTTAAAGAAATATAAATAGTGATATTACTTTATACCTTTGAGATGAATTAATGTAATGATTTAAATATTTAATGTGACAATACACACCATATGGCTCCAAGGTTTTACCTGTGATTTTGTACCTTTAATTTCTTATATACTAAAATATAATAAATGTCAACTAAAAAAGATTTCATACATAATTAGTAGGACAGGTTATTTTTAAAAATATATTTATAAGTAAATAGTACTTTTTATATTAAGTCGCTATTGCTTTTATATTTATAACTAACTTTATGAATGTGAAAATTATATGTGTACACATAAAATTATAGAGGTCTAAATTTGATTGTGTATGACGAAAAAACTTCTGGATAAATATCCATTAATTTGTTTTTAATATATTTCTTAAATAATAGGTTCTTCTCTTTAATAAAAAAGGCGATATCTTCATTTAATATAAATTTATTACATGTTTAAAGAAATATTTTATACTCACTACGTGTTTGTTGATGAGTTTTTTTAAGTACGAAAACTTTGTTAATGTAACAACGCGGACGAAGACGCGGGCATTGGCTAGTAATACAAGTATGTACGAAAGTTGTAGAGCCTAGTTTCATTCAAAACCAGCAATGACAAAGTTTCATTTAATGAGTTATAATGAAGAGAGCCCTGAGTATTTAACTAATCTCATTATAATTTAGGTTCTAAAAATAATTTAATTAGAATACATATTTAATTACAAAAAAACAGCGATAGTACATCCGAAAATATTAGTTTTATTGAAATGAAACTGTAGTCTTAGATATCAGTATAAAAAAATACTGTTTGTAAAAAAAGGCGAAATCTTAGCGTAAACAAAATCACTTGCGTATAATTCCGTTCATATTCAATAAGAAAAAAATATATAAATACTCGAAAATAAAATTTAAAAATACGTTAATAAATAAATGATACGAAACTTGTAGCCAAATAATTGTAGCATGTTTATTTTTAATTACTATGTATAACTATGTTATATATTTATATAGTATAACATTTTAGTAGTGATAATTATTATCTGTGACATCTGTATGAGATAAATGTTTTACAGCCTCCGTTGTACTCAAAGCTGTTTGGTATTGAGGTTAGACCTTCAACAAATCCTTGACACGAAAAGAATTTTTGCGTTAACCGGCCGACTAGAAGTTTCCTTTTTAATATTAGCTATATATAAATATAAACATTTATATATTTATTGTATATAGTCGAAATATTTAGACGTGGCTAAAATTAGTTTAAACTCAATCTTTTTGTAAATATTAACATTTCACCAAGAATTTACGTAAATTTATAATTTTTTAATTAGAAGCAATACAGTATTATTTATTCTTGTTATTTTTATATTTATTTATATATTATACTGTATAAACCTTGTATATATGTTTAATTTCAAAGCTTAAAAAATCAATCTCAATAAAATGTATGCGGTTAGCATTATTTGTTATTGGCAGATTTATTTCGATTTAATAGTTTAGAAAATTATGTATTTACTTTGTATTTACAATGTACTAGTATTAAGTGTCGCCAAAAAGAATAATTATTAAAAAAATATTAGTATATTTGACAAATTCTCAATACGAGTTAAATATTATATATACTTTTACTGTACAAACAACCCATACGACATGTTTGCAACATTACACTACACACGGAGAGTTAATAGTTTTTTTCAATAAATAAATCTATATTGATAATATCACGTGTGAGATTTATGAATAAAAAACTCGTTACGCTCCGAAACTCGTGAGACGATGTAAAATGGTCCTAAGGGTTATACGTTAATAGAGCACAGAACTATGCTTGCTTTTTAATGTTAAGTTTATGTCTAAAGTGTCTAATACCATTTGAGTGCAGTGATTTTAAAGTTATTATTAATGTATGTGAGTTTTACATGGAAATTCGTGTTTGTTTGATTTCAATCGTATCGTAAATATAAATGTTGTATGAATATAAGGTATCACGAAATTATTTTTATCGAATGCCAATAAGAATCTTTTGTGTATTAATTATGTATTAAATTATGTATATATAAATGTCGTCACTTGTAATATCATATACGCGTTAGATAATGGCCCATAAATCTACACCTGGGTCGTATGTCCCAGGCACTTTTAAAGCTCTCTCTTTAACGCGATGGATCCTAAATCCGCGCGGTGAATCTATTGAATTCTAAGAGGTTTCGTTTCATGATCAAGGTTCAGTGTCTGGTGGAGGTCAATGGACGCGAGCGCCCCCAGCTCCTCCGCCAGCTGTTGGTGTGGGGAGCAGCGTGTCTCTCACAAGTGTACCTCGGGGGCGGCGCCCTACTCAGCGTCACTCGCCAGCCTCAGCTGCCATGCAGATGCCCCACGCAGGCCTCTCAGCGGCCGCTGTGCAAGCCCTAGCCAATGGTTGGAGCCTCCCTGGGTCTCTAACACAGGCACAGACACAGCAAGTCCTTCGGCTAGCACAGGTTTGATATACATTAGATAGATCTACTTTCAGCACATACCAGAGGTTTAGAGATCTTTATTTTCCAAAAAAGACACAAAGTCACTTACATGAAAACAAAAAATTCAAGTAGTATAAAATGTCGTTTTTAAGATATAATTATTAATTACATAACGAGTTGTTTGTTTTACTCATTCAATTTACAAGTGGGTAGTTTTGTACAATATATTCCGATAGTTTAGTTTTGAATACATTAAATGAGTTTACAGATTTTAAAGTAGACGGCAATTCATTATAATACTGAGGCGTTATCTTAGTTTCGTAGGTATTTTAATACAAGTAAAAATGTCTCGTAAATAATTTTGATCTAAACACGTGGTGATGGCACTAATGTTTACAATGTCTCCCACATACGTTACAGTATACTTGAGTAAGTCCAGACTTTCACAAATACACGTATTTCAGGTTGCCCACAAACGGCTCAGGCATGCACAAATTTTCGAGTGCGCATACATGTAGAAGCTGCTTATGCTATGGCTAAAACTATGGCAGTAGTTAGCTTTATTTTAAGGATAAAAAAACTTTAAATTCAGAAGAGATATCGAATTACATGGATTAAAGACTGCTTATTTTTTGTCTCTTGTGGTATTCTTTTCTTATTATTTGCCAAAAAATGGCTCATTCCTATGTGTATTTATAAATTCTTCTATTATATCGCGAACTCCATGCCTCTGTAGTCTCGTTCATTTTGGCGCGAAAATGCCGTGCACATGTATGTGATTAAAACTGAAACTTGCAAAATGAAAACTGCTATTACACACGTTTATGAAAACTTGGGCAAACGCAATTTTGCACAAGTTGGAGATTTTACATTTGGAACTTTTTGAAATAATTGTGCATGTCAGAAATTTGCGTAGTTTTCTTCCAATACACATTAGTCTACTCGTGCAAGTATATTGTAACGTATGTGGCTGGCATATGCCTATACAGGGTGACTGGTGAATTAGTATCGATATTTGAGGACGTGATATTTGACGATCATATATGACAAAATAAAAATTAATATAACATAAATATTAATAAACTTCTACGTAAAGTTAACCAAAAGTTATGTAATTAATTACGCATCGTATGAACACCCTACAGATTAGGTATACACACACACTCACACAGACGCGGCGGCGGCGTAGTGTTGTATCAGCACGCCGCCGTACGCGTCCACACTTGGAACACTTGGAACGTGTACACACTTTATTTATTTATACGGAAATTTGGTCAAAAATTAAGTACCTATTTTTTTTACATAATTCGAATGAGAATCATGTACCGAGTATGCTCCTTAAATATTGATAGTAATTCACCAGTCACCCTGTATATTTTACAGTGGCTACAATAAGGATTTATGCTTTTCTTGTGTTAAAAAAGCTATGATCCTATGTTTTAATTCTATCAGTAATCCCATGGAGTACGATAACGTTAATGTAAAATTCAGACCACAACAGCGATTGTTTGTAATAGTAACAACGGTAACACTGGCAAGGTCACGTTTGTTTCTTCCAACGTTACGAAATATTAAGTAGCCGTTCAAGGCTTAAAAATAGAGTTATTTCTTAATGTTTCCTTGAATTTCTAAAATGATATTAATTGTAATTATCGAATTATAAAGCAGTATTAGTAAACATACATTCGCGTTTCATATAACAAATAATTCTTGTCACTTACCTATCCTTTTATATGTTATGCTCGAACATTTATTTTTTTGTTATATGAGTGAAAAGTACGCTCGTAAAAGTACTAGTTTTTTCAGGCGACTTCGTCTGTGTAGTATATGTAATAGGACTGAGAATAATGTATGTGTTAAACCGATAGATACGGTAACTAACTGGCAGCGACATCTATAGTCTGTATCATGAACTTTAAATATAAAGTATAAAGTGCTTTGCTGTGATCTTTTGCTTGCTTTGCTTTGCTCTTTTAAATTAAATCATATCTGATTTTAAAAACAACATAATTTTATATATTCATATAGTACTTTTTATTCGAAAAGAAACACAAACAACCATACATCCTTCAAAATTGATGGTTTTATTTTATTATAATGATAATTGGTCCAATCTGTCAAAAAAGATACGCAGTTTTTATTGAAATAATTATGTAGTAATAACTTTATACACTGTTTTATTTATTTACATGAGTTTGTATTATTCTGGTCAAGTATAATATAAAGATGGTATCCCTCAGGCGCAAGTGGCTGCGCAGGCGCAGGCAGCGGCGCGGTACAACAATGCTGCTATAGCAGCAGCGGCTGCAGCACTGCCGCAGCATAGGTCGCAGCATTCCAGGACCGTACAGGTAAAAAATATACACAATATATATACAGACACGATACAGTCTTATAATAAATACGAGAGTCTACTAAGTTTAAGCTAGAATATTTTCTAAATTAACGACTTTTAAGGTGAAACTAATATTTTCGGATTTTTACTTCGCGTTTTATTTTTGATTAGAAACTACATACTCCTGACGTTTCGGCTACTTTTCAGCAACCGTGGATCACGGTAGTTAAAATCCGAAAATATTAGTTTCATTTAAATGTGTACTCGCGAAAATCTAAGATCTCATTATGACTTTTAAGGTATTTTTTTCACAATTCGTAATTAGTTAGTGTATAAGCGACGATAAGTATAGTATATAAATTTTGCTTAGTCCAAGTTGAAATAAACTACAAAAAGAGTGTTAACAGTATTCGTATCTTCGCACATGATACTGTTAACGCAGGCTATTGAACGAAAAACGCGAAAAGTATCGTATGTCATGTGATAATGAAGACTTGGACTAAGGATCCTTATCTCAAAAGCAGTATTTGTCTCCCAATTGGTATTTGAATATAACTTTGAATGTTTCACACAATACATTACTGCTAATTGTTGTAATAACTCCATTGTCAAAATTCTAAGTATTTTTATTCGAAGATTGCATGTGAATTATTCAGAATTGTCTATTTTATATCTTATAATATTCACCCGGTATAGTAATTGATTATTACCGCCCCCTTCCCTGACGTTGGCTGAATATACTATGCACATAAATATACCCTTTTCTCGTATACAAGTTTAAAAAATGACAACCTGTATATAAATATCCGTAATTCCAGTTTCCGAACAGTGCGATAACAATGGCGATGAGCCAACAGCCGCCGCCGCCGCTGGTGAGGAGCTCCGCCAACACCAACACTATGAAGTGAGCCAACAAACACTTTGTGAACATCCTATATAACAGTGAACATCCTATATAACATACACAATTTACAACTAGAATTATATACAGCTGTTCATTATTTTAATTACTTGATATAAGTTTCAATTCATTATGTGCATATATAGAGTGTTCACAAAATGTAACTCAAATCGCCATTGTGACATTGCATAACGGAAACATTATATATTATAACCATTTAATACTAGTGACATTTAAGTGGAGGCCATAGAAATATGTCTAAATAAGAATAAATATTGAGCTGTTATATAAAACGTGGATTGTCGGCTGCGATGTTGTTCTCTCTTTCTCTCTCTCTCTCCGTCTCGTGTATTAATAACTCTCCTTTCCTCAGTGTACCCCCACAAGTGACTGGCTCCATGAATGGTCACACTACCTCTCACTCAGTGGACACTCGCAAACGACTCACTCCAATACCAGAGATCAGTATAAGTGGAAACCATACGCCGTATAAGGTAACAATATTATAATATTTACAGTACCACAGAATCTCTACTAACATTATAAATGCGAAAGTAACTCTGTCTGTCTGTTAGTTACGCTTTCACGCCTAAACCACTGAACTGATTTAAATGGAATTTGATACAGAGATAGAGTTGACCTTGAGAAAGAACATAGGATAGTTTTGAAAGGTTCTCTTGGAAACGCGATATGACCGAACTCGACGCGGGCGAAGCTGCTGGCGGAAAGCTAGTTATATTTATTTAGTTAGTTATATATTTTATAACATCTTTCAAACTTTAATAAATAATTTAAACAAACAAATCTTAAATACTTGTAAAATAAATTATATTTATTTGCACCTATTACTGTTTTACTGATATCCCTAAATGAAAAAAGTGCATATTTCTCATATATTGAATATTATTACCAGGTCCAAAAAGCGTTGGTAGAGAACACAATGGTTCCGTGTATCAATGCTAAGCCGTACCAATATGCTGATCTCCTAATGACCCTACCTGACCTCGCCAGCCATTTCTTTCCACGGGTGTCTCTCACAAACTGCAGGGCCATGTTAGATGCTCTGGAACTAACGCTATATAGACCCAACTCGTAAGTAATGATAATAACTATTACTATAATATACTCAATTCCTTTTAAAGTTGAAGAGTTTAGTATGTATCTATACTAATATTATAAAGCTGAAGAGTTTGTTTGTTTGTTTGAAAGCGCTAACTACTGGTTCGAATTGAATAATTATATTTGTGTTGGATAGTCCAGTTATCGAGGAAGGCAGTGGGCTATATAACATCACGCTACGACCAATAGGAGCAAAGATATAGTGGTAAATGTGTAAAAAACGGGAGAAATTATTTCATCTTTGAAGCCTTCCGTTGCGTGGGCCGTGAAAACGGTTCAAGATACACAAAAAATATGTATTAAAGAATAATAGCTCTTTTAATGATCTAAAAAACAGTCCGCGACAGTATATATGTCTATCTTTTAAGATTAACTCACGAAAACCGTTTTTATGGTACCTAATTTGGTCGAAATAATTTGTTTAAGTTGTATCAACATAATAATATTAATCTTTATTCAAATAGACAAATAAATATGTTGTTGGTTAAGGGTACTTCATTGTGAATTTAAAAAAAAACATAGAACTCGACCATTCCGAAAACCCCGCAAGAACGGGAACTATGTGGGAAGAACCAAAAATCTGCCGGAAGTCACTATTCCACGCGGACGAAGTCGCGCCAAAAGCTAGTTATGAATAAAAATGAAGTAGACTTAAGATAATTTTTATTCTATAGATTAGATATAGAATGTTCATTAAAACCGTTTTAATTTGAACTTTAAAATGTTTTGCATATTGAGTGAATTTGTTTTTCAGTTATACTATTTTGAATGTAAAAAATTGTTAGTCTATTTATGAAGAGGTTTCTGTATTTGCTTGTTTTAAGTAATAAAATATATATAAAATTACAGTACACAACTACAAGTGCTGCGAAACTCTGGCAAGTGTAAAACCGCTGCTGCCGGCGAGAATAGTATGGCGTTGGTTCAGATCCGTGACGTCATGCAGCATATGCCCCAGATAAAATACATGCTGCGGTCAGGACTAGCTAACGATGAGCCTCTGCAACCTCCTCGACCAGCCCACGCACAGCCGAGCCACGCTAAGAGGGCTCGGGCCAATTAACAGTGGACAGTGGGCTGGATATAGCCCCAGATGAACTAATTTGGTCATTTCTCTAATAATAGTGTGTAGTTATGAAGAAACTTGGTGTACATTAACATGGAAATATTAATATTATGGACTTTATAGTGAGTGTTGCAAGGAAATGCAGTTAAAAACTAAACATCGGTTAGTTAACTGATTATGGGTCAGAATTAAAGTGTATGGACTATTAAGTTTGGTTGTTGATATATGAGAGGCATAATAATGCTGTTTGTAAGTGAATTAGCAATAATTCAGTTTCTTTAAAATGTTAATGAAGTGGCTTGATGTTTAAAAAATTAAATTTTTCCAAAGTCGAAGCATTATAAGCCTAGACATAGTTTGACTGTTATAATAATTTCACTATGTAGGGATTGTAGGAAAAGTTAGTGAACGAAATTATTATTCAAAATTAAAACTAAATTTATTTTTAATTTATATTGAAAAAAATTGTCCCCTCTAAAACTTTACATCACAATAATCTAAATAGATTTGGTTATTCAGATACTTGTGCATTACACAATATATTATTTAATTTCTGTGCAGATAATTGTCACAGTATGACTGAAATTTACATATATCTTGTGCGATGTCCAATATTGATGGGGCTTCCATCTATATACTATGATTCAGTACTGCGGTTGTACCAATACAACCTGAATTAATACACTTATAGTTTTAGGTATCAAAATATAAGCTATGTCAATTTGTATGTGTTGTACAAAATTTAAGATACACGAAAAAAATAAACCCTAAGATCTAATTTAAATGATCTATATAAACTATTTAATAGAAGACTGAGAATTTTATTTTATAATTATTTCTTAGATCGAAAATGCTATTGATGTTGTGCAAATATAGATTTTAGTTGAGTTAACCGATCTTCTTGTATGTATCAAATTTTATGTACAATATGTAAATAAATATAGTACTGCATTAATGCAAAATATTTAGCTATACATATGAATGATTGTAAAATATACGTTATCACATAGTGTGGGCTAAAAGACATAAAACATAGGTAATTTAAATACGCTTAAATAAAACATCACAATTATATATAAAATCCAGTATTAAAGTTTTTTATAATATAAAGCTATTACAATCACAAATTTATTGACGTATTTTTTTTTGTTCCTAATCTATGTTTCTTTAAACTTCTACTTTAATGATTCAATTGATGCATGGAACTTTGCAAAAAATATTATAATTTTGCTCTACCTTATAGTTAAACCAAACTACTTAAGAAATATTAATGGAATGTTAATTTTGATACTTGTCTTAATGATCATAAAATAATTCCCAATCTCTCCCAGTGTAATCTGCTAGTTTTAATTTAAATATTATCACAAGTTTAATGAAATGATAGAACTTTTGTTCCTATTTACTTTACTAGCTCGAGATAGCTTGCTTTTTAAGAAAAATTTACAAGCAAAGGAAATTAATAATGAACTCACTCGGAGTATTTTAAATAGTTAATTTGTATATTCAATAATTTGGTGACATGAAAATTAAAGGTAAAATTTTATAAAGAGCATTACTCGGAGCAAGTCCAATAATGAATTCTCTGTGTAGACAGATTTTTTCTTCACAATTTTATTTATTTTTGCTGTAACTTAGCTTCTAGTGTAGGACACTTCATTATATGAAGTGATGTAAACTTTGTTTAATATAATGCAGAGCTGTGTATATTGTATGCTAAATTATTTATGTATAGACTAAGATACAAAACTATTTGATATGTTATCACTATAAATTCGCAATAGCTCTTCAGATTGCAGTGTCTTTTGAGTCTTTGACTCTGTATTGCAAAATAAAGAATACTTTATAACAAAAACATGTGTTTATTTCCTTGTAGTGTATTGTGTTGTATTTTTTAAGGCTAGAGACCGTCAGGTAAAGACGTGATGAAGGGGGATCCCGTTAATTCTGTGATCTGTGAAGTGGGGAGGGAATCAAGTGTTATCTTTCTTAACTCATTTGGAGGGGGAGGGTTATCAAAATTACAAAATTATTTTCTTGCAGAAATCTAATTAATTATTCACAAAAAGCTGTCTGCTAGTCTTCAATAAAAGATGTTTTTTCTCACTAGTCCAACTCAAATAGAAGTTTTATAGATTTTCGCGCCAAACAATGGGGAGGGGGAGCGATTTGAGTAAAATCTTAAGATATCTTACCAGTGAATTAGATCAAGAAATTAAAAAAGTACTCCACTTAATGGACATCTAAATTTATACATAGATTTGGTGTCTATTCTAAAGAGACTTTTACTTTGTTATAATTACGACCTTAAATAATACGGTAATCTGGTCCAATATTGTATTAAAGTAAGGATAACTGTTAATTCCTCTAACTTTTAAAATTCAAACTGATCACTATGAAGTGAATCAATTACAGGAGTTTCGATAACTCTAGTTTGTGGTCTATGGTAGGTACTACTTACAATTTTCAAATCACTTATTTTAGCTCCAATTATAGCAAATTTCTAATAGGCTATCCGCTATTTATTAAAACTACTTCAAAAGTTAACATTAAATTTACATTAAGATACTTATTTTTGATTCTTCTAAATAGGTATCTTTTTATTATGGAAAGGAGCGCGATTTTTACTTATTGCAACTCACCGTATAATTTAAACTATGTTTATTTATTAATAAATAAATATATTGGTATCGTTTGTACCAGTACTATTTACAATAATAATTAAATTCACATAAAATTTATTGGAAGTATATTGGATAATCAGAATAAGTAATCTATATTACTAGTAGTCAATGACATTTAACATGACTGATACATTTAGTGATCTGTCAATTTTATGTTGTGCACAGATGTGTCTTCAGTGCTATTTTAAATTAAACACTAGCTTTTAACTACATATAATAAACCAATTTCATTTTCAATATTTAGTCTTCGAAATTTTCAATTTTTCACTCAACAGGATGGGAGCTGACTTAGGATTGCGCTTTGGTCATATATTAATTTTATATCAAATTTAAGATCGTAATTTTAAAGCATCTTTCATGTCATTAATTTTTTACATGTTGTATTGTAGCTAGAGTAGAATTAACGCTTAAGTAAATTTATTTCTTTTGTGTATTAATTAAAGTATATTAAAATAGATTCAAAAATGAGTATTCAAGTATGTAGGGACACGTCTGACGCTGTACCGCTATATCTACCACAGCGTTTGTATCTCAAATCATTCGCCATGCTAAATATTTCTGTTCAGCTCCCAGCTCAGAAGGTACACGGAAAGTCATTGTCCAATTGGGAATTGATGGAAAAATTAAGAAAAATGATCCAACCTGATAGCTTTTCATTATTGAAAGTGACGAAGCATAGTTCTGAAGTGATAAGATTTGACGCTGAATTAGAGAATCGACAAAAGTTGGAGCGAGTGCTGTCTCGGCTGGAAGATAGAATAGTTCAGTTAAATGATTACCCAGATCCATTGAAAGTGAAAGTGTCTGAGGCGAAATCTAACTTCCCGAGTCGACATGACTGGGATTCATTTTTTCGTGACGCCAGCGATATGGACGAAATGAAGCCCGGTGAACGACCTGACACTATACACATTAAGAACTTGCCTATCAGATGGTTCGTTCACGAACGAGACAGAGACGAAGATGCAGCCCCATCTGAGAGTTTGTTCAAGAAAATATTCGAAAAGTACGGCTCTATAAGACAAGTTGACGTTCCCGCAGCGGATCCATACAGAATGAAAATGAAATCTCAGATGAGGGGCATCACAACACCACCACAAGAAAGTGCTTTATACTTCGAGGGCTATGTACAATTTGTGGAGTACACAAGCTTCATTCGCTGTATGGACGCTCTGCGCGGACGTAAGCTGTTACGAAAAAACGAAGACATCTCCGAATGGTGTCACATTATTGTTGATTTTGATAAAACAAAGCATATGACGGATGCATCTGTTAAAAGACGGGCTATCGTCAGAGAGAGGCTGATAACACAACAGAAAACGAGGGATCTCGAAGAAAGGCTTGAAAAAGAAAAACAAGCTAAAAGGGAAGCTAAGGAGAGGTTAGATAACTTGTATATTATATATTTTTATATAATTTTTGTATCTATACTTAAAAATACTAATTATTTATAATTTATAGGCATAAATTGGAACATCTCGAACAAGAGAAGTTAGCTAAAATGAGGGAAAGAGAGGAACGTAGGAAAAAGAAACAATTGGCAAAGTTAATGGAGAGGGATGATGTAGATTTGAATCGACGGATAGCTGAGGAAAAGAATAAGTTACTGAAAACACAGAAACGTTTACAAGCTGTACGGCTGATTGAAGAATTATTTCAAAGACTCGAGGTTAGTATTTATTATTACAATATGTTATATATACTTTTAGAACTTCTTGAATATCAGTTTCAATAGGAATAAAGTACATTGGAAGAATAAAAACAACCATTTTTTAAAATGTTTTTAAAATATTAGTGTATATTCATACTTATTATATACTTTGCTGAACACACACAGTCAAAGCCCATTTACAAATTATGAATTAAACTAAGGTGTATGTAAACTGTTACATTTATTGTCTAAAAGAAAGCATTTCGATTTTGTTGTTTATTAGTTACTTGCTTGGTATTGTTAATGATTTTTCAACCGTAATGTAGGTAGATCACATTATATAAGAGCCATCATTCAGTCTTGCACAATTATATTAGGAATTTAACATAATTATATTGAACACTATTTGAAGTTGAGACAAAACCTCTCATCTTTCCATGAATTCACCATATGGGTGTCGGGTCCATCATTGTAGTGAGAGGAGCTTCAACAGTGCCTGGGACTAGCAACCTAGGTGTAGGTTTAAAGGGCTTCTATCTAACGCTCTAAACGCTCACCTCCACTGTCCAAGCTCCTCTCTACCAAATTTGAAAAGAACCTACTAAGAACTCCTTCGAAGTATATTTAAAATATTATTCACATTTCAGCTTCGTCCTGAACTACAAAGCCATCAGCCAGAGCGTTATTATAAAGCCAACGAGCGATCTCGACACCACGCGGTCACTACCATCAAGAGATTATCCGAGAAAGCTGTTGACGAACAACGGGAAAGATATCAACAAGCCTTGGATGGTCGGTACAATATGAATATTGAAGGAATTTTAATATAGACATATTCATAAGAAACATATCAATATTACAGTGAACATATTTGTCACTATGTATGAATGTTTGATATAAAGAATATTCATCAATTCAATGAAACATTAGTTATTTAAAAATGGTGACATAAGTAGTTAGATAGTATGACATAAGTATATGTGTATTTAACAGGAAGAAGACAGTATGGAGTATGAGATAGTGAATATAGTTTTAATTATTCCATGCATATCTAATTGGTTTGTTTTCATATAAAGCTTCAAATAGCATATAGATGTATGTAAAATGTTATATAATAATATGATCGTAGTGTTGTGTCAACATTAAAATTTATAAATATAGATCACATTAGACTATCAATGGATATTAAAATATCTCATTAATAATATATATGTATATTATTAGTGAGATATTTTATATTATATGTATATATATATATATCATACTAACATAATATTCCAGGTCGTATTATAATCCGTTCAGCTCTAGAAACTAAGAAACCTAAAAGAGAATCATCAATGAGTTCTATATCAGAAGACGAGCGGAGTCACGGACACAAGCGAGTCAAGGCTGAGATGATGTCTCCCGAGAGAGACATATATGCTAAACCAGGTTAATAATAATATTATGGATATTATTAACAATAATATATCTTCTACTGCCTGGTAATTTCCCAGCTATAGCCAGGGCCTGCCCATTAACAATAATATATATGTATAGATTAATATATGTATTTGTTGTACTATACACGTCATATAGATTGTATATTTTTCATTTACATATATGTGATTCTTCATATATGTGACTCAAAATTTATAAATATAAATTCAGAAAACTGTTTTTAGACAGAATAGAATCATAAGGTTAGATCTCAAAATATATCAATATATATACGTTGATTTATTTACTATATCGTATAATAATGTTATCATAATATATTTCCAGGAGTGTACGCGTATCCCAATCCATATTTCGGCTACCCGATGTCAGTGCCGCCCTACGCTTACCCTCAGAGTATGAGTATCTTAATTAATATACATATGTATACATTTACAATCTAATGAAAAAATATCGATAAATGATAAATAAATTATCTATTAAATTAATTAGAAATTTGATATTAAATTAATATTTTTCGGATTTACTATGCGTTAACAATCGTGATCATGTCATTATCTCGTGTGTCCATGCTGCAAACTAACTGTAACAGCGGGTTTATGTAGTAATATAATACAAAACACGTATGTAGTAAATCCCAAAAATATAACTTACATCTGACTGAATACTCGCGGAGTCTTATATCATTGATTTTAGTCTATGTAGTTAATCTATTTTTTATCTGTGGTTAATGTTATCTGTGAAGTATATCAAGTATATTTATTTTTTATCTGTGGTATATTCTATTAACTCCCGCTTTCTCCCAGGCTCGTTGTACTGCGGGTTGCCTTACAGAAGGCGAGGTCGCGGCCGGGGTCGAGGTAGAGGTCGGCTGCCCTTCTTTGACGGACCCGACGCTAACACACAGTACTATCAGTTAGTATTGATAATTTGAGGACATATATATTGTTCAATATACTCATTGGTCATAAATTATTCATAAATCGCATTCGTACTGTCTAACCTAACGAAATTTTTAATGAAAAAACGTTTACGAGTTTTTTGAAGGAAATTATTAGATAATTGTATGGAGCACTTAGATTAACCGCTCTTGAGTTGTACAAGTCGTTGCTACTGTACTAAATTGTTGGTTGAATTGAATTATGTAATACATCTCATTTAAGTGAACATTGTATGTTATTTATGAGAAATAAAGTTCTTTAACCACTACTGTCTAAATTGTATTTACGAGGAATCCTCAAAATTAAAAAAAAATAGTTTTTGAATTTCGAACACAAAATTTAAAGATAATAATTTCGACAGATACTTCAAGAAGCTATCGGAGATCGAGAATCGTAACGAGCATGATAATCGGAACCGGTCCCGGTCCCGTTCTCGTTCCCGATCCCGGTCTCGCCGTCGTTCGTATTCCCGGTCTCGCTCCCGGTCCCGGCGTCGCTCGTACAGTCGTTCCCGGTCCCGCAGCCGACGACGATCCCGCAGTAGGAGTCGACGATCAAGATCTAGGAGTCGACGGTAATGTATACGTTTGAATTTCGAATATCAGCTCTGTATAACATAAAGCAGGGGTTCCCAATCGTTTCCGTATGAAGCGTAGGTTCCCGATCATTTTTGTATGAAGCAGGGGTTAACAATCTTTTTTGTATACACCATGGATTGCCAATTATTTTTGTGTACATCAAGAGTTAAAAAATGTTTTTATGATCATAAAGGGCTACTAATTGGTTTCGTATAGAACTGAGGTTCCCAGTCGATGTTATTATTCCCTTTAGCATGTAGAATTTAAGGTAATGAAACTTGTCAGCCATAATTATCAGGAGCTTTACCTTTCCTCTGAGTGTTGTTTATAAGATTTTATTAATACCTGGTTTTCCAGGTCTAGGAGTAGAAGCCGCCGTCAAGCGTCCAGCAATCGCAGGTCGAGGTAATATAATAATTAATATGATTGTAATAACATTAATATGAAGTTTTTTTTTACCGTAGTGAATGTTTTAAAGAAATAATATTTAAAAATATAGGTACTAATAACGCAAGTATTGATTTTTTCTATCAAAATGTTTGTTTCATCTAAGTTATAGTCAGTAAATAGTAGTAAGCACGATGCATAACCACGTACATCAACTTCCTAACAAATATTTTCCAGATCCCACAGTCGTTCGAGTTCTAAATCTAAAAGTCGTCGTTCCAAGTCAAGAAGTCGTCGTTCCAAGTCAAGGAGTCGCCGTTCCAAGTCACGATCCAAACGAACAGCGACTCCGAGGAACGAACCAGTTCTTGGATCACGAAGATCTAAAAGCTGGTCATTACCGAGAGATGAGAGGAAGTCGTGGTCTAGAACACCGGAGAAATTATTGTAATAAATATATTTGTAATGAAGTCGTTTTATTTAAGTATATGAATGTATGGTCTTGTATGAGATATTTTTGTCCCATGTAAATAGCAGATTTCTTGTATCTTTATTTTAAGATAATAATAAATATTTATAAATACACTTGATGTTTGTACTGAAACAAAATCTAAATATACATTGTTTGACATCTTTATTAAAGGCTACTGTAATAATTAGCTGATGTGGGCAACTTATTTGTGGTGTTAAAGTAAGAGGCCGTTTGATTGAAAAAATAGAAGGAGAAATTATGGCGTTAATGATTGGATATTATTTAAGGTACATGCAGGTATTAAGGCCTAGCTACGGGAAAATTGATGTAAAATAAATACTGATAATAGAATCAACAAGTTTTAGTGGGTAATCAATCAGTCATTTATTTAGGCAACTACAAAATAAAAACAAAAAATATTGACTTCTCCATGAAAGTTATACAAAACGATCTTAATAGGCCTTATTGTAATTAGGTAGGGTAACAAGGCCTGTTTCTTAAAATATGCAATTAACTAAAACAACATTATTTAGTACTTGAGATCAGTCATTATCAAACATAATTATCATTTTTTTTGGTTTCTTATTGTTCGCCTAGGAATTTTGTATCGTTCTGCAGCCGCATAAGTACTCATGGTTCCTCTCTGTACTACGCGAGACCAAGTCATCTTCTGAACACATTTTTGAATTTTCGTTTTAGGAGGCATCCTGAACCGTGAACTATGTATGATAAACTGAAATAATTTGAAAATAGTGCACACATAAAAAAATATATATCTATAAGTATAATAAATCCTATTATAAAATTTTGTGGGCGTTATTACCCATAGGTTAATTATTTATGCAAAACGAAATAAATACAATTTGGATTATAGATCATTAGTGAATAAGGCAATTAAGGACAAGCATAAGTTAACGATAATACATAAGTGCAGGGAGATAAGTATAATAATATAAGAAATACTTACGTTTGACCGGATCCGATATTTGTAAAAACATGAGATGTGGCTACTCTTGACAACATTTAGTAATCCAGTAGCCGAAGCGAGTGCGTTAGCAAACACTTGCCTCCAGGTGGCGCCTCTCACGTGTAATATATATGTGTGTGTGATTGATCTTAAGCGCCAAATCGTATACTAAGATTTTTAATGTTTAGGCCTTGTTACCCGACAGGCCTTAATGCCCGCCTGTACCTACCTCACTTTGCAACAATGGCGACCAACTAATTAATATTTCTTGCTTAAATTTTCAAAGCTGATTTGCCAACAAAATAGCCCATTGATGAGCCACCTAAAATAAGCTTTACCACTATGACGACTCAACACTACCACCCTCAAAATAGTCTCATCAAAATTCGTCAAATTATTCAACGAGTTACTTCCCCCTCCATCATAGTTTCTGAATTTGACGCCTCGCCAATTCTTCTTTAGTTCAAATCTGAGAAAATTATCGCAGGTTGATATTTGACTCTAAAGATGTAATCACCGTTGTGGAGGCCTGCTTTTGCAGACTTTCTGGAAAACTAGCTTTTAAAAGTCCTAAAGAAGATAAAATATAGCTGTGCCCGGAGGTTTTGTAGAAAACAAATCGTGTTGCATTTGATTTTCGATTTAATTTATTCGCTACTACCTAGCGGACCAAACTCGTAAACATTATTATAACTTTAGGCCTCCATTAAAAGAAGAATATCAAAATTAAATAAACAATATGTTAGTATAGATTTTTTTAACATCAATTACTGTATGTATGTGTATCTACATTAGAGACGAGCCGTAGGTATATTATACTGTCGAAAATTCGTATTCTACACATTCGGCCGAATATTAAATTAATTTGCAGAATAATAACTGTCTAAATAGTGTTATTTTTAATGACAGAATTTAATCCGGCATTCATAGTAATAGAATATTTAATAATGAAACAAATACTAATTACTTATGTAGGTACCGTCTTTGAATTAAAAAATAAAGAAATTTCATATTGTTTTTAATACACAAACGCTTTTAAAAGCTTTTATTTATCTTGCAATGTAGGTATGTTTGTTTGTTTGTGTGGAATCTACGAAATAAATTTTGCAGTAGATATCTTCAAACGATTGAGCTGAAATTTTGTATACACGTTCAGTTTGGATGACAATGTATGACGTGATACAATTCTAAATTCAATATGTCGGATCATCCAAGATAGCGGAATGGAAATTTTTAATGTATTTTACTATATGAGTATCAAATAAAAGGGCTCGTTTGAGAGTAGCTCAAAATTATGTTTGTTTCCTTAATCATTTTAACTATCAACTTATAACCTCATCATGTACATACAATTTATGAAAAGAAAGTCGTCGCGAGGCTTAATTACCTACCTATTAGTATTTCATTAAATTAAAATATAGCAAATACATATATGAGATCAGTTTACCTATATAATTTGGAAGTAGTTAGTAGTTTATTTACAAATCAATTTTGCAGTATCCACATTAAAAATGGAGGAGGAACGCTTTCTTCAATTTAATATGTGCTGATGGGATCTGAAATCTTTAACGGTTCGATTTTGTTCCCGAAGTCATGAGCACACATTAAAGTAATAATTTCATCTAGTTATAACGTCTTGTTAAGTACAAAATTAACCGAATAATTCGACCAAATATTCGGTTTCGTATATTTTTGACCGAGTATTCTTATTGGTTAAACATACATACATATTTCCGGCGGTTCTGTAGGCTGTAGTGCACATATACATATAAGTTTGAAGTGTTTGTGACTCCAATTTGAATATTCAAGTTTTAAGATAATCTAACAAGCGTCATCTTGGCAGGACTCATCTCGCGAATGTAGGACCACTATTACACGGCTTTAGATTTGCTTATAGTCTAAAAGTATTAAAAACATACATTATGTAAGTAGTTATATTGGGAACTCATTATTTAAACTTTAATATTTCTGGGAACTGTTCACTTCAAACAAATTACTGAATCTGAATCGTAGGTGTTAGTAATTGTTTTTTAATTGTATTTACAGAGAGTGCTCAGTTTCCTATTCATAATTCTTCGTATTAAATACTATCAAAGTCGATTGAATACCTACCTAAAAAACTGGAAACGAGTAGTGTGATGACGCGAACTTGTTATAGAGTAATGTTAGGACTAACATATTATATCATTCATACATAAACTTCTTATCTGTTGACTTTTTGTTTCAAAGATGGATAATGAGCAGATGAATTACCTAATGGAACATAGTAGTCACTGTCGCTCGTGGACATAGGCAACATGGTTTTACGGATGCGTTGCCAACCTTGATTAGGGAAGAAGGAGATGTAAGGGTGGGCAGGAAAGGGCAGACGTTTCTCTCACTCATTTGAAGACACGCAGCCATTAAAGACAACTTCACGAGTTTAGGCTCTACTACCTACAGAGTCATTTATTGACTTTTTTTATGTTAAAGGTGGCAAACGAGCAGACGGCCCACTTGATGGAAGGTGGTTACCGTCACCCATGGACATCCGCAACATCTTGGTTACGGATGCGTTGCCAACCTTGTTTTTTTAAGGGATAGGGAGGGGTGGGAAAAAGGAAAAGGTAGGAACGGGTGGGAATAAGGAAAGGGCAACCGGCCCTCTCACTCATCAGACGAAACGCAGCCATTAAAGGCTACTTCACGCCGATCTTCTGTGAGAGGGTGGTACTTACGGTCGAGCCAGCCCATGTTCGAGCTGCAGTAACTGACCACAGCTAGGATTTACCACCTCAAGACTAAGATTCTTTTAGGAAAACAGAAAAGCCTTATACGTTTTCTGTCATCACATAAATTATTCCGTTATAATGACTTGATCGATCATGTATGGCTCTGTTTGAGTTGAAATTTACGTATGAAACAAAAAAAATACAATTAAACTGCCAAGTGAACATTTTAAATATCATTTGTTTACACAAAAATAAAAACTGGATAAAATTTAAATATGATATGACACCAATTTGTAAACAATAAATATTATATTTGACAGATGGGAAGCAAAAAATGACAATAGGATTATGAAAGAGCAATTTGTTGCCGAATAAATAATAGTTATTAATATAACAAGCCTGCTTTAATAAAATAGCGAATTAAAAAGGGAATAAATAATTTACATCAAATTTAAAGGAATATTTACATAATTTGTATTATTATTGTAAAAAGATATAAGTTTTATGGAGGTACATATTTCCATAATCTCTTTTTACTCGTCAGTTTTTTAATATAAAAATTTACATAAATTATCCCAATATGTTTATTAAACTGGTTTTAATTTCAATTTCCTTATTTCTTCACATTTACTATCAACTTTGTAAAATTGTGTTCATGTACCCCATATCGTAGTTGCGGGAACAAAGATTTATTTTTTTAATAATTTCAAAGTTTCTCAACAGGCCTTTAATGTCAAAATTTTTTTTGATATTATTTTGGATTATTTTTAAATAATGATAGCTACAATCATGTGTTATAATTTATCATTGTTTCAGATACGTTATCATTAATTCAGTAATAATCTGTATCCGGATTTAGAACTAATACCCAACACTGACGTTAATAAGTTAAACAAATACGTTTTTATATTAATCAGGTTATTTGTATATTTTTATCTATTAATTTTTATGGTAAAGGTGGCAAACGAGCAGATGGTATTCTTGATGGGCTGTAGTTACCGTCTCCCATTGATATCCGCAATAAGTCTATGTTGCGAATGAGTTGCCAACCTTTGCTGTTGAGGAAGAGGTAGGGTGGGAATTAGGAAAAATGGGGAAAGGGTGAGAACAGTGAAAGGGCAAACGGCTCTCTCACTCATCGGTTGAAACGCAGCCTTTTAAGACTACTTCTTCTGTGAGAGGATGGCTTTACCATCTTCAAAATTCATTAAAAATTCTACATTAAGAATCGTAATATGGTTGCACAAGTACATTAAATATGATTGGAATTCCATGATTTAAATCCAAAAATTAATAACTAATTAAATGAGAATTTCGCTTCATTAATATTCGAAATGATTCTGATTATGTAAGGTCTTCTTTCCTCAAAGAACACGATCTCTTTGGCCTTATCTAATATAATATCTTCATGTCACATAATAGTTTTTTCTATTAAATCGATTTCATCATCTTCAGCCATGTGAGGTCCACTGCTAGACATGGCCTCCCTCATCGACTTCCAAGCACTATGATCGGAGGCGGCCTGCGTCCACTGTAAACCCGCAGCCTTATAGTATATAAGTACACAAGATAGTAAAGGTATAACCTAGGAATGGAAGTGATGTTTGATAGAAAGATAGTATGCGGAATGAAAGGCCCTAGCAAAAGATAGAACTGGAATGAAAGTGTCGAAAGCAAAAAAGGTCTCTGACCAAGTCAGAGGGAATAGTTAATAAAAATAAATAAAAAAAAGAACAAGCGGCCTTGACTAGGACGTCCGATGCTGCACTTTCCGAGCCGTGGTCTCCATTCAAGAACTTTTCGGCCTCAACGGCCATCTGTTCTCTTGGCTATATGGCCTGCCTGCTATATATAAATCGATTCCGTCCAATTTAATATAACTTAATATATAAAAGAATAAGTATCGCACAAAGCCGAATATTACTAAGTAAAAGTTTTCTCTAACAGGCAATGCATAGGAAAAGAGATTTAATAGTTGCCATCTGTAGTATCTAACAAAGTATATATATTAATTTTATTAGTCGTATGTTTAATTATTATTTTTCATTCGTTTCGTTTGAAGCCGAACAAATCCTCGTTCGTTGTTGTTTTCATTGAACTGACGTTTTGATTAATCAAAAAAGTTTTGAAACGACTTTTCGATTTGTTCTCATTTCGTGTTTTATTTTTCACTCTTTTCCTCTTTTTTTAATAAATTTATTAAGTGTCTTGCTTTCAGTATTCCTAGGTTTCATTTCAGTTATTTTGTTATTGTTTTATGGTCTATCCTTTTCATATATTTTTTTTTATGTCCCATAGTAAATATTACAAATATTTTGTGACATTTTAAATATTCTAATAATTTAAATCGTCTAAAAAGGTATTAGATTTAAATAAATTGATCATATAGATATCATCAGTTTGTATTTTGACAATATATATTTTTAAGTTTCTAGTTAAAATCTCCTAATATTATATTCCACAGATTTGTCACTTAGCCCGTAAAGTTATAAATTAGGAAGATAATCTTAAGTCAGGGGACTCCTGTCAATTGGGTAATTTATAGCCAAAGAAGATGTTATCTATATTCAGAATGTTTATTGTTTAAATAATTGTAATATAAGAATCATATTACTACATATTTACTTTGCTTTTTTTAATTATTGGTTTGTTTTATATCGAAAATATTACATTTATCTAACATTCGTTGAAAATTAAAAAAGAACATTTATCTATCATTATCTTATGTGATACATTCGCGTGAATTGTAATCAGATAAAAATTATATATTTTTTTAATAAATGATAAGTTTAATTAGAATAAATCATTAGTCGATTTAGTTTAGTGATACGTTGTCAGTTGTTGAATATGAAGGTTCTTGTTGTCGCTTTCCTGTGCACCTTCGCCGCCGTTCAGGTAAATAAAAAAAATTATGACATTAGTTACAGATTATAAATATATTTATGGAGCGAAACTTTCCTACATATTATACCTATTTATCTTAACTTGACGTCAAACTTAAAAACTTTATAAAATTTTCTTGAGTTTTTTTTGAATTATTACAAATGAAAGTATCCAAATTTTATTTTGAAAATCTTTATATTCTGCTTTTTTTTAAATATTAGTAAGAAAACCCATGTGATTTTCCTAAAATCACAATTTTGTTGCACTTTTTAATTGCATTAATCATATAATGAAACATTTCCACGATTGATTAACATTTTCCGATTCAACTATGCTTAATTTAAAAATATATTTAATTTAAAATTTCTTAAAAATATCGTACTTATAACGGTCGAATGATGTTTGAAGGAACCAAAGCGAAATTTAACACGTGGTTAAAAAAGCCATCGAAAGTTTGAATGAAATATAGAAATAACGAACAATGCTCCTACTTAAAGATTTAAAAGATAAACATTTCTATATATTAAGAAAAGCTGAAAGCGTTGATATGACTGTCTTGATAATGACTGTCAGTTTAAAATTTAACGGACACCATAAATGTATTAAGAACATGATAATTAAAAATTTTCAAGAAATTCTTATTAGCAATATTCTGAAGGTTTTCTAAAAGAAAATTTATTTTATCCAATGTCATGACGTCAGAAGCAGTTTAATAATATAATGTATAAATATGTGACAAATACAATTATCAGTATCATTAATCAATGACTTATCGAAGTGATATAAAGGATTAATATTAAATATTTTGGGATTATATATTAAATATTTAATTCCTATAATCATACATTCTAAGGTTTTCTAGTTGATTTTACTAGTTACGTCATAACGAATAAATATAAATCATAGGAGTGCAGTATTCCGACGATTTTTATTTTTAAATTGTATGTAATATCAGATATAATGATTAACTTTATAAGGACAAGTTGATTGTATTGATTAGAAATAGTATCTAGTCATGCTAGATGTATATAGAAAATACACATAGATATATAGGTACTAGTTTTTCAACTCGACTTAGTCTTCGTTAATTTCGGAATTAGTAATATAGCTTACCGGGCATACTCTATTTGGCCTAGATGCCGTAAATAGCCAGATTGGAATTTATAATTATTTTTTTCGATCAAACAGAATTGAATATTCTATGTCCGTCTCCTGGTTTAAAGCTATTTCCCCATACATTTTCAACCATTTTCCTACAGCTTTTCTTTAGTTATAGGTAGATATTGTTTAGTAGTAGCTATATCGGATTTAACATTTTACACAAGTAAAATTTGTACAGTAGATTCGTTTTGAGCATAATTTTTATTTTTTCTTAGTCAAAGGAAACAATATAACAATTCAACTTACGGTCATGAACGTAAGGTGGAATTATCAGTAGATAATAAACATTATCCCTATTCATAATACATATAGTATAGTTATATAATTGCATTTGTAAACTTATGTTTGATACATTACGGTTTACAATTTCTATTTACAACATATTTTCTATAATTTTACAAGCGATTATTAAATTTACATTATTATTTTCGTAATTCACAGTATAAATCCATAGTTCATTCATAAATATATGTACAGGGTGACTGGTGAATTACTATCGATACTTGAGGACGTGATATTTGACGACCATATATGACAAAATAAAAATTAATATAACATAAATATTAATAAACTTCTAAGTAAAGTTAACCAAAAGTTATGTAATTAATTACGCATCGTTCGAACACCCTACAGATTAGGTATACGCACACACACACACACACACGCGTGCGGCGGCGTGGTGTTGTATCAGCACGCCGCCGCACGCGTCCCCACTTGGAACACTTGGAACGTGTCCACACTTTATTTATTTATACGGAAATTTGGTCAAAAATTAAGTACCTATTTTTTTTACATAATTCGAATGAGAATCATGTACCGAGTATTCTCCTTAAATATTGATAGTAATTCACCAGTCATCCTGTATATACTATTTACACGTTTTTACACAAAATAATGCTTTGTAATTAACCTATGTATATCTGTTTCAGGGGCGCAGCGCGTTGAGTGAATGTAAGTTTAAAATTGTTATAAACATTAAATATTTTAGACTATTGATTTATTTCAAACGACATTATATTTTATCTGTCTTAAATCATATTTCTAATCATAAATTATTTTGTGATCTAAGACTTTCGCGAGTATTCATATAAATGAAACTAATATTTGAGGATTATTTGGTATATTTTATTGTTTTTTAAAACTACATACTCCCGAAGTTATGATTACTTTAAAACCTTAATCACGAGAATTATTTTCTTGACCATAGACAATATAATTAAAGGTTCTTGATCATAGACAATTATGTTTCAATATTTAAATTATGATGGTAATTTATTTCAGTGTCAGCGTCTGCTGGTGACAATCCTTACGTGGTCCACATCCGTCTGGCTACTTCTGATAACAATGGCCTTCTCAGCACATGCGCTGGCTCACTGATCGGCTCAACATGGGTCCTTACGAGCGCTGACTGCGTTAAGAAGTAAATAAATACTTTTAATATTTTGTCTATGGTTAAAACCAATCTCTTTGAATGGACCTAAATATTAGCTGAGGCTAGATTTTTTAATCACGTTATTACTTATCACCTTTTTTTATTATATACAGGTTCAATAAAAATTTATACAAAACTACTTTTTCTTTTAACTATATTTTATCTGTGTAAGAAATTTTAATATGTACAAACATTAATAGCTGTCATGACGTCAAAGATAAGTTTACTGTTTAATAACTGTCAACTTTGACATTTGACATAATCAAAATTTAACGTTATTTTGTATAATTTGCATTGTTTTTTTGTAGCTCCCGTTTCATGTGGCTTCGTTTCGGAGCTGTGGACGTGTTCCGCCCCGCGTTCTTGGCTGAAGGAAACCTCAACGCACGCGTTCAAGACGGACTCGCCCTTATCAACGTCAACAGAGCCATCGAAGAGAGCGGTTTGTAGCTTTATATAGTTTTTACCTGATTGAAACTTATTTACATACGTATAAATTATATGAATATATACTTTTTGGATATATTATAAGATATTAGGATATGTATGGTAATGGACGTATGCTGTGCATATAAAAAACCTTAATGGTTAACAAAATCGCTACTTACGAAAACGTCGTTCCTTTTTTTATAAAATAAATTACGTTTTTCCTATTTAGTTGAAATATACAGATATTTAATAATACTTAATTTCAAATCATCGATAACTTTAAATTAAAAGTAATTTTGAAATATCGATTATGTACGATATATTAAATAACAAAATGATCTATTTTTGAAGAAATAATATTGGTTCTGGCATTTTACTGTATTTTTATCTCTTATTTCCTCATAAAAACAGTTTTGTATTTACATAAGTGAGTAGTCATATATTTTAGATTTATTGTAAATTATAATTTTAATTATTCCCGCCTTACTTTTATAATGCATTATAAAATACGCCAGTATTCCGATCTTAAATTTTATGAAAAAGATTGTCGCTTTTGTTCTTTCGCTCCAAATTTATGTTTCCATCTTGAAAATTAAAAAGATAAAAAAAAAACACATGAAATGGATAGTCTAGGAGTTGATACTGCGGCTACATCAGGTGTTGAATTACTTACTATCGGAAAATTATCCTCCAATATTCCTTTTAAAAATACGCTACTTACAAAATTATGTCTAATATGTGCTATTATTATCAATTTTTCGTATATTTTCTATTATTTTATCATAATTTTAAGTTCTGATTTGTCGTATTTTTGTACATATCTACATTAAAACATGTTTTTTCAATAGCTCTCAGTCAGTAGGCCGTACTGGGTGCGGACAATTAAAATTCGTTCCAGAAAATGACTGCTCTATTAATTGAAGGGCTGTTGAAAGTTGGCGCAAACTTCGTCTCCGATAAGCCTTTTCGGATTTTTTATTTTGTTTTTGAAATCGTTTTTAGTCCGTCGGTATTTCAAAAGAACCGAGTTTTTTTGAAAGTTGTTCGAGAGTTGCATTTGTCGTTTTCTAATTTACGGAATGGATATCTAACAATAATATAGTTTTTTTAATTATAAAAAACGATTGAGGTTTTATATACAGGGTGACTGGTGAATTACTACCAATATTTAAGGAGAATACTCGGTACATGATTCTCCTTCGAATTATGTAAAAAAAGGCACTTAATTTTTGACAAAATTTCCGTATAAATAAATAAAGTGTTGACACGTTCCAAGTGTTTCAAGTGTGGACGGGTGCGGCGGCGTGCTGATACAACACCACGCCGCCAAACGCGTTTGTGTGAGTGTGTGTGTATACCTAATCCGTAGGGTGTTCACACGATGCGTAATTAATTACATAACTTTTGGTTAACTTTACTTAGAAGTTTATTAATATTTAGGTTATATTAATTTTTATTTTGTCATATATGATCGTCAAATATCACGTCCTCAAGTATCGATAGTAATTCACCAGTCACCCTGTATATCTTAATAATTTATGATGGGACGTATGAAGACATCTTTATATATAAAAGTAAGTCGTGTTAGTTACACTATTTATATCTCAAGAACGACTGTACGTGTTTAGCTGAAAATTGGTACGACGATAGTTTAGAACAAGGAAAAGGACATAGGATACTTTTCATCCGATTGAAAAAGAAAATAAGTTGATCAAAACCAAAATTTTATCTACTGTCTTTAAGAAGGAATAGAGTACGCCCGGTCAATACATTTTAATACTAAAACTATCTCAAAGTTGCGTGCAAAAACTAGAGCAACATAAAAAAAGCTACATATTAAGCCATAAGCTATATATTAGCTTAAATCTTCGTTCATTCCCATCCTTCCTATATAAAAGCTCCGTGTAACTTCAAGTAATGAAGCTGTAGAAACACAATAATAAAGCAAGCTGCTACTCTTAGCTACTTTGTTAACCGTCCACGTTTGTTGCTTTAAGATTCCTTTGTATGGCGGTTTCTTAATGGCACCGTCATTGTTCGTAGCCACGGTTTACTTAGACTAATAACAAAACAAACACCTCTTAAAAGATGTGTTACGAAACAATAATATAATACTCATATATTTTCTTCTTCTACCTGGCAATTTCCCAGATATAGTCTGCCTTACATGTTGTGAATAGTTTTGGCTATTTGTTTTTATGACCGGCCGCCTGCCTGACATCAACCCTCTTTTGGGAATCAACATTAATCAGTGATGTCTAAATAGGCTTAGAAAGTACTTACCTATGACTCGGAAAAATCACATTGGTACTTGTCCGGGCCAGGATCGAACCCGCGACCTCGGCAACGAGAGGCGGGCCCTTTAACCACTAGGCCACCACTGACTTTTAAATAATACTCATATTATCTATTAAAAATAACGAAAATATTTCTTGTATTTATTTCAGATGTAATTCGTCGCGTATCTTTACCTGCGGCTGATTCTGAAGCACCCGAAAGCGGCAAATTGTGCATCTTTGGAGCTGAAAATGATGGTGCGATATTGTATATAAACTATTTTGATACAATAATATAATAAGTTTTTATATTCTGTTATGTAATTCACAATATTTAAACGATATCTTTCTTCAGCGCCCGGAAGTCAATTGAGTTGTTCAAACGTCGAGGTTGCCGCCAACGAAGCCGGCGAACTTGTCGCTGAGAGTGGAGCTTCTAAAGTAAGAAATAAACATAATATAACAAGTTTAAATTAAAATAATTCCAATTATTACTATTACGATTTATTTATATATATATTTTTAATCCTATACGATCTTTTTAATGTCAAAAAAAAGTGTGAAACTAATTTGACGCGACTTATGTCATTTTGACTTTGATGCCTAACCTACGATAATTATAGATCTCATTATTTTATTGTTACCAATAAAATATTGAAATCTGAATCAGTAATGAAAATTATTTTTGATAAATATGATTATAGTTTATTTGTATGCGAAATAAGTTTCTTAATTGAGATTGAAAGCTAAGTCTAAGTAAATATATGTACCATTAGAACGAGTTTAAATTATCAAACTAAATACAGTAACTTTAAAGTATGTCATTCATAAATGTCCATTAAGTATGCACGAGATTATATTGACGAAAAACTACAAACTATCTGTTTTTCGTTTAAGATACTCGTGTTAAGGTCATCGTTATTATAAATTCGTTTTCAATGAACAAATATATTTTTAATATCCTATGGCGGGCATTTTTTACATTCGATTATCGATTTTCAAATACGATTACCAGATTATATCTGTAAGGAGCTTAGCACAAAGAGGATTTGTTCTATTTTTGTTCGTTACAAATAATTTCTATAATAGGTACTATTTAATTTGATGTTATTTTAAAATTAAAATTACTATTAAATTGTAGTTTAAAGTACTATAATGTTTATATATAACTTTATTTACTATTATTAGTGTATATTTTAATGGTATTTAGAGGAAATTAATATTTAATTAATATTATTGTTCAGTTCGATCTCGGAGCAGCTCTAGTGAGTGACGGCGTACAGGTTGGAGTTCTATCAAGCGTAGGCGAATCATCTGGTAAATATATATACAAATTAAAATTTTATATGTGGCAATTTCATTTAATATAATGAGATCTAAGACTTTCGCGAGTATTCATTTAAATGAAACTAATATTTTCGAATTATTACGCGTTACTACTGTGATCACGGTTGCTGCAAAGTAACCGAAACATCAGGAGCAGTGGCGGCTGGTGGGTAATCGAACTGGTGGTGCACTTTACTAAAATATTAAAATTAGAAAATCAACAAAACATAACGAGATGTCAATCATGGCTCAATTCGTCATACATCGGGTGCTCTCGGTAATCTTCGGCCGCTCGTGCGGCGCTCGAGAACCGACTCATTACTCGGTACATTTCTATGAACTATCTTTTGTTTCACGCGTCAGGCGTGTTATTTCGTATCTCATACAAGATGTATTAGCAGTCCTCGTGCACTCGCCGAAGCGCTCGATATGAATTTAGTAAAGAACTCAAACTTTTTGACCATAATTAAGAATTTTAATTTATTATACGTTTTTATATGTTTAAAAAATAAATATTAAAATGGTAATTTAAAAATAAAGATGAAGTAATATTTTGTAATTTTTAAATCTTTTGATTTGGTGGTTCAGCGCACGAGTGCACTTAAGGTACAGCCGCCACTGATCAGGAGTATGAAGTTCACAGTAGTAATACGAAAATATTACTTTCATTTAACTTCGTTTAATATTAAATTAATTAATTACAATTTTTTAACTCAATTGTTATTTGATCAGTTTTAATTGGATTTTTTAAATAAAATTGATTATTTTGTTTCAGTTTTTGTATCAGTTGCCAAAAATAGGGCTTGGATCAACCAAGTCACCGGATTGTAAGATGTTTGAAGGGTACAAAGAAATGTGCACATTGTTTTATTATGTGAATAAATATTAAATATATATATATCTATATTGTTTTTATACCTGGCAACATTAATACTTACTTTAATCTGTTTTTTTGATAATCTTTTTAATGAATAAAAGAATTTATTGATATTAAATTTAAATCGTACTGTGTAAAGACATTTATTTTTATAGATTTAAATATTTGAAGGCGTATACAGAGTTATGTTTTTAAAAATATCGTTTTTTATTCTATAGTTCTATACCATATGCAAGTTATAAGACTTGGTTTAAAAAAATATGTATATATAGATATAATTTAGACATTTAAAATATTAAATAACTTCTAGAAATTTTATAATATGAAGTAAAAATTACTTTTTAATGGCCATAATTGAAGACTTATCCTTTGTTTGTAGTTGTTCTTAGTTCTTACATCGATCGTAAGACATACGTCTTTGATTAGAAATTGCTTTTAACATAAAGGTTGACGTTTTTTATATTATGGCACATCGAACGTTTTGAAATAAAAGCCAAATCATATAATATTAAAACTTATTATAGTCTTTACACATGAAAAATAATTATTGCAAAAGAAATGTAATTATTAAAAAAACTAATACTTAACCTTAGTTTGCGTCACGTTAAATTGATTTACGAATGAAAAACATTAATAGTATACTAATTGTTACATTATAGTTAAATACTAAGGTTATTGAAGAGACGGCAAACGGTTCGTCTGTAGTGTGACGATGTAGACTAGGACTAAGCATTTTGTATTAACTACTTTTTTACTACATAAAACTAATACATTTGAGTATTCTCAACACGATTTAGCACACTTAAAGAAAGTAAACACTTAAGTTTCTGTTCAGTTGATATTGTTTTTCAAAGACGAACGGCAAACTATCCGTTTTTCCTATTGATATACAAACGCGTAGTTAAAATCCCTACTAATATTATAAATGCGAAAGTAACTCTGTCTGTCTGTCTGTTACGCTTCCACGCCTAAACCACTGAACTGATTTTAATGAAATTTGGTACAGAGATAGAGTTGACCTTGAGAAAGAACATAGGATAGTTTTTTATCCCAGACTTTTGAAAGGTTCGTTTGGAAACGCGATATAACCGGACTCCACGCGGGCGAAGCTGCGGGCGGAGAGCTAGTATCTTATAAATTATTCCAATAAACTTTCCTACAACATTAACCTTCTTAATGAAATAAACTTTCGACATTCGTAATATAGTTCTAATATTTTGTTAGTATCGTAAACGGATGTTGTAAACTGGTTAATCAACTCGGAAAGTGAGTCAGTGGACCACGCGTGTTACGTCATACGTAAGACGCGTCGTTAAATAAGTTTAAAAAAAATTCGTTTATATTATAATTCGTATCCACTGGTAAGGAATAATTAATATTATTTTTAATATCAAATCGAAATCAAGCAAAAATATTTAGATAATTTAATTCTTGCTTTGTGTTTTTAATTTTATTTATCATTGACACGAGTATGTAGATATAAAAGTTTTATACAGAGAAACTTACTTTTACTAAACTACGTGTATTAAATATATATCACACACACACATATGTATATACATATGTGTGTGTGTGATAGTAATAATAATAAGAATCCATAGACAAGTTAAATTTCTAATTTAATTTCATACAGATACTTTTGAATATAGCTTGTTTGTTATTAATCAAAATTATGTTTTATTATTATTCTTTTTATTTCACTGTTTTTAAAGTATGTATAAAGCTTTTTTTCTATACATTTAACGCAAATAGTTAGTTACCGATTGCGGCCAATGTTTGCGAGATGCGACCTTTCGTAACTGTCCAGTTAAATATTTAAACTGACGGATTTGTGCAATTTGTTAAACCTACATTTGCTCGTGGCCTGCTAGTTAAACGAGTCTCTTTGATTTAGAAATATATTATACAATTTTAATTTTTCACTTCGTAAACTCTTTGGCAATAAAATATAGGTATATGAGTTAGAACATACATATATCCAAATCCAATTTTCATGACTTATATATATTTGTGGATTAAATTCATGTTATATTATATAAAATAAAATATAAATTATACGATAACAATTTTATCATATAAAAAATAATACTGCCTAGTGATGTTTTAATACGTTAGATAAAATTTATTAAATCTGTTAAGAATATCAAAAAATTCAAAGTTCATCAACCCAACAAAATATTGGTAGATGAAATCCTTGTGGAAGAGATAAAAACATTTTATTTTAAACAATATTAAACTCAAACGACAGTAATTTGCTAAGGATAGCAACATTAAAAACATAACAATCAAAATTTAAACATAGCATAAACGACATCAATAGAAACTATTGTGTGAATTATTTTACTTAATATAACGAAAATATTAAATTAATAAATAAGTAAACGATATATCTGAAAAACCTGTTCGCCAAAAAATCTCGATAGTAACTTATCGGCCACACTTTCACTCTTACAGCATCACGCGCCTCTTTTGTTATAACACATTCGGCCACAGCGCATGCGCGAGTTACGTCCTTCCATCGCGCCAATTCGTTGTATTTTGACGTTTAAATTGTATAGTGTTTGTTGATATACATTGTTAAGTTTGAAAAAAATATGTTAAACTAAACGTGTTATATAAAAAATCATGTTAATAAACGCTTAAAAAATGTTCGGGTTTAAAAATTCTTTGACTCGTGCAGTTGTTATTTTGTTGTGGATGTTAGAGAATCATACTTATGGATGTGATGTGATACATTTGTTTCTTACCGTTGTATTGTATGTGACTCTAATATTATGTGTTTTGATGTACGACTATGATTATTGGACGAATCTCGGTATTTTTTCGCCACCAGCGTTGCCTATTGTGGGTCATATCTGGTCTGTAGTGGCCCAGAAGGAACAAGGCGGTGTTTGTTTCAAAAAGCTATACGATGAATATAAGGACAAGAAGATTATAGGTTTGTTTTATTAAATTTGTCTTTACTTATAGTTAGGTTATAGAAACATCTAAGTTTCTGTCATAAGGAATGGTTTAAAAAACGTGATTTTTTTATTGAAGATTATCACCAATTTTTCAAAAATCAGAACAATGAAAAAATAAATAAATTATTATCCATATATTTCGATGATATTGTTACCATTTTATTACTTACTGGATGATAATTTTACATTGCATTCTACTTTTTTTATTCATCCCGCATTTTAAACACTATGTTTAATTTTAATACTTAATTAAGTTATTCGTTTTGTGAGATAATATATCTTACATAGGTATATTCTTTAGTTATTTGCATGTCCTTTAAATCTTTCGCTAGAAATCAAAGTTGAGTTACTAAAATAAAACCTTTTTAAAGCACGATTAAATATATAAATAAATAATGTTAAATATATATCGATGTTTGTTTTTAATTTATTATTTTAATATAGGCGTCCATCAATTCTACCGTCGTACACTAGTGATATGTGATCCTGTGTTGATAAAGCGTGTTTGCGTGAACGACTTCGTGTATTTCACGGATCGTGGATTCTATTTCGATAAGGATTTGGATCCTCTCGCCGAATCTGTGTTGTATCTGAGAGGTAACGAGTGGAAGCGGCTCAGGGCGAAGATATCGCCGTTGTTCTCGTGAGTATATTGTAAATATTCAATTTTATATACTGTTATTTTCATACAAAAATATCTTTAATTTCAGTGTTTTTGTTGAGATGAAATTTATGCTACATAAATGTTATTATTAAGGCTCGTTACGATTTTATTTTTTATTTTTATGTAAATTATTTGTTAAATATTTTTTTTATATTATATCGTTTGACTACATAGTGAATATTTCCGAGTACATTCATAAACTAAAGTTGCTACTACCGTAAGCGAAGATTTATATACTATAAAACGAAAAACGCATTGTGTGTAACTTTGTATTAAGGGCTTAACGAATTTTTTTATGTAATACAAAAGTTTTCACCGTCAACCTCAAGTTTAAACTTGAAATTTTACGTACATACGTCTCTATTTTGTGTGATTATTTATGAATGAATGAACCCGTACTAAGAATTTTTTCAAACTAAGAAAGTAGATAATATAAGAAAATAAGGGTAATAAATTTTTAATACATGTAATGCTCTAGACTTAACTGTATACTTGAGAATGAAAGTAACACGTTTTATCCTATATTTAATTCTGATTTCGTAAAAGTTTTAATCCAAATCGGTTTAATACATTATATTTACTATGAAATACGTAACTGTCATGGTAATAAATTTGTTAGAAAAAATTTAGACGTTTTGATAGAAACTACGTAATTTAGATATTACGGTTTTGAGTTAAAAAATCTAGATTGATACTTGATTTGCCCAACAATAGGGACCTCGTTTACATTTTCATTCAAATTGTTTTTTCGTTTTTATGTTATAGGAAAACAATAATAGGGAGTAATCATTTGATCAAAGTTTATTAAATTTGAACCAATTATCAATATACGTAGTACTAATTGATCGTCTGCAATAATACAAATTGGGTCAAAGAAGTAATAAATGAAATTTTTCATTTCAATATACCGCATAAATAATATTTTTATGCGTTAGTTAGTGAAGAAATTATATTGAGTGGCGACCAGAGGTTCCAGGAAAACTACTAAACTACTTATACGTATATTATAATGAGAATTACATATTGAAACTTACAACCTATACCTAAGACTACATGATTGTCCCGATGTTAGGATAACAATACCATTCCATAGCTTGTACGGTCTCAGGAATCTTCTGGTTCATACGGCTTGGTGTTCGTTCCGCGGAGTCAGCGGCGTCACTCGTTATATATTTTATCCATACAACGATGTTGCTCCGGCGATGTTCATTTATTTTTTATTGCGCGTACGTAACAAGGATGTATGAATGTTTGTTGTTCTTCTATCCAGAAATTTCTGAAGGGATTTTCATGAAACTTTATATTATTAGACACTTTCTATTTAATATGAATATGAAATTTATTTAATATTACTAAGTGTTTTGCTTTAGTATAAAATTCAGTTTTGTTCTGATATCCATAGTAATATTTCGCATTAAATATGGAATATTTTTCATTCACATATCTTGTAACGTTTCTTCATCTACACTACATACGAGGCGTTCCCCGTTAATACTTCAATAACTGACGTTAATACTATAATATGGGAAGTTTTTTGAATGAAAAACTGTTACCGCTACGTATTGTGCTTATGAAACTTAGAGTAAGCATATTAGTGTAAAGAAACAGGTAGTAAATTCAAGTATTGTGAAAAAGTCAACGCTTCAAATACGAACGATGTTTATTATTAGTAATTAAATTTGTTTCAAAACTTGGTTTTGTTAGCGTTATTTAAGATTAATTGGTATTAAAAATAATTTTATTTTTAAATTCATATAAATATATATTCCCTTTTTGATATCTTAGCTCATTTAATTCTTGTTATGTATATACATATACTATATTATGTCATATTTTTCATATGTGAGATTTTTTCAAGTTCACTTTCTTACTTTCTAATATCCGTTTGCGGTTAAGTCATTTGTAATACAATATCAATATGATTACTATAAGTAATACGGCATACTGTTAGTTAACCGTTTTTCACGGGAAACTCTTCGTATGTATTGAGTGTGCAAACTTGGGATAAGCGTATAGAAAAAAAATTAAAAAACACCTTTTTCTTATATGTAATGAGTTTGAGTATATATTTAAAAATTTAAGTACAACTAAATGTGAAGTTAAATAAAGAAAATATGTAGTTGATAATGTTGTAATTTTTTAAATATTATTGATGAAAAAAATCATTTTTTTTTAATTAATTTATTATACATACATATATCGATGAAAATATATAACGATTTTCATATAACTTTAAATTAAGAATAATTTTCATAGAATACACTTTCGGAATTTGACTACATTATTTTAGGATACATATTCATAACAATAATTTCACAGTTGTTAACAGTTGATTGGTAAATAATATAATCGTTGCAATTGGTAAATAGTACACTGTACAAGCGGCGACGTGCGAATGATGATTTCAAAACACATCCTATTAAAGGCGCCCGTTTTTCCTTTTGAGAACGGAAATATTTCATGGAAATTTTAACTTTATATACATTTCCAGTTAAACGAGTTTCAGTCTTATGTATTTAAGATATAGTTCATTTTTGAAAAACAAATTTTAAATATATTCTTGTTTTTTTAATCGAAATTTATCGAAATTATGTTACTTATTTCTAGTATATTTATCAAATGCTTTCGTTTGGTACTAAAGTCTAAAATTTTATTTAAGTCTAATCACAATAATCCTTAGTATTTGTTCATAATGTCGAACGAAACACTTTTATATCCAACAATCCTATATAATAGTGTATAATATATTTATAATGGTTCTGCAACATAATACTCTAAGGGCACTGATGGTTTTGAATCTGTATGCTTACTATAAGTTTGCATCGTCACTACATACGAAGCGTTTCCCGTCTCTCACTCACTAACATACGTCAAAACTAATAATGTGAGGATATTGATGAATGAAAAAATATTAATGCTGTATAGTATGACGATGCAAATATATGGTAAGCATACATTTACCAGTGAGTTAGTTAATGATAGTAAGTTTAAGATATAATTTAAGTTTTTACAATAAGATTTTTTATATAACAAGTCTGTTATAAAAAGTTTTAAGGCCCAGTATATTGACTTGTAAGAACAATGTTTTTCAGTAAGTACGAACTTGTGTTTTACATTTGATTATTGAATATTCGATAAAGTATATGTATTATTTATATTTGAGTTATTTTTCGATGTTTTTCATTTAGCAGACTTTAAAATTACTTTTCAGAAATATGATCACGAAAAGACGAGATGAAAATATGCTTTTTATATAAAATCTGTAAAACATTTCTGTGTATTTAATTATAATGATATATAAATATTCTTAATTAATACAATTAATCATTATATAAATGAAACAAATATTTTCGGATTACTACATACGCGTATATTACTATTTAAAAAAATTTACATACTCCCGACGTTTCATTTACTTTGCAGCAACCATGAACACGATATTTAAATAATACTCGTAGTAATCCAAAAATATTAGTTTCATTTAAATGAATACTCACAAAATCCTGTTTTTATTTAATTTCAGACCGATAAAACTAAAAGGCATGTTATCGTTAATAGAGAATACAGCGAATGATTTTTTGGCATTAATAAAGAAAATTATAAGCAATGGTAGTGTAAGGACGAACAATAATCTGGCGACGTGTGTAGTATCAGATAAATTACTAGGTGGCTATACAGCTGATGCTATTGTGCCTTGTGCATTTGGGGTCAAGAGTAGTGTCATGGCACACCATAATGACCCCTTCGCCGTAGCACTGGCCGCCTTCTATGAATGCTCTTTGTGGAATATATTTGAAAAGTACGTAATTATATTATTTTTGCCTAATTTAGTTAGTAATTAGTGACAATAACTTGGTTAAGACTAGATTAGTTTTCGCTGTAAACCTAGCAGCTTCAGTATTCCACTGTATCCTCTAAAGAACGCGCAGAAATTACACGATTTAATTCCTATATTAGTCTATAGGGCAACTATTAGTCTATTTTCTATTGTTGGACAACTCATGACGAGTCTCCATACATTCATTGCTAACCTTTCTATATCTTGACCAAGCTATACACTACCTTCTTCCTCATACAACAACGATTGGAACAGTTTACCTCGTATATTTTCTTTGAGTTATAATTTGTCTTCAAGTCAACATTGAATTGATATAAAACATAGTTTTGATATATCTCAGACCCTAATTCAGAGGGTAGGTCTCATCATTTCACCTACCTCTCTTGGTGACACTGTCAAATTAGGGTTAACAGCTACAGTTAAATTGAAACGAAAAATAGTTTTCCTCTAATGTTTTATTTCCACCTACTAATGACATGACAAGAATGTACTAACTCATCCATTAGACTAATTCATCCATTTATGAATCACTAATTCATCCATTTATGAATCACTAGCTGCGCCCCGCGGATTTCCGGGATGTAAAGTAGCCTATGTGTTATTCCTGGACGTCAGCTTCATGTATACAAAATTTTATCATAATCAGTTTAGCCGTTTGAGCGTGAAGAAGTAACAAACATACACACACTTACAAACTTTTGCAATTATAATATTAGTAGGATTGTATTTATGCATCCATTAATAAATCCATCAATTTATTCGTTAAAAAACATAATACTCATTGCTTTAAACAATGATTCGTTTTTGTTTCAGAACGATGCGTACCTTTTGGCCGGCTTTCGTATTGTTTTTCAAAATACGCATAATACCAAAGAAAACACACGATTTCTTCTTCAACGTGGTGTCCAATGTTATAAAAGAGAGAGAAAGTGGTGAGAAAAACTATATAATAATATTATTATAATAAATTAACTTAATATGTATTAATCGTATGATAAAACACAATTTACAAACACTGAAATTCTTTTGATGTGACTTTCACTAATTCATAGTTCAAAACAGCGATGTAAAATGCATTTTAAGCTTTAAATACTCAATAATAAGATACAAAGTCGCGTGTATAACTAGTATATATAGTGTGAAAGTGAAAGTATACTCGCATCGTATAACAGATGTCAATAATATTTAACCGACCAAAACAAATAAGGTATTGTTATTGACAGCGGCTCGGGTTTATTTGATGTGAACAACAAACATCCCTGTGTGTTTGTACTCACTACGTATTATAAGATGTCCGTTTGTTTGACTTTAATACATAAACAGTATTATTAGAATATTTTAAGGAAAACCTTTACTTAAACTCAGCTGTTTCGATTTTATCAAATTATTTGGTTGGTTTATATATACTATAAGAAATTATTCATTATATAAATTGTTTTAATGTATGTCTGTCTTCGAAGGTGTTCAAGAGAAACGAGGTGACTTTATAGACATGATGATGGCTCTTAAAGATGAACGGGACGATGATGATGAAGATGATTTCAGAATCAGTAAGTACACACACACACACGCACACGCACGCACGCACGCACGCACACACACATCTAACATTGTACAAACGTACATAAAAGTTACAAGGTATATCAAATAATAACTATAAGATATACTTCTGTACTTTAAATCATTATTTATATTATATGTGGTCACTAGACAGCGCTAGTGTCCTCATAAGTCAACACAACGCTTGTACTATTGACGAAAAAAATATCATAATAAGTATGTAGTATGTACTCTTAAAAACTGATCATTATTTTTAATTTTACATAAAAAAGAAATTTATTTTTACTAGAAATAAAAACAATGAAATTTAGTTTTTATCTAAATAACCGATAAAGATATAAATAAATAATAAAAACGGGGAAGAATAGAAATGGGGAGAAATACAAACATTATACAACTTCTTATCTTAGTAATTGTAATGTCAGTAATAAACTTACAATAGCATACATCATTACTATTTGAGCTCGATTTGAATTTTGGTATCAGATATACGATATTATTATAATACGAGCTGAGATGAAACGCTAGATCATTATCCTTAGTACGAGTTAAAATAGATTTACTACACACGGACAGTATCGAGTTTATTTTTACATTCAATTACACACGTAAATACATTAAAATATACTATCACATTCATTTTAAAGTTTAGTCAGTGGTGGCCTAGTGGATAAAAGGCCCGCCTCTCATGAATGAGGACGCGGGTTCGATCCTGGCGCTGGCAAGTACTAATGTGATTTTTCCGAGTCATATGTACATACTTTCTAAGAGTATTTAGACATCACTGATTAATGCATTCCAAGAGGGTTAATGTCAGGCAGGCGGCCGGTCGTGAAAACAAATAGCCAAACCTATATATAACATGTAAGGCATTGACATATTAGTTACTTGTCTAATCTAATGTCAAAAAAAAAACGTTTGTATCAACAACTACTACATAATAAATTAAAAATTAATTAAAAACACATTGTCCGGCCGACAAAATTTTGGATCTATACAATTCCCAGATCCCCTTGAACACACACACAAAAAAATTCATCAAAATCGGTCCATTCGTTTGAGTGAAGTTCAGTGACATACACACACACAGAAGAATTATATATATGTATAAAGATATATGTATGTTTTAAACTAACAATTTCTTCTAGCTAACATGGTGATAGCTGGTAACGCGTTCATAATATTCCTGGGTGGTTTCGAGACTAGTTCGTCCACCCTGGCCTTCTTGTTCTTGGAGCTGGCAGCGCAGCCACGCGTGCAGGAGGAGATGAGGAAGGAAATAATACGAGTGTTGGACAAACACGGAGCTCTAACACACGATATGTTGCAGGATCTGACTTATATGGATATGGTCATACAAGGTATATACCTAAACATATATATATCTTTAAAATATATAAATGTATATAAAATTTCCATGTCACAATGTTAGTTACCGTACTTTACCGATTTTTACCTAATCTTATATACATATTCAGTAGGTCTAAGAATCGGCTACTATCTATTTTTCACACCCCTAAGTTATAAGTTGTTCGCCTTTAATTTCTTTTTTGGACAGAATTTTTTAAGTGGCATAAAAAATACATACAACCCTAAATTTTTATGGCGAAATAACGTTTGCAGGATGAGCTGGTATATTTATGTATTATATACTAGTTTTTGCCCCGACTATCAAAATTAGAAATGTATGTCAAGGTGAACTCTGTTCCTTGTTTTAGGCAGTAAATGAGAAGATTTTGAATTTCATATTTTTTTTGATAAAAGTATTCTGTCTTTTCCTGATTCTAAGCTATATCTCCACCAATTTTCAGCCAAATCCGTACAGCCGTTCTTGAGTTATAAATAGTGTAACTAGCTGTACCTTCTTTTATATATAAATATGACAAATATATTTTTTCCTTCATATTTCAGAGACCCTCCGTCTGTACCCGCCCTTCCCCACCATCCAGCGCGTGTGTACTCGCCCTTATCAGTTACCGGGTCGTGACGTCATCATCCCTCCCGGCACCATCATTCTGTTCCCAACCCTTGGGTTACACAGGGATGAACAGGTAATATTATCTATACTAATATTATAAAGCTGAAGAGTTTGATTGTTTGTTTGAAAGCGCTAATCTCCGAAACTACTGGTATTACCATATAATGAGATCTAAGTCTGTCGAGAGTTTCATTCATTGAAACTAATATTTTTTCGGATACACTAATCAGTTTATTTAAAAAGAGTTTAAACATCTCGTCTGCCCGTGATCACGGTTGTCGAAAAGTAGCAGAATCGTCGGGAGTATGTAGTTTTTAATATTGTTTTTTACAAAAACAAACCGCGTAGTATATACGAAGAATATTGGTTTCAATAAAATTATATTACAACATATACCTATATATAATATATGAAACTAATTAATTAATTAAGACATTATAGCTCAAATTAAAATGGTACCGGGACTCGATATATAGAAAGTCACGAATTCGATTGTTTCAAATATTTATTTGTATTAAGTAAAAATTATTCTCCAGAATTTTTATAATGATATATTATATGCATGATAATGTAATAGAAATTTTAAAATTTCGTTAAAGATAAAAAATCTGATACATTACTAGAGAAAGTGTTAAGAATTTATTACCAGTTAACACTGGTTTCATGAATATTCATTCATCTCATTTCAAATAAATTCAATACACTTTATCTAACATTACTATTATAAAACGTTAACTTTAACAAATAAATATATTACATATTTATCATAAAGACATTACTGAATATTGATAAAAAATAACCATTTCTCTTGTTCTTGAGATAATTTCAAACATTCATACATACATAGTATATTAATATCAAATGTTCTAGTACTTCGAGAATTCGTCCTCATTCACACCGGACCGCTGGCGAAGTTCGCCCCCGCCCGGTGTATACGCGCCCTTTGGAGACGGACCCAGATACTGTATAGGTAACAATAATACATTAACATATCATTATCATCATCATCAGCCTATCAGAGCCCACTGCTGAGACTCTCCTCACATGGAGAAGGTTTGAGCATTAATCACCACGCTTTCTCAAGACGCGTTGGTGATTTCAAACTTATAATTGTGAAACTATAAGTCCAGGTTTCCTCACGATGTTTTCTTTCACCGTATATCAGTGGTGTCTAAATACTCTCAGAAAGTACATATGACTCGGAATATCATATTGATTCTTGCCAGTTTTTGAACTTGCGCCCTCATGCATGAGAGGCGGACCTTTAACTAATAGGCCACCAAGACTTTTTTTTACATACATACATTATTACGAAAAATGCTGTAATTTATAATATGAAGTACTAAAAAATAAAGTCATTTATTACAAGTGGCTAAGAAACTATTTTTTGAACAAATATAGTATTATTTTAGTTTAAATTATTATCAATTTAAACTAAAATATATGTTTTCTTTACATAAAATATTATCTTATTAATGTTCTGTACCTTAATACAAGTCTACATCGTCACAACATACGTAACGTTAACAGTTTCGAAATTTACTATCACTTAGGTTATTTAATAAAAAACGGGAACGTTTAACAATGAAAACCGGCCATAATATGTTATTAAATAAATAACTGTATATATAATTTTTTTCTTGTATTTCAGGTAAAAGATTCGCCCTAATACAAATGAAGTGTTGTCTAGTGAAGTTGTTGCCCCACGTGTTCATATCACCTGTTTCTGAACGTGGCCGGGATCCATTTCCGGTCGATTTAAAGTCCCCGATGACGTTACATCCGGCCGATTCCAGGGTTTGCCTTAGTCTGATAACACCGACTAAGTGTTAACCCTATATAAAATATGATATAAAATATACTATTAATGATTACAAAGATTAATGTTGTGATAAAAATATATTTTTTATTATTAAAATAGATAATAAATGTTTTAAATTTATTACAGAGGTTTATTTATCGAATACCTATTTATTTTGTATTTAAAATCTTTAATTTCTAGCAATAATTGAAATAAGATTAAATTTTTATTATATGTTTATAAGTTATATACTGAAATTATTCTATTGGCTGTCACTAATCAAATCCTGCGGCTATACTGAAAAAGGAAATTATTCAAAAGTTGAAAAAATGAATACACACGAGACGTTTAGGACAAATTAATCTTAAGATAACCGAGATAGAATTATATAAATAGAAAAAAAATCAATATAGGTTTCTCCAAAGATAACCAATACTCCTTAAACTGATTTTTATAGTCGTTGGATGTAGGCGTGATATGATTAACAGATAGTTATTGTAATTCCTAAACAAGAAAACAGTGCTTAGGGCAGAACATAGTGACTAAGTTTATAAATAACTAAATTTAAGGTTAATAAATTACGAAAAAACTATAAAAAAAATCTAGTAGAACTATATTATATTTTAATAATATTCCATATGAATAAATAGTTGTAAAATATGTTTATACTAATAAAAAACAAATATGAGAAAGTATTCAAAAGTAAAATATTTTTTGAATTCTATATTTCTGTTTAAGACAATTTACTTTTCTGATATTTTATATTTATACACACATATATATGTACATGTTTATGTGTTCCATATTGCCTTGTTTTTTTTTAGATTTACATTCTAAATAACATTACGCAATTATTTCGATATCGTCAGATCAATCTCAGGATATTTATATCTTGTGCTTTAGTAACAAGCTAGCGTGAACAATTGATTCGTTCAACTTTCACGACTGCCGAGAGTAAAGTGCAGACTTGAGGCATATCGAGAAGTGTATTCCTTGAAATTCCTAGTTAAAATGCCTTAGGAACAATAAGGTCGAAAACTATAGAATATGAACATTTATACGTCAAATTAAAATCAAACATTTATACGTAATTGTATAGTCAAGTTATTTTTAGTATCTCTTTCTATTGAACTTCACCCACGCAATACTACTTTGTTTATATTTCACTATAATGAAATAATCTATATATAAAAAAGAAAGTTGTGTTAGTTACACTATTTATAACTCAAGAACGTCTGTAGGGATATGGTTGAAAATTGGTGGAGAGATGTAGCTTAGAATCAGGAGACGGACATATAGAGGGTGACTGGTGAATTACTATCGATATTTGAGGACGTGATATTTGACGATCATATATGACAAAATAAAAATTAATATAACATAAATATTAATAAACTTCTAAGTAAAGTTAACCAAAAGTTATGTAATTAATTACGCATCGTGTGAGCACCCTACAGATTAGGTATACACACACACACATACGCGCGCGGCGGCGTGTTGTTGTATCAGCACGCCGCCGCACGCGTCCACACTTGGAACACTTGGAACGTGTACACACTTTATTTATTTATACGGAAATTTGGTCAAAAATTAAGTACCTATTTCTTTTACATAATTCGAATGAGAATCATGTACCGAGTATGCTCCCTAAATATTGATAGTAATTCACCAGTCACCCTGTATATTTAATTTTATTCGACGGAAACAGAAAAAAAAACTTATAAAATTCCAATATGACGTTATTTATGGCATCTAGGTTGGAAAAGAGTTGGTGCGGTCAGCTATATATTACTAAAGCCGAAATTAACGCGGACGAAGTCGCGGACAAAAACTAGTAATATATAAACAATATACCTATTACTTTATTTAAAAAACTCATACGTACTAGATGTCCCTTGTAAAGGTGAAATCATTTATCAAAGAGATTTTATAAGTTATGAATTCTGTGGCACGACGTTTTTAAATCAAGCCACGTTATAGGCGAGGGAGTTGCGAGCTCACGTACTAAGAGATAAGTAACGTTATCCCACATCTTTGCATAATAAGCATTGAACTTTAACAATCTGCTGCGGCCTGAGTAGAAATAAACTTCAGTTTTATATAGAAAATATTATACAGAAGACAGCATGCGAATTTGTATCTAAATTAAATGGAAATAATAACTAATTTCGCTTGTGTCTTGAGTTGCATTTGACCTATATATCATTCAATGTGGTATTTTGTTACAAAGTTGCATATAAAATAGTGCGTGGCTTTGTTGTTAATCCAAAATCCATATGGTGTGTAAGGAAACCTAATAGTGGGGCCTTAACAAATATTCAACTTATTTACTTAGATTTGTATTGAAATAAAATAATTTCTGTCATTTATATCCCGTTTAAATCGGTGGCAGATAAGTGTAGTGAGAGGAATGAGTAATAATAATAACTATCATTCATTCTGTATGATATTTCTCGTCAATATTATTATAGTTTTCAAATTTTATACCTACATAGAATAAGGATATGAAATTTTTGTGTTTAGTTTTAGCACTAATAGATGAATTTTTAAGGAATAGTTTTATTAAATTCATCTTTTATTATTATTAAAAAAATCACATTTTGGCGTCAGTACAGACGAATTAAACGTCACGTTTCACTTGAAGTATTCGACCCCAAAATAGTTTCTTAAGTTTTTAAATTCTTAGTCTTTTCTAAAATTCCTAAAGTCCTGAGAGAAAGATCATAATAAAAAGATTTCCGCAGATATTTTGAAGTATGCATCCCCAAATAGGTAAGTATCCTGACATGAGAAAATATGTATTCCATATAAAATTTGTGTCTTACGTAAGTATTTATAAATATTTTATGAGTAAAATTGTTTGTATTTATTATTAAACTTAAAATTGTATTAACTACATGCAAATTATGAAAACAAAACCCCATTTATAAGACCATAACATAAGTATAACTGAATCAAGGCGTCAGATATAATGCGGAATAAGAAAAGCGTATATAATCTGAAAGGTTTGAAAAAAAAAAACTAGCGTCCGCGACAGATCTTTCAAAAGACCCTCATAATTTCGAAACGGGGCCATTAAAAAGTGGGTTTTTCATTCCTTTCACGTCACTTACAAGGGATCCTATCATAATTACGATCTGTGACTTGAAAGACGTCGTGATAAGGACCCATCCTTACAATGTACCATCCTTTAATCCATAGAATCATTGAAGCTAAGAGACATTGATAGTATGAAAGTAAACTACTCGATAAAATATTACCTACTCTTATAAAATAACAACAAATAATAAAGGAGATCGAAAGTATTTCATAAAATTCTGTGCCCTAAATGTAGACATGAAAAAAGTATCAATTAAAGGTTTAAAATTAAGAGTCTCTTCATTGAAAATTCTATAGAAATTGACAATCAGATAGCTGAGCTATTGGAGGTTTAGTAAAAGTAAGTTTATATTGCATTATCTTTAAGAATTTGATGAATTCACGTAAAAGTATGTGAAAATGATAATTTTATTTAGAAGAGAATATCTTATAAGTCATAAGGCAATAAAGACTCAAAGACATACAGATATAGGTAACAAGTATGGAATTACTACGAGGAACAGGAGTGAACTATATGATAAAAGGCTTACAATAAAAGAAATAATTTTAATAGAATATTTTATTCCTCTACAATAATAATTAAAATGTCGTCTAGGAACTGTGCAGGGGGTACAATATTGTGGTACCTTGCCCAGCTAAGGTACAACTAACAATTCCAAGTCAAACGTGCAGGCGATCGTCGGTGTCAAATGTGAAAGCAAGGGTCGTAAAATGTAGGCGGGTTCGAAGTCCGTAAGAAACAAAGCAGTGGTCATTGAAAACGTAAAATGATCGGGAAAGCACTCGAAACGTATCAAAAACACGAAACAAGTGAGACTCAGATAACAATGCATCTGATATGGTAATTGTTAAGCGTCAATGTCATGTTGCCATAGACTATATACTGAATGATTTCGATCGAATCGAATCGAATGGAATCGATAATTGAAAAGGATGTTTCAAAATAATATTTAAAATTATTATTGTATATTACACGTTATTAAAAGTTATATTTATTGCATTGTAGACATATATGGTGTAGTTTAAATGAAGTTACTATAAGTTTAAAACTAGGAGTGAATTTTTTATTTTGTAGTTAAATAATCGAATAATCATTTTTTATTTAATTAATCGTTAATCGATTACTTCATAAAAACAGTTATTTGCATATTTCTCCGCTTGTAGATTGAGAATTTATGCAGATTTTTGGTCCACCAGTTTCCATCTCCTTTTCGTACATTAAATTTATTTTATTTATATATAAAATATAAAAATTAAAATCAGAATATACATCATATTAATTTAATTAAAAAGTATCTAATACATATACACGTCCATACAAAGAGTGTATTGAAACTTTAATAAGACGAGGGTATAACAAAAACTAATTTATGTTAGGTATATTTCATTTCATTGTTTATATTTGTAATAGAAACACTCTGGTTATGTACTCAGAATGCTTAGTTGACTATTTTATAACGTTGTTACAGTATTTAAATGTCCATCGTAATGTGCAGACTTGATATTTGATTCGTGTGTGAATTAAACGTGATTATAAATGGATACCCAAGGTAATTTATATAGTTCAATCCTAAGATCTTTAATTAAATTTAATTATAAGGTAACTTTTTATCTTTTATAAAGTAACGTATAAGAAAATTTTCTAATTTATTTCGTTGTTTCTTTTGTGCTTATAAATTGAATGATCTTGAATGTCTATATGTATCTCCAATTCATTTAAATACATCACTTTTTCTTTTAAATAAATGGTAAAATATATGCTTATGTTGGGGTACTTTGTAAATCAAAGCGTCTTAAATTAACAAGTCATTATAAAATATAAATAAAAATATACGAAGATAAAGGATAAGGATTACAAAACTTACTTTTTTGAGTGTTTTTATTTTATTGAAGTTTTAAAGTTAAAAAGTATTAGCTTAAAGAAGGCTTAAACTTAAATGATGCCGTGCTATTGTATATTGCTAGGCGTTTGTAAGCCACTGAAGTGTAGTTCTCGGGTTAGTTCGTGCGTACTCGGCTAACTTCGTGGCAGCTCTTGTCCGCTGAGTAATGCTTTCGAAAAGACTTAAATAACAATATGGTAGGATAATCTATATATATAAAAGAAAGTCGTGTTAGTGACTTCACTTATAACCCAAGAACGGCTGAACCGATTTAGCTAAAAATTGGCAGGGAGGTAGTTTACAACCAGGAAATTGCAATAGGATACTTTTTATCCCGTTCGACAGCATTCCCGTGGGACTTGACATGAAACGTCAGTCATTATAAAACGTGGAATAATACAATTCACAGCTATGCAATTGACGTATAATGACACATATGTAACGACGTATGGATGACAATTAGATATTTGTAAGAAATCTACTATATAAAAATAAATATTCACTTAACTAATAAAGATTCACTTTCAAATGAAAACTATATATATAAAAGAAAGTCGTGTTAGTGACTTCACTTATAACCCAAGAACGGCTGAACCGATTTAGCTAAAAATTGGCAGGGAGGTAGTTTAGAACCAGGAAATTGCAATAGGATACTTTTTATCCCGTTCGACAGCATTCCCGTGGGACTTGACATGAAACGTCAGTCATTATAAAACGTGGAATAATACAATTCACAGCTATGCAATTGACGTATAATGACAGATATGTAACGACGTATGGATGACAATTAGATATTTGTAAGAAATCTACTATATAAAAATAAAAATTCACTTAACTAATAAAGATTCACTTTCAAATGAAAATTTTCCTTTTCAAATATAAAACAAAAAATTCTTCATCTTTTAATCACCAAACGAAATGTTATATAAAAGCTCTGGTGGCGAAACGGAGTTCGCCAGGTTTACTAGTTTATATATAAAAATAAATATGCATGTTTAAGAATGTATTAATTTAGTTATTTAAGATTTAATGTTGATAATAACTAAAGTTATAGTTATACGTAATATCGTTCAAGAGTTTGTTAAAAACTAGGTCAGGGCTTACGGCGATTAGAATCCTTTGGATGAAAAAAGAAATGATGTTTAGCGTTTTCAAGAGATGTTTATAAGAGATTTCATCGTATATATAAAACTTTATGTACTATTCTGAGGCAAAAAAAATGTAAAAATTGAGTATAATTAATAATAAATGATAGTTATTAATTTGTTTTAAATTTTTTTTTTGATTCATAAAACTATATAAATCTTTGGATAAGTTTCTAGAACGTTTCTTTTTATTGAAAAAGTAATAATTGCTTTGACTTTGGTATTTAATGTTATTCGTGTAATTAGTGGACAATTTTAAAATTTATATTAAGTTTTTGATAACTTTTCAGTCATGTTAAGAAAATAACATTATTGTTGAAATAAAAAAAGTTACTTTTTTAAAGAATTTTTTGTAGCATAATGTTAATTATCTCACAGTACGTTCAATATGAAGCCTTTAAATTTTACGATAATATTCAGATGATACTTATGATCTACATGAGAGAGATTTGAATCTGCTACCTACGGAATATCTCGTTTCAATTGTTTATCAAGTAAGCTATAATACCCCGGTTCAAATTACAGTGGAAGTAGTAGGAAAATACTTGGAATACTGTTCGTGAGAATATTTTTTTTTTTAAATTCTGTATTATCTTATTTAAATTTAAATTCCAGACATTATTTGTCTTTATTACTGTCATTTCATATAATGTCAACAATTTGTTTTTAAAAGAATAGTTGTGTGCGTGTGTGCCTATGTGTGTGTGTGTGTGTGTGTGTGTGTGTGTGTGTGTGTGTGTGTGTTTGTGTGTGTGTATGCATTTCTGTTTCCTTGTTTAAGATACAAATAAAATTTCGTATGAAGTAGCTTTAGGTCATCCTTGTCCAAAAAGATTTAGGTTTAGTAAAAAATATCAAAAAATTGTGAATAATATTTCAGATTGGAAACTGATTGAAATTGAAGAGGAAGACGATGTTTTAGATGATCTTATGAGGTTATTGGACGAGGAACAGCGAGCGGTGTTTTGTAGTTATCGTTACAAAAGTAAGAACACTAAAAATTTTCTATACAATCCATATTATGTATGAATATATAATTTTTATTATGTTTTTTTTTGCAGTTCCACTTCAATTTTTAGCAGATCGTAGAGAAAGGTTAAAGGAATTGTTGATAAAATCACAGGACACATTAGATTCGTCTCAAAACTCAACTTTTCCGTCTTCAAATCTGCCAAACTGTCGTCCATGTAGTGTCCGAATAGTTGATTGTAATAAATATCCACAATACTTCGAACGGGAATATAAAATAAAGAGCTTGGTCACTTTGGAAGAAGATATAATAGATGTAGATGAAATAGAAAACTTTAGACAAGATTCATTTCGCAACAAAGAAATAGAATTCACACAAGATCAAAGTAAAAGTAAGGAAGAATTTAACACAGCACAAGTAATTGCCTTCAGTGGTGGCGAAAAATTCGTCAATGAAGAAATATATAAAGACAATCAAAGATTCGATTTACAAGTACAGCGAAGGAAAGCTCAAACTAAGGAAATAGAACAGGGTCTGGGACAGTTGAATAATGAAGATCAAAATTTTAATGGTTGTAATAAAACGTGTAATGTTCTAATAAAATCAAGACCACTGTATGATAAACATCACAAAACAGCTCCAGAATTACCATCAATTAATGTCGATAATTACTGGCCGACTTCGAAATCTCAGGATAATTTAGACAAAAATATGATTGAGTCAAAGAAAATAAGTAATAAATATAGCAGGAATCCAGGCACAGCTAACAAACTAACCGATAAAAGGAAACAATTACAGAATAAGTGCTATAGTCTTTCAAAAGGTGGATTTAATATGACAAACTCTATAAAATTTAACCAAAAAAACAGTAAAAATATAAACCAAATTAAGAAAACTATAACATGGGTACCTCCTATATTAACTGACGCAGTACCAGAAAAAGTTATTGAAGAAAGAGTGCCAGTCTATGATGAGAACTGTCCATACAGAATTGGATGTCAGAAGACATTTAAAAGTTCCCGTAGAATAATACCCCATTACCATGAATATCCAACTCAATATGAAAAAGGAAATGGGAGGAAAAATGCAAAGACAGGAGGAAAAAAACAGAATCATACGACATTAAAGCATTTAAGTAATTTTAATACTTGTTATCCTTTAAATTATGGACATGTAAATGAGAATGTGGTTCAAAATAAATCAGTAGATGATTGTTATTTAGCTAATAGTAATAAATTACATTACGGTGTTAATAATTCAAATAATAATAATATTTTTGATATATCACAACCTAATAATGTAAGTAATAATAGCGGAGTGTGTAATGAGAGAAATTCATTTTACAAATACATTGATCCAACCACATATAATAAGAAATTAATCCTCAATAGTGGAGGTAGTTTAGTAAGTCAAAGACCAGAAACATTCAGACCATTAGATGAAGAAAGATCTCTCCATCAATTTAATTCGTCAAACGGACATGAGAGTATTTTTTCACCATTTTTTCTTACTTCTCTAGATTGTAATGTATATGACATATCAAATAATTCTCAAAATATTGAAATTTTTCCAATAACAAGTTCTGAAAGAATGATTAATAACAATGTTAATGAAGTCGAAAGTATTTCGACGAGATCTAATGAAACTTTTTTAGAGAAATATATAAACTTCCTTAAAAATATAAATTCAAGGAAGTCAAGGGTCTTCAAGAAATGATTTAACGAATAATAATCATTCATTTGAAGTTAATTAGTGCTCAAAAATATATATTGATTAGGAACATATAAAACAACTTACAACCATTTATCACATAATATAAAACTGTAAAGATCCTTACATAACAATGTATTTTTTACTTCGCTCTAATTTGTTAAAATTCTTAGAATTATAGGCTCATTATAGGAATTCTGAGAATTCTGGTAATTATAGGAATTCTAAGAACTTTAGGACTGATTCAATGTTATAATTCCAAAGTTTTCTGACAAAGTCCATATTTTCGCACATTATGTTTGATTGATTATTGATCAATTTGATAATTATTTCTATTTAGTAAAAGCAGAGGAAATATGTTTTTTTTTTGTTATTAAGTGAAGTATTTATGATTTTTTTTTTGTTTTGTTTTTATTTTTATATTATATTCAAACTTATTCGTTATATTTAACTTTGTAAAGAGGTATAGAATATATTTAAATATTTCATTTATTCTTGCTTTTATTCCAATAGTCTTACGTCATCATTGTTTTTGACGTTGACAGTATATATGAAGGAATACAGATAACAAATATACCTACAATGAATTGTTACTATGATCTTCAGATAATATTGGATTAATAAAAGATGATAAATAAGAAAGGATGAAATATTTAAAAACATTCCAAATGTTACTAACTGGCAAGACAGATCCGAATTTTTTCTTATTTCCTTGTATGAAAATCACTATGAATATTTTGAAATTTTTCAAAACCCACTTGTAATTTTTATTACAACTGACTGTTTATATTAAATTCGTTTATTAAACCCGTTGTTTAATTTCTTTGTTTTATATGTTTACATATAGGGTTATTTTTAAAGGACTAAAATTAAAATAAAAATGAAAATCGTAGAATTAGGAATTGACCGACATTAAAAAAATTTGATAATAAGAAATAAAGGCGACTAACTCATTTATTTGAAATTAAATTATACATTGAAACATACATATGTAGTACATTGGAGTTTTTTGGTCTTAGAAGATCTCAGAACACATCACATTTTTGTTATTCTATAAGATGATCAAAACGCCTAGAAATAATTGAATACGAATTTCGGAAGACTATTCACACTTAAATTAAATAAAGGAGGTATATACATATGTATGTCACTTATAGTTGAGTGATAAATACAGGAGAAAAACATTTTATCAAACAAACCTTTATTCCCATATATGTATGTATGCTCCTTGTTTTACTCATAACATCGTGTGCAAGTGATGTCACGGGCAGTCAGTAGTATTATACAAAGTTTTGATGTAACACCTATCTATATGTCCGTTTCATTGTTGAGTGTCGCATTGCGTTGTGAATCACTGTTTGCATTTGTTTAAATAATACCAACAAATGGTGTTTTGTATGCCATAACTCATTTTGATCGTAAATTGGATTAATACGACAATAAATAATACGGAAATTTTAATATTATATGATAAAAATAAAAAACAAAATGAGGAATCAATTTCAATTTTTTAAACGTCTCATGTTTTATGTAATGCAATGCAAGTAATCATTGCAATTTTCAAAGTAACGCCTTATTTGTTAAATCTGTTAATTTATAAGAACATAAAGATTGATAAAAAAAGGACGAATATATTCTTAGTATTCAATTTATTTTTCAGTCCTACTAAAATAAAAATGTATATTTTTCTAGTCTTTTTCTTAAGAATTTCCATATGATAATCATTGTAAAATTATTTGTATAAAATTTTATATCAGCTACAATTAAATTACAAATATTATTCTCAAAAACTTTTAAGTCTCATATTATTTATATAAATACAAAGTTTGTTGGCAAATTGGATGGATTCCAATTTCTAGATAAAAATTATTTGCTTTAACAAACAATCTTATCTTTGGATACGTTGAGTTTTGAAAGGTTATTACTTATATTTAAGTTGAAAGATTACTTTTCTTAAATTTTAAAACAAACTTTCCTTAACTTATCAGACGTAGGTATTATTTATTTTATTTTTTATTTGAGATACAATTAAATAAAAAAAAATATTTTATTTTTTAAAAAAAGGGGAAAAATATTCTTTGTAAATTTCGTTTGTCAAGTTTTTTAAATGATTCACACTGAAATTATGGAATATTCTTGCCAAAGTCAACGTTTTTATTTGTTGGAAAAATTATAATCTTGAATACTGTGTGGAGAAAACACGGAGTTTGAATGGGATAAAGGCGTTAAGTTTTCTTTTAAACAATTTTGTTTCATATGTTTTTTATATCAATTTTATATGTATTGTGGTTAGTTTTTAATTTCAACATTTCAAAGCAATTATTAATATTAAATAGTCTATATTGTAATTGTAATAAAATTTTAGAACACTTGTAAAATTGCCTTAGAACACTTAATTAAAAGTCTATCTGCATTGAAGTACACTTCAGTTCTACTGGAAGGAGTGAAATTATAACGTGGCTTGCTTTAATTATTTTAATCAAATTAGTTAAAGGTGAATAATAATTTGAAGTATTTTTATTTTCATACAGATATAATTAAGTACATATATATATTTTTAATTTTATATTTTCATTTTGAAGGTATGATTATTATTTTCTAAGCAGAAAACATTGGATATATTTTTAAGAATAATTGCAGTCACTTCCAATATGAAAACTCCGTGAGTAGTGTGATTATGCAAACTGATGGTAGGAAAATAACATAACATGTAAAGTATATATCAAAAACTAAAGCAGTTGCATACTGACGGAGTTTAAATAAGATTTGATTTGTATTAAATCACGTGACACAAAAATATGATGGAGCTGACTTATTTGACATGTTTATATAACTTAAACATACTTTATAAATTTTTTAGAATCCAATACCAGAGGCAAAAACTAGAATATTTTTGAGTATATCAAGAAATATATCGGTTTACAGAAACGTTCCTACGGATTTACGATAACAAATCTTTTAAGAGTAATATCAAGTCATTGAATTCGAGGTACATATTTCAATATTTAAAATTTCTACACAACAAATGTTAAAAGTATATACTTACAAATGATTTTCGTTATATATAACGCTTAAATCAATTCATTATATTATATATTTTAATCAATTTCATAAATCTATTAAACAATGAGAGTAATTAATGTTTGAGAAGATCGAATAATGTCAAGATAATATCTTAATTGAACAATGGACACTATTTGTGTCAAATAATTGATTAATTAAGCAATGTCAAATATTTAAGAACGTAAAGCAATTAAATAGTTTATTTAAGATAGTGCTTAAAATAATACAACGCGAAGTGTAAAGAAATAGTCACTTTCAAAGTCAATAATCAATTTTAATTTAATATTTTAAGAGGGTTGATATAAGGCAGGCGGCCGGTCGTAAAAACACTTAGCCAAAACTATTCACAACATGTAAGGCAGACCCTGGCTAAAGCTGGGAAATTGCCAGGTAGAAGAAGAAGATTTTAAGTTATTATATTGAAGAATATAAGTAATCATATAAGTTATAATGAAAAAAAGGTGTTTTGTGTTAATTTGGAAATGTAAAGGAAATTCAAAGAATTTTGTTGTTATGAAAACTTCGACAGATTTATGTTATACATTTATTAGAAATTCGACATTGGTGAATTTTTGTTTTAAATGGAGTTTCAATCGAATTGCGTCCTTGCATTTTTATTCCATATCAAGTTTTTAAAATGTTTTAAACGAAAAAAGTTTCCCACCCAGACACAGACATACACGCAAACTCACTAAAATGAACATATGAATTTCTCTTGAATTACTCGTTTAAAAAAATATATATTTCATACCAGGAATCTGTCCAAGCATTTTAGAGTAATAAAATAGAAATATTTTCAGAACCCGATTCTGGAATTTGTAGAATTCTTTATAAAAATGATTATTTCAAAATTCCACCAAAATACTAAAGTTACATAGATGTGATAACCTTCCAAATATTTGTACGCCTGTAGCTATAGTGCCTTATTGTTTTAATCCATAATTCTAGGTGTATCATAACTACCTAAATTTTAAGAAAGTTTATTTGAATATGTCGTGTATTTTTCTTTTTTATTTGTATTATGCATCAAGCCCTCTGTAAATAAGAATAAGTTCAAGATTACTTTAATGCTAAACATAATGATGCGATTTAAAGAGTACGTATCCTTTTATTTTCGACTTTGTAAACAAGCGTTTAAAAAAAGCAATACAATAGAATATTGTTTTTAATTCCCTGATGTATTCTCGTCATTGCTTTATACCGTATTCGATAAATTAATCAATTACGGTAACATTTTGTTTCGACAAATCTACTACAAAATGGACAAACAGAGTTAAGAATCGCAATTCAATTTGAAAATCTTCTTTTAGTAATCACTTTCAGATTCATTGCTTGTTTGTTTCACTTTCATAATTCGGAGATCTAAGTCTTTAGCGAGTATTCATTTCAATGAAACTAATATTTTCGGGTTACTGCTCGTTATTATTTTTAAAACTATATCCTCCCGACTATAATTTAATATCTCGCCTGTCCGTAATCACGCTGGTTGAAAAGTAACAAAAGCGTCGGGAGTATGTATTTAAAATAATAAAATACGCGTATTATACCGAAAAATATTAGTTTCACTTTCTTAGTTCTTCTAAATCTCTTTTCATAGTAGTCTTGTGCTTCCAATAACAGATATTATTCCTAACTCATTGTCTGTAGCCGCGATAACGTTAATGTCTTGCTTTTATGTGTGCCTCTTCCTCTTAATAAGGGTTCTGAAATAACCCAGAAAGAGATGGGTTTTGAATAACAAATCCTGTTAAGGCAAAGGATATAATTCTGTTTATTTCCTGTTTATTTTTCAAAAAGGTTTCTTGAAGGGTCTAAATATATTAATACCCCGGCACTGCGACTACCGTCCGCGCTCGACCGTGGTAAATCCGTGTGAATTGGCCAAGTAAAAACTCAAAGTAAAATCTTATTATCTTCTCACATTGGTAAAAATAATACGGATATGAGAGTTATTACGCTTTCCAATTTGAATATATATTATTAAAATCTTTAGTTTGAGATTTGTATTGATATTTTTGGAACAATGTTCAAGAAGTAAATGGATTATTGCCATCGAAATTTCTTTTTGGTAGAAACAGACATACATGTATAGTAAAAATGATTTTTATACACGAAAGTCTTGAAAAAAGACACTTTCCCCTGCCTCTCCGTTGAACGGTGGCTAAAAAGTATTAGAAACGTCGAATTAATATAAAATGTTATAACTATACTTGGTAATATCCGAAAATAATGGTATACTTTCATTTAATATATAAAATTTTCATATCACGAATAAATCATGTAAAGTTGAATACAGTAAAATTAAATATATAATCCCAATTATTCTTTTATTATCATAATAAAGTTTGTTTTTATTTCAATAAAATTACATATAATGAACAGTGATATTAGTTACCTATATGTGATTGTATGAAAAGTATTGTAGTATACGTAATGTTTTTGTGAATTTCTTGTATGAGAGAATATTCGAGTCGTTAACATCGTTTATTAAACATAATTTCATAAAACAATCTATTCATGTTTAATAAAAACATTAAAATGTTTTCAATAGACGATTTCCATTCAAATTAGAGACAAATAACCAAGTGTGATGTCACAGAAGTATATAATTGTGATGATACGAATGTTCAACATAATTTATCATTGAATATAACGAAGGAGAAATGTAAAAATAAAACGTATTTCGTTGTTGTGTTCGATACAAAGGATGCCTTTGATATTGAGAGTATTGTTTTGATTGTAACAGTTGTTCGGATCTCATGAATTGGTAACGAACGTTATACATGTGTGATATCGAAGGTACTGTGTGATACAAGCGTTGTGTTCCTTAAATACCATGGCATATAACTTCTAATGTCATAGTGACCCAGCCTCTTTATGTTGCTCTGGGTCAATGAATAATTATATAGATATATTTAGTTATTATAAATATGACTTACAAGTTCATCCTTATTAAAGTTTATGATAGATAAATGAGCTATCTTATAACTAAAGTTACTTAAAAATTTATTAATTGAAAAACGTCTTTTAAAAGCATGCGAACACACACATACACACATAGACAGACAAAATTTCACAACATTAATCAATGTAAATATATTTATTATTTGTAACAATTTATTTATAAACGTCTTGATTTTATTGTTATAAATACAGTGTCAGTCTTATATTATTTCGACGCCCTTACATTTTTTGTCAACAAAACTTTTGATTTTCATGACATAAAATAAATCTTTCATAACCATTTTATAAAATAATAATAGATTTATATTCATTATAATAAATTCAATGTTTCAATATGAATAATATAAAAATAGATTTCTAGCAAACTTATTAGAAAACTACATTTGTACTTCGTAGGAAGTGTACCAAAAAGGTATCTCTATTTTAAAAGACGCTATCGAAATTTTTAAAAGAACTTAAATTTCATTCCGCAGTTTGTTATTCCAACAATGTCTTTTATCGTTGAACCCTGCGAGGAAACGCATTCTGTATGCAGCTGACGATGATGTTCCTTTGAAATGTTGGATATATAACACGTTCGTGTCATAGTTCATATCTAGCTTTCAAATAAAACGACACTTAAATTCTTATTTGGTTGTATCTATATTGTAAGTAACTATTACGTAATATTAGGAAATAAATCTTAAGTAAAATAAATGTGATATGAGAATTAAATACAATAAAATTTAACAGTACTTTATACACATTCAATTTAATTTAATTTAGTTGGTTTAAATTTAAAACAAAGTTTAAATTTAATTCATAACATAAATACCAGTTTTGTTATAACAAAATTTAAATTGATCTAAAAATTATGTAGGATTAAATCACGATTTCATGATTTAATATGAGCGTGTGTACTTTTTACAAACCGTGAATCCTTTGAACGTGAATAAAGACGCCTTCCTTTCACATAAATCCTAATTAGTGAGTCCCCGAAATATGAAATGTTTACACTCATTCAAAAACATCTCTCAGAATGAGGACTCATAAGTCATAATGTTTTCTTAATATACTTACGAGCAGCTGATGTCACAGAACTGGAAATGTATTAAATTTAATTTAACATCTTAATTCATATACTCGTTTTTAGAATTTTTATTTACGAATAGAACAATTCATTTAAATTTGACAGTAATATTCTCTAGGTGATATTTCTAAACGCGGCTGAATTGTTAAAGAATTAGATATAATCCTCATAAAATATGCCGTTTTAAGAGTATAATACTCTAATTATAATAATTACCGGATCTTCTATTGTTTGAGGATCTTTGTTTTTGTTCCTGTTAATTTTGAAACCTCGTTTCTCAGACCAGCGAAGGAACTCACAGAAAGAGTTTATGACCACTCATTTACATTTCTTTGTGTTGTTGATTATATATTTTTTTATTATTTATTATGTTAGTATCATTTTAAAACGAAATAGTTGTTAAATATATATTCATATATATTTAAGATTCAATTGCTTTCGTAATTATAAGGTCAATATAATTATTTACATTCGATTTATTTTATTTTTATTATTGGAGGTGAGTATTTGTGATAGAATACAACATTGCTATTTTACTCACAAACTAACGCACAACACTACGTTTACCAAATTACTTATCTATTTTCTTAATCAAACAATATTTATTAATTATTGCGTTTTTAATTTTGTTTAATGATCGTTATGCAGCATCTCGTAATGGGTATCAGTGTTTTGATGAGTGTAATTATTGTAAGACTTTACTTCTAAATTTTTATACAATAATATATTCCTTTCTTTCTTATTGTTTTCAACTCTGTTACTAAAAAGACTCTTATCGGCGAAGTGGCGAATAGCTACTGTTTACTATCAGAAAATCTATATTTGTGTTTTAAGATTTTGTTGCCACACTACTAACTTAAGCGTTTCACGTTTCTCATTCTATAACCTACGATAAGAAACGAAACTTCTTAACATTCCATGGATGGATTATGTTCTAAGAATGAATTGATTAGTTCTGTACAGACCCAAGTCTTTTAGTAGGTTGTAGACAGATTTGGCCGCTGCGAACGTATTCCTAGTGAGCCTAAAATATACTAAGATTTACGAATAAAAACTATTAATGCTCCATACATAGACTGACAATGTTGGATTAAGCATAAACACTGCTCGTTTGTGATTATCTTCAACAAAGAATATTGAAAGAAAATATCAAAGGTCGTGAGTAATTTACTCATGTGTATTTTGACTGTAAACAAAAAGTAGATTAAAACGATATAGCAAACAAAAATATAAACACATTCACATAAATATGAAACCGTTTCCACATTCAGTTCTGAGAAATAATTTCGGAGAAAATCGTGAATGTAAAAACAAACATGGATCTGTGCACACATTTCTGTGCAACTCTCAAAATTATATTTGATAAGTTCTTGTTATATTGATGTAAATATGATTATTAAAATTCGATTTTGTTTTAAGGCGTATCTTAGTTAAGAAAAATAGTACCCAATCGTTTAATGCTGAAAGATGTAATAAAGATGTAATAAATGTATTTAAAATAGCACTGAAGTAGTTTAGTGTTTAGAAATAATTTATGATTTTCATTGTGTTTTAATATATAAATCTAAAAATAAAGAAACAGAAGGGCAAACCAATAAATCAATTGTAATTAATAGATATATTATTAAGCCTATTTTTAGACATAATTAAGGAGTAGATTAAAAAAATATATTTTCATTAACGATAAGAATATTTAAAAATTATTTAAATCCGAAAAGTGCTATGAAGAGTTAATAAAAAGAAAAACGTTCTTTGTGTAACAAATTCTACATAGTTTGACAACAACATTATGTACAAAATAATAAAGAGACCGATAGTTATTAGTATTATTATAAATAGATAATAAAAATCACAATTATAACACATACGTACATCGCTACTTATGATAACTTATCATACACCGAGTGTATATCACAATAAATCACAAAAACTAACGGCTTATTGAGGATATTGTAAAGTTAAGGAAATGCGTGCATTGCTATTGTACGTGTTACAATTATGTGGTTTTGTGTACACTTTGAGGGGATATCATGAAGATGTGGGGATTCCGAAGGCTCGGCGTCAAATGATTCTGGAGATGGCGCCAAGAATTATTGGCGGGAGGGCTGTGTCCGCTATATCACAGTATCCATACCAGGTAAATAGTAATTTATCTATTGTGAACAAATTTATATATGTTATATTTCCACCAAAAAAAACACAGTTGCATAGTAATAATCATAATTAACCTTACAGAACTCGTGTTATTTCTTTGTTTCGTGACCATTTATAAATTTGTTATTATACAAAAGATTTGAAGAAAAAACATTTCAATTATTCACACTACTTAAGAAAATCAATTATGATAACCATCGAAATATGCATTTGATTGATATGTTGACGTGATTGCACCATATTATATACAAAGCAATGTAATATGTTGAAATGTTATAAAATTATATATTTTTGAAATATATATAGATAGAAACGAAACTACACTTCAAAAATTACTCAAAAGAATGTATTATCATAGGTAATCAAAATTTTATTATATTGAAGTCTAAATAAGTTTGGAAAATTTAATCCCAATTTAAAATTGTTATCATATTTTTTAAGCGATACCCCACTTGGACGTTTTAACAAAATAGTTTTAATGGCACTCTTCACCAGAACATTACTATAATAATTGTAAAAGAATAAATAATAGTTGTAAACTAAAGACTTAGATCTGGAAAATAATAGTATAGTTACTTGTAGATATATAAACATAAGTCTTACAACTGGAAAGTAGTAATAACGTTCCATTATTATAGGTTTGTTCTCTGTACATATTCATAATTCTAAGGACGTTTGAACCTAAAACCAAGATAATGATTGATTAAGTAAGAAATTCTTTCCTATGAATGGAATTCAATAGTTCGGATGGTAATTATATCTATTATAATTCATGTACAGGCTGGAATCGTGACCACTCTCACGACAGGTAAGACGTCTCTCTGCGGTGGTTCGTTGATATCAAGTACAAGAGTGATCACGGCAGCTCATTGTTGGAATGATGGACAGAGTCAAGCGTCGCAGTTCACTGTTGTTCTTGGTACACTCACTGTATTCTCTGGAGGCACCAGAATTACTACCAGGGATGTTACCGTCCATCCTCAGTGGAATACCAAAGCTATAACCAACGATATCGCGATAGTGAAGTTTCCTCGAATCACTCTTAATAGTAAGTCAAAAATTTTGGGCATAATATAAGTGTTATTTTTGTTTGGACATTATTAATCTTATTTATTAATGTACAGGCAATATTCAAGTGATATCATTACCTTCAAATTCAGACGTCTCTAATAATTTTGCTGGCACGACTGCGACAGTTACAGGCTACGGAAAAATAAGTGACTGTAAGTCATAATTATGGTTGGAAAAGTGAAATAATCTTTAAAATTATAATACGTATTTAATTTTTTTTAGCTCAAGCTTCATTTCCCCCTTCCACGACTCTGCACCATGTTAGTCTTAGCATCATAACCAATGCTGTTTGCCAGAGAAGTTTCGATTTGAAGTTGGATGCAAGTCATTTGTGTACCAGCGGAATGAACAGGGTTGGGACTTGCGATGGTGATTCAGGCGGACCATTAATGGTCACGTTGAATAATAAGAAGATATTGGTAATATATAAAATAGTTATTATTGATATTATTGTATCGTCAGGGGTTGTGCAAATCCGCGTCATCCGCGTAAACTAGCTATGTATAATTCCCCGTATCTGCAGTATAAGCAGATTAACAGAAAAAGGTTTATGCTGAAACATTTTCTAAATTATTAACAAAAACATCATTATATTCATAGAATAATTTAGTTCGACAGCAGATACGTGGAATTATATATTGCTATTTAAGCGGATTTGCACTATTCCCGGCGATATGTTATTGATAACTTCAATTATGGGATATTAGAAGAGCGAGCATTAATAATGATTCATTTTTGTTACGTAAAATGACGCATAGCGCATTGATTTTGGTACTCGTACCGCGATCTTTGTAATGTGAAGTCGAAGTGAAAGGGGAGTCAAAATTCAATCCACTTATTACAAGGGAATGTTCTTTGCTCGTGTGTTGATTATATATATTTTTCATTTAGTTTTGTATATGCCATTTATATAGGATATAACATTATACATAAACCTAGCATATAATTGTTATATAAGTGATTAATGTATTCTTTTCTTCTACTTTAGGTCGGGATCGTATCTTTTGGTTTTGGCGACAGTTGTTCCGCTGGTTACCCCTCAGTGTTTACAAGAGTCACGTCATACCTTCGTTGGATACAAACACAAATGTAACTTTTATAATACAATAAAATTCACAATACAGATGTAACAAGTATATTCTTGATTTATTAATTTATGATATTGATTTTTATTAAATTTCGTAGTATTTTTTACGTTTTGCAATGATTTTTTTAATTCATAATCTTTTTCTGTTCCCCTATCGCAAGTTGCATTACAGCCGACTTTTTAACAGAGTTATAAAAAAAAGACGCTCGCTAAATTATTAGAGGTCAGTTTGAGGGGGGGGGGATAGGCTTGTTAAAACTAACATTGTAATAATATTTAGAAAAGTCTTCTGTACATTGGTAATAATTTCAAACATTTTTTTTGTAATTTTTATATATAATAATCATAATAAGTGGTTTATATTATTTAGTATTATTTTGTATTGTTAAATATAGTCTTTGGCCTTAAAGTAAAATGATAGCAATGGTTCTTGAGTGAGTGTTTATAGAGTATTATCAGAAATATGGTTCGTTTCCAAGGCAAAAGACAAACACATTGGTAAGTCAACAAAATTTCAATTTCTCAATCTGTATCATTATATTGAAATTTACATTAGTTCTAATCTATTGAAACAAAAGTCTCTTCTACTAGGTTTAAAAGCTGACCCAATGAGACTTAAATATAATCAGGACAGATTTTTTTATATATGTACATATTTACAATTTCGATTTTAGAATCTGTGAAACATATAATATTATAATCCAACTCTCTTGAGATTCCATTTAATATATAATTATCTAAACATAATTTAAACTAAAGTTTAATTTAAACTTATAACTAACGTTTAAACTTCAAGTTATTGGCAACCTTAAAGTAAGGCAAACACGAGCTAATGTATAGAGTCCAGCGATCGTTAAGAGCCATTCTGTTAATGATTTGGTTAAGTTTCAAACAAAGGAATGCATCAGATGAAACGAGATTCGTGTTTGTATAGTTTATGAGAACTCTCAAACAAACTCCGCTGTTTATTTACTGTTATGTGAGATCGAGGAAGACATTTAAGAGATTAGCATAAAAAATATTTTTATATGAATACTTTAAAGATCCAATATAATAATATCAGTGGTGGCTCAGTTGTTAAAGGGCCCGCCTCTCGTCGCCGAGGGCGCGGGTTCGATCCTGGCCCGGGCAAGTACCAATGTGATTTTTCCGAATCATATGTACTTTCTAAGAGTATTTAGACCTCACTGATTAATGTTGATTCCAAAAAGAGGGTTGATGTCAGGCAGGCGGCCGGTCGAAAAAACAAATAGCCAAAAATATTCACAACATGTAAGGCAGACCCTGGCTGTAGCTGGGAAATTGTCAGGTAGAAGACAAGACTTTAAAGATCCAATGTTTGTATTTCTAAACACAGCTGCAAAAAATTTGTGTTGTAAGTAAGACATCAATGTCTTTCTGTTTGGATTTTTTCCAGTTCCTTGTGCTAGTACTTAGCTACGAGTATGTCTTGTTAAAATAAGCCCTTTCATATTTTAACTTATTTGTTTTAATACTTACATGTGGTCATTTAAATTGACTTTATCTCTTTGTTACTTTAAGGTTTTTTATTTTTCTATTAAAATGTAATCTTACCATTTTATTGTCTTTCTTTAACATGTTAAATCGTTGTTAGTATCAGTTTTGTTAAATGTAAGACATATCTGGCATGTAATTACCCGATTAAAATCTTTTTGCTTGCGTAATCTTTAAATTACTAAAAATGATTAGGGGGTTTTCCCTAAATATACCGTATTTTTTGTTATTTCACACTTCCTTATAAAAATATGAGACTAAGACCCAGTTTCACCAATCAATGTTTGTTTAGTCTAATCACAGCATTTACTAACCAACCTTCAAAATTATAAATGTTTGTTAAAATATTTACGTCCCGCGATGACAAATTAACAACGCATTATTAAACGTCATGTCAAATGACCGACTACCAAATTATTCGTTCTTGTTATAAGACGACCAAGTGGAAACTATAGCGTTTAACAAGGCACGTTTGCCACGATGCACCACTTTATACTTTGATCGTATATATCCCTCGATACGTCACTTGTAAGCCAATGCGACCAAATTTTATACATCGTTCGATGCATACATTTAGCACACAAGAAGCTTTCTTTTCAATTTACTAGGTGTAACTTGTTAAAATCGTGTTGTCAATAAATTGTGTTATACAGGGTGACTGGTGAATTACTATCGATACTTGAGGACGTGATATTTGACGATCATATATGACAAAATAAAAATTAATATAACATAAATATTAATAAACTTCTAAGTAAAGTTAACCAAAAGTTATGTAATTAATTACGCATCGTGTGTACACCCTACAGATTAGGTATACACTCACACACACATACGCATGCGGCGGCGTAGTGTTGTATCAGCACGCCGCCGCACGCGTCCACACTTGGAACACTTGGAACGTGTCCACACTTTATTTCTTTAAACGGAAATTTGGTCAAAAATTAACTACCTATTTTTTTACATAATTCGAATGAGAATCATGTACCGAGTATTCTCCTTAAATATTGATAGTAATTCACCAGTCACCTGTATATTATCGTGTTATAAATATAGACATAAATTGTGTTCTAATTATAAGAAATAAAAAGAAATCTTAACTTTCAGTGTTATAGAAAAGCTGGAGGCAAAATCATCATACTAAATGAAATTTTGATTCACTTTATTAATAATAACAAGGAAATAGTCGCAACTGACAAAACAGATGACGTTACTATGGTTACAAGAAATCAGGGCTGTGATTGGACAATTGAGTTTTGACAATGCCATTAACATTGGGTTAGTCATTTGGCCGACCGCTAGAGCAGGAATTAATATTAGTGACTGGTTAAGGCATTTAAACGGACATTTGTGCGTGGTGGGACGCTCGATACATCTAACAGAGCATCAAACGCCTTAACCCGATGTTACTTATTTAACCATGATTGGTGAAACTGGGTCTAAGCATAACAATTCAAATATCTAGAAAGTAAATTGACACAGAAAGTATTAGAATATATATATATTTAATTTAAACTTTTATTTATTATTTGAAGATTTTAATATAAAATATATATATTACTTTTCATATAATCTATAATCTATAGTGCTGTCAAAGAAGATCCTTTCATACATTAAGTAAAAGGATAAAATTTAAATAACTGCCAGTATTTTCATTGATATACTAAAGTAATCCCCGTTCTGGGGTTTAGGATGGATGATAAAACAAACCCTTTTAAATTTCAAGTTTGTGTTTAGACTTTATTCAAATATATTTTAGTGGTCTGGCTCCAGGAGCCCCTGGGATTACCTTAAACAATTTAGCAATTTAAAATAATACCTTAATGTCTAAAATTTTATACTAATTTTAAGAATATTGGTATTCACTTCAGATAAGAAATATTGGTGTTCACTTCTATGGAAATAACTATTGTATACTAACAAACCTTGGCTGTACAAAAACGTGTTTTATTTATAGAAGAAAACAGTGTACAGCTAATTCTAAGGATAAAAATTCTCTAAATATTTGTTTAAAATTAAACAGAAAAGGGAAAACTCTATTAAATCATAAAAATCTTCAAAATTATAAGTAACATTCTACATAAATATATATTATATAAAGTTTTATATATACATATAACTATACCTTATTCCCTTCAATTAAACTTGCGTTAACATGTGCAAAACAAAACATAGTTAAGCTTAAATTATTCTATATGAAATACTTTAAGAAACAAGAGATAAAAATTTTAATCAAAATGCTGTACCATATGTATATAAACGAAGAATTTCTTATTATATATAATCCAGTCACACATTCCGTTTAAGTTTCAAAGTGGTGCATGTCTAAATTAGAATCATTCGTGTATTCGTCGCCAACAGATGCTTCTGTAGTGACAAGTTACAGTCTCAGATACATTACACACGTCTAACTTACAAACAGCTCAGAGATGTAGCATGTTGTATGGAAATAGATTTATATATACATATGTCTATGTATATATTTAATTAATTTCAAAGACATTAATCCGAAAGGATTCGTTTTTAATTCATGTTAAAAATTCTAATTTAAATCCCTTCATCATAATCAGCCTATAGGAGCTCACTGCTGAGCAAAGGCCTCTTTTTACATGGAGAAGGCTAGAGCATTCATTACCACGCTTGCTCAAGACGGGTTGGTGATTTCAAACTTATAAATTGAAATTATAAGTCATAGTTTCCTCAATGTTTTCCTTTGCCTTATGTCAGTGGTGTCTAAATACTCTTAAAAAGTACATATGGCTTGCAAAAATCACATTGGTAACTGCCAGGTTTCGAACCCGCGCCCACATACACGAGTTTTGTTTTAGTTTCGGCTTGCCAGTTATGCGCGAGAAGCGTGCCTTTAATCTCTAGGCCACCACGATATTTGTTAAATATCTTAGTTATTGCATAATATTTATTAATAACTAGTAAACCCGGCGAACTCCGTTTCGCCACCAGAAGGTTTCTATATAACATTTCGTTTGGTGATTAAAAGATGATTTTTTTTTGTTTTATATTTGAAAAGAATTTTTTTTATTTCATTTCACAACAGTAATGAATTCATTTCGATTACAAAAATGAAGTGTTATTTAGTTGAACTTCTCTAAGTAAATGAGAGTGAATCCAAAGTAGATACCGAATCGAAGCGTTATACGTGTTCGAAAATTATCCGTTTCATTGAAGTGGTCCTTTGTAAACCACATTTTTTGTTTATTGGTCTAACTTCAACACAAATAAAGCGGATGGTTTCCAAACTCGTGAACACGCAAAATATAACGCCCGTGTGAAAAACAATGATTTTCTAAATTTATCCCGCAAATACTAAATGGTTTTAAGAGTTCAAACTACAAACACAATACCCGTTTGTCATATGATATTAACTGAGCAAAGAACAATGAGTAGCTGTCAAACAATGTATCATGCACCGGTGCCATCTACTTAAAATATTAATTTGTAGTACATGTTATGTATGATGACGCTGTATGTGAAAAAAGATTTTCCCACTTTTCTGTTGAATTTTTTTGTTATAAAACTCACGGACCTGAAGACCTTTCCAAGTTACAGCGTGAGGATAGAAAACCGGACTTATTTTTATATAGTAGATCTCTTACAAATATCTAATTGTCATCATTACGTCATTACATATCTGTCATTATACGTCAATTGCATAGCTGTCAATGGTGTTTCGTCATTCCACGTTTTACAGTGACTGACGTTTCATGTCAAGTCCCACGGGAATACTATCGAACGGGATAAAAAGTATCGTATCGTAATTTCCTGGTTCTAAACTACCTCCCTGCCAATTTTTAGCTAAATCGGTTCAGCTGTTCTTGAGTTATAAGTGGGGTAACTAACACGACTTTCTTTTATATATATAGATTAATTTTTAAATACAAAAATACTAATAAATGTTTATGTATAAATACCAGAGAAATTTCTTAAAATATTATCAGACATTTTACGAAAATGATATTCGCTGTATGCAGTGCGCTTCAGTACACTCTACTTCTTATTGAAGAAATGCTTTTATGAAAACGATTTCTTTACATTTTAATTTCAAATTCCATTTACGGACGCTAACTGGCTTCTTTTTATTAGGTATTAAGGTAGCTCCGTGTTTACTACAAAAGAGCTATCTATGAAATAAATTAGGAATATTAAGATTAAATTGTTTAATAATTTTTACAGTATGGTGCTGTTACGAAAATTAATCGACGAGCTTTAAGTAATTAAACAACAACAGTTCATACAACACTTAATCTATATCGTGACGTTGTTAAATGTTGACCCGGAGTATTTGGAGCGTGTCCAACTTGAAGTCACTTTTAGCAAAGATACAAATGACTAGAGGTTTACTTCAATAGTAAAGTTTTGAATTAAGATTAATGTATTCCGCTTATTATAGAAGTAACGATTTAATTTCAAATTTTTAAGATATAGAGATTTCAGATCTTACATTCGTGCTAATATTATAGTATTTATGATTTGTCCAAAAAATATAGACTTCTTAAAAGGAATCGTTTGAATTTTAACTTTATATCTTTAGAGATTGTAGTGATTATTCCTTGATTATAAGACTAGCTGTTTCGCGACTTCGTCTTTAGGGAATAGTTATTTTGGGCATATTTATTTTTGCAAACAACCTATTCAGCTTTATAAATTATAGCTGTTGCTCACGACTTTGTCCGTGTCAATTTCTGTTATTATATTAGACAATTTATGCATGATTGCCCCGATTTTAGGATAGAAATCCCATTCCATAGCTTGTGTGGTATCAGTAGTCTTCTGGTTCACACGGCTTGCTTTTCGTTCCACGGAGTCAGCGGCGTCACTCGTTATATGATATTTTATATACTATACAACAGTGTTGCCTCGGCGATGTTCATTTAATATTCAATATGTTGCCCGTAAGAAACTATATTCAATATGTTGCCCATAAGAAACAAACTGAAATTAATAATAACAAAACATAAAAAATACGAAATGGACAGTTAACTATCTTGTATAGAAAAATAATTTATTTAGAGTTTCAATTGGTTGTAAAGTAACTTAAAATGGACCCGAGGAGAGCTAGCAATAATATACATATATATACAGTATAATAAGGCATCTATTTATCTCGTACTTATAAAATAAATATCGAACGTCTCAATATACAGAACATCAATCGTAAATGTTTACCTATTCGTGAATCCTCAGGATTTTCCCTTTAGACTCGTAGTTGTGATTCCAAACTAACGCTATTGTTCAAGTTTATTATTATTATACTTGGTTAATTGTAACTGAATTGTTTGTAATAATATATTTGCCGGGATATATATAACTGTTATAAAATATAAATACATTGTTCGATATTTTATTTACTATATATACTTTTCAATAATATATGTACTTCATTGAAATATTTAAATTACTTCTAAGAAGCTAATCACACACACGTATTTATTATAACATAGCTATAACATATATCTACATACACTAAAGTTTGTATACACAAAAGTATAACTATAAGCGGTAGCCGTTATCCGTACCTACTTTGGAAAACTGTTTTCTTTATCTGAATATTATCTCTGAAATTATAATATATTACAACCTATTTATGTATATCTTTGTATACAAGAAAGTTGTTTTAGTTACACTATTTATAAATCATAAACGGCTGTGGGGATATGGTTGGAAGGACGGACATAGGATATTTAATTCTGTTCGATCGAAAAAAACTTTATTAATTCGAATAACTGGTTATTAACGACCTCTAGGGCAGAATAAAGTTCGCCTAGTCTGTTTAACATATATAACTTTTTCCGAAATTCACGCGGACGAAGTCGCGGCCGTAAAGTATGTGATAAAAATGTGAAAGTCTGTGAAGATGTATGGATGTTTGTTGCTTTTATGTGAAAACTATTTCGCAGATTTCGATAAAATTTTACAATGATCTGGCTTAGATATCATTAATAACACATTATAATTCATATTGGAATTGTAAGAACTTGTGTCAGGATTACAGTCAAACGCTTTTTGCGAATAAAGTCACCATACACAGATTACTCGTCTCACTCTTGTTTGATTTAATGTTTTTGTTTTAATTCACTTTATACATTTCTTTCTAAACATAAATAAGGATAACATTGGTTAACAATGTAGGATTATACAACTCAAAGTGAATGAAGCTTCGATTTATCTATATAGACAAACGAACAATCAATGATCAGAAATAATGTTAGCGATTACACAGACTACACACATGTAATAAGGCCGGGATTTAACTTTTCATTGAACAGAATAATTCTGAGTGCACATCACCGGGCTTTTACTACTACTACGTACTGTTATGCGTCAATGATCTCAAGCTCTCTAGTACTATGGGAGTATGCAGACTTGGCGAGAAAGACATACGTACAGTTAATTTTGACCTAAGTATGTAGTTCTCGCTCATATTCTGTACCACGTCGCCGTTGGAATTCTAGATCAAGAAGACACTTATTACCTTTTTTATTTAAATACTTAATTTAAAACAATCAAAGAAGTATAATTTCCTTTTCTTAAACAAAAAGAAAATTTAATTTAATTTATTTTATTGTAAAATATATGACAGTCATTTCAACAATCTCTCAGTACATAGGTTTAAAATCTTTAAATTAAATCGTTACTTCTATAATAAGCGGAATACATCCATCTTAATTCAAAACTTTACTATTGAAGTAAACCTCTAGTCATTTGTATCTTTGCTAAAAGTGACTTCAAGTTGGACACGCTCCAAATACTCCGGGTTAACGTTTAACAACATCACGATATGACTTGAGTGATTTATAAACTGTTGTTCTGGTGTTTAATAACTTTATCACTATAATAACGATAATATTATTATTAATTTTTACTTATATTTCATAGTATAAAGATTTTATTTAAATCAGATACTACCCTCCAAGTTAACTCAGTTCTAGTAATCAGCATAATTTATTGGAAATTAAAAATTCACAGAAGTTAATTCTATGTAGAACTTTTTTAATAAGAACGGTCGAGTAACTCGCTGGGAATGAAGTTTAATTAAAATAGTAGAAATAATTTTTTTCTCATAAATTATAATGAATCCGTAATAAAATTGTTTTGTTCATCTATTTTATTGCAAAGAGAAAATTTCGATAATACATTTTTAGGTATATGCTATTGATATAAAAAGTTCTTTATGGGATCAAATTTAAAACATCTATTTGTGACAATAACAATATGAATAGTTAATGATATGGAGACGAGTGTTACGTAGCGAAATATTACTTAAAAAATTTGTAAGAATCGCTGCGGCAACATTGTTGTATGGATAAAATATGTATATAACGACTGGCGCTGTAGACTTCTCGGAACTAACATCTGGCCGTGTGAACCAAAAGATTCGTATTATCATACCACATATATGATACAGCTATCCTGACATTGGGTCCGTAATGTAGCCCTAGATATAGGTTATAAGGGTTTGAAATATATGATTTATTACAAGATTTAAAGTGAGTGTACGCAACTTTCTCATAACCTTTAACTGGTGGTGAAACACACAAGTCGATACTGGTCTATACATAATATATTTTGACATATTTTTATAATAAGGATCTTAGCTTACCATAGTAGTGTATATCAGGAAGGTAATCATATACTATAATGTGAAACATCTTATGATATTTTAGGTGTGAGAATATTTTGCTTAATGTTCACTTCGTCGTAACTGAAACGTAACCTTTAAAAACCTTTAATAAATATATACACTAATATGTAAATAATTCCGTTATAAATTCGACAATAACATTTATTAAAAATATTAATACTCCTCAAAGTATTTTAAACCACTTTTAAATTTAATGTGTAATATTATTGTAAATTAAATCAAAGCTTACACAAAACGTTAAAGTGTTTCATTCAATACACTTTTGTATTGCTACAATCGTTTACCCAATACGTTTACAATACAAAAATATTTGTATATTTATTGTTGGAAAAGTATTTTATAATAAAACAGTCTTTTATAGTACAAGCCACAAGTATCGAGTAACTTCATAGCTTACTTTGCTTTTGTATTCTGAGTACGATCCAGTGCGTTTACTTTCGTTTGATTCAAATGAAACTGCATAATGTTGGGTTGAAACAGATTTTTAAATTGATTTTTATATATAACACGTGATTTTAGGTTTCTTTTAATAAAATGTAAAAAAATGTTCTATTATAATTTTTTATCAGCAAATCGAATGAAGAAATATTTCAGACGTGATCTGATATTAAATTTCAATACATTTAATGGAAGGCTTTGAACAATGGTTGGGAATACAATGAGGTATATTCCTTTTTTAATATTTTAAAATATATTCTTAGAAAGTTTTTGTTTAAGACGTCCATTTTATAAAGTACTATGGAGATGATATTTTTAAAAAAATATGTCAAAACTATGTATATTTGTATTAGTCGACTTGAGTATAAATTAAATAAAATATTGAAATTAAAAAAAATTGCAATTATATGAACATAAGTGTTTGTAATATTGTATCTATAACAATTTAAAAAAAGTGACGATATAAAAAGTGAGACCAAACTGTTTGCATACTTTTTTCCTTCTTATCCAAATGTTCGATGAAAAATAATTAAATTTGATATTCTCTATATTTTTATACTTGATATATAAAAGATAAAAATCTAATTAATTTGTAAAACCTAGTTTCATATAAAAAATGATTTAAGAAAATTAGATTGAATATATTTTGTAAGCTGTAAAACAAATTGCTAGGATTTATAGGGTCTGTTTATTATTTTCATCTCATCAACAAACTGTACGACACTAACCTCTTTAGAATGAAAATTGAATTATAATACTACTGGGCTTTATTGTATGAGAAAAGACTCATTTTATACAATATAACAAGACTTAGGCTATATTTTTGTTTGAGTATAAAAGACTATCTATAAAAAAGATACTGTCCTAAGTTTTAATTTCACAAATGTTTTTATTTATATAAATTAACGAAAGTAGAAAATTTCATACATATTTCACATTTGTGGGGAAGGATAGATGTGTAAAGTAATTGTCTTTTATAAAGGTAGAATATTATCTTGATAGTTGATAATATAATTTTGCTTGATAAATATAAATAAATGGCTCTACCACCTATAAAAATAAATTTTTATAGGTGGTAGAGCCTAACTGTAGTCAGTTACTACAGCTCGAACATGGGCTGGCTCGACAGGGGAAGTACCACCCTCTCACAGAAGATCGGCGTGAAGTAGCCTTTAATGGCTGCGTTTCGTCCGATGAGTGAGAGAGCCGGTTGCCCTTTCCCTATTCCTACCCTTTCCTACCATTTCCTTATTCCCACCTCTTCCTATCCTTAAAAAACAAGGTTGGCAACGCATCCGAAACAGAGATGTTGCGGATGTCCATGGGCGACGGTAACCACCTTCCATCAAGTGGGCCGTCTGCTCGATTGCCACCATTCACATTAAAAAAAAAAAAAATAATAAAAATAATATTATAAATACTACGTAAATATTATAATACTTACGTAACTCCAGTGAAATACTTTAAGATATTTTTCTCTCACTTTATATTTCACAATTCAGTAAATTATTTTGCTTAGGATTGTTCAATTTTTACCTTTAGATTTTTAACATTGGTATTTCCAACGTAATCTCCTGTCAAATACATTTATTTAATTTGCTTTCTGATTTAACATTACCAAAATCGTTCATAAATTAAATAAACATTATTTTTTCGCCTTTGATGAAACAAAGGCAATAATTGAATAATTTATTGTTTGTTATATTATGGTTATAATTTGTTATATTATGGCGACTTTTGAAATGTGACTTAAAAATTCTTCTTAACCGACGTTAAACAAGAAGGAGATTGTCAAATCTTCTATATTTTTTTATTGTTTGTTATATCATAATTTTCTATTCGGTAAAGCGATACCTATTAATGATTTTTATTTTTAGAAAATTAGTGGATTCCGTTTGGTGCCATTTCAATTTGATCCAGTTCTTATAATGGCAACCAAGAAAACCATGAAGGTCTAAAAATAGCATTAACTAATGGTGCTACAAATGAACGAGTAACTTCAAAACTAAGCGATTCCGATTAATTTATTTATCAGAGTAGACTTCTTAAATGGTCCCATGATTATTACCATAACACCTGGTTATGGAATCATGATAAAATTGAGGAATATTCTTAGAATGTGTAGGCTTAGCAATAGGGTATGGTAATACTTAAAATGTTATTATGAATCACAAAATTTAATAGTTGTATATGTTTTAAATATTAATATAAACGTCTGATCTTGCTTTTGACCTTTACTTAAAGCTGAAGGAAAACACAAGCTTCGCGATGTCATAAAATTATATCTCTTAGCGCAATAATAAGACTTTCAGTAACAAACAATAAACAAAAACCAAGCGGTGTCTGAGCTCTCGTAAACTAACAGAGAATTATCTGTATTTCCTCTTGTATCTAATGCATTCCTTTGTTTCGAAGTAAACCTGTTCGTGAACAGAATTTCTTTTATATAATTTATGTCCTGGTGCTTTTATTTATTGTTAAAATATGTAAGCCCAAATATGTATCGATTGTTCTCAACTACTTTAAACACAAAGGATTCTTTACTCTTTTCTTTTTATTACAATATGGAGAATACTTTATTTGTATAAAATTTATACCAAACCACGACAGATAAATATATAATATGTCAATGAAAGTTTCATTTAAATATGCACACGTGATAAACTTGTACGAGAACCATCTGCGTTAGTTGAGCAGAGCTTTTCTTGAGCTTGTCAGTGACTGCTTCAAAACTGTGATACCACAGCCGTGGGTTTTCACGCCAGAAGGGAGGTATGCGCATTGACTCTTACATATCAAGTATAAAATATATATTAAAAAGGCATTAGGCCACAATCCACATTAATAAATGAATTGTACAATTTAGCAGTTAAGTTTCAATCAGATTAGTGTTTATTAAATAAATAAAATTAAATAAGAGGAGGTATAAATTATTTAAGTTATACATATATTAATAATATCGCAATGCGACAAATCTCAATACACATTGTTTTGTATTGTAATTGTAATAACGAAATCTATGCATGTGAAATGTTGTATTTTGTCCTTTCATACCAAAGCCACTAATATAGATTATATATCAGTATATTAAGGCTATAAATTAGATCAAAATTACGTTCACGTCTCGCGGGAACTAGGTTCAGATATTGTGTGAAATCATATCACAACCGATAGATGGCGCCGCGTGTTGGATAGCAGATTAATTTTTAACGACATCGCGGTCAAAGCTATTAATGTGTATATACAAATTGACCACGATATTAAATCGTTCGTGATATTTGGAACTGTAACGGCTTTATTAAAATATTAAAATGATGAAATGGAAGTTTTAATTATATAGAAAAATAGTCAAATTAAATTCTATTGTCAAATTAAATTATTATCTTTAGAAGTTTCAAGAAGCTTGCTATAAATAATTCATTAAAAGTTCGATACAATTCTTATTTAATTAAGGAAATATAAAATTTATATTAGATATATCTGTTTTTTTCTTAATATTTTTACAACAGGTCAAGTCAAAGAAAATGTTATGGTTTTACATCCAAAAGTTTCAATAGTTAATGAAATAAAATTACAGAAATTCTATACTTATAGAATTAAAAACAATAAAGATTTCTTTTATTGAATGTTTAAACATTACAGGTTGAATACAATCATTTGTTTTACAGTATAAAATTTAACATTTTTTATGAATATAATATTGGCTGAAGTCTATAATTTTTTATTAGCTTCATTGGAATTTTAACACGAAACCTAGTTTACTCAACTTAACTGACGTTAGCGTTCGCAATTTTACGAAAAAAAGGTTCTTAAATAGGTTTATTAAATGTATGAAATAAAAATATAATATAAATTTATTTCTATATTACTTTTTTATTACTCATGGTAGTATTAATTTAGGTTATTAAATAAGAAACGGTACACTTTTCGTATTGTGATAATCAAATTTGTAGTAATCTGGTAGTTTTATGTTGATACAGCCCTGTATTTGGTCATTGGACTATAACGATTTGTGTGGGTTAGAACAAACTGTGGTCGTTTCAGAACGCTCAAACACAAATGCTCATTTCGTGTAAATAAGTTAGGAGTTGGTTATTTCGGAATAGCATTGAATGAACATTGCTTACGATCCTCATTCTGTATCTGTTTTAAAAGAAATATAGTTGAATCTTTTCCCTTATTTCCGCATAGAGATAAAACTTCAAAACGGTTTTTTGATATTTCTATACAAAGCTACAAATAAACGTTAAATTAGAAATTAACAAAAATCCTGACTTAAGTAACTTTAAATTTAAACTAATAAAGCATCTTTTAAAGTTCGTTTTAATGTCTAAATAATTTATGTCTATTTAAACCACAAAATCAGCTGAAATATTTTTCTTTTTAGTAAAGACAAAGCACTTAATGAATATAAATGAAAACATTAAAAACTCAGATCGTAATAGCCACAAGATCAGGATGGTTCTAGAGAGAACAAAATACAACTATTTCACTAACAAGAAAATAAGGAACTTTGGTATATAAAGTTTTATTACGTCCCAGAACTCATTTATGACGTGCAAACGAAGGAAAACGTTATACTGCTAGGTCCAGTCTAGTGCATTCCCAGAGGCATGACTACAAACTGGTCATCATTTTCTAGATTCATAAAAATGTGAACTAAACTGTGTTAGATATGTGACCCAAAAAAAATGTATAAGAGTATTATTGACAAGTACGTCTTCATTCAAAAATACCTAGAAGTGTAGCACTTGCTAGTTATACTGAATTTAATTCTTCTATAGACTCAGTCTCACCATAAAGCATAGAAGAAATTAGTAAGTGTCTTTGTCTTATGAGAAACAGTCCTCTGAGTTGTATTACAATACACTAGAGTTGCACTACTACATTACTGTTGCACTATAGAGTATGAAAATATTTCAATAACTTTAACTTGGTATTAAAGCAAAGGTGTTATAAAATTAGACATTTTATATAATAACTTCACTAACATCCAATCACACTTAGAATATTATTATTAACAAATTAATGCTGATAAAATATTGGCGCTTTAAATACATTAGTACTTTACACATAAATTAAAACAGTATACTTTAAATTCTAGATTATGTTCCGACCGATAGTCTAAAGTATTTTCGTCACAAACGGAATTCCAAAAACAATTTAATCAAGTACAAAGAGAAATGTAAATGAGTGGTCATAAACTCTTTCTTTGAGTGTCATCTACGAGACTCGCTGAACGCGGCTTGAAAAACGGCGCGGATGTTAACAAGGACCAAAAGACAATGGAAGAACCATAATATTAATCATTTCACTTTATAACCCGATAATACATTTCTTTTTATTTAAAATATAAAAAGCATGATCATAAAACAGAAAGATACTTCATGAAATACAAAATTAAAATATTTAATTATCCATTAATTTTATATACGCATATTGTCTAAATATAATATAAAAATGTAAATGTGACCTCGGGACACCATTAGCGAATTCGGCAGGCATCCAGAGCGGAACTCAAGAAAATTAAGAAATCGATGGCGGTAGATTATAAATAACAAGACCAACTGACAGACACTCACATCTTGTCTGCCCGTGATCACGGTTGCTGAAAAGTAGCCGAAACGTCGGGAGTATGTAGTTTTCTAATCAAAAGTAAAACGCGAAGTAAAATCCGAAAAATAGTAGTTTCATTTAAATGAACAAAACTCGCGAATGTCTTAGATCTCAATATAAATATGTAAATAATATGAATCCGTTCTAGTCTTTTGATATCTTTGTTTTTAATAAGGCAACATTATGAGTATGCGTAGGATGACATTTTCAAACATCCATACATACATGTATATTTAATGCACACTCATTAAAGTTGGAAGTTGATTAAAATATTATTAATATTTTGAAACTAACACATTTGTACATTTAATTAATTATTAACATTGTTGTTGTAAGGATATTAATGTTTTTGATAGCACAACCAAATGTTTTAAAAACGATAAAGGATAAAAAAATTTAAGGGCTTTTGATCATAGAACTAAAATGAAGACATATAATTTTTGAATACTATAATTTGTGGAGATAAAGACGTAATTTCTTTTAACTCTTATATGTCATCGAATATATGTGGGTATGTTAAAGAAGGTGTCACTTTTTACTATGATAGTTAAATAAAACGAACATCAATCCTACACAAAAAAAAAAGGATTGATTCAAGATGTGCCTTTTAAAAATTTTGTAAATAAACATGTAGTCGATTATTTGATTACGTAAATTAAACATCTATATTTGCTCTTTCCACCTGTAATATAACCACAACTTTTTTCACAGTTTTCTAGTTCTTAATTCATAAATCTACATTGCTACTACATCGGTAATGTCCTGTCTTTAAAATTTAAGAGGCAGCAAAGATACCTGATATACCTTTAGAATCAATCTCCTTGAAACTCTATTGTCTTATATTTGATTATGTTAAATATTCTTAAAGCTACAGTTATTAATTACTCGAAAACATGTGATTACACATTTTATTATACATATGTAATGTGCGTGTGGTATGTTTTTTTTAAATAATAAAGCCTAGTAACTTTATTATGGTTAGTTTTGCAGATCAAATCGAATATATGGGAATTTTGTTGTGTATATACATAACCATTTGATCAAATCATGTTATGAAATGATATTGACCAATTAGTAGCACGTAATCAAATAAGGATTGAACTTATCAATCAATCAATCAATTCCATCTCTTGCCGTCCAATACTGATCGAAGGCCTATGTAAGTTCTAGATCTTCTTCAGACTATTATGGTGCATTACAGGTCATAACTAATTAACAATTAATTATTTCTTAAAGATTATCTTTATCTTAAATGTATAACAAATGTTCAAGAATGTTTGCTTAAAATAATTATAAATTAATTATAACAAACATCAAAACATAATTACTAGTTATAAATTGAAAACAAGCACGTCTCGAAATCCCGTCACCGTTTCACGTTCATTTGTATAATAAAACAAACAATCAACGCTCAGATATACGAATACCGATTACACAGAGTACACACGCAAGATAACTATTCATTAAACAGAATAACAAACTGATGGATAACGAGTACTTCAACGTTTCCATCAAAATGAATTTTGTATAAAGATAACTTTACGAGTACAGGTTCCAAATCGGTAGCCTTAGTACCGAATTTTCTTATGTTTCGAAAATAATAGTTATGTTTTGCGGCAAATGAGAGTTTATTATGATAACTCACTTTTGAAAAGGCTTATAATTTTTAAAGTCAGTAGCATAAAGTATAAGTTTGACGTCGATGTATGTTTGTACGTGTCTGTAAAGCATCTTAGTTGACAAAATTATTTCGATGTGGTTTTTCCAGTGGTTCTATATTTCTTTAAAAATTTCTCCAGCTACATAAGAGTATCAGTTCATTTTACAATCGATGTAAGGCATTTTTTGCGTGCTTCATACAAGTGCTTCACTCGTCCTAGAATAATCGTGAAAGGACAAGTAATGCTTCAAGACGATTTTTTTTAAATTACTACAATTCAATTTTAAAGACTAATTTTAACTAAGTATTAAATTACTACTTAATTATTAACAATAATAATAATTATTCTTCTTAATATGTTTATTATATAAATGAAATAAATAAATTCTTGCGTAATTTAAATTTTAAGAGAAAAGTGTTTCTGTCAGAGCTTATTATTTATCCAAACTATTAAGCCAAATTCTAGCTTAGAAGCGTTTTAAGACAGTAAAAGAATTGCAGAAGAATTAAATTGAATAAACACAACCAAGAAAAAAAAACATTTTTAAAAATATTTTCATGAAAAGAAAGCACTTAAATTTATTACTAGAATATCATAATATTTTAATAACCATAAGTTATATAAAAAGATTTATATCAAAAAGCTATTTTACGACTAATTTGATATCTTTTAATTGTATAAAAATACATTTTTATTATGACCATTTAACTTCAACTATTCGTTTTATAAATAAATAGAATTCATTCCCATTCTCCAAGTGAATGAAAGTATCTGCAATTTTGTATTTTTGCTGAAACTTGACTTTAAATTGGACGCGCTAGAAATATTCCACTGTGACGTTTTGATAAAATGAGTGTCTACTTTACCTTTATTAAAAGCAAGAAAGAATTTTAGTTTTGTTATCTTATTAATTTTAATGGGCCTTTGTGTTATGATAATTATAAGATTAGAATAAAAAGGTTTCTTAATGAAAACGTTACAGGTGGGGCAGCTTTGAATAAATGTTATAGAATTTTCAAGAGTTTTCAGACAATTTTTTAACGACACTTTACAATTGTTCGCTTATAAATTATATCAAAAGTTAACATCTTCTTTTTCTACCTGGTAATTTCCCAGCTTTAGCCAGGGTTTGCCTTACATGTTGTGAACAGTTTTGGGTAATTGTTTTTACGACCGGCCGCCTGCCTAACATCAATCCTCTTTAGGAATATCTAAATAAATGTCTAAATACTCTTAGAAAGTACATATGACTCGGAAAAATCACATGTGTACCTGCCAGGATCAAACCCGCCCACATGCATGAGAGGCGGGCCTTTTAACCGCTAAGCCACCACTGACTATCAAAAGTTAACATATTCTTACATAATACTTATTATGGAACATAAATTATAAATTCCTGTTTATGAGAATTTGGAAAGGAAATTTATTGAATTTTGTGTCTTCTACCTTTTATTACAGAATGTTCTGAAATCATATAAAACAAATGATTGCTTCATAGTTATTAGTTATCTTTTATTCCGAAGAAAACTGATTCCCTGAGGAAAATATTTCATACAAAAGACGTAATAAACACACTTATTAACGTTACTATATCTAGTTATTATATGTTACTGTTATTTTTTTATCAAAGGTGCCCAAACTATCAGACAGCCTACTTGTTTGAAGGTAGTCACTATCGCCCATAGACATTTGCAACGTGATGGATATTGCAGATACGTTGCCGGACGAAACGCAAGCATTACAGTCATTATTTCACGCCGATATTCTGTGAGATGATGGTACTTCCCCGATCGAGACAGCCCATGTTCGAGCTGTAGTAACTGACCTCAGTATGGCTCTACCACCTTACTTCTTCTTCTACCTGGCAATTTCAAAGCTTTAGCCAGGGTATGCCTTACATGTCGTGAATAGTTTTGGCTAATTGTTTTTACGACCGGCTGCCTGCTTGAAATCAACTCTCTTTTGGGAATGCATTAGTTAGTAGTGTCTAAATACTCTCAAAAAATACATATGACTCGGAAAAATCACATTGGTACTTGCCAGCTTAATATTACGTTTAAATTTTAGTAACTTTAAGAAAATAATATATTTATTGTAATATACTTAAATTTACAGTGCTGAAGTTTTCAAGTATTGTACGTTTGAAACAGCGTAAGATAACTTTGTTTTCTCTACAAAATTCCTACAAGTACAAAGTAGATTTGAGAGCTGAAGTTGGATACAAAATATGTTATCTTAATATGAAATCTTAGCTTACTTTCAGAATAACTTTCACGAAGCATGGATGATATCTTTTTTTTTACGTTTGAAGTGTTTAAAATATCTTGAATTAAAATTTTTGACATACAGTATATTATATAATGAATCATTTATATTATAAATAATTTAACTGTAATCAAAACTATATAAAATATATGATAAGTAATAACCAACGTCTTAACGTGCCATTTTAAAAGTAGGACAAAAACACGTTAATTGACTTCTTTTTATTTGGTTTAATATTTCTAAGGGAGTGTGAATATTTAAGTGTAATTATGTGTTAATGAAACACAAATAGGCGAACTAAGGAGACTGAAATAATATTAAATATATTAGGTGAAGGACAAATTTTAAGACACTAGAGTTTGTTGGATGAAATATAATCCTACGACATCTAAAGATACAGAAATTTTGGAAGAAAATTCGTTCGTCCAGATAACAAAAGGGGGAAAAATACTCTTATATTTGTAATCTCTCAAATGAAACCCAAATTTAAAACCTTTTTTTATGTTAAAGGTGGCAAACTAGCAAACGGCCTATTTGAATGGCAATAGCTACCGTTGCCCATTGACATCCGCAACATCTATGTTGCAGATGCGTAGCCAACCTTAGGTTTTTAGGAATAGGAAAGGGTGGTAATAAGGCAATGTTAGGAAAAGGTGGGAATAGGGTTAGGGCAACCGGCTCTCTCACTCATCGGACGAAACGCAGCCATTAAAAGCTACTTCACGCCCATATTCTGTGAGAGGGTGGTTCTTCCCCAGTCAAGCCAGCCCGTATTCAAGCTGTAGGTACATGACTACAGCTCTACTACCTATTAAACTACCGGCCAAGGACCAAGGAACCCAAGACTTTAATAAATATGTATATATAACAAAATTCCTGTTAATTAAGTATAGCATTGTATTGTGTGAATATTGTGAATTTTGTGCATGTAATTTCTGTTTGTTTTTCCAATATACATATTGTTCTGCAACAGTTAGATTCGTGACCTCATAAACCATGTTTCTAATTACCAAACATAGTTATTAATACAATTGTTGTATGAATGTTAAACAAATATGAATTGTATTTAATATTAAAAATATTAACCATATAAAGGTATTGTATTTGTGATTATAACATATAATAATAAATAGATTATTTTAATGTTTATGATTGCCAGAAAATTAAGAAATCTATATCAGTAAATAATAAATAGCAGGACCAACTGATAGACATTCACATCTCGTCTGTCCGTGATCACGGTTGCCGAAAAATAACCGAAACGTCACGTCAAAGTGTGTTATTTTTACATAAAGAATAGAGTACGCGTAGTATAATCTAATAAATATAAATTTCATTTATTTTAATGTTTTTGCATTGTTTAACAGCTTCAATTCTCTTTGAATTCTTGTGTTGTTAAAATGCACAATAGTGTTTTGTGTATGTTACAGTGATTTAGAAATATGTTTTAAATATTTTTACGTATTTCATTTTTATCAAGACTTTTAGTCATATTTACTCATATGTACCATATTTTCTAATTTTTTCCTTTTTGCTACAATTTCTATAACCTTTTTCCATAGACAGTAGTTTTTATTTTTATATTCCGAATATATTTAGAAAAATATAAAATAAATTTAAAATACTGTTTAATATGAGTACATAATACATCTAAGTTATGTTAATATCGGAAAAGGCTTCAAATATCGACTTTTAGGTCTATCTTTCCAAACTCTTCCCACATAGAACGATATGAAGAACCGAATTTATATATGTGTATCTTTTATCTATGAGTACGTATATATGTATATTGAGTATTGATAAAACAATTAAGTAACCTTAGTACGATACAGTGTTTAACTTAGTTTTTTAATATTTATTTGATTTTTTTTAACTATAATTGTTTATTTTAATGATGAAAACTCATAATTAGAATAAAGGATTCGAAAATAATATCTCACCAACAATAATGCAAAACTATAAGCAAAGAAAGTTAGTAAAAGTCATTCTTTTATGAATGGGAAGAATTATATTCAGGTATATAAATAGAGCTGATTTTATTTACATATTCATGAATCTAAATAAAAACCCAGAATGAACAGATGAAAACATAAGAATAAATATTTTTTTTATAATATTTGGTTAATAAAGATTTAATCTTCAATTTAGCTTTCAGTACCTATGTTAGGATTAAATTACCACCGTATAATATTATAGATATTGTGCATGTGCACATGTAATTTATAATAATCAATTACAATTCAATGATCTTAATTGATTGCACAGATCACCATTCATGCTGTAATCGAGCAAACATCATCGTCTATTGATAACTAATACCTAACGGTATTCAGGATAAATTACTAAACGTATAAATAATTATAATAAATCATAAAAAATAGTTTAAGTAAGTTTTTAATTCATTTTAAAACTTAGTCTCTAAACTGTATTTTGTCCTTGCATTTCATTGTTTCGTAATTAAAAACATATACCTCAAAAATATTTAATTTTTTGTAAATTGAATCCTAGCATTTGTACAATTTATGAATGTCTAATTTTTGTCTCTTTTCGTATCCTATGTACTTCAATAGACTAAATTCAAATAGAAAATTCGTTGTTGGATATTCAATATTTTGTTGTATAATGAATAAGAGATTTATATATAAATATATTTGTGATTGCTTTGAAAATTTAAGCAACAGATTGTATTGTATATTCTTACTGTAGAAACAATTGAAATTTTGTATCAAAAGATTTGCCGCGGGTCATCCCTTTGACTATTTGAAAATCAGTTGTTCGATATAATTATTTGATTCGCGTTGCCCGTTAGCTTAATTTAAAATATATTTTAAGAGACCATTATCTTAGCGAAATTTTAATTAGCACCATTGTGATTTAGACACGAAACTTATAATATTTAAGACAATCAAAAATTTCGTTATTAAAATTAATAATTATTATTTATTTCATCTTATTTTATATGAAAGAATTTTCATGATATTCTCAGAAAAACATGTTGATACTGTTGATGCAATGTTAACAAAAAGACAAAAATATGTTAGAACTTGAATATTATAAGTTTAAATACGAGTATACATAATAACTTGGATGTCGCTGAGAATTAGTAGAACGTAGTGAAGTATAAAATGTTCCTTGTAAAATACATTTCTAATGTAGCATTATGAAAATAAATTAAAAAACTACAGCGTATATATGAATAAAAAATTAAATATTAAAATCTCCATCAAAAATATGTATGTAAATACAAAACACAGTTTTTCCAAGTGAAATAACTTCTTAGTGCTAATATTTTAAATGCAAGAAGTCTGAATAAAAGTTTCTGTGTAACTCGTCGATACAAATACATATGTAACAACTTCACATTTGGTTCTTACGTACATTTCAAAGCGCAACTTTATAGTTTTTAATAATACGACATTTGAAATTCGCTTACGACTTGTCATATGCAATTGCTTTTATACTTTTCTGTTACCACTAGCTCTTTCCCGCGACTTGTATATGTGATTTTAGATTGTATACTAAACAAAAAATAAAGATAAATCACTAAGAAATAAATGAACCTGCTTGATGTTTGTATTGTTGTAAATTATTTTTTATATTTAGTTATGTTTAGACACTCTCTATAGTGTTGTTACCACTTATAGCAGATTTGGGCAATTATAAATCTCATTATACTTTTACAAATTTAGTGCAATCAAGCATATATTTTTTATCACACAAAAAATTATAATCATTCAAAAATATGTTTTTTTTTATAAAAAGTTGTCGTCTGTTTTCAATTTCACGCCATGTAGCTGAGTTAGTTGTGAACTCAAAACTATAAACTACATTATAATATTTCCGACTTTTAAAATCACAAGACTCGCTGCATACAGATTGCTTTCAGTTTTGAAACTGTTGTATAGAAAGGATTATAAGAGATATAAACAAGAGGATTCCGTTTTGTTGATATCTTTAAGGATTCCAGGAAAGTACGAAAATTGTGTTTTCTCTTGTGTTTACATAATATGTCGAATTATTTAATCAAAATATGATAAAAATGTGTGCATTAGAAGATGAAAACAATTATAAATAACAGTGCAATTCGTTGGAAAAAAGAATTTGGTAATTAAAAATTTGATTTCAAAGTTAATACTTCTAAAAATGTTTATGTTGTGGATATATGAAAATCATATATACAGGGTGACTGGTGAATTACTATCGATATTTGAGGACGTGATATTTCACGATCTTATATGACAAAATAAAAATTAATATAACATAAATATTAATAAACTTCTAAGTAAAGTTAACCAAAAGTTATGTAATTAATTACGCATCGTGTGAACACCCTACAGATTAGGTATACACACACACTCACACAGACGCGGCGGCGGCGTAGTGTTGTATCAGCACGCCGCCGCACACGTCCACACTTGGAACACTTGGAACGTGTACACACTTTATTTATTTATACGGAAATTTGGTCAAAAATTAAGTACCTATTTTTTTTACATAATTCGAATGAGAATCATGTACCGAGTATGCTCCTTAAATATTGATAGTAATTCACCAGTCACCCTGTATATATATAAATATATATAATTATATATATATATATACATAGTTTGCACAATAGATATATACATATATATGTATATATCTATTGTGCAAACTATGTATATGAAATGTAAGAAACTATAGCGATTTTTGATTTTGTTCTCTGTAAGATATAGAAGAATATCTTTATATTGAGAATATTATTTTATATTGGAATAGCGTTGCGCAGCTCATGAATGCGTAACGATCGAGAGATAGCGAAAATTCTATTCATTGGTTATAGACGATACTCTAGATTGATACATTCGATATTATACTTTGAGCTCTATATTTATATACAAGAATTTGTATATCAACAAGATTATATATAAGAAACTAATATACTTTCAAAGCTTCTTAATATTATTTCTGTTTTAGTGATATCTACTTTTGTTTCTAACAAATGATTTTTTATTAAAACGCATCTGAAAGATAGTAACGAGTTTATATAATTTTTAAAGCACCCAAAAAATAATCTATCACATTATTAGCTTATATAATCTCGTGGGATTATAGCTTTGTTATAGACTTTTTAACGCTTTTAAATAATCACACGAAAGACTCCTTTAATTTAATTGAAATCATTTTAAAAGTATTTATGAGTTTTTAAGAGTGTTGTTTTGTTTCAGCATAAAAGAAATCTTTTCAGGTTTTCATACATATATATTACTTACTGACAATTAATCGATAATTAAATTGAAATATTTAAAGTTATTTAATTCTGTTATACATATATAGAAGCTTAAATATTACTCGTTATATTCCTATCCATACTTTTATTTTTATTTTGTGGTTAATTTATTATATATTTATCATTCACTAGAAGACCTGGCTAACTTCGTATCGCCCTATAATCAAGAAATATCTATTACGTTTTTTATTAATATTTTTGGAGTTTACCTGTAAGCATTAAATCTCCGTGTTTTGAAGTGCGACAGAATGATTGACATATTAGTTAGTTGTCAAATCTAATGTCAAAGAAAACGTTTGTATGGGAAATGGAAAAGGGCTGTTTTTATGGTTTTCCCAGTAATGAATCAATTTTTTTCAGCTTTTATACCTTCCCTGAACCTCCGCGAACATTTCAAGACTAAGATAAGATAAATCCGTTCAGCTGTTCTCGAGTTTTAGCGAGACTAAGGAACAGCAATCCATTTTTATATATATATAGAAGATTATATCATTCATAGCTATTAGTGTACATTTAATGCTTCAATTTTGCTTATTTATTTTTTATTACATATTAAATTTTACAGCTTTAAGGCAAAACATTATTAGTTTCATCATCAACAGCCTACCGTTGGCCACTGCTGAGCAAAGGGCTCTTCTCGCGTGAAGAAGGTTTAATCACCATTCTTTCTTAAGCCGGAATGGCGATTTCTTACTTATAATTTGAAATTATAAGTTCAGGTTTCCTCACGATGTTTTTCTTAACCGTCTGTCAGTGGTGTCTAAATATTCTTGGAGAGTAAGTACATGTGAATAGGAAAAAATCACATTTGTACTTGTCGGGTTTCGAAGCGATACCTTCACGGATGAGCCTTTAACCTCCAGGCCATCACGACTTATTATAGATAAAAAAATGTAAAAGCCAACTGAAAATTAGACAATTTTAAAAATATCTACACTGATTAATTGTGGTTCCTTGTACTGATTTTTGTGTATCATAAAATTCTTACAACGAAACATATGTTATAATTTCAATATCTTTTAAAAAAAACCAATTTAAAATAGTAGAATAGCCTTCATTTATAATATTTTAATATATTTTTTAATTTTATGTGTTCCTGTTTGACATTATAAATGTCGCCTTAAAATATTATTTGAGAAATAAATTCTCATAAGAATTTTATTTATAAAATCTTTCTCATTTGAATAAGCTTACTAGAAAATTCTCCACTTAAGACAGTCTTAAGCCACTGCAGCGATTCCTTTCATAAATAAATTTTAGCTCACAATGCGAGATTCTTTGTAGAAAAAATATATCTTTAAAAGTTAAAAATCTTTGATAAATACATTTCGTTTAATAATTCACGAGTGGCCTTTGTTTTATTGATTAATATTTTTTTATTTAACTCAGACTTCCGTACTAGCTACACCATTTAATTGTACTGATAATAATATGTAATACCAGAAAAGATTATATTTCAAGTGATATATTAGAAAAGAGGCGTAATTAGATTATTATTTGAAAAATACATATATTTAATTTCGATATGGGTGCATTGTCACTCTTTATAAAAAGCGTTTCAAATTTCTCACCCATTAATCTTCGCACATAATAGTGTCAAAATTGGCTTATAAATAAAACAATGATAACATTCAGTATACATAATATAGAGTTGCCACGTTGTTTTAAAGTCATAGAATTGATAAGTACACGATAACATAATGAAAACATAAGGTAATTGTTATACATGCTTATTTCGAGAACGAAAGCATGCTTTAATTGAGCACGTGCTGTTTACTAGCATGTGTGTCCAAGTTGCTTAAAATATGCTTATTTGGAGCATGCTTCTAGCGGCGCGGGTGCAAGGGGTCGTGTTTTAAGCTTTAGTTTGCTTATTAAGTATGCTAATACCGATCAGTCAATTGCAACAGATGAAACTTCGTCTCCTCGTATTTCTGTAAGTCCTGTCTCTGTTGTTCCCAATTCCTGTCTTCTCGATATTCTATTCGTCACGTTATCAGCCTATCAGAAGCCCACTGCTGAGCAAAGACCTCTTTCTCACAAGGAGAAGGTTTGAGCATTAATCATCACGCTTGCTCAAGACGGGTTGGTGATTTCAAACTTATAATTGTGAAACTATAAGTCCAGGTTTCCTCACTATGTTTTCCTTCACCGTATGTCAGTGATGTCTAAATACTCTCAGAAAGTACCTATGACTCCGAAAAATCACATTGGTACTTGCCAGGTTTAAACCCGCGCCCTCGGCAACGAGAGGCGGGCCCTTTAACCACTAGGCCACCACTGACTTCGATATTCTATTAGGGACCCAAATCATTCTCTTTCTTTTCTTATTCAGGATAGTGCTTAAAACCAGCCTGCTTATTGCTCGCAAATGTAAACGGTTGCCAGGCATGCTTGTATTGAGCATAATGAATAGCATGCTTATTTAAAGCATGTGTAACTTTAGCGTAAGTTTGAATCGTAATTCAATTTAATATATAATATAGTATGTACAAATTTAATTTATTAATTCTTTCTAAGTTTTTAGACTTAAATTACGTTAATATAATGTTTGTTCAAACTATCGTGTTTTGTTAAATTACATATAATTTTTCACATTGTCTAGTACGATTCAAATAATTTACTAACAAAAGTCTAATATATACAACATAAGACCAAGTTTGAGTTACGGAATGTTTGCTAAATTAAAGTGGTGTGTTTGGGGACTAGCTGAAGGAGACTTACTGAATGGCTTTTAAGGAAGCAATTAGTTTAAGAGTTCGGAGTCTAATTAGCTGAAAAACTATATACTGTTGTCACTGACAAAGATTTTTTAAACAAAAAACTATGAGAAAATATAAATAGATGTTTGAAATAAAGTAGAAACTCATTACTGCATTCATACTATTTGAAACAGTTGAAAAAGACAACATTATGCCAAGTTTTCTAATTCATGTTTAGGATTTTTAAGAAAAATAGTGTGGTTTACAGCTAAAATAGATTGAAAATTTAATTGACATGTATACAATACAAGCGCAGTATTATTGAGGTTACCTCAAAATATTTACTAAGTTGCATTCATAGTTCAAGATAGTGGAATCCTTTTTTTTATTCATACCATACGGGATGTGTACCAAATTAGGTTTTGAAATGTATCTTGTTTTAACAAATAATGGCCATGCAATTGAAAGAGGACGAATGTTGACGAATTTAGTTTTTCTTCTATGGATGTAACTTTTAATTGGCAACACTTGGATATCTTGAATAGAACTGATGTCAAATTTTTATTATATTTTGATCAAAACTGTTATTTTCTAACCACTTCCTAAATAAAAACAATTCAAATATTAATCAAATTTATTTGATTTCATTTTTACCCTTGTACAACAAGCCGTATAAGACAATTTTATATTTGTAATTTATTTTATTTTGGATTTTGTTAATTTTGGGTGTTTTTTTCTATATTGTCCTCTGTTTTATGTAAATTAAAAGTAGTAAACATTCTTTAATAAGGTACTTTACGTATAATAAAAGTTTGGAAAAATCACCAAAGTAAATAAAATATTATATAATTAAGTAATAAAAAGAGACACTTAGAAAACTGTCTTAAAAATATATTTGGAGGAAAACAGATAATATAAAAAAACGAACCACGATCCAATTAATGGAAATGCAGGAAAACTCGCTGTGACAAAATGTTTTCATCATTAATGTGAAAACTCAACCTCTGTAGTAAAACCTCTTTAGTACGAAGATATTTAAGTATCTAAGTTTTATTTTAATGATGTAAACATAGCAACAGACTATACAATTACAGGTTTGAATGTACGTAATATATTAAATAGATTTATACACAAAAAAAACAGGAGTAATATAAAAAAACACATACTTCCGAACCAAATAATGTTCGATCTTTGAAATAATTGCTGCATATAAGTGACTGGTATTTGAATTCAAAATATATAAAGCAGAAGCAAAATCGGGAAATTAATATAGTATATATGAACGATGTCATGATTTTTCGCCCTGAATTCAAAGTGGGAGTGACATCTGGCATACTGAGAGGCTTCGATAAATGAGACATTCGTATTCCAATTGCAATTGAAACATTTCCTCCGCAATCGAGGATTACGGATTACACGAACAGAGAAATGGTACATTATAATTAAGATCATGAGATCAATAAATTAATCCAAGAAATATGTTATACTAGTTTTTGCCCGCGACTTCATCTGCGTTAGTTTCAGAGTAAGAAATGTAGCTAACCAGGCGAACTCTATTCCTCCTTAAAGACAGTAGATGAGAAGATTTTGGATTTGATTAGCTTATTTTTTTTTTAATCGCATACAAAGTATCCTATGTCCTTTCACTTGTTCTAAGCTATCTTTCCAGCAATTTCAACCAAATCTAATAGTGTAACTAACACGACTTTGTTTCAAATATAAAGATAATATAAGAGAGATTTGAATAGGAATAAAGTATGTATAAAATTAATTGCATAATGTATGTATGTGTATAAAGGAAATAAGAATAAGCAGGGAACTAGCGACGTTAATTGAAACGTGTCTTACGGGATGTTGAAGCAGTCGGCTCGAGGCCTAAGTAAACTGGAATTAGTGTGTTTGCTTTCAGAACTCGTAAGAAAGCTCACAATCAGTTCAAGGTCTTATATACCTGCTGGGAAATTTATTAAGACTTAGTGTACATTATTTTCGTAACTAAATCACAATGCAATAGAATGTAAATGGGATTTTATATTTAAGAAGTAATTGATGTTTTGTGTAATTTCTTCTTTGACGTTTTTCGTGACCAGTTTTAAATATATCATCATACCTATATTTGTTCTCGTTAGCGAATGAACTGAATATTTGTCAATCGTCAAACTGAAACGTTAATTTACAAATCGCTTCGGTGTTTCTTTTGAATGAATGTCGCTGGGAACCTCACAAGTTACTGAACTAAGACGTTTAAACTCCGGCCTCGAAATATTTTCATCCCTGCAGCTCTTAATTTAAATAGTTTTGTGATGTATATCGATAGAAAAACTTATTTGTTGTTATGTATAAATTACGCCGTCTATCATATGTAGTTATATAATTTTAATACTGGTTTATGTTTTTCTATTGCTTTCTGTAATACAAATGAAAAACATTTTTAAGACAAATATCTAAAACTCTTAAAGTATTTGAATTAAAGGTCTTTTAACTGTAGATTCCTTTTAACTATTTTTGCTGCTTTTTTTATTAAGTTCCAATCCTTTAGTCTCTAAATAATTATACAAACACTTTTCATATGAGAATAGTTTTATTTTATCGATATTAACAATAACATACTATTATTTATATTCCCATCCCTATTTTAAACTTAGCCTCTTGAGTATGATACAGCTACAAGCTCTACAGCCTTCGTGAATGTCAAATATTTCGTAATTTGCCTTTGAAACCACGTAATGCTGTGAGTATCGTGCTTTAGTTAAGGGAATTATCCTGTAAGCAGTAACAAGATTACTTATGATATAAGAAAATTTAAACTAATTAAATTATATTAGCTTTATATTTTGATCAGTTTTTATATAAATGAAAAGAGCTTAGCCTACGCATTTTATATAAAGGAGAGTGGCATTATTTTAAGCTATTAATTAATAAGTATAAAATAAAAATATATATTAATTAAAAGAGTAGAATCGGGTGATAAATAAGGCTTATTAAAAAAACTTTTTAACACATCGTAATATAAACCTTGATTTCATGTTATTTGAATGTGTTTGAAATACTAAATGTATAATTATCGGTATATTTTAAGTGGATAAAAATTATGTATGTTAATGAATAGAAATTCTTCTAAAATGAACAAATATGTACATATTTATATAGGCTTTAATATGAAAAATTAAACTAGTATCTTATTTATGATCTGCCTTATTCTTATATCATATAAAAAAAAGATACTTTATGGTTACTTGTTTAACATAAATTTTCATTGTAAACCTTTACGTCTGATTATTTTATAGCTTTGAATGTATAAATCGATGGTAAATGATAATAATTAAAAGAGACATGAAAATAACTAATATTTTTAAAATAATCGTAATCAGATGAATAAGACAGCAAAATGAAATACAAAAGAAGTTAATATTAGGAATAACTATAGTAATTCTCTTTATAGGATCTAATATCTCTTCTAACAGGAAGACCAAATTTTGTCAAAAAAAATTCTAGGATAGAAAAGTAGAGTGAAAAGAAGACAAAGAATAGATACTGATCTCCAACACTCCAGGCAATGTTTTATATACATACATATTTATTTTTATTTTTAATAATGAATAATGTTTACCACAAAATGTTTGATATTCAATATTAACGTTTATTTTTTATTGAATGTATACCATAAAAACATTTCAACTGTATAAAATCATCCTAACAAGGAAGTATTCAACTTTCATAATGATAAGAAAACAATGGGAAGAAGGTCCGAATTGTTTACTTTGGCCTTCCCGACTTTCATAGTAATTTTATTCCTGTTAATAGAATTCTATTATCGATGAAATTTATTTTATATTTTGATAATATTCTTGTTACCTTTAATTAGTATTAGCCTTATATATTTCATTTAAATAAAAGTTTTTAAAGAAAATGTGTTTAAAGACAAGAAGTGGTAAGTTTCTGTTGCAATAAATTTTGGATGAATATATTTTTCAAGTCAGAATTATTCCTAATTCCAATGTTCACATGTATAAGCAAAGACCTGCAAGAGTAACCATTGTTTTAAGAGATTTTTAGGACAATTAGTTATTTCATTACTGCAGTTAAAGTGGTTCAAAATACAAATACAAAAATCTTAAATCATAATAACAGTAGGGTTAGTCATATTTCGCATCCTCTCACAGAATATAGTGGTATGCTCTTTTCAAATTTGGTAAGGTGGAGAGGGGAGCCTGGACAGTGGAGGTGAGCGTTAAACGCCGTTTTGACAGGGGCCCCTTAAACCTTTAAACCTACACCCGGGTCGCAAGTCTCAGGCATTGTTGAAGCTGTTATCACTGCAACGCGATTAACCCGGCGCCCGCACGGTGAATCTATTGGATGCTAAGAGGTTTCGTCTCTTAACAGAAGGTGTACACGTAACTTACTAAATGGAAAACTGGAAATGCTTTGTATTTTTTAAAAGTGTAGAAACTAAGGCTATGCATGTATAAATTATAAAAAGGTATTCTGAAGTTATTATGTACACCGAATTTTTTATATTATGTTTCAAATAAAGTAGAATTACTTTTTTATTATAACTACTGATCGTGGCTAACAAGATAGCCAAGTTAATTGCAAAACCCAAGAACGTATCTCGGATTTGATAACGTGGTTTCTCAAAAATTGCTATTTTAATTAAAATCGTTCTTATTCCAACATATTTGTTAAACGGAAGCTTGTAATAAATTATTATAAGCAGTAAACACCATAAAAAAATTACTAATTTAATATGTTTATTATAAAGAGATTTGAGTTAGAGATTTCGAATGAATTTTGTTTCATTATAATAAAATATTAAATTATTCCGTGTAGGTAATTAAGGTTCTAAATATCTCGCTGAAGAGAATAAGTAGGTAGGTATATAAAATGTTGTAGTGTAATATAATCTAGGAATTCTAGATTTTACCGTGGAAATTCGTTAGGCATTCATGAGCTCCAGAGTTCCGTACAAATTAAGAATAATATACTCACTTACCAAGACCGCTGAAATCTGGTGTGTTGATTGTGGATCCAATTTATTTATTGTAAACTAAAATGAACTTTGAATTTAATTCATCTAATGTTTTACACATTTTAGATTTTTACTAATAATTAAAAGAGTGTAAATAAAAAAAGAAAGAGAATTTATTCTTGCATATTTACATACGGGGAGATGATGATTTTTCTATAGTTATTTAATATGCCATATTTATATGATTTTTTTTTAATGCTCAGATGCATTTCAGAGTTTAAAACGCAAGAATATATTTAAAATTTCAATATTCAATAAGGTACATGAAGTCAAATATTAGTTTCGCAACATATTACACATAAATTGTCTTTCTTGTGGCACCTCTTAGCTCATAAATTCAGTTTTGATAAGTATATTATAATAACACCGATATTCTAGTTTTCTAAATACTTAAGACTATAAATATAAATGAAAATTACTCCATATTGCCTAACTATACGAATCATTACCATACAGAAAAGTTGAAAAAATTTGTTTAAAAATAAAGTTTGAAAATCACAAACAGTTATATGTGTATTTAGAGAGTTAAATTAAAAACTAAATAATATTTTTTAAATATTAATTTCGCATACTTAAAGTTATTTTGAAAACGTACAAAAATACAGTTTAATACCAGTTTTTAACATAATATGCACATGTATGTATTAATTTGAATGTCTTAAAATCTTAGAAGTTTGTCGTTGTCATTAATATTAGTTTGTAGCCTATAACATGCTTTTATAATTTTATTTATAGGTATTTTAGTATTTTTTATTAGGTGTGAGGTAAGTCGGAGAAATTATTAACTTATATAGGAACAGTAATGTGTCAGTGTTCTGAATATAATTAAATTATTAATATTAAACATACAGAAGATTAATTGGCTGTTTCTGGTTAAGATTCTAAATTAAATTTGAAGTCATCGTCTGATGGACCATATTTGTTTATTAATACATGTCACAATAAGATGTTTAAAACAAAAAAATATATATAAATACTATTATTAGTCAGTGGTGGCTTAGTGGTTAAAAGGCCCGTCTCTCATGCACGAGGGCGCGGGTTCGATCCTGGCCCGGGCAAGTACCAATGTGATTTTTCCGAGTCATATGTACTTTCTAAGACTATTTAGACATCACTGATTAATGCTGATTCCCAAAGAGGGTTGATGTCAGGCAGGCGGCCGGTCGTAAAAACAAATAACCAAAACTATTCACAACATGTAAGGCAGACCCTGGCTATAGCTGGGAAATAGCCAGGTAGAAGAAGAAGAAGACTATTAATTATTTAAAAATTTTTCTTCAAAAATATCATAAAGATTGTACATATGTTTGTATGAATGAAAGTATGTAAGTTGAAATCCATTTAATTATTATTCAACTGTTATTATAAAAAAAAC